>OZ007557.1:93533309-98333309 GCA_963931855.1 Philhelius festivus
CTTCACACATTTTTGGCAAGATGTCCGTTTATGAATTTGTTCAATATTTTGGCTTCACACAAATAATTGTTCGCTCAGGAAAATGTATCAATATCTTACGGAAGGTTTGGATGGATTAAGTTGACGTGGCTTGTCAGCAGGAGAGCCGATATAATAACACCATGAGTTGATCCATTGTCATACCACATTCAATCATGGAGACTTTCTCCCTAATCGTTGAACCAATTAGAGCTCCTAATAAAGCGAGTGAGATTGCTTATATCTATATTTGCCAGATCACTTAGATTAGTGTAGTAGAAATCTCCTAGATAGAGTCTTCATTTTTAAGATAAAGCAGGGACATGTACAGGGAAGGTTAGGGAGAAGGCTCTGCAGAAATCATAAGAATAAATTTCAAGCCTCGTTGCGTGCTTTGCCTATCAAACAGTGTTCTGTTACAACACCTATTACGGAGCCTATGGAGCTCTTCATACCCAGTATTGGTCCGTATCTTCTCGGACAGCTGAGCTTTGTTCTCTGTATAGCATCTTGCTTTAGCATAAGCTTACACGTAGCGATGGAAATACCCTAATTTGCCTTATTTGGAAATAAAGGTAACATTGTTCCAATTCGGTAAATTTGATTTCCTGAAAAGTTTCTGTGGCCCGGCACCTTAAAACTGCTGCGCCATCTTCATCATAGACTATCGGCAATTAAGTGCTGTTATTGATCAGCTAGAGAGAATGATTAGATTTAGTGGCTGCTTCGCTGTCCGAGAAGATACGGATAACTTTAATTGGAACCACGTTTTCAAGGCAGGAGCAGGACTTCTTTAATCCCCAAAAGTTTCGCCTGGAATATGCTACAATGATTGGGAAGACGAAAAGAAGGACTTAAATTTAGTCTGTCTGAGTATATACTTCCACCAACCCCGTCACTTGTTTTGATTTATCGGTGTTAAAGGGATTTATTCATCATCCAGGAATGCTATGTCCTCCAAGTTAGCATTGATCAATCAATTCTCAAAGCGAACCTTCTAAATTCAGATATGACAGTTCCGACGCTTTTGCAGATGTATCAGTATTATTTAAAGCACCCTGTATATCAAGGAAAGCAACCATGATGGAAGGAGTGTTCGATGGTTCTTACCAATGTTTGAAGAGCTATTTCCACCGATTTCCCTTTAAAGTATGCGTGTTGAGCCGTAAAAGTCTAGTGTCAATGCTTGGTTTGTAAATGGATATCAATCAGTCCCTCAAAAGTTTTGAGAAAGAATTATGATAGACTAATAGGTCTGAGATGTTTTGATTATCCCTGGTCATGTAGATTTGTGGTATTGATTGCCCAGCATAAATGTTCCCTTGTAATCAACCCTTGTGGATAAGTTAAAATATTATAAGGCGCACTATTGTTAGTGTCATCTACAGTTGAGGAGCTTCCTGGGAAATCAATATCTATAGAAGCAGGTTTAAC
The DNA here is from genome assembly GCA_963931855.1 of Philhelius festivus. NCBI lineage: Eukaryota > Metazoa > Arthropoda > Insecta > Diptera > Syrphidae > Philhelius > Philhelius festivus. The sequence continues at coordinate 93,534,762 of OZ007557.1, forward strand.
GATTCTTCGCAAGAGTTGGTCCATGAGCTATCAGAGCATTTTTTTCAAGCCTATAGCTGGTATCTCTGGTTTAATTGCGAGACTTTTTCTTAATCAAGATGCTTTGGAGGTTTCTTCTATGTTACCCAGAATATTCTCCAGGAGGATCTTTTGGATTTCCTGATTTCTTTTTCATATGATTTTAAGAATTCTTTGTAGAAGCCGCAATCTGCCGCACTTCTAATAATAATTTCAAATCGGACCGAACCCACCAATTCGGAAATCTTACGGAAACTTTTTTAAATTTTTCTAAGACTTGAAGGTCTTATTTATATTCAGTTTTCACATTTCAATAACTTCACTTTTTTACTTAAACCTAACACCTCGCTCTTAAATGTTACTTAAAGCCACCTTTATCTATATTTTCAGTCGGTACATAAGATACAATTTCATGGCCTATTTTAGAATAAGAAACTTCTAATATCCTAATTTCCTGGAAAATGCAGGTTGTATTTGTGGAGTATATTTTTGAATAAAAAAATTGACGAATTCCTCTAAAATCGTGAATTTTTTTCGTATTTTTCTACAACTTTTAGATTTAACCTTTCGATAGGTCATGCTGAAGTCGGACTTAAGTCTTCAAAGTGAGGTACCGAAGGTGGGAGAAACTTTCAACTGATATTGTCTTTTCCAAGATGATCAATGATCAATTTCTGAGTTTGCTAACTTAAAACTCGTTTAGTAAACCTTTTGCTCCATGAAAATTTGTTCGGTTGTCGCTCAAAAAATGTCAGTGGTTTTTTCGCGACGGGCACAGAACCAATCTAACACGAGAAGAAATGCATTTGATGTCAAGTCACCAACCAGCTCGAGGTGAATGCCCCTCGTGACAAAGCACACAAAAACAGCAGAAGAATCTAAATGTGTTTTACGTGGACACCTGTCTTTACGACTTAATTCCACGGCGGGCCTATCCACATCGGAGTTAGATTGAGATCTGACCATTAGCTCTGATATAGTCGGAGCCATATCAGTAGATAGCAATGCTGTGACATCTTGCAGCATGTGCACACCTCTTGCTATGGGGCGAGGTCTATCTAACACCTTTTGAATTCAAGCACGCTTGACAACCATGTGTCTCTGCATTCGGAATAAGTCACAGCCACCATGATACTCTTACTAGGTGGCCTACCTCATAGATAGCCTAAGTAAAGACGCGCTCTTATGACCCCAAGCAACACATAAACTCTTGGAGAGTACTTCAATAAATGTATCAGCTCTTTACAAGCTGTTAGTTCAATCTTCTTAATACCATTTCACTTTATGACCTCCTAATTTGCTCTTTAAAATGTTCTTTTTGTTATAGTATAATTAAATGCTCTTTAAAACATCTTAGAGATCATCATGACAAATGTCACCATATTGAGTCTCTATGTACCCTCTATAAAACCTCTTTAAAAGGAGTAGTTTTAATATGCTGAAATAGGTTTTCATTTTAATCTTTCGAATACATCTTGAAGATATTCTGTGGAAGTTTTCACTAAAACGTATTTATGAAAACTTAACATCAAGAATTACTACTTTCCTCTTTGGTTGAAAAAAAAAATGTTTTGTTTCGCCCAACAATTGTGAATTGTAAAACCAAGCGAAAATCTTTTTTTCTCTTTTCTGTATAAAGAAAACAACTCAACTATTTAGTTAAATGTGCGCGCCATTGCATATGATTATGTTTAACAAAAACTAAGCAAAACTGCACAATTGTTTGGTTGCTTATAGAAAACAGATGAACTATTTGGTTGAATGTTCGCGCAGGTGTGTATAATTATATGTTACACAAAATAGCGAACTCATTTTAGGCAATCGTTAAGTTTGTGTCAAAACACAAACTTTTTAGTTGCTCGTAACAAAAAGTTGCAAAACTAAGAATTGAATGTGCGCGCCTAGCTTAATTGTTGTGAATTTGTTATCTTTTTCTTTTACTCTTTGCTTACACTTTGTTTGCTCTTTTTTTCTTTGAATTTGACTGATTGTAAACAGCTATATTCTTCCTTTACTCTTTGCTTACACTTTTTTCACTCTTTGCTTTGAATTTCAGTTTCGATATCTTATTGTGAAGTGCTTAAGATATTTTAAAGAGTTCTTAACAAATGGGTGGCGTATCTGTATAAAATACATATATTTTGTAAAGGGTGACATTGTTAAACGTACATTGAAGATAAAATTATTATTTACTAGATTTTTATGTTTTATCGCTTACTATACGAAGTCATCAGTTTCTACGGATGTCAGTAAATGAAAGAAGGAAATGTTGTTATTTGAAGAACTTTGGCAGAATATAAAAGAAATGTTGAAATAAAATTAAAATTCAAATAAAATTGATAATGGGTATTATTTTGATTATGTATAATATCAAATTTTCTGAATTTTCAGGGATTCTTTAGTCGGTTGACAGTTGAACTCAATATTTTGTATCTTGATAGAATGCTGACGCAACAATAAAATGTCAAGTAAGCATATCTTTCTAACAGATTTTTAATCCAGGGATTTTAACACTTTGTGAAATAAAAATTAAGGAATGACATATAATTTTCACTTATTTTCATATAGTATGTCTTTTTGTATCTTTTCTCTGTAAGATGTATAAAACCTGTCAACTTATATTTAAATTTTGAAAAAAATGCAATAAAAATGCGGAATCATTCTTCAAACAATTATTATGTTTCTTCGTGTTTTGTAGTATAAAGGAAATCTTAGCATCACCATATATAATAAAAAAGTTGGTTTAATTTTTTTTCATACAAATTCTAAAGACGTAAGTACTAATATGTCGCTCAGTTTGTAAAACTTTTGAGTTGTATTTATTTGCTGAAATTATTTTACATTTTAAAATTATTCAGATCGAACAAAAAAAACCTTTCATAAAATAAAGCACCCTGTAGGTAGGAATACCTTCGATACATACACATACATGAAATACATGAATCGGCCATATCTATTGCATACATAAACGTCATTTCTTTTTTTATTCTGAGGGCATTTTATTATTATAACATTATTTTTCTGAATATTTCTTTGTAAATACTATTCTATTTGAAGGCGCGTTAATTTCAAGTAGGGTAGAGTATGCGGTTTCAAATTAAATCTTCTCTCGCAAATCAAAACACACAATCATAAAAAGGGTATACAATGAATATCGTAAATCCAGTCATAAATTATTGAAGGAAAGAATTCGCCATGTTTGTGTATTTATATTAGTCAATCCATTTTATTTGAATTGCATTAAATTTGTATTTGCGTGAAAGAGAAAGACATTTTTTATACATTTTTCTTCTTCGCAGTCAATCTTTCTACTCAAAAATATAAACATCTTGAAAACCACTTGAAAGTGTCTTTATAGATTAATCAAAAAATGATCTTTATGAAGTCTTACAAATACTTTACTTAGAACTCTTTGTTCAATACAATAGACTCCTCCCCTTTAGGCCTTTTTGGGTATTACAGACCTCTTTAAGATTGTTCAAAGAGTTGAAAACACTTGGAAAATAACTTTTCAAGATATCTGTAAGAGGCAATTGTGTTGCTTGGGACGCTTGTCAGTACTTTTTATTGGGCACTATCGCCCATGGTGCCAGAATATATAGCTTCCGGTGTAGCTTCGCAACCGTGAGGTCACTTCCAGATGAGTTACTGCAAAACTCAGGGCCTGCCAACCCTAGATATACATGCCGTGCCATGATCGAAGTAAAAACCACAACTAAGAATGTACACCCCTCTGGTGACTTGTTACACACTCCTTAGCAGATTCCTACTTTAAGGATACCGTCCAGAATGTTCCCATCTAGTTAGTTGAGTTACGTTCATAAAATTTCCACAGGCATTACGAGGAGGTCGATAGGAACCTGACTGCAAATAGACTTACGCATCCAATAGTGATTCCGTGCCACCAATAACTTGTTTGGGCTCATTAGAGCCCTGGTTTAGCTTTCAAAAACTACCTTCAAAGCAAGCTACTGCAGTCCACCTGCACAAAAAGAGCAAAATAGGCTTTTACGAATTCAGGGTTTCAATCACACGACAACCTTAACATTATAGGATCAGCAAAATCACATCCAACCGCGAAAATCGAACTCTTTCAACGGGAAAGTTCCCGATGAATTGTTTCGTCGCGACGCTGTCGGAAACACAATTGCGCACTAGATTTCTTTATCCCACAATGAAGTAATCCTCTTTCAACAACGTGATTATAAGAGTCACACCGGCATGTTTCTCATTTTTTTCCAACTGTTCCTCTGGAAACTCGTTGCAAGAGGGTTTTGAATACCGCCACTGAAGGTCCTTTCCACCACAGCGCATTTGAAGGCAAAAGGGATTCCTCGAGTTGGACAGTCGTCCGGGTTGCTTGCAGATCGAACGTGATTCCAAAATTTGTGAGAAATCGATGACACGATCTCCGAAGTTCAATTTCCAATAAATACCGACCACCTTTTCCGAGGGAATGAAAGCCAGTGGAACACTATTGAAGAATCCGTCTAAGCAAAAACTTTCATTTCCTTATCCTGTACAGATTTCTCAAGTTAATTTATTAGACGTGTTAGTAATAGGGCTCCGCAAACTTCCAATCTGGGAATAAACAAAACCCTGATAGCAGAAATCTTACTCTTTGCAGATAACAATGCTACCAAAACAGAAACATCCTTGTTCTTACTCTCCTGCAGAGGCGTCAGAAAATGCATGGAACTCATAGTTCCTTTTGTTGGTCCATATTATGATTCTGAGTATGTAAACAGCTTCAACGAGTGGTAATTCTTGTCGAATCACCCGGGTAGAAAATTATCTAGGAAACACTATCGAATAGCGTGGCCCTAGCTAGATTGGCCTTTATATAGTAAATCCTATGCTGGGCCTAGACAGATGCAAGCCTGGCGGATCTTGACTAATTTATGCTTATCCTGGCTTTATATTGAACCTGGCTAGAACTGCCTATTTATTGGCTTTTCCAGGAGTATCTTAGACTGGGCCTAGATATTTTTAACTTGATGTAGCCTAGATATGAAACTTTCTCTTGGCGATATCTTGGCTATAGATAGTATCGCCTCTTTATTGGCATTGTAACAAATAAACTACAAGGGACCTGGATAGTTTTTACTTGGTGTAGCCTGGATAAGGAATTGTATCTGGGCGTTATATTGGCCTTAGCTAGTGTCGCCTCTTTATAGGCGTTCTCAGATTTTACTTATACTGGGGGTAGATGGTTTTGACTTGATGTATCCTAGATATGAAACTTTTCCTTGGCGATATATTGGCCGTAGATAGTATCGCCTCTTTATTGGCATTGTAACATATAAACTGCAAGGGACCTGGATAGTTTTTACTTAATATAGCCTGGATAAGGAATTGTATCTGGGCGTTATATTGGCCTTAGCTAGTCTCGCCTCTTTATAGGCATTCTCAGATGTTACTTATACTGGGGCTATATAGTTTTTACTTGATATATCCTAGATGTGCCTATACATATGTCTCTATAAAAGGCTATCCATTATCCTTCTAAAAACATAACTTTTTTGTTTTGGTCCTAAATCGGTATTTTTCAGATTCTTTAATACGTATTTAAGTCTTTTAAACAGTATAATTAAAAGAGAGTTGTTTGAGTAGCACTTTGAGACACGATATTTTATATATCGCAGTGGCGCAATAGGTAACGCACAAGCACGGCAAGCGAGAGTCTCGGGTTCGAATCTCAGTGGAGGTAAATTAAAAAAAAAAAAAAAAAAAAATTCTTTCATTCCAGCAAAAAATCACTTAAAGAGTCGAATATAGAGAGGCAAAGAAAAAATGAAAATATTCAACAATAATAATAAAAAAAAAAAAAAATTTTTAAGAATTGCCGTAGCTCTTGTGCTACTTGTGAAGACCCATCTAGGGCCCATATAGGAACATCTAGCAAGGCCCATTATATACAGAGCATTAACAAATTAGCGAGGGACAAGCTAGATACTGCTCGGTAGGGCCATGATTGAAACTAAGAAAAACTAGCTGGGGCCTTGGCATTATCGAGTCGAAAATTCTACCCGGGCACCTTCCAGCAATGGGCCATTTCTTTGGGAATTTCCTCGTCCCAAATCAACTTTTCCCTCCACAAGTCTTGTAGAAGGATTTTCACAGCAACAATTTTCGGGGCGATAAATCCCATCAGATAAAAGATTCAAGATACGTCTGATATTATTCGACGTTTTGTACACTCAATACTTTGGCTCAATTTTACTTTAACAAAATCATGAAAACCATTTCAACGTTTATTGTTGAGTAAAGAACTGAATCTTCGCCATACTCCTACGCTCAAGAAAAACCTCTCACAATTAAATGAAATCTTACCGAGAATTCCACTTTAAGTCTTTCCATAGACAATAGATATAATTTATTTAAATTCAAAACCATCAAAGCACACACCTGCAAAACTACAAACTAACTATAAAACTGCAACTTATGTATGCCTTCAAGTCTTTTCGCCACTTACAATTTTATTTAATTAACCATAGCGTAAAAATAATCCGAAAAAAAAAAAAGTTATAAACTTTTACAAAACTCTACCCACCAGTTAGCGAGCAAAATACCTACTTACAACTACAACTATAGTTTTGACGAACAACTGTACCTACTTAGGCACCTATACCTGCAATTGAATAAGGAAAATTTTACGTTTCAATTCCATAACCATAAAGCGCAAAACTTCTAACGAGAGTAACAACCGTCATGATCCTTTTCATCATAATTTCCATCATCACGCTGCGCTGGCTGCTCCTGCTCCTCGCTCTTGCTCCTATCCTGAAGTTGTTTCCCTAAGAACAGTTGTATAGTTACAGTTTTCAGGACTTATGCTAGTCCTGCTACTGGGTGGTGGTGTTGCTATTATTCCATTGCATCCCCATTTCTTACTGCGTACACATTTCGTACGCCAGGTAAACGGACGCAAATTTGCATTAAGCACGGCGGCGGCGGTGATGATGATGATGATGATGATGATGATGATGCAGCCGTCATTATCGCGCCACCTCCAGATTCAATTGAGCCTTCTCGCATCAGGAGCCGTCACACCGCGTAACAACAACTGCAATGCCTTCATCATCATCACACAGTTGCAAGCTGCATCCTCGTCATGGTCCTTTGAAATAATTTTAGTTGTAGACGTATGCAGCGATGCCCACTGGCGTATGAGACACAGGAAGTCAGCCGCATGTGGGTTAAGCCCAGGTAAAGGGACATCATCCTTAATGTTTAATTTTCGAGCTTATCCGTGAGCTCATTTGCATACATGGATAAAAGGGAGGCTAAAGAGGGCTTTAGAAAAACTTTTAAAAGAGCAAACTCTCGGGGTAACGCGTGCAGGAACCATTTACCCATGATGTGGCTTTTAGAACCATTTGGTGGGCCTCTTCTCATGTCGTAACAACTTCCTAGAAAAATAAAATAAAAAGGATTCCTTTAAACGCAGACAGATGGAAGTGTAAAAATGACATGCTCTCACGCGGGCTTCAGCGTTAAAGTTGTACTCGCGAACAGACACTCACTTCCAGGCTACAAAGATGATGACTGCTTGCATATGAGTGGTTGTAAAGATAAACGGAAGCAGAACTAGCTTTTTTTTTGCAGGGCAAGCCACCTCTGCCTTAGTGCCTTCAGCGCCGCACCAGAACGTTCCCCAAAAGTTATGTGTTGATTTTTTAAACATCTCCATATACCCACACAAGGACAAGGCATATGCTTGTATGTATGCGCAAACTTAGTCCGCATGTGATTGTGCCGTTTGCAGAATTTTAAAGTTTTAATTAAGGTAAACAGTTTTAACTTTATATATATCATTTCTAACGGTACCTATACCCCGTGGGTTGGCAAGTCACCTGGTTCTTTCTCTGCCATTTCTTAAGCTAAGCAGCTGCATTGATGCAGGAGTTCGGGGCTCTCAAGGTAGTTGCCAAACAGAAGGTATAACGAATATACCCCAGGATCCTTGCGCTGTAAGTTCAACATTGTGTCAGAATATCTATTAAATATTTACTTCAGGGATTTTACCGGCTTTTCCTTGGAAAGGTGTACACAACCCGTCTGTCTTTCTTTTTTTATTATTTTACTTTTGTTCTCTGATGAGGATGAGAATAGAAAATATGTCAGAATAAAAAGCCTGAACTTGAGGAAGATGGAGCAATGTTTGACATGAAGATTACGGAAGAGGTGTTTGCTAAGGAAGCCGCAAACATCTTGGTTATGCAATTCTTTGGTTGGTCTTTGCTGTGTATATGTATTTAAGGTAGATCTACCTACCAGGTTGATCAAACAAGATAAAGTTTTAAGGTTTACGAGGGATTTCATCGAGATAGCTAGTGTGCTTTTAGATTTTTTAATAAGAACATGGAAGATGCAGAAAGTGTGCATATCCAGAGAGGAGGAATTATAGGAATGTTCCCAGAGTTTGTTTTTTTTTTTGCTAATTTCTGTGAATAATACTGATGGTATTTTGTATAGCAAGAGAAAAAGTTTTGCTAAAGAAACACTTCTTTTAGGATTACTCTAAAAAAAAACTCAAATTAGTCGAAGAAGGGTTGAGTACGTCGTGATAACAAATAGGAACATCTACCTATATATCTACGAAATGCATATTTAATCAAAAATTAATCCTTTTGTTTGAAGGATCTTCTGCCTTACCAGCTCTCGTCAAAAATCAGTCGCATATGTGATGTCATGCATAAGATGGAGTGACACACTTTGATGCTAAAGAAGTGGAAATATTTGATCAAGAAGACTTGTAAAATTTGGCTTTTAGACGTAGTAGCGCTCTGTTTGTATACGATTTTCAAACTAAATAGTCGAGAAACATCTTCAAAATGGGGCTAGATTTTTATTCATTTATTAACTACCCTAAAATAAGAGTGTCCTTTAATAAGGCGCAACAGTAGTGGAAGAATTCTCTAGATAAAACCAACGGAAGGCTTCTTCAGTTACAGTAAGACCGAACTTTTAGGTTTAACTTTTGTGATCTGAGGTCAGAAGGGAGCTGTAAAATAGATGTTTGCAGATAAACACTTTATGTGCCAACGGCATATCTCATATCCTCGTTTCGGATTACTTGTGTTGGATAATCCGGACCTAAAGGTGAAACAAGAATACTTTTTTCCCGGGGAATGAGAAATTGGGTTAACTTTTCAAAATTACCAGTTATCAAAAAGTTTAGGATAATGGTTAGCCTCAAATTGCAATAAGATCCAGAACGTCAAAAGATGAGAGTATGTACCTGGAACTTGAGAACACTATTTTTTATATTATACGCTCACTCAAGGGGTTACAAATATCCTTATATTGTTTAACACAGTGCAAGCAATTAGGAAATTAGGATAGGATGAGATAGGAGATACCGATGTACATTGGTTTTGAATGTCTGCACATTGTAATGGGTGGGAAATATTGAGCCGGGTAAAGCATTCGCGCCGTGCAGCTAAGGAGAGAACCTCTTAAAACAGTACATCCGAAGTTGGGCTCAAAGGTAAGCTGATGAATATTCCCTGAAGCGCGAGTATTACGGTTGAATTGTTTAAGGTGAGTGTGAGTTGCGCTTTGACGACAGAAGACAGCATTAAGTTTTTGAAGCATTAAATTCAACGCGGTTTAGTGTTCCCTATCTGAAAAAGCTATCGAGATCAGAGTTTATTGAGTTTATGATACGCTGCCGTTGGAAGTCCACATCCGAAGGACAAGGATGTAAATCTAAAAGCGAATATTAAAAGCTGAGGGTACTGTCGTCTGCGAAAAAATTAGGTGGATAAGAAGTTTCCGACGAAAGATCATTTATGAATATAAGAAAGAGTGTCGGAGACAAAACAGAACCCTGTGGCATACCAGTATTTATTTTAGATTCTAATCCGTTCAAAACAACTTGTTTTGACCGTTTTGTAAGGAAGTTTCTAATCTAACGAAGAAGAGATTCATCGATACCAAATGCACGAACTTTCGATTTGAGAGCTGAATGCCCAGCTCTATCAAATGCCTTTAAAATATCAAGTGCAATAATCTGTGTTTTATGAGCGTTTCCATAACCTTGGAAAAAAGGGACGTAAGTGTAATTGGACGATAGTTAGAGGGGGAGGAGGATTCGCCTTTTTTAGGGACAGGCTGGACAAATGCAATTTTCATCCACTCGGGAAGGGACCAATAAAGTAGGACAGATGGAAAAGCTTACGCAGTGGTCTTGCAAGCGTTGAAGAACACCTCTTTAGAACAATAGCAGGGATACTATCCGGGCTAGCGGAGTTGTGAATATCAAGATCTTTTCGAACTCTATCAACTGCTCGAGTGCAAAAGAAGATTCGTCTCATAAAACCGTTTGCGCTTTCAAATACAGTCATGTTACTCTCTGGTAGTGTAATTGAAGACGAACGTTGGAATTGACGATTTTATACAGTTTCGTACGTTTCTTACAAATGACTAATAATGTTTACTACCTTTGGGAAATAGTAGTAATTTTTGCCGTTATTTTTGGTCATATAAGAATGTAGTTCGTCGGATATACACGTTACAGGTCTTTCTGGCTTATTTGTACTTATTCCGGTTACAGTTTAAATTATAGATTTATCGTAGCTTAGACAAAGTTATTGATTTTATGCAAGTAAGTGATTGGCACATCAAATTACGCTTTGGAAACACAAGTCTTATATGCGTACACGCTCTTACTGATGAAATTAAATAACCCATAAAAGAAGACTAAGACTCTTCCTCCTCCTGGAGGCATGCGAAACCTGTCCGAAGTAAACGATGTCAAAGTTGTACTCGTGGACTTCAATTACTAAGGTCCAAAAGGAGAAACGCCTCGACGATACTACAACAGATAACTACTTCCTACTATCATATTTCGCAGCAGGTCGTCATACGATGACAAATAGAACTTACTTTCCAAGAGTTAGGATCCAAAACATTTCGGGGACAAACATCAACTCTGAACATTTTCTACTTACAACAAGACTCAAAACTAGATTGTTCAATGATAAGAAATTGCGGACCGCCCAGAAATATTTGAGGTTGAGTAGCAAACCTGGAGTTTTTAGAAGCTTCACAAAATATCTGAAGATGAGACTCTTCTCTGTGCATTTACCTTCCATAGACGCTAAAAATCAGTTCTTCCAGTATCGCGATATCCTCAAAGAGGCAGCCAAAATCACAGTTGGCTACCAACCAAGCCAGAGTGAGAACCAGAGGTATGATTATGAATTCGTGCGTAAGCCAAGAGAAGCGAGAGATGACCATCGAACAAGGAAAAGATATCAAAACAAGATGGCTGTAGGAAATAGCCCTCAAATAAAAAAAAATCCGAAATTCGGGAATGATTTTATTTTAAAATTATTTCCAAAATCTAGGATGAATTTAGTCCCCTGAAAGAAGAGAAAAAACCCTTCAGACGGAAATGATACAAGGGTTCAAAGAATTTTAACTCCCTCTTCTGGCACCAGGAAGGCGCCTATACATCAAAAGTTTTCCTGGGCAACAGTATATTGGATGGATGGCTTCGAGGGTTCTTACGATCTTAACTCTATACCACTAACGCAACTAAGAGTTGTGCAATCAAAAGATTTCTTAGGCAACAATACCGCACAAAGAAAACCGACTAAATTATCTCTCAATTTCAAATATGAAATAATTCCTACAGCCGAAGAAGATTCTGAATATAAAGAATCGGGCATAAGCACACACATACACAGTATCTCAGCTCAAGGAGATCACATGGTTCCGAAATCCAAAAATTACCCTGAAATTTAATAGAAAAAGATAAAATACTGATTTCAAGAATACAGCGCAGACTTTTCGAAACACTCCAAAATAACTCAGTGACCGAATCACAAGAAAGTAGATGGTTACAAGCAGTATTTCCAGCAGCAGCTAAATGGGTATAATGTAGAGCCAGTTATACGACCAGAAGACAACCCATCTCCATTTAATAAAGAACCAGTTCCACCATACAGTAAAGAAGAGGTGGGCTTAGTTACACAAAAGTAAAAGAAGAACAGGATTAGAGATCAGTTGGCTGAGGGATATTTTGCTAGCCTGCATGCTTTGAGTTATATCAACTAAGCACAGATGAAAGGAATCACAGTCGATGACTGGGTTATCAGCTTCAAATGCCCCATCTACAATAAAGCCGATCACATGTCCGGCATGAACTATCTAGGCACATCCCTCCTAAATGTCGCATAAAAGATCAGTTCTGCAATACAACAGTCACCAAGTACCAGTCTATCTTCCTTGTCGGAGGATCAACCATAAGTCAAATTGTAATTAAGAGCAAGAAATTTAAACTCGAGACTCACCATCTTTTCATCGATTTCAAGGATACATTTGACAGCATTCAACTTCAAAGCTCTGTATGGTGATGGCTGAGCTCGTGAACCTGGTTAAACTGATCCAGCTGAGTTGCCTGCTAAATTGAAAAATACTAGGAGCAAGTCCAGGCCCGGATTAAGGAAAATGGGGGCCCGGGGCTATTTCAAATTTGAGGCCCTCTAAAAAAATATAAAACTCAAACGAGCCAACCCCCAATAACCCGGACTGCTAGGAGTCCACGCTCTCAGAGACTATGCGTCGAAGAGTTGACTTATCAAAAATCCAAGAAGCTATCCCCCAAGTGCGGCTCCACTCAAATATTTTCTTCCAGACATTTTTAAAATCACTAAATACTTGTCACTAAATACTAATCACTTTGAATAAAATTCAATTAAAGAAGTCAACTAGTCGTCAGAGGCAGTCGTCAAAAAAGAAAAGCAGCAGAGTACGTCTGCATACTCACGAGTTGCGACTGGACTTGAAGACTTTAACGCTATATATTTTCACGGCGTCACTACCATGCTCTGACATGTATTCGTAAATTTCGTTTATTTTTCTTCTTCTCGAGTGTCAATATTTTATCAAAACAAATACACTGCTTTATAGCGCCTCTTTTAAAAAACTAGTAGTAAAATATTTCAATTTGAACACCTTTAAGTCGAACTTTAATTTTTAGTTGAATTTTGCACACGGGAGCGTTTCGGAAAATTCAACTTTATGTACGTTGTGTCGAAAAATACTATTCAATACTTCTGCGGAAAAATTTGTATCGCCATTTTTTGCTTGTTAAACTCAAAACGGACTCGTGGAAATTAACAATTCTAAATTTTACCACACTAGTATCGAAATGTACTCTTACGCTCAATTCGAACATCTCTCTTAATCAAGAATAAATAAGGTGCTCGAGATAATAGGTCCAGCATATTTCCACACTTAGCAAAAAAAGATACGAGGTATAGAATTCAATTTGTTTTTCAATCTGGCAATCCTATGCTGAATAAGGCGGCATGGATTTAATATTTTTTTGAGTTTACAGTTTTTGGGTTAATAGCGACTTGGGCTATGTGGGTTTGACTTTTTTGGAGATACTAGCGAGTTGAGCTATGTGGGTTTAACGTTTTTGGGGTATAAAGCTTTCGAGTTTGGATTTTGTGGGGTCACTAAATTTGGTTTTTATTTTTGGGGTTAATTGGATTGTACATTTTGAATATCGCGGTTTTACGGTTTAAATTTCTTAATGGGATGGGGCCCTCGTTTCCGCGGGGCCCGGGGCTTCAGACCCCCCAAGCCCCCCTATTAATCCGGGCCTGAGCAAGTCCAATGTGCGACTATATAGGAAATAGCTCCTCAGAACTATTCCAAACATGCACATATTTTCGGCAGGAGATGGCCACCGTCTTAAATTGGTCTGGCAACATTTTGGACTTCTCCATCATCCTCGTGTTAAATTTGGCAAGAAACTAAGACATGACCTTTAGACGAAGTACAAAAATCAACTGTGTATAATCAATTTTTTAGCTCTTTAAACTTTTTCAAACTTGTCCCTTTTCTAGAGCCTTGAACCAAAAGAACATATTCATGCGATTTAGCAGTGTATTTCATCTCAAGCTCACCTTCATCGGCTTTAATCTCAGTATATTGAATTTTGTTTAGTTATTACCTACTGCAGATTTTCCCCATCCTTCTGCATGCATGTCTTTTGGTACAAGAACTCTGAATTGTATGCCACCAAGTCATGTCTCAGCGAATATTCTAGTGGATTTTGATCAAAAGGTAAACACTTATTGCGCTTATTGCATCCCTTTATTGGGAATACCCGCAACCCTTCAAACTAACTCCTCATCGCGTTCCCATTAGCAATCATCCAAGGATCACTACTTTATAAACGATAAGACCAGATACACGGCATATACGTATTGTGTGTCATTAACAAATTGTCAAATGCAAATACACTCAGGTACCAACCACTCCAGTGAGTAAACACACACACATCGACCATGCTCTCAAACAAACTCACATTATGTACTTACAACATACCGTGCTCTGTATGCTCATTGAATGCGCAAAACATGTTTAATATCGCATCACCCAAGCCCCCCTTCCCGCCCAAACTTGCAACCCTTGCACCCTTCGGGACGGAATCAAATGTCAAATGCACTTATATGACGGTATCCGCATTTCGCATTTTGAATTTCGCATCCGCACAGTGTAGTCTCTTCAGGCTGAAGTTGGTACAAGTTCTATTAATTTTGATTGCACCAAATATTGCGATGCGACAACATATCCGGCGGGAGTGCATGGCATTTGAAGTGGTTGGTGAATATGTGGCAGGCAGCTGAGAGTAGCAAGTCCTAGGGAGGCATAAGCTCTCAACCTACTCACATAAATGTTGCCTTAGCTCAACCGCGAAAAGCTCCTATAGGGTGAACATGAATGTGGGTACGCCTCGATTTTTATGACAGTAGTAGGTCCACAAAATGTGGCCCCAATAAAATAAATATTTTTTTTTTTACAATCGGGACTTTAGCTAGTGAAAAATTGCAAAAACTGTTAATAGAGTTATCGATAAATTCTGTGGGTGCTGAAGTGCCAAGCCACTTGGACAGAAATTAGGTTCATACTCGTGAGCTTGAAGGCGCACTCGAATCATTAGTGGATTTCCAGGTCTTGATATTTTAAACAAAAAAAAATGATTTTATTGCCAAATTTGAAGTATGAGATTATAAACTTCAAAGGTAGTTGGATGTTATAGCAGAAAGTCTCTTCGTGGACTGCACCTGTTACTTGTCTCGCTAAACCTGACTTTGACTTATAAGCACTACTGTTGAACAATAGATAAAAATAGCACCTTCACAAGACTTTGTAGTAGCTTGTAAAACGGTTATAAAGTATGCCTAGGTTTCCAAGTCTTAGGACTCACAAGGCAAAGTGGAGCTCTTCAGCCGGTCTATAACTTCCAAACCGATAATGTGCTTGTTGACGGAAGACGTCTTTGGCTTTATAAATTTTCCAATATATGACCAATTTGGCTTTATGTCTTCTGTCTGTTCAGACAGCAATACCAACAGTTTTCTTCATCAATCTTTCTGGCTGGCTCCGCGGGTTCTTATAACGTTAGCCACCTCTTTGGCTCCCCCTTCCCGCTCACACAACTCTATTGCTACGTAAAAGGTATTTTAAGCTATGTAGCTAAGCAAACAAGTTTTTGATCAACAGTACTTACCATCAGGGTCTCTGCAACACTCACGTAACTTTGACAATAGAACATTGGGCGTTTCTCCGGCGGTACTGTAGGTCAAAAAAACTGTTGACATTAAAACTTGCCTAACAGCTGAACATAAACTTCTGATCGGGGCATGACCCCACAATATTAATGTTTGGGACTCTTGTCCTACTAATGTGAGATTAAGGTTTTATTTTTAAATTGGGAATTATGTCCCTGGGAGTTATGATCCTGTGCCACCGTTTGCTGAGTGCGACAAAATGAAGATCGAAAAGAATTAGCATCTTACCCAAAAGAAGAAAATTGACGTTGAGCGCCCTAGTATACCAGTAGATATGTGGATGGAATTGACGTTCTTAAGTAGTCATCTAGTCCAAAACCATGAAAAGATCTAGAAGATTTTGATGCCTTGTATTGTGTGTTTGCTTTTGCAAAATCATCCGGAAATTGGATCACTTACTTAACCGGACCACCTCACTCATTCGACACCAACTATACTGTGCCAAGCTAGGTAGCTTGTAGACTGGTATTGAGACAGTAGCCATTTTAGTAGCCGATTGAGTAAACTTCTGTCAAATCCTTCAGTCCGGTAGCTCGAGATCTAAAGAATAAAACGGAGAACCTGCACAGTATAAACCGAAGCTTGTCCCAGACCCATTTCGACGCATATTTTCATACCTGAAAAGGGTGGGCCGCCATTTAGTGGGTTCTTTTTAAATCATAAGTTATTTTGAAACTGACAGCTGTTTCCTGCTCAAATTCTTGACAGATAGTCAGTATTTTATCTCCACGGAACGAATTACATAAGTCGCTCTACGCTTAAGCAGCGTTGGGAAATATAGAAAAATATTTGGGTCTTAGAGCAGCTTGAATTGGACTACGAATTTGGGCGAGGCTCATTTTCATTTTCATCTTGGCGGCTAGGTTAACAAACAAAATTTCCGTATCTGGGACTCGCATATTATTGGCCAGAAGCCAATGCTTTCACAGAGAGTCACAGTTTGGTGTGGATTGTGAAGTGGTGGCATCATTGGACTATATTTCTTCAACAATGTTTTGGTTAACGGTGGGACTTACTGAAATTGAAGACATGGATTTGGACGACCTCTAGTGCATGCGTGTTATCAGCCGTCTTGGTGATGTCAATTGGCCACCTTCAAGCTGCGATTTGACCCTTTTGGACTTTTATGTGGGGAACCCTGGCCTGAAGGACCGATGTTATGCCAACAATTCGGAAACGATTTAAACACTTAGCAAATATCATCCAAGTAATGCGTGAGCTATATCCCGAAACCATCAACAAGGTCTTGGAAAATGGGAATGCGGTACTGCGAAGCCAGCCGAAGCAGCCACTTATTGAAAGACGTTGTATTTCGTATTAATGAGAATGTTTGCTCATACTTATAAAGCCATAACACATGGAAAAAATTTAATTTTGTTCATTTTATTGCATTTTTAAAAAGAAACTTATATTTGGACCCTTTAGTTCCCGTAGTTTACAAAGAGCAACTGACAATCAATTGTCAATTTTCAGCATATATCACAATATCATAAGAGTGGGCCCTAAAACCACCGTAAGCTACTTAATAACCCAGACAAAGATTTTGTGGTAGGTGCAGTGCAAAAGAAGAGCACCGAGAGAAGAATATCCAGCATTTAGAAGCAGCCATCCAGCTTAAGGAGATCGAAAGTCTCACTATCGAAACAATATCTGGATGTTTTATAATAAAGCCAAGCAGTTGGCTCCTTGTCTTAATATTGCAATGCATGCTCATAACTGCAACATAGAAGTCACCAAAGAGTTTGCAATAAAAATTGGTGTGCACCAGGGAAACGTCTTGAATCCTTTACTTTTTATAACTTTTCTTGATTTTCTTCTTCAGAATTAGTGGAAAGAGCTTAAATGAATCAGATATTCTTAGGTAAAGACGATACATCCATCATATGTAAAGAACCTACAGTCCTACATCCATGCATTCACGAGCACTTGATGTATGGGTGGATATTCTGGGGGGAAACGGGCACAGCGTTTGCGCAAAAAAGACAGAATATCTAACCTGCCTATTTGATCATCTAAACTAGTCCGGACATTTATTTCAATAGAACAGTGTTTCGCTAAAGCAAAAAGCTTAACTATTAGATCTATGATCAATATATGTACATATCATCTATATAATTCGCTATCCAATGACTTGGTATGCAGACCCTTACCAAAAAATAGTTGCAATATCCACTGGACAATAGCTCTGAGAAGAACCTTAACGACACAACGGGCTCTCCTGGACCTTTAGATCACGACCTAGCGAACTTCAGATAAGAGGCAGCTCATGCATTCCTCATCATATACTATTAGCCTCATATGTTAAACGTGTTTCTAGTATGTATCAAAACCGCACACTCCAGCTCTAAAAGTAAGTCATTGAGCAAGACTGCTAGGGACCGCCATTTCTTCCTAACTACTTATGACCGATAATGCCGATGTGAGGATGACGTTAATCATCGAATGTTCGTCATGCGCTTACATACAGTTTACAATATTGGAGTTTGGAATGTGCAAGACTTATGAGAGTAAATTGACGGAAGCTGTTTCGCATTACAGCAGGATCGAATAAGAAACAAGAAAATTCGAGGAAGCTCCCAGATTAGAGACATCGTCTTCAATAGCAGCAGACATATAACATGACCATTGACCAACTTAGGCGATACTGCCAAGTATAAAGAAGATTTTCTGAGAACCCAAATCAAAAGGCAAAAAAGCTTACGATGATTTAACACTATTACGATTGCCATCAGACATGGAACAATACAAAACCGGGAAACCTGCCGACGACGTTTTCTATCATTAATCTGATGAACACCACAGGTGGAGCCTTAGGATAAAGCAGTGAGGTGGGATAGTTGTGATGCCAGTCGAGATCATAATAATTGTTGGTTAAAGAACTATAGGTCTATTGCACCAGTATAGAAGAGATAACCTTAGCACAAGAATTTTAAGAACAACATGAGCGCAGGATCTGATGACTTCCCAGCAGAGTTCTTCAAATATCGAGGTTATGTTTTGACATGCAACAAATCATTACAAAGTTTTGGTGGGAAGAAGCATTCCTCATAGGTGGGCTATCAGGTTTTCTATGTCCTGCCAGAACTACATTTTAAGCTACATCGTGATTATACATAGCAGCAAGTAGCTGCGAAACCCATCAATAAATTCATAAGAAAGTCTTTGAACACCAACTTTTCATAGGACTGTTAAATTTGCTAAGGGTATAACTTCATAGTGAGGGCCAAGGTGGATAACCTTGCCTGAAATCAACTTGGACATTCTGCCTACTTATTATAATTCAGAAAAGCTTTAAGGTATTTTTCCAGGATCTTCTGAAATGTCCATGCGTGAAACATTAGTCGACTAGTGAAACTATTCTTCGAGTTTCCTTTGATATAGCCAAAACCAAAACTCCAGTTTTAAAATTACTTACATTCAAACACAGCCCTTGGTTTCTAACAACGATTGTTTTATGAAATCGTACATCTTACAGATTCATAGAATTTTCCTTCCGAAGCTAAAAGCTTCTCTTCAAAATAATAAATTTCTTCACCAATACTAATAGGGATTACTTCAAATTCCTTCAAAAAACTTACGACAGAATCTCTCCCTAATAAATTCATGAGCAATGATATCATCACTCCAAAATGTTTGTTTCGAAGCTCTGAGCTATGGGAATGCAAATCATAGCCCGAATCAACAAAATGTCTCCAAACTCCGACATTTCGTCTTCGACGAAGAATTATTACAAGTCGTAAATTTGCTGTGGCAACTCAACCTACATACCAGCTAAGTCATATCAACATACCTATGACCAATCAGCGTGCGGTTTCAATATTTGGTTAGGACAAAACCTGAAATATTTTCAATCATCCTTTGCTTTCGTATCACAAGTCCTTGGGTATAAATCACCAATTAGACTCGAATATTGATTTCAAATCATCGAACTTTAAAGAACATCAACATAATCCCATCTAACATCGACTTTTCCACAAGGATTTCACAGGTTAGAAACGTCCGGGCATTGAGGTATGCCTTCAAAATGAAAGATTTCGTTTTGGAAGTGTTTCGGAACTTTCCGGAGCTCTATACACTTTTGCTCTAATGTTTACCTCGACATTTTCCCATCACTTTCTCTATTATTAAACGCATCTTCACATTGATGCGGTTGCGGGCAAGAGAGGTTAGACTTCGGGTCTGCATTCCTTTTCGATGGAAGTTGTCAGAGCTGGAGCCGGAGTCGAATCGTGTTAGCTGAGCAACACCCAAATGAGTTCTCTGAGAAGTTTGGTTCTGCTGCTATCTAGATAGGAGCTTCTATAGCGCCATCACCACCCCCTATATGTCTCTATACGACTTGGTCGTCTCATCCGAGTGCATGTGAACGTGTGAAATCCTATTAAGGATGTTACATGGCGTTAAATTTGATTTATTTACGGGTTTTTACCGTATGCGGAGCTTAAGGGGTGGTGAGATGTGGCTGTGTACGATTGCACACGAGAATTAGTTATGTTGACTTCTTTAGCTTGGGATTTTAGTCCACACACATGGACCACACACAGTCTCGAATCCTTATAGAAAATATTTTATAAATAGACATAATATGCAGAGGGATTGGGGGAGAGGGCAAGTGTGGGTATATGTTATGTTGCTTTGACTTCTGTCAGAATTTTCATTAAATTCAAAAATTCTGCAGAAATTTAATCGAATTTAAGGATACCAGTTCCGGGAGATATGAAAAAGCAAGCTCTGGGAGAAGTGTGAAGTATTTTGCAGGTTTTTCCATCTTCTTGGATTTTAAATTGCTTTATAGTGTGCATCTGGAAGGGGTGTGTCAGCGGGTTGCTTAATGGCAAAGGAAATGAGGCACGGGACATGAAAAAGCCGGTTGGTTGGTCATGCTGTGGTTAGTGGAGCCGTAAGACCTGTGCAAATATGACCCACAGCAAAGGCGCAATGAACCGTTGAGCATTTAAGTGAATTACACACATGGGCATCGGATGGCCAAGGTGGCTTAAAAAGCTTTTCATATTTTCATTTTAAGTGTTTGTCTATAAGTTAAGTTGAGTGTCCTTTTTGGTATTTGTTAAAGAGAATTTAATTAAAGAAGAGTTGCAAATTATAATATGGCATTAGGAAATGCAAAAGCTTTTGGGAAAAAATATTTTATGACTCACGTAGATTGAGTTTTCAAGTTAATGAAATTTTTTTGAAAATGACCTTTTACGGCAATAAAGACATAAGAAGAAAATTTCCTATGGGAGAGACTGCCAAATTACGGTAAGTAAAATCGAAACAGTCCTCATAACTCCAGTATATAATTCATTCGAGATCTTTTTGGTTAAGGAAACGCCTATGTAAACCTAAATTTTATTTTCAGCTTATTTCCGAAAATAGTCTTAGATATTTTCAAAATTCTTTCATAAATTGTCGACTAGAATAACATCCAGATATTAATTCCACATTCGTGTAGTGCCACTTATAAGAGAAACTCTAAACTATGATGAGCGTCATTATGGTTGAATTGCCTTAGGGAAGGAATGTAACAGTTCATTAAAAGGTGGGCTATCTAGTGGTTTATTTTTAAATCATATGTTATTTTAACACTGACAGCTGTGTTCCGCTCGAAGTCTTGATAGAAAGTCAGTAACATAATTCCTCGGAACGAAGTTGCTTTACGCTTGTACAACGTTGGGAAATATTGAAAACTTATTTCAAAAGTGAGTGCCGTGTTCAAATGCTTGAAATTGTCCTCTGACTTCTATAAAAGTTTGAATGTCCAAAAAAATTAACAAAAATAGAAAAATTCTAACTAAGAGATATTCAACTCCAAACTTAATCTTTAAGAAATGTTTAAATCTAAATACTTACGAAAATAACACAAAAAACGATGCAAGAGGATCCATGTAAGGGACAATGTAATGTGATTTTGATAAAGTTAAGTGCGATGTCATCCCTCCCCCCTGCCATGACCACTTATCACCACTTTTAACTTCTTCTCTTAAATATCTGTTTACTTAGAAACAATAAGGGCCACTTATGTGGATTCATTATAATATTTATCATATGACTCAAACCAATAATATGAATGAATTAAAAGTCTATCTTAAGTATGAGTACAGATTACATTTCAATTTATGTACCGAATGCATAGCAAAATCAACTGATTGAATAATTTCATGCGATTGTTTAATTTGTAGTGAATACAGACGATTTTTGTACTCAGTAAATAAATATCAAAAAGTTACATTAAAATACCTAATGGCCACATGAACATGTTAAATTCACCACTCAAACAAAAAGAAAAACGTACTCATGAAATTGAGTAATGTAATGAATACAAGATTAAGTGTTTTTAGCCAATCAAATATCAATTACTCGATGTACTGAGTAAAGTTTTCACCTGAACAAACTATTTTCGCACCAGTGTAAGAACCAGAGTTACTTAAAGGATCCGGGTGTGTAGTAGGTATGCAGATTTTTTTTATAATAATTGTAAATATGTAAAGAATAAAATTAATTTGTATATTTTCGGAATAATGACGAAACGAGTTTCGAGATAAGTAGGGAAGCTAAGAGAGAGACGACTCACAGTTGCATAATGAGTACATGAAGATGTAATCGTTACACAAGCAACTAATGACATTATTTTGATGAGTACATTGTCTATGTACTCACTACATATTCATGTAATTATCACAGTCCATCGACACATTATAAAATCATCACAAATTCATATATTTATATTTATCCATGCAATGAGTGCAAAGGTTAGTATCTACATATGCATATAAAAATCTTAGTAACCATTTTAAATAAGGTACTCATCACCAATAACCCTGACTTGTTTATGAGTACTCAGAATTCCAAATTGGATAGAGTACTCCTTATAAAATTATGTTGTCAGCAGAGATTTCAGCATGAAAAGGGAAAATAATATTAAGTGTGCAGAAATAATTGCATTGAGAACATACATATGTTACATACAATATATTTCTTGATTATTATAATTTGTTTTTCTATCGGTGTTTAGAAGAGGGTTCGGTAAATTATTATGAACAAATTTTAAAAGAAACAGGTGATATAATTTCTAGAGCATTATTTGGTCATGTAGTTATTGAGCGATTTCTACAATGGCAAGGATGAAAGTCTGAAGAAAATCAAAATTATTAAAATAAACTGCACAACTGGGTTTCATGAAGTTGCTGTAATGTTTAGAAGACAGTATTTTAAATTTGAAAGTTATTAAAGACAAATGTTCATAAGCACAAAATTAATTACTCAAATGGGTAAGACAACTCCCACCATGTGATTTCTTATATAAATGTATGCAAGCAAAATGTTATAAATCGTTATAGCAGTTTTAAAAAAAATAAGTTTTTATAAATTAATTTTTTAAAATATTTTTAAGAAAAAATGTTTTACGCGTACTCTAAGTTTTTATTATTGTGCAAATAAAAATAAATTTTAAAACAAAATTACTGACCCGTTTCTGAGATATCGAATATAAATTTTTGTCAAAGATAAAAATATTTTTTTTCTTAAATTTTAAATACTTTGCATATCTCCTTGAAGTTTATACGCCTAAAAAATTGAATACAAATCCGTTACGGCGAAAATCAGAAGGTCAAAAATCAAAAAACTGGTCCTATGGTAGATATACTGTGAATTATGTCTTAATTTAAAATTTATTTATTTATTTATTTTATTTTTGAAATAATTTACAAAATAAATTTTTACTTGCGACTTCATAAGTACTATAGGGCAAGTTATGCAGTCGTCAAAAAATCGATCTCGAGATTTAGATCAAAGTTGATATTACGATGAAAGCGAAGACGAAAAAAGTGGGTCTCGCAATTCGGTCTATCTGTCTGTCTTTTCGACTACAGCATTAACGGATCGGCAAATTTTCTTTATACTAGGACGATAGTATTTTTAATTTATTTTCCTAATTTTATAAATATTCTTTTCTCTTAGAAATGTCATTTGGTTAAAGCTAGGTAATGGTTGACAAAAAAATCCAAAAAGTGGTTATTAATATCACCCTCCTTGGAACCATTTTTTTTTATTTTCTCAAAAACGATACAACCAATTTTGATCATTTTTTGTATGCTAAAGCACCTCTACTGTTATTGTGTATTTAAATTCTTCAAAAAAAAATAATTTTTTAAGAAAATTTTCAAAATTTTGTTTTCAAAACTCAATATTTCGAAAATCCCAGGATCATATTTTTTAAACTTGAAAAATAAAACTTAATGCAATATACAAGATGTGAAAAAAAAATTATTTTACCTAAAAATAACGATACCCACCATACAAATGTGAAAAACGGAACGGTTTTCGAAAATCGTATCTTTCTTGAAAACGGCGAATTTTGATAAATTATTGTTTCTTTCGATTTATTTTTACGATCTGTAATTAATTAAAACAAATTTTTAAATTTTTTTCAAATTTTGAATTCAAAATTGGAATTTTTTGGCATAACGGATTTTAATGAATTTTTTTATAGAGAAGCTTCTAAGGACTTAAAAAAACATTGCACGTCAAAACTTGAAAATTTTTGGTTTTTGAATTTTGAAAAAAAAATCAATTTTTGTTTGGAATATTCGGTATCTCAAAAACAACTCAGTATTTTTTTTGGAAATTTAGTTCTTATTCGAACAGTAATAGGAACCTTAAGTTGGCTTACCAAAATTTGTTCTAAAAAATGTTTTAAACATTTTGTATATAAAAGCTTATTTTTTGAGAATATAATATTTGCTTGAATCACATGGCATCCTGTTTCTAGATCCAACTACTTACGTAAATATTTGTTTTAGTCATTTAAATAAAATGCACGACTGGATCGCACGAACTTGCTCTTATGTAAAGTGCTTTAGAATTTTAAATACGTTTTATAAATATAAAACACGGATTTAATAAGATAAAAATGGTTAAATGCACGGAATTGCCTCCTGATTTCGAAAAAGTGTGAATTTTTGCAAACAAAGTTTAAAAATCGTTTTATTATTAAAGTAATTTTTTATATTACAAATTCCTTTAAAATTTTTCGAGAATCGAATTTGTGATGCCAATTTAAAGTATTTAGTGGTATAAATTTCAGGAAATAATTTCAAAAAATAATCATTCACACGTTTTAAAGATATTGATTTAAAAAAAAAATGGAATTTTTTTTTCAAAAACCTAAAAAATATTTTTTAAGAATATTTTTATATTTAATATTATTTTAAACTTAAAGGGGCTCCTGCTACCCTTATGTAGGTACCGAGTTTGAACAAAATAGCTCCAGTGGCTAAGGCTGTAGATCTAGGTACCTACAGTCACACAGACATAGAGACATATAGACATACAGACAGACAGACAGAATTGTCGGACCCCTTTATTCGTCTTCGCTATCATCGTAATGTCAACTTTGATCAAAATTTCGAGTTCGATTTTTTTTCCAAATGCAGAACTTGAACTATAGTACTTACATAGACATACATATATCGGAAGTAAAAATGAATTTAATGCTTATGAAGAGATTTTCTTAGATAAGAGCAAGTTTGTGCGACCAAGTCGTGAATTCTATTTTTGTGATAATCGGTAAAGATGTTTTCTAGATATATGTATAAGAAGAACATTAAATATAAGCTTTGAAGAAAATTACTTCATCGGCCTAGGCTGTATGTCGACGAGGAGACATACACAGTTTCTGTATGCGCTGTAATAATGTATGACCATGTACTTCTGTTTTTGGTTTAAAAAAATAATAAACTAGTAGGGCAAAATATTTAAAATGGTATCTGACAAGTTTGAAGAAAATCCGCCCGAATTTCGAGACCCAGTTTTTTCGTCTTCTCAAAACCCACAGTTCAATTTTTATTTTCGAACACATAACTTGCCATACCTACCCAATATTCCCAAAAAAGTTGGTACAAAAAATTAAGGATCTTCGTCAAAACTGTTGATACACTAAAAAATTTTAAATTATTAATCTTTGAATTTTCAGAGCGCAAGTTCTTGCGACCAAAGTGGAGCAATTTATTTAAAAGGAGATGTCTTACGATTCGCTAGATCCTTTTCTACATCACCATCATATATCCTTCTTCGAAATACCCCGTCTTCGCGAATAAAAACCTACCTTTACCAACTTCACCAAAACTCCCATCTTGTTGAGTCGTTTCCAATGAAATGTGAGTCCTTGAACATCTATAAAAGTTTTCGTTTCGATAAAATACAAAAAAAAAAACATGATCTAGATGTACTACTGGGAAACTACTTCCGAACACAAAAATTTGAAACTCAACAAAAAATGGAGTAAAGATGAAAAGTACAAAAAAAAAAAAACAAGTAACAGGATGAAAAAAGGATTCATAGTAACTGCGGTGTAATAAAAGTTTTACACTGATTTACACTCGCATTGCGGCAATATGGCAGTGATAGCTTGAAACGGAGATACCCCATACTGTGCGAGGATGAGATTCCAAGACAACTCCCTCCTGCTGAATCCCAGATCCTAGTGACTCGAATATTTCGCAGGATAACACCCCTTTGAATGTGTGCTACTAGAAATATTGGATTAAACTGAAATGAAATACACGATGCGCCCCCCGTTATCCACCGTCGCCGTTTGTTGATGATAGTTGGGCTTAGATATAGGTTAAGGGTATATACTATAGTCGGTTGATAGCTACCGGGATGTAGTTGGTGTTGTGTATCCTTTCATGTTATCAGTTTTTTTTTTCTTTATCGACGGAAGCTTATCGAACTACTCTCGATTCTTGTTTCGTACGAACTACGAGTATTGACGGTTAGGGTGCGTTGTAAGATGAACAAAAAAAAATAAAGCTTCCCAAACGAAAGAAAATATTTTTCCCTAAAGGGAAGCGATTTAACGGTATTGAAAAAACATTGACAGGTTAGCATTCCAATAAGGACAACGCAAGGAGAATAAACTCCCAACAGAAAGGTATTTGGCATACAAAGTGGCATCAATGTATATGATAGTTTTGAGTTACGTGTTTGATTTGATCGCAGTGTTCGTATCCTTATGTAGTTCTACAGTTAGTAAGCTTAAACTTGCAACTGAGATGAATGACAACGGTTCCAGGATGTTACTTTGTGCGGACTTACAGTTGAAAGAAGGGTTTTGGTGGTGATGTATGCGATGGCGACAATCAAGAGAAGTCACGTTCTTCTTAACCCTAATCAGGGTTGATTTCTTATATAAAAAATGGTTCAGATAACAACCTGTAGTTATCAGAATACTTTTTTCTATAGAAAAAGATTGGTTTTTGCAATCAGTTTTATTTTCCACATCATTTGATTTTATTAAATGAAATTTATTTATTATTAGCTGACTCCAGTTACTGATACCAGCTTTTGTAAGGGTTTCAAGAAGATGACATAAATAAGGTTGCGACAGTTCTCTAGTTTACCACTTGGGCTACTAGAAATGTCCAGAAAATTCATTGATTCGAGCTTCTCAGTTATGCTCGAAGAGTCTGATGTATAGAGAAGCCAATTAATATCGGAAATATGCCGCTAAAAAGCTGGAAGTGAGTTTTTGAACGAAATGTTTCCCCACAAATTATTTAGCTTGACAAAGAACATACCTTAAAATAAGAGTTTAGAACAATTTCACTGGGTTCGCGAGCCCAAATAAATAGCGAGGCCAGTTCATCTCTAATTCATCCAGTCATAGAAAATGACGTGACTTCCAGAATTGAACTATCAAGCTTAACAATATAACAATAATGAGGAAACGAAATTTTCATATTTCAAAAAACTAACATGATTGTGAGAAATACAATATCAAATAATCAACATGTCGTAGATTCATGGAATAAATTACACATCTATGCTTCGTGCTTGTCAAGGATTTAATTTACTTATGTGTCCCAGAAGAAGCATTTTAAATTCATAAAATGCTTTCTTCTTGAATTCAAGTTTGAATAACACTCTGTTATAGAGGAACAGAACTTGATTCCACATACAAAACAGTAAGGCATTAATTAAAGGACACATACGAAATATAACAAGACGAAAATCTTTCCAAAAAAAGGCCGGCTGTTTAATATAGACGAACGGTGTAGTCATCTAGGCGCAAACTATTTTTGTGAGTTTAACGCAAACACTTAGCAAAATCATTCATCATGCAACATACCTAGATCTTATACTTCTACTATTCTATTCTATTCTAGATACATACTATGTATCTTGCCAATACTTCTACCATATGTTACAAAAACCATATGTTATGTTATTACACAACGTATCACACGTCAGAAAACGTCTCATACCACATGCGTCACACCACTCGTTCCACACCACACATCGTGTCACACCACTTGTCACAACAAATGCCACACCACGAGTCATACCATCAAGTTTACTTGCAACTTCTGCCCTCAAGTCCTGCTGATCAAATTGTTCAAATGCTAAGAACTATTTGTCTTCAGTGCCCCAAGATTGATAGAGCCGCCACTGTAGCCTAGAACTGCGAAATTCAAATTGTGCTTACATTCCCATTGTCAAAAGCGCGCTCCATGCCATCTCAGTGCACTTCATATTTATTACATTTCCATTCCGAAAAATATAGCAGTAACTACTTGCAACAAAAAAAACAATATAGTATAATGGAAAATCGCAACAAGGATAACGAACTTGGGGCACCTACCCCATCCACACCGCGGGGCTTGCCACTTTCCTTTAAGTCTGCCCCGCTTCTCTGCTGGTAGCTATATGTTGTGCTTCATTCTTCATAGCAGAATCCTGTCGGGAAAACAAAAGCTATACAAAAAAAAAAATCACACAGCAAAATTAGGAGAACCCAAAAGAGAAACAAGAGGACTCAAAAATAATACGCACAAAGCAAAATTTTAAGCTTACAGGGAAAGCGAGCAGGAACAGGATGAAAATCCGATGCAATTTGGTCCTTTATGACATCACATAGCTTTCTAGCTTCAACTAGCTTCTCTCACAACAACGACAAAATGCCAGAAGTGACTTGGGGTGCAGAAGAAGCACAATGTGACTAAGACGAGTTCCTCTGCCAAAAGGCGGATGCTGTTACATAGCTGGATTTGTTTTTCCCTCATCGTCATCGTATAGTTGAGGGAACTTTTTTCGTCCTGCGACTGCTGCATGCCGTCATTGTCGTTAGCTCCTCGTGCCGCCGACAAAAAACGGAAATAAGACGAAAATTGCCTTTGTGATGCTCTTTGGGGTGCACAAGGAAAACGTGGAAGGGCTGACTTGATTCGCTCAGATATGTAAGGCAAAATGCACCGTCAAAGGAAATTGCTTCGAGTTGGGTGTAATTGGAACAGGTGGTACCGTGTCGCCGCGCCGCACCTACAACTAGACAACGACAACGACGTGTCGTAGTCGTAGTCGGCTGCTGGATGATGTATGAAACGATGCAATTTGCTGCGAAATGCAAGTAGCGCTTCCGGAAGATGAGAAATCAAGAGTTTTTCAAAAAGTTCCCTGTGAGCTTTGACTAAAGGTAGAGTTTGGGTTTTTTATGATTTGATTGGATATTTATTTTTTTTTGTCTACAATGAATATGTGCTCTGGCAGTGTTCATGAGGATGTTTGGAAGAAAATACAATTGGATGAGAGAAAATTAGGGTTTGGAAGAAGGCTCGTTAGGTGAAGGTACAGTACATATTGTAAATTGGGGTTTTTTAGTCTAAATTTGTATAACAAGCTGACAATCGAAGAAAAGACTAGGGAGAGTTAGGCTGCCCAAGAACTCAAGAAAAGGATCGGTTTTAACAAGATTTCCCCCTATATGGAGCAAGCTTGCTTTTATGCTTACGTTGACTACTACGATGAAGCTTTGAGCTGCTATCGCGGGCCTCCCATGGGCAACTGGTCGAAATGGAGTAGGGTGTAATTAGTCATTACACTGAAACAAAACTGTGTTCCCATCAAGGAAATCTGGAAAAGACGGTGGCAGAAAAATTCTCCAGATAGAATTAACGGTGGCAAGCCAAGTCAATTCCAGTTAGCGTGAACCGTGAACTACTTGGCGTTTCACTTACGTGACCTAATTAACATATGTACGAGGGCGGTCTGATAAGTACATAACCTCACCGCCCGACGGTGCAAGTATCGCAAGAGAGATTTATTATCGTCTAGTATATTCTCTTAGATGGCTGCTGTCAAAATTTCGACTGAATCGGACTCGTAGTTTTGTTTTGACCACGTGTGGAAACCAGCTTGTCCGCGAATTTTAGAAAAATGGAAAAAGAGCAATATTGGTCGGCGTTTCGATTCTTGTTTTTCGAAGGGAAATCGCTCACCGAAATCAAAGTGCGCTTAGATGCTGTGTACGTGTGTAAATCGGTATAACGAGTTTCAACGATTTTTTATGAGCCCCGCCCAGGTGCCCCGAAAATGGCTACCACGGAGGATTACGTGTCAAAAATCCACGATCTGGTATTGGCAGACCGCCGATTGAAGGTTTACGAGATAGCTGAAATAGTAGGCATCTCAAAAGATCACGTGGGTCATAGCGTCCATGAAATTTTGGGCATGGAAAAGCTGTCGGGGCGATGGTTGCCGCATTTGCTCATTCCGGACAACAAAAGCAACCGTGAGACCACTTCAGAATAGTGTTTGAGGCTGTTTAAGCGCAATGCGAAGAAATTTCTGTGTCGTTTCTTGACTGTCAACGAAGCATGTATCCACTAGTATACATCAGAGACCAAGGAACCCGGAGAACGTGCTCCAAAGAAGGTGAAAACTATCCAATCGGCTGGGAAAGGTGATGGTCACCGTTTTCTGGGATTCACAAGTTGTGATCTACATCGACTACCTGGATAAGGGCAAAACGATCACGGGGCTCTACTATGCCGAATTATCAGGTCAATTCGACGCCGAATTAAAGAAAAAACGGCCCCATTTGGCGAAGAAAAAAGTGCTTTTCCACCATGATAGCGCACCGACTCACACCTCCGCCATTGCCATGGCTGACCCATGCACCAGATTTGGCCCCGAGCGGCTTTTTTTTTTGCAAACTTGAAAAATTTACTCGCCGGGCTGAAATTTAAGTCGAATGAGGAGGTCATCGCCGGCCACGGAGGCCTTGCAGACCTCGAGAAAACCTATTTTTCGGATGGGTTAAAGAAGTTGGAGCATCGCTGGATCAAGTCTATCGAGCTAAGAGGAGAAATAAATCGCCACTTTTCAAAAATGTTTGTTTTACTTTTGTAGGCTAAGTACTTATCAGTCCGCCCTCGTATGAAATTGGTCAAACCAAAAATTCTAAGGAACTCTGAAAGATTACGAAAGCGACAAATTGACCAATTTTCATAATAGAAAGTATGAGTAACAGCCGATGATATATCGGTTTATTTCAAAAGTCTTCTTTATGATGAATTTAAGTTGCAATTTTATTTTGCGGAAGTAACCGTCAAGTGGCTGCCAGCAGTGTTGATACGCATTTGTGAACGTTCTGTTCAATTTTCCAAGATTCTCGGTGATAACTGTTCGAATTCCTGTCGAATATTCTCCTTAAGGGCTGCCATTGTCCCATGACTTTAAGTAGTCCCAAAGAAAAAAGTCTAAGATGGTTAAATTGGGCGATCTTGTTGGCCATGCCAAATCGCCAAACCGGGAGATTACGCTACCAGGAAACGTTCTCGTCACAATATCTAATGTGGCTCGTGCTGTTTGCGGTTGCACCGTCTTGTTGAAACCACTTGTTCACCAATCCCCGCTCATCCAATTTCGACAGTAAGAAGTCGTTTATAATGTACGGTCCTGTAGCTTTCGCCAGTAACAGTGCCCGTATTGCCGATGGCGACCTCAAATACTGCTCAATCACTCCTCCAGCGCGAAGACCGCATCACACAGTGGCTTTGAGTGGATGTAATGGCTCTTCGTGCATCACACGCGGATTTTCAGTGCCCCAGAAACGAAGATTTTGCTTATTGACTTAAACGCTTAAGTGGAAATACACCTCGTCATGCATGATAATTTTCGACAAAAAATCGTCCTTTTCGTTGTTGAGATTGAGGATGGCTTGATTGTAATTCACACGCGACGGACCGTCAGCTGGCATTAACTGATGCACTATTTGCAAGGGATCATGTTTAAGTCATTCATTTGTAGGGTCCGTCTGGTGATATCCATCGCATGGTTGATGTTTCTTCGTTCTCAGCGACATCGGTAGTCTAAGCCGCGATATTCTCGGCCGAAAGACCAGTTCGATGGCGGCCACGTCCTGAATGGTCTCATATGGTTCCAGTCTGTTTGAGTTGAGTAGCTAAGCGCTGGAATGTTTGCCCAGTTGGTGCGACAAGATTAGTAAATCGACTGGTCAACAACATCTACACAATTACTCTACGCTCTTGCGGAGTATAGTGCTAAATTGCTTGTCTGTTTTTATACTGCAGCTTTCTAGTATGCAAATGTCATATATGATTGACATACGAAGCCATTTGCAAAAATTATAACATCTTTCAAAAGAGTGATTAATTTTGCGCCACCTTGTATTAACAGATATCTGTTTCAGCTAAATGAGGGTTTTGACGTTTATGAACAAGTTATCAGACAGATTTATTTTGGAAATGTGTTCATAGATTCGTACTCTGTGATGAATGGATTTTAGTGATGTTCCCTCAGAAAATAACAGGAATATCAAATGTCATCCGGTCAAATTTTGCTTCTATTTGTTTGGGAAGAATATAAAAAACTTAAACAAAAAAACTAAAGTGAAGCATTCCATAAGAAACACAAGACACCCGTATAAGTTTATACCTTAATTCAAATTCATGTCAACATAATTGCATTCTACCTGGTGACAGTTGTCATTTCTGCAAATGATAAACGTTTTACTATGTTAAATATCCTCAAAGGACATGCCAATAACATTTGTCACAAAATAACCATCATATTTTCCATAACCCTAATCGATTCATACCTTGTATAACTATGTATATGTGTTATGTGTGGGTGTGTGAGCACAAGTATTCTACCACTGAATACCCTTTATAATAATATGTAGGGACAAATCCATAGCCATGAAATCAATGCTCGCTCTTGTACCTATATCATGTGCAATTGTATACATATTCATCTACGAAATATACCAGAAAGGATATGCACACGAAAATCCTTTACAATAAAATGTCGGTGCTGTTTTGCGGTACGTGCACGATAAATGCTCTGTGTAAGCCATATCCCTATTGACATAAATTTCCAAGCAAATTACACCTGTTGTAAC
The DNA here is from genome assembly GCA_963931855.1 of Philhelius festivus. Lineage (NCBI taxonomy): Eukaryota > Metazoa > Arthropoda > Insecta > Diptera > Syrphidae > Philhelius > Philhelius festivus. The sequence continues at coordinate 93,567,585 of OZ007557.1, forward strand.
CGTTTAACTGTGTGAAGGAGTTTTGCTGCCAAAGTGTTAGTGTGTCCTTTTGTCCAATAGTATAACATGTATAGGAAAGGATTTTCTCTTTCTATAGCACCCCCTCCTCAATTATTATTGCCATCATTATTATTATTATTGTTATCGTGTCGTAAAGTATTACAAAATCGTTTGTGTGATCAACGAAGATAATGTGGGTATTGGTTTCAGATACTCTTCCACTACCCTAATCCCTTCGGAAACCCTTGCTCGTTCCCTATGATATAATGTGTTTGCATTCAAATTATGTTTCAAGGATTGAACTTTGTTCTTCTCTGCAATGTTGTTCTGACCAAAGTTGGAATAGGTACCTTTGCACAATGTCGTCGTCGAAGTCCTTGCCTTCGTCCTTGTGTTCGTCGGTATAGTACATCAAATTGTGTTTTGAAATCGATTTTAGGGTTTTTGATGGGTGGATGGAAGAGTGAAAGGATGAATAGAGCAATTTCGTCGTCTGACAGCGATAACTTTTGACGATACACGATAGTGTTGTCGCTGGCACACCTGGTTATGTGGCAAGCTTTTTCTAAGATAAGTACGTTATCCAATGACATTGTGAATGTTTTTTGGCATCGGAAAATGGTCGATGACGACTTTGATGTGAGCCTTTATCAGGTAGGATTGATCAACATCAAAAGATCTGTTGTTTCAGAAATGATTTTTGAAATAGGTTTACCCGTAGGGCATCATTGGATGCTATTCGAAGCCAATTATGTACGGAAAACGAATAAAAGGCAAATGAAGCAACAGCAGAAAGCATTAAAATAAAGAGCTTACCTGTATTTCCAAGAACTTGGATATGATCGTTGACTTGTGGAAAGTTTAACTGACAGTGAAATGTTTAAACCTACAATAAGGTAGAATGGAAATGCTGTTTCAGGCAAGTTACCAATAGATTGAAAAAAATGTAATGGTCGGCCTTGATTTTATTTGTTTGTTCTTCAATTGGTAACGGTTTGAGAATATCAAAATAAAAAAAAATATTTTGAGTTCGCTTACCCCCAGTTTCACAGTGGAACTTTAAGCTTACACTATTCTACCGTTTAAACCTCAGTTAAACAAACCCTTCACACATTTGAAGATAGATAGATTTTTATTTTTTTAATTTTTTTCCCTGACACAAGTCACAACTGAAACAAAGTAAGCTTTCTCTAATTCGTTTTTCTTTGATTCAGATAGAAAGAGAAAACAATTCACTTCAACTAAGTTCTCTTGAACTGTGAAATCGGATGAGTTGATATTCAAATTTAAACTCCAGTTCAGGTTCAGCTGAACTTAAATTTAAACTTCCACTGTGAAACTGGGGATTAGATAATAATTCAAGCGATTTTTTTAAATTATGATATTTGTTAAGCTCAGACGAAAACAAAGCTTTTAAGCAAATGTATTTTTTATATTATTATACGCGCGCTCGAGGTGTTATGAATACCCCTATAATCTAAAACACAGTAGGATATGAATATGAAAAGCAGAGTGTACTGTCCTCTGCGAAAGATTTAGAAGTTTCAGACAAAAGATCATTTATGAACGTAAGGAAGAGTGTCGGAGACAAAACGGAGCCCTGTGGCACACCAGCATTTATTTTATAAACTTCAAACGTCCAACAAAACTTGTATTGAGCGGTTCGAAAGGTAGTTTCTAATTCAACGAAGAAAAGATTCATCGATACCAAATGCTCGCATATTCAATAAGAGAGCTTGATGCCAAACTCTATCAAACGCCTTTGAAATAGCAATTGCAATAATCTTACTTTCTCTAAAACGGTATAACGATTTGTTTCACTGCTCTATGAGTTCAGATCAACAGTAGACCTATTACTACGAAAGACATACTGCCGGTCATTAAGAAGCTTTCGTTCTTCAAGATATTTCATGAGCTGAAAATTGATTAGCGTTTCCATGACCTTGGGAAGAAGGGACGTATTTGAAATTGGAAAAAAGTTAGACAGCGAAGAAGATTTTTAGGGACAAATGACGTTTTTCATCCACTCGGAAAGAGAAAAGCTTACGCAGTGGTGGTCACTCTCAGGTACCGAATCAACAGAAAATATGACGATCTACTACTACACTGCTTTGTCAAAGTAATCCTTTGAAAGACAAATAGAAAATTATTATTAGACAATTCCGCCAAGTGTTCGGGGACTGTGTTTTGGAGCCTTTTGGAATCGGACTTGAAATTAACATCAACCATGCCGAAATGGGTACTTTAACAAGACATTTAGGAAGATTCCAAGTCACCAGTAAAAATGCATTGTACACAAAATCATATTAGTTTGACCCAAATGAAATAATATAGTTGTGAGCGATATGTGGTTTCAACAGGTACTTTCTACATATTTGGTGGAAAAATAGACAATCATTCAAGGCCATGGCTAACTCACGTAGATCTTTTGTGAACTGTACACCGAGATCTCAACATCTGAACCTGTTAGACTTTTATCCGTACAATTTCCTTAAGCCTCAGTTTGATGTCAATACTACCCTCTAAGTCAACATCAACACATAAAACGTATTTAATTAAATTTTAACATCGTTCCGTTTTAATTGGAAAAGATAATCAACTTACATTCATACATCAAAGGAACGCAAAGTCGGTCGAGGAATCACAAAATCACACGAGGCTCACCCAAAAAGTAACCGCTTGGTGTGGGATATTGGTCCGTTTGTTTTCGAAAACGACGTCAATTGTAAGATTGACGATAACCAATTTCTCCGTGTCACACAATGGACTCCTTGATTGACACTCTGCATGACCGATTTGAGCTCGATACTCTTGATCCAGCGATGCTCTAACTTCTTTAACCCATCCGAAAAATAGGTTTTCTCGAGGTCTGCAAAGTAAGACTTCACCTCCTTTAATCGGCGGTCTGCCAATACAAGATCGTGGATTTTTGACACCTTATCCTCCATGCCCCGTGGTAGCTACCTGGGCAGGGCTCATCAAACCGATGGGCAACCACGTTGAAACTCGTTATACTAATTTTTGACGGTCGCCATTGAAGGAGAAGAGTCACCGTACACAGCATCTTTGATTTCGCTGCGCGATTTCCCTTCGAAAAACAAGAATCGAGTCACCGACCGATATTGCTCTTTTTCCATTTTTCTAAAATTCGCTAACAAGCTGGCTTCCACACGTGGTCAAAACAATTCTACGAGTCCGATTCGGCTGAAATTCTGACAGCATAGGGGTGGCCGTGGCGCGATGGATGTGTGCTCGCCTGTGAACCTCATGATCACAGGTTCGATCCCTGCCGTCGTCTTTGTTGTTTTAATTCCATTAAAAACCTTCTAAAATTGTCATCAATGGGTTGCTGGTTTACTCATTACATGTTGTTCAGGCATAACACTAACAACATGTAATTGAGTTAAACTAGTATGGCCAACAAAGATGAACACGAATAAAATAATGTGAATTATAAGCGACATAGAAATAAGACACGGCATTCTCCGCTTTAGTTCAGCCGCCATCCCTGGAGATAAAATATCTAAGACAACAACCTTCAGTCTCAGACCATCGTGCCACACATCTTTCCTATCCTTCTTTCTCTTCCTTAACTTCACGCCCGCGCTGTGTTCAAACATTTAAAAGGGTAATCATAATCCCTTGAGCGCGTGTAGATTATAAAAAAAAAAAAAAAAAAAAAAAGCAGCCGTCTAAGAGAATGTACTAGACGACAGTAAATCTTTCTTGCGATACTGGCACCATCGGGCGGTGAGACTAAATACTTATCGGACCACCCTCGTATTTCTTGTGAGATTTTTTGTAGTAGAAGGTCTATGAACCACAATCGAATAATATCCTTAAGGTGAACATTACATAGGCCATCGCTCCACTTCAGCCGGATATATGCAGAAGAATCGAAATTGGACCGCTTGGATCGGTGCAACCATGAAAAGCCGAGGAGGGCATTTAAATGATGTCATATTGAAACATAATTTTTATTTACATAACATAACTAAATTGCTAGTTTTACAAAAAATTTCTTACAAAGGTGTAAATTAAGATTCTTAAACAATTTCATGGAAAAATGTTGTTTTAAATTGACATGAATTAATTATTGTTTTATCAAACAAATTGTTATATTTAAGATTGTAAATATTAAATAGATTAAACATTTTATTTAATGGAGAAAATTTTTCATAATTGGTACGATAGTTTGAAATAAGTATACTCTCCGGTATGTTCCTCAAAGTTCTTTTAGGAATATTAAAATTAATACGAGACAGAAGGTGCAAACAGTCTATGTTCCCGTTGATTAATTTTACAATGAAAACGAAACATAAATAGGAACGTCTATTCTCGAGACTAGGTAAATCAATAAGTCTAAGTCTGTTATTATAAGGTGGAAGATCATAAGGATTATCCCAGCCAAGTCCCCTGAGGGCAAACCTAATGAATCTTTTTTGCACCTGTTCTAGTCTATTTTTATGACATTCGTAATGAGGTGACCAAACCTGACAAGCGTATTCTAGAATGGGTCGAACAAAAGATATAAAAAGCTGCTTTGTCACGAAAGGGTCGGAAAATTGTTTCGACTCTCTTTTTATCCAACCAAGAATTGAATTAGCTTTGTTTGAAATGGAGTTTATATGTTGAATGAATTCGAGTTTACGATCAAATGTGACGCCAAGAATAGATATAACTGTTTCACGGGATATTGATATGCCATCAAACAAATAGTTGAACGAAATAAAAGAAAACTTTCTTGTAAAACACATAGTTTTACACTTATCTATATTAAGAAACAAACAATTACGAGTACACCAGTCAAAAAACGAATTAAGATCACATTGCAATTCTTCACAATCACGAGTGTTTGTAATAGTTTTAAAGATTGTTACATCATCGGCATAAATGAGGCACTTGGAGTATCTTAACACAGATGGTAAGTCGTTTATAAATAAAATAAAAAGGATAGGGCCTAAATGACTACCCTGTGGAATTCCTGAGTTGATTTTAAACTTATTCGATTCGCAGCCGTTAAATAGCACTGAATAAGATCTGTCTAATAAATAAGATTGAAGCCATTTTACAAAATTTTCGCTAAAACCTAATTTTCTTAACTTAAAAAGCAAAACACGATGTGATAGCTTGTCAAAAGCTTTACTGAAATCAGTGAGTACACAATCTACTTGTTTACTGTTTTTAAATGAATCAATACAATTTTCAACTAATTCTATTAGAAAAGTAACAGTAGAACGTCCTTTTATGAAACCATGCTGATTAGGAACAATGAATGACTTGACATAAAAACATAAAGCTTCACAAATAATAGCCTCAAAAAGTTTGGGAATCACAGATAATTTGGCAATAGGCCTGTAGTTTTTCACTTCGTCTTTTTTCCCTTTTTTATGTAGAGGGATAATGAATGAACTTTTCCAAATAGATGGGAATGAACATGTTGACATTGAAAGATTAAATAGAATAGACAAAGGTAATGACAAGTGACGTACACAGTTTTTCAAAATAGTAGAGGGTATACCATCAGGACCTGGTATACAGCTGTCGTCAAGGTTAGATATAAACTTTACAATGTTGTCGATATCAATGTTAAAGTTCATATCAGTCAAGTAAGTAAAAGATTTCAAATGGTCAAAGCTTTGAGCCATTTCGTCAGATATATCACAGATTGAGGAATCACAGTTCAAGGTATCACAGTTTGAAGTATCACAGTTAGAAGTATCACAGTTGAAGGCACTTTGAAAGAAGTCAGAAAAAAGTTGCGTTATAACCCGTGGGTCATGACTTGATATGTCATTTAACTTGAGAACAGACGGGTAAGGACAAGATTTTCTTTTGCTGTTAATAAAATTCCAAAAACACTTTGGATTCATTTTTAGATCTCTTTGCACCTTCTGAATGTAATTAAGATACTTTAAACTAGATATTCTATTGAAAATATCCCTCGATTCACAATAAATTTTAAAATTGGTTTCTGTTGGATATAGTTTAAAAGTAGACCATAACTTGTTTCTTCGATTTCTCAGACTTTTGATTTCACTATCGTACCAAACTGGCACAAAAGATCTTGTTTTAATAATCGCTATGGGAACAGATTTAAGAAAACAATCAAACAATATATTGTAAAATTTAAACACCATTAAGCTAACATTTAAACAATTATTCAAACAAGACCAATCAACTTGTGATAACAAAGAATTAAGTTTTAAAAAGTCTGTCTTTATAAAATTAAAAGAGTAAAAGTTATCACACAATTCATTATCAAAATTATTAAATTTTTTAAAAAGTGAACAGATCAGTGATGGGTGATGGTTATCTTCAGGCACTAAAGGCTCGGTGGATTTTTGTATTATAATCTCATCGTCAATGGTAGTAAACACTAGATCCAGCAGTTTTCCATTAATATTTAAAACATCGTTTAACTGAAGAAGTCCAAGTGAAGTTAAATCATCAATTAGCTTAGAGTCGTTGGATCTGAGATTACCAGTTGGTAACATACCATTTGTGTCTCGACAGCGCGTCCAAGCGACATTGGAAAGGTTGAAATCGCCAAGGCAAATGATTTCATCCTGGTATTCCAATAAGTCATAGATATAGCTTAAGTATTCGAAAGCTTTGGTATAAACCTCTTGTGGGCTTCCAGGAACTATATATAAAGTTATAACATACAGGTTCTTGTCTTTAAATGATACTTTTATGCAGAGAATTTCATTGTCAAGTGAAACAGGAACATTAACCAGAGAAGTTAACATAGAAGATTTTACGGCTATTAGAATCCCGCCTCCAACAGTGTCGATATTTGGATTACAGTATCTGTCACGTCTATACACATTAAATGTGTCGTCAAACATTTCAGAATCATTTATTCCCGCATGTAGCCAGGTTTCCGTGAGACAAATAATATCATAGGAGCAGATCGAAGAAGTATAATAGACCTTGTTGGTCTTAGTTCGAAGACCTCTTACATTCTGATAAAATATATCAATTAATTGCGACGAATTGTTTGTCTTGTCAATCTTTTCTGAAAAGGATTACGAATATTATTCCTTTTATTCATGAATTCATGAACTATTATGCCTTCTGGCCAGTATTTCTTATCCAATAGAAGATTGAACAATTCCTGTGTAATATACAGTTTAAATGATGCATAATCCATACTTTTAGTTTGCAATTGTTCAAGTTTGAATCTTGATTTGTTGAAACGTGAAGAAATATACGTTGCTATGTCATCACAAATTGTGTTGGGATCAAAGTTGGATAAAAAGATACATTTAAATCGCTCAGCCGCCTTTAGTTGAATTAATGGAGAAGAATCTTTATTTAAATTTGCATCAGGAGCATTATTTGATAACAATGGTGGCGAAGTAAATGTATGTGAAATTGCAGGAAGTGAGGAAATAGATGAAGACGTAAGAGATGGAAGAGAAGTTGAGGAGAATGATAGCGATGATGAAGTTGAAGTTGTAAGTGATGAAGGCAATATTTTTGTTGCAATAGATGTGGGTAAAGATGAAGATGATTCAGACACATAGGAAATCGGTGAATGAAGTGAAGAAGTAGATGCCGTTGATGATGAAGATATCGTAAGTAACGTAGGAAGTGGAGTTGATAAAGAAGTTGATGCTAATGATAAAGATACAGAAGATAATGAAGTAGACGATGATGATGGGAGAAATGTGGAAGATGTTGAGGAAAAAGAACTTGAAGGTATTAAAGATGTCGATGGTATTGTAGAGGCGGTTGATGACTTAAATGATGCATTATTATTTAATGTCGATGGTTTATTAGGTGATTGTGATAATATTGTTGGTTTCTTGGCATTTTTATTTAAAGGTGTGAGAGCTACATTTGCTCTTTTTAAGATATTCCGGGTAACACGGACAGGAACAGGAGGTTGATTTACTTTCGGAGATGATAATAATAATGTTGTCTTCTTTACGTTATCAATTATTGGTGATTTAGGTAAAATTCCTTTAGTTGTGGATGGATGATATAGTGATAGGTGCTCTTTGATAAAAGCAACCGCGTCAATAAGTTTATCGATTTTTACTTCCAATGAGTTAATATCTGCTCTCAAGTTTTCCATATTGTAATTTGTTATAAGACAATTTTATTTGACTTGACTGTAAAAATTATTATTGGTTGGTTGTGTTATACGATGAACGTGGTAAAGTTGGAATGACAAAAAGCTTATGCAGTGCTGATATGGTGTGTGTCTTAGATTATCGTGTAATTGAATATGAGCTTATATAAAAGCTTCAAACGTCGGTAATGTTGCGTTAAATTTCATCAGATGATCGTATCAATGTAGCAGTGTAAGTAAAAAAAGAAACAAATAGGTGTTGTTTGTAGTATCTGTATTAGAGAACGGCAGAACATACACTAAAATTGTACTCACCGGGAGGGGAGACAAGAAGAAAATATATTGCAAAATCTCGGTTAGAGAGTGAATTATACAACTATTATGATGTATAATGGCATACAATGGCCTTTCAAATAACAGAAAAATTTCCCTAATACCTCACACTCATCTTTTTTTTATTCCATTTTGACATCTTTATAGGTGCCCGTACTTTTGAAAAAAAAACCTTTATTTGCCTCATTTCCAAAAAAAAAAAAATTATATTTAAAGAGTGTACTTCAACATTCGTCTACTTAAATTCAATAAATTTCCTTAAAGACATACAAAATCCGAAACGTGGCAAATATCAGAGAATATTTCAGTTAATTCATAGGGTTCAAACCCTTAATTAAAACACTTTTGTCCAAATTAAAAGCATCTCCTTCTTGAAAACGGCCAAAAAGAAGATTTCCGAAACTTGGGAAAAATTATTCTTACTACCATCGAATAGCCCCTAGACATGGCACAGCTCCCATAAATCTTCTCGCCCATAATTCTGTATTTTGACCCCGTCTAAGCTGCACCACCCTTAAGCATTTCTTCCATTTTTCGACTAATAGGACAGCCAGCACTAGTTTCCTCAGTAATATTCCCTTCTTTTTAATTAACCCACATAATAACTTCCGTGTTCCATTTATCTAATTAATTTTTCCTCACACGAAAAAATAATGGAGGAATGTTTCGTGTTTCAACACCCACCCACCTGTCCTATAGCATTGTGGTGTGGAGTGGAGTGGAGTGGTGGAAGATCTCCTCACTAAATTAACTCATTATTTTCGAAATCATCATTTGACATACGCAGCACTCCGTTTGTTGATTAATAAGTCGCAGACACACTTAATTTGGCAAAACACGAAAATAGTGAAACTATAGGAAGGGTATTAAATGTCACAACCGCCACTCCCCCAACTTACATGCTAAAAGGAAATTGATGTCGTCGGGGGTGGAGGTTGTTACTTAAACAAAGAAACTTCCCTCAAACAATCCTGTTAAGCAGCACTACACTATACGATGACGAAAGAAATTAAATTTCCCACAATAAATCACATGAAAGACAACAATTTTCCACAGCTTTCCCATCAAAAAGGAACACTTTTCCATGGGATTTTGTTTTGTGTAGTGAAAGGAAATAAATATCGTCACACAACATGGCGCGAATGCGAGAAGGATTCGTACACATACACTCGGAATGTCTTTGTTTCTAATCAAAATAGGAATGGTAGATTGTCCTATTTGTCTCGTTCTTACAGTGACTAAACAGCGCAGCGTGTTCACTAAGAATAGGAAGAAACACATCCCGTGAATAATTAAACACAAAGAAGCCGGATAAAGGATTTTTGCGTCAATTGGCTTTCTTGATACGTGATGTTTCTTGTGAAAGAATATGTTCCATCAGTACGTCACACACATATAGATACATACTGAAGATGCGTATAACTGTGTCTTCTTTCCAATTTATGAACGCACCCTCTCCCTTTGTAGGGGATAAATATTCCATTTTCTGGCACAAGACTCAAGCTTTTGCTTTCACGTGATGAGTTTGTGTGTAAAGTTAGAAGGAATCGTTGTGATGCTTGCTCGTCCTTTAAATTCAATAAGTTGCATCTTCCTCGTCAGAACAGAGGATCAACGTTGTATGGTGTTTATAGAAGTTCCGAATAGTGGGTGTGCTGTATACTCATGGATAGATGAATGAAGGCTTCGGATGAAGGGTGTACACAGTTTAATGCAATGAACTTGGATAATTACCGTTTTAGGGTGGAAAGTACTCGTTGTTCTAGGATTTTTGAATAATACCCTGATAATTGGATATTAAGTAGATTAAAGCGTTTAATTTTAAACTAAATGAAATTTCCCCAAGCTGATTGAAAACAATTTGAAGGAAGTTTGAGAGGAAAATAAATATATCTGAAGCATCGTTTTAAACTGTTGATATTGATAGTTTGATAGATATTTTATACAAAGGAGGGATATAGTGTGTAAGCTGATAAGGTGATTTCTTTGCTTTATAAAAATATTGAATTACATAGAAGCTGTTAAAAGCGGAAACAAAAAGAAATTCGATGAACCATAGCATAGACACATCAAAGCAAGTCCTGTCTGTTTGATCTTTATTTTTGAATTAGGGATAATTCAAATAAGATAATTTGAAAATGTCTAGCAATTAATTAATTTATTCTTTTGAAGAGTGCTATCCAATGAGAGGTTTCAAGTAAAATCCTTCAAAAAATGCCTTTTCGAAAGTGGTGACATTTGTATTCCTATTTATCAAGCACAAACTCTGTGGTTAATGGAATACCATATCTAAGGAATGATCACCTCGGTTTTGCCTACTCGTAGTCTGACGTTTTTCATTATGTAGAAGGGGTGGGCCAAACACAAGTTTCTTTTTAGAAATGCAATAAAATGAACAAAATTATTTTTTGGCCAAGTATTATGGCTTTATTATTAAGAAACAACCTTCCCATTAATTATGGAACACAACGTCGTTCTATCGGATGGGTGTGCGACTTCAATTGCTGACTCAATTGAACCTTCATTCTTTCTGCAGAATTCTTCTTAGGCTAGTGCGTTAAATGTCGAACTTTTGAGATCGATGGCGAGTTGATGCTCGTTATCTGAGTCTCACATTCTTGGCTACAGCAGCCACATTCTCGTCTGTGCGAACCGTACGACTACAGGAACCATGAGTCTTACAAACATTTTGCACAAATTTGCATACAGCATGCACAGTGGGTTCTTCATTTTGGCCAACATTTTTTTCCAAAAAACGGACTGTGTTCAAGCGTAAAGCGACTTAATTCGTTCCGCGGAGGTATGATATAGACATTCTGTCAAGATTTCGAACGGGAAACAGCTGTTAGTTTCAAAATAACTTACTTACATACTTATTTAGGTCCTCGGACCTACCACGACCGTGTGGTTCCCCTTGCGGGGCATAGGGCCTCCACTACTACTACGCACCATCGTCTACGGTTTCTGGAGATATACGTCACCTCTCTCCAACTCTTCCCCAGTTTTGCTGATTCCTCTTCCACCGTTCTTCGCCAAGTACTTCTGAGTCAGCCCACTCCTTTGCCTCGCTGCGTGAGAGGGTTCCATTGCATCGTTTGACTCGCAATGCATTCGGGGCCTTTTCGAAGCGTATGTCCAATCCACTGCCACTTACGTTTTCGTATTATAGAGTCGATGGGTTCCTGACCTGTCCTAGCATAAAGTTCATCATTGGAGATACGGTTAGGCCAGAAAATCCGCAAGATGTTTCGCAGACATCTATTCACGAACGTTTGCAGCTTTCTCGTGACAGTTTGTGTTACTTTTTAAGATTTTACATTGGAGCGAAACAGTCGTAGCTTGGTCTTTAGGCTTATAGAGTTGTTATTCAAATTAACCTATGATTCAAAAAGAAACCACTAGATGGCCCGCTTTGTACAAGTTACAATACCGGGACTTGAACTTGCACTTCAGAACTCAGATAGTAGTACTTGAAACATCATGTATTTCTTTCACTTGTACCAAAATACTTGAGCATTACTTCCGAGTTCTTGATCAACTCTTTGATTCAAAAGCATACATTACTTAACAGGCCAGTACTTGAAACTATTGGCCTAGTACTTAAAGTTCTGGTCAACTACTTTAACATATTTGCTGAAGTACAGTGTTATTAATATTAACCTACTTGATACTTGTTTTGGTGCTTTCACCAAATTACTTGAAAAATACTGGCACAAGATATTGAGGTACCAGCACTAAAACCTTGCTTTTGTACTTGAGAGAACTGAAGTTCTAAGATACTTCAGAGAAGAATTTTCTTAAGTTACAAATTTACACTGTTTATTAAATGTCAGCTATTTTGGTATTAAGTGAAAGCCAAGTAATTGTAATAAACCTTGTTCTTGTGCGGTTGTAATAGCATCAGCTTCTGTACGGTAATTGCTCTTGTAAGAATTTCAATTTTATGTGGCTACTTATAACTATCAGTAAACAGACCATTCATACTTGTTTCATTTATAGAAACCCGAGCTTAATTAGTAAGTTGACTTCTAATGAATTTGATGAGTTATCTGACTCCATATTAAGAATTAATACCAATTTTCCTCAAACTGAGATTGTTAAAACGGACAATTTCAATGTTCCGAATTCTTCTTAACTTCAACATTCTTGACAGACAACAGCCGAAGGGTACAATGTAGTCGTGTTTGCTGAACTAAACTATCATACCATGGTGTGTGTGAACTCGAATATCTGATTTTGAAAATTGGTCTATTAATACACTTGATCTGTTCCTCATACCTGATCCTGATACATACACTAAAATTACTTTAGGACCAATATTTTGTATGCTCCACTAACCCAGTTAAAGGAAAAACCATCAAAGAGAACCAGTTTGCAATATGAGAAAGCCAAAATTTTGGCCTCAACAATTTCTTTCGAAACCTTAAGTATCACTTTTGAGGAAGTGATCAGTTTCTCAAATGTGACATGTACTCCAGTACTGATATTATAACAACTATAGTTCTCAATGGAATACAAACTTGTACACATAACAGGACTAAAGAAAGAAATTCATCATGATGAAAAAAGTAGTTAAAGCTTTTGTTGATTTCTAGGTCATCGGTGGTAATATACGTTCATTACAACAAAAAACAGTTTCCTGTTAATTCGGCTTTCCCATCATAGAGCTGTTATAACTCCTACTGTACACGAGAACGTAAATGGTTCTATGGAACGAATCTGCTTTTGCACTTGCACAGTCGCAAGAATACTCAAAGAAGTTGAAATACAGAAATCTGCTTTCAGATTTCATATCCTTTATATATCTGAAGAGGTGTTCTTCTGTGATGGGAAAACAATTGCTTAAGTTTTTCTATCTGTCCTATTTTTATCGGTTATTTCCGAATAGATAGAAAAAGAAAAGATAGATTTAAAGTTATTGCCAGTAGTGTCATTATATGTATTTTTATTTATTTTCTTTGTTTTTTAATATTGTATTTTATTTTAAAAAATTTAAAATTTAATGTGTTTTTAATTTAAATGTAACAAGAAACAAAATCTCATATTAAATAAAACAACCCCTGAAGAAGTTGGGAAAATCCAACGAAACGTAGGGAAAGAAATATGAAATAAAGTTTTTTATTTGCATAACGAAGAACGTGACCAAAAAAGCCTGATTTAAAATCAAACAAAAAAAAGAAAGTTGTTCCCCAAATTATCAGCTCAAAAGATATTTTGTGAAACAGAAGCTTCTTAACGACCACTGGTGATCTTAGCAATGATCGGGCAGTGGAACCAATCTTGATATTAATTTGAGTGTCTACAATATTGCTATGTAAGTAAATGGCCATTCCTAACAATTATAAGAAACTTACTAGCACCAACCTAATTTCTTAACATATTTCGCAGCTCAGACGAAATGCTGAACCCAGACATAACTTTTAAAATGAAATTATTCGTGAAATAATAAATGCCCCTTGGAATATGGGAAACAGCCACTTTCACCTTCAAAATGAAATGGTTACAAACAAGCTGTACCAAACAATCAATGACTGCTAAGTCATACCAACTCCGAAATAGAAATCCTTTTAAATGTTCGAAACAATGTTCGGATTCTTAGAAAAATGCTCCAAGAGCTTGACATATATACAAATCTGCTGGCCTGAATAGTATCCCTCCAGTTATTCTGAAGAGGTGCTCTTCAAGGCTGGAAAAACCATTGCTAAGTTATTCTATCTGTCCTACTCAACTGGTCTTTCCCCGAGTGAATGGAAAACGGTAATTGCCCAGCCTAACCCTTAAAAAGACGAATCTTCTCCCATTCATATGTTTCTTCTTTTCAATGTCATGGAAGCGCTGATCAGATTAAAAAATATATCGAAGAACGAAACTTCTTAATGATCGGCATTACTTTCTCTCCCTCTCTTACCAAAAATGAGTGCATTTGGTATTAATGATCTGGAAAAAACATTTCAGACCGTTCAATAAAAGTCGTATTGGATGGTCAATGTACCCTAATGTCTTGTTTTGTCTCAGAATGGCTTCCTCATATTAATCAACGATCTCCTGTATGAAATTTCTAATCCGTTAAACTGTTTTGCTGATGAAAGTACCCTAAGCTCCTCGTATTCGTTTCAAGATTTTCTTGTTCTTTGGAAGTGGAACCTGAACGGCACCGTATGAAAAGGTCACTTAATTCTGATCTTGACAACATCTCCAATCCTCAAGCATTCAGTATAAGTGTACATTTCAATTAATGAATTAATTAACTGATGTTTTGCATTATAAGATATCAAAAAGAAGTGGACCTAATGTATATCCTTTAGGAACTCCATTCAATATATTTTTAAGTTAACACGTTAACACGTTTTTTGCGTAAAGAACATGTGGTCAACCTAATACGAGGCTTTAGAGAAGATAAATAGGGTTTAAAATGAACCAAAATAATTATTATCAAGGGAACTACCTACACAACTATATTTCAACCCGCAATCAATCTATTTGTTGCCAATAAAATTATTTACTCTCCAAAAAGTATACAATTGAAAGCGGAGAAATTTTTTCGTGAATATTACGAAATATGGTAAAATTGAAATAATTTTGTATTTAGGTGGAGACATTCGAACACCTTAAACATAAATGTTTTTATTTCCAAATGTACTGCATCTTGTAAGGAAGTGTTAGATCCTCTAAAAGCACCAATTTCAGAAAGTTCAATTTTAATCAACATTTTGTATCCACATTTGAATGAAAAATCTCACTTTAGCCTTGGAAATAAATTACTAATGTGGCAACACTTCCAAAAGAAAGAATAAAAAAATTAAATGACTGTCCAAACACAGAGAAAGAGATATAATGATTAAATTTAATAGAAAGAGACTGCTGGTAAGGTAAAAGAACATACTGAGAGAATAGATATGATCAGTTGTTGTGGATCTGTTGACGAGGAAAGACCTTTTATTTGTTTAACCGAATATTATTTTATTTTTTTATTAAGCAAAGTTTAAACTGCTTATGCTAAGTATTTTTTCTCCCTGCTACTATATGCTCTACCGTCTTGGCATACTTGGGCTTGGTCTTAAACCTAAAATGTCTCTTCAGTTTGTTCCACAGCAAACAAACAAAAATCTAACTATATATTAAATAAATAAATAAGAGGATCTGATGGCTCATAGAGAGTCTAAGCCTTTTGACTAACTCAACTCTAAGAGGACTTGTCAATTTTTCGCAAGGTGCATAGTACACCCCTGAAAAACTTTGTTACAGCGGCTGAGAATCGAACCCAAGACTCTCTGAATGACAGTCCATCGCACTAACCATTATACCAAGGGGTACTACAAATCTAACTTTACCACCCCAAAAATCGTTTTGATGGTCTTTTCTGCTCCCTCCAATATTCAATTAATTTAAAATCCTGGTTACCAAATTCAAAATTTCAATTTGCTTTTACTTCGTCAAAAAAATATATTTCTGTTCTTAAAATCAATAAATCAATCAAAGAACTTTCCGAAAGGAAAACCAATCGCTTGATAGGTCACCATTCATCGAAATAAAAAATAAGTAATTTATGACCAGTGACAGTGACCCAAAAATTCAAAACCATCACCAAGCAATTTAACTCATATTTGACATTTAAATTTGCTTCCGAATCACTTTGTGATTTCCCAAGTTAATGCAAATTTCCTTTCTATCCCCTTTTGCAGTTGGCTTGAAAAATTAAAAAAAAAACTCACACAAAACTAAACTAAACTCGAAAAGTCATGCAAATTCATTTCTTGTTCATTTTGTGCGATGCAATTTTGCTCTCAAACTATTTCTGCTTCCAACAGATGCTAGGATGTAGGATGACGACGGAACGGGATCCTGATGCAATAAATACAAAAGAAAAAAAAAATTATTGCATCCACCCACGACACGGAACGAGAAACAAATCAAAATTGAATTTTTGATTCGAATAACTGCACAAATATCAGCAGAAATGGGGTTTGTAGATGTTCTTGTTTTGACGCCCCATCAAGGATTCATGAGCCCTGCGACGCTTCCGCAAGTTGTACAGTTTGTTTTTTTTTGCTTTTTTTGTGACTCGCCTCCGAATCCTATGGTAACGCGACGCAGGGTCTGGGGTTGTTTTTTGTCCGGTTTTTGTTTGTCCATGTTTCCCATCAGGAGCTGGACGAGCGAGTGCATTATATTATCGTTCCTAGTTAGGAATGATATTTGCTCTCAATACCAGATGGAAGAGGTGATGCCGGCCAGGGAGGAGGCGGAACATAAAATAAATGGGAATTGTTAATTGAATTTTGCAACGATAACTTTTCGACCCTCAACCTCTTTTCGGAATGATCGATGCTGTTTGTCACGCTCACCAAGAGTTACCATTCGTATTGAGAGTGTTGGTAATCGTCCTCAGTGAGGATGACGACGACTACAAGGTCGATACCCAGCTGCAGGCAGTTGAATCAGCAGCAGCTTGGTCCTGAGTGTAAGAACACCCAGTGAGAGTAGAACGGGGGTTGATGGTGCAGTGCGCTATGTCCTGAGCGTGAATTATATTCGCCATATTTGCCTTATACCGTTTTGTTTCCCTCCCTTCGACGTCTAGCGGAATAGTTCAAACTTGTTCGTCAATATCCCAAATAGATTCTCAATTTGTGCAAAGTGGGAGGGTGGTGAGGGAATATCCTGGAAATTGTGCCCCTGCTCGATCAATACAATTATTGAATGCAAATTGCAATAACAAATGTCACCAAATGACACTGCAGCAGATGTAAAATCGACATTCGACAGACGGACATTTGTTAAATTGGTTCATTTGTTAGGAACTCTCTGTGTTGGTGATGGGGTGGGTGGTGCTAAGGGAGTTGTGAAAAACAAGAATTGTGACCATGTCAAAATTTTATAGATTGCCGACCAATTTATAAATAAACATACATACACACTAACATATGGCAAAGTTATGACCAAGTAATTGAGTTTGTCTGTCAGATGTCATAAATAGTGTGTCCTCGAGGTCCTTTATTTTATACTTTATGTTACAAGTATGGGTTTATATTTATGGAAAACAAGGTTGTAAATTGTTTTCGTGTTTTTTTTTTTCAAATTATATGACAGTCAATTGGTTTTGATGTTTTGAATATATTGCACGGGGCAGTAGTTCTGGGTAATAATGTTAAAAGGTAATTGGTGCACTAGGGCGTATGTGGAATATTTATTCCTTGTAAATGTACAAAAGTATACATATCTATTTGGCGATATGTAAATATATACGAGTATATATGTATATTAAAAATGAGTACCAACTAAATGAACAGTTCATATTTTCTACAAAATAAAATCCATGACTTGGTCGCATGAACTCGCTCTTATGTTTAAGACAGGAAGAATTTTTAAAATGGATGTTTTAGAGAAAAATGTTCAGAATCATGAATTTTTTTTTTAAACGCCTAAAATATATTCTTTACTAGAAAATAAAGTCATGTGATTTCATTAGCAAATATAATTCAGGCAAGAACAAAAAATATTTTAAGTATTAAGTTTTCTTTCTCAAGAAAATAAGTTGTTAAGAAAAATGTAAAAATTTAAAAACAAATTTTGGTATGCCCAATTCAAATTTCTATTATTGTGCAAATGAAAACCAAATTTAAAGAAAAAGATTGACCATTTTCGGGATAATTTTTAAAAAATCCAAAAAATATGAATTTGTAAGCTTTGATATGCAATGCTTCTAAAACTTTTTAGAAGTTTTTTTTAAACAAAATTATATTTTAAAATCTGTTCAGCAGATAGTTAGAAATTTGAAAATCACAAAATTGGTTCTATGATATTTCTTATAGTTTCTGTATAAAGTCTTAATTTAAAATCATCTTTTAACGATTTAGGAAAAATTTAATCAAAATTCTTGAATCTTTTTCTTGGAGAAAATTAGATTTTCGTAAACGATTTTTAAACATTACAATACCTACATACATCTTATCATATTATCGACATGCGACGACACCTACATACAAACAGCTTTATTAAAAAATGCATATTGCACAATCACAGTGCACCTAAGGTCATGTAATCATAACTTAATTATTGGGATTCCATTCAATTTCGGCCTTTTTCTTCTCAGTCCGCACTGACTTATAGCCGCAAACATCATAAGAAGAAGTTAACAAATTAACATTTAATTAATTCTAGTAAATAGAGAAAATAAAATCAGTTCGTAAGCTGAACCCTTTCAAAAGGTTTTTCAGTGACAGAGAGGTATACAAATTTTTGGGACATAGCTAGATTTGGCAAAGGTTTATGTATTTATTAATCTTTTAATTTTTATTTAGTATAAGTTAGTTCCTTTCTAATGAGCTCCTGGAACAAGGTCTTTTTCCTTAATATTCCGTTTGCTCACTAGTTTGTGTGCTAGGAGCATAAGGGATCCGATATGGACCCATTTTGTTCCTCTGAGCTCCTCTTCAAGTAGCTCACTGAACAAGACTCTCCTTCGATTGTTGTACCTACTTTTTTTCCCTAGTTTGCTTATTAGGGACAAGGGTTTCTCTTTCCGGATTCCTAACCATTTAGTTCCCTTCAGCTCCTTTCCAAGAAATTCAACCGTTATTCACAGAGTTCCGACCGCTTTGTTCCATAGTTTGGATGCGTGCTTCCGCACCATACAGCAAGACCAAGATGATGAGTGTTTTGTGCACCGTCTCCTTGGTTCTTCTCGGTAGGGCTTTTTTCCCAATTGCTTTCTTAGCCCGAAGAAACAGCAATAAGCAAGAGTAATTTTACGTTTAATTTCCGCGCTGATGTAATTTTGTCGGGTTCACAGGGGGCCCCGATATACAAGCCCCTTGACTACCTCAAAGTTCTACCTATCAATTTTCACGTTCTACTTAAACTATGGTGTGAGCTGGACCTTATTGGTGAAAGCAAATAACTACTACGTCTTCTGGAAACTGCTTGCTATATTCTCCAATCACATCGATTTTGTCAGGATACCAAAGAAGTTGTGTAGACCTTTGGACAATAGTTTCTGATGTACTAATTTGGGTGTTGTGTAACTATCGTTTTAAGCACAATGTTGAAGAAACTACTTGGCAGTGTGTCTCCTTGCCTTCACCCTTTGGTGGTTTCAAAGTCATATCAGTTTAAAAGTGTATGTGACTTTTTAGACTCTCATATGCGCTCCTAAGATCTGTGATCTGATGGTGGGTATCAACACTGAATTCACGGGTCTTGCCAAAGATCGGGCGCAATGCTAAGATTTGGTCGGTGGTAGATTCACAAGGTCTAAATCCACATTTATCCACCTTATAGATCATCATTAAAGGGCTTAAGACTTTAATATAAAACACAATATAGAATATTGTAAGTGATATTAAGAAGGATAATGCTTATGTAGTTGGTGCAGAGGAGTAGATCGCCTTTTTCTTAATAGCGCAGATGGTACTGCGGTTCCAATCGTCGGGCATACTTTCCTCCGACCATATTGCGGTGATGAGTTGGTGTATCCTCTTGATCAGGCCATCTTAAACGTATTTGAAAACTTCTACTTGTAACCCATCTGCATCATCTGCCTTCTGCATTTTTTGCTTGGAATTTGGATTTTGGCTGTCATCACAATCTAGCAACTCGTTGAAGTAGTTTTTCTGGAAGATTAGCATCGACTGTACAATGTACATCTACCATGGTGTTCCCGGTTTGATAATATCATCTCACTTATTTTTAAATGTTATAGAGGGTATTCCATGTCTTATGTCGAAATGCTCGGCCGTATTCAAAGCGACGTGCATTATCGTCCAATATTCCTGGAGTGAATTGGACTTTATGTGGAACCAAATGCAAATCATCCTTCAAAATGCATCAAAACACTGTGATTATATGAAATACGTGGGTTCTGAGCAACAATCTCTCTTATCTATTCAACAAATTCATTGGAACGTCTTAGGCGTTGACGGACGGCACTCCATAACTGTCTCTTGCTCAACAAAATTCGACACAAACAACGAAAAGTAGTGTCAGATGCTGCTTGTTTAGATATAAGTTATGCCTTTTGAGTTAACACAACTGAAAGACTATTTTCAATCTACTGCCTTACAATTTTGACGCTATGTTTCGGCGTCAATGACCAATGGTAAAAACTGCACTGAATAGATATTTCAAAAATATATCTACTCAACTCAAACGGTTGATAAATGTCAAAGTTATTCAATGTTTACACATCGATATCAAAGATCGCGCATCCGCTATTTTGCTGATTGGTATAAACTGGTCAAACACATATAAAATGAATACTTGTGGCCTACCTATATACATACAACTACATACAATACATAAACATTTTTATATTCTTGAACTAAAATCAACGCCCTTTTCTAATAACCAAGATAAAAAGATTAGTCAAGTTTATACCAATTATGAGTAAGCACAGAAAAGTGTACTCAATGTGCATTTTTTCGTTCTACTGGGGTCCATTATTGCCAAAAAAATATGCCAGTAGTATAGTTTAGTATGAAAGTGTTTGTATCATTTTATCGGGAACAATCGTTAACTATCGTTTTGCAAGGACTAATTTTTAATAACTTTTTTGTATATCTCGAAACAACAAAGTCCCTAAAAACCAACATCTCTAACTGAATTCTCTCATGCATTGCACAGCAATAAAACACAAAACGAGTATACAATGGAGTGTGAATACTCCAGTGATGCATTTAATTTTTCCAAAAGACTCAAAAGGCTTGCAACTCTTGGCTTGTTTGCCATGATTTATACAGTCGACTGGTTTCTATTGTGAAACCAAGTGTCATTTAGTTTCAGTGCACTCATTTTACGCCTGAAAGTACTTTTCCCATTCACATGCCTTGCGTTCGCACAGACCAACCCATAGCCTATCCAACCTATTGTTCACGCATTTTGACGCATTACATCCTCGTATTTATACAGTAAATTTGGTGCCAATATAGCAGCGCCCTCTGTATAATGTAATCTTGTTGAAAAAAGGCGAACAAAAAACAAACCAACACAAACAATGTTCCAAACAAATTATGAGAAGGATAATTGGCCACAGGGTTAAAGTTGGTAGTTGGTACACTCTCTTCTCGATTTTGGAACGACAAACGCGCTTCATTCATCACGGACACACGCTCTCTAATAGTTTTATGTAGCATTCTTGGGGAAGATGTGTGTCACAGACAGAGATGTGAATCGGGCTTGGGATTCTGTTCGGTCCTTGTGTCGTGGCATGGGAGAGTATCACTGTCCCTGGCATAGAATTTCAAGCCCGCATTGCTGCATGAGTGTGTAAATTATATGCCAAAGATACGTAATTTATTACGCCCCAGGGACGATTGCAACTCGAGATAATGTTGGGTTATAGCCCCATCATGTTAGCAACAAACACACTAGCCACAACAAGAACTATCCCTTTATAGTCCTGCTTTTTGGTATTTCGAAGGACGACAACGACGCACATTATTGACTATATTCTATTTCTTTGGAGAGGTAATGTTGTTTGGTCAAATCCAAGTGTGTGCGTGCATGCGAAAGATGAATAGCTCGAGGTGATATGTTTGGTTTGCGTACAGGGATAAATAAATTTGCAAGACACAAAGGCCCCCCAAACACACACTCGACAGAGGGTGTTGACGGTTTTTACAAGGATTCCGGATTTGGGACAGAATTGATGCATGAAATTGTGAAAGGGAAGGTATAAGATAAATTGATTTCGTAAGAAATCTAAAAGGTTGAAAAGATATGGGTACCGTCATATATACAAGAGGTAAATGTATCTCAAGTCTGCTGGTTCTGATCAATGCATCCATTTAACCAATTTGACCTTGTTTGATTTTTTGATTATTAATTTATCAGTTGAAGAGGCTTTAAGGTTTTGTTGGGTTGACTTTGTGTATCATATAGAAATTTTTAATAAAATATTTCTTTTTTTTGTGTCCAGACGAAAACAATTTAGCAAACTTGTGTATTTCTTTGTTAACCAATAAAAGTTGGCAAGCGTTATCTTGTAAGCCCTAAAATAATTTATCAAACTTTAAAAACTATCCAAAGTTATGTTGAATAAGAAAACTTCTGTAAATTGATAAACATGATAAATAGAGTTGGTCAAACTTTAAGGCTTTCTTTTGATCTTGAATACCACAGGGTTAGCTCTATGCGAGAAGGCGCCGATCAAAAGTAATGAAAAGGAATCGGGTCAGGTGGTGCTCAAAGAATTTTTTGGACCACAAGGCCAAGTCCTGGGTTTCAGTTAAGAACAATCTTGTCAATTTGTCTGATAAAGTCGACCTCTATATCACATAAAACAAGAAGGTTTCGACTCAGCAGTAGATATGGGTTGATAATGGAAAAGGTATATAAACAAGGAGGAGATAAGATTCGTTTTCGTGGAAAACACATTAAGGGGCATTGGGCAATTTTTAAATTTTTTACGTACCAGACAGAAAAACCGTTGAAATCAAGTTGAAGCAGAGTAGAATTATGTGTCAAAGAAATGGTCTTGAAAAACTTGATATTTTCAGCGTGGGCTATTTAAATAGTTGATGATCACATCAATATTAAAATAACTGTGTGAAATTTTGTGAAAGGACTGGAAAGGATGCGAATTCAACGAGGTAAGTGGTCAAGTATCGGCCTTTTAGAAAACCGTATTGTATAGGGGAAATAAGAGACTTGCTACGAAAACTTAAAATTTCGTACAAAATGCTTCCAAAGATTTTGAATGTTTAACAATTGGACGATAATTTGTAACTTAAAACTTTAGGCTTTTTATTTATTGGGGATATAAAAGAGGGGATTCTTTTTGATGGATAAACTGCGACTTCAGAAAACTCCAGAAGAAAAAGTATTACGAAGGCGAATCGCACGATCTTGGCGGCAAACTAAAGTCACCCCCGTGCAAGATAGCCCTATTCTACTCTCAAATCTTTCATACAGATTGTTCATTGTGGCTTCCACTGTGTTGCAAATACTGCACCAATCAAATTTCTTCCAAATCCATATCATTCAATTTGGTTCAAATGAAATGGGTTATTATTGATCTGGTAATGACGGATTTATTAACGTGATTTTCGAAGAAGCCGAGACCAACAACGCCACTGCCGCCACTGCCGCCGGTCCAAAATCTGCTCCAAACAGTAACTATTTGTAGATGCATTGGCAGTGGCTGAGCTTCGTGTGATTTTTCTTCATCAAAAAAGGACTTCTGCTATTAGGATGTTTTTCTTCTAATATTGAGGTCTTCTTCCAAATGCTATGAGACTCATAAAAAAATAAAAGAAACGTCGGCGAAAGCGTTCATGGTCATTAACTTTGATCTCGTATGTCAGTTGGATTTTGTTCTGGTGCAAACCGGAGTGCCGTTGATAAATTCGTCAAGTTCGATTCTTCGAAAGTTCTGATTGCCAACCACACTGGTCGTCTCGAATTTGGCCACCCAACGTTGCTGAATCAATTTTGGAGGGCCGCCGGAATAGCCACAGCTCGCAACATATTTTCTCTAATAATAAACAACAGATTTGACAAATTCCAGGAACTCAAACCACATTTTTTTCTTTTTTTTACCTTTAAAAAAAGCAAGGCGAAATGCTAGATCCACCGTAAGGAAGTCTTGGCGTTGACAGGTTGACTATACCCGTGTGTTGGACTCGCTGCATACCGACTAAAACTCTTCTAAAACCCTTACTGGCATCTGACCTACCCCCCGCCTCTGGTGACCGCTCCTTGCATTTCTTCAGGGGGATGTCATATTTCCCTTGTTGGATCAACTGGCGGGCTCAACTGTTTCCCGAGCATCTTCTGGAATCTGGACTATGATGTCTGGGCTGATGGTGCCAGTACTTCTTTGCAAATCTTGACGGAGGAACTCCCATCTTTTGCACTCTAAGAAGGTATGGTTTCCATCGTCTTCTTGTGGATCTACGTACTGGCAGGCTGGACTGTTTCTTTTTTCCGATCTTGTGCAGGATGGCGTTGAAATAACCGTGTCCGGTAATTAACCTCACCGTATTTCGGGTCATTCCACTCAGCCACGTTCCTGATCAGCCTCGATGTTCAACTTCCTATGCTTTTTGAGCTCCAACGCTCTTGCCACTTCTGAATTGTAATCTGTTTGGCCCTTTTGGATGCCGCTTCCAATCCAATTTCCGCCTTTTTGTCGTAGACGTACTTCTTTTCTGCCGAAAAGAGATCTATGGGATGTTCTGATACCGCTTGGTAGAAGGTGGCTACGCGTAGAGCTCCTCGTCTTTGACTGCCGCCATAAGTTTGTGGTAATTCTGTTGTTTAAGGGCGCACTCCCAGATTTTGCTTCCATATAGAAGAATAGCATGCATTATCGACATTATCTTTCCTATCCTTCTTTCTCTTCCGTAACTTCACGCCCGCGCTGTGTTTAAACATTTAAAGGGTAATCATAATCCCTTGAGCGCGGGTAGATTATAAAAAAAAAAAAACAACATGGAATCTAAAAACTGTCAAAATTGACCCGTCTCTATTTTAAGCCCCTTGGGTTCGATTTTCAGCCACTGCACACAGGTGTACTGCCTCTTGCGAGGAATTGACAAATTCTCTTAGAGCATCTCTTATCATAGAAAGTGCTGCTAATTACCCGTTCGGAATCGGCAGAAATAGTAGGTCCCTTTCATTGCTGATGGTGACGCACACGAATGGTTGAAAGTTGTAAGTCACTACGAGCCGCTATGGCCTCCTAATTTTTTTTACATTCAAATTACGTTTTGACATCAGAATAGTCGTTGAAATCTGGAAAGACGTCACCAAAAAAACATGGTAGCTTTAGACAACCAACGTTGATCCATCCCTTTTCGAAGGTCCTTTTCATTCACATTACGTTTCGACAACAGAAATGTGTGTTACTCGCTGGACTTATTATTTTATTATTCCTCAAAGACCAAAGGACAAACAAAAAATTCGATTTCTAAACTCGCCCAGAGCTCTCTCGGCATTTTTTCCCACCAATTTCAGTAATCGATCTATTTCAATTCCTTTAACGGACGGAGAAAAAGTATAGGCTTAAAAATTTTATAATTTCATATCTCCTGGTAGTTAGCGACCAAGAAGATAGGAGTCGTCCAAGTTCTCATACTAGATTCATTTGTTCATGTTTTAGCGAATAAAAAGAGCAAGTTACTGTTCTTTTCCACTGAATGAAATAGAAATAATATTGCCGAAACAGTGGAAACAGTTGAGTTTAGATTGAGCCTGTTACAAATATTTGTGTTATCCACTCTATTTATCAGATAAAAATTTCCTTCAGTTGCTAGCTTACCAGCCACTCGTCATACGGAACAATTCAATGTTTTGCATCACACATCAAACAAACACAATGTTAGAAATCAGACATAAATCTTGAAAGTCTGCGATATCAATCAACACTAAACTTGAAACAAGGTGTGGCATGTCAAATGGCTTGATGAACCCGATTTTTAACTCATGTTCCTTGTTGTAAAGTAATGTATGACGTGTGATATGACATGTGGTATGTATTATGCGTAACTTTTCTTTAGAATAGGTACGATAAGATAACTCAAAGCTTCAGTCCAAGAAGATTGCAAATTACATCCCCGTAATTTACAACAAGCTCGAAAAACTCTCTTTTTATCATTATTCGATCCTGCTTTTTTGTCCACTGCTATTCTTATCTATACGAAGGATTTTTAGTTCGATAAAAAGGAGACTCAGGCCCATCTGGAAAGTCATAAATCTAATAAAAGATATGCAAAAAGATGCCAACCTAGGAAGCCATTATCTTTTTTGCCTTTTGTCCGAGAAATCCTTTCTTCACATATACATAAAACTCTTTTGACAAAAACTCAACAAAAAAATCCCAATAAAACAAATAGAGCACAAATAAACCTTCCTCACTGACAGCACCGTTATTTTTTTCTTCTGCTTTCAAAGCAACGAGAGAGAGAGAGGGGAAATCTCAAGTTAACCCTCTTCCAAAAGTTAATGACAAGTGTCCTTTTTTCACTCCACTCTACGCCATCGTCAGCACATTCAACATCCTTTCACGGATACTAATTCAATTCAACTTCGCCTATGTAATTTACGAAAAGTTTCGCCATTTAATTTTCTTTTCTTTGTCGAAGATAACGTGTTATCCCCGTTGGAGGTTCCTTTTATTTCGTCTCTCTCCATTCCATCTCCAGGACGACATTATTGCACATTCTGTTTTGCAAAAAAAGAAATAGAAGGAGAAGAAGAACAAGTATAAAAACATTTAAGTGGCCATTCATTTCAATGGTGAATGTCCTGTCGTTAAGAGTTTGATACGATAATTTTCTAACACCACCATACCATACATACCATACTCGTATCGTCTGTCTCCTTTATATTGGTTGTTTGCAAACTTCTGCTTAAGTACAAAAAACATATCCCCTAACCGTATGTGAGGGAAAACGTTAAGTTCGATTACTTCGATAAAGCAAACGGAACGGAGGAAAGGAGGTGAACCGGGACCGCATTCGTTGCACCAACCTCAAACGATACAGGACGAGAGCAGAACATTTATTTTTGTGGTTAAGAGTGATAACATAAAATTGCTCACCCACTCAAACACAACCCCTACTTTTTGTTATCAGTCCTTACTCGAACACGACAATGTGATGGTTGTTGGAAAACTTTAAGCAGTTTCCAATGTCAAAAGTTGAATGCAGCAAATACTTGGTGTTCATTGGAACTAGAGCAAGAGAACCGATGTCTTGACATGTCATTTAAGAAATGCTGTTGGTCTATAAGAAGTTCAACAGAGAATTACTCGAAAGTGCCGAAAGTCTTATGGGAGAGTGCCATTAGAGGTATTTAATTGGAAGTACATACATAGTTCTGCTATCTACTATGTCAGAGGTTTGGGTCGCACACTTTTTTGTCACAAGAGCAGACAGTTTAAGTTGCAGTAAATTATATTCGAAAAAGAATAACTATTCTCCCAAGAAGCAATTACGTGGACATAAAGTTATTTTTAAAGTTTTTAGGTTCGCTGAGATAAATAAGACAGGGGAACACAATTTTACCCATTTTCTTATAGAATCTATTTCTCTCCAAAAGAACTCATTACTGAATCTGAAAATGTTTATCTAATTAATGTGAAGAAAAAAGAATAAACTGATTCTTTCGGACTTAAGTGATTAGTACTCTACTTCAAAAAACTATCCCAGGGGCCTTCGTAACAATCAAACGTATAAAAGACTGTGATGCGTGTAAAACATCGAATTATTTATTTTTCATGATGTGTCTACTTTTAATCTGCTTCTTCTAAAAAAATTGGAAATTCCTCGAACTTATGTTTTCGAAAGTTGTTTTTCATATTAAAAACTAAACAAAATAATATGTTTAAAACTGACTAATGAACATGTCTGCTGAGAAATTAACAAAAACACTACCGGACAACTTCAAAATTTGTAATGAAAGTATGACCCACACACGCTGCAGGACATCCTAACGACACAGAGTGAAAATTATGTAAAGGATGTATAGGTGATTGAATTAAACTGATGCATATTTATTTTGAACGTCTGAAAATCACTGTAGAAAGGAAATATAGGTTCGTTTAAAGCATTCCACATTCGAGTAGTGCGGCTAAAGAAAGAATCTCTGTATTTAACAGAACGTCCGAAGCTGATGACCGTTCCATGAAGCGTTATTAATCGGTTTAATTGTTTAAGGGGGGCATGCAACTGTTAAGTCGGACAGATAAAATATGTATCAAGACTTAATAAGTTAGGGGAGGGGAGAGAAAGAAGGTGTCGAGCTTAGAGTAGAGTCGTAGACAAAACAGTGAAGTGGATTAAGGTTTTAGACAAGAGATCATATATAAAATTGAGGAAGAGAGTCGGAGACAACACGGAACCCTGGGGAACACCAGGATTTATTTTGTGAAGATCAAACTTGAAACTGTCCAACACAACATGTATTGAACGATCCAGAAGGTAATTCTAATCCAAAGAATAAGAGCTTCGTTGATACCAAACGCACACAATTCGATAAGAGAGCCTGGCGCCGAGCCGAACTCTATCAAATACCTTAGAAATATCAGGCGCATTAATCTTACTCTCTCAAAGGAAATGTAAAGTTCTGTTCCAATCTTCGGTAAGATATGCCTTCAGAAAACCAGTGGAGTGTTTGGTGCAAGAGCCGTATTACCGGTCGTTCAGAAGCAATCGATCTTCGATATATTTCTTGAGCTGACGATTGATCAGCGATTCTATGACCTTGGAAAGGCGGAACGTAAGTGCGATTGATTGGTAGAAGAAGGATTAGAGAGGGTCGCCTTTTTTAGGAACAGGCTGGACAAATACTTTTTTCCATCTTTTAGGGAACAGTAGGAGCAATGAAAAAGCTTACTCAAGGGTTTTCCAATGATGAAGGACATTTCCTTACAATAATGGGGGCTATACTATCAAGATCGGTGCGAAAGTATGCGCTCCCAAGTACAATTGGGGAAATATTGCCGTCAGGGAGGTAAAGCAAAAGTTGAAAAATGAGCTGCAAGTACATTTGTCTTATATGTGAAGAGCTATTTATCCGGGTAGTCGTTATAGATAAGCGTTGGAACCGAAGATGAAGTTGAATTTTGTACGTTCTTGAAAATTGACCAGAAATGTATACTGTCTTTGGGAATTGCTGGATTTTTTCTTTCGGGTCATGTAAGAATTTGGTTTTTTTTATGACAGGGCTGCAGTTGTTTCTGACTTTTTTATGATTTTTCCGTCACTGTTGTTTTGACAAATAAGCTGATCGGTCGTTTTTGTTTCATTACGATATACAAAATTGGTCAATATGACATAACAGAACTGGCTTTTCTATTTACAATAATAACTTAAAATAATGAAGACATAAAAACTTGCTCGAAGAAAGTTTAACGTTAAAAGCTATGAAGATACACCTTATTATTTAGTAAAAGATATATAACCTGCCTAAATGATCTTGAAAGTGTTGCTGGTAAAATGTATATATTCTTCCAATATATAAAATCATAATAATATGTTTTTCGGTCCGGTCATTGGCATTAGTCCTATAAAATACGAAGCTATAGTACTCGGTTTTCATCTGCGGTCAGTAGACCAAAATTCATTCAGTTCACATAAAAAAGCTGCGACTTGACGCTTCGAATAACTTTTGCCTTTGCCAACTGCATTTTACAGAAGTTCAAAGTTTCACTATGCTGTGCACTGCTTCTGCCCGAACTCGATCTTATATATTTGTGTGTCATCAAAGGAGCTTGAATATTCTGTATGAATTTGGTAACAGAAAATATACCTCCCTATATTTTGTATGCACTCTTTCCCTTAGATATTAAAGATTGTGTTAGTATAGAATAAACGTATATTTTTTAGTGCTTTTGTTAAAAATAATTTAATATAAAAAGGCCAAGAATTTTGTCAATAAGCTGACTATTAAATATCAGGCCATTCAGCGCATTAGCCTACTTTATTATTTAAATATCAATATCGGCTCTCTTTCCATCATTATTTCGGCTTGGGGAAGCCAATAATGTCCTCCATATATATACTAATTATAACAATACTAATTCATGGGGATCTTACCAAATTATATAATATAACGAAGCTGAACCAGACCAGCTGTTCGAGTTAATGGATAGCCCTCTATGAGATATCAGAAGCCCCAGAATACGTCCCCACGACTTAGAATGCCGGTTCTCAACCACTTAGGAGGAATATAAAAAGGGTAAGGCAAAATTAAACACCAAGAAGCATTAGAAGCATTAGGAGGTAAAAACTCCAAAGAAGAGGTTATTATCAATACCTCGAATAAAAAAAAATAAAATGCACGACTGGATCGCACGAACTTGCTCTTATGTAAAAGTACTTTGGAATTTAAGATACATTTTATAAATATAAAACATGGATTTAATGAGATAATAATGTTCAAATGCATAAAATTGCCATCTGGTTTCCGGAAAAGTATGAATTTATGCAAATAAACCTTAAAAAATCGTTTTATTATTAAATACATTTTTTATATAAGAAATTTCTCTAAAATTTTTCAAGAAAAAAATGTGGGATGCGAATTTTAAGTATTTAATAATATTGGTTTTAGGAAATAATTTCAAAAAATAATCGTTTATAGGTTTTGAAGATATTGATTTAAAATTTATTTTTTTTTTATAAAATCCAATAAATATTTTTTCGAGTATTTTTATATACAATATTATTTTAAACTTAAGGGGACTCCTGCTAAAAAATTTGGGTTAAAATCCTTAGAGCCGTTAATGAGAAAGTCGAAAATCAAAAAAACCGTTCTATGACAGGTACCCCTAATAACATTTCCCCCAAATTTTTTTTTGACCAAAATATAGTCCATATCACACTTAATTTTTTTTATCAAAATCGTTAGAGCCGTTTTTGAGATAAATAAGATTTTGCATTACGGGTATATGGGGGGTAGATACCCTTAGTTTTAGACCTAAAAAAAAAATTTCAATTTCTCCTCTAGGGAATCACCGAAGACCCTTAACTACCGAGTTTGAAGAAAATACCTCCGGTAGTTTAGGCTGTAGTTCGAGGTACAGACATACAGACATACAGACAGACAGACGGAATTGTCGGACCCACTTTTTTCGTCTTCGCTATCATCGTAATGTCAACTTTGATCAAAATCTCGAGTTCGATTTTTTTTCCAAATGCAGAACTTGCCCTATAGTACGAGTACCTATATCGCAAGTAATATGGAATTTTGAATTACAACAAAATTGTTATTATGTGCTGGAAGAAAAACACACAGCGTCGCTTTGAAGAATGGTTCGTGTAACTTACCCCTTAAACATCTTAGTTTCATAAATGTTCTGCCTATCGCCTGCAATGCCACCTGTTCCAGCCACAAGCAAGTGTCTGTGACTTCTGTCATCTCATAGCGTCTTCACTAGGAAGATATTCCTGCGACGCTGTGTGTTTTTCTTCCAGCACATAATAACAATTTTGTTGTAATTCAAAATTCCATATTATGTGCTTTTCGAAAAACACACAGCGTCGCTTTGAAGACGTGTTTGATATCTGCTGGTGATAAGGCACAAAACGCTATGTGAAAAAGGTTTTATTTTTTATTAAAAATTTAACCAAAAGTAATTCATTTTATTTTATATATATATTTTTTAAACATATATGTAGGTATTTATTAAAATATAATAATCCAGAATACATTTTTAATCTGGACGAAAATTCGAAAATAAAAGTTTCGATTCATTTCTATCTTTCTTTTGTATTTC
Organism: Philhelius festivus; assembly: GCA_963931855.1. Taxonomy (NCBI): domain Eukaryota; kingdom Metazoa; phylum Arthropoda; class Insecta; order Diptera; family Syrphidae; genus Philhelius; species Philhelius festivus. Next base: position 93,599,219 of record OZ007557.1, read on the forward strand.
CTTACAGTAAAATTTCTTGAATGTGTTTACGCTTTTCCAATTGCCTCTGGCAAGTATATCTTGAATAGAATGATTTTCTACCCAACTGGCTGAAGCTATAGCTGATCTGATGCTTCCCGGTGATGCCTCAATACCAGCATCTCTGAGAACTGATCGAACCCATCCACCAATTACAGTCCTAGATGCTGGTTTTGGATCACCTGTTAAGGTTATAAACAGATTTGCCAATCCGTTTACCGTTGCCCTTCTTTTGTCCGAAACAGCTATGAGTTTATTAATCCAAAATACAGGACAGACATTTTGATTAGGATGCTTGGATAAAAGCCACCCAGATTGCCTATGGGTAGAAGAATCGGTTTTGGATCCAAAAACTGGCCAAAATATTACATCGTCATCCACTGAATACATATTATCCTTTGAAATGCGCAGTAAAGTTAGATCGTGCACTCTGCGACCTGATGCTAACAAGAGAATTGTAGCCGTTCTTCTAGATGCCTCAAACAAAGTATTCTTAGCATTAGATGAAGCCAACCAATCAAATACAATCTGGGGATCCCAAATTGGCCATTGTACTTTTCTCGGTTGAGCAGATGAAATTGCTTTAAGCACTTGTTTAACCAAAATATTTTCGGATTCTTCAGGTAACTGAACACAGAAAGTAGCTATGGCTGACTTGTGAACCAAAATTGTACTGTACGATAGATTTTCGTCTAAAAACAAATGCGCTAGAAACCTTGCAATGTTTTGAGATTGAGGTGAATTCGGGTGTACTGTATTTTCTTCGCACCAGTCTAGCCACCGTTTAATTGCCGGATAATATGTATTTAGAGTAGAAATCCTCCAGCTCTCATTGAAAAGTTGTTTTTCAGGAGTAGACCATTTGTCTATTAGTTTGCCCCACCTCCAACTAACCAAGCCTGAAGGGCCAGACGGTCTACTTGAGCTGGCGGAAGGTTGGTTGACACATCCACTAAAACTTCTATTTCTATTGGATTTGTTAGGGCTCGTGACCTCAAATCTGCCATCCAAAACGTTTTCTCCCAAACAGGTGCCACTATTATGTAGCGCCCTTTTGCTGAATTCAAGTGGTCTAAAACTCTGGGCATTACATTGGGTGGTGGAAATATCCAACCCAGCGGGAAGTCCCACTGATGGCTGAAGGCGTTTGAGAAGAGAGCTAATTGATCTTTGCAGTCTAATGACACGTAGCTGTTGACGACGGTTGTTTCTGCAGACGCGTACAAATCTACGTCTGCAGTGCCCCAATGATTGAAAATTTTGTTTGTTGCCGGAGACAACAGGTGCCACTCTGGCGGACGCCGTCCCCGAGACAGATTGTCCGCAATGCAATTGTACCTCCCCGGAAGGTATTGTGCTGACAGACGAATCTTCAAGCGGTCTGCCAGAATCAATAATTTTCGTGTTAATGCCAGTGGACTCAAAGAGTGTGTTCCGCCTTCTTTTCGAATGTATGCTACTAATGTTCTGTTGTCTGACTGAACAAGACTGTGGGCATTCCTCAGACGATGTTTTTCTGCGCTCAAGGCCGCATAAGCCGCATACAATTCTTTTCGATTTGAATGCCACTTTTTTTTGTTCGTTGGTCCAGAGGCCGGACAATAGCTTTTCGTCTATCTGCGCTCCCCAACCTGTGTCCGCTGCATCCGTTGTCAGGAAATTGGTGTAGGGCTTTGGATGCAGGCCTGACTTCATGTGAATGGCTCCGCGCCACCATTTTAAGTCGCCAACTACTTGTGGTGGAGCTTTTTGTTTCTTTCTTGGCTTTCGATTGAAGCGGCGACAAAATATTTGCAATTGACGGCAGTACAGGCGACCTCTCGGAACTACAAACGTTGCGAAATTCAATTGGCCTAGTAATCTTTGGACTTGCTTCTGGCTGTGGAGATGTTTGGTCAAAAAGTTCTCTATTGCATGTACTATTTTTTCTGTTTTCTTTTTCGAGAGGGAAATTGTACTGGCCTTGGTATCCCATGTCACTCCAAGATACTCGAGTTTCTGCATTGGATTTAGTACAGCTTTTTGATAGTTTATCCACCATCCCAGATACTCCAAAGTATTCACAACCTCCGCGGCTTGCGAAATTAATTTGTTTTTGTCCTGATGGGCAACCAAAAAGTCGTCTAGATAGACTAAAACTCGAATGCCACGCTTTCGAAGGATCTCCGCGATCCAATTCGTTAAAGCGGCAAATATTTGAGGAGATGGAGAAAGGCCGAATGGCAGAGCTGTCATTTCGAGTATCTCCTCGTTGTAAACTAGTCTTAGGAAACAACGATGGTTCACCGATATGGGAACATGGAAGTATGCTTGAGATAAATCGATTTTTACCATCCAGTCGAGTTTATGGAGGAACTCTGGGACTACTGCATGGGAAATTAGTTGAAAATGCTTTGTCCTTATATATGAATTCAGACCTCGAAGGTCGAATATGGGACGAAAACTTTCGTCGCTTTTTTGAACAAGAAACATTTTGGACAAGAAACTTGGCCCTGCGATGTTCGGCTTTTCCAATATATTTTGAAGCTTCAACTCGTTTATTAATTTCGTCATATTTGGAGAAGTGGAAGTTGAAAATTTTTGTATTAATTCCGGTGTTGGAAAGTTTAAGGGGGGCTTGCGGCAAAAGGGAATTCGAACACCAGAGATGATTTTCATTATAAAATTGTTTGCTCCCAAGGAAAGCCAGTTTGTCTGAAATTCCTGAAGACAGCCCCCCTTGAATGATTTGTTTTGATCGTCACTTCTTGTCTTTTGTACGAAAGGAATTATTCTTTGAATCCCTTTTAAATTTCTTGGGAACTGCTCAGCCTCTGTTAGACGAACGAAAATCATTACGAAAAGTACGAGATGAATGAAAAGTACTTGCAGACGGCTCTTGAAAATTCGTATTTCGCTTAGATTCTCTCTTATCTTTTAAGTAGGTGGGCGGATTAAGCCACATAGATGTACCACCAAGCGAATTAATTATTGAGCCCAATTTTTTCTGATCGAAAAGATGTTCAGCACTTGGGGGTACTTTTCGCAATGCCGACTGCAAGCTTTTATTTCCCATTTCTGATAGAATGCGCTCACGTCTAATCTCGATGCACTCAGCTCTTTTTCCGCATACTACTTGTAACATTTGTTCCATAACTCTATAATTTTCAGAACTCGGTCCAAACAATTCTACAAACTTATCCAGTAAGTTAGAAGGAGTAAACTCACTTGAAGAATTATTTGCCCAGTTAATTATAGATTGTAAACCTGATCGCATTAAATCCTTAGAATCCAACAAGCCATTTGTCACACCCGCCATTACTCTTTCAGTTGATGCTAAATAGTCTTTTCCTCTATTCAAATGACACAACTCATCATTGACTTTTAATTCGATAAAGCCAGGAGTAGCTAAGAAACCCTGGAGTGACTTCGAGTATTTAACATCTTTCCATGAATCAGAAAGAAAATGCTGGAGCTTAATCACAGACTCCACTTTAGCATGAGGTGCTTGCTTAATAGCATATTTGTTGTCGACGCAGGTTTTTGCGTCACCAAAATCGAGCATTCTTGTCTGAACAGGACCAATCAAGAAAGGTGTATTGCCATCTCGTTCTCTACTTGTTGATGGTAAATTCAATTCGTTCCATTCAACCGAGGATGGAAATTGTTGGGATGTTATAAAATTGGTTAAATAACTTACTTGATTAATCAGAGCATCAATCCTTGGATCTTGTTTTGCTCTTTTGTTTGGAGGTCTCGAAGAATTCCAATCAGATTCCGAGTCGGACGAGGTGTAATTTCTACTAACCTCACTTTCTGGAGCACGCTGTCGTTTCCTTTCATGCTCACTGTCTTTGATGTGAAAATCTGCATCAGAAACTTCTTTTTGGATTTCACTATGAAACTTTATCTTGATTTTCACTCATAATTATTTAATAACAGCACTGAGTATATATATTTTCTTGTAATTAATTATTTCAACTTTGGTCTATATGAAAGAAATGACCGTTCACGGGGAATACACAAAACGCTATGAGATGACAGAAGTCACAGACACTTGCTTGTGGCTGGAACAGGTGGCATTGCAGGCGATAGGCAGAACATTTATGAAACTAAGATGTTTAAGGGGTAAGTTACACGAACCATTCTTCAAAGCGACGCTGTGTGTTTTTCGAAAAGCACATAATGAAAAGAATATAATGAATTCAAATTTAGTAGGAAAATGGTCTCCTATCTATCATCTAGTACAACTGCACCGTCAAGCTGCATTTAAAATACTCGTAGCTCACCTTTATTTTTTAAATCGCCTAAATGAGGTACCAAGAACCATTCGTTACCTTGAAAAAAGAAACTTAAGAAAATCTGATATTGACCCTTTGATATGGATCTACAGACCTTTAAGGTGGTTTACATGTTTTGCAATTATCCCACAAATGAGGTGCCAAAATTAATGTGCCCTTTATAATTTATGCGAATATCCTAAAAATGAGGTGCCAAAAATAAAACCTGACCTTGAATAAAATTTAAGCCTTGATTACAAATTGTCTATGGCTGACGAATTTAAAAAAAAACAGTTGACATTTTTTGAACAGTTAGATAGCATACTTTTTTTACGAATATCCCATATATTGGTTATCGACTCTATTGAATATCCCAGGATTGATATACTGTGGAGTTTAGGTGAATTGAAATTTCAATTGAGATAATTCCTAGTTTAAATCTTCCTATTCTTCTTATACCTTCAGTTTTATTTAAATGCCCTAATCATTAGGCTCTAAATTTGGATCTAACCTAAATTTTTTCTTGGGAAGCTGTTTTTCAAATGCCACAAGAAATCAAACATTTTGAACAACTGTCATACTTTTTTTTTATCTTAAAAGCCTTAAAAAAGAGCCTTAAATTAGAGAAAAAAAGTACTGAATGTAGGTAAGCTTAGCAATTCTAACTTTAATTTTGAGTGAAAACCTTAAATAAACACACCAACTTGAAATCGCGATTGATTATCATTTATGTCCACGGCTTTATGGCTGATAAAAAATGTGGGATGTAGCTCGCTTAAAATAAAATTACAAGTAGGTGCATTTACGGATTTAAGGTCTATTTAAGAGGCATTTTTTTGTGCAGTGCCTTGGGAAATCAGTGGGTCTCCATGATTTGAAAAAGCTTTCAGAGTTATGGCTGGATTTTTACTCGTCAAATAAAATGCAAGCTCAATATTATCAAGACCGCTAAAGGTGATTTTAGAGCATTTACCACGAGATTGAAGAGTTTAAATATACCATACAAATCTTGGTTTGAACTAATTTTTTTTAGGGAAAGACGTGGTAAAGGCTTATAGTAATAAAGTATTTATTTTGGAACTATCTTAATTTATTTTTTATCTCTTGACCTACAAGACTAAGACCAGACAATACAAGAAATTTCCCACTTATGAAAGGAAGACTATATTTTCAGTATACAATAGGTAAAACAACTATCGAAAATCTTACGAAATAAAAGACAATGAAATTTTCCCGCTTATGAAACATAACTAAAATTTTGTGAGGAAAATTAAATATCTACCGATTGAAAGAAGATATTTTCGAGTGCAATATGTTTTTAAAACTCAAATGTAATTTTCCTGCAAGCGAAGAATATGGCACATGATCAAAAAGTATTATTAATACTTTAAGATAATATCAAAGGGCCAAGTTCGTGGTACTACACCTTTTAACAGGCACAAAATCAGGTGATATTCAACCCCCTTCTTCAGTACGAATAGAGTCAGAAGCTTCCAATTCATACTATTTTCTGATCTGATCGAACACAGGTGCTTTACAAAATTTCAGGTTTTAGCATTTGTGGTTTCTAATATATACATAGTTAGAACTTCGAAAATTGCTAAGCCGTAAGTTATTGACTCACTGACTCACCAATAGATCATCAAAATAATGGAGCACTTCCCGACTCCGTAGAACCTTGTAATTTCGAACATTAGTAGGTCTTCTGGTGCATATATAAGAGAAAAAATCGAAAACTTGGAAGTTTCAATTCAGGAGGAGTGATATCTACCGACTTTCTCAATTATATGGAGCACATCCGATTGATTTCCATTCTATCCACTTTATCAAAAATTCTTATACATTTATAGAATACTTCCGATTCATGTTAAATTATATTGTTCATTGGTTTTTCTATATTTACAAACAAAAAAAATTTTGATCAGTGAACCCTCCAAAATTTAGTCGGTAATGGAAATAACAAAATTGTCCCTCATAAACTTAGAACTCGATGTACTTTTAGATCACACTACTTTGCACAGCTGACTTGTTACTCATAGAATTCTTGGACATTTGAAACCTTGGCTCTCTTTTTTAACATTTATATTTTTTGTTGTGATCTTGATTCCCTATAGTTAAAATTTCAATTTTAAAAGCCTACATTTGCTCATTCCCAATAAAGATCACCCTTTCATCAAAGATCTTTGGAACATAATGTTGGAAAAGCATGATAAAAAGATGTTCTCATATCACATCCCTGGTTTTGGGCCTGGTGCACATTGGACCTAGCAAAATACCATTGTTGTCGTGAATTAATTTTGGACATTTTTCGATCAATCATTATAATCCATGCTCTAAGATATTTTAGACTGAATCTTGTTACAATTTTTTTTAGGATCAAATCATAGATTCATTTATTACTAACATTTTAGTTCTTAAGTCTTAAAAAACTTAAATAAGAATTGAATTGTAAGGAAAAAAGTGTAGGGATTTGAAGTTGAGAAATCAGAAACACTAAATTATATTCCTGCTATACCTATTCCTATATCACTCGAAACCGAAAAATTAAGGGACCAATAGACTTTAAACTTTAAGAAGAAATTTAAGGTAAAATTTTAAATTACCCTCTGTCGATTGACATTTGCCATCGTTCTCAGAACCACTCAAGACATATAATTTAATTCTCTTGAAAACCGACTTGACCAACTACAAAGAGGCGACAATCAATATTGACAATCAATTTTTGGCAAGATACAAATTCATATATTTGCCTTCAAATAGATAGAACCAGTATCATCATCATGGTGCCTATACATTAAGGATTTGCTATTCTAACCATATAATTTGATCGTTGAGTATCTATTGAACCATGTCATCATAAAATCACATCCAGCTGCAGCAATTCTGTTACAACATCAAACACACACATACACACTCCTATTTTCCCAAATAATGCCTGTGATATGTGTGTTGCTAGACTATATCCATCCACCCACCTATAAATACAGCTTTAGTATCCATAAATTTCGCTTTGGTCCTTTCGCTTACTTTAATCGAATAGTTCGATTCTATTGCATAAAGCTTTAAATTCTAGCGTCAAGGATATGGTTGGGTGGTATGTGTGTTTTATACTCTTCGTCTCTCGAAGGACTTCCCAATACTATAAATGTATATCTAATGGCATAGTGGAGCTGGTCCTCCTTGCTGGTTACATAAATTGAATGGTCAAGTGATGGCCTGATGGGACATATCAGAGAGAAAAGGCTATCGCCTTTTACTGTAGATCTTTGTTGCTTTTTTTGTGCATTTTTTCGCTTCAAAAAATTTCGTCATACATTCCATTTATACTCTTGCCACCGCCGCGTGCCACTGCCACCGCACCACCGCCAGGATAAAATTCTTTGAACGTGCATAGGTTTCAGGATATTTTTCTGTGTTCGTTTGCTTTGGTTATGGATACAGTCGAGAACCAGATGAAGGGTAATGTTACCCCTTTTTTTTATTTCCTAAACTAAGATATGTCAGGAAAAAAAAAAGAGTTCAAACGGTACTTGGGTCGGGCGATCGGAATGGGGCTTTTGACGTTTGATCCCATCCTTAAGACATGACTGGTAGCCAGTTGGTTTTCTGTATTTGACATTGAAAAAGATCCAAAAGAAGAACAAGACTGCTTGGAAAAAGAAATTGGGAAAATCGAGAGCTTTTTGAAGTGGTTTTATAGAAAAAGGCAAAAAGCAACTTTTGCCATTTTAAAGTGTGTGTACAAGCAAAATATTGTACGGCAGCGGTAAAGTAAAAGCATGTCGGGAATTTTGTAATGCAAATTGTGCAATTCCTTGGAATTTTTCGTATCTCAGCAAAGCAACCACGTCTCGTGGCTTATAAAATAATATTCGAACGAACTAACAAAATCACCACTAGTAATTGATTTCTTGACAAGCTTACACTTATGGTGGTTGTATCAGGACTAAAATATCTATGTTAGGGTCTGTAAAGTTATGACCTTTGTGTGAATTCTCCTAGAACTGGTGCTAAGAATCAATAGCAGCAATACCGCGATATCATCAAAAAGCCAGCCGAAACCATTGTTGGCTACTAACCAGTTCAGTCAAGTAACCCGTGTTTAACTGAAAAACAAAAGTGACAAATATCCAGCGGCAAACAAGAAGAGCGAGAGAAGGGTGTGAAACTATGTGAAAAGAGGATAAGAAGAGCCAGCATAGAAAGGAGCCTCCAAGCTGAAATTAAACCCGCCGATAATCTTAAAAATGCAGCAAATGGCTGTTGGATTTAAGAACGGAACGCATCAGGCAATTTAAATTTTTCAGGAATAGAGGGAACTAACAATTTCCTGCCGACTCCAAACGACTTTGATGAAGATTTGCCACTTTCTCGCAACAGGCAGTACCCCGGAAAAATAATTTATTTTTTTAAATGGTTACGACCAGAATTCAAGTCCAGATTTCTGGAATGGTATTCAAATGAAGTATTGATATTCCAAGGAGTATTATAAAAATTGTCGATTAGACAAATATCAGACAAGACTGACTGACTGACTGACATTGAAAAATAAGCTTGACAATTTGCGATTGCTATGTGCACCGGGTTTTAGGATAGATATACACTATCATGTCATTTCTTCAATCTCGTTCTAGAACAGATTGGTAATTGGTAGCATAATACTGATAGAGCAGGCGTTAACATTGATATCACTATTTCAATAATTATATTCAACTATAAAAGTTTGCGGACGATATCGAAATAATTAGCAGCTTCTAATTTTTTGAAATACTACTTCACGACGGTTGAAGATCATGCAGAACTTGTAGAGAAAGGTAATAACCGACGAATGCTTTTAACGAAGAAATAAACAAACCGTCACTACTGAAAGCAACAGCTTTGAAGCAGTTAGGAAGTTCATCTACCTCGGAGAAAATATCATTTCCACGAACCGCACCTTAGGTCCAACGAAGAATTATCCTAGAAAAGCGCTAATACAAGCAAGTTCAAAACTCCACATGCGTAAGACGAAAAGCACACTCTGCAAAAAGCACTCCTACTTGATGACCACTCCATGCGTTAGACGATAAACGCTGAGGCAGAAATGAAACTGGGCTCTTTCGAAAGAAGAATTTTTAACCAATATTTCGTCCTGTGTTTGAAGAGGTCAAATGAAGGAAAAAATACACCTGTGGATTCTATTAGCTGTACGAAAATGTGAATATAGTCCGGTCCGAGGTAACAAGCAAGACCGAACAACAGCTTTGTGACCAAGCCATTTCTTATTCTGGAGTTCTTTGTGTAGATGTCTGGAAGCAGAGTACCTGAGATCGTAGATAATTGAAACTACCGTATCTTCATGAATGCAAAGCCTCAATTGATCGGAAGCTAGTAAAATCTTTTGTGCAAATCCTTGAATAAATAGAAGTTGTTTAAGGAGAAAGGAAGAAAATCTTTCGTTTTACTATATTGGGTTATAATTTTCATGTCCCACTGGAGTTTTCACTTCTTTTTCATTATAAAGTCAATGAAACAGAAATTATTTCGAAGTAACTTGAATTAAAATTCTAATTGGTTTCTTATGCCCGAAATTCCAATTTTACTCAACTTCAATTTAAGGATACCCACAATCAAGAAAAATAAAATTAAGAACAAATTTCCTAAAGTTGCATAACTTTTCCAGTTCATATAGCAAATTGAAGATATTCAGAGCAACCTTGGATCATAGTTAAACTTCATGCTATTACGATATTAAAGTTCTTGTAGTACAAACCTTCTCGCTACAAACAGAAAATAAATTTCGTCAGCTTTGATGGTGTTATAGTGCAATGTGGCCAATTCTTTCACTCTTTCCCAAATTGGATTCATGCTATGAAACTATATAATGTGCGAATGAAAAAGATCTCCTTTGAGCGGTCCATATGCTGGATGATGCGATATCGTGGTTGTAATCCATAAAGTAACCCTCATTTTTTTTGGTAACGACCTCCATATTCTATTCAACTATCCATTGCCATTCTTCTCTTATATTCATCCCTCTCTCACCTCTTCCTCTCAATATATGTGGAATTCTCTTTCTTTCTTTACCTTCAAAGAAAGTTTTTAAACTCAATGATGCTTGTTATCGGTGAAATATGATTATTTAGTCTTCAAATGTCGGCTCATGTGTTCAGGGTTTCGCCTTCCTCACCACCCCGCACCCTTCTATCCAATATACTTTTTGTTTAAGCCTTTTTACAACGTTGAGGCATTCATGCAACTTTGCAATCTGCAAGAGTTACACCAATACAAAGGTATGCAATTGAGCGCAAGTCTAGTCCATAAAAACATTCAGCTGAAGGATACACAATATTAAAATAAGGACTACGACCAAGTCGCATGTGTCTAGCCCTATTTTAAGGTACGTTCCATCCACTATCTCAAGATAAATAAAGGACTCTACAATCTGTTTGTATAAGGCTTTAAATGGTTATCAAGTTATCAGAAACGACATCAAGGATTTTCATAAAACTTATTAGAAACTATTTTTCATGATATCTTTCAATATCTTTTCAAATTATTGTATACTTAAGTAGCTCTTTAAAAAAAACGGTGTCTAAGTATCACAGTGTCTCATAATCAACTGAGCATAGATTTTTTTTACAAAACGAATATCATGCCTTTCTTACACGTAGAAGCTGTTTACTATAAGTAAAAAATATCATCAACCTAGAGCTGCACTCATGTGAAGGTGCAATATAATGTTGATATCTTATACATTATAGATGTGATTAATCAGGAGTGGGAAGGTGCCCTTCATTGCAACAGAAGAATACTTTGTGCACCTCGAGGAGAGTTCATTTAAATTTTACGAACTGCTAAGCAGGTGAAGTAGCACTTAGGACTCGAAATTGAAAGAAAAATTAAGTTCTTTTTGATCTTGAAAATAATTACAAAATTTCTTTCCGTTCAAGCCCACCTACATATATTATTTTTCACTTAGGAAAAAGTCAAAGTGATATGTTAACATTACTTGAGCATACTTAAATCCCCAATGCTCTTGGTAGAAGAGTGTGCAAATCTCCCAGGGTTTGTAGATGTAAATTTGTACAAGTGGCGAAGCATACTTTAACCAAATGAAATTCCCAGACCGTGAATTTAGCTTTAAATGAGAGAGACTGATAGGTGGAAAAGCAGAGAAGATGCCTAAGAACAAACAACTAATTTGAAGTGTAGGAGCTCGGATGCAAACTCTATTAACTTAACTAATTGAAAAAAGACACTCTTATTCGACAAAGGTAAGACTTTGTGTGGATCTCGACTATTAACGTAAAAATTCAGCTTAGCTTTAATACTTCTTCAAAATTAATAATCCCAAAGTAAATATTAAAGAAACAAATATTTTTAAGCGTAACAGCTCGTGTGGAGAAGAGCCTGACTAGTGAGCTATTCAACTCTTAACCATTTCTGTGTGAATGTTTTCAGCAGGTAATGAAGATTTCTACCGAGTTCGAACGACAAAAATGGAAAGTAGTTTTTCAAGACAAGAGATGTTCTTAGAGGATTTGTTATTTGCTTAGCAAATCAATTGTTTTCCCACATTGTAAAAAATGTGCGGAACAACGAGGAAATTTCTATAAAATAAATTCTGGCATTTATTCTAGAAAGTAATGACAAACAACAAGATTTGAACATCAAACAGGTAAGCGAAGAAGAAGTCGCTTTTCCGAAACAATGATGGACTGAATACTTAAGATCGCAACATGAAATGCAGACGATCTTTTAAAATATGTATCCGAATTAAACATCTTTTTTACACATAGAAAATATAGACTTTTGTTTGGTGTCGTAAACTCACTTCGCAATAGAACAAAGCCTTGATATTAAATTTCTAAACTATAAAAGTTATCATGCTCCGCATCCCACGAATAAAACGAGAGGAGGAACCAAAGTGCTTGGAACACTTTGAAGAACCAAAGTTCACTAATGAAACATATGCAAGTAACAACAATTAATATTGGTATAAAAAGGAAGATATTAAGTTAGCAGCTATATACTCGTATTGCCCACCAAGGCGCTCATTAACTGAGGAAGACTATTGAGAACTCCTAAATTTACTTCCTTACTGGTGGCGAGGGAAACGACTGTTTCAGGCAATCCGCCAATATAACTGCGAATTCTATTCTGCTTGCTTGTCAAAATACTGGTCATCTGATTCTAAAAAAAAACTGGACCCTATTGACTTTTTCGTAGCTAAAGGAATAAAACGAAATCATATATGTAAGTGTCAAAGGATATTTCGTCTTATAGTCACATCATACTTTAGTAATTTTGTCACTGAGTGACGAAATTTCCATGTGATAAAGCAGTATTCAACCGTCTTTACAAGAATCAGTGAATTCAAAAATGATTAACTTGATAGATTAGTGTTCAGTTTAACGATGGATGCTTCTACCAAATACTCCTTATGGAAAGAAACCAAGCGCCTAAAAATACCGCAGACACAAAACCCGCCAATAAAATTTTTGCTGAACATCTTGCGAGTGTCTTTAAACTTGCTGAGATACAGCTACAGATGACTAACAGTTTGTTGATAGAAGCGACAAATGTGAAATTCTCATTGACACATAATTTATCTAACAAAAAATTACCAGGGTACGATCTAATCACTTCTCAGGTTTTGATAGATATGCCTTTGATAGCCTTCAAAAAACTCCAATTCGTCATCATTGGAAAATTTCAGAAGTCATTGTTACGAGTATATCAAAGCAAGGTTAGTCATTAACAGAAGTAATATCTTACAGACATATGTCGCTTTTACCAATCATGGCAAAAGTTTTCGAGAGACTAATCCCATCAGTTTGGATTTAGAAATAAACATTCCACGATTGGCCAATTGCATCGAATTACAGATGTTGTAGAAAAAGCACTTGAACAAAAACAAGTTTGTTTAGCTCTATTGTTAGATGTTGTTCAAGCCTCCTATCCGTCGCTTTCTCTCTGTCACCTCGATTATATTTTTGTTAGCTCCAAAACTCCTTCTCCGCCTCAAATCACTATTTTTACTTGCGAGCAAGTTATGCATTCGGAAAAAAAATTGAACTCGAGATTTCGATCAAAGGTCTCACAATTCTGTCGGTCTGTCTGTTCGACTACAGCTGTCAAGAACTATCGAACAGATTTCTTTTTTAAATTCAAAAACTGGCATTTGGTTAAAGCTAAAAGAAATTTCAATATTATTGTGTATTCAAATTTTCAAACATTTTTTTTTTTTGATTTTAAAAAAAAATTCAAATTTTTTTTTTCGTTAAAACTCAATATTTTGAAAACCCCTCGCTCGATTTTTTAAAACTTGATAAATAAAAGTTTCTTAATATTATTTTACATTAAAATAACGGTACCTTCCATACAAATGTTAAAAAATGGTTTTCGAAAATCGTATTTTTCTCGAAAACGGTTCCGAGAATTTTGCTTAAATTTTTTTTCTTTCCATTAATACTTACGATCTTAAATTAAATAAAAACAAATTTGAAATCAAAATATTACTGACTATACCTACCATAGAACGATTTTTTTTCAAATTTTGAATTTCTCATTAACGAATAACAGATCTTAATAAATTTTTAAATAGAGAAGGTTCTAAAAAGTTTAAAAAACATTGCATTTCAAAACTTAAAAAAAAATATTTTTTGGAATTTCGAAAAAAAATCTGTTCCTTTTTTTTTGGAAAATTCAATATCTCAAAATCGGCTCAATCATTTTTTTTGTAAATTCAATTTTTATTTAAACAATAATAAACATTTTAAATTGGCTCACTAAAATTTTTTCTTAAGAATGTTGTAAACATTTTGTGTATAAAAGCTTATTTTTTTAAGAAACCACTACGACTTATAATTTTTGTTCTTGCATAAACTAATATTTGCTTGAATCACATGGCATCCTGTCTTTAGCTTCATCTACTAAAGGAGTTGTTTTAGTCATTTAAAAATGAATTTTATGCTTATGAACAGTATTTCTCTAATAACATTCATTTTTGAAATTCTTAGTCTTTTAAATAAGAGCAACTTCGTGCGACCCAGTCGTTTATTTTATTTAATTTTCTTTTAGATTCTTCTCGACTTAAATAAAAAAAATCAACCTTCCGCTTGATAAATTTTCCAAAAAGTCCCTTTCCAAGCTAAACCTATTGTCTACCTCGGCTATTTCAGTCTCTCACAAATTCATACGGCCAGCGGCCAGCAGCCAATAGTTTTCGAGATCTTCAGTCACGGGATCACGGCTTCCTGAAAAACTTCCTTCTCTCCTCAAAAACCTCCGTTCCTCCATTGTCGAATCTCATCGAAATTTAACCACATCACACATTCAATGATTCAGCAAGGGGACGAATAGGAATCCCGCTCTTTGAAATCCCACTTTTCAAAAATCCCGAAAAAAAAGTTTTAAAATCCCGTCTGCTAAAATACTGCTTTTTTAAAATCCCGCTTGTTAAAAATCCCGATCTATTATACATAATCCCGCTTTTTAAAATCCCGCCAAATCCCGCCAATTCCGTTTTTTAGAATACGTAGCTAAAACTTATTGATTTTATGTTGGTTATTTTCCAGATTCCTTAAATTCTAAAGAAACTTGCATACACCCAACCTCGCACCTACTCCAAATCCAAAGTAGGGGGGTTACATACCTCACTGCTTACACGTCGTTATAAGAAAAAAGATTATAAGAGACGGGATTTTAAAAAGCGGGATTATAAAAAGCGGGATTTTAAAAAAGTGGGATTATAAGAAACAGCATTATAAAAAACGGGATTATAAAAATGGGATTTAAAAAAACGGGATTATAAAAAGCGGGATATCGTACCCAACCCATTCAGCAAGTTGGTAGATGTCTTTCCAAAACTTGACGAATCTAATTGGCCGAGTTCAGACCCCTTTTTCAATAAAATTTTTCAACAAAATCTGTAAGAACTAAAATCGATAAAAGTTTCACTGATGGGAATATACTTCTTTAAATCCTGAGCTCTAATCAGTTATTTTGATCAGAATTTTGAAACACGTTAACAACCCATTTTGCGGAGAAAAATATTAAATTGCGTTCATATGGAATTAAATTTAGATAATGATAATGTTAATGATTTTGCATGTTTGCATCTAAGTAAGAGTCCGCCTGACTCGCTTACTTCTTCAACTTATCCGGTCTCGAAAAGAGACCGCCCGTCTTCGTCTGTTCCACTCCATTTGAGTGTAGTTCAGAAATTTGTTTTTGTCACTCTTCCAAAATACTTTTAGAGCAGGTGGCTGGTGTATCTACTGACTCTACAAGTATCTTTGAACCGCAACGGAAAAAGGAAAGATTTCCTCCATTAAATTTTAATGGCTATTGAGCCAAATAAACTTTTAAATTAAATTAAAAATTAAATTAAAAATGAAAATTAAATTTTCTCCCTAATAACTATTTAGAATATGGATTTTCGACTCTGGCTTAGTGTTCCCCAATTTCAACCTTTTCAAAACTAAATCTTCAAAAAATCCCTTTTTAGTGAGTCTCCTAATTTCAAATGAACGTATTACCTACGTCATTAGACCACCCTGAAAAATCCGACGGTTTGCATGGATTTACTCCACATTCGGAACCTGCTATAAATCAACTTCATTATTAAAATGTTCATTTTCTTCTTAAATTTATTCTGATTCATTTTGTGAAATCACTCTGGTTCTTAAAGTAAGAACACGAACAATTTTCCCTGAAGCGCTTAATTTCTATCACAGAGCTGTCTGCTTTATTGGTGCCGATAAATCGTTACAAACAATGTTGGTAAATCTTCTTGGAGGTATCAGAACGCACAGTGACTTTATTCCGTTATATTTTACAACCCAAAACCCTGTGATCTTACTAAATTGAATTATATTCTCCATGGACATCTGGCTTATAGAGTAGCCAATAGCCTCCTTTCTTATCCATAAATGTCATAAATGTCACTGTCGTCGCGTTTATTCGCTTTGTTTTTTTTTCGTTATGCCTCGCGGGATGTCAAATAAAAATGACAAATAAAACCAGGAAAATGTCATTTCATTTCGAACGAAAGAACGATAGTAAACTCCCGTCAGCTATATCTTTGGGAACAAACCCACCAAACTACTGTTATTGACACTAAACGCAAGCACCTCCAAGTCTCTATTCCACCCCAACCAACAATACTGCGCTGATGTTGTGCGAGTTGGTAGGTATATACATATGTATTGGCTGGGCTTGTGGTCGTGGTGGTTGACATGATTTGCCGGCATGACAGCGCGCATTTCTATAGTGAAAGAAAAATTGCACTAAAATGTTATCGTTCTTCGTCGTTTGGTTTTTTCCCGCTACGCTGAAACAGAAGTTTATGAGAAAAACTATTACCACCTTTAATGCTATGTCAGAGGTGATAGAGAGAGGCGGGATTACAGCACACCACACAATCACACATGGTGAGCGATGAGTCCTGGCATGATCTCCCTGCCCTAAGCCTTTGTCATATTATCACTCTAAGGGAGCTGTATTGCTGTATGACAAAAGGATTACACGCAGGACATTCTTTAGGAAAGTTGCAAGAACCTCATTTTGCCTGACTGCCTCTGCGTCTGCCTCAACCGAATAATATGTATAGCTAGGGACGGAAATAGCTTTTAAATCTTTATGCTATCTCCCGACACACTTACGTGCGCATTGGTGTCCTGGTTTCACTTAACTTATATGTGTTCATCCTATGGATCATGATGTGTCTCTCGCGTACCACAATATTATATGTGTTATCCTAGTTATATGGTTACCGGGGATAAACGGTGGGAGATTCCCATGACTACACCGCAATCTCTTAACTAACCTTAAAAATTCAATAAAGCGTAACTATCGTTGTGGTGTACTTTGTGGTTAGTTTTCCTACCTACTACTTCCTCAACATCATCCCTGTTGTCTTCGTCCAGGGATGTCATTGAATATTACGCCTTTTGCTTAAATGATTTACACGGTCACCGCGACGAGCAAAGGTTATAGGAATAAGGTCTCCCATTCCCATCCGTCGAAACTGATTATCGCCAGGACTCTTTTGTGCTTCCTTTGATATTGAATGAAGAAGCCGGTTACGGGCGGTTCGAGTATCTCTCTGAGAAAAGATTTACGATGGAAATTAAATTTTGCTTTTTTACAATAAAAACTGTGGGGTGATGGCATTGTTGCTCGCTCAGTTTGCGATTGCTTCTCTCAGCAAGAAATGAAAAATAGAGGTCTTACAAATGAGACCACTTTTAGCGGACAATATAATAAAGGATCCGGGACCTTTTTCTGAAAATGGCTTCCGTTGTGAATTTTAATTATACACTAACTTGTCGGCATTAAGAGAGTTGAACAAAATGTATGGTAGGTATTTTTCAATTTATGTGTGGCTGCTGGGGGGGGGAGGGGTGCATGGAGTTTAACAATTGTTTTGAATAAACAGTTGAAATTTAAGGATATATTTTATTACGGTATTCTTTTTAATGGCCACTGAATTGGGCTGTTAATTTTAAAAAAGGAAAAAAAAAATGTTTGAATCTAAAAAGTAAACTTTTTATTTTGGTTTAAGGATATTTATTTGATAATTCAGGAAAGTTATAACTTATTTGTTAAGTTTAAATTGAAAATAAATTTAATTAATTAATCGTGTTTGTGTCTTTCTTCCATGCTGCTAGGGGAATATTCTCTGAAGCCAATACTATAGTTCTCGCTTAGGTTTTTAAAGAAGGATAGATTCCCTAATTTTAAAATGCCAAGTTTTTAAGTATTTACCAAGTTCTTAAAAAGTCAAATAAGTCAAAGGTTTATTTGAGTGGATTGTTTAGTTTTAGTTTATTGAATTCAATGAATACCTCCACATTAAGAATATCCTTCTTATAAATTATTGTAAGGCTAAATTTTACAATTATGTGAAGAAAAGCTACTTCAAAATACCTATGTATGTACAATTCTATTTGAAAACATTTAATTTTAAAAAGTTTTAATAAGTTTTAGAAAAAAAAAAACAAAAAGCAATCGGAAAAGAGATTAAGAAGGTAAAAATTAGAAAAAGTTAAACCAAAAACTACACCTTCAATATAAAACAGAAAAGAAGGAGGGACAAAAAAATTACAATTACATCTCCATTTAAAACGAAAGATTATTTATATTTGTTTTTAAATTAAAAAAAAAAAAAAAACAGAATTAATTTTGAAAATGTGAAAATAATTACGTAGATCTCTACGAAACTGTCCCAACTAACAATTTTGCTTCCTATTTCTGAAATTAAGAATCATTCGTAGCTATAGTGCTCATATAACCATTCTTGCTGGAAGTCAAATAGCTATAGGAGTAAACTTTGATATAATTCATCGCCTAGACATTCTCTGGAGCACTTTTTATCACCTCTATAGGCGTAAAGACTCAATTTTCCTTTAATCATACTATAGAGATACTATAAAATCACAGGACAGTTTATGCTCCTATAGTAATCCCAACAAACTGCTATAAAAGTCTTAATTTATTATTCGTTATGTTTATAGAATCATTATTGGACAGTTTAAGTCAAGACTCTATAATCATGATCAATTTTTCTGTTGGACTTTTATAGTGCAATATAGTTCCTATAGCACTATTATAAAACTGTGCAATAGGCACAGTACACCACGTGCTTTTGCACATATTATAAGGATGAATTAATTACAACAACAAAATGCGGAAACCCCACACTGTGTAAATCCTTATAAATGAAAAGTAGGATTGGGTCGAACAAACTTGCCTAAATGTAAAGAATGGCAATTTCAAAAAATTAAAGTTTATGGTCGAAACTGTTTTTTAAAACATTTTTTTAGAAAAACATTTGATGAGCAAAATTTGAATTTTTATTACTGAACGGATACAAAAATGAATCTGAAAAAAATATATCAAATTTTCAAAATAGTCTTATTTTTTTTTAAACCAAGAAAATATTTTAATTTTTTTCTTGGATAGAAGTTTTGTTTAACCTTTTATCAAGCCTCTCTAAAAAAATATTATTAAAATCCGGCAAGCCGATAGTGAGAAATTCAAAATTACAAAAAAAATTGAATGCGGCAGGCACAGTCAGTAATATCTAATAATTTCAAAATTTTTATTGAATTATAGATCGTTAAAATTAATCGAAAGGAACAAAAATTATCAAAATTCTAGGTGAAGTTTTCGATAAAAATACAATTTGGAAAACCATTTCTTGATTTTTGTCATGTATGTTGTAGATTGTATTATAAAATTTTAAATTTTAAGCTTTCCAAAAATTAAGCATCGTCTTATTTTTACGAATAGATAACTTGCCATATGCCCATATCGCAAGTAAAAAGTCAATAGTGCAATTTATTTAAAAAAATATATTAAGTTTCATTCAAATTTCATATAAAACTTGAATCATGTTGTTTCTTAAGAAAAAAAATATTTTTTACGAATTATTTTAGCGACAGTGATTTGTATTGTCGATTGATTGACGAGACTTTTTTTACTGCAACTGCAGCACACGACACATTTATAACAGCTAGATTTTCGATGAAGAAGTTGAGAATAATCAATTTATCAATAAATTAATATGCTAGGTATACCAGAACTCCAGCTTTTTTCACAGCTTATGCGAATTACGAAACGATAAATATCGCTTCCTTCTAATATTTAAGTGTTAAAAGCACCTATAAAGGAAGCCTATGTGGCCTTATAGGATATAATTCATGATAAAAGTGATCCCAATTCAACGCTAGGTTTTACATATTCTAGTTTGGCCGTGCGGTTAGCGAGCAAGATATTTGGTGTGAGAGGACCCGAGTTCAATTCCCGCATTCTGCCTACACATGTAAGTAATTTTTAAATTAATTTTAAAAATAAAAGTAAAAATGAAATCATAAAAAATAATCAACTCTAAGATCTTTACAGACATCATGCGGAAAAAGCCGAAAAACATGAAAGAAAAGCATCAAAATAAAAATGAAATCAAATAAGCACAAAATAAATATTTTTTTTTATTTTCCACATACTCCTATAAGAATTTTATTCTTGTGACAGTAAATCTTCTTTTCATTTCCACTATCGATGCAATTGCTGCAATAAAGCATATTTTACTTCTATAACATAACGATAAGTATGTTCTTCGGTTTAACACAATTTACTCCATAAAGGTGGAATAGCAGTTAAAAAAAGTCGCCCTTTTAACTCTTTGGAGTTTTATACAACCCCTAAATGTGTACAAGAAATAGTAATAAGAAGCTTCTCTAGATGAATAAAGTAAAATTGTTAGTTGGGGTGCTTCGCCACTTACTCTCCTTATAAGCCTCGGAAGGGAGTTCCACAGACATATGGCGTCTTAGAGAAGTTTGACCAGCATAACGGGGATTTCTGAGAGTGTGCGATCTATTCGAGGAACCAAACTGTATCCTATTGAATAGACTACATGGTTCATGAACAGTAATACAAGAGTTCGGAAGCCTAATAAGATTTCAATGGAAATTTTATATATTTGTATGGAGAATTTGACACACGGTCAATTCTAAAGGGTGAGCCGCATCTAGTGGTTTCTTTTTACACTATTCGTTATTTTGACATCGGCAGCTTTTTCCCGCTCGAAATCCTGACAGAAAGTCAGTATTATACTTCCCAACAACGAAATGAGTCCCTTTACACTTGAACAACTTTGGAAAATGGTAACCGACTTTTTTTTACTGAAATTGAAGACATGGATTTGGACGACCTCTTGTTCATGCAGGATGGCACGCCATGCCACAATCGATCTTTTGTGCACCAAATTCCCAAATCGTGTTATCAGCCATCTTGGCCGCCTCCGAACTTTTATTTGACCATTTTGAACTTTTTTTGTGGGGAACCCTGAAGGACCGATGTTATGCCAACAATCGGGAAACTATTCAAGCACTTAAGGCCAATAGCATCCAAGAAATCCGTGAGCTACAGCTCGAAACCATCAACAAGGTCTTGGAAAATTGGAGTCACATAATGCGCTACTGCGAAGCCAACCACTTAAACGATGTTGTGTTCAATTGACTCAGCGAAATGTTTGCTCTTTCAAATAAAGCCAAAATACATGGGAAAAAATTATTTTGGTTCATTTCATTGCATTTTTAAAAAGAAAATTCTCAGATTCTTCCTTCATGGCTGTCCTTGAGATCGTGAACCAGACTGGGAAACAATAGCTGATAACAGGTCGCAGGAGTTGTTTGTAAATGAGTACCTTCGTCTGTTGGCTAGGTCCTGATCTTCTCCTCATCAAGGGGTGTAGTCGATGGAATGCCCAGTTGGCTTTTCTGAGTACACTTTTTGAGTGCGATTAATAAGTTTCTGCAGGTGGTTGCTGAGTGACATTTACCATCACCAGGTCTTCTGAAGCAGATAAGCTCCGATTTTTCTGTATTGATTTGGCTGCACAATTTTTTGTAAAAATCGAATAGTCTGTTGATACGAGCCTCTAGTTTGAGGACAGCGACAAGTGGTGATTTTGAGTTTACATACGTAAGCGAGTCATCAGCAAACAGGTTTTCATAGCCGGTTAAGACGGGTTGGTTTGATCTCATCAAGCTGTAGAAAAAGGTGCCAAGTTTTGAACCTTGTGTGACTCCGGCTTTGATGTTCTTCATAGTTGATGAGTAGTTTTCCAATTACGCAAAGAAGTTCCAGATAGAAAGGAAAGAAGAACTTTTATTAGTGGCGGAGGCAGATAAAGCAGATGTAGTTTGTGTACAAGAGCGTACAACTAGACGCTGTCTGGATGTCCAGAAAGCATTCGACGGTTACACAATGAATTTTGAGGGCCATGGATCTTCAGGAGCGTGTGTAACGTTGAGTGTTTCTCTCTAAAGCCAAACTGCATGTCAAGTATTAAGTTGTTCTCTCTGCAAAACGTCTTAAGTTTTCTTAATACCAGCTCTTCTAAGAGCTTGCTTAAGTTGCTGATGAGTGATATTGACCTGTAGTTTGAGATCATGTTCCTGATTCCATTATTTATGGAAGTTGTTGTTGTTGAAGCAGTTGTGCAGGACAGTTTCTGTTTTCTGTTTTATTTTATCATTTTGTACTTTTTTTTATTTATTTTTTTCAGACACTTAAGGAGGCAACAAAGGGTAGATTTAGATACATCTCTGGTGGCCATGTTTTCCTTTTATAATTTTGTTCTCTTTTTAGTTTTTTTCAGACATTTAAGGAGGCAACGACTAGTGGAGTTTGACAAGTCTGTGGTATATAATAATTTTCAGAAATTTCTGCGGCTTTTTTTTTTAGACACTTTCAAAATTTCAAAATTTGGGACGACGCCAAAACATATGAGATTCACCAAGTGGCAATCCATCTGCAAAAAATCAGTGTGAGTAAGTGAAGATTGTGGGGCACCACCATATTTCTCCGAAAACGACAATCGATTTGCCGTCACCATGAACGGAGAGCACTCCCGATTGATGAACATTAGGTTCTTACAGAAATGCGTCACATGCCACACAGCTGATGCCAAAATGAATAATCTATACGAGTGATTTGAGACAGTGTCAATCTCATGCATATACGAAATGAGTTATGGCCACTGAGATCGCATGATTTGACCCCGTACAATATGTGGGGTCACATGAGCGGAAAATGAACAGTCTTAGGACCAGAGTCATCAAAAAATAAAACTAAAATTGGTGATAGCATAGGAGAAGATGGCCATGAGAAAATTTGGGACACCAATCAGACCGTTGAAAAGCATCGTTCGCTAGTATAACTTTGTCGGCAGATTCATCCCTTCCAACAATTGACAATGAATAGAAATGGCGTATTCGGAGCTCTTCTCGCTTTAATAATCAGTTGCTTCACCAAACGCCACACAGTTGAAGAAGAACTATATCGTCAAAATGTGTTTCCATCATACCGAAACGACCACTGGATCAATCAGTCTTCAACTAGGTTGACCAAATGTGA
This sequence comes from Philhelius festivus, assembly GCA_963931855.1. Taxonomy (NCBI): domain Eukaryota; kingdom Metazoa; phylum Arthropoda; class Insecta; order Diptera; family Syrphidae; genus Philhelius; species Philhelius festivus. The sequence goes on from OZ007557.1 coordinate 93,622,411, forward strand.
ACAGTTGAAGGAAAAGTCATTTCAGATTCTTCAACTTCTGAACATTTTGGTAAGCAAAATATTGATTCCGCTTACTTGACCTGGAAATAAACTCTACAAGCAAAAGAGAGGTGTTCCAAGTTAAACAAACATGAGCCACCATGTATGTAATAAAGCTCTTTAACTACCGGCCCTTTCATCAAATATTATGCAACATCTAAGCGGGGTCAATTGTTTTGCGATTTCAAAAGTTATTTTGCAATAAAAATGACTCCTTAAACCTTTGTCTCATATATATGATGAGCAAATCTCTCTACATCCATCTCGGATTAAAACACGGAGCCCTCACAAAGGGGACCAATTCAAACCATAAACAACTTTGCAATCTCTTCATCCATATAGTCATCGTCCAGTTTATATAGTAAAATTATTATAGCACTCATCAAAAGTTATCAACTTTTGTTATCGTTGCGAAAATAATAATAAAATTCAAAATATGTATGTATGTATGTATGTAGTTCAGGGATCGCTACTCGAAAACACATTAATTCATGTGTTATGCCCTCCTAAGACCCCTTTTTAATGCGTACCTTCCTATTCCTTTGAATTGCTTCAAACCCATAAAACCCGATTCACAATATTATGTAAACTACTACTTCACAAAACTGTATTATCCTGTTTTTGGGAACTTAATTATGATATAACCCTTCAAACTATGCAAGGAAACTACATAACATATCCTTATGCAAATTAGTTCGAAAAGGGGGGTGAATTAAGTTTTATTGTTGTTGGTTGTTCCTAAAACTGTACTCAAAACAATTAAAAAAACATTCGAAATAATAAAAATAAAAGGACGATTCAATGATATTATGAAATCCTTCTGGTGCGGTTATTGTTTTGGCAGAAAAAAACAAACAAAGTTGCCAAACATTTGGTTAAGTGAATTCCTCTTGTTTTTGTTGATTAGTGCTTTGTGGTTGGAGTATAATTTCTTTCTATTTTTGTATTTGTAAGGATGTACCTTGGTGTGTGTGTGTTTGAGTGAGTGTAAACAGTTATTTAGACTCATTTTCACACACAATAAACAAATTAGGAAACCACCCAGAGATATAGTAAGGAAGAGATATTAAGCCATTGATATGAGACTTTCAGTGTAGATATATGTACATGTAGAGACGATGCCAGGATACGGTTGGGTGGCTCCGAAGCTGTAGCACAGATATCATTCACAAATTATCCTGCTTTGCATATTGTTGGGCTGATGCTCAACCGAAATAACAACCAGAAGCCAGTGCCAGAGAGCTTCTCTGACCCTAATTAGCTTGGGGGTTAGTTTAATTGGTAATTGTGTTTTCCAGTGGAGAGATTTTGTGCGTATCTGATTGATGCTGTGCGGTGATGTGGAAAAAGTTAGGTCCCGGCTCGAAATGTACTTAAATGGGAGGCACACTGGATGGTTAAGTCAAATTCAAATTCAAATTTTATTAAAACATAGAGCTAGGGATGTGTATGTTTTAATTTTCCTTATTTATGAATACAAAGAAATATTTGCATCAGTAATGTTGTTAGCTTAGGCCATGTTCAACTATGAGTTAAGGATCTTAGCTAATTGAATATGAATTGGGTAGCAATCAATTTTAATCACGGACAAGTAAGGAATATTTTTCTTAAGTTTAATAATCGATTTGAGCGTCAAAAAATAAAAAATTAAAATTTGCATTATTTGCCCACGGATACCCTAGAATCAAGTTGAAAAGGATGTGGTACGATGGACCAGTTCTTAAATATTGACTCTCCAGTAAGATTGATTTCAAAGATTTCAATAAAAGTGATTTAGTTTAAGAGTAGTCGTCAATAATATGTGCCATCTAACCTAGTGCCTTACAAGTTACAACTATCAACCATTCCTGTGTGGGTGTTGACGGCAGGAATGAAGAAGACCTACTATTTTATTCCGAGTCCGAACTCCGAATGACTAATTTGCGAAGAAATTTTAATGACAAAACAAACTCTTGCAGAGAAAAAACTTGATTTGGTTTCAGGTGAAACAAGCCTACGCTGGAAGTGCCTGACAGTCCCTACCCTAACATAACGATTATGCCAAGAAGTACTACATATATCCGTACCAAAGTCCATCATCGACGAGTGAAGCGGGACCTGTTGCGTATTAGTTTCGAAGGTGGACATTCAACTGATCTGTGACTCAAGATTAGGAAGTCATTAGAAATCGATGGTATTTCCAACGTTGTACTACGACTTCTACTTTGAGAAGCAGGTAGTACTTGCTCCACTCTGTTTAGCAACGTTCTAAATAATGCACACTATCCGGAGTGTTAAAAAAGCCGTGGAAATGGTAATTCCAATCTGGCGAAATGTCATCTTGCGAATATCAACTAGGTATTGGAAAAAGTTGTTAATGGAACTCAATATATGTATATACCGGATACTCAGTTCGAGCTTGGGCGGGACATGACACACGATTCTAAATTAATTTCCGATATGTATTTAACAAACCTAAAAAGCAGTGTACTGATACCCGTCTTGTTGATTTGGAGAAGGCTTTTGCCACCATTTGGTTGGAAGGTCTATATGTCAAGCTGACCAGATTTGACATAAGTAAAGCACTGCTTCATGATATTCTGAATAGTAGAAAGATTTTGCCAATTATGGCAATGTAACTTCTATAGCAATTTTTGATACAAAAAAAGGTTTTCAGGATTCACACCAACGCAACGATCTGATAGGAAGAGATCATCAAATTCTTTTGTAGCGTGATTTCAACCAGATTCAGCTTTATTGTGATTTGGAAGTTGAAAATCTAGTTTCAGAAATCAGAAAATATTCTGCTAAGGCCTTCGTTGCGAGGAGCCTCAAGGGATGTCTAGTGATCATAACATTAGACAGCAACTGGCGATTAAAAGTGTAGCAAAGTACTTTGGTACCTGGTTGGATCAGTATTTATATTTCAGCCAAGGGATAGGAGTCCTTTATTCTGAAGGATGTTTCACCTGGATTGATAGCAGCGTGAAGGTGATTTGTTACATGGCCTTCATCCAGTCGATAATTGACAATTTTTGCTAAATATTAAAATGAAAAAGATTTGGGTTCTTGAGAAGTAGGTTTCTATGAGCTGTCTTAGATTACACAGAATATCAGAGTCGGATTACATACATTATTATTTAAACCAAGCTCTTTACAATAATACACAGTGGAATTTTAGGGGATTATTATCCGAATGATGAATTTTATCAGACGCTGGCTATTGACTATTGCGTAAACTTTTCCATCTGTCCTAATATTACTTGTCTATTCCCCCTCCCGTCCTTCTAACTATAATCTAATCTAATCTAATTTAATCTAATCGCTCTTACGCTCCTTCTTTCCAAGGTCATGGAAACGCTGATAAATTATCAGCTCAAGAAATATCTTGAATAACGAAAGCTTCTCAACTCAATAATCATCAGTATGGCTTTTGTAGCAAAAAGTTCACTGTTGATCAAGTGGTATACCACTCCGAACAGTAGAACAAATCTTTACATCGCTTTGGGGAAAGTAAGATATATTAAACGAATTTGATAAAATTGGGCACCAAATTCTCTTATTTAGAAAAAAAAAAAAATAATCTATAATATGTAAGATTTTATTTAAAATATTCAACGTTTATTTTCAAAAGTTACAATTTGGTTTTCTTAATTTTTACAACATTTTATAATAATGGCGTCAGTGGCCGTTGGCTTCTTAATTTTGAATGCCTTCGTTTTCCTTTTTTTTCTTGAGGTTGGCTGCTATTCTTTTCTTTACAATTATACTGAAGTTGGTAGCGATTCTAGTAATAAGGTGTAGTTGCCATCAGTGAGGCACAACCGGGGCATAATGGTACTCTTACACTTTGACTCATCATTCATCAATTTATTATACTACAAATCCTAAAATATTAAAGAATCCATAATATTTTTAAAACAGTAAGGGTCTGAGAGAAAACTCATACAAAATAAGTGGTTCACCATTGAACAGATCACTCTATCATACCTAGAATTAAAATATTAAAATATTAAAAATTTGGAGAGAAATCAATAAAAATGTCTATTTTAGTTTTTTTTTTGTATTTAATTTTTAGTTTCAATATTTTATTCTTTTCAAAATTCATTCAGAGCCTTAAATTTATTTTAATGTAATGAGAATTAAGGTATTCTCAGTTTTTAAAAATAAAATAATAAAACATTATGACTTAAAATTAAAAAAAAAATAATAAAAAAAACATGGATATAAACAAATTTGCAACAGCATTAAATTCATGTTTTAAATGACTGAAATAAGAGCTTTAGTAGTTTTAACTAAGAAAATGAAGCGATGTGATTAATTAAGCAAAAATCAATTTATGTTAGAATATATTATATTTTTAATAAATGTATCGGTTTTTTTTTTTTAATAAGTTCTTACACAAAAAATATTTTAGATATTTTTTATGAAAAAATGTTGGTACGCCAATTTTAAGTTTTTAATATTGTGGAAATGAGAATTAAGTTATAAAAAATATTAATTTAATTAATTAAGTATTGGTCCGTTTTTTTAAATATCATCCTTTAGTTTTGTTTTTTAAAGTTTTTAAACTTCTTAGGTATATTATTATTATTTTTTATTAGTACGAATTCTTAAGTGAACTTCTCGATACATTTAGATTTGTATATACTTAAGAATATTAACATTGCAAATTTTGCCGTCTGCCTCAATTGACTTATTTCGAGTTTTTCCTATAGAAAAAAGTTAAAGTTTAAAATTACATTTGAAATTAGAGCAAAAGACATTATGAATTAAAAAACAAATATCAATAATTGATTATTGAAAATTATTGAAAGTATTATAACTAGGGTTCGGATTTCCATGCAAATGCATATTTTTTTAGGAACACCTTGGAAGCAAGGCAACTAATTATGTATACGAATCAAGAAATTTCCTTTTATATGGCATTTAACCGTTAGTGCATATTTTTGCGTATTTTACTATAAATGCATATTTTGCATATGTTTTATAATAAATTTATATTTGCATATAAATGTGTTTGAAAAGTATTTTCTGGCCAGCGTGCTGTTTGCTGTTGACGGCACTGGTTCTGTTGCTGGTTTAATTTGTTTCGCGCATAAAGCTTAACACCTTTCATGTACAACAGCCGGTTATCGGTTGCGACTGCACATAAGCCACTACATATAAACTGAAAAATGTTGACTGATGCACTCATGCTTAGTTTTTGAGTCACCACATCATATACGAATATATGTAGATAGGTACTTCAGTGCTTTCTGGCAAAAAATTAAGGATTTTCAGTAATGAAAAATGTAAGCAAGACGTTTACATTGGAATGCAGTGACGACAATTACCCAAAGAACTTTACCGTCGATGAGTTTTGATTTCGAAAACTTCAAGAAAAATTTTATGATTTATGCAAATAAAACTTTTCAAATTCATTGAGGAATTTTCTGTTATTTAGAATAATTTATTTTAATTAAATAAATGAAGATGTTTATTTTTTATTTAACAATGTTTTTTTTTTTTTGTTAAATATTAATTTCGTTTTAAGATATTATTTTATTTCAATAAAAATTAAACCTTTAACTTATTTTTAAAGATGAAGAAAAAGTGTGTTTTAAATTGAATAAAAATTAAGTTGAATTGGTTTTAAGTGCATATTTTAAATGTATATTTTGCATTTTTAAGCGCATATTTTAAGCGCATATTTTCAGATTTTAAGTGCATGAGAATCCGAAGCCTAATTATAACATATGTAAAGATGAAAATAAAAAAGTATATTTCTTTTATATAATTAGCTAATCTAATTAATTGAAATTTTAGTCATTCATTCATTCATTCAAACAAACCAATTCTTTTTTTCTACATTTGGTCCATTAATTAGAAAATGTTAAATACATCTCGTCTTCAGCAGCATTGAAATGGTCTTAGATCTACTGAGGTGTGATAAAAGGAGTGATAGGTAATCGTAGGAATGTAGGTAGAATGAAAGCCAATATTGTTATATCCGCAAAACTAAACTCTTATGGATTTAGACTTTTTTTTTTAAATCACGACCAGTTACTACAAGGCAATCATTTATTTTTTATAAGTTTTACAAAAACTTTCCAAACAAATGCACATTTTTTGCGAAGCTTGCATTAAAAAAAATTTGTCTACTCTTGGTCCATTGTGAGTTGGTTTCGATCTATGAGCTATGACTATGACATTAAATTCGTGCCTGGGGCCTATTTCACCAACTACAAATTACAAGTACAAATTTGTGATTAAAAAAAACTACTTATGAAAAAAACTCGATTTTTTACAAATTTGTTAAAAAAATGCTTGTAATCACAATTTTGTAAGATGGTGCAATAGGCCCCTGATTGACAATACAAAAAAACAGTCCAGTTCAAGTGGTATTTGCTAAGCTGAGGTTTTCCAGCTCGTGGAATACTAGGGTCTAGTCATATAAAACTCTGAAAAATGTATGCGGGGTGACGAGATGATGCTCAATACTGGCATGAGTATACTGACTCCTTTTGCAAGAGCTGTATCGACGGGGAAGAGGTATAATCACTTCCTCATCTTCTATGTGCATGTCCTGCTCTATCCCATGGACGTAAGCTTAATTTTGGAGAGTTTTTTTTTCAAGGAACATAGTGATCTAATTAATTTAAACATTTGCAGTCTCTCTCGTTTCATGAAGAGCCTCTAATGTTTAACGAGTAGGGAGAAAGTCTCTAGATGCATGTGGTATCACAATGTACTCTGGCGCCAAGGTTAGTTGAATTAACTACACTACATTTTCTACATCATTAACTACTCCTTATTTTCTACAATTTGTTACGTCTGCTACATATGTAGGTAGTTAATTCATAAAAAAAAATTAATAAGGGAACAAATCTTGAACTCTTATGATATTATGAAGATTTGTAACTTATTGTATGTAATTCAATTATAATTTTTTTCAACTTCGGTCCTGAAGCCTTGAAACATTTGTATTTTTAATAAGCGCAGCACACGTGTCACATAGAGCTGAAATACGCTTATTTTTCATTTTAGTTGGAGTATATCCACTATCAGCACAATAATTATGTAGCTTTCGACCAACTATTTTCACTTCGCTTATTAAAAATAAATAACTGAACATTTGATCTTAAAATTAAACTTCAAATAATCATTTGATATTTGTAACTACTTCTGCTACAATTTGTTAAATATAACATAAACTAGTTATATTTACTTCTAAAAAGTGAAAGTTCGGCCAATTCCGTAAGCTGGCCTAAGTGTGTCCGCTTGTAACGAAGCGTTACAATCCTACGTATCCGTATTCACATTAGCGAGCAAAACGTTATGACACCAACGACCCCTAATCATATTTCCCAGCGAAAGGTTACGACACCTACATACCGCCTCATTAAATGATCATATTACACATACCCAGTGTACCCGAAGTCATGTGATCAATACCCACTTTGATTCACACACAATTTTGTCGTTTATTTATTTCAATTCACATTGACTCTTAGCCGTAGATTCAACAAGTCGAGGTTGGGAAAATGACAAAATAGTCTTTTATTCTCGTCCAGAGTGGACACCAATCTAGTGTATAGAGAGTTTAAGATCGGGCCGCAAACAAAAACCTTTGAAAAGCGTTTCAGCGACAGATAGGCATTGCCGTAATGGTGAAGCTGATCTAATTTTTTTATAAGATAGTAGGGTATTATATTAGCTAGAGTATTACTTTAGTATTATTAGGAGTATAAGCTAGAGTGGGGAATATTTATTATTGTTATTATGAGGAGTATTATTATTTACTAAACTAACCCGTTTATTTCCTCTGATCTCCTCTTCAAGTTAGCTCATTGGACAGATTCTCTTTTTACAGTTCCACCCGTTTATTTCCCTAGGTTGCGTGCTAGGGACAAGGGTTTTCTATAAGAATTCCCGACCGTTTATTTCCTTTAGGTTCCTCTTCAAGCCAGCTTACTGGACAGGTTCTCTCTTTAGAGTTCCACCCGTTTATTTCTCTAGATTTCGTGCTAGGGACACTTTATATGAAATATAAACGTTAAATAGAAACGTTATTTCATTCGGAGCTTTGTAAAGAACCCTGGGCACCAACGAGTTTTACCTCAGCCACGAAGAAAAAGCATCACAAGCTGCGACTTTGGCAACCATTTCAACCTAACCATTCCTAACTCGCACAAAATAAAAACCATAAATCTAAGCGAAAATTCTAAAATATCGTTGAAATTATTCGATTCGCGATAACATTCGCAACGTTACAAATCTGTTTTTTTTTTAACACGAAATATCAAGAACGCTTCTAAGCGAACTCCTGGGCGCAGAAATCAAGTTCTTCATGATTTCCCTGACATCGTATCAAGTTTTAGAGATGTTATTGTTAGAAAATTTGAGTGGACCAATTTCTCCACCCCCAAGCATCTTCCAGTCAACTCGTTCCCTATCTCCTGTTTTACACGCCCAATTTAAATTGGTTAAGGTCCTCTTTGAATTCTGTGCGCCTCCGGACTCGCAATCTATCTCTATGGCACCGTCCTTAAAGGGGGCAATCAAAGATTTTGCTCTAACTGAAACTGAAAGAAAAAAAAATAAACAGTGAATACCAATTCACAAATTCGAGACCAACGAGAGAATTTCCACGAATTGATTAACGTTTTCCAGAAGGGTAAAAATAGACTAATTCCTTCATTTATCCGTACTTTCGTTCAAAAAGGATCTCTCTATCAGCCCCAACAATCTCCAAATCTAAACACAAAAGCCAACGCCTTTAACTGAAAATTCAAAGGAACACCAACTCGAACAGCCTCCATATCCAACACAAACACACACACAGACACAAACACCTTAATTAAATTGCATTCAATGAAACCTCACTAAATCAACCGTTGCACATAACATAGAGTGACCTATATACATATATCTTGCACCAAAAACAAAAGACTTCCATAGAACTCTAAAACTAGGCCACTTAGTCAGGCATTCATACCTACGATTCAAGGCCTTTTTGCTTTGATGATTTAAATTTTCTCCACCCTCGGAAGCAATACCGACAAAAAACAAACCCCACTCCATACTTAAATCTTGCATAGATTTAAGCCAAGAAACTTTCTTCGGTTCAACAGAAAGCCAAAGCGCAGCAAAACCCAACAAAACAGGCCAATAAAACAAGGAAATCCTTTCACAAGCTATCGCTCACTAAGCACTCCTCTCGCACTTTTAGTCGGTGTAGCCCGGAAAAAACGAATCACATTCAATGGAAACCGTCCCGGCCACACTGCTTTCTAAATGAATTCCAAATAGCCCCGGGCTCCTTTTATGTGTCTCACAGAAAAGAAACATTGAGGGAGTAAGGCCGGGTGGAGAACCACTCTCCAAACCCGGCAGGATATGCAAATAGTTCTTCAACAACGCGCACTTCGCACAACGAATTAAGGTAGCAACCCATTCACACATAGATTCGCAAGTTCTGAATCCATTCCAGGCACAAATTTGCACATCCACACCCGCTACGCACGAGTCTCAATCGCCAATAGCAACCGGCAATCTCGTCGGACAACAAAATTAGAAGTTTTCAGCGAAATTTCGCCCGGCAGGGAGCTATTAGGCAAACTATCAAAATCGAAAAACAAAGAGGGAGCCACCATCTCTACGAGTATAATATTGGTCACTTCCGTTCAAAGGCTTCCGTGGACCGTGGGCGGATGTGCGTGAACGATTTTGTTTACCCCTAAAACCGTTTTCGTTGCGAGATCCGATGATTGACCACAGGGTATCTTTGTGGTCCAACTCTCGGCTAGTAATATGAGGAGTAAAACGGTTTTTAGTAGTTGTTGTTGTTTTTGCTGTAGTTCGACCGCAAATTTTGTCGGTGCTTATTCGATTGTAAAAGGCGTTCGTTTACATGAATAATATTGGCCTTGTATTATGGGTGGGTGGGGGTGGTTTTATATACGCCCGCCGAATGGTCATGGCTTTTCGGGGGCATTGTGGCACAGCTTATAGCGGCGTTAAAGTTTTAATTAAAACTGCATCCACATCTCATTTGTGTACACATAATGGAACATAACAAGGGATGATGTAGTTGGATGCGAAATTGCAGTCTGATTGCAAATCAGTTGACAGCACTGGCGGTTACAGTGGCGATGAAAAAAATTCCTTCAATAGTTCAACAGGCTTAAACTCGAGTTTTAGGTCGAAAAATGTATTTTATTTTATTTGAAAATTGAAAACGGATGAGTTACTTAGCAAATAGCAACTTACCAAAATTCAAGATGCTGGCGAAGATTCTAAGCAATCTGATGGTCGAATTTCTGGATAAAGTTGATTGATTTTTGCACCCCACTTTACACCACACGCATAGGTCAGACTGTTTTGTGATTTTAGCTCACCCTTGGGTATCAAAGAATTGAAAACAAAGGGCTATCGCCGATCCGGAGTATGAGGCACTATTGTCCAATGCATTTCTGCATAGACAATGAAATTTCGCGGCATTGAAGGATAACAAGGATGCCCTTCGCCCTTCGGGCCGCGAAATCCTATAACCAAACGACGATGACGACGACGACGACGTCGGCAACGACAACGCGACAACCAGAGAGAAAAATGGCAAAAAGTAATCTAGAACGAAACTTGGTTGAAAGACCAAATGGCTACAGGGGCACAGACGATAGAAAGGATAGGAAGTAAAGTGTAGCACAGCATCACAATGGTGTCGACTGTGACGACGACGACGACGATGCGGACGGACGCGACATAGCAGCAGAATGCATTGTTTGCTATGTCAGTATCCTCTGGCGTGTCCTTGTTTATATGGAAGAGGTTTTCCGTGGTAATATGCAAGTGGAAGTGTTGGTCGTCGCTGGGGATGCCCCTAGAGGCTTCTGTGGTTCGCCGCGCATCGGTGATAGTTTATTATTTCCTATTGTGTAACGAGAAAAGGACCTCCTCGTCGTTTTTTTTTTTTTTATTTCACCAATTTCATTGAAAAATGTTTAAAGTTTTACAATTATCCTTAATTTTCTTTGTTTTTTTTTTTTTTTTTTTTTATTTGAATGTGTACTTGTGTTGGTTTGGTTATAATTTTTTGTGTTGCCTTCTATTCGTTATCCAGTGGACTACTTTGTTAATTATTACGTTGTTCTCTTTGGCGCTGTGGTTGCTTCTGTTCATGTGTGTGTGTTTGTGTGTGTAAATGCAGCGCTATTTTGCGCTGGGCTGTCGAGGAAGGATATGTTTTGCCATTTTGTGGTTTCGATATTTACGAGACAAAAAGGATTCTTCTCACTTTGGTTAGCATTGGTGGTTTTCATGGATGCATGGATCATTCAGTAATTTTTGCGCTGATTCAGCAGTCTGCCATCGCAGGGTATGAAAGCATTTGATGATGTTGTGGTTTGTTCCGGAGTTCAAAGGATGTTCTTTATGGGAAGACATTTTTTATAATGGAATTTATTATATTATATCTACTTAATTGGTTCGTTTTTCGAAAAATAAAACATAAACTTGCTATACTTTTTAAAGGCTTAACTAAATTCTTGAAGTTAAAAATTGCTTGGAAATATGAAGGATCATAGTTTTCTTGTAGATTTCGGATAGTTAAAATAAAACTTTTGAATGGATTTGCAGCTTGGGTACCTAGTGATCTTACTTCAACAAAACTTAGTGATGAAATCGAGATTTAATGATGTCTACCTTTATAGATGAACAAACGTGAAGGGTTGAATTAGTGAGTTCATAACAAGAATAACTTACAGTATCTTCGGCGAAGATTACAAAAGTATTTTGAACAAGTTCTAAGTTTGTAAGTAGTTTAATTTAATTTGATTATTAGAATCTAATTGGGTATTGCCTGGGGATAAGTAATTGGAATGTCTCTTCTTATCGCGATGTTTCTTGTATACTTAAGAGTATTACAATTATTGCCAATCTTCTATTTAAATAATATCAATCTAATCTGGCTTTGTTATAAAATAAATAAATATATAAATAGTGCGCCTTCTTGGAAGTTTCTTCTTTTATTATGATGGTGAGCAGACATAAATGTTCACTATTTAAAAATTTGAAAAAAAAGTATGTATCTCGTAGAGAAATGTTTAATATAGGTATATAAATGATTTCGTATTTAAATTGAATTAAAGTGACCAGATTGTTTAAATTGTTAATTAAAAACCAAGCAAAGCAAAAAGATTCAAGGTGAGTTGTTCCCTTTAGTTTTTAAGAAAAGAAGTTCAAATGAATACAAAGAATCGCTGCTAAAACGGATTACAATGGGTCTAACACTGTGGATACAACTTCTGTTGGTAACATGTTACCATGACGAAGACCTCTATTGCAAGTCTGCTTGAATAAAACTTAAGGAACATGCCTATCAAATCAGACAACGAACGTATATACAAAAAATGTAATCACTGAAAAGTGACAATCCAGCACTTAAAGATCAACTGGAACTGATGAAAAACCGATGTAACGCACCTGGAAAATAATTTGGGGTTCTCGGAAAAAAAACGTAACAAAACGAATCTGTTTAGACATATTCTCAATAAAAAATATCAATTTCTGGAAGATCTAGCAAAAAACTTGTGCTTAGAACTTATGAACTAATAGGTACATACGTCTCTGGTGTCATTAACGTGGACACTTGGGCTATGTTTCCAGTAAAAGATTATCTTTGTTTGTATCAAATACGGTAGCGGTCCGATAAGTACTTAGCCTCACCGCCCGATGGTGCCAGTATCGCAAGAGAGAAGTACTATCGTCTAGCACATTCTCTTGGACGAATACTGTCAAAATTTCAGCCGAATCGGACTCGTAGTTTTATTTTGACCACGTGTGGCAGCCAGCTTGTCCGCGAATTTCAGAAAAATGGGAAAAGAGCAATATCGGTTGGTGATTCGATTATTGTTTTTGGAAGGGAAATATCGTTCAGCGAAATCACCTGGATGCTGTGTACGGTGACTCTTCTTTTTCGATGGCGACCGTCAAAAATTTGTATAGCGAGTTTCAACGTAGTCGCACATCGGTTTTTGATGAGCCCCGCTCAGGTGCCCCCAAAATGGCTACGACCGACGCGACGGTGGATAATGTGTCAAAAATTCACTATCTCGTATTGGCAGACCGTCGATTGAACTTGCGCGAGATAGCTGAAACAGTAGGCATCTCAAAAGACCGCGTTGGTCGTATCCTACATGAATTTTCGGGCATGAGAAAGCTTTCGGCGCGATGGGTGCCGCGTTTCTCACTCCGGACAACAAGCACCGACTCACAACCCCGCCGTCACCACGGCTAAATTGGTTGAATTGCACTACGAACTGCTGCCCCATCCACCGTATTCTCCAGATTTCGCCCCGCGCCGGGCAGGAATTTGAGTCAATGACGAGGTCATCGCTGCCACGGAGGCCTACTTTGCAGACCTCGAGAAAACTATTTTACGGATGGGTTAAAGAAGTTGGAGCATCGCTGGATCAAGTGCATCGAGCTAAAAGGAGACTTTGTTGAGAAATAAATCGCCACTTTTCTAAAATTTTTGTTTTTCTTTTGTAGGCTAAGTACTTATCGGACTGCCCTCGTAAATCTGTGTTTTGTCTTAGCTCAGAGCGCTCAACTTGTGCTTCTTTTTTCAATCAGAACAACACAGCTGCGCAGTGGGCTCTAGGAGCTCAGGATTGAATGACCGAAAAAGTTAGAGTGAAATGTTGAACGTGACAAACTTAAGTTTTTTTCATGACAGAAACTAAAATGACAATGACAATCGATACTGTTTTCTTTCCCAATTGGATTTTTACTAAATGATTTAAAATACTAAAAAAAGGGTAAGCTAAAGGCTTCTCAAAAGCTCAGAGCTGGTATAGTATAGAGCTCGGGAAACCAAAGATTTTTTTAATTTTAGATCAAGAATTATTTTTCCAATTTGTTTTTTCATACCTACGATTTGACTTAAAACTTATTACTAAAAAAAATTTAGAACATTTTTAAGAAAAAATAAAAATGTTGGTACGCCAACTTAAAGTTGGTATTATTGTACGAATAAAAAAAAATCAAAAAAAAATATTGGGGCGTTTTTGAGATATCGAATTTTTCAAGAAAAAAATATTATTTTTTTTTTTTCAAAAATTCAAAAAATATTATTTTTTTTCAAAGTCTTGAAATATAATGGTTTTTAAACTTTTAAGAAGCTTCTCTATTAATAATTTCATTCAAATCCGTCATGCCAACAACAAGAAATTCACAATTTGAAAAACTGGTTTTATGGTAAGTACAGTCAGTAATGTCTTAATTTTAAAATTTATTTTATTAAATTATACATATAGATCGTAAGAATTAATTCAAAAACAAAAAATTTTTATCGAAATTCTCGAAGCAGTTTTCGAGAAAAATAAGATTTTCACAACCATTTCTTAACATTTGTATGGGTAGATACCTTAATTTTTTGGTAATATACAATTTTTTTCTTCAAATCTTGTAGATTGTATAGAAAAACTTTTATTTGTCAAGTTTGAAAAAAATCGAGCATGGGGTTTTCGAAATATTTGAATACACAATAATATTCAAACTTTTGTGAAGCTTTAGCATAAAAAAATGATCAAAATCGATAGTATCGTTCTTGAGAAAATAAAAAAAAAATAATGGTTCCAAAGTTGGTGCCAAACATAACCATTTTTAAATTTTTTTTCAAGGACATTATCTAGCTTTAACTAAAAGAAATTTTTGAATTTTTTTTTAAGAAAATGTGTGGGATAGTTTTTCAGCAAAAAAAAATAAAATTTTGAAAAAAAATTCGTGTGGCAGGTATACCCTTAATTTTAGTCTTCAAAAAAGAAAAAAATGTGTGGGGGGAAAATCAAAAATGATATCTACCAATGTTAAAGAAAATCGACCGAGCCGAATAGATCTTTAATTTAAAAAAATAAATTAAGATATTACAACTTGTACCTACGATAGAACCATTTTGTCTAATTTTGAATTCCTTGCCATCAACGTTACGGATTTTCATGATTTTTTTTTTTAAAGCGATCTTCTAAGAACTTTAAAAACCATTATTAATTATTATGCTTAATTTTATTAATTTATACTTATTAATTACCTACTAAGTAATTTTTTACTTATGAACAGTTTTCTCTAATAACATTGGTTTTTTAAAATTACTAGTCTATTACATAGGAGCAAGTTCGTGCGACCCAGTCGTCTATTTTATTTTTATAGATTTTGACATATCGAATTTTCCAAAAATTCAAAAACTATTTTATTCTTTGAGTTTTGAAATGCAATGCGTTTTAAATTTTTTAGAAGCATTTCTATACAAAATTTCATTAAAATCCGTTATGTCGATAATAAGAAATTCAAAATTTAAAAAATGGTTCTATAGTAGGTACAAGCTATAATATCTAAATTTAATTTTTTTTTAATTATAGATCATAAAAATTAATTGAATTTTACGATTTCTAAAAATCATTTTTTAACATTTGTATGGCGGATACCGTTATTTTCTGGTAAAATGAAAGTTTTTTTCTTACATCTTGTAGTTTATGTTGAGAACGTGGAGTTCCATGGGAGGTACCCCCAATAACAATTTTTCTGAAAGTTAAAAATAAAAAATGATATTTACCAAGCTTAAAGAAAATCGGCCGAGCCGTTCAGGCTATAGTCGAACAGACAGACAGACAGAATTGCGAGATTTTAAAAGATTTTATTTTAAAACTTAAAAAAAAAAATCGAATTAAAAAAAAAAATAACAAAACTTAATTTTTTTTTGAAAATTATATATCTCAAAACCGGATCAGTATTATTTGTATCTTAACAATGTTTTAAGAATTTTATGTATTTCGAACCGCTATCGCTACAAGGATTTATAATGTTTATTCTAGCATAGTGAATTTAATCTCTGCTTATTGAAAAATCGTATCCTAAGCCTAAAATTTAAATTTTTCTGCTCACTATAGTTTCAAGAGGTCTTGTCTTTATAAAAAATTACACATATAGTGATAAGACTTTCTAGACCAAAACCCAGCCTTTTATCTTCGAATAAAGTCAACGGCCTTCGAAAAATTCAAACGATTCTAAACTTAATCCCATACGTAGTATCCCTGTTTCAAACAAAGTAAAAATTATTACCCCACCAAAGCGCAAAAAAAAACAACAAAAAAATCTCACATTTCCACATGGTCATTCCCTTGGAGGATTTCATTTCAACGAAAAAAAAGTTCACATGACATGATCGTCTTGTTTTCCATTAAATATTATATGAAAGCCAAAAAATATCATACCCTAGGGACTTTACGATTTAACTCCGCCAATGCTGCTGCTACTGCATATGACCATTTAATGGTCATCCCCTGTTGTTTCACAGATATAGTGATATACAACGGCGATACGCCAAGACCAGCCAAGCGTCCATTGGTCCAGGCCGGTACGGTCCAGTCGGTCTCATGGCACACAAGTCGTCTTGATTTTTTTAAGCTAGCTGCACACAATCCTTCGACTTCGCCAAACGAAATTCCTTTTAACTCCTACATTTCATTGAAAATTCAAAAGCCAGCATGGCAGTGTGGCAGTGTGGGAAGCTAGAAACAGCAGGGCCATATCGTCTTCTCCATCCAGTGCAAAGATCTGAAGTATCATTTGGAATAGTTCTCCAAACTGTAAGCAATAAAATGAGATAACAAAAAAAAATAGAATATAAAAATACGAGTACTTCCAAAGTTGAATAAAACATACAGTACCAGTTAGATGGAGGACCCTGATGCATATGCAGTCCAAATGTCTGACAGGGTATTTGTACGATGAGTGTATTGGTGTGTGTGTCCCATAAAAAGGATATTCCTAAGATATTATCGAGATTTTATATGGACGTAAATTAATATTTATGGATATATTTTTTTCTTACTCCTCATTATTCATTCTTTCTCCCTCTAGCTCCTTCGCTTTTGTCCGTTCGTAAATTGCTTACCATGCACACGATATCGAAGGATACGGTCCTGCTGCCATCCGGATACATATAAGGGTTGTGTTTTTGTTCGGCGAAGCGTTCGAAATGTGTATTTGGGCAAAAATTCCTCCAAAAAGTCGTTAAAGGAATAAATATCAATTTTGAAGTGATGCACTTGCAGGACGAGAAGGCATCGCTGGACGGACGTACCACCCACCAGGACTAGAACACTGAAGTGATGCTTAAGTGGAATACTTTGAATTTTTTAAAAACTTTTCAATGGCCAAATTGCATCCTAAGAGATACGAATGGGCGTGCAGTATCTCATGCTTGTGCTCAAATTCCATTTATATATATTTAATATACAGACAATCATCAGACCGAAAGACAAGCCCAATAACTAAGTAAGACTACACAGTCGTATGTATGTCTATAGTCAGCCAAGGGTAATGTTTTGTTCACTTAGAGAATTGCTAAGAAGCCAAACAAAGTTGATTTTATATTCAATAAAAACGGAACAGATGGAAAAAGGCCAGAACAAAGTAATGGTACTCAATAAATGGTAAATGTGATTGAGGCATCAGAGGAGCTTATAAGTTGGCTCTCAATCGGAGTATTTATTTTTAAAAGGAAGGATTTTGTTGGGTTTTTTTTTTTGGAGGAATCAATTAGTATTAAATTTTCTTATTTAAATTTGTATTTTGTATTATTTTCTTTTCGTAGGACATATTGGCATAATGGTTAGTGTCTTGGAAATTCTGAGTTTGAATCCCAGCCGTTGCCACCTAAAAGCAAACAGAAATTCAGTGCTGCTGCCTCCAGAAAGGAAGTGAGAAATCCTCCAAGAGTAACTCTTATTATGAAAAGTGTTTGTCTCCTTAGTCGATTGAACTTGGAAGAAAATTGTAGGTCCTTTGCATTCCTGTCGACAATACACACCAAGGAATAGCTGACTCTCATAAGACACTAGGTTCAGATTTTCTACTAGTTGTTTTGCCTCCAATTTATTTGTTATTATTTTTTACAAAAAATGTATCTGATTTTTTATAAATTTTGACGATTGTGCAATATTTATTTTTTGCGATATTATAATCGTAGTATACATTGGGAAAAAATCGAACTCAAGCTTTTGATCAGATGTGACAATACGACGATTGCTAAGACGAAAAAATTGGTCTCAATCTGTCTGTCAATCTGTTGGAATACCTTCTAAGCGGCTCGGCCGATTTTTTTAAAACTTGGTAGATAAAATTTTTAAATGTTTTCCCGAAAGGTTTTTCCTTGTTTTATATCTCAAAAACGGATCCGCATTTTTTAGAAATTTAATAATAATTTGAACCCTAAAACAAACACTTGAAATTGGCGTACCAAGATTTTTCCTAAATTTTTATAAAAAAAAGATTTCATATTTTTAAGATCTAAAATTTGTACTCCTGATAAATTTATATTTGCTTAAGAAATTATATGGAATTCTGTTTTTGGCTCCAAGTACTTAAGGAATTGTTTATGCATTTTTAAAATTAGTTTCATGATTTCGTACTATTTTTACTAATAACATAAATTTTTAAATACTAAATCTCTTAATTTTAAGAAGAAGTTGGTGAGTCGTGAATTTTATTTTTTTAAATTTTGCACGACAGAAAGGAAAAATTATATAAATTCTTTTTCACATCCGAAAATTTCACCAAAATCTGTTTTGTGGTTCAGATTGCCATACAAACATTTTAGTTTATTTTTATAAATTTTCTCAACAACTATGATAGTTATTATTAAATCGTGAATGTCTAATACCTCAAAGAGTTAGGTAGAAATGGCGACTACTGCCAGTCTTTCCCTGTAGCCCAAATAGTACTGAAGTGCGCGATTTCGACACCATAACACGTGCGAACCTATGAGGATGCAAAATTGTGGGCATTCTCACAGTCATCCAAGAAGAAGGTTTAGTGTGTTTGCTGCTTTCGCAAAATCATCCGGAATTTGGATATCTCACTCAAATGGACCTTCACTCTCATCCGACGCCAGCTACACTATGGCAGTGTGGCAGCTTGTTGACTGGTGCTGAAGCAGTTGCCAATCTGATTGAGTGATCATCCAGCATCCCGCATCGTAAGCTTCCATTAAAGCCCTCAATCCGCTAGCTCGGGATCTAAAGAATTTAACGGAGGGCACGGCACAGAAGTTACCGAAGTTCGTCCTAGAGCTACATATTTCGGCGCGTTGAGAAAAGAGATCGGGTCTGCAATCTTCATTTCCGAAAGTTCATCAATGTCGTCAAAAAATGCCCTTCCTAATGATTACGCTCTAAATTTAGCCAGAGCAGGGCATTTGCAGAGGAAATGGAGGACTGTTTCATTTTACCGCTGCTGTTGACAATGAGTATTGTGACGAATGCCTAGCTTAGCTGCATGATCTTTTATTGGCCAGAGTCCGTTAGAGTTAGCTACGATCCAGGCTATGTCCTGCCTGGTTCTGCATATCAAATGAAGTGTTCGAAATTTATAACAGGTGGGTCAAAACTTTCTCGATATAATGCAGTTAGTTTAACTGTTGAGACAATGTTGCTCCGTGTAAAATGTTAACTCTTTCGTAAGTGACTTATGAAGGGCTGATCGTTGCTTGGTAAGCTCATCCACCCGTTTATTCCTATCAGTGCCACAATGAATCGGAACTCAGATAAGAGTGGCATTCAAGTTAATACTGATACTAACAAGTCTTTTCCGGCATTGCTGGACCAACTTGGAGGATGATGTACTAGAATTAATGATTTTAACAGCCGTTTAACCTTACAAAATACCCTGATAGCCAGTAATTCAGCTTGAAAAACACTTACAAAGTCGGCTAGCCTAAACGACCACTATATATTGAGAGTCTCAGAAAAGATTCCTGAACCGTCAACACACTTTGTTAAAGTCATCCCAACGTCATCATCCCAGTTCTTTCTTTATGGCAAGATAACCTTAAAATCTTTATATATGACTGTTTTACGGGTGCAGTAGTCAATGGGGGTCGAAAAGATCTCTATTGGAAACAGCTCCTTAATATTGCTGTAATCATAAGTTTTGGCAATCCAAGTGTTAGATTCTTTTAGTTTTAATTTCTTAATGCACTCAATGTGTAAATGACGTGATAAAAGGGACATAAAAACGCTTAAGACATCAATTGAGTAAGATTTTAGAAAACCTATGGTGCCAACGATAGCAGTGCTTTGTAGCTCCTTCAGTTCATCGATGTTAAATGTTTTGGTAAGTGCAGGTCACCATTTAAAAGAACCATATATGTATATGGATCGGTCGCACCACCTTCGCTGTGTATGTCCCTAAAATCATTTTAGATTGAAGACCTCATTTTTTACAAAAGGTTTTACTGCAGGCTTATTTAACCCTTTCTCCAATATTCAGTTTCCAGTTCAACTTATGGTCTAGTATAACAACTGCATATTCTTCACTGGAAGAGAGCAAGAGTGTTTGCCCGTTGAGTCCGGGTAAAGCGAAGGGGTGTATCTCTGTTTTGGTAGTAAATATACATAGCATAATTTAAGTTTCTCTTTGGCTAACACATTCTAATCCATAACTTGTAGCCCAATTACAAACTTTTATTAGAGCCATTATGTGATTTCACTTAACACAGGGGTGGACTTTAATGACACTATTACATAGTACCAAGTCATCTATATTCGCAACCACCCGTACATCACATCTTTCCAACTTAGCGAGAATTTTATTCATGACTAAAAGCCATAGAAGCGGACAGAACTCTGCTCTGGGGACCTAAAACTGTACAATAAACTTGAGTTCCAGATTTTTGTAAAAAAAAATCGTATGATGCAAATATGATTTTAAGATTTTTGAGATATTCAGTCAATGGCTGAACTGAAACAAGCATTTCAATACAGTTTAGGTACAGAGCTTCATTCTTTAGCCGTACCACACGAATGTGAGGTGTGCGTTGTTTTCTTCCACTTTCAATATTCTGAACTTCAAAACTAATTTGCATCGACATCTCCTCTATTAAATCCTTCCTTATTCCCTTAAGGCTCGCAAAGCGTTGATCATTATTAAGGGTAAAGTTAACCCCTTTAGTCAACGCTCATTATACAAAAATTGCAAAATTTATAAAAATTTTAAAATACTGCTTATATACTCGTGAACTAAAACGTCATTTTTTTAAGTACTATGGAGTTTTTTCACATTTATGTTTTTTTATTCTCAAGAGCGAGGGTATGTTATCCAATTTTGCATTTTTGATTTTATTATTTGTAAAAGTTTTTTATTGATTTTGAACAAAAATTGTTGGTGAATCGATAAGAACATCATAAACATTTAAGAGATTGGTGAAGTTATTTCGGGAATGCATAACTTGCCTTTGAAATGAAATGAAACTTCATGTGCAGGTAAAGACAGAAAAAAAAAAAACTGCAAACTGGTTTTATTCTGCGAAATAAAAACAAAAAAATATAATATTTTGTGTGCATCTGAAAGAACCCTCTTACATTGATTAAACCATGTTTTTCACGTCCACGTTCACGTTCCCTCTTCACCACACTCAATTTCATTAACTCCATATACACAAATACCTACGTAGATAACTTTGAAAACTACGTGCAGAGGTCCTTTTGCAACCCATAAAACAGCTCCTAACACAAGGTTATTAGACTGAAATTTTATTGCAAATTCTAATATTTTCCTTTCGACCTCCTCGTTCTTTTCTTTTTTTCATTTCACTTTTCATTTTATTGTGTTTGTTTGTTCATTCGAATAAAAGTGCTCGTTTTTCGCGATTTCCAACATGC
This sequence comes from Philhelius festivus, assembly GCA_963931855.1. Lineage (NCBI taxonomy): Eukaryota > Metazoa > Arthropoda > Insecta > Diptera > Syrphidae > Philhelius > Philhelius festivus. The sequence continues at coordinate 93,644,133 of OZ007557.1, forward strand.
TGCATGACTTAAAGCATGAGGCATGTTGGGTTGTGTAGGGAGGGGTGGGGGGTACAGGGCAGAGGTTATTATAATGCTTGCGCCAGAAAATCGAAATTAATAAAAACGCGCCTCGAATAAAAATTTAAGCTCATGGGGAATTTAAGGAGCTTCAAAACTCTAACACATGCACGTATAATGTTCTCTGCCAAACTTTAACAATGTCTCCGAGTTTTTTAATGGCATCAGGAAGCTACGTACCTATATATCTGTGAGTTCTACCTAAAAACAAAAAATAAAAGAAATAAGACGCACGTTTTACGATGTGAATCATAAAAATGGCAGTGGCAGCTAATTTAGAAGCATTTTTGTAAATCTTAACGATGTACATTATAGAGCCGGGGTGGTAGCCTTGCATATAAGGAACGCTGTTAGAAATGTCTCTAAGAGCAGGTATATTTTTGCAAAGTCTTGTAGAAACCTATTTGGTTCACTTGAGAAGCTACTTAAAGCTTCTTGTCTTTGACATTCTGTCCAGATATATCACAACAAGGAAAATTTTGAGATATTTTTGCTGCGTAAAACCACTTAACTCTGGTTGGGAATGAATCAACTCGAATACCTAAAGCTGGAACCACACTTACATATCTCGTGTGGCACGTTGTGGAGTGGTGCGTTTTGTCGAAATCCCTCGTGTTCCGAATCTGTCATTTCACGCTGTGTCGCAGATATTTTCTTCCGTATGTGTAAAAGGAAATACAACTCTGTTTCGTAAGGAGAATAATGCTTGTGACACACATCTTCTACGGGCACCAGGATATGCTTAAAATAGCATTCTCAATGCCATGATAGATTACACATTGAAAAACGTAGTTGACATATTTTGCCAAACGAAAATTGTCATTTTTTCAAATTAAGATATTTGCGTTTAATGATGGAATTTTTAAGCTTAATCACATCAAGTAATCAGAAAATAATTTTCTTAAAAAGAAAACCTGCCCTCTGCCAGCTCTGCACACATTCTTTTATTTATACCTAAGGAATTTTTAATTTACCCTCTTTAATTTTGCCGATTTGCTCTCAACAAAGAACATTTTTTATTTTTTTAACTGGTTGCCATTTTGAATTCATAAGTAAACTTGAAAGAGGCATATAATTTAATTAAAATTTGGGAGATGACTAGGTATATCACGCAAAAAAAAAAATACCACGCTCATATCATCTTACTCAGCTGGTATTACCAAGGTAATTCCTGACAGTCATGTGATTCATTCAAATAGGATGGTGTCTTTATTTGATGTGTCAAGAGCATAAGGAAATAGTAGGCGCGTTTTTTTTTTGCAAGTCCATATAGAATTGTAGAAAAAAAAAAACGACATAGGGACTAAGCGCTTTACATGCAAATGCAACAACTACTTAAATCTATACAGAGTTAGCTAAGACCAGATAATTTTCGAGAGTTAATCTAAGACCCGATAAAAAAGGTGATGCCAAAATAATATTATCTATATTTTATCGATAATTTGCTCAGAGACGTCAAAAGTGACGTTTTTGGATGCTGGTTGATGCACTGATCTCTATAATACACTGGATAGTGCATTCATCCAAAAAAGTTGACTCCATTTGAACATTGTTATATTGTGAAGCTGCCCTCGGTGCCGTATAACAGTATAACTGTATAACATCTAAAACAGCATCATAAAGCGCGGAACAGATTGAACCAGCAACAGCACTGTCAACAGCAACAGCGGCCGCCATTTATTTAAAACCAATGCATTTCAATTGTTCAACACACATAAGAACAGCAACGCCAACAGCGTCGTTAGGCCAAAGTCTTAAACTTGCTGTTGCTGTGCAGTATTGTCAACTTTCTTACTGCAATATTTAGTGGCATCACAATGCAAAACGAAATAGAACCTAAAATAATTTTTCCATTTTGCTACTTTTTTATTTTGGTTGAAATTATCGTGTGAATAAAAAACAATAAATAATTTTTGATAAACTAAAATTGCTAAATTAAGTGACCAAAAAGTAATAAAGAATAAAAAACTATCGTGAGTGTTAAAAAATCGCTGAATAAATGAAAAAATGACTGTGCTTGCCAGTCTTTTGCCTAAAAGACAGAACTGAAACAACATTCCTTCAATTTTATTAAATTGTCAATTTGTCAATCAAAACAAATGATTTTCGTCCAATTTTCAATTTATTATTTTAATTTTAATAATAAATATTTAAAATTTACAAATAATGCGAGAAATAAGAGAAACAGATTGACGGTGTGTCAATCTGTTGCTCTAACTTCAACAGCAACTTTAACAACCACGTCACTCTTTTTAGGGCCACTGTTTTAAATGGCTTTGATTACATTAAGGCTAGGCGCGCACATTCAATTTTTAGTTTCGCAACTGCTTAGTTCGAGCAACTAAAAAGTTTGTGGTTTGACACAAACTAAACAATTGCCTAAAATGTGTTCGCTATTTTGTGTAACATATATTTATATGTACCTGCGCGGACATTCAACCAAATAGTTCATCTGTTTTCTATACGCAACCAAACAGTTGTGCAACTAAAAGTTGAATGTGCGCGCCCAGCCTAACACAGCTACTTCGACATTAACGTCAGACCTTAACCCTAAATTCGATGTCGCTGTGCAAATGCTACCAAATTTTGAGGCGAAATTTGTCAGTATTATCAACACTTAAATGAAAATGTAACAACCATCTTTTTGATTCGTATATTTATTTTGGTTTTGACAATGGAAGAATTGCTAAAAACAAATAAATTTTAGTACGACAAATTGTGCAAGTCGTATACATTGACGCAATTTACGTTAATTTTTATCGTTAAATGTAGGGCAAAATCATTTCGCATTTGAATTTATTTTGATTATATGCTGTCAAAAACGCTGTTCTCGTTGTAATCTATTTCACAAGACTTTTGATGTTGAAGTTTTCGTTGCTGTTAGACTAGGCGCGCAAATTCAATTTTTAGTTGAACAACTGTTTGGTTGCTTATAGAAAAGAGATGAACTATTTGGTTGAATGTCCGCGCAGGTGCAAATAATTAGATGTTACACAAAATAGCCAACTCATTTTAGGCAATCGTTTAGTCAAAACACAAACTTTTTAGTTGCTCGAACCAAGCAGTTACGAAACTAAAAATTGAATGTGTGCGCCTAGCCTTAAAGTTGCTGTTGAAGTTGCTGTGTCTATCTGTTTCCCGCATAAACAAGTGCAGTCACATTTGTTTTCCTCTTTCTCATGTCAAAATATTTTTTTTTTTGTGAAAAGAAGACGTCAAATTATGAAGCTGCCCACCATCTGTCATCTTCAATTGGAGTCAAAAAATCTGTTATACAATGTAGGGAATGCGCTATCCAGTGTATTATAGCGATCAGTGGGTTGATGCTAGTTGTCAATACAGCTGACAAATGTCATAACGTACACAGTGCTTCCAGCTATTTCGAAAAAAAGCTCCTAAATCCGGATGTCGTTCTTTTTTACAATTCTATATGGACTTGCGAAAAAAACACACCTAGTGAGAGTTGGAAAACAGAAAGCTTTAATAAAGTGCCCAGTCGACGACACAACGCACCACTTCACAAAACGACACAAAGAGATACAAAATAGAGCTGTGTCAATCGCGATTGATTCGGTCTTTGTGACCCGTTCACCAAAAAGATTGATTGATTGCAATCAAAGTAGACCAAGTCAATCAATTCTTATGTCAATCTCTTACCACTGAAACCGATGAACGAAACGAACGAAATAAAGTTATGTTTCGTTCATTCAGCACGTTCTCAATCATTTAACAATACCAAATAGGAATGAACATGAAACAGAATGTATATTCCTCATTTTATATACAAACGAAGATGGCGAGAACGAAGAACCGAAGTAGAAAAAAGCCAAACATTCGTTCGTTTTCACATTGTTTCGGTCTCGGTCTGAACGAAACGATTGGAAAAAAGATATTTTGATTGAATGAACGATTGAGAACATTTCGTGTCGGTCTTTATCTCGTTCGGAACGAAACGGCTGGATAAAAATGATTTTGATTGAATGAGCGATTGATTGAAAAGATCGTATCCTTGAACCAATCAATCAATGATTGATTCGATCTTTCAAAATGAACGATTGGCACAGCTCTAATACAAAATCGAAAAGATGAGACGGAATAAAATTATTGGTGGAACTATTTGACGTTTCTCTTTTCTTTTGTCAGTTTTTTTTTACTATTCTGCCTGTGCGAGGAGTAACCGACCATGCAATGCACAGAAAAAAACTATTCATAAGCATTCATTTTTTAAATGACCGAAACAACTCCGTTCGAAGTTGGCGCTGAAAACAGGATGCCATGTGATTCAAGCAACTATTAGTTTATGCAAGAACAAAAAAATATGCTTTTATATACAAAGTTTTTAAAACATTTTTAAGAAAAAATTTTGGTACGCCAATTTAAATTTTTTAAAAATCAAAAATTAAATTTACAAAAGAAAATATTGAGCCGTTTTTGAGATATCGAATTTTCGAAAAAAAAATAGATTTTTTTTGTCAAAAGTTCAAAAAATATTTTTTTAAAGTTTTGAAACGCAATGTTTTTTAAACTTTCTAGAATTCATTAAAATCCGTTGTGCCGATTATGAGAAATTCTAAATTCGAAAAAATGGTTCTATGGTAGGTAGAGTCAGTAATATATTGTTTTAAAAATTTGTTTTTATTAAATTATAGATCGTAAAAATTAATCAAAAGAAAAAAAATGTTTACAAAATTCTCGGAACTGTTTTCGAGAAAAATACTATTTTCGAAAACCATTTTTTAGCATTTGTATGGAGGGTACCGTTAGTTTTAGGTTAAACAAATTTTATTTCTCAAATCTTGCAGATTATACTAAGACACTTTTATTTATCAAGTTTGAAAAAAATCGAGCATGAAGTTTTGGAAAAATTAAGTTTGCAAAAAAAAATTTTGAAATTTTTTTTAAAAATCCAAAAAATAAAAACTTTAAAATTTAAATATGTAATAATATTAAAACTTTGGAGGAGCTTTAGTATAAAAAAAAGTATTTGAATCGGTTACACCGTTTTCGAGAAAATCAAAAACCAAAAAATGAAACCAGGGGGGCTACCGAAAATAACTATTGTTTGGATATTTTTTTTCAACCATTGACTAGCTTTAACTAAATGAAGTTTTTGAAATTTCTTTTTTAAATTCAGTGGGACAGTTTTTGAGAAAAAAAAAATATTTATAAAATTAAAAAACAAAAATTGTATGGCAGGTAACGTTATTTTTGGTCTTGAAAAAATGAAAAAAACGTGGTGGGGGAAATAATTAAAAATGATATCTTCCAAGTTTAAAGAAAATATTGGCCGAGCCGTTTAGACTGTAGTCGAAAAAACCGACCGACAGATAGACAGAATTCTGAGACCTACTTTTTTGGTCTTCGCTATCATCGTGATGTCAACTTTGGTCATAATCAACGTATCATATCGGGATACGTGGAATCAGAATATCTCATTTCAATAACTAGTATCGTACTAAAACAAAGACATTTCGTGTAAAAAAGTAAGTACACGAACCTTTTTTGATGTTTGCAAATGTCAAAGAGTCTTAATGAAGCTATCACGGTACTAAAAAAATAAAGTAGGTATTCGATGATTTTAACTTTAATAAAAGGGTAGAGAAAGTATGATGCTATATTCGATTAAAATTTGCAAATTCGTTGTTTTAACCTAGTATCATAATAAAACAGATTTAGCATCGTACTAATTCAATTCAAATTTTGCGCCATTGTTTTTAAATGTATATGTCCTTCTCGTTGTTTTCCTGAATAGTTTAAAAGAAAGTCCAAGTAAATTGGTTGAAAATTACGTGATTTATACGTAAACACACAGAATATCATCTTTGTTTTATATATGTATATGTATAGATAGATAAATGAACCATTTTTTTATTTGATTTTAAACTTGAAAATTCCCAATTCCCCTTTTGCACTCACAGGCTCGCCTGGTAGCAACAATTTGCATTTGAGAAATGGAACTGTTTGTTTTAAATACAATTTTATGTAAATGTAGATAATATTAAGTTTAAGAAAACTTCTTTACAACTCAATATATCAATTTTTCGAAGTGATATTTGTTTTTGAAAACAGTTTAATTTCTTATAGTTGCGTCCATATTTGTCAAGTGCTTTAAAGGCTACGATAGTCTTTAATGACAGCGTTATTTATGTATGTGTATTTTTTTTATAACCTCCGTCATCATGTGCACCAATAAACCGTCGAAATGTTTCAATTAACACACCAAAACCGCTCAAGCTAATAACTCAATTCACCGCATAACTTCCTACTGCCGCTGTTACTCTATCATAATTCCAAATAGACGACCTAACCTATGCTTTCCATCGTTCTGTCGAATAACAGTCAACATTGACCATCAATTTCAGCTGTCAACCACCCTACACCGCACGAAGCATATATGTATAGTAAAGCGAACATTGTGGCGCAGAATTGGAACTCACATTGATAAGCTCTTCATTTGCTACTTCAATAAAGTGTTTTAGAGGGTTGGACAGATCGGATAGCAATTATAATTAATCCCTGACGCAATTCTATGTCTACTCAAAATGACATCCAATTAATGATCTTACACAAAAACCAAATCAATTAATACACAGGTGTGATATCTCGTAGCAAAATAATGTTATTGAAAATCAATTTGATTCGATAAACAGATAAGGTAATTAATTGACCATTAATATTAAAGAGAACGAAATGCTATAGAGTTGTTTGAAAATAAAAAAAAAAAGTTCTCAATAATTTTTGATGATATGAAACAAAGTTAGTTGTATCTAATATGCAAAGTTCATTAACAGCAAAATCTTCAGGCCTTCAACATATCAGTACGGCTACGAGCGACATCTGTCAATAAAGGTATCAACCTGGAGCCATAATTTATTTATTTTTTAGAATTTAAAGGATCAGGGAAGATTTGGAAATTAAAATAAAATAATTTCAGTCCTCTATTCGACTGGATATGTAAGAGTTTTTCACTAAGATATCTAGGACACATGTTATGGATGACATTATGGGGTTTCAGACCTGTACCTGTACCTAAAGTAAACGTCAAGCCTAACTTTTCCAAAGAGTGAGTTACGCAGATATGATACACTGGCTTACCTTGGAATGGAGTAGATAAATTGAATACAGTCTTTAAGAGCAACAATAAGCTTGCGCTTACATTCACAGCACAAAACAGAGTACATCATCATCATCGGCTCGACAACCGGGTTCCGGTCCTGGCCTCTTTCAACAAGTCTCTCCACCTATCCCGGTCTCTAGCCGACGACGCCATCCAGTTGCGCACCCCAAGGCTTCGGGCGTCCTGGTCTACGCCATCTGACCAGCGCAAGCATGGTCTACCACGCTGTCATCTACCATAGAATGTACCACAAAGAACTTTCCGAGCAGGTTCCTCTTCGCTCATGCGAGCTAGGTGCCCTGCCCACCGAAGTCTACCGAGCTTAATTTTTGTCACGATATCTGCTTCTAGGTAGATTGCGTACAATTCAAGATTGTACCGTCTCCGGAATCGTCCTTCCTCACATATGGGGCCAACAATTCTCCTTAAGACTTTTCTCTCGAACGCAGCTAAGAGGTCGGAGTGCCTTTTGCTAAGCACCCAAGTCTCGGATCCGTATGTGAGTACTGGCAGGACCATGGTCCTGTACAGCAGCAGTTTTGAAGTTATGATGAGATTTCTGGATTTGAAAAGCTTTGACAGACTATAGTAGGCTCTGTTGGACAAAACAGAGTACACAGAACTAACTGAAATACATCAAAATCAGCTATTTAACTAGGTGTATTTTCATGCTGGGTAAAAGCAAAGCTGAGGAAGATCTTAGTGAACGAAGCAGGTTAGATAGCTGTTTGATGCAAAAACCCAAATATTTCAAATGACACATTCACATTTTATCGCCCGTGTTGTGCTTAATATTGTAAGGGTCTCTTAATATACCCTTAAGTGCATGTGAAAATAAAATGTATATCACATGACTCACATAAGCAATAACTTCATTATTAATTCTAACAGTGGGAAATTTTAAGGTATCAAGTTGGTCTCTAGAGCAATACATGACATAGCACGTTTAAATTCCGTACCATAATTAGATGAATTTTTCAACTGCGAGTAACATCAGATAGATCATTTATAAATAGAGAAAACAGTAGGGGACCCAATTCTAAGCCTTGAGGAATTCCCTTATATGTAATAAAAGCATGAGATATATCTACATCAGTTTTAATTCGTTGAGTTCGCTCTTTGAAGTTGCTACATAAACTTTTACGTAAAGTGTTAAAGAAGTTCGAATTTCCTTCGAGCTTTGAAATAAGTACTGAATGGTCTTTGCGAATTTCAAGAGAACTAAAACGCCAAAACTTATTAAAATCCAGGGCCTGGTGGATATTAGATGTAACTTTTAGAACTGCAGATTTGCAGCTTTTCGAAAACTTGTAATTAGCAGTCAAATAGTTTTGAATTTGTTCAAGCTAAATTTCCTCAAGTACCTTACACCGAGAACATAAGATATTCATAGGTCTGAAATCAGTACTGAAATAAGTACTTACTTATATACATAACTATAACCAAACTAGAATAAGATTTCGCCTTGAGGCATCACAAAAATATATCTCGGGTGATGAGATAGATGATCGTTTAAATAATGGAAAAAATTATTACGTACTGTTGATAGGAGATTTCAACGGAAGAAACGGAGAGTATTAAAATACCCTACCACTTTTTTATCAATTTGTCGACACATATATGTAAATAAAAACAGGGTACTATGAATACTTTAATAAATGGAGACGGAAGGAAACTCGATGAATAGTTTAGAAAAAAACATTTTATTGTAATGAATGGAGTAACAGCTAGCTAGTCATTTGTAACTATGGTCAAGGATTATCCATAATTGATTATTGTGTTATCCGAGTAAATTGGACTGATTTAATCTTCGATTTTCAAATACTATCCAAATGTTTTTCAACACACCAATACATTGTTGTCTTTTTAAAACATACGATATAAAGGTGGTCCAACGAAAACGCACGATGTTAATTGTAAAACAAAATATTGCCCAAATGCGCGCCACGGCTTCGGTGGCATACCTCTTCTATCCGATGGTCCATATTTTCAATGACTCTGAGACATAATTGAGGTTCAATGTCGTTAATGTGCCGAATTATTTCATCCTTTAGCTCTTGAATTGTTCTTGGCTTATGGACGTACACTTTTTTTTTCGTCCAACAGTGTCAAATCACATGATCGTGGGGGCCAATTAACATCGCCATGACACGTGAGATAAAACGGCTATTGAATTTCTTGCGCAAAAGAGCCATTGTTTCGTTGGCTATGTGCCAAGTGGCACCATCTTTTTGGAAGCACATATCGTCCAGGTCCATATCCTCAATTTCTGGCCACAAGAAGTCCGTTATCATCTCGCGATAGCACACACCATTCACGGTAACTGCTTGGCCAACCTCATTTTCGAAGAAGTGCGGCCCGATAACGCCGCCAGCCCATAAACCCCACCAAACAGACACTCTTTGTGGATGCATCGGCTTTTCAACAATCACTCGTAGATTCTTATTTGCCCAAATGCGGCAATTCTGCTTATTAACGAATCCACTGAGGGGAAAGTATGCCTCTTCGCTGAAGATGATTTTCTTTGTAAAGTCATCATTCACTTCTTTCTGTTCAACCAACCATTCGGCGTATTGAAGACGCGACTCTTGAAATGGTCAGTAGGCTTCAGCTCTTGAGTCAATTGAACCTTGTAAGCGTGTAAATTCAAATCTTTATTCAAAATTGGAATCAGTTATGTTCGTAAGATGTTAAATTGTTGGGCACGACGACGAGTCGAGGCTTACGGCTCTTCTGCAACACTATCAGCAATGTTTTGCGCACAACGAACTGGGCCAGCATGCACATGTGTTTTCACATTTCCTACAGATCCGGTTTGCTGAAATTTGCGCACAAGTATGCTGACCAAGAAAATCCAACCAACATGAAATAGAGACCAAATAACAAACGACAAAATCCGAACTCTTTAGACCGAGGAATGCAGAACCTGGAAGAAACTATGTCAGATGATATTTATTAGTAAAATATCGATCTCTTCAAGAAGCGATTAAAAAAGTAACGACTCATCATTATAATCAAAGCTGTATTCAAATCCTTGGTGCAATGGAGAATGATTAAAACTTAGAAGAAGATGCTATTCTACCTAATGGCGCAAAATTTTAAACAGTTCTCGTTTAAGTAATGAAACCGACTCTAGTTAAACCAGTCCCTTAGATAAGAGCCCTTATTTGAGTTTTTCTTAATTCTAAACACTTTAAAGAACTTTTCTAACTGAAGAACTCTGCAATATTTTGTTGAACACGGCTTATTTTGACTACTAAACAAACAGAACGAAAATTAAAAAAAAAAAAACACGTAGGTACAACACCTTCATTCTTCAAAAAAAAACTGTAGTTATCAATTTGAAGTAGAAAAAGGTTATAACGAGTGATTTTTTAAAAGCTATCGGAAATAAAAAAAAACACATAAAATTCAGAAAAATGAATGAAATCTTTATTTGAATCGATAGTAACGGTCGATATAATTTAATGTTTGAAGATTATTTCATGCACGGCTGTGTCTCCGCTTATTCCAATATTGGCATACTCTTTCTAAAATTTCCACCCGTATTCATGAATAAATGCTTCAATGTTGGCTTCCAGTACGTCAATCGAAGCGGGCTTATCGCTATAGACATGAGCCTTAACATAGCCCCACAAAAAATAGTATAGAGGCGTTAAATCGTACGACTAGGCGGCCAATTGACCGGCCTCAAACGTGAAATAAACTGTTCACCAAACTCGCCTCTCAATTGGTCCATTGTTACGCGTGCTGTGTGGCATGTGGCACCGTCTTGTTGAAACCACATGTCAATATGTCATCCAAATCAAGCTGTTCCATTTTGAACAAAACAAAGTTTGTTATCATCGCACGTTAGCGCTCACCATTCACAGTAACGTTGCGATTCGCATCATCTTTAAAGAAATACGGCCCAATGATTCAGCCAGCCCACAATCCGCACCAAACAGTGACTTTTTCTGAATGCATTGGTAGCTCTTAAAATGCTTCTGGCTGCTCTTCACTTCAAGTACGGCAGTTTTGCTTGTTCACGTATCCATTCAAACAAAAATGAGCTTCGTCACTGAACACAATTTTTCGTTAAAAAAAAGTGGATCTTTGGCCAACTTTTCAAGAGCCAATTCACCAAAAATTCGTCGTTATGGTAGGTCGTTCGGCTTCAATTCTTGCATCAGCTGTATTTTGAAAGGCTTCACACCTTAATCCTTCCGCAAAATTTTCCATGTAGTGGAGTAACAGTGCCCCAATTGCTGCGTACGGCGCCAAATCGATAATTCCCGGTCATCACTAGCACTGGCAGATACAGCTGCGTGTTGTGTTGGTGGTTTAATGTCTAACAATGTAAATTTGGTGCGAAATTAAGTCACAATAGCCCGAATAGCAGCCTTAGTAGATCGATTAAACTGACCATAAAATGGAAGGAGCGCGCGATGAACTTTCTTAACAGAACACGCATTTTGATAATACAATTCAATAATTTGCAAGCATTGTTCGTTTGTAAAGACGATTCGTGGTTAAATTATACACCAAACTGAAGATGTTTGACGGTGACACAAAACACGAAACATGCGTGAGCTGTCAAAACCAGTGTTGCCAAAAAGAAAATATCAAAAAAATCACCTATTAAAAGGTTGATTAAATTATAAGAACTAAGAATTTTTTAACGTTAAAATAGAAAAATTAGAATGAAACAGTCATTTAGAAATCTTTTTCAACTTTTTGTAACTTAGAGAGCCTTTGCAATTTCGTTCCTTTCTTAAAATCCACTTTTCTAAATATTTTATTTTAAAAGTTTGTCAAACTTTTATTTCTTAAAAAGTAATTATTTTATAATAAAAGTGGCCTTTAATTAGCAGAAGCAATTAAAACAGCTATTAACGAAATCAGTTGCAGCGAATACCCGTTTTTAACGAGTTTATCGCAAACCACCAAATAAATAAAAAAAAAACAAAATATTGCTGCATCTTGCACCTGCTCACCATGCCAATATCCGCCGGCATAAATTGCATGGCTGTAATTCCGTTTTGAACTGCAGATACCGTTGCTCTTTTAAAATTGAATTTTACCACGAAAGTGTATTAAAAAAAATGCCATCAATGTCCTGCGAAAAGTTATTTTAAAAAAAGAAGCAATGGTTGTTGCTCCTTTACCATTCCGAAATGACATCATCGTAAACACGAATTACGGGAAATCTTTTAACGTTCGAATAACAGTACATCTCTGTTGCAACCATTTTTCACTGCCCCTTCGCGTCGCGTCTAGATCGTTTGAGGAGGTTCATTTTGGATTTTTATCCCCAACGAACCTTTTAGGGGCTTTGGTTTTTACTTGTGTTTCAATGTTGGTAGGAACCTAAATGAATACATAAATATACATATGTATATGTAGATATGAAGTGGAGAAAAGTTTGGCCTTTTCAGCAGGCCTTTCGTGGATATCGATTGATTTTGTGTTTTGAGCGAAAGCAGAAGGCTTATGGATGTTAAAAGGATCCATGCTTACACCTTTACGCTTCAACAGATGAAGTAATATTTTGCACTTTGACAGAAACAAAATTTCTGCTGCTGGTATAGTATCGAATATTTTCCAACAGGATACGTCGGTCGCTCGGTGGTTGCGCGCAAAGGGATCCGCTAGTTGTTGTTCGCGCCCTTATTTTAGTGTTGTTCATGTTTATCCTGATTTTATGTCACTGTACACGACGAGAAGTTGAAGTTGGCTATTTGTTTTCCGTTCATTTTTTGTTTTTTTTTTTTGTTTGATCCTTCTCCAGTGTAATGACTTTGGAATCCTGCCGTGAGATATGGATATATTTAAATGCACACAAATTAAACTCGAGGTACAAAGATATGATATTGGAGCAAAATAACAAAAAAAAATAAAAACAGTTTACCGGAACCGGAATGTCGAATGTAATTACAAAAATATACCTTCCTATCTGACATTGCAGTTGACATATTGTTGTCAATGGTGTGTTCATGTATGCGATTGGAGCTGGAGGACGCAATTTTGTTGCATTGAATAAAACAAAAAACATCTACCTACATGGCATCTACATTGACGATAAATGTATTTTTTGGTTAAATTGTATGACACACAGAGGTCACTCCACAGAGAAATTGCAGTTTCCTATTGAGGATTTTTTTATTAATAAAATTGCTTCAGTTCTTGTTAGGAAATAAAAAACTTTTAAAAGTACACAGCGTATCAGCAAAAGTTATGGCTTAAAGGGATTTATCTGGCAAATTGGACTCATTTCAATTATGTGAGTATGTTTTTGCTGGAAAATTTTCGGTTCACTGGAATACAAAATATACTTTGGATAATTTTCCCACGCAGTCTGCATAGTTGAAAACTATTGGTATTTACGTAAAAATCGTAAACTGAAATAAACAAAATAGGTAACTGCTTCTTGGATTCCTGTAATAATTATTTGCCTTAACATTTTTTTGGAACTCAGAAAAACTCATAGGGAAACTTTTAATTTGAATTTTTTTTTTTCAGTAAAAGTTTGCTTCCACGTGTCATGTGGCACAGTGGATCCTATGGGCTTGCTTTGTAGCAAAAACCATAGCCCTTCAACGAATAGAGATATCAGGACCGTTTCCGATTGCTGAATAAAAGTTTTTAGTCTATAAAATTTATAAAATTTAGGACTTTTTTCAAAGTGTTTCAAAATCTTCGGTTGAAATACATCCATACATCAAAATTTAATGTAATCTCTTTTCTGTTAAACCACAGAATGGCAAATGTCAAATTACGAGATGATGCTTATGAAAATTGGAAGCGGTATCGTTTGAACGAGCTGCGTCGTGCGTTTTGTTCGCTTCGTAATAGAGTTGTAGCTGAAATACGAACAGCCAAATCCCATCATTTCTCTCAACAGCTCAACACATCTTTAAACGGATGTCAGCTTTGGAAAAACCTTCATAATATTGGGATAGGTAAGACAAAAATCAGACCAGCTGAGGATATCGATGGTAATATCCTCAACAAAACATTTGTATCCGCTCCATCGGGGCAGATTAGTTTAAGTTTATTAACAATAATTGGTTGTACAGTAAGATAATATCTTTTATAGTACTTAGAAAGTAACAGGCAGCAAATAATGTTGTTTTTAAATAGTTACTAAATAGCTATACTTTGTGTAGGAGAGGGAAAAGAGGAGTATTAAGGTAGAGTTGTAGGGGACGAAAAGTGATGACGGATTGCACTTTTGAAGTTGTTTAAGCTGGTTATGAATCTTATATGGGTAGGGAGCGAGTTCCAGAGTTTAACAGTATGAATGAAAAATAAACGCGATGAGTTTAAATAGTTACTAAGGCGAGGAACAATGTTAATATTCCTAGTAGACCGATTGAACGAAAGTTTATTAAATAAATATGTCGGAGATTTAAGATATATTAACTTGTGTAAGAAAATACAGTTTTTTGCATTGATGTATTGCTGCAGGGTACAACACAAAAATTGCTTGGAGCAGTCAGATCTCCCAAGACAGTGTCGAAAACTCCTTTTCGTTTATTGATCATCGCGATGCCCCTGGCTATGGTTTTTCCGCAGTAATAAGTACTGATGTAGTCGAAAGTGTTCTTTCTATTAAGTAAAAGGCTGTTGGGCTCGATGATGTTCATCCTTCTTTCTTGTTTATGATTTTGCCAATTGTGTTGCCATATATAACCTTTGCTTTTAATACTATCTTGATGTCTGGCGTGTACCCGGACTTATGGAAAGTTGCCAAAATCATACCACTTCCTAAAAATGCCAAAAAAGATGAATTTAGGCCTATCTCCATACTGCCATTTTTGTCAAAGGTCTTTGAAAGGATTCTGCAAAAACAAATAAATGTTTATCTCGCTGTCAACTCATTGCTAAGTCCAAAGCAATCTGGTTTTCGTAAAAAGCACAGTTGTATTACTGCACTTTTGAATGTTACTGAAGACCTGAGGCAAGCATTGGATAAAGATGAGATTACTTTTTTGGTTTTGCTTGGCTTTTCAAAGGCCTTTGATACTGTCAATCATGTCAATTTGTGTAGAAAACTTATGCAAAATTTCAATTTTTCTTCCGGTGCTGCAAAATTAATTTTTTCTTACTTGACTAACAGAAGACAAGCAGTGCAAGTTGGAGATAGCTTATCTAATTTTTTGCCAAATGTTACTGGTGTGCCTCAGGGATCCATTCTTGGACCCCTTTTGTTTTCAGTTTATGTGAATGACCTTCCATCTTCACTTGCAAATTGTTCCTCTCACATGTACGCTGATGACATTCAGCTGTATTTTAGCTGCCCATTGGGACTTATTGAGCATGGGGCATTTTGCGTCAATGAGGACTTGGAGAAAGTGGTGAATTGGTCGGAATTGAATGGTCTAGTTCTAAACCCTAAAAAATCTAAGTGCCTTGTCATTTCAAGAAAATCTATTGATCTCACGTATTTCCCACCGATTGTCTTGAGCAATGCTCCAATCGAATACGTTTTAACAGCAAAAAATCTCGGAGTGACCTTCAACTGCTTTCTGACCTGGGATAACCACATTAATGGACTTGTTGGCAAGGTATATGGCGCACTTCGTAAACTTTGGGTAACCCAGGCTTTTACTTCAGTAAAAACGCGTTTTCTCCTTGCTAAGACTCTGATTAATCCTATCCTGATATATGGTTGTGAAATTTATTGTAATTGTAACTATATATATATATACTTCTTACACGCCAGCCACAATACTGTTTTGAAAAAATTAGAAGTGGATCCTCGCACAGATCTCATCAGTTAATTGTCCCTGGCTGCTCATTCCTTACATCAGAGCGACAATTTTTCGTAAATTCTGTCCGTCTTTGGAACTCATTACCACGTAATATAAGAGCAAACCAAAATGCAACAAGCATAAAAAAAGTGCTAAAATTTCATTTTTCAATTTGAATTCAAACCTGAAGTTATATTAATTTGATTTTTTGAAGTTATATTAATTTGATTTTTTGTATCTTTTTAATTTTTAAATGTTTTCAATTTTATTAATTAAAGTAACCTTTTTGGCTCATTTGTGTAAAATTAGCTTACTACTATCTTATAAGATTCTATATCTTACAGTTTGTTAAGCAATCACGAAAAATAAAATAAAAAATAAAAAAAAAAAAAAAATAAACAATTATTCTATATTTACATCAAAAAATAGATCTTTCTCCACCTGTCAAGCCAAGAACTGGATAATGGCTTCGATGAGAATAGATTAAATTAATTTATTTCCGTTACAAGATGGGGATGATGTCATTCGATTTATAAATCTCTGACAGATGGAGTGCGATAAAGTACAGAAACGTCGAAAAACGTTGGAGAATAAAGTTCAGTGTGAAAATTTTCTATAGCAGAAATAAGACATCAAGAGCCTGATTACATTTCGTCTTTCGGCTTTATGACATATTTCGTGTGAAGTGTAGAAGTGTAGTGGAATGAAACTACGTTTCTACACCCCTCACCAAAACAGAAAAAAATACGAAAGACAAAATTCAAACTGAAGTATCATATTTTTGTGCACCATTAGTGGCGTTCACATTCTCAAATATGTTGGACAAGCAGGGTATGGTTGGCTTGTTTTGATAACGTTAACGTATTGATAATGTTCGGCATGCTGGATGGACTTCAAAACGTTTTGATATTTTGGCTGGATGATAAGCAAATTTCAGAATGTGAACGAATGATTGTCAAGCAAATTTCATTTTCCATGAAGTTCTCGAGCTGTGCACACACATCGTAAGAAAATATTATAAAAATGAGTTAATTCAGGTCTAACAAACCTTACGTTATGTAGCGGAGTCCAGTGGTACGTTCTTTGACTTACAAAATCTAACTTTTGAAAAAAGAAGGTTTGTTCCTTTACTTTGAAACTCTGTGATATTCTGTGAATTTCTGTTAAAGTTCATATACAAGAAACAAAATTCTACTAAAATGCACATAAAATGTTTTCAATATTTAAAAAAATAATGTTTACACTGCGATTGCATTATTATGAATGATGTTTATTGGGTACGTTCGATAGCAAAAATTCGGCATTCGGCCTAACGTGTATGTTTACACATCTTAACCATGAGTCCTGGCATTCAAATTTTTTTTTTTTTTTGTATTTCATTTCAAATGCACATACAATACATATGTTTCTGAATTCTTAACTTAAACGTGAAATGAAAAAATACAACTTACAGGAGTCACATTTGTTTCAGTTCAGACTCATAATAATTAATGAAAACCATGCCATCGGTGAAGCCATTAAAATTTTTTTTGCTGACAAAATGATTAAAGAATTTATTAAAAAGTTTTAGATAGGTTTGAGGGAAGTACGGGAGTACATTGAATGCTAGGAGAGTAGGATTACTCCCTCAGCAGCCCTGATGACGATAAACCAATCCAATTATATAACATTTTGTTTTTATAATTGCAACTTACGAAGGGTATCTTTGAATTCAGTATGGTAAATTATATACTGAAGCTATACTAAATTGAAAGAAGCCCTTCCATAAGACATGTATGGACAATTTTAGTAGGGCCGAGTATAGTGACTAACAACTATCAACCATATGTATATGTACATAAATGTATGTTTGTATCTTGGTAGGAATGAAAAGCTACTACAACACAGTTTTCTGTTTTATCCGACCGCCTAACCATACAACCGAAATAAACATTTCATCAATGGATGGAACTCCGATGAACTCCGATTATCAAAGTCTCGATTTACGAAATTAAATGGCAAACTGGGCCCGTTCAATTTTTATCTGAAGCCAGTAAAACCGTATTCTTCTGATAGCCATTGCACTTAGTCGTTTTAAAATAATGATTTCTAAGGTTAAAGATTCGCCTGACCGCACTCGCGTTCTCCTTGGAAACCGGTAACCAATCCCAATAGTACCATGTTTCTTCTCAGGGTCTTCAACGATAAATAGGTCTTAGCTTAACCTTTTTTGTTTCAAACAGAACAAAAGTATTTGGAAGACCTGACTGATTCAACCTAAAAACTCCTGCTCCCAAAAAAATATCCCCAACTTAGATCGAAACGGGGGTGATTCTTAGGGATTTGTGGTTTTTCTTTCACATTGAAGCATTTGGTATAAATATTTGTTTTTTTTTTAAACCATAATCTTTAAGATTTTCCGTCATAAATTTTATTTATTTTTACGATTTTATCGAATTAATATGCCTTTTTGTATTTTAATGTCACAAGGCTCGAAATGGAATATGGTCCTGTTCCCGACTACTCCTGAGGCAGGGATACATTTTAAAAGGCCGCCAATGCACAGAGTCAACCATTAGTAGAAAAGTGGAAAATATTTACTGCTTCCAAAGGATAATAAACGAAAAACGCTTGTGGTTGGTTCATCTATTTGAATGGTTTTTTGGCGTAGATTTTTTTGTTGTTGTTGTTGTTGTTTTTGTATATTTTTTTTTGGTTTATAGCCACTTTTATATTTGTTATTTTGTAAATATTTCAGAAGAAAAAAAATACCTTTTACGATGCCTTAAAGTTGTTTAGACGATTTTATGAGGCATCCATATGAGCAGAGGATTTTGATGGATGAATGGCATCGTTGATGGGGCACTTGGTCTCGCGTGTGCGGAATGTTAATGTTTTGGGCGTCATTGGGAGGTCTTCTTTCTGCCATAAAAGGTTATAAAAGAACTTACAGACAAGTAGAAAGTATTGTTGTCCTTTTGCGTTACTTAGTTTGATATTTGTGAATAAGAAAAATTTCATCATCTGTATACTCTTTCTTCAAGGCTTTAGGGGCTTATAAAATCCAGATATTTGTTTTTTTTTCCTTGGTAGAAAATATAATTAAATGTTGACTTCATGTTAGACAGCCATTTTGTCTGTTCTTGCGAACTTTATGACACAAAATTCAATCTTTTACCACGAGAACTAAAATATTAATTAAAAAACTCCCTCGATCCGTTTATTGATTGAAAGTCAAGCCAAAAGAAAGAAAGACAAAAACTGGAACTTAACATTTATTAATTTCAACGTCTATTCCTGTGCATCTTTCAAGAAAAACTTGCAAAACTTTGTAAACTCGAAATTGATTTTTTCGTAAAATAAGAGAAAAAAACTAATAATCTCGAAAACATTTTAATCCTTCGATATTGCTGCGTTTGATTCGTTTTGTTTTTTTCCTTCGTTCACTTTAACACTAACTTGAAACCCCATTCATCGTTGTCGGCCATCATCCCTGTCGTAACTATGTCCAACTAATTTAAATTAAGCTCAAACTATTAATTGAATAACACTACAAGGCGACACGGGGTGAGCGGGTGCGACACGCACAAACTTTTACATCTAAAGACAAAGATATACGAAGCAAAACAAAATTTCTATCTGTTGGATACACTTTTAAATCCATGGCCACCAACTGCGGATATCCGCTTAGGGAAGTCTTCTTCGCCCGCCTGGCGTGGCGTGTCGTCGTCCTTGTTTTGATCGAATGCAAGAATCCCTCGAAACAGTTTTCATAGAATAAGAATAAAAATAAGATAAAATACCAAATCGTAAATAAAAGAAGAAGTATTAATCCGATGGAAAAGTTTCTTTGGTCCGAAGAAGTTTTCCTACTTGATTCGTTGTTTTTTTTTTTATTATTTTTCTCGGTGTATTTTGCTTAAATGAAACAAGTGTCTACGAGTTTAGCTTGTCAAGTGGAAATTTTTATCTTCGGTTATCTTCGTTTTTTTGTGGAATATTTCCTTCAAAATCCTTTTTGGTTTTTATTTGTGTGTGTTTTTGAAAATTCAATTCTATTTTGATGGTTTCCTTTGGAAGTTTCTTTTAGGACAAATTAAAAATAAAAATACAAAAATTTGCCGAAACTTTTGTTTTGAAAAATCCAAAGTGCATTGTTATTTTTATTTCTTGTTGATAAGGAGCTATACTACATTTTATTACATATTTCCTTGGTTCCCAGGCAGCGAAACGAATATGGCAAGATAATAATTTTTGTGTTCCCAATCTGTTAAGATGTTGGCGAAGTAGAAAATTCTCTTTACAATAAGGCGAACATACCCTTTACGAACAAGTAGCCTTTAAATGAAGTTTCCGATTACGACAAATAATTGTTAAACATAATACGTCATCTATTACTATCTTCAGATAAGGCAAATGTACTAGCAGCTTATTTTGTTGCTACCTGAGAACGTAGATCATTCAATGGGACAGGTATATTTCCCCGCTAGTACAGTTGCAAGATCCTTTCGAGATTCCGATAGTAGCAAATCCGCTGGTCCTGATGGTATACCCCTATTCTTCTGAAGAGGTGTTTTTCACCGCTGGCAAAACCATTGCATAAGCTTCTCCACTGCTCTTACTGTTCTGGAATCTTCCGTAGAAGATGGCAAACAGCAATTGTCCAGCCTGTTCCTAAAAAAGTGACCCTTTCTTCCCTCTCCTCTTCCTGACCAATAGTACTAACGTCACTTGTTAACAAGATCATGGAATCGCTGATCGATCATTCGCTCAAGAAATACCTCAAAGATCGAAAGCTTCTTATTGTCCGGCAATACGGCTTTCGCAGCAATCGTTCCACTGGTTATCTGATGCTTTATCTTAACGAAGAACCTATGTTTGGTTTAACGTGAACACCTGTCGATTATGACTTAATTCCACGGATTAATAGATAGAGAAGAGTGTCTAAGACGCAACAGCCTTCAATATTCTGGGCACTATCTCCCGTGGTACCAGAATATAGCGTCCGGTGGAGCTTCGCAACCATGAGGTCATTTCCAGTTTGAGTTCATGGAAAACTCATGGCCTGTCATTCCTCTCCCTAGGATACACACACCAGAAATCGATCGAAGTAGTAACCAATAACTAGTGTGCTTCCTTTTTCTCTTTATTCGCCTTGCGACGAACTAGGAAAGATACTCCTAATCTTTTGTTCAACTTACGGCAAACTATAGGAAAGATACTCCTAATCTTTGTTGACCTTACAGCAAACTAGGAAAGATACTCCTAATCTTTGTTCACCTTACGGCAAACTAGGAAAGATATTCCTAAACAAACAAATGCTCCGAAGATACTTACCCGGATCAACCACATGAGCAATATCTACATACACTCCCAGAGCGGAAAATGTGCATCATCAGCCATCCGTTCCACTACGCCCCTGTCAGCAGACAATGCTCCGAAGAGACTTACCCGGATCAACCACATCAGCACCTGTTCACACACTCCAGGACCGTATTGGAATTGCGCATCAGTAGCAATGACTCCGGTCCATCTGAAGGCGGTTCTCAGTTGGACGAGCTCGTTGGAGCCCCGGACAAGTCATTTACCACATCAGCACTCCTCCATACACTCCCACCTGCTAACGAATCTTAACGAAGAATGGAACAGATCTTTACATGATTTCGGAGAAAGTAAGATTATTGCGCTTGATATTTCTAAGGCATTTGATAGAGATTATCGAAATTCGTACGTTTAATATCAATGAAACCCTTATTCTTAAGATTAGAAATAACCTTCTGGATCATTCAATACATGTTGTATTGGACAAATTCAAGTATGATCTTCGCAAAATTAATGCTGTTCCTCAAGGCTCTGTTTTTTCTCCGACTTTCTCCTAATTTTATTAAATGATCTCTTGTCTTAAACTTCTAATCCACTTAATTGTTTTGCCCACGACTCTACCGTCAGCTTTTCATATTCATTCTCAAATTCTCGTCCATCTCCTTTGGAAGTGGAATTCCAACGATATCGTATAATAAGCACATTAAACTCCGATCTTTACAGCATTGTTAAATAGGGTATAAGAAATCTTCTGAAGTTAAATGCTTTGAAAGCTCAATGCTGGCTTTTGTCGTTGAAGTAAAATGCACCCCTTATGATATTGTCATTGAATGGCACTTGCATTGAAGAAGCCGAAAAACTCTCCGTACTCAGTAGGTGTATCAACCACGATCTTCGCTGGAATTACCACATTCTCGAGACCGCAAAAAACGCTACTAAATGCTAAGGATTTCTATATCGGGGGAAGAAATTTTTCAACACTTTTAATCAGGCTTATTTAATTAGAAAGGCATAAAAAACTAGAGTAGAACTCACATCTTTGGGCAGTTGCAGTCTAAATTTCTCTTCATTTATTGGATAAAATCGAGAACAGAGCGTTAAGACTGAAGGGAAACAGTGCTATCATGAAATCATTCCCATCTCTTGAACACCGTCGGAATGTTTCAATCCTTTCGTTGTTTTATCGCTTAGCAATGTTCACTCCTTATAGCCAGTTGAACTCTTTCCCTCAATCAGTTCACCCGTGGTACTCGTTTAGCTAAGAATGACCTTTAGTTCACCCTCGAGCCTAATTTTGGAAGTATTGTTAGATACAGAGATTCGTTTTTTTAATCGCACAACACGAATATGGAATAATTTACCCGGCACGCTTTTCCCTTGCCATTTCGATTTGCAAAAAACATTCAAGACGATTGTTCATCAGCACGTCCTTTCTCCCCACTAATTTCCCTAACGGTTGCGCTATTTTTATATTTAACATTATGAGGGTCTCAAAATAAATTCATGAACGTAGTGAATTATAAAAAAATTGAAGGTTTTGACTTCTTCCACATAAAGTGCAGCGGGATTTAAGGTGAGTTTTTTTTTCAACGCAAATGAACTAAGAACTGAACTAACCTCAAAAGAAACAAGAACTTTCAAAATCACCCTCACAGAAAACGGTGTTGCCATTTCAACGTTTTGCGCTTCTAAAAAATATACCCGCTGCTTGTATACGACACTGATATTTTCATAATCTTAGGAATGATACGTGATGTCCATGGCATTTTTGTAAGTATTGAGGCGAAAGTGAAGAAGATGGGTGTAGCTGTCAAGTAGGGGAAATAACAAGTTACACACTGTGATCGTCAAGAAAAGACAAACAATACCGAAGTCTAGTGGCTGTCTACACGATGGGCCATTCCGATGGCCTATTATTATGGAGTTGATGGTTTCGGATATGGCTTAGTACGATGGCCTAGGATGGCATTGATGTCGGTTTTTCGTGCTGACATCAAAGGATAGTAGGCCAGTGATAGCGATACGCATCCCACTTCTCACTGTAAATAAATTCCGACAGCGAATATCCTCATTGATCTTCTACATCCACATCGGTTAGGTGCCCCACAACTGTTGGAGACCCATTTCATCAACAAACTAATGATCCATCAATGACCTTTCCTGTACAGAGGCTATAAATCAGCTTTATAATTTTGATGAAAAAAGAGAATTTGGTTACCAAGCCTCTGCTATCAACTGAGTCAAAGATACCAACGCTAAGATTAAACGAAGAATAATTCTTGAGAATCAACGTTCCTTTATGAGACAATAATTATCTCGTTTGTGATACCAACGACTGAGGTTAATTCAATTTCGAAAATCCATACTTGAGCGACGATGCAGAGGTAGACGGCGACTCTGGTGCACGCAAGTAGAAGAGAACCTCAAACTGGAGACCGCAGACCGAGGTCACCTAAAGAAGATTGTTGGTTGAGTTTCTTTTTCCAATCAAGTTAGTAAGAAATTGGAAAATATCCCAGTTTCGAGAGTATAACAAAACTAAATGGGAACAGATTTATTACTTTTTCCGATAACATGACAACAGGGTAAAAAAGAAATCAAGAAGACACAAAAATGTCCTCACTCAAGGCCCTTTCTTAAGGCATTCAAATTGAATGTAAATAAAAGAAATTATTAGATATTGGTTAAATTACCATCATCAGAACTGTTGTCATCTAGAAGCCATTTGCAAAAATGACAGCATCTTCCGATAAGGCGATGGCTTTTGCCCCACCTCAACTTGTAGGTACGTTCAATCATATTAGAAAATTTACAAATAAAAAACAACCAACCAACTGTTGACCAGCCCTGCGGGAAACAACATCCATCATTCTTGAATTATTCATAAAAACAAACTACCTATAGTAAAACAAACAGAATACCCAAATATTAATAACAACCCATAAATCTTGTAAAATAAGTAATTTGCCTTCCTACCTAAACAGTGGGGTTTTTGGTCGTGTGGGTGGTTTGAATCCTCGAGCGCGATACAACTGAATGCAATTTAATAAGTATTCAACATAACAAAGAAAGGGAGCGAGTGAGAGGGGAGCATTATGAAAAAAAAAAACCTGAAACAAGGACATGAATCCTAGCGGGCTTACAAAGAGCTTTAACAATATTTTCCCGTGCTTGTTCAGTCTCCAGTCTATCCATTGTTATCCCCGAGCACTGGCGGGCTTCACTTGATTATGTTACCAATTTTTTTTGTTCTTTATTTTTTGCTTTGTTGTTTAAATAACAACATAAATGTAACAACATAAAATGGCTAAATAATGGCCAGTACACACAAAAAAATTATACAAAAACCAGGACAATCATTATCCTTCTCGTCTATCTTTCACCGAAACTGACCATAAAGAATGGCAATATGCGCCCAGTCCGGTGCCACCCCTCAATCAAAGGGTTCGAATTTTTTGTTTAAAAAATAAATTAAATTGTATTTTATAGCGTTTTTTCTGTAAACATTGTCGACGGTGTGTATAATATTTCACTCAATTGTGGTATTATTTATGGACGAATACAAAAACTACACACATAGAAAGGGAGAGATACAATAATAATAATAATATTCAGAATCGCGTGGGGCTGGAAATATCTGAAGGGAAAAACACAGAATGAAATCGAATGAAAAAGGAATTACTCACCGAATAAAGTGGTGAGCGATTAATCGCTTCCGTTCCGGAATTAAATTTGCCACCACACTTTTGGTGGTCGTTCTCGTCGTCCTTGTGTGTTGGCTCTCGGCTATCTGTTCCCAGAACCAAGTGAATAACTTGAATGAACAAAAACAAAAAGAGGAAGAACAGTATGTTTGACAGTTTCTAGAAAGCTTTGGATGGAAACACAATTGTTTTAATGGTCGTTTAGGCGGAAGAAACAGGAGTAAAAATAGCAAATAAATGTGAAATATTTAGATAAACAACTACACATACTTAAATCGACAAAAAGGAAAATACATAGTGGCCCAAAAGTTGCTTTGTTACGTATACTATACATGCAGTTCTCCAGAGGTTTCTGTGGGTCACCAGGATAGAACTGTTGAACCAAATGGTTCTTGTAAGGCTATATAGATACAGATTTTTCCTCAAAACTCGTTGAATCGTCCTACGTGGTAGGCCTAACTGCGTTGAACATCATTATATCGATGTTTCAGGATCGGTTGTAACACTTTCTATGCCTCATATCTCCAACGTTCTCATATTGATCAAACTTGGCCACCACAGCACGAATAGTGGATGCTGTTGGATTATTTCTAACTCCACACAATTTACCACCTTGAGTACAAATTATTAACTTACTATTTTCAAAAAAAACTATTTAACAAGCTTAATGTCTAAGACGAAAAAAAAAATAACTTTAAAATATCTATGTATAAATAAAAGAGTTATTAATTTCTTACATAGGAAGCAGACTTTTGGTCCACCCTGTATATTTAAGTAGGTAGTTTGTTTGATTTTTTGTATAAGAATTTGTATGACAGTTTTTGAAAACAAAAAAAAACACTTTCCTTAAAAAAGTTATTTTGTGAAAAATAAAAAGGATTTAACCTACTTTTACATTTAAAATCAGTTAAGATAAAATGGTGACAGGTCTCGAAGTTTTTAAAAATTTAAAACCGGATCGGAATCCTGTAGTATGTACTTTTATATTTTCAATTCAAGTTTTTCTTTAATAACTTTTAAATGGAATATAATTTTATTATTTATATTTTATTGATCGATTTAGGGTTTTTTAAGAATATAATGTCGGTCAAGTGGGCGTCTATGGCCCTGGACAAAGCTTATGCACATTTTGCATAACATCTGTTGTAATTTCAGCAATTTCATATCTTATGTCTTAAGTCTTTAAGCTGCGAATATTGGCATAACCGCCTTCCTCCAGCTTTGGTACGATTAATTTTGAAGCCAATTTAATAGTTATGTCGACTTTAAAGGGTGGTTAAATTTTAAGGGCCGATGTTGAATTTGAACCACCCCTAAGAGTCAAGTTTTTTTCTGCATTTCATTTGACATTTTTCAATTTCAGACTAACTCAATTTAAACCATGGAAAGATACACAATCCAGCAACGCGTTAAAGTTATTCAGGCTTATTATGCACTGAACCAAATCGCGTAGGTGATATTGAAGAAAATATTTTGTTAATTTTTGGAAGAATCAATTATTCAAATCAACAATTTTTCATAGTATTTTTCTTCATTTTGAAGACTGACAGGCGTATCTATAAACAAATCTTAAAGGTTACTTAACTTTAAAATACCTCTAAGCAGCTCTTAAAAATGAAATCGGTATCTATTATCAATTTTCACATTTAAGTAACGTTACTTAAAGGCCTCTTAACTTAAACGCCATCAACCGCGTTTAAGGGTCACTTAAAGGCATTTTAAAATGTATTTTGACATATCGATTGTCATCTTTGAAATTTTGAAGTTTCAAATTGTGAGTTAGTAGGTATTGTTTGTTGTGATATTATATTAGAACTATAAAGTGCAACGATTTAAGAAACATAAAATTTGTATTGATTAAAGTATGTGTACGCGCAAAGAAATTTCGTCCACGCTTCCCTCTTAGCCTTTGAAGTGTTTGTATCGACACTTTCTTCCTCGTTGTTGGAAGAGAATAGGCGTTTTCCTAAATGCAGTGTTGCAGCGCATCGTGGATTTTGATGCCCTTGCAACGTTTTTCTTCACTCTGAAATTTACTTTTACAATTATTGGAGTGAACATTTTCTTGACTTCGTTTTTTGATTATAATTTTTTAACAACATTTGTTTCAAGCTAATAATATTTTTTTTTAAATACTATTAAGTGTGGTTTTCACATTGACAAATTTTATCAACTTGTAAAAGTGTCTTCAAATAATTTCTTTAAATCTTGATAAGTATTTTATTACAGTTGACGAAATTCTTTCAATTCGAAGAATTATCATAGTCATTTGTCTGTTTCGCTTTATTTTCTTCAAATTGAATAATTTTCTTCGAATGGAATATTTTTTTCTCTTCAAATTAAAGAAATTAATCCATTTGAAGAATTTTCTTCATTTTAATTTTATTTTAACTGTTCTCGAAGTGAAAAGTGTTCATTATATTAAGAGAACTTGTGATGTAAGGTTCCTCGTCCTACCAATTTAAGTTGAAAGTGAACAAATAAAATAGGGACAAGAATTTGCAAAGCAAGTATTAAGTTGTGATGTTTTGGATATTCCAGAAACATAATAAATTCAATGTAAGTAAGTAAGACATAGATTAAAAAAAATTTATTCCATTGCATTATTTTTTATAGAAGCTTCGGAAAGCATTGAGAAAATAATAAAGGACAACTGTACAGGGGTGGAAAAAGAGCGGCATTGGGCTTTAGACTTGCAGAGATATTAAAAGCCGAATCAACAGCAGAGATATTGGCAAAATGGAAGCAATACAAAAATTCTAAGGGCTTCAAACTGGTAATTTGTTATAACTTGCCAAAATATCTGTAGCTAATATTATATTTGTAACAAAAACCGAAGGTGTTGTCGGCTGGATTCCTAAACTGGAGGTTAGGACTTACCACGTAGAGGTATAAACAAACCCCAGGCCCCTAGTCCAATCAGAGAATCCGACCTCTCCTCCCTATACCACCGTTACAACCTCATGCCTACAGGAAACGTGAGGCTGATCCGGGCAGCAAGGAGGAGAGGGTGTCCAGGCTACGGCAGCGTGGCATGCTTGCATTAGCACAAACTAGCTCGTCGGCGGGGGGTTCTTGCTACCGCAGCACTGACTGTCGTTACGACTTCATGCCGGAGAAAGAAAAAAAAATACGTTGGTTCATTAATAAAACAATGAGACCCGAATCCGTTCCGTTAGAAGGGTGTAATTCCTATAGGGGGGAGAGAGACCATGATGTTGTTGGCCCTCCGGAGGATTTAACCCACCCAATGTATCAACAGATACCACCATGGTTACTGTTTCCTCCAATGCTATGCAGTAACCCCAGACCTGATATTACACCAGCTTACCACTTCACCATTTCATCGACACCTACCTCAGTTGCGTATCACCTTCCACCTCAAGCCTTAGGTTTAAGACTCCATCTTAATCCAATCTTAGCCAAAAAAAAATACGTAATGATAGCGAAATAACTTCCCTCCTAAAATAAAACACGTCAATCATTCAGAAATGAAAACCATGACAGGTTGAATCCATAAAAAGTAAGAGACGATGACATTGGATTTACTCAGAATTACAATCGTAGTTTTATTGTTGTTGGCCAAGCATGAGTTTAACACATTGAGTTATAAACATATTAAAAAAAAAAAACAAGATTGAAAATACAATGCAAAAAAAAATTTAAGAAAAAGTTTTTTGAATTTTTTAATTTTTGGTAGGGGTGGCAACCCTAATAGTTGCAAAATTTTAACTTTAATTTTCTTTCCAATTATAGGTTTTCTTTCTTTTTTTTTCTTTTAGTTTTAATTTTAATTGTATATTTATTAAAATTTTTTTTTTCAGTGTAATGCAATTATCCATTAATATTATTTGTTGTTATAAAAAAACAAATTTAAAATTTTTAACTTTATTTTTCCTTTTTTTTTTTTTCTTAGTTTTATTTTTATTTGTATATCTATTTTTTTTTCAGTGTAGTGTGATTATCTGTTAATATTATTATTGGTTGTTGTAAAAAAAATATATATATTTATATATCAAAACAAATCAAAAAAATTTTAAAGAGGTAAGTATGGTATTGTCATAAAAAAGAAACTTACTTTGTCATCCGAATATCGTCACTGCCAAGGAGGTGCACCGCTTTGGAGTACTTATCCTATAGTATGACGTTCTGCAATTAATTAAGTTTATCTTGTTTTGTTTTGATTATAATTAGTTTTTTGTTTTTTTTTTTCTTAAAAAAAAAGAATCATTTCCAACACACTATCTTTCCCTGATTTGTTAAATTAATTATATTTTTTTTTGTTTACTCTTGGCAACTTTACATTTATGTGGATATTATTTGGTTTTATTTTGACTTATGGGTACTTATAAATTTAAGACACCAACGACACACTAGACACAAGAGGAAAGAAGGGGGGTAGACACAAATGAAGAAGGTAGGTATTGATAGGTAGGTATGTATGTAATGGTAAGAACACTTTGGACACACTTTTTTCACAAGGTAAGTAATTTGTTTGTAGGGTGCTGCTCCGTTGATTTCAGGTATTTTCTCCGGTAAGTTATTTTTCTTCGAATTCTCCAGGTCAGGTAAGTTAGTATTCCAGGTAAGTAGGTATTCAGGACTTCAGGTAAGTTCAATTAGGTATAACGTTTTTTTTCTGTATTTTTGTTTTCTTTTCTTTTTCTTTATTTTTTCCCAGGTTTTCAAGGTGAGTATTTATTTTTATTTTCAATTTAGGTAAGAAAATTGGTGTGTTATTTGGTGGGTAGGGATAACTTTTTTGTTGTGAGCAGAGGGGCTATCAAGGGTTTTTATTTATTTTTTTATAGGGTATGTTTCGATATTTCTTGTTTTTTTTTTATTGTATCGTGCACTATTAGTTTTCCTATATTTTCTTTTTTTTTCTTAAGAGGAAGGTATGGCACACTGTTTTTTTTTTTTTTTGTTTGTTATCACTGCGTATGTATATTAGTTTTTTTGTTTTTTTTTGTATACTAAAACTTTTGTTTTATGGATTATGCATTTTGGTATGCATACCCAAACACTTAATTTTATCAAATACTTTTATTAGATTATCTTTTTTTTTGTTTTTGTTTGTTGAAACTTTTAAGTTTATTATATAAATTTTTTTTTATCAATTTAATTGAGGCACTTTTTTTAGCGCGCGTATATAAGTTTACGACAAATATTATTTTTTTTTTTGTCCTTATTTACCGCGTTACTTTGACTTTTAATTTTCTATATCGACCCGCACTGCTAAAGCTTATCCACCAACTGTCCTTTGCTATGCTAGAAAAAGTTCCTCTTTCCCAAGCTGCAAATTGGCTCCGCCTCTTTTCCAGCAGTTTAAAGTTGAAACTATCGGTGTTTTTCCCAGTTCGATGACCTGATCAAGTCCGGCTACTAAGGATTAGCGGTCATTCTGATAAAAATGTTTGATTTTTGTGCCGTTTGACAAAATTAAGTATACCATACTCCATGTAGAGTGCCGGTATTTTGTAGAAAGACAATACCCGTTTTTTTTTTCAAATGGTTTCTATTATTGAATTTTGATATTATTATAGTCAAGGTGGTTGGGTTATTATATAATTATCATTATTGTTATCATTATTATTATTATTATTATTATTATTATTATTATTATTATTATTATTATTATTATTTTATTTATTTAAAGGGTTATAATTATTATTAAATAAGACAAAAATCTATGTGTCGTTTCCCACATATTTTATTTCTTCAGATTTTCGGATTTACAGGACAGATTTCGAAGAAAAATTCATCAATTTGAAGAACACGATGCATGATATTGATGAAATAAATGTGTCAAAATGAAATATTATTTTTGTTGATTTGAAGAAAATGGTGCATACATTTGAAGAATATTTATTCAATTTCAATAAAATAAAACGTTACGATGAAGATTTTTTATCAATATGATGAAAATATCACTTGAAAATGATGAAAATTTGTCAAATTGAAGAATAACTTTTCAATTTGAAGATATAAATAAGTTTAAATGAACAATTTTTATAACATTGATGAATATTTCTTCAAATTGAAGATAACCTTATGTTAAGTTGAATATTGATTATTAACTAAATTTCAAGAAAGAAGAATGAAATTTAATGAATTTCACAAAATTTTGTGGATTTAACACCATAACGAAAAATGTTATGCATTTCTTCAATATGACAATATTTCTTGAATATAACCAAATTTTCTTCAAAACAACGGATAGGTTTTATTGACCGTATATTGATCACCCTTTCTTCAATTCTACCTACTTTTTCTTCAATAAGACTACCAAATTTGGTTCAGTGTGTTATGAAAATGGGCGTTCAAATCAAAATGCATATCGTGCACTTCGTTATTTTTTCGGTCAATTTAATCGTCCAAATGTTCGTACAATCGGAAAAATCGTGCAAAAATTTGAGCAAACCGGGTCTGTAGGAGATGTGAAAACACCAGTGCATGGTCGTACATCTCGTACTGCAGAAAATATTGCTGCTGTTCGCGACAGTGTGGCTGAAGTGCCGTCCACCTCAACTTGTCGTCGTGCCCAACAATTGCACCTCTCACGCTCGTCGTTGATGAACATTATGCATAAAGACTTCCATTTACATGCTTACAAGGTGCAATTGACTCAATATCTAAAGCCTCTTGATCATTTCAAGCGTCGTCAATGGTCAGAATGGTGGCAAGAAATGGCAACAGTGGATGATCAATTTTCGAAGAAAATCATCTTCAGTGATGAGGCACATTTTCACCTCACGTCAATAAGCAGAATTTCCGCATTTGAGCGAATGATAATCCAAGAGTGATTGTCGAAAAACAAATGCACCCACAAAGAGTGACTGTTTGGTGCAGTTTATGGGCTGGCGGCATCATCGGGCCGTATCTTTTCCAAAATGAGGCCGGTGAGGCAGTTACTGTGAATGGTGTTCGCTATCGTGAGATGATAAGGACCTTTTTATGGCCCGAATTGGAAGATATGGACGATATGTGGTTTTAACAGGACGGTGCCACTTGCTACACAGCTAACGAAACAATGGCTCTTTTGCGCGACAAATTCAATGGCCGTGTTATCTCACGTGGTGGCGATGTCAATTGGCGGCCAAGATCATGTGATTTGACACCGTTGGACTTCTTTCTTTGAGGTTATTTGAAAGAAAAGGTGTACGTCGATAAGCCAGCAACAATTCAAGAGCTAAAGAATGAGATAATTCGGCACATTAACGGCATAGAACCTCAATTATGCCTCAGCGTCACCGAAAATTTGGACCATCGGATGGAGGTGTGCCGCGGAGGTCACGGCGGCCATTTGGCCAATATTTTGTTCCATACATAATTGAACCATACCAATATTATCATAATAAAAAGAAATGACAGTAATTTTACTCAAAATCAACATCGGCAATTAAAATTTCACCACTCTTTATAACAAAATACATTTCTATGACAGTTTCTTTTATATTTGGTCCTCAAATAAAATTAGAATAAATAGAATCACAAGAGAGGCAAATGTTTGTAAATTTCACAAAGGCAAACAAAATGTTAACTGTTAAGCTGTTTGAAAAAAAAAATACCACTCGCTTCATATCGAGTTTATAGTGATGTTACACTTTTACTCAACAAGCGTGCTTGCTGGACATTATTTTCACAGCATTTGTTAGAAGAACTACTCGTACTATTCAAACTCTCGGAACTTGCACTTCCTAATCAATTGGTAAGAATAATCAAATAATACCTAGCCCATAGACTATTTTATGTACAAGTAGCAAAACACGTGTCATCAACCAAGGGAATAAACGTATACTGCTAATCAACCAGCCAACGTACCAGAAACAAAAACGAAGCTTTATACATACATACGCCCCCATTTTTTCAGCAGAGATTGCTGCCAGAAGAGTGCAATAGCACATTACAAATCTATGGGAATACTATTTCAAATAGGGACTGAAGATAAACAGGACCGAACTCACCTGCTTCTGAACACCAGTGACTGTCATTCGAAGACGAGTGTTTGTAACACGATATGATGCGATCAAACTAGAGCTTCCAGACACTGTAGTAACAGCCAAATTATCAAAGAAGTACATACTTGGGAATGAACCTTTCCAACAAACTGAAATTCAAGAAGAAAGCAGATTTTGTGTTGAAGATAGCCAACTATTCTTTGCTCTTTCCTACCTGGTTTCCTATATCACCTAAAGGTATGAAGAAGATGAAGCATTTTGAAAGAAATAAGCTCCGCATTTGCACTAGACTACACCGTAACCTACATAGATACTGACGGAGAAATATTTATAAACTTAGAAGCTGTGCGAAGAAGTCACATTAATACCACTGGACCAGTATTTGCTGCAGCTCCCCGGAAAAACCTTCAGCCCAATTTAGAAGTGCAGCAACTCCTCTAGTATTATTTAGAGCCTAGTGACAGGTAACTAGACGCCCGAGCCATCACTGACAATTAACTTAAAGAAATCATCCATAACGACAACACACCTTTTTACGAGATGAGCAACAATCAGTACTTCAGAATATAAAAAGCCCTTTCATCAAAAATTATTACAAATTATTATTAGTCTTAAGTCAAATTTTATACAAAACAAATTGAAAAATTAAAATTTTTAATCTAAAGAAAAAAATCGTATAAATAACAAACTTTTGAATGCTTCCAAATTTTTAGATAAATATGTATGATCTAATGTATTTTCGAGTTCTTGAGATTACCTCTTGAAATATATCTCAACTCAACTCTATCATCAAAGTTTCACAGATCAATATTTTTGAGAAAAATTCTAAACTCTACACACAGTTAAAAGTAGTCTTGTGATAATTGAATGATCAAACTAATTCAGTAACTTTCCTTTTAAATTCAAAAGCATACTTGTAACTTTATCCAACTCTCTCACGCTTTATATTTTTCCTTTCATCACAACTTCAGAGAAATAGAATTATTGAAAAATTCTTTCATTGCCCAGCTTTCACCGCCTTATGTCCTTATAAAAATAACTCTCAGCTGTTCCATTCCCAAACGATTACGCGATTGTCTGACGAAATCTGTAAGATTCCCAAAAGAAATAACATTATGATAGTTGTAATCCTTAAAGATGCTCTTAGGAAAAAGAAAAGAAGAAACAATAATCTACTCTCGTGGACTATAGTCAAGACTTATACGTATACATAGTTACCACCACAAAACTTTTTTTTTATGTGCATTTCCTTCACAAAAGTAGTCAAAACTTGAAAGCAAAATACATATCTCCATAGTTTTTCCTTCTCAGAAAAAAAGATAACAAAAAAACAAAATAGTTGAAGACTACAAAAACAAACTTTTTCCATTTGAAACGCTTCAAGGCCAGACAACCGACCGACCAATCCAATGATTTACTCCATCGAGGCCAGGATATCATTTATGCCCTCCAGTGATGCACTCTGTGAAAAGACCAAGAAAAAGGGAAGAAACGGAGATACTAGAGTTTGCTCTTGCTACATATCTCCCTGATGCCGAAGCAAGGAATTCCAAGAAGGATTTAAACTGTTGTTGGCCCCTTTCCGTGTCGGTTTTCCTTCGCCATCAAAACATCCATAGGATTCATTCAAACCAGGGAGGTTTTATTTTATTGAAAAATCAGAGAAAAAATGGAGAAACTCTTAAAATATCAAGGATATCTTACCCACATATGAATTGTCATTCTTGTAATATTTCAAATGTCATTTCCACTCTTTGGTCCTTTTTCTATTACTTCGGGAAAGAAATTTCCAACAACGCTCAGTATTGCATTCTTGAGAACTGAAAAGAAGAAGCAGCATGCAACTCACAAACTGTCATCAAATGAACCACACATATTCGATGAAAGAGAACTGACATTAACAAGGTTTCCAAGAAGTTTCTCGCAAACATATTTTTCATTTTAAGGACATACAGGTGGTTCAAGGAAGAAGTTTTCATCTTTCCTAACAATCAAAGCAAAAATCTCAAGAATTTCCTTCGATTAAACTCACAAATTTTGAATTTAAAGAGCATATACATATATTTCTCGAGAAAAAAAAACAATACTAAACCCTACGAACAGAGAAAACCTTCTTCCCCGAAATACGAGTATGTGACCACGAAAGATGAAGAACCAAAAACTTAGCGCGTAACTTATACACGCTACGTCCTTCTTCCCGCACACCAGCTGATATTTTACTCCATTGAAACATCCCCATACCTCAAAAACTTTTTTCAAAAACTTTATATTCATTGAAGATCAATGGTATTCCTTTGAAGGTTGCAAGCTGCTTTTTTTTTGTTTTTATGGAACGATTTGTGAGGAGAGAAGGGCGTCTGTGATGTACAGTAAAGTGGCTCTATTCTATAAGATGAAACGACGACGAAGACGCCTCTTTTTTAGGATTATAGGTGTGTTACAAATGTGATAATGGGAAAAGTTTGTAGGAAAATTTTCATGCGGATGCATGAAACCTATATGAGCATGACGAAGACGAGACACCACACACATGCTGACTGCCATGTGTGAAAATGGTAGAAAAGGGACATTTTAATGGATTTCCTGAGGAGGCAGTTTTTTATTGGGTTTACGTCTTACTTTTTTATATTTAAAGTTTTCGATGAAATATTCGGAGAAAAGTTGAACTTATTTATTCTTCGATTGTCAGTGGATTTCACAGAGTGACGAGAGAAATTAGGTTTTTTTGTGCAATGAATTCAAGACCACATGATGGGATGTTAGAACAATAACAACATAAAATATGGGCAAGTGTATGGAAAATGTCAGAAAAGCTTATAAGTTTAGTATACAACCATTTGCAGTACCTTTAAGCTCTTGCGATATTCTCACATGTTTCCTAATGATGTCTTTATATTTGATCTAAGTATAGGCTTAAACCAAACTTAATACTTTGATTATTGAGAATAAAGGAACAAGTTTTTGTCATACAATCTGTTGGTCTGTGCATCCTTGTGTCCATACGTCTGTGCGACTACTCTTCATAGGGCTACTCTGTCCATAAAATATTGGCAGCACAGGCATTATGGAAATTTTTTTCTTATAAGTAATATCTACCTATTTTCTGCGACTGATTTGCAGGACTGGATCGCTCGAACTTGCTCTTATGCTTCAGAGACTTAGAATTTTTAAAATGAATGTTCTTTTGAGAAAAATATAAATAGGCATTAAATTAATTTTTAAATGACTAAACAACTCCAACCATCCCAAGCAAATATGATATTTTTTTTCTGTCGGTTAAAATCTTCAAAAGACAATTGGTAATATTCCGCACCAAGCAGTGTGAGAGTCTTACCCCATGAACCCCATAAAAACCACCGGGATCAGAACCAATATATGAAAGATCGACAAATAATTGTTCTTTCTTAATTTATAATCCCATAGGGGAAAGTTTAAAATTTTAATACTTTCCCATAGCTTTAAGATTGTGATGTACTTTTGTCAAAGGCTGAGGTTTTGCTCGCCGATTTACCGGGGTTCTATCTAAAGTAGTACTAACTTCAGATTTTAACGTCAGTATTCCTTTATTTATAAAATATCGAAAGCAAATCTTAACTTAATTTACATTTATTATTTTATATACCATTTCAATAATTATATATCTTCTTCGTTGGTATCCTCGGTTCGTTCTTCTATGAGTTTTCAACCTCTGTAGATATCCCTTAAGTATTCGTCTTGTTACTGTAAGCGGGTGGAGTACAGTATAGAAATAGATGAACAGGTACAGATGGTACTTCACACTTGATGCTGGCAGTCTTCGGATGAATATGTCAATCACAGACGAATCCGGCAAATCACGGACGAATCCGACAAATCACAGACGAATCTGGCAAATCACAGACGAATCCGGAAAATCACAGACGAATCTGACAAATCACGGACGAATCCGGCAAATCACGGACGAATCTGGCAAATCACGGACGAATCCAGCAAATAACAGACAAATCTGGCAATCACAGATGAATCTGGAAAATAACAGACGAATCCGGCAAATCACAGATGAATCTGGCAAATCACGGAGGAATTCGGAAAATTACGGACAAATCCGGCAAATCACAGACGAATCTGGCAAATCACGGACGAATTTGGCAAATCACGGACGAATCCCGAAAATAACAGACAAATCTGGCAATCACAGACGAATCTGGCAAATCACAGACGAATCTGGCAAATCACGGACGAATCTGGCAAATCACGGACGAATCTGATAAATCACGGACGAATCCGGAAAGTAACAGACAAATCTGACAATCACAGACGAATCTGGCAAATCACTGACGAATCCGGTAAATCACAGACGAATCCGGCAAATCACAGACGAATCTCGCAAATCACAGACGAATCCGGCAAATCACAGAAGAATCTGGCAACTCACGGACGAATCCGGCACATCACGGATGAATCCGGTAAATCACAGATGAATCTGGCAAATCACGGACGAATCCGGCAAATCACAGACGAATCTGGCAAATCACGGACGAATTTGGCAAATCACGGACGAATCCCGAAAATAACAGACAAATCTGGCAATCACAGACGAATCTGGCAAATCACATTCGAATCTGGCAAATCACGGACGAATCTGGCAAATCACGGACGAATCCAGAAAATAACAGACAAATCTGGCAATCACAGACGAATCTGGCAAATCACGGAAGAATCCGGCAAATCACAGACGAATCTGGCAAATCACGGACGAGTCCGGCAAATCACGGGCGAATCCGGCAAATCACAGACGAATCTGGCAAATCACGGACGAATCCGGCAAATCGCGGACGAATCCGGCAAATCACAGAATTGTAATGCTTCATTACAAGATCATTTTGAGTCTTGGTTCTTCTAAATCTCCGAACATTGTCTCTTATATTTTACACGGTTTCCATATCGGAGCCGGTCTGAATTCTCAGTCGCTGATTGTGTGATACAGCTTGTTTTCAACCATTTCTGTGACCATTTCCATTTTAAGGTCACGATGTAGATCGCTATTTCTTATGTACCAAGGACCTTGTTTTGAGAATTTTGGATAGGTTCAGCATTTGTTTTCTTTGTACAGTCCCATAGCTAGATACCATACGTCCAAAAGGGGTTTCAGCACCTGAGTACATTTTTTTTTTCTGGATACGAGTAGATAAGCCAGAGTTCTGTCGTAGTAACCAATATATTTTCTTGATGTGTTCTTTCCATTTTAGCTTTGCATCCAAAGTCATTTCATGGCATTTGGCAGTATATTAGCGTAAGGTACAGCTTTAATGTACTTTATGTCTCCGATTGTTAGCGAGATTAAAAAAAAATATCATGTAATCTTTTAATCAAAACTATCCATGAGATAGATAGAATACTTTGAAAAATTTAACGGATGTTGCTTGTATGTTTGCTATAACATAAAAACATTTAGCATCGCTATTAAAATATTTTTGAGTGTGAACCAACTATGTCATAAGTAGTCTAGAAGGCATAGAGCTTAGGTAAGAGATTCTGAGAGCAGTCAGAATTTTAAGGAATAGCCATTATATTGATGATGTCCTCAAGTTAAATAATAACCTTACCCTTCCGAGGTTCTATTTTCGAGTTAATTTTCAAAGAGTAATAAGACCCAAAAAGTCAACAGATAATGATTAGGGAATTTATACGTAAGACATTAGAAGAGTGTACATAGCTACAGATATCACCACCACTCGAAAACCAGGGCATAGTTTCATATCTCTGAATATTTTATGGACAGTATTCTAATAAAATACACAGTTGCATTCCTCCCCTAAAAAAACTCAACTGTAATACTCGCGCTTCTAGGAATGCTCATCACTCCGTAGAGATTCTTTCTGTAGTCGCACAACACGAATGTTGAATGCTTCCCCTAGCTCTGATTTTTCAAAACCAATGAGCATCGCTTATCTTTGAGTTTAACCATTTTAATGGAAGTGCTCGTACAGTAAAAAAAAAACAGCAATAAAACTACAGCTAAAAGTGTCTTAAAAACCATCTAAGATTTGGGACACAAGGAAGACTTTCAGTTTAAAGTTCAAGGCATCGCGTGGGTCAGAATGCTTGCTCAAACTTCATTGCAGTTCTGTGAACCCTCAAGCACTTCGAAATGTTTAGAACTCAGCTTACGTGTTCGCTTTTGGCTTGAAAGTTTTGTTTACTTTTTCAACCTAAGTTCCATCCTCAACTATAGTTATTGCCTTGTTGGTAAAGCTTTCCAATAGCGTCATCAAACAAACCTACAATTATTTAAACTAAGCTCTTTAGATGACAAACCTTAAAATAGAAGAAAAACAAAAAGCAACTTTCCCTTCTAGCACATCCCAGAAATCTACCTAATTGTTTTCTAAGTGAATGATGAGAATGACAACATTTCTATTCGAATCACTTGACAAACCTTTCCATATATTCGTTTTAACTCAATAACTTGTTCTTACTATCCTGGAAATCACCCTTAATCCTTTAACCTTTCACGTATGTATATGGAGCTCTACAGTGACAGTTCAGATTAAATTACTCTTTATACATATTCGTTTGTTAGTCTTTCCAAATATCAAAAACACTCTACAATATTACAAATGCAAACACACTTGACAGATTAGAAACTACTAAAGTGACATTTGTTCAAATACATAGCCTTACATTTGCAGACAACTTGACAGATGATTATACGAACGCAACAAAATTGATTGTTTTAACTTTCAAAGTCATATGATGATGGTATCCAATCCAATCGGCATCAACATTTAGATTATGAGTAGAAGAAGAAGCAACAACACACTCTGAGGCAATTTCATCCATGACAGCTTATCTGTCAAAAGGCTATAAGTTTGCATTCTCAAACAAACAGGTTTTCATAGAAAATTATAGTTCTAAATGACATCTTCTCACCTTGCTTCAACAAAAAAAAAAGGCAAGATAGTTGCCGAATGCCAACCTTTGACAAGTCACAAGACAACAACTACTACATTCATAACAACGACAAACAGCAACACAAAAGCAATTTGTAAATGAATAATGAAGAACAATGGAATTGCTTGTCAAACCGGTTTATGGTTGTTGCCATTTTGGGGAATTTATCGTAGGCCAGGTACCTACAATGGCCGGCCAAAAACCCATTTTCAACTCCTGTCAGATAGATACACACGCTCTTATTATTAATGCGAGAGAAACAACAGGCCTAATTAAATGCCTCACATACACACACACACACACCAGCAGACAGTGTTAAGCTAGACGATGTTAATGCAAAGTGTTTACTGTTTTACAGGAAACAATCTAATTCGAGTTACATTCAATTATGTCGGACATAGAAAATCGGCACAGAACCTTCATATCCTATAACCTATTCGCCGCTGCTGCTGCTGCCACTACACCTTAGTCATCGTCAGTCGTAGATATGGTGAAGGACGCCCCCACCCACTCCATGCTCTAAGTTTTCCGAGATTTGTAGACTTTGCAGAGCAAAAGGAAATCTTGTTATCACGCCTGCCAAGAGGTCTTCAGAAGTCATACGTTTTCTGAGAGCGAGTTTTGGGAATGTGTTGCACATGAAGGACGATATGGCTTTTGTCTCGCACTTCTGCATTCAACAGAGAGGAAACCTTCAAGAGGAGAGATTGTTCATATGGGTCTTTTGCTTTGGTGTATGTCATCGTGTCACGCTCAAGGATATTTATGTTGAATTGAATTTGGTTTTCTTGAAAGTTTCTGCATCGCATCGTCATACATCAAAACGAGAACCGCACCAGCACCTGGTGGATACCTCAATGCTCAAGAAAATCAAGGCAAACAAGTGTAAACGTCAAGTGATGCTGGTTAGGTTTTGCTAATTGATTTAAGAGGCAAATTTCGTTGAGAGGATGATGATGATGTGTTGTAGGTTTATGCATCTATGTAAGTGAAAGATGATAAATTTAATTTCCTTAAGATTTGTATACCTACCTGCTGACAAGATAGAAGGACATTTTGCTAATTTAATAAGATTATTATGGATGGGAGGAAGGCTAGTTTGGCTTGTTGTCATGACCTCGTACTGGTTTGTCAGAGATGCCTAAAAGAAAATACGTATTTCGAAATAAACTGATCTCTTTAATCAATTTGATCAAAAATGAAAAGTAAAGGATTTGTGGATTCCATATTAATTTTTATAATATTTACTAACTGAACTACTTAGGTCCTCGGATCTATTACGTCCTCGATGATTCCCTTACGGGACATAGAAGCTCCACTACTCCTATGCGCCATCGTGTGAGCAACTCTTCTCCAGTTGTGCTGGTTCCTGCTGGACCATTATTCGCCAAGTACTTCTAGGCCGGCCCACTTATCTGCCTTCTTGTGTGAGTGGATTCCACTGCATCACTTGACCTGCAATGCACCCATCGCATTGCATTCTGAACGCTTTTTGATTCGGCTGCTTACGTCCAGTTCAGTTCCGCCACCCGTAGAGACAATACTCCCAAGATATTGGAAATCATCTACCATCTCTATCGATTGTCCAGAAATATTTACTTGGATTGATGAGAGAGTTCCAAGGCTGATCCTTTTAGTTTTTGCGGAGTAGATCAAAGCTGCATCCAGTACGTAACTTATGACCAACAGGAACAGTATTGATGACAGAATATTGTTTAACTCCTTTTTGGATTTCAAACTCCTCTGACAACCTTCCTGTATGGAAGACGTGACATTTCGATCCATCATTATGTAGCCTTGATAATAGCAATCAATTCATCTGGGATGCCCCTCCTGTGCAAATCAAGCCAGATAAATTCTCTATTGACACTGTTGAACGCTTTTTCGAAATCGATGAACAGCGGGTGAAGTTGTGATCGATATTCGACGTGCTGTTCGATGATGATCCGCCAAGGTGTTGATGTGATCCTCACAGGAAGATCTTTTATTCAGTCCAATTCTACCAGTATTCTTGTTACTGCAGGCAGAACGCATATTCCTCTCCAGTTTTTGCGCTGAGTGAGATCTCCTTTCTTTGAGAGTTTGACAATCATTCCTTTTATCCACTCTTCAGCTCTCTGTTTCCCAAGCTCTTCAGAAAAAAAATACCGTCAAGTCCAACGGTTTTGTTATTCTTCAGTGCTTTGGTGGCGGTAATGATTTCTTACAATACCAAATATTAATAAGTTCCACAATTCACAGAACTTTCGACTACAATTTTTTTTAAATTTTAACAAAACATCAGGATGGAAAAGTTTGGAACTCGTTTTTTAAAAAACGTCATATGAATACGTTCCACAATTTTTGTTTCAATGGGAAAGATAAATAAATAATTAATTTATGTTTGAAGACTATTGTGTAATATCAGCTAATTTCTCGAGTCATGGCCATCGAGTTAAAGATAAACATCCCGCTTGGGACGTATGGCAACTACGACCGTCTTAATTACTTTTTTCGAATCTTTAAGTGGTCAAAATGTTGCCTTGATAGAAATTTCTGGCCATTTGTCAAGAACGTAAAAAATTCAACTTCATCTTCGGTTCTAACGCTCATCTACAACAACATTGCCCCTCCTGTACTTGAGAACATAGGGCATTCTATAAGACAGGTATATTTTTTCACTCGTACAGTTGCAATAGTCCTTCAAAATATTGATATAAGCAAACCCGCTGTAATGATGGTATACCCCAATTCTTCTGAAAAGGTGTTTTTCATCGCTGGAAAAAACATTCCGTAAGCTTTTCCATCCTACTGTTCTGAAATCTTCCCTAAAAGATGGAAAACAGCATTTTTCCAGCCTGTTCCTTAAAAAGACGTTCTATCTCCCCTTTCTTTTACCAACTAATTGCACTTACGTTCCTTCTTTATGAGGCCAAGAAATCGCTAAGCATTAAATATCTCGAAAATCGAAAGCTTCTAAAAGACCGGCAATACGGCTTTTGCTGCAATCGATCCACTAGAGATCTAATGGCATACCTCACCGAAAAGTGGAACAGATCTTTAAATTTTTTTTTGAGAAAATAAGATTATGTCGCTTGATATTTCTAAGGCATTTTATAGAGTTTGGCGCCAGGATCTCATATCGAAATTGTGTTCGTTTGGCATCAATCAAACTCTTATTCTTTGGATTAGAAACCACCTTTTAGATTGTTCAATATATGTTGTGTCGTACGGTTTTAAGTCTGATCTTAACATAATAATTTCTGGCGTTCCCCAAGGTTCCGTTTTGTCTCCGATTTTCTTCCTCATATATATCAATTATCTCTTGTCTGAAACTTCTAATCCACTTCATTGTTTAACCCTCAGCTTTTCATACACTCTCAAGGAAACGTACATCTTCTTCGAAATTGGAATTGCAACGGTAACGTACATGCTTTGGCAAAGCAACTCATTTTACGATAATCTTTTTTCAATAAGTCTTAAAGCTGTCAATATTCCTTTTGCACTTCAATTAAACCGAATAGTCAAGCTAATACTGTTTACTTAATAATATAAAGAGCTGTATAAGCAATCTCTATTCCAAAACGGGGTTCAATCGCCCATCAAATATTATTATTATCATCAACAATTCCTTTATTTGGAATGCTCTTCTAAAGCGGTTTATCTACCATAATTTGAACCAAATTGCTGTTTAACACAAATAACGTTCCACCTAATTTATAAGTAGCTCATACACAACAACATACGACTGGAATATTAGCTTCGTGTAAACGATCACATTAAACGCATTAAATTTGCACCACTGATTTGAATATTTGTCAAAACCCTCCTTTATTGATATTTATATCACTCGCGTGCTTCGCAAATGAGGAGGAGACAAAGTAACGCAATATTGTCGACTCCAATCACCAAGCAAATCGTTTGTTGAACACCTATAA
Source organism: Philhelius festivus (assembly GCA_963931855.1). Classification (NCBI taxonomy): domain Eukaryota; kingdom Metazoa; phylum Arthropoda; class Insecta; order Diptera; family Syrphidae; genus Philhelius; species Philhelius festivus. The sequence goes on from OZ007557.1 coordinate 93,687,861, forward strand.
ATGTAACCACTTATCCTAATGCACATACACGCCTATATCTACGCTTATAACCCCTTGCGAGTATCCTTATTCTAAAATATATACAACTTGTGGGCTAAGAGAAGTTGAATAGTGAAGACAAGAGCCCAAACACTTAGAACGAAAAGGAAATTTAATCCATTGGGAATTAGTTGTTTTTGTTATTGGTGGTGTTCACAGAATTTTAAGCTCGAACAATAAGTGATTGTTGTTGTTGTCAATGGTGACAACCCACACATCAGAAACAGCCTGACGACTTGAAGAACACAACGCACATCCTTTGGCGGTTTTTGGTAATTTAATAAACGACACAAGGGCTTTGAAGATGATATTTTGACTTGAATTTACCAGATTTTAACCGAAGGGCTTACAAAAATTGCCATATCCTATTCTCTTTTCCAGACACATACATATATAACACAGCTAAGAGAAATGCCAAAAACCAATGACAAAAAAACATGACGCGTAGGAAGTCATCATAACCCATCAAGCACAAAGCGGAAATCCCGGTTAAAATTACGCAACAATAAACCGAAAAGTTGTCAGACGTAGGAGCGAGTACTTATTTTTGAAAGTAGATAAATAACAATGTTTGCCATGGCCGCAAGCAACAAATTTTAAGAAGGTTGATTATGGATTTTCAAAGGACTTCAATCTATTTGTATGTGGGCGGCGAAGTTGAAATTAAATTGCTCTCATATTTTTGACATTTCCAACTAAGGAAAATACACAAAAAATAAAATGCACGACTGGGTCGCACGAACTTGCTCTTATGTAACAGACTAGAAATTTTAAGAACGAATGTTATTAGAGAAAACTGTTCATAAGGATTAAATTATTTTTTAAATTCTTTTAGTAGTAAGAGACAAAAACATAATGCTATCCAAATATGAATTTATGCAAGAACAAAAATTATAAGTCGTTGTAGTGGTTTCTTAAAAAAAGCTTTTATGTACAAATTTTTTCAAAGCTTTTTAAGAAAAAATTTTGGTACGCCAATTTAAAGTTTTTATTATTGTTCGAATAAAAATAAAATTTACAAAAAAAAAAATATTGAGCCGTTTCTGAGATATCGAATTTTCAAAAAAAAAAAAGAAAAAATAAATTTTTTATTTCAAAAATTATTTATTTTAAAGTTTTGAAATGCAATGTGTTTTAGACTTTTTAGAAGCTTCTCTATAAAAATTTTCATTAAGATCCGTTATGTGGATAATGAGAAGTTCAAAATTCGAAAAAATGGTTCTATGGTAGGTACAAGCTGTAATATCTTAATTTCAATTTTTTTTTTATTAAAATAAAGATCGTAAAAATTAATTGAAAGAAAAAAAATTTTATCAAAATTCTCGCAACCGTTTTCGAGAAAAATACGATTTTTGAAAACCATTTTTTTTAATTTTTAAGCATTTGTATGGTAGGTACCTTTGGTTTTAGGTAAAATAACATTTTTTTTCTCACATCTTATAGATTATATTGAGAAACTTTTATTTATCAAGATTAAAAAAAATCTAGCGAGGGGTTTTCGAAAAATTGAGTTTTGAAAAAAAAAATTTAAGTTTTTTTTTAAAACTCCAAAAATTTTTTTTTTGAAAATTTGAGTACACAATTCTATTTAGGTTTTTGGGGAGCCTTAGCAAAAAAAAAAATATCTAAATCGGTAGTACCGTTTTCGAGAAAATCAAAAACAAAAAAAATGGTTCCATGGGGGGTACCCTCAATAATCATTTTTCTGAAAAATTTTTTCAACAAATACCTAGCTTTAATTAAATTAAATTTTTTTGTGTTTTTATTTTTAAAATCTGTCGAACAAGTTTTTGAGAAAAAAAAATGTTTATAAAATTTCGAAAAAAATTCGTATGGCAGGTACCGTTATTTTTGGTCTTAAAAAATCAAATCAAAAAACATCCGGGGGAAAAAATTAAAATCCATATCTACCAAGTTTGAAGAAAATCGGCCGAGCCGTTTAGCTGCAATCGAACGGACAGACAGACAGACAGAATTGCGAGACCCACTTTTTTAGTCTTCGCTATCATCGTAATGTCAACTTTGATCAAAATCTCGAGTTCGATTTTTTTTCCGAATGCATAACTTGCCTTATAGTACCTATAAGTCGCAAGTAAAAATTAAAGATGTTTAGATTTAATTGAATTAAACAATATTTTATAAAAAAGCACACATTTTAGGTTTTTGGTTTCTTTTGTTTATTTGATTTAATATTTGCTGACAACCGTCACCAACAAGCAAGCAGCAGAAGCTAATATTTACATCAACGAAAGCCTTACTTACAAGCCTACAACACTCATCAACTTCTTAAGGCGGCAGCAGCAATTAAATTGTCCAAAAAATATAAATAAATAAACAATGAATTACTACGGGCTTGCAAAGAAAAAACTGTAATACCAGTTGGTTAGTTGGGGAGTTGTACTTTTGAACACTTTTGAACCTCTTTTGATTGCCCGAAAGCAGGGACGCAACAACGGGGGGTGTCCAGGGTGTCCGGAAATCGATAGACACCCGAGTGACGATTTTTAAAACATTCTTAACCCCACAAACCCGGGGCGTAGCGAGGTCAAGCTTAAGGAGACGATGCAAACTATTCCCAAAGCCATTAACCCGACAAACCCGGGGCGCAGCAAGGCCAAGCTCGCGAAGACGACACAAGCTATCCCCAAAGCCATTCTTCTGCAAAAATAACACTATCCTAGAATTCGGAATCCTTGAGAACATGCCCCTTACCAAATGCAAGTCGGTGTCTGTGATTTTTCTGGCTAATGAGAGGCTTTTTACGAGCAACACGGCCATTAAAATCATGCTCGCGAAGCAAACGGCGAATGGTCTCAGCACAACATGTCTTGCCTAATTCTTATTGAACCTCAGTAGCAAGCTTCGGGGCCGATAACTTCGGGTTAATTTTAATTTTTCGAACAATGTATCGTTCGTCAGACGATTTGAAAATTTTGTTCGGTGCGTTTCTTCCTTTGTCTCTAACTCGATTTTCATGGACAAACCACTCCACTATATGCTGCACTGTAGAGGCACTTAAACCAACACATTTTCCGATTTGTCGAATGGATTGTCCACTTTTATAGTGGTGAATAACTAGTTCGCGAACTTCAATTGTTGTGCAATGACCCATTTAAAAAAAAAAGATGCGAATTGTTACTTTGGCACACTAGAAAATATGAAAAATTGATCACAAACAAACCTAAAGTGACAAACAAAAATAAAATGAATATCAATTGCGTGAAAATTTGGAGCATTAGGTGTACTAAGTTAGCTGTTTCAAATAAGTTGTGAGGTGTTTTTTGGTACAAAGTTACTATTCCCCATTAGTATGGTGAATGTGTAGGCTAATATGTAAATCCTCATATTAAAAATTACTTTTGAACGTACACTTAAGAACCTACAATTAAATTTTGGATATATACATTTTACCTTTTAAGATACACTGTTTTTATTTTGGAAATAAACACTGTATCAAATAAGCTGTGAGCCACTGTAGGTAATCCTTGAAAAAAAAATGGTTATGAATGGTACCCAGTAGCAATTTTTTTTTGATTTTCTCAAAAACTGTGGCGATTTTGATATTTTATTTTTTTAACTAAGTCTCCCCAAAGGTTTGGATAGTATTATAAATTCATAATCGTCTTTTTTGATTTTAATTTTTTTTTTAAACTCAATATTTTGAAAGCTTTATTCTCGATTTCTTAAATCTTGACAGTTCAAAGTGTTTTAATACAATCTACTCGTATAACGTGTGAGAATAAAAATTTTAAAAATAACGGCATCCCACCATAGAAATTTAAAAAAATGGATTTCGAAAATCGTCTTTTTCTCAAAAGCTGAGCCCAGAATTTTAATAAAATTAAAAAAAAAAACAGTTTTTTTTGAAAATCCGATATCTCAAAAACGGGTTAATTTTTTTTTTTGAAATTTAATTTTTGTTCATATAATAATAAAACTTTATAGTTGGCGCACCAAAATTTTTCTTAAAAGTGTTTTAAAAATTTTGTATATAAAACTTTTTTTTTTAAAACAAAAAATTGCTACAACGATTTATAATTTTTGTCCTTGCATAAACTAATATTTAATTGATAAATCACATGGCATCCTGTTTTTAGCTCTAACTACTGAAGAAGTTGTTTTAGCCATTTAAAAAATTAATTCTATGGTTACGAACATTTTTCTCTACTAACTTTAATTTTTTTAAATTTTATTCTTTTACATAAGAGCAAGTTCGTGCGACCCAGTTGCGCATTTTATTTGGAATGATGTACCTGTCGTTTTCTTCAGTGTGCATGTGAATGGGCAGCAAATTCAGGCACTCCCACACTCTCTCACAGAAAATGCAGTTTCAATATAGATAGGTAGCTCGAATTTTTGACAACTTTTTACAAAACAGTACAAAATTCTGTTTTGCTCTGAGATTGACAGCAAACTGTGTGATGTAATGAAACGCTTCCAGTTATTTATAAAAGTCTAGTTTAACGTTACCCATTTTAAGTTCCCATTTCGTATGAGATTTCGAGTTAAAGCCGACATATTCTTCCCGATTTCACATGATTTTTTCCTTAAAATCCAGTGAAACAGAAAAGATTATAGTATATATTAGACAACTTATTAGCTCATTTCAAGTACAAGTTCACTTAGGCAAAAGTATTTTTTTCGAATCTTAACTAAATACCACTGATACTTGTTCTGAAATGTCAAAACAAAAAACCAAACAAAGATTGTTTCTTGAAGAGCTAGACATAAAATGGAATAAATCTTTTTACCAAGAAACAAACGTCAAAATGTTCACTTTGATGAAAGTGACATGCGTTCATTTATTTTTAAAGATAAAACTAATTTTTTGAGCAATATTTTAATTATAAAAAATCACCTTTTCTTACTTTGTAACTTCACATCTGTCATTTAATTATTTCTGTCACATTTGTCGTTGAGGGATTCGTAAAGTTCTATTCAAAGGCTCTACCTTCTGTTCTACCTTCCGGACACATTGACGTTTGGTCTTCTATATATTCAAAATCGAATCAAACCCATTCAAATTCAGACGTCGTCGTAGGTGGTATACTGGTATTCAAACTGATTCATTCACACTTCATGAAATCAATGTCAAACTCCTTCGAATTCATGAGTTTTAGTCGATATGAAATGTGCTTACCTGCAGTGAGATTAAAGGAAATATTATTTCCAAATGTAACAAATTTATTGTTACTATTTTATTCAACATTTTATAAAACCCTTGCAGCCGAATCTGCATATTATAAAGAAATTTTAAAGGGTGTTTAACTTTAAAATACCTCTAAACAGCTCTTATGTTTAAAATCAGTATTTACATATTATCAATGTTTAAGTATCGTTACTTAAAGGCTTCTTAGCTTAAGCGCCATCCATCGCATTTAAAGGTCTCTTAAAAACATTTTAAAATTTATTTTGACATATCAATTGTCATCTTTTATATGTTGACGTTTCAAATTGTGAGTTTTTGTGGTTTGTTGTTGAATATCCCAACTAACAATTTTACTTCTATATTCATCTAGAGAAGCTTCTTATTACTATTTCTTGCACACATTTAAGGGTTGTATAAAACTCCAAAGAGTTAAAAGGGCGACTTTTTTTAACTCCTATTCCACCTTTATGGAGTAAATTGTGTTACTCCGAAGAACATACTTATCATTATGTTATAGAGGTAATATATGCTTTATTGCAGCAATTGCATCGATAGTGGAAATGAAAAGAAGATTTACTGTCACAAGAATAAAATACTTATAGGAGTATGTGGAAAATAAAAAAAAAATTATTTTTGTGCTTATTTGATTTCATTTTTATTTTGATGCTTTTCTTGCATGTTTTTCGGCTTTTTCCGCATGATTTCTGTAAAGATCTTAGAGAGTTGATTATTTTTTGTGATTTCATTTTATTTCATTACTTACATGTGTAGGCAGAATGTGGGAATTGAACTCGGCTCCTCTCGCACCAAATCTCTTGCTCGCTAACCGCACGGCCAAACTAGAATATGTAAAACCTAGCGTTGAATTGGGATCACTTTTATCATGAATTTAATCCTATAAAGTCACATAGGCTTCCTTTATAGGTGCTTTTAACACTTAAATATTAGAAGGAAGCGATATTTATCGCTTCGTAATTCGCATAAGCTGTGAAAAAAGCTAGAGTTCTGATATACCTAGCATATGTTCCAGTATTAATTTATTGATAAATTGATTATTCTCAGCTTCTTCATCGAAAATCTAGCTGTTAAAAATGTGTCGTGTACTGCAGTTGCAGTAAAAAAGTCTCGTCAATCAATCGACAATACAAATCACTGTCGCTTAAATAATTCGTAAAAAATAGTGAAACAACATGATTCAAATTTTATATGAAATTTGAATGAAACTTAATATATTTTCTTAAATAAATTGCACTATTGACTTTTTACTTGCGATATAGACATATGGCAAGTTATCTATTCGTAAAAATAAGACGATGCTTAATTTTTGGAAAGCTTAAAATTTAAAATTTTATAATACAATCTACAAGATATATGACAAAAATTTTTTTTTTTGAAAATGTAAAGAAATGGTTTTCCAAATTGTATTTTTATAGAAAACTTTACCTAGAATTTTGATAATTTTTGTTCCTTTCGATTAATTTTAACGATCTATAATTCAATAAAAATTTTGAAATTATTAGATATTACTGACTGTGCCTACCGCATTCAACTATTTTTTGTAATTTTAAATTTCTCACTATCGGCTTGCCGGATTTTAATAATATTTGTTTAGAGAGGCTTGATAAAAGGTTAAAAAAAAACTTCTATCCAAGAAAAAATTTAAAATATTTTCTTGGTTTAAAAAATCAAAATCGTTCCCGTCGCAGACATATTTAAATTTAATATACCTAAACAAAAAAATACACAATACATACAAAATACATAAAACCAAACAATACAAAAAAAAACAACATTAAAATAGACAGTTTTAATTAATAAAAAAAATTATAACCACACTCAATATATAAAACGAAACCCATAGAAAAACCAACAACAACAAACAAAAAAACCACTCATACCTAGGGGATAACAACAAAAATACCTATGTTTGTCAGAGCACAGTAAGTGACATTTTCCTTTCTCCTCTTCTTTTTTCCTACAGTTGTGTGGCTTAGTGGGTGCATGCATTGTGCTGAGCTTAGGCATATAAGCTCTCACAGTGTTTGCATCTGCTGGGTCGTACGATAACAGATGTATAGAGAATTACTGTTCTGATTGGTAGGGTTCGGATCGATTCAACGTCACTACTAAAGGCATAACACTTTTTAGTGATGTTGTGTTGAAACGACTTTTTACTAGTCTTACACAGTGATTTTTTTAGAATTCGTCTGTTTTGCTTTTTGTTATTTTTTTTTTTTATATTGCAATGGCTGGTAATTTTAGAGTAGACTATTGTAATATTCGTGGGCTGAGAGCAAATTTTCTGGCTGCGTATATCCACACTGTTTCTAACAGGCCAGCTGTTTTGGCACTGAGTGAAACCCAAGTAGGTGAGGATTCCGATCCTACTGAATTTTTTATTCATGGGTATAGCTTGGTGCCATTATTCTTTTCCCACCATGGTCTCGCCATTTACATTAGGAATGATGTTGCATATCAGTTCTTACCACAATATGGTCGCTGCACCAACTCCTTCTTCAATTTTATGTGGTTTAAATTTTCCATTAATAAGCACATCATTCACTATTGTTTTCTATATCGAAGTCCAAATCTGGATAGAGTTTCAACTTCTCACGAATTTGATACTCTGTCCGACTCCATCCAAAGAATTGTTTCCCTGTATCCTCACACTGAAATCGTTATTACGGGCGATTTCAATGTTTCACAATTCTTCTTGGCTTCTCCATTCGGGCCAGACAACACCCGAAGGAATGTGTGTTGAGATTTTTGCTGAGTTTAACCACCTTACTCAGCTTGTCAACGAGCCTACTCGAATATCGGACGTTAATGGCCGAGCAGAAAATACTCTTGACTTGTTTCTTACCTCTGACCCTGATAAATACACAATAAGTGTATTGACGCCTCTAGGCACATCTGACCATAGTGTTATATCTGCAAATTTCTCGTGTCAAACAAATCCAGTTAGAGAAAGAGCTCCTAGAAGAACCGTATGGCAGTACGAGAAAGCCAACTGGAACGGTTTGAATAACTTTTTCAGGATCTTTAACTGGTCACTATGCTTCCTCGATAGTGACGTAGACTCCAGCGCAGATATGATAACTAACATTATTCTTTTGAGAATGAAACATTTTATCCCGAATAGGGTTAAAAGTATCAGACCCAAGGATAATTCATGGTTTGATTTGAGCTGTAAAGAGGTTATCAAGGAAAAAGAGGTAAGCTTCCGGTGTTTTAGAGCCAACCCAACTGAGGAAAACCGGAAAAAGTTCAAACAAGCCAGGAAGGCCTGCAACAACCATATTCGACGGACCAAATTTTTACATGATCAAAAATCAAGGCAAAAAATACTGCAATGTCCCAAAGGCAGTAAGAATTTTTGGTCATTTGTAAAAAATATGAGGAATTCTTCCTCTTCCTCGGTTCCTACGCTTGTTGTCAATGACACTCCTTTCGTTAGCTCTATTGATAAAGCTAACTTGTTTGTAAGGCAGTTCGCCGCAAATTCCACCTTGCCAGATAGTGTCATGACTCCCCCAATTCTTGAGCGTGTTAGTGATTCTATGGGACAAATCTTTTTTCGCACTCGTACCGTGGCAAGAGTCCTGAAAGATCTCAACATTCATAAATCCGCTGGTCCGGATGGTATCCCCGCTATTATTCTGAAGAGGTGTTCTTCCACGCTAGCAAAACCCCTGCGTAAGCTTTTCCATCTGTCCTATTCTTCAGGGCTCGTTCCGAGTAGTTGGAAAACTGCATTTGTTCAGCCAATTCCTAAAAAAGGCGAATCTTCTTCTCCCTCTAATTATCGACCGATCGCACTAACGTCCCTTCTTTCTAAGGTCATGGAAACGCTGATTAATTATCAGCTCAAGAAATATCTTGAAGAACGAAAGCTTCTTAATGACCGGCAGTATGGCTTTCGTAGCAATAGGTCCACTGGTGATTTGATGGTTTATCTAACCGAAAAGTGGAACAAATCTTTACATTGTTTCGGAGAAAGTAAGATTATTGCACTTGATATTTCAAAGGCATTTGATAAAGTCTGGCATCTTGCTCTTTTATCGAAAATGCGTGCTTTCGGCATCGACGAATCCCTACTTCGTTGGATTAGAAATTTTCTTTCGAACCGTTCAATACAAGTTGTACTAGACGGATTCAAGTCTGAAACCCACAATATAAATGCTGGTGTGCCCCAGGGCTCCGTTTTGTCCCCAACCCTCTTCCTCATTTTTATTAATGATCTCCTGTCTGTAACTTCTAATCCAATTAATTGTTTCGCTGACGATAGTACTCTTAGCTTTTCATATTCGTTTTCAGACTCACATCCCTCCTCTTCGGATGTGGAACTGCAACGACAAAATATGATAAGCACATTAAATTACGACCTAAACAGCATTGTGCAATGGGGAATAAGAAACCGTGTCGAATTTAATGCTTCGAAAACCCAATGCTGTCTTATATCGTTAAAGCGAGATATACCCCCCTTGCCACTATCTATGAGTGGCACTTGCATCAATGAAACTGAACATCTCGATATTCTCGGTATGTGCATCACGAACCACCTCTTGTGGAACACTCACATACGCGATGTTGCCAAAAATGCCGCAAGATGTTTGGGTTTTCTGAGACGGTGCAAGAAATTTTTCTCTCCTTCTGATCTGGCTACAATCTATAAAACCTATATACGTCCAAAACTTGAGTATAACTCCCATCTATGGGCTGGTGCTCCAGTAACTTATTTAAGTCTCTTGGACAGTATTCAAAGAAGAGCTTTTAAAATGATTGGTGATAATAACATCATTGACTCATTTACGTCACTCCAACATCGTCGTAATGTTTCTTGCCTCACCCTTTTTTACCGTTATTTTAACGGACTATGCTCTAGTGAAATAGCCAGCTGCATTCCTCCCCTTAAACAATTTAACCGTAATACTCGCACTTCTAGGAATGCCCATCAGTTTACCCTTGAGCCCAACTTCGGCCGTACTGTAAAGTACAGAGATTCGTTCTTCAGCCGTACTACGCGAATGTGGAATTCTTTGCCACGCTCTGTCTTTCCCAGTCATTGCAATGTTCAAAAATTCAAAACCAATGTACACCGACACCTCCTTTCTAACCCTTCCCTTTTTTCTTAATGCTCACACTGTGTCTCTGGCATATTAAGGGTATACAAACCCCTTGAGTGTGCGCCGATTATAAAAAAAAAAAAAAAAAAAAAAATAAAACTTTTTTGAAAATTCTTTTTTTCAGATTCAATTTTGTATCCGTTCAGTAATATAAATTCAAATTTTGCTTATCAAATTTTTTTCTAAAAAAATGTTTTAAAAAACAGTTTGGACCATAAACTTTAATTTTTTGAAATTGCCATTCTTTACATTTAGGCAAGTTTGTTCGACCCAATCCTACTTTTCATTTATAAGGATTTACTCAGTGTGGGGTTTCCGCATTTTGTTGTTGTAATTAATTCATACTTATATGTGCAAAAGCACGTGATGTACTATGCCTATTGCACGGTTTTATAATAGTACTATAGGAACTATATTGCACTATAAGAGTCCAACAGAAAAATTGATCATGATTATAGAGTCTTGACTTAAACTGTCCAATATGATTCTATAAAGATAACGAATAATAAATAAAGACTTTTATAGCAGTTCGTTGGGATTACTATAGGAGTATAAACTGTCCTGTGGTTTTATAGTATCTCTATAGTATGATTAAAGGAAAATTGAGTCCTTACGCCTATAGAGGTGATAGAAAGTGCTCCAGAGAATGTCTAGGCGATGAATTATATCAAAGTTTACTCCTATAGCTATTTGACTTCCAGCAAGAATGGTTATATGAGCACTATAGCAACGAATGATTCTTAATTTCAGAAATAGGAAGCAAAATTGTTAGTTGGGATGTGCATAGAAATGATTGTTTTATTAAATTTACTATGGAATATTTTAAAATAAAGAAGCATCCCTATTTTATTTTAAGATCTTTTTTTGTTTGTGGCGACGAGGATGTATTTGTGTTCCATTGCTCTTTTATTAATCTTACATATTTAAAAATGTTTGTTCTAAATGTTGATAACTAATTCAAGCTGTCAAAAAACAGCTGTCTTCTAAATGAAGTAGTTATTGGTTTTAGTTTTTATAAGATCTGTAGATTTGTTTGCGTTACGTGACACAACTATCGTTTAGTTAGGAAGCAATACTAGATCGATTATAAATACGAAACAAAGTCTTATCATTTAAAGGCAAATTAAATATTAAAGTATGCCTAACTAAAAAACCTCTAAAAGACAGTTTAAGAAAATCTTCTAGTTTATAATTTTTGGACAAGAAATCAAACACGAAAATCAAGCATTTCGATATTCTTGCCCAAAATGTAAACTATGAAAAAACCCAGATTTCAAAATTTTGCAAAAATGAAAACATTTTTAAACGAATTTTTAATGTTTCTCCACAGCTTGATGTATGTATGTAGGATTTACAAAGTAGGTAAACAACATTTCAACGGAAGCAAATGGATTTGTTTTAAATTCCCCGTTGAATTTCTTCCTTGCATTCCGTTTTTTCCTTGGAGTTAAAACAACGTCAAAGTAGTATTTAAATATTGTAATTTTCACAAATAATTTTACGATAAATTGATTTGCTAATGTAGAAGTTACAGGAGGTATAATTTATTGCGATTTTTTTTAATTGCCTTATGTCAAAAATTATGCAAGGCTCTATCGAAATTCGGAAAATTTTGGTATTACTGGCATCCGATTCTATTTTCATACACAGTACCAAATTTAATTAGAATTGGAAAAAACAACAACGAATAGAATCAAATGTAGAATAGAGTTACATAGTTGGGCCCCTGGAACTATAAGGGTAATTACTTGTAACACGTCTTGATTGTATTTTTTTAAATAAATGTGACTTTCTAAATATTATGTATCCGAATATTGGAAAGTTTTACAATCCTTTTCCATCTGGCAACCCTGACTGACTCAGTTTAGGACCTTACAAATTTCGTCTTTAACTAAAACATGCCAAGTTGCGCTCGACAAAAGAAAAACACTTCCTCAAATCCTCTCATCATATAAATTAGAATGAGTTCAATTTAAACGCTGTTAATAAATGTCAATATGAAAAATTGCACACAATTTCTTGAGGACAAGCGATGCTGCATTTTATAGCGTGCGAGAGAATTCCATAATTCAAAGCGACATTAATTACCAATTTATGATGCCCATAAAATCCACGACGAAGCTTCCATTAAAAACCGATAGCGAGAAAAAGATTTTGTTTACCTTCTCTTTAAGCTATCATTTTATCAAATTAAATTCCTCTGCCATCACCAAATTAGGTTTGCCCCTGCAGGCGCAGGGCTTTTCTATCCAGAGGAAGTCCGAACGTCGTCGTCGTCGACGTCTTTGACTTGGTCGTTGGTTGTTGTCGATGGGCCAATTATTGCTCCATTTGTTGCTACTGTATCATAATAAACCAAGCACTTAAGCATTATAATCTTTCGAACGCTTAACACAGGAATTGAGAGACGCAAGTTGGCTATACACTTCCTTGGGCGTTCCCTTCCCACGTCCTTTGGCTTCTCAAAATCATACTCCAATATATAACTTGGTATATCGATAAGCACTTTATAGGTTTTGCTTTAGTCCTTTGCAAATTTGCAACACAGTCTTACAACTAATATCAGGATCTTCGGCGAGTACATTTTCAATTTGGACACAGGATTGGCAACATTACCGTTATGTATAGATTCTTATTAAATCCTCTTTCCTACATTTTGCATTGAACGGACGGAGAGAGAGAATTGTAGTGCAATAAATATTACAATCATCTGAGAATATCCTCATTGTAGCCATTTGCGTTGAGCAAGGATAACTTTTAGGCTTTCGTGTATCCAAGGAAATAGTGTTATGGCATCTGAACAAAACTTAAGTGGTATACAAGGCTAAGCCAAGTTTCTTGAAGAATGAGGTCGATTTGTACAAACTCAACAGAAAGCCCCAACATGAAATAGAGATATAGACAGATAGAAAGAGAGTTCCCACAAACAAAGCTTCTTCATTAAAAAGGATACCCTCACTTGAAGCTCAATAATTTCATTATTAAATTTAAGAAACATGCCGCCTCTCTCCTGCAAAAAGGAATGTATCGTCGTCGCCCATTTCTACCACTTAATTTGCCATCTTTATTGACTTCCATTAATAAATGCAATTAAAACTCTCTGTGTGGACTATGTACTTGACAAGTGGTGCCAAGTGCATGCATAAAGTGCTTCTATTTTAATGAATCAGCTGGCAATTGGCTTCTTATCCATATCACTTTGTGTGTGTGTGACGATGATGGAAGGTGGGATCGGGGCTACGGAGAGTAAAGACGTATGGGGAGAATGTGAAATATTTTTGTGGTCACCCGATATCATTGCTATGTGAACATTGAGGAAAGGATACCATAACATGAGTACCTATCGGGTCATTAAGTTTGTAGAATTCTGTGTAGACTTCTTCCTAACTCTTCCTTCTTTCTTTAAAAAAAAAAAACACATGTCCATAATACAAACACAGACAGAGTCAGAACCAGACGAAGGCTTAACATCCAGGACACTTGTTTGAAATTGCCATAATACCCATAATTTATTTTCAAGTTTCGAATTCGAATCCATTCGCCATAGGAAATGACTTTCAATTAATTAGCCCACAAGGATTCGATATACGAGTATGTTTGACATGTGAATGGGATATTGGCAGTGAGGGTTGAAAGAGTTATCTATGTGTAATGTATGCATGACGGGCGACAAGCTCTTTAGGATCGAAGCAATTCAATTTTAGATTTCTGTAGTATTAGTTTCAATTTGCCTATTCTTTTCACAGAAACCCAAGATAAAGGACATCAATTTGAAACGTAAGGGCAAATCTTGTGATTTTAATTTCTCCTCGTTTGTGTTGTTCTTCCTTCGTTTTTCTTGTTGGTTGGGGAGAAATAATAATTGATTGTGTGCTGATGGGCATTTGGGAGTTCAATCGATCCGGTTGACCAGTGAGGTTGGTTTTTAAGATGTAGTATGTGTGTAGGGAAATTATTGGAATTGTAAAGAGTGAGTTAATGAGGTTTAGAAAACAAAAGGTTGTAAAGTAATAGCCCCAAGAGAAGTTAATTTCACTGACAGGAACAAAGAACAAGGTATATTTATGGGACAGGTAAAAATGTCTGTATCTTCATATCATTTCCATGTTCACGGGAAATGCCATTTTAAGGTAAAGGTAGGCGCAACATCTCCTGCAGATTTAGGGCCTAGAGCCTAACAAAACTGAACTAATCTTACAGGAGTTGAGAAGACCTACAATTATCTGCCGAGCCCGCAAAAGATAAGATGATAAGAACTTTCCATTTTGATTTAATTTAGTGCGCTTTAAAGAGATTATGACTCCCCCTAACATCTTCGAGCAGAATTTGAACGCTAGGGAGAGTTGACGAAGATTCAAAAGGAGAAACCGATGCACATTGGTTTTGAATATCAGAATATCGCAATGAAAGCTGGGAAAATCAATCCACATTCTGGTAGTGCGGCTTAATAAACAATCTCTAAATTTAACAGAACGTCCCAATTTAAGCTCAAGAGTAAACAGATAGGCATTTGCATCCCATAGTCAATGAGCAAGGAGCTTAAGCTTCAAATTTACAAAACAAATTAACTCAGAGATAAAAATGCATATGCCCAAATTTATTCACTCCTCCATGGCTAAGTTAGGATAGGTTGACCTGGCTGTCAGCTGTAAGACCGGCATACTTAGATCATGAGTTGTTTCATTGTGATATCATATTGAATCTTGGAGACTTTTTCCCTCATCAATTAACCAATTCGAGCTCCTTATGAAGCGAACGAGATTGCCTTTATCTAGACAAAGTCTACATCTTTGGGGTGAAGCAGGACAATCTTTTCCGCCCGTGCAGCTTCTGCAGAAATAAATTCCAAGCCGTGCTTGCCTATCGAGCATTGCCCTGTTATAACACCTATTACGGAGCCTATGTGCGATCTGCTTTAAGATAATAAACTAAAGCTTCAAATTCAGCATTAGCGAAATCTTTTTTGACGGAAAGCAGGCAGTGATTTAGCGATGATTTAGTTATTTGCCTTATCTGGCAAAAAAGATATCATTGTTCCCTGTGGCTCGGCTCCCAGTAGACAAGAATGTTAAACAGTAAGATCGATTTGGGAACTGTTAAGATGGCGGTTGGTAAAACAAGTTGTCTGTTCAAAGGTGTCAAAAAATGTGGAAAAAAGAAGCTGATCGATACTTTTTCAAGAAAAGATTGGTACGATGTTAAAGCCCCAAAATATTTTTGCAACACGTCTAATCGTTAAAAGTTTG
Organism: Philhelius festivus; assembly: GCA_963931855.1. Taxonomy (NCBI): domain Eukaryota; kingdom Metazoa; phylum Arthropoda; class Insecta; order Diptera; family Syrphidae; genus Philhelius; species Philhelius festivus. The sequence goes on from OZ007557.1 coordinate 93,703,421, forward strand.
GTAAACCGCGCCCAAGGAACGAAAATCGTATCCGAAGCTTTGAAGGGCCTTGTGTTCGAGGTCTCTTTAGCTGATTTGCAGAAGGATGGTGATGCCGATCTTTCTTTCCATAAATTAAGGCTGACCGCAGAGGATGTCTTCTTCCAATGCGTAAGGCATGCAAGGCTCAACAATCTATAGTCAAGTCAAGTCCGCAACAAGGTGGTGGAGATCATCCAACGTGATGATTAATATAGCAAATTGATCCTTAGGCTAGGCGAGCAACTAAAAAGTTTGTATTTTGACACAAACTAAACGATTGCCTTCGCAACAGTTGAGCTGTTTTCTATAAGCGCAAGATAGAAAAAGAGTGTGAGCGTGAGTAAAGAGTTGCCAGTGCGCGATTCTCTTTCAACTGGTGGTTAAACTATTTGATTTCGATCATAGTTGCCAGTGCGCGACTAGCCCTAGATTAAATTGCAAAGGACCTTGAGAACAAATATGTATAACGATGATAATAGCGGAAAAATAAAACAAAAACCAAAAACAGAGACTCGTTTATTTTTTAAAAGAGTAATTTTGTCGGCTTCTGGGGCTCATTTAACATTCAACCTGCGGCAAAACTTCCTAGGATATCATTGCGCTGACTGAAGCTAAATTGTCTCCAAATCTAAAAAAAAATTGCTCTACAGTAAAGTCTGATTTTCAACTTTGATATCACTTTTTGACGATTTAAAAAAGGCTAACCTTGGATGTACCCTGACCCTTGTTAAGGTCAATTTTTATGTCAGTACCAATGATAAGGACCTCATTTTGGACTTTTTTTTTTAATAGAAATACTAGTTTTTAAACAAAATTTGAATAAAATAAATTAAATAGATAAAATTATTTTGATGTTATTTGTTTTATTTAAAAAATTAATTTACACAACTTTTTTATTTTAATTAAACCACGCGTTTTGGAATAAATTCCATCTTCGGGTTGAAATGACATAAAACGCTTCCACTGTGTCAAGCTTTACAGTCCGTTCTCCGTTGTTGTTGGCTGATGTGTGATGTTGTCTCTTTTGTTCTGTAATATGTGTCAGTGCAGTGTCATATAGTGCGTTTGTTTTTTATATTAATTTGTCATTCAATGTGTTGTTTTCTTCTAACTTGTAAGATTTGTATATTTCAAATTCTTTCAAGGCATCGAGTAGTCTTCCTTTTTTACAGTGGTGAAGGGGGGTTAAGTTATGGTCGAACGTCGAAGTCTGTATAGTTGTGGCTTGTCTCTATCAGGTGTGTAGTGAAGTTAGATTTAGTGTTTTTGTTGGGCACTGGTGTATACAAATTGACATCCGACAATTGCAACAAATACTACTTTGGACAGACAGGGAGAACTTTTCTCGACAGATTCAACGAACACAAACCCAACAAAAACTTGGATGACACAGTGGAACCGTTTTATGTCATTTGAACCCGAAGATGGAATTTATTCCGAATTGCGTCGTTTAATTAAAATAAAAAAGTTGTGTAAATTAATTGTTTAAATAAAACAAATAACATCAAAATAATTTTATCTATTTAATTTATTTTATTTTATTCAAATTTTGTCAAAACCACACAACTGGAGACGAAACACCAAAAATAGTTTTTAAAACTACGTTTAAATTGAACTGATATATTTTTAGGGTTACCAGATATTCAATTTTAAATGGTGTTCAATTTTTCTTGCCCAAGCAAAATTTTGACTTTGAAGTCAATTTTTTTTTCAAAAAATTATAAACAAAACAATAATAAAAAAACTCATTGATAAATGCACCCAAAAACCCATACCTTTTATGAAAGATTTTTTGCCTTGGTGTGAAGGGCTTGAATAAAACAATAATTTGTATAGTTTTAAATAATTTTTTATTTTATGTATACACAAACACAGTCATAATGAGGGCTCAAAGTGCCCTCCTGCGTTTTTGGATATCATTTTCAATGTTTATTCTCGACAACTCTTGCCTTACTTTTAGTGATCCTTCGGAAATACGTTGTTCTAATTCAGTTAAAGTTTCCATTTCACACGAGTAAACAATTTCTTTCATTCGTCCCCATACAAAAAAAAATCCAGTACAATGAGATCGGGAGATCTTGCAGGCCAGTTAATTGGTCCATTTCTGCCTGTCCATCGATCACCGTATTCTTCATCCAGCCAATCCTTAACTTCACGACTATATAGTGGGCCGGAGCACCATCTTGTTGGAAATATGATGAAGCTAGTTGAAGCAGTGGAACATCCTGCAATAGGTCTGGTAGATTATTTTGTAAAAACTGAATTAAGTCGGGTGGTAATTTGAAATTCCCGATTTATTTCCAATTACACATGCCCACATATTGACACTGAATCTGTGCTGAAATAATCTTTGCCGTCTTGAATGTGGATTGCTAAAAGCCCATATGTATGGAGATTATGGAAATTCGTAATTCCGTCTCTTGTGAATTGAGATTCGTCTGTCCAAGGAATTCTGTTTATAAACTGGTTGTCATCCAAGCTTCTCTCCAGCAACCAGTTACAAAATTCGAGTCTCTTTTCAAAATCATCGGGAAGCAGTTCTTGCACAGGTGATATGGATACATATTTTCTCCATGCAGTATACTGGAAAATCTATGCTTGGAAAATTAAACTGTAGAGCCAAGCGTCTTATGCTGATGGAAGGATCGATTTCAACAACTGCCAGTATTTTTTAATCGACCGAAACTCTTCTTGTGCTTGCAGCTCCTGCATTAGGTCTTGTAGTTGAAATCGATCCAGTTTCTTGAGGCCTTCGAAAGATATTTCCAAAAACATTTCGAGAACGACGTCGTCTGTTAGGATAAAGTTCCTGGTATCTTCGTTGTGCTCTTCTCGAATTTCCATTGCACAACCCATAAACGAATAAAATGTCTGCGTATTCTTCTTTCGTAAATGAAGGCGCATTTCAAAAAGCGCTGTTATCCAACTGTAATCGTGACTTAACTTGATAATCTGATGAATGAATTTGTTTTTCAATTCTTTTACACCATTTAGTTAATCGACCCATTAACCATACTTACCCCAATTTAACTCTCCCTGAGAAGAGGTAAGGTAATTAGGGATTTGACAGCAAGTCAAGTAAGCATAAGTACACTTTTAACCCTTTTCATGAGTGCACACTGCACAGTCTTAAAAATTACCTTAAAACACAATAAATTAATAAGATGCCAGTTATTCAGAGCTGAGTTAACTATGATTTAGTTAACCCTAAATTAATTTATAGGTTTGCAATAGTGTATAAGACTCATATCCAACCTTGAAGCTGTTCATTGCAGTAAATCGATTATACCTTACTTTTTATTTTCACTTTACTTGAAATATTGACAGTTCTGTTCTTCGCCAAAAATAAACGAATACCTTTTCCTTCTTTCTAAAGGTTTATCACTTATAATCCGGGAAGTTGAACCACACACAACTATCAACTATTTATAAATGTGGGCCACGCAGGAATTATTTTTAGAGTCAACAGGAGACTGGATATCAGTTTAAGTTACTCAATATTATACTCTGTCCAACAAAAATTGTTAGTACAGGGAAGATAGGACGTTTGTCTCTCATTCTGGTTGCATTGCCATGCATAAGTGTGTCGCCTTTTAAAGATCTCACAGGGATTCCGTAGTTTAAATTATAAATCGCCGCAAATAAGAGTAAAAAACGCGTAGGGCTACCGTCTGCCGATTCAAAACGACTGAAAACAATATTCAATTTACCTTTTCCCACAATACCAAGCGGTAAGATAATATACGCGTTTTTTTTAAGTTGAAAAGCAATACGACAACACTCAACATACTCATCTTCTTAAAATGTGTTCTCAAAAGCTTCAAATCCCAAAAGCTCCTTAATAGAAACCACTGAAAAAGCTCCTTGCTTGCAATTGAGAATGATAATGGTAACTCTGTTTTGATGTAGATAAAGAGCGCACGATCGTATTGACTATTGAGTGACACTTGACAGTATCTCACTCATCAGCAGTGGGATACGACGGTCGTGTTGGGGTGTACAACTTTTTGCAAAGAATTACAACAACAATTCCTTAAGAAAAGTCAGTGGCTTGCTCTTTTTTTATTAGCATTTTTCCTAACGCATTGTAGTGAGGGTGCATCAGGCGCCACTGCTTTAGGAAAAGCTCTCCCATAAGGCCTGTACTGACAATTTTTGTTGGACAGAGTATAAACCCTTTCCGTGGGTTGATCTTACCCACTTCGAAAAACTTTAATTCCAAAATTACAATCAACTCAGAATTAATGCATTTCCTGAAAGCAAATCGGAGATGTATTGTTTTACGAAGCTTGGTTTGAAGATTTTTTCGTTAACCTTACAATCCCTTTCATGTTCTTCCATCTTTTGTATCTACATATGTTCATATAGGATTCCGTTAGAAGGTCCTACCTTAAAGCAACCCTATGTTGGTTTATAATCTCTTCCAATGTAAGTTTGCAAATGAGATTAAATATGAATAGCTTTAGAGAATCACAGAACCAATTCTTAAGTAAACCTTGATGCAACGAACCCAAGAAGTTTCTTCATCCGATTTTGTAATGCAACACATCGGGGCTTCAACTTACTTGCCACCATCTGTCGCAGAATGAATTCCATGAAATTAATTTCTAGAATTGAATTATCCTGAATAGAGAAGAGCAAGCTATTGTGTGTACCTGAGGAGCACCGGGTAGATACATTATACACCTATAAGTATTATAACCTAGGGATCCCGTTACGACCAAATATATGCATAGCAGAGGTACACCTTGTGTAAGCAAGAGTTTCGAATTAGTGAGGCGCATTTTAGGTTGGATTCTCTTAAATTTAATTCAATTTTAGGGATTTTGTGTTTGCTTTTGTTTGTTGTAAAACAAAACACACATACAAATAGAATTATAGATATGCCTCAACCTCCAACTATACAATGGATGTCACACACAAATACACACAAACTGCAGGATATCCCTCTCATATTATGATGGCGGGCGATGGCAGCTTTCGAAATGGGATTGAGGAATTTAATTGGAAAATGCAATATTGGCCATACAAGGGATAATGTTGAGGATTGCTTTATTGACAATTTAGATAAATTGGTTCATGGGTTCAAGTGTGTACTGGGATTAGGATTTGAGTATTAGATTCAAGACATACATATATGTACATATAAACAGGTCAGCTTGTTTCTTTGGGGTTGGAAGGAGACAAAACTTATAGTTTAGGGAGCAAAAATTGGATAGATTTTATTTAATGCGAATTTCTGGAATTGAAAGTAAAATTTATTTCAAGGATAATTTTTGGGATTGTAGATCTTATGTTAAGGGCGAAATAGCTTTTTAGTTTCCCAAAGGCCAGATAATGCTCAGGGTTAAATATTAATAAGAAGGTAAAATGCTTAAAATTTCTGTTCATCCGAAACCTTTTTGGAGAAATAACATAGAATAACGTATCCATTCCGGGTCATTCACTTTATTTTCCCTAAGATTGAATTTCAGGTAATATTGATAGGTGAATAAAGAAATTATAATGTTAAAAGGGTCTTTTCAGAGGTGGAACATTTGCGGCTTTCGTCTGCAGGTTTTCGAAGGTGAAGTAGTAAATTTAAGGAAAGTGTTATGGTTGAAGTGTTAGACGAAACGAAATGAAAGAAACTGAAACCAGGTGAAATTTAACGGCATTTAATCGAAACTTTCACATCAGTTAGTTAAATTTAAAATGGAAGGTATTTATCGAGTGCAAATAAAGTTAAGAAATTCGGGTTGGGTACTATTTACCGATTTTTAAAATGTCGATTTAAGAAAATCGATCGTCAAAATGTGGATTTTCAAAAAGTCGATTGATAAAAATGTCGACTGATCAAAATTTCGACTTTCAAAAAGTCGATTTTAAAAATGTCGACTCGAAAAATGTCGACAGTGGCAAATAAGTGAATGATGCTCACATGCGTGTGGTGCCGCTTGATTTTTATAATCCTGCTTTTTAAAATCCCGATTTTTATAATCCCGCTTTTTAAAATCCCGTCTCTTATAATCCCGTTTTTTATAATCCCCTTTCTTATTACGACGTGTAAGTAGAGAGATATGTAAGGGGGGCCATGCTGCCCCCCTGCAACCCCCCTGCTTGGGCACACTATAGGATTTGGGGTAGGTGCGAGGTTGGGTGTATGCAAAGTTTCTTTAGCACTTAACGAATCGATACGCTCCCCTTTTTTTAATTTATAAAATTGAATTAATAATAAAATTTATTTAACATATTAAAAGAGAGCATTCTTGTTGTATTTAACTCTATTTTGGGTAAAAGTCGACATTTTCACCAACAAGTTTTCAGTCGACATTTTAATAGTCGAGATTTTAAACTGTCGACTTTTTTTTTGTCGATCAAATTTCAGTCGACATTTTAACAGTCGATGAAATTTATATTTGTCCAGTCGACATTTTTTTGTCGGCATTTCGTACGCTTCATTCATGACCGTACAGTCAGTAGCAACCAAGCAATAAACGTCTCATCTTTTTTAACTCAATCCAAGCTGGTTTACTCCGCGAGAAGTTCACAATTCCATCCACAGGTTTAATTGAGTTACGAGTATGATATAAAAACGGTGCTTTAAGAGCTGATTGGGCAACAGTGCTAGACTGCCAGAGATCCCCATTTCTATCTACCTATACTTTCTGAGGAGTGTTCCCGTCAACAACCTGGCCCCGTAAGGCATGAAACTTGACAATTACTTCTACCTATCCCTGTAGATAGGATAGAGACTATTATCGTTTTGACGTCAATCAAAAAATTTACTTTCGACTATCTTCTTAGCCGATTATACACTGTTTGAAAATTTTCGTGATCAAAGCAAAGCAATTTTCTAAATTGAGTAGTTCATTGTGTCTATTTTTAAAACTATTAATTACGTTATTGACTGCATTTGTACATTTATTTATACAAAATAAAAAAAGGCAGAGTTTTGGTTTAAAAATATCAGTTTCTTAAGTGTGAAATAAATTTTATTCACAATTGGCCAACCAAATTTATTTCATGCTCCGGGAAAATGCATTTTAAAAAATTCGAAAATTGTTGTTTTTTATTTTAGGCGCCGGAAAAATTGACTTTCAAGGCAATCGGTTGACATTTGCCACGAAATATTCTCGACACTTCAAAATGTACTTTGTTTCTTATCTGTCAAACTATGTACATAATCCAAAATTAAATTTTGAATCAAATATCAAAATATAGATTGTTCTACATCTGTCAAATATAGGATGGATTAAATGAAGTATTTTCCATTACAAGATGGGAATGCTGTCAATCGCTTTAAAAATTTCTGACAGAGGGAGTGAGATAAAGTACAGAAACGTCAAAAAAAATTCGGAGAAATTGAGTTCAGTGTGAACACCGCTTAAAGCAGAAAAAAGACATCAAGGGTGTGAAGTGGAGAAGTGCAGTGGAATGAAGCTACGTTTCTACACCCCTCACCCAAACTGTCAAAAAGACAAAAGTGGAATTCAAACTGAAGTATCAAATGTGTTTGACAATATTTTTTGACGTTTTGACATTTATCACGCAAGAAGTCTTCATGATTCTTTTTGAAATAATCATAAGGAACTGCATTTACAACTGCTACTTTCCTGGCTATCCCGAAGAAAAGCCCTAAAACCCCAATTTTTAATTACAGGCTGATATCCGTCCTCAACAACATTAGCAAAATCCTGGAAGAAGTCATACTCAGGATACTCAAGAAGTATTGCAACGATCATAATATCATCGCAGACATGCAATTTGATTTTCGTAAATCCATGTCTAAAGTTCCAATAAGGTTTCCATAGAATTCAACAGTGGTTGTGCCATCGTTGGATGTTTTTGGATGTGAAGAAAGCATTCGACAGTGTATGGCCCTTATCCACTTTTAATACTCGGAATACCTTTGTCACTAACGAAAATCATATTTTCTTTCCTTTAGAACATCATCTGTCCAACTTGATAACAAATCTTCAACCAAATGCTTAAAAGCTGGAGTCGCCCAAGAACCGAAGCTGGGACCTATCGGCTAATGACATCTGATAAACCTGTCTGCTTTTTGCATTCTGCTAGAACCTGCAGAAATCTATTCCTGAAGCTTGTTGATGGATCAACGATAGCAGCCAAAAATAAGAGTCAACTTCAACCCACACTCAATGGCAGTGCTAAAGAGGGGCGTATTAAGTCAGCCAACGAAACTGCTTATATATAAGAAGTTACTCAGACCATAGCTATAGTTTTTCTGATTAGTACTCCATCACGAAGACAGATATGTAGAAACTCCAAATTTTTTAAAAGAAAATTCGTAGGCAACAAGAGAATCGGCGAAATTGCTAAAATCAAGCCACTTGACCAGTTTCTTCTGCAATCGGCAAAGAAACTCATTTTAAATACCTTGAGCTTCCCTAACCCACTAATGATAAGGATGACCACCCAGGAACTACATGCGGATCCTAAGTACCAGATTGCTAGAAGTAATTCCTACGGACAACGGAGATGTAGTTTCCTTTTACGCTGACATGAAATCAGCCTTCAACCGTGGTTAAGCAACCCAAACCACCCCAATCTCCTCAACTGAAACTTGACAAATTCACCTATTTCTCGTCCATGTGAGATACTTATCCAATATACGAGTATATAGAGAGAAATAAAAATCAATCTGTAAACAAAAGCTCAATCTGCATTAACTGTATTTGAGGAGACATTCTTAATTTTTGTTTTACAAATTATTAAGACATTAGCTAGAATTCCCGGCAGTTTCATTCCTCTGAGCTCCTCTTCAAGTCATTGGCTAAGGTTTACCTTCGGACATTCCTTAGATTTTGTAACAGTGTAAAGAGCTTCCTATAAGAATTCCCGACCATTTAGTCCCTTTAAACACCTCTTCAACAAGTTCATGGGAAAAGGCTCTCCTTCGAGAGATTTACCGGTTTCCGAGAGTTAAAAATAAGTGTTTCCTTAGATTGTCTAATTTTGACAAGGATTTTCTTAACAAATTGGACTTTTGGGGATTCTCTTTAAGAAAGTCACTGAACAAGGTTCTCCTCTGTGGATTCCATCCGCACCCGTTTAGTTCCTCTGAGCTCCTCTTCAAGTAGCTCAACGGACAAGAGTCTACTTGGACAGTTCTTTCACGGCAGGTGTAAACATCGATTGCACTTTATTTTCAAATATTTGGGTATATTGACCATGTATACATCAACTTCATTGGACGTTCTTAACGTTCTGTAATAAAGTTCTTGAAAACGGTCAAAAATGTGTTAGTCTTCAAGCAGACATTATTGATCATTATTGATAAGAATAATTTTCGAAGTAGTTTAGGATAAATATATTCTCCACGAACGACATCTACATTAAGGATGTATCACAGGTTCGATCCCTGCCTTCGTCTATGTCGTTTTAATTCAATTGAAACTTTCTAAAAATTGTCATCAATGGGTTGCTGGTTTATTCATTACATGTTGTTCAGGCATAACACTAACAACATGTAATTGAGTTAAACTAGTATGCCCAACAAGGATGAACACGAATAAAATAATGTGAATTATAAACGACATAGAAATAAGACACGGCATTTCTCCGCTTTAGCTCAGCCGCCATTCCTGGAGATAAAAATATCTGAGACAACCACCAACAGCCTCAGAACATCGTGCCACACATCTTTCCTATCCTTCTTTCTCTTCATTAACTTCACGCCCGCGCTTTGTTGAAACATTGAAAGGGTAATCATAATCTCTTGAGCGCAGGTAGATTATAAAAAAAAAGGAGATTCAAAGAAAAATTACCCTAGGAAACTATTGCTACTTCGATTTGGCGAAAACAAATGGATTTAAAACTCCTTACCCGTGGGACGAAGTGCACGCACTTCAAGACTATTATAATGCCAGTCCTGGCTTATGGCAACGAATCTTAACGGGGCTATACTATATTAAGCGAATGGACAACAAAAGTCAGCAAGTAAAGAGGGTTTTCAAGTTCCAATGCTAGGTTCTGGGCTACATAGAATACCCAAAATACGGTTTAAAACCCAGAAAGCTATCGTGAATGCTAGAAAGCTTGATAGAAATGATTTTCAGCAAGGTGCTCGGGAAAGAAGAGAATGTTAAGCAACCGCCTCATCTCAGGCAGCGATTCTTCATGGTTCGAATGTCGGATAGATAAGTGTAAGCAAAAACTGTATCCAATAACGCTCTTCATTCGCCCTCTTGGTTGCTTTTTTTGGGTTGACTACCCATTTCCGTAACTTAAATCCAAAAATCATTTGTACTATAATACGAGTATATACCAACTCATATCAAAATTCTTCTGACAAAATTCATTTTTCTTAACAACTCTATTTTAAGTTCCCCAGAATTGAATTTTCCTATCATCGTGATGACAACTTAAGGAACTTAAAATATGAGAGCTCACAATCGAATTCATTTATTAAAAAACTTCCGTGGAATCAGGTAAAAACTTTCCCCAAATTACTTTTGTTCTCAAAAATGAATTAATCACAATAAAATATTTCAAGCTCAATAGTCTATTACTTAACAACAAGCACAAAAAAAAAAAACAATTCCTGGCATCTCTAACTACTCGTATAATAGAACCCTTTCAAAAATTTCACTAAGATCAATCCTAATTAGTTTAGCTTTCACCAATCCTCTATACAAATACCAGTCGCCTTGAATTCCTTACAATAAATTCCCTAAATATTCTCTCCTTCTTTCATGCCAAGAAGAATATGAAATTTTAATAATGAATTTCTATTCTTTAATAAAGAAATAAAATAAATAAATAATTCAAAAAGTCATACAGGTATGTTTAAGTGAGGTACTTCATGAACGGTACTCGTATAATATCCAATCTCAACTTTTCGTTTGTTTGATGATCCCATTTGCTTTATGCTTTTTCTTCGGCTTCACATCCTTTTATCGCAGCAATTGAGAGATTTTCACTCTGAAAGAACAATGTCCCTCAAGAGAGATTTCATTCAGGGAAAAACAGCTATAGGAGTTCTGAGTTCTTCTTATGATGATGTTTCCTTAGAATTAACTTCATCGTCGTCGTTCTTTTGGTCGGTCGTTTCTTTTAGATGGATACGAGTTCTAACGGATCGTTCTTTCAATACTTAATGAAATTTTTTGAGTTTTACAGTGAATTCCCCGAATCCATTGGGAATAAAACTGCACAAATAGAAAAGGAACGACGAATATGGATGGAGATATTAATCCCTTACCTAATAAATACTATTTATATATAAATCAAAGGGCTTTATAACTTACTTCTGCGTCAATCGTTGTTTTTTGTATTAGAAGTGCTGAGTAATAGTTATAGAAATATAAGTATGCTCTGGCAAGTTCACTTTAGTGTGCTTGCATTGTGAATAATTGAAAGTGAAATTCAAGGAAATAAGGATAAACTAAAGATAATGATGCTTAGAGATTTTAATATAGTTCTCTCTCTAACTTAGAAGGTTATTATATTAAACGTGTTTTATTGTTTTAAAGTTGCTCAGCAATGCCAGATCCAATAAAACGGTGTACTCACTAGAACCTGGGCGTGTACTTACACTTTTCACATTAAGTATGGGCTGTGTTAACGCGGGAAAATTACACAAGGAGTTGGCCGAACTTCAAAGAAATTAAAAAAAAAAATACTTTCGAAAATCGTTTTAACATATTATTAATTTAATTTTCCATAAAAGAAACTTCTTTAAAATTTTTCTTAAAAAAAACTTGGAAATTCAATTAAAAGCTCAAGTGACCTCAACTCCAAGGTGCGTTTCGCCCAATTGAGGTCACTTGAGCTTTTAATTGAATTTAATGAATTTAATTAAAGAATATAATTAAAATAAAATCCAAAAGTCAACCATACATGATGGCTTCTTCAAACGTATTGTCGTTGTTCCTAATTTAACTGATACCTTTAAAGGGATTATTAACAAAAAAGTTCAATATAGTATAGTCAATAAAGTTTCAATACAACCAAACATAGACATATCTTTTTAGCAAATCAAAGGAAAAACCCGACAGAGATAAATGCACGGATGTTATACATATTTGGGATCAACTGCATGGTTAAGACTGGTGAATCCTCCACTTTATGCTATATCGGCACGACGAAACAATTTCCTCGCCAGCGAGTGTCAAATCATACATCTGACATCAACATCAACAACTCTTCCAAAATAGCACTCGCTAATCATGATAGCGAACTGGTCATTCTACAGATTTTGAGGGTGTCAAAATTCTTGAAACTAAAAAAACATACTTCAAAGAGTTATACATTTATTATAAAATTATTATAAAATAACAAAAACAACATGATTCGTAAGCAGGACACACAAAATATCTCAGTGGTATACTGCTCGCTCGTGCCAAATCGAAGTACTTCCCGCTACCTATTATTAAATGAATTCCCCCTGAAGTAGACAACAATCCCTATATACACATCAGGAAAAGTAAATCAACGTTCATAATTTTTTTTTTTTTAGCAAAATCTTCAGAGTCGTTTTTGAGATAAATAAGAATTTGTGTAATGGCTGCATGGCAGATATCGTTAATTTGCCAAAAATTAAATATATCCTCTAAAAAATCAGTGAAGAATTCTAAGTACTGAGTAGCTTTAGCGATTTATGCTGTAAGTTCAGGTACAGATATACAGACAGACAGACGGAATTGCGGGACAAAATTTTTTCCTGTTCTCTATTATCTTAATGTCAACTTTGAGATCAAAATCTCGAATTAAATTATGTTCCAAGTAAAAAATCAATTACTTCAACTCAATATCCAATAACCCAGTAAAATTGAGGTCTTGAATGAATCCTAAAAAATTCCTACAAGGATATAATGTGTTAAGTATCATGCATTTGATTGTTTGGGTGGAAGGAAAAACATTTCAATTTTATTTTTTTGTAAATTTCTCAAAAGTTATCAGGTTTTTTTTGACTTATTTTCAAGACAAAAATTTTAGTCGACAAAATTTTACCCATGAAATATTTTCAACCTCTTTTAATAAGATTCATATAGGGTCATCCAATTTGTGGTTTCGTTTATACATCCAAGTTTCAATCACATACGTCCAGGGCCGGACAAGCTATACGTGCAAGCTGTGCAAATGCGCAGGGCGCTGAACTCAAAAGGCGCCTTGGGCAAGCGTTAAAAAAGCCACTACTTCATAACCACTACCTACCATCTTTTTTAAGTTTCATTTCTTTTTATAGCTCACTCCAATATTGGTATTTATTATATAATTAACAGCTGATTCTGAATTTAAAGACAGATATACATATATATATAGATACATATCAAGTTTTGCAAAAATAAGTCGATGTTTAATTTCCTATACACACCCCCATTCCCACAGTAAAAAAAACTACATCACAAAATCTTTACAAAATGCACAATTTTGTTCGCTTAACAACAGATACCTACATATTTGCTATTTTTCTCTTTATCAATCCACTGTTACGTTATTCTTCACATTCACCATCGCGTGCATGAGTTTATTTTATTTTGTTATCCCTCCCCTATGCAGTGTAACATAAAACAGAATTTCAACAGCAAATACAGACAGTTAACAGTTTGCAAGTTGATAACATGAGCACGATGCCAATTCTTCTATATGAAATCGAAGTCAGCAATGTTACTCAAACAGAAATTCTGAGGTACAAAATTCATACTCAGTGCGCAGAATTAAAAGTTGCGTCTAGGAATTTAAACTCTTCCGGTTGAGTGTTTCTTGTACTATGTTTTAGTTTGGCACTGGCCTCTGTTTATGAGTGAAATTTTATCACTGTCGTGTGTCGAGAATGAGACAAAGGGTTGAAATATGGAAATACTTGAGTGATGATGATGCGATGATTAATGTTGAGGTTTGTCGTTAATGAGTGAATCTGTTTTACTCAATTTCTCCTTTTCTCTATTTTTTTGTTCTTGCCAGTTATTGTTTACATTTAAAAAGGGATTTTTTGACTGGTCTAATTACTTTATTAACTTCCCATAGGGAGTTATTTGTCTATGAATTATGGTAAAAAAAACTCAAAACAAAAGAAAGGATAGGGAATCTATATTTACAATAAAACTTGCTACGCTACTATTCCAGTAGTGTATACGAGTATGTATAAGGTTATGATAATGCTTCAAACATGAAAGGAAAAGAGCCTGGTGTTCAAAACAAAATTAAGTGTTTTGAACCAAGATCTTATTTTGTTCAGGCTGCTTGCATTCCTTTTGGTTGTTGTTGGGTTTTATTGATTCAGCTTGCTGTTCATTGGAAGCTGTTAAGTTTTTTGACATTGCTCAATGCATATAAAACTTTGTATCAGGTTCAACAATGCGTTGGGACATACATATATACAAAAAATTTCGCTGGTTCGACCTTAAAACCCCTTTCTGAAACCAGATGGGAGTAGACTAAATGCTTTAAAACCATTCAAAATCTTAGAAGCTATAATATGAAGCTCTTATTGAAATATCTGAGGCTGGAAACGTTGAGAATAGAAACATGCTGTACTTAGGAAGTAAAATTTTAGTTTAAAGTTTATATGTTGCATATTAATCTAGTTTGATATTTAAGACAAAAATAATGGCGCAAAATTTTAATTGAATTAGTACAATGCTAAAGCTGTTTTAGTATGATACTAGGTTAAAACAACAATTTTAATCGAATATAGCATCATACTTCTCTACCCTTTTATTAAAGTTAAAATCATCGAATACCTACTTTATTTTTTTAGTATTGCGCTAGCTTCATATGACACTTTGACATTTGCAGACATCAAAAAAGGTTCGTGTACTTATTTTTTTAAACGAAATGTCGTTGTTTTACGTGTGTTCAGAGCAATTTATTAAGGAAATTCTTTTAGTACGATACTAGTGAGAAAATGTTTAAAATTAAGAATGAGTTAGTAAACTACTATAAAGTTAGCAAATTGTTAAGTAGTATCATATTAATATCTTAATAATAGGCTGTTTAAAATTTTGCACCAATATACCTAGTAAGTATTTACAAACTCCGTCTGCTAATTTATCTACTAAATATGCTACTAAAAACTCTTTAGTGGAAATGCGATCAGAAGAACAATTCACTAACGTGCAATCAGCTGAAGCCATAGCTCTAAATCTATAAATACCATCACAGTTTCCTCAAATAACAGTTTTTTGAAACTAAAATTAATAAAAAACTACTTCAGGACCCCAAAGACTCAGGAAAGATAAGTTGACTAGTCAATCATGGCTAAAGAGAAAAAGCTTGTCAAGTCATTATATTGTGATGATCTGGTAGCTGAGTTTGCTAAAACAGAAGCCAGAAAAGTTAATATAGCCGGTTATATTTATTTTTATTAAAATAATAATCTTATTATTATTTCCTACATGAGCAACAATTAATGAGTTCATTATTTATTTGTATGTTGCTATGTTTTTGAATTAGTTTTTAAATATTTTTTACTTCAAAAAATACTTTTTTCAGTTCCTAAATTTTTGTGATATATTTTTTTACTATTATTTTTGTGATATAATTTTGATTTCTTAGTTTTTAATAAAAATCATATTTATTTTAATTAAATATAAGTATTATCTAGGAATAGACCTCTTGGGGATCCCTCGTTAAAAAAAACGCATTGCAAAGGGTACCCCTTGGGTACTGAGGAAATGACTTTTTCCGCCAATCCAATCCAAATGAGAGGCGCCACTGATAAAGCTTGCGCAGGGCTCTAATTTAGCTCGGGCCGGTCCTGCATACGTCAGATCGAACTATCATCCGAGCTTGTATCTTTTCAGTTTAAGGTTTTCCATTTAACAATGTGGATTGTTTAGCAACCGCTGAACGTGTTAAAATTGTGTACATTTTGTGTACAAAAATAGTGATGTTAGTTTTGGCGCATTTTCCGACAATATTTTCATCAGCAATGTGTTTAATTTTTCACCAGATGGATACGCTAACAACCAAATTTCTCGTAAGTGCCACACGGCCCGAGCAACTGTGGACATTTTACACGAAAGATTTCCGGGCATGGTTTGCTCATGTGGAAATGATGTGAATTGGCCACCGAGATAGTGCGATTTGACCCCTTTAGACTTCTTACATTGGAAGTTTTTTTAAGTTGCAGGTCTATCCCAATAAACCACAAACCACCACTGCCTTTAAAGCCATCAAAATAAATGCCATTAGTCAAATTCAGCTTGTCTGTCCTATAAATATAAAACTCCTTACGGAAAGACCATAGTGTATAGAGTTGACTTTAAAACAAATGGTTTCGACATTTACATCATTGTAATTCCTACAAAAGCTTAACTATTTATTTAGAGAAAAACATTCTATAGACAGATGTCTGGGGTTAAAATAGTCTGCTTAAAATCCATTTCCGCCTTTTTTACCCAACATCTTTATTATATAAGAAAACGCTTGTTATTTTTCAGAACACAGGGGATAGGACATTTTTTTTTTATTGTTTATCTCGAAATTCCATTCATCTACACTAGCAATAAAATAGGAAAACCCAAGGCCGTAGCTATAAGTACACCTATATCTCCCTAGTTTTTTATTTATTTTAAGTAAATATAAATTCGTTTGAAAAATTGAAAGGCATTATATTTAAAAGTGTTTTCGATTATATTGCCACAAACTTCAGCTTACAGCAATCAGTAAACTTGAATTTTTCACAGGCTAACTTGTCAAACACTGTCCTATCCTTGACTTTGATTATTTTATTCGACATAAGTATGGCAATATTTTCAACATCATTAAATTAACTATCTTGAACATTTATTCTAAGGTATCCCCTCTTAAAATATTTTCCTACCTACGCCCTTGTACAGACCCACTATTTCTTTGCTTGAACAGTAAAAGCTAAAAACCAATTTTCTTTTGTCACACTGGTCGACTTTAGATCAATAAAATAAAATCAAACCAAGCTGATCCGGCAGCTTTGAAAGAAGGTACTTAAATTTATTATATAGCCTGACAAACATTTTGTTTTTGTGTTTCTCTTTTTTATTCGCAGACATAAAAATCCTTTAGCTTTAACCCATAACTATAGAGTTGGATGGCAGTGATGGGGTTTTTTTGTGTTTGTTGTTGTCAGACTTTATTGACAATTTTCATTGAAAATAAAATCACTATGCAGATTTTAAGTGACAAAAGTCAAAGTTTTAACAACGCAGTTATGAACCGTTTATTGAGTTCAAAAATATAGTTCGGTACTTAAACCAGAGTTAATTAATTAAACATAAGGAAGCTCATAACTGATGAAATTAATCTCAAATAAAATTTTGAAAAAGATGTGTTGTTAGAAAAACCAATATAAGAACATCTATGGAAAACTTTAGTCGAATTAGTACGTTGTTAAAACTGTTTTAGTACGATGCTTAGTTTAAACGACGATTTTGCAAATTTTAGCATCATACTTTCCGTAACATTTAAAACAAAAGTTAAAATCATCAAATACCTATTTTATTTTTTTTAGTATCGTACTAACTTTATATATGACTCTTTGACAGCCAAAACTTCAAAAAAGTTCTGTTTGATTGGCTTTTTGCACGAACTGACATTGTTTAAGGTTCCGAAACAATTTACTAAACAAAAAATAGCCTTAGTACAATGCTAGTTAAAAAATATTTAAAATTTAGAAAGAGTTAGTAAACTATTTTAAAGTTATCAATTAATTTTAATTACAATGATAGTCATATTGTTTGATGGAAAATTCAAGTGACCTCAACTTCAAAATGAACATTGAAATTAATTATATTCAATGGCGCATTGTCATATGTATATTGCTTACACAGTCAACTCAACTTATTTGTGCGCAATTTCCTCCAAATAATGTTTGAGAATTTGTATGAATTTTATGTTTCGAAGAAATTTACAGTCTATGGTAAATGAAGTTTCTTACACAATTTATGACATTGACTGTTAAGCTGTAACGTGTTTTCATATAAAAAAAAAAGTAAAATTTGACAATTCTGCTGTCAGATATTTTTATAATTACAATAAATTCCGTAATTTGCGAAAAGGAATTGAATTGAAAGCGATTCATTGTTCATTGTATTTTGTTTTACCAGCGGTGTTTAATTGCTACATTTAAAACCGTAAAATTCTTCGATTTGGTGTGTTGTAAAGAATGATTTGATTTCAATTTGATTTTCTTTGGAAAAGTGCTACAAGTGATTTTTAAAAATACATATAGTTCGGAGTTCTCGCAACGTGGGCAAACTACATGATAGTCGCCCAATTGAATTTCAAGCCTCTATCTCTAAAGGTTTAAGCTGTGCGTTGCCTGTCAGTCAGTTCGTCCAGAAGGGATTTATAAAACCGAATATTTGATTAATTTTTGTAAATTGAAACAAACCAATTTTAGTACAATCATGAATTGTTTAAAATAAATAAATCGGAATACATTATTTTGACAATTATGTCTGGGTGCTTAAAAATGATCATCGCAACGCTTCGTCATGAACGATATTTTTATAATTCTCTTCAAAGCAAATAGCGACCGTGACCGCACCAAAAACCAACAAATGATAAGTGATGATGGGAACTGTCGAATAAGAACTATCGATCAATTTGTTATTGGTTAAATGTTTATTTATTTTATAGTACTCATACCTATTCATTCATTCGATAAGTTTCGTATTCTAGTGTTTGAAAATTCCAACTTCAAATGCACAGCTGACAGTTAAGTGACAGCTGACAACCTGATTGCCGGATCATTTGACATTTAAAACTACATCTGCTACAATTTTTTACATTAACTACATAAACTACGTAGCAGATATAACAAATGTAGATTTTTCATTTTATTCCTACTCGTTGATGTTCGAAAAGTTTATTGATAGACATACGAGTAACAAGTTAGGTATAGGTAGAAATGGCGACTACCATCTAGTTTGGATTAAGTTAAAAAGGATCTAATAAGTTTTGGCATCTCTTATTATGTGTTTGCTTTTGCACAACTATTCGAAAATTGGATCACTGACTCAACCGAACCACCACACTCATCCAACACTATCTGCACTGAGCATTTTTCTATTTTCATTCAGAGTAGCGCACTGAACAGAGCACGAGCATGTCGAACATGCTCCGAACTTTCTCCGAATCGATCGTGTTCTAAGAGCTCTGAATTATTTTATAAGCACAAGCGAGTTTTTGAGTTTTTTTTTCCTGTCTGTCAGAATGATTTCATTTAACTCTGTCTGCTCAGCTATTTTATACCGAGCTCATAGAGTGCGCTCTGAACAATCTCTGAACACGCTCTCAATGAAAAAAGAAACACAAATTTGAACTGTTATACACTCTGAGCTAAAAAAGAAACACGATTTTTTGTTTGACAGTTCAGGTTCTACTTTGAACTAAAAAAGAAAAACGCCCACTGTGACAAGATAGGCAGCTTGTTGACTGGTGCTGAAACAGTGGACAATCCGATTGAGTGATCATCGGCCTTGTCAAAGCTCTCAGTCCGCTAGCTCTGGATTTAAGGCGTCAAACGGAAGTATCCGTTCGTCCTAAGAGCCATTTCGTCGCGTTGAGAAAAAAAAATCAATTCATTGATCTTCATATCCGAAAGTTCGTCAATATCGTCAAAAAATGCCCTTCCTATTGATTGTGCTCTAAATTTGGCCCTGCAGGGCATTTGCATTGGAATTGGAGGGCTGTTTAATTTTACCGCTGGTACCCACAGTAATGGCAATGACTGTTGTGAGGAATGTCTAGCTTCGCTGCTCTCCTATTATACAGTGCCCACTACAGGTATCTAGGATCTTGGCTATGTCTTGCGTGGGTCTGCATATCAGATCAAGTGCTTGGGATTTATTATAGGTGAGCCAAATCATTCTCGATATAATGCAGTTAGTTTAACTGCTCCACCTATGGTTTGATTTGCTAAAAAAAATAAGAGAATTTTGCGGTTCATAGCTCCAAGCGGAATGTGGACTCTTTTTGCAAGTAAGTTAGGAAGAGATGATCTTCACCCGAGCGACGCCGGACACGAGCAGCTAGTGGAAAATAGTAGAAAATCTATGAAAAACACTTTCATTCTAGAAAGGATTTTCCTTATCAATTTATTTTATGTTTCTGCAAGATTCGAAGCCAATTGCTTCCATTTCTCCTCAAAGAATATACAGACTGAGTTAAGTCTATGGTTTCATAGCTCAAAACATATTCTCTTATTATTATTTTATGTTTTTCCAGATCAAAAAGAATGTCACGCTTGTCAACTAATATTTAATTTTATGTGGACCTAAAAATTTATGATTATAAGAAAAGCATTCCGCACTTTCAGTCAGCAACCACAGCCAATGGCGTTGTCGTTTTGTCGTTGCCTGCGGTTGTTTCAATTTGCACGAACGCATACTAAAAACTGGCTCCCATACCCTTCACATCTCTCAATGAACCACTTCATATTAAGTGAGAAGCTCTCAGAACTCTCTTAATGGCAGAAAACTTGTGGAACAAATTGCAATAAACCACATAGCACCATCGTATACCTTCACTTCATGCGTAAACCTATATATACTGGCATTCCTCAAACGACAAAGTTTCCACTTTTCCCCACCCCTATCAGCCAATGTCACCATCTAACCTCACAATTCCCATATAAACCCGCATTCCATACGCCATAAAAGGCATAGCAGTGTATCGCGCGCAACTTTAAGTGTCCTTTTGAAATTTAATTATCCTCCTATTTTTTAGTTTTTAACTTTTTTTTTTTAATACATGGATGCGTTGATGGCAACGTTAATATACCCCCGCTCTTCCGTTCGAATATTATTTCGGTTCAATATACCGGAATTGTTAGTAGTGCACAACTATGTATACCACACCCCCGTCAACGCTTTGCCAGCACCCTGGATGCTTGTGGTTGCACAGAGGCATGATCCTTGTAATATTCCTTGTCCCCATTAGCAATACTCAATATATGACCCAAGAAAAAAAGTGAAAGGAGAAAAGTTTTGAATTTCTTTCATTACCACTGTCAAATTTTCAAAATATGTAGAAAAAAAAACTTTCAAAAACTATTCGAAAACTTGTATAAAAAGAATTCTCAAAAAAAATCGCCCAAAAATGGTTCGTTCGACTTCATAGTATAAAATGTGCCACAAGGAGTTAGCAAGGGCAAACAAATATTGAACAGGATGTGAAAGTAGTGTAATTTTGTGTATGACTTTGGCATCGGCATCCACACACATGCAAGTGATGTGTCCTCCATTGAATCTGCATTTCTGCAATTTACATATCCGTTTCCGGTATCTGGGAAAAAAGTTCTTTTTTTTTGCCCTTGCCATTGTGTTCTCGCATATCTTTTTTTCTCTAGTTTATTTTATTTTTTGTCTAGTTTCCTGTATGTTGAGAACAGATATGAACCTACAACCACCCAGCTAAGAAAGAAGATTTCTTTAATAAGTTTTGTCAAACACTAAGAGAAGTTAAATATGTCTTTTGAAAAGTTCCTGAGTTCAGCCGTATAAGGATTGTTAGTTGAAAACTTAATATTAGCTTGGGCCGAACTCCTTTGAAAGTTCACATCATAATTGTATGTACCTATGTGCCTGAAACTATATAATGTCATCATGGTGTTTTTAAAAATGTGCTTATTTGCAATCCTTAATATAAACTGCTTTATTACCTGAAGCCCACAAGAAGATATTATACTTTTGCCTTAAAAATTAGAGGTACAAACGGTCGTAAGGAACCTGAACGCAGTGAGTTACAACTCTCTGCCATTTCTGTATGCGTATTGCCTGCAGGAATGGAGGATACCTACAATTTTCTGCCGTGTCTAAAAGTCTATGAGAAGCACTTTTCATGGGAGAGATAAGCTTGGAGGCTTAATACTTCCTCGCAAGCATCCTCGTGGCATCTACTGGGAACCGAACCCAGATGTAACCATTTATTTAATTGAAAGGAATGCTTTCATAAAAGTTTAGAGTCTTGGCAACATAAAAAGCTCAAAAAAATCGTTAGTCTAATTTGGACTGGATTGGACTGTCTCCTTTTTGACCCATGTTTATTTTTAATTCAAAACATTCAAAACATATTTTTCAAAGCCTTAAAATTCAATGTTTTTTAAACATTTTAGAAGCTCCTCGAAGAAAAATTCATCAAAATCCGTTATACAAATAATGAGAAATCAAAAATTCGAAAAAATGGTTCTATGGAAGGTACAGTCAGTGGGTACCGTTATTTTTAGGTTAAATTATTTTTCTCCCATTTTTTAAATTGTATCAAGAAATTTTTATTTATTATTTAAAAAAAAAAAACCTATCATATCTATCAATAATACTTACACAATAATATTCATAATTTAAGCTTTAGCTTAAACGGTTGTACCGTTTTTGATAAAATCAAAATCAAAAATCGTTCCGAGGGGGTACCAAAAATAACCATTTTTTGGAAATTTTAACTAAATGAAATTTAAAAAAAAAAGTCTGTGGATCAGTTTTTGAGAAAAAAAAATATTTATAAAATTTAAAAAAAAAATGCGTATGGCAGGTACCGTTATTTTTAGTCTGAAAAAAAAAAAAACGTGTGGGGGGAAAATTTTAAAACGATATCTACTAAGTTTAAATAAAATTATCCGAGCCGTTTAGGCTGTAAGTAGTCGAACAGACAGACCAGACAGACCGACTTTCGAGACCCACATTTTACGTCTTCGCCGTCATCGTAATGTCAACTTTGATCAAAATCTCGAGTTCGATTTTTTTTACGAATGTATAACTACACCCTTATAGACTTATAGCACCTATAAGTAACAAGTAAAAAAGTATCCAGAGTATATCCCCAAAGAAAGCTCAAAACTGGGGTTTAGAATTTGATCCTAAACTTTAACGTCAAACTCATTACAGAGTGCATAATGATCTATGTATGTATCTGTATATGTACTTAGAATAAGAATTTTAAAGCAGAATGATCAGTTTGGTAATTCGTTCCCTGGCCAGCAATATTTTGATTACGCCAATAAAAACAATATACCTATATGTTTACGCAGCTCCTGATATGGGATGACCACTTAATCGACCGCTGCGCCGGCTTGGTGTGACGATGCAGTACGAACTGATATATCAAGCGTTGAATGGTACAATGTGGGTAATGCTGAATTTTCCCCAAAGGTTTATCTTAGTTTTGATTAAATAAAGCTATGTCATGTTTTCAACTCACAATACTGTTATATTTTTACTCATTCATAATCAAAAATCAACTGTCCTGTGCTCATCGGGAGCCTTCAAAGTACGACTCTATTCCAGAGTACAGAAGAGGGGTGAAACTCTACAACAGCTCCAAGCGGACATTGAAAGGCTTGTTCATCTTGCATATCTAGATGTTGGAGAAAAACTCCGTAAAAAGTTTGCAGTTGAGGCATTTGTTCGCGCCATTTTGACATGCATCTTCAAAGGGCCGTGCGAACTGCTGAAAAACGAACGCTTTCTGTAACATTAGCGTTTGCCTTGACAATGGAAGCAGCAGAGCAAGCTTCTCACGGAGTAGATCGACTTAGAGAAGCCATCGTTGAAGAATGCTCATGCCGAAGAACTGATGTCCAAAGGAACCAACGAAACGGACTTGCAAAGTGCTGGAATTGCAACAAGACCGGATATTTACAGCGTCAATGTCGATTACCACCAAGAAGAGCTTGTCAACATTGTAGACACGGAGTTTCAAACTCAGAACAAGGTAACAATAACACCAGTGTTACTTCCCGAACAAGTTTCCCAACAGAGAAACGAGTAAAATCCAACTTCGAGGGGCAGAAGCTGGTTTCTGGTATCGATGGCCCCAGAAACACCATCCATGTTTCTCAGACCAAACGAGACAATAAAAGTCTGACTGTCGAAGCAACGTTAAATGGTAACAAACAAAATGGTCGCCATCGACACTCTGCGAATAAGGGCTGACCCCATTTGTGGATGGAGCAATGAAGAAATAAGGTCTGCTCAACAAGAAGACCCCGACATTGAACCTCTTCTCGCATGGAAAGAACATGAAGAAAAACCCGCATGGAATGACATTTCCGATAGGAGTCCAGTTTTAATGGCCTATTGGGCACAATGGTGCCGAAATTGTGACGCTTATGCTGCAACCAAAGGACCTGGTAGAAAACTGATGCAATATAATGTTGGCTCACCGTTTGAAAGGATTGCTGTTGATGTGGCTGGCCCATTTCCGGAAACGGATGCTGGAAACAAATACATTCTGGTGGTAATGGATTACTTCAGCAAATGGCCTGAGGCATACGCTACCCCGAACCAAGAAGACAAGACCGTGGCCGACCAGATTGTGTTTAACTGGGTAAGCAGGTTCGGTGTGCCTATGGAGCTCCATTCTGACCAAGGAAGGAACTTTGAGTCGAACATATTTCAAGAGGTCTGCGCGTTCCTTGGCATTAAGAAAACGAGAACAACACCACTTCACCCGTAATCTGATGGAATGGTCGAGAGATTCAACAGGACCTTAAAATAGCACCTCACTAAAGTCGTAGGCGACTACCAAAGAAACTGGGATAGGCACATACCACTATTTTTTATGGCCTACCGAAGTACAATACATAGCTCAACAGGACACGCACCATCTGAAATCCTGTTCGGAAGAGGCATGCGGCTGCCTAGTGAGATAAGGTTTGGACACCCACCACAATAGTCTCAGGAAACAGGGGATTGTGTGACTGACCTAAAAGAGAGGCTAATGGACATCCACGAAAGGACCAGGACTAGAATATGCGCTTACAGCGATTGAATGAAGACAAGGTACGGCACAAGAGCAAACACGACAGGAGATCGTGTATGGCTGAATCCACATCGTCAAAAGGGATTGTCGCCGAAACTTCAACAAAACTGGGAAGGCCCTTATACTGTCGTCACGAAAATCAATGATGTCGTTTACCGAATTCAAAGAGGGCCAAGAGAAAAGTTAAAAGTTGTGCATAGCGATCAACTGCACCAATACAGTGGCAAAACTGGAGATAGAATTGTTCGGGACGAACAATCTTAAGAAGGGGGCAATGTTGCGAACAGAGCTTTATACTCCCACAACGCCATCTGTTGGAAAATTGCATATCTACTTTATTGAAGAAACAAAAAGCTCTTTTCCAATGTCAAATGTATTTCCCCTTATTCCACCCATCTAGAAAATTCCAAGACGAGAACCTTCGAAAACAACTAATTTGAGTACCTACCTATATAAGGGAGTGTTCACGGTGAGCAGAGTACAGTTGATTTTTGATTACGGAAGTGTGCAAAACTCTGCTTATTGGATTCTGGGAAAGTGTGATTTTAATTTGAATAAAGTATTTGAGTTGATTATAAATTAAGATTTATTGTTATGATTTGGAAAGTAAAAATAAAGAAGAAATACTAGAAAGAGTAATAAGTTTTATTTAAAGAACCTAGTAAAAATATTACAATACGATTTAAAAGATGAAAAACTTTGACAGCACTCTTCAAATTGCAAATGGTGTCTTATTTTCTTCTCATGAAGTTAAAGTGAGATAAAATATCTTACTTGCGTCAAACGATGATCAAAATCGAGTCTCGAATGAATGCTTCAGCGCGAAATTGGTATATATTAGTTCCATTTGTATAACTATTTGTCCTTTAGGGGCCAATTATAGCTCATCAGAAAAGTCCATCAGAAAAATTAGAACAATCGAAATCTGAAACATTTTTCTAATGGCCGGTTATAGCTAACAATAATTTTACGTCAGGAAACAAACAATTTTTTCTTGTCATATCATCAGAAAAAATTTTTCTCATCAGAAAAAATTTTTCTGATGCATTCGGAACAGAAAAAAATCGGAACACAAAAGAAAAACGAAATGGAATATATTTTGAGTTTTGGCAATCAGCTGTTCAGAAAAATTAAATTCCATCAGAAAAAATATTTAAATCCATTTTCTGAGTAAATTTAGCAACAAAATGTTGTAATTCTTTTTGTAAAAATTAGTCCAAGCAAGTATTCTTCTAATTGCATTAAAATTTTACTCAAAATCGAGTTGTAATATGGTCAAATTTGGAAGACAAAATTTTTTCTGATGGACTTTTCTGATTAGCTATAACTGCCCCCTTAAGAAGATTTATCGAGATAAATTCTTAATCATCTGGAATAGCAAATCGAGATTTGAAGAATATTAATGTCAAATCTCATTAAATCTAGGGTAAGACGCTAGTGGAAACGTAGTATAAAGTAAATTTTATCGAGATTCAGTTGGATGGTGTGGTAATTCGCGCTGCAAATCAATAATATTTATCCCTGCGGAGAACATAATTAAGCGCTTAGATAAAATATCACAAATGCAATATGAAAATAAGGCGGTGGATTTTGATGAAAATAGATACCAAGCTCATATTAATCTGAAAATTTTCCCACAATCACGAAGTAAAAACAACCAACTCTCTATGGTATATTTTTAACTCTTTCTCTGAGATATACATACATTTTTCATTAAATAACACAAACAATCATTTTCAACATAAAGCAATTCATCTCAATAATTCAATCACGATTAAAAACTTCGCCATACAGTGTTTAACTCGAGTCACGATTGTGCAATAATTATCCTTTTTGCCACTGCAATGACTTTTATTTTTACATTCACCCCATAATTCGCATCCCAAAAATAAAATCCAATTCCATGCCCAGATAATGAAAGTATACGAAGAAGTACAACTAGAAGTTTGAATGTTTGTGCATGCAATACCCTATTAATGATTATTGTAAGATATCAAGTATTTAAAAAAAAAATGAAAATAAATGAATCAGTAGTTTAGACACCACTCAAAGTGTTGAAATAAAAAAATTCTGTTACTGTGTGCTTCGGGTCTAACAAGTTTCTGTCGATTTCGAGCAGCACTTTACATGAAAAGAGATATTCTTGGAAGAAAACAGTTTCACAGCTGATAGAATCGAACCCAACACTCTCTGCTTGACAGTCCAATGCACTAACCATTATGCAAAGAAATATCGATTCACATTTTGCATAAGAATTTGTGCCGTATAGAATTCGGTTAACAAAAGAACTAAAGCCAAAAAACATTACGAAAAATATACAGCCACAGTATCGTGATCCTGATTCTTCTGAAACACATTTCTTCCTCTCTTGGTTTGTTCATGAACAAAGTCATTCGAAACATCGCGATAAACTTAGTTAATTCCAATTATTATTTTCCCTGAAGTACAAGTTGAGCACTTCGGCCGATTCCCTGCGGTCTATTGGATATACTGTCACATCTACATCAAAGGATGTTTAAGTAAACAAACTATGCTTAGTAATCCGTGGCGTTATGGTTAAAAGTCCAACGATAAGTCACGTCAATGTTCTGGGATCAATTCCCAGAAAAAATATTTTTTTTCCGGGGTACCTACAGCATCTTACAAGGAGGAAACATCCAAGACTATCTCTTGTCATGACACGGTAGAAATTTGTAAGTCCGCTCAATTCCTGCCAACAATACGAACACAGGAATTTTTGAGCGTTGTAAGTCACTAGGCGCTGTTTCTTCACACGATTTAGGACATCTACACAAGTTTATCAATTAATTGCTGAAAAACTGCGAACACAGCCTTTCGTCTCAAAGTCTCTTCATAGTGGATAAATAATGAGACTGAACAACACAATTTAATAATTCAATACCTACAAACTTTCAAAATATCACTCCGCATTGACCAAAATTCGGATTCGGATTTAGAGAACACAAAACTTTCTTTTTCATCGTCTTAGTGTAACCATCCGAACCATCACGCCCTACCCTATAAGGGCATACATAAAAAAATTATTTTCTTTCCAGTGCCAACTCACAATACTTTTGGCACACACAAAAAAAAAGAAGAAAAATCATTTCCTCAAAGCTAACATAAAATTAATTGCTCTCAAATGTGTGTCCTTTCAAAAATCAATTTAAAACCGAACAAAAATGCTTCATGTTCGTTTAAAGACGATATAAAATAGCAAGTACGAAATTCTCCCCAAAAACTAAAATAAAAAATTCCTTATCAGAATTTAAAAAGCACTTTCGACTTTTCCTGGGCTTAATATCTCTTCGAGGGCGCATACCCATAACAAAAAAAAAATAAAAAAATAAAAACTTTTTTTCAACTTAATAAAAAAAAATAAAGAAGAAAGTTTGGATAAGTAAAGCGCTAAACTATTTTTTGATATCAATAAAAAAATCATTTGCCTTTCGGGACAAAATTTTACAAAAACAGATAACAGGGGAGGTAAAAAGTTTGATATTCGTTTTTATACGCTCTGTGAACAGAGAAGTAGAGTATCAAAAGAAACGGAGGCGGCAAAATTATTGAACCCGTTTTGTTTAGTTCTTTTTTTGTCTGTAAGAAATTTCATGACGTCAGGAAAGTATGCCATCTTCTTCAAAATAGATAACATATAGTTATCAGTGACGTGCCGTGGTGGTTTCAGTAGGGTGTTCACTATAACTTTTTATTCAAATCATTTATCTATTTTAAGTTTTAATCCAGGATCACGACGAGGACGTAATAGACAACCATCCCATTTCATTTTTTTTTTTTTTATTTTTTTGTTATTTTGTTTTTGTTTTTATTTTTTATATTTTTTTGTATATTTATTTTTTTATTTTTTTTGTGTTTTTTGTTTGTGTTGTTTAGTAGTTTAGTAAAGTTAACGCAGTCCAACAGATATTTACTTGTATATAAAGGTCGATTCGACGGGATTTCTTCAAAAAAAACTTGTAGAACATAATCATAAAAAATATTTTTTGCTTTAATTTCCCTAAGAAATGATTTTTCTATTGAAATAATTGCCAGTTCTGACAATCTGTTCTCTAGCATTTTATTTCTGGCATAATGATTTTATGTGCTTAAGGGCAGAAAAAGATCGCTCGACAGAGCTACTTGATACTGGAATCGTCAAGATTAGTGAGCTTAGTTTAAAAATTTCCAAAAAAAGTCTTTAAGTTCCATACTATCGAGCATTTTTGGAATGTCCTTAATGGAAATATTTTTGAATTGTGACTGAGTAAGTTTAAAAAAACACAATAAGTTCATTCTCAAGCTTCACAAAATCAAAAAACGGACCATTCGAAGCCATCAGTTGGGAAATTTTTTTTATTTTCAGCAAATTTTTTTACGGAAAGACCAGAATGAGAATGAGAAAATAAATTTGAATTTCATCAAAACAAAAGGTACTCTTATAAATAGCGCACCGGAGACCGGACCACCACATCTACATCACTCATTTCCCATGCCTGATTATTATGATATTATGACATGAGAAATGAGAGCGAAACACTGTAAAGTAAACAAAAACTCTCTCACTCTTCGCCTTGTGTGCAGCGTTCTGACTTTACTGCGAAAGCACTAGATCTACTGCACTTTTTTCTTATTTTTTAAATCTACTGCACCACTGCGCTTTTGCTACAATCTACTGCGATTTTTCAGATTTTGTTTGAATAGCAGCAATGGTCATAGAAATAAATGTGCTCATAACAAAATGTCAAAATTCAAAAAGATTCTTGTCTCTTTAGTGCAAGTCTTGTCAGCTATATACGTTTTTAGTTCTACAATTCTTTAATTTGTTCTTGTTTCAAAAAGTACAAATTTGTAGATGGTAAATTTATTTTGATTACCTAGCTTTATATATTTTTGCTAAAACTATACATTTTCATTATCGAGTAAGAGTATATTTGTTCACAAATACTATGTAAATCACTTATGTTGTTTTAACAATCAACGATGATTTAAATGTGATTTAACTTTGGTTCCTTTGTTTATAATTTGTTGTTATCTAATCAAAAAAATATAGGTATGTATTTCTACAGCGAAAATTTTGGTTTTACTGCGATTTCTTTGCCAATTTACTGCGATCTGCGATTTATGAAGTCCGAACCCTGCTTGTGTGTTGTTCTGTTGTACACTTGTGACCTTGTGTACAACAACAACTGGTATACAATGAATTCGCACTCTATAATGAAAATGAATCATATCAGAGTTCACTGTCTCTCTCGATGCCGAATTGAGGATGGTACGCTCAATGAAGTTGAACACCATACACCAAACCAATTTGTCTTCTTTCCTGTAGTTTGATGTTTGAGTTGTTTCTGTATGTTGATTTGCTTTACGTCGCGTTGCCCTTGCCTTTCGTGCGTCGGTGCGTTGACATGGAGAGAACATTGTAGCGTGAGAATGAATTCTCTGTCGCATGAAGGATCGTGGTGCGCTCGATGAAGGTGAACACCAAGGAATATAGAATTTTGGATTTATGTATACACATTTTGTCTCTTCTTTGCATTTTTTGTGTGGATGTGGATGTGCTTTACCTTGGTTTCAGAGGTCGGTCGGTGCGTTTACATCAGGAGAACACCCTAGAGTACTATTTTTGTTATTTTGCTTGAAAATGTATTCTTCATCCATTGCATTTGAATGAATTGCCGTGGTGCGCTTGAATATGGAGAACATGAAATATGGAATGTGACTTATGTGATTATTTTGGTAGGGTGTGCGGTGAACACCTGCGTACCTTCGAATAAACGTCACTGATAGTTATGTACATTGTACAAATGTACATACATTTAAGATTATGTTTATCGCTTTTAAAAATTATATGGAAATAAAGTGCATAATGCTATGATTCCACCGAAGGATTATCTTAGTTTAGATTAAATAAATCTAAGCTGATTCCACCAGGAAAAAAAAGTTAGCAAGGAGATTAACTTTGACATAACCTTTCACATTGCAAATGGTGTTTCATTTTTTGCAGTGACTGCGTTTAGCTCGATATGTGTATGGCGTATGGGTTAGTTCGATTCGTAAAACAATTTACAATTTAATTTTTCAAAAATTAAAAGTAAATCTTATGAAAGCTCAGTTTTGTGATTGGTGGAAACGGCTTGGGTATAGTTGTCTTACAGTGAGACAGCTCCATGTAGTGTTGCTTAGTAGGGCTTCTACAGAGCAGAACCTGAACTGTCAAAGGCAAAGAAAATTTTTTTTCGTTTTTAGCTGAGAGCGTTCAGAACTTTGAATTGGTTTCTTTTTCTTTTGAACATCTTCAGAACGCACTCTATGAGCTCTGGACACGGTTGCGAACGGAAGAAGCAGGATCTTGAATCGTTTTTATTGGTGGTCAACCAGGTCAAGTACAGAAAAAATGTATATATGTAGCCCAGTTACGTCAAGTTTTTCCAGTGGAAATTCATATCTTGATATTTATATCGCAGATGCTCTATTACAAATAGAAACAATTCATGGTAACAAAATCTATTTACTGTCGTATGATAGCAATCATCATGCAATAGTAATGTTACCTCCAGACCATTTCTTCATGTTTGGCAACATGAAATAGTCATAGGGGGCTAAATGTGGGGAATATTCTGGATGAAGTAGGAGTTCATGGCCTAACTAGTGCAATTTTTCAATTTTCCAAATATCGCCGTTTTTGCTTCAAATAGTCTTGAAATCGATCCAGCAGTCCTGCATAGTATGCATCGGTCATCTTTTTACGGTTTTATAAGTATTCGATGTCTAAAACACCGCGCGTATCCCTAAGCACTGCTGTTGGCCTTCTTCGTCTGTGATTCACTAGGTAAGTCAATTGTTTCGGCCGTTCCTGGTGTGTTGTGCTTGTGGTGAATCCAACTAAATCCAAATTTGCTTGCACATCGTCAAACATTAATTTGAAGATGTCAAACTGTTGCGTTTATTGTGGAGTGAGTAAACGGGGCACCCGTCTTTTGCAAAGCTTTCATATGTCTAAAAATGTATGTTAAATCTGTCCATATACACATATAATTTTTTTTAATTTATTTGAATCAAGCTAATTAATATCTAGCGTACAAAAACATATTACTTAGAATTAAGAATTTATAAATTATACAATATTATAGAATATTTTTTTAAAACTATTATTTGAGACATCACAAAAATTTATGAATAAATTATGATTGACGTTATACAAATTAAACATTGTATTCAATGGTGAATTCTGCTCATAGTTGGTACGATAGTGTTTTATGTAAATTGGGTCACGAAAGCCTCTTAGATTTCGATTTGGAACATTAAAATTAACACGACACAAAAGGTTTAAAGCATCGATATTACCATCAATAAGATTAACAATAAAAACAAAGCATAAATAAGAACGTCTGCGCTCCAGACTGGGTAAATCTATGAGTTTTAAACGGCTGCTATATGAAGGAAGATTCAATGGATTCTGCCAGCCTAAGCCTCTAAGGGCAAATTTTAGGAATCTTTTTTGAATTTGTTCAATTCTTATTTTGTGACAACTGTAGTAGGGGGTCCATACCTGGCAAGCATACTCTATAATGGGTCTGACAAATGTAGTAAATAGTTGTTTGATAACATAAGGATCAGAAAACTGACGTGATTCCCTTTTAATCCAACCTAATATTGAATTGGCTTTATTACATGCCATATTGATATGCTGTGTGAATTCGAGTTTCTTATCGAACAATACACCAAGGATAGATACATCATTTACATTTAATAGATTTACGCCATTGAAACTGTAGTCAAAAGGTAAAACTGACAATTTTCTTGTAAAATTTATAATCTTACACTTATCGATATTTAACAACAAATAATTACGTACACACCAATTATAGAAAGCATTTAGATCAATTTGAGGCTTTTCAAAGTCAAGATTGCTAGAAATAGTTTTAAATATGTTAACATCGTCTGCATACATAAGACAATTAGAGTACTGTTGCGAACAGAGCTTTATACTCCTACAGCGCCATCTGTTGGGAATTACATATCTGCTTTGTGAGGGAACAAAACAAAAAGCTCTTTTCCATCGCATCTAAATTTCCCCTAATTCCAAAGTACTAGAACATTCTACCCCCATAAGAATTTCCCCTTCTGGACAAGAACCTTCTAGAACAACTGGTTTGAGTATAAAAGGGAGTGTTCACGGTGAGCGGGACACAGTTTATTTTCGATTATGAAAGTGTGCAAAGCTGAACTATTGGATTGTGGAAAGTGTAATTAAAGAAGTGGATTTAAGTTGGAATAAAAGTATTAGAGTTGATTATAAATTGAGATTTATTGTTTTGATTTGAAAAGTGTAAATAAAGAAGAAATATTAGAAACAGTAATAAGTTTTATTTAACGAACCTAGTAAAAATATTACATTGGTGTCAGAAAAGTGGAATAAAACTTATTGTGCAGTGAAGTGTGGAAAAAAAAAAATAATAGTAAAATAAAAAAATGAGCAAGTTACTAAAAGAGCTCAACTGTAATGAGCTGAAAAGTGAATTAGGCAAGCGAGAACTTTCTAGAGCAGGATCGAAAAATGAGCTTGTTCTGCGTTTGGCCGAATATTTGAAACAGCAAAATGAAGACCCGGACATCTTCGTCTTTGAAACTGACGCTGAGGAAGCAGACGTAAGTAAAAATGTAGATGTTTCAAATATGATTAGTCTTCTGCTTCAGCAACAAAAGAATGTTCTCGAACGTCTCGAAGAGCAACGAAATGAACAAAAGAATGTTCTCGAACGTCTCGAAGAGCAACGAAATGAACAGAAGAATGAACAAAAGAATGTTCTCGAACGTCTCGAAGAGCAACGAAATGAACAAAAGAATGAACAAAAGAATGTTCTCGAACGTCTCGAAGAGCAACGAAATGAACAAAAGAATATTCTCGAACGCCTTGATAAACAGCATAGCGAACAAAAGGACCTTCTCGAAGAGCAGAGAAACATGCTAGAAGGCAAGCTTGTTAACATCGAGAATAATGTATCTGCACTTGATGGACGTGTTTCATTGCTGGAGAATCAAGTCGACAACAAAATGGAGACGTTTTCAAAAGTGTTAGATGAACGTGTTTCATTGCTAGTCGACAACAAAATGGAGGCGTTTTCAAAAGAGTTAGACCGTGTTCGAAACATAAAGATTCGGGAAAGTTCTGGGGAAGCTTTGAGAAAAAAAGAGATGCAACCTCCAACCTTTGATGGACAAACTTCTTGGTCTATATACAAGAAGCAATTCGAGGCAGCTTCCACAACAAATGGCTGGGATGAGACTGACAAGTATATAGCCTTAACTCTTGCTCTCAGAGGAGCAGCTGCTGAGTTGTTGCAAACCATACCAGCAGATAAGAGCGGCGACTTCAATTCCTTGGTTTTGGCTATAGACAAACGCTTTGGTAACAGCCACATGAAAGAAGTCTTCAAAGTGCAACTCAATTCCAGAGTTCAGAAGAGGGGCGAAACTCTACAACAACTGCAAGCGGACATTGAAAGGCTTGTTCATCTTGCATATCCAGATGTTGGAGAGGAAATTTGTAACCAGTTCGCAGTTGAGGCATTTGTTCGCGCCATCTCTGACATACATCTTCAAAGGGCCGTACGAACTGCTGGAAAACGAACGCTTTCGGAAACATTAGCGTTTGCCTTGACAATGGAAGCAGCTGAGCAAGCTTCTCACGGAGTACATCGACTTAGAGAAGCCGTCGTCGAAGAATGCTCATGTCAAAGAACTGATGTCCAAAGGAACCAACGAAACGGACTTGCAAAGTGCTGGAATTGCAATAAGACTGGACATTTACAGCGTCAATGTCGGTTACCACCAAGAAGAGCTTGTCAACATTGTGGACACGGAGTTTCAAACCCAGAACAAGGTAACAATAAAATCAGTGTTACTTCCCGAACAGTTTCCAACTTCGAGGGGCAGAAGCTGGTTTCTGGTATCGATGGCCCCAGAAACACCATCCAGGTCTCTCAAACTAAGCGAGACAATAGAAGTCTGACTGTCGAGGCAACTTTAAATGGCAACAAACGTGTGGTCACCATCGACACCGGTGCCACAGCCTCCATTGTGCGTCAAGACCTAGTTCACCTGAATTGGCTACACAACACCAATAGTTACCGTCTAAGAACTGCCACAGGAGAAGCAGCTAGGGTTTATGGTGAAATCCGACTTAGAATTCGAATTGCAGATCTAGAATTCTCACACAAATTTTTGGTGGCAGATATATGTGACGAATGCATCATAGGCATGGACTTCATGAAAGAACATCGAGTAATTTTGGATATTGGCAACCAGGTACTCAAATACCAGAATACAGAGATTCCAATGATCTATGGGCACGAAGAAACAACAACCCTAAGGACTGTCATCAAAGAAGATGTGATTATTCCTACTTCTTCTGAGGTATTCGTTTGGACAAAAGTAGAAGGTGAGTGTGGACGCCATCGATACCTAATGGTGGAACCAGGCCCAGATTGTTCTTCCCAAAACGTCATCATTGGGAAGACACTTGTGGCTCCAAAGAACAATATGGTCCCCGTACGGATACTCAACACCAAACCGTACGATGTAAAGTTAGCAAAAGGAGAAGTTATCGGTAAGTGCGAATCTGTCGCAGCCATAACACGAATTGACGCTGAAACACCGAGAACGACATTAAACCCTGAGGAGCTCAATAGCATCAAGGCAAAGATACTCAATTCATCTAACCTAGACCAACATCAGGTTAAAACGGCAGAAAGCCTTCTGAACGAGTATGCTGACATTTTCGCTTCACCAAACGGAAAATATGGAAGGACACAAATGGTGCAGCATCGAATAAATACAGGAGACGCAAGGCCCATTCGTCAGCCCGCAAGACGTCTGCCACTGGCCAAACAAAGTGAAGCTGAGGAAATGATTACCACCATGAAGAAGGATGGTTTGATTGAAAACTCCAAAAGTCCTTGGGCGTCACCAGTGGTCCTAGTCAAGAAGAAGGACGGAAGTACACGGTTTTGTGTTGACTACCGAAGGTTGAATGACGTAACCAAGAAAGACAGCTACCCCCTGCCAAGAATTAGTGACACCTTAGATGCGATGGAAGGAGCACACTGGTTTTCAACACTGGACTTGAAAAGTGGATATTGGCAAGTTGAAATTCACCCTGAAGATCGAGAAAAGACAGCATTCTCCACAGGTAATGGGCTGTGGCAGTTCAAAGTGATGCCGTTTGGTCTTTGCAACGCTCCGGCAACCTTTGAGCGTTTGATGGAGTGCGTCCTTCAAGGCCTGACGTGGAAAACTTGCCTTGTCTACTTGGATGATGTTATCGTTTATGGAAAAACATACGACCAACACTGTAAGAACCTAAAGGGTGTGTTCCAGAGACTTCGAGAGGCTAACCTTAAACTGAACCCAGAAAAATGTGCACTGTTCCAGACTGAAGTAAAGTATTTGGGACATATCATCTCGTCCCAAGGAGTCAAGACCGATCCTGAAAAAGTTGACACCGTCAAAAATTGGCCAACACCACAGGACAAACATCAACTACGAAGTTTTCTTGGTCTTGCTACTTATTACCGACGTTTTGTTAAGAACTTTGCCGGAATTGCGAAGAGTTTGCATCAGCTTACGGAAAAGAACAAGCAGTTTAGATGGTCAGGTGAGTGTGAAAAATCCTTCCAAGAACTGAAATACCGTCTATGCAATGCTCCGGTGCTGATCTATCCGACTCCAGGCAAGCCTTTTATCATTGATGCTGATGCAAACAACGTAGGAGTCGGCACTGTTCTGTCACAAGTGCACAATGGCGAAGAAAAGGTTGTCGCCTATTTCAGCAAAGTACTGTCGAAGACCGAAAGGAACTACTGTGTGACCAGAAGAGAACTCTTGGCACTCATCTTGGCAACGAAACACTTCCACAAATACATCTATGGACAGAAGTTTCTTCTACGAACCGATCATGGTGCTCTTAATTGGTTGTTGAACTTCAAGAACCCAGAAGGACAAGTCGCAAGGTGGATAGAAAGACTGCAGACTTACGATTATGAAATTCAACACCGAAGGGGAAAGCTGCACTCAAATGCCGACGCCCTATCCCGAAGGCCTTGTAAAATAGACTGCAAGCATTGTAGGCGACAAGAAGAAAAGGAATCCATCAACATTCTGCGAATAAGGGCTGACCCCATTTGTGGATGGAGCAATGAGGAAATAAGATCTGCTCAACAAGAAGACCCCGACATTGAACCTCTTCTCGCATGGAAAGAACATGAAGAAAAACCCGCATGGAATGACATTTCCGATAGGAGTCCAGTTTTAAAGGCCTATTGGGCACAATGGGACTCACTTCATGTGCGAGAAGGTGTTCTTCGGCGTAAATGGGAGTCCGCTGATGGTAAATCCTATGTGATGCAGCTTGTGTTACCTCAATCAAAAATTAAAGAGGTTCTTCGAGAAATGCATGATGGACCTTCAGGAGGCCATTTGGGAGTCAACAAGACGTTAGAAAAAGTGAGACAACGATTCTACTGGTTGCATGCAAGAGACGACGTTGAAAAGTGGTGCCGAAATTGTGACGCTTGTGCTGCAACCAAAGGCCCTGGTAGAAAACTGCAAGGAAAAATGATGCAATATAATGTTGGCTCACCATTTAAAAGGATTGCTGTTGATGTAGCTGGCCCATTTCCGGAAACGAATGATGGAAACAAATACATTCTGGTGCTAATGGATTACTTCAGCAAATGGCCTGAGGCATACGCTATCCCGAACCAAGAAGCCAAGACCGTGGCCGACCAGATTGTGTCTAACTGGGTAAGCAGGTTCGGTGTGCCTATGGAGCTCCATTCTGACCAAGGAAGGAACTTTGAGTCGAACATATTCCAAGAGGTGTGCGCGTTCCTTGGCATTAAGAAAACGAGAACCACACCACTTCACCCGCAATCTGATGGAATGGTCGAGAGATTCAACAGGACGTTAAAAGAGCACCTCACTAAGGTCGTAGGCGACAACCAAAGAAACTGGGATAGGCACATACCACTATTTTTGATGGCCTATCGAAGTGCAGTACATAGCTCAACAGGACAAACACCATCTGAAATCCTGTTCGGAAAAAGCATACGCCTGCCTAGTGAGATAAGGTTTGGACACCCACCACAAGAGTCTCAGGAAACAGGGGATTACGTGAGTGACCTAAAAGAGAGGCTAATCGGCATCCACGAAAGGACCAGGACTAGAATGAGCACTTACAGCGATCGAATGAAGACAAGGTACGACACAAGAGCAAACACGACAGGATTCCAAGTAGGAGATCGTGTATGGCTGTATAATCCACATCGTCAAAAGGGATTGTCGCCGAAGCTTCAACAAAACTGGGAAGGCCCTTATACTGTCGTCACGAAAATCAATGATGTCGTTTACCGAATTCAAAGAGGGTTAAGAGGAAAGCTAAAAGTTGTGCATAGCGATCGACTGCACCGATACAGTGCCGAAGCTGGTGATAGAGTTGTTCGGGACGAACAATCTTAAGAAGGGGGCAATATTGCGAACAGAGCTTTATACTCCTACAGCGCCATCTGTTGGGAATTACATATCTGCTTTGTGAGGGAACAAAACAAAAAGCTCTTTTCCATCGCATCTAAATTTCCCCTAATTCCAAAGTACTAGAACATTCTACCCCCATAAGAATTTCCCCTTCTGGACAAGAACCTTCTAGAACAACTGGTTTGAGTATAAAAGGGAGTGTTCACGGTGAGCGGGACACAGTTTATTTTCGATTATGAAAGTGTGCAAAGCTGAACTATTGGATTGTGGAAAGTGTAATTAAAGAAGTGGATTTAAGTTGGAATAAAAGTATTAGAGTTGATTATAAATTGAGATTTATTGTTTTGATTTGAAAAGTGTAAATAAAGAAGAAATATTAGAAACAGTAATAAGTTTTATTTAACGAACCTAGTAAAAATATTACAGTACTTTAAAACTGAAGGAAGATCATTTACAAACAATATAAAAAGAACTGGACCCAAATGGCTACCCTGGGGAACACCAGAATTTACGACAAAACTATTTGAATGGTAGCCCTTAAAATTCACTGAATAGGATCTGTCAAGTAAATAAGATTTTAGCCAAGCAATGAATTTTACGCTGAACCCCAGCCTACTCATTTTGTTAAGCAAAACTCTATGCGATAGTTTGTCAAAAAATGCCTTACTAAAATCTGTAAGAACACAATCCGTCTGTTTTTTGTTTTTAAAGGAATCGACACAAAACTCCGTTAACTCCATAAGTAGGGTGACAGTCGAACGGCCCTTTGAGAAACCATGTTGGTTATGAACAATAAATGATTTTGTGTAAAAGCTTAATGTTTTGCAAACAATTGCTTCAAAAAGTTTGGGAATGGCCGACAGTTTAGCTATTGGACGGTAATTAATAATTTGATCCTTTTTACCTTTTTTATGTAAAGGAATTATAAAAGATTGTTTCCATACATGAGGAAACTTACAAGTAGACAATGAACAGTTAAAAAGAACAGAAAGTGGCATAGACAAGTTATTGACACATTTTTTCAGAACTGAAGCTGGTACCCCATCAGGACCAGACGCGTCATTATCTTCTAAATTAGCTATGAATTTCATAATATCGTCAATAGTTATATGAAAATTTATATCAGTCAAGTGAGAATATGATTTCAAATGACCAAATAATTGATCATTTTCGTCAAGATTATCACAGTTTAGGTTATCACAGTTCGAAAAGTTATCACAGTTAGAAGAATCACAGATATATGCACTTTGAAAAAAGTCTGAGAATAGTTGTGTTATGATACGTGGGTCATGGTCTGAGATATTGTTATGCATAAGAACGGATGGATAAGGACAAGATTTTCGTTTGCTGTTAATAAAGTT
Source organism: Philhelius festivus (assembly GCA_963931855.1). NCBI lineage: Eukaryota > Metazoa > Arthropoda > Insecta > Diptera > Syrphidae > Philhelius > Philhelius festivus. The sequence continues at coordinate 93,743,023 of OZ007557.1, forward strand.
CCAAAAGGATTTAGGATCCATTTTTAAATTACTTTGAACCTTTTGTATGTAAAAAAGATACTTAATACTTGATTCTCTGTTGAAAATATTTCTGGCCTCACAATAAATATTAAAATCGGTAACTAGTCCAGTTTGTTTGTATTTAAGCCAAAGTTTATTTCTACGGTTTTTTAATGTTCGCAGTTCACTATCATACCAGCTAGGAGCAAGCGATTTTGATTTAATAGATATTAGAGGAACAGATGCTAAAAAACAATCAAATATTTTGTCATAAAATTTCAAAACCATTGAATTAATATTTGAACAAGAGCAAAGGCATGACCAGTCAATTAAAGATAGCAAGTTATTTAATTTAGTATAATCAGTTTTTTTAAAGTTAAATTTAAAAACATTGTCAGGATCCTGATTATTCATTTCAAAGTTTTGAATAGATATGTTAAGTGCTGGGTGATGAGAGTCTTCGTTCACTAGAGAATCAGTTGATCTGTCAAGTGAAATACCGGCATCAATTGTTGTGTAAATTAAGTCGAGGATCTTGGCGTTAGAGTTTTTGATGTCGTTTATTTGGTGAAGACCAAGTGACGTTAGACTGTCTAGAGTTTGAGAATCATCCATTGATAGATTTCCTGTTGGAACCATTGCGTATGTATCGGGACAACGTTTCCAAGATACATTGGTTAGATTAAAATCGCCAAGGCAGATAACTTCATCATTATAACTCATTATCTCAAAAATGTAGTTCAAAAAAGAGAAGGCTTCATTGTAAGTATTAACTGGGCTCCAATATAATATATAAATATATAAAATGACTGCCACAACGAAACTATTAGAAAGATATGTCTCAAAATTTTGGTTGCATTCTTTAAAAAGATCCTTTTTTATAAACAAAATGATGGATTTGAGCTGAACAAGCTAATTGTTTTAATTTTCAGGGACTTATTGACCCACCTTCGTTTCGAATAACACTGGGCAGGAAAGTTTTTTTTAACAGATACCTCTTGCTTTGAAGTAGCAATTTCTTAAGAGTATCTCTTGTCATGAAACGTATTTATCATCTTATCCGTTCGGATTCAGCACAAAATCGTAATTCCCCTCCATGTATGCTAACACGCATACAGGAATGTTTGAGAGTTTTAAGTCACTAGGTTCTGGTTATCTAAGAGCCGTTGCATCCCCAAATTTATGAGAACCGAATGGTGCAAGATGTCCTTTACCATTTAGCCTAAATGTCTTCCTTTTTATGTTATAAATTCCGGCCAAGAATGTGGTTTCGAATTTCCACTTTTCGGTGCCGAAGACAGTTGTTGCTTTGTAACTGATAATTTACGTTGGTAGCTAAGTATTGAACAAACATACATAATTCTAATAACTTATTAGTTTATTACTTTGGCTCCTTGTTGAGCGCCATATGTATATAACTTTTATTTATTAAAAAAAAATAAAAACACAGAGATTCATATACTTTACTTACCTACACACAAAAATGATATTAAAATACGAACAAGAAGTTACAAGTAAAGGTCTTTGTTGGCTTAGAAGCTTAATGTTGGGCGCCATCTGTAGCTGTAATCTCTTTATATACGTGAAATGGATATTTTTTTATTGAGGATACAAATTTCTTGGGAAGATAATAATTTAGCAATACTTCCCCAAAATTTCATCTGTTCCATTTATAGCACTTTCCTTTTAAAATATATATATAATTCTTGATTTGTCCTACAACCTTCCTCATCTTCCATTTATTTATTCTTAAATGCAAGCAGTGAAATTTACGATTCACAGCTACTCTGTTTTCCATCATCAATGTATGGCTTTTATGAAAACAAAAATTATTGAAAACAAAAACCTTTAATGAATTATGTATTGAGGTGTAAAACACAGAGACCTATACTCTGTCCAACAAAAATTGTCAGTACAGGCCTTATGGGAGAGCTTTTTCTAAAGCAGTGGCACCTGATGCACCCTCACTACAATGCGTTAGGAAATGCCACTAAAAAAAGAGCAAGCCACTGACTCTGTCCAATAAAAATTATCAGTATAGGCCTTATGGGAGAGCTTTTTCTAAAGCAGTGGTGCCTGATGCACCCTCACTACAATGCGTTAGGAAATGCCACTAAAAAAAGAGCAAGCCACTGACTTTTCTTAAGGAATTGTTGTTGTAATTCTTTGCAAAAAGTTGTACACCCCAATACGACCGTGCGTCGTATCCCACTGCTGATGAGATACTGTCAAGATCAAGAGTGTCAATGTCAAGTGTCACTCAATACGATCGTGCGCTCTTTGACGCTGTTCACATTGGACTTACTCAACCGAATTATTTTGACGTAAGGCCACCCTGTCGTGTTCAGACACAAAAGCAGTGTGAACACTCCAGACTCACTTTGACGTCTTATAGTTGTCATAATTGTTAGCCATTTGCTATGCCACTACAAATATACAGTGAATTACAAAAGTAAATAAGCACCTCTTAGTTTAAAAGATCATTTCCTTCAAACAATCGATAGTAATGTTAAAAAAAAACCTTAATATTTTTGTCTATAATTAATTATATGTATTTCGAACTAAAAAGTAATATTTCAAATAAAACAACTGTGTTCTATTTTCCCCCAGATCTGATCCAGATTGGATCTTCATTCAAAATTACATGTAAAACAAAAACAACACAAGGCCCAGTTTTGTTTGTATTTGTTGTTTTACATGTTATTTTGAAAACAAAATCCAATCCGGATAAGATCTGGGGGAAAATAAAACACAGCTAATTTTACCATTCTCGCACTTTATTTTCCAAATAGTGTTTGATTATATTTTTTTTTTAATGAGTGCTTACTTACTTTTGTGATACACTGTATCTTCGTGTGTCATATTATGTCACCAAGCCAAATGTCAAAAAAAATCCATTAATTTTCAATTTGTTTTAAAAATCCTGCCTCACTTTGCCGTCTCTTTCTTACCATGAAGAGCGAACGAGAAAAAACACAGAGACATCAAAATAAGTCGGCGGATTGAGTCCAATGTGAACACCGTCTTTATCTACATCAAAACAGAGTTACCATACCATTATCATTCTCAATTGCAAGCAAGGAGCTTTTTCAGTAGTTTTTATTAAGGAGCTTTTGGGATTTGAAGCTTTTGAGAACACATTTTAAGAAGATGAGTATGTCGTGTTGTCGTATTGCTTTTCAACTTAAAAAAAAAAAACGTGCCTATTATCTTACCGCTTGGTGTTGTGGGAAAAGGTAAATTGAATATTGTTTTCAGTCGTTTTGAATCAGCAGACGGTAGCCCTACGCGTTTTTTACTCTCATTTGCGGCGATTTATAATGTAAGCTACGGAGTCCCTGTGAGAGCTTTAAAAGGCGACACACTTATGCATGGCAATGCAACCAGAATGAGAGACAAACGTCTTATCTTCCCTGTACTGACAATTTTTGTTGGACAGAGTATAGAAACCTATTGCACCCCACCTGAATCTGGATGAGCTTGCTTCCTCCAAATTTATTTCTTAAGAAATTCAAGTATTTGAGGCACTTTCAAGGAGGATAGGTCACTCTCTTCTTTTCCTTCGATGCATGAGTGGACAACATTATGCTAGTATGTGGTCTAGCGTTTCCGCCTGCATGTTGCAAAATCTACATGTGGCACTGCTTACCACAGCAATCAAACTTAGGTGTCTTCTAAGTTTGCAGTACCCAGTGTGTCCAGTGAGAATACCTATCAATTTTTCTTAGGTTGTTCCTTCTTAAGTTATACAGTTTGTGAAACGTTCCCTGTTGTAATTGGCCAATATTAGTTTCACCTGTCTTAGCTTTGGTAGTTTTTTTTTCTAGTTCTTAGATTTACTTGCCTCCTTTTCTTGTTTAATTTTGTGTTTGAAAAGGTTGTCTCCTATTCCGCAATAGAGGTCAGGCCCTGTTAATGAGGTTGATGCGCTTATTTTTTCTAAGGAGTCTCTTCGTGTCCATGAACAACCACGTGACCATGTTACCTAATGAAGGATGAACCTGTTCTGATTGCCAAATTCTTTAAGCCTGTATATGCACTCGCACACTAATTTAGAGCTGATGGTATATGAGCTCAGTGCCTTGAGTGCAGCTTGGCTAGCTGACATGATGGTTCTGGTTGCGATAGTTTCTTTCTAAATTTTGATTACACATTTCCCTACGGCGGCGCGCGTGTAACTCTGCTTGGAAAATGCTGGTGGACTGCCCCATCGGTAAGGAAATTTTTAATCTAAGCACAATTATTCCTGCACCAATCCCTTCGCTTATTCTAGATCAATCAGTGTACCACTTAATGGTATTTATTTCGAATATTTTTCCGAATATTTTGTGTTGCTTTTTGATCATACCCACTCTAGGGATATCAACAAGGTTTGTTACTTTGGACCTACTGATTAAGTCTCTTTCCCTGAAGTCAATAATTTTGCCTATCCTAATTCCTTCCTTTGAGAATGTCATGATTGCTCTCATTGTCGCAATTCCGATGACCTCGTAGAGAAGGGATAGATCGAAGACAGAGATGTGAAAGAATGCAGTGTTTTTAGTATTGCAGTCAATTGAATGGAAATGCTTTTTTTTTAATCTTGAATTGAATTCAAATCAAATTCAAATCAAAAGAATGCATTCTTTTTGGGCTGCTTGCAGTTTTGAAGTCTTTCAAAAGTCTTTTACATTCTTTCCAATCTTAAAGTCTTTTTAATGCATTCAATGTATTGAAGTATTTTTAAGGCTTTGAAGTCTTTTCATTGATTGAATCCTTTTTACTGCTGAAAACTTTTTAACCGCTTTCAAGTCGGTTAAAAGTAGCACACTTCAGCAATTATTTTAAATCTCCACTTAAAATCAAAATTTTGCCAAAACAGAAGTCATTATACGAGTTAAACGGTTTTCGCACAGTTTTTCTTTATGACTATATATATTTATAAATGATATTATTAGTTTACAGATGTTCCCTAAAACTTTATTGTTATTATAAAGTTGTTTAATAAAACTGAATGGTGTTATCAAAATACATTTAAAGCATCGTTTTAGTTTAAATTCGGAACAAAAATAATAATAAATATATGTAGGTATATTAAACTTATTAAAACATGATCAATAAATATTGTAAAATGAGATATTATTTTGAAAATTCATCAAAATAATAAGACTTCAAAGCAGTAAAAAGACTTCAATACATTGAATTCATTTAAAAGACTTTAAGACTGCAAAGAATGTAAAAGACTTTTCAAAGACTTCAAAGACTGCAAGCAGTAAAAAAAGAATGCATTCTTTTTATTTAAAGTCTTTTGACTGCTTTTGATGATTGCATTATTTAAGACTTCAAAATAGAATGGGAATGGATTTCTGAGGTCAAAAGAATGATATGATAAATTCTATTGCATTCCCGAAGAATCAGTTGAATGAGTGGGATTTTTCGGAATGCAATACCATAATATTGCATTCTTTTACAACTCTGATCGAGGACAACCCTCTAGCTACGATAGGGAAGATTCCGATTGCTTCCGTAGCTTCCGTAGTTTTCCTAGCTGTTAATAATAATTCGGTTCTCTTGTGCCAGGCAATCGAAGCATGAGCCTCAGCATCAGAGTGTACTTGTATATCCACCTAAGGATATTCAGTTGGTAACCCCATGAAAAGGGATCATAAGCTGCAATAAGCCAATAACACCTTGCATTTATGTTACATAACAGGTACAAACAATTGTTGGTGCTTAAAATGTTCAAAACATCTCTCATTTACAACTTAGTCCTTAACAGACCTAAAACAGTTAAAAAGTATTTAAAACTGATTGTACTCTATGTATAGTAGTCCTTCGTGCAGTGGCCAGTGGATTTGACTATCACGCCGGAGGTCTGGGTTCAAATCACAACTTCACTTAAAAAGTTTTTACTACCTCTTGCGAGAAACTGATGAATTCCTTTAGAACATAATTTTGTCTCATACTCTAGCCGCTCTTGCCCGACTAGCAATATGCTAACAAAAATGATGAAAACTCAAAAGTCACTAGGTCATGCTTCTTTACAAGATGTTATCCGATAATTATGGCGTAAATCCTAATGCTTTTTGTTTTTCAGAAAATATCTTGTTTAAAAATATACATATATGTTCTTTTGTTTGAGTTTGAGGAAACAAAACTTTCAGGGCTTTTTATCATACTTCCCGAAAAAATGAAACATTCAAAAATGCTACAACAGCTCGCCTACAGTCTTTATAGTAAAAGTGCATCCACCATCAAGTGAAACAATATTTCAAACAACGAAAATGAATAAATTTCCGCAAAATTGAACACGGCTATTGCACTCAAAACCACGACTTTTGCAAATATAGAACACGTAGTATAATAATTGCTTGCATCTCTCCGTTCATCCAACCAAACCTTAACCTCCTCTTGTGTGTAAATTATTTTTTTTTACCAAATCCGAATTGGATACTTGTTTCGAGTTTTCACATGAAAAACTCTTCAAGCACTTGTTATATCGCACCTTTTGTGTGCAGCGCTAACAACAATGATTTAAGTCCATTTTTGGCCCACAAGTCCGCGATAAGGATATTACTATAAGAATGTTATAAAAAGACGAATAGTAGGAAAAAATCCTCAAAAGTTGCACCATAAGCAACCAGAACCAAAAACACTCTTGAAAAATTAGTTAAATTTGATAAAATTTCCAAAGTGTTACGGTTTTTGTCTTTCTCGTAGGCAGAGTAAGGAGTTCTGCTTTTTGCACTGTTAAACTGACAACGATAGGAAAATGTGTTTAATTCATATACCGTTTGTTTCTTTAGAGTTCTATTGAAGGACCTAAACTACGGCCATAGTGAAGTTGTTATCTTATTCCAACACGAGGAGTTCTATTCAGAAATGCTTACTTCCCTGGGGTGGTACTCCAAATGGCCGGAATGTGTGTGTAGAATGTTTTTCAATTTGGTTTCATGATAACTGGCAACACTGAGTGTGTGCTTATTGCTCGAAATGTGCAGTGGGAGTAGAGCTATGAATGGATAGGGACATTCTGGAATTCTAAACATAACTAAGGAGAACAAACTATAGAGAGAAATGGTTTTTGAAAAGTGAGTCTTGACGCAGAAGGCAGAAACTACGAGAAAATATTTTTAACAAATAGAAACAAGATAACAGTAAAAACTCACACACGAATAAGGAAGAAAAGGATTCAGAATACAGGGAATTTGTGTGTGCTTTAAGGATGTCCAGTTTAGGGATTATAAATATATGTATGTATGTGGCCAGTGGATGAATAACTGAGAGGTCCGTCTGTGGGTCAGAAGTGCCTTTGCTTTTTTTTTTTTTGTTTTTGTTTTTGTGGTTTTCATTTGTGTTGAAGGAAAGAATTATCTTTGACAATGACAGATAATAATTTTAATGTTGTACCACAACAGTGTAGTCCTTTCACATTCGGAAAGACAAGTGTGTTACGACGAATGGGTGTTTTGAACATGAGGAAGAATTTTCAGTATGTTTAGGGAGATAGAGAGACCATGATGAATTTGGTTTTAAAATAGAAAATACTGTTCTAGAAGGAATTTCCTTGTGCAGAGGTTCATTTTGAAGCACTGACGAATGCAGGTCTAATGAAGTTGATGATGAAAGCCAAGCAAATTGTCTAATTTGTAGGCTTTCAAGTAAAAATCTGTAATAGACATACTGATATGCAATGTATCTGGAATGAGATATTATTTCTGCCCGAAATGAACAGTAATTCCATTGAACTTATTGACTATGAATGATGATGATTTTGACCACCGTGGACCACCACCGTTCCAAAAGAAGTTTTCTCGCATGCATACAGTTTATTTTCTGCTAAGGAAACCAGATCGAATTCTTCTCTCACTTAAAATGGCATCTTCCAAGAGCAGACCAAGCCCAAAGTTAACCATGTTCAAACCTCAGTTTTTGCACCCTCTGTCGATAATTGCTTGTGCAATAAGGCATCCAGTTTACCCTATCTTAACAAATATACCAAAAACTTTAATCTAGGACGAGATTGTGAGGATAGGCCTAATGGATCAGGGAGAAAAAAGTGGTACATATTATGTGCTACTGGATTATATTGGATGCAGAAAAAATTCAAGACGTAAAATAAGAAAAACTTAGCGAAAAGCGATAAATCTCAAATTTACCTTCTGACAATGTTTTTTGTTTTTTTTCTTATTTTAGTTAGTTCTGTCTGTTTTTGACTGAGTTTTCGGATTCCACTCATATGTAACTATTCTTAATAGAAACCTTATCAGTATAACCTGTTCTTTGAAATAACAAAATCTAATTGGGATTCCTTTTAGTACATTTACGTTATAGCCACCATCTTGAATTAAAGGTAAATTGTTTCTTAAATTAAATAAATCACTTATTTGAAGCTAAGCTTATTAAAAACTACTATTTGGCTTAAATATTAACATCTTGTTTTGATTAGCAGACAAAAGCTTTAAAAATATATATTTCGTAGATCTCGCCTACTATATACATTATATTAGTATATTAGTTTTGTCCTTATTGAATGTTCCCAGAAAAATTAAATTTCCTAAAATAACTCCCTTGAACTTAGGGCAAGCTAGTCCAGTCTTTGCTCCCAACTTGTCTTCTTTTTTTCACGACTACTTGCAATTACCTCTGTGGACTTTTTTTAAATCTCAGATTTATATCAATAGTTCAAGAAACCTACAGGATCTGAAGCACAATATCCGACACAAAATTGCCAACTATACGCTGATATGATTGTAAAAGTCATGACAATTGCCAGAAATCGACTTATTCAATGTGTGGGCAATACAGTCACCTATCGAAAATAAAAAAAAAAAACCTGAAGCCTCCATTTGAATGGTCACCTTAACGTTCCCCGAAGTATGATAGTTTACATTCTTCCACCTACACAAAATTTGGCGTTTAAGTGGACGGAAAAAATACCCTACCGTGTCTAAATTTTCACAGAACGATATTGCAAAATGGTCTTAGTCAATACTCGTACAGAAATAATGTTATGAAGGTTGAGTTTATCTTAAAAAAATTACCCAAACAAATTCGGGTCCTTTATAAATTAAAAATGGAAATCACTTGTGATTTCCAGTTCTATGAATTTCAAAGTTGAAGAATCTATTAATATTAGTCATGCCTCTTAATTTTTTTGAATCTGTTCATTCGGGAAATGTTGTCACTCCTTCCCATGGTAAGCCTTAAGTAGATATAGATAGGGTCTATGCAAAACCTGGTATGGATGATATTCATGCGAAATGCGATGGTCCTAAAATTCAAATTCCCTTTGTCCAACGCACCTATTATTTTTCAATCTTTCTTTGTCTTTCGGAAAATTCTTGGATGAATGGAAACTTGAATTTTTGATTTCTATTTTTAAATGGTTCAAAAAACAATGTTGAAAACTATACGGGAATTTGTAAGTTGTCTACAATTCCTAAACCTTTGAAACTTTGATTTTCTTGGCAAAGAAAATTGAAAGTTGCGAAACTTGTTCCAGGAAGATCGACTGATATTTATTAAGCATATTTTTCTTCTTCCCAAGTTTTAAATCTATCGAAAACCAAAGCCAAGATGATGATATTTACACAGACTTTTCGCAATTTTTTCGATTCAGTGTGTCAAAATATGTATATTGTTTCGTTAACGTGAAATATTCAGCACTTACTCAAGTCTATTTCAATAGAAATGTTCATTCCCTATTGGATGAGTGCAAGTTAAGAAAGATAAACAATACACTTCAAAGCCCATTAGTTGCATTTCAGGTATTCCTAAAGGCAGTCATCTCGGCCCATTGCTTATTAAATTCATTGATGATATTTTCAACCGTATCAATTTTAGCTAATTTCTTATTTATGCTGATGATCCCAAATAATTTTTGAAAGCGCCAAAACTGCCTAAAACTTAAAATGGATATTTGGATAATTTATCAAACTGAAAAAAAAATGCTTTGTTATATAATTTTCTAGAAAACATTTTATGCACTAGTTTCTTTATTCTCTAGAAAGCAGTCATCTTTAGAAAACTGTAAAAGTAAAAGATTTAGGAGTTACATTCGGCTCCAAGTTTCCATTTGCTCTACATGTTAGTGGTGAATTGAGCAAATTCATTTACTTTAACCAACTCTCTGCATCCTGTTTCATGACCTATTGCACTTAACTTACCAGTGTGAACCTCTTGTTTTAAGCAGCAGTTATTGCCTTAGGGGTTTTAAAAATATTAATTGTAGCCTCTAGAAGATCACCTAAGATCGGTTGAAAGTTTTCGAGTTTTCACAATGGAATCTGTCGATGACCAAGTTTCGTTTATTTAGCTTTCTTTTCAATACACACATTTCTTACAAAACAAAAACTTTTAAGTGCAACAACCATTCTTAGTTTAACAAAACAAATTCAAATATTAATAAATAAACGGAATTTAGCTTACAAAGCTTGGAAACGTTTTAGAATCGAAGAACTTCATAAAGTTTGTACTGACTTGAGGAATAAAGTCGTGTTTGAGATCAGGGAATCTAAAAGACGTTTCTATGCTCCTCGACTCAATCCTTCACTAGCCGTTCACAGGCTTTGGACAAATTTTAATTTAGGGTTGGTAAGCATATGAAAAGTGCTTCAACTAACATTGATAGTGATGAGCTGAATACAAATTTTACATCCCCATCATTGCTAGAGTGTAATGATAGCGCAGAGTTTTCTGGATTTTAAGCAACCGACAACTGGATTGGTTTCTCAAGAATTAATGATAAAGATGTTTTAAAAACCTGTTTATCTATTAAATCAAAGCCAACAGCATTCGACGATACATAAGTATAACTCATCTTTTGAATACTATTCTTATGACTGGAGTTTTTCCTACCATTTGGAAATGTGCCAAAATTGTTCCTGTCCCGAAAAACCGAAATGAGTATCGGCCAATGGACATTTTAAACTATTTATCCAAAGTCTTGGAAAAAATTATGAACACACATATGCGCAAGTATCTAAGACGCAATGACATGCTATGTCCCAATGAATCCGGTTGTCTTCGTGCCAAGTGGAAGAAGAAGAAGTAGATATGGATTATGTCACTTTTCTCACTCTCTTAGATTTTTCCGAAGCATCAAATTAAGGAATGAATTTAAATTCTCGTAATCATCAGTGAGACTCATTTTTTCTTATCTTAGTTCAAGTAGTTGCTGACAAACAAATCTCAAGTATTCTTTTGCTACCATGAGATGTTCCTCAAGGCTCTATTTTGGGCCCATTACTTTTTACTATGTATGTTAATAAGCTCCCGTTATTACGTTTTAAATATTCCATACATATGTACAAAGTTGTCCACCGGGGTTAATTGAAAATGGTATTTGGGAGACAAACAAAGATCTAAGTAAGATCTTGGTGTGGTCTCAATTAAACGGACTTTGTTTAAATTCAACTAAGTAGTCAAAATGTTTAGTCATTTCAAATGACTATACAGACACATCCTGCTTTTCTCCAATTCAACTCCATACACCTTTCAGTTTTTTGAACCAGCTAAGAATCTCGGAGTAGTATTCAATAGGACACTCACTTGGACAAATCACATTAAGCTTATCATAGGTAGAGTATACGCTGGATTACGGATGTTAGAATTACTCCGATCAAAACAAGAATGATACTTGCTAAGTCGCTGCTTATACCGCATTTATTATTTGGGTTTGAACTTTTCAGTAATTATGATTGCAAGGACAGAGTGTTGTCAATAATAGTGTGACAAGATATATTTTTGGTCTGCGAGATATGATCATATTTCCTCATATACAAGACTAATACACAATTTTTTCTTGATTATCTATTTTCGTTTGGAAGTTTAATAATGCTCTACAATGTCATGCAAACACGACAACCACCATATCTCTACAACAAAATCATTTTTTCACGATCCACTCGAACTTGCGATCTGATACCATCACGCTTCTCCTACCTTGCTTCCAGCCGTCAAATTTTCGTAAACGCGGTTCGGTTGTAGAATTCCCTACCTCAAACTATAAGGACGATAGGTTTTACTACTCGGTTTAAAATGAAACTGATACATTATTTTAAGGCGCTGCGATGATTTTAATTCTGGTTTGTGTTGTGTTATAAGATATATTATAATCACATGCATTTAATATCTTTATTTATTAATTATTGTAACGTTGTTTTTCTTTTCTTATTAATGGTTGTAGTAAGTGATCTTGTTTAAAATTTAGTTATCATTCATTCCATGCAAGCCGATTGTAACGCTGAAGTTTGTACTACCTTAAAAGATATTGTATCTTTCACTTTCTGTGTAAGATTATAATAAAACTAAAAATATATTGACATTGTTTTCGAAAAAGCCAACTGAATATTACTACTGACTTCTCTGACATCTTCACCTTTTTTGCTCTATACATACGGTGACCATCCGTCCTCTTTTTGAGAGGACAGTCCTTTCTTTTTGTATCGTGTCCTTTCTGTTTGCTTTTCTTAGATAGGACAGAAATTTGTCCTCCCTTTTCTAAATTGTCCTTTCAAGGTCCTGTTTTCCTCTTTCAAGCCACGATTCTACGATTAGCAGCACTGCTTTATGTCATTGAATTCTGTCATATATTTTTTGCTATTGTGAATGATTTTCAAATTTTCATCTCCATCTGCAAGTTAGTGTCGTTCTCGTTGGCATCCTTTCGGCTTTTTGTTTATTTATGGAAAATTAAGGGTATCTTTTGGTTGTAATTTATATAAAACGGTAGGGATTTATTTGGATTAGTTATTGGTAATGAAAGATTAATTTATTGTCTTTTATACTTTCAAATGGCACCTTAAAGGAAATGCATTTTTAATAGCCAGTGTCCGTTCATTGTAAAAAATCTAAGTGAAAGTGATGTAAGGTGTTGAAAACGCTAACCAAATTTTTCAACATTAAACAGCGGAAGGGCGAGCATGAAGCATCACCTTGAAAGTAAGAAACATAAGAAGGCTCTTCGTTATAGTTGCACCAATAAACAAATAACAAAATTCAATAGAAAGTAAAGTTGATTCCCTCAATTTTAAATCCCAAATAAATTCTATTTAACAATCTTGCACTGACTGCTTAAGTAAGTAGGATGTAGCGTTCAAGGATATGGAACATTTTGAATGGGTTTTTTTATGAATTGATGATCCGTGTTGGAAATCTTAAAAATGGCTTTTCTAATGTAATGGAATTTAGAAAAGATTACAAATCAAAGATGAGGAATTATTTGACGAGGTTACTTGTGCCAAACGGAAGAACAAATTAAAATATGGAAAATTGACAAATTGCCTCCGGAAAAAAAATGGGTTGAAGTTTTCAAACATTTCGATGAAGAATATGTAAAATATACAATATATTAAAGCTCGTAGAGTTTTCTCTTCCGGCTTCAAATGCCCCGACTAAAGGTGTATTTTCAATTTCCAATAACATTTAGACACCTGAGAAATCCCAATTAAAAGTTGATACGCTAGAGGCAATGCTTAATAATAAAGTGCAATTATGACTTCAATTGCCCAGAATTTAATACGTTTTTATGAAATCGGGACGATATCTTAAAAAAAATACATTGCGAAAAAAATACCAACATTAAACATTCCTTTGAATGACTCTTATATGTATACATATTTAAATATATATTATTTCGTTTTTTGTTAATTTATTTGTATTTATTTGTTTTAAAAACTGAACTGAGCTATAATATGAAGTACAAAACTTTTTTAATAAAAGTAATTATTTGTTAAACTTTTTTACGTTAATGAAAGACTGTCCTTTTTTTTGCTTCTGAAAAAATGGTCACCGTATCTATACATTACCTCACCAACAAAAATTCAAATTCTAAAGGTTCAGAATCGTTTTATAACATCAGTTTTCTATTAAATGTATTCAAATTTCTGGCCAAATAATTAAACCGGGAGAAATCTTCTTGGTTTGCAGGGGCTTAAATAATCTCGAAGAACTTTCCGTGATATAGCTATTGTTCGTGATATTTCATGCTAGCATATTAAGTGTCCTGTACCTTACTGTTCTTAATTTATATACATACATGCTTCAATGAGACCAATGAGTGAAAAACACCTTCTTTTTCTTCTTCGACATAGAAGTTGAATAAATATAGAATAGAAATGTCAAAAATATGAACTATAGAACAAACTGGGATTTTAAGCATAGGTATACATACCTTTCTTTTTTAGCTTTCTTACACAATTGTTTCCAAAGTTTAGTCGAACATTTTAGTGGAGATATACTGTACCGCACTTATAAATATCTGTCAATATTTTACGCACGAAATAATTGCTCCATGGATAATCATTGAGCTAAGTTTTGACAGATTTTGATATTCTTTAATTTTATGTGAATTTAACTTTGTGAACAGCTGTGTTACATATTCTCCCAAAATATCTTGTAACAAAATTTTACCTAACGTTTTAGCTGCTGTTTGGAACTAAAATTTTGCGAGATGTGCTTAAAATGCTTACAATTTAATAAAAATCAATTTAAGTAAAATTGAAAATGGCGCCCAACGCAGATAATCTAATCACCGAAAACTATAATTTTGACTTCCTAATTTTTTCAGCCCTTAACTTATGGTAGGTATAGCACAAAAATCAAACTCGGAATCTTAATCAAACGTCAAACCATGATAGTAGTAAATACCCCTTGGTATAATGGTAAATGCATTCAACTGTCATGCAGAAAGTCTGAGTTCAACTTCCAGCCGCTGCAAAAATACTGTTCTTCTGGAGTTTAGAAGTGTGGGTCTCGCATAAGAAAGGCAAACTTATTCAAATGATCCAAGTTATTTGTGCATTAGATACAATTTTTGCAACTAATTGTTTCGTTAGATTAAATAACTTTTCTCTTTTTTATGAATGATTAATCTTTGAAAAAAACACAGAAAGAAAACTGTTCCTCAAGCCTTTCCCAAAAATACTTCGAATTTTGGAGAAACAACAAATTTAGTTATAAAACTATCCACCGATACTGCCGGCAACAATAATCTATTTTGACGTTCCTAATATTTATCTTTGATCCCTTTATTTGACCTTAGGTTGGACGTCAATCCTGAAAAAAATAATCATTCTCTTTATTGAAAAAATGAAAGTGTCAAATGTTTGATGTTTAAAAACCGAAGAATTGCCATCAATTTTTTTAAGATTTTGTTTTATTCGGCAGATTTGACGTTTTTTGAAAAGAATAGCTCCAAAAAACTCACTCCAAACTAAAATCTAAAAACGAGCGCCTCATTTAACTAAGCAGCTTAAAGGCTTAAGACATCAAACCACAAGCTGCATAAAGTCACCCATTAAAAAAAATATATCATCAGCGCTATCTCCCAAATGCATCTCAACGCATCAATTATTTATTCATGCCATTCTCAATCAACGGCAGAACCTATGGGATTGTAGGTCCCTCCCTTCCTACACTCCGACTAACTGACTAACCGACTGACTGCACGTCAACACGTACCCAAAGCTCTCCTACATGAATTGCATGACAAAATTCCATGCCAATACACAAAAAACAACAACAATAATGACAGTTGCTGTAGACATGTAACTACCAACTGCAACTTTTAAGACTCATCCACCCGTTACCTCCTACTCATGCATAAATTACGAAAAACGTTTAATTTTTCTCTCCAGAGGAAAAGTATTAAAATTTAATGAAGAACAGGAAATAACTTAAATACAAGAAAAAAAAAAACATGAAAACAGATTCCGAAAAAATTTTGAGTCAAGAAGAAGCGTGACGCAGACCGACACGGCCGGGTCGGCACAAACAGTTCATTGACCGACTTGTGTCCGTCCATCGTTGCTCTTAAATTGAAATGTTGCCAGCCATAAAAGAACACGAATACCATCAGCCAAGGACAACTTCTTCAGCGAGGATGATTACGAGTCTCCGACGACGACTGCGATAAATGTCCTTTTCGCTGTCGCCGCCACAAGAAGAACTACTGTGTGAATTATATCCTTCGTCCTGTGTGAATTGCAATTCCGATTACAATATTTGCGCATAACTTAAGAAAAATAAAGAACGAAGAAGAAAAAAAAGGCAACAAATATTCGTTGAAACATCCTCATGCTTTACTGTGAGAAAACTTAATTAAGGATGCAATGGGAAGGAATCTGAAAAATAATAAAGGACCTAAGTTAAGAAAAAAAAAAAAAACCGACGACAACGGAAACAAACAGAGATCCTGATGACCCTAGACGGACAACTGTAGAATATTAAACACCTCTTTGGCTAGTTTTGCGCAAAGTAATGCCAACAACCTTTCTTTTTTTTTCAGTTCAATTTTGTTTCTGTTATATATTTTTTCTCTTTACTATTTTTTCGTTACATTCACTGACCTATATTGCGGCGACGTAGACGAAGTAGAAATGTCATTTGTTTCATTTCCCTTCTGTGCCGCAGTCAAATAATTTCTGCCGGAAGTTTGTGGATGCTGTACAGACAGGCTGAGCTTTTTTGTATGCTGTTAAACGGAAGCTTTTTGCAAGTATATTCTCTTTGAGATGAGTTTAAGAGACAGATGGTAGCATTTTTGCAGACTATCATTGTTCAAACGGCATCAATTTGTATTTAGTGGGGCACCAACAAGAAGAAAAAAAAAAAATAAAAAACTAAATCAACAAGAAGCTAAATTGATAAAGATGATGTTTTGAAAAAGAGTTTTCCTTTTATAATTGAATTGAATATGGATTTTGGTCGTCTTATGAAATGTCATCTGGAAATAAATATCGGATGTTTGCCTTTGATTTCTTCAGTTAATTAAAAAAGGATTGAAACTCGCAATCATTCAGAATTTAGTATAAGCCTTAGAACAAATAAAATACGCTACTTCGAGGCATATAGACTAATCACTCTGACATCCGTGATGGCTTGGCCACTAACCCGGAGTTAAGGTCTTCCTTGTCGCCTCGAACCTAAGGGCCATCACCTCGTTCGAAGACTCTCTAGGCTCTTAGGGCATTGTTGTCTATTTGTTAAATGTGGCCGAAGCCTTAAAGTCGACGGTTTGACTTTTTAGACTTCATCACATCTTAGAACAACTTATGGAAATACCGTTTGCATCTTCTCGTCCAATCGCCCTTCTCGCTCACAGCGCCAAATATCCGTCGAAATATTTTTCTTTAGAAAGAACCCGTTATCAGCAATCCTTTTAATCGCCTTAGAGCAGGACAGGCTTGTAACAGTTTTGTAGAGCATGTAATCTGACTTATGCGTGAGAGTTTTGCGAAACTGAAGTAGCGACGACGGTTTTTTAAAGGTAATTATACGTCGGACTAACACGAACTACGAGACAAATGAACTCCTGAACTAATAAGACGTATTTTCTGCCAGTAGTTTGTTTGATTTTTGATCGTTTTAACTAGGTCTTGTCCTCGTTTACTTCAAGACCAACAAATTCCGCTTTATCTTCAATCACCGTGAAGAACTCTTTCATAAAGAACGATAGTGTCGATACTCACGTAGCCCAATAGTGGGACAACTTTGATAGAATATTATCCACGGTGTTATTAGCTGTCCAATGCATCTGCTGTTGGAACACGTGGAAGAGTTATCCCTTCCTTTTTAAGTTATTGAGAAGACTTCTTTTTCGTGTCTGTTGGTCATTCTCATTCTTAGGTTGGTTCTTTAATTTATGAGTATTTATTGTTTATTTATAGTTGAATTATAACATTTTCGTTTTCTAAAGAGTGGGCCAAATACAAGTTTCTTTTTAAAAAATGCAAAAATGAACAAAATAGACTTTTTTTCATGAATTATGGCTTTATTAGTAAGAGCAAACATTTCCATTAATTATGGAACACAACGTCATTCAAGCGCATGGTCATGCATCTTCAATTGCTGAGTCAATTAGACCTTGTAAGCCAATAATCTGAGATCTTTGTACAGAATTCTCCTTAGGATAGTGCGTGAAATGTTTATCTCACGAACTTTTTGCACAAACTTGCGTACAACAGGCCCGGTAGGTGCTTCATTTCGCCCAAAAGTTCGTTTCAAAAACCAAACTGTTTGAGCTACACAGCACTCACTTTGGAAATAAGTTTTCAATATACCCATTCCAACAAGCTTGAAGCGACTCATTTCATTCCGCGAGGGAATTATACTGACTTTCTGTCAAGATTTCGAGAGGAAAACAGCTGTCAGTGTAAAAATAACCTATGATTTAAAAATAAACCAATAGGTGGCCCAACCTGTACAAACAAATCTTAAGAACAAGATATCAAGATTTCCCAGCTTTAGTTTTTACTTACGATTGTTCCTCAATAACAAAACTGGTCAACAAAAACAATATCTTCAAATATGTAATGTTAATAAAGAAATGTCAAATTGTATGCGAATTGAATTTCCATCATGCTCAAACAGCGCCCCTATATGTCATTCCGTGAACGTTCTTTCCGTATTTCACACTATGAAATTCTTCGAAAATAACTTTTTTTCTTCATAACGAAATGAAAGTGCTTCAACTTACAAATTTATTTTAACGTAGATATTAAAGAAAGTGTTTATTTTTATTCTTAAAATTCCCGAGTCAACTGAAATATTATTAATACCATTTTACTCATATAAGACGCTGTGGTAGCAATGAATGGAATTACTGATTTATTGGTGCCTGTGGTAGGCGAATGTACAATGGAGAACCTCTTGAAACGTCAAAAGTGCCTTACGTTAAAGTTAAAAGTTGACCAAATTTTTCAGCTACGCCTGCAGCTTCGTCTGCAACTGCATTGCCTTGTGTTCGGAATATTTAATTTGTGGGTATTCAATATTTTGATATCAATTCCAGTTACAGCCCCGTTTCTATTGCCTTGAATTACGCCAAGGTAGGTATGCAGTTAAAAAAAACTGCTACGACCAACATAACTCGGTAAACTTATTATTGAATGTGAATTACCCCCATTATCCACATAGCAAGCTAGGAAATTTGTTGCTTGGTTCAGAGACGCACACTATGAATATCTGATCCTTCAAGGGGAACGTTCAGTTACATGTACAGATCTGATATTTCATTGTAACCCTGTCTGCTTTTTCAGCAAGACATTAGGTCTTCAATAGAGGTTGCTTCCTGATCAAAAGACCAGACTACACCTTCCTTGAGTTTTTTCTTATAATTTTGCGCTTACTAAAAAGATTATGTATTTCTTAAAACGTTTGAGCACAGTGCGAGCGCTTAAAATAGTTTAAAAATATTTAAAAGGAGATACCGTTATGCATTGGGTTTGAACGTCTGAATATCGGAATGGGAGGTAAATACTGACCCGGGTAAAGCAAGAATGTCTAAAGAAAAAATATTTGAATTTAACAGAACGTACGACGTTGGGATGGCTAAACTGATGGGCATTACCTAAAACGTGAGCATTACGATTGAATTAAGGGGAAGGAATGCTATTTCACTAGAAAATTGCTTATAAAAATAACGGTCATAAAATGAAAGACAAGAAACATTGCGGCGGCGGCGGTGCTCGAGATATGTATTCAAATGTTTCTGCTCATTTATGGATTCTATCAAAGAGACTTAAGTAAATTATTAGAGATTCTACCCAAAATTTGGAATATTCACAAGCCTTAGACAAATATAAGCTTTATAGATTACAGCCAGATCAGAAGGGGTGACAAATGTCTGGCATTGCCGAAGGAAATCTAAGCACTTAGTAGTGTTTTTGGTGACGTCGAACATGTAGTATAATTCACATACGGAGAACTGAAAGCTGTTCGGTTTCCTTAATACAAACAACATCCATAGTTAATAGCGGTATGGGGGCTGGGTTCCGAAGCATTAAATTCTAAGCAGTTAATATGGCTTATGACAAGGCTATCGAGATTATAATCAGAAACCTAATAACAAGGAGTTGAATCTGAAAACGAATATTTGAAGCTGAGAGTTCTGTCTTCAATTTATTGGATTAGAAACTTCAAACTAGAGCTCATTGATGAATATAAAAAAGAGAGTTGGAGATAAAACGGAGCCCTGAGGAACACCAGCATTTATTTTATGAATAACAGACCTGAAACCATCAAATACAACTTGTATGTAAAGAGCGATTTGAAAGATTTATTTTAACCAGCAGGGTTCGGATTGCTAAAGTGAATTTATTTAACAATCGTTAGAAGGCCGGCTATCTACCTATTGACTGTTACTATTCACTCATCATAAAAAACTTGTAATCAAATTACATTCGTTTAAAATTTACGGAGTATAGTTTTTTTGTCGCCTTGAGAAAACAGATGCAGTGTTTGATCTTCAGTTCAGAAAGTTCGTTAACAGCGTCAAAAAATAGCTTATTAAATGATCTTGATTTCATTCTGCTTTCATTCTGTTTACTTTTCCTTTTCTTAATGGCTCGCAGAACTAAGACAGTGAGCAGTGTGATAAATGCATCGTACGCTCTTCTATTAACCTGTGTCCAATAAAACGAGTAGTTGAACTTTTCCACCGATTAGTTTCGAAAAGAAAAATTGAGAATTATTGTTCTTTTTAACTCCAACAGATCGGATGTGTTGAACTGAGAAGCTTGTCCGACCGTTCGGTTCCCTCAGTTCAATTGTGACCAGAAACCCGAATAAGACTGATGTTCACTTGATTGTTCATGCTTGTGAACTTATCACTGCCTGACTGTTGATTAGTTGACATAATTCTGTTTAAAAAACACTTTCAAAATTTTGTACCCGAAACCATTTGAAAAAATTAGTTAAGTTCAACCCTTTCATCTTGATGTCATCTTTCACATCCTTTCTGGATGGAAATTTTACTTGAAAATTCTTAAAAAGGATAGTGCTTGGCAAACCAAAAATTCACTGTCAAATTCAGTATGATTTCTTTTGTAAGTCAAGTGGCAAAAAATGGAGAAAAACGCTTTGAAAATCAATAAAAATGGCGCATATCTTAGGAGAGCCTTTGTGTTCAAAAAGCAAGCTCAATATTTTGCAACATAGGCTGGTTCCTTTAAAGTCTAATTTTTATTTTGCCTTCCGCCAAATCCTTATTCGGAATTTATGCAGATTCACAGCAAATATTTAAGGATTTTTTCTATCTACCTATTGTGTTCAGAATATATTTCTAAAAGCAATATTTTTAATAATCGCTAATCAGTTAATTCAAATTAAAATTCATTCAACTAAATCAAATCAATTTAAATTATTGTTTGGTTTAAAAAAAAAAATATCTCTAATTCCTCAAAACGTTTTTATAAACAAAACCTATGTATTGTTTATATTAAAAAAAAAAAAAATAAGTTTTTGACCAGTTTGATTAAATACAAAAAATCACACCATTCAACTGATAAATTCTAAAGGCTTTATAAAATTCAAACGAACAATAATAATGCTAACAACTAAATAAATAAATAAATATTCCATTTAAACGATTAGCCAGTTCAAAAGCCATATCGTTTATGTTTTCACTGGAATTCCATGATTTTTTTTTTTAATAAAATGTTTTAATATCCATTAACAATTGAGTCGGGGTTATTAAGTTTCCATTATGACAGCCTTCAACCAAACGAAGCCTATATTCTCGAGTGCTGGGAAATACCTATGTATGTATGATGTATGTACGGACCTACCGCACTATCGGGGTAGAACATACTACAAGCCATGAATATTTTGAATGTGGCCACTTACACACTTTGCAATGGAATCCCATTTGGCGAGCTGATTCGGTTCATAACATATCCAACGCGGCTTAAAATCCCGTCAGTTTCAATTAATCTATTCGATTGGTTCAATTGTTTAAGCCTTTATGCATTTTTTTTTTTTTTCATTTTCATCTCAATCCAATTCCAATCAAATGGTGAATGAATGAATATGTTGGAATTTTGTTCGCAAGAGTGTATGGAAACTGACAGCTGAAATTTGGATTACTTTATGCATTGATTTTCAGTAGGTACATAGTTTCAGATTGAATTTTCTATAAAACGAATGGATAGACACATGATTTTTGAATAGTGGTTAGTTCGTTAAACTGTCTACCATGCCTGAGGCATGCATTCGATCCCCAGCCGCTGCCATCTAGAGAAAAATATTTTTTTAGGGGAAACTGCCTCTTGTAAGGAAGTGAAAATGTCTTTAAAAGTATTTCCTGTCAATTAAAGTGTTCCTCATCTTAACGGTTCCGGTTCAACAGAAAATTGTAGATTCCCTCCATTTCTGCTGGTTGAGAATGCTTTCTCGACATCTACAAAGCATCCAACGGTGCCATAAAATGAACACATTTTAGTTGAAAGCATTGTTCTCCACTTGAGTATTTAATATATAACAATTAACAAATGCAGGCCCTATCACACTTTCTTGTGTTACACGAGCTTCTTAGTTTCAGAACACTCTTCATCATGCCGTTTGCTAAAGAGTCGGTCGGCAGTATAAATATGATGTGTGTTTCGAAATATGATCCTAGCTCAAATTTAAAAGTCAGACACCTGCGCCTTGTACGTTATTTTGCACTGAATATGAAAATCTTGGTAAGAATCGCCATTATTTATAAAATATAACATCATTCAAATGTCCGCCGAATCTTCACTGGTCCAAATGGTGGCCAACGTCGTTCTCAAAGAAGTATGGACCGATGATGTCGTCAGCCCAAAATCTACACAAAACAATGCTTTTGCTGGATGCAATGTAAATTAGTGTATATTTTGGCTTGTTCACAATTTATCCAGAAATGGGTCACGTCAAGAATATGGTTTTTCGAAACGTTGCTCAAACAGTGCTCGAACAGAAGACCCATTTCAATAGAACTATTTTGACATTGTTGTTGACGATTACCTATAACTTTTCATGTTTATTTGCCAAAGCAGATTAAATTAACTGCTGCTAATATGATAGATGTAGCTTCAACAATATGGCCATAATCACCTTTCAAAGTTTAAAAATCTTGATTGGAAAACCCTTTTATTAACTTCCATATAGTTTTGAACTTTATAAGAATGAGAACATAATGTACTTGAGAGATTAATCAATAAGTCCAAGAAGAGCTGGAGCCTAGAAATTGGTGGTATTAATCGAGATGAAAATGAGATTCCCCAATCATCTCCAATCTCGATACCATAGAGCTTTAGCTTTTTTACATTTTTAGTTGTATAATCTTTAATTGTTCAGTAGTTAAAACCTCTGAACGCTATTGCTCACATTGAGGGGAAGCCTTTTTTCGATATAATTGATATTTCGAAATCTTTAACGTTAATCTTAAGCATTCTAATTCCAATTTCTTATTCTACTAAGATTTTTATAACCATCAAATTTGTATAGCCCTTCATTACAATACTGATAACATTTTCCTAAAGTTTTCTCTTATCTTCATTTCGTCTGAAAACTGGAGGCTTTACTTACTCTTTTATCGCAAATTCTTCAAATAACATCAGATATTAAGCTATGAAGTGAAAAAATATTCATGACAACGTAAATTTTAATCCATGAAAAGGGAAACAAAATTACAGAAGAAACCTTACCTACGAAACCTTCTTCTCCAAAACGATTCTAGAATCCTGTTTAAGGTTTATTTTAATCTAAATTTGCCAATTAACTTATTTAATTTGCATAATTTGCTTGCTTCAACCAAAATCTTGTATTATTCAGACCTATGCATACCTAACACCACAGAAACCTCAAAATTCTATTCCCACCAAAACCAAATCGAAACTGTATCAAGAGTATAATCCCAATATCACGAGGCTAATCCCCCTAAAGTTCCTCCATCTCATAATAACAATAATTATTAATCCATTCCGCACTTCAACCTGTACGAGTAGGTGTGTGCGTAATGCTCTGAAGTTGGTGTTCCTGAAAGGCTTGTCTCAAATTTAATACACCATAAACGACTATGTTTTCGAAGAACTTTGGCTAATCCGCTTGAGACAACAATCCCTGTTAAAACAAAGTCTAAGTCCCGATGAAAATAAATATAATTAAATACATAAGTATCAGTCTTTTCGGTGGTTACTGTAGGTATATGCATGTAGAAGGTATGTGATATATATGTTATTATCAAGTTGAATCCCCCGCCTGTCAACTGCAATTAAACTTTCAACAAAAACAATTAAATTTTGTTAACATTCTCACGTTCCTAATCTTGGTATTTCTCATCAGGATCTGAGTCGTATTTTTATGACACATAAAATCATCCATCATCCTACCATCATCATTCAGCCTTTGAAGGAAATTTTATTATGAACTTTGGTCTCACGTATAATTACATAGAAAAATTTATGAGCAACAAAACGAAGCCATAACGAATTGAAATTAAATAATACCATCCTTGTTTCGGTTAGACATCCTTACATCAATATTGTCCAACTCGGCAGCAATTCCAATTTATTACTTGTCAAGAAAAAAAAAAAAAACAATCAAACTAAGGAAACAAGCATAAGGACGACCTTTCGTTTTTGATTATGGTCAATCTAAATACCCCCTGAAGTTTGGTCTTTAATAAAACAAAAAACAAATGGATCCTTAGGCATATCTCAAGCTAAACGAATAAATCCTTTCGTGTAGTTATAAATAACAGGTCATCCTTGTTACATTCGCCTTCAAAGTGGAAAAATCATCGTGAGGGAAAAAAATACTCTTCTCACAATCTTGAGATAGTAATCAGAAAACTGATTAAAATAAAAGACCCTCTCGGAGAAAATAGAACTTCCAGAGTGAAATTAATTAATTCGTGTCATTAAAAGTCCCTAATATAAGTTCATAATCATTTTCGTCTGTCATTCTTGAAGGTACATAAGTCATAAGGTACAAACAAATGAAACTTGTTATCCCGATGCGAGATTTTACTTTGAAAGCCGCCTTAGAAGTAATTTACATTTAAAATATAAGAAGTAAGGTTCGTTAAGACCTCTTTAATTATTTCACTTACAGTAGGAGTATCTCCTAAATTGATAAATGGCCTTGAAATGACTGAAGCGACACTTTTGGTAATTACATGCAAATAGGTATAAGACATAAACAGATCCTGTTTTCAGTACTCTCAAGAAGCGGAAGAGCCAATAGTCGACGGAAAAATCAAATAACACGCTTCCTGAAATGTATCTACATATATAAATAAAAATGAGTCGCCAAATGTGTTGCTGAGCGTAAAACTCGAGAACGGCTCCACCAATTCGGCTAGTTTTTTTTTAACGTTTTTGTTAAGGCACAGGGAAGGTTCTTATGGAGAGAAAAAATGTGAAAATTACAAGGAAAATAATAAAAAACAACACTTTTAGTAGTACCTACGTCCGCCGTCAGAGGGTACTTGGCGTGCGATCAGCATGTTGGCGTCAGTCTGTATGATGTCTTCTTATTGCGTGTGTGACTGTTGAAAGTTACGTGTTAATATTGTTTTACAAAAAATCATTTGCTACTCGAGTCTTATGCTTAGCAACACATTTGGCTATTCATTTTTATTTATATAGATTTCTCTTAGTCAATGTTCGAGGCCCAATATCATTCCAACATTTACGAACTGTTAATGGTGAATTATGTGGCTCTTCCAGAGAAGCCCGTCAGCGTTTGCAACTGTTAGAAAATGATGCTTCTTCAAAAGCTCAACAAATACGAACATAGTTTTCTATAATTATATCAACATGCTCTCCGTTAAACCCAATTGATTTATGGATCAAATACAAAGATGATATGTGTGACGATATCTTGCATCAAATGCGGAATAGAACAGAAAATCAACACTCACAATTCAGAGAAGAAATTTACAACGAGGTCTTGATATCAATTGAAGACATATGCTTGATGATGTCGAACATAGTATTATCTCAATTAAGCATGGCCGCGCCTAATCGCCAATGCATAGCGCTTTTCATCAAGAGTTGCAACGTTAAAAACTGTTCGATCTCGATGCTTTTAGGGAATCGGTTCGAATTTATGTTCCGCTGTTGAACCAACAAAAAAAGTATGTCTTTGATACACTTATGAAAGTTGTAAATGATGGATTTGGAGGGTTTTACTTTTTGGATGCTCCTGCTGGTACAGGAAAGACATTTTTAATTTCATTGATTTTAGCAACAATTGGCTCACAGAATAGAATTGCACTCGCACTTGCTTCCTCTGGTATTACAGCTACATTGTTGGAAGGTGGTCGAACGGCCCATTCAGCGCTAAAGTTACCACACTGAAAATAAAATCTAGGTATATATGATAAAAATCTAGGTTGATTTGACAAAAATTTTGTCAATATACGTCCAACAAAAAGTTTTATCAAATTGACAAAAATTATAGAATTTTGTTGAGGTAACAAAAAATATTTTGTTGTATCCACAAAATTATTTTGTTATGCTAACAGATAAGTTTGTTGAAATAACAAAAATATTTTGTCAATATGACAAAATTTCGTAGAATTTACAAAATTAATTTGTCATATTAACAATTCTTTTGTTATATTAACAATTTTCTTGTTAGTGTTATTTTTTTTTTATTATTATAGGATTAACAAATTTTTTTTTGTTAAATTAACAAAAATTTCTTGTTATATTTTGTTAAATTAACAAAATATTTTGTCAATTTTACAAATTTCTTTTGTTCAATCCACAAAACACAAAATAAATTTTTTCAAAATAGTTTTTTTTTTGGATTAAAGTCCACAAAAATTGGCGTTTCGTCCCTACGATCTCACATGCAACCATCTGTGAGGGCGTATGGACAATACGCAATTTTTGTTAAGTTCAGTTAATCTTACATCGATTTTTTAACAAAAACCAAGTGTGAACTATATCATACACAAAAGAAATGTTTTGGTTTCCTTACAAAATAGTTTTATCTATCTCATAATATTATTTTATCAATATTACAAAATAATTCAACCCCAAAACAAAATATTTGTCATATTAACAAAAATGTTTTCATTTTTTATTAAATTGACAGAAAAAAATTAACAAAAACTTTGTGATATCGACAAACATTTACAGAACAGATTTTTTGTAGTTACAACAAACATTTTGTTAACATCACAAAAAAGTTTGTCGATGTGCCAAAAATCTTTGTTTTATATTGCTATATTAACAAAACTTGGTTTGTTAAACTAACAATATTATTTTTAGTGCATATTTTGTTAAACTGACAAAAAATCATGCTGGATTATAAAAATTTTGTGAAATCAACAAAATCATTCTTTCGTATTGACAAAATTTTTATCAAAACGATAAAATTGTTTTGTTAAAGGTCAACAAAACGTTTTTGTCAATATTACCTAGGAATTTATTTTCAATGCATTGAACATTCAAAGCAACGAAACTCCGACTTGTAACATTTCGAAGAACTCTGCAATCGCAAAGGTTTTGCAGCAATGCAAGTTAATAGTATGGGATGAATGCACGATGGCACATAAAAAGTCTTTGGAGGCATTAGATAGAACTCTGAAAGATCTGCGAAACAAACAAAACCGATTCGGTGGAGCGATGATTGTGTTAGCAGGAGATTTTCGTCAAACATTACCAGTTATTACACGGTCTACACACCAGCGGATGAACTGAATGCATGTTTGAAGTCCTCCATTTTTTAGAAAAAAATTAAGATACTAAATTTGAGCAAGAATATGCGTGTCAAATTGCAAAATGGTCGATCTGGAGAAATATTTTCAAAAGAACTCATTGACATTGGTAATGGTATCCATATAGATGTTATGACAGGCTCCATTACATTTCCTGTCAATGTTTGTCAGTTTACAGAATGAAAAACTGAGCTTATAGAAAAGGTGTTCCCAAACGTCATGGATGTAAAATGCCAAAAACATGGATGTAAATGAAATAAATTTCAAAATCCAAAATGAAATTGCCGGTGAATTAAGGACATACAAATCAGTTGATTGCGTAACTAACCAAGATGATGTCGTCAATTATCCACCAGAATTTTTGAACTCACTGGAATTTAAACAACTGCAATTTCCAGTGCGGCTTGCTTTCGCTAGGACCATAAATAAATCACAGGGTCAATCGTTGAGTGTTTGCAGCGTCAATCTAGACTTTTGACAGAACAAAGTCAAAACATACAAAATGTTGTGTTGTGTTGTTTTCTTAAAAGCATTCTTTCATTATTGAAATTGCAATTAGAGACCGCTATCGCAGCTAAGTATATTTTCATAGCATGCGATAGAAAGTATGCTGTCATCGCATTCATCGCTTGCAAGGAGAACAAGTAGAATTGTCATTGCCGTTTATGTTTTTCTTGTGATTAAACTCATTAGTAAAATCATTGTCAATTCGAAAGCCTGTGACATCTGACACATTGACATTCTTTACTTTACTAAAAAAAAGTATGCGACGAAATGCTCAGCCAAGAAAATCTGACAGTTATTCTGCTTTCTGCTATTGCAATGGATTTATCGCTAGTGAAGACGGTGGCGGCGCGGGGCGGCGTGTAAAGTATGCGGCTACACAGTATTTTGTGAACGCATCCATTCAAAAGTTAGTTGAACGCGCCTTAATGAAATTTTATATTTTTGAAGGGGCAATGAAACAAATCTTTTAAAATCATTCGGTTCAGGGGGGCTTATTGTTTTTAAAAAATGGCATTCATTTATTTAGATTTTTTTCAAAACTATCAAACAAGGTTCTAAATTGCTTGTTGTTGATTAAGAAAACAATTAACATACATAATGTAGATGACTGAGCAACAAAGTTGCGTTAGCGGAATTTTTCTACGAGCAATAAATTAAATTCCGTTAAACGAAGCGCTTTAGGTATTGCCAAAAATTTGTTCACGCAATCTGACGTATCCGCACCGTCCGAGCTTTGAATGCCAACCGCAACACCAATAATGGTGAGGATTAAGTCCACTGTGACCTATAGATCTATTGCGCTTTTTTCTGGAGGTAAATGAGATCACTCGTTTACTTCCAGACTTATTTCTTTGAGAAACTTAATTCTATGAAGTACCTATAGATATTGTTGTTCGGCTTCGGACTCTTCTATCTGGTGACCTCCCAGATACATTTCTCTGATGGATAAGTAGGTACATCACATCTGCCTAATATTTCAGGTGTTTCCTGATGAGAACAGAACAAGAATATTGAGGTGTCTTTTTAGTTCGCAGTGGCTAGTTAGAAATCACGAATTTATTCGGAGGTTCTTCCTATTCAAACTGATACAGAATGTAAAGCGTTCTTGGTTGCATTTTTGCCTGACTCAATTATGGGAGTTCTGCCCATTTTTTTTACCTTATTATTTTAATTTTAACTTATCCTATTTTTGCCAAATATTCTGAATCTTTAATTGCTATGTCCCGGTACCCAATGAAGTGTGACATTATTTTTCTTGCCGAGGTCGCTTAGCTCGCCCACACACTCTAATCAAGCGCATAGGAGTTTAAGTGCTATTTGGGGGCTATCTGACATGAAGGAAATTTTTTGGTTGCCGTATAATTCCTTTCGAGATTACGTTCGGCACGTTTCCATATGTCGTTCACTTCTGCGTGGGAAATGCTTGTAATCTACCCCCATCGACAGAGAGAGTTAGGTTCTGGGCTCAAAAATATCTGCACCTCTCCCTTGATACGTTCTCAATTCATCAGTATACCATTTGCATTTAGAGAGTAGTTTACTGTTTTGCCTAACCATCCCCGCTTAATTCATCACCTCATAAGTCCTTATAAAGATTTTTTAATTGGCTTGGGTAGATTTTTGCGGCCTGTGGCGACCATGTTGTTTGGGTGACATCACTGTCCAATCTGTTGTTTATTATTCACTGATGCCAAACAACCATGGCAAGTAACACGATTGAACAGCATGTCCATTTTACGGTAGGCGTGGTTGCCTTTCGCAGTCGACTCTTCAACGTTAGCTGCAAAGATTTGGGACGATCGGTTCGATAATGAATCAACCAAAATCCGTATGCGCGTTAAAGGAATAGAAGATCAGCCGAGAAAATTGCCGAGGTGCATGAAAGTCTACAGCAGGACCTGAAGCAGTCGATTTCTCGCTCTTCACATTTTTTGTCGGGGCTTGGGCCTACACCAGTACAAGATTCAGCAAACCCAGGACATCGAATTTCATGACAAAAGACAACGCCGCTTTGGAGTATTTGAAAAAAAAAATCATCTTTTGTGATAAGGCGCATTTTTGGATGAATGGCCAACACACACGAGGCTCACCAGGTCACAATGCATCCTCAAAAAGCTATCGTCTTGGAGTGGATTTCGGGTCGGTAGATTCATTGGTCCGTACTTTTTCGAAAACGACGTTGGTGATGATAATTTAATCATATGGACCTAGACGATATATGTTTCGAGCAGAGTGAGCTATGTGCCACCCAGCAGATGCCACGATTGACATTCTGCATGAACATCTGCATGAATTATTGGATAAGCTTATCTTTCGCAGAGGTGATGTGAATTGGCCTACAAGGTCATGCGATTTGACCCGGCTAGGCTTTTTCATTTGGCGTCATAGGTCTATGTGAATAAACCACAATCGGTCAATGCCCCAAAAAGTGAACAGAAAATAGTCTAGTGCTCAAACTAAGCTGGATCTATGCGTAAGAGTCATTAAAAATTGGAAACCTCGGGCCCGTGCCAACGTAAGAAGCTGTGCAATGTCATCTTTCGTATACATAATGGCATAAATGGCCATTCAAATATAAATAGAATTTTCTTAATACACAGCTTGTTTTAATCTATTTCAACATTAACCCGCCATTATTGGAAAACCCTTTAGTTCAAATAATACCTAGATTTAAGAAATGGACTCAAAAGATTTGTCCTTCATAATTATTAAATTTAACTTCGAAAGGTGCCTATTAACAATTTAAGTAAACATTTTAAAATTCAATGTGAAGTATAAATACAAGACTCCTTATAAATAGTAAAGCTTTACCGACTTTCACTATCGGTTAGGTACCTTAAAAATCTGTTTTCATAAAATGTACCCCGGCAAATCTGACACAAATCTGACCTGTCATCTTACCTTTCATTGTAAACTCAAAACGTAACGATTCAATCCGAAAATTACTCCAATTCCGTCTATTACTATTTTCCATTCTTCCCAATAATAATCGCAATTCCCCAAAAAGTCCAGCAGAAAATCGTATTATCCCTAAAACTGTCATAATGTTATTTGACACCTTTAAAAAGCAAATTCATCTTTTTTTGTTAGCCCCTCATTTCGTATATCTAAGTGAAAAATCTCCCACCACCGATAGCATCGCTATTATCATCACCGCACTGCCAAAAGTACGATTTCCAAATGAATGATGACAGAGAGTTTTCTCGCTTTCTCGAACCCTCATTGAGGACACTACCAGGAAAACCCCCTAAAGGCTCTGTGCAAATGACTATACCCGTACTCTGAGTTCTCTAGTGTTATACTCGTACAGCTATCAATTTTATTATTGTGCTGGCAGTAAAAAAGTCAGGGTTGTGGTTTGGGTATTGGGTATATCGTCCATCCCCAAAATTATTTTTAAATACACTCAAAGAATACAGACACATAGACGCATTGCTATGATGTCAACGACCAAAGAAATTATGCATGACATTATTTTTTTTTGTGAAGAGGGGTCTCTCCATAGTAATGAGTAGTCGATGGAATGCGATATACGATAGAGTTGGGATGCTGATGGTTCGGTTGAATTAAATGGGGTTTGGTGGAAGAGCTATGGTGCTGGTGGAACCATATCTCAAGCTCAGTGTCATAATTAGTAAGAGTGGTGTTTGCCTTAATGGGTCATTAATGATGGAATAATGTTCCCTTTTTTTCTTGGAAGGATTTCACCAGTTCCATTGAAATTTGGGGTATGGCTATAATTAGGTTAAAAAATCAAGTTTTTTTCGGTAAAGCTGTTGGAAATAAAGGAATATTTTAAAAATAATCTGAAATCATCATGTGGAAAGCTGGCAACAGAATAAATAATAGACAGTTTGCCTACTTATGTAATTGTCTCAAGAATTGAAAATTTAAAGCACGTTTTTGTCTTGAGCCGACAGTTTCAGAAACAAGAGAGAAAACCGAAATTTTAAAGTGTAATATTTCGACATTTTGAACTTTAAGAACTGATTAAAATTTGATCAGTAAATTTAAAGACCTGGATCAAATCATTTATAAATATATCCAATTTCGATTAGAAGAGGCGACTGAGCTTTGCAAAAAGTCCCCTGAATGTAAGTTCATTGCAGGATTTAGTTCCCACTTTAAAGGAAATAGACAATAGAAGTGACACAAGTAAAGTAGTAGTAGCGGGGTCTTGATGTCCAATTTTTGACCTTTTGAACAGCTGGGGACCGTATATCGACTGTTACAATTTACAAACGTTATTCTGGCTAAGTGAAATAGCAAAAGTAATAAGAACATAACATCTGTTAGCTGTCAAAAGAAAGAATGTTGTCAATTTTTGAATCGAAAGCATCCTATATTTTTAAATAAAACAAATTTTGTTGTAATCTTCAACCTAAAAATGTAGGCAAGCGTCATCCATGCCCTTCATTACACACATCCTTGATTTAATTCTTGATTTGATCCTCCTATTTCGTAGAACATTTTACATTTCACTACATCCCAGCTTTCATCTTCGTGGGATTTAATTTCGATACTTTTGCAGAAGACTTCGTAGTTTAAAGACGTATGTGTTTCCACTTCTGAACTTGCAAAATTCTTCTGATATTTTTTTTTATATCTTCACTCTATAATTTATGTGCTCTATACTGCTACTTGTTTTATTAGCTTTTTTCCGTTCCTCCTTGCCACGGGGGATATGAAAATGATTGTTATCTTTAATTTGGCTTATCTTCCAAAATGAGAGCGAGAGAGAGAATAATGATTATCTACTATTATTAGCCAGTTTTAATGACCTGAATTAATTAATTTCACTCTGAATGTTTTATTGACTCAAAAGAGGTCCTTTATTTTAATCAGATTCTTTCCTTTTGATTGTAATCAGGAAACTGTTACTGTCAGCAACAGTTTTTTTTTTTTTTTTATTTACGTTGACTTGTGTACAGTGGCGTAGCGTACCATCTCGGCGCCCGGGGCGGGAGACCTATTTTGCCGCCCTTATTCAATACTAAATAAAAATTAAATTTCGGGACATCATTTCACAGGCAATGAAGTATCTTTTATTGAAAGTAAAATAGGATCAGCGGTTCCATAAACGGATTCTACGGGCCTTACGAATGAGGCTCGTGAGACAAATCTGCATCTGCGGATTCATCGCCATGCATGCGTTTTTTCCTGCGAATTCTTCTCGTTTTGAGTTCGATTCCGAGTTTTTCCCAAAGAGTCTTTGAAAAGTCGATTGCGACTTGGACGAAACGGTCTCTTCTCTCCACTAGGAGAGCTTTTAAAACGCAGAATTTCTGAGCACACTTATCCATACTCAGTCAACGTTGCTGCAGGTAAATCTGTGCGTCATCTTCTTCAGGTAGCTTTGCAGCTCAAAAGCCAAGAAAAGTGAGGAAGTTTAATGACTGCATGACTGTCATAAGAAGACTGACTACTGATCCGTCAATTCTTCCAGTACCTCAAGAACTTGCACAAACTTATTTTTAAGCATCTTTACAGCTTCACGAGGTTCACTTCTTCTGCAGGCTTGTGACTAGATGCTTGAGGTACTTCTGGTGAGTCGACTTCGTCTTCTTCTGCACGTCTTCTTCTTCTGCCTGTAAAATAAGTTATGCATTCCCATGAATATTGGCCGCAGGACAATTCTAGGCCACTCACGATTGTAGATGGAGGAATCTTACTTACATTGGAATCACTTCCGCTGCTGCTGGATGCCGCCGAAGACGTTAACGTAGCTTTTGAACCAGAACTAGAACTGCTGCTTCTGCTTCTTTCTTAGCCTTTTTCTTGTGGTATTCCCCGCCGCTTCCTTTAACTCTTTTCATTTTCAAAAACTAGTTCAAAGGTTGAGTGAAGTACTAAGTGTTTAGTTTTAGAAGATTCAACAGTATTTAAACTATAAACAACACAATCGAAACAACATTTTTTCATGCGGGCTTGAGCAAAAACATTGAGCTGGCTGAGACTAGAATAACGTTTCCGTCGAATCCTAGTTATCTTATCATATCTCGCATATGCATATCATATGTTTCGGAACACTCCCTTTCAGTTTCGCGAGAGTTTCGGAACGTTTTGTTTGACGATACGGAATGCACTCTTACGGCCCTACTCACCGTCTACGAATTCACGAAAATCAGCAGAGAGCGGTCAACGACGAACCACAGATAGGGTGGCAAATTTCAAATTTACATCATTGTTGTTTGTTGACTTGTCAAACGATCTTTCATGAAACATATGATTTCTACTCTACCCGCATCACCGGCGACATTTTGCCGCCCCCCTAGGCCTGCCGCCCGGGGCGGACCGCCCCCTCCGCCCCCCCTATGCTACGCCACTGCTTGTGTAGTTTGCTTTTCTTTGAAAGTGAAGGCAAAAAGAGGGACTTTTGATTTTTAATTGCTTGAAAGGATTTTGTTTTAAATCCTTTTCATTCAAAGAAGGTTTAACGGATTTCAAATGGATCTTAAATATTTGATGATAATATACAAAATTAAGTTAATATAAGATTTTTGGTATACAAAAATTTTACTTACGACTTTTGATGTTTAAAATCAAGCGAGTCTCTAAGAACCTCTTAAGAAATTCTATACAGTTACCATTAATTAATGAAGATCGGAGGAAACAATGGCAAGGAGCCTTCAGGGATGCTGATTCTGATGTTCTGGGTTTTGGATGACTACCGTAATGGAATCTCTTGTTCGACGACGAATGTTGACCAGCACATGACAACCAGAAGAAGAGGCGTACAAGTCGGGCCTATATAAAAAAACTGGATCTACTCGAAGGCTCTATAAAATTTTACAGCTTTTTAGTGGGAAAACCAGAAGCAAGTAAAGCAGGCCATCCAGGAAATAGAGGTATATGTATCATGGTAGGGATATTGTTTAAGAACTTCTTAAATTTGGTTGTATAACAGTTTGTAGAGAAACAGCACCAAGTATGTTAAGACTCCCAATCATTCCTGTATGTGAGCCAACAAGAATGGAGGTGGTTTACAATTTTTCGCCGAATCCGAAAGGATAAGTTGAGCATGATTGATAAGATATACTTTTGAAATATTTAGCACTTCCTGGCAAGAGGAATATAATTTTGCTGCGGGTGAGAATTCCTTAAGGTTACAACACCAGATCTGAAGCCTCCAAGGACGATCAAGAGAACATTGTATTAGAATCGGTGCTGAGAATATAGAAAAATAATTATTGCAAACTATATATCTGCGTTGATAAACCGCAGTCCCCTGTTACACAGCTTGAACAAATTGGTATCGAATTGTTCAATGCGGCATGTTATGACGGTGAACCAGTTTATCAGCAACATACGTTCTTAGGAAAACATGTTCGATCAATAAACACCAGCATTGTTTTTGCGAACCTCAGGAGACAATTTGAAGAAGACCATCATTTACAAGATTTTTTTCGTCTCAATATGTGAATGCTTGAAGCCGTTCGTTAACTAAATGATGGATCATCATCAGTCTGGTTTTTGGAAAAGTCTACTATGACCAATTATAAACATTACGGTATATCTTGGAAAAAAACCAGGAACTTTGGATGGCATATGGCGTAGTGTGAATGTAGGTTTATCGTTCGCAAATCATTGCAAATACATTGCAGCAGCGATGAAAGTGGATAATGGAAACCAATCCTTCGGCCCGGAAAATCTTTGAATACAACCACTAGGCGCGTTAGAAAAATACGAAATTCCAGATGGCGTACACTATTGGAAGAGGACTTAAAACTTATTTAACGCATGAAACTGGCAACAGGTAGGTAGAGAACAAACTAGTTAAAAGAACTTTGTTAGTTGAGTCCCTGATCCACTCCGAATTCTAGTGCCACTTTAAGTAAGTAATAATTCGTGGGCGGATCATGATTTTATAAGATTTTATTGGGAACTTCCGGGCAAATTTTTAATGAAGTTTTTATTTACTCTCTGTCAAGTTCCACACTTTCTTAAAAACAGCTCAAAGTTTGTCCTTGTTTTCAAGTTCTTGTTAATCTTATTGAACTCTTATATAACCATAGGTTTCTGTATGGGACTAAGATCACGACATTGTGAGGTGCTGATAAATATTAAATGTTAATTTTTACTTGCGACTTATAGGTACCATAAGGCAAGTTATGCATTATAAAAAAAATCGAACTCGAGATTTTGATCAAAGTTGACATTACGATGATAGCGAAGACGAAGAAAGTGGATCTGGCAATTCTGTCTGTTTGTCTGTCTGTCTGTTCGATTACCGCTAAACGGCTCGGCCGATTTTCTTCAAACTTGGTAGATATGGGTTTTAATTTTTTACCCCCGGATGTTTTTTGATTTGATTTTTTAAGACCAAAAATAACGGTACCTGCCATACGATTTTTTTCGAAATTTTATAAATATTTTTTTTTTCAAAAACTGTCCCATTATTTTTTTAAAATAAATTCAAAAAATTTAATTTAGTTAAACCTAGGTAATGTTTGAAAAAAAATTTCCGAAAAATGAGTAGTTTTGGACCATTTTTTTTGTTTTTGATTTTCTCAAAAACGGTACCACCGATTTTGATAATTTTTTTTATGCTCAAGCTTCGCAGCAGTTTGAATATTATTGTGTATTCAAATTTTCCAAAACAAATTTTTTGGATTTTTAAAAAAACTTTCAAAATTTTTTTTTGAAAACCCAATATTTCGAAAACCCCATGCTCGATTTTTTAAAAACTTGATAAATAAACGTTTAGAAAAATAATAATTAGAAAAATAAATTCATTTTACCTAAAAATAACGGTACCCTCCATACAAATGTTAAAAAATGGTTTTCGAAAATCGTATTTTTCTCGAAAACGGTTCCGAGAATTTTGCTTAATTTTTTTTTTTTTATAATTTTTTAATATCTGTAATTTAGAAAAAAAAATTGAAACAAGATACTCGTATTACTGACCGTACCTACCATAGAACGATTTTTTAGAATTTTGAATTTCTCATTATTAGCATAACGGATTTTAATGAAATTTCGTAGAGGGATGCTTCTAAAAAGTTTAAAAAACATTGCATTTCAAAACTTTAAGAACAATATTTTTTGAATTTTGAAAAAAAAAAATTAATTTTTTGTTTTTTGAAAATTCAATATCTCGAAAACGGCTCAATACTTTTTTTGTAAATTTAATCTTTATTCATACAATAATAAAAACTTCAAATTGGCGTACCAACATTTTTTCTTAAAAATGTTTTAAAATTTTCTTATATAAAACCTTATTTTTGAAGAAACCACTACAAAGACTTATAATTTTTGTTCTTGCATAAATCTATATTTGCTTGAATCACATGGCATCCTATTCTTACCTTTAACTACTAAAGAAGTTTTTTTTACTTATTTAAAAAATGAATTTTATGCTTATGAAAAGTTTCTCTAATAACATTCATTTTTTAAATTCTTAGTCTTTTACATAGGAGCAAGTTCGTGCGACCCAGTCGTGCATTTTATTTACTCTGGTTTTGTTTGATTTAACTTGACTTGAACGAAATTAGGGCAAGTTTGTTAGATAAGAGTGGCTGGGAATTAATCACAGGTCTTTGGCGTAAGTGTTAATTGTATTAACCACTATGCCACGAGATACCAAAAAAATAAATATATATTTTCATTTGAAATATTAA
Source organism: Philhelius festivus (assembly GCA_963931855.1). Lineage (NCBI taxonomy): Eukaryota > Metazoa > Arthropoda > Insecta > Diptera > Syrphidae > Philhelius > Philhelius festivus. The sequence goes on from OZ007557.1 coordinate 93,780,610, forward strand.
AATTAGTGTCTGGAAGACCAAGCCTCCCTCAACCGAATCATCCACTGGTAACGAGTGAACAATTTCTATTTCATATTTATGAACTAATCCATAAGGCCAACCCAACATTAGGTTTTGTAAAAAGATGGTCTAAAGAATTTTCCAACCCTTACAACCCTTACGTGACCCGATCGCTTTACATAACGTTTGTCAGACCTTTACTTGAGTATGCGTCTCAAGTTTGGTCTTCATATCAATTACGTGACCCGATCGCTTTACATAACGTTTGTCAGACCTTTACTTGAGTATGCGTCTCAAGTTTGGTATTCATATCAAGATATGTATATATCAAGAACAGAAGGCATCCAACGACAATTCCTTCGTTTTGCACTTCAATAGATACCTTCCGTGGGATAATCCTTTGATCTTACCCCCTTATCGTGACCGCCTTCAACTTTTAAACCTCAACTCATTACAAGAACGTAGAGAAATTGTTGAAATACTTTTCATACATCGGCTTTTCTCTGGTTCAGTTGACTGCTCCTCTCTCTACAACTCGATTTCTTTCAACACTAACATCCATAACCTGAGAAACCATCGCCTATTCTATTTACCATCACACCACACCTCCTATGGGCTTAATGAACCTCTGACCCATATGCTCCCGTTGGTCAATTTGATTCCAAATTTATTTGATTTCAATATCAGCACCTACAACCTCAAACTCCTTTTGTCCCATACCCACTCTTAGTTATAAGTTTAGATTTAAGTTAGTTTTTAAGTTATACTTATAGCTTGAATTAAGCTGAATAAATCGGGGTTAAGCCTCCACTAAAATTTAAATTTAAAAATAAGAAAGCACTAGTCCTCGCTTTCTCTGCACTGCTAAGCTCTAAATTTTTATATTTTCGTGAAACAAAAACAAAACATATTTCTATTTGCCATTCACAAGTTTTGTGAAAGACTTTGAAAAAAGTCTCTTTTCCATTCCAAAATTCCATCCGCAATCTACGAGTGTAACTACAAACTGATGCCCAAAATTTGCCCACGCAAAAATGTTTAATTCATCAAATTTGTTTGCCTGTCGCCGGGTGTAAATTGTTAAAAATGACAATAAGCAATCACTGCCGCAAGAATCTACAGGACTCATTTTTACATATAACCACCCCATCAGCACCCCCAACCAAATCGGTTCTAGAGTTCACAATAATAATAGACCTTCTTTCACAAGCGGGGTCTTTGAATATATGTATGTACATAGTCAGCTTCAGGGAGTATCAGAATCAGAATATTCCCCTTTTGAAAGTATCCTTGTAGTTCGGAGAAGTTTAGTGCGTTCACGCAATAGACATTGTCAAACCACAAAGCGAATAATTTGCATCCTTAATGGCGAAACATCAATCAGTCGAACTAAAGGATATTTTCACTTATTTTGAATAAGGTTTTTGATGGAGAGCCTGTGGTGAATTTCATAGGCTATTCAAAAAACACAACAGCATGTTCAAAGTTTGTGGTGCGAGTCCCGTTGGGAGTTTGTTGCAAAATGATTAATGATTGTGTGCGACTGGGAATATTTATTAAAGGTGTAAAGTAGGGGAAAATTTAACAGGAATTCCGGTCACTTTCACTGTCGGTGGTTTCATCTTTGAAAATTGAAAACAAATTGAATTCATCAAGAAACTTGTTCCTCAACTTAACTATGAGTAACCACAAACCTCTTATCCGTCGTTGGTGTCGGTCCTGCTACTTCTTCAACATCTATCGAAAAGCAATTAGGTTCCTTTTGGGATGTATATCTATACCTTGGTACCCACATAGCCACGTCAAACTTTAAGCACTTTCATTAAGTATAATTTGTACATCCAACCCCTACGGCCCTACGGGAAAAAGGGTAGGTTTGGGGTTGTTTCTATAGAAAAGTCGAATGACGACTCTTCCAATTCAGCTTGGCCGGGGTTATAAGAGGATGATGGGAAGGGTCGTCAGCGCCACCGTATATAGCAAATTAAAAGCATCTGCTTTTGCAAAATCAACTCACAAAGTAACTATCTGAAAGTTACTTAAGTCTTTATTACCGCAACGCTGCCGTTCACTTCTATTTTACTTGCCTCCCTCTTGGATCTCCCCAAACTCATCATCAAAGGGACCAACTTTTTGGCTTTAACACTTTTCTACGGGTGGGCGGCAGTGGTGACGATGATGACGAAAATGATGCGACGCTGCGACGAAAGGGTTGTAGGTACTCTTTTAACAAAGAGGCAAGATACCGAACGACCGGGGGTTAAAATATATAGGTGTGTACGAACCGAGGGGTGTAATAATGTCAAACGCTCAATTTGAAAGTTAATTAAAAACAATTTATATGCCTGACCTTTTTCGTGTGCTGTTGAATTACTTTTGTATTGCCAGAACTACCTTTTCAATTAGCACGCTAGACCCGAACAACACCACCAGCAAAGGAGCAACAAAAAAAGAAAAGGGGGATGCAAGACTTACAATTTCAACTTGACCCGAAACTTGGGCGTACCCGGTCGGTCGGTGATCCTGGACTTTTTGTTCACGGCCAATTTGTACAAAAATTTTTGCTACTTGAATAAAGGAGCTACTTGGAGAAGCAAGGTTTGGGGCGAATTTTGCGAGGGAAATATTGCATTCAGTTGAACAGTTGAAGTGTTCTGCAAACAGGATTGCAAAGCATTTACATTGTAATGCAACACAAATCGTTGTCGAAAGTCAACAGACAAATGTTGTTGCAACAAGACTGCGAAGCGTATTTATTTATCTACAAGTGAAAGTGAAATTGCTTTTGTATTTGAAAGCCAGAAATCTAAGGAAAAGGAAACAGTCTGTAGGGATGTTTATCTACGGAGGCATTCAGGGCCATCGAACAATCTTGACTTAAACAGTGCTTTAAAAATAGTGTTTTTGGTTTGAAATTCTGAGTAGATATCGATTAAAATGAAATTATTCAGTGCCTCTTTGACGAATGCACTCGCTCTCTTTATTTATCTCTCCCTCTCTATCTTACTCTAGATATAACTTTTGTTCAACGTCAAAGAAAACGGTACCATCGAATATTAATACTTTATTTTAAGATTGAAATTTTTAGAGTCCTTAATTTCTTATAAGATTCCAGTTTGAGATAAAACCTCTAGGAAAACAGATAGGGAACACAGTCGACTCCGCTTAGTTGAAATACCAAAATTGCAGAACTCTTGTTTCAGTTAAGCGGAAATCTTAGTTAATCGAACTTCGGAAAACAAATAGTTATACATAATACATATATTTATGTAATAATTTATTATATAAATTTATGCATTTCTTGCTTGAGCTAGATGCCTGCAATTATTAAATTAATTTAATTTCCAAAGTATTGCGTTAACCATACGTTTTCTGTAAACATTTTTGGAGGATAAGCCAACCGAATAAACAAATCTTAAGAAAACAATCAGCATCGAAAGAGAATGGCAAGATATAAAAGATATGAGAGATGGAAACACGATGGCATTTTGACATTTTAAATTGAAAGGGTGTGTTCGATTCAAACTTTGATGGCAGCACTGAACCAAATTTGGTAGTCATATTGAAGAAAAAGTAGGTAGAATTGAAGAAAGGGTGATCAATATACGGTCAATGAAACCTATCCGTTGTTTTGAAGAAAATTTTGTTATATTCAAGAAATATTGTCATTTTGAAGAAATGCATAAAATTTTTCGTTATGGTGTTAAATCCACAAAATTTTGTGAAATTGATTAAATTTCATGCTTCTTTCTTGAAATTATATAAATAAAAATAAAGTTTTTTATTAACTGTTTGGTTATTGTTGATTATTTTGGAGTTCTCTTCATTTTTCCTTGTCGACTATATTCGACTCTTTATGTGATTTTTTGCTGGAATGAAAGAATTTTAAATGTTATTTTTTTTAAATTTACCTCTGTGCCTCTACCGAGATTCGAACCCGAGTCCTCTCGCTTGCCGTGATTGTGCTCTACCTATTGTGCCACTGTGATACATAAAATATCTTGTCTCAAAGTGCTACTCAAATAACTCTCTCGTGTTTTCGTATGAACTAAGAAATGTGATACCGAAATTATACCATTTTGTGCTACTTGTGATGTAAATACATACATACATAGTAAAAAAAACTTTTAATACAAATTTGTCTTTTCGAATAATTGCTTCATCAAAAATTAACAAATTGTTTTCGTAGATATGACAAAATTTCATTCGTTTGAATAAAATACTAAATCATTCATCATTTGAAGAAACCTTATTCATTTTGAATATTCAGTCTTCAATATGAAGAAAAATACTATGAAAAATTGTTGATTTGAATAATTGATTCTTCAAAAATTAACAAAATATTTTCTTCAATATCACCTACGCGATTTGGTTCAGTGAGCATTCAATGGCGTTTCACTGAAGAGTAGTTGAATCAGTGTTAAATGCTTGAGTTGAAAATTTTTGTTTCAATTACACCAAATTTTCAACTAAGTGGAGTTCAATTATAGGAAGTAGTTTGTGTATAAAAGTGCTCTTACTCTTAATTTAAAATGATAATTTTTTGTAGGAGATAACTGATTATTTCAGACAAATAAAGTGGGTCTCGCAATTTTGTCTCCCTTTCGGTTCGGCCGATTTTCTTCAAACCTTGTAAGTTTTTCCCCTACATGTTTTATAATTTTTTCTTAAGACTAAAAATGAATGTACCTGCAGCACAATTTTTTTTCGAAATTTTGGAAAATATTTTTTTTTCTCAAAACCATTTCCACAGATGTTTTTGAAAAAAGTTGAAAAACTTTCATTTAGTTAAACCTAGCTAATAATTAAGAAAAAAAAAGAATGGATATTATTAATAATCGATTTTTTAAAAAAACCGTTCAGCTGATTTCAATTAATTTTATGTTAAAGCTCCTTAAAAGTTTAAATAATATTTAAGTATTCAATTTTTCCAAAAATTTTTTTTCTATATTTCGAAAACTTCATACTTGATTTCTTTGAATCTTGAAAATTTACAGTTTTTTAATACTGACATTACTGACAGTATACTTACCATAGAACCATTTTTTTCGAATTTTGACTTAAGAAAAAATTCTTTTTTATATTCAATATCTCAAAAATGGGTAGATATCTTTTTTGAAAATTTAAATTTTAATTGGAAATTATTAATAACTTAAAGTTAGCCTACTAAATTTTGTTTTTAAAAATATTTAAAAAATGTGATATAAAAATTTAAATATGCATTTTTTTTTTTTCGAGAAATCGCTACAACGATTTATAATTTTTATTCTTGTATAAATTCATATTTGCTTGAGAAATAACATGGCATTCTGTTCATATTTCCAATTACTTAAAGAGTTTTTTCAGCCTTTAAAAAATGCATTTAATTCGTATGAACATTTTTCTATAATAATATTAATTTTTAAAATTCTAATACATAAGAGCAAATTCGTGCATCCCAGTCGTGCATTTTATTTACTTTGTCTTGAATGATTTTAATAAAGTCTATAAATGTATAAAACAGAGAATAAATTCTTGCACGGAACTTATTAAACAAAATTAATAGACTCGCGCACTTCGAAATTCGTAATTTTTAAATTTATTTTGGGAAATTTAAACTCAGTGCAAACATTATTACCTATAAAACTTGAATTGCCTTAGAGACCCTGCAAAACTCAATCAGGCCTTGACTGACATAACAGAATCTATTAAAATGAGTTTGCATTTGTTTATTTTAATAAGAATAAACATCACCCCAAGCTCTTTTAAAAAAAATTCAATTTCCAATACATCTCGAAATACATATAAAAACTTCTTAGTTTCATTTTTAAAATAATAATAAAGTTGGAACGCTTTCTACTTTTGTCTTTCTTTCTCGTTTAATATCCCTAATGCCTGCAATTGCCTTTTCTGATTATGTCGCTAAATTTTACTTGGGGTTGTCTGTTTATTCATTGGATACAAACTCAATAGGATTAGGGATGATCTTCAGGTGCAGATTTTCCAATGTGAATTTTTGCTTTTATACTTTCTAAAACGGACACATCCAATTTTTCGATTTGTGAAAAGTTTATCTCTGTAATTGCTTTCAAGTTAGAGATTTATTTAAAGACAATTTCGGATTTTCAATATTTGCAGATTTACGCTCCAACCATTAGTAAGAGTATTAAAAATTTTATTTGAGCTTCAAAATGATGAATTCGTTTTATGGTGACTGGTGATCTTAGAAGTTAGAAAAAGTTTTAACTTTAAGTCGGTAACATTAACTGACTAAGAGGACAAAATACAATAAAATTATGCGGGAAGTATTTCAATCTAAATCTACGCTTAAAAAAATAAAGCTTTGTTCATATATTGAAATAACTTTTGTTTTTAAAGTAATGAATGTTTTTCATTTCGAAAGGAATATCAGACCAAAAACATAAATGTTAAAAAAAGAGCCAAGTTCTTCTATACAAAAACCTTTGTGTAACAAGTCAGCCGTGAAAAGTAATGAGATCTAAAAGTGCGCCAAGTTCTTACTTCATGAAGATTTAATACCGAATATTTAAAGTAGAATAATATTGAAACAGCTACAATGTAATAGAAAAAATTTTATTATTTAATGATTACTGAGTAAAATTTGATGGGCTTACTGGTCAAGTTTTATTCTACTTTAAATATTCGGTATTAAATCTTCATGAAGTAAGAACTTGGCTCTTTTTTTAACATTTATGTTTTTGGTCTGATCTCACTCCTTTTTGCAAAGATTTAAATATTTTGCCATGTCAAAATCTCGAAAGATACGGAAAGATAGAAGGGTGGACTCTTCCTTCTAAAATCAACTTAGTTTATAGCTTCCTATTTCTTTTAGTATATTTTCTTTTTGTTATTGGTTGTTTTGATTTGCGCTTCAATTATTTCTTCTTATCCTGGCAAGATACATAACACTAACATACCTACCTTAAATACAGCAATCGGAAGTGCTCCATATAAATTAAACATACCACGCCCCCTGAATGGAAAACCTCAATTTTTATTTTTGGTCCTTTATATGCGACTTGAGCCCTACCGTTCTACCAAATTTCATTGTTCTACTGCAATTGGAAGTGCGCCATATATAATTTACATCAGTTCTGAGGAAGTGGGCGGATACCACGCCCCTGAATGGAAAACATCAATTTTTATTTTTGGTCCTTTATATGCGACTTGAGCCCTACCGTTCTACCAAATTTCATTGTTCTACTGCAATTGGAAGTGCGCCATATATAATTAAATCAGTTCTGAGGAAGTGGGCGGATACCACGCCCCTGAATGGAAAACCTCGATTTTTATTTTTGGTCCTTTATATGCGATTTGAGCCCTACCGTTCTACCAAATTTCATTGTTCTACTGCAATTGGAAGTGCGCCATATATAATTTACATCAGTTCTGAGGAAGTGGGCGGATACCACGCCCCTGAATGAAAAACCTCGATTTTTATTTTTGGTCCTTTATATGCGACTTGAGCCCTACCGTTCTACCAAATTTCATTGTTCTACTGCAATTGGAAGTGCGCCATATATAATTTACATCAGTTCTGAGGAAGTGGACGGATACCACGCCCCTGAATGGAAAACATCAATTTTTATTTTTGGTCCTTTATATGCGACTTGAGCCCTACCGTTCTACCAAATTTCATTGTTCTACTGCAATTGGAAGTGCGCCATATATAATTTACATCAGTTCTGAGGAAGTGGGCGGATACCACGCCCCTGAATGGAAAACCTCGATTTTTATTTTTGGTCCTTTATATGCGATTTGAGCCCTACCGTTCTACCAAATTTCATTGTTCTACTGCAATTGGAAGTGCGCCATATATAATTTACATCAGTTCTGAGGAAGTGGGCGGATACCACGTCCCTGAATAAAAAACCGCTAATTTTATATTTTTTTCTTCGAATGCAATTTGAGCCCTACCACTGTACCAAATTTTATCGTTTTACAGTAGTTGGAAGTGCTCCATTCAACCAACACCAATTCGGAGAAAGTGGGCGGATACCACGCCCGCCGAAAGGAAAACTTTGGTGTTTATTTTTGGTTTTTTATATGCAATATAAGCCCTACCGGTTTACCAAATTTCATGGTTTTACAGCAGTCGGAAGTGCTCCATTCAACCAACACCAATTCGGAGACAATTCGGAGAAAGTGGGCGGATACCACGCCCCCTGAATGGAAAATTTCAATTTTTCTTTTTTTTCCTCTGCTTACATGGCAAGACCTACCGTTGTGCAAAATTACAAGATTCTACGATGTCGGGAAGTGCTCCATAATTTTGATGATCTGTCAGTCAGTCAGTCAGTCAGTCAGTCAGTTACGGTTTTTGTGATTTTTGAGGCCTTATATCTCAGGAACCGCTTATGCTAGAAAATTGAATTTTGGTGAGCCGCCTGGGCCTGACCAGCTTAGCAAATATTCGGAGTTTTAAGTTTCTGGTTTCATTGGTACTGAAGATAGGGAGGGGTCAAGAATCGCCTGAGTTTGTTCCTGTAAAAAGGGTGTAGTGCCAGACCTTGGCTGGGCACTACCGTGCCCTTTGATATGAAATTAAAAGAGACCCCAACTTTGTTTTATTTTTGAATATACATGGAATTATAAGCTCCTTAATTATTTTATAAGATATTTAAAAAATAATTTTGAAAATTCAGTTTCAACTAAAAAAAAAATTACTTCATTTGGAAAAATTCAATAATTTTTTAAAAAAATTTTCTAAAATACAACTTATTCGATAAATATCTTATAATGTAATTTTTTAAGTTGCTTTGTAAATTTTGCGAATCTTTTAAAAATAAAATGCACGACTGGGTCGCACGAACTCGCTCCTATATAATAGACTAGGAATTTTAAAAACGAATGTTATTAGATAAAACTGTTCATAAGGATAAAATTAATTTTTTAAATTATTCTTTTAGAGACAAAAACAGAATGCTATGCAAATATGAACTTATGCAAGAACAAAAATTATAAGTTCTTGTAGTGGTTTCTTAAAAAAAAAGCTTGTATATACAAAATTTTGGTATGCTAACCTTAAGTTTTTATTACTGTACGAATGAAAATTTAATTTCCAAAAAAAATATTGCACCGTTTTTGAAATATCGAATTTTCCAAAAAAAAAATGATTTTTTTTTCAAAAATTCAAAAATTCTTTTTTTAAGTTTTGAAATGCAATGGATTTTAGACTTTTAAGAAGCATCTCTACAAAAAATTTCATTAAAATCCGTTATGTCGATAATGAGTAATTCAAAATTTAAAAAAATAGTTCTATGGTAGGTACAAGCTGTAATATCTTAATTTCAATTTTTTTTATTAAATTAAAGATCGTTAAAATTAATTGAAACAACAAAATTTTTATCAAAATTCTAAGCTCCGTTTTCGAGAAAAATACTATTTTTGAAAGTCATTTTTTGACATTTGTATGGTGGGTACCTTTATTTCTTATGTTGATAAAATTTTATTTATCAAGTTTGAAAGAAATCTAATATAAGGTTTTCGAAATATTGAGTTTTGAAAAAACAAAATTTAGAAATTTTTTTTAAAAATCCAAACAAAATTTTTTTGAAAATTTGAATACATAGTTCTATTTAAATTTTTGGGGAGCTTTAGCAAACAAAAATGATCAAAATCCGTTGTACCGTTTTTGAGAAAATCAAAAACTAAAAAAATAGTTCTTTGGGGGTACCCTCAATAACAATTTTTCCATTCAGTACCTAGCTTTAACTAAATAAAAATTTGTTGTATCTTTTTTTTTGTCAAATCTGTCGAGCAGTTTTTGAGAAAAAAAATATTTACAAAATTTCGAAAAAAATTCGTATGGCAGGTACCGTTATTTTTTGTCTTAAAAAAAAAGAAAAAAACGTGTGGGGGGAAAAAATTAAAAATGATATAGTTAAGTGCAATCAGGTTTTGTCCCAGACAATTTTTTTTAATAAAAAAATTGAAAGTTCATCAAACTGAAATATTTATTCTCAAACACCACAAAAGTATTTTGCAGGTGATGACTTTAAGGTATTTTTATATTTGGATAAAATGCGTTCGAAACAAACTAGATACATACAAGTTATTTTAAAAAGGATTTGTTCTTTTTGAAGATATCTACGAGCCTTATACCTGTTATAAAATCTCTAAAGATAAAAAGTTTTGATAAAAGCACTGTTATAACTTTGTTATAACGGTCAGCCCGACATGACCGACAAACTTAAAAAAAAAACTTATTATCTATCTATTTATTTATTGTAACCAAAATTAGTTTTTAAGACACCTGTCGTCTTCTAGGAAAAACATATGGATTTTTCTAATTTAGTCAATATGTTTTAATCATCTTTTCAAATCTTTAAAGCTTTTAAAAGTTCAAACTACTTTGAATCAAAGCAAGTCATTTTGGAAAAAGCTTATAAGCAAAACTATTTTACTGGTAAGAAGACTTAATTATTGAATTGATAAAGGTTTTAATTGCATTATACTTTGATAAATATGACCTACAAATAAAACTTTTCTACAACCAAAAAGCTAGTTGAAAAGCTTAAAAAGTGTTGAAGTTATATAAAGCTATTTAACAACAATAAAGGCTGGCTGTAAAGCTTTAAAACATTGAAGTTTTAGTAAGCTATAGAAGATTTTATTGTAATATATTATTATTCACACTAACTTTACTATATTACGGATAAAACATGTGAAATTACAAACTGCATCAAAATGCCTTTTTTTTTCTTTGAAAACAAAAAGAAGTGTTTGCCATAAGCTCCAAAGTTCTGAATTAAGTTCAACGTTTTGTAATTATTATTCTATTACAAAAATTTAAAAAAAAACTTATTGATTAACAAACTTTCAGAGAACTTCAAAGTGCTTTCATACTGCAATATGTTTTTCAAATATTGTAATAAAAGTTATGTTCTTTATTTTAAACAATTTATTACTTTCTGCATTACTTCACTAAAACTTGCCAGTTAGAGTAAGCGACCCTAAACTTTTCCGTAAAAAAGGGATGAGATGGCGGCTGTTTGAAAAAAGGAACCAAACGAAAGCTCTAGCCCAAAAATTTACAAAAGCGCTGCTCAGAAATTACTTGAATTTTTTGAATTATAAATACTTTTTACAGGTTTCATTTTTGACTAGTTAAGAACTTCTATAAATGAAAGCTTAAACTGTTTCCTCTAACAAACGCGTAATAAGAAAAACTTTTGTTTGTTGTTTCCAGCAATCTATTTGCCCTACAAGAATCAAAGCTTTCACGAGCTTGGCAGAAATGGCCTTATTAGTATACAATGGTTTCAGTTGCTTGTGAATTTTAAATATTATTATATATTAACTTTCTTTTATGGGAGCTGAAATAAGGTAAAGTCGCAGGAACAGTCAATATATTTTTATCTAATTGTAAGTTTATCACGCTTGGAATTTGAATTTTTAAATTAAAGTTCAAAAGCTTTTAAAAGCTTTTTTATGATTTACAATTTCGCATGTTCAATTATCTTAACAAATTTCAAAAAAAAAATCTGGATATTATCTCATTTCGAAAAGTTAATTTGTACAGATCCTCTACAGGATATAGGTACTTACTGTCTCAAAATCCCCTATTGGCATTTTATATAGTTGCTTTTAAAGAGATGGTGATGAAGTCGAGAAAGTGAGTGGAAACGCATTCTGATGCTTTTTTCTCGAAGCTAAGGGAATCTAGTCAAAAGCTCGGCATAATATCGGAAAAATCAAATTAAACTTGAGTTGAGAAGGGCCATTTACGAATTTTATTAAAGAACAGAAAAATGCAAATACATATAAATCTTACGCACTCATAATTGCAGTTTGTTACATTTCTGCTAGTTTCGTTTCCTTTTTACTTTAAAGTGAAAAAAAGAGAAAAGCTTGCTAAACAAAATGGAGAATTTAGATGGAACTGCAGCTGAAGCTGCAGTCGGAATAGGTGTCAAAATATTGAATACACACAAATTCAATGTTACGAAAACAGTGCACAACAGGTGGAGCTGTGAGGGTTGGCCAACTTTTAACTTTTGTGGGCAGCATTTTTGATGTTTCCAAATCGAACTAGTCAAACCAGTTGATGCAGATTTACATAAGATTGAATTGAAAATTCATTGATTGAAAATTCAAAGTCTCTTCAGTTCCTTACACAAAGACCCAAAAAGTGAAAAAGTCTATGCAGCATAGTTGTGGAAACTTAAAAAAATATCTCATACGGCACTTTTTGACAGCTTTTTTAGATACAGTTTCAGTTCCAGTGACTTCTTCTTCTACCGACTCGAAAAGCTACTTTGCGACAAAGTTATTTTAGTTAAGTTTATTTTAGAGCTTTTCCGACTGCAATTCCAGTTACATTGGAAGAAATTTCTTGTTTTTTAGGCAGTAAGTTGAGCATGAATGACACTTCTTCTTCTGCCGATTCGGAAATCTAATTTTTGTTTTTAGCAATTTTAAATAGACCTACGCATAAAAGCTCTTTGAAAACAAAAACTTAGCTTCTGAAATACATTATATTATGTACGTACAGTTAACAAAGTAAGTTTCTTAAAGTTTTATCTTCCGGTTATATGACCTTCAATTGGCAAAAAACAAGAGCTTTTTGAAAGCTTTCCTCTCCACCTGTTTTGGCTTTAAGATGCTTTGGGAATTTATTTTTCAGATTGCCTCCATTGTGCCTCTGTTAATAAAATATCCCTTATTCCGAAAACATAGAAAATAAAAACTCTTAAAGGAATATTTTCCCTTTAGAACTTATTTAAACTTACCCTTTCTTAGAGGAACTCGTTAACAGAAAACTCCCAAAAAGGAATTCCTTTTTGGTATTAATTTCTTCCCAATATTTTATCCAAGACACGTGTAAAAAAGTGGAACTTAAAATGCGCTCTTTTCGAAAACAATGTGCCCGTGACAATGTTGAGAGAGTTTGAATGGCTGCCTTTATCTTAAGCGACCTTGCAGAATTTCCTCCCCTTTTGCAGAATGAACGATGAACTTTCGACATTTATCTCATCGAAACTCGACACTCTCAAAATCTCTCTTCTCACCAATGGTTCCTCTCTCAACTCACAAAACCATAAATTTTCTCTATTTAATGGTTTTACACACCCACACGCTAGATGCTTTTTTTCCTATTTTCTCTGCAAGGTACAATGACAGGGAATAGAGTAGTAGTAGCAGTAGCAGGAGTAACCTTTTGTTGGTGCTCAGGACAAAAGTTATCCGAGGCAAAATAAAGTAAAAAAAAAATTACGAGAATATTATTAAACCAAAACAAAACCTTTCAAGCGGACTCCTTCAAACTCAGCCCCTCACCACCGCCGCCGACCCCATCCAACTTGGCTGTCCAATGGTGGTTTTAAATGTGTGAGTGTGTAGGTGGATCTGAATAGGAATATATCCTATCCTGGCAGATAGCGCGGCGTAGGTAGGTGGCATACACATTATATTGCGGGGCTGGAAAAATACGACGAATATACACAAAATAAAATACACAACATTTTCAAACAATCCGTCTAGACTCCTGGGCTAATACTCGTACACAGTTTTAGGAGTCACAAGCTGTAGTTGTGGCTGCAGCAGAGCCTGATGCTGATGCTCCAAATGCCCATTTTGCAGTTCCTTTCATTCCCTTCACATCAACATTATATTTCCATTTATATTTTTCTGAAATTTTTGTTCTTTTTTTTTTTGTTCGTTGTCATCCTCCTCGAAAACGATTATTTCAATTTTAAAATGATGATGAAGGATATTTTGCTTTAATATGCTGCGAGTGTGTATATGTGGCTCTATATTTGTATTTGTGTTTGCTTGTGTGCCCCTCATAATGTGTCGAAAATGTACATTTGATAGGGACGACGACTTCGGACGCATTGTTGTTATTGTTGTTGTTGCTGGATCTGCTCTGTAGCTTTTTTAGCTCACCACCTGTGAAACAGGGCGTGGGTGGATTTTGAAATTTAATTTTCCAATATTGCTTAAAGAATCCTTTTTTATTTTCTTTTGTTCCATTTTGTGTATATGTATGTAGTATGTGGATTTAGCTTTAGGGATTTGACATTAAAGATGTGAATTGTGCATGTCGTGTAGGTATATACCTATGTATACCGTATATAAGTTGGCTTATGGGTGCGGATTAAGAAGGTTCTGATAGCGGACTTAGAGGAAGTCTATTGTGATGGATGGTTATTGACCTTTTTTATTATAATAATAATCAGGAAAGGTCTTTGTTTTTTTCTGGCGATATTTTTTTTAAGGATAAGACTATATCCGAAGTTTAAGCTGCGAAGATAAATCTATATATATAATTTATATAGAAACAGATTTGATAAGAATGCGTGCATTAAAGCGTATATAAATTATATGCCCGAAGGGGTTGATAGAAGAGTTTAAAGTTCTAGGAGTTATCTGATTTAATTTACTTTAAACTTCGCGAATGAGAGTAAACTGTTTGAGGAGGTCAGCACAATTTTCAGCTTCTATGAAATCGACAGGAAAATAAGTAGGTACCTTTTAACATTTTAAAATCTCACTGACGAAACTCTATGCTTGTACAAACAATATTTAAGCACATGGATTAATAGATAATACTTTTAAAGTTTAGAAGAAAATATAGAAAACAGATACCGAGCGTTCACATTCTCAATTTTGCTGGTCATGCAATCAAAACATTTAGATATCAATCTAGCATGTTTGACAAGTTGCTGGATGGAGCGTTCACATTATCAAAATCAAGCCAATCATGCCGATCTTGTCAAACATCTTGGAGAATGCGAACGACTCTAATGGTGCACGAAAATATGATACCTACTTCAGTTTGAAAAACTAAAATTTTAATTCATTGGTATCCTACACACAGTGGCGTAACTAAAGGGTGGCAGGGCTGGCAAAATGCCACGGGCCCCCGACCAAAGAGGGCCCGGTTCAAGAGACCACGAGCTCAGAAATAACCTAACATTTTTAACAAAATTTTGTACGTAAGTACTTAAAAATTATCATTTTTTTAAGAACTTAAAATCAATCCAAGTGGGCACAACTAAAGACCATAAATTCAAACTAATCATTAAAATTTCAACACATTCAAAACAAAAAGATGTCGATTTTCAGAACGCATCCATTGGTTGCTTCATTTTTTGTCGCGGTACATTTGTGACGCGGGCGAGCTAGTGACGGACGGTCGGTGAATTCCCTCATTTTATTAACCAAATAGGCTAGAAGCCGGTGACACTGAAAGTCTTGTCATCGCGGATTTTTTGTAAATCGATAGTTAACAATTATACGAATAAAATCGACGTAGTACGCGTTGCTTAGTAAGCCGAAAATATTTTAAATAAAATTTATTATTATAAAGAAGCAAAAATGTGTCTTATTGTTATCACGGGAAATTTCGCGATTTAACCGAAAATTTTGCTGACAAACTTCCTTTGGCCGGAAGAATATAACGTGCCTAAATCAGCGCGTACCATTAACTATCGATTTACGAACAAATTTTTCACTTTACTTTGCAAATTTTAAATGACACTGATTTATTAAAAAAAAAGCTCTAGAATTTATTGTATTCGAGAACTTGCTGATTTATTAATAATAAAGAATCATTTTATGTCGTGCAGCTTTCCTGAAATATGTACTAAGTACATTAATGTTTATTGTTACAATTCCTGTGACTACAGCTACTGCTGAACGATCATTTTCGAAACTAAAATTGATAAAAACCTATTTAAAAAACTCTATTGCACAAGACAGGCTACATAGCTTGGCTATTCTGTCTATTGAAAATTCTATGGTCCGATCTTTAAACCGATCTTTAAGCCCGATCTTCAAACGGAACAAAAAGCTCGGAGAAAAAAATTTTATAAATAAAAAAATCTTATTGAAAGTAAATTGTTATTTCATTATAAATATTTGTATAAACCTATGCTTTTGAAAATAAAACTTATTAGATATTTAACTAAAATTCACATAATATCATTAATAGTTTTGGATAACTACTTACATCATAGGTTTATTAAAATTAAATTCTAACATGACTATTTTTACTGGGACGCCGGAGGGCCCCATTCAAAAAATTTGCCACGGGCCAGTTCATGGCCTGACATGGAGAACGATCTATATTTTGATATAATATAGAATATTTAATTTGAAATTTGGCATTTTATGGTATGACAGATAAGAGACAAATTAAATTTTGACATATCGTGAATATTTCGTTGCAAATGTCAACCGATTGCCCTAAGAATGCAGAGCATAAAAAAACAACATATTTCGGATTTTTAAATGTCAAATCTGAAAATACATTTTTCGGGAGCAAAAAATAAAATGTAATCATCCATCACTAACGTGAAGTTTATTTGTTTAAAACATTAAATGAACCTGCAATGAAATTTTACACCAGTTGTTTTGTTTTTCGTCATTTTGGCATTTATGGGTGAGAGGTTCTATTTAGCAATGGAAAGTGCTTAAATTGAGATTTCTGTACTCAAAGTTTCCAATGTAAGCACGATGTAGTAAGTACATAATATTCCCAATGTAAACAGGGTCTTAAATGCACTCTTCCGTAAGGTAAGTTACTACACGGAATGTGTAACCGTAGGAGGCTGCACAGAACATTTAAGTTTTACCCACGTTTTTGGTTCCCCTACCGCCGGCATAGATGTTTACACATCAAAAGTTTTTCATTTTTTGAGTAGAAGTGGATGGAAATTGCTGCTAGATATTAGCCAGTGTTTATCCAATGCACTAACCATTATTTCATAGACTAAATACACTCTTAGAACTTCGATATTTAAGCCTAAGGACCAGTCTTTCTTTTTACGTTGAACCTGAGGGGTTGGATTCCAAGACTTGAGCGTCTGAAACATTGTCAATTCACTCCATGTTACCGAAGTCATGACTTTTTGGACTACGTCCACATTTTCCTTCATTTATCCATTCTCCTTCGCACAAGTTGCTATATACCGAACGATTACAATATTTGTTCTATACCTTTTACATTATTGTTCATAATTCAACGCATGACTGTCAGTCAAAAGGTTTGGTAGAGCATTCGCTTCGTTTTGCGTAAGGAGTTTAAGGCACATCAGTTTCTCCAAAACGAAGTATAGAAGTATTTTTCTACGGAAATTCTTCTTGTAAAAAGGTGTCATTCATAATTCATCTGCTAGAAAAAGTAACATTTTGTCCAAGATATTGATCAGATCTTCTCTTGTTCGAGTTCAGTTCAAGACCAACAAGTTTAATCTATTCTCCAATCGCTGTTAAAGATTCTGTTGCAAAGCATTGGGAACAAATGATGATATCACCAAGATTCCGCAGTAATTAGAGAGATCTGTTGAATGTAGTACCATGTGTAGGACCGATTTCTTTGTACACAAACGTCGATTTACTTAGAAAACCGTTGTGTACCTATGTATATTTGTAATATACCCTATATTTTTAAATGTCACGTAGTTTTACTGATGGTGATAAACGCTCTGATATAGACCTTTTAAGTCGTTTGAAATATGTTGTGCCTCGAATTTAAACTCTTTGGCCTTTTTTAGAACTTATCTCAATCTGCCTCCAGGACGGGATTCACAATAGCACTTGCCGTTTATAGTGTATGCACTCTAGCAATGGCAACATGCTACCTATGTATTTGAAGAGCCCTTTTGTGCTAAAGAAACCTATCAGACTATTCTATAAGGGCAAGTAGGGCTGTTTTTTCACCGTTTGACAGTCATTTATTGTTAGTGACTAGGTTACCTTCGTTCTTTCCAATCGTGTTAAGTGTATAAGCTAGTTGCTTTGAGTTTGTAAGAAACTTCCAGCTGATGATGCTGTTTAGAATGACTCTTCGATATGAAAAGGTTCTTCTTCTGCCTCTAGCTATCCTCATTACTTTTTTTGGTGTATGCATTTATTTTCGTACATGGGTTTTTCAATGATTTCAGTTACATCTTTTATATTGTCACGATATAAGGATCCTTTGATGTGCTTAAGTGATCTCTGT
Organism: Philhelius festivus; assembly: GCA_963931855.1. NCBI lineage: Eukaryota > Metazoa > Arthropoda > Insecta > Diptera > Syrphidae > Philhelius > Philhelius festivus. The sequence goes on from OZ007557.1 coordinate 93,798,563, forward strand.
GGACTTTAGTTGGATTAAAGCGATCAATGTCGAATTTCTCACGCTTGAGAATCTTGAAAATCAAACGACATCAAACTATGTAGAAATCTGTTAGGTTTAAGAAATTTCTTCTAAATCAGTCAGTATTAGTAGGTATACATGATGATATAATCTATATGAGTGATTAAACACCACTCAAATTATAGACCAACAAAATTCCTCAGAGTAAAAAAAAAACCAAAAAGAGTCCTTCCTTTACGTCACACTATATCTTATCACACTATCATTTTTCCACTCACTTTTGCATCATCGAACCCAATAAAGGAGGCAAAGTCCTATCTTATCAGTAGAATTGATGACAAAATCCCTTCCATGTATGTTCGTCAAACTTTCTCTAGTATTAACGAACCCATGTTTGAATATGTTATAGGTAGTCACTTCCTTGTCTCTATTCTTGGGTTTAACATTGTTGAGAAGTTTCACAGGAAGTCTACTTAAATGGTTAAAATTTCCATTTCAAAAGATCATTTCTGATACTTCGATAGCGTCTATACTCAAAGATGTATCCTAGTCTCTTTATATCCTCAAAATATGCCCACAGATGTTCTTAGGCGAATGCTTAATAGAAATAGTTTGGTGGAACTTTTCTATCGGGAACATAAAAAAGAAAGAAAAAGAAAACCCAAATCCAAAACCTTTAATCTTGTGAAAACATAAAATTGCAACTTACTCAGTCTCTTCCTTCCTTCCGATAATCATCATCGTTGGCAAAATATCCCTTTTGCTAACTTGCCTGTCATATGCAAATATATCCACTCTCTGAAAATAGAGAAAATCCAAGGACAACGACGACGACAATGACAACGTCGACAAATTCCTCGAAAAGAAAGTTTCTTTTTCTTCGGTAAAGCTGCTACTATACCTTACATATGTTATATGGTGAGTTCTCAAGAAATCTTTTTCGCTTTTCTGAAGGACCTCAATGTACCCAAACATATACATAGCTCCCACCACCCTACTCTTCACATTTTCAACACAAATTTTGCCGACATTGTTGCAGTTATAGCGATGATATTGCTTCGTGGCATTCTGTGCGCTGTTGCAATCCATTGTCTTGGAAGGAGCGAATAATATCCCAATATCAAAACCATTCCGTCATCATCATCATCGCTAACATTGTCTCTTCGTATTCCTCTAAGGACATGCATGGCATTCTGCCTGCACATGAACACACATTAAGAGCTGGATATATTGAAATGACTACAAATGAAGAAACTCTGTGGAGTGACAACAAAAGCAACAGAAAAGAAAAACTTAAAGGACGTTCGAGGAATCTTCTATTCATAGACTGAGCGAGCGAACAAGGATGAAGGACCAAGGACATGACGAAGTTGCAGTGTCTATTTATCTGTGTGTGCAATAAGACAAAGCTAAGAGTCCAAAGAGATAAAAAGGATAGTAATTGAAAAATTGTCCTTCACTCGCATATATTTGTTTCAATTTGCGCCACAGATCCTTCGATCGACTCAAAACTCACCCACGCTCAACCACACCTTATATATACATATATATAACCGCCTAGCTATCTACCTTTTCAGCAGTACTCTGAGCGAGGGAATCAGCTGAGCTTCATATCGTAGGTACAAAGTGAAAATCCTTTTGCGCCAAATTGCTATTTGTATTCATTCTGGAACTCTTTTGGCAGCTGCAGCCGAAGCAGCCAGCCAGCGGTGACAAAATATCAAAGTATCCTGGCGAGACTCACAGCGAGTCTTTTTCTTCATTTTTTGTCCTTGTATTTATTTTTCCTCAGTGTTTGAATATCCATTTCCGGAAAATATATAGTTTAACACCAACTGCAATCGAAGTGTATCCTGGGGGTTTCTTAGAGATGCCGAGGCCGAGAGGTGTAGCATGGGTTGTGTGTGGTTATACTCTGTTGCTTGCGCGTCGAACGGTGATAAGTTTCTGCAGAAGGTTATGTACTTAGTAATGTTTTTCTTTTTTTTTATTTTTTGTGTGTTCTACTTTTATATCCTTTGAGTTTGCACATTAATTTTCTTTCGCTTGGACACTTCTTGGACTTAAAGGACAAACGAGAAAAAAATAAGAAAGAAATTAACGATGACGCTAACGACTTGAAGTGTTGCCCTCAAAGAAAATTAATTTTCTAATTGGACAGTCGTGAGTGAGTTGCACGGAGTAGAGCGTACCCACAGACGATTTTATTTCTTTTTATCAGCACAGCACTATCAAATTATAAGGTATAAGAAAGATAAAACAAAATCTTTAAAAATTTAATTGAAATTTTACAGAAAACTAATGGATTTATGTGAATCCATTATGATAATTGAATATCAAAGTTTTTTGCAATTTTTAAAACTGACATATTGGTAAACAGGTAGGTTATAACATTTATGATTTAAGAAAGTCTTAATAGCTAGACGTAAATTTTCAAATCACTATTTCCTTCTACTTCGTCTTAATATTCCTTTAAGATAAATGTCATAAAAAGATTATGGAACTCGTTGTTTTTGGAATTATGGACTAAGGTATAGTTTTGGCTGATGAACTGGCTGAAAACGATTCATCACTGGCACCGAGTAAAATAGAAGGATGCCATGGCAGGAATGAGGTTCGGAAGTTTTACCAAAAGGTAAAAAAAAACATCACAAGGATACAATCCCCGAGCCGAAGCCTGCATGGATAATCAAGGGAACATCGTAGTGGAAACGCAGTCCATACTGAGAATATGGAAAGAACATTTCTCCAAACTTTATAACGGCGATAACGAAAAAAATGTCGCTGCTATAGAGATAGTACCATTCGACTTAGGCTAGGACCGCACTTGCGATTTCAATCGCACGATTTTTTATTCGCAAAAATAGAACACATGAATTTAAATGAGAATGAACGCACTTGCTACCAACAAATCATGACGATTTAAAAGTCGCAATTTGTTTCATTTTTCTTGCGATGCGATTGTCGTAAACTTGAATGAAACACATGTACTCAAATGGATATGCCCACACTTGCGATTTAAATAACTACGACTTAAAAATCGTAGTCGCAAAGAGAAATTGGAATGCACGCACTTGCGACTTTTAATCCACGATTTTTTAGTCGCAAAAAGTAAGACACATAGCCTTAAATGTGAATGCACGCACATGCGACTTAAAAATCGTAGCGATTATAAAAATGAAACAAATTCTATTTATTCAAGCGATTTTTCTGTCGCTACTTATTTGTAGCAAATGCGTGCACTCACATAAAAAGTAGTGTGTTTTATTTTTCGCGATTAAATAATCGCGCGGCAGAAATCGCAAGTGCGTGCATGGCAATAATTTCTAGCGGCTACGACTTTTAAATCGCTTCGCCAAAAAATCGCAAGTGCGGTCCTAGCCTTAAAATCGTAGTCGCAAAGAGAAATTGGCATGCACGCACTTGCGATTTTTAATCCACGATTTATTAGCCACAATGAATAAGACACATGGCGTTAAATGTAAATGCACGCACATGTGACTTTAAAATCGTAGCGATTATAAAAATGAAACAAGTTCTATTTTTTCAAGCGATTTTTTTGCCGCTACTTATTTGTAGCAAATGCGTGCACTCATATTAAAAGTAGTGTGTTTTATTTTTCGCGATTAAATAATCGTGCGGCAAAAAAATCGCAAGTGCGTGCATGACAATAATTTGTAGCGACTACGACTTTTTAATCGCAAGTGCACAGACCAACAATACCGCCCACCCGACCTGGACGAAGTGAAGATAGCTATATCGAATATCAAGTCCAACAAAGCCGCTGGAGCTGACGGCCTCGCTGCCGTGGGTGATAGCGCTTTGGGATGTTTCGAGAGGAAAATTTTTCGTGTGATCTTTGGTCCCGTCTGCATAGACGGGGAGTGGAGGAGAAGATATAACCACGAACTGTACGGGCTGTACAGCGAAATTGACCTAGTCAAACGAATCAAAGTCCAACGACTGAGATGGCTAGGTCATGTAGAGTGAATTAACCCGAATGCTCCAGCCCGGAAAGTCTTCGAATCCAACCCCGAGGGACGGTACAGTAGAGGAAGGCCGCGACTCAGGTGGCGGGCGCACACAAATGGGAGAGGACTTCAACCAACTTGAAACTGGAGACAGATAGCTAGGGACTGAGCTAGCTGGAGAAGCTTGTTAGTTGAGGCCCTGGTCCACCCCGGACTGTAGCGCCACCTAAGTAAGTAATAATAAAAATACAGTTAAAATCATTCATTGCTTAATTTGTTTGAAATTGTTTTATAAAAAAAAACTGCCTCTCGTGAGTACGTGACAAATCCTCTATGCTATCTGGCATTGTCAAAAAATTGAAGGGACCTTTCATTCCTCGCAACACACAGAGGAATGGTTAAGAGTTGTGATTCACTAAGCTTTCTATGGGTCGTAATGGCGTCTAATTTATTTATGTATTTATCTAAATTTTAATCGGAAAGGCGGGAAAGTTAAAAACGGGATTATAAGAGACGGGACTATAAAAAGCGGGATTTAAAAACCTTGAACCATACCCAAAAACATATTGTTGGTTCCGAGCAAAGGCAAATGTCAAATGAAGAACCATAAATTTATTTGGAATTTAACATTTCGATTTGTTTTTTGTTACTTGTCAAACTTTCATGAAAAGAAACAAGGAGTAGGTACTTTAAATGATCCAGATAATAATGATACGTTCAGCTAAGCTCCTTAAATTTTTAATGTAATCACGAAATTAGAAGTTAAAATTGAACTTACATAGACAATTTCTCAGGTACTTTACAAAATGAATTAAAAATACTCAAATTTTGTAGACATTTTGATGGAAATAGAATCATCACTTAAAATATCAATTGGTATTAAAGGATTTAAGGCACTATCCAGTAAAATTTTTGGTATAATTTATAACTCGGAAAGTAACGATGATGAATAAAAGTGTTGTTTTTTTGGAAATGTGATTAAATTGAATAGAAAAATATGCATATCTAGTCAGAGTCAAAATCAGCTGTATGGGATGGGTCCAATTACTCGGATTGGTTTGAAAAGGATAACGGAGTAAAATAAGCTTGCCTTCTGAGTTCGCTTTTTTTTCTATTTATCGAGTAGCTAGGTATGTAATTCAAACATTAATGTTTTAACGTATGCTAATGATTTGTTGGTACTTTCAGAGTCATCAGAAAGCCTTCAACTCATGATCAATTTTTATCGGTGTGGTCTTGTTATTAATAAAAATAAATAAATATATTTAGCCGATCAACCAGGAGGCTAGTGCTAGTGTGAAGATTGTTAACTACTAAGTACAAGAGTTTCTGAGTGTGAAACTGAGCCGAACGTTAGATTTCAAAATGCATTTTACAGAAAAATCAAATTCATGACTTAGCCTACTGAATTTATATTGGAGAAACATCTTGAATAATCAAATTAACCATTCAGCGAAATATAAAATATTTGATGATGTGGTAAAGTCTACTCTTTATTATGCTGGAAAAGCCTGGGGAATTGATGAATACGAGTCCGTTAAAAAACAAGGATTGGTGGTTGTTGAAATGAAAATGTCTAGGAATCGCTTGCACAGAAGTCGTCTTAATGGACACAAGCAATTAAAATATGGTCAAAGACCAACTAAATTACATCGAATCATTGTAGTCCAATCAAATTAGTATTTTATATCTACAAAAAATACTGCGTCGAATTTTTTGTTTGTTTCTTAAAGAGTACCTATTGGAGAGTGTAAATCCAAAAAGTTCGAACAAAAAACGCCCTTGCGTTGTCCGCCATTTTGAAAAAGGCTTTGGAAAGCTTGAACTCGATTTTCTCGGCTCCTATCATATATAGAGCTGTATTTTTTTTTTAGGTTTGTACGTTAAAACATCTTCTTTAACTTTTGTTGAGAAAAAAATTTGAAACCTCTTTCCAAAAAAAAGTTATCGACGAAAAACTGTCCAGATTTTGAAGTAAAAAATGGTTTTTAACGTTTATCTCGCCTTATGTTCATCTGATCAAAAAAATAGTTAAGTTGTTTTTTATAGATCACTATATTTCCTACATTTTGGTATCTTTAAATTTTATGTGCGACAAAAACTGTAGGAAATATAACCTGTCAAAATGGCCAATATCCTGCGAAAATTAAAAAAAAAAAGAAATTTACTCACGTTTGAAAATTTTCAAATTTGATTATGTTCATTATGAAATTTAAAGAAACAGTTCAAACTCTTTTCCACAACACCACCGAGGTAGAGTTACGGGGCATTTTTTTTAATATGGGGTCTCCAGGAGGTATAATGCAGATCCAACGATGTTGATAGCAACGTTTTGGGAGCCGCCGGAGAAAAAGTTTTTATTGCGTTGTTCAATGGGAAGGAAAATGGGTCACTGGATTCTTTGCGATATAGCGACTTTGTTAAAACGTCAAAAAAAACTAAGTTTAATTTAATTTACTGGAAGATGAAGACGCATGTGAAGACTTTTCCTCACCTGAAAACATTGAAGAAACTACCATTGACGATCCCAGCACAAACAAAGTTAATATGGAGGGCTCGCAGCTGTACCGAACCAAGTCATTTTAAAGATTTCCGCAAAATTGACCTCTATTTAGAGCTGTAATGAACTACATAGTTCATTTAGAGCTACATAGTTCTGAACTATAGTTCATTACAGCTCTAAATAGAGGTCAATTTTGCGGAAATTTTGACGTTGGTTTTGGATTTTTTTAAAATGACTTGGTTCGGTACAGCTGTTAGCCCTCCATATGATCATTGATATCCGCACGCCTAGCCCCAAAAAAAAAGGAGATAAGAACGACATGAAAAAACTATGCCACATTGAGCTATCGATAGGCTGAAATAGAAACGAAAACGATTGAATCGTGGATTATACCTCCTGGGGACACCACATTCAAAAAAATGCGCCGTAACTCTACCTCGGTGGTAGTGTGGAAAAGAGTTTGAACTGTTTTTTTTTAAATTTCATAATGAACATAATCAAATTTGAAAATTTTCAAACGTGAGTAATTTTTTTTTTTTAATTTTCGCAGGATATTGGCCATTTTGACAGGTTATATTTCCTACAGTTTTTGTCGCACATAAAATTTAAATATACCAAAATGTAGGTAATAAAGTGGTCTATAAAAAACAACTTAAGTATTTTTTTGATCAGATGAACATGAGGCGAGATAAACGTTAAAAACCATTTTTTACTTCAAAATCTGGACAGTTTTTCGTCGATAACTTTTTTTTGGAAAGAGGTTTCAAATTTTTTTCTCAACAAAAGTTAAAGAAGATGTTTTAACGTACAAACCTAAAAAAAAAAATACAGCTCTATATATGATAGGAGCCGAGAAAATCGAGTTCAAGCTTTCCAAAGCATTTTTCAAAATGGCGGACAACGCAAGGGCGTTTTTTGTTCGAACTTTTTGGATTTACACTCTCCAATAGGTACTCTTTAAGAAACAAACAAAAAATTCGACGCAATATTTTTTGTAGATATTTCGAATTAATTAATTTAATTTGACTGGACTATTGAGAACTGTGGAGATTCTATTCATGACGACTTTGCAGAAAGAACTCGAGAATTGGAGGGTAGAGTCTTATACTCGCAGCTCAATATCAATTTGGTTGGGAAGAATTACTTCAATAATTTTTATAGCTATAAAGAAATATCTCTAATTTTCAAAACGAACTGCCAGCTACTTTATGGAAGCCCTTACCAGGGAAGTTTCAACCAATTCTATTCATTTTTGTAACTATAAGGCAGAAGAAAACTGTTTTCATTTCTTAAGTTCGTGCCAAATTTGTCCCCCAAACGCCATGAGTACATATACATTATGTATATTTCGGAAAGACAAACTTAAGTGATGTAAGAAACAATCATGACCTTAAACGAGTTCAACTGAAAGAGCCTATACAAATTGATATTAAAACTGTCTAAATATAGAATGTTATTGATAACAGAATTTGCATAACCTACTCTCATTGTTTTAAGTAATTAATGAATAATACAAAGGATATATTTAATAATATAACGTATAGAACAAAATTTGCTAACCGAGCTGATGGTAATTCCATAGCTTTGAATTCATGAAATTGTAATACAAATTAATTGAGATATTCGAAACTTATGAATAGAAATTTACTTGAATTGAATTGAATATACATACATATCGAGGTTTGGTAGCTTGAAATTTCATCCAAATTTTCAAAACTTCTCCTCACAAGCCAACAAGAAATGCAGATTTTAGGAAATTTGGTAAAAATTATATTTTATTATATTTTGATGGTTCGCGGTTACCTTGTTTCGCATTTTTATCTTTAACCTAGGAGCTTACGTAAATATATTGTGTGGCTGCTACTGTTATTTCTAATCTTAAAACAAAACAAAATAAAATGCACGACTGGGTCGCACGAACTTGCTCTTATGTAAACGTCTAAGAATTTCAAAAATGAATGTTATTAGAGAAAAACTGTTCATAAGCATAAAATTAATTTTTTAAATGACTAAAACAACTCCTTTAGTAGTTGGATCTAAAAACAGGATGCCATGTGATTCAAGCAAATATTAGCTTATGCAAGAAGAAAAATTATAAGTCTTTACTTGTTTCTTAAGAAAATAAGCTTTTATACAAAATTTTTTTAAGATATTTTTAGGAAAAAATTTTGGTAAGCCAATTTAAATTTTTTATTATTGTTCGAATAAAAATTTAATTTACAAAAAAAAATATTGAGCCGTTCCTGAGATATCAAATTTTCCAAAAAAAAATAATATTTTTTTTTTCAAAAATTCAGAAAACGTTTTTTGTAACGTTTTGAAACGCATGTTTTTTTAACTTTTTAGGAACTTCTTTATAAAAAAAATTAATTTTTTTTATTAAATTATAGATCGTAAAAGTTAGTCAACATAAAACGTATTGTAGCGAAATTTTCGGAATCGTTTAAGAGAAAAATACGATTTTCGAAAACCATTTCTTAACATTTGTATGGTGGGTACCGTTATTCTTAGGTAAAATACATTTTTTTCTCACATCTCGTAATTTATATTAAGAAACTTTTATTAATCAAGTTTAAAAAAAAATCGAGCATGGGGTTTTTGAGATATTGAGTTTTGAAAAAATTAAATTTGAAAATTTTCTTAAAAATCTAAAAAAAAATGTTTGGAAAATTTAAATACATAGGTGTGGAGGGGAAAATTAAAAATACTATCTACCAAGTTTAAAGAAAATCGGCCGAGCCGTTTATGCTGTAAACGAAAAGACAAATAGAGACAGGCAGAATTGCGAGACCCACTTTTTTAGTCTTCGCTATAATCGTAATGTCAACTTTGATCAAAATCTCGAGTTCGATTTTGTTTTCCGAATGCATAACTAGCCCTTTAGTACATATATGTAAGTCGCAAGTAAAAAGTGCCCGGAGAATCAACAAAAAAAGTTATTTACAAAGTTTAAAGAAAATTTAACCCGTGACCTCCAGATGGAAACTCAGTTTTCTTGCTTTCCCTATCATCTCAATGTCAACTTACATTAAAATCTCGAGTTTGATATATTTTTTCGAATGCAAACTCGCAAATAAAATGTTAGTAAAGACAAAAATTGCTGTTTCAAATTTAAAAGTTGATCCAAAAAATAATTTTAAAACTCAAAAAACACCCTTTGCAATGAGGTGCTTGTTTTTTTTAGATCCCTTTTAAAGTTATTAAAATAATAACTGAAAATAACTTTCAAAAATGTTCGAAACTAAATTAATCAAGAACCGATATAATCGAACCAAATATTTTCCTTAAAAAGTTAATACTGGAGATTGTTTTATTTTAACCTATATCCGGCATCGAAATTAAAAAAAAAAAGAAAACCCAGATCATCTCAACTACACTACACTCCAGCAAATAAGATATTAAATTAAAATCCTGCACGTGATTGGAGTTCTTGTAGCCCTCTCTACTCGGTTTCAATAGTATTTTTTTCTTTTTTCTATATCATCTTTCATAATCTATGAAGGACAGGAAATACCAGAAAGAAAGCAATATTTCTCCATATATAGCAAGGGATCAATGTTGGAAATAGAACCAACTCCTGATATAGAGTATGGGTAACAGATGGAGAGAAATAATTTCATACACTATGAGGATGCTTCTTGAACGCGAAATTAAAATGATATAATTGGTTTTTGTTCTTTTCGCAAAAGTGCCACTGGTGAACGAAGGATGGATGAACACACGAAAAAAATAGAAAATATTAAATGAAAAAAGAAAACTAAGAGGACGACATTGCTGGCCGTTCTTTCAGTCAACCGGCTGTTACAGATGGCCAATTTTCTTTCCGTTTTTTTTTTTTTGTTGTTGTTTGCAAAGAAAGGATACAAATATTTGCAAGGAAGTGCCTTAAGGACAGCCAACTGTTCCTCTCGACAAGACTTCGGAAAACAAAGCAACCGTAAGAGATTTTCATAGCTACTTAACAGTTGAAAACAAAACAACAACAAAATAAGCTTGAACGAACTACACGAAAAATGAAAAAAGACACAACGACACAATTTTAAAAGGATGCTTCTTTGAAAGAAAATCAAAAGTTCTCCATCCGGCGGCTATGAAACGCAATAATTTTCATGGATAATTATATTTTTTATTGTTGCCGTCAAAAAGTGGGAGGGGTATTGGATTCGTGAATTCGTTTGGGTTCAGAAAATACCACGACTCAGTGCTTATGCAAAAAATCGAATCTTATTCAAAGTTTGGTATTCTTAGGATATCGTTATCGGATTACAAAAAAAAGTTACGTATACGCCAGAGTGTCTCTTTTGAAAGAGTTTTCCAATAAGGATTTCTTACCTTTGAAAGGTGATTTTGGTCATATTGTTGAAGATATGATTTATTAAATTTGTCTTTCCAAATCAACCTGAAGAGTTATAGCGTTGAAAAACATGTCCAAATGATTAAATTGTTTTATAAAAAGGGTCTTTTGTTCGGGAAACATTTTGCGCACTTCTCTCATTTAACTGTTGCCATAATCATCCTTACAAGAGGACAATTCACAACATGATGATTATTTATTTTCATCAACCGATTCAGTGAGCAAGCCATATGTCAATAAAATTCAAGATCTGCCGAAAATAGGCAATGTGAATTGGCTACGGAGATCATGAGATTTGACCCCGTTAGACTTCTTATTGTTAGGTTCTCTTAACTCATAGGTCTATGCCAAAAACCACCCTGAAAAAACGGCCCTGAAAGTCAACATAATCAAAGGCATTGTTGAGGTTCAGCTTGATTTATGCGCCAGAATAATGGAAAATTGGACGTTTCGAATGCGCGCCACCCAACGAAGCCGCGGCAGACATTTGAATCATAATTTTTTCTGTATATGGTGGCAAGTATGCGTCTTTCCAATTAATTAATGGTATCTTAATTACTATTTGTTTTATTGAAAATTAAAGATAAAAAATGCTCAATGGAAAACACTTTGTATATTAAAATAATAATTTAAGATTTGGGAATTCAAAGATTTAAATGTTTTCCAAAGTGACGTTAGTTTCTTTCTGAAGAACTTAAAAGTTCGAACTTTTTATAAATGTTCATATGTTACAAATACCCACAAGCTGCGACCCACTAATAGTCTTTACTCTTCCGGTTTTTAAAATTAAAAAAAAAAATCTGAAAAACATTTTTGCAACTTTAATCTGTTCAAAGTGTCTGGGGTTATAGTTCGCGGGCGTCGCCATCATCGTTCTGATGTTGGTCGCCGATGCAACTTAAGGCTGAATAAAGAACTTTTCCTTCTACTACTCTACACCCTCCTCTGTGCGGGCATACTCCATTTGTCTTTTAATGACCATGGCAGGGACATTAAAGGGAAAACTAAAATAAAAAAAATCCAACACGAAATTACATTGCTCGTAAATGGTGGGGTTCTTCTTAACACAAAATCAGGGTTGGCTGAGGTTAAATGCGGTTCGCAATTTAAAAGGATTAAAACAAGAAAAGGTTTTAGTGGTGGAGGTGTTTGAATGGAAGCTTAACTGAATGGAATGGGACATCTGTTGTATTCTCGTTAAACTGTTAAACTATGTGCAATGATTTGAAACACTTAAAATATCTAAATATAAATATGTATGTAAGTTAGACTGGGCCAAAAAAATTGACTATTTTTTTTTTTGAAAGATATATCGAGAATATCATTCAGAATGACAAAAAACAATTTTCGTAAAAGTTTGAGCCCTTAATATCAATTTTAAGAGGTCTATCATCGCTAATTTTGATTTTTAGTCATAATTTCATGTTTTGCGTCAGAACTGACAAAACATTGAAGTAAAAAAATTCATTTTGACTTACTTTTATATAAAATTAAATTCCCTACAAAAAAGGTCTAATTAAAAATTTTCGTCAGACAAGCCGTTTTTGAGTAATTAAGCTTAATAAATTGTTATTTTTCTTCGATTTTACTTTTTTAATTTGGAATTTTGTAACTAACGAATCAATGAATATCTCAAAATGATCACAATGGATTTTTAAAGGAAATTTAATGCTCTACAAAAAAGGTCTCTTAATATTTTTGTCTAAATTAAATTCTTCAAAAGTTATTCACAATTAAAATTGAAAAAAAATTGAAATTTCAAGTTTTTCTTTCTTAACTCAATTTTTTTTTACTTAAAAGAACAAATTGACTTTTTTGAACATTATTAAAAATCATTCATCGAAAATCTCTTAATATTCACCATTATTCTAACAATATTATTACAAAAATATATAAATTTAACAATAAATATGAATTTATTTTTGCCTAATTGATCATTTCTCAACAAAAACATGGTTCTACTATCTTAAAGAAATTTTTGAGTAAACAATACATTAGTGAGTACCGAAAAAAATACCCTAATTGCAACAAAAAAAACCTTAATGTAATAAAATGTTATAACTAGTAGTTAATTATGGTTGTAAAACAATAAAATCCTATAGATTTCTTATAAAATATGAGTTATAATTGTGTTAAAAATAAATTTTTTACCATCTGTTATTGTTATTATTAATTAAGTAGCCATAATCTGTTTTTTTTTCCTATATAAATGTATGAAATATTATAAATAAATAATTTTCAATAGCGACATTAAATAATTGTTTACTCAAAAATTTCTTTAAGATAGTAGAACCATGTTTTTGTTGAGAAATGATCAATTAGGCAAAAATAAATTCATATTTATTGTTAAATTTATATATTTTTGTAATAATATTGTTAGAATAATGGTGAATATTAAGAGATTTTCGATGAATGATTTTTAATAATGTTCAAAAAAGTCAATTTGTTCTTTTAAGTAAAAAAAAATTGAGTTAAGAAAGAAAAACTTGAAATTTCAATTTTTTTTCAATTTTAATTGTGAATAACTTTTGAAGAATTAAATTTAGACAAAAATATTAAGAGACCTTTTTTGTAGAGCATTAAATTTCCTTTAAAAATCCATTGTGATCATTTTGAGATATTCATTGATTCGTTAGTTACAAAATTCCAAATTAAAAAAGTAAAATCGAAGAAAAATAACAATTTATTAAGCTTAATTACTCAAAAACGGCTTGTCTGACGAAAATTTTTAATTAGACCTTTTTTGTAGGGAATTTAATTTTATATAAAAGTAAGTCAAAATGAATTTTTTTACTTCAATGTTTTGTCAGTTCTGACGCAAAACATGAAATTATGACTAAAAATCAAAATTAGCGATGATAGACCTCTTAAAATTGATATTAAGGGCTCAAACTTTTACGAAAATTTTTTTTTGTCATTCTGAATGATATTCTCGATATATCTTTCAAAAAAAAAAATAGTCAATTTTTTTGGCCCAGTCTAATGTAAGTATAGCAATTAGTATCGCACAAGAAGATGATTGAAATATTTTATATTTTACTAAATGCGATAATCAATTCGTATCTCTAGATAAGACTTAAATGTTATACGAATAAGTTAGCTTTTGAAGGCTTAAGTAAACCTCCAAAAATACACAATTCTCGTTTGATTTTTAAACGTTTAGTACCTACATACAAAATAAGATAGTCTGCTATTACACGATGCATCCAGACGGGTGCGACTTTTCGAATAACGTAAGTGCAAAAGAGAAAGAAAAATCGAAAGATGAGACGGAAAAAAAACTGCCCTGTGTCGCGTGGGTAAAATTTTCAATGCAACAATTTGACGTTTCTCTTTTCTCTTGTCCGTTTTTCTTCTATTCTGCTTCATATGATTTCGTTATCCGAGGAGTAAATTTCAATGTAATGCATAGAAATACTTCTTTCTGATTGCTTCTTTATTTTGAAGAGCACATACGCTCACCAACACCGAAATGAAAAATAAAGAGAACTGTCAAATTGGATTCATGAATCTGGTTTCAACGTGTAATAGCGCTTGAATCAGTGGACGAAATATCAAAGCAGAATTCGAAGAAGGCGCATGCATCTAGATTCATCGTGTAATAGCAGACATAATAGACAACACATTTAACAGTGTTAAAAAGCTGTTTTAAACTTCTATGTGAATTAGTGTACGAATTCTGAACACAGATAGATACATATCTACATAATGTTTAATATTTGTGTTTCAAGTGTCACATTTTCATTCTAGTTTTTTTTGCATTTTAGGTTTAAAAGAAAATGTATTATTTTAGGCAATATAATTTAAACTCACCGACTTCGGTGGATTAACTAAGGTCGTATGTGTATGTCAAAATAGGCCATTATGTATGTATATATTTAACATCAGTTAATCCGCGTTAATCAGAGAGTTAATAATTTTTTATCTCTAGTGTATTAAAATTATTTTTGAAAAAATCAAATTGAAAGTCTTAGTTGTGTAAACAAACAAAATATAAAATAAAGCCAGTTCTTTGAAATGCACTGTTACTCTTCAGTGCACTCTATGTCAATGAACATCGAACAAGCCTAATAATTTGAAATTTGTATCTATGTCAATAAGGTAAGCCAACGTATCCAATGCACACTAATACTACGTTTTCACCAAGAGTAAATCCGCTAGAGATTTAAAATAAATCTTGAAGTGTTTTCACCAAAGAAACTGAGATTTATTTGACGTTTTCACTCTGTCTTGTCATTTAATTGTCAATTTGGACAAGAGAAAAAAAATTGCAGTTGGATAGTAAATAGGAAAAAACAGATATTTCTATTTTGTGTTGATTCTCAATGAAGAAAAGTGCGTTCATATGTGCGTTCTACAAAATAAGGTTTGTTTGTTTTGCAAATCTTCTGATTGTGAGAAGATTTCAAGGAGATTTATTTTAAGTCTTCATTTGAGGTGATTTATATTTGTATGGTAAATCTACGAGATTTGAAGGAGATTTATGGTAAATCCACTTAAATCCCAGATTTACCTTTGGTGAAAACGTAGTATAAAGT
The DNA here is from genome assembly GCA_963931855.1 of Philhelius festivus. Taxonomy (NCBI): domain Eukaryota; kingdom Metazoa; phylum Arthropoda; class Insecta; order Diptera; family Syrphidae; genus Philhelius; species Philhelius festivus. The sequence goes on from OZ007557.1 coordinate 93,813,929, forward strand.
CAATTATACGGGCTATCTACTTTTACAAACGTAAGCAAATTTTGTCGTTAATAAGCTTATGTAAACCAATGCCTTTTATGAAGAGTTTTTCAATAGAGTGGGTAGATTTTGAAATGGAATAAAACAAGCTGTGTGTGAGATATTAACAAAATTCATTTTTATTTGAAAGGCTCATGTATGATTTTATGTACGAAATATGACATCGTTCAAATACCAAACGCAATCGAGTGGTTTAATTTTCAATGACTCTTTCGCATAATCTGTGTTATGTTCACCAAAAGGGCATCGGTCGAAACAGTCAGGAAATAAGCAGTCTAGCGGGTTCAAATCATATGATTTTGGTGGCCAATTCATGTCACCTCTGCGAGAGATAACCTTTCCCTCAAATCGTTTATGCAGAATATCAACCGTGGCGTCCTCTGTGTGGCACGTACGCCGTTCTGTTAGAACCATATGTCGTCTAGATCCATTAATTTGTGTCATAAGAAATCGGTTATCATCGTTTTTTAGTACTCCTCATTGACGGTGACCGCCTTACCAACGTCGTTTCTGAAAAAGTACGGACCAATGACGCTACCAGTCCAAGATCTACATCCAACGGCAACTTTTCATTGTCAGTTGGTTAACCTCGTGTGGGTTAATTTCATTCCAAAAACAGTAATTTTGCTTGTTAGCACACCCATTCATCAAAAAATCCGCCTCATCACTATAGCTGAATTTTCGTCCCAAAGTTCCAAAGCCCAGTTAGTGAACAAACGGCTTAGTCTATGTGTCATGAACTTTGAGCCTCTCTGTCAGTTGGATAATGTACGGCTGTAAGCTCAAGTCCCGATTCAAAATCCACCAAGTTGAAGTTTCCGAAAGACCGAGTTCTTATGCGCGGTAGGAATCGACTGCTTTGGATTCTGCTATACACTTTCACGGATCGCGGCCATGTTCTCGCATCGTTTCAAATATGGCCACCAAAAATTGAAAAGTCGACTGTGAAGGGCCACCAAGTCTACTGTAAAATGGGTGCAACGTTTGTACTAACGAACACTTATTTTGATAATAAAGTTTTATCATTTGGACGTGCTGTTTCATCGTTTTTCGTGTTAAAACTACCTTACCAGAGTCATATACCCGCCAGAATAAGAATTAATTTTTGGATCTTTGAAATATATCCAGACAGAGAACAGGATCCCAATTTGTATTTGTAATTGTAATACATGTTAAAAATTTATCTCAAAATTCTGTCCAAACTCTATTTTCTATATAAATAATGTATGAATATAACCATATAATATTTTGTATTTAATAATAAACCTAAAAAAATTCCTTGAACACCCCTACATACTCAAGTGTCAAAAATTGATAAATCAAGTACCAAAACCCAAAGTTCGACTATGTTTGCCAGCTTTGCACCAAAAGCAATAGTTTCAGTAAGTATAGCTAAAAATGGATCTAGTGTGAAGTTGGATCCTAGAAGTCCAAGATGTTCAAAGAAACAGGTTGAAGAAATAAGAGAGAGTATTGCCGAGAACACACGTTTTTCTTATCGTCACCACGCTCAGTATTTTGTTGTCAATAAAACCTTGCGGCGCCTTTGAAAGGTTGATTTCCATTTGTTTACCTATGAAGTGCAATTGACCCAAAGAAATTGCTGATAGGCCTTCCACGTCACTTGAAATACGTCCGAATAGCCGCATATCCATAACAAAGATGGCGCACCCTGTGTTATTGAAGTTATTTTGGTTACAAAAATTAAAAAAAATATTATTAACGATATACTTTCACATTAACAACAACGAATTTCGATACAAATTTTGTATTAAAGGATTTTCGAAAATTCAATATCTCGGAAACGGGTAGACGTGTGTTTTTTTTGAAAATATATCCTTAAATTGAAAAGCGCTTGGCATGCGCATGTGCTCAAGTCGGGAATTTCATTTATTATAATTAATTTTCTCCGTCAGCAGGATGTGAACATAATTTTCATAGGTTAACAAATATAGCTTAGAGGCAGAGCACTTCACGAGCCGCCACCAAATCTAATAAGTGAAAATTGGACATGCCTTGAACGTTGAAAGAATTTAAAATCATTATTGGTCAATTTGATCCTGAGTTTAATGTTTCGAATAATTCAAGCCAATTACACATTCACACGATCCCTTTAATTTACATTTCTTTGTGTTCAGAGTGTCAAACTGTAATCCTTTTTAAAAGGTAACGGAAGAACAAAATTTCATAATAGGTGCTAAATACTTATAACTGGGAACCTACGAAGCTGGTAATTAGTCGACATTAGTGCTATTTAAAATAAAAAGAACAAAATAGTATAACTGATGCTATATTTTTCATTCAAAATTGCTCTTTCCAACTCTTGTTAGCACAAATTAAATATCAAAAAAAAAAAAACAACAGCTAAAGCATAATGCAGCTCATCAACTCGAGACCCTCAATCAACCTCAAAACTCACCTCAATAAGCAACAACTAAACATAGTACACCACAATTTTCCCATCCACTTACAGGGCGACTAAATTGTTTTCTTTTCTTTTGCCGGATAGTGAGTTGGACGGTTGGTTGACAGGATAACTTATGCTCGGTTAAAAACTTAGACTAGGGCAACGAAACCAGAAAAACCCATTATAACCTTCCACCAATTAAAATGCAGACCTCATTAATACACACGCTCTTAGTGCTTACCTCGGCTTTCGCTTCGCGTGGCTCCTGATGGTGACCTTATAAATAATTGGATTCCCAACCACTATGTGTGTGCATTTTTCCTCTTTTTGTAAAACGCACGACTTTCTCTCTTGACCCCTGTTCACCTGATGAGTGGGCAGCAGTAACTAACGCCATATAGACATAGCAATTACACGGTCACTTTGCTCCTTCAGAAATATGTAGCCTGAATTCATGACCCACGTCATGGTCGTCCTATTTGTCGTATAGCTCGTCGTTGTCGTCAGTCGTCAGGAACATCTTTCATGGTCTCTTTCATCCTTAAAATCCCCATAACAAACACACTGTGTCGGCTTGTGAAACAAAGCGAACCAGAAACTTTGTAGAATATCAAAATCTACCAAACCAAACCAACATCAAACGCAAAAAAGAAGGTGGTGAGGAGGTGATGACGACGACGGGGAGGGAGGCGCTTGAGGTGGACAGAGACAATACAAAGGAGGATATTCGCTTGTAGGTACACATGAAAACTACACACATCCTTCTCGCACAAAAACACACAGAGGAATATCAGTCGAAACGGCAAAAAGAAGAACTTTCTGGTGGACCATCATCAGGGATACTCATCATCATCATCATCATCATTGGTATAGGAAATTTCAAAAGTTGAAAGGATAAAGTAGCCGACAAAGTTTCCCACCTGCCAACAACTAAAGAAGGGACGAGCGAGCGGTAGGTAGATATCTACGTAATTTCAGGTAGATAGATGGCCAAGCAGAAAAAAGTTCAAACTACTACTAACAGCGCCCAGGAACAGGATGTCCTTTATGTCGCCTCCATCACCTAAAAACAAGAAAATTTATCGTCCGTTAAGCACTGATCCTACATCAGGGATTACCTTCGAACTATAAAGCCTTACCTCTTTGATGGGACTTTGATGTTTGCCTGACTAGAACATAGTGTGTTTGGGATGTAAGGGAAAAGGTTCATGTTGATTTTTTCACCTCTTTTTTTTCAAACTGGAAGGTATCTACACATGTGAGTCGCTTACAACATTTTTGTTATTTCAGATGTTCCCTTTTCCGAAAAGCAGCCTTATTTTTTGTTGCCTCTGCTGATAGGAAGATTAGTTGAGGCTAATGGAGAGCACGACCAGCAAAGACGAATTATATACATATGCATATGTTTGTATGTATGTACTCGTATGGTTTCAATGAACTGAGTGAAAATAGATTTGTAAGCGCTACTTCAGCGCTTGTTTTAGGGCTAGCTAATTTCTTGTGTGTTGATGGTTTACATAGGTTTATGTGTTTTTGCACTCAGCCAGTATACCGTATATCCTTATATCAAAGGCAATCGTTTTTATGCGAGGAGAAATAATTGACTTAGCTTGAAATATGTAAACCAAAACAAATATGAGTAGAAATGTGTATGGCCAGGTTGAACTAGGTCAACATTTTTGAGTATTGCCTTCTCAACAGAGGTTTGTATTGCTATAGCGACTTTAAACTTTTTAAACTTTCCGTTTTAGTTCCACATACCTATAGCAAGGGTATGAAATCTTCAGCAAAACAATTTAATTGATTAGAAGTTTCAGATAGAAGTTAATTGATGAATATGAGAAATAGAGTCGGAGACAAAACAGAGCCTTGAGGAACACCAGCACTTATTCAATAAATATCGGACTTAAAATCATCCAATACGACTTGTTTCTAATCCAACGAAAGAGAGATTCGTCAATACTAAATGCACTCGTTTTTTTTATAAGAGAGCTCTTGGTACCAAACTTTATCAAATGATTTGAAATATCAAGCCCAATAATCTTACTATCTTCAAAATGATTACTATGTTCGGTGAGATGGTATAATTAATACTAGTGGACCTCTTACTGGTCATTAAGAACCTTTCATTTTTTAAGATATTTCTTCAGCGTGTCCATGTGCCCATGGCCTCGGAAAGAAGGGACTTATGTACAATTGGAATAAAAAAAGAGGGGCGGGAAGTTGAAGCCACAACAGTCGGAAAGAGAACAGTAGAATAAAACAAATAGAAAAGCTTACGAAGTTGTTTTACCAGCGTTGATGAACACCTTTTTAGAAAAATGGATTGATACTGTTTGCCCCAGAGAATTTGTGTGCTTGATGCTCTTTAAGAATTCTTGGCATTGCATGAATGTGAAACAAGGTTTGTCCCATAAAATCGTTAGTTCTCTCAAATACTGGAGGATTCATAACACTTTCAAACAGCATCAAATTAACATCAAACATTGCTGCAAGATTATTTGTTTTCTTTAAAGATCTAATTTAAGGTGGGTCATTAATAACGAGCGTTAAAACTGATGACAAAGAAAGTAGAATTGCGTATGTTTCTAACAAATAACCAAACATTTGTACTACTTTTGAGACATTTTAGTATTGTTTTTTCGTTCTAAATAGATAGAGATCTTTCTTATTATCTTTCTATAATTCAAGTTTAGTTCTTTTTTACTTTTTATGTGCTCTTTCCATTTTAGTTTTATATCCAAAGTCACGTCATTTTGCAGCTTTGTTGTACCTTTAATTAAGAATTTAGCAGGCACCAATATTGCAATATCATTAGCAAAGTTGATCATGGTAGCGTTAATGTCATCTAGAATATCCCTAGTACATACTCGTACCAAATACATGGTTGGTCCTACGACATTTCCTTGTGATACACCTGCTTTAACTTTTTAAAGTTCTGAGTAATCTTGGTTGAACTCTAAGAAGTAGATCCGTGATGTAGGATTTTAGTATTTTTTCGTATTTCCTGGAATGCAGTTTGTAATCAAGTCCCAAACCTTGTCAAAGAATTAAGTAATATCTAAAAATAGAGCTAAAAATACTTATTTTTATTCAAGAACCTTTTTTATAGCATCCCTAATTCGATGCGTTTGATATATCATGGAATTTTTATTTCTGAGCTAAAACTCTTGGTTCAAGGTTATTCTTCTTCCTTCTTAGTAAGCTCTTTCAGGAGAGTTTTTTGAAAACTTTTGACATGATTGGTATAAGCTGTATTGATCAAGGTTTACTTATTTATTTACTTAATTCTTTTGTTTCCTTCTTACTTCTTTGAGCATTACAAAGGGAATTTCACTTTCGTCGCTTCTATCAACAAGCTGTAAGTGATCTCGGTAGCTACATTCGCTATGAATGGCGAAAGACATGGTTTCAATCAAATTTTATATAATGATGATGGAGAAGTTGAAAGAGTTCGTTTCAGTATAATGTCGATGTAGGTTTGTGCGTCCACCTTACAACGAACTAGAGATCAAACAGAGAAAACGATTTACTTTAAATTTGGTAAAAAATTTCATGTGATTTTCTAGAAACATAAACATAAATCAAAAAAAAAAAAACATTTTAATAATTCACCAGTAATCCTAAATATTAATGATTAATATATAACTTGAATTGCTTTCCAGTGTTAGCTTAATCAAATCGTCTGCTAAAAACCCACAGATCGATAACTGTCCAATCTATCACGCAATACTCAATCTTAGTATTGAATCAACTACATACATATTATAATATCGAACTTGTTACGAAACTTATCATCAAGAACTCTTTAGTTTTCTTATTATGCATTTAACTAAAGCACCCATAACGAAGTGTAAGACATTTTCAAATCAATTTCCTTCATCATGTTTGCATAATTGCTGGTGTTTTTCTCTTTTTAACATGCACCTTGCCTGCCATTGCCATCATGATTCCTCAATTCCTACGGTACATCTCCACCTCTTCCTTCAACAACAACACTATTTTTTACCCCAAATGAGCGCTAAAACTTGCATCGTTCATCCTTTTGCACTCTCAACAACAAAAAGGAACATAGGAATATCTATACATTCTTTCCTATTCCTATACATACTCGTTTATAATGTATATGTATATCGGAAGGACAATCTCACCACCCGTTAAACCCACCTATTTCTTCATTTCATCCAGCAACCAAGCGCAACAAAATAAATCAAAATATATTCCACGGAATTCATCTTACAAATTGCATTTCCTATCTACGGATGGAACTGCAACAGGACATGGACGAAAAAAAAAGAAACAATGATAAAAGATATAGATATACAGAATGACGCAAAGTACAGGAGCAGGAGCAAGGAGGACAACAAGTACCAAGGATGCACGAATACAAAGCAAAGAGAACCTCCTTTCCCAGATTCCAGCATCCCTTCATCCAAGCGCTCCCAGGTCATGATTTGGCACCAAACTCAAAGAATAACCAAACAAATTATTCACTCTCTTCTGATGAAAAGACGAGATGTGGAGTTGGAGGACGAGGTGAAGAAGAATGAGTATTGTGATGATATACCAAAAAGACGCGCAGTTTAGGGATGCGAAATAAAAAAGAGTAAAACTTGGATGAAAAATACAAGCACACAATAAAGGCTACATACCTACCTACAACTTCAACATACAAGCTTAAACTCAAGCTAGACAACATCAGGAGGAAAGGAATTCCTAAACGAAAGAATTGTTGAAAATACAACAAAAGCTACCAACGCATCGTAGAGAAATCATTGAGAAGGGTAACCTGGGGTTCGCTGATCTTTTGTGCAGACTTTAAGAAAAAATAAAGAAACACCTGAGATACATAAGATGTAAGCTTTGTTTAAAGTGTTGAAATAAATAAAAACTTACGCACGGCAACTCGTGGAGAACTGCGGCCCAGTGATTTAACTATCCACCATTTTTTATTCTCCCGAATCCTAGGATTTATCACTTGCATGTACTACATCTTAAAAAAATAGGGTCGAATAGGCTGGAATCGAACTCAGGATTCTAGTGTGATTATCCAACGAACTTACTAGTACGACTTTAACAATAAACTTAATATTATTATATAAAGAATAAATCATGGGCCATCTAGTGGTTTCTTCTTAAATTTTTGTTATTTTGATACTGACAGCTGTTTCCCGCTCTTGACAGACAGTCAGTCTACCTCCGTAGAATGAAATGAGTCGTTTTATGTCGTTTTTATTTGGCAATCCGGAAGCCTTCCGGACTCTTCTGAAAGTGTTCACTTGGGAAAAAATGACAGTTCTAATTCTGAAAAGAAGAGAAATTTGCTTTGGATTTGAAATCAGAAGCAAAACCAAAACATTCATATACCTAAACGTCAACCTCAACAGCTGTGATTTTTGGTATCCAAATTTTGCGAACCAGGATTGGCCGAATTAACTACACTACATTTTCTACATGATTTACTACGTTTATATGAGGTGTTAAAGCGAGCTTGAAGCTCGCTTCGAACCTTTATATACCTGTATTGAGTTGAAATGAGCTTCGTTCGACTCGATCCCAATCGCTCAGCGGTGTCGAGTAGAAATGTGGGTCGAAAATCCGACCCTGATCCAACTCGATCTTTCGATACTGCATATAAACGTAGTATTTAACTACGCGTAGTTTATTGAAGAAACTACATCCCTAATTTACTACAATTTGTTACATCTGTTACATATGTATGTAGTTAATTCATAGAAAATCAATATAATAAAGGAAAAAAAAAACAATTTTGCACTTTTATGATCTAATGAAGGTTTGTAAAAAAAAGTTTCATTTACCATAAGGATGAAGAATTGTAGAATTAACTGAACGTTTAATTTAAAAATTCAAATTTCAAATGCACAACTGACAGTTAATGCTACAATTTGTTACATTAACTACAATTAACTACATTAACTACATAAACTACGTAGCAGACGTAACAAATGTAGTTATTTCTAAAAAGTGACAATTCGGCCAACCCTGCTTTCAACAAACATTTTTCTTGATTTTGATTATTGTACGCATTTGATGTTTCACATATCAATCAAACAAAACTTCAGAATCATCAGAAGCAAACAAAAGTGTTCAGTTGGGATTCCGGATCGGAGAGAGATTCCGGATTGCCAAATAAAAACGACATTACTCTTAAACAACGTTGGGAAACACTGAAAACTTTTTCCAAAGTGAGTGCTGTGTATCCCAAACAGTGCGGTTTTTTAAATGAAGCACCCACTGCACCTGCTGTACGCATAAGTTTTTGCAAAAAGTTCTTGAGACTGGTATGCTAGGGGACAACACCTATAGTCCCCGTCATCCTACGGTGCGCACAGACGAGAATGTGGCTGGTGTAGCCGAGAGTGTGATTCTCAATTCACGAACATCAACTCTCAATCGATCTCAGCAGCTCAACATTTCACGCACTAGCCTGAGGAGAATTCTGCACAAAGATCTTGGATTATTCGCTTACAAGGTCCAATTGACTCACCAACTTACTTAAACAACGTTGTGTTCCATAATCAACGGAATGTTTGCTCTTTCTAATAAAGCCATAATACATGGAAAAAATCGATTGTGGTCTCTCTAGACATACTTAAGCATATTTATGGCCTTTTCAATTGGAAATTCGCAAAAATTCTCTGATCCGGAATGTAAATAAAACAAGCAAACAGATCCAGACCATTTAAAAAAAAGATCCCCTTTAAAATGAAACAGAACCAATTTGATTCTGAAGTTTTCGTACAGTTGCGTTTGTGGAACTGATGACAGAAAGTCACTCGTGTTCATTTTAAATTTTTAAGTTTTTTTTTAAACTTATTTATTTCATCCTTAATTTTTTTAATAAATTTGTAATTATTAGGTTCGTTCCTTCAACTTTACCCAGGGTTAACCCAGTTTTACTTGACAACCCTCAAAGTTGTTCGGTTTTCAAAAAATGTCCAAGTGCTGTCAATTATTTTGTTGACAACTAAAGGCAAGAATCAAATAATTCTGTGCTCTGATAAAACTTTAAATTTGTTATAAATAAGTTTTAAAAATGAACAGAACAATTTTGCGTTGTTGCTGAATATTTCATCTGATGAGTTCAAGAAACATTTAATTGCAATAACATGCAACATGCAAATCGACAAACGACAACAAAAGAATTAGATATAAGATCTCATGTGACTTTTGACAGTTTGGTCGTTACCTGAACTCGCCACAGCAAAATACCTAGATCTACTTCAGGGCGAGTTCAGGGCGACCGCAAGTCTCAAAAAACACAAAATTTACTCACCAGGTTGACTTCAGGTTTTAAAAAAAAAGGATTTAGGGCAACCCCAGGGTGACTTCAGGGCTCAATGAACAAACCTATTGCCACTTATTTGCATTAACCCTCTACCGCATGAATTATTGTTTAAAGATAAAAAAAATAAAATACCTTGAAAATAGTTTCTTTGGGATATTTAAAGACATCTTTTATTAAAAAACAAAAAAAAAATATTTTTTTTAAAATCATTACCTACAATGACGTTTCACAACTTTGACAACGATTTGATCGTTATGTCAAATTCGTTAAAATTTCCTTACTTTTTGACACTAGCGAGGTGAATTTAAACGTGGAGATGTCAAAAACTAAGCTAAACGTAGTTATACTCGTACAATAGTCGGAGGCTGACATTCATTACCAGCCTTGCATTTGTGGGGAGCATTGTAATACATTCCCTCGAGTACCTATTGTTTCGATCGCGAGATGTTTTTGCATGTTTTTTTCTTATCGATTTCGTTTAGGTGAGTTAAAGTTCTTTTCGTCAGAGTATTTGTTTAAAATCATAATAGCTTCAACAACTCATTTTTTTTTTAATAAAACTCCGAAGAACCAATTGAAAACAAGGTAAATGTTAGTATTCCTATCGGAAAGCCGATTGTGACGACCGCAAAAAGGGTGAAGTGCGTGAAATGTTGCTCGAATAGAAGACCAACTTTCATAAACCAATTTAATCATTTGCACATGTTGTTGAACTCTATAACTCTCCATGTTAATTTGTCTAGACATTCTTGACAGCCGCAATCACCCGTCAAAGTTCGGAAATACCTATTGCAAACCCCCTTATAACATAATATGATCTCATAATACGAGTATGTATAGAATGTCTTAAGATGCGACCGTCAATTTAAGGTTAACAAAGTAATTTGTTGGTAATTGCCAAGAGTAAAAGTATAATCTAATCTCGCTCTTTTCAAAAATGTTGTTCTAAGAACATACCTAGACCTACTCATTTGATCCGAGCTTCTCTTAAAAAAGTTGAAACGCAAACGACAAACAGGACGAAAAATATAAATCAAAGTGAAACGAAGCAGAAGTGAACCACCACAATAATAAAACGATGATAGTAGTAGTAGCAGTTGTAGTGAAGGGGCGAGTGGAGCTGTGGGAAAAATGATTGAAAAAGGATGTGAAGCAGAAGAGGAACTATAAAATTGGAAACAAAATAAACGATCGTTGTAGATAAAGCAATGCCAAAAGCCGGTGCGATACGGATGCTCATTCCAAAATAAAGACGCGGTTTTGCATTTTCGCATCCTTCCTCTCTCGCAACTCATAGACAAAAAAAAAAACAACAAAAATGCAAATATCTACTCAGCACCATATAGCCACCCAGTCAAACCCCATCATCATCACCATTGGAATGAATAGCTTACCACATGAAGGAACGTCAACCATCTCTCCGCTGGAACTCACATAACACCAGGCGCACAGGAGACAGGAGTAAAAGTATACTGAAAACCACATGGTTTCCCACAATTTAACACGTTCCTATATTCCCACCGTTATATAGCCATATCGTCATAGCATCGCAGCCAGTCAAGTCTGAAGTCACAAGGATAAGCACAAAAGCATCGGCAAAGGACATTAAACATTAACTTTCAACTCTCTGCAAAGAATATGCTGCTAACTTTGGGCCTGTCTGAAGGGGTTGGGGCTTGGTTTGAGATTCGGGTAGGGGATGGCGGAGTGTTACTATATTTCCAGAAAGTGAATTGAAATTGGTTGACTCCGTGGAATGGGTGGGATTTTTCGGTGGGCGTGGGTGTGGTATGCAAGGATGTGATGCAACCACATCCAGGATATGCAATCACCTGGAAAATGTTTCGTTACTTTTTCAGTAGGGAGGAAATTTATGAATTGCATTCGTGTGGCTTTGCCAGTGATTACATCCTGTAATGTTATGAGCGGAATCCTCATGCTATCCCAAGAATAATATCAGGATCAGGTTGGTTGGAAGAGACACGAGAGAGAAGGCGGAAGAAAACATCGAGAGTGTTAGCGAGGAAAATTTATAGATTGCATTTGAAAAGCTGCTAGAGCCATGAGGAAAATGAGTGCCTAGGGGAAGCTCCTGGTCCTGGGTCTTGAGTTTTGTTTTTTTTCTATTTTTTTTTTCTTCAAATTCATTTTGGTGCCTCATTTGTGGAATTGGTTAACAGAGTGGTTCGTTCGTTGTTGGTTGTGTTCTGGTGGGGTTAAGGAATTTAATGGATTTTGATATTGTGTAGCCATTTCAGCCTAAACGAGATGCTCGTGGGAGGTATTTATGTGAGGAAATCGCTTAATTCAAGAAAATTTAGTAGGCAGTTCTAAGAAGCAATTTTAGATGCTGAACTCGAGATGTGGATGGGAATAATACATTTTTTTTTCTTTTCAAAGGCAGTGGTTTAATTAAAATTGTGAGTTTGATCTTCTATTGTTGGTTTGACATTTGAGTAGGTTTATAAGTTAAGGCCGATATCCTTAGGGTATTCATTAGTAATATAATTAAATTCAAGCAACCATTCTAATGGAAATGATAAGGAGACTTTATTGAAATTTTCAAACTTAACATGACAACTTCGGATAAAGGTGGATACGTAAGATATGACATTTAATTTGAGGGTTTTCGATTGTGTACCTATTTGGAAAAGGTTTTCAGTAGAAGTGAGTAGTTATAGGTACTTTGTTCTCCCACCAAACAATATAAACGATATTTTGTAATCAAGATTTTGAAGAAATTTAAAATCGCTCAGTCAAACAGTGTTGGTTATTTTAAACTTGGATCATTTCAACTTAAAAAATAAAATGAAACTGTTCATAAGCATAAAATTCATTTTTTAAATGACTAACAAAAACTTCTTTAGCAGTTAAAGGTAAGAATAGAATGCCATGTGATTCAAACAAATATAGATTTATGCAAGAACAAAAATTATAAGTCTTTGTTGTGGTTTCTTAAAAAATAAGGTTTTATATAAGAAAATTTTAAAACATTTTTAAGAAAAACTGTTGATACGCCAATTTGAAGTTTTTATTATTGTTTGAATAAAAATTAAATTTACCAAAAAAAGTATTGAGCCGTTTACGAGATATTGAATTTTCAAAAAACAAAAAATTGAAAAATACGATTTTCGAAAACCATTTTTTAACATTTGTATGGAGGGTACCGTTATTTTTAGGTGAAATGAATTTATTTTTCTCATATCTTGTAGACTATTTTTCCAAACTTTTATTTATCAAGGTTTGAAAAAATCGGGTTTTCGAAATATTGTGTTTTCAAAAAAAATTTTGAAAGTTTTTTTAAAAATCCAAAAAATTTTTTTTTGAAAATTCGAATACACAATAATACTCGTACTCGAACTGCTGGGAAGCTTTAGCATAAAAAAAATTATCAAAATCGGTCGTACCGTTTTTAAGAAAATCAAAAACAAAAAAAATGGTCATTTTTTGGAAATTTTTTTTAAACCGTTACCTAGGTTTAACTAAACTAAATTTTTTGATTTTTTTTAAAAAAATCATTGGGACAGTTTTTGAGAAAAAAAAATATTTATAAAATTTCGAAAAAAAATCGTATGGCAGGTACCGTTATTTTTGGTCTTAAAAAATCAAATCAAAAAACATCCGGGGGTAAAAAATTAAAACCCATATCTACCAAGTTTGAAGAAAATCGGCCGAGCCGTTTAGTTGTAATCGAACAGACAGACAGACAAACAGACAGAATTGTCAGACCCACTTTTTTCGTCTTCGCTATCATCGTAATGTAAACTTTGTTCAAAACCTCGAGTTCGATTTTTTTTACGAATGCATAACTTGCCGTATAGTACCTATAAGTCGCAAGTAAAAAGAATAGAATAAGGAAGATTGAGTAAGGACTTGTGAGTCTCATTGTTTTTATTTTATTCAAATGTTTCAGGCACCTCAAAACACATTGAAACAATAAAAGCTTCAGCATTTTGAAGATTGAAAGAACAACAAATATCATGTGTGCGTGTTGTTATGGTAAGAATTAAGGGAACCTAGAATTTTCTGCTGACTCGGAACGGATATCATTTGAGAATAATATGGAAAATAACTTTCATGCTTGAAAACTGACATGTGAGAAACTACCATGCGATATATCTATCATACTAGAAAACTATGATCTAAGAAAGTCATCGTGCAAGAAGATGGTTTTCGTGCATAACATTTTTCTCGCAAGTTAATACTCTGGCATTATAGTTTTCTAGCTTGATATATGTAGGTATTTCTCGTAGTATATATTTTTCGCATTTCAAATTACTTAGATGATACTCGTAGCTTCCCCGTATACAATAATTTTCTCGAATGATATATTATTTATCCCATGTTTGTTTACTTGGATAATAGTTCTCTGACTAGATAGTTTTCTTTTATTATATTTTTCTTACAAGATATATACCTAACTCGCATGATCATTTTTTCGCATGATGTTTTTCTCGCATGATAGTTTTCTTGTATTCACATTTAAGTTTTTTATTGATTTAGAATGCCCATGTAATTAATTATGGAATTTAACATCGTTCAAATGCCCACCGCAGCATCGCAAGCTGGACATGCACGCATCAGAAACGTCAAATTATCTGTAAATCTATGTTGAAATTGACCAATTACATTGATTATGTTAGGTATCAGAAAAGAGGGTGGGGTTTTTGGTTTATTTGCATTGACCTGTGACTTAAGAAATCCCTGCAAGAAGAAGTCTAACGTGGCGAATTCGCATCGCCTTCGCGTGAGATAACCATGTTTGGCATGTGCTGTGTAGCACTTGGTGCAGTCCTTTTGAAATGACGTATCGTCGGTAACTATTACTATAGGTGCGTTTTATTATCTACGGATCTATGTGGATCCAGATCTGGATTAATTTTTAACATGTATTACAAAAACAATTTGGGATCCTGTTCTCTATCTGGATCTATTTTGAAGATCCAGAAATTAGTTCTTTTTCTGGCGAGTAGATGGCTTTTTATGGTAAGGTAGTTTAAACTGCAGTGTAAAGAAAAAAGACAAGACACATTTGAAAATCAACAATCATAAGCAAGAGGGAGATGAGCATACAACACAACTGTCACTATGATCCGTATCGTTTTATTTTCGAGAGTTAATCTATATGGATCATAGGCGATAATAAAACGCGGCTTAAAAAATAATAAAATTCACAGTATATTACTGCTGTGAAATTTATAAGCGTCGCTAAACATCGACAAATAATAATTGCGTCTAAGAAGGGTACGACAGCATCTAACTAATGAGCCCACTGTCGTACCTGGGCGAAACGCACTATGGAGTTGAGGTCGCATAAAACTGTCAATTGAATTTAATTCAATCACTCCGCTTAAAATTGAAATAATTTTCTTATTTCATTAAAATCTTCGTTAAAACGCGGCTTATATCGTTCAATTCGAGCCAAAAGAAATTGGTTATCATCGACCAATATCACTCGCCATTGACGATGAGGGCCTGGCCAACGTCGTTCTCAAAGAAACATGGACCAAAATGTGCATCAAACAGTGACTTTTTCTGGATGCATTAATGTGATGGATTTCGTGTGGATTTTAATCGTCTACGAAATAATGACAATTTTGCTTGTTGACGAATCCGGTCATCCAGATATGGGCGTCGTCACTGAATATGATTTTTCCACCGAAGAGTGCGAAATGTTTTTTGAATAAGACCCACTCTCATTAAACGATTTAATAATTTCACATGTTGTTGAATGTTAAATCTCTTCATTTTGATTTAGCTAGACAGACTAAATTAATAACTGCTATTTTTACAGATATAGCTTTAACAATACGGCCGTAATCACCTATCTTTTCGAAGTTTAGAAATCCCTATTTGCAAAACCCTTTTTATCTGACTTGTTGGTTTTCTGAGGATCATAAGGGGTTTTTCAATTGGCGCGAATAGATTTTGGCGGCCTGTAATGATCATGTTCTTTTGTTGACACCTGTCAAATCTGTTGCTCATTATTCAGTTACTGTCATATCAGTTGATGACAAATCACCATGACAAGTAACACGGTTAGACAGCAAGTCCAAATGATAAAACTTTATTTTAAAAACTAGTGTTCGCAAGTGCAAACGATGGGTGCGTTAAGCCCATTTTGGGGTAGACATGGAACATCGCCCCGGTCCGTGAAAGTGTACATCAGAAACTGAAGTAGTCAATTCCTTGCAGTGCACTTAACTTGGCGAATTTTGCGTTTGGGTTTGAGACTACACCCGTACAAGATCCGACTGACTCAGGAGCTCAGGAGAGATGACATCAACCCACACAGGTTCACCAGGTGTTAATGCATACTTAAAAAGTTATCGTTTGGTGTGGATTTTGGGCCAGCGGCTACACTGGTTAGTACTTTTTTTAAAAATCAAGTTGGTGGTCACCGTCAATGACGAGCGCTATAGAGCAATGATAACCAATTAACCCAAATTGATCTATAAAGCCCTAGACGACCTAAGCCTATACCTAAATGAATTTTCTTACTTCGACTTATAAGTTGGTACTATAAGGCAAGTTATGCATTCGTAAAAAAAATCGAACTCGAGATTTTGATCAAAGTTGACATTACGATGATAGCGAATACTAAAAAAGTGGGTCTCGCAATTCTGTCTGTCTGTATGTCTGTCTGTATGTCTGTTCGACTACAGCCTAAACGGCTTGGCCGATTTTCTTTGAACTTGGTAGATATCATTTTTAATTTTTTCTCCCCACAAGGTTTTTTTTCTTTTTTTTTCGAAATTTTATAAATATTTTTTTTTTATCAAAAACTGTTTGACAGATTCAAAAAATAAAAATACAGCTAGAGCTCCCCCAAAAACTTAAATAGAATTGTGTATTCAATTTTTCAATTTTTTTTTTAGATTTAAAAAAAAAATCAACATTTTTTTTCAAAACTCAATATTTCGAAAACCACATGCTAGATTTTTTTTTAAACTTGATAAATAAAAGTTTCTCAATATTATCTACAATATGTGAGAAAAAAATAATTATTTTACCTAAAAATAAAGGTACCCACCATACAAATGTTAAAAAATGTTAAAAAATGGTTTTCAAAAATCGTATTTTTCTCGAAAACGGCGCCTAGAATTTTGATAATTTTTTTTTCTTTCAATTAATTTTTACGATCTTTATTTAAATAAAAAAAAATTTGAAATTTAGATATTACAGCTTGTACCTAGCATAGAACCATTTTTTCAAAATTTGGATTACTCATTATCGACATAACGGATTTTAATGAAATTTTGTATTTTCTAAAAAAGTTTAAAAAACATTGCATTTCAAAACTTTTCAATATTTTTTTTTTAATTTTTTTTTGGAAAATTCGATATCTCGGAAATTAAATTTTCATTCGTATAATTAGAGTAGATTAGATAGATAGATTTTTATTGAATCATTCGTTTTAACATATAAATATTGATAATATACAAAAATCTTTATAGCATGGCACTAAGCCGTCTGCCAGTATAATAATTAAAATCTAAAGTTGACGTACCAAATTTTTTTCTTAAAAATTTTGTATATAAAACTTTATTTTATTAAGAAACTACTACAACGACGTATAATTTTTGTTCTTGCATAAATTCATATTCATAGCATTCTGTTTTTGTCTCTTACTACTAAAAGAATTTAAAAAATCTAATAACATTCGTTTTTAAAATTTCTAGTATATTACATAGGAGCAAGTTTGTGCGACCCAGTCGTGCATTTTATTTTTCAGGGCTATCGCCTGTTTGAAGGAACTGACAAAGCATCAAGAGTATAAAACTTGTCATGAAAAGTACTACTTTCTTCCATAATAGTTTTCTTGAATATACGGATAATTTTATAATTTTCTCGCAAGATATATTTCTTGCATGATATTTAAGCAAAAAAAAAACAAAAAACAAATGAATGGAAAATTATTTTCTATCATTAAATGTGGCAGAACTGATGTATTTGAAAAATGGTATTTTCTATCCTAATCGCCCTCCATGGAAACGAAACCAAATACCCCTTGAATTTTTATTTTTCGAAAGAGCCCAGTATCAGCTTTTCCAATCTACTTCTGCTTATTGTCCAAAAATCGACGAAGTAAAGAAGGACTTCACCATCACCGTATTTGAAGAATTTTGCTGGTAAGCCATCAGACCCTGTCATTCTTAAGCTTTTTTAGTAAAACCTACCCCTTCTTGGCTGAGTGCTGGAACTTGTTTTTCATTTACTGATAGTGGGTTATCTTCTTAGCCTAGAATGATCCTCCAGCTGTTAAGCATGCTGCTTTTTATAAGGTTACATTCGCTGCTCCCAAAAGCCTGCATCCTAGCTTTAAAACTAGCATCCAGTTGCTTGCCTTTTTTATAAAAGCACGCAAATGATTCTCGCAATGTTATACGATTAGCTTAAGTTTTTCTACATAACTTCAGCCTGGTGGACATAGTCATAGACGGCTTTTACACGAAAGCGATGATTTTTAATCTTTGTTTCTCTTTCGAGAAACTTTTGATTTTAAACAGCCTAGTATTAAGATATTAGTATGATACTTCTCTTACCAATTTGCTAACTTTAAAATAGATTAACACATTTTCTTACTAGTATCGTACTGAGGCTATGTTTTCAAATAAATTGCTTCTGAACACACCTAAAGTAATGATAATGACAGTTCATGTAAAATCCTAAGTAACCAACCTGGACCTACATATTTCTCAAATCATACACGTCATACATTGTATGATATTGACAGTTCTGCTGTATGATTTCTGTTTCTCAATTTTGTTGTATTATCCACTGTCATACAATAATGTATGACTGAAGATTACACTGGAAATATTGGAATGTGGTATGATTCTGTTTCTCAGAAATTTATTTTTCACATCATACAGCAAATTTAGTACCTATAAATATTCATACATTTAAAATAACACAAAATTCTGTTGTAAGTGGCTACTTTATGTACAACATGAAAAGAAATTAAACAAAACTAAGTACTTTTTGAATTAATGAAATTATAAAAATTTTGAATTAAAATCAATTTATATTGTTTTCTTTTCTTTAGTCGTCCAAAGAACAGAAAATTCTGGTCCTCCAGTCAATGCTGGGGAAAAAATTATTTGGGAAGTTCACTGGCTCGACACTCACAAAACATGCTATAGCCAGGGCCTAGAAAAAGGTGGTTTCATTGGGGTTGTCTTATGGGCTTGCATTATGCCGATTCCATGATAATGGGTTCCATTTCCAAGCCAATGAAGGGTTAACAATATTCGTTGTAAAGGTGACAAGCCTTCGTTTCAATCAGTTAAGCGCACAATTGATCTTCCCAATTTTTCCACTAAAAATCCAACACATATTTTTGGCAATCTAAATTTTTCGACAAAATATGGATCTTCAAGATTGAAATTAACACGTTCTTTTATAACTAGTTCCAACATGTCTTCACCATCGTGTAGTAATTACATAGTTTTGTATGTATAAATAATTAATCTTATTACTTTTTAATTAGTAAAACTTAAGTTTTCTTTATCTAACAATTAACTTCTTTTATTTCGCAAGAAAACAAAGTTGAGATTAATATTAACCTTAAACTTAAACAATAACTAAATTTCAGAATCATACACATCATACAACAAAACAAATGTCATAGAACACTTCCAGTGAAATCTGAGAAACAGAAAATTGTATGATGTGTATATTGAATGAAAATGTCGTATGTTGTATGCATAGCTGGGCATTAACTCGTTAATCCGTTAATCGTTAATTAACGAAGTTAAAATTTTGATTAACGGATTAACTTTTAAGTTAACTTTTAAAAATGTTAATGGACACGTTAAATCCGTTAATCCACGTTAAGTCCGTTAATCGTTAATCCAATGCCTACTATTTACCGCGCGGCGTGAAAATCAGGTTCAGACAAGTATGAGACAAGTGCCGTGCGGCGCGTGCCGCGGGTGGAACAAAAACAGCTAGGTACGTATTATATTTTGACGGCGCGTGCGAGTGAGAAAACTGCAAAGAGATTCGTTTCGTTTGATCATTTCATTATGCCGGTCGTCCACTATGTGCGCGATAAGTTCAACCAACTTCGTTCAACTTTTTATTCAACTATTTCGTTGGATGAACGAATTTACAACCTCTTACACTAGTTCAGCAACTTACGTAATTCACGTTGAGCAACTAAAGTTGAACAAATGCGTTTGGAACCCCGTACACATAATTGGCCAACTTTTCCATATGTTGATTAACCCCGCACACCTAGTTGATCAACTCTTAAAACTTATTCCAGTGTTGAATAGCTCCGTACACCTAGTTGACCAGCTTACTCAAATGTTGAATAACCTCGTACACTAGTTGATAAACTTGTTCGATTTTGACAGAAATTTTTTTTTTTCGATTTGATCAACTGCCTTTTCGATATTGTTGCTCAACCAGTTGATGGACGAGTTGATACCTTCGTACACTTAACCAAGGATCACTCGTCGGGGAATGCGTTGAACGCACCACGATAAACAAAAAACTCAAACGTTAAACCTGAAATAATTTTGACTTCAGTTCGGTACATACATTTATTGTCGACGCACGCCTTCGCTTTAAAATATTCTTAAATTTGTTCCGTATGAGTATGATTTCCTCTAACAAAAAAAAAGTGGCTGTCGCATTAATAATATTAGAAAATAACCGACAAAGGAAGAAAAAACAGCCAAGACGATTCTGGGTAGATGATTTTTTCTTGAGTCGCGAAGAAAATTGTTTTTTCAATGAAATATATGAGAAATTAAAATCGATTGATCCCACCGCGCCCGTGAATTCGAATTCAAAGTTTAGGCAATTGCATTTTTGAGGAAATTTGAGACCAAGCCAATTCCCTGGCATCTCGAATTTTATAAGAGAGGCTCTTAATGTCCCATATATTGGGCTTTTCCTCAATTGCTGAAATCATTTGCAAAATTAATTCCGTGGTCCACTCTGATTTGTTAACACCTTCTATGACGAAAAACCAAAATAAACTACAGTTTGCAAGTTGCAACAACTGCAAGTTCATGGCAACGCGATACCTCAACCACGTAGACACATTTCACTGCAGCCAACGCAACGCAACACAATATTACGTCAAGAAATCCCAAAGAAAATTAAAAAGTTGATCAACGCGTTGAACAAATAATGTGCAACACATTATCTTGAAAATGTTGCTCAACGTGTTGATCGAACATTTTCAAGGAGCAACA
The DNA here is from genome assembly GCA_963931855.1 of Philhelius festivus. NCBI lineage: Eukaryota > Metazoa > Arthropoda > Insecta > Diptera > Syrphidae > Philhelius > Philhelius festivus. The sequence goes on from OZ007557.1 coordinate 93,834,897, forward strand.
CGAGCTCGTACACTACCCGTACACTTGTTGCGCAATTCGTTGAGCAACGGCCAAAAACTAGATCCAACCCGTTGGTTGAACAGAATTGAAGGCACCGTACATTTGAGTTGAATGCATTGAATTCGAAATTTGTGCGTTGATCGCCTAGTGGACGACCGGCATTACTTAGCGCGCGCCGGTGCTCAGAGTAAAAAAATATAAAAAATGCAATTTTTATCACATGTTAACGGATTAACGATTAAAGTTAACTTGCGTTAATTCTTCCGAAATTTAACGCTTTAACCTTTAACGAAGCTAACTTTAGTAGCGGATTAACGATTAACGAAGTTAACTGTTTGATTAACGGTGCCCAGCTATCGTTGTATGTAATGTATGATGTGTATGATCTGAGAAACAGGCCCCTGTTATGACGATTGTAAATATCAAAAATGTATATGAAGTTTGCATCATACTAAAATAACTATTTGATGATTTTAACTTTAATAAAAGGGTAGAGACAGTATAATTCGATTTATATTTGCAAAATCATCGTTTTAACCTAGTTTAATACTAAAACAACTAGTTCATCCAAAATTTTGCGCAAGCGATTTTAAATTAAGTAAGTTCAAGTGAAAAGGAGTCATCTCTCCGCATCCTTTACGCTACCTACTTCAGCGAAGTTCTACCTACTGCGCGAATGCCAAATGGAAAATAAAACATACCCGAACAATACGGAAAAACACAAAGAAAAAACAGCGATAACTCTGCAATTTTATCAACCACGGTAATTTTTTCAACCTTCGCCACCACATACGTCTTAGGACAAACGGACTTAAAAAATCGAAATGTGATATTGCATCGTTTAAAAGCAGCCTATACAAAAAACCCGGCAATTTGTACTTCAAAATTATTTTTAATTCTCTGAACACATCACCTATAAAAATCGGCAAATAAATGCACTTTCCCATAAAAACGTGACAGTTCTTTCTCATTTTGTATACACCTTAATTATGTCAGATGTTTTTCGTTAATTGACATCTTGCACTTTTAGCAGAAAGACAAAAGTTTTTTCTCTCCATCGAAAGAACAAAATTAAATTTATTTCCAGTTGTAATCCGTTTTTGTACACATTTTTACCGAATTTGAAAAACTAGAAAACTTGTAAAAATATTTTGCAACCAAAATGGAAGCAGTTCCACGGCTTCACATGCTATGGTTTACCTTAAAAACAAGTCCGGAAGGAACATCATTTTCCAATCTAAAGAAGGTAATTTTTTTTAAGTTTTCGTGTTGTTTTTTACAAGACCGCAGTTATACATATTTCGCATAGCAATTACCTCAATTATCTGTTTTCCGCAGATTGCATTGATTAAATTATGATGTTTTATTATTGTTTACGACAAAGCAAAATATGACTCATCCAATTTATAATTTTTCTCCATTGTTTCATTGAATTTCTAATTGCAGTACATTGCCGAATGCTACCAGGAAGATCCTGAGGCCTATTCGAAAGATGTTCACGCCTTGGAACTTTTGCGAAATGCCTCGATGCGACCGGCAAAAGATATGCAAGGATGCGCAACACTCAAGCGCTACTATTGCCAACTGCATTCCCTGACAAATCGATTTCCACAAATTTCTGAACGAGCAGTCTTCACGTTTACGTGGAAAGACCTCTATCAGAGCAATGTTACCGAAGTTACCAACCTGCGCTTTGAAATGGCTGCAGTTCTATTTAATATTGCTTCTTCGCACACCCAGGTAGGAGCGTCGGTGTCGCGAGGCGATGTCGACGGTATGAAATTGGCCTGCACACACTTTCAGTGCGCCGCCTGGGCATTCGGCGAGTTGCGTGAAAAATATGCCGGTGTGAATAGTAACGGTGACTTCATGACGCCCGAGTTATTGCTCTTTATGCAGCAAGTTTCGTTCGCCCAGGCTCAGGAGTGTATTTTGGAGAAATCCCTCATCGACAACAGGAAGCCGAATATTGTAGCCAAAGTCACGGCACAGATTGTCACTTACTATGGCGCGGCTTTGGCAGCTCTATTTACTGGAGGCGATGATGGCCCAATTGGACAGGTGATCGACAGCAGTGTGTATAAGCTCTGGAAGAAATATGTCAAGTTCAAGATTGCCTATTTGACTTGCATTCTGTATCTGTATCAAGGACAACAGGCTGAAGAGCAACAAAAGATGGGCGAGAGGTTGACTTTGTATCAGGTAAGATGTGTTTTATTAACTATGAATCCATGTATCCACTGTGGTGGATACAATGAAGTTAAACATGTTTGCCGTACACTGCGCAAGTCCACCCCGGAGATCTGGGTTTGATTCCCATCCGCTGCCACTCCAAGAGTATCTCTTATCATAAAAATGCAGTTCTTATCTTAGCCGTACGGACTCGGTAGAAAATATATGCCCATTCCCGTCCTGGTGGAATGGCTCAGAATTGTAATACACTCGGCCTTAGTTCTCAAGCAGCTTTGCATTCGATACGTTTTGCCATTAAACACATTTATAGCATTAAATGGCTTATAAATAAAATATAACTCATGCTCGTCTTTTGGAACTTTAACTTTTTCTTGTTTGAAATTCATTCTGCAGAATATTTTGTTTTATTAGCTGATAACTTATAACTCTAGCAAAAATATTTGAAATGATTCGGGTACATTTTTATTTGTATATTTTTTATCTGTTTATAGGCCGCTTGGGAAAAATTAGAAGAAGCTCGCAAAGAAAGCAAAGGTCTGCCCGATCAAAAAGAAATAGTCGAGTCGCTCACTTTCACAGCCGATGTCGTCGAAGGCAAACGAAAGAATGCCAAGAACGAAAACGAGTTCATCTATCACGAACCAATTCCAGAACTCTCCGATATCACCGCAGTTCAAGGTGCAAATCTAGTTAATGGTATCGGTTTCAGTATTACCGATCCTGATATTGCTGGAGAGGATATATTTGGACGTTTAGTTCCAATGAAGGCACACGAAGCGAGTTCCATGTATAGTGAAGAAAAGGCAAAGATTCTGCGAGAAATCGGAGCCAAAATTGAAAAATCTGATCTCGAATTGGCCTCTTACATGAGCTCACTGACCCTGGACAATCTCAATGTCAGCGAGGAGAAAGCAAATAAAATCCCACAGGGTATTGTAGATCGTTGTGCATCTCTGAATGCTAACAAGGCAGCTATTCCTGATCTAATTGCTTCAATGTCCCATTTGGCTGAGATTTGCGCTGAAGTGGAAACCAATTTGAATGAAATGAAAGCTATTCTCAGTGAGGAAGAGTCAAATGAGAAGCAATTCGCACAGAGTTCGGGTATTCAACGACCCAATGGACATCTTACTGAATTAACAAGGGAATTTCAAAAGTACTCAGAAGCTCACCAGAAGGCTGGCGAAAGCAATGATACTTTACGAAAGGCTATGGAATTGCACGTGAATAATTTGAAGATTCTCTCCAAGCCTTTGCAGGAGATCCAATCGAGTGTACCCAAATTGACTGGAGAATTCAACTCTTCCGAAGTGTTTAAGGATCTTAAGCTCATTTTGAATAAAGTGAATGAAATGAAAGCACAACGTGCCCAATTCCATGCCGATCTGCGAATAGCTGTGAACAACGATGACATAACAACGAAAGTTATTGCTCACGGCAGTGATGAAGGACTACAGACACTTTTCGAAAAAGAGCTCAAGAAACATGATAAGCAAATTGAACTTATTGATGCGAATCTTAATGCCCAGACAAATATTTTGACAGCTCTAACAGAATCTTATGCAAAAGCAGCGCCAATTTTGAAGACTCTCTCCGATGTTAAGCACAAGAAAGACAATTTCTTCTCGTCCCTGGCTGCTTCATTCGATGTTTATGAAGATTTGCTGGGTAAAAGTGCTAAAGGACTGGAATTCTATAAGAAACTCTCTGGAAATGTTCAAAAACTTCTAGCCAGGGTTCGGGCTGCAAAGGATGTACAAGACGAAGATCGTCAACAGAGAATGAAGAGTAGTGCTGCAGTTGCGGCTCCTCCTTCTTACAATGTGCCTTTAACAAACACTGTGAAACCCAGTTCAACTCCGAAGTTGAAGGATTACCTCAAAGGAAAGGCCGCAGGTGGTGGAATTGATGCCAGTGCACCGTACATTCCATCTATTCGTCCTAATCCATTAGGATCGGAGAATCCTACAGCAGCCACTTGTGGAACAGCACCGCCTGCAGCAAATCAATCTTACCAATCCCAGGCAGTCGGTCCAAATGAACCACCACCACCATATAGTGTAAATCAGTATTACGACCCGACTGGATACAGCAATCCAATTTATCACAATACTCCAGCTCCACCATACGAGCCCCAGGTTTATTACCAGCAAGGATACGCAATCCCTCAATCGGCAAGTGAACCTATGGATACCACGCCTGTTCAGAGTAACTATGCGTACCAGTTGCCCAATCAACAGCAATCCCAAGTTGGTCCACAGGCCGCTTCGTATTCACAGTATTCAACTCAGTCAGCTGCGCAGAATTTGCCGCCAACCGTGGCCTCCAATCAGCAACAGCCTCAAGCTGGGCTACCACCCAATTCGTATCCACAGTATCCAACTCAATTGGCTTCACAAAACGTTCCTCCAGCAGCAGCACCAGTTCCCACTGGAGTACCCCAATCTTATCAAACATACCAACAGCAAAATGTTGCTCCTACAGTATCAGCTCCCACAGCAACCACTCAACCGTATCAAGCGTACCAGCAGCAACAAAGTGTCCCAACGGCAGTTGTTTCACAGTCATCTTATCAGCAGCAGGCTCAATCCATCCCAAATAATCCCCTTTTGTACTCACCGTACTCACAGCAACAACAACCTGCATCCATTCCACAAAACTCGACAACTCCATACCAATATCAAACTCAAAAAGCCGATGCAGCACCGACTGCTGCTGCTCCTCCTTCTCAATCTCAGTACTACCAAACAAATTCATACCCGACGACTCAGTATAACCAAAAACAAACATTCCAAGACCCGGCATATGGCACTGAGACACAACAACAACAATATCCCCCACAACCAGTACCGGTTCTTCAAGGTACCACCCAAGTGGTTTACAGCGGAATGGCGGTTTCGCAGGCTGGTAGTACTGGCCCTTCATTCTCAACTCATCCAGGTTACAGTTTTAATGCAAGATCTGGTGCCTATGAGTACGGAAGTGGCTATCAAGTTGTCCCATCGACAGGTTTCTATGGGCAGTATACGAAAGCTCATGGACAAACTGGTCAGGTTAACAGTTTCACAACAGACTCAGGAAACACAAGCAAAATAAGCGCTCAAGATCAAGATGTAAGTGTTTGCTTATTTATTTTCTGGAAAATAATGAAAATAACTTTTTTTTCAGCTTGCTGTTATATCTCACACGAAAAACCAAGACCAACAAGCATCAGGCCAAGCATCCGCTGATCCAAATAATGCCAGCTACTACCATCTTCCGTATGGCTATCAATCCAACGATCAAGCTGCTGCAAACGCATTTGGATATCCACCTGTAGATCTTAAACATTCAACGCCAATGTACACACCATCGCAGGCAACTATCTACATGCAAAGTCGGCAAGCAAACTCTACCCAGACAACAACCAGCGACGAGTACGGTGAGTTAGGGTTTAAGATTATCAAAGAATCCCGTTGAAAAAGTTATTTTGCAGGCCCTGGAGCCACACCACCACCATCGGCTTCAGTCACTCCCAAACCGGCTGCTGCTGCTGCACAAATTGCTCCCAAACCAGGACCAAAGCCAGCAGTTGTTCAGCCAAAGAAACCATCTTCGAACATCGATCTACTTACCGACATTGACTTTTCATCTCCCATCTTGCCAGCTCCATCTCTACAGCCCCAAATTGCCACCACAGTAGCAAAATCAGAAAATCCCCCAGAACCTATGTCACCAGCTAAGCAGCAAACACCGTTAGCTCCACAGGCCGTCACATCATCATCATCCCCCATTGCTTTGGAATCTCCAATTGAACGAAAAATGAGCTGTGATAACCTCTCGATCTGTTCGGATCTAAGCTCTTTAGATCACAATCTAGATTGGGATAGTTGTTCGGTTCGTAGCGATGGAAGCGGTGTGAAATATTCTCCACCACAAGATCCATTTTCCGACCCGAAAACTTTAAAATATTTCCACAAAGAAGTCGAACGATTCGAAAAGACCATCGAGAGTCTAAATGTTCACATGTTGAATGGCAGTACACCGTTGAAGAGCAAATGGAAGGAAATACATGAATTGCTTAAGAAAGATTCGCCAAAGAAGACCACAGCCATTGCTAAATTGTTTCCAGAAAAGAACCGTTCAAATGATTGTATTCCATATGATCATGCTCGAGTGGTGTTGGAGACAAGCACCGATGATTATATTAATGCTGCTTACGTGAAGGTAAATGCTTCTTTTTGAAATGTTGCGTTGTCCAAAACAGTGGATTTCCTTATTTTCAGGACCTAGGACCGGGATGTCCCAATTTCATCATAGCTCAAACTCCTCAGCAAAACACGCTGAATGATTTCTGGTCAATGATATGGTCGCAAAAAGCAAGAACCGTCGTATGTCTGCATACACCCAATGAGGTGAGTTTTATATCATATTTGAGTTTGTTACTTGGAAAAATATGAACGAATATTTTTAGCTCCTTGATCCCTTCTGGCCACAAGAAGTGAATTCCGAGATGCATTTCGATGATTTTTCAGTGAAAGTTATCAAAATTAATACTCTTTCTCATACCACTGAATTCAATTTGAAGTTAACAATGAATGGAACTGACCCAATTCTTGATCTATCATTGTTACAAATCAAAGCTTGGACAAAGAGGTGAGATACAAATTCTTGTTTCAACGAAAGTTATTAACAAAATGTTTTTAGTTGTCCAACACAATTGCTTGGAATTGCGCAAAATGTCTTAATTGGAAATAAACAACGTTGTGAAGAATTCAAAACCAATTCACCGGTTATCATGAATTGTTTAACAGGATCTGAGCGCTCTGAACAAATTGCTGTGGCAATATGTGCCATTCAAGCCACTCAAGCCAAACGACCTCTGTTGATAAGTAAGTTCGATGGTTCCACTAGATTTCCAACAACTATTAACTTGATTATAAACTTTATTTATTTTCCCAATAGATGTCGTTGATGTATGGTATCGCATTTGTAACCAAAGACAAAATGCTCTAAAAGACGCTGACAGTTTGGAACTTTCTATGCAAATTGTCCTAAGCCATGCTCACGATGTTTTGAATAAACGTAAAAAAGACTGATGAACTTTTTTTTGTAACATTGTTAATATTTAACAAAAAAAATTACTCTAGGTGGCATTATGACGTCATACCAAATGAAAACAGCCCAGACCGTGACAGCTAAAGATAAGGAAGAAGCTAAGGATCCACTCAATGAGTTAGATCCGTTATGGAAACTTAAGCAAAAATAAATCTATTTATAGTAAAAGAAAATACGTATTGAGTGAAAAAAGCTAGACTGTTGGGACTGATTTAGCGTTGATTTTTCTATTTACATTAATCTATCATAAATTCAATTATTATTTTTTTTAATAAAATTTAGCAAAAAACACTAAACTTATTTGATAGACGAGAAAATTTTATCATTGATCTGTTTTTAACTATACGAACAACTTTACACTTAGAATAAAAAAAGCTTTTATTTTATTTATATAATTATCATAATCATCATAAAAAATTACTTAACTATTTAAACAAAAAAATTATTATCATTATTATTATTATATATTGTATTCCACTATTTATGGCAAAGTATTGAAATAAAATATCAAACAAATTCAAGGAGTTTATATGAAGTTTTTTATAATTTTTTTTATGTGTAAGTAATCTGAATTGTCATTACTTGGTGATCGTGTCTCATCACACATCAGCATTACATTATCTTGGAAGCTATTTTAAAACAAATTACACCTTAGGTAAGGAAACGCAACCACTTGTCATTTGATATCTCTGTAATAGATGTCAATGCTTAGGCCTTGTTATATAAATAGGTATATGTTCAAGGAGCATACTGTATCTTCTAAGATATAATCCAAAAAGTAACCCGAAAAAATTATAGTTGATAGAACGATAGCAGGAAAATTTGCATCTCTCGAGCAGCGCCACAATTTTTCTTGTCTTTCATTATACTACCGATATTTTTATATAGTGTTCTAATGAAATGACCAGTTGCATTCATCTCCTTAAAAAATACTGGGAATGCCCATCAGTTAAGCCTTAAGCCCAACTTCGGACGTACTGTTAAATTCAGATGTTCTTTCTTTAGCGGCACTACACCAGAGCGGAATGCTTTATCCGGCCCAATATTTCCCTCCCATTGCGATGTTCAAAAATTTAAAACCAATGTCCATCGATATCTCCTTTTAAATGCTCCCAAACTTTCCTAAACACTCGAATTGTGTTCAAACATTTTAAGAATATTCATATTCCGTTTAGTGCCTGCAAATTTAATAATTTGTATATAACTTACCAAAAGACGTTTACTCTATCTGAGATTCTGGCACTAGAATCCTACAAACACAGAAAATAATTAAAATCAATTTCTAAAAAACAATGTAATTTCGATTTAGTTTTTTCCCTCACTGTACATATGTATGTATATCGAAAATAATTCAAATCTCTGCTTAAACCGATCTCTTTACATGAAATAGTTGCAAGTCCTGATAAAGGAGCCATTATAAGGAGAGTACTGGCTCCAGCAAATGTATGCCTTTAAAATTCAGCAGTTACAAAGCTTATGGACATTTCTGGGGTTGGTACGGTTACAAAATATAATTTTGTAAAAAATTTTAAAACGGTGTTAAGTTACAAAAAAGGGTGGGTAGGCAAAAACAGAAAACTACACTCAAAGCCAATGCCATTGAGTGGGACACGGATGGTTCGAGAGCGACAGAAGAGAGTGGTTTGGGAAATGGTGGGCCTAGAACCAAACTTTCCATACCGGTAAGATAATCAACTAGGAATTCAATGCCATAGCGGAATGTGCAGGTCGAAATCTCCAAAGGAAATACCGAAACCAAAACATTGTCATTATATCCAAGCCGCACTAAGCTCACGTCTTAATTGGTGTAGGAATGTGTAGTCAGCCTTAACGAACTTGGTAAGAACAATAATGTTACACTTCATTAGGTACCTATAAATATATACATATACAGTGGCTCCAACGAATAATCGGACAAGTGTTTATCTCATATAAATGCCCCTCAGCTTAAGACAAAATTGGCTTAATGTATAGTTTTTTTCGATTTTATTAATAGTTTAAATACTTATCTCTCTAACCCCCAGTTTCACAGTGAGAGTTTAAACTTAAGTTCTGCTGAACCTGAACTGGAGTTTAAATTTGAAGTTCAACTCGTCCGGTTTCACAGTCTTATCTGAACTTCAGTTCATTAAACGTAATTTAAGTAAATTGTTTTCTCTTTCTATCTGAATCAAAGAAAAAAGAATCAAGGAAAGTTTGCTTTGTTTCAGTTGTGACCTGTGACAGGAAACAAAAATTAAAAATGAAAATAAATTATATTTTCAAACCTTTGGAGGGGTTGTCGAACTGAGATTTAAACTGCAGATTATAGTGTCGTTTTACTTAAAATACAGAATGAACTCTGTTCAAGGACTGTGAAACCAAATTTATTGCTGAACTGAAGTTTAAACCAAAACTGTACATTTCAACTGAAAAACAAAAATACTTCAATTTTTTGCGATCACCGCATAATCGGACAAGACAAAGGAGCAACACTAAAAATGAAAAAATCCAGTGATTAATATTTAGTTGCGTATCCTCTGTTATCGACCTGTAAGCGCTAAGGAATGGATTTTACCAAGTTTTGGCATACTTCCGGCTCTATGGAGTTCGATGCTTCTAGTAAAGCTCTCATAAGCTGAACTAACGTGTTAAATTTTGTTGTATACACTATCTTCGTTAGTTCTTCCCAAAGATGCTCAATTACATTTAGGTCCTGACTCTGTGCAGGTGTTTCTATAAGCTTGGGACAGTTATGAATCAACCAAAGCTTTGCAACACCAGACGTGTGTTTGGGATCATTATCTTGATAAAAAGCAAAGTTGTTTGCGATACCTAATTTTTCTGCACTTTGCTTAACATTTTCTTTCAAAATGTTGAGGTAGACAAATTTGTCCATTTTACCATTAATTAAATGCAAATTGCCTACTCCGGCACTGGACATACAGCCCCAAACCATTACCGAGCCTCCTCCGTGCTTAATAGTGGCTTTTGTGTTTTGATTATTAAACTCTGCATTTGGCTTACGCCACACAAACATCTTCCCATCTGATCCATGCAAATTAAATTTGCTTTCATCAGTGAATAAAACCTTAATATTATACAAACTATAAGAAAAAAAATATTTTAAAACGATATACCATCATATTACCTGATCCAAAAAACTGGTGTTTTTAATAAGTACTCTTTGGAATATTTCAATCTATTTTTTTTATTTTTAAGACTTATAAACAGATTTTTCCTGGCGATTCTTCCGTAATAATCAAATTTTGGCAATGTATTGCGAACCGTATTAAGGCAAGCATCTTTCCCAGTTCGATTTTTTAAAGATATCTTAAGTTCTTTAGCACTTTTGAAAGGATCTTGTTTGATTTCTTTTAATATCGATCGCTCTTCTCGCTCATTTAAGATTTTGCCTTGTCCTTCTCTGCTTTTGTTGGCCAACCTTAGCTCGTCCCGGAATCTCTTGATAATATCATGATCGGTAGATTTACTTTTTCCAATTAAATCGGCAATTTCTCTCACGGGTTTCCTTTCAAAACTTAATTTAACAATTAATTGTCTGATTTCTACAGTAGTTTGCTTTCCATTTGGAGCCATTTAAAAAAAGCTTTGATTTATTATTGGTATCTAGTGTCTACTACTAAATGCAATTCACGACTGAATAAAAAAAAACTATTTTGAATCCCGTACTTACAAAATAACGGTATTTAGTATTGCTATTTTGCTTTGTCCGATTATGCAATGAGTGCAAGTAACTGAATTATTTTTGTTTTTCTTTTAAAATTTACAGTTATTGTTAGATAATTTTTGTTTTTTGTTGCTTAGAGAGATAAGTATTTAAATTATGAATAAACAAAAAAATATGCACCTATTTACCAAATGTTTTCTTAAGTTATGTGCACATTTATGTTCGACAACCTTTTGTCCGATTATTCGTTGGAGCCACTGTATATATACAGTGGTGGACACAAATTTAGCATACTGAGATGGGTACTCCCATATTTTTAATTTTCTCTCTTGTTTTGTTTCAAGCAACGGTACATTTTGAACTAATATATATGACAACAAATTAGAGAAAACAAAACTATATATTTTCATATGCAATCCAATTACATAATGAAAAAATCGTTGATAGTTTGTCATTTGCATTGTTTTTGGTTGGACATCAATTTAGCACGTGTACAAATTTTGGTTATTTTTTTTTTATTTGTAGGTTTTTAAGAGAACAAAATTATTTTCGAGGTAATTTTATATCTTCTTAATGTTATATGTATATTCAAATAAAATTTAAAAAAAAACATTAAATAGTCATGGCATAAGGGCAATGGTGTTCTGAGGACAAAAGGAGTATTATCATTAAGATGAAGTCAAAGGGTCGCACAGTAACGGAGATTTCTGAGCTTCTAGAATGTTCCAGGAAGATGGTCTACAATGCTCTTAGACATTTTGAAAAGTATGAAGTGACAAAACATGTAAAACAAGCCTCTCGCACACGAAAGACAACAAAGAGGAAAGATAAAGTCATTTACATATTATCAACAAAGGATCCATTTAAGACCTCTAGTGTCATTCGAAATGAATTAATGGAGAATTACAATGTCAATGTATCCTGAAGAACCGTGAGACGACGCCTGAATGAAAAAAATTTGAGAGGGTGCATTGCGCAAAGAAAACCATTGGTTTCGAAAAAAAATCTGAAGGCTAGATTAGAGTTTGCCAAATTACATCTAGGCAAACTACTAAATTTCTGGAAAAATGAACTTTGGAGCGATGAATCAAAGTTCTATTGATTCGGATCAGATGGAAAAAAATATGTGTGGCGTCCACAAAATAAGGAACATGATCCAAAATACACCATTAAGACGGTGAAGCACGGGGGTGGAAACGTGATGGCCTGAGCTGCCTTTTCTTGGCACGGTATTGGTCCAATAGTGAAGATAGGCTCCAAAATGGACCAGCACCTGTACAAAGATATTATCTTGAACCATATGATACCATATGCCGAATATAATTTGCCGGTTTTATGGCGCTTCATGCACGACAATGACCCTAAGCACACTTCAAAACTAGTGAAAAGTGCCTTAGGGGTCAATAAAGTGAATGTTTTAAAGTGGCCTGCTCAATCACCCGATCTGAACCCGATCGAAAATTTGTGGAATAACGTTGAGCAACACATTGAAAAACAAAAAACGAAAAATTTAACAGATTTGTGGCAAGATATACAGAATGCTTGGTATTCAATACCTAAGCAACGCTGTGAGGCCTTATACGAGAGCTTGCCAAGAAGACTCAATTCAGTATTAAAGAACAAAGGATTTCCAACAAAATATAAAAGAAAATATAGTTTTAGTAACGGTAAATAACATAACTAAGCAATTTTAATGAAATGTGCTAAATTCATGTCCAGACAAAAAAGTATGTTTTCTGTTATTTTTTTCATTTTTTTCTTTGATATATAAAAAATATAAGATTGTATTTTGGAAAAATATACTTATATCCGTAAATAATGTAAATAACATAAAAATGAAAATATTGAAATAGAAACAAATTTTGTAAATATAGTTTAATTTTTTCTTTTATTAATGTGCTAAATTCTTGTCCACCACTGTATATATAAATATAAAGAACAGGACCAAAGACTCAGGATTAAAAATAAAATCAAAACCGAAGTTCAAAAACTGGAATGCATTACCCAAGCTAACGCAAGCTGATTAATTTCCAAGACCTTGTTGATGGTTTCGGGCTGTAGCTCAAAAGGGGTCAAATCGCAGTTCCGAGGCGGCCAATTGACATCACCAAGACGCCTGATAACACGATTTGGGAATTTGGTGCGCAAATTATCGATTGTGGCATGGCGCGCCATCGTACATAAACCAGAGGTCGTCAAAATCAATGTCTTCAACTTCAGTTAAAAAAAAGTCGGTTAACATGGCTCTGTAACGCCCACCGTTTACCGAAAAGGTGTAGCCGCCAGATGAAAATGCGCCTCATCAGAGAGGATAATTTTTGCCCAAAATCTCTATTTCAGCCAAAACTTCTTTTCAAAAAACACATCGTTTGGGCTAGACAGCTCTCACTTTGGAAATAAGTTTTCAATATTTTCCAACGTTGTTCCAAGCTTAAAGCGACGATTTAAAAAGAAAACACTAGATGGCCCACCCTGTATATGTATATGTCTTCGTCCTGATACATACCTTTTAGACTTTTTAAGCACGTAATTCTTTTTTTCTTACTACCCATATATTATGTTTTACTATCAGAAAAAAAACTGACACAGGTAAATGATTCTTTGAAACGCCGCAGTATCAAAGATATACAGACATCCCTTATGGGTTATATATGTACATATACTAAAGTCTTAGATACAATCTAGAGTGGCCATTTTTCCCACCATTGCAACCAAAAAAAACCTGTCCGACCAGCGGTATTGTTAATTTTATTGCTCAATTTTTCAATTGCTTCAATAAAAGGCCAAGATTACACGTGCAAGTTTTACTTACGCCAGCAATTTCTGATAAAGCTTCGTTAATGACTTCAGTAAATTTTACAAGCTTACGTAACCTATAAGTTGAGAGAAAAGCTTTAAGTTTAAAAACGTTTTTTCTTACTGATGTAACTCTCACAGCGTACACAATTGGCAGTGATAAGTTTTCAACTTACAGGAAGAAAAATTGTATTTCTTGGTAACCAAATCTCGTTACCGCGTCAATTCGTTCGGTTACGTTCATGGCTATTATTATTATTATGAGTTATGGACTAAATCCGAAATTTTCGAACTTATTGAGGTGTATGAACATAATAGTGTTTTATGGAACTATACTTCTGGTCTGTTTGTTTTCAAAATTGTTGAAACAATAACCGCAGATACTTGCTTTCGAGAACTCATTTTCACAATGAACTCGATGATCACTCGATCGCAGTAGCTTCTCCTTAAGTTAATAATAAACGGTTTTGAAGGTGCTTAGTTAAGTAGAACTTACGAAAGCAGTTCTTACTGTATACCTTTTTCCAAGTTACTTCTGTAAGACTTACTTAAGAAGTATTTACTGAAAACATAGTTCAACTCAAAAAATAATTAAAAACACACATATTTCTGATGGTTTGATTTTGAAAGTACAAAATAAAAAATACTTTTATTTGTTTTTTTTTTTTGTTGTTGTTGAAGTTAATTTTTTGGAAGATGGAGAAAATTCTTTGAGATGTACATTTTTGCACATGTATATATCTACTTTACTTCTATATTTTTTGTTTGTATGTCAAAAAGTCTAACAATAATAAAAACTAGAACAGAAAATTTACAAAAATACTTCGTGTATTAATTTGGCAGGTTATACAATTATTAAATTTGATATTTTTGTTTTATTTGGTTTAAGAAAATGCAATAATTTTACAAAAAAAAAAAGAGAAAAAATATATCTATGGTAGTACAAACAAAAACAATTTGTGCTTTATGCTTTCGCTTATATCAATTAATTCATTTTGTATTTATTTTTTTATTAAACTGCAACTCAGTGCTAAGGCTTCATTTTAAATATGCGCTGAAAGAATAAAGCACTCATATTATTGCTTAATATTGTTGTATTTTCATTAATTTTAACAGAGGAAACTTTAGAAATATTAATTAAGTTTAAAAATGCTATTTTTGTTCTTTTATTCTGTACTTTACAAATGTTTGATTATTTGCAATTTTATTTTTAATTAAATTTGATTTTTTGTTTTGTTTTATTAATTTATATCAAAGAATTGATGTTAATTGGGATTTTCTATTGATTTTATTTGTTTTGTTTTTTTTTTTTTATTGTTTGTTTAAAGCTTCCGTTTTACATACATTATCTGTTTTTTCTTCTTCTTTTCTTTTAATAACATTTTTTTAATTGCCTTTAGCAAGATGTGATGTGAATGGAAATACATAATAGAAAACCATAGTTTTGGAGCACCGATTAAATAAATATATATATATCATACATATCATATATATTTGGTTGTCTAAACAAAACAAAAATAAAATAAGATAAAAGAAGGTACATTCATTATATGAAAAATTAAAATTTTCTATTATTTTATGTATGAAGAAATATTTTTTTCTTATCGATATCTTTATTTGGCGTATCTAATATTAGTTAAATACAATTTATTGGTATGGAGAATTTGTACTAGGATGACAGCAGACAGTAATCAAGATGAATTAGGCTCATTATTTATGTATACATTTGCTATATATTCTTGTTACCACCATTTCTGGTTGTAAAGGATAAAATTATAAAAAAAAAATAGTAGGTACATTGGAAAGAAACTGCTTTAAACTAAAAACAGCAGTCACGTTAAAGCTTAAGAGACTTTAAATGGTATTTTCGCTCGTTAAGGAATTAGTCGACTAAAAAAAGACTACGTAAAACGGTCTTAGTAATAATTTTAAAAAAATCTCTGAGACCAGCTTAAACAAATTCGCTTGCATCGAAACTCGGTCCTTAGTTGACTATTTGTTTAAAACTGTTAATTTATTTTTTTATCCATAGGGGCCCTAGATTCAAACCTACACTGACATCATTGTTTTGTGTTGTTTGGTAAGTCCGTGCGAACTTGTCCTGTAGTTACCGCTCTGAGGTCATATTAGGCGTTTTTCTTTTTTAGCTCAGAGCAGAGCCTGAATTGTGAAAAAATAACTTGTTTCTTTTTTAGTTCAGATCTTCGAATATGTGTTTCTTTTTTTCATTCTGAGCATGTTCCGAGTGCGCTCTATGAGCTCAGAATTAACTCACTGAACAGACAGAGTTAAATGCTTAACACAAGCATTTAACTGGAAATTAAAAAACAAAAAATAGTAAAATAGGTGTATTGCAAAAACAAATCAGAGCGCTCAGAGCACGCTGGGTTCAGAGGATCTGCACAACATGTTCGACATGCTCGGACTCTGTTTCAGAGCTCTATTCTGAACTAAAAAAGAAATGCCTCTTACACAGGTTTAATGATTTTTAGTTTTTTTTTAACTGACTCTATATTTGCTATTATTTCTTATCGTTCAAACCTGGTCTACAACTTTTCGCGCGCGATTAACAGTTCTCACTCAATAAAATGATTTTTTTAAGTTTTTATGTTACCAGACTTGTGTTAAATACAAAAATACCAAGGATTGGTTTTAGTTTGGCCGTGATCGAGCCTTTTAAAAAAAACTTTAACTAACATACAAATCGTTTCAATTCTAAAAAGAAGCGAAAACGAGGAAATCACATATTTATTTTAACTTGTAACAACCTCGACTCCCATTGTTTTTGTCTGCAGCGGTGACTGTGGGACACCCTGTATAATACAATTTTCTAACAAAAAACCGCTTACGATAATAATTTAAGTATTAAAGGAAATCATAAAGTCTAGAATTTTTACCCGAACTAGCAAAAATTCCAAAATAGAAAATACAAAAATAGATCTTTAGCTCTCTTAAGCTTTTAATACAAATAAAATTGATTGTACCTACTCGAAGCCAAAGTATATTCTTAAAAAGCCTTTTAAACATCTCGAGGCTTTTATTCAAGCAGTGATTTACATTAATCATATAATTCTTATTAGGATTATTTTTTGTACAATTAGGTATTAACACCTTCAAAGCTTTAAGCTTTATTTTTTTTAAATACATTTTGATACAATTTTGTGCACATTTTCTTTTTGGCATTTTAATTAGCCTACATTAATAATTGGAGAATCAAAGATCCTTAAGACAAGAGATATCCTTTTTATTATATTTTGTTAGAAGAAGCTGCCATATTTTTTTTGTTTGTTGGTGTTGTTTTAAAGTTTACTTAATTCATTATGAAATGTTTATGTTCTTATGATCTAGTCAGTCGAAAACAAAGACACTTAATAGTCCTGCTATAAACCAGAAGTTTTCTTATTACTTTTTAAACATATTAAGTATTTTTTTAAATATTTTTTAACACATCACATCTTAAACCTCTTTATATATATAAAAATATGTTTAAAATTACTTGTTTCCTTTAAGAAAATGAACAAAAAAAAGAATAATAAACCCCATTTTGAATGGCGTTTCATATCTGTACAAAAAAAACTAGGATAAAATTAACAATTAAGAAAAAAACTTCATATTTTTTTACAGATCACTTTTTGTTTTTGGTCTCGAATTTTAGATTCCAATTGTTTTGTTTTAAGTAGTATTATTAATATTAATACTTGTTAAATTTATTAAGATTTTTTAAATTAAAAAAAAAATACATACATACACACATACATGTATAGAAATAGGTACATAAATACATTTTTTGACAGGCTACGAAACATCCTCAAAATAGGGTTTAAACAACATATTTTGAGGAAGCTTTTACAAAACAACAATTGTTGTTTTTTTTTAAGGATTTATTTTAGTTTAAAATTTATTAAAAAAAATTAAAAAGAGAAATTATGTATTAAAAAAAAAAGATTTGTTTTCTTCTTAGTAAAAAAAAAAAATTAGTTAAATTAAAAAATCATGGATCTTTATTTTCCTTTAAATGAATTTCTTTTATTATTAACTTTTGTAAAATCATTCTTTATTCCTTGATTAAACATATAAAATCAAAAATGTATTATTTTGGGCTTTCAAAGAATGACCTTCAAAAGTAAACATAAAACAAGATTAGGAGATATATGTATATAAACATAGATATAAACGGGGAGATCTGAAGTCTTGAGAAAGAAAATTTACAAAGTCAAGCTGAAGCAGAGATCTATGCAAAGGAAAGCTAAAGAAATTCTCATGAATCGGAACTTTAATATCTCAAACCTTGTCTTCTAACTTTCGATTCAAAAATATATCTTTTACAAAATGAAGTTAAACTGCTCTTGAGTGCGAGATCAGAGGCTTGAACACACAGTCAGTATGTATGTAGCTAGTTTATTGCATTTCAACGTATACAGAAAAAATAATCCTACAATACAAGTTAAAATAGCATTTAAAATTTCTAACAAAATACATTTTAAAGCTAATTTAAAGTAATATTCTCTCAACCATTAGTTACATATATTCTCAAGACATCAGATGAGTAAGTAAAAGATATGTTAAGGACTTCGAATTAATTAAAAAAAAAACTCTTGAAGCTATAAAACAGCAAAACTCTCAAAACATCGTAGGAAAATGAACAGTCCTAGAAAAAGGATAAAAGGACAGACAGACAAGGTCTATTAAAAGAAGAAGAGTATAGAAAACGAATAAATAATAAAAAAGCAATTTGATATCGGGTTTTAAATTAAACAAAAAAGTATTCAAGAGCTCAATTTTAGATAATAAAAAAAAAAAGAATTTGGAAAGTGAACAAGTCACTTTGTGTTAACAGCAAAAAAAAAAGAGAAAAAATTGATTAATAAAATTTTAATTTAACAAAATATTTTTTTTACGATCTTTTGATCGACACAGTCGTCATTGGTTGTCATTGTCGTCATCATCGTTGGATTCGGTTGTTTTTTGCAAATTTTAATTTTTTTTGTTTTGTTTTAACAAAAAACATTTGCAATAAAATTTTTTGTAAATGAGAAATTGGTCCATGAGTCGAAATTTGGATTGAACTTTAGAATTTGATTTGATGCTGCTGTAGATGATGGTTTTGATGATGATAATGATGATGATGAAGTTTTGGTGGCATTTGTGGTGGTGGAAGTTGTCGATGTTGTTGGTGGTGTAATCGATCTTGGGATGGAATTGTTGTTAATATTGTTGATTTTTTGTGATGTTGCTGCTATTGACAGAGACACTGATCGCGTTTTCTCACTTGGAGAAATTGTTGATGATTGTGTAGCAGTTTTAGTTGTTGGGGAAGGTGGGACAGGGGGAGGTGTTACCGGCTTTTCTTTTGCAGTTTTAACTGCTGCTCCAGAATGCTGTGTTTGCTGCTGCTGCTGCAGCTGTTGCTTAGCTTGAATCACAGTAATTGTATTTGTTGTTGATGATGTTGTTGATACTTGTTGTTGTTGTTGTTGCTGTTGATTAGTATTACAGGTAGTGCTCTGTGATTTGGTGCGTATGCGCAAATTGTTGGCCTTCTTCAGCTGCTTTTCGCTGCTTGCGTTAGTTACTGGCGCATTTTTCTCCTTTTCTTTGTCCTTCAGTTGCTGCTGCTGCTGCTGCATCTGCAATTGTTGTTTTTCCTTACGGATCAAGTCGAATGAGCTTATCACATTATTTTGCAACTTGCGGCTATTCCATTCATCTGAGTATAAATTACTCATATTGGTTGTACCGCTTTGGCTTTGACTGTGAAACAGTTGTCTTTTAGGTGGGGCTACGGATGGTGCCGTTGCAACACCACCACCAACTCCAACATTGTTAATATTATTATGAGGTTGTTGCATTTGCACCTTAGCATGTTTATTGTTGCCATTGTTGTTGTTGCCGCCATTATTATTGTTGTTGTTGTTGGTATTGCTGGCCTTTGTACCACCTTGGTTGGATTTATTATTATTATTACTATTTGTATTGTTACTTATATTTAACTTAATACCATCGATATCACCCATAGATTTGTGGCGTTGTCTTTTATTATTATTATTACCACGATTGCAATTGGCATTGCTCTGGTTGTTGTTGTTGTTTTGGTTATTATTATGCATTTTATTATTGTTGCTCACAGATCCGTTTCCATTATTATTTAAGGCAATATTCTCATTGTAAATTCGGACATTACTACTTATACCATTATCCATAATATTATCTTTTTTACAATTATTGTTATTATTATTCTTTGACATTAACATTGATGTGGGTGATGTATTTTTTGCAATTATAATCACACCTCCGATTCCACCGCCAACAGTTGGTGGTGATGATGATGATGAAGCTGATAAAACTGATCCTGCAACTCCTTGTGTTGTTGTTGTACTATTATTATTATTATTTATATTGGTGGGTGGATATTTGCGACGAGTCTCGATACCAGATCGATTGTCATTCACCCATTTTTTGAGTCGCTTCACAAATGGCATAATCATAAAGAATGAATTGGCATTTAGGCCAAGATTAGTTTTTGATATGGCATCGTTTTTATTTATTGGTAACGAATCGATTGGGAACCAATCACAGCATTTGATTTCATTGCGAGTACGCGGTGAGAATTGTGTTTGTAATGGAACATTACGCACAATATATAAGCGTGTATATTGATAATTGATAACAGCCTCAATATAATCATTTGGTACAATTAGTCCGGTTATATCGTAGCCAGTTTCTTCATATACCTGTGAGTGGAAGAAGAAAGTTTCAAATAGATTTTTATTTTTCGTTATATCGAATAAAATCAACAAATATAATAAAATGATATTTGAAAACTTTACGATGATTTTCTGTGGTCGCTAGTTATTAACAAAAAGTTGACTCAACAACTTTTGCTGAGAAAACGCAAGCTTTTGTCAATCACTTTGAGGATAGTTTCAAAGACCGCCCTCGCTTTCACCTTCCAAACTTTATAGAAGAAGTTGAAACTTACTTTGAGGATAAATCAGCAACCACCGTAACCGAGACGTTATTCAAAGAAGAAAACCCCTCATCGGAGCCGATACTGACAGATGTTTTCCCTTCCTTCTGAACAATTAGCTGACATTATCATCCAAAAAATCAGCACGAAGCGAAAATATTTCTAATTACGAACTTAAAAAGTTACCAAATCTTGCTATTTTCCGGAATTTAATCTTCAACAACTGTCTGAACAACAGCTATTTCCTGCAGCCGCCAAATGTGGAAGGATATCGGCTAATTTCGTTGCTCTGTTTTATGAGCAAGATACTGGAGGCGTTAATAAGCAAAAAAAAACTAATCGTTTTCTGTAGAGAAAGAGATGTCATAAGGGATTTCCAGTAAGGCTTTCGAAATAAACACTATACCCTACATTCACAACTGGGTTACGGGTGTTACACTTGGACTCAAAAAAAAGGAAACGACTGTAGCGTGCTTATTGTATTGGATGAAAGGATTACTATTCAAACTCTCGGAACTTGAACTTCCTAATCACTTGGTATAAATAGCAAAAAGAAGATAAACAGCGAAAAGCCCGAACTAAATTTAGAGATAACACTAGTAGTCAAATTTAAGAAGCATCCTAAACGTGCATATCCTGTTTCTTTCAATGCAATGCATACATAGACATCCAAAAGAAAAGTTGTTGGAATGGGGCATTTATAAATATTTATCTTTAACATTAACATCACCCTCATAGCAGTATTTTGGGTGGCTAAACAATGATTGCGATGCTTTTTTCTGTTCTTTTTATAAAAAAAAAACAATGGTCCAAAAATGGCTCCAGCATAAAATCCGAACGAAACAATCGCGCGTCAATGCATTTGTTTCTTAACAATTACTCGTGAGTTTTCTGAACCCCATCAAACCCATTCTAACTAACTGGTCCATTCCTGACTACAGCATCCTATCATACACAACGGTCACTACATCGCCTAATTCCTAAAATGCCCAACCACAAGTTTATGATTTACCGTCGCGTCGAGAGACAGGTTAGTTTAACCCTATTGATGACAAAGGTTGTTGCGACCTCACTCCTCTATAGTACGAGAGGAACCGCAGAAAAGTAAATCTTCGATATTTTTGTAGAATATAAACAAAAATTAATGCGGGTGCGTGTTAAGAGAAATGGTGGGGGCCTACAATTTTATGCCGATTACGATCGGCAAATTAGCATCTTATTTCATGACAAGATGTATTTGGAGGATTTCTGAATTCCCTATTGTTGAGCCAACGAGATTTAATTTAGTAATAACTTAGTTTTAAGTCTGCTCTGGTTGCAAAACAGGAATAAAAATAAAACAAAAAGTTGATTGAAATATTCTTTCAGTGCATTAAAAAACGTGTTTGTCGTCAGAATTCAACTAGAGGGCTGACTGCATTGTTGAAGCAGAGGTTACAATATTTTTTGTTTCCCTTTTATACTTTTTCAGTCTTTCGTTCATGGATTTTGTTTTTTTTTTTTTTTTTTTTTTTTTTTTCTAAACAATAATATCACGATTATTATTCGTCGTCTGAATCATACAAGCCTCGCGAAATAGCATTACAAAACTTTAAACATACGGTTCATTAAAGAACAACAAATAGGGATGACTTCAAAGCTATTTGCGTTCGATAATAAATAAACTCTGTCATTATCTGAGTTGCATTTATACATATCAAATATACTATCAACAAAGTTTTCCTTATCATAAAAAATAAACATGCAGGTCAATAAAATAAATTACACTCGTTTAGCCCCGCCGATGCATTTTTAAAAAATATAAATATTTACCTCTCTTGTGGCACAATGAACTGGATCTTCGGTTTCATTAACTTTCCCTTTGGGAAAGCCCCATGAGCTTTTTGCCCAATAGGATTGCACAAGTAACACATAACTGAGATCTTCCGATATCAAAATAGCTCCATAAGTAGGAACAGATAGTTTATAATTTTTCCAGTCTTCTAAAATTTTATCTATTGTTGACAAATGTTTTCGAAGAAATGGAATATGCTACAAAAAAAAAAGAAATACAAATACAAACAATTAATCAAAATCTATACTAATATGACAAATTTAAATTTGTTCATACCTGAAATAATTGCATAGCAAACTGCTTAATGCCGCACGGCAGCAGTTTCTTCTCCTCAATTGCACAAAAGAAATCCAAATAGAACCAGTGTGCCAATTCGATTTGAAAGCATATCCGGATTAGATCGGTGCGCTCATCATCGGGCACATTAATGATGAAACGACTGGCTAAATCGTCAAGTATATCGGACGGAATTGCATTGTTCTTCGATATTGATGAAGTTGATGATGATGATTGTGCTGTTGCTGTTGTTGATGGGACAACTGCAAGAGCTACTCCTGCCACTGCTACCGCTGAAACTAATGTTTATTGTTTTGATTTTTAATAAATGTTTGTTTGCTGTATGACGAATATTTTTTTATTAATTTATTTATTTAAATATAAAGAAGGCAAATACTATTGGACTACTAATGTAGATATACATTGACATCTCCTTTGAAATTCTCTCCAACTTTCCTAAACTCTCGCAATGTGCTCAAAAATTTTAAGAGTATATATGTATAATCCATTTAGTGCGCCCTAAATTTATTATTATTTTTAATTTTTTTGTAACAGTTTGTTCCATCTAATACCCCTCGATATTTATGACAAACAAACGTCTACAAGAATGGCCATTCCTCTTAAAGCTTCCTCGCATTAGAACAATAACGAAATTGGCCACTCCACAATTGCTGAATTCATTAAGATCAATGCTAAGCAACATAGACCACACCATTCCACAATAACAGTTCGATAAAAACTTTCAAGTTGCTATGCCTCCCGGATCCGTATGGGAGGACTTAACATTCCTTGAAGACGAATTGATCCATTTCAATACTGATGGATCAAAAACTGATGATGGAGTTGATACACATGTGTACTCAGGCAGACTAAACTGAAGTCTTTCCTTTTGCCTTCCTTATCACTCAAGCGTGTACCAGGCGGATCTTTTTGCGATAAAACAAGTCCTGTCTTGGCTCAAAGAAAACTTTATTTCAAATAGTGATATCCGCATCTTCTCAGATATCCAAGCCGCTATTAAATCTCAGGACTCTGTCTCTACAAACTCTTCAACAGCCCTTAACTGCTGATTATCTCTCAAGGAGATGACACAGTAGTTCCACATTTACATTTGTTGGTGCCGTAAAACTGTAAAACTGATCAAATCGCCAAAGTGAAACTACACTACCTATTTTGCCAAATTAAAGAAACATACCCATCGCTACATGCAAATTTATGCTGAAACAAGCAGCAAACCAAAGATGGAACAACATAACCACTTGTCTGCCGACAAAACAAATCTGGCCACAGCGGGATCTGAAGCACTCTACGTGTTTGTATTCTTGAAGCAGATTACACATCAGCTCCGTTATAGGTGTCATAACCGGACACTGTTTAATAGGTAAACTTCATCTAGGAGAGTTCTAATATAATAATCCTAACAACCTGGCAAATACAGACATTAGTTGTCTCGCAGGCTTCGTAAGGAGCTCTAAGTGGTTCAACGTAAGCAGGGAGAAAGTCTATTTGATTCATGTGGCATCACAATGAAACAACTTATGATCCAAGTTCGTCAAGCGTTCACCCTGACAGCCACGCTTGTAATAATTTGTCGTTTCAGCATCGGTCGTAATTGAGTATGAGTAGGGTTCACGATCAGTGTAAAAATTGAGCAGTTATTTTTTGAGAGAATTGAAAAGCAAAAACCATCAAGGGAATTGTAAAAAGTGATTTGACGATCAAAGGAGAAAGGAGGATATTTTGTCCAAGTGCTACAGTGAAATCTGTGTTTCCTCTTTTACATTTTATATATTCCAATGGCGCTTATTCTTTTATTTGTATTTATATGAATTATCGATTTGTATTTCAATTTAGCTGAATTCCTTTGCTAAAGACCTATTTTCATATTTTTTGGTTTTCGGCTACACGGTGGATCCCCTAAAGCTTATTAAAATTTGGATTTTTTATCCTGAGTTTTTATTATTTTGTATTTAGATTTGGATTCTAATTTTACCTTATCTACTAAAATTCTTGGCAGATTCTCTTATTGTACAGAGCTTGTAATTAAACATTTTGTTGATTTTTTTTATTCTATTTAATAATCAATGATTTTAATCTACATTCTTTCACTGACCCTAGTTCAGCTGCTATTTTTAGTCCTGCTACTTGTCTGCACTTCTTTCTGATTTTGTTGCGCTAGTTGGGTTAAGATTTATTATGATGAAAAATCTCAAAATCACTTCGTCAATTACGGTTTAAAATTGTATCATTCTTAAGTTCTCGAATGGGGAACGTTTAGAAACTATTGAAGGTGGTAATTTTAAGAGCACTTACTCGGCCTTTCGGTAGTAATAATCGACCTAGCAGAAACCAAGTTCTATAGTGGATAAATTGGAATCAACATGTATACCCTATTGAACGCTCCTTTGTCAGCGATCCTCCTGATCTAACTACCGAAAATATCCCTTTGGAGTATCGCATTTAAATGCAAGAATATTTTCCCAAAGTTACTGCCTCTTGCAAGCAAGTTACAAAATCTCCAAGAGTATCTCTCGCAGCAAATTGTAGTTCCCATTCCTGCTAACACGCACACACGAAAGCGGGGGTTGTAAGCCTCTTAATTAATTATTAATCATTACTAGATCAAGAAGACTGCTGAACCGAGAACTTTTGACCATTTAAAGCCATGAAAATTTTCCCATTGAGATTTGGAAAAATCTGAACGCAATCTCATATTTACATAATTGTTATGGTCTAAATGAAAAAAAAAACCTTTTCTAAGAATAACATTTAGGGCATCAAATTTGATACAAATATTTTTCAGCAAGAAATTCAATGATGACATTTCACTAGCAGCTGAAGGTATTCTTGAAAGAACCACTCTATTACAATTTCCGCAAAATAAAATTGTCTTTTTAGAGCACTTCAAACAAAGCCAAAGACGAGTTATAAATGGAGGGCTCACAGCTGAACCGAACCAAGTCATTTTAAAAAAATCCAAAACCAACGCCAAAATTTCCGCAAAATTGACCTCTATTTAGAGCTGTAATGAACTATGTATAGTTTATTACAGCTCTAAATAGAACTATGTAGCTCTAAATGAACTATGTAGTTCATAACAGCTCTAAATAGAGGTCAATTTTGCGGAAATCCTTGCGTTAGTTTTAGATTTCTTTAAAATGACTTGGTTCGGTACAGCTGTGAGCCCTCCAAATAAAGAATTATTTTCTAGATTACAGGTTTACCCCACATCTTTGTATAGGTAAATCTATTTCCAAAGAGGTGGCCAGATTTGAGACGAGCGGTTCGGTAATCAATAAGCCAACAATCATACAGCAAAGGAACGCAAGACCGGATGAGAACTTCGCCGAGGTCCCTGAAAGTCTTTAGTAGAACCCAAGGCAGTCTATTCTTCGCGGTGCACAAGAAATCGATCTTTCGCAGACTTCAACTTGGCAAATTTTGTTCGGACCTACACCCGTATAAGACAAGCGCTGCAGAACTATGATACCAATTTCTTATGAACCAGAAGGAACTATACGGACCTAGACGACATGTAGTTCCAACAGAATGATGCTACGCCCAGCGAAAGCCACGATTGACTTTCAAAAGTGACGTGAATTGACCAGCAAAGTCAAGCGATTTGACCCCGCTAGACTTTTTCCTTAAGTCGTAAATCCATGCGAATAAAACACAATCGACCGATTCTCTTAGGGTGAACATAACACATGCCTTCGCCCAAATGCAGCCCGATCTAAGCGGAAGTCTTTGAAAATTAAGCCACTAAGATTCGTGCTTCCGTATTTAACCAAGGCGGGCATTTGAACGATTTCCTATTCCATACAAAATGGCATATACATACTATATTATATTTTTTTAAATACCTCACACACCCCTCTTGTTTTATTCCATTTCAACATCTAGCCGCCTTTATTCGAAAGCCCTTTATATATAAGTAGAAGTCTGGGACTATTTTTAAAATTATTTTGAATCACATTACAGGGATCTACTGTACAAATATTTAAAGTTTTTTATTTAAAGTAAAAATTACCTGACGTTGCTGATGTTGCTGACGAAGGAGCGGCTGAAGATTTGTGTTTTTGTGGCATAAGACTATTGTTGCTGTTGCTCTTGCTGACTCCAGCAGCAGGTGCAGGTGCAGTCGCTGCGGATGCAACAGCCGACGCTGCCAGCGACGACAGCGTTGTAGAGGTAAATGAGAAAATATGACCGCTCTTTCCATTGCAAGTGGCTGGAGTACCATATCCTCCTCCCGCAGTAATTGTTTTCGGTGTAAAACCATTCATTCGTGCGACCGAATTTATCGCTATTTCCATCATTTTTGTTTTTACAAAAAAACACAAGCTTCTCCTCTTAAAAACTATTTAACTTAACTTTTATACTGCACAGAGTTTTACAAAAAAAAATTAAATAAAATAAAAAGGAAACAGAAAAATTGATTTCAAAAATGCAGAGTGCCACTTCCTTGGGGATTTTCTTGTTTTAAAAATGTTTTTTTTTTGTTTTGTTTTTGTTTTATAATCTAACGGTTTTTGAATCTTTATGTGATTCCGTTGTCGTTCTCGAAGGTGCTGCTTTTGCTTTGTGAAAATTGAGAAAAACTTTCAAAAACATTTGTTTTTCTGGGGATTTTCACTGCGTTTTCCAAATTCCTCTTTGGATTTTTGTTTTATTTTCTTGTTCTTTTTGACACTGTTTTTTTCAACTCAGGAAACTGTTGTTGTTCCCGTGTTTTGTCAAGTCGCTCACTGGGTGGCGCTGCTGGTGCTTTTCCCTTCTTTTTGTTTCTCTTTTTTTTGCTGGTCAACTTTTTTGTTCTTTTTTTTTGACGAAAGCAATTCCAATAGCAAAATAGAATAAATATTTTACTACTTACTTTGGAAATTTATGCAATTGTCCACACAAAATAAAGGAAGGAATTTTATTTTTAAATATAAATGGAAAAATAGTTAAAATAATTTCTAGGGTCACAGAGTAGCAGCAAAATAAGAAAAAAAAAATTAGAGAGCGAGAAGAACAACGCACACACTAGACAGACAATAGAAAAATGAAATGATTTTTTCTTCGTTTAAACTTTCAATAAAATCACTTTTTTCTGGGATTTTTTTTTGTTTTACTTTTGCTTTATGGTAGTTTTGCACTTTTTTAAAATGTAATTTACACTTAAACTAGAGAATATTTTGTATTAATTTTTACATTGGAGAACTTTAATAATGCGAACTGGTAAATTTAAAATTATGGAAAAATTCTTCTCCGTCGCAGGTTTTCTTCGCTTCACACTTTTTCTTCCATGAAAAATATTTTTTCAACGAATATGGCTGATTTTGTGTGTGTGTGGGTTGCGCCTTGCGCGAACGATACTCGAAGTATAATGAGGTTTTAGCGAGAGTCGAGTAATTTTGACAGGGATGATATATTCCGAAAAGTTAAGGTATAATTACATAATTGAATTTTCAGTTTATTAAAATGAAACATATATGAGACTCGGCGCATACACACAACTCGATTTGGGCAACTGTGTTTTGACACAAACTAAACGTTTGCCTGAAATCATTTAGCTATTTAGTGAAATACATAATCATATGCACCTGCAAGCACATTCAACTTAATAGTCGAGTTGTTTTCTAAGAGAGAAGAAGATAAAAGTGTAAATGTGACTGAAATGTTGCATGAGCGCACTGCTCTATCGACTGGTGATTAAACTATTTGATTTTGATCACAGTTGCCAGAGCGCGCCTAGCCTTATACCAATTTCGTGGTGGTTTTCAATTATAGGTCTATAGGTGTGTTTTACTATATATAGATTCGGATCTGAATTAATTTTTATTAAGTATTGTACGCTATTCACACCAAATCAAAATCTAGATTTCGAGAAAAATTCTCAAAATCTCATCCAAATCTATTAGATTTCCCATACATTAGCCGTGTTTTTTGGAATAGTTATCTGTAGTACAGTAGGATTTTGTATGAATAACAAATACAACATGTGCAGTAGGATCACTGCCGATACGTAAAATCTCTATCCGCAGCAGGATTTCACTTCTCCTTTTATCGGCAGTGATCCTACTGCGGATGTTGTACTCGTTATTCTTATAAAATCCTACTGTACTACCGATAACTTTTCCAAAAAAACACGGCTATTTTCAGATTTCCAAATCTACTAGATTACGACAAAATCTCCTCAAAATCTACTTTCAAACACAAGATTGTCAAAACAAACAAACCTTTAGAAATGTGCTGCTTTGTCAGCAAATTGTCAGCAAGAGAAGAGGTAGATAAAAAGCAGATAATGGAGTCGAGTCTCGAGTGACTATTTGAAATTTGAATTGTGGGGAGAGAAGGAGAGAAGATAAATTATATCCGAGAAAGCAGGATAAATGGACAGAAACGTCAAATAAAATCCTGGTTCTGTTTAGTGCGAACGCTTCAATGAGATTTCGTAATCTTGTTGCTGAAATCCGAGATTTTAATTCGGTGTGAAAAGCCTATTTGTTACTGATGGAATGGGCGCTGAACCTTAAGTCAGATACTTTAGATGCCATCCCTGTTCTTGAATTCGTTTTTGCCTTTTGACGTTTTGTATCTTTCTTTGGAGATTCGTTTTCGAAGCGCTGAAGGAAGAGGTTGCACTAAATTTTTAGTCTACGATTTTTATTCCACGATTTTTTATTCTTGCTACCTTTTATTAATAATAATTTAAACAACTGTTTTTTAAAGAAATAAAGATTAAAATTGAGAACTTAAAAATAGTGCCTTGAAGTTTCTTGCTTTGAAAGTTACTGTGAGTAACATTTTCTAAAAATTTAGTAAAAGAAAAAAGTTATTCGGCGTACACGGCGTTGCGATGGAGAATAATAAAATGGCGGGTGACTGCAGCAGCTGCAAGAGGAAAAACGAAGTTGATGACATGGTATCGTGTGACAAATGTTCTTTGTGGTATCACTACGGATGTGCAGGCGTCGACGATTCAGTTAAGGATCGCGATTGGACATGTAGAAAGTGCCAAGGGGGTAGACGTTCCTTGGAAGGAACACCGACCCAGAGAAGTATCTCTACAGCAGAACAATCACACGATACCACGATGGTTCCGACTACGCATAGTGTTAGTTCCAGTAGAAGCAGGCAACTACTACAGCTCGAACTGCAGCTGCTCCAAGAAGAAAACGAATTGAACGCGAAGATGTTGGAAGAGAAGGAGCGAAGGCAACGGGAGTATTTGCAGAAGAAATTCGAGTTGCTAAAGATAAAGGCACAGAGCGACGATGGCAGCGGTTACGCTGTAACGAATGCACGTACGAAAGTTGAAGTCGTGGTAAATAATGCGTTGGCGGCTCGTGATCGGACTGAGAGTTGGGTTGCTCAAACAAAAGGCGAGTTGGAACCAGAGGAAACAAGAGAGGCGTTAACCCAGAGTCAAATGGCATCCAGGAAAAGTTTGTCAAGGGATCTTCCAGTGTTTACAGGCAAGTCGGAGGAATGGCCGGTCTTCATTAGTTGTTATAGAAATAGCACTAGGTTGTGCAACTATTCGAACGACGAAAATCTTATTCGGCTGCAGAAAGCCTTGAAAGGGAAAGCATACGAGGCAGTGAGCAGCCAATTATTGTTGCCTTCATCAGTGTTTAATGTTATAAGCACATTGGAAATGCTATTTGGTCGTCCCGAGCATATTATAGAAGACCTTATAATGAAGACCGAGAATTTTCCCAACCCAAAGAGCGAGCGACTAGAAACACTTATTTCGTATGCTTTGGCAGTACGGAATTTGAGTGCTACAATGGAAGCCTGCGACTTGACGGATCACATCAACAACCCGGTACTCTTGAGGAAATTGGTTGACAAATTACCTTCAACGATGAAGATGGAATGGGCAATGGGTGTTTCGACCGGGACTATAGTGAAGAATTTAGTTGGCTTCGGAGACTGGATGCATACAAGGGCAGAAGCAGCAGCGGCAGTGACGAGGTACTCGGACGAAGGCAACAAGTCCTACAGGCGAACGGGACATGTTAATGCGCATGCACAAGAAGAAAACAAGAAAGAAAATTCAAGCCCGAAAGAGATTAATGCCAGAATGTCGTGCTATATGTGCAATCGAGGTCATCGATTGGTTGACTGTGACAGCTTTCATAAGTTGTCTGTTCAAGAACGAACTCAACTCGTAGAAAAGAAAGAACTTTGTTTGTCCTGTATGAAGCATTCAAAACGAGTCAAGTGTGGCAATGCCAGAAGATGTGACATTGGTCAATGTAAGATCAGACATCATCGTTTATTGCACGACGAAGGTAAAAGCAGTGTTGCATCATGTCATTCTCATCGAAACGAAAACGAAACTGGCCCGCTTTTTCGAATCTTACCGGTTGTTTTGCATGGCAACGGAAAGAATGTGCATACGTATGCCTTTTTGGATAGTGGTTCATCGCTTACACTGCTCGAAGAGTCAATTTCGAAGCAGCTGAATTTGGTGGGTACTCCTAAGCCTTTGTGCCTTCGTTGGACGGCCAATTCTTCTCGTAGAGAAGACGATTCGAAGGTTGTATCGCTGACGATCTCATCTGGTGGTGCCGAGAAAGAGAAATTTCCTAGCCTTCGACTCAATAACGTTCGAACAGTAGAGACGCTTGCTCTTCCATCACAGTCATTGACACCTGGGTTCCTAAAGAAGTTCAGACACCTACGAGATTTGCCTTTATTACCGTATGAAAAGGCTGAATGCGGAATTTTGATCGGACTGGACAATGAGAAGGCGACTGTTCCCTTGAAAATACGCGAAGGAAAATGGAATGCGCCTTTAGCGATCAAAATCAGGTTGGGTTGGTGCGTCAGCGGTGGCAACGAGCAGGATCTTGGGTCTCACACTAATCTCCAGATTTGTGAATGCGAAGAAGATTTACATGAATTGGTAAAGCAGCATTTCATCCTCGAGAACAGTGGAGTCTCGTCAGTACGAACGTTAACAAGTGAAGACAAAAGAGCCAGAGAAATACTCGAATCGACGACGAAACGAATTAATGGGTCTTTTGAGTGTGGGCTCTTATGGCGGCAGGATGAATTCACTTTGCCGAACAGTTTCAACATGGCACTTAGACGACTGTGCTGCTTAGAGAAGAAGATGCAGTCCAATCCAGAAGTTTTTTCGAACATCAATCAGCAAGTTTTGAATCTTGTGCAAAAGGGCTACGCGAGGAAATGCAATGAAGATCAGCTACAGGTGAATTCAAAGAAGACGTGGTTTCTGCCTACATTCATTGTAACAAACCCGAATAAGCCAGGCAAAATTCGATTGGTTTGGGACGCAGCTGCGTCCGTACAAGGTGTTTCGTTGAACAAGATGCTGCTGAAGGGACCTGACCAGCTGAGAGAGCTTCCGGTAGTGTTGTTTGGATTTCGTTCAAACAAGGTGGCGATAACTGGGGACATTGAGGAGATGTTCCACCAAGTACGAGTGCGAAAGGAAGATCAGAGTGCCCAACGCTTCCTTTGGCGCAATGGCGAAGTTGATCGAAGTCCAGATGTTTATCAGATGGAAGTTCTTACCTTTGGGGCTTCGTGTTCACCTAGCATCGCACTTTACGTGAAGGATACCAATGCTTCCGAATTTGTTGATTTGTATCCGCGAGCTGTTCAGAGTATTTTGGAACATCATTACATGGACGATATGCTTGACAGTGTGGCGACTGTTGATGAGGCTGTTCAACTGGCTGGCGAAGTGAGCCAAATTCATTCCAAGGCTGGATTCAGAATAAGGGACTGGATGTCAAATTCTAAAGAGGTGCTTTCCGCGCTAGGGCAAACAATGATGGATAAGAAACAGCGTATCGAGTTTGACAATGAGAAAAACATAGCAAATAAGGTTTTGGGTCTGTGGTGGCGACCATCTGATGACGTTTTTACTTTTTCGTTGCGATTCATCAAGACGCAAGAAGAGATTTTGAACGGAAGCAATTTGCCAACGAAGCGTGAGTTATTAAAAATCTTAATGTCAATTTTTGATCCCTTAGGTTTTCTGGCCTTTTACTTGGTTCGCATCAAAGTACTTCTCCAAGATGTGTGGCGTCAGAAAATCGATTGGGATGACTGTATTGATGGTTCGTTGGTCAACAAGTGGGAGTCATGGCGAAGACTGCTCCCGAATGTAGAACATGTGAGCATACCGAGATGTTACAGCACACTGCCAGTTGATGACGAGACTTTGATTCAACTTCACGTCTTCGTAGACGCAAGTGAGGAAGCTATGGCGGCGGTAGCGTACTACAGGTTTTCAAATGGGTCCAAACGAGAATGCGCGTTAATTTCGGCAAAAAACAAGGTGTCCCCATTGCAGCCCGTTTCCATACCAAGACTTGAGTTACAGGCGGCTCTTATTGGTGCACGACTTGCAAAGACGATTGCAAAGGGGCATACATTTAACATAAGTCAACGTTTTTTTTGGACGGACTCTAAGACCGTATTACAGTGGCTGCGTTCTGATGCCAAAATGTACAAGCCATTCGTGATGTTCCGCATCGGTGAAATTCAAGAGAAGACCAGACTCAGCGAGTGGCGATGGGTTCCAACGGGGTTGAATGTAGCAGACGATGCTACCAAATGGTCCAAGGAACCATGTTTTGAGAAGAAGAGCAGATGGTTTAATGCTCCTGATTTTTTGATGCAGCCAGAAGAGGATTGGCCAGCAGAGGCTCCCAAAAAGGAGAGAAGTACGTGTGAACAAGAACTGCGGACAAAGTACGTTCTGGTGATAAAGCAGGATAACATTAAGGTGGATAGAGGCATCCGGTCGCTGGTGATAGACTTTGAACGATACTCTACTTGGGAACGACTTCGCAGGATAGTTGCGTACGTCATCAGATACTGCCAAAATCTTTTAAAGAAGGTCAATATTCGACGTTTAGCCAAATCAACATCAACCGTGGTGAATCATCTGGGGTCATCGAGTCTATCTATTCAAGCGGAGGAGCTTTCAAAAGCAGAAATCGTTTTATGGAAGATGTCTCAATGGTCGGAGTTTTCGGAAGAAATAATGATGCTCAGGACAGGAATCCAAATTCCGAAATCGAATCAATTGTACAAGCTGAATCCTTACATTGATGAAGAAGGAATCCTGAGACTCGAGGGACGAATTGACTATGCAGATTTTGTCAACGAAGATACTAGACGACCAGTAATTCTATCAAGAAAGAGCAGGGTGAGTTTTTTGATTGTCGATTACTTTCATAGACTTTTCAAACACCACTGTGATGCTACGGTGTATAACGAAGTAAGACAACAATTTTACATACCGACTTTGAGAACCCTGGTAAGAGCAGTTCGCATAAAATGTGCCCATTGCTGTGTCAGAAATGCAAAACCCAGGATTCCTTTGATGGCGCAGCTACCACCAGCCCGGTTGGGAGCTTTTCGAAGACCCTTTACGTACATCGGAATCGACTATTTTGGCCCTATGTTGGTTGTACAAGGACGAAGTCAGGTTAAGCGATGGGGCGTATTGTTCACTTGCCTCACAACCAGGGCAATTCACGTTGAAGTAGCATTTTCACTGGCTACAGACTCCTGCATCCTCAGTATTCAGCGTTTTATTGCAAGGCGAGGTTTACCATCCGAAATATACTCAGACAATGGGACGAACTTTGTCGGCGCCGAAAAGGAGTTAAGGGATCAGTTCCAATTCGTCAACAAAGAGAAACTAGCGCGGAAATTCATCTCTCCTCGAACGAAGTGGTTTTTCAATCCACCCGCTGCGCCACACATGGGTGGCAGTTGGGAGCGGCTAATCGGGACAGTCAAGAAAATCCTGAAAGATGTGTTGGTCAACAGGCGTATGAACGATGAGACACTTCACTCATCACTGGTCGAGATAGAAGCTGTAGTAAACTCCCGCCCACTCACCTACGTAACTCTGGGTCACCAAGATGAAGAAGCCTTAACTCCCAATCATTTCATTCTGGGATCGTCAAATGGTAACAAAGGTCTGGTTGAAGACAACGATAGAGAGCTGCTTTCGCGAAAAGACTGGAGAAAAACTCAACAAGTGGCGAATCTGTTCTGGAAGCGCTGGGTTCGGGAGTACCTTCCTACATTGACAAGAAGAACCAAATGGTTTGAAAAAGCCAAAAAATTAAAAAATGGCGACGTTGTTGTTGTCATCGACGAGAACCTTCCGAGGAGCACTTGGCCAAAAGGCATTGTTGTCAACACCATTGAATCTAGTGACGGGCAAGTAAGGAGAGCTACGGTCAGAACAAAGGATGGCTGCTACGACAGACCAACGGCGAGGTTAGCGGTGCTGGACATCAGTTGTGAGACTAACAACAAGGTGGATCAGGCCCCCTTGCTGGGGGGGGGGAATTGTTACTGATGGAATGGGCGCTGAACCTTAAGTCAGATACTTTAGATGCCATCCCTGTTCTTGAATTCGTTTTTGCCTTTTGACGTTTTGTATCTTTCTTTGGAGATTCGTTTTCGAAGCGCTGAAGGAAGAGGTTGCACTAAATTTTTAGTCTACGATTTTTATTCCACGATTTTTTATTCTTGCTACCTTTTATTAATAATAATTTAAACAACTGTTTTTTAAAGAAATAAAGATTAAAATTGAGAACTTAAAAATAGTGCCTTGAAGTTTCTTGCTTTGAAAGTTACTGTGAGTAACACTATTAGTAGGTGTGTTTTTTTTGCAAGTCCATATAGAATTGTAAAAAAAACGACATCGGGATCTATGAGCTTTTTTTCCACATAGCTGGAAGCACTGTGTACGCTATGACATTTGTCAGCCATATTGACGACTAGCATCAACCAGCATCCAAAAGCGTCACGTTTGACGTCTCTGAGCAAATTATCAATAACATATATAGATAATACTATTTTGGCATCACCATTTTTATCGGGTCTTAGATTAACTCTCGATAATTATCTGGTCTTAGCTAACTCTGTATAGATTTAAGTAGTTGTTGCATTTGCATGTAAAGCGCTTAATCCCGATGTCGTTCTTTTCTACAATTCTATATGCACTTGCAAAAAAAACACACCTAGTATCTCGCTATCGTATGACTCTTCGACATTTCGTCGGCTGAGAATTACAGGGTTCTATGTCGACCGACCCCCATTTCGAGTTATTCAACTTTTAAGTTTTTGATGCTCAGATTTCGTATTAAATGGCTATTGATTTACATTCGAATGATAACAAACGATAGATTATTGATAATAACTAATAAAAATATAATTTATTTGTTTATGTGTTGAGGAATTTCCTTTTAATTGCAAATTAAATTTTTTGCACAAAGTTCTATGAGCCAATTCCATGTAGTTCAAATTTCGGTGAAGGTTCTATGTACCACATAGAACCTTGTAATTGTTATTTAATCATATGAAGGTTTCTAACATTTAGTTTAGTCGTTGAAAAAAACTATGGTATTCATAGTATAAAAGCAGCAAAATAGAGTATCTGAAATGATTCTCCAACTAAATATAAAACAATAATCTGATTTTTACATTTTTATTATAGGAAAATATTATATAGTATTTTTAATGCATGTAGCACCTAGTACACTATATAATTAACTTCATATATTTAACAGTTCGTTAACGTAAATAAGAAAATAATGAGAATAAATAATAAATATAATAAAACTAATATTTTAATTATTGATTGAATGAATTAAAGGTACAACATTTAAATAAATAAGAAAATAAATAGTAATTTGATTAAACAAACTAAAATTTTAATTTTCATAGTATATTTTATATATATTTTACAGTTCAAGTAAATATGTGAATACATTTAAGAAAATTATAGAATATTATAAATTAATTAAACCAACAAGAATTTTAATTAATCATATTGGATATTTGTTCTTGTTTTCATTATATTTTCGAAATTTCTTTATCAATAAATTGCAGGCATGTATTTAAGCATTGCTTTAAATGGTTTGATTTTTCTTGTTGCAAGGTCATTTTTTAATTGTACCTCTTTTAAATTTGGCCATTGAAAAGACCACATATTCTTATTTCTTAAGGTTTTTGAACACTAAGTCTACACTTTTAAGAGATTTTTCAAGATGGGAAGTCTTAAAAAACACCTCGGTAAGGTTTTGTGTAAGTTGATGTTAGACAACTTTCGAAAATGGTATTAATTTAATATTTAAAATCTTACAACACTCGTACACATTTTTAAAATCTAACGGTTGCATTTGCAAAACTGTAAGATTTTGTTTTTTGAATGACAAGGGTGAATGAAAATCGCGATTCGTAAGACGCGTTGAATGCAGCTATGGGTATTACCTATTTCCTAAATTGTAGAATTTCCTGGAGTAGAGAATTTAAAATGTATATGTTGGATGTCTGGCTGATGCTTATGAAAATCAATTAATATGAAGTTTACCAACAAGTTCCGGTTTTGACATAGCACGGTTTAGAATTTTCAGCAAAGCACTAGCAATATCATTTTCTGTTCTTCCCATTGTGCTTTCATCACACAAGCAGCAATAGACGTTATTATTAAGCG
Source organism: Philhelius festivus (assembly GCA_963931855.1). Classification (NCBI taxonomy): domain Eukaryota; kingdom Metazoa; phylum Arthropoda; class Insecta; order Diptera; family Syrphidae; genus Philhelius; species Philhelius festivus. The sequence goes on from OZ007557.1 coordinate 93,872,227, forward strand.
AAAAATGTCCTGTAAAGTTATACACATTTAACTTTGAGTGGTAAAAAAATGAGCTTACATCAGCTTTTGGACAGGTAAGTACATTTTGCATGTCAAAGCACAAAACTGGAACTGTATTTTCTCTGTCAACTTGTCTTTGCTTGTATGCCTCTTCCTTTTCCTGAAAATGCGCATTATATTTCAAAACCAGCTCATCAGATACAGTGGTGTTTTCAACTGCTATTTTATGCTCCTCGCATAGATTTAATGCTTCAAAAACTCAATGCTGTCGCTAAAGCGGAATTCACCCCCATGCCGCTATCCATAAGTGACCCTTGCATTGAGGAAACCGAACAGATCTCAGTTCTCGGTATGTGCATCACAGACGACCTTGTGTGGAATGACCACATATTCGACGTTGCCAAAAACGCTGCTAAGTGTTTACGATGCAAGAAATTTTTAACCCTTTCTGATCTGGCTGTAATCTATAAAGCCTATATTCGTCCTAAACTCGAGTATAATTCCCATATTTGGGCAGGTGCTCCAATAACCCACTTGAGTCTTTTGGATAGAATCCAAAAAAGAGCTTTACAATTGATAGGTGATAGGACTAAAACAGAAACAATTGAATCTCTCGAGCACCGTCGCAATGTTTCTTGTCTTTCATTATATTACCGTTATTTTTACAAACATTGTTCTAGTGAAATAGCCAGTTGCATTCCTCCCCTAAACAATTTAACTGTACCACTCGCGCTTCGGGGAATGCTCATCAGTTTACCCTTGAGCCCAACTTCGGACGTACTGTTAAATTCAGAGATTCATTCTTTAGCCGCACTACACGAATGTGGAATGCCTTACCCGACTCTATATTTCCTTCCCATTGTGATATTCAGACATTCAAAACCAATGTGCATCGGTATCTCCTTTTAAATCCCCTCCCACTTTCCTAAACGCTCGCACTGTGATCAATCACTTGTCGATATGCATTAAATTTAACAGTTTTGTCAGATCCTGTGTTCTCTTAATACATATGAAACATTTCTGAAATTGTTAGACTTGGTTTGAGATACTGCTTGTTGCTAGTTTTTCACAAGCTTTTTGTAAACAATATCAAAAACACGAAGAAAAAACCAAAGGTAAATTGATCAACATAGAACTTTGTTGCGTTTTCGGCAATCCGATAAGAATTATAAGGTTCTATGTACAAAATTAAGGAATACAAGGTTCTATGTCAATAAGAAGATGTGTAATTTTTTTATTGGTCAAAGAGAGAATTATAAAGTTCTATCCGCCAATTTTGCTACATAGAACGTTGTAATTCTTAAATTAACTTCATTTTGGTTTTTAGAACCTTTGTTTTTTGCGTTTTACGCTTTATAGGGTGAATTAAGGTGCATATCCATGAATTCATTCGAAAGCGCTTAAAAATACGAATCCAACGACATCCATAACTCATTTTTCGTAAAAATGGCTGTTAGAACCTTGTAATTCTGGGCCGACGATTTGCAAACATCAAAAAAAGTTCGTGTACTTACTTTTTTATACACGAAATGTCATTTTTTTAGGTGTGTTCAGAAGCAATTTATTAAGAAAATTCTTTTGGTATGATACTAGTTAGAAATGTTTAAAATTAAGAATGAGTAAGTAAACTACTATATTGTTAAGTAGTATCATACTAATAACTTAATAATAGGCTATTTAATTTTTTTTAACTAAAAAAGTGGTTCTATTTTTTTACTTAAAAGAAAATAAAGCACTTATTTTTCAAAAAATATAATTTAAACCCATTTCTTAAAATTTAGAGGATTTATTAGTTTATCAGGTTTATTTTTTCTCTTTCCGCATCAAAGTCGTGAGATAATTTTAGCAGCTTTGCAGTAAGTTTTTCCCATACGAATAAATTTTGACAGCTCGTTTCTGTGGAGATAAAATTATATCGTTTCTGAGGTTATCCTCGATGGTACATGAATGCCCTTAATATAAATTTCCTATCCATTATAGAATGTTGTTTTTTTTTTTTAAATATATGGTAGAGAATCATAAGCAAGTCATAACAATTCTTAATCATTTCCTGTTATCTGCGACTGAACTAAGATAAAAAGTACTTTTCCATTCCTCCCAAGAGGCAGTACTTTTGAAATAACATTTCTATTTTAAGTTGGGATAAGAGTGCTAAAAGCGATCAAAGGAAAACAAAAATAATCTCAGAGTGTGGAAGTGGTCAAGGTGTTTAATGTGCATTGTGCATTAATTTTCGCTTCTCTCACTTCACTTTTGACGTTTTCCCTTACCCATTTGTTCTTCTGCTTCTAGCAAAAGTAAAAATTTCACTGTTTTTTTAGGTAAAGTGCAAGTGGAAGTCTGAGTCTGCCAAAAGTCTAAAAAACTTGAATTCCGCTTGTTCTGAAAAAAGTAAGTTTCCAAGAAAATAGATTACCTTCTTCTTGAAGACAAACTAAAGTTAAAATTAATAATAACTTAAAGTAGATTACAGCATTTCAATTAGAAAATCCTGAAATTCATTCATCAATCAGTTAATATACATAAATTACCGTGACACGTTTCCAAACTACCCCTTCTAATTTTTTTTCGAAAGAAAAAAGAAAACTGGATAATAAATTTGTGTTTATAGTTTTTTATCTATTAAATTCTGATTACTAAATTGAGAAATCAATAATTTAACAGTTATCAATTCAATTCCAATCAATCAAACAGTCGCTGACCTGAGAGCTGTTGAAAGTCCATCCTGTTTCTTTTGGAGATTAACTAATTATACTATAACAACAAAGATGTCCATAAATCCAGTGGTCTTAGAAGCTACCGCTAAGCATACATCTACCGTAAGTTCATTAAATTCTAACGCAAATTATTATAAATGAAAAAAATAATGTCTTGCTTTTTTTTCTTGTAAAAATTTCAGTTGATATTCATGCATGGCCTTGGTGACACAGGGTGAGTAGTGAATAGTGAATACAGAGTAGTATAGAATAAACCTTTCAAAATTAACATCCCCTTGGAAAGGTTATCTTTACAACAAAAACAATTGGTGATAATCACTGAGTACATTTTCATTTTCACACGTTATTGTCGATTCGTGTTATGTAATCGCAATTTAAGAGCAGTGAGAGAGTGATGCGATGTCTGGCTCATTTAATTTAAACCCTTGGTTGGCCAAACAAAGTTATAAAAATCAAAAAAGATTTTCTTAAGCATAATGCACACCCCCCATTTTTGTTTAACAAAAACCAAAGGCAGGTTGTGCAATTACTCTGCTCTGAGTACCTAGTTTTAACCTTGAAAAGTTCAAAGAAAGAGTAAGGAGGTGGTTTAAAGTTGGTTGGTATACACGACGGTATATGCGAGTAGGTAGGTTCGTATTATTAAAATTGTTATACATATGAGGTTAATTAATTATTAAAACATGTATGTCGTGTCGTTTTAAGGTATTTAATGTCCTTTGTTATATTTTTGTTGAACTTAATCGATTCATAAACATTTAGGAAGTCTTGGGTATTCATGTTAATAAGCCTAATAATTTTGTATTTATTTATGAATCATAAGATTAGCGGTTCTAGCTGAATCGTTTGTTTCTGGGCCGACTCAAAGTTATTCTAGTAGTCATCCGGAAATTGCATCACTGGCTCAGCCGGACCGACTCACTCATCAGACACCATCTACACTGTGCTAAACTAGGCAGTTTATTGGCTGGTGCTGAAACAGTCAACAAACAATCCTATTGAGTGATTATCCGCTCCCCGCACCGGAAGTCTACGCCAAAATCCTCAGTCCGCTAGCTCGGGATTTAAGGAACCAAACAGAGGGCACGCGACAGAAGTTACCGAAGTTCAACCTAGAGCCATTTTTTGATCTTCATTTCATTTCCGAAAGTTCGTCAATGTCGTCAAGCCCTTCGTAATGATTTTGCTCTAAATTTGGCCAGAGCAGGGCATTTGCAGAAAAAATGGAGGACTGTTTCTTTTTCCCTCTGGTCCTCACAGCTCTGACAGTTAATATTGTGAGGAATGCCTTTCTTCGCTGCATGACCTTCTATTGGCCAGTGTCCGCTACAGGTAGCTACAATCCTGGCTATGTCTTTGTCTGGTTCTGCATATCAAATCAAGCGCTCAAAATTTATAATAAGTGGACCAAATCTTTCTAGATATAATTCAGTTAGTTAAACAGCTCCGCCTACTGTTTGATTCGTTAAGAAAAATTGGGAGACTATTGCTCTTCATAACTCCGAGCGGAATGTTGACTCTTGCAGAAAGTGAATTATGAAAAATGCTGATCCTTGCCTGGCTAGCTCATCCGTTCGTTCATTCCGGTTAATGCGACAATGACCCAGAACCCAGATAAAAGTGATATTGAATTTTATATTGAGGCCAGCAAGTTCATCCCGGCATTACTGGACCAATGTGGAATTAATGCCTTTAAAAGCCCCCTAACTGTCTGTGATAGAAGCCATATTCCTTGCATGCTTCCCTGATAGCGAGTTATTTAGCTTGAAAAACGCTAGCAAAGTCGGGTAGCCTAAACGACGTAGATATTTCCAAAGTATCCATTATATAGTCTGCCCTTCTTCAACCGGGCTTTGATTTTTTAATTTTCACAAAAGCTTAATTTACATTTTATAGCCAGAATATTTTTAAACGCACAGCTGGAGATAGTCGGACTCCGACCAAATTATCTAATTTTTTATTTTGTATGTAGTTTATCCTGAAAGCAAAAGGTTGTGGGGATATAAAATAAAAGAAGCCTTCAAAAACCTCTTTTCGTCGCTTTTTAATCTGAATACCTCTGTTTTAATTTTTCACTTCACATTGTGTGACCTTTTTATTTGGATAATATGCCATTGTCCTTGAATGGCACTTGCATCGAACAAGCCGAAAAGCTCTCAGTACTCGGTATTTGTTGTAAACGACGATCTTCGTTAGAATGATTACATTCTCGAGGCCGAAAAAACAGTGCTAAATGCTTAAAAATAAATTTGATCGTGAAACAGCTCGAAGAGAACCGGGACCTAGTGACTTACAACTCATTTCTGTGTGGGACTTACCAGGAATAGAAGGGACCTTCAATTTTCTGCCGATTTCGAATGTTTATTTGAAGTGGCCAGTTGCATTCAAATACAGAGATTCGGTTTTTATTCGCACAACACGATTATGGAATAATTTACCCGGCAATTTGCAAACATTCAAGTCCAATGTTCATCAACACCTCCTTTCTCTTATTTCCCAATCGCTTGTGCTATGTTTATGTTTAACATTATACAGGCTCTCACAACATGTATTAGTTGGAAAGATGAGGGTTCCATTATGGGACTAAAGTTTACAAAAATGAAAAAAATTAATTTGGTATTAATATGGTTTGGTATTAATATGGTTTGGCCGCCTTCAATTAGACATCGTTAAAGAATTGTTGTTTATCTCATATATTCTACATAATTATCCTTTCTAAAATGCATTAAATAATTAAGAATAATTATTTGTACAGCCATGGCTGGATATCTGCATTGGGTATGGTTCGACCATCACATATGAAAGTGGTCTGTCCAACAGCACCCACTATGCCAGTTACGCTTAATGCAGGATTCCAGATGCCTTCTTGGTTTGACTTGAAGACCCTTGATGTTTCTGGGCCCGAGGATGACGAAGGAATCAGGAAAGCTTCACAAAATGTTCACTCCATGATTCAGTCCGAATTGTCGTCTGGAATTCCTGCAAATCGTATTGTTGTTGGCGGATTCTCGCAAGGTGGAGCATTGGCACTCTATGCAGCTCTCACATTTCCTCAACGATTGGGTGGTGTAATTGCACTATCGTGTTGGCTGCCATTGCATAAGCAGTTTCCTGGTATTAAAACATCTCCTGATGATGTTCCGGTAAGGAATTTTTTTTAAAATTATTTATTCTTCGTTAAACAGTTTTTCTATTTAAAAAAAAAAGATTTTCCAAGCACATGGTGACTTTGATCCCGTGGTGCCATATAAATTCGGACAGCTAAGTGCCAGTTTGTTGAAGTCATTTATGAAGAACGTTACATTTAAAACATATGGTGGTCTTTCACACTCCTCGTCCGATGAAGAAATGAATGAGATTAAAGTAAGTTTTTTTTGTTAAATATTTCCCGTGGCTTAAAAATATATTTTTTTTTTCTTTCATTCACAGACAATTCTAGCCAACTGGATAAATTAATTAGGTTGAATTTTTAAAAACAAACACACCTAAACCAGTCAGTCCTTTTAAATGAATTAGTCGTAATCGTAGTCTAAAATTTAATATCAAATAAAAAACTTAAAAACAAAAAAAAAAAAACAAAAAGCTAAACTATAACAACAACAACAGTTTAAAATAACTTCTCTACACTTAGAATTATTTATAATATATTAGAATATGAGGTCTGAAAAGAATAGCAGAAGCTGAAAGAAACTAGCTGTGTATACACACATATACATATATCATTTCAAATGAAAACAAAAACAATTTTGTATTTTTATTTCTAAATTCATACATACATTCTTGTGTTCTACAATTTAATTGGTTTATTTAAAAAAATAACAAGAACTTTTATTATGTTCCTTAAAGTTTCATTTGATTTTTAAATACACTCGAAGAGTGATAGAGATGGTAGAAAAGTACGGAGTTCAAAGAGAGCATCTTCTAACATAGGTATTATTTTTCTAAAATGGACAATGTCCCCAACAAAAGCAAACAATAAAATTGTAAAATTCTCGTATTAAAAAAAAAAAGAAAACTTTGAAATTGTATTATTAAATTAATAAAATGAATAATATTTAAAAAATAATACAGATTTCAGTGTCTTTGATTTATATTCAATGTGGAAACAGTTTTGATTTAAATATGAGCTTAAAATCAATTTTCCACTAAAATGTATCTGATGTCTAAACTTATCTCTTGAATAACTTCGTAATATTTGTTGTATCTCGTTATTTTATCGATCTTTAAGATAAAGTGCTCTAGTGATATAGCCAGTTGCATTCCTCCCCTCAAATACAATTCAATCGTAATACTCGCGCTTTTAGGAATATATATAAATTTTCTCTCGAGTCCATTTTCGAAGTTTCGATAACATGGGGTTGATGAAACTGTATCTAAGAAGCTAGGAGTTCTACATAAAACAAGAATTATGCTAGCTAGCAGGGTGGGAGTGTCTAGCCGCAGTATGTGGTATCGATCTTGAAATAGCACCAATCGAACAACAACCGCCTCAGTTGAAGAATAAGACGCAATGTACAAAAGATAAGCATCTGAAGCCAGTTCATCGATATTAAGGTGTTATAGTCGTTTGGGCTTCAGCTTACAGAAAAAAACAGTATCTGTTAAACACCAAATCAGTAGATAAAATTAACACTATTTTTAAAACGAGGGTGGAATTATTAAACTTGAATTTTTTGCCACATCGACCTGATCTGCCTTTAATATGCAGTCTGCAATATGAGGGCACGTGAGGATATCTAACACTTTCTAGCTATATGTCCAGTTTTGAGAGAATTTAGAATGAGTTGCTATAAAGCTAACCTAGATGAAACTCAATTTGTATGCTTAATCAACGAAGAGGAAGGATGGGATGTGCTTTACAATTACATTGTTGCTGCATTTCGCTATAGAAAATGTATAATAGTAGAAGTTTGTTTTAATTTAATTGTATATCAATTAAAGATAACATACATTTAAAAAAAACATACATTTAAAAAAAGTGTAATTTAAACTACAAGATAAAACACAATTTGTGCCCAGAATACCTCAGTGAACAAGCAAACACTATCTGAGAAATAATGAAAATCTAGTGATGATCATCAATTTTCTACAAAGGCTTCAATTTAAAATCAACTGCAGCAACACATACAAATTTCAAACATAAATATATTTCTTAACAAATCTAAAATGAAATAGGTATTTTGTCCAATGATTGATGATTCGAATACAAAATTTAAAATATGATCAACCTTAGATACAGTTGTAATCTACTCATCAAATTTAACTTTTTCCACCCAACAACTTTAAGGTGAAGGAAAACCTAAAAATCCCGTTCAAGTATTCCAAGCCTAGGTGCTTTTCATTAAAACGAATGATTGTTTTCTTTAACAAACAATACAAATATAAAATGAACTTTATTTCAGATTTCACAATTTATCTTAAAACTAGCAAAGCGATAATGTCGGCTTTTGGTTCCACGCACTAAAACCATTTTCTCCGAACCCTTGGCACGTTTCCACACGTTCATAAGTTTCTGCAGCCCTGGCACAGTTATATAACCAACAGCAGCAACAGTTGCTTCAATATAACTAAATTCACATCTTGTAATGTAGCCAAAAACCTCTCGAGAACACTGATTCCGGAGACTGGTGTCAGCCGAATTCTGCGGTAGCCATAGTTCACACATTTTCTTGTATTGTTCCATTACAAGAGTTGAGGTATTTGCTGGACGGATTGTGACTTTGCCTTCAGTTTTTTCCTGAAAATATGTAAATGATACATTTACACGGATATGATTTAGTATGAGACTTACCTGTTTGCGTCTCTTCTCTCGTATCCGACGTCCCCTCATTCGTTTCAATAGTTTTTTATGATTCTGTCGCAATTTTTTTCGTTCAGCTTCATTTGGATCGGTTTGAAGTGGCTCTGTGTAGATGGGATCATTTTTTTCGAACTTAATTCGTTTCAAATTTCGTTTAAAATCAGCATTTGTAGGCAGACAGATTATTGCAAAGTCACCAGGACAGCCACGAGTCTTCATTCGAAGATTGATCTGTATAAGGCACGATGGAGGTAGAACAGGGAGGGGTTTTCTCTGATTTATGGCTAAATTGAGGTTCTTCAAAAGATCTTTATCACGCAATATGAAGAAATACTTATCGGTGGGAGACCATTCTCTTATAAGCTGATCAAGAGGCGCCTTGAATGGGCTGCAAATGGAATTCTTTCGATAATTACACCTCTTGTTTGGGGGTTTTTGAAAATACTTGACCCGCAATTCTAGTTGTCGTTCAGATGATTCTTTGATTCCGGGAACTGAGTCTGGAAGAAATTGATCGGTGCCTAGTTCTCGCTGTATCGATTCGAATTCTCTCAAGCCACCCGGTTTAGCACCGCACATTATCAATGACAACCAGACGGACATTCCATAGCCAGAAGGAATTATTATATCCCACCCACAGGCATAGCTCAATCGTTTGTAGTTGTGATCTTGAGATCCTGGCCTTTGGATCAGCAACACAGGCACCGGTTGCATATCTTCCTCAAATTGACAACGTTCTCCCGGAACTAAGGAATTCTTTTCCCTCTGGGTGCAGTACTCATGCGTTGATATCATTTTGCTACATATTTGGTTTCTCAGTTCAAAGTCCCAGATTCGACTCTGATGAAGACTTCGCTCCGGGTCGAAGAGTATATCAAGCTTTGGTTGTATTGCTTCGGGTTGGGATTTCGTGCGTTTTTTTGGACGATTTATTCTAGGATCTTCAACATTCAGACCAAGAATCATATTTGAGATTAGTTCTCCTGGAGAGTTCAATCCTTGGCAGTTCTTCCAGAACTCTTCTTGGGTTGAATGGGCTTGGGAGAAACATTTATTTTTCATTGCTGATTTGAACCAATTGTCCGGCTCAGAATCTCGGATGGGTTTGACTCGCAAAGCCTTCGCAAATACAGCTTGAGATAGGGGCCCAGTAAGACGGAATCTGTTCATTGTATCTTTTAGTTCTGTAAGACATATTCCGTTTGATTGGTTTCGATATTTTGGTGCTCGTTGATAGGCAAATGTTTTGGTCACAAATTGCATCTGCAAATCTTTCTTTTTCTTTGGACTTCCATTCATTTTATCATCCTTCTCAGATTCAATTTGAACTTTCTCAATCTTAGTGCTCTGCAATCCAAAAGATTTGATTAATTCCTGAAGGGTTTCGCTGTATGCTGCTGGATGAATAAACAACCATAGAGTTCTGGTCTCGTTCTCTTCAGGTTTCCAAAGAAAACTAACTTTTCCCAAAGCACCATTCGGATACTGGCCTGCTTGAAACAGCTCAACGTTACCCTCTCTACGGCCGGACGCGAAGGTTTTAGCCCCAATGCCCAGACCGCATTTGGAGCTCGTTAACGCTCCAAAGTGCTTTACGATTTCTTCGAATTTTCCTTGAATTTCTACACAGGCATAGAAAGAAATGTCTTGCAATAGACAATGTTTAGCGGAAGCACGATAGCACGACCGATAGGTCTTATCACATGAAGCATAAGGCAGCTTATAGCCCCACTTTGAGATCATATGAAATCGCTTTGCATGCCAGATGTGCGTCTCTAGCCATGTTTGTGATTTCTGACGACGGATATACTCCTTCAGAAGATTACTTGGCTTACGACGATATTTCCTTGAAGGCCTCTTTGTGATTTGTGGTGGTTTGCCGGCTTTTGCCATTTGCGAGTTATGAATGGAACGATACTTACGTGGCAGACGTTTTGGATGATGGGACATGGCACGTCGACGCATGTGTTTCGGCAGGGTTTGGAATACCAGCTTTGTACTTGTCGGATTCCGGATTTCATCGAGGAGACTCTTGATTTCATTGATGCTGGACGCAGCATATCGGAATGTTTGTATGTGAGTTGGAAGAGTCACTGGGCCACCGAGAGAGGAATCGTATTCTAATTTATGAGAAGTCATTTTTGGGCTGGATTTACAATAATTTAGGGGATTATTTTAATTAAAATTAAGAGGAATCCCGATTTTACTCATTTCGAAATAACAACAAACACAATTTTGACGTTTTCTTATTTCTAAATGTCAGTTTGCAAACACGTGCGATTACAGTAGTTTGCCTATTCTTTGGCAGAGTACGCTTCGGTATTAAACAGGGTGGTCCATTCATTTACTGGAAGATACAAATTTAAATTTTTGTAGTGGCTACAGAATCTGATAAATGAGCTGCGGTTTGAATGAAGCTAAATTTTAGATTTTTGTTACCTCTATTACCTGGTGTAATGGGGAACTGCACTGTCTTTTTTGGCTTTTGACTCTATATTGCTCTCTAAGAATAGTTATTTATTTATATTTTTCTTTCATGTCCGGCTCAAAAGTACCCGAAAAATACCGACCGAATAAATAGATATATACAGCCGTATTTATTAGAATTCCCTAAACGCGTGAATAGTTATGCAATGCATAAGGACTTATTCATCCACTATGCAAATTCATATTTATAAAACATTTGCCTACCCTGCATAGTTATAATGAGCTTGTGTCAAATAAAGTACCAAAAAGTAAGAATCTATTACATTTAGCCTTCATAACACTCAGCTGTTTATCAAAAAACAAAAAAAAACATCTTGTCTGTCTATCGAATTTAATAAACAAAAAGGAAACTACCAAAAGCTAAAATAATTCCAACAATTAACTTTGATTCATCAGATAAAGTATGTTATTATCTCTAGCACAATACTGGAAATCAAATTGTTATTCATTTTATTATAGCTGGAATACTCCTCAGACAAGTTCTTGAGGATACAATTCAATAATGCAAGATAATAATTACAACACTAACACACCGGATGAAGAAGGATGCGTGGAGAGACATCACAAACAAATATATTTATCTATTTAATTACAAACAATTTTCAATTCAATTTGCTTTTAATATATTAGTATAACATTTTTGTTTCAATAAATAAAAATAACACAAAGTTTTAGTTTCAATATCAAGTCAAAGGCATTTTTTTTTGTTGATAATCTTTATAATTCAATGTGATGTCAAAGTGAATGTGACAGTTCAATACTAAAATGTCCTTATGTAGGCACTATTCAACCTCCAAACGCGTTTAGCTTATAATGCCCCTATTCAACGTCACATAAGTTTTATAAATAACGATTTTGCGTTTAGAGGCATTATAAGGGTTGCATAGCATTATGTACTCACTATAATGAGTTTATAAATATGGCTGATAATCTTTATTTAACAATTCAAACAAAAAACATTGCATAATAAATTCAAACAAAGAATTAATTACAAACATGGCATGAAAGCCGTCTGCCGCCTTTCATAAATTACATAGTTAGTTTTTTAGTTTTAGTTTAGTTTAGTTTATTTATTTACTTCTTCTTTTACATTAAAAATTAGCAATATAAAAAAAAAAAACAGTACAATTAGTGAATTACATCTTAATAAAAAAAAGTATAAGTACAATAATTTTACTAATTATAAGTGTTTTTCATTATAGAGAACGAAAAAGAAGGTACAATCTGTTGTCTTATGACAAGAGTCGAAAGTACCAAATAAGTGTAACTTATTCATAAGTTTAAATTGAAAATGCATTAAGAATTGTTGTGGGGTAACGAAAGAGTAAGAAAATTAAAGATTATTGTTGTGTTAAAGGGAAATTAATGTGAGAACAAATTTAAACCATAATTCTGATAATGTTGTTAACTTCTTCAAAATCAAAGTTAAAAAGCCATTTTTTAACGTTTTTATTGAATGAATGAGCAGAACGAATGCTTCGAATGTCAAAAGGTAATGCGTTAAAAAGTCTAGGTGCTACTGAAGTATAGAAGTTTAAAAAGTGATGAGAATTGTGCACTGGAATGACTGAAAGATTTCTATAGTTACTGCGTAGTGAGTAATTAGGCGTATTGTGACTTAAGAGATATCCACTTCTCAAGAAAAATATTTTTAAAACTTTAAAAAAATAAAGATGTTTAAGCGGAAGGATCCCAGAGCTGACGAATAACGGAAAGCTATGTTCATTTTTCTTTTTCATCCAGATGGTTCTTAAAATATGTTTTTGAGAAACTAACAGCGGTTGTAAATTGTTTTTAAATGTACCACCCCAACAGATTATACCGTATTGTATTTTAGATTGAACCAGTCCATAATAGATAATTTCCATAAGTTTTCTACAACAAAGTTTTCTCAAGTGAAACATAATATAAGTGGTTGATAACAAATATTTTTTTAGTGCTGCAGTGTGAATTTTCCAGTTTATTTTGCTATCAATAGTTAAACCAAGATATTTATATTCGAAAACTTGCTCGATACTAAAACACTTAGAGGAACAGTGATTATTTAAAACATTAGATGGCAAAATTATATTTATTATATTTATATGAAAATTATTTATTTATTTGGGTAGCAAGTAGTGTCTTAAAACTAATAGAGGTATTCACAATCTGGTGTAACTAGTTTTCTATTATTGTTAAAGTGTAACAGACTTATTTAACTTGTTTTAGCGACGGAGTAAAGTTACTCCGACCTTACAACGAACTTTAATCATGAAAAACTTAATTATAAAAAAAAAATATACGAGAGATAGAAGCGGAGTTAGAAATTAATAGCTATAGCTCGGCTTTCCCTAAGTGAGAGGAGGGCATATTCCTAATTGATTTACAAGTGATGGCAACTACTAAGTATATACGGTATTGAATAATAATGGAAATCAGCTGAAGATTTTTTACGTTCATTATAATCATAGTTTTAGATTGGTGATTTTTTGGTAATATAATTGCCATAAGGAAGGCGTACCTAAAACAGATAAGAAAATATTTTATAAATACTACATACCAGCTTTTATTCGTTTAAAATAATTTATTAAGTATCGGCTTACATAATTTGATATTATAATAATAATAAATAATAATAATAATAAAACATTATAAAAAATATAGAAAATATTCGAAAATAAAGGGAGCAAATTGAAAGCAGTGCTATTTAATTAATAACTTAAAAAAAAGTAAAATTCTATATCATTTTTCTTCAATGAAGGTCGTATTTAGTACCATTACCATTATTTTTCATTACAGCTTCTTTGCAGCGATGCTATATTGAGTCGACAAGCCCCTCAAATCTTTACGACCAATAAACAAGAATGCTGGTTCATTATACTTTTTATACGATATACAACTCCATTGTATGAGAGGCATATCCCCATAGATCACTAGATCATCCATGTTTTAGCTTTTTTGTGGTGTATCTAGGATCATATGGGGTATTTGGTGGACGTCTTATATATACTGCCGAGATCCTTTACCACCATTTAGAACAATTTTACTTTCGTCAGTCCAAAGAATATTCCTCCATTCTTCAGGGATCCATCCCAAACGCTCTCGCACAGACTTAATTCTCTTGGTTATATATGTTTTTTTAGAAGTGGGACTTTTCGTAGACTGCGAGTATTCGAATTGTGTTCCCTCAATCATCTCTTTTCTGTATATGGACACCGCATAGTAAATCAAGTTCACCCACTATTTCGGTAGCTGCTGCAGTAGGATAACCGAATAACACGTTTGCTGTAGAATGGTGTTAAAACTTGCTTACTCCCGCGGATTTCATCTTTTTCTTCAAATTTGATGGCGTTTCTTTTTCTTACCATTTTCGACAAATAATAAGCTTTTGAAAAAGTTGGCGACTTTCTGGTGTGGAGTGTTTAGCCCGACCTACTTCAAAGAAACGAATTCAACTATTTTAAAACTAATTCCGTAGAATTATAAAATAGAATCATACGACTTACTTTTTATTAAATGAAAATAAAAAAAAACAGGCGCAAAATTTTAGTTGAGTTAGTAGGATGTTAAGGCTATTTTAGTATGAAACTAGGTTAAAACAACGATTTTGCAAATTTTGATCGAATATAGCATCATACTTTCTTTACCCATCTAAAACCATCGAATACCTATTTTATTTTTTTAGTATCATGCTAACTTCATATGACCATGTGACATTTACAAACGTCAAAAAAGGTCTGTTTACTTTGTTGTTTGCATTGTTTTAGATGTGTTCAGAAGCAATTTATTAAGAAAATTGCTCTGGTACGATACTAGTCAGAAAATAGTTAAAACTAAGAATGAGTTAGTAAACTACTTTAAAGTTAGCAAATTGTTAAGTAGTATCATACTACTACCTTAATAATGGGCCGTTTAAAATTTTGCGCCACAGTTTTTAAGCAGAACCTGACAATCACTGCTATTATACTGAAAGCCACCAGACAAAGTGACATTTAACAAGAGAAGAGATAATGTACCGTTAAATTACCACTTCAAACGGTTAACCTAATTGCTATATGAGTAGTAGCACTCTATAGCAGAAGTTAGAAAAAGTGGCAGTATTTTAAAGATATGAAAAATTATAATTTTTAACAACTTGAACTTACACTGCTATTATTTTGCTCGGCACTGTATATAAGACAGTTTGCATTGTGTATGTTTTGAAAAACTCTAATTTATTTCAATTTAGATCAGTCATTGGTATTTATTTCACATTCATAACGAAAAATAAATCAATCCAAACGTTTAACTTTGGTTGGTTAAAAAACTTTCAAAGTTTAGTATTCCGTGGGAAAGAAAACAATCTCAAGTTGGGGTATGATTTCATGTTGTTATGGGCATATATGTGTGTATGTTCCGACTTGGTTCATTAGTCCAGTATGTAAGAAAATATTGATCTCTAAAATAATTTCAAAAACATAAACATAACTAATCTAATATTTTCAATTACTTCATTTGCGACGTCGAGATGTTGAATGACGTACGTTAATTATTTATTTTTCGTAGTTTACTTCTTATAAAAAAAACATACATATAGCAATTGCTCTTTGAAATTAGTCTGAAGTTCAAAAAAGAGTGCAGATATGTACACGTATAAAAACATTTCAAAGTTCCTTGATCATCGAAAAAACAATACGCGCACTACTATATAAATTCTTTAAGCAATTTTACTATCAATCTATTGATTGGTACACAAAAAAATGTCAACCAAGTTCAAGGCAATGAATAAAAATTGTTAAAAGTTATAGCATGCAATATACGTATTGCATATTTTTTATTTACAAAAATTATACCTCTTCCTCCGTGCAATACAAATACATAGAATTGACAGATAAGAAATATTAATTTGTTCAAGTTGACAATCGTTTTCTGAATGTTAGAATTTTCATACGTAACTTTAAGCAATGAATTTGAGATCACCCAAACCGATCTTGTGAGTTCGTATACATATAGCTATACTATGGCTTTTTGAAAACAAAAAATTTGCCATATTTTCTTTTATTAAACATTGTGTTTTTTTTTTTAATTAACATAATATGAGCCGAATTTGAGACATGTCTGAGAGAAAGACATTCATATTCTATAATGCTGTGGCTTGGAAAAAGTTTGGACTTTGTCCAGAGAGGTTTTTTATTGCTCATTCAGTCTGTTCTTTTGTTATTGTTTGTCCTTAAACAAAAAAAAGAAAACAAAGCAGATAACGCACAATGCTTAAATTTCCATAGTGTTGGGTTATATTGTAGCAATTATCAGAAAAATAAGAGATTTCCATAATGTTAACTTCGTTTTTGTTCATTGTGCCTATATGCATTAACGTTAAGTGCTGATTAGGCTAGTTTTCAGGAAATAGATATGGATTTGCCTTTGTTTTCAAAACGATTTTAATTTTTGATTTTTCAGTGTTGGTGGGTACCCTTAATTCGTGTGAATTATTTCCAGTACGACACAGGTGTAATATTGGAAAATAATGTTCATTGGATTGTACATTTATCAGAGGTTTTGTCCTTTCACTAGAAACCACAAGTTGATAAGGGAAAATAATCTAATAATTAGCTTAATCATGCGCGAATCATCGTATGCAGGGATGTATAGCTATGTACCTATAGATTTTGAGAAAGAAGGAAAAAAGAGAGGATTTCAAGAAAAAAAAAGAGCCACCTCTTCAAATGGGGGAAATAGACCCCCCCTCCTCCCATAGAAAAAAGTGCTTGTTTTTGACCCCTCTAAAAAAACCCGTCATCAAATCTTGGCGGCCAAGTTATCGTACTCTCAGCTCGTTTAGTTTTTGAACGCGTCTATTTCTAAAACTGGTATTCACCGAGCGCTCATAACTTAAGAAGCTCATAAACCTATTCACCAAACAATATTATATTAGTGAAGATCTACGAGCGTTCTTAAAAGTTAGGAGTGGTCCCGACCACTCCTAACTTACGAGCGCTCTCTTCGAAAGTTTGTTCGCTTGTGCGTGTGCCACGCACGCATTTGACTCGAATCCATGTGAGCAATGCCAAGTAGAAGAGTATCCATTTGCTGTCAAGATCAACATTCCACAACATTTCACAGTTTGGGTATGCGGGTATGCCTGAAGAAGAGAGAGTGGCTCTCATTTTCGAACTTCGAAAAACACTTGCGAGTGGTTGGTGAATACCCCACAGAAATTTCAAGTTAAGAGCCTCGTAAAGTTAAGAGCCGTTTAGGAGCGCTCGGTGAATACGAGCCTAAGTATTTAAGAAAACAAATATTGAGAAACGATGGCCATACCTACAAGCATTTTTTTCTTTTTAAATCAAATTGTTTTTATTGACAGCTTTAAAAAAAATTATATTTGGACTAAAAATATTTACTTTTTACCTTTTTTTTTAAATATAAACAACGATCGGACGCATGCAAAAATAAATACAAAAAAAGAACAGAAGCCAGAATCGGAATGTTTTTCTAAACTTTAAACCGAAAACAAAATTTGCTGTGTCTGCTGTGGCTGTCTTCATCTCACTTGGTCTCATTTGCCGCGTTCAAAATTCAATCCAAAGCTATCTGTATAGCTTTGTATTGTTGCAATCCCGTGTAAAAAAACAGCTGACGTCAAAACAGCTGTTGGCAAAAAGTAAATCTCAAGATATTATACATACATATATGTACATAGCTATCCTATAAAAAAAAACTGCAAATTCAGCTGACTTCAAATCGGATTTGAGATTGTTATTTGTTTGGAATCGTTTTCTTTTCTGAAATAAAGTACTTATAATGATTGATCTAATCGAATATTTGCTTTTTTCTTTATATATGTATGTATGTATATAGATATTAGAGAAAAAATAAATAAAACATATTGATTTATGCACCAAATTCGATTACAGGAAAGTTTTCCTAATTAGTTCTAGTGAATCCTGAACGCGACCATTGATGTTGTGTTTATAAATTAGCCTTAAAGCCAACCCCTTAAACACAATTGCGTAAAATTTTAGTTGAATTAGTACGATGTTAAAGCGGTTTTAGTATAAAACTAGGTTAAAACAATGATTTTGCAAAATTTAATAGAATATTATAGCATCATACTTTCTCTACCCTGTCATTAATTTATTTTTTTTAGTATCGTGCTAACTTCACATGACCCTTTGACATGTACAAACGTCAAAAAGGTTCTGTTTACTTAGTTATTTGCACGAACTGTCATTGTTTTAGGTGTGTTCAGAAACAAGAAACGATACTAGTTAGAAAATGTTTAAAATTAAGAACGAGTTAGTAAGTTACTTTAAAGTTAGTAAAGTGCTAAGAAGTATTATACAAATACCTTAACAATAGGCTGCTTAAATTTTTGAGCCAATTAGTTTAAATGTAATTGAAAATTGAAGTAAAAGAAACTTTAGCACAAGTTGACATTAAAATCGCTCACTCATGTAGCAATGTACTCGTACTTTTACAATGGTCTATCCTGTGTCTAACCTAGCTGCCAGCAAATATTTTTTCTTCTGATTTCGTAGGAAATTCTGAATTTGAACTAAAAAAGAGAAAAGAATCAAAGGATCCCATATGTCACCTCCTCAAATGTATCTTGCTGAATGTCACTTAAATTGACTCAACTTTAGCTACAGCTACTTTTGATGTTAAAACTGCAACTTTACATTGTAGCATCGTTTACTATTTGCCTAACTTTCTATCTCAATAGTAGAAAGCAAAAAAATACTTTCAGTTTTAACTTTTTTTTTTTATTGAGGAATGTACTCAGCTCAAGCAGAATGTGAGAACAACGTGAAGCTGATAAATACTCGTATTATTATGAAAAGAAAGAAGTAAAGTAGTTGCAACTTGCAAAGACATAGAGCTGAAAAAAAGACCAAAAATGCCTCTAAAGAATCAAATAGGTAAACCTGATCAGATCATGTATGTTAGTTTAGTTGACTTTTTATTTATCTTTGTTTAAACAATAGCCGTGTTTTTTTGGAAAAGTTATCCGTAGTACAGTAGGATTTTATATGAAAAACAAATACAACATCCGCAGTAGGATCACTGCCGATACTCAAATAAACGTCAAATCTCTATCCGCAGCAGGATTTCACTTCTCTTTTTATCGGCAGTGATCCTATTGCCGATGTTATCGGCAGTGATCCTACTGCGGATGTTGTTATTCATATAAAATCCTACTGTACTACGGATAACTTTTCCAAAAAAACACGGCTAATGTAATACAATATTTTACAATATTTGATTTTAATTAGAAAATCTTAAGGTTTTGTCAGCAAGCCGTCTACCGGATTCACATTTTTCTATTGTTTAACATTATTTTTTTTAATAATTAATTAAAATGTGATACAAATTAGTGAAAGTAAAATATACTTTTTTTTAAATCTCCTTTACGAAAACGATGCCTGTAGACAAGAGCTTTTATGAATGTATCTAAAAACTTCATTCTATCCGTGATCACCGTTCAGAATAGCTAACATATATTCTCTTCCTAGCGTATTTATTCCAAAATATATTAACCGGATTTCACTTAATGTTGGGCATACTGCAGCAAAAAGAAAGATATTCTCCCTCTCACAGTGGTTGCAAAGATCACATAAAATGGGGAGGTCAGGTCGATGGTAAGGTATGTAATTTAGATGGATTAATTCACCTCTTAACATAAAGATAGTTCTTATCATTTCGATTCTGTTTTTTTTCCAGAAAGTAAGTGTCATCTTGAAGATTATACTTAAGATTGCTGTAGTACATTCTGCGTTGCGAAGCCTGTGTCTCATTTACTTATTTATCGTATACATATTTACTAACTTTTTCCATTATGTTTTCAAATTTCTTTCTTAGTATTGCAACTCCATCCGAACCCGAAGGTTCAAAATTAATGAGGCATCCATAACAATTAGTTTGATGTTTCGACCTTTGAGCGCAATGTCCGTTATTTTCTATGATATGTCTTAAGATAATTTTTGGAGATGTTCCTCTTCCATTCCACTCACTTTTAGTATGTGATGAAAAAAACACATTTATCGCAAAATGTCATAAATAGTGCAGATGTCTTAAGAGAGTGCATTTCAGCATGGAATTCCACCAGTTTCCTTTTTAAGCAGCGCTTCACTAGTTATTCTATATATTGGAAATCAACTACTTTTAATCAGGGATGGCAATTATATATGTATGTCCATAAGGTAATACTCTATTCTGCGCGGCTAAATTATAATGGAGCTTAAGGGCAATCTACATCTGTTCTTTTAATTCCCTCTTTATAGTAAGTATTAATTTCGTCTAACAAAACTAGAGGTTTTCATTAATTAGTTTGTACATCGATCCAGAGCCTGCACCAATTTGCTTCCAATTAAGGATAAAACGTACAAGTTTTCATTTAAAAATGTTCGGTATTTCGATTTGTTTTTTGAAAACAACTCAAACGATTTTGATCTAACTTGGCGCATGTGATATCACAATTGATTTTGTGTTTTTTTTTTGAGGAAATTATCCTATTGTGTATATTTAAAATACGAGAAAAAAACAACACTCACCTACAAGCCATCAATCAAAACCGTGACCACGACAAGTGAAACCCTGTCGAAACGTCGGGCGAATACACTGAAAATAAATTCCTAGGTAATATTGATTAAAACGTTTTTGTTGATAACAAACCAATTTTGTTAATAAAACAGAGATTTTAGTCACATCCACAAATTTTTTGTTATGTAACTAAAATGTTTGTTATATCTACAAAAGTTCTGTTTTGTAAATGTTTGTCAATGTTACAAAGTTTCTGTTGTTTTTTTTTGTCAATTTATTATTGATAAAATAATATTATCAGATAGATAAAACTATTTTGTAAAGAAAAGAAAAATTCAGCGAATATTTTTTTGATCATGACAAATCTTTTGTGTATGATATGGTTCATATTTGGTTTTTGTCAAAAAATCGATGTAAGATTAACTGAATTTAACAAAAATTGCGTATTGTCAATACGCCCTCACAGATGATCCCATGTGAGATCGCAGGGACGATTTTGAAATTAAAAACATTGTCAAATTAAAAGTAACCATTTTTATTAGCTGACAAATAAATTTTGTAGATTCAACAAAAGAAATTTGTTAAATTCACAAAATATTTTGTTAATTTAACAAAACAATTTTGTTAATCCGATAATAAAAAAAAATTGTAACATTAACAAAAAAATTTGTTGATACAACAAAAGAATTGTTAATACGACAAAATAATTTTGTAAATTCTACAAAATATTTTTGTTATTTCAACAAATCAATCTTTTAGCTTAACAAATTAATTTTGTAGGTACAACAAAATATTTTTTGTTACCTCCACAAATTTCTGTAATTTTTATCAATTTAATAAAACGTTTTGTTGGACGTATGTATATTGACAGAAATCTTATCAGCTCAACCTACATTTTTATGATATATGTATATGTACCTAGATTTTATTTTCAGTGTATAATTTTGATTAATATATGTATATGATTTGATTCGTATATTTTAACGATGTCTCAGTACCACGATAAAAAAAGTCTTAAATATACATGTCATACATTATAGGTCATTGTCTTAATCTTTTTATTTCATCTTATTAAATCATTTAAATAATACGCAGGTATATTTATATTTTAGATCGGGACTCCAAAATGCTGCAGTTGACACTTGAAATAGTTTTTAATCTCCTTTTATTGATTTTCATAAGCCATGCAAGCTATGATTGCAGTAAATTAATAAAAAAAAAATTGAAAACAATTGTATTGGTTGCTTTGTGCATTTTTTCATTTGAAATTGGTAACACTGATAGAAACTGCATTTTCCCTACAGTAACCGGCAAGCAGCATCTCAACCAAACGCTGACTTTCAACTCAGGTTAAAATTTTATTCCGGTTATTTTTTGTTTTACTTTTTGGTCTCTTAATTTAACTTCCAAGAAATTCCAATCAAACCAAAATAAAAAAATTTAAATACACACAATCCCCAACCAACTCATCTGAAATTCAAACTAGTTTTCTTAATCCGTGCTTATATTAAGATCACTTTTAATCAAAAGCGGTGAACGACAACCAAACATTAGATTCAAAATTGTATCAGTTACGTCTGTCTCTACGTGTGGACTTATATTTAAATATTATAACCATGATAGCTAGCAGCATTTCACATCAGTTGCATTTGCACTTAAGTTACATATCCAAACCAAGTTCAAGGTCAATTTGCGGTTGTTTGGTTTTTTGTTTTTGTTGTTGGTGTTTAATCGAGTTGAAATTACATGCTCGTTCTTAACTCGTTCTTAGACCTGGCTTTTGTGAAAATTCAAATTTATAAAAAAATGTTGTTCGTTTACTATAAAAAATCAATCTCGGTAATTTTAACAACACGCTGTTATAAAAAAAAATCCCGGAAGCTTTGATTAATCACGGTTGAGATATGCCAATTGTGTTAAATGTTGTTGACATTTCAATAATGCTCAACTAGTTTTATTCTTCTTTTAGCATACTCTAAACTTTGTCGTGGAAAAAACTTTTTTCAATTGATATATTCGAGAAAGTGAAAATAACTTTGTATCTACTTGTGACTATTATGTAAGTTCTATTTATAAGGAAATTTAAGCATTCGTTAGGAAATTTAATATTTCAACCATATAAATACCTATGGCACTTGTAATCTTTACAATGTAGTCCAATATTCTGCAAGACTGATAAAGTGATAACTAGAGTCAAGAGTCACATTTATTCGAGATAAAATAAGATTTTTATTTAATATTCAAAAAACAAAATTAACTTACAAACTCTATTTAATACGAAACTTGTTTGAGAATGAAATTTCAAAAATGATGGTGATTTCAAGAATAAGATCGTGTTAGTGGAAACAAAATCTAAATTCTTAGAGAAATAAAGAACAAAAAATGGATGAAAAAAGTGGTGACTTACTAATTTGAAACTACAAAGTCGCATTTTCGAGAAATCAAGTTGTATGTTGACAACAAGTTGCTCGCTATGTTACATTCTTTTCGTTACTCGTAATCGTAACAGCTATAGCAAAACAGTTGGTACTCTCATTCACTATACATACACATTCAAAAGTGTGTTTTAGGGATTTCCAGGCTCTATTTACCTCCCAAGGGCGGTTTATTTGTATTTAAAATATACTACAGGATACAGCAACATAACTGTGGGCGTTTTTCAAAGTAGACCTTCATGGAAAATATATACAATACATGCTCCTCACTATCGCTATTGCAATGCATGACGACGACTGACAGAGAAGAAAGCAATACTATAGAATAAACATAAAAAATGGAATGTGAATACCCTTCCTTAAGACCCGTACAACCTTATTGACTACCTTTAAAAAATAGCAGTTATGTATGTTGCTGCGCCCTGAATATATAAAAGCATGGATGTTATTTAATAAAAATGTTCAAAAGCACGAAATTTATATATTAATATTTCTAAAACGAACTTCCTTAAAAGTGCTTCAAAGAAAAATATTTCTCCTGAATTTATGGAAACAAAATTTTAAAATCTTTCGATCAGTTTTCTAAAAAAAAAGTATCTAAAATATCCTTCACGAATTAGGGGCCACCCTGTATATAAAATTTTTAAAAACATTTTTAAGAAACACACTGCTGGCATATGTTTGAAATTTTTTATATCCAAAAACAAAATTTAATAAAAATCATTAATCCATTTTTGAAACATCGATTTTTTTTATTTTAATTAATTTTTATTTGAGGTTTCTTCAGGCAAGGTTATTCAAATTTTTTTGAGAAACTTTTCCATACAAAATTGAATCGTAGTTCGTAATAAATCGTAATACGAAGTATAAAATGTTTAGTCATTTTCAAGAAATATAAGATTTTCCTTTGGAATTGCGGGCAGATGTTGGAATGGAATAAGACTAGCTGTGAGTGTGAAGTATTAACAACATCCTTTTTTTATTTGAAATATCCATGTATCTCATTATGTATGTATGGATTATGATATCGTTAAAATGCCAGCCTCGGCACGGATCGTATTTTTAATGACTTTTCCTTGTATGATTTGTTCACCTTAAAGCCTGTGACCTCAGGAAACCCTAAAAGAATAAGTCGAGCGGAGTCAAATCGGATGACCTTGGTGACCAATTCACGTCACATCTGCGAGAAATAACACTACTCTCAAATCTTTCATGCAAGCTGAATATCAATCGTGGCGTTATGCTGGAACGACATGTCGTCTAGATCCATATGATTTAATTTGGGCTATAGAAAATTGGTTATCATCGTTCTGAAGGACTTGCAATTGGCGGTGACCGCCTAACGGGGATGCATTGTGACCTGGTGAACCTCGTGTGAGTTGTTGTCATTCCATATACAGCAATTTTGCTTGTTAACACAGATTTGACAGATGTCACTAAAACAACATGGCCTCCTTAGGCTGCCAAAATCTACCGCTCCAATTGAAAAATCCTTTATAGGGTAGTCACAGTAAATTTTTGGGTAAAAGACGATTTCTTTATTAAAAAATTGACAACAACGTAACAATTTTCAAAAAAATTGACCCTGCTAAATATCGAAATATTAAGTTTTCAAAAAAACAAAAATCAAATAATTTTTAAAAATATGCAATAATTTTTTGAAAATAATGATATTAAAGCTTCAACATGAGAAAATTTATTAAAATCAGTTGAATGCCGTTCTAGGAATAAAATATTTTACTAAAAGTTAGCCTGTACTTATAACGTTTCAGTTTAGTAATCCGGAAGAACCTTTCGTAATTCTCAGTTATGGAATGCCAAACAAACAAGTTTCAACAGTTTTTTTTTGATTCTGAACTATTTGTTTCGTTTTATTTGTGGAACGTCAAATTGAGGTTGTTTTTATTTTGTATTACTTGTAAACATAGTGATAACTAATTTGAAAACTTTGAACTTATTTGCGAGGAATATTCTAGGCTCTTTTTTCTTTGAGTAAACTCTTTTCGTAAAAATTCCATCACGAATTCATCACTATCATCATTATCATTTGAAAATGACGATGATGAAGAAGATGAAGTAGATGTACAGTAGATGACGAATATAAGAAAATCTAATTCATAACATTTATTTTAACGCATTAAGCACATATCCATAAGATAAAGTCTTAAAATTTATTCTTGTTATCTATGTATATGTTCGGTTTTGCATTTATAAAAAAAGGTATAAATTCTATCTAAAGGTTGAGCTACCTTTTTTTTTTGTTTTTTTTTTTTTTATAATCTACCCGCGCTCAAGGGATTATGATTACCCTTTAAATGTTTTAACACAGCGCGGGCGTGAAGTTAATGAAGAGAAAGAAGGATAGGAAAGATGTGTGGCACGATGTTCTGAGACACTGAGACTGTTGGTGGTTGTCTCAGATATTTTTATCTCCAGGGATGGCTTTATTTTTTATTTTTAAATCATAGGTTATTTTGACACTGACAGCTCTTTCTCGCTTGAAATTTTAGCAGAAAGTCAGTATCATACCTCCGCGGAACAAAAGGAGTCGCTTTACGCTTGAACAACGTTGGCAAATATTGAAAACTTATTTCCAAAGTGAGAGCTGTGTAGCTCAAACAGTGCGTTTTTTTTAAAAAAGTTATGGCCGTTATTGCAAGTTTGTGCAAAAAGTTTCGTGGGGCTGGTATGCTAGTATACAAAACTTCGTTTGTTGTGTTCCATAATTAATGGGAAAGTTTGTTCTTACTAATAAAGCCATAATACATGGAAAAAGTCTAATTTTATTCATTTTATTGCATTTTTAAAAAGAAACTTGTATTTGGCCCTCCCTTTATAAGTGCAAATATCTTTTATTTATAATGAGTTATTGATTTTTAAAAAAAAAAAAATTGGAAAATATTTTTATTGCATGAGTGGAACAGTTCTTCCTATTTTCATTCTTTTCATATCAGAAAGAATTTTCATTCATTAAAGTTAATTTCTTATATCTATTCTTTTTAATATATAAGTAAACACGGTTATAAGAAATATATTCTTTAGCTTTTTGAACTTTCTTATATCCGTTATCGACTGTATTTGTAACAAAAAATTACATTTCAGGATTTTGACGTTGAAACTATACGCTTGTGTATATGCTTCTGGTTTTGATTCTTTTTTCAAGCCCAGAACCGATTTTCTCTTCTTTTAAGAAGAAGAACTGTAATAAAGTGCCAAAACGAATGATTTTAGAAGTATTCGAAATGCTTCCGGACGACAAAGCGAAAACGCAATCAAAGTAAATAAATCACTTTACACTATGGAAGGATCTTGAGAAAAATAAATTATTTTCGTAGCGACTTACAAATTAAAAAAAAAAATGGTAAAAAGGTGAAAAAGCAATACGAGTAGGACCCGAGTATGGTAAAACCGACCAGTCTTCAGTTTAGTCTGAATAGACAAAGAGATAGACGGGCAGAATTCACTTCACGGCTTACACTTTTTTCACCTTGCCAATCATCATAATATCAAGTGTGATTTACATACATATATTCATAACATATGCAAACTTTACTTATATGTAAATTTATGGAAGAAAAAATGTTAATGCCGTTGAAATTCGCATTATAAAACCATACGATGGAACCACAAAAAGACTCGAATAAAAAGATGTCTGACATTGAACACATCAACAATAATCCTTCTTCTTGAAAAGAACATTTCCCAGTTCTTTTAATGAGTATTTCCTTTTATTTAATGCTTCGATGCACAGGTGATGGAGTGAGTACATAAATAAAGGGAACAGTTTCCTGACCTTATCTTATACAAAAATTCAAGAAGATTTCAACCACTTCAACATAATATCGACAGCTACGAGTATTTCCATCGTATTGAATTTAACACATACCTAATTTCTGAGAAGATAATTAATGGTTGAAATTTGTACTACAGCAGATAGTTACATAGTTAGTATTTATAGATATATACAATCCTTATTAGTCCACTTAAAACACCAGTGCAACTGCACATGAAGTAAACGAACTCTTACAGATGCACCAAGGCATACTTACTTCCTATACTAACCTCTCTTGTGGTTTTACAGCCCCAACAGTAAAAATGTATCTCCATCTCCAGATTTTCATTTGTTCCATTTGGGGCGAGATCGCACCTACCTATAGTTAGTTATCCACTGCTGAACAAATGTACAAAACAGTTTGAGTTGAGCTCGCACATTGATCGCACCGCGTTTCAATTTTCGGAGTAAAATTTTGTTAATCATTCATCCGTTCTTTATTCGTTTGGAACCCCTTTAGTCAAGTCTATTATAGTTGAGATACGGATTCAAATTCATGTTGTGTTTTTTTTTTTGTTGTTTTTATAAATTGAATCATTTATTTGTTCTTATCCATCCCTTACTCTATCTCTATGCATTAAATCAGTGCAACGTATGTATGAAATAAAATAAAGAAATAAAAAGATTTAAGAGCATTTTAATTTAACGGTAATGCAACCGAACAAGTGTGATCATTAATCGAAATAATAAAATAAAACGAAAGTGTAACAGTCACTTAAGACCAAGCGGATTTAAAACAAAGGTAGGTACGTGTTTTTGTTATAGCAAAACAAAAATTGAATGCATGAACGATTTTCTTCATGAATCACAATATTGTCCCATTGTTAAAATTTTTATTATTACATTCATTACTAAATGTAGATACTATTAAAAGCCAATTTGAACAATTAATATAATCAAATGTGGTTAGAAAAATTCAACCCGCAACAGATATACAATTAAAAATTCACTGTGGTTTGGGTTTGATAAACCTTTGTTAAAATTAGACGTTGCATAAAACTTTGTTTATTTTGCACCTTTTAAAAAATTTATTTGTTTTATAGATAATTTCTGTGAAACTTATACATTTTACATTTGTTGACTGCAAATCATGTTTCTCATAGACAAGATATACATATGATTATATATATATCTATATATTTAAAACAAAGAAATCCATTAGAATGTTCGGAATACGTCTAATGAGTCTAATAATTTTAATTTGCGAAATTCAAATTATTCACCTATACCTGGGAGCAAAAAAGAAAAATTGATTTTTTCAACATTTTGAGTTTTGTTTTAGTTCCAAAGATTTGTTGGTTCAAAAATATTTGTTCAATTTTACACAAAAAAATTTATAGTATAAATATCTAAAATATCTATGTAATTCTGAAAATGGAGAATTTTCTTCTTTCTACTATTTGTTTTATTTTAATGGACGGTAATTTAGTCCTAATAATATCTTCAGAAATATAAATGAATACATATATTTAAAAAGAGGCTGGGTGCGACGGCGACCCACACTGATAACTTCCCATTTGTTTAGAAAAAAAACTATTAATTCAATATTTGTCAACATTTTACCAATTGTACAAAATTATACTATGTATAAAATAAACTAAATTAGAAGTCAATATCACTACTAGTTCTCGAGAAATTTGAGTCGAAAAACAATTTTTACCAATTTTCAATAGAATTTTATATAGTTTTTTTATTTTTTGTAAAAAAAACTGTAAACTGATTTTTTTTTTTTTGAAATTTTCACCAGTTGTCAAACACATTATTTTTCGAAAAATAAAATTATTTTGAGTTTCAAATTGTTTTCCGTTCTTAGAATATCTGGGTTATGAAATTTTGTTTTCAGTTTTTTTTATTTAAAAAAATAACGGTATGTTAATTTTTTTCCAAATTCATACCAAATCTGTATGACCTTATAATGAGTACATTAAATTTTATTTGAAATCAATAGCATTATTTTTTTGTGAGATATTTGAAACTAACCAAAATTTTTACTTTTTTTTTAAACCGTTATAGTGAAAAAACTACTCACCGAATTTTAATAAACGCATTTTCAGCCTCTTTCGAAGTTATTATAATAAAACAATTATTTGAAGTCGATATCTTTACTCGTTCTTGAGATATCGACGACGAAAAATGGTACCAGAACGTACGGACGTACGAACGTACGTGGGTCATTTTTTAAAAATTGACATTTTTTTTTGATCGTTTGAAAAATTTTTTTTTTCAGTTTTTCTTGGGTTTTAGTTTCTAAATCTATAGTAAACAAGTAGAAAAGGAGTTCTCCGAGTTGCGCAAAAATAATTTCAAATATTTTCCATTTTACGAGTATTTTTTGATAAAAATTTAAATTTTAAATTTCGAATGTACTAAAAATGTTCTTTTCTTGCATAAAATAACAATAATCCACAAAATAAATAGTAACAATAAATAGTTGAAATTCTGTGAAAAGCAACTAAATTTAATAAGATAATTAATAAAAAAGTTGTTTGTTTACGAAATGATTTTGTTTAAAAGTATGAAAGACAAAAAAAAATAATTTTAAATAACGGCACATAACTTTCTTGGAACTTTTACGGTACCAATATTATAAGGAATGATGAAATTCAGTATATTTATCTAAAATATAAAAAAATTAATAATGATATGAGCCATTATAAACTAAAAGAACATTTATTAAAAAACAAATACGAAATCGCCTATTTCTTAATTTTAATATAGTAAATGTAATTCAATGTCATCCAAATTATATTAGGTTCAAGTATGAGTAAATACCTTTCTTTTGGCGGTGGTTAGACTAAAAAATATTTATACGGTACAAAGATAACAAGGCCACGGAGATTACACTGAATTTTTACTCGGATGAAAAAATTATTTTGTATGCAAATTTTAAAGGAATTAACTGCAATAATTAAATTATAATAAAACATGAAATTAAAGGTTTTTTGACGTACTATAAGATAATGCATCGTAAAAAATTATTAAAAATTGTTTAGTTGTGTGAAAAAGCGAAAATGTTTAATTAGGTTTTTTTTTTCAAAATCTTGTCACACTCGTTCAACTAAGTATTCGGACAACAAAACATTTTTTTTTTTTTTTTGGCATATCATAAAATTGAAGTTGGAGAGAAGGTGTTTCAAACGACAAGGCCCAAAATTAAATAAAAAATCATTTTCATCATTAAAAATATTAATAAAACTGATTAAGCATGAAAATCACATCCCAAAAAGGCCACGGAGATTACACATTATTAATTACCATGGCTATTCGTTACCATCAATCGATCTGCAAATTTTTTCTTATAATGCTGACATATAAATACAGTTCCATGCCAAATTTCAAGTCTTTAAATTGAAATGCAAAAAAAATAGAAGCTATAACGCTAAAAATGTAATTTTTTTAAAACGACCCACGTACACACACACACAGACATCTCTCTAAAAATGATTGATATAGCCTCTAGGGACCTTGAAACGTCGAGAAATGTCAAAAATTCCAATTTGACAAATCGGACCGATTACAATAACTCCCTATGGGAAGTTAAAAATCTACAAAACGCTTTAAATTAATATTAAACGGCATTTATAACTTTAGTTTTGAATGAAATGCTTCAGTTTTTCGGTGGGTTTTAGATAGAATTCCGAAATTCAGAAAACCAAATTTTGAAAATCTAAGAAAGGGCAAAACTAATAAAATAAAAAAATAATATTGAAAATATATATTATACCATAAACATATTTCCAATGTTAAGAAATTCTCAACAGTCGTGTTTTTTTTTTTGGAATGGCCATTGAATCAAAACCAAATAACATAATTTAACAAACTAAATTCAATATTGTCTAAGGCCGAAATAGCGGCAATTAAATTAAAAATTTTGTTTTTTTTTTTAAATCAGTTTTTTGTATGTTCAAAAACATGAAATTAATTTTATAAATTTCTAAAAAAAACTCCTTGGAGCCAAAACAACAATTCATTTTTAAATTTCTCACGAGATAAATCTAAGTCAAAAATTGAACAAGAAACAACTCACGATATCGGTCCGTTTCTGCCATAATTTTTTCTAACGATATAAATATAGATATAAATCAACGAAAGCAGAAACGGACTTTTTTTACAACACCTAAGTATATCCCTTACAAGCATTACAACATGAAGTTTTCTTCTTGATTCAAGAGATTCAATTCCGAGTAATAGAAACTTAGCTTTTACTCGGGATTAAAATTACAAACGCATTTTAGAGAACACATAATTGGTAAACCGCCTTTGCCATTTGCCCTTGCTCAATTTTATCCGAATGAAATACAGCAAGGATTTCAAATTAAATCGGCATATTCAGTTGTTGACCTTACCAGTGAGGTATTAAGAGTTAGTAAAAGATAAGGTTCTGTAAAGTCCTTACTATTTCTTTTAATGAATCCACTAAAGGTGTTTGCTTTTGCAACTATATAATAAATATGTTTTTTTTTTATTAGAGAAAAAGTACTTTAAAAAATAAGAGCTAGATCTTTAATATAATTAACTCTAAATCAAAGGATTATAATTCATTTTAAATGGAATATAAGAAACAGATATTAATTTGGAAAATATAATAATCTTGTATTTACTGGTATTTAGCTAAGCTATTTAAAGAATTTGAAATATGAATTAAACTTTTTCGCAGTGATCAACACATTTAATTTTAAAAAATATCTTTAAATCATAGCAGATAATTAGAATTGTCTATTACATCCACTATATCAGTAATATATAATATAAAAAGTAAAGGGTCAAGATGACTTCTTTGTGGAACCCCAAAAGTACATTTAATTCTTCTTGAAAGTTTGATGTTGATCAGTACGCGTTGTGTTCTATTCTTCAAATATGAATTAATCCATTTACGCATCTCAGAATTTAAACTAAAATACTCAAGCTTTTTTGATAAAACATTGTGATCAAACGACTCAAATGCCTTGCTAAAATCGGTGTAAATTACATCAACTTGATATATATCATCAATTGCATTTACGACTTATGACGAGAAAACAACTAATTTTGTCCTGATCCGAAACAATGTTGTTAATCTGACAAGCATTCTTTAGTCGAGAACTCGATTTTATTTTGAACCAAACTTTCAAAAAGCTTGGGGATATCTGACAGCTTACAAATTCCTCTTTAGTTTTCAACTAGATTTTTTCCTTCCACTTATGTAAAAATAAAGCTTCAGATAATAATTTTACCATAGGCCAAAAAATTGGGTTGCTTGATAATGAGAAATTTAAAAGTAAAAAAAAAGTTTTTTTTAAAGATTTTGCTAATAAAGGCCATTCTTTTTGGGATGTTATGTATAACAAGAAATTTCCAAAAAACGTCCTCGGCTGTAATTTTTATTGGATCAATAAAAATATATTTTTCTAACTGAATTGTATTTTGTTTCTCATCGATTAATTTAAATTCAAGTCCGTGCTCCGTATTGGCGTTTCGTTCCGACAATTTGCTTTGGTCTTACGAGTATCAATACCCAATTTTTGTTAAATTTATCTTTATCTTAAATCATTTTTTTTTTACAAAAATCCAATGAGTCCAGTTTCGCCAGGACGAAACGCCAATTTCGCGAACTAAAGACCCAAAAAAGCTTTTTTGAATCAATAATTAAATTCAACAAATCCCAGTAAAATGAGTCCAGTTTCGCCAGGACGAAACGCCAATTTCGCGAACTAAAGACCTAAAAAAGCTTTTTTGAATCAATAATTAAATTCAACAAATCCCAGTAAATTCAACAAGTCCAATTAAATAGTGCTAAGTCTTCTACTTGGCTGATTTATTTAAGTAGTGTATAAAGTTTGTATTATAAAAACACATTCATATAGAAAACAATGCCAAGCCACAGGTAAAATCTTCCAGCGTTAATGATTAAGAATTTTAATCTTAGTTCACATTGGATTTTTGTCAAAAAATTGATGTAAGATGAACTGAATTTAACATTTTGAATCATTATTACAATCATTTTACTAAAATTAAAATCATCGAATACTTACTTTATTTTGGTAGTATCGTGGTAACTTTATAAGGCTCTTTAACATTTAAAAATGAATAGGTCTGTTTACTTATTTTTTTTTTTTTGCATGAGCTGTCATTTTGCTAAGTGTGCTCAAAAACTATTTAACATGTCATTGACACTTGCAGATATTAAAAAAAGATCTGTTTATTTTCTTTTTTGTGCATGAACTGTCAGTTTTTAAACGTGTTCAGAAGCAAATAATTAAAAAACACGATACAATTTAGAAATTTTGTTAAAAATTAAGAAAAAATTAGTAAACTGTTTATATATGTTAGAATAGTATAACCAACAAATACCTTAACACTAGGTTGTTTAAAATTTTGCGCTTTGTTTTTTTTTTTATTTTTGTGATGTTTCTCGTATGTTTTGTTTATTAAAAATTAATTTGACATCTTTCTTTTCAAATGTTGCCGGAATTTGACAATTCAAAATGTACAACCTAGTCAAGCCAACGACTGAAAGCTTAAAAATTATTTTGAGAAATGTTGTTCTGTTTTCTGGATATGCTTGCTCTTGGTGTATTAACATAAATCTGACGTCAAAACAAGAATCCGGATAGTTAACAATGTTATAAGACAACAATAGCCAAATTAATAAATTTGGAATAGCGAAGGGTTAGGCTTTATTCTATAGACTAAGTGCAAAATGTTATTAGTAAAAGTATTTTTCCAAAAAAAAAGTACTTTTCATTTTTTTCCAACTCTTCTTTCTTAACCAAGAAAACATAAGATTTTGTGACTTAACCGTATTCATCGAAGCCAAGTGAAGAACCATAAATCTACTACTAAGATATTGTACTAGAATTTTTACTTCCATTCAATATTTATCCCTTAGTTTCTTCCTTCATTTCATATCTATTAGGAAGATCGCTTATAATTATGCATATGGACACTATACCAAAATTAATTACAACAATTACTACACCTAATAACCCCATCATTAAAAAGCAATTTTTAGTGTTCATCAACGCACTCTGCCAGTAGTTTGTGTATCTGATTTTCGCAAGAGTGTTGTTGCTATAATTTAATTTAATTACTTTTTTTCTTCTCATTAGTATATAATATATGTATAAAGGTATGTACATCTATTATTAAATTTCACACTCAGGTTCACATCATTCCTAAATCAAAAGCAATGTAACAAAATTTGTTTTGTTATTTTTTTTAAATGCATATCAAAATTATAAGGGTCTACAGTGAATAAACATTAATTAATATTCTTTATAGCTGGTAATGAACAACCCAAGTGATAAATTTTTAGTACAATATCAAAGCCCTTTTCAACAAATCACAAACACGAAAGGTGAATAAAGTTAAATCAATTTGGATTTTAATTAATATTGGGATCATGAAAAGAAATCACATAATTCTATACTAAGAATATTAATTATACAAAATGTGCGCTCCTTACTAAATACGTAGCTTTTCGTCATTTAATTTCTCAGAAAAAATACTAATAACGCAGACGAAATTAATAAAAAAATACAATTTGAAATAATTATGAGTAAACGTAACATTACCTATATGAATCCTGTTTTTATCAAATGATATTACAACATTAAACAAGCAAAACAAAGATTTAACTAAGTGGATACAGTCGTTAACATTTTTTTTTTAACTTTAGGATGAGTAAACCTTCCCTAATAATAGAGTCTGTTGTAATGAAAATCAAAACCGGTAACAATAAAAAATGTAACCTAGCATCATTAAAGAGGTGGACAGTTTCATTCTGTCTTTTTAATCAGCAATTAAAATTCACTTAATTTTTATTAAAATGATAGCAGTTTCCTCTTTGTGTTTTTGGATACATGTTACGGTTGACAGGATAATACCGAAGCCTTAACCGCGCGCCGTAATGGATAAAATAAAAATTGAGCAGGAAACATGTTGTTTGGTTTTTTGCTAAGGAATGAAACCGATAATGAAAAATCTCAGCATTGGATATAATTGAATATTTTTATATGTTTTCCCACTGCTGGAATAAAATTATTTCCTTAACGTAAAAGTATTGTTACAAACGAGCTTTGGGAGACGTTACTAAAACTGAGTCCTGTTAGAATATTGAGCGCTTGCATGTCCAAGGAATCAAGCCGGGTTTTCATTTAAATTAGTTTTTCAAATCGTAGAATCTTTTGGAAATACATATTACAAATACTCGTATCTAATTTGTATACTTACTTATCCAGTTCTCATTCAATGAAGTGTCGCTGGTCATTCGACATCAAGCTCTCTTATCGAAAATGCGTACATTTGGTATTGATGAATCTGTTCTTCGTTTGTTTAGAAATTACCTGCGCTCAATACAAGTTGTATTGAACGCTTTTAAGTCTGATATGCATAAGATAAATCCTGGTGTACCTCAGGGCGCCGTTTTGTCTCCGAATCTTTTTCTCATACAAACTTCAAATACATTAAATTTATTTTCTGACGACAGTACTTTCAATTTCCCATATTCATTTCCAGAATCACGTTCTTGTCATTCGTATCCTCTTCTTAAACAATTTAACCATGAATATGCGCTTAAGGAAGTCCCCATCAGCTTACCCTTGGTCCAACTTCGAATGTTCTCTTAAATTCAGAGATTCTTTCCTTAGCTGTACTACACGAATCTGGAATGCCTTACCCGGCTCAATATTCCTCTCCCATTATGATATTCAGACATTCAAAATGTTTATCTCCTTTTAAATTCTCTCTAACTTTCCTAAACGCTCGCGATACTCATGGATGATTTGTCAAATCCTGGCAAGAGGTACCACACACCTGAAGCGGATGAGAATCGAACCCAATCCGTCGCAATATTTTCTTCCGAAGAAACATAATATTATCTCTCCCCTTGTGCTTTCGATTGAAGTCTATCACTTGGAACGCTAACGGTTTTGTAGAGGGATTTTTTCGCCAAACCACAGCGGTTTCCTAAGGTAATTCTTGGTCGCATCTTCACAAAGAAGTCGTTCGTGGAGTTAATATTTACTCCCAGGTAGATGAACTCCATATCTATTGAACTACTTCTACGAGCCCAAACGCAAAATAGTTGGACTACCTATGATAAAAAACAAAAATCTTCTGATTCTTAAATTCCATCGGAAATAAAATAAATATTTTGGTATTTTTCTTAAGATATATTTATTTTGAATAGGAATAAGTAACAAAAACAAAATGACTTCAATTAAATAACGGTATAGAGCAATCTTACAAAATAAAATAACGATTTAAACATTTTTTTAAGTGCAAAATAGTTGGCCTATGGGTCTTAATTTTTATTTTACCATGGTGCTATGTCGCCTTTGGCCTTGATAACTGCTTCTATGCGTCGTGGCATTATGTCAACTAATTTTTGACATTCTTCGGTGCCAAAATATTCCCAAATATTTATGATTTTAGCTTTAAGGTCTTGAAGAGGTCCGGCATGGTTCTTTTCGCGGTTTTTGTTTCATTTTATGCCAGACAGTTTCAATTGGTGAAAGGTCAGGGCTGCTGGAAGGCCATTCCAGTAAAGGAATAGCTTCAGCAGATAACCACGCCATTTTAGACCTTGCTGTATGGCAAGAAGCTCCATCCTGTTGGAAAATATAGTCTCGATCACTAGCTTAAAGTCGTGGTATTGAGGGGAGAAGCTCATTTTCCAGAATATCCCTGTACCTGGCAGGCTCATTTTCCAGAATATCCCTGTACCTGGCAGCATTGACACTTCCATTTACAAAATGCAAATTGCCCAAACCCCGCCCCGACATGCATCCCCATATCATTAGAGATGCTGGAAACTTGACCGTTTCTTTAAGGCAATCTTTGTGAAAAACCTCTTTTGAATTTCTAATGACTCGTTTTCGTTCGCCGCCCACGCAAACTTCAAACCTGGACTCATCACTCCAAATAACGGACCGCCATTGACTTAAAGTCCAGTTTTTACGTTGTTTGGCACACTCTAGCCGCTTTTTCTTTTGTTTAAGTGTTAAAAGTGGTTTTTCTTTGGCCTATGTTTTTAACGAATTAAAATTGCTCTAATTTAAATAAATCCAAAACAAACCTTATAAAATTTGTATCCAATTTTTTTCATAGTCCGTTTGCAAGTGTCGAACGAAACACTTTTTTTTTATTCTTTCCCTCCATTGAACAGTTATTGCAGCGGCCGTTTGACGTCAATTTTCTTTTATTATTTTTTTTTAAGCTCGGCAATCTCGAGGTTTTGCAATTGGTGGGCGTCCCGTTTTTTTTACCGATCTCCACATTTCCACTATTTTTGAACTTTGAGATAATGTTTCGAATTGATGAGCGCGGTAAATTGAATTGTTTTGCGATTTTATAGCTCGATAATCCCGTTTCGAAGGCTTTATTTATGGATTCCCTAAGGTCTCTTGATAATGCAACGCCACGCACCATGGTTGACATTAAATTGTTGCTGGCTTGCATAAAACGAGAGACCAATAAACAACAAAACAAGTGCATGTCATTTTTTTAATAACGGTTAACTGAAAATCTATTTAAATCTTCATAGGCCAACTATTTTGCATCCCAGAGAGAGTAGTCCAACTATTATGCTCTATCTTTGTTTGAGGGAATGCAAACTGGAGCCATATGTGCTTTCTCGAATTTAGTTCTGTTTGGTCTAATTTACTTATTAAATGTAATTTATTACATCGACAAAAAAAAATTAAAAAACAACTGCTTGGGGACCAGAAAATATAGGCACATAAAAAATGTTAAATTGTTAATTGATGAGTAGGCCAACTATTTTGCGTTTGGGTCGTATGTTGCTACTATCAATAATGAATGGTGTTCTGTTCAAGTTTTAAGGCTAGAAGATTAGTTGAAAAACTTATTGGCAATAGTTCTATTCTCTAGTTGCAGCGAGTAGTTTCCCGGGATTCCGAGTTCCGCCATAGCTTTGTAGAGCTTCAGCCAGCCTATATAATTTTTTAATTAATAATAATAATTATACTTAATACTTCTTTAAATCTTTTGTTTTTGAAACTTCTTCATTCGGTTTTTTTTTGTTTGCCCGGCCGGATAGTTAAAACAGAAACTGACAACTTTCAGCCATTTCCATTTAACAACAAAATAATAAAGAAACGGCTACTAAATCAAAGCACTTAAATTCAGAAAAGATTTAAATAGTATGCATATACGAGTAATTAATCAGAAAAAAAAAAATAAAAATGCAAGTTTGTGTTAACCTACTATCTGAAGATGATGTAATGTCATTCGCCTTTCTTTATTGAACTTAACTGTAATAAATTTTAATCAATATTATTATATTGAGAACAAGATCATTTAAATAAAAAGTAAACAAAGGATGTGTTCTTGAAAATGAACAGTATCTGTTTTGAATGAAATATGGAAATCATGTTTAATTATGACAATGACTGACAATGAAAGGACATTGATCAGTCATTAAAAAAAAAGTTTCCGATAAGGCTTGTTATCAGTTTAAAAAATATTCAATATACGAGTAGCAGTGTGAATAATTTTATTGATCCAGATTTAAGCGCTTTGTTTTCTAGGTTCAAACGATGGTCTAAGTTATAGGCGAATTTATGGGATTTTGGGTGCTCCATTAAATTTCGTTAAATAATGATTTGGCTTTTGTTATGGGACACCCAAAATCTCAAAAGTATCACGTCGGGGTCAATATCAATACTTGTTCGATCTATAGAGTGTCCCATAATAAAAGAATATAATTTGTTATTTTAACACAATTCTTTATTCAACCAAATTTGATACTCTTAAAAATAATATTTCTGACTTAAATTACTTGACAGGCACACCACCAACCCAGAGTAAAAACCCAAACAAGAATGCAAATATATAAATGGATCTTTGTCGGAGAAGATATTAGATGAGTTCCTCTTACTGTCTATTCATCTCTTTCTTTTAAATAATATCCGATTTGAGGAAATTTAGGTTTTTCAGTTTATTCAAGTGGATTTCCGTCCGCCACACATTTTTTACCTTAAAAAAAAATATGAAGAACATATTTTCAACAATTTTTTCATGAAAAATTTTTCAAAAGTTTGGATCGTGGTAAAAAATTTAGAAGTTTAATGGTTTACTTAAAGAGATTAGCCATCAGCATGAACCTTATGAACTTTAAGCGGAATTCCGTATTTTTTTTTACTCGTTTGATCCCAGTCTATATACCGTAGCTTTTTTTTGGGGTTGGGTAAGATATCCCGCTTTTCATTTCTTTAGCATTTAAAGAATCTGGAAAATAACCAACATAAAATCAATAAGTTTTAGCTACGTATTCTTAAAAACGGGACTAGCTGGATTTGACGGGATTTAAAAAAGCGGGATTATAATAGATCGGGATTTTGAACAAGCGGGATTTTAGAAGACAGGATTTTAAAAAAGCAGTATTTTAGCAGACGGGATTTTAAAACTTTTTTTCGGGATTTTTGAAAAGCGGGATATCAAAGAGCGGGATTCCGATGCGCTCAAGGTTTTATTGTGAGACCTTTATAATGCTTAAAATAAACGTAGCATGAGCGATTGGGAAATTAAGGAGGTGGGTGTGGTTATAGAAAGGAAGTATCGATGATTATTAGTCTTGAATGTTTGTAAATTGAAATGGCACGGGAAAACCGTGCCGGGTAAATTATTTCATAATCGTGTTGTGCAACTAAAAAACGAATCTCTTTATTTGACGGTACGTCGAAAATTAGGGTCAAGATTGAACTGATGAACATTCCTAGCGAAACGGGTTATCACGGGTGAACTGATTGAGGGGAGTAATGCAACTGGCTACTTCGAGTGAACATTGTTTGTGAAAGAAGCGATAAAACGAGGAAATACATGAAACATTCCGTCGGTGTTCAAGATTTGGGAATGATTCCACGGTAGCTCTGTTTCCAATCAGTTTAAACACTTGACCAAAGATTTGAGTTATACTCGAGTTTTGGGAAGATAAACGCCTTATAAATTGTAGCCAGATCAAAACGGGTGAATAATTTCTTACACCGAAATAGAAATCCTGGTCATTCCAATGAAGATCGAGTATTGAGAACTTTTCGGCTTCTTCGATGTAAGTGCCATTCAAATGATAAAGCACAGCATTGACTTTTGAAAACATTAAACTCAAAACGATTTTGTATACCCCATTTAGGAATGTTGTAAAGTTCGGAGTCTAATGAGTTTATCATCCGATACCGTTGTAATTTCACTTCCGAAGGAGATGGACGTGAATTTGAGAACGGGCTGAGTCAGCGGCAAAACAATGAAGCGAATTAGAAGTTTCAGAAAAGAGATCATTTATAAAAACGATGAAGAGAGTCGGAGATAGTACTTTGGGAAGATCATACTTAAACTGTCCAATACAACAATGATTCAGAAGATAATTTCTGATCCAAGGAATAGAGGTTTTATTAATAGCAAACGAACGCATTTTCGATAAGAGAGCCTGGTGCCCAAATCTATTAAATGCCTAAGAAAGGATAGTCTTTTTTAGGAACAGGCTGGACAAATGCTGTTTTTTGCATCATCTAGGGAAGATTTCCAGAACAGAAGAGCGACCAGTCCAGCGGATTTGTTTATATCAAGATCTCTTGCGGCTGTACATACGAGTGTGAAAATATACCTGTCCCATTGAATGATTTACGTTCTCAAGTACAGGAGCAACGTTTCTTTGAGGCAACGTTGGCGTAGTAGCAAAAAAGGTGAGAGCGTTGCAACTGAAGATGAAGTGACCTGAAATTTCTAGTCCCTTTTTCAACATTGCACCATTTTTCGCCTTGTAAGAATTTGGTTCTTTTTATAATTTTCCTCCCTATTTTTGGTAAAAAGAAAAAAAAAACAATACAAAAAAATGTAAAAGGTGTTTTTTTTAGATGCAGAGAGCTTAAATTTGAAATAAAACACATAAAATGTTTTAAATATCCAAGAAACTGGCTTTATTTGAAAGAAATGTTTTTGTCATTAATGTTTGAATATGATTTCCAGGTCCAACTCTCAAACACTCTTCGTAATAAATCAAGCTGTATTTTGGTAATTAGGCGAATGTTGCCTTCTAAGTGCACAATTTTATCTTGTTTATCCGCGTAGATATACGAGAAAGTAGTCTTACATCTCACGGAATTCGCTTCATCGTTTAGAAAACACGTTTTTCGAAAACGATCCATTGTTTCTCGAATTAATCGTTCTGAAGGTCGGTTATGACTACTATAAAACACACATAACGCCCGATATGTTTCCCGAACTGAACCATATTTTTCAAAATAAAATTGAACAATTTTTTAAAATTGCCAAGCCAAACCAATCTCAAAACAACTGCGTTCTTTCAAATCCGCTGTCACAGAAAACAGTGTTGCCAATTTAGAGTTCTCCGCCTCTAAAAAAACACCCTTTACCAAGTAATCATAAATTGGAAAATATATGAATTTATCGACTCAATACCACGAATTATTTCTCGAAAGATTGATCAGTTGGTTTGAGTGCTTGAGGTAGAATCGATATTGTAGATAATCTTCGTTAACCATTTTAGTAAGACTTTGTTATAGAAATCTATACAAGGAATACTCAGACACTATAAAATAACCTTCAGCAAATGATGTTTCTAGATTGGAACTTACTGTTTGTTTCAGTCCTTGGCAAATTGCTATATGAATTGAAAAGCATATCTGATAAAACTTATGTTTTTGAAGGGAATTGTTGACTTCCAATCGATTGAACCTATTGACTGCAGAAAACTGATAAAGAACTATCAGGAAATTACTATTTATTTTTTGATGTTTTTGAAGATATCGCTTACGTCCTGGTCGTTATTTCTTCAAGAATAATTGGATTGTTTCACAAAAGTTCCGAAGAAATTTGTCTGCTTTCTGGTAAAACTCTTCTTATAACATTTCGGGTTGTTATATTTGATTTGGAATGGTTTCGGAACAAATATGCTTTTTCACTTACTACACCAAGACTGTTGCGAATCAAAGATCAGGGGCCAAATTAGCCCATCAGTTATCGAGCAATACGTGACTGAATTATGTGAGTTTGGAATTACCGTTTACTTCATCGAGCAAGCTATTACCCTGATTTGACGTTTTCATTCGATCACTGATGGGACGCACTCACTCGCTCACTGAAGCGGTAATTTGACCCCAGATCAGAAAGCCAACGATCGATGGACATTCCAAGAGTTTGAATGCTCTTTCTTGCGGCTTCGTTATGACTTTACCAAGAATATTTATTCGTATCGAGATGTTTTTCTACAATTATTTACTTGTGAAATTCTTAAAAGTACGAATTCTCCCGAAAAATATTGAAGACTTATTGAAAGCTGCTTAGTATCAGAAACATTCATTGTTCCATCGGCCAGAATGCTTAAAGAACTTGAACTGATAGTCAGTTTAGGTATTTTTCTTGTAACACATCAGAGCATATCTTTGGAATTTGATTTAGGATATCTGGTCTTACATAGGTAATTAATAACCTGGGTTAGATTCAAATTAACTTATGCATGACATAGTCCCCCTATATTAGCTTTTAATTAATATTATATACCATAAACTTGTACTAAATGATCTAATGACACATGATAGCCGCTAAATAGTACAAAAAACTATAAAAATATCATGACTACTAGCGAACTACAAAATTGTATACAAAATAAATAAAATTTAATTAGGCATTAAAGTTGTGTTCTGGTTGGTAATCTTTTTTCATAATAATTCCATCTTTGAAATATTTTTCAAATGACGCTAAGGGTTAATAGCATCACAATTATATTTCTGGTTAAATATATTCTATAACTTTCCATTCGAACTAACATAACCTTCGGTTTTTAGTTCAGAAAAAAAAAAAACAAAACTTATAAATAAAACCTAAAATATGTAGAATATTTTTCCTGGAAATTTAAGCTTCTCAAAGTTCTATTAGGTATTTTTTCGAAGAAAAACGATAATATGTTACGAATTATTAATATTCTTGTTTTGTTAACAACAACAACAAAAAACTGAAAGTCTTTTAAGAAAAAACAAACTCCAGCGATGTTTATTTTCTAGCAAGTATTACGAAATTTCTAACATAACTAGATTCGCCTAGAATCTCAAATCATCAGTTGATCCAATATAATTATATTCAAACACACTTAACATTTGCAGAATATTTGAGAAGACGAAATTATGTTAATCCAATATAAACGATAAATCTTAACATGCTAAGTATACCTATATATCTTATATTTATGTGCTTTGTGTGCGGTGTGAAAAACCTGAATATACATTTTGCCACAGATAAATGCTGCTGCTGCTGCATTGAGTAATCTTGCGTTGCAATTTCATGTCAGCAAAAACAACATGTTGCGTAACTTTTACATATCTCCACTGAATGTTAGGAAAGTGTGGAGGCACGACAGTGCAGACGTACCACCACCAGCCGCTTAACCGAATGAAACCTCCAAACACTTGAGAAGTCGCAAACTTGATTAAGCCTAGCTATAAGCTAAAAAACTTTTGGATTGAGAGTAAAAACATAGAAACAAATAAAATACATAGATATGTTCTTGTATTCATTGATTAGTTGCGTAGCGTATCAAATGAAGTTGAAGGAACATTTCAGCTTGTATAAGCCGGAATTTCGTCTAGGCCAGGTGTAGAAGACTGGCTGGGAGATTTAATTGAAATTGTGAAACCGAGAGTATATTTAAGTAGGTGGTTTTTTTTTCGTTATTCTATCCGTAAACATTAATGAATAATGAAGCTTTTTTAATGTTAATCAGTTTTGCTCTGAAGTTATTGAACCGTGAATCATTTTTTTTTTTTGTTTTGTTTTTATTTTTGTCTGACGGGAAAAAAGTAATTAAAATGAAATAACACGAAATCTCATTATAATCGCTCATTACCCGTAATTAAGATAAGATTAGATGAATCTTTTACTAACATAATCGCTTATTCGTCCATGGAGTGTCGAGCAAGCTCCTTCCAGTCATCTAGGCTTAGCGCTGTAGCATCTTGGATGAAGCATTGTTATCCATTCACTGATGTGAAAATGTAGCCGACGAGTTCAGGCTTTATGGATTACATCCCCATCTCGGTAGAGCTCATGAAGTTCGTGGTTGTTTGTTCTCCTCAGTTCGCCACCGCCAAAAAGAACCATATATCCGCCGAAAAATGTTTCTTTTGAAAGATCCCAGTACGCGATCACT
This sequence comes from Philhelius festivus, assembly GCA_963931855.1. Classification (NCBI taxonomy): domain Eukaryota; kingdom Metazoa; phylum Arthropoda; class Insecta; order Diptera; family Syrphidae; genus Philhelius; species Philhelius festivus. The sequence continues at coordinate 93,916,160 of OZ007557.1, forward strand.
CTCCTTTTCTGCTTATTTTCCAACTTTCGGCGTCGTAAAGCAGGACTGAAAGTATAAGGTTCTTACGCTTCAAGAGTTTTGAAACCATTTCTTTTGTCAATTATAAGTAGTAGTTTCTTAAGGTAATTCTTCAAAAGATTTCCACTATGCTGCGTTTATGGAGTTAATCATGCTTATTTTGACATTCTCATGAATGGTCTATTCGTTAGAATGATTCTATTCCTTCGAATGAACTTTCTTAATTTTGAGATTCGAACGAATGACATTCATTTGCGAAAGATAGCATAAAATGAACTTAAAAAAAGATTCATTTTCATTATCAGCTGTTTGACATTTACTATATTTCTATTTGAATTAGTATGACCGTTTTACATTTTTTTTGTTTCTAAACATTTTATAGATGTTGGATAAATAATCAAGAAACAAAATAAATAATACACTTTTTCATTATAAAGTAAAGTTTAACCATAAAGAACTACATATTCATTACATTTTTTGTTTCAACTCAGCTGTTTTGAAACTATTCTTAAAAAAATAAGTTGTTCATGACGCGTTCTAAATTTTTATTTTTTTTCGTATACACTTGGTCACACTAAAATATCAAAAACAAAAGAGAAGTGTTTGTGAAATGTCAAAAGTCAAAACCAAAAAGTGAAATCTTTGTTTAGTTGTAATTGTTTTGTTTATTGTTTAATAATTTAAATTTCTTTGATAAAAACATAAAATAATAAATAAAAAATAAGAATATGGCATTTGTGTTGTTTATAAATGAAGATGGTGTTGGAAGAAGTGCAGAAGAGAAGGATAGTGGATGCTTTCCGTATCAACGCGGGTGGTAAAAAAAACCCTTTGCTACCTCCGGGTTTTCTTCCACTATTTTGATAAACTTTTCCTTTTGTTCGCGGTTTGTCCAGTTGGAATGCGACCTTTAAACATAAAACAACAACAAAATTAATAAAAGTAATTTATTTTCCATGAAATAATTAAAAACTTACATGTTTTGTTGCTTATTAGACAGAAAAATTCAAAGGACACAAAAATGACATTTAATTCTATTCTTTCGAATGTCAAAATTGAATTAGCGTTCGCAAATGAATGAACTTTCTATGGATTGGGTGAACTTTCGATTTGTTCGATTAACATTCTAATCGCCGAGTCTCAAAATTAAGTTTCAACGAATTCGACTCACTTTCGAACGAAAGAGATTGTCAAAATAAGCACCAATATTTACTCTGAGGTAAATGAACTTTTTACTACCTTTAAATTGTTTCTCTCCATAGTAACGTTTTATCCGGGTCTGTTGACAGCTGTTTGTTTGTTTTTTGCTAGCTTGTACTTTTTCTTTTTCTCATACTTGAAGGCCAACAAGTTCCGCCGGATCTTTTATCGCCGTAAAGCATTTTTTTTATAAAACGTTGGGAACAGTCGATGATGTAGATATCATCCGCTTACCCCAATAGGTGGACTGCTTTTTTGAATATAGCTATTAAAGATATCACATGATAGCGCATCTTCTTGCTCGGAATAGTTCGGAAGAGCTATTTCCTAGTTGCACTTTGCGTCGAGTTTGTTTGGATGAGTTTTCCCGGGATACCGAATTGGCCAAAAGCTATATAGCGCTCCTATAGGGATATGTTGACAGAGGCTTTGAAGTCGATGAAAGGATATTCAGTTTCGACTTAAAATTCATTGACATTTTCTTGCCTTAATATGAAGAATTGGTTTAGGATCGATATGCCTGTGCTTGCGAGACATTTGACCGTCGGCTTCGTCGGCCATAGAAAACGAGTAGATAGATAGACACGGTTGATGGTGTTAGGGCAGCGTGAATTTCGACGTCGATTTCCTACTCGGCTCAAACGCCACTGGACTGGTCGTTCGGCCGAGAATATCGCGGCTGATGCTGCCGATGTCGCTGAGAACGAAGAAACATCAACTAGGCGACGGGCCAAGCAATTGGACATCACCAGACGGACCCTACAATGAATAATTTTAGTAAAAGACTTACACATGTTTCCGTACAAAGTGCAAACAGTGCATCAGTTAACGCCTGCTGCCCTACCGTGGCGTGTAAATTGCTGCCAAGCCATCCTCAATCTCAACAACTAAGAGGACGATTTTGTGTCGAAAATCATCATGAACTACGAGTTGCATTTCCCCGCTTAAGTGGATAAGCAATATCTTTGTTTCTGGGGCAGTAGAAATCTGCGTGTGATGCACAAAGAGCCCTTACACCCACTCAAAGCCACTGCATGGTGCGGCGTTCACGTAGGAGTACTCGTAGTAATTGGGCCGTATTTTTTGGACTGACGATGGAAAACAGCCTTCTTACTGCCGGAATTGGATGAGCAGAGTTTGGTGAACACACACACAGTACGAGCCACAATAGATATTGTGAAGCAAGCGTTTCCTGGTCACGTAATCTGCCGTTTTGGCATGATCAGCAAGATGGTACGATTTAACCATCCCAGACTACTTTCTTTGGGGCTACTAGAAGTCACGAATTTATGCCAACAAGCCTTATACTGTCGCAGCCCTAAACGAGAATATTCGACAGGAATGCGAACAGTTGTCACCGGAAAGTCATGGGAAATGCTATAAAACGGGCACAAATGTGTATCAACACTGTCTGCAACCACTTGGCCGATATCATCTCTTTCACATAACAGACATTGTCAAGATCCAAATAAAGATTCAATTCATTGGATTTCACGCCGTGGAGTTTTACGACACATTATGGCATATTCTGCTTAGAGTTGCTGGTTGTACAGATTTATAATAAGAGATGAAGCTGATGCAGTAGATTTTGGAAGGTTATAAGTTTGCGAACAATTTGTTTTTATACCTTTTTCCATCGATTCTACACTCAAACTCTGTTGTTGCCTGCTTTGAAAATGTTTCTCCACCTTTCCCAAACAGTGAACCAATGACATCTATTAGAGCAAGGATTCAGGAGTCCTTGTCGCAAGATCTGCAATGTTCTTGTATACATTACTTTATTCTACAAAAAAAAAATTAAAGATATAAAAATGTGTTCTAAATTCAGAAAACAAATAAAGGAGTTCATTAAAATACTTTTTAAAACGTTTTTATAGATATAAACAAAAAGTCCCAAAATACATAACAAAACATTAGATCCAGTCAGCTAACAAAATTAAACAGCTCTGACGCAATTTTGAATCTTAATATTCTTCATTTAATAAAAGAGGACCAAAACCAGTTGATGTTCGAGAGAAAATAAAAAAACAAAACTTGTTATAAATTGAGTAGAAGAAAATCTAACAAAACAAATCTCTTTAAAGCTTTTAAGACTGATTCTTTTATGACTTATGTTACTATTATTCATAATAATAATCACTTTAACTTCAAAACCGGATAAGTTTTTTGTTGTTGTTTGATTCACGATCATCCAACAACGTCAAAACTTTTATATATTTAATAATACAAAAATACCAAAAAAAAATTTCGTCTGAATTTCCAGAAAAAAAATATATGTAAGTTCTTTCACAAAAGGTTGTAAAATTTAATTTTAGTTAAGCTTGTTAGGCTAATTAAACGAAAATGTAACAATGTTAATGTTTTTGGGCATATGAGATTTCGTAAACAATTTTTACTGCTTGGTCTCGTTTTCGTAATCCAAAAAGAATGGAGAAAATGAAGATCTAAGTAATTATTACAATAAAAATATGATTGCTAAAAGTAAATTTATACTAAAGGGCTGACATACATAACTATTCAATTTTATTTCAAAAAGGCAAAGCTATCAATTTTTTGACGTTATCTCAAAACCCCAATCAGTTTTGTGTACTTCACTTTTTGAAAGATAAGGAGCCTACTACTCACTGTTGAGCATGATTTGACAATTATAAACCAGTTATGGTTGACTAATTAGTGTTTTACATAATATATCGTCGCTGTAGATCGAATACCTCGTAACCCAGAAAAGTCGATTTTTCAGGAGAGACTAAAAACTTATTATCAAATCAATGAGAGGCAATGAGAGACGTGTTGTTAATTATGCGCGTGGCTCTGCAATTATAGTTTTTAGGTTCACAGTATATTTTTCATTAGATCCGGAATTTTTTTCACAATATAATTGCATCTTTACCTAAAAATCGGTTTTTTCTGGGTTACGAGGTATTCGATCTACAGCGACGATATATTCTTTATGGAGTATGTTTTCCATATTTTTTCAACAAGCACTAACTACTGCACCCCTACGGTGGGCATCAGCAAGACTTTAAAAGTTATTCTTCCATCTTGAAAGGACTGGCAGGATAACGTTGTGATGAGTGACTTCGACACAATCATCTTTACAGATGACTCAAAGATGGAGTGTTGTGTCGGTTCGTGAATTTTCTCTGCGTCTTTAAATGTCTCTCAAGCTAAGTGTACACGATTGGTAGATCTTACAATATTGTCAGATCTTATAATGTCTCACAATTATCTACCAATAAGCTGGGAATTAAGTTGTGTATTTACACAGTTTGTAGAAAATCTACCAATGTCTTACAATTTATTGTCAGAAGTTGGCTGAAAATTAATTGTCAGATAGCTGGCTTTTATACCAACCGTGTAAACACGCAACTTATTCTCAGTTTTTGTTGGCTGTGGAAACTGCTTTATTCGCATCTTGACCCGACTTTTTTCTTGATGTTTTTCCAGATTGAAATTTAATGTCGTGCGCAGATTCGCCAGTCTTTCATTCATATCTATAGCATCTGCGACTTCTTACCATACTATTTTTTTTTGGCAACTTATTTTCGGGGCATCCAACTTCCAACAGACTGCGTCTCACCTCGATGTCTTCAATTAATTGAAAGGTTGTGTCGTGTGACCTTTTCATGGCTTAGGCGGCGACTGCGAATTTGATGGCAAGATAGGCCGAAATATTGCATCGGTTGCAAGTATTCTTTCCACTTCTGGTCTAAATAAATTTAAACAAATCAACCTCACTAGCCTTCAAAGTCCAAATTTACTGCAAATTGTCTGACAATGAAAAAATTGTATGATGTAAAAAAAATTACATTTGACAATTTATTCATTGTCAGAAACGTCAGACAACGATAAAAATTGGCAGGCCTGACAATAAATTGCGTGTGTACACGATTATCAATTTACCGTCTTATAATTAATTGTCCAGATACATTTTCTGACAGTTAATTGCTAGATAACACGATTGTAAGATAGCGTACACATGATTGTCAGCTTTCTAATAATTAATTGTCAGACAATGATCTTACAATTAATTGTATTACACACTATATTACACTGCGCTAACTCGCCAAGCGCTCTTACAGGTCAGATACGAAAAGCAAACTCAATTCATTGCGTCTGCCTCACTTGACGAGCTGCATTGTGCAGTTCTACTCTAAGCTGTTATATCTGAGAGGGATTTCCCTGCTCAATAAGTTGTACTGATCATAAGGATGGTTTACACTATGGGTTGCAATTGTCACACACATTTTTTGCCAAGTAATTCTAAGACTACGATTGTAGGATATTGTAAGCATGTTTATCACTGACAGATCTGACAACATTGGAAGATCTACCAATCGTGTACACTTAGCATATGTGTGTAAGTCTTTTCGGCTACCTGCAAGTTTCTTTTAAACTGAAGTACTGGCAGGAAGCATGCAAAATACTTAAACTAGATCCGAATAAGAACCAGAATACGACCATTTTTAAATCCATTGATTCGGCATCGGCTTTTTCATCTTCTAAATTAGTTTATCAATGGCGGGATGAGCTTGCGAACCTGACCAATAACTTAAATGTCAATCTTATCTGGCTTCCAGGTTACAGTGGAATAAAAGTAAATGAGGATCAGTCCTTCATAGCTTACTTGCGGAAAGAGATAAAATTCCTCTTGGTGTTACGAGTATGAAGGGCAAAATCTTATCCACTTTTCTCACGTACCAACCGTAAGTGAAGCTGTGTAACCCAAAGTCCCGAAAAAATGACATAATACGCAGACCAAAGCATAGCAAGGATAGTTTTAACATGCACTGGGCACTGGCCAATATGGTAACATGCAGCGAAGCTGGGCAATCCTTACTATAACCATGTTGTAGTTATGGGTATCAGCAGAAAAAGGAAACATTTATTTATTTCTTTTGCAAATGTACTGCTCTGGCGAGGATGAGAGTCCAACTATTCGGAAAGTTATTTATCGACGATCTTTATGAACTATGAAGATCAAAGACTTGATATCTTATCGTAAGATGATGAAGTGGCTCTGAGACGAACATCGACGATTTCTGTAATCGGTATTCTTTGATCTTAAAACAGCAATCTAGCGACCTTCAGTATATAATAAAAAATAATTACAATTGACATGGAAATAAAAAAAATATTGTGTATAAGTTTAAGTGCATAAGTAAAGATGTGTAGTGAGAAATAGAAAAGTGCGTCGTATCCTTAAGGATGCTTATCTTCACGATAGAACTCCAAAAAAGGTGCTATTGCTAAAAAATAGATTCATAGAAACGGAATCGTTTTGCAAAACGCAACATACAAAAAACGATCGCCTTATGGCCAAGAAACAGCAGAGAAAAATGCTTTGGAGCCATACAACGAAAATAATTTTATTTGGAATGGATGGTAAATAGTTTGTCCGACGCCCAAAGTATGAGGCTTACAATCCGAGGTACACAAAACCAATCGAAAAGCATGGTGACATTTTGATCAAAGATAGAAAAAAGTAAGTTCTCATATTCCGTCTGTCTGTATGTCTGCAACCCGACATACATACAGTCTAAGCCGCTAAGGCGATTTTCTTCAAACTTGGTATACAGCCGTTATGCAAAATCAAAAAAAGTTTTCAAAATGACCAATCTTTGCATAAATTATTTCATTGTCAATATCCAAACCTAAGCCTTTGTTTTTTCTTTACTTGGAACTGTCGTATTTTGCATTTTTACGTGAGACATTGATAATGCAAATTTTTGGGAATATGACTCCACCTCTTCTAAAATTCTTACCCTTTTCTTCCGGTGAAATCCGTAATAGTCCCTAATAGAGACTAAAGTAGAGTTTTAAGTTAATTTTTCTTGAATGAGTCCGATATACATAGACCCAGTTGTTTAAAAAAAAAGAAAATAATTTAATGTAACCCATTTAAAAGAAATCTAGTTAAAAAAAATGCTTTTAATTCAACGTATATACATATGTAGACTTAACAAAACTAATAATTTAAATGCGCACGAGAACAGTTTTCTAAATAAATTTGCGTATCTTCCAAATTTATTATTTTTGTTTTGTTTACCACAATCGTAATTCTTTTTTTTTCTTTTAATCAATAATCACAATAACGTCAACACTAGCAACACTATTCTAGTACTATTTTTGTAGGTCAGTGCCGTCGTTTTTTCTTCCCGGTTGCCAGATTAAGACGATTGCCTCTGAATCTTAAAAAAGTATATAATTTGTTTCCTATGTAGTCACACAAAAAAAAAAACATAAAAATTCTTAAAGCTTTATGAAAAGCAGCGAAAACATAATGGGAACACGTTGATACAGAAATTGGGACTGATGCATTTTCAACTGCACTTTTTTTTTTAATTTTAATAAAGTATTGAAACCATTTAACTTTATAACAAAAATCTATTTACTAAAATCAATTGATGTACAGTTCTTATGCCGTGTGGATTCTTACTGCATCAAATTTAATGGTTTAGTTTCTATTCTATTCTGTTCGCGAAAATGTATAATTGACATACGTCCTTAGTAGCCTAAAGCAGTGCTAGGGGATTATAGGAAAAAATAATTTTGTATTCAAATTTCGATATTAAAAGGGTTTGTTTTTTTATAAGATTCAATCCGAAAGAAACAGCTGAGTCGTGATCACTTCCTTCTTTTTTTGATGGTACCTTTTTTATATAAAATCTATAGTACTATTAAGAAGAAAACTATTGGAACGGAGAACGGAATAATTGCAGAGTTATCGTTCTTTCTTCATGGTAGTTTTTTTATTTCCCGGGTATGTTTCATTTGGCACTCGCTCAGCGAACTTCAATTAACTAAATAGAGTAAAGAGTTTTGAAAGATGACTCCATTTCAATAGAACAAAGCTAACTTTTATTAAAAACTGCGAGGTTTAAGAGAATCCATGCGATCGAAAGGAAGCAAAAAAAAAAAAAAGAATAAAAATCGCTTTCGTGTAAAAGCAGTCTTAGTGCTACTGCTAAAAAAATATAGAATATTGATAAAAACAGGAAATAGGCATAATGGAAGAACAAGAAAATTGTATGCATATACCTGTGTGTATATGTATATACATAATTAAATTTCTTTCATTGGGAGTAAATGGTTTAATATACAAAGGTTATATCCAAAAGCCCTCCAGAAACTCTCAAACATGAAACTTATTTAAATGTTACCATCTCAAAAAATAACTCCTATTCTTTTTCAGTCTGAAGCCATAAAAGTTCTATCAAGTTACAAATCGACAATTGACATTAACAATCTTATTTTTAAAGCACAGAAATAATAATATTAAGCAAAAATAACCAATAAATCTAACAGGAAGTTTTCCGAATCTATCAATAGCAAAAATGACACACCTTGTTGAAACTGACAGATGTAAAATTGCAAACCGAAAATAAACTAAGATTTCTGAATTTTGATTATTCAAGTGTAACTTTATTAAAAATATTCTTATTTAAGAATTCAAAACACTAGAAGTGATGAATAAGAAGCATGACAAAAACAAATGTCACTCTCAACAAAGTGAAGATTTTGACATTTATGTATGGAATGTAATAGGAATTAACAATTCTATCTCTATTTCGTGAAAACTCCAGTTATGTAGTGAAATAAAAATGGTCTGTGGATTGATGGGATTTTCCGTTAAATGGGAAACCGTCAGTGGTCTAGCTAGAGTAAGGTGAGCCATCTAGTATCATTTCCATTGACCCATTATTGTTTGTCATAATGGTCATGTGTCATAACTATCGCTTCCTTCAGTAGCTGAAAACTGCATTTCATATCTTGGAAATTTTTTTTTAACACTTTCTCCTTAACATTTCCGATTTATTTCTGGAGCATTGAACTGTCAAAAGCGTCGATCTCCATTTTTATTTGTTTATTTGTTTTTTTTTCTTCACCGTCTGTCTATGTCATATCACTCGAAAAAAAGTAAAGTTAGCCGTGCTCAGATTTTTACTCCATCTGCTCGTTCATTTTATTTAGAGCTCGTAGAGCGCGCTCCGAGCTAGCTCTGATTAAAAAAAAAAAAAACAAAAAAGAAAAGAAACACAAACTGAGTGACGTGTCTGAGCTAAAAAAGAAACACAGATCTTTTTTTGACAGCTCAGTTCCCTGCTTTGAGCTTAAAAAAAACCCTTATTACTGTATACATATATAAATAAACATACCATTTCGTGATTTTTATTTTAAATATACCTGTTAAATCTGTGGTTTTGCCTTTCTTCAAAATCTATATTTTCAACACATGGATCAAATTTTAAAATTTCATTGACTTACTCTTATATTTACGATTAAATAAGAACGAATATCTTCCCTTTATTCCTTACACTCGTAATTTAATCATTTTAAGGGTAGTCAAAATCGTGATTACCGGTTATTATAAAAAAGATATATGTACATATACTCGTATAGTTCTGTTTTGAATCTACAAATACAATACAATATTCGATCAGGAATATGAAGAGATGGAAACCACTATTTGATTTTTAAAAAAAAGGAGCAAAATGTTGCGATACTATAGCACTTTCGACAGCCAGTGTCACCCATCCCTAATGGTCAATTAACGTTTCAATTAAGGAATCGACCAAGCGCAATTTAATGTAAGAACTTTTCGAACTACCTATACGAAGAGATACTACGTTCACTTGGCTCTTTAAGTGTAAATTATCTAGAGTAGAACTTTCGCTATATACATATATTCCTATGGTCTTACAATACGTATCCATCCATAGCGTAATAAGTGTATCTTCAGTTTTGTATGTTTGAACACTTTATGCGGGGAGAGAACACCTTATAGTCAACATAGTCATCAACTGGTGGGCTCGACAACAATAGTAGTTTTTTTTTTCTTTTAAATTTATTTATTTTTTCGTTCAGCTGGAGCTGACTGGAAGCCTCAAGGGGCCAGTCTGGGTAGAGCTCGCACATTGAACAGACGAGATAAATTATATCCACAATATCAAATCAATAGTTGATAGTTTTTTTTTGAATTTAAATTAACAATACTTCGGGGAAATTCGAATGTTATCATAGATTGGCATTTAATCAGTTTATTTTTGTCTGTTGCCATTAATTAGTTGAATTAGTTTGTTCTTTCGTGTGCGATTGATTAATAGTCTTATGCCCAATAGTGCGGATCAAATAAATAACACGGATTTATTTTGTTTTCGACATAAAAAAAGAATTTAATCGTTAAATTGATTTTTGAATATCGCATTCCCACACAACTGCACTACACTCGTATGACGAGTGAAGTAAGAGGGTTTTGTTCGCTTTTTATTTCCGGTGATTCAGAAAGTGCCTTACAAACTACATATTTATTTTCTCTATTTTATTTATTAAAATAGTTAATTATTCACTACTTTAATTTTTGTGATAAGCAAATAGCAAAGTTCAAAAAAATACAAAACAAAAATCACGTCGGGGTGTCTTATTTAAATTGATAGCTCAAACACAAAAACAAAGCTTTGCGCTCAGTTCAAACTGAAGCCTTCGTTTTGATAAAATTGTCCCCGAACGCTTCATGTAAACTCGCCGATATACTTATAGTTAAAAAAAAAATAAAAAAAATTCTGAGAAAGTGTTGCCAAGAAAAAAAAAACACAAATAAATAAATTTCTTTCACCAACGACAACGAACAACGAGCGCCAAGTGAACCCCTTTTTCACTTCTTAAATCACGATTCGTTAGTCAGTCATCATTTAGTGGTGTGTTTGTTTGCATTGAGCAAGCGTGAAGTATCTTGTGCAGTGAAATACTCGTAAAAAGAAGAAAAGAAGTAACGAGTTTTCTTCCTATCATCTTTACAAGCAGCTGTTATTTTTTTTTGTATCATTATTGAATTGGATATAAAAGACTTGATAAATAAAAAAGTGGAAGGTAAGAGAAAAGATACTGAGAAAGAAATGCATAATAATTTCCTTTTTGTTTTTTTTTTTTTTTTTTTTTGAATTTGTTTTCTTTCTTTCTTCATAAACTTGTTATTTAATCTGAAGCTGGAATGTTAAAGAAGTTTTTTGGTACCTCTTCCTACTCAATTCAAGAGTGAAGATACTTATTTGAAGCTATATACAAACATTCGTAAGGAGATGCAATTTAAATTATTTATTTTTAACCGATCTTGAAAGTTATTTTTAATAAATTGCCAAATTTGTCACAGTATTCTTTTTTAAGAAAGGTGTAGCAAAGGTGTAAAAAAATGACTTTCATACAACTCAAGTTTCATTTTTCTACCTGTGAAGTCTTAAACAAATGACACTTCGAAATAATATAACGTTATTTTAATACATATTTCCAAATGAAGGAGTGGGAAGTTATGTATCATAACTTTGTGAGAGACAGTGGGTGGTAGATAAAATAAACTAGAACAATTGCTTTTAACTGAAAAAAAATATGTTTGAATTTTAGTGAGTTTCAGCTTTTAAGGTGCAGCAATCTAGTCGAAACTATACCTATTAATAATTGTATTCGGCTTTTAATAAATAAAAGATTTTATGTTTTATGAGTGTAAATAGATAAACTGATCCAAAATTTTAACAATAGTAACCATGTGTTTTTTTATTATATACCTCAAGGAAGTGATATAGTTTTTCAGAACAAAAAAAAGAGGGTGAGAAATGCAATTTTTGTTTACAAGGTAAATCACATACCTAAATATGTTCATATATATGTATGCATGTACATATGACGTAGGAAATAGCTAGGTCGTGAAGGTTTTAGATTAGACACAAAATACAAAGTTCAACGAGGACAGTCTGTTTCCTCCCGTTCAGGCGGAAGGAGTTACTTTCTAAAAAGATATAGTTATTATAAGATTATATGATTATAGATAACGTAACCACTTGCAATTTTTTACTTAAGCTGTTATTAAAACCCAATAATCTGTTTTAATTGCGTCAAATAGGTACTTTGTTATATGCCAAATTATGTATTCGTAAAAAAAATCGAGCTCGAGATTTCAATCAGACTTAACATTACGATGATAGGGAAGACGAAAAAAGTGGGTCTCGCAATTCTGTCTTACTGTTCGACTACAGCCTTACCGGGTCAGCTTTTAGGATTTTCTTCAAACTTGATAGGTAACAATTTTAATTTTTTTTAAACTTTGTTTGCATAAATTCATACTTTTCTAGAAATCAGACGGCAATTTTATTTGTTTGAGCATTTTTATCTCACATAAATCCATGTTTTATATTATATTTAGTACCTTTACATAAAACCGAGTACGTGCGGCGATCCAGTCGTGCATTTAATTTTAGTTTTTTAGTTTTTTTTTTACAGAATTGAAAACAATTACAAAATTCTATCTAGTTGAAGCTGAAAATATTTGAAAAAAAAAAAAAAAAATAGAAAGAATGGAACCATTTTTTTGTTTTTTATTTTCTCAGAAACCATGAAACCGATTTTGACAATGTTTTTGTTATTTTATCTTAATATATCGGTACACATCATGCAAATGTTAAGAAATGATTTTCGAAAATCGTTTTTTCTCAAAAACGATTCCTAGAATTTTGATAATATTTTTCTTCGATTAATTTTTACGATCTATAATTCAATACAAAAATTATAAAATTGTATCCATTTTTAGTCAAATCATAAAAATCTCATGTATTTATGTTATTTAGTTTAAAAAAAAAATTAACATTACCAAAATATTGAAATGGTAATTTTTGATGAAAAACACACTGGATTAATTTTTGAGTTCAAAACGCTCAGTTTTCGCAACAGATATTGAATTAAAAACTTTTCTCAGCGTCATCAAGAATTTATTGCAGTTTTTAGTAATTTAATTTTAGCATAAGAAGTTAGAATTTTTAACATTTGACGTAAATAATTATTAAAAAAAATATTTCCTAATAACCTTAGAAAAATAATATTAAAATAGAACTATCTTTTACTAGTAAAATTCAAAGTCTCAATTAAAAAATTTAATGGCTGATGTCGCATATTTGCTTCCATCAGCTATTGACCGACCTATTCTTAGTTCCCATATATATATGTGTAGGTACTTTTATGGCAAGTTATGGATTCGTAAAAAAAATTCGAATCGAGATTTTGATCAAACTTGATATTATGACGATATAAGAAAGACGAAAGTAGTAGATCTGTATTTTGTCTGGAGTGATTTTCTTCAAACTTGGGACTTAAAGTAACCCTCTAAAAGAGAAATTGATTTTTTTGCTCTAAAATTAATGGTTCCTGTCAAATCACTGTCAGTTTTCTGAGTATTTGTATTACTTTAGATATGAACTAGATTCTGGTAAAAAATAAAAAATTATCTAAAATTGTTTAGCAGTCGTTTTCTTGATTTTGACTTTCTCGTTAACGACTGAAGTGATTTCGATCAAAGTTCTTTACATAAAAGCTCCTTGAAAGTTTTAATAGAACTGCGTACCATATTTTGAAAAATATAAATAGTTTTTGAGTTTTTTAAAACATAATCAGTTTTTTTTTTTCTTTCAAATTCAATATTTGAATAATTTGTTTTTAAAATTAATCTTAAGTGTTAAGTCTTTTAAAAAAAGCTAGATAAAGAAATTTTGCATATATTTAATAATTATTGTTCTGATACTAAGCTCACAGAAGATGGTGATATATGTTTCTAATTATAGTAAACACTTTATTTCTCTCCCAGATTTATTTCAAAGAGTTTTTCGTCTTCGTCCTTTATTTTAGGGGCCATAATGCGTCTGAAATTAAAAAAAAAACTCAAAAAGGATTTAAAGTATCGAACTCAAATCAAGTAATTGAAGAACGAGGATTATGATTTTTTTTTTTTTTGAAGTACTGTTCCCTTCTGTGTTTGGCTTTAACTGTGATTTGCAGTGATTATGAAAACTGTTATTCAAAAATACATTCTTTATTTTGAAGCTTCATTCGTGCCATTATGTGAGATCACTCAGTCACCAAATTTCTCCTTCACAACTAAGCGTTGCGTCACTCGATTGTAGCGCCATCTTGGGGAAACTACAGGTCGCATATTTCGATGTTGTCAAAGTCTGGCCACAGAAAGTTGGTTAACATCATGAATGAATGAATAACAAGATTACGACAGCTGCAGTTTCATTTTTTGATTTTCTGCGCATGTACGTCACAAGAGACAGTAGTTTCTGATTTGATTTAACGCGGTGCGGTGTTAATTGCTGAAAAAGTAAACAAACAAAAAATAAATTCAAAAGAAAAGATACTAAATTCATGTTTATGTTATTATTTTATTGAGCTTTCGTTTTTGGGATTTCGTGCTTTCTATTATTGCTCGGTTTAGTGTTCTTATTCGAAAGAACATTCGGGCACGGAAAAATAATTTCTTTATTTTTTCGTTTATTTCAACATCCTCGTCCAAATCCAAAAGATTTTGGATATAGTTGGTGCATGTAACTAAATCTTCACTATTGAAAGATGTGAATATATCTTCCAATGCCTTCATATTCGACATCAACTCGGGAGATGACTTCATCAAACCACCTTCACTAACCTGGCTCACCCACGAATTCGTGAAGACGTCTCGTTGATTTGTACGTTGGGCCAATGTCTCAACTGGTAACTTGTGACAAATATAGCCAGCCAGATTTTCAAGCCCGTCATACGCCAAGCTTTTCAGCTCCTGCTCCTGGCAAGTTTCTTCCTCCAAACGTATTCTCTAACACATCTTGGTTGAGCCGATACGTTAGGATGTACTTAAATCCGAAGCGGTCTTTTAATTCTTCAAATAAAAGTTTTGTTGCGGTGTTTGATTGGATAATACCTAAAAAATAAATTGAACATCTTATTATTTGTACAAAATAAAACTACTTGTATTTTTTTCTATTAAGTTTTTAGAATGATTCTTTTATTTTCCTCTATGAGAAAGCTAAATAATGTGCAGTGGTCAGCTTGCAAGAATAGACTGACTTCTCGTTAACTGTGCCAGGTATTTGTTATCTCCAACGCAACGGTCCAATGATAACATGATAGCTCGCGATGATGAACAGTTTCTTCTATGTTGCTCGGTTTAAAGTTAAATAGGGGACAACTGGGTAGAGTGGGATTTAGGGTGACCAGTCATGTCATAACTATTCCCCTTCTTAATTGAAGACGCCCTCGTCGTCGTCTGATATAATTTTACATACAACAAATTTGACAAAATATTAAATTATTTATACCTAATAATTACAACAAAATGGATATAAACATTTAGTGATAATAAGTGATTATAAATAAGTAGTTATAATTATTTTCAATGTTTATAATACAGATATTTTTAATTTGAATTTAAACATTTAATTCATCTGAAACGTAAAATATTTCTTTTTACAAAAATTACAAGAAAAATAGGTAGTTATTTATTCATATCCAAAACTAAACTAACAAAGGTGATAAATGATAATAAACAAATATGATTTAAGTAATTTGTTCTAATTTTAATAATGTTTCTTAAATATTTTAATTCGTATTTTGCGGAATTGAAAAACTAATTGTAATTTTACCTGAGCGGTGATTAATTTTAAATCTAACATTCAACAATAGTCTTGGAGAAATTAAAACAGTTTAACTAAGCTTTCTAAAAATATTATCTTAGATTTTCCTTGTGAACTTTTTTATTATCAATAAGAACTGTTGTTCCTAGGTCTTTTTGAAAAATTTTTTCAATAAACAACTTCCGAAATTTGTTTCCAATTCGTTTGTTTGTTCGAACAAATACTTTGTCACCAGGTTTATATGTCACAGTTAGCCTTTTTTGATTGCGATAGTGAAGATCCCTTTTTTGAGTTTCAGCTATCTTTTCCTTTACTTCATCTTGTAAGTGAATAGGAATAGAGTGGATAACGTCGATCGGTCGGTGGTTAGTAACTGAATGAATCGTCCTATTGTACTTGAATGTGGCAAGTAAAAGGAGCTCAGCAGTATCACTTATTTTCTGTTCGAGTTTAATACACCTTGCTATTTCGGATAAAGTATTATGAAACCTTTCTACTTGTCCGTTCGTAACACTGTGAAAGGGTGGTGTATTAAACATACTTATTTCGAAATGATCCCGAAGCAACGATTTTATACTTTCCGAGGTAAATGATCTCTCATTATCGCAAACAATGGTTTTAGTATCCTTAAAGAAGTTTAGCAATTCTAAAATAGGTTCTTTTATGTCTACTATTGCACGTGATTTGATTGGTTTTACTATAGCGAATTTGGAAAATTTATCCAGGCAGGTCAAAAAATGAGCTCCAGCAGTTGAATAAATGTCCATGTGAAGAATTTCACCTGTGTGAGTTGGTATTGGAGTTTTTCCTATTTCCGGCCTTGGTGGATGCCTTTGATACTTTGCTTCATGGCAGATCGTACAATTGGAGACTATTTCTTTCATTCTTTTTCGAATATTAGGAAAATAATAATCATTTAAAACTTGATTTGTATTTTCGTGTGCAGAACGATGAGCTCGATTATGTTCTGTCGAAAGAATTTCTGCCTGGTCGTTTGGGTTGTAAATATCTGTTACCATTTTTTCAGCGTGAACAAACTTAACTGAAGGAAACAATCTTATCAATTTGTCTTGAATTTGCGCTAATATAGATAAGTCACAATGAATTGCATTGGCAACATTGGGATTTATGACTTCTTTTAGTAAAACAAAAAGATTATCAATGCTATTAAATGTTATTGAATGTCTTAATTGAGTTTTGAAAATAATTTTCGTTGTTTTTGATTGTGTGGGCCCTGTATTTATAATTATCTGATTTCTGAAACAATTCAACGGATTTTTGACACTACGTATCGTTTGAGTTAAAGAAGCTTCACTGTGAACTGTTGATGCACTGGATTCTGCTTGTAGCTCCAAAGCATTTAAATACTGCCTTGACAATGCATCGGCAACATAGTTATCCCTGCCCAAATAAAACTACTTGTTTTTTTTTCTATTAAGTTTTTAGAATGATTCTTTTATTTTCCTCTATGAGAAAGCTAAATAATGTGCAGTGGTCAGCTTGCAAGAATAGACTGACTTCTCGTTAACTGTGCCAGGTATTTGTTATCTCCAACGCAACGGTCCAATGATAACATGATAGCTCACGATGATGAACAGTTTCTTCTATGTTGCTCGGTTTAAAGTTAAATAGGGGACAACTGGGTAGAGTGGGATTTAGGGTGACCAGTCATGTCATAACTTACATATTATATGAAATAAGTACTTTCTTACCTTTTTGGAAAGGCAATAGAGTGTTTTTGCCGATTACTCTCATATTTTTTATTGTTTCGGACATGGTGTCGAGAATATGGTTTTGAAGTTCAATTGCAAGCCCATAAGCATGAATTCTTTCCCTTGAATCAGCCTTGGGTACTCGAACATTCATGACATCAAACCATTCATCGACCTTTATAAAAGGAAATCAAAAAATGTTTATCAGTGTTACATATAACTATTTCAAAGATTCTTACTAGCTTGAACAGATGATAACATTCTTTCCAGTTATCCCCAAGAAGGTTAAGTGAAGCTGCTCTTTCTATTGCTTTGGCAATGGTGTGCGCAAACAGCTTAGTTGCAAGCTTCACTTTTTGCCTTTCTCCACCCTTGACATTTATATGATTTTCGCTTATCTTGTGTGTAATAGTAAGCTCTGATGCAGTACACGATAAAAGCTTCGTAATAATGTCTTTTTTGACCTCATTTCCGTTTATGAGGAAGCCATTGTCTATGAAGTGGTTTCGTAGAAGTTTAATGAGATGGGGAACGTCAGCAAAAACAAAACTTCTATATTTCTCATGCAAAAACCTATAATTAAACAAAAATGTAAGGAATGATCATACTGGCTTAAACGTTTTACCATGGTTTTTCTAGTGTAATATTTAGTTCACTGTATAGTCCTCTGTTCCCTCCTCCCAAGTCACTAACCATACCAACAACGTTATAGCCACAGTCTTCAGTGGCACTTAAAATTTCTTTTAAAATAGCAGTTGTCATTTTGCAGTCAAAAGAAAATCGGCTGCTTCCAATTGCTCATAAGTCCTTTAGAGAAAAAAATTTGTATCAAGTTAGATAGTTTCAAAAGTATAACAATCTTACCACGCAACATCGCTACCTGCACGTAATTTGCTGGAGCTAAAGTGGTATCAGTCGGCTTATCATAACAATATGCTTTTTTAATTTTCATCTCATCAAAGCTGAGGATGCAAACTTTTTGGCTTATATCAAGCTGTGTTGCTGCTTTTAAAATCTTAACAACTGGCTTCAAAATACCTGGTGAGATGTAGATTTTTTGAGCCCAGCGTTGAAGTGTTCTTATCGAAGGAAGTGGAAACTTGTTTTTTTGTAAGAGCCTATATGCCCTTGCACTCGCTGAGTATAAAGTTATTGATCTCGCGACGTCAACTTCTGACCAATGCGTAATCTTTGCACCGCTCTTCAATTTTCGAATTTGACCGTACGTAAAAATGGAAGCCAATTTTTTCTCTACATTTTTGCTTTCAAACCTACTTTTTGTCAAAGACGTTCGGAGCTTCTCTTGATTTCTTTTCAAGCAGTTGATCTCGTTTTCTAATTTTTGTCTGAAAATAAACAAATTAACAAGGAGTTCAATAAAAAAAAACTTCCTTAGACATACATTTGCGTTAAGTTCTCTTCAATTTGGTTTCGTAGAACACCGCAGCTCTGACAATAGCTGATTTGTGTTTCGTCTTCGATGTTCTCATTTAAAATACAAGGAGGAACTTCTGCTTCCTGCAACAAAGCATCTATAGCCCTCTTATCTTCTCTTGCCTTGATTCTGTTTTTTCTGTTACTCTGAGCGGAAGCTACATCCAGGTTTTCGGTGATGTAAATAGAGGGAACAGAACCAGGTTTGAGTAAGAACCGTCTATGAGTCACAAATCCTTAAATAAATATTATCTTAGATTAGAACTCTTATTTAATTTTTCTGTGCAATTACCCATTTCGTACTGGAGGTTCCTTTCAAAGTCATCAGATCCGAAATGCTCACTGCAAATCCTACCCGTCTTCGTATTGATTTGGTCTTTCCGTTTACAAAAATGAATCCAACTTCTTAGTAAGGCAGAATCTTTTGGAAACGTAAAGAACGACACATTTTCTTTATTATATTTGTCATTTTTATTATTATTATTGTTGCACCCACACACTGCACATCGCATTTTGAAATTTGAAATATTCAAAAGTTTAAAAAAAAAAATTGCACGGATTTCCTTTTCGCGTTTTCGTCTCTTCATATGTCACAGCTAATGACAAAAAAAGTGACACATGCGCGTGTCGTAATCTTATTATTTTTCATTCATGGGTTAACATCACATACCCGAGTTCATTGACAGTAACGGTGACTCATTCCTCATTTCGGAAGAAATAGGGTCTAATGATGGCACCATTCCATTAAGCAGAGTGCACAAAACAGTCAATCTTTACTGATACATTTATACTTGGTCGAACATTTTTGGGTTGTGTTCGCTCCAATAAGACAATTTTGACTGTCTACATAGCCGCTGAGCCGAAACTGAAAACATAACAATTGGAAAAACTATAAGTACTATCTGGTGTCTGGAAAAGTGTGTTTTTCTTTGTTACACGATGTTTTTTGTTTGCTTCGTATTACTTACAACTTTTGTGAAAAAAGCAGTGTGTCGGGAACCTTAAGCCAGAACATTAGGTATACAAATGACACAAAGGATGTTTTCATATAAGTATGCCGTCCGTAAGCAAATGCATTGATTGCTTTGTCCCCTATTACACGTTGCCTCATGAGACATGTCTCATTTTTTACTTTCCTTTTAAATTTGTATCCCGTGAGGCAAAAGCTATTACACGTTGACTTATGTCTCATGAGAATCATGTCTCAAATTTGACTGTTGTTCGTATTTTTTAATGCACAACACAACATAAAACGAATATGAGTAAAAGAAACGTCAAAATGAGACTACTAAAAATCAGCCCGGTACTCGCCGGGAATATTTTTTGGCATCTCATTTCCTCATATCTGCTTTCTTTTTCGCACTTACGTGAGCCTCGTCTCGTGAGACATCGTGTAATAGGGGACTTTGCTTTCATTTGATATGAAATAAGTGTCATAAAATAGTTTTGCGCATGTCGTTCACCCTGGATTTATAAGATTTTATTCATTATTTGCGTCATTCAAATATCAAAATAATTGGTTGATAAATTTGTTGGAATAGGTGATTGTTCGGCTAACGGCCTTACATTTTTTTTTTTTTTAATTTATAATGTTTCCTCCAGCTAAACTATGGGACATTGTTGGAAAAATCCACCTGGACTAACATTAACTATTAACTATTGGAAATCTAGTGATTTAAATTACCTTGCAGAAATTACTTACAGAAATTTGTATTCTAAGAGTAAGATATGGTGTTAACCTTCCCAAGTGCAAAACTTGTCATGTAGTACCTAGTATCGCATGTAAAAAGAGGACTCTTATCAAACCTTATGTCTAACTAAATTTGATAAATGTCATAAAAAATCAATTTTTCATCAAGGCTTAATTAATTTAAATAATAAGTGACCTTCAAGGTAAGACCGCATTCAGGGAGCTATACTGCAATGAAATTGTAGTGCATTGAACTTTATTTCTATACCTCACTTGAACTGATGCTGTGCAACAGTATACCTCAAATCAGGTTATAGTGGTTATAATAATATAACATGGGCCATCGAAGTTTTTTGTGCCAATTTTGTTTTGTTATTTTTTCATACGGTTATTTTATTTAACGTATATTTATTGGCTCAGCCGGATTTGACTTTGGATTGTGATGAAGGAAAATTCCTCTTAGATGATTTATTTCTATTCGATGAGTTTAGTACGCCTGTGTCAGACTTGATTAAAGTCCTTTCTTCAACGAATGCATAACCCGTTCTATAAAATGTCGATAAAATCTACGTCTTCTATTTTGTTTTACTAAAACTATCTACGAGTATATCCGTATATTTTCCGGTTTTTTAAACTATAGCTCAGGCAGAAAAGAGGGACACTAAACTTTGATTAATAACACAAGAACCAAGCGTATTAACGTCAGCAGTAAACTGCAAATTTATTTATTTATCTGTCAATATAGCTACTTAAGTTTTAAATGAATACATAAAGCTATCAACTAATAATAAAGATATTCCAATAGAATTCGATGACAAACAGTCAGATGAAATTCTTCCGCTAGAACAACAGCAAGACAATAAAAAAAAAAACAAATCACTTTCAATTTCAGAACCTCACGTAATTTATTCAAACAAATCGACACTCATAGACTGGAACTTAGCTTCTATAACTATTCTTAAGTCAACAAAGCGGCCAACAACGCACGACCAACGGATGGCGCTACCGTGCTAATTGCATCACTTAATCTTAAGTTACATCATAAAGACTAACGCAACTTGCAAATAAAAATATTTTACGGTCTTAAACAGTTAGTTGAGCTTAGAGGTAGATCAAATTTATGAAGAATTAAACATCATTATGTATGGACAGACAAAAAACACAAGCCTTACCAAGGCCCGGAACATGTTATTACCAAATGTTTAACCATGAAAAGTTTAAGCATACAATGCGGTTCTATCTTTGGAATTAATAATTGCAGAAGTCATTTGAAATTATTAATAATTGTTAGCTCAGTATGTTCGCTGGCAAAATTTACATTTTATTTTCAATGGCACATTATTTGACTCCCAAGTATTTTGGTACCTGAGGCTTTCAAAGAGGAAGAAACTATATTTCTCAAGGTCATTTTTAAACTCAAGATGCTGAAACTAACTAAGTGAAACTTTTGGATTTGAACGAGATACTTAACTTGATTGTTTTTTGATGAGCTTTAACTTGTATTGTCAGTTTTATATAGAACGATAGTATTTAAATAGAAATCTCTTTTAAACAGAGTTCTTTTGAGGGTCATCAGCAAAATTTTGAAATTGGATTTTATTCATATCCTTTGAGAGCTTCACAAAAATAAATTTTAAATTCCACTCGCGGCCCTGATTTTTCAAATTTGGAAACATTTGTTTGTAATATCTTAGGTCTAATTTTGCCAACCAGCTTCAGCCTTTGTTGATATTTGTCTCATTTTTTTTTTGTAATCCAAAACTTCACAACTCATCTCGTATTTTTCGTTTTATGCAAGTTTTTATTTTAAATGGTTGCAAGGTAACTTTCTATGGCTCTTTCGAATCTCATAATAATCCCGCATGCCGAATATCTCTAATACCCAAATCTTAATTGCAAATCCTGAATGACAAAATCTTAAATGCTCAAAATCTAGAATTTAAAAACCTTGAAATACAAAATTGAATACAGTTTCGGTCATGTGGCCGTCATGGCTGGCGCTAACAAGGAGTAATCTGTAGGTCCAATTTTCACAAACTCTTAACAGTAAATAAGGCTGTATTTCGGGAATAAAGCGTCGAATTTTGGCTTTCAAATGCTCAATTCTACTTATTTTAAAACAATGCAACACCGTGAGTCCATACTAGTAATGAATGGCCGAACCTACCTCAAAACTATCGCGAACTATCAAATCCACTGCCACAGAAAATAATTTTGCCAATTTAAAGATGTCCGGCTCTAAAAAAAAATCAACCGTAACATTTTCAATAGTTTTTCAACACTTTTGTAATACAAAACCTTACCGATGTACGAGCAGTGCATGGCTCTTATTTTACTTCAATTCATTTATTTTCATTTGATTGAGAAGTGAAAATAGGCATTCCATATTTCATGTGTAGTTAATAACAAAACATAAGAATCAACAAGAACGAACTATATAATTTTATAAATCATAAAATCAGGATTTTATGAAAAATATAACTTTAAAAATAGGAATCTTTAAGAAACAACTTTTGGAACCCATTTTAATATTTACGGAACAAATTTCACATAATCTAATTGCTTGAAATACCGTTACTAAATACGAGTAGTTCGATTAAGATCTACCTTTTCCTTAGCTACCTCTGGGATCCCACAAGGCAGTCATCTAAGACCTCTTCTTTTTATTCTTACTATTAACGATATCGAAATGGTCATCAAATATTCCCATATCTCACGCTATCAGGACGATACAAAGTTTTTCAAGATCATTTCTTCGACATATGATTCTACTCTTCTTCAACTTGATCTCGATTGTTTCTCTGGAAAGTGCTAAAATACCATTCAATCACTTTTTTTAAGAAAAAGCAAACAATCTGACCTTTTCCATTATCAACCCATAGTTACGTTAGATTATTAGGCTGACAGCTGATCTTGTTATCGTCACACCACGATCAATGTAGATCCGCTGTGATATACCCTACCCCAAATAAATAATTATGTATGCAGATGATGACGTCTTGTTGGCGGATTCTTCAGTTTTTCTGCAAAAAATGATTCCAAGGCTGGAACAATTTTGTCGGATCTGGAATGTATCTGTAAATGTAAGAAAATCAAATTTGATGGCGTTTAGAAAACATTGTTCTGAGAGATATCCCTAATCTGAAAAATTGACTTTCAATTATGAAGAAATCGAGATTGTGAAAGAATATAAATATCTGGACATACTTATAAGATCAAACTTGATGAACAATCACACCGAGTTGCCAAAACAATCTTCAATGCAACATGGAGATCATGCATGTGTATGTAGTTCAGGAATTCATCCTTCAGCAAATAGTCCAGTCAAAGCGTCATGAAAAAGGGCCTGACCTTGCGCGCAGAGGCATGGTCAATTTTTTTTTCATGGATCGATAGGTGCTTATGAGAAAAGCTTAAAACCAAATTTGCACCACATGACAACTTTTTTTACCAAAGTTATTGGTAAAAATGTATTTTGTGTCATTTTTTGGTCATTTGCGAATATCTCGGCTCCACTATCTCGCACAAACAAAAATTAAACATGATTTTATTCCTTATAACATTATCTATTATGTTCTAAAAAAAAACATTTGTTTAAACAAATGAAAAAAAAGTTATAGTAAGTTAAACAAATTTTTTGTTGTTTAAAAATCACTTTTTCGTGATTATTAAGAAAAAAGCTCATTTAACGATGAAATTTTTATTTTTTATTATTAAAGTTCTTGTAATTCCCTACAATTTAAAAAAAAAATCAACACTCTACGATGAACGAAAGCCGAGTAATAAATTATTGAACATGGGTAAGTCAGCGCACCCACGCATTTTATGATTTTATGTTTTAATTAATATCTCAGCCCCAGTATGTCGCAAAGTGAAAATAAAAAACTGTATTGCTAATAACAATATTTTCTATCAACTTGCATTTAATTTAATATGTTTGAGCAAAAACATAAAAAGTTACCGTTGTTTTCAACGGTTTTTTTCTTTTTTTTAATACCTTTTTTTCATAGTTATTGAGAAAAAAACTGTATTTCACGGTAAATACTTTTCAGTTTTGGATTTTTGTTTTATAGTCCTGCTAATTTTCTTCAAATTAAAAAAAAAATTAGTCCATTACGATAAACGGGAGCCAAGATATTCATGATTTAAAAACTTAGGAAAGCTTACAATTTAGTATTTTAACCGTGTAGCTTGTAATTTTGGTGTCGCCAGCAACAAGAAGCAACAAATATGTGTAAGTATGCGTGGGGTGTTTGAAGGATACCAATATATCTTGTTGCTGGCGACACCAAAATTAGAAGCTACAAGGTTAAAATACTAAATTGTAAGCTTTCCTAAGTTTTTAAATCATGAATATCTTGGCTCCCGTTTATCGTAATGGACTAATTTTTTTTTTTAATTTGAAGAAAATTAGCAGGACTATAAAACAAAAATCCAAAACTGAAAAGTATTTACCGTGAAATACAGTTTTTTTCTCAATAACTATGAAAAAAAGGTATTAAAAAAAAGAAAAAAACCGTTGAAACCAACGGTAACTTTTTATGTTTTTGCTCAAACATATTAAATTAAATGCAAGTTGATAGAAAATATTGTTATTAGCAATACAGTTTTTTATTTTCACTTTGCGACATACTGGGGCTGAGATATTAATTAAAACATAAAATCATAAAATGCGTGGGTGCGCTGACTTACCCATGTTCAATAATTTATTACTCGGCTTTCGTTCATCGTAGAGTGTTGATTTTTTTTTTAAATTGTAGGGAATTACAAGAACTTTAATAATAAAAAATAAAAATTTCATCGTTAAATGAGCTTTTTTCTTAATAATCACGAAAAAGTGATTTTTAAACAACAAAAAATTTGTTTAACTTACTATAACTTTTTTTTCATTTGTTTAAACAAATGTTTTTTTTTAGAACATAATAGATAATGTTATAAGGAATAAAATCATGTTTAATTTTTGTTTGTGCGAGATAGTGGAGCCGAGATATTCGCAAATGACCAATAAATGACACAAAATACATTTTTACCAATAACTTTGGTAAAAAAAGTTGTCATGTGGTGCAAATTTGGTTTTAAGCTTTTCTCATAATCACCTATCAATCCATGAAAAAAAAACAGACCATGCCTCTGCGCGCAAGGTCAAATGACGCTTTGACTGGACTAAAAGCACAAACTTTTTCCAATCACTGTGACTTTTACAATGTTTAAAGCTGCTCAAGTTTAGGGAATCTCCAAGTTTGACGAAGTTGAAAAGCTCCTTCGATTTTTCATAAGACGGTGCGGATTTTTATTATATTATAAAAATACTATCCCAGATGTCTGAAACTCGTCTACCTTATCAAGTGGCACAACACGGAATTTGTTCATAACCTAAAGTTAAACTTAAATCCCTGTCATATTGATATGTGGAAGGAGATCCTGTACCTTTTGGAAGGAGCTTGACCTGAAATTAAAAAAATGTTTATTGAAGAAGCTAAATCATAAACTCATCGAAACTACTACCGGCAGTTAAATTTAAACTTGAAAGGACTAAACTATTTTAATAGCGAATTATTCGAAGTTCCATATTCTGGACGAGAAGGGAGCTTCTTCGTTTTAATTATAATGATCATGTAACATTCATACGCGAGAGGATTTATTCCAGTTTATCTGAATTCGCCCAATTTTGAGAGATGTAAAGAAGGAGTTATCT
This sequence comes from Philhelius festivus, assembly GCA_963931855.1. Classification (NCBI taxonomy): domain Eukaryota; kingdom Metazoa; phylum Arthropoda; class Insecta; order Diptera; family Syrphidae; genus Philhelius; species Philhelius festivus. The sequence goes on from OZ007557.1 coordinate 93,942,356, forward strand.
TGGGCAGAATGAACTTAATTGGCTTGACACTAAAAATGTTTCGAATGGCATTTTGAATGCCAGAATCCTTAATGGCTAACTCCTTTTTTTTTAATAAAAAGTTCGAGATTTTAGCATTCACGATTCAGGATTTCGTTCCTTACAGAACAAATTATTACATGGATTCATGTTTTGGCATCAATAGAGTTAGGCTTCAAAGGGTTTCAAAACCATTTTAATTTTCGATGAGTTTATAGTTTTAAACACAAATATACAATTTTATTGTCTCTTGTATAAACAATACAAATTAAACAATGATTCATTCTAAATCAATCGAATAAACATTTATATGGATGAGCAGAAACTTCATCATGAATACCATATTTATCTATTTCGATCTCTGATGACGGAAATCACCATACCATGCCATTGCTTCATGCTCAAATCGATATCGATAGCCTGCACATCGAAACCAATGAATCACGTAAGGTATCCGGAATAATTAAAATGCTTAACAAATGATGGGCATAAATTTTTTATATCGTATTTATGTTTATGTATAATGTAAGTATAGTAATCGTATCTTATATTTTCCAAGAATCTCAAATGATTGGTTCTCAATTAAAACAACAATAGAAACCTCTCACTAATATCGAATGCAATAATTAATCAATGATTATTTTCTTCACTTACATCAAACGACACTACCTTAAATAGACGAATGCAATATTTAATGAGTTTACTCATGGGTTCTTAAAGGGCTAGTAACGCATTTCGAAAAAAAAAATAAGCTTGTTTTGTTTCGCTTGTTTGATGTACATTAATGGGTTTACATATAAGAATCAATAATATTAGATATGTTCGCGTACTGCTTCAATTTGGGCCAATTTTTCTTAAATGAATTTTAACAAATTTAGGATTTAATTTGAGCAAGCAATAGATATACAGTAGACTCGCGGTAACGTGAACTATTAAAAACCGAGCGTGTTCACGTTTGCGAAGTTGTTCATGTTTACGAAGGTGAAAATCTTTAAATTTTTCAAATAAATTAGACATTATGTTTTTACTCAAATTCATATATATTTTGTGTGTTTCGGTTTGTAAGTAGGTACCTAATTCATTATAATTTGTAAAAAAAAAAAAATTATGTTGAAATCAATTAAAAAAGGGGTTGTCTTTGTCCGGATTTTCTTTTTTTTGCAAATTGCTGAACAAGGCCTTTTGACGGAGACGTTCAAGTACGCTGATATCTGTTATACTTATGTTTTCTTTTTCTGTCCATTCCAAAGATTTATTGAAAATGTTGATTGCTTCACTAGGCTCTATTCTAGTATGTGCTCTTTCCAAAATTCTGTCCTCGCTTTTTTTTTCATCCACTGGTCAAATACTCGTTCGTTTGGGTTGCGTTCGGAAGATCTTCAGTCGAGGACTAAATGCCAATCATTTACGGGATATCCCCGTTTTATAAAAACGATTCGAATAACCGACAAATGCAGAAAAGAAAACAACGTTTTGTATGTTAAATGCATTTTAAATTTGTTCATGTTATAGGGCTTTCTCAACGTGTTCACGCTACAGAGTAGTCAATGTAAAAAAAATTGTGTTCACGTTAGCCGGTGTTCACGTAAGGCGGTGTTTTTGTTAACGCGAGTCTACTGTATTGTAGTGTCATAGCTCAGAAAAAACGTTTTCACTGATTTGGCGAACTAACAGTAAACATTCAAATAAACAATTGGATTTTTTCTAAATTATTACTTAAGACCTATAGCCAAATATTATTTCAATAATGGCTGTATCGATTTTTTACAAAAATGACTTTTATGTCTGATTCCGAATGTATGGACTGTATTGTAGGATTTATTTTATAAATGTTTAATTTATATTCGTTTCAGAAAATGTCTATAAGGTTGATAGAAATAAAGGTATAAAAGTTGTATGTATTATTTTATAATGTATTTGTCAATAAATATAAGTTTAGAGATACAATATGTTACCAAAGGTCTGCTCTGTTTGACGATCGAAATGAAAAAGATCGATGCTCACAATTTTCCTTCTTGCGAAGTTAAAAGAAAGTTGAGGCAAAGAAGTACAAGAAAAATTGAGAGTACCAAATTCTAACTGTGACGATCACAACTTGAATATTAAAAAAAATTAACATTAGAGTTAAGTAGGCAAAAAAAAAGAAACTAACTGCATGATCATGAATTTAAAGATTAAGAACAAAAACATAGGGTATAATTTAAATGTTTGGAATTATATAATTAAATAATGATATATGCAGATTTGAATGAAATGAAATTTACGTTAGATGTACATAATGGATTATTGTGATAAGACAGTGAGTAGTCCTGAACAATGTCTAAAACTTTCATCAAACTGTTCGAAAACTTTTATTCCCTTTAAATGCAAGTGCGCGTGACACATTCCTCTATTTACTTTTTTTTCAAATTGAGCATTCTTTGGAGATATTTATAAACTAGTGGTTTTACTTATGCATCAAGTAGTTTCCCAAGTTAAACATTGTATAATGAATAATGAATGAGCTACATATGTATATGAATTAATCATCAGAAGCTAAGTTCTAAAGGTGAAAATCGAATAAACTGAAGAGGAGTTTATTTTTTTTTTTATTAAATATTGATGCTTTTATTGAGAACTTATCAAATCAAGATATGTTTAAATAAGCCTTTTATGTGGCACCATGTTTTAAATACATATATCCTTCATTATTTTGACAATAGCTCAAAAAAATAAATTAGTGGGTCATTACGGCTCGTAGAGATCATATAGCAAGTAACTTACAATCTTAACTAATCCTGTGTTTGAGTATGAGGAATGGAGGGGATCTACAATTTTCTGCCGATTGCGATTGGCTAATAAGCTGTACTTTTCATAACAAGCGATACTCTTGGAGGATTTACACTTCCTCGTAACAGGCATCCTAAAAAACATTTTTGCACCGGCTAAGAATGTTGAACAATAAAAAGGGATTTAATAAATTATAACATACGGGCAGTGTAGGCTGAAAAGCTTTCTCTTTCTTTGGGGGTAGAAGAGAAAAGAGATATCGATACAAATTGGTCTTCAATATTTGCAAATTGAAATGGTAAGGGAAAACCGTTTCGAGTCAATTATTTTACAACTGTGTTGTGCGACTAAAAAACAAGCATTCCTAGTAGCGTTGCCAGACCCAGTTTTCCCGGGACGTCCCGGTTTTCAGACATAAATTCATCTGTCCCGCCGGGTTGAGGCTCAAACTCACAAAATAATGCCTAATGAACCTAAATATCTTTCAGTGATAAGGAACAATCGCTGCATTGTGATTTAATCCTAAGAAATTGCTTTTAAAATTTCAATCAAACAAACCTAACTAAACGAAGAATGTATTTTTGAAAACTGACATCTGTCATTAACATTGACAAAAAAAAATTTGCAAATGACAAAAAAATGACAAAAAAGTCATTTAATTAGTAATTTTTAAAAGAATTTATTTATTTTGATTTACACGCATATTATGATTTTTTATTTTGTCCCGGGCAATATGTTGAAATCCCGGGATTTTTCATTATTTTAGGTGTAAGAAAAATCTGGCAACCCTAATTCCTAGAGAAACCGGTATCACGGGTGAACTGATTAAAGGGACGAATGCCACTGGCTACTTCGAGTAAGCATTGCTTTTGAAATAAGCAATAACATACATGATGAAATACATGAAACATTCCGAAGGAGGAAGGAGGTGCCGTACCTGTCCAAAGATGTGAGTTATACTCGATTTTTGGACGTTTACCTTATAAACTGTAGCCAAGGTCAGACGGGGTGAAAAATTTGTTACACCGATATAGAAATCGTAAGCATTTTCAATAAGAGAGCCTGGTGTCAAACTACATATTATGTAGATATCAAATGCCTTAGAAATATCAAGCGCAGTAATCTTACTTTCTCCAAAAAAATATAAAGATCTGTTCCATTCTTCTATAAATATGCCATCAGACCAACAGTGGAACAATTGCTACAAAAGCCGTATTGCTGATAATTTAAAAGCTTTCAATTTTCGAGAAATTTTTAACGTCACTATCGAACTAAAATTTAGAGGGTTCACTGGTCAAGTTTTCATAACCTTTTCAATTATGAGTAATGAAAGAGAACTAGGTGAGGTGACTGTATTTGATCAGCTCAGCAAAACCTGTGACTTTGAAGTTTCTGACTTAATTAGTATTCTCTAACTGTTAAAAGCATATAGTGCTGTGAACTTGTGTGGATACTACCGTGCCCTTTGAAAGCATTTTTCATCGCAAGATACTTATATTTATAAATTCCAAGAGATAACACTCTTCTGCAAATAAAGAAACATTTTTATTTTTATTTGGCAGCGGCTGGGAATCGATCAAGAGAATTCATTAGAAATATCGTACATATATTAAATGTACCTACCTTTTACACAGATGTAATATATATAAAAGTAAACGTAACACGAGAGCTGAAAACAATTAACCAAACCTTTTTTGACATTTATAAATGCCAAAGGTCATGAAGTTAGTTCGATTATCAAATGATAATGATACGCTACTCACTATGTGACATTTTATTAATTAATATCTAATCTAATAATGCAATTTGAATAATTAGATAGATTATATTAAGAACTAATACCCTTACATCATGACTATGCAATCGACTTTTGTAATGTAAGAGATTGTATCTAATTTTTAAAAGTAGTCAGGTACAACAGACGACGGCAGCTGTTTATTCTTGCATGTAAAATTCATTAATAATATGTAAAGTAATTTGTTGTAAATTTTAAGACTTAATAGTGGCTTCTACAAAAGGCAAATAAATATTTAATTGTCCTAGGCCAGGAGAAGAGAAAATTGATTGAATTTAATAAACACTGCCCGCATACTTATATGTATGTATATATTCTTTGTAATTGTTAAATAATATTTATAGGTATCTTAAGCTATTCTGTGAAACTATAGTCGTCAAGTACCATTGTGTTTTTCGGACCAGCAGATCGGCTATCGATTAGATCTTCACATTGCGACAAATCCTGAAAAGGACCAACGAATTTGAAGTCAAGACTTATTCTTTTTTCCGACTTCAGCTCGGTTAGTATATGGCGATGGCCGAACTCTGCATCCAGCTGTGTCGTGTGATATTGGAAAATACGGGGTGCAATTAGGGAATACCTCCTTCGAACTATTCTAAACTTACTCCGGCTTCGGCAAGAAAGACAGTGCGCAGAAAAATCGTTAACGCTTTATTCAATAAAAATTTTGTTTCCAACTTTAATCTTATGCGGAAGGTATCGACATCGGATTGAAAAAATTCATGGAATTTTTTTCAATAATAGCTGTGTTTTATTTTCCCCCAGATCTGATCCGGATTGGATCTTCATTCAAAATTGCATGTATAACAGAAACAACACAAAGCCCAGTTTTGTTTGTATTTGTTGTTTTACATGTTATTTTGAAAACAAAATCCAATCCGGATCAGATCTGGGGGAAAATAAAACACAGCTAATAAATGGCATTTAAATTTAAAGGCTCAATTAAAACATACCGTCTTGTCTTATTTAAATTAAACTGACAAAACCATTTACAATCTCAATAAATAATTTAATTAATTTCATTTATGACGTTGACAACTTACCTCGATTTAATTAGCACACTTATTTTCTTTAAAAATCTTAATGATAAACATAAAGATACTTTTATATGAAAGATACAGTAATTTCACATGCTATTGAATCAGTTCTGTTACTCATTAAGTACTTGACACAAAATCATTATCTAAGTTAATTAATTACATGTTGTATAAAGCTTTTGTTATAGCGTTTAAAACTAATTCGCGGTGACAAATGGCTGCAATTTTAATTGCTTTCTAAATTTATGTAGGAGTTATTCTGAAAAGATTTATAGCTTTTAATTGAACTGAATTAAAATAAAATGATATTTTTTGATATATAATTGAGATCTTAATTTGATTCAACAGAAATTCTATAAGTTATCAAAGAATGGCAGAGATAAAGATAATTATATCAAATATTTCTACCTATATTAAATGATTGTTCAAATTATCTAGAAGCAGATCATTGATTTTTTTTTTAATTTCTCTGAGGAGCAAGTATTGGATTAATGATAAAAAGTAGGGACATTAATTGAACTTAACAAAACGATGATAGAGAAGTTCACAAAAATTGTTTTGTTCGTAACATTTTCATTATAGCAAGAAAGCCAATATTGAGAAAACGGAGAAGGGCACCACCAAGAGTTTATTCAAATGGATTAGCTTAATTCTAGTTCTCTTAAAAATAACATACAATTCTTTAATTCAAGCTTAAGTTTAAAAATAACTAAAACTAAATTAAATGAATTGTGAGGAATTTCGCTGAACGAAACCAAACGCAAATATAGCTCTTTATTTATTTAAGACGCAGCTAATTACTAGCCTTTCATTAAAATTTATAATTTATACATTATATGATTGGAAAAAAGTTAATTTAAATTTACTTGAAGAATGTACAAATGTCAATAAAATTTAAAAACATATTATTGAAAAAATTAAATATTCTACAAATTTGATTCAAAGGAAAAAATCGTTCATAATTCTCTCCGATAGTTTGAAATACGAGTAAGTATACAATCAGCCAAACTTCTCAAACTTCTTTGGGGAATGTTAAAGTTAATATGAGACAGGAGGTGAAAAGAGTCTATTCTAATTCATGCTTACAATCAAATATTAATCCAAGCACATTTATATCACTTACACGTGACAAAAGTAAGCCTTTAAATAAATAGTTAAATGAAAAAAACAGAAAGCTTTTTCGTAGTTTTACATTTATCGATGTTAAAAAGCAAACAATTATGAACACACCAGGCAAAAAAAGAATTAGGGCCAAACTTCCAACACTTCAAAATCTCTTGAAATATGTTTGAAGATTGTTACATCCTCGCCGCGTGAATCAGACAGTTTCAGTACTTTAACACAGACGGAAGATCTTTAATAAATAAAATAAAAAGGACTGCGCCTAAATGGCTACCCTGTGGTATTCCAGAATTAACTTTAAAGTTATTCAAATCGCAGCCATTGAAAAGTACTGAGTATGATCTATCAAAGAAATAAGATTGAATCCACACTGCAAAATGTTCTTTAAATCCTAGTTTTCTTAATTTAAATAGCAAAACTCGATGGAAAAGTTTCTCAAAACGTCTAACTGATGTTTGTAAAGACCCAATCTACTTGCCTTTTGTTCTTAAATGAATCAATGCAATTTTATCCCAATTCCAATAAAAAAGTTACAGTTAAGGGTTTGGAACTATTTCGCATAAAAATATAAAGATTCGAAACTGGAAAAGTTTTGGAATAACCGAAAATCTAGCAATATTTCTATAATTTTTGATTTAGTCTTTTTTACTTTTCTTATGTAGATGGATTATGAAAGAATTTTTCCAAAAAGATGGAAATACTCAAGAGGACATTGATAAGTTAAAAATAACGTTAAAATAGTAGAAGTATACCATAAGGCCCTGGTATACAACTATAACTATCGTCTAGGTTAGATATAAACTTTGCAATGTTTTCAGTATTTATATTAAAGTTAATGTCAGTTAAGTAAGAAAAATATTTGAAAATATTACAGACACCCGGTAGAAAATCTGTTAATATCATATTGAGCATGGTAGGAATCGAAATGAGAGGATATGGATCTATACATTTTTTATCATTACCATGCTCAGAAATAGTGGAGTCTTTAATGAGTCACTGATTGTTAAAACTAATGTGATAGAGCCAAGATGGCTTCCTTGTGGAACCCCAAATGTTACAAATATAGGAGTGGATTCTGAGCCTGATAAGAACATTTTGTACTGACGATCATTTAAATAAGACTGAATTCAATTAATAAAGAGAGGTTTAAAGCCAAGTCCTTTAAGTTTCAAGAGAATTATAGTTTGCGAGGCTTTTCTAAGCTCAGTTGCGATAACATCGACTTTATTGCAATTTCATTAGTGTCATCGATTATGCTTTCAAAAAACTTTGCAATACACGAAAGTTAAGCGAAGAGTGTTTAGGATTTTCTTTTAATGTGCATTTTTTATAAACGGAATAATATAAGGGTATTTTTTTATGAAATTGTGAGCTGAATATAAATTAAGATTTAAGAGCTTTTTTTATATATTATTAAAGGTAAACGATGTAGACTTGCAGGGCATTTATTATTAAGTTTGTAAAAATTGTCTCTAACGATTTTTGATATTTTGTTTTGAGGTGTTATCAGAAAATGATAATCTCAAAACTTGGGTAGAAAGAGAGTTCTGCTTGGCATAAAAGTTAGTGCTTTCGACTGTCATGCTGGAGGTCTGGGTTCGCCTTCCAACTGTTGAATCCTTAAAATAAAAAAAGGACTTCAGGCGTATTGCCTCTTGCAAGGAAGTGATAGCTATCTGATAATGATTTTTGTGACAATATTTCCAAACAAAAGTTAACACGATTGTAAGAGATTTAGGACATATTTTGTACTAATGAATCTTGCAATAATCTTTACTTAAGTTAAAGGCACAACATCAAACACTCAGTCACTTTTTTGACAGTTGTAAGGCATGAAGTCTTTTACATAAGCTGTTAATATTTTTTTTGTAACAAAACCAGGCTTTTCTAACAGTGATCAGAATCTAGTATGTGAGAAAAAATCATCAATCATCAACGTCAAGTGTTATACGTAAAGTATAACAAGAAAATCTTAACATGTTATTAAAATACGTAAAGTGTATTGTAAAATACGTAAAGTGTATTGAAGTCAAATCTTTCCAGTCCAGAAAATACTTAAGGTTTCTCTTTTAATTATTTTTGTGATATATAAAGTGCGCGCACTAAAGGGGATCACATACCCTTAACATGATTAACACAGTGCTAGCTTGAAAGAAATAGGGAAGAATTTAATAGTTGATATCAATACACCCTAGTTTTGAAGTTCGCAATATTGAAAATGGAGGGAAAAACAGAACCAGCCAGGGCATTCCAAATTCTCATGCTACGGCTGGTAGTTGAAAGTACACCCGAAGTTGAGTTCAAGGGTATATTTTTGAGCATTCCTATAAGTGTAAGAATTAAGGAGGAAAGTTTTAAGGGGAGGAATGCAAATTGCTGCCTCATTAGAATGCTGTTTGGTAAATAAGTTCAAGATTTAAAATTTTTGGTGTACACAACATACGCACTGAAAAAAGTAATGTTTGCATAAAAATTCAAAAAATTGATCAATTGCTTACCTTTAGTTATGAATATGAACAAACTAACTATTTATATTCATTTTTTAATAATATTTTGTTTACGATTTTGTTTCTCCTTATTGCAGACTAATTGCCGTTTTAATTGCCAAAACTTCAATGCACCTCACGTACAGATCATTTAATTTTTAAGGCAACAATAACAAAAACCCCATCGAAATGGATCTAACAACGTGTATTAAACAATCAAAAGATGTCGAATTTCAAGATGTCTACTACACGGTTACTGAACGTAAGAATTATGGTAAGCATTCAAGGTAGTATTTCAAATCTAGTATTATTTCTCTAACAAATAATAATATGTCAAAATATGTATTCCTGTCAATGTTAAGAGGCTACGATAGGGTCAATATATTCACACGCGATCAGGAAACTAACGGTAGACATTTGTTTTTTCTGTTTTGTTTTGCTTATGTGAGTTTAAAGTAAGTTTATTATGAAAATACTTGACTTTTAAGTGTTAAGAATTTAGAGTATAATGGATTTATTGCCAACATGTATTTGTAGAGAGAACGATTGGAATTTTAAAATTTTCATTTTCAAGTCCCGACTCTGGATTGTTTGTTTAAATTATTTTTTTTTCTGAGGGTTGGACGAATACGAATTTGCATGTACATATTTAATTTGCAGTATGAGACTCTGCATTAATTTATATTCATCAAGTTGCTCTGACAACTGGTTCTGTTGACAATGATATTTTAATGTTCTTAAATTATGACATAGCTATCACCCTGTTTAGAGAAAAACATTATGTTTGAAAATATTGATTAAGTCGATAATTTTTTACTTTTCAAATTAAAATCTTACTAAGGATATTCACAATTTCTTTAATGAGGTCTTTTTAAATGGATAATTACATAACAAAAATTTTTGGGGCGATTCAAAAAAATGAATTTGGTAATTAACGGACACCATAATTTACATACATACATACATATGTACACTGCTATTCCAAAGTTGTTCTCACTATCTTCATAAAGTAACTATGTCATTATAAAAAAAAAACTCCTAATAACTTGCCAATTGATGGCCAAGAAATATAAGACCAAGTACATGTGATTAAGTTGTCCACTTAATTTTTATTTAGAATTTCTAGCTTTCAGCACTATCAATATTTGAGATGAGATACGACAACAAAAAAAATTACCTACGATGAACACAAACAAGAAATTTATTAAAAGATCAATATCATATTCGCAAATTTGCAAAAGATTGAAATTCATTCAATACAAAATGATATCAAAAATCGTGTGAAACACGTGTAAGCTAGTTTCAAAATCTGCCATTAGTATAAATCGCGGAAATTGTTTGAAGGTTTGGTTTGCAGGTTTGGGAGTCAAAGGTTTGCATTTCGAACATTCGCAATTATTTCTGCAAGTTAATTAAATTGCTTAAATTGTACTCGTAGGAAGACTCGAAAATAGTATGAAGTACAAAGTAGGAAATTGTAATTATGGTCATGCATGTACGTACATATATTAAAAAATCTGCCACATGTTTCGTCATGTATTGTAAATACATTTCATGACATTGAACTTGATAGAATTTGGCACGAAGCTCTCTTATCGTTAAAGTTTTCTTTCGTTTGATTACAAATTACCTTTCAAATTGTTGCGGTTCTAAGTCTGATATTCAACAAATAAATACGAGTGTTCCGCAAGGCTCCGTTTTGTCTCCGACACTTTTATTTATATTCAAAAAATGATCTCTTGTCTGAAACTTTTGAGCTATGTCATTGTTTTGTCGACGAAAGCACCCTGTTTTTTGAATTAGCGCGGGTAGAATTTGGAAGTCTGTAGCAGCCATATTTTTTTGGTGAAATTTCTGTCAAATCCGTTGTTTATTATTTAGTAACTAACACCAAATCACTATTGAGAGATCTTAGTACAAACATTCTGGTGTTGCGTTCATTTTACGGTAGACGTGGTGGCCCTTTACAGGTGATCCTTCATCGTTGGTGGCCAAATTTGATATGACCGGTGTTCGGTAATCAATCAGCCAACCGAGCTCATCGACATGGTCCATAAAAGTTTATAGCAGAATCCGTTCACAAGAACTCTTCCTTTCGCAAGCTTCAACTCAGCGAATTTTGCATCGGGACTACACCCGCACAAGATCTAACTGACCCAGGAGCTCAAAGTTAATGACCATAGACAATGTCGTTTGTTCACTCACAGGGCTTGGGAGCGTTTGGAAGAGGATCGCAATTTTGGTCGAAAAATCATCTTTAGCGTTAACAATAAAATTGCCGTATATGGGACGACACCCACACGACGTTCCCCAGGGAACAATCCATCCTCAAAAAGTCACCTTTCGGTGTGGATTTTGAACTACTACTACTACTATTTCGAAAACTATGTTGATAAGGCGGTCACCATCGATCGTTGGCAAGAACTAAAGAAAGATGATAACCAATTTTTATAGCCCAAATTGAACCACATGGATCTAAACGACATGTAGTTCCAGCATAATGGCGCTACGCTCCACACACCAGATGACACGATTAACTTTCTACATGAACGATTTGAGAGTAAGGTTATCTCTCGTGGAGATGATGTGAATGGCCCACTAAGCCATATTCTATATATAAGGGCATACATGGGCCTTTGAATTTTGTTAATACCTAATACGCAGCTTGTTTTATACCATTTCAACATGTACTCGCCCTTATTTAAAAACTCTTTACAATTGAGTATTAACAACTGATTGAAATATAATACTTCGAAAACACAAAACTGTCTTCAGTCGGCCTTGATAGAAATAAACCAGCCATGAATGGCACTTGTCCCAAAGAAACCGAAAATCTTTCCACTGTCAGTATTTATAAATATTTAACCGACCATCTTATTGAATAGTTTTGTTTTTCTTAAAATATGCAAACATTTTCCCCCCTCTTAACAAGCTGCTATATCTGCCCATAACTTGAGTAGCTGCATTCCTCACTTCAAGCAATTCCACAGGGCAATACTCTTTTATCCGTGAATGCTCACATATAGAGGTTCTTTCTTTAGCTGCACTACAAGAATGTCAAAAACTTTGTCCTCGATTTTTTCAATGAAAGACCAATGTGCATCTACATCTCCTATTAAATGTTCTCTCCTTATCCAAATGGGAAGTCCTTATTCCTTAATTATGTGCTAATTTAAAAAAAAAATAAAAAGTGTGGTCTCTGAGTTGAGGGCACAACACAAATGCTATTTTATATGGTCTGAATAGACTTTTGTGTGTATCATACTTCATACAAAAATGTTATAGCATTTAACGTATTGAAATAAATCTTCGGAATATCATTTGTAAGCAGAATTGATCGAGATCTCAGTATTTGCCACATTAGCGGAGACATCAATCAAACGCCTTTTCGGAACTTATTCCTTAGTTTAAACAAAGGAAGTCATTTAAATTCAACTTTGATCAGTTTTCATACTCTAATCGGCTTCAGTGATCGAGAATTTATTTATCTCGTTATTGAGAAAGACACGTTGGTGTACGAAGGGCTAAAAGTTCATATGGGTGCATCCGCGTTGTTAACAGATAAAAAGAGAAACAATATTGCTTTTTATTTTAAAACATATTATTATCTATCTCACCGAGCTATTCATTCTCCTCATAGTACACAAATAATACTATTAACCTTTTGACACCGTTTCCAATCTTATTAATGTAAAATTCTTGATGACTTTTGCCCGACGCGAGGATGAGTTTGCGTTCATTAATTCATTAGTAAAACGTTAGCTGTAAGTTCATTGCATGCACGTGTAATGCGTTGTTTTATGATGAGACAAGAATGTAATAACCAAATCAATTAAAAACCTATCTTTCATACACAGAATTTAAATTGTTCTAAATTAAACAATTTATAAAAAAATAAATAAATAATAATTGTATGACGATGATGTAAGAAAAATAAAATATTATTGACAAGTCACACATGGCGTATACGTAATATTTTTGCTTTACATATTACTTTGCCGTCCCTATTTCGTTCTACATTCCTGTTCACAACTTCCGATCTCTTACAGCGATGGAGAATAAATAAGTTAATATTTTTATTTGCTTTTTTATAGCTTCATTCACATAATGAATTTGGCCTGATAACTCGTGCATGATGAAAATGTTTTCATTAACATCGTTTTGTATATTTTGTATTCATATAATTTGGTCAAGAGTTTTCCCTCAAAAATGCCGACATAAACGGCCGGTTTGTGCATGTATGCCACCAAATTTATAGGCATAAATATAAATACGCACACCTCTGGCACGAGAGAGGTGATTTAATTTAATCCATCTTATTGTTTAAAAATGGAATGGCATCGTATCTCACCATGCAGTTAGTTTCCGTGTTTTATTTCAGATTTAAAAGTTCAATGAACGCTTGAAGCGATATAAGTGGTTTGATGTTTATTTAAATATGTAGAAGGTTTTTATTTTTCATTTGAAAAATCGAAAGCTCGTTTTGGAAAATGCAAATTTCTATAAATACATAATTCATCTTTTTAATTAAAACACAAAACGATTATTTAACGAAAATTTAAATTGAAAACACAATTTAAATAATAAATAATTTTTATACTATAAAATGGATGATTTCGTCTTATACTTTACTTGTGCATATGATTTGACTAGCTGGTGCAGTTAAGGGTTGCTACTTAAGTTTTGAGATAGAAAAGTAAAAAATAAAGTGGCTTTATTTTTGTTTTCAAAATATTCTACATGAATTTTAATATACTTTTGTAAGTATTTGAACTAATTTTCGAAGCATTATTTTTGCTCTGATTAAGGTAACAGTATCTACTAACAGTACGACGGATATGACCCATCAATTCGCAATTCTAAAACGCACTTGTATGAGTGGATGTCTAAGAGGTTGCATTATCGTAGTGGAGAATTATTTGCCTTCTGAAATTGGTATCTCTTTTTTTTCTGAACATTTCTGGAAAACAATTGGTACTGTTCCATTCAGAATTGATTATACTAAAGGGCTTTAATTGCACGGTGGCAACATGTTCAATTATTTCAAAGAAAAAAACAGGCGACCATTTCATTTCCTAAGAATTTGTTGCGAACAAATTTCATTGCATTTTGTTCGTCTTGAAATACTTATACAGTCGATTGTTGTTAAGTTTCGGCTTCATAAGTGTATTTCCATTTTTCGTCGACTGTCTCTATCTTACAAACGTCGCACCAATCGAAACGAGCTTTTTTTGAGCGATTGTCAAAATCATGTGATCATACATAACGATCTTGCAACATCATTTCACGCATTTCATCTATTTTTTTTGGTAAAACTACTGGTTCTGGATGACCTTCACGAAAATTGTTAAAGTCGAAAAACCAGCTAAGCTCGGTGGCTCGAGATGGTGGTTCAAGATCAAAAGTCGAAGAGAGTTTATTTCATATAAAATAACACAAATTTTACCATTAAAAATGGCAGAATTCACTTAGACTTATGTTATGACCAGATGAACCAATTAGAATCTAAGAAAACAATAGATATACTCGTATTTTAGACAAAACAGCTCGTAAATAACCTGAACCTACTGACTACTCGTAACTTGTATAACTCTCAAACATTCCTCTGTACGTGTTGTCGGCACGTCTGTGGCAGGAATTAGAGACTTAAACGCTCGCCTTTCACCACAAGTTGGTTCGAAATTGTGAAAACATTTTTCGTAAATATATTAACCTACACTCTAACCAGAACCATTTTATTCAAGTGCTTCATTCGAAGCACAGAAACTTCTTTGCAAAAGTTTAAAAAAAATCTTGAATGTCATTGTTATTTCCTTATTGAAATACTCTTTACATTGAAAATATGAAATGTTTTGTATATTAACTCGTATTTATAAATGAAATGCCAAATAAATATAATTTAATGAAACCGTAAGCTCGATGGAAATTCAGTACTTATTTTGTCGAGGGCTTACTATTTTTATATTACAACTCTAGCACTGAGGTGTATATAAAATCAAAACACGGTCAGTTATGCGATTTTTTTGACAATAAATGACACTCCCAGGGTGGACTGGGGTTTGGAACTTCGAACAAATCACATGTGACTTACTCAAGAAATTCTTTAAAATTTGAGTTCATATAAAGATGGGCACGTACACTCCGAAACAAGTTGCATGTTTTATTATATTTTATTCAATTAAAAAAGAAAATTAAACACAAGATTGAAAGTTAATTTTTGTAAAGTGGAAAAGTTTGGCAAAGTTTGTAAATTTTGTATGTCATTTTTCATATCCTCTTGAAACCAAATAGGAGTAAAATTTTCCAAAATATACGAATAAGAAACGACGAACTAAATGTTAAAACTATTTTAGTATGATACTATGTATAGGTATATATGTTAAAAGTAAAAATTTTCGAATACCTATTTTATCTTTTTGGTATACCTTACTTACTACGACACTTTGACACTTCAAGGTGTTTATTAAGTATGAACCGGCACTTGTTTTTATGAGTTCAGAAGAAATTCATTGCTTTTACAGAACTCTCCAATTGAATATGTTGAAACTGCTAAAAATCTAGGTATGGTGTTTAACCGAACTTTAACCTGGAACAATCACATAAATATTGCTGTGGGTAAAACATATGGCATCCTTCGAACCATGTGGGCTATACAATTCATTACGCCTTTAAGAGTGCAGATGTTATTAGCAAGAACGCTGGTCTTACCTACACTCATTTATGGTTGCGAGATTTATTCACATTGCGATTTCGTCAGCAAAAGAAAACTAAACGTAGCCTTTAACAGCCTGGTATGTTATATTCACGGCTTAAGAAGATATGACAGTGTATCCAATTTTTCCAAAAATCTATTAAATATGACTTTTGAAAATTTCCTAAAGTACCGACCATTAAACTTACTCTCAAAGATACTCCTCAATCGTGAACCCCAATATCTCAGTGATATGATAACTAGGTCATCCTCGCAGAGGACGCGAATGCTTACCCACCCGCTCTATGCCTCTCCGACATCCGAGCGTCAGTTTTTTATATATACAATTCCACGAAGCATAAGAGAAATAGACGATATTTTGAAGCTACAGAATTAAGCTTCACTTTTCACAACGATGATTACTTTTTCATATAATGATAACAAATTTATTGTTTTTCTCTCTTTTCCTTCTTTTTCGTTTGTTTTAATTTTTGCTTTTAATTTTTTTTTGTTTGTATAAATTTTATTTTTCTTTAAATGTATCTTAGTAACAAAAATTGTCAAATCCTAGCTTTCTTAAAATGTTTAACTGTAGCCTGTGCCTAAGTTATAAGACAATATTATGTGTTAATGTGTATAGGTTTTTCATGAAATAAATAAATTAATAAATAATAGTTTAAGCAATATACTACATGACAAAATTAGAGGAACACAAACAAAATATAAAAATTCTTGGTATATTTTGATTTTATTTTTATTTCTTTAATGATGGTCTATATCTTAATGTTAATGTTAAATTTAACATTATTTAAAATTTTAAAAAAAATTCTGCAGGTAAACATACCAGTTTATTATATTTGTTACCTTGTTTTTTAGAATAATGATTTTAGAATATTGATTTTTATTGATTTATAAAATTCCAATTATACCTTTCAGGGTCACTGAAAATGAGAATGACTTAGTACTTGGTACTCTCTCCCCTTTCTCTTATGACAGAAATGAATCTTCTTGGCATTCTTTTGATGACATTTTCGATGTCCTCTTGGGGTAGTTGGTCCAATACCACGAGCAAGGAACTATTTAACTTCTCCATAGTTGATGGACTTGGATTTATGTTCAAGCATGTACCAGACATCTGTTCGATGGGATTCAGATCAGGAGAGCAGGCTGGCCACTCTAGTGTGTTCAGTTGTCCCTCTCGAAGATACTCCAAAGTTCTGTTCGCAGTGTGGGTCGCTGATACTTGGAAAAAAATGGCACAACATTTTTTTGTAAAATATCCGTCACATACCGTCACAAGAAATAAGTCGTCTTTTTACGTTGTAGCTTTTTTTCTAAATTGTTCGCGCATTCATTTCAAAGTACCGATTTCTCTGCAGTGATTTACTTTGAAAAAAATCACGAATTACGCAC
The DNA here is from genome assembly GCA_963931855.1 of Philhelius festivus. NCBI lineage: Eukaryota > Metazoa > Arthropoda > Insecta > Diptera > Syrphidae > Philhelius > Philhelius festivus. The sequence continues at coordinate 93,959,690 of OZ007557.1, forward strand.
ACTAAGTATTAACGCCATTTCTTGGTACAAATGTCGATTTTTGATCAATCATACGTCACGGGTTATCTATACATCACTTAAAACAGGCATTTTTGCCTAAATTAATCACTTTTATCCAAGTTGGATAAAACAATCGGAAAACAAACCGAAAAAAGAAATTAAAACACTTAAACTTGTGCATTCGCATTTAAGTTCTTTAATTACGTTTCTGTAAGCCAAATGCTTTTAAAGCTTTAGCTAAGTACACAGATACATTAGAACATTTTGATGTATAAAACTATAAACAAACCATTTCACTAGTTTATATTTAACAGAAAAGTAAAAAATAAACGTCGTTCCTCTAATTCTTCGTCGAAAGAAACAAGTATGATGTACTTAGGTACCAAAGTACTTGAATATTACTTCCAAGAACTTGACAAGTATTTTTAACTGTTTTTTTTTCCACAGTGAAAGAGTTAAAAGTTCAATGAACTCTTGTTCAGGTTTTGTTAAACTTCAGTTTAAACTCTCGGTGTGGAACTGCCAATAAGTGATTTAAAAATATTGTAAAGAAAGCAAATTTGAAGAACAAGAGAATCAAAGAAAAATCAAACGCATTTACGAGTATATATAAATATATGGCCAGAAATAAATATATGACCAGAAAAAGTGTTTTTGATCAGAAATTGGGTAATCTTCACTTTGCTTACTGGATCAAGGGTTTTTAAAGAAACACTTTATTCTGATGAAATACATAATGAATTTCGTTCATAAATTAATGTTGAAATTAAAACAAACATCACTCAATGGACTAGAAAGTACTGGCCAAGTAATTGATCTACTTGAAGTACTTCAGGTACTTGAAGTACTGCTCAGGTATTTAAGTACCTGATACTAGGTACTAGCACCCAAATACTTGAAAAAATACTGGTACTTCCTTTTTTTTAAGTACCAGTACAAGACTATAAAAATTGTTTCTTTATAGTCAAGTTAAACAGTTTTACGTGTATCTATCAATTATTGTAGTTGGTAGTTGGTCTAAGCTTATCCCTGAACTACTAGTCTTCTACGATCTTTAACACCAAGGTGAATTTTTTTTTAAAGACTTCTTCCGTTACTTTCTTGTTGGACACTTATTTATTTACTTTCAACGTGCTTCCGATTAAAATCTCAACCACAGTCTTCATTAAGTGTTAATGGTCTGCTTTTGTGAACATTCAATTAGTCAGAAAACTGTCATTTCATCTGTAAATATTTTGAGCAGCATCTTCAGTCAACATCTAGTGCCTAATGGACTTTGAGTTCATTGTCCCCCTCTATCTTTATTAATCCATAGCGAACAGAGAAGAAGCGATCGTTTTGTATCTTGTTTTATTTTCTTAAGAAATCAATTTCAGCTGGTTTTGTTTTTATGAATCATCTCACAGTTGTATTTTTGACATACAGCGCAGAATAATACACAAGACTGGCCGGTATGTAAATGGGGCCAAAGTTAAAGAAAGACCTCTTTTATTGTCTTTATCTCACGCTAGTTGTTGTTTACATTTGTGCCTTTTGTGGAAGTTGGTCAGTTGAAAAAAAAAGTGGAAAATTGAAATAATCATTTGTTTTTCTAGTTAAATTCGTTCAAATGATCCTGACCTAGGCACTACAAGTCATCACAGTTTGTATTCACAATGTGTAGATGCCACACTTTTGTTTATGTTTCTTTTATGTTCTTCATGAATTGTGTAACTATACTTTTTTTTCAGTGCACGTTTCACATTTAAATTTTTAGCTTTTTTTATTATTTCTAACATAAATTGATTTTATCTTCATGAATTATTTGCGAAGAAGATCTTCATCGTTGGAGATTTTAAAATATAAGTTTAAAAACAAAACAAAACTCCAATCTTTGACCCTTATATAAATTTTTGTTTTTTTAAAATTTTTGTTGTTTAGTTTTTACAGCCAAGAAAACAAACATTTTATCTGGATGCCTCCAAATATTCTTTCCAAGATTCCAAAGAATGCAATCATTTGTGAATGAAGTCTGTACTGAAATCAATGTTATGACTCAATTCACTTTAAAATTTCAAAAAAAGAAATTTAACCATTATGCATTTGGTATGGAAATTGTATGTCATCGTTTCAATTGATTGCAGTTTTCTACGCAAGATTGTCGTTTCAATGTATCCTTCTCTTTTTACTTGCGACTTATAGGTACTATAAGGCAAGTTATGCATTCGTAAAAAAAATCGAACTCGAGATTTTGATCAAAGTTGACATTACGATGATAGCGAATACCAAAAAAGTGGGTCTCGCAATTCTGTCTATTTGTCTGTCTGTCTGTCTGTCGGTTCGACTACAGCCTAAACGGCTCGGCCGATTTTCTTCAAACTTGGTAGATTTGGGTTTTAATTTTTTCTCCCCGGACGTTTTTTTCTGTTTTTTTTTTTTTAAGACCAAAAATAACGGTACCTGCCATACGATTTTTTTTCGAAATTTTATAAATATTTTTTTTTTCTCAAAAACTGTCCCACAGAATTAAAAAAAAAAATTGAAAAATTTCATTTGGTTAAAAAAAATTTTTACAAAAAATTGTTATTTTTGGTAGCCCCCCTGGGTCCATTTTTTTTTGTTTTTGATTTTCTCAAAAACGGTACAGCCGATTTCAATCATTTTTTTATGCCCAAGATCCTCCAAAGTTTGAATATTATTACATATTCAAATTTTCAATTTTTTATTTTTTGGATTTTTAAAAAAAATCAAAATTTTTTTTTGGAAACTCAATATTTCGAAAACCCCATGCTCGATTTTTTTCCAACTTGACAAATAAAAGTTTCTTAACATAATCTACAAGATTTGAGAAAAAAAAATTTGTTTTATCTAAAACTAACGGTACCTTCCATACAAATTTTAAAAAATGGTTTTCGAAAATCGTATTTTTCTCGAAAACGGTTCCGAGAATTTTGCTAAAATTTTTTTCTTTTAATTAATCCTTACGATCTATAATTTAATAAAAAAAAATTGAAATCTAGATATTATTGACTGTACCTACCATAGAACGATTTTTTCGAATTTTGAATTTATCATTATCGGCATAAGGGATTTTAACGAAATTTTTTATAAAAAAGCTCCTAAAAAGTTTAAAAAACATTGCATTTAAAAATTTAAGAAAAAATATTTTTTTCAATTTTTAGAAAAAAAAGTTTTTTTTTTTTTTTTGAAAAATTCGATATCTCAAGAACGGCTTAGTATTTATTTTGGAAATTAGACTCTTATTCGTACAGTAATAAAAACTTAAGATTGGCGTACCAAAATTTTTTCTTAAAAATGTTTTAAAAATTTTGTACATAAAAGCTTATTTTTTTAAAGGAACCACTACAACGACTTATAATTTTTGTTCCTGCATAAATTCATATTTGCATAGCATTCTGTTTTTATCTCTTACTACTAAAAGAATTTAAAAAATTCATTTTATCCATATGAACAGTTTTCTTTAATAACATCCGTTTTTAAAATTCCCAGTCTATTACATAGGAGCAAGTTCGTGCGACCCAGTCGTGCATTTTATTTTTAAACGTTTTTATTAGATAGCTTTGTTCTCAAACTTTTTGGTATAAATTTTGAGCTAGAGACTTGAAACGTTAAAAAGAATTAGATGCACATAAGTTTGTTTAAAGTTTCAAGACTCTAGTCTATCGAAGTTAGAATCTGATTAACATGTTAAGATTTGAATTCAAAATTTCAAAAAGACAAGAGTAAGAACCAGAAAATAATAAATTAAATAAAAATAAAGTTTTTAGAAACACACGCCTTAAAGTACACTTAAATAAAAAAAAATAATTTCTTCCAAACTTACAGTCAACACGGAAAACGTGAGCGCATGAAATATAATGAAATATATATGAAATATAAAATAATAATAGCTAGGAGTGTAGGAGAATCGGAGCATGGGCCTCACGTTTTTTGTTTTTGTTCTAAATGTGCTTTTTTTTAAATGCGGTATACTAAACATTTTAATTTTATTTAATAAATTTTTAATTTAAAACAACTAAAGTAGTTTAAATCAAAGGGGGTGTTTTTAAATGATAAGCTAACGCAAATGTTTACAGCACCGCCCTTTTATTTAAATGCTGTGTTATTGACTCAGTTATTCGATAAATGTCAAATAACTACATATAGCGGCTGTCATTAATATTCGGTTTTCTATGTAATATTTTTCTCAAAGACTATAAACTTATATGTATATTTGCACCATTATTTAAACAATTTTTTTTTCTCAGATTGTATTACCAAAATAAATTTACGCAAATGGTAAACTTATCTAGTGTTTTACATCGTTGCGTGAATATCCCAATTGATTCTTTTTATTTGGATATTTTAATTTAAAAACTATTATTTTTTTCTTTTATTCTTTTTTAGTTAAAGTAACAGGAACACGTAGTATACTTCGGGGAGTAAGTGGCGCTTTTCGCAATGGCGAGCTGTCAGCTATTATGGGACCATCCGGAGCAGGAAAGAGCAGTTTATTGAATGCAATATCAGGATACAGGTAATCTTTTGTTTTAAGCGACATCAACTTTTATACAGGGACAATTATTGCTCGAAAGAAATCAGTTAAAGTAAGATACGAGAGTGTCTTTTTGAATATCCATTCGTAAATGTTTCATATTGTATAATGTTATATTTTTTACAAATGCTTCAAATCAACAAAGATTCACTGGAGCTATTTTTTTGGGCTTCTGGAACCTAGCACATCATTTGAGGAATTTATAAAATCAATTCCTTCACCTTAAATGTTAGGATCGGCTTATAAAAAGCCCATAAGTTTTAGTAATTCATCAGCCGTAGGTGATTTCTCATAAGTTTTAACTATTTAATTATATATTTATACTAAAGCACATAATTTAAAAAAAATAACTACGCATTTTCGAGATACTGAATTTGCAAAAAAAGCAAATTGAACTTTTTTTTTTTCAAAAATACAAATACTATATAACTTTTGAGATTTTTTATAAGCAATTTTATTTTTCGTTTAGAGTAGCTAATGCTCGAAATCGTTACATCGTTCAATGATAAAGTCGAAAATAAATAATAAACAAGCTACCGTTTGTCTGTTTGGCTCACCCGTTGTTCTTAAAACTTTGTGGATAGCATTTTTAAATTCCTCCCACACGTTTTTTTAAACAAAAACTAACAATAGTTGCCATACATTTTTTTTGAAATCTTAGGAAAATTTTTTTTTTTTTCAAAAACTGTTCCATAGATTTAAAAACAAACCAAAAAACTCCTTTAGTAAAAGCCACCTAATAGTTGAACAAAATTTCCGAAAAATGGTACCCCACCATAGAATCAATGTTTTTTTGTTTTCGACTTTTTCAAAAACGTTCCAGTTTTTATTTTTTTTTTATGATAAAGATTCTAAAATGAAATGTCTGAAATATACAAAGTATTCAATTTTTTTTCTTAAATTAAAAAAAAAATCAAATTGCTAATAGATGGTAGATTTTTACCAAACCTTAAAATTGATAGATTTTAATACTTTCTACAAGTTTTGATCATTTTTTTATTCGATCTAAAAATAGCGGTTTTAAAAAATGGTTTTGATACAAATTTTTTCTTACGTTTTATTTTAACGAATTATAATTTATTTAAAAAATAAGTTGAAATTATGACATAACAGACGATACCTACCACAGAACTAATTTTTTTCGATTTTTGACTTTCTCATTATCAGCAAAACGGATTTTAATGAAATTTTGTATGCAAAAGTTTATAAAAAGTTTAAAAAACATACCATATCAAAACTAAAACAAACAAAAAATGCCTATTGCTGTCGAATTACTGAACAAAATTGGGCTTTTCTGACATTTAAAATGGCAGACCTGTTTCATTTTTCATTTTACAAGTGACTGGCTGAACACAATAGAATGCTGCAACTGGAGCTGCAGCTGCAACTGGAAGAGCTGTCAAAAAGTGTCGTACGTACTTTTTTTTATGTGCCCACAATGAGGCTGTACAGCTTTCATTGTTTTGTTGTCATTTGTTGGGTCAGGTGTTGAATCTTTGGCAAATTGTAAATATTTTAAGTAATTGAAACTATAAAATGGACACTGAAATTGAAGATTTTCGTCCATTATTTTAATTAAAATTTAACCACGAAATCACAATACAACAAAACAACACTTAAAATCACAGACAGATATATAAAATTTGAAATGTCAAAAATGCTGCACGAAAAAGTTAAAAGTTCGCCAACTCTTGCAGCACCGACTGCAGCACCGACTGCAGTTGCGTTGTGTTGTGTTCGTAACATTGAATTTACGTGTATTGAATATTTTGACAGCTATTCCAGTTGCAGCTCCAGTTGCAGCTCCGTCTCCATTGTGTTCAGCCAGTGACGCAGATATTTCGGTCTTTTTTCCTCATAACATTTCAAACGTGATAATTTTTTGTTTTGTATTTGTTTTTAGCACATCGGGCGTAACAGGACACATAAAAATAAATCGAAAAGACTCTTGTTACATCACTCAAGATGATAGCCATCAGACTTTACTTACCGTACAGGAGCTCATGAATCTCGCTTGTGATCTGAAATTAAAAAATCGTCAGGGATATCGCGAATTAATCACGGAAATCCTTGAAAATCTCCATTTAAATCATCGGCGTAATACCACATCTGATCACTTAAGTGGTGGCGAACGGAAACGTCTCTCTATTGCACTCGAATTGGTAGCAAATCCAAATATATTCTTTTTAGACGAACCTACAAGTGGCTTAGATGAAGTAACAGCCGCACAATGTATTCGCTTATTAAGCCGCTTAGCAAGAGACGGACGAACTATTGTTTGTACAATACATCAGCCTTCAGCAACGATATTGAATTATTTCGATAATATTTTTGTACTTGCCAAAGGACAATGCGTTTATCAGGGAACTCCATCGGCGATAATTCCATTTTTGGGCCAAATAAATCTCACATGTCCCATGTATTATAGCCCCTCGGATTATAGTAAGTTGTGAAATGAAACCTTTTGAGATGTTTTGAAAAACGTTTTTTTTATTTTTTTTGCAGTTATTGAACTTTGTGATTCCGACGAGGGAAATCTCATTCCAACTCTAGCCGAAGTCACACAAAATGGCAAACTTACATACTCTCCTGCTTCAACCAGTTCCCTGCCCTTCGAAAAAAGCGAACAAACCGAAATGATTTTCCGAAATGCCGTCACAACTATGTTTATTGAAGAAAAGACTAAAAGAAGAATGCTTCCATGTTGCGCTCTTGATCGCGACGGAGCTTTTGCATTAGTTGAAAAAATGAAAGCTTTTTCGAAGAGAATCACATCGGACAGAGAGAGAATTTCATCTTTTAGACAATTCTATGTTCTGCTGAATGTTATGATGTTAAAAATTCTACGTGCACGTATAGCTTTGCTTATTCAAATTGTCCACCATGTCATGTGTGGATTGTGTTTCGGTAAGACTGCAGTTGTATGAACCGACAGTTTGTCCATTTTTTTTGAACAGCACATAATTTTAATATGTCTGCTACTACACGATACATCTAGAATTCTAGATGCGTGCGAATTTTCAGAGATGGCGCTTGCACCTGGATTCATCGTGTAATAGCAGACTATCTAGAATTTTTAACAGTTTCAAAAACACTTCGAAAATAAAACAGTCATTTGAAGTTTTTAAACTATTTTAATGATTTTCTATTTTTTACCAGGCATTATATTTTATAAGTCTGCCAATGAGGGAGAAAGAATGTTTGACCATTTGAAATTCTGCATTGGAACCATATTGACGATAGTTTATACACAAGTGATGGTGCCTATTTTGAGTTGTATGTTGTTAATTTTGTGTTATTTTTATTTTTTTTAATTTATTTATTTTTTTTTCAAAATTACAGATCCAAGTGATGTGAAAATGGTGAAAAAAGAAACATTCAATCGATGGTATACTCTGCCACCTTACTATCTGGCACTGACACTGTCACGAATTCCTGTTCAAGTAAGATACTTTTATTGAAACATACATGCATATATTAGTTTATATAATAAATATGTACATTAGGGTGTGTCAAAGTGCTCAGCTATGGTATTTTCAAATGTAATAGCTTTTAAATGTTGTATTGCTTATCAAAATTAAATCCTGCGCTTACAATTTTCATTTTAATTAATATCTTTGGCCCGCTCAAAAATAGGATGAAATCCAAAAAATTTTGATTTTTCGAGATTTTTGAAATATGTGTTGTTTTAAATTGCGCCGTGTGGATACAAAAAAATTATATAAAAATTTTTTAGGCTTTCAAGTGAAATATAATTACAAGGAAACACTTTTAAGCTTATATTTGTTTAAATTGAACACTTGATAAAGAAGCTATGAAATAATAAAAGAAAGAAGAAAAATCATTTTTTTATGTAAAATCATTTTTTTACAAAAAAAATTCTTTAAAATCAACGGAATCACCTACAATATCGTGGTATATCTTTTTGTAAAGACAAAAATTCTTTCTGTATTTTGTTGAGTTGTTTTTTAATATACGTAAAAACAAAAAATTACTTTAAATTAATTTTTTTTTTTTCAACTTCAACCGATTTGAGCGAGCCAAAGTCGAACGATATCTTTTATTTTTTTTACATGTTCTTAAACCTCAGACCCTAATACAACTTTTGAGCACTATTACATTTAAAAATAAGAGTATTTTTTTGCGGCCATACAAAAGTGACAAACCCTAATGCACATAAATGGTTTTAATCTTAAGTCGAAATTTAGTCTACTACAATTTTTTCTGTTAAGTGTAAAAGATGAAATTCGTCAAGTGGTTGTCGCCAGTGTTGATATACATTTGTGCCCATTTTATCGCATTTTAAGATTGTAAATTTATTTATTATTGGTCAAAAACACCGAAACAATTATTTCACGCTTTTGCGGAGTATAGCGCTCCATTCCCTGTACTACATTATGTCGTTTTTATTTGGCAATCCGGAAGCCTTTTGGACTCTTCTGAAAGTGTTCACTTGGGAAAAAACGACAGTTTTTATTCTAAAAAGAAGAGACATTTGCTTCTGGATTTGAAATCAGAATCGAAACCAGAAGCACTTACACATTCGTATAATTAAACGTCATACTCGACAGTTTTCATTTTTTGTATCCTAATTGTGCGAAGTGATTTTCTTTCAACAAACATTATTCTTGATTTTCAAATCTATAAAATTTGATGTTTCACATATACGATCACTAAAAACTGCAGAATCAATAAAAAAAAGTGTTCAGTTGGATTGCCAAATAAAAACGACATTATTGTATACTGCAGCTATCTTTTTCTCAAATGTCAAATATGATTGACGTACGACGCTATTTGCAAAAGTTGTAACTTTTTCCGATAGGGTGATTAATTTTGCTCCACCTTATATTGCATGTGCGTAGAACCATGTTTGTCTGAAGGGGTGTTTTGTACTGAAATGAGGACCATCGTTTATCGATTTACGACATTTCACGTTTTATCAGATGAATTTTCTTCTGTCTTTAGAAAAGAGAAGATAGTAATGGTGAAAAGAGAAACTATTCGGTTTTTAAGTAGCTTTTGCCAAATAACGGCATTTTAAAACAAAGCCTGAATCACTTTTATCTTATGGGGCGTGATTTGGATTTAGAGTGCTGAGTCCTCCAACATATTTCGTAGATATGCGTAGAACCGTATTTGACTGATGTGATACGTTATGTCGAAATTCCTCGTTTGTTCGTAAATTGTCCAATTTGCAAAATCCGATTATTACAAAATAACAGCCCTTAGTATTTAACATTTTAATTTAAATCGAATTTCGGGACAGAATGAAGATTTATCTTTGTCAAAAATAGCAATTCAAGTCATAGGCTTAAATTGGTTTCCAAAAAATCCATAATTTGGACTTTTAAACTTCTCAAATTTAAAGTTCCAATAGCGGTTTTTTTTATCAATATATAGCCACCACCAGTAATTGTGAAATTATGTCAAAATTTGTTGGTCTTTTTAATAAGTGAAAGGACTTTATTAGCAGTTCTTTTCAATAATTGCAATAATTGGCATCAAAAGCACCCTGATTATTGGATTTTTAATACTTAAATACTTATTATATTATCTCTTGCTTTAATTTTAAATGTCTTTATTTTTATAGATAATTTTAAATATAGTTTTCCTCTCCCTCACTTATTGGATGGCTGGCATGCCACCACAAATCTGGCGCTTTTGCTTATTTGCTTTGGTAGGCATTGTGACATCACTTGTTGCCGAAGGAATGGGTCTCTGGATAGGCGCTACATTTAGCATAACGGTATGATTATGAAATATTTTTTAATTGAAATTCTTATTTTAATAAAATTAAAAATATAATTTACAGAACGGTTCAGCTGTTGGCCCAATGATGATTGCACCATTTATGGGACTTGCCATTTATGGGTTTGATTTTGCAACCCAAATACCAACATTCATGAATATAATCATGAAATTTTCATTCATTCGAGTTGGTGTTGTATCACTTATACTCTCGGTATTTGGATTCAATCGTGAAGAACTGGCATGTAAAGATTTCTATTGTCATTTTGGAGATCCGAAAGTATTGTTGAGATTCTTGCAAATGGACAAGGTGTCTATAATAAATGAATTTGGATATCTGATGATATTAATGGTGTTCTTCAGAACTTTACTTTATATAAGTTTAAGAAAACGTTGTAAAACTTAAAATATGGTGAATTTTTTATTTTTATTTTAGTTTTAATTATTTTTTTGTTCTTAATTATAGAAAAAGCATTCTGCCTGTGATAAGATTTTCTTACAATATGAGTATACCTAAATAATTTTTAATTTTATGTAATTTTTTTATGGATCTTAAAGGAAATAAACGAACTTGCCTTTTTTAATTAAATGTTTTATTTGTTCTATTTGAATTTAATAATATAAGTGAAATTTTATTTGCAGCGAAAACTGCAAGTTTTAAAACTGATCATTTCAAAATATTTACTGCAGTGGTAAGTAAAATGTCTTGAATGGCAATGTTTCATGTCTATTATTATTTTACCGTTATTTTCATAAACAGTGCTCTGGTGAAATAGCCAGTTGCATTCCTGCCCTCAAACAATCTAACCGTAATACCCGTACTTCGAAGAATGCTCATCAGTTTACCCTTGAGCCCAATTTCGGACGTACTGTAAAGAGATTATATTTTGTATTTGCTTCAATGTAACTGTCCTTAAAATGTCTTTTATTTGAATTTCTAAATAGCTTGAGCCATGCGAAAGACATTTTTCTGGTCCTCTAACAGTCTCTGTCAAACCATAGTTTCTTTATTTTTTGTCCTTCGTAGCTCATTGTTTCCTTCTTTGCATTCACGAATTGATAGATATTTCTGTAGTCCAATTTTCTAAAGGGATTTTGACTATCCTTAAAATGTTGAGCACAATACGAGCGCTTAGGAAAGTTGGAGAGGATTTAAAACGAGATGCCGATGTACATTGGTGGTGAATGTTTGAATATCATAGTGGGAGAGAAATATAGAGTCGGTTAAATCATTCCACATTTGCGTAGTGCGGCTAAAGAAAGAATCTCTGAATTTGGGCTCAAGGGTAAACTGATGGGCGTTCCCTGAAGCGCGAGTATTACGGTTGAATCGTTTAAGAGGATTAATGCGACTTGCTATTTCACTTGAAAATTGTTTATAAAAATAACGGTAATATAATGAAAGACAAAAACATTGCGGCGGTGCTCTAGAGATTCAAATGTTTCGGTTATTGTTCTATCACCTATCATATTTAAAGTTCTTCTTTGGATTCTATCCAAGCTACTGAAGTGGATTATTGGAGCACCTGCCCAAATATGGCAATTTTACTCGAGCCTCGGACGAATATGCACTTTATAGATTACAGTCAGATCAGAAGGGTTGAAAAATGTTTTTCTTCGTCGAAGGAAACCTAGGCACTTAGCAGCGTTTTTGATGACGACGCACGTTGAATATGTAGTCATTCCACATAAGGTGGTCTGTGATGCATATACCGAGAACTGAAAGCTGTTCAGTTCCCTCAACGCAAGTGCCGCTCATGTATAGCGGCATGGGGGGTGGGTTCCACTTTAACGACAGGAGACAGCATTGAGTTTTTGAAGCATTAAATTCTACGTGGTTTATGGGGGTTCCCCATTTGACAATGGTATCGAGATCAGAATTTAATGAGCTTATCATACGCTATCGTTCCAGATCCACATCAAAAGGACAAGGACGCGTATCTGGAAACGAATAAATACTTCAAATCAGCATCATTTTCGAAACCATGCACAAATTGATTCACAAGAACAAGCCTTATAGATTCAAAAAAGTATTATAATAAAAATGCTGTACCCAAAGGTCTAGGATACTATTGAAAAAGCCAGTTTTGTTCACAACGCATGAAGTGCCCTATGCGATTGTTGCATGTATCTTACTTTGTCAATATTTCTTATTTTTCTGATTCTATATTTGTGTGACTCTTTATGGGATACCAAATCCTGAAACAGAATATACAAGCGCCACCCCAGAAGTGGAGATCTCTTCTTAATGCGGATGTAACTGATAATTAATGTACAAAAAACCATTTTCTGCGCAGCTATGGAATAGAATAGAAAAAGCATGAAGTTTCAAATGCCGAGTTTGTTTATTAACAAACAATAAAAAAATACAATATCATGAAATATTTATATAAACATCTAATAGGTATGAAACAAAATCTTAGAACTACAAAAGACGCGGTTATTTATCAACGGAAATGCTTTCCTTAATTTTAATTGTATTCTTCATCGATTTGAAATAAATATAGTTTTCGCTTCATTGTTCTGAAATTGGGGGATCATTGTCCATTCGTTACTGAAAGGATTATACGCTTGTAAGCAATTAGGTCCATAAGCAATCATTCGATCTCCAAATGCTTCACAATTAGTGCATTGATATTTAAGCGAATTATTCGGAATTGGAATTGTTTCCGTAGACTTAATCACAAAGTTGTATCTCGTTATAGTTGTTTTGGAAACTGCTATGAAAAAATGATTACTGAAGACACTAACTGTCCCGGTTCCAATAAGTCTATCTGTGGTGATTATCCAATCATCAGTCCAAGTGTCTGTTTCAGGATCATAGAGATTGTGCGAGTGTTTCCTATTTGCTAATTGGAAATTAGCACTACAACGTTGTTCTTGTGTACTAACACATAATTTATTCAACGTAGCAGAAACGCACAGTGTGCCATATGAATTGTTCATAGCAGCAACGTATTTCCATTGCTTTGTTGCTGGATCATATTTTTCAACTGAGCTTAAGTTTCCTGAGTTATCGCTTCCTCCAACGGCATAGACACAACCATTTAACGATGCCATTCCGAATAGTTTTCGTTTGGTATTGAGTGGAGCGAGTGAAGTCCATTCGAAAGTTCTCAGATCTAAGCAGTCCACACGGTCCGTTAATTTCTTAGTTGTGCTGAGGACGCCACCAGCTATGATAAGTTTGCCTTTTGAAGTAGTGTATCCGAAATCCTCGCGGCCAATTTTAAGAGACGATATTCCGGTTTTGTAAATCCAGTCATCTAAAGTTGAATAGTAATATCCCACATTTAAGGTGCTGTCCATGGCGCTCAAACCACTTATCGCCATAAGAAGACCATTAAAGTTCCTTAATTGAGTTTGTTTTTCTGTGTACAAAGAGAGACGGAAATCGGGCAGCAAATGCCACTTATACGCCTTGAGTATCTGTCTTTCACACTCGATGCTTTTGCAACTCGGTTCAATTGCGCTTGCAATGAATTTAGGAGTCAGTAATGGAAATCGAACATGATGGAGCAACTTGCTCATGAACTCTTCTCGCTTTGGTTTATCGTGATTTATCCACGACTTAAGGCTTACAAAGATATCCTCTTCTGAGTCAACTTTCACTTCACTGCTGGACAGAAACTTACTCAGCTGATAGACGTCAAGTTTGAAAAATTCTTCGTCCTTGCAAAGTTTCGCAAAGTTATTGCACACGAAAATCTCCGATGTTTTGTACAGTTCTTCTAGATTATACTGCTCGGCAAACAAAGTAATACCAAGACAATTCGATGGATCCAATTGCTTGACAATGAATTCACAGCATAAGGTTTTTAAGGCTACCAACTGCAGTAGACTGGAAGTAATGAGTATGTCCTCGACAGTATCAGGTGTCAAATGAATAGAACCACTATAAATAAAATTAATGACACACTCCAACGAGGGGCCATCAATTTCTAGTTTGACCTGGGTTTCACTTGCCTCCTTCATAGACCCACCGAACATTGCCAAAAAGTACTCACTTGATGCACATAGAATCATTTTGTGGGCATCGATTTTGTAGACACCGTCTTTGGAAATCAGTGTGATATCACAGAACATCTTGTTGTTGAAGAAATCATGTATTTTGTTCATTATGCCGGTTAAGTAGTCAATGGTCTTATATGTTTCTCCTGATGCTGATGTTGTTTTTAGGTTTAATCCTCGTTTAGGAGTGGAATCTGCCATTTTTGAGTAAATTCTTGATAAAACAAAAGTCTCAGAATAATATTTTTATAAACAAAAAGCAATTTATTGTAAGAAGATTGCAGATCGCAGTTGATTGTTAATGTCGTTTAACAAAACAAAAAATCGTGTATTTTATATAAAAATGTAACAGACAGAAAAATAATTCAAAAGAACTTGAACAAGAAAATACAAAAAAACTTTCAATTTCCAGTCAAAGTGACAGCTCATTTTTGTATATGAGGTAAGCAAGTATCAGGGTTCGAACCTTGCTCCGATCGGAGCAAATTTGCTGCACTATTGAAGGAAAAAAATCTACTCCAACGCTTCGATTTTTCGAGATTTACAGCCCGATTCTCCCCCTTGTGAGGAGTCACAAGTCACAAGCTCTTGTGACTATTCCTTGTGAGGATTGTTGTGATTCGATAACATTTTGGTATTCTCCCCCTAATCGTCACAAGAAAACTCACTACAAAACTCACCACAGCATGGTAAGATTTTTAAGTATCATTATTTGAACAGCTGATTATTCAAAACGAAGAAATTACAAAATGCAAGCTAACATAATTTTTAAACAATAAAATGATTAAATAATAAATATAACATTTTCAGAAGAAAACAATCGTGGCGACTGCATAAAGTTTTCGGAAGGTGAAAAAACTTTATAAATGTATTGTTTTGGAGAGCGAATGGATCATTTGTATCTCTCAATGTTCTTAAAGCCGTCGACGCTGTAAATTTCTTGATACGATTAGTTTCTTAAAGAAATTTTTGTTTACATATGTAATAATATTACTTTTCTTTCTTGTGGGAAAGATCAGCAAAAATATTCACTAGAACAAAGTCCACTTCCATTTTTGTGTTCTCACAATTATTCACAAATCTAGAAAATAGGGGTATTCACGATCTAATGCAACAGGTCTAGTATCATTGTAAAAGTGCAAAAGTGTAAAATCTTACAATACTACAACATGTTGTAAGATTGTAAGATTTTACACTTTTGCACTTTTACAATGATACTAGACCTGTTGCATTAGATCGTGAATACCCCTAATGTTCTTACTGAATGTCAATCCAAGAAACTTTGAAAATTTATGAGTTGTGACCTGCTCTGAAGGAGATCACAGTTTCGATTGTTTTTGTGACTCACAAGTTGTGACTGAGCGGCAGAATTCGAAAAAGTCACAAAATCGTGTTCACCTCTTCTTGTGACTTGTGAGACATCACTGACTTTGGGGAGAATCGGGCTGTTACTCCACTTTTTCCACCCAGACAAATTGTCTAATTTAGGTACATATATACAAATGTGACATTGTTGAAATAAACCATTAAACCTTTGTTAAAAATTCTTTCTGAATGAAACCTGTGATTTATTTTTCTTTTTTGCTAATACTGTTTTTTTATGTTCATATGTATGTTTTAATTTTAATGAAAAGGAAGGATTTTCGGAAATCTTGCATTTGCTCCACTTTTTTTTTCAAATTTGCTCCGATATTTTATGACTGAGGTTTGAACCCTGGCAAGTATTAAATGGTATGGTGAATAAAAATACAGGTTTTGCCATAAATCTTCATTCAAACGATAGCTTTCAACAATACAGTAGAACACGGCTATGTACGGCAGGGTCCAGTTAACTCCTTAACTTTTAGAAATTACTGCTTTTAAACTAAGCAATATAACCTTGCAATTTTTAAGCCCGTTT
This sequence comes from Philhelius festivus, assembly GCA_963931855.1. Taxonomy (NCBI): domain Eukaryota; kingdom Metazoa; phylum Arthropoda; class Insecta; order Diptera; family Syrphidae; genus Philhelius; species Philhelius festivus. Next base: position 93,975,883 of record OZ007557.1, read on the forward strand.
TCGAGAGACGTATGTGGTGGTCAGGGTACAAAAATTGCAAAGTTATATAGCGTTCTTTCTTCATTGTGGTTTTCTTTATTTTTGGGGTATGTTTCATTTCTATTGGCCATTGTTTGATGCTTAACGCTCAAAACAACTAATTTCTATTGGTAGATTGCATATTAGCTCCGTCATAGATGTCCTTACTGGACACTGCCTAATAGGAAGACATGCTTTCCTTCTTGGAGTTCCTGCAAATAATTTTTGCAGAAGCTGCATGGATGAAGAGGAGTCAGTTCCTCACCTTCTATGTTCTTGTCCTGCCCTAGCGCAAAGACGTAGACTCCACTTGGGAGACTACTGCTATAACGATCCTAGTGATCTAAATAATTCCGACATTCACTGTCTCAAACGCTTCATTGTTAGCTCAAAATGGTTTAACGAGTAAGGGTGATTTTTGAAATCCTTGTGGTATCACAACGGACCAAATATTGGTCTAAGTGTGTTGACCTTTTCCGGCCAGGAGCCACTTTAACCTAACCTTCATTTCTATTGGGCGTTCTCTCAGCGAACTTGGATTAACTAAGTAGAGTAAAGAGTGCTGGAAGATGACTCCTTTTCAATAGAACAAACAGAGTAATTATAGGCGTGTTTTTTTTGCAAGTCCATAAGGAATTGTAGAAAAAAACGACATCGCGACTGTGTCCGATCGGGACCGAAAAGATATAGGAGGAAGCAAGAGCGAATCAGTTTTGGTGGCTCAATCCCAATTTACTCGATATTCGATAATCAATTAATGTTTCTTGACTTTCATTATAATACCGTTATTTTTATAAACATGTTCTAGTGAAATAGTCACCTGCATTCCTTCCCTTAAACAATCAGCCCTATCGGCAATACAGTTTCCCTGGAAAAATTTCTCTAGTTCGAAAAATTGCTATCGGCAATACTTTTTTCGAGGGAAAAATTTCTCAGGAAAAATTTCCCTGATAAAAATCCCTATCGGCAATGAAGTTTCTCCCCCGAATTATTTCCGTCTTTGTTTTGATAGGGAACAGATCTTTTGAGGCAAAAATGTAAGTGTTTTTCAAAATATATACTGTAAAAAATAAAAAATATTTGTTTTCTTAGGGCGAGTGCAACTAACAAAAAGCAAATGGAAACTTTGTTGGAATTAATGGAGAAAAATTCGGATATTGCCTCTGGTTATTGCAAAAAGAGCAAGGAGGAAGTAACAAGGTTCTGGAAAACTGTGGAGCGGGAGCTTAACAGTATTGGACCACCTGTTAAGTCAATATTTGAATGGAAAAAAGTTAGTGTTTTCATTTAATTTCAATTCATTAAGTATAATTAATTATTTTTTTTAGGTATGGAGTGATAAAAAGAAGTATATCAAAAATAAAATGTCGGAAAACATTAAAATGAAGCATGGAACTGGAGGGGGCCCATTCCGAGAGTATAAATTTTCTGCTTTGGACGAAGCAATTATCAAATTATGTGGAATGGCTCAATCAGTAGAAGGTTTCTCTCATTCTCGGAGATTTGGGTTGCCTTCGTGCTCAAAAAGACAAAATGAAGATCAAGATGCCGACAAAGAAAACGTGCTAGTATCTCCTTCTCCACCTAAAAAGAACAAAGCTTCAGAAACCATCACAACAGATGAAGAGTTGGAACTTTTACTGTCTGAGGCCGACGACTCCAGGAAAATTAATGTAAACTTAAGTGACACCTCCAGTCATATAACAAAGCCAATACCATGCCCATCTAAAGATGCAACAGCAACAAAAAGCACTGCCGACTTTTTGGAAAGAGAACTTGAACTCCACCGGGAACTTTGTGATAAGGTTGGGCAAGTTATAGAAAAACTCGATGAAGAAAAAGCAAACTATCAGCACCAACAAAATGAAATAAAAATCAGCTTAAAAAAGATATACCATTCAATTGATCGTCTCTGTGACTACCAGAAACTGGCTTTTGAAGAACTAAAGCGACACAACTTTGAAATGGAAACATTTCGACGACGTGAAATTGAAGCGAAATTTGATTTCAAGCAAAAAGAAACGAAAATCAGCTGTTCGTTGAAATTGATTTCTATCAGTGAAATAATTAAAGTGGATTTAAAAGAAAGTTTAAAACAGAATTTTGTATTTTATATAGTAAAAAAATTCCAATACTCATTACCTTCATTTTGGTACCAATTAAAGATATTGCAGTTTGTTTATACGTCTTAAAAAGGGGAATGAAAATTTTCAATGATGCATTTCAATGATAGCTATAACTGGCCCCTTACTCCACTTTTTCCACACAGACAAATTGTCTAATTTAGGTACATATATACAAATGTGACATTGTTGAAATAAACCAACCTTTGTTAAAAATTCTTTCTGAATGAAACCTGTGATTTATTTTTCTTTTTTGCTAATACTATTTTGTTTATGTTCATATGTATGTTTTAATCTTAATAAAAAGGAAGAATTTTCGGAAATCTTGCATTTGCTCCACTTTTTTTTCAAATTTGCTCCGATATTTTATGACTGAGGTTCGAACCCTGGCAAGTATTAAATGGTATGGTGAATAAAAATACAAGTTTTGCCATAAATCTTCATTCAAACGATAGCTTTCAACAATACAGTAGAACACGGCTATGTACGACAGGGTCCAGTTAACTCCTTAACTCTTAGAAATTACTGCTTTTAAACTAAGCAATATAACCTTGCAATTTTGAAGCCCGTTGTCGAGAGACGTATGTGGTGGTCAGGGTACAAAAATTGCAAAGTTATATAGCGTTCTTTCTTCATTGTGGTTTTCTTTATTTTTGGGGTATGTTTCATTTCTATTGGCCATTGTTTGATGCTTAACGCTCAAAACAACTAATTTCTATTGGTAGATTGCATATTAGCTCCGTTATAGATGTCCTTACTGGACACTGCCTAATAGGAAGACATGCTTTCCTTCTTGGAGTTCCTGCAAATAATTTTTGCAGAAGCTGCATGGATGAAGAGGAGTCAGTTCCCCACCTTCTATGTTCTTGTCCTGCCCTAGCGCAAAGACGTAGACTCCACTTGGGAGACTACTACTATAACGATCCTAGTGATCTAAATAATTCCGACATTCACTGTCTCAAACGCTTCATTGTTAGCTCAAAATGGTTTAACGAGTAAGGGTGATTTTTGAAATCCTTGTGGTATCACAACGGACCAAATATTGGTCTAAGTGTGTTGACCTTTTCCGGCCAGTAGCCACTTTAACCTAACCTTCATTTCTATTGTGCGTTCTCTCAGCGAACTTGGATTAACTAAGTAGAGTAAAGAGTGCTGGGAGATGACTCCTTTTCAATAGAACAAACATAGAGTAATTATAGGCGTGTTTTTTTGCAAGTCCATAAGGAATTGTAGAAAAAAACGACATCGCGACTGTGTCCGATCGGGACCGAAAAGGTATAGGAGGAAGCAAGAGCGAATCAGTTTTGGTGGCTCAATCCCAATTTACTCGATATTCGATAATCAATTAATGTTTCTTGACTTTCATTATAATACCGTTATGTTCTAGAGAAATAGTCAGCTGCATTCCTTCCCTTAAACAATTAAACCAAAATACTCTCTCTTCAGGTAGTGCCCATCAGTTAACCCTTCAGCCCAACATCGGACGTACTGTTCAATTAAGAGTTTCTTTAAAGCGTTGTTTACGTCAACGTTCAATAGAATATTTGAATCAACTGCAATTCCTGAGGCTTTTCATAAAACTATTATATTACCTCTTCACAAAAAAGGGGTATATCAGAACAATTAATTACAGATCTATACTATTTTTAAATACATCATCCAAACTGTTTTCAAGCATTTTATATAAGAGGCTTACGCAGTGAAGCAGACATATTCTACATGAGTTCCAAGCAGAGTTAGGTTCAGGAGAGACCATTCAATTGTGGATCAAATTCTTACATTTATTAATTTAACAGAGATGTATAAGAAAAGGAATAAAAAACTATAAAATAAATAAATAAATAAATTTGGTGGTGCAACAGCTCGGAGTGAACCAGGACCTAGTGACTTACAACTCTCAACCATTCCTGTGTGCGTGTTACCAGAAACGGAGGGGACCTACAATTTTCTGCCGATTCCGAACGGCTAATGAGCAGCACTTTCCATGACAAGAGATACTCTTGGAGAATTTGTCAATTTCTCGCAAGAGGCAGTACACCCCTGAAAAAAACTTTGCAGCGGCTGAGAATCGAACTCGAGACCTTCCGCATGACAGTCCAACGCACTAACCATTATACCAAGGGGTACTACTACTATACTACTACTATAAAAAACTATACTTTTTTTTATTTTCGAGCAGCCTGCGACTCTATACCTCGGGAAGCTCACTTCTGTAAACTTTGTAAATCGGTATCTCAACAAAAATCCAGAAAAATGTAGCTCGAGTATGGAATGGAAAATAATTCTCTGAAGAATTTACTTTTCATTTTATATATAAATGATATTATCGATGCTGTTAAAGATGTAATTGAGTTTCGCGTTGAACAAAGATTCCAGGTTTGCTTTTGGCAGATGATTTAATCTTCCTATCTGTCTGAGACAGTTAAATGTATGCAACTTATGATCAACAGATTAGAAATTTATTGTAAGCGTTGGAACTTGGATAAATCTAAAATGATGATTATAAGAAGTGGTGGAGGCATGTATTCACGAGTGGAAAAGTGAACGTTTCAATGGGCGGCCATTGAAAGAATATAAATACCTTGGCGTGTTAATAACATTGAACCTTAAGTTGAGCTACACCCAAAAATCAAACCTGTTTTTTTAGATTACTTGCCAAATCGCCGAATTATATGTTAGATTTAGATAAAAATACACCTCCTTTGTTTTGAACTTCACTTCAACTATATGGAAAGAGTTATGGATATGAAAGAAAATCGAATACCAAAAATTGCATTTAATGGGGACGGAAGTACATTGTGTTCAAGAATGGAAGAAACTGGCAGCATAATGTGGGTTAAGCTTTCAGATTACACCAGGTGAGCAACTAGGGTCTATATAACCAAAATTCGATGAGTTGCTGAAAAAATCCGGAACCAGAATGTGCAACAACTTTATGGAAGAAGCTCAGATGTCTCAGTATAGATTATACTATATTACATAAATTGAATCACTACTTAAACGAAAAAACTTCGAGCTAGATTTTGTAATTTCTTTGTTTCGTTTGACTAACTTAACTCTACTATTGATAAAACTTCGATTAAAGATTTCTCTAAATTTAATGAATAAGTAAACCTGAAAATTTCAAGTCCAACGCAAGAACCACGCTAGTTTTATTTTAATTTAAGTTTTGTTTTTGTGTGTTTTGAAGAACTCTCCAAGAATTTATTCATTAGAAAGTTGTATGTGAGTATGCATATTTAAAGAAACAAGACCATTCAGGCGCTCCTGGTCCGCCGATTTTCGGATATTTATTCTCCTTAAGCTAGAAAATGATCTTTCCAGAGTTATAGTTGTGACGGGTTAATACTCGTAAGATCGTGTTAAAAATTTTGAATGCCTTATCATTAATTAACTGCATGTTTCGAGTCTAAAAACAATTTAATTTTGCGTTTTAAAATTGTAATTCTAAATTGATTACTAATAAAAGCATCGAGTGCATTTTGGATGTCCATAGGGCATATTCATTGTCTTCATATTTGGATTTCTGAGATAAAATTTGGTTCAGAGCAATCCAGTATAACATCATAAAATTTCTAGATAGTGAATATCTGCCCAAAAAAAAAGATATCAGTTTATCAGAATAGTGATAAACAGTTTTGGGGAGCATATACAATAAAACTATCAAGGGACTGGGAATATAAATCATAGCTAAAACACTATTTATTTCGTACCTTGAATTTTCATATTTTAACGGTTATAAATTGTAAAGGAAGAACTACAGAACGTTGGCAGATTAGAGAACATTTGTGTTTTTTGAGTTGTCACTTCTGAGCTATATAATTAACAACATAATTAAAGTAAAAAGAACACAGCTCTTTTATTCAAGAAGTTGCACATTTCTAAAACGAAATATTTCACTCTTCGTAAGCTCCATCACCGTCATCTTCATTATTGTACTCTTCGTTTTCGTCACCTTCGTAGTTTTCTTCAACTGCTTGATTTTGTGAGGCCCACCAGGAGAGCACACCAAGTCCAGATTCATTGATAGCTGCCTAAAGATTAGAAGAAAGACAAATAGAGAGAAACTTTATAGAACCAATTTATTGGCCTTACAATAATTCGATATGGTGTTTTAATTTCTTTCAGTTGAGTTGCCGTTGATCCGGGCTGATCGTTTTTGGGTGGCCCAATGGGTGAGCTTTCTTCAAACAATTCGCCAGATACGCGAAATTTTATAGGTTCTCCAATGTCCATGAACAAATCGTGTTTCTCGCCATCATCAACTGGGTATTCCCACACCCAAGCTTGCTCGGTTTCTTCGAAACGGGAAGGATGCTGCAGTGCTGATGGTGGAATGAGGATATCATCGAAGAAACCCAATGTAACATGAACTCCTTCACGGCTGCAACTTCGTATTTTCCCAGTCACTACGTTTCCTATTGCCGGCCGGAACACGATATACCGAAAAATTACTTCGGTATGGGAAGCACCATCGCCGGGTAGTATTATGGAATCTTTTATAGAAACTATATCCTTAAGTGCTATGCAAAGACCTATATTAAGCAGAACCTGTAAGAACAAAGTTTATTATAATAAATGTGAATTGATTTGGGGGATTCGTTACCTTGTTGGCTAGCTTTCGATTGATTTCATCGCGTATCGCTTCGATAAGCTTCAAATGAAACTGATCAGGAGCAATGCGAATTGTGTCTTTAAGTTCCGCAAGTGCAAACATAATTTAACATTTACTACAGTTTCATTTTTAAAGAAAATGAATTATAATTTTAGAGGTTTTCTAACTTCAGCTCATTCAAACACACTTTTTAATAAAAATTAAGCTAAACGTCACGTCAGACGTCACAAATTTGCAATATTGTGACAGGCGTGGAGTGGTGAATAAAACGAACGTTCCGCAACAAAAAGATCTGTTCGGTAGCTTGAAATTTATTACAAATTGGGTACGTTTAAGCACAAAGACAGAAAATTCAAGTTATTCCCTTTTGATTGAGATACATTTGACGCTTCCATTCACATTTGAACAAGAGTAATGTCTTGTCCAGCCTAGCACACAGATCGAGACAAGACAAATTTTATCTCTATCAAAAATGCACAAAAGTATGAATTTTGCATACTGCTTGGAAAAATATCCAAGACAAAATTTGTCCCAGAAAAAAATGCATGGGAGACAAAATTTTTCCAATTCTGCGTACTAGGCTTTAGCAAGGAGAAAAAATAATTCAATGAAACTTTCGTTCTCGTATCCACTTTATAAAAAAATTGAAACACCATTAGCATTCTGATAGGCTCTGTCGAAGTCAATCTTCTATTTAATCTTTAAGTGTGATTGCTAGTACGCAGATCGAGACAAGACAAATTTTATCTCCACAATTTTAATCTCTACAATTTTTTTCCAAATTTCGCGCAAAAGTTAGTTTGGAGAGATAACATCAAATTTAATGTGTTTTGTAGTGTATCTCTGGAACGGGTTGTCCTACAAAAGTCGTTCATACGTTTTTGGAATCTCCTCTTGATGCTCTCAAGACAAGCATCAGGACCATTCACATAAAACCAGTATTGACAAAAATCACTTTCGGAAATATAGTGGCTATGAAAATTTGTCCCGCAAAATAATGCTTGTATCATTCTTTTCCCTGGCAAAATTTAGTGGAGACATTTTGTACAGCAATGTACAAAAGTATGAATTATGCACGCGAACAGTGTACTGCTCGGAAAAATAAAGACAAAATTTGTCCCAGAAAAATATTGTATGGGAGACAAAATTTTTCCCGATCCGTGTACTAGGCTTTAAATCTCAGATTATCTCTTGATGACAACTTAGTATTAATTTCGTTAAATGTATTTGCTACTAAGCCGAGTATGCAGGTCATGCTAAATTTCAGCACCTAAATTTTTCTCCAAAAATATTTTTTGAAGAGTAATTTGATTCAACCATTAAAAGGGTTTAATTTTATTTTTATTTTTATTTATATGAATTTAATCAAGTGAAATGGATTCTTCTTCACAAAGTAAAAATCACATAATATTCAAACAAATTATACAATTTGTAATTCACTTGCAATTTATTTCTGTCATACGGAGGAAAAAGGGAGTAAAATTTGTGATTTTTTCAATACATGATTATGAACAACAGCCCAAATGTCTTACATAAAAATAATCATCTTCGAGTTTTTTTTTCGATTGAGCGTAGTTTTTAATGACTATGAACCCGAACCACCCTGTAAAATGTTTGTCAAATGTCAAATCTTACTGTGGTGAAAATCTTTCATATAAATGCACGTGTTTGTTTTCATTTCAATTATCTTCAGAACAAGGATTTTTAATCGAAACAAAATAATTAATTGAAAATGGAGCATCAATTCAGTGATGCTGAAGAAGACGAACTTCTTCATCAACCGAAAATCCAAACTTCAGCTGCAGAACTCATCGAGAATTTCCCCAAACTGACAGTAAAACATGTCATGTTTTCGGGGCTTAAAGATGATCCAGCAAATGAAGAGGCGGACGAACCCGAGGATGACGACGAAGACGAATATGATGAGGATTCCGATGTAGATGATTTCTATGACTACGATGATTCATACAGTGGCTACCAGAAGCACAATACCCAACATGGTTCACTGGCTGCAAATGCTGTGGGTCACAATAATGTCCAACGACAAACTCAAAAAGTCTCCAGCTATCAGCCCAATGATAAAGCACTACGCAAGTATTCAAGCAAAATCAACATCGAGAAATACGACCCACGGACAAATATGTCCGACCAAGCCGCCAACAGATTGGTTTCCTTTGACCGGAAGATTGAGTCGGAACGAGTGAGAATCAAGGACAAGCACGACCGCGCCACTGCAGAACAAGTAATGGATCCCCGAACAAGGATGATTCTTTTCAAACTTCTCAATCGGGGATTGATCAATGAGATTAATGGATGCATATCGACAGGTAAGGAGGCCAATGTTTATCACGCTGTTTCTAAAACAGACCAGGAATACGCCATCAAAATTTACAAGACATCGATTCTGGTATTCAAAGATCGAGACAAGTATGTGTCGGGTGAATTTCGCTTCCGACATGGCTATTGCAGGCACAACCCTCGTAAAATGGTGCGCACCTGGGCCGAAAAGGAGATGAGAAACTATCTGCGCATGAAGAACTCTGGAGTGCCGGTTCCAGATCCAATTCTGCTTCGAAGTCACGTACTGGTCATGGAGTTCTGTGGCAAAAACGGTTGGCCATCGCCTAAACTCAAGGATGTCGATATTTCGAATTCGAAAGCTCGAGAACTTTATCGCGATTGTGTGGTGATCATGTGGAAAATCTACAATAAGTGCAGACTAGTCCATGCCGATCTCTCGGAATTCAATATCCTCCTTCAGGATGGTCAGTTGGTGATCATTGATGTCAGTCAATCTGTTGAGCATGATCATCCGCATGCATTTGACTTTCTGCGGAAAGACTGTACGAATATATCGGAGTTCTTCCGCAAAAAATCCGTCGCCACCATGACCGTGAAAGAGCTTTTCGACTTTATTACGGATCAAACCATTACCGATGAGAATATGGAGGAATGTTTGCATGAAATCTCTGAGCGAATCAAGGATCGTGACTTTGATCAGTTAACCGCCCAGGAGAAAATTGACGAGGCTGTTTGGCAGAACACTTACATTCCCAAGCGTCTGAATGAGGTGAGTTTTGATTTAATCATATTATGCCTTTGTCGATGTTTCTAATTTAATTCTACTGTAGGTTGTCCATTTTGCTCGGGACATTGATAAGGCCAAGGCAGGAGAGAATCCTTCACTTATTTACAGCAAAATTACTGGTCTGACATCAGAGCTTAAAGTTCAAAAGAAACCAGACATTTTGGCTGATCCGAATAGCGAAACTGAGGAAGAACTTGAAAGCGAGGAAGGAAGCGCAAGCGCTAGTGAAGATGAAAAGAAATTCAAAAGTTCAGCTCGTCCCAGGGATGAGTCGCCAGCGTCTAAAAAAGCTAGGAAAAAGGCTGTAAAAGATGCGAATGCCGATAAGAGAAAAGTAAAGGTGAAAAAACACATAAAAAAGAGGAAAGAGAAATTGGGTGGAGGAAAAAAATGAGAGAACGATATTATGTACGAAAAATTTATATTGAAATAAAAAATACTAAAAAAAAGTTTTTTGATGCAGAGGAATAGAAACAAATTCTATTTCACAAAACAAAAAATTTACGGCTCTTTTCTCAAGAATCGACAAATACTTTGTCATGAAAAGCGCCTTATCTTAGCCCTTCTTGTTCAGAAAATCATTGGAATACCCATTCCTTTTGACCAGGTATTCGAGTAGACTTTTGGACGAGCTGAGTCTAGTTACATATTTAAATCAGAAAAAATCTCAACATACCTTCCTTCGGGTGTTGTCTGACCAGAATAGCGCAGCCACGAAGAATTGTGTACATAGAAATCGCACTTAACGATTTCACTGTGCGGAAAATTCGAAACAATTCTTTTGATAGAGTCGGATAGCTCATCGAATGCATTAAAAGTCGACTTACTATCCAAATATGTATGAATGATATGCTTATGGAATGTGAATTTAAACCACATGAAATTAAAATTTGTATTTAAACAAGTGCCATATTGTGGTTGAAGCTGAAAAGCAACATCTGTTGAAAAGTATTTAAAAACTCTGTTTAAATAATACCTCAACAAGATCGAATATTTATTAATTATCAAGGCAAAACTTGTCTATCGTAAAAATTAATAAAATATTATTCTATTGTTATCATTAAACGAATTAAGTTGTTTATTTTATTAGTCCAAAAGTCGGATATATTTATTAAAGAAAACCCATATCACAACAACATCCTTAGGTAAATATAAGCCGAGGCCATAGATACTCTCCTGGAAAGAATAGATGCACTAGAATTTTCACTATTGTGAATAGCTAGATGTTTTATTTAAAATTACAGTTTTCCGGTATTGAATTTTCTTGATTTTTTGTGCTATTGTTAAAATTTAACTTCTGTATGTTTAAATTATAATAAAAATTGAATGAAGTGATGGCTAGTTAATCAATTTAATAATAAAAACAAAGACATTCAAAGAACTTTGTTTTCATACGCCGCCGCCGGTAATAAATTGATTAATAACAATATTTTTGACAACGACAACGTTCATCTATTCACAATAGATTCTATCTATCGACATCATTCATAATTTAGAAAAAAAATAAATTGATTAACACAGCCGTTGCACAGTGGGTCCCGTTCATATTAAGCAGTGCTCAAAATTCAGAATCTTGTTTAAAATGCTAATAAACTGTTATAAATAGATACTTACTACTTCTGACCATAGTAAACAGTATCTACAACATTTTCATGGTTATTGAAAGATTTATTTTAATGGTTATTCGAGTAACATATTTATGACTACAGGATAAAACATTTTTCGGTTAATGACTGGCGCTGTGCTCGATGTTATCAAGGGATCGGGAGAGATAAGCAGCCTATTTATAACATCCTACATTTTATCCTTTTGTGATGTCTTCCTGCTGAATTGTTGCCGATATATCAAAATCTTTATTTCGCGCCTTCTGGTCTTCTTCGCCTAACTGGCCAATTGGAAGTTAGGGCATGAATCATTGTGAAGTGAAATCACTTTCATTGATAAGGAATTTGTGAAGACTTGTGCTTATGGGATACCAAGATAGAGCTATTTTTAGTATATTTTTGTATCTGAAAACCGCTTTTATATTAAGCAAAAAATTAACAAAAAAAACAGATATGACTCGCTAAAAAGCTTAAATTTTAAGTTCTATCAGTCGGATGGTCTACATTGAAGTATGTCAGCTTAGGTTTAATTACAGAGCATCAAATTCCATATTTAAATGTTATATTAATTAAAGTGGTTACATCCATGGAACAAAGATGGGAAAATAACTAGTTTTGAGCTTCACCCCTACACCCTAACCAAGGCTGAGAAAAAAACCTGCCTGAATTTTTGGATTTGATATCATAATAAACATACCTATAAGCCCACATACTCATATTTTGGCTAAACATCCACTACCAAAATTTGCTGTCAGCCTTTGTATTATTTATTAATTGAACCGCGAACTCAAACAGTGATATTTCAAATTTGCGCACCTAACTTTTAATTCTGTCTTCGGATTTTTAATAGCAAATATTTCTTCTTTCATGCTGTATACTTAGATTTAAAAGTTCTCTGCGCTAATTAAAAAAATACATTTTAATGATTTAATTGCACGTGAGTAAAACCGTCATCGATTTATGTAGATATTTTATACACTAAATAATACATTTTAAAATAAAATAAAAATATATTTACAATCTACATACCTTGGTCAACAAACGACATATTTAAATTTTTTTTTGTTTAACGAAGTTAACTTTTAAAAATAAAATAAAACTGCACAAAATTAAAACTTCCGCATGTGTAATGAAAAACCAATAACAAAAAGTCAACTTAAATGTACCATAACTTGGCCAATTGACAGAGAGTAAAGATAATACATACTTACGAATGACTTGTATTATAATATTTATGTACATATATTAATTGGGCATTTTTATTTTTTTAATGGCAAAAATTAAAAACGGTGTTTTGGGCACTGTTGTGTATGGAGAGGACCCAGGGTGCGTTGGCCTTAATTTATTTATTTTGAATTAATTAGAAAGACATATGTTAGTTATTGGTTAAAATTGTATGTATTCTCTTTTAAAAAATTGAGGGTTCTTAAAGCGGTCTGCCTTGCGTTAAATTTGTAAAACTTTTAAAAAGAATTGTTTAACGAGAGTTGTGTCGACGTAATATTGTTTTTCTGAATCAAACTTGGAATAATAATTGTGAATTGCTTGCGCTGTTACTTACAAACCTGTTATTATTTCCTTTATCTCTTTAATTTTTTATTTCTCAGTTTTCCTTAATAAAACACAGTTTTTTTTATCCTGTTTTGCCTTTGTATTTTGTTTTCTAATTTCAATTAAATTTCAATATTTACCTTTCGGTATTTATAATTTTTCTTTTTACACTTTGTTCCTTTTTTTTTTACTACAGCTTATTATTACAATAAACAATTTTTATTATTATTTTCGTTTTAAATATTTGTGTGTGATGTTTTTTAATTTTTTAAGTCAATAGTTTTGTCATGCCCTATTCTCCTAAGCGTGTGTTTTTTGTCCAATTAGTTATTTTTATTCCCGAAATAGTTCTTAATTTTATTTAAGTCTTATTTTTTGTTATTTAAGTTTTTTTCGACGCAGTTTAAAATTGTAAAATTGTGAAGTAAAGCTGAGATTAATTTAATTGTTGAAGATTTAAAGGGAGGAGGGAAGGTATTTAATTTTGATTTCTGCTTTTAATATTGTTAGTTTGTTTAGCTTTAGCTCCGTGTGTTGTTTTTCGTTGGTTGATCTTAAAAAGGTGCAGGTTCTGATTTTTCTTTTCTAAAATGTGATTAATTTTCTTATGGCTTTTATTTTAACACAAATACTTTAAACACGAACAAATTAGTGGCTTGGTTTTTTGTTTTTCTTGTAACAACGAACAGTTATGGAAGAAGTATTAAAATAAAATTCTAACGAAAGGTATGTACCTATAAAAAGAGCATTCTTGATTTACGAACACCGAAAATAAATTTTTACAAACGTTGCATTTTTTTATTTTCACTTTATTTTTAAAAAATAAAGCAACAGTTTAAAGTTTTTATTAAATTTTAGCGGAAAATAATCGAATTTAATAAAAAAAGTAAATTTATAAACTTAAAACATAAATCACAGAAAACGAAATACAGTTATATAGTAAAATTTTACATCTACATACATTCGTAAATTATCGAGAAAATATTAAAATAAAAAGCAATACACTTAAAAATATAAACCTTAATTTTAATATTATTTAATTTTTTGTTTGTTTGGTTTGCTTTTTTTTTGTTTTTCGTTTTGAAATTTACTGTAAAATCATTTTATTTCTTTTTTATTCCAACGACTTTATTTTTTGTTTATCGTATTCTCATATAGAACTGTTTGTTTTTAAGAAATAATTTTTATTTAGCTTGATTTTTTTAATTTTAATTTTCACTTTGTTTCTTTTTTTTTTTCTAGTATTTTACAGTCAACAATAATAAAAGATTTATTCTTATTTAGTTCAAATATCATTTTAAAATAAACATTTGCTTTTTTTATTTTAAGTAAAAATTTTGTTTTATTGCGTATTATTATTCAATAATCAAACACCGGGGTAGATGTTCTTTGAGATACTCAAAAAGTTCTTGACTGGCGCCCGGGCAATTGGTTAATTCCAATTCTTGAAGATGTCGCAATTGTATTAGGCTGGATAGGCCAGACGAGGTTAGCAGGGGGCAGCCAGCCAATGAAAGTACTTGTAGATTACGCATTGAGCATAAATGTTGTAGTCCAAAGTCTCGAACTTGTGAACACCAGCGCAGGAATAGAGCGGTTAGCGAAAGCATAGTTGAAATGTAGCCAACTCCAATGTCAGTTATGTGAACGCATCTGAAAAGAAAATAAAAAAAAAAAAAAAACGGTATGTAAGATTCAACACTAACAGTATACAAATTTAATGATTTCGCCAGATATAGGAAACATTATAAGAAGGAGATAGACCATAGGCTGGCAATTTGTCAGTTTAAAGCGAATATTGAAGATTTTGTTAGGATAATTCAACGACTTTAATGATTTCATATTATCTTCGGAAACATGGTGCACCCATTTTTGATTGAATGTATGTATATGTTAACACGCGAAATTCCTATACATGGGATAGAAGAACTTAAACCAGTTAATATTTATATGTGAATCAGGTTACGGAGCTACTTGTTTTAAAATAATTTTATTGTTTGCAATCCTTGGTTAATTTGTTTTAAGTGAAATTCTTACGAGTTATAAAATAAAATCCAAATCGCCATTATTTCAAAATGGTGTCTGTTATACCACTTAGCAGAATAGTGGATTGAACTGTCATTCCGGAGGGTTGGGTTCACTCCACAGCCGCTGCCACCTCAAAAATAAAAACAAAAATATTTGTCCGGGGTACTGCCTTTTGCGAGGAAGCGACAAATCCTTCAAGAATTTATATGGTCATGAAAAGCGCATCTTTTCTTGGCCATTAGAACTTGGCAGAAAATTGTAGATCCCATCCAATCCCGCCAAAAACATGGATAGAGGAAAATTTTTGAGAATTGTAAATCACTATTCTCAGGTTCTCTACTAGTATTTGGCCTCTAATTTATTTATTCGAATTAAACATAAGTATACATATATAAAGATACAAAGTTATCGGAAAAAACTAGGAAGGTTAAAGAAGAAATAAAATCGCTTTTTTGCTACTGCTGACAACGCAGCAATCAGGATCTACCTATCCTTTCGATAAAAGGAATTAATAGAGATCCCGGGTTGATGGTCAAGTTAATTGGTCGTTCATTTTTTGGCTTATATTAAATTTAAAATCATAGAATACTTATTTTATTGTTTAGGAATGTACTCAAATGACAATTTGACATTTAAAAGTGTCAAAAAGATGTCTGTGCTTGTTTTTTTTTAACGAACTGTCATTGCTGTTGGTCTGTTCCAAAACAATTTAATAAACAAGACAGTCTTAGGATGATACTTGCAAAAAACTGTATAAAATTGAGAAAAAGTTGATAAACTTCTTTAGAACTAGCAAATGCTTATGTAAGTGGTATCATGCTAAAATCTAAACACTATTGCGCAAAATTTTAGATTAATAAGTACGATGTTAAAGCTGTTTTAGCATGAAATTAGGTTAAAACAACGATTTTGCAAATTTTATATATAAATATAGCATCATACTTTCTCTACCCGTTTATTAAAGTTAAAATCATTGAATACCTATTTTATTTTTTTAGTGTCGTACTAACTTCATATATCATATGTATATGAATCTGACATTTACAAAATCAAAAAACGTCTGTTTACTTATGTCGTTTTTATTTGGCAATCCGGAAGCCTTCCGTACTCTTCTGAAAGTGTTCAATTGGGAAAAAATGACAGTTCTGATTCTGAAAAGAAGAGAAATTTGCTTCTGGATTTGAAATCAGAAGCAAAACCAGAAGCACTCACACATTCATATACTTAAACGTCAACCTCAACAGCTGTGATTTTTGGTATCCAAATTGTGCGAACCAGGGTTGGCCGAATTAACTACACTACATTTTCTACATGATTTACTACGTTTATATGAGGTGTTAAAGCGAGCTTGAAGCTCGCTTCGAACCTTTATATACCTGTATTGAGTTGAAATGAGCTTCGTTCGACTCGATCCCAATCGCTCAGCGGTGTCGAGTAGAAATGTGGGTCGAAAATCCGACCCTAATCCAACTCGATCTTTCGATACTGCATATAAACGTAGTAGGGGTATTCATGTAAGCGCGGAAAACCCTCGTAAACCTCGTAAACCAGATAATTTTATCTCCGCAGAAACGAGCTGTCAAAATTTGTATGGGAAAAAGTTTCTGCAAATCGCATAAAATTATCTCACAAATTTGCTGCGGAAAGTGCAGAAATAAACCTCGTAAACTAAAGAAGTATGGATTCTGACTTTTAATTTGACATTTCACAAAATATTTCCCACATTTACGCAAGTATTTCTTAGGGGGTGTTCATGAAAATATGCTGCGGAAAGTTATATCTTTCTACAAAGCGGAAAATTATCTTGTTACATGAATACCCTTAGTATTTAACTATGCGTAGTTTATTGAAGAAACTACATGCCTAATTTACTACAATTTGTTACGTCTGCTACATATGTATGTAGTTGATTCATAAAAAATCAGTATAATAAAGGAAAAAAAAAACAATTTTGCACTTTTATGATCTAATGAAGGTTTGAAAAAAAAAGTTTCATTTACCATAAGGATGAAGAATTGTAGGAATAACTGAACGTTTAGTTTAAAAATTCAAATTTCAAATGCACAACTGAAAGTTAATTGACAGCAATGCTACAATTTGTTCATTAACTACAATTAACTACATTTAACTACATTAACTACATAAACTACGTAGCAGACATAACAAATGTAGTTATTTCTACAAAGGGACAATTCGGCCAACCCTGCTTTCAACAAACATTTTTCTTGATTTTGATTATTGTACGCATTTGATGTTTCACATATACATTCAAACAAAACTTCAGAATCATCAGAAGCAAACAAAAGTGTTCAATTGGGATTCCGGATCGGAGAGAGATTCCGGATTGCCAAATAAAAACGACATTAGTTCTTGCACGAACTGTCATTGTTTTAGGTGTGTTCAGCAATTTACTAAAATAGGCTGTTTAAAATTGTATGCCAGTATGATGCTTAAACCAATAAAAATTTACAAAATCGTGATTTTAACCACTAATTCGACTAAACTTTTGCGCCTATGCTGTTTAAAATTGAATACTTTAGCTCCAGTCAAAATTAAGGGTCCTTTTTGGGGAAATATTTAGGACATTAAAATAAGCTTTATTTCTTTTCGAGTGAAAGTCTTATCAGAAAACCTTGATTTAAAATTCAAAATGATAACTTACCTACCTTCTTAAACATAATATCTACGGTATTTTTATTTCTTTTTGAATTTTTCAACAGATTTTTTCTATAATCTTCATCTTTCCTCTTATATCAAAATTCATCTCCATGAAGCTTTATGATACATGTACATAGTTGGGAATGTTCTTTCATTTTGCACTTCTTATTTTATATTCATAGAAAACCAAATTGAATTCTTCATAAGAAAAACCAATTAGAATGTATAATTCGACCAACGCAAAATAAAACACTGCCGTTGTTCTTGAGAGCTACTATATAGGTATGCTCCTGGTCCTGGCTTTTAGTTCAAACAATAGTCATTTTGATTCAATTTCATATTCCCGCTTCCGATCCGCGTGACAGTTTTCATTGAGTTTATATTCAATTATTGCATGCCTTACCTATCTAGAGTTAGCTCCTCCAATTGATTTAAATCACAGGCAATATATTCTAGCGAAGAATCTGTTATTCTTGGACACCACGATAGATCCAATGCACGAAGTTTTTGTAGATTCTCCGCAATCAATTCGACTCCATCGTCTGTCAGTTTACTGCAACCCGATAAACTCAATACGGTCAAATGTGGTAGCGAATGAACTGCAAATAGAAGAATTTAACAAAAAAAAAATATTATTTCACATAGGTATGTATGTATGTAAATACGTATAACGTATAACGTATAACCTAGAATGAAAAAACCTAGGTAGAGGCAACTTATCATATTTGTATGAAGGTACAAACGAGGGCAATTCATATCGTATTGTTTTTATTTACCCACAAAAACGGGCCTATATCGCTAACTTCTATTAGCTACCTAGATTTTGAAACCACATTCGATCTAAGCCACAGAAACATGTCTCAAAAATGATTTATATTTAGTATTGATATAAGACCGTCTTAAACTGTATATTTGCTTTCAGGGATTTATAATATAGGATAAAAAAAAAAGAAACAGTTTGTGGTTGAATTTGCAGTTCTTTCTTGTTAAGAGATACGATATATCATGCATCTACTTATTTAAAGGGTGTTTTTTAATTAAATAAAAATGTATTTTTATTTCAATTTTGAGCAGTTCGGGCATTATTATTCGACCACGAGGAAGAAGGATTAAAATATTCAAACATTTATTTTGATATATTTTTATTTTCATCCTTCGAGTCGGTTTATAAAAAACCGATAAGTTTCAACATTATAAACCATTCTAAAATTTCAATTAGGCTTAAGGAATTAGTACTTGCATTAAAAAAATTAGATGGCAACGAAGGTCATGGACCTGATGATATTGCCCTTCTCTTCTTAGAGAAAACTGCTGACACGTTAGCACTTCCTTTCTTGGAACTTTTTAACAAGTCGTAAGAATCTGATGTTTTTCCACAAATATGGCATGAGTCATAACTGATTCCCATATTCAAAAGTGGTGAATGGTCCGATATTAGAACTTAAAGGGCAATTGTAATATTATCGGCTATTTCAAACGTTTTTGAACAGATTGCTTCTCAGAGATTGAATGAGGGGTTGATTTGATATCGGTGATAAGTGAAAATCAACATGGATTTTTCAAAGGGAGATCCACTGCAACCAATCTTTCTGATTATGCTTCCTTATTTTTATTTACTGAAATGAAAAGCAGAAACCAAGTTGATGCAATTTACACCGATTTCAGTAAAGATCAAGATATAGTTGATATTGGCCTGAAATTACAGAAAATTTCAGTTCGAGAGCATTAACTAAAATAATTTTTTTTGTTTTCTATCAAATAACTAGAAAACAGTATGTAAAATTTAATGTACATCTTCTCGGACAACAGACGTATCCTATGGTGTTCCTCAAAACAGCCACCTTGGTCCCCTATTGTTTTTTGATACTTATTAATGATTGACTAAAATTGTTTGAATATAGTCGGTTTCTGTTATTTGCAGACAGTTATTTAATGTTGTTAACATTGTGAATAATAGGCTCAAAATGTAAAAAGATATAAATACTCTAGTAAAATGGTGCAATATGAATGGTATCTCATAAATGTCTCTAAATGTATTCATTTAAATGTATGTTATTTATTTTGCTAGAAATAAAGATTTATGTTTCATTGACTACAAAATTTATTTAAAAAAACACCCTATTTTTAAATGACTACTCTTTTACATTGGCAACAAAAAAATACATAGCGTGGCCATGGCACAAATGAAACATAGAGGTTGGAATAATCTGCAAGTTCTATAGTTAAAGGTTTTTCACCGTTTAATTAAAGGGATTTGCTATTGAATTTCATTTTTGACTCAAAGAAAAAAGCAGAGAGTAAACTAAATTTGGAATAATATTAGATATATTAGTGTAAGAGTTAACATATTTCGGATTAGGTATATAACCAAAATATGAGGCTTCGAATTCTTAAGTCTGGCATGTTTTTCCTCAGCTTTAAGCGAGGGTGGGAAGTTTAAAATCGCAATTTCTCTTTATTTTTTGTCAGCGATGTAACCACTTCAATTAATTTTTTAAATATAGGGATTGAAGTTCTGATCTCAAATAATAAGGTCAGAGACATTTTACTCTCAGCTCTACCCCCACCATACGCCCCAAAAATAATCAAAAACCAACTTTTGATGCACGAGGTATAACTTAATGAAATCAGAAAAATCCCCTGAACACAAAAATGTAGGTGTCAGGCATTAGACTCTCAGACTTCCCTTGCCAGAAGTCCCCAAAAATTTGTCGAAAACCCAACTTTTGATGTCGGGGTTATCTTATAAGCAATGTGAAATACATCAAAATATTAGGATAAATCCACTGACTCTAGATAAATATGTATGTGTGTATATATATACATAGGTGCCAGACATTTTATTAATAGCTTTTCCACTGCCATACGCCCTCAAATTGCTCATACGTACATACTTATACTCGTATGTATGTTTATATTATAGCCTTCAGCGAATTAGATCACTCTTATTTAATTTCCTTAAGTGAACAAAACTGAACGACTAGGAGGTGGACTCCATAAAGAATAAAGTGTCTTTTCAAACATTTACTCATGCGTGCATAAGCTAGCTCATGCTCATTATATCTAGTTCGGCCTTATGAGCTTAAATCATAAATGTGTTTATAATTTATCACAGGAACCCGTTTTTTGACTCAGCATTTCTGACTGAGTGCGCATTCAAAGGATCATGACTACCCTCGAAATTACTATACACTGTGTGGGTGCAAGGAAAATAGGGAAGGATTGAATAAAAGACGCCGATGCACATTTCGAATCTGGAGAATATAAAAATGTGTCCTCCATTTGAATACCATATAAAGTATTCCACATTCGTGTAGTGCCGCTTAAGAAATCATTTATCTATATACTTGAGAGTTCTTCAGAAACTGGGATCAAAGAGAAACTGATATGTATTCTTAGAATAACGAGTAGTATGGTAGAAATTGTTTGAGGGGAGGAGTTCAACAAGCTATTTCATTTTTATTTTATCTCAAAATAAGTAAAATATCATGTTATTTTCATTTATAAACTTTTTATCAACAACATCATTTTTAAGGTTGTAGGTTTTTAAAAAAAAAAGCAAAATTAAAAAAAATTTAATTGGGCTCATAAGAGTTCCGTTTCATACATTTCACAATTCCTACACCAAGTCACGAGTCTATCCTATAGCTAACAACAACAAGAGACATCATTGGGCGAGAACTTATGAAATTTGAAATCAAAATAAACATGAAATTGATATCTTCCAATATCTAGCTTTAGAAGTGGCGATGGTAGTATTGATGAAGACAAAAATAGGTCTAACCGATTGAGTTTCTGAGGTTTTTCTGTATTTTGCTTTTCCTTTTAACCACACAAAGATTGTGTCACTTTAATGACACATATGTATATTTTCTGCAGACGAAGAGTTACTTCGTCTGTAGAAAATATTAAAATTTCTATTCACGTATCCAGATAGGATGACACCACACAAATAACAGCAACAAATTAAAGTCCTAGAGTCTTTTCCAGAATATGTAAGAGTATATGTTAAGCCGAGGGGTATGAGGGGTATGAGCAACGGAGTTAGAAACTTTTTATGTATTCACAGAATGGAAGTAAAAGGACATTCGCACTCGAGTTTGTATTTCCTTTTTTTTTGTTTTTAATAGAGGGTAAGTATTTGATTTGAAGATATTTTTTATGGTAGTTGAAAAATTAGAAAAAAAACGACACTGAACTTTTAAAGTAAGACTTCAACCATACAAAATTTTAGTTTCATGCCTAGATATCGCACGAAGATAGAACATATCCGTTTTCACTCAGGAAATGCATTAATTCGTCCCATATTGAATACATTTGATGATGCTTCACTTACAAATTTTAGTGATAGCTAAATAGTAATACGGGCAGCTCAAAATTGAACTATGTAAAACAATAATTATAGGTAGAAATAAACGGCAACAAGTTGCGAAGCTAGCGCCTCCTATCTAAGTATTTACTCACACGCTATTTAGTAAAAAAAAAAGTTAAATAAAATGTCTGCATCGTCGTGAGGTTTAGAGGTAGGTACTGCGCCATTTGCATTAGACGTTTTTCATTTTCAGTTGAGAATAGAACTTTGAACAGAGTCAAAACATGTCGAGATTTTCCTTTAAGGTTTAAGGTAGCACGAGTATAGTATTGATTTTTTTTTACAGATAGCTAGTGGTCTCAAAAGAACAGATTTAAAATATTAAAGTGAGGAAACACCGTTAAATCATCAAAAAAAAAGTTTTATTTTTCAGTTTTAACCTCACTTTTTGTTTATTTTTTTAGTGTTTTCTTGATTAAGGGTACCGAAAGTGGCTAGATTTCGATATTATATCAACAGTTTTTTAGCTTAACAGTACTGTGGGTGGTGTAAAATCACCAGGCAGGTGCCAATGTCAACAGTGTTTTAACTTAAAAGTACTGCGGGTTCAGAAACTTCCTTTTAATCAACAAATAATTCCCTTACAAAATTAACAAAAAAGGAAAAAATCCCAATAATATCCCAAAAATAACCCAACTCTGGTAATACTTACACAAAGAGAATTGTCAAAATAAACAAAAAAAGTGCATTTTGTATTGAGGAACTTTAAAAATTAATTTAAAATAGTTATAAATGTTTCCTCACTTTAAAATTGTGATATTTGTTATTTAAAAGTGCTAATCTACCGAATAAAACTATCCGCGTGTGGAAATTCGTGCCTTGTTCTGAATATCCTCTGAACTAACCGTGCTCTGAGTTGTTTTAGAAAAACTCCTGAACAATTAGCTGTCACCATATTTTTTAAATTTCCACCTGTCAAATGCTTATTTTAAGCATCTAACTCTTTTTGCTCAGTTATTTTATCCTGAGCTCATTGAGGCACTCTGAACACGCTCAGAACGAAAAAAAGAAACACACATTTGAAGCCCTGAACACTCCGAACTAAAAAAGAAATATAATTTATTTTTTGACAGCTCGGGCTCTGCTCTGAACAAAGTCCGAGTAAGTGGAGTATGTTATGAACATCCTCTAAACCAAGCGTGCCCTGAGCGCTCTGAGTTGATTTTGAAACACATATGAACACTTAGAGGCCACCATTTTTTTTAATTTCCACTTTTAAAATACTTGTGTTAAGCATTTAACTCTGTCAGCTCAGTGTTTTTATTCTGAGCTAATAGAGCCCACTCTGAACACGCTCAGAACATGCTCAGAACTAAAAAAGAAAAACGCTTATTGAGTACTTTTATGAAGGGTTCTCCAAGTAGCGCGGGTAGATTTTGGCGGACTGTGGCGGCCATGTTATTTTGGTGATATCTGTCAAATATGTTGTTTAGTATTCGGTTGCTTATTTCAAATCAACATGTGAAGTTACACATTATAAAAATGAGTGGCCTATGCTAATGTTGCTGCCTTTCGAGTATGGGACAACACCAACCCACACGAGGTTCACAGAACAATGTCGAACTATGCGCAAGGGTCATTAAAAATTAGACCATTCGGATCCGTGCCACCACAAGAAGCCGAAATGGGCATTTGAACGATGTCATATTCAGAATAGCATACAGCGACTCTCAAATAAAAAGGAATTATTTTAATACCTCATACAACCTTCTTGTTTTATTCCATTTCAAAATCTGTTAACCCTCACTGAAAACCCCTTTATAAGACCTAATTTCCAAAATATATCCATAGACAAATCTAAGAACATAAATTGGTGCAAGAACATGCGACACCTAGTTGTGTATTTTCTTTATTTATTATTGCAACGAAAGAATACATTTACACAGCGATAAAATTAGGTCAAAGCAGGATCCTAGCGTATAGCGCGCTGCTCACCATTGTTTATGTTTATTTTTAGTGCTCCTTCACATTGGCCGGGCCAGAAAGTATATCTCTTTTATTTTGTATGCTATTCCTGTCGCGTGCCATTGCAGAGCAGTGCGGAGTACCGCAGGCAGGCCAATTTCAGGAATGTGGATGTACTTTAATGTTACAGACAGTCAGTTATGGGAAAGATAGAAAATGAGGTTATGTTTGGGAAAACATTTCGTGTAGGCTACATATGAATCCTCATATTCAAAATTTTAAAATATTGACTGCATTTTACTGTATTTTCGAAACTGCTAGTATAGATGAGTTTATTTTGAATATTTTTATTTCTGGGATGAGATACTCGTACAAACTTATTGTTATTTGAGCGTGTTCGAATTCGAAGAATTTTCGAGATACTCGTATCTCGTATGTACACATTCTAATATAAATTTGTTCATTTAAGAGTATATTTGAGGTTGTACAAATATTACATTTTTTTTCGTAGAATTTATATCTAAGCTTGGAACATTTTTATAGGTACAATTGAGGTTAAGTTAGATACATCTCAAAGTAATTTATTTTTTCCCTGAAGAGTTATAATTAAACTTTGGGATTGAACCGCATACAACAGGCTACAGAAAACGCTTCAATTGAGCTAAATGCACTAGAATAGTGTCGGATTGAGAATTACGTCGGTTTATGAATCCCTTAAACTTAATAAGAAAGAATTCAGGAAATCTTTCTAGAAAAATTTCAGGGGAAGAATGGAAGAAACTTCAGAGCATCTATGCTAAGAAAAATTATTTCTTCAAAACTAGCCATAACCACCAGCTTAAAAAATGCTTATGACTCGTAAACGAACTCCTGCTTAGAATAGCTCAACTTGTGACTGGATACCCATTGCCCAGGCAGCTCTCAAAACTTTAACTTTATAGCCCACAGTGGTGTCTAATAAGAAGTCTAACTATCTATAAAGTCTTATAAACTTCAATGGGCACATGACAACTTCAAAATCCTTCAAGTTTGCAGGACCAGATGGTATCAATCCAGCCGAGCTACAAAGGAATTCAGATTTAATTCGACTTATTTTAAAGACACTGTTTCAAAGTTTCTTAAATCTGGTCCATATTTCTCTGCTATAAAGAGAAAATAAGGGGGTTGTGTTCATACCCAAGCCCGGTAAATGTTCCCAAGTCAGCGCTTAAGATCTCAGACCTATTAATCGATCATCATTCCTTCTTAAAAGACTTGAAAAATGTGATTAATATCCATTTACGAAAAAGCTATACGAACAATCTATACGAAACCTTTGTCTACGGCTCGACAACCTTATTGCAAAAGAAGATGGTAGATACTGCTTTACATTCAATAGTACCAACTGTCCATTATTCCCCACACCATAAGTAGTATAAAATGACTGCATTTCCAGATATAGGAGGAGCTTTTAAGAACTTTCACACGTCTGCAACTCATCTGCACTGTCAAATCTAAAAGCAGATGGGTCGCTTGGTGAACTTATTAAATAAATACTGACTAGCAGGTTTACCAATTCAAAATTGGGTGTCCTTTCTGCTATAGTTAAACAGCTTTTAAATCTCTGGACTCGATCTCTATTAACTCTCGAACAGCTCTTAACTGCTATTCATCTCTTACGAAGATGGCGCAGCAGTTCCGATATTTACCTCTGTTAGGTGCCAGAGCATAGGGTCATCCGAGGGAACTGGAAGGTTTACGAGCTCGCCAAAAGTTGTACAACATTAATTTTATTACCTGATAAGACTAATATACATAAGTATACAAATCTGAAACGTTCTAAGTTGTATATTATCTTTAAGTAGATTTCACATCAGCTCCGGAATTGGTTCCATAACCTGACACTGTTTTATATATAAGCACGCAACGAGGCTTGGCATTTATTCAAACGATTTTTGCCCAAGGTGTATGGAGGAAATTTTTTATTAAAATCCATAGTTGGAGCCATTTTGAAGATAAACAAGCTTCTTCATAATTTTCCCTCTTGTGAATTACCTACGCTACGACCCATAAGTACCAAGGAAATCATTTCAGCAGAAACATATGACGGTGTTCACTTTGGACTTACTCAACCGATTTGTTTTGACGTAAGGCCCACCCTATCGTGTTCAGACACAAAAGTAGTGTGAACACTCCAGACTCACTTTGGCGTCTTGTAGTTGTCATAATTAACAATGTTTACAAAATTTAATAATATTTAAAATGAATTTCAACTCAAACACACACCAGTAATAAATAAATAAATAACGGTGTTGACTGCCGTGTCATACATAAATATGTATGTCACCAAAACAAATGTAAAAAAAATCAATTAATTTTCAATTTGTTTTAAAAATCCTGCCTCACTTTCTCGTCTCTTTCTTACCATGAAGTGCGAATGAGAAAAAACACCGAGACGTCAAAATAAGTCGGTGGAGTGAGTCCAATGTGAACACCGTCTATACACGGACAGACGGAATGGCGAGACCCACTTTATTTAATGTTCTAATTATATGATCGTAATGTCATGTTTAATAAAAATCTCGAAAGCTTACTATGTTACTATTTGCAAGTTAGCGGAATAGCTGCCACCCGATATTCTTTGGCTGTACCACCGACGAACTATTTCGCAAAAAAAAATCGAAGTAATAATAAATAAGTTTGTTTTCATGTATTTGGTATCGATTTACTTCACAAATGTCAAAGTAGAATTATTGACATCAGTCGCCATTTGCCTCTTCCGATAGGGTGAGAACTTTTGCGCCACCTTGTGTGTATATCGAAAGTAATAATGATAATTGTTAGAAGGTGGGACGCTTGATAAAATGTGTGTCACTCAAATGGTCTTTCAATGTAGATGCTCGATTTTTAAATGTAAAATACAACAAGTTGTGTATCACATATCGCCTAATTTTATTTTAATTTGCAAGAAAATTGTATGGAAAATAAAAGCTGCAGCTCTGTTGGTACATATTCGGGAGATCCAATTTTCGATTTATTTTTCGCACACATATGGCGGAATTCGCAGTTTAGCGTTATGTTGACTTTGACGTAGCCAATTGTTTTTGATTTCTTCAAACGCAGAATTTTAAGGACCTAATTTATACGATTTTTGAAGAATTTCCATCATGTCATATACGGCCGCTACGTGCGTTGATACAAACAATTATTTCGCTAGACCAAAATTCGCTCCAAATAGTGACTTTATCAAGATCGAGATGCATTTGATGTTTGTGTATTTCTTCTTTTGCTTCTTGATATTTCCATAAATTGGGCCTTGTCACTAAATACGACTTTTTTTTTGTCGAAGTACGAGGATCGTTCCTTGAAGGGAAAACTAATTCTGAAATCAGAATTTGATGATTTGCAAATATGGGTTTTTCAATACCTACGTTTCGCAAATTCCAAATAAAAGTCAACTTCAATCTGAAATCGTTATCAATTCGCCAAAAACTATCAATTTTTAATCGAGATCAGAATTTGGAAAATTCCATTAGTTAAGCTAAGTGAGTGTAAATATACATTAAATGTCATTTATACTGTAACATTGGTCTTATTGGAAAAAAATATATAGTCAAGGAGTTGGCAATATATTCAAAAGATGTAATTCTCTTAAACCATTTGACACCCTTTCAAAGCAAAACCACAACTTAAAAGTTTAAACAATAATAAACATTTACACAATCCTATCAAAGAGTATACATTCATGCGCCACACTGCCTGTTTCCAATTCACGTCTAGGATTACACTTCGTCCAAGACTTCGATTGTGACTACGATTTCAGCCAACAGTTTTCTCATTTGCATTAAATCTAAAAGAAATTTGTAAAAATTGAAAAAAAAAATAAAAATCATTCAATGTAAACTATCGCAATTCTAGCGATAATGGCGACTAGGGCAGCGGCGGCGGCGCGGCGTGCAGTGATAAACCGCAAAAAAGTCGCATATTGCAAATGCATTAGAGATCCGTGAACAGTATAAACCAAATTTTCAAACCAATAGACATATTGAATGTCATTCATTAGCTGAGTTCTGGTAAATATTAATCAGATGATTAATTAGATCACTAGTCATTTACCAAGCTGACTCCGATCGGCGAAGTTATATCAATGCGAGATTTTTAAGTTTTATTTCATATTTTTTTTTATTCTACTTTTTTTAATTAATGAAAATTTGTGTTGTGATTATTTATACAAAAATGTTTAGTAAAAGTGTAATTTTAAGCTTAAAAAAAAACAGAAAAGTTTTAAAATGTCGCAGTTTTATTTTGTGACCGACACTAACGGGTAAAATTATATTTTTTAATATCGTTTGGAAATTTACTCGTTTTTGCGATCACAATTTATGAAACTGAGATGAAATACAACAAAAGTGTTTTAAATTTTTAAACTTACTACATAATGTTTTAAAAATCACATTATATTTCGAAAAAAGAGTTGTGGGTGTGTGATTTTATTTACTTACATATATTTATCCCATTAAGGACCGTTCGCTCAGATTAATCATAAGCATATAAATTTAACATGAATGTATGTACAACGTATGACAACAAGTGAAATTCTGATCCGACACTTACAATTTCACTCAGGGTCATTCATAAATCCAAAAGCTAAAGTATTAATTTGTGAATTTATAAAAAACTTTTTCAACATTGACCCTGCGACAAAATTTGTGCGTGGGATAACTATTCTATAACTTATACTTACTATTACTTAAACGTGTTTTAAATAGACCTATATTGTGTTACCAAGAGATAAAGTGGAAGTAAGCGTTTTATGGACCGCCGAAATAACTATCTTTCGTTTGAGAAAAATGAGTTGAAAGTTGAAAGAAAGATTAAGTTTTAAAAAGCCAAACTCTTGCGGGTTAGACACAAATTTTTTTTTTAAATCTATTGTTTATTTTATCCGAAAAAATAATAGGAATATTCACGATCGGGTGTATTAGTCTTGTAATATTGTAAAAGTGTAAAAGTGCACCATTTTCTTACAATTATATTGAAATCGTACAAGACTTTTGCAATTTTACTATACCCTACCCCCATTGCTACAGAAAAATATAATGGGTTAAAATTTTAAATTCTGTTTGACAGCTCATTTCGTACTGCCAGCTGTTTTTCGCTCCTACTTTTTCTTTAGGGGTGTTCACATTCTAAAGTTTGTTTGGCAAACACGGCATGATGAATAGCCGTCTTTTGTTCGCAATTCCATACATAATTGTAGAAAAAAACGACATCGGGACTTAGAAACTTCTTTCCAAGAAATTGGAAGCACTGTGTACGCTACTTTTGACTTCTCGGGACAAATTATCGATAACATCTAGCTGATATTATTTTGGCATCACCGTTTTTATCAGGACTTAGATTAATACTACGTTTATATATGCAGTATCGAAAGATCGAGTTGGATTAGGGTGAGATTTTCGACCCAAGTGCACTTGAATACAAGATTATTTCTTGGGGAAAACGTAGTAGTAAAGATCATTTCATTTCGTTCCATTAAATTTAAATTGTTTTACTTGCCATTTTAATCTGTTTCACTTCTTTCACTTTTACAGAATACCGCATCGGACTCACATTCTTTTAAACACTATTCTTTAACAATTAATTATACTTTTCTTACAGTTTAAAGTTTGTTTGTTTTTCTAATATAAATTAACTTTTAAATAAACAAACTTAGTTTGTATTTAAGACTGAATAATGACTGCCAAATAAATAAACAATACAATTTAAAGACAAGGGTCATCCTACGGAATATTGCTCTGCATTTTTCATTTGACCAAGATTAATTTTTTCATGTTTTATTATGCATATCGTTGACTTGGCTTCTTGGTAATTCTCCATTTGTTGTTTAACTTTTTGTTATACTTATGTTCACTTATATTGTTATAAAACAACAAATTGCAGTTAAGAAAGGCGAAATTATAAGTTGGCGTGTTCGATAAAATAATGAACTTTTGACGTCAATTGTGTACTTGATGGATTAAGAAACTTTTAGGGCCATTTGCTAAAACGAAACTTAAGTAGCTTAAGTTTAACATAAGCTCTTATGTGACAGTTTACGTAGAGGAAAAAGTAGAACATAAGCGCTCAGGTTGAACATAAATATTTAAGTTTCGTTTCAGTAAATGGCCCTTAATCAATTTGCATGATCGAATAAAATATCTCTCAAAATTTCATAAGCAACCAACATGAATTCACGACAAACGCGATTCTCAAACAAAAGAAGGAAAACACGTATTTGATAGACTTTTTTTTTATTAAAATTAACGACAAATTCTTGCTGTCTTTAGGCCAGAATTATTTGTTCCTATTTTCAGTATAACATTTTGTATTTATTCGCAGAAGATTGCCAAATAAAATTCAATCTTAAAGGATATGGTATATAATTTTGTAAGTATACACGCAGAAGTGTATAAATAAATTTATAAGTTAATTCAATTGATAAAATTTATAATGTTTAATTCTCAATTCTTCTTTTTTCAGTCTTTAATTGGTTTAAATTTTAAATCCTTCTTTATATATAGTTTCAGAGGGAACATTCTACATGGATCAACACATTTTTCCTCGTGATATTGAACATGTGATTATAAATTCCTTATTCTCACATCTACAGAGTTGTCAACGAAAATGATTTCCTATCTGTGCATTTTAACTACTGTCGTCTAATTAAGGTTGCATCTAAGAGATCTTGGAACTTACAGTCTTATATTTTATAAAAATATCATATGAAAGTTTTCTTATTTCTAAGAACTTAATTAATAAAATACATTCTACAATTTAACTAAAACATAAAAAAGAAGTTTGGACCCGACTTGTACTTTTACATCAAAACAAAGGCAAAATGCTGGTGAAATAGTAAAGTGACGTTTACCAAAAATCTACTACAATAAATAAGAATTCTCTACTTTGAAAGAACATACTTTGTTAGTCACATCACCTTCCCCTCTTTGCTCATTTTTTTTTTCTTTTAATGAAGGTTTTTTAATAAACATATGTATGTATGTAGCTTTTTGTAGCTTTTTCATGTTTCTTTTATTTTATTTAGACGCTTAAACTGGACAGCAGTAAGGTAACTATTGTTAAAACTTTAATTTCACTACAATAAAATAAACTTAACTAAGACCTTATGTCTACCTAAATTTCATCTCAATTGATTCTGTATTTTGTGTGTAAATAATAGAAAATAATCAACAATATTCTAAAAATACGTGAAATGAATTGAGTGAACACTGAAAAAGAATATGTTTTTTATTTGCACATTAAAAATCAAGTTCATCAATCATATTTCTTTTTCCTTCGCTCGTTTAGCTTAACTGCAGTTTAAATTAGTCATTTAGCAGAACTTTTGTTTCACTAATGAGATCTTGCACTTACTCCAGAACTTAAAGATAAACCGGCACTGAACTCCCTTTATTAATTTGGGTGAAAGACTCTGAACTTCTATCTATAATACTCCAGGTATTCTCCAATGTGTTAGAAAGGTACAGCCCATGTGCGATTTACTGCTGGCTGAACACAATGGACATCTGCAACTGGAACTGGAGCTGCAGTAAGTCAGTACATCTGACTTATTAAAGAAAGCTCACTTCAACTTTATTTAAACCAGCATCGAGTGGTTTGAATAGTTGGTTTTTAACGTCAAAAATTCTGCAAGTAAAGTTAAAAATTGGCCATCTCTTGCAGCTACGATTGCAGCCGCGTGGAATTGTGTTCGTAATATTGATAAGTTTGTATCCAATTTTCCTATTCCAACACACTTATTCCAGTTGCAATTCCATTTCCAGCTCTGTCTCCATTATGTTCAGCCAGTTAGGATGACTACGTAAAATGAAGCACTTTTTTTAACTGTCTGAACACAATGGAGACAGAATTGCATCCGGAATAGGTGTCAAAATATCGGATACACACAAATTCAATATTATGAATATAACGCAAAGTCGTTACTGAAAGAGTTGTCCAACTTTTAACTTTTACCTACAGCACTTTTGACTGTTCAAATTCTAACTAATCAAACAGGTTTTGTAAGGTTGAATTTAGCTTCAAGGTCTCTTCACTTCCTCATATAATGACTTTTTATTTTAAAATTACAATAGCATTGTAATCACGAAAAAAAATCACGTACACACACTTTTCGACAGATATTCCATCTGCAGTTCCACTTCCAGTTACAGTACTTCCTTTTGTTCAACGAGTAAGACTGCAAAAATTTCAGTTTGTGATCCCAATATTTTTTGTATTGTATTGTTAAATTTTGATTGTATATTTTATAGTTTCATTTCTTTAAAAAAAAAAAGCAGGAAAAAAGGTGGAACACATACAAACAAAACCGGCATAGCAATACAATTCATAAAACATAATTTATTCACCAGACAGAAATCATGATTGAATGGCGCCTACCATTAGGCACTGACATGTATTAAGTAATAAAATAAATTATAGCCCGACATGAGTACTTAGTTTTGTTTTTAAATCGCATAAATTGCCTTTCTTGCTCTTTTCTAAATGGCCATCTTGAGATATTATCCCTTGTTAAATGTTGACTTCTTAGGTTATTTTTTTACAACTATCGCGGAAAAGGTTCGTTTGAAATGATTGTTTTATTTTTAAAAACTATGGTACATAACTTACAGCCCATTAACGAATTGCTTAGAGACTTGTGGGTGACTCTACTTTTTTTATATTTTTTTGTAATGAAATGTTTACAATCAGTTGAATCACAAAAGTCACTTAACTATTGAAATTTTTTGATTGAAACTAGTCAGTCATATATTATGCTAGCTACACACGAGGCAATCGTTGCAGCAACACAGCCATGTTGAAGCAACCGTTGCTTCGTGTGTAGCTATGCTGCTAATTGATTTTGTGTTGCTGCAACCGTTGCAGGAAATATTAAAAAGTTTTGATATTTTCGGTCAGTTGCTCCAACAGTACTGTGGTTGCGGCAACATTTGCCACGTTCCACGTGTGTAATGAACAAACGAAACACTTTGCTGCAATACGTTGCAGCAACGGTTGCTTCGTATGTAGCTAGCATTAGAACGAAAGAAATTATTTTATGAAGATCCGCCTAAATGATTTTAAATAAATTCGATTTAATTTGTGTTTTTTTTCGAATGTATTTCCTGGAGTCATGTTTTGGACTTTTAAAACAGTATTTCTACTCTGAACCTTTCTAAAATTTAAAGAATGAAATTTCCTTACAGATCGAATTCAAGATGAAAACTTCCACGCCTATTTTTGTTCCTAAATCAAAAATGGAATACGGTGTCAATGTAGGAATCTTTTCGAAAAGATAAATGCCTCTATTCGCCTACATAACTTGAAGACGTTAAGCAATTAAGGAAACTGACAAAATACTTACACAAAATTCACAATTCTAATTCAAGCATGCTCTCTTAAATTTTATAGCACAATTGTTTATAGTAACGAGAACTAAATTTCAACTGCAGTACATTTTAAAAACTTTTTTAATATCATTATATTTATATTATTTTATCAGGGCATTCAGACTGAACAATTCTGCAGGGAAAACCTTCAATTTTTCAATTCCCTATCGCCTATCGGATATTTTCCAAACTTTAAAAAAAAATTAAATATGACTTCCGGTCATATCCATTTCGTTTTCGAACGACCATCGCAAATACTCGTAGTAAAACAAAATGTACAAATGGAATGTATTTGAAAATTCCTTTAGCGTTTCCAATGTTCAGCAACGATAAACGTCAACGTCAACGTTGCGGGAATACAAGTTTAAAACTTTGTCCTAGTTTCGAACAACGCAATTAAGTTAATAATATCACGGCGCGCAAGACCCAAGGAAAATTTCCCACAAAACACCAAATACGATATAAAATATTTTCAGCCAAAATAACGTTCGTTGGAAATGAAAAGAAAATTTACCATTTACCACATAACGTTCTCAGCCCTGTGGCAACGAACCATCATCAGCAAAATCACAAGAGTACAACATTTTCACTTGCTGCCAGGGAAAGTCTGGAAAAAAATAACGCCAAGGAGGAAAAGTAAAGGAAATAGGTTCACCAAGTCAGTGGGTTTTGTTTGTAGTTATAACTTTGGGGCAGGAATGTGATATATATTTTTGTATTTATAAATCCCTACACGAAAAATTGTAGCATGTTTAAGAAAAGAGAGTTTTCCCACATGAATATTATGTAAGCTTAGTGTCTTGTATGTTTTCTTTTTGTGCAGCTTGAAGTTGCTCGTTAGCTTGGTTGGAAATTTTTTTGGAGTTTATCCAAAGTTTTTAGGGCGAAACAATTGGGTGAGTAATTTCTAAACGTGCGGAGTGTGGCACAAATGAAAAATATAAATTCCCAGCCTTAAGTTTATGTTCTTTTTAAGATCTCAGGTTGTAAGGTATGGAGTGTTTGAGAGGGCTTTAAATGCATTTATGTTTTATAAGGAAAACAAAATAATTTAATTTTTTGGAATGATTCATGAAACCGCATAGCGCTAGTATTACTTTAAAGTTTAAACTTAAAGCGAACTTATTAAATTGCCAGAGGCCATTTATTTCTTCTCCAGATACCTCATAAAGATAGATAAGTTTGTAAACGGGAGACCGCAAGAGAGCCAAGACATTGCGGTTTCTTTGTGAATCCATTTCAGAATGGGTTTCAGCTTTGGGCTTCAGCTTTGAGCAACTCTTTTGTTTCAGAAAGTGCCAAAAATAAGTTAAAAATGTTTAAGCATTTTTTTTGGAATCAAAGAGAATGATTTCAGTGTAGTAAAACAAGCTTTCTAATGAGGAACGGAGCTTCGCATTCTGTGCAGTGAGGTGTCTTCAGTTTCAAGGGTGATTTTCTGAAATTTATATTTCGTCTTTAAGAAAAGTTTCAAGAACAAAATAAATAAGAGGCCATTACGGCCTAAACCTAGTGACTTAACAGTCTCAACCACTCTTGTTGGCGTATTGGCAGAAGTGGAGGCAATATACAATTTTCGCCAGTAGCCAAACGGCTGATGAGCAGCACTTTTCATGACTTTATGACCAGAGGGGTTGTTGAGAGCCTTATAATATTGAACACAGCACGAGTGAAGAGAAAAATTAGGCAGGAAGTGAAAAAAGGTGTCGATGAACAATGGTTTTGAAAGTTTGCAAATTGAAATGGCAAGGAAAACAGTGTCGGGTAAATTATTCCATAATCGTTTTGTGAGACTAAAAATGAAGTTAATGGTACGTCCAAAATAAAGCTTGAGGTGAATTGATGAGCATGCGTGTATCACGGGTGAACTGATTGGCTAATAAGAGTGAACAATGCTTGTGAAAAAAAAACGATAAAACAAGGAAAGATATGAAACATTCCGATTGTGTTCAAAAGATGGGAATGTTTCCATAATAGTTTTGTTTCATATCAGTTTGAACGCACTCTTCCGGATTCCATCCAGTAAATGGGGAGAAAATTGGGCAGCATCTGCCCAAAGATATGTGAGTTATACTATAGTGTAGGATGTATATTTGTCTTATTAATTGTAGCCAGATCAGAAAAAGTGAAAAGTTTTTTGCACCGATTAAGAAATGCTAATTATTAAGCAGCCTTCTTGGATCTCTCGAGAATTTGGTCATTCAAACGAAGATCATCGTTGACACAAAGTACTGACAGCTTTTCGGTTTTTTTTCATCTAAGTGCCATCAAGGACAAAGGCATAGGGGTACATTTTGCATTGAACAATGATGTAAAGATTGAGGTTTAATTAACTTATCATACGGTACGGTTGCAATGCCACTTCCAAAGGACATGGATGTCAAGTTGAGAATGAGTATGAGAAGCTGCGGGTAGAGTTATCAGCAAAATAATGAACTAGATTAGACATTTCAGACAAGAATTCATTTATAAAAATGAGGAATAGAGTCGGAGACAAAACGTAGTCCTGGGGAACAACAGCAGTTATTTTGTGAAGATCAGACTTGAAACCGCCCAATACAAGGTGTATTGAACGATCTAGACGATAATTTCTAATCCAAAGAGTAAGGGTCTCATTGATACCACCAAACGCACGTATTTTCGATAAGAGACTCTTGTGTAGGGTGTGTCAAAGTGCTCCACTATGGTATTTTCAAATGTAATAGCTTTTAAAAGTTGCATTGCTTATCAAAATTAAATCCTGCGTTTACAGTTTTCATTTTAATTAATATCTTTGGCTCGCTCAAAAATTCGATGAAATCCAAAAAAATTTGATTTTTCGAGATTTTTGAAATATGTGTTGTTTTAAATTGCACCGTGTGGATACAAAAAAAATTATATAAAATATTTTGAGGCTTTCAAGTCAAAGATAATAGCAAGGAAACACTTTTAAGCTTATATTTGTTTAAATTGAACACTTGGTAAAGAAGCTATGAAATAATAAAAGAAGGAAGAAAAATCATTTTTTTAAAAATCAACGGAACCACCTACAATATCGTGGTATATCTTTTTGTAAAGACAAAAATTCTTTCTGTATTTTGTTTAGTTTTTTTTTAGTTTACGTAAAAAAGTAGATTTGTCTACATTAAGATCTCAAAAATTGTTTTACAGATTTTTATGTAAAAATTAAAAACATTTCTTTAAATTAAAGCTAGTTTAAATTTGAGAGAATAAAAAAAATATTTCTTTCGTTTTACGTTTTCTTAAAAATGGCACAACTGATTTCAATACATCTTTTTCTTTACAAAATTAAAATATTTTTTAAACACAACAATTTTCGAATGTTGCTTAAACTTGACACCTAGCGGGTTTTAAGCCTTCCTACCTAAAAGATTTTAAGAAAAACATATTTTTACAAAGTTATTGAAAATCTTATTTTTCTCGAAAGTGTCTCCAATAATGTTGATAAAAGTTTTTCGTAGTATCTACTATTGAATCATTTTTTAAAATATATTTTTTTTAAGAAACTCCTTAAAAGTTAAAAAAAAGCTTTTCAAATTTAAAAATAAAATTTAAATTTTTTTCGGAAATTTGAAATATCAAAAGAAGATCGATGAATAATTTTTAAATTTCATTTTTCGTTTTGCCCAATAATTAAAAGAGTATCAAAAGATGAGCTTGGCTTCACTTTATGGTCGTACATTTTGAAATTAAACACATTCCATGGGGTACAGAAGATGTGAATATCTGGGCTCAAGGCTACGTCTTAAAAATAAAAATATCAAAATCAAATTTTAACTAAAAAAATAGACTCAACTGAAACTGAAACTATTACCGTAAATTTGTTCATTTTATTCTAAACAGAGCAAAAGTTAATTTTTGTTTGCGTATATTGAAATATATTTTTTTTTTTGGTACTGAAGATGCAATTTATTTGAACTTTTCTATGTACATAATGTCCCTACGAGTAAAGCTGTGAAATTCTTCTCTCTTTTTTTTTTCTAAAATAGAACACATTTAGCGAGAAAAATATTAATAATCCCAAAAGCAATCCAACGTATTCATGTCAACATAATTATCTGTACAAACTTGTTTAAGCTTATTTGGTACCAACAATACATGTTGTATACCTGTGCAATAATTAAGAACATCATAATTCTAATTGTATCTTAATTTATTTAACAGCTCTTAAAGATGCCAAAACAACGAACAAATAGAAACAACAAATCATTGACAAGCTAAAAAACAACAAACAAAGACGATATAAGAAAACAATTCAAGTGCATTGCCAAAATTCTTACCAAAAAAAAGAAGAACTTAAAGAAAAACAAAAAACTTCTATTTGGATTTAAGGCCAAGATCAACAAACACAATTTCTTAATTGAACTTTTTCTCCTAACCAATGCAACGTAAACCACATTTAGTAGATTTTTTATTTGGCAGGAATTAATAAGAAAAGTTCTTTCAAAATTTTCACCAAATATAAAACGTAATACGAATACGAACGACTTTAAAAATCGATTCGCACCCCACACGCCACATGGTACGAGGCAAAACTTTCGAATCTAGAAAAATATACGTGACCCACATTCTTAAGCTATTAATCACCAGGAATCATTTATTTACCTGTGTGTTTAATAAGCTCCCCGAAAGTACATCTGACGGAGTGTGATGGAAGACGTGGAGATGGTGCATGTGAAATGTGGGCAAAGAAGTGACACACATTGCATTTGGACGAAATAAGTAATGACAGGTGAAATAGGTGGTTGGTGTGACATTTTCAAGTGTCAAATGCTAACTGATTTATTAAATTTTCTTAAAATTTTGTTTTTATTAATAAATAAACAGAATCAAATGAATTGTGTTAGTACATTTTTCTATTAAATATTTTTGTTTTTAAAAGTGTTTAATGTAATTTAAGATTAGAAATGACAGATAACAGAATACAAATTTTACATTGCATTTTATGAATATGTACATTAAAATTGATTCATAGTGCAGTGTCAATTTGACAGAATATTATTATATATTTTTTTATTTGCTTTGATAAATAATATTTATGATTTGTAATTAGGAAATATTAAGGAACACATTTAGTGGCCAATTATAGCTATCATTGAAATGAATCATTGAAAATTTTCATTCTCATTTTTAAGACAAATAAACAAACTGCAATGGCTTTAATTGGTAACAAAATGAAGGTAATGAGTAGTAGAATTTTTGTACTCTATAAAATACAAAATTCTGATTTAAACTTTTTTTTTAAATCCACTTTTATTATTTCACTAATAGAAATCAATTTCAATGAACAGCTGATTTTCGTTTCTTTAATATGGAACAAAATCGTTGCACTGAATGTGTTCGATTCTCTTTCTGTTCTCAATTGTCAGTTTTTCTTTCAATGATCAACTCTAACCTCAAATGCATAGAATTGGTTGTAATAATAATAAATAATTGTAATTCATCCACTGACAGGATCTTTTACTGAAACCAATTTTTCAATGATTGCTATAACTGGCTTGTCAAAAAAATGAAGTCAGCATTCCACTGATTTGTTCCAATGATGCATTTCAATGATAGCTATAACTGGCCCCTTAAGTGGGTGTTTCTTGTTCATTCCGTATATGGAGTGGAATTAAGAAAAAAATCAAAACTAGAACAAAAAGAATATCTAGAATGGAACGGAATGAATAGAGCAAATCAGTTGTTGGATGGTGTGTCAAGACATTTAATGATACTTATTTTTGTTGTTTTGCACTCTTATTGTAATGGGGATATAACTATTAACAATAATTACTTAGTAATTTTGCGGTAGTACCCCTTCTGCACACATTAACAGCGATTACAAGAAAGATGAGTATTTTCTTTCTCTTCTATTTTTAAGTAATTAAAACAACAAGAGAGAAAAGATAATTAACCCAACGCCTTCTGTACGTGAAAATGTGTATCTTTATTTTGTTGACAGTACGCATGGAATAATACAATATTATCCGTGTTTTATTGGTTAGTGAATACGCTACATTGCAAAATATTCATACATAATTTTATATGTGAACTCTCTACCGCTAATCTCTTAACCTATAAAAAGGAAAATTATACATCATCATATACATATGTCATTTTGTTTTGCTTTTAATAACATCACCGTTTCGATGAGTAAGTTACACTCATTAGTGGGCAAGGATATACCAAAAATACTCGGTATTTTTTAATGAAGTCGTTTTTGTATGTACCTATTCCTTTAATGTACCCACTATGAACGTGTCCTAGATGAATTTTCATCTTACTTACACACATAACCTACACATATGGCGTTAGAAATGTTCGCTTACATTACAGCTTTTCAAATTACAAACCAGAATGTTAGGGTTTGAAGAACAGGGATATTAGAACGAAACTTAAAAAAAAAAGGATATCCTTTCATACCGTAAAGGACTATATTCTACCTATTTTTTTTTTTTTTTTTTTTCATTTATCAGAAAAATAGAAAGAGTAAAAAGGAAGGAAATTGCTACCTTGTGAAATTGATGCTCTTAATGGTGAATTATTGAAATTGACGTTTTGAATTTGAGTATACACGTATAAAGTTAGCATATTTTTTGCATGTTCTTCTGTTGAATATTTATAAGGTGGTGCGGTGCATGTTGGGGATAATAATGTGCAATATATGCGCGAATAGATGTAGGTCACAAAACATGCAATTGAAATAAAAAATTTTCTATGGGGAGTAATAAAGTATATACTTGTGAGTACTTATTTCATAAAATACGCTTAATGTATACTTATAACATAAAAATGGACTTTCCAAGATCAAAGTCAACATTAAAATTTAAAGTGTTTGGTTGAATTTTAATATTTCTTTGCTTATGAGTAATATCAAATTAATTAACAAATTATATTTAATGGTGCAATAGCTCTAAATGGACCAGCACCTAGTAACTTACAACTATTAACCATTCCTATGCGAGTGTTACCAGGAATTGAGGGTATCTACGATTTTCTGCAAATTCCGATTGCCTAATAAGCAGCATTTTTCATGACAAGAAATACTTTTAGAAGATTTGCAAATTCCTCGCAAGAGGCAGTTCACCTCTGAAAAACTATTTTGCAGCGGCTGTGAATCGAATCCATCAATGGGTTGCTGGTTTACTCATTGCATGTTGTTCAGGCATAACACTAACAACATGTAATTGAGTTAAACTAGTATGCCCAACAAGGGTGAACACGAATAAAATAATGTGAATTATAAGCAACATTGAAATAAGACACGGCATTCTCCGCTTTAGTTCAGCCGCCATCCCTGGAGATAAAATATCTGAGACAACAACCTTCAGTCTCAGAACATCGTGCCACACATCTTTCCTATCCTTCCTTCTCTTCCGTAACTTCACGCCCGCGCTGTGTTGAAACATTTAAAGGGTAATCATAATCCCTTGAGCGCGGGTAGATTATAAAAAAAAAAAAAAAAAAAAAAAAAAAAAAAAAGACCTTCTGCATGACAGTTCAACGAACTAACCATTAAGCTAAGGGATCCTGCGATCTGAAAAGTATCCCAAAATGAGAGTATACATATATGTATGAAGTGTTTAGCCTCAAGTCAAAATTGACTCAAGAACCACTAATATCGAAACTTCGAAACAAGCTTCTGTGTTTGTTCGTATATTTTTAAATTTCCATTTCAATTAACTTTCTAGAAACATGAACAGAGTTTCTCAAAAAACTTTCTCAGTTTGGATTCACTTGATCACTTTTTTACGAAAATATTGTGCGATGTCATTTTTTATACCTGTTTAAATATTATATGAGCTTTGACAGACTGTTGACTAAAAGTGATAGGAATAGTTGATTTTGATCAAGTAAATGAACAAACATATTATTTATTTATAGGAGCGTTCATATTTTTAAATATGTTTGACAACCCTGACATGATAGGCCTGATTTTGATAATGTGAACGCTTAATCCAGCGGATTGTCAAGCATGCTTAACACCCCGACTCCACAGGAGATAAATTCTCTCAGGATGCTCATCATGATATGAAATCTCCAATGGAGACGCGATATTTCCTCTTATGATGTGATGTCAGCGATCTATATCAGCGGTTTTGTCTTGATATAGTCGTAGATGTCTGATATGAAATTTGACAGATGGTTTTTTTTCGTACTTTTGTCTCATTATTTCGTGTCTTCTCATTTGGTTGGTTCTTGTCAAGTATTCCGTCGGCAAATATTTTTTTTTTATTTTGTAAGTAAATATATTAACGTGTCATGTTATTCATTTGTTCGTGCGTTAAGTTATGTTTGGTGTTATTTATTTATACTTTAGGTAGATGCGCTTTCTTTTCTTTGCAAATATATATATTTTTTGTTAGTTTTACCTTTTGGTAATTTCTGTTGTCCGCACAAAACGCATCCCGTGCAGTAGGGATAGAAATGAAAAATCATGACATAATTTGCCCAGCGAAGCAATAAGAAAATGTAGAGATAGAGATGTCAGACATTGAATTGGAGAGACAGATATCTTGTGAAGTCGGGGTGTAATGGATTTCAATTTTTTATTGATATTTTCGCTACATGACAAGCATATATGAGAATGTGAACGCATGCTTTTCAAGCCTGAAATAAATATTTTGTATGAAGTTCTCAAACTGTACACGTCGTAAGATAAGTTAGGTTAAGTTGGTTTTTAAGTTTTAGTTTAATGAAAAAAAAGTGTTATAGATCTAAGTGAATAAATAAACACTTGGGATATAAAAATCAAGTAAATTTCCTCATCTCAAATGTCATCTATGGTTGGTCCGCCATGTTCAAGATGTTTGAGAGCATGTTTTTCATCCATCAAATATTCATCACGCTTGTCAAACATATGTATGTATATCAGAATGCGAACGACTCTAATAAAAGAAAAATTATTATTTGTTAGTTCGGAACTGGTATACAATTATTTTACATTTTACTTCGTATGAACCAACAAATCATTTCTACTCGACGATTCAGCAACACAAAAAAAAACTTCAGGTTTATTGAACAGGAATCATTTGATCTGTTCCATTGGATTTCAGAATGGGTGAATTTCTGAATGAAACCATAGGATACACATCAAGTTTATAAAAATTATTCTTGATAGCTTTTTATTTTTTCTATCTTGTTTTCGGAGAAAAAAAGTTAACATGTATTTGTCACGACAATTTTATTCTTCTACCTAAACGAAGACGTACTTTAAAAATTCAAGGGATTCTGAATACCCTTTATATGTCAACACAGTGCGAACATTGAGGAAAGTGGAAATGATTAAAAGAAATTGGTTAAGAATTTCTGTATATCGTTATGAGTGGGGAAATCAGAGCTGGGTAGAGCATTCCGCATTCGTGTAGTCCGTCTAAGGAAAGAATCTCAGTACATAACAGTAAGTCTGAGATTGGACTTGCAAGTATTACGGCTGAATTTTTTTGAGGGGAGTAATCCAACTGGCTATTTCACTTGAGCACTGAATAATAAAGAAACGATGAAATATTGAAAGAAACGAAACATTACGACGGTGTTCAAGAGACGTAAATGTTTCAACGATGTTTATATATTCAATTATTTACGTTTTTCATAGGAGAAATGGTGGAAATTGAATCTTCGAAAGTGTTTACGTATATGTATTTCAAATTCAGAATAAAGCTTCTTCATATAATATTTTAAGAAACGAAAAATCCTATACCATAAATGAAATTATTAACGAACAATTTTAAATGTCTACACACACTTTATTTTACATCAATTTAACTACCCAAATCAATCCATAGAATCTCGTCGCTGGTGAGGAACACTACAAGAACAGTACATTACAAGGCCACTAATTAAGTAATTTGAGATATGTTTTTTTCCACATCTGCTCCATCTTTTGACTGAGGAGTCGTATTGTTTTCATTGGGTCAGTATGAGTTCACTTTTTTATTGCCATGTTGTTCTTGCTAATCTTTCACATTGCCTTGGGAGAGTTTACGAAGTGTGACATTTGACTTTTCGATTTTGTTTTTATTTTTAAAGTCATTGGTTAAACTCTCCATGAATATTTGTCCGCTATGTTTTCGTAAGCATGAGAAAAGTACAAGGTTTTCACAGGAACAAGTTTCTAAATATCACTTTAAATCTAAATAACTATAGTACCTCTAGAGTATAAAAGCATAAGTTTTAAGTATTTAAATATGCAACAAAGCTACGTTCATTCAGCATAAATTCAAACCACTATCGTCAAAATGTTTTGGTTCCAGTTTACAAAAAAATAAAGAAATACCATTCCATTTTC
The DNA here is from genome assembly GCA_963931855.1 of Philhelius festivus. Taxonomy (NCBI): domain Eukaryota; kingdom Metazoa; phylum Arthropoda; class Insecta; order Diptera; family Syrphidae; genus Philhelius; species Philhelius festivus. Next base: position 94,019,519 of record OZ007557.1, read on the forward strand.
CACGTTTCAATATTTGCCAGCACTTACCTCTACATACGAATACTTATAGGAACATGGAAATTCCAAGAGAAAATAAAAAAAACAAAAACACTCTTCAAAATTTGTTCAACAAAAAAGTATAACAATGCAAGCAATATGCACTATTCCGAGCCAAAAGATACACATCTACTCGGTTCTATAAGCATTGTGTTGTGTGCTTTGTCAAGAACAAAAAAAAAAGTCTGAGACGGAAACATTTCTGAAAATCTCCACCATTCTCAAAAAAATAAAAAAACGCAACACTAGATTTTTATATTTACCAACATATATGTATAGCACTTTTATAATATGTAGTGCCCCGCACCACTTAATGTGTATGTTCAGATGCATAGGAATTCGGGAATTCAAATTATTCTGCAGCCTCAGTGGAACACAATTTGGATGGATGGATGAATGTTCTCAGTGCCACCAAGTACCTTAGTCCCAGCATCAACGTCTAAACGCCTATTGGTATGGTGTATAGTCGCATCTATGTAGACTTTTTAGGCCACGCCAGACGGCAACGACACATGTTTAAAAAAAAAATGGTAAAAAATTAAATGCACCATATCAACCCATCTACAACCGTCTCTTGGTGCAGAAAAGAAAATCAGGAGAAAAGAACGATTTTTTATGCAATTTGGCGCACTCGGGCAGGCGAGCAATAGGCAAAATATTTTCTCTACAAAATGAACAAATGGAAATTAAATGCGACAAAAACGTCACGGCGAACACGAAAGTCCGAATTTTCCTTTCATTTGGCAGAAGCATAGTTAAATTTATTTTAATGCATAATATTTGATGTTTTTGTTTTATTTGTCGCATATTCATGAGAAGATGGAGGAGAGGGTAATTTAATCTTTTAATATTTATAATTACATTTTGTTTTTTCAAACTATCCATCCAAAGTGTTCGTCAGTTTTGTTTGTTTTTAGAAGAAATAGTATAATATTTTGTGTGCGTTTGACGAAGAATTCTAAAGATACTCCTATCATTAGTTATGTTGATTGGAAACGGCATTTTGATTTGGCGTGCTGTCAAAGTGGATAGTGCACTTATGTTGTTCAGCTCTAATTGCAATATTTAAACGCAAGAATTGAGTTCTTTTTTGATAATTTTATGCTTTGACGTTGAAATAAGTTTGTCGCACTTTCTAGATTTTACATCAATTTCTTATTTTTTTTCATCGTTGAAGGTGCTTTGCGTTTGGAGGCAAGATTTTTAAGCTATGAAAACATGATTTAAATATGGAACATGTCGTCACCTGAGTTCTATCTTGTTCAAAGTCCATTTTGGAAAATGTTGGGAAAACGATTTTTTAACTTCAGAAGCAAAATTTTTACTTAAATTTGAAAGGAAATACTGTGGAGTTTTTTTCTCCATTAAACTCAATAATGTTTGTTTGCAAAATGATTTATAAATCTAGGTTTTATTAAATCCTGAAATAGTTAAAAAATAAAACCAAGTGGAATGTCATTTTGGATATTGAACAACGTTGTATGGGCTGTAAACAAGTTGATTAAATTGGTGGATATTGAACAAAAAAGCTAAATATTGAACAAAATAGAAGCACTTAATAATTAAATCATTGAAACTACGAAAATACTATGAAAATAGAACAAAAAATTCTAACTCATTCTTTGAGTTAAGCACTAGAACATAATGGGTGATCAGAAAAAATATTGCTGCTGCTCGGTAGGTAATGAAATTCAAAATTTGTTAAACATTTTTTTGAATTCACTTTTTACCCTTCTTTTTTTTCAAATAAATACATTATTTATTTTACATACAATTTTTAATTTAAATTTTGTTATTGTTTTAAACTGGCGCAAAATTTTAATTAAATTAGTACGATGCTAAAGCTGTTTTAGTATGATACTAAAATCGTCGAATACCTATATTATTTTTTTAGTATCGTGCTATTTACAAACGCCACACAAGGACTTAGTTCTTTGCACGAACTTTCATTGTTTTAGGTGCAATTTATTAAGGAAATTGCCTTAGCACGATAATAGTTAGAAAATTGTAAGAATTAAGAATGAGTTAGTAAACTACTTTAAAGTTAGCAAATCGTTAAGAATTATCATACTAATACCTTAATAAAAGACTGTTTAAAATTTTGCGCCACTGAGTTTTATTGTAATTGGTTTCTTATTATTTTTTCATAAAAATCGTTGTTTAAACCTAGTTTCATACTGAAACAGATTTAACATCGTAATAATTTAACTAAAATTTTGTGCCATTATGATTTTATTTGTAATGCATTGAAAGAAGCGGCCTGTTGCTCAGATCATACACATCATACATTTTATACAACATACAACATTTTTATACAACATACACATCATTCTGTTTCTCAGATTTCATTAGAAGTGTTGTATCTTGTATGACATTTGTTTTGTTGTATGATGTGTATGATTCTGACATTTCATTATTATTTGAGTGTGAGGTTAATATAAATCTCAATTTTTGGTGAAGACGTGTTGGAACTAGTTGAAATTAATATACGTGTCAGATAACGCCCTAAAATAATAAAAGAACCTGTTAATTTCAATCTTAAAGATCCATATTTTGTTGAAAAATTTAGATTGCCAAACATTTTTAGTGGACAAATTGGGAAGATTAATTGTGCGTTCAACTAATTGCAACGAAGCCTTGTCACCTTTGCAACAAATATTGTTAACCCTTCATTAGCTTGGAAATGGAACCATTATCATGAAATCGGTATAATGCAAGCCCATAAGACAACCCCAATGAAACTACCTCTCTCTATGCCCTACAGGCTCTACCATGTTTTGTGAATGTCGAGCCAGAGAACTTCTCAAATAAATTTTGTTTCCCCAGCTTTGACTGATGAAAACAATGTTGCTACATGTTACATGCTGCAGCCACTTTACAACAGAATTTTGTGCTGTATTAAATGTATGATCATTTATAGGTAAATTTGCTGTATGATGTAAATGACACATTTCTGAGAAACAGAATCATACATTCCAATATTTCCAGCGTAATCTTCAGTCATACATTGTTGTATGACAGTGGATCATACAACAAAATTGAGAAACAGAAATCATACAGCAGAACTGTCAATATCATACAATGTATGATGTGTATGATCTGAGAAACAGGCCCCAGATTGTCGATATTGTATTTGTCTACATTGAAAGTAAACTTTTTTCTTGAAATTATTTTAGCTACTTTCTTTCATTTTGGTTCCGATCTTATCATAAATTTGGAATAAAACTGTCCTTTTTCAGAATCTTTTAAGCTAGGCGCGCAAATTCAATTTTTAGTTTCGCAACTGCTTGGGTCGAGCAACTAAACAGTTTGTGTTTTGACACAAACTAAACGATTGCATAAAATGAGTTCGCTATTTTGTGTAACATATAATTATATGTTTTCTATAAGCAACCAAACAGTTGTGCAACTAAAAATTGAATGTGCGCGCCTAGTCTTAAGGTCCAAAATGAATCAAATATTTTCACACGTTCATCATAAGAAAATTTGGTGAAACAATTATGACTGCAACTAACGTTGCAAGCGAATGGCATTTGAATATTGCTTACCACCTTGACCCATCCGTTTTTGTATATTTTGTTTCCACAAAAATGGTTTTCGATTTTTTTTTACTCGATCCAGGGCTTCTCTTGGTGTAAAGCATGAACCTTCTGCTGGTACTACATTTTCCAATGAAGGTACTGAAATGACTTCTTCATATAAAGGAGCTATATTAGAATTCTGAATCATAGAATTCTGAAATTTCAGATCCTGGATGAGCTGGATTTATCATACTGTAAGCGACAAATATTGTATTCAAAAACTGTCTAAAGATAAAAGGGTTTCTCAAAATACCTTAAAAGCGTTTGAAGATTACGTTCCAACTTTTCGCTTCCAATGTTATATCAGTATTAATTTTGTGTGGTACATTACAGTGCAGTGATATTGAACAAAAATGCGGTTTTCCGTCCGCATAACTTTTTTCATAGGATGTTGTTCAATAACATACAAAACTAAATGGATTAGATATGGATATTGAACAACAAAGAAATACATGGTAGTTTTTTTTTAAAGTTAATATAAAATTGTTCAATTTCATATAAAAACAAAAAGCAGTGGTTGATTGAATAAAAAAGACACTCAAAATATTTTATAAAGTGGTTTATTGAACAAAATAGTTCTTCATAACTTTAAAACTAAAAGAGAGTACGCCATTCGAAAGAGCATGTTCGATTTATATAAACTGCATTTCTAACTCAATTTCGCCAAAAATGGTCTTTTGAACAAGATAGAACTCAGGCGACGATGTGTCAATTATTTAATGTTTGTGAATATATTGAATTTTAAAAGCGATACATTTCGTCTTTTTATTTTGCGCCAAAATCTAGTAGTGGAAGTTAAAGTATACTCACGGCCAAATAAAAGTTTTTTTTTTTTAATGCAATAAAATGAACAAAATTAAATTTCGTCCATGTATTATGGCTTTATTAGTAAGAGCAAATATTCCCACTAATTTATAAAACAGAACGTCGTTCAAGTGGCTCGGCTGGCTTCGAGGTAGTGCATTTTGTCACGCTAATTTTTCAAGACCTTCTTGATGGTTATGGGCTGTAGCTCATGGATTGCTTGGATGATATTGGTCTTAAGTGCTTGAATCGTTTCCAGAGTGTTGGCATAACATCGGTCCTTCACGGTTACCCAAAAAAAAAAGTCCAAAGGGGTCATATCGCAGCTCAGAGGCGGCCAATTGACATCGCCAAGACGGCTGATAACACGATTTGGGAATTTTGTGCACAAAGATCGATGTGGCATGGGCTATGTGGCATGGCGCACCATCGTACATGAATCAGAGATCATCCAAATCCATGTCTTTAAATTCAGTAAAAAAAAGTCAGTTAACGTGTCTCTGTAGCACCCACAGTTGAACGAAACGTTGTTTCCAGGGATCTTTACAGGATGCGCGGTGGGTAATTCATTTCGGTCAAAATTTCTTTAAAAAAAAAACGCACTGTTTGGGTTACATATCACTCACTTTGGAAATAGTTTTCAATATTTCCCAACGTTATTCAAGCGTAAGGTAACTCATTTCGTTCCGCGGAGGTATGATACTGACTTTCTGTTAAGATTTCGAGCGGGAAACAGTTGTCAGTGCCAAATTAACATATGATTTAAAAAGAAACCACTAGGTGGCCCACTTTGTGCTAATCTAATCTAGTATTATTATAAATGCGATTTTTTTGTTTGTTTGGATAAAGATATACCTAATGTATTTTAATCACACTTGAACGGCTGGACGTTGCTTATTAGCTGTGACTCAATATAAAAAGGAAAAAGCATAACTTAAATTAAATGATAATAATAATGTAAGGGTAATCAATTGTTAATATATATATAAATAAAGAGCCTTTTTGCAATTTGGAAATGCCGAATGGAAAACGTTAAAGAATTCTACAGTTCAATGGAAAGGAAGAAAAACAATCTCTTGCTTTCAAGATACATAACTAAAAGATGGTACAATAATACTGTTAGCTCTGGCAGAAGAAGAAAAGCCGATTCTTTCATATAGATACTTAATAATTAAAGATGCTTATTAATTATCAATTAAAAAAAAAAAAACAGTTTTTAAAATTCAAAAATTCCCTAAGAGCTCGTCCTGTTATTCTCTTGCCATATTTATATACATAGATATAATGGTAAAATCTACGTAAGCGAAAAACATATCTAATCCTGATATTATACGCAACTTGAAGGTCAATTTTTGCTGCCTTTAAGAGAGCATTCGGGTGTATGCAAAGTTGGTCTAAAGAATTCTCTAATTCTCGTGTAACTTAATTTTTTTATGGAACATTTTTAAGACCCCTCCTCAAATATGCTATACAAGTCTTATCTCTTCACCACCTTTCCCACCCTGCCCACTCTTAGCGAATCCACTCAACGCAGATTCGTTTACTTCTCTTTTTTAGTCTTTTCTCTTTATATAGATCTCCTAAAGCTGATGGATACGCAATTTCTAAAACAGTGGCAATAGGAAAAATTGACCCTATTTATGTTCCAAAAAAACATTCTTTCAAACTAACTTTACTAATCATCGATTGAACTTATTTTTTTAAATTAAATGTCATTATACTCTAGATATAAATTAGTCTCATTTCCTCATTTCGTCCATTCACGCATTTGTCCTACGCACTTCCCCAACAACACATATCTCTTTTCCCCTATCAAAATAAGTCTTAGTTGCACCATATATATCTCTTAAGCTAATTACAAACGTATTAGTCCTGAGCTAATTTCAAAATAGCTTTGTCAATATTAGCCGTAAATTCATGAGCAGTAAAGTTTTTAAAAGTGAATAAAACGATTTTACTCATTTTTCTATTGACTCTATTTATCAATTTCAGTGTTGGTTATCATTATCATGATAAAGTCAATGACATTTGATGACAAATTTAGTTCTTTATAATTGAACTGAGCGCCATCTTTATTCTCAACATTTTAACAATCTAGAATCTAGATTCTCTTTGTGTTCATGCTGATTGCTGACCACCTAATTTGTAAGTTGAGTTATATTCTTGTTTGTGCGTTAAAAATGTCTTAGCTATATAGGTTTTCATTTGTTCAAAAACAAAATATGTTACTTATTTATTTTTTTTTTATTTGAATTGGTAATAGTTTGAATAGATTTACGTTTGGGTGTAAATTGATTTGCTATTTGGTTTAATATATATGTGAATGGTTTATTATACTTTCTGGATAGAAAATAATTATTGGTTTGATTCAAAATAGCTTTTTTGCCTTTAGTCCACAAAAATTGGTGTTTCGTCCCGGCGATCTCACATGGACTCATCAGTTGACTGTGAGGACCTGATTTATTCCAGTAATATATAGAGTTTGTATTATAAAAACCTTCAAGTTATTGGTTTGATTTATCGAAAATAAAGATAGTTAAACATACAAATAAACGTAAAATTTCTTAATGGAAAAAATGAGAATATTGTAGAAAAATAAGATATGCCCTTCATTTATATCCTACGACAAGTACTTGACTAATTGTCTAACTCTGTTTTTTCCATTCCGGTATTTTAAACTTGTTTATACTCTTAAGTCCTTATGAATATAAAAGTTTTAAAGTACTCGTAATTGAATTTTTTGCTAGACATCCATCTATATTAAGGCACCTACCTAACTTAGAATGTAGCTCAATATCATTCAACATTTCTTGACGAACATATCTCACAGATGCACATTGCACACCCACACAATGTGTCATCTCTTAGGGGATTACATTTTCTAATTAATTTTCTAGACTAGAGAGACTAGAGTGTTGTGTTGATGCAATCGAAAACAAATCATCAGCTTATCGCAATTGACGTTGCAAACTATTTTAGCGTATCTCCTATTTGAATGTGGGTGATGATGTTTACCTACAACAACAACCAATATCTATTAAATGTCGGACTTGATTAACACTAAAATCCATTAATGATAAATAGATTTTATTACACCTAAACACACATAATGTATATATGCACTAAAGTATTATAATTTAATTGATCACTTTATTCTGAAAATAGAACCATTGTTTTTTGTATGTTGGCGCCAAAAATAATTGCGAAATTTATTTAATTTTTTTTTTTTTAAATTGAACTACATTTATAACATTCTACTTTAGGAGGAGGAGGTAGAGGAGAAAGACAAGATGAACTCGTAAGTTCTATTGTGAATACCACACCTCTATGTTCTTTGTTGGCCATGGTGAAATAACAAGGTTCATTCCCTGAACTCGATTTTGTAAACTGATAAAAAATGAATCAAAAGAGAGAATGGCAGGGTGTTCTTGGCAAGATAATAGAATTACATTTGAAGGACATCAGTGTAAATGTGAGGCAGTGTGTGAGGGAGTGAGAAGTTAATTTAAAATATTGATGTAAATTGATTCATTTAATTTGATAACAAATGATTGAAAATGAAATAATTTGCATTTGGAATCAATCTCCATGAAAGCTTTTAGCTTTTAGTGAGTAACTCATCAAACTCAATTTAAATTGGTGATATTTATAATAAGATCCGTTCCGGTTATCAAAAAACTCACAGTATTTAGTCATCTGATTATTAAATGCATGTGATCAAAAATTCACACTTCAGCAAAATGTTGAAGATCGAGCTTAATTTCAGCTCCCATAAGAAATTCGTTAAAATGCTCAGAAAAGATAAATTTAAGAAAACATTTTAGTTGACAGGTACTAAGCTCTAGCTAAGAAAAAAAAATTTTTGTTTTCAACTGTACAGCACTTATCTGTCAACATTAAGCGCTTGGAATAATTTCGAGCTACATTTTTTGACAGATACTTTTGTAATTTAACTTAATATGCGCTTCATTTTGTGGATATGAAAATTAAAAAGTAAAATATTTCGAGACACACAATTTTTCATAGCTAAAGGGAAGAATATATGTATTTTATTTGATTAAATACAACTTAAATTCTTAAAAATAAATGCTTTGAAATGTTTGAATATAAAAATCTTCTCAAAGAAATTATTTTGCGAAAAAATGTCGATCGTATACGTAGTATAGTCGTGTAAAATTCAGGAAAATTAGACAGAAAAAAACTTGGAAGCTTTATTTTAAAGTCTTAAGTATATTCTTAAATATGCCTTAATTTGAAAATCAACATTGCTGATCAATAATGTCAAGTGCAGACGTACTGTACAACAGCACCAATTTGTTGTACCAAACCCAACCCGATTCAAATGTCTAGAAATCAACAAGGATGATCAATAGTAGCTGTGTTTTATTGTTATCGCCAATGATCCATATGGAGCATCCCCTGAAAATAAAATGATATGGATCATAGTGACAGCACTGTAATAAAAAAATCTTTAAGTAGATCCAGATAGAGAGCAGGATCCCATATTGTTATTGTATTACGTGTTCCCGAAATGATCTGTAGATAATGAAATAGGAGAAATGTTAAATAAGTGTAGACGTGCTGATCAACAGCGCCAATCAACCTTTGTTGAACCCAACCCAACCCAACCCGATTCAAATGTTTAGAAATAACAAAATTGCTTGTGAACAGTTATTTTCTAGTCTGGGTGTGTTCATAAACATAACAGTCAGCTGTCAGATTTTTCTACGTTTAGTAGATTATTTTAACTTGTGGAATTTTATTGTTTTTTATGTTTTTTTTTAAGTTGAATTCTTCAGATGAGAAGAATACCATCTTCTGGAAAATTATTCTGAAATTATTTTCAGCACAAATGAGACACTAGATATAAACATTCAAACAAACAAACTATCTATTACTATGTGGAAAAGTTAAAATGTTGACCATGTTGATCGAACAATGTTTTTCGGCGTAAGGTTTGGAGAAAAATATCCGTAAATCTTAGGATATCTGTTTTTGACTTTTTAATGTTATTACGAGTACTATTTTCACTCCACCAAGTGTAAAGTAAAACACTCGTTTTTTGTCAATTTTTCAGTAAGTTTAATTTTCATTACAAAACGATGACAGAAAAAAAAAACAAGTCTTTTTTTGGATCTGGTCCTAGTCTGGAAATGTTTTCACAGTTTTGTTATACTAAAGTATTGGACGATTTTCTCCGAAATGAAATTCTATGACTGAAATACTTTCCAATGCTTTTCATAGGATTTATAGGAAATAACAACCGAATTAAGAATTATCAAAAGGTTTCAGTGATACGGTGTCGGTTAGGACATGATTTTTACAATTTTAGTTTTTCACATTTTGAAATATGAAACTTCCAATAGCGTGGAAATTTCTGATTTTGTTTGTTTTAAATTGAAGCACTTAAAGCTGTAATAAATTTGGTACTTTGACCGGTGCAATTTTTCAATGGTACATGAACACTCAATAGTAAATATGTTGACTCAAAGTTATCCTCTCCCTGTTATTACGATCGAAAATTGCGGTTAGTTCTTTTAAAGTTGCGACCATCGGTAGTAATTACTTCTAAACGTTGATTGTTCGACAACTGATGTTTGGAAATTTTATTAATTAGATAAATCAGAGACTTTGCTCTTAGAAAACCTAAATTTACAACTCTCGATTCTGTGTGCGTGTTTTTTGACGAGTGCGATCGACTGAGAAGAGAAAAAAAACGCTTTATGATAGGAGATACTCTTAGAGAAGTTGGAAAATGGCAGTGTCCCTGAATAATTTTTTTTTTTTTGTATTTTTATTGTGGAAGTCCTGAGGAGCAAACCCAAAACTCTGGCATGAGAATGCGCTAACCATACACTGACTGGAACTTGTTAAAAATCGTGCTGCTCTCATATCTTCTAATGCTGCAGATGGTCAGACATATGACGAAAAATGTTCAAATTTTGAAGCTCAATATATTTTTTACCCTTTTTTTGATCTAAGAAGTAGGAATCAAATCGGTTTAAAAACAAATGGACCACTGGGAGGGGAAAATGCCCTAAATCTTATTTTATAGTATACTTAGACATTAAAAGTGCAAACTTGAGCCCAATTCAAGTCTATTACAAATTATCATGATGTTAAAACCTAGTTTCACTGCAAAACTTGCTCTATACACTCACTACACAAATGAACATGAAGTATTTCAAAATAACAGTAGCCAATATTCAATAAGTTATTTAACCCCACGAAAGACTGGCTGAAAATTGCACCCATACAATGCGTTTAAAGTCCTTGATGAGGCCATAATTATATAAATCATATTCCAAATCAGATCTAATTTCATTAGGAATTCTTCGGAATGAATTTCCATTTGAACCCAATTCTTAGCATTTTTTATAAACAGCTCTTAAGATATTCATATTTGAGGCAAGCCACAATTCAATAAATCTTCTTAGGGATGTCCTTCGCCCACATAAGCTACTACCAAATTCAATAAAAACAAAAATGTTAAACGAAGTGATTCATTCGTATTCGTATTCGTATATTTAGACACGATAACTTGAATACTTATTGATTAACAAATCCATAATTTAATTTCCCTCCACCAGAGGGCTTACTTTTTGTACATCGTAGTCATTCCAAGAATGAATGGAATCTTGTTAGTATGGTAATGGAATGGTATAAGAATCTAAAACAACAGTAATCATTTACAACACAACATTCACTTGAAATGTTTATTTAGGTTTCCAGGTCGAAATGTTGTGACTATGCAAGTTTGTGTGTGGTGTTTGAGCTTAAGGGTACTTGCTGTTTGATGTATGTACATACATACATTCTTAGAATTCATCTTCTTTTTGTGATTAATTACAGTGAAATAAATTCTGACTTTAATTAAATTACCTATACTACTGCAATATGGGAACTTTATACAGATTATGCTCTACTTACCAATATTCACAATACCATGGTTGGTAAGTTCCCAGCATGATTGCAGACGTAATATACTTAGGCTATGACTTTGCTTTGGTGAGAAATATCCTAGAGCAGCATCAGTCACATGGTAGGCCTGCAATTGAAACGTGTTTTTTGACATTTCTCATTTTAATTTTATGGTATGAGTTATTAAAACAGATGAATACAATCAAAAAATATAGGTAGGTTAGTTACTCAAGGGAAATTTTATACCCACTTGTAATGAGAACTCATAAAGAGATGGCAGAAGTTGAGCTACCGCACCAACAGCTTCATCAGCAATATTTATACAATCCGCTAACGATAGCGATACAATACGCGGGGTGAGGCATGCCCAGAGTCCAGCTTCGGTAACTTCATTGCAGCCAGCGAGTTCTAGTTCAAATAGCGACTGAAATTAAATTGAAAAAATAAACAAGTTATTTTTTAGGTTAAATACAACATTTTCAGGGCTTTAAATATTTATAATTTAAATGGAACAATTCTCGTAATTGTTCTTAGCAAGAACTTTATAGAATATTCATAAGCAAACCAACAGATGGTGCATTAAACGTAAGACCTTAAAACATTTACTCGTATATACCATACAGCGAGCGGTACGTTTAATAATCCTTTAATCTTCTCAGGTCATAGGACCTACCTACTTATGAGAAATTTACATGCTATACAAACTCAAGCATACCCTGTCACATTTGGCTTTAAATAATTGCAATGAATAACCTCTTCAGTATCTCATCCAGACAGGATAGAAAGCAAATATTACACGAAAGAAGCCTTAGAAAGCTTTGACGGTTTTCCTTTTTTTTTTTTTTTGTTGTTGTCTATCCCATTCAAAATGGCTCGTAAGTGTTTTTTATTTTCAGGTACTCTTTCAGACGGTAAACCAATATGGTTGGGATTATTTTTCTGGAGTTTTCTTAGACCTTAAGATGAACAAAAATATTTTTTTTTTCGTCAAGGATTAAACTGTCTGAAGTGTCTGAGGATGACAAAAAAAAACTGTTAAACGTGAGATTAACTCTCTCAATTTCTCAGGTGAACTTTTGATTGTGAAAAAAATGTATATACATTTTGTAACCACCTTAGGTCAATTGGGAGAGCTGGCGTATTAAGTGTGACACCCAACGCATTTCATCTGAATGACATCTGCCGAACATTGCTCATTAACCAGGCTTTCAACTTGTAACCTCAAAGTATGAATAAATTTATTGCTTGTAAGTAAGAGGTGTTCGTAATTAATTTCCTCCAGATGCTAATGAAATATTAAATTAAAGTGAAATAATTAGACAAATTCAGGTGTTTTCTTGTGTTTATTTCATTTTTAATGCATTTGAAAAGAGCCGAACAGAATAACCAAATTTGCATGTGTAAAATGTACATAATATGTAAATAGGCAAACAAAAATGTGTGTAAACATGGCAGGTATTAGGGAAATTTTTATTTGTGGTAATGTCATACGAAAATGAAATGTATACCCCAAAGAATTCCCTAATGACTTTTTCTATAATGCTGAGTATAATTTAATGGAAAAAGCAAAATGCTGTTGAGAGTTTTTATTGTCAATATTTTATTGGCCCTTGATAAACACACATATATCATCTTGACAGCTTTTCATTATTGTCAAAAAGCTCCAATAGCTGTCAAATACATATTACAAGTTGACATTAACATCGACATAACTTGTAAAAGACGTGTTTTCTCAAGAAGCAATACAAAAAATTCAGAACTGACATATGGCGGACGAGTTACGTATAGTGATTTATTTGTATCCTTTAAAAATTATACAAAAATTCATCAATTTTGTATTATGATTTTTTTTTAATTCAATTTCCTAGGAAAAAAAACTATAATTTAGTTTATGACAATAGTCAAGATATTTTATTAATGCTTCACTTAGAGATGAAAACAAATTTTGTTTATGAGAAGTGCAGTGTTATAACGAGTCTTCTGCTTTTTGGACAAACAGTTTACCCGTGATACCCGTTTCGCTAGGAATGCTCATCAGTTCAACCTCGATCCTAATTTTGGACGTACCGTCAAATACACAAGTTTTGAAACAATTTGTCAAAAATGACTTAGTTTGTTCACATATCGATATCAGTCGTTTTTTTTTTGAGGTATTTTTTATAGGTCACAGTGTGGGTTAGAGCGGGTTTTAAAGAATATACCGATGCACATTCGTTTTTAATGTCTGAACATCGTAATGGGAGGGGGGATAATGGACCGGCTAAAGCATTTAACATTCTTGAAGTGCGGCTTGAGAAAGAATCTGTGAATTTGACAGTATGTCCGAAGATGGACATTCTCTGAACCGCGAGTAATATCGTTGAATTATTTAAGTTGAAGACTGGAACTGGCTATTTCACTTAAACACTGTTTTTTAAAAATAACGGTAAAATAATGAAAGATAAGAACCTTTCCGGCGGGGCTGCTCGAGAAAAGTAAATGTTTCTTTTCTGTTACAGTTCTATCACCTATCATTGTTAAGGCTCTTTTTGGATTCTATCAAAGAGACTCAAGTGGGTTATTGGATTATGACAATACTATCCAGTAAAGAATTGAATGAGCATATCATACTTTGATGTTCTAGATCTAAAGAACAAAGACGTAAATGTGAAAACGAATATGACAAGCCAATAGTACTCTTATTAGCAAAACAATTCAATGGATTAAAAGTTTCAGACAAAAGATCATTGATGAATATGAGAAAGACTTACAATAAATCCTGACCGCTTGATTTGATATGCAGACCCAGGCAAGACATAGCCAGGATCATAGCTAGCTGTAGCGGACACTGGCCAATAGGAGATCATGCTACAAAGCTACACATTCCTTACAACACTCACTGTTGCCAAATTTAGAGCACAATAATTAGCTAGGGCATTTTTTGGCAACATTGACGAACTTTCGGAAAAGGATGTAAAAGACTTGATCTCTTTTCTCAACGCTACGAAATGGCCCTAGGACGAACTTTGATTTCTTTTGTCCCATGCCCTCCGATTGACTCGTTAGATCCCGAGCTAGCGGACTGAGGGCTTTGATGGATGTTTAAGATGCGGGGGGCCAGATGATCACTTAATCGGATTGGCTACTTTCTCAGCACCAGTCAATAAGCTGCCTAGATTGGCAGCTGGTGGCAGTTAGTGTTGGATGAGTGTGTTGGCCTGGTTGAGTGAGTGATCCAATTGCCGTATGATTGTGCAAAAGCAAACACACAATAAGAGACATCAAAAACTACTAGATCCTTTCTTTTTTTTTAACTTAATCCAAACTGGATAACTCCATAAAAATGTCCACAATTTCCCATATCAATTCCATCTACATTTTCTCACGAGTTATGGCATTAAACTGGAGCAAATCGGGCCAGAGACTACCAGTGGTCGTCATTTCTACCTACCTAATTAATGATATCCCTAAATACCAGTTCAGCTGGGCATTACTCATTTTCAAATAATACAATAAAATGGTTAATCTCCGAGAGAAAAATAAAACTCCAAGCTATAATATTTTGATGGATATTGTGTGTTTATCTTTTCTTTTTTTTATAGTATAATTAATGGCATGGAAATAAAAATAGTAATTAAGAAGATCTGGAAAATTATCACAGTTGGTGTGCTTTATTGAGGCAGACATTTAATTTTAATGTTTACTGCATTGAGGTTAAATACTCGTAAGTAAATCGATTTGCAAGTCAGTTCTATCATAAAAGATTTAGAGTTTTTGAAAAGAAATAAATATTCATATTAGAACTGATTCTATACAATCCCTTAAATTGCGTTGATTGAAAAATATAAATTAATATTACTCATATCTACATAATGTACAGTGTACAGTACATGAATATTTTAGTTGTAAACAATGAAAGAAGATTCAGCCTTCAAAATTCACACATTATTATTCGCACATCAATTGAAATCATATTGTGGAATATTACAAAGAACGCCCACACAAGTATTTCATGTCATTTCACGCGAGAATATAATACACATGTATAACCTCACATTTCACAATACCGCCAGCATTCCTTTGAAAGAATAAATATTTACAACACCGTAAAGTTAAATGTTCGTCGCGTCAAATTAAATTTTATTGCGTGATAAAACCAGAGTGCACAATTAAATTGCAAGTTTTATTATTAATCTTTGTGGTTGGTAGAGACAGAAAACTCTCTGAAGGGATAGTATTACATATGTATGTATGTAGGTTGTAGTAGCGTATATGCATGTCTTTCCTTATATATATACATAATGTACATACATGGTAGTGAAATTATGCCAAATATCAAATAATGATAAATCATTTTAAATAAAAGTAAGAACTGCATACATTTAAAAGCACCAAAGAAAAAAGTACGTATACGCCACAGTGAACCAATGCCAATAAAACCCAATTATCATAACCATCATACATTTGCCATTCCAAGTAAATTATAAATTAAATACTGCTTCTGTATCTACAATAAATTCCAATGCTCCTCCGCATTGAAAAAAAAAAAAAATATCCAAAGCCTTATGAGCCTGAGGGAATGATTTTAGAAAGTAATTATTATTATTTGCGAAATCTCTTCAGAGGTTTCGCACAAGTGCTTCTTGTGTACACAGCATAATTTGTTGTTTTTGGTGTTAACTTCTTCTGTTTGTTTTGTATATAAAACGAAATAATGGAATAGAGGGTTTCAAAAAAATCGATTCGAGCACTGGGAAAATACTATTTAAAGGACAACTTAAGGTATATTGACTTTTACGCACGCATAGAAGTAAATATAACAGAAGACTAGGAATGTAGGTGGCAAATGTATATCTATACATAGAGGGTGAACGATTTTCTACTGACGCACATTTTGCAATTCTATACATTGGGGTTGTTAACTGAAAAATAAAATTTAAGTTGCCCATTCTGAAAGCTAGTAAATTTTTGAAACTTATTACGAGTATACCTATATGAAAGTTAAGCATTTAAGTGCTAACAATGTTGAAGAGAAGATTAAAGATTAGACTGGAGAAACTCGAGGAGTATTTTCAAGGGTTGTTAACATTTATTGATTGTCGATTTTGAATGCCAAACTGAGAGATAAGTGGGTAAAATCCTAATCCACTCATTTACATTCATTTCATGCTTCAGCGGGCCACTCGTGAGAATTCATTAGATTTTAACCACCTATACTCCGATAAAAAAGTACTCTTCTTTCTATGTATTATTCCCTTTTACTAGTGGCACGCAATCCAAGTTAAATTAAATAAAATGCACGGTTGGATAGCATGTACTTGCTCTTATGTAAAATAAATTGGGAATTAAAATTTTTTTTTAAAATATAAAAGCATGGATTTAATTAGAACTAAATGTTAAAACAAAGTTTAAAAATCGTTTTATTATTAAATTCATTTTTTATATAAGAAATTTGTTCAAAATTTTTCGAGAAAAAAATTTGGCATGTATATTTTAAGTATTTAATAATATGTATAGATTTTATGAAATAATTTCAAAAACTAATCGTTCACACGTTTTAAAGATATAAGTGCAAGATTTTATGCGATTAAGTAAAATGCTTAAGCCGTTTTAGTAAGTTACTAAGTTAAAAAGAAGAATTTTCTAATTTTTAACGATTATAGCATCTTACTATCTCTTAACATTTTGATAAAGTTAAAATCCAAAAAATGACTACTTTAACTTTTAGTAACTTGCCATGACATTTGGCACATTCATAAATTGTAGGTTGTCACTTTGATTTCTGAGTTTCTGATATTTGAAATTATTAGGTCATTTTCTCAGATTTAGTTTTGATTGATTTTTTTTTTCACGAACTGTCACTTCTTAGAAGTGTTCAGATCCACCAATCTTAATAAAAGGGAATTAGTATTTTACTTGTAAATAAATTAAGAAAAAGGATTACAATTTTCGAAGACCTAGTAAATTACTAATTGTTTAGCAAATTTCAAACTAGTAACATGTTAAGCTCTTAATAGTAGGTTGTTTAAAATTTCGCCCCATTCATTTAAAAAAATTGAATTTTTAAAAACTTAAAAGATATTTTTTCGAATACTTTTATATAAAATATTATTTTAAATCCAAAGGAGCTCCTGCACAAAAATGTTGGTCAAAACTGTTACAGCAAGTTGATTACCAAAACTTTATTTACCAAAACGCAGTGCATGCCTATAATAGCACACCCAATTTTTGTATCAAAATCGTTAAAGCTGTTTTCAAGATAAATACGATTTTGCATAACAGCTGTATGACAGGTAAAGTTAGTTTTGCAGCTAGACAAAAATATTTTAATTTTCACTCTAGGTAATCACCGAACACCCTTAAGTACTCAGTTTGAAGAAAATAACTCAAGTGGATTAGGCTGTAGGTCGAGGTACAGGCTACAGACAGACGGAATTGCAGGACCCACTCTTCTCGTGTTCTCTATCATCGATTCTTTTTCCAAATGCAAGACTTGACCTATAGTAACTTCATACGTACATATGTTGGAATTTAAAAGATCAAAAGTAAATGATATTGAAAATCTGTTTTCTTTTCCGTTTTCTGTTTGTTTTGTAATCGATAGAATATTTTATATGAAAATTATTATTTTTTTAAAGACTTCAAATAAATTAAAAAAAAAATTAATGCACAAGTGGGTCGCACGAACTTGATCTTATGTATAGACTTAAAATATTAAAATTGAATGTTATTAGAGAAAAATTATCATATCTATGCATATCATTCATTTTTTAAAGTAGTGAAAAAAATAAGTTTCTATATACGTATCTATACACTTTTTAAACATTTTTAAGACAAAAATTTGTACGCTATATTTAAGTTTTTATTTTTGTACAAATAAAGTTTAAATTTCTAAAAATAAATATTAACCAATTTTTGAGATATGAATTATGACGATAGTGAGAAATTCAAAATTCCAAAAAAATAGTTCTATGGTGTGTACAGTCGGAAATGTTTTAATTTGAATTTTTTATCATCAAATTATCGATTATAAAAATTAAGTGAAAGAAAAAAATTTCAACAAAATTTAAGGTGCCGTTTCCGAGAAAAGAAAAGATTTTCGGAAGCCATTTTTATCATTTTTATGGTACCGTTTCTATTTCATATAAATTAAAATTTTTGGAGGCACATCTTGTAGATAGCATTCAAAAACTGTTAATTGTCAAGATTCAAGATTCAAACTCAGAAGAATTAAGCCAATAAAGGCAATAACTCTTTGTATTATCCGTGTTAAAGCTTAGTTACATTGAATTATCTTCAAAAACTATCAAAATATTACGAAAAAATCTAGAAAGAAAATTCTACTGCAGTTTGGGATTGAAGCAGACTTTGAAATCGGCTTAGAACAAACTTGGAAATAAAACATAGATGTCTTCTAAGCCCGTTGTTATTTCCAATAGTCTTGGAGGATCTAGTTACATTTCTTCCTGTAGGAATTGGTTTCAACTATACCGGTATTAAGCTACTTCTCTAAGCCAACGATATTGTCTCATTCTCGCAAACTCCTTCCATGATGCAAATGAGTATAAACAAACTTCAACAATACTGTACTTTATGGAACCTCAAAGTAAACATAAACAAGTAAAAAACCATGGTGCTTTAAAATGGAACTGGAAAGTACGGTCGTGGTCAAAGAGAAACACCTTGAAGAAAAATTAAAAGAAAAAAGCAATTATTATTTGTAAGCTGAAAGGATATTGTTAGCAAAAGAAATATTGGGACGAGTACCAAGTATGTATAAGGATTCTAACTCACCAGCTTATGTATAAGGATTTTGAAGCAGTTGTCAGATCGAGGAAGTAGAAAACTTTTTGCATTTTTCTATCAAGAAAATTTTTATATAAATATACCTGCATATATAATTCATCTGGAAACTGGACTATCACCGCTTTATATTTTCACATTGAAATTACACTTTCTCTATGTTCCAGTACTTTCAGTATACTGGAACAGCCAGATCAGCAAACATTGTACCAAAACAGTTTTTCAACGAAAAGTTGAGATTGGGAAAGCCTTACGTTGAGATAGGACCTTAAGAATCTAGTGATTAAGGCAGAAGAGTTTACGTATAAAAAGTTTAAGGTACAAGCTCAACAAAGCCAATCTATATGATAACTTACAAACTTATTCATCATGACCTTGAAGAAAAAAAAAAAACTATTTCCACGATCGATAAAAATTGGAGTAAAGTAAAATCATTACTCTTTAAGACTAGAGGTGAACTACTAGGTTTAAGCTATACACCACACAGAAACAACCGAAGTGAGAGCTGATAAGTGTGCAATTTAAATGCAGAGAAAAATGAGATATCAGAGATATGAGTTAAATTCCTCAGTTTCTTTATCAAATACTTATTCAACTTTTTGCGGACCAGAATCAGTAACAACTCATTTTTCTTAAAAGCCATAATATAGTAAAATGGCAGCTGCTTTGATACATTTTCTGAAAAAAAAAATACATTTTTGAAGAAGACTAACTGTTGCACTAAAAATACGATTATTACTTTAAAAAATAAATTTTCCAATTTGAACATAAAATATTTTATTTTACTACCTTGGAGAACAATGCACTTTTAAATTAAGACTTTGTATTTATTTCTGAATAAAACCGCTTTGGAGTCAACATGCAGCTATAATCTGGAATGCGTATGCTCCGCAACAATAGCAATTTCATGTTGCTTAACTTTTCACAAAGCTTGTGATGACAACCTTCATATTGAA
The DNA here is from genome assembly GCA_963931855.1 of Philhelius festivus. Lineage (NCBI taxonomy): Eukaryota > Metazoa > Arthropoda > Insecta > Diptera > Syrphidae > Philhelius > Philhelius festivus. The sequence goes on from OZ007557.1 coordinate 94,039,599, forward strand.
AGGGTGTTTTTTTTTGTGTGAAAGAATGTGGGTCCATAAGAAGAACTACGAGTATCACTTTTGTATCAATAATGGCAAAACTCAAAAATCTGCCAGTATAATTTCAAGAAATAATTCTTTTTTTATTGACATTTTATTCATGCAACTTGAAGCTTGAAGGTTTAAATGAACTACTTGTATAGTATAGGCTGGAGTTATAGCTATTTCACGAGTGCCAAGCCGATCATCAGACTCCCTTTAAGTGGTACTTATCCTTTATACTTTCAAGTTTAATCGAAAAATTGTTTAACCTTGACTGGGATTTGAACCTAGACATAGAATGTATTTATTGTTGTTTTTTTTTCAAAATCTCGGAAGTCCCAATTTTATGATAAATTACATTTTAAATGGTTTTAACTATAAAAGTCATTGAAAAGGGTTCTTTATAGCTCTATAAACAAGTCTTTCATTTTCTATTTTCTTAGAATTTGTTTTTATTATTTTTTAAATCGTTTATTTATTCCTCTGCAAAAGTTTTCCATTTTCAACTCACATGGTTTTGATAGATATTTACAATCACCATCCTTCATAATAAAGCTTCTGCTACATTACTACTACACATTCACCCAATTGACACAAATCTCGACCTAGAATATGATGAACATTTTATTTTAACTATCTTTGCGTCGTCGGCGTGTCGGTCGCGTGTTTGCTGATGTGCATACTGTCGATTCTGCTTCTTTGCCATTATAGGTTAGGTGCACTGCACTCCTACCACATGCCTCTACTTGCTCAAGCACATATACCTACAATATGAGGAAACACGTAAAATTGTGCATACTTGTGAGATTTTACACTCAGGGATCTGTGGAGAGAGAGAGACTATAGTAGTCCTCGTATGGTTTCCGGGATAAGCTGTAAGCTCATTAAGGCCTTTGTCTGACAGAAAAGAGGTTGTCGTTTTTTTTTTTTTTTGTCAGCACCGTTGGCTTATTTCGCAACTGTAAAAGTTGCAGCAAAAAGGCCTAATCCGGAAAGGTAGATAGAATTTCTTTGTCTTTATTATTATTCCTACGGAAAATGGAATGTGATGATAGAAGTTGGGTTGTTTTTTGTTTGTAGTTAAAGAAGCTGGAAAATTTAATTTTTTTTTTGGCTGAAAAGATCTAAGATCTTGAATATTTTACGCTGTATTTACTTCCTTTGTTGAATACCTTTGTGCTAAAATTGTCTGTTTTCTATTTTTAAACGCATTCAAGATTCATTTTTAAGTAAAAATTAATAATTAATTTTGAAAATATCTTAAAAATAGATTTCGACGTATTTTATTTTTGCGATGAAAATTGTAGAGGTTGATAAATGTGTATTTTGATGCATGAAGTGGACAGGTGTAGGTGGCAATATACGAGTACTTTCTGAACTAAAAAAGAATCTTAAAGACTTTTATTTTGCTCATTATCACGAAAAAATCATATCAACAACAATTGTTTTTTAAAACAAGGTTTTTTTTTTTATGTATGTTTTAAGGTCAAAGAGGATGAATAAAATTGTAAGCCAACTTGAGCTATATTTTAAAAATTTTGATAATTTAGAAATTCTTCGGTATCCTTAAATAACTAACTAGGTATTTCTTATAATTAAAAAATTCCTCATATTCCCTATCCTTGACTGACGTTAAGGAAAATCCTAATTGCGATTGGATCCCTAGCCTTAAACAACAAAAGGAAATGTTCAGATGGTAGGATTAAATATCTAGCCTTGACTGACGTTAATTCCCATCCTTAACGGAGGGTTTAATGGAGGGTTTAAATTCCTAGCCTTGATTGAATGCTGAGGTAAAGCAGTGGGTGAGATAAATCTCTAGCACAGTTCAGACGTTGGGAATTAAATCCCTAGCCTCGTTTGTGGCAAAATAAGGGAGGCGTGCGGAAAAGACAAAACGAACACAAAACAAATTTATGGCCCAAGCCTCAAAAGGTTTAGAAACTTCTTACTGGTACACTACTTACCCAGCAGCCTATTTAAATGGATACCCTCTTGTCTTAGTATTCGATATTGGTACCACAAACTCAACGATAGGCGAGAAGAACCGATTTTTGTCTGATTTTTTATCATTGCTTATCACATTTGTGGTAATAAGCAACTGTGAATAGTAAAAAATAGAAAAACTATGCTCACTCGTCGATGTATTTTGTTGTTTACCAACGTTGAACAACCATGTGTGTACTTGCCATGTGCAGCTTCGTGGGCTCCTCAAGATATGTAACGTTCTTCATGATGAATAATTTTGTCCACTGCTTAAAAGTGCCCCGATTTATGTTATGCACATTAAAGGTTTTTCAGAACCTGCTGAACAAAAGCCTGGGTAATACGTGACTGAATTATGTGAGATTGGCATTACCGCTTACGTCATCGAGCAATTTATTACCCCAATTTGACATTTTCATTCGATCACTGATGGGACTCACTCACTCGGTCACTGAAGCGGTAATTTGGCCCCTGCTCTGTCTAGTGTCACCAGTATTCTGGTACGTAATAGCTGAGTGCCAACTGGGGCTAAGTATCTGCTTATGAACCAGAACGAAAGTATGCTGTATCAATTGCCTACAACTGTTTAATGCCAGCTAATAAGTACCACCACAAAATTATACTTGGTCACCGAGTGCTACAAGAGCCATAGCATCTATTGAGTGTCACCAGGAGCATAGTATCTGCAGATTCCCTTCCAGTTCTGTAGCAGGAAATCTTCAGAAATCAGATTAACCGATACCAAAACACCAAGACTCAATCCCAGAATGCTCTCGTGAACACGAGTGAATTACCAGGTTTCTAGAATTAACCAAAATAAGTCTGAAATTTTGAATGAATTATCGTTTGTTATAGATACAAAAGTTGCTTACAAATAAACATTTTGCAATAGCAATAAGGGACTTTTTTGGAATTTTAGGTTTTTTTTTAGAACTTGAGCGATACTTGCGAAAAGAATCTTTGCTCGAAAGCACATCGCAAGTAGGTACTTAATATTGGTTTATTCTTCGGATTTTTACTTGCTCAATAGAGTTCAACCGGTAAAATGATTGGCTTTAAATTGATAATTTCTCCAAAAGAATCCTTTATCATGAAAATTAATTATCATCTTAACCTACGGAATCGAAAAATACCCTTCATTTCTGCTGATAATACCGTCGTAATATTTTATATCTTTCCTTGTTTTATCGCTTCTTTTTTCACAAGAAAAGCTCTATTGAAGAAGCTGGTTGCATCCCTCCTCTCAGTCAGTTCACCCGTGATACCCATTTCAAGAATAATGCTCATCAGTTCAACTTCGAGTCCGATTTTTGACGTACCGTCAAATACAGATATTCGTTTTTTAGTCACACAGCACGATTGTGGAAAAATCTTTGGTTTTTCCCTGCAATTCCAATTTGCAAACATTTCATACCAGTGTTCATCGACTTTAACTTCCTAATTTCCCCATCACTCATGCTATGTTTGTGTTCAACATTTCAACATTATGGGTGTCTCAATAAACCCTTGAGTGCGTGTGAAATATAAAAGCAAACTTCACTGTAATATTAATTTATTTTATTTTTAAACTTCAAAACTAGTACGTCAAATCAAAATAACGAGAGAAAGTTGACAGAACTACCATATCACATCTCAGCAATTACCAAGAGTTCTGAAAATATAAAGTAGCGTAACAGTTGTCTTTGGCTTTAAACCAATTATTCCGCGTTCCTTATGAGTTAAGCAATTTATGTCTTGTTGACGTGTAGTTTATATCTGTTAACAACCGCACAAATGTCAAAGTAGAATTGACATTTGCTGCTACTTGCAAAAATTACAGAATCCTTCAATAGAGTGAGAGCTTTTGCACTACCTTCTATGTAAACAACTGGAACAAATGGAAAAACAAATATGGTATTAGTAAAAATATCAACAAAATTAAGATCTGCTAGCAATATTGTTCTTCGATCTTAAAAAAATTTAACAAATCCTGACTATTTGATGAATGATTTGATTGAACTACACGGATGTACAAACTGATGTATACTCCTTGAGTTTTTTATACGACATCCATCCTTGCCCCATAGAGCAAGCTAAACTTAATTTTTAAAAATATCCTGTATTTATTAAAAACCATTAAATCCTTTTCCAAACAAACAAAACATAAACATAAATAAACTGAAACCAGGTCAGAATAAATTTATTGAAATTTCGAATCAAAACCTCCGTCAAAACTTCTGTCACACTGAAAATTCTCATACAAATAGAAAATTAATTGAATACCTTCTGTAAATTGAATGCATTTCTCTCGAATAACCTAGATAAATAGCAGCCAGCAGCGCCATTAAGCATGATATAAATTAAATTGACCAAAACAACCATACTAACCGTGTTTGTCATGTAGCTTCAATAGCTTCGGACCACTATATTATGACTTCATTTTGCAATTCAAAACTTTCTCCCTCCCTGGGTATCATTGTAAAGGTATAGGTATAGCAATAAAATTAAGAATATTTGGCTCTGACTTTGTTTTTATTGTCATCATCATCATCAACTATTCTGCTCCTTCGTCATTCGTCCCATTTCACATGGAGTTGAGTTGCAAATGGCCAAAACAAAAATATCCCTGGATATCCTTCTCTAGACACTGAGGCGATTTCTATATTTTCTATGCCGAGAAACAAGCAATAAAAATCAATTCGTGGTCATTTTTTTTAGGTTTTTTGTAGTAGTTAGAGAACTACCCTCCATGGATTATCTCACTGTGGCCATGCCATAAAAAAAAGGTTGACTTTGTGGGCCACCGGCATGTTTTGTTACCAGTCATGGTCTTATGGTTTTACGCGAACATTCTGGCGCTTTGAATGTAGGCTAAATCAATAACAATTTCATGGATGAACAACTCTCTATAGGTGATGCATGTCATTCGAACGTGGCCACACGGCACAATGCCACCATCATGTTAACTATTTCCACTTTGTCGGCTTTTTTTTTTGTTTCATTTCTGTGTTTTTGGGGTTGGCATAAAATGGGGTTGATTTTTATGTTTTACAAAAAAAAAATAATACGATTCCACCAAAATCGGAATAAATATAATTAATATTCGGTAACTTAAAATGTGTTCATTGGTTTTCATAAACCTAGACGAAAATGTAAGCGGATTAAGTTTAAAAGATTTTCGAATCGATTTGGTTTCATTTTTATCGCTTCTGAATTATTTATTTTAAACAAATAGATACCAAATAGACTCGGTAAAATTAAGAGATTAAAATTTGGTTTTTACTAATTCAAATAGATCCTAAAATAATTTATAACTGCAACAGTTCTATTCAACTGCAACAGTTCTATTCAACTATTTTAGAGAATGTCTGTATCAATGGCAAAGAAGTAAAACATTTTGTATCCATACCGGATTAACTAATTAATTAATTAATTTCACAGGATTAATCGCTTTTTGACCGAGAAGAGAAAGCTAAGCACATTATCGGGCACTGAACTCAAATGCGTCATCCGATTATTTTATGTATTCAAAATTGTTGAGGCTATGCAACAACGGTTAAAATTTGTTTCAACAAAACTTGAAAATATTTCCAGCCTTCTTCTTTAAAATTCAGTTATAATCTTTCCCATATCCCTTTTATTCTCGGAGAAATCCTGATCATTTAACAAAAATGGTTTCTATCAAACAAATCTATCTTTAATGGATTAAAATGTGAGCGAATGGCCACTTATGTTTAGGATATTACCGCTTAAATAAATGTAAAAATTTACCCTGCAATTATTCGGAGCAACATAAACAACATTCAGAACAATATGCCACCAATTGCCTTCGCAATGGAACAATGTTAGAAACGAGTTGTTGACTAGAGCTATAAGCTTTATTTTAAGTTTACAAGTTGCGATCTTATATTGACGTAGACTCCAGTGCACAAATAATTAAAATCTTAATTATTTTCGGAAAGAGAAATATAAAAAAATCAAAAGAGAATTCATGGTTTGATTCGAACTACAATAAGGTTATTAAGTTCAAAGAAGTACGCTTTTGATTTTTTAAAGCCAAAACACCACTAAAAAAAACAGAAAAAAGTTTCGGCAAACAAGGTTGGTCTGCTTCGTTCATATTTGTCAGAATACATTTTTGCTTGACCAAAAATTACTTCAATATCCCAAAGGTAGAAAGAACTTTCGGTCATTTAAAAAAAAAAATATATTTGAAACTCCACCTCGTCCAATGTTTTTTATATAATTCACATTATACAGGGTGTCCCACAGTCACCGCCCCAAATGAAAACCATGGACTTCTGAGGTCATTTTAATCCGAAAAACCCAAGAGGTAATTTTCTCGTTTTCGTCCCGTTTTCGAGTTATAACGGTTTTTATGATTTTTGCTCTCTTTCCCTTTAACTGGCTTTATCTTTGCCAAACTACGTCCGATTCGTAAGATCACGCGAGAAAGACATTTACGACTTTCAAAACATAATGCAAATTTTTACTGTTTACATTAGTTAACGGTCTTACTAATTAACTTTATCTATTTGTCCTTTTCTTAACCAGAATAGCTCAGAAAAAGTTTTAATTCATTTCAAATAATTATGTATTTAAAAATTATTTTTTTTTTAAATTCTCTCAGTTTGTTTATTTTTTGTTAATTACATTTAGTATGTATTCTTTTTAAGGAAAAAAAATTATTTTTTTAAGGAATTAAACTGGGATTTAATAATAAGCGAAAAAAATTAATACTCATTAACGTGTTTTTTTGAATAAAATGATATCAAAGTGAAAAAAACTTAAAAAACGAAAAAAATTGGGTTTGATGCAAAATTGTGGAAAAACGGTTGTCCGCAGAAAAAAAAGTTTTGAGACAAACTAAAATTGTAGTAAATTCTTGATTGGTTATAAAAAAATCTTATAAATCAGACGTAGTTTGGCAAAGATAAGGCCAGTTAAGGAAAAGAGAGCAAAAATCATAAAAACAGTTACTCGTATAACTCGAAAACGGGACGAAAACGAGAAAATTACCTCTTGAGTTTTTCGGCTTAAAATTACCTCAGGAGTCCATGGTTTTCATTTGGGGCAGTGACTGTGGGACACCCTGTATATTAACAGACCCTTATAATGTTAAACACAGCACGGGCGATGGAGAAATTAGGGGGTTAGAAAAAGGAGGTTTCGATGAACATTGGTCTTGAAACTGTACCGAGTAAATTATTCCATAATCGTGTTGTGCGACTTAAAACCGAATCTCTATATTAAACGGTACGACCAAATTATGCTCGAGGGTGAACTGATGAGCATTCCTAGCGAAACAGGTATCATGGGTGAACTGATAGAGGGCAGCAGATAGCATTGCTTTTAAAAGAAGCGATAAAGCAAGAAAATATATGAAACGTTCCGACGGTGTTCAAAAGATGGGAATGAATCCGTTATAGCTTTCTATCAATTATAACGCTCTGTTCAAAGTTCTGTATTTATTGTAAGTTCTTCAAGCGAGGCAGATCGCTGCAACGTCTATGCTCCTGAAAAGTGTCATTACTCCTCCGGTATTCAAGCTTGATATCGATTCAATGGGAGAAGTCTTTTTTAACTCGTTCTGTTGCAAGAGTCCTAAAAGATGTTGACATTTATATAAATCCGATGGTCCGCTGGAAAATTCACGGCGTGGCGTACGTATTCCATTTGTCATACTCTACAGGACTATGTCCGAGTCGATGGAATACTGCATTTGCCCATCCAGGCCAGGCAAAATTGCCAACAACAATTTCAATACGATATCGTAATCATAATTTGGCTATAAATTGCTTGGGCGTATTTTTTTGGTAAAGGTAAATCATATAAATATAACACATTCTTCTCATAATTTGGCACCACTTTTTGTTTCCTGAATATACTAATTGGTTTTGACATTTCAAATCAATCGCAAGAACCTTCACTTTAATATCATTCAGTTTCTCTGTTTTTTTTTTTTTCATTTTGAAAGGAATTGGCTCAAAATTTTAGTTGAATTAGTACGATGTTTAAGTTGTTTTAGTATGAAACTAGGTTAAAACGACGATTTTGCAATTTTTAATCGAATATAGCCTCATACTTTCTCTAACCTTTTATTAAAGTTAGAAGCATCAAATAACTATTTAGTTTTTTTTTAGTACGATACTTGTTTAGTTTTTTTTTTTAAATTCAGAATGAGTTAGTAAACTACTTTAAAGTTAGCAAATTAGTAAGTAATATCATACTATAACCTTAACACTAGGCTGTTTAAAATTTTGCGCCATTGTTTTTAATGGTATTCGGCTACTTTGTCGTCTCCGATTTTGGGTTAAAAACATTTTTTAATTGGGATATTCAATTGGTATTTCAAGATATGGTAACAGTGAAGTGATTTTAAAAAAAGGCCAATTTTTCTCACCCTTTAACTATCTACTGATTGCACTTATGTGCATCCCTTCTTTCCATGGGCATGGAACGGCTGATAAAATATTAGCTCGAGAAATATTTTGAAGAACGAAAGCTTTTAGTCAGAATGAGTCAAGTTGAAAATTAAATTGTGCAATTGTGCTGGGGCCTGTTTCAGCGATACTACATCAAGTACAATGTATCATTTTGACTGTTGTAATACATTAATTCTGTTTCATAGTTACTTTCGATTTTCAGTTGTAGTACATCAGTGTAGATATGGATGATACACTGGAATTATTGGAAAAATGTATGATTCTGTTTCATAGCTTTTTGAACTACATTGTTGTAATACAACTAACAGTAAAATCTTGCTACATTGATACACTATAAATGTTTGATGTAGAAGCAGTTGGAAAGAGTTTAAAGGATATTAGATACGTTATTAGAAAACAAAAATTTTAAAACTTTATTTACGCAACGACATACGGATGCCTTTGAGACACCATGAATGGTCCCAACACCTATCGGCTTCCATTTCCAAGCCAACGAAGAGTTGAAAGAATTTGTTGCAGGGGTGACATCGTAAATTGGTTGCAATCAACCAAAAATTCAATACAATTTCTTGGCATTCGAAATCGCTCCACAAAATATGGATCTTCCGAATCAAAATTGATTCTTTGTAAAAATACATTACTTCTTTTTCATCGCGTATATCAAATTCAAAGTCATCATCGAAAATATTTACATATTTTTGTTAAATTAAGTTTTTTTTCACGAGATTTGAATTAAACAATAAACATGAAAACGTAGCTCAAATCAAATAAAAATATACAGAAGAAATGTCAAATGAACTAAATCAACTATGTTTTCCAGGTACATCATACAACACTTTCAGTTGGATGTGTGAAACAGAAAAATGTAACTTACATATGTAGTTGTAGGATGTAGTTGTAAGATGTAGTTGATGTAAACAGGCTGAAACAGGCCCCTGATCCTTTTAAATTAATCATAAAAAACGAAAACAATGTATTATTATTGAAGTCGCTTCAAAAAAAAGGAAAGGAAAGAAAGAAAAGTGAAAGTGGAGGATCCAACAAATTTAAATCTAGATCACTCTTAGATGTGTGTACTAGAATTAATATAAACTTGCAATGCTTGACAAAAAACAAAGCTTTTTAATCTGTGTGACAATACCTGTCAATGGATTGACCAATTTTAAATAAGCAAACATCTCTCAACCGAACGTGTGAACTGACAATTTTCAACCTGACAACATTGTCCGAAAAGTAATTACTAGGTTCTGATACCATCTAACAACAAAATTGTCAGACTTTTTGACAAAATCAGTCGACCGTATGAACTAACAAATTTAGATTTCTAAGTTACATAGCTGTCTATTGTCAGCTCATTATCAGACATTGACAGATCTGAAAATATTTGTTTGATCTGATAATCGTTTGTGCATTGTAATTAGCTTAAGTGTTTAGGTTTATTTCAACGTTACGTGACATTTTTGACCGCTTTCAATTTTAATGTAAACTATTCTAATTAAATACATTTTGATTATAATTCTCATATTTGGGCAGGTGCTATAACTTTTGTTTATTTTATTTTATTTATTTCACTATTTTATTGCTGTTTTTATAAACAGTGTTCTAGTAAAATAGCAAGTTGTACAACAATACTCGTATCTTCGTTATACTAGTGGTTCAGAGAACAATTGAGATAAACTGTTAAGTTAAGAGATTCCTCCTTTAGCAGCACAGAATTGATATGAGAGTAGAAAACAGGCTCTGTATGTTCTTTTATTGAAGTTTGCATATTATGTGAATATTCAATGTATGTTTGTATTTATGTATTTATTACAACCTGGGCATTATTAGATTTTTCCCAGCAATTAAAAAAAGAACATAGAAAAATTAACAAAAAAAAATAATAAAGTATTGTTTTCAATTGACCTGAAGTGTGCCTATCCTATACCATTAAAATTATTAAAATAAACAAAAATTATAGATGCTAACATTAACATTGTCTTAATAAAATGGGCGTTGTCGCAGCTCCCATTTTAAGGTTCATCCATGCAAAAGTCAAACAAAGCCAAAGTGAATAGGGATAAGCGGAAAGGGGTTAAACCGAAAAGGGTTGAACACTTTCAATTAAGAAATAAGATAATAAGATAAAAGTAGGTATTAAGGGCTTTTCTGACCTTTTTTAAAGATATACCCAGTTTTGAAATCTTCAAAAAGGTCAGAGTTTAACAACGGAACATATACTTTTAATTGGATTATTTACAATTTGTATTTGTTCTCTTTAAGAAATAAGCTCCGTTTGCTACAAAGATGAAAATATTCTCTCTCGATTAATGAGAAAGCAAAATAATTTCTTGTTATGTATGTGTCGCATCGAATTGCTTGAATTATTTTTTTTTTTTCAATATTGTGCTGATTATTTGTATGTAAGTAAGGTTTTCGTAAATAAAAAAGTAATTAAAAATTTGAAAATATTCAAAAACGGCTCTAACGATTTTGATTAAACTTTATTTCTATGTAATCTTCAAAGTATAAGAAATATAGCGTTGAGGTAGTTATTTTCAAAAAGTCCCATATTTTGTGTATTTGCAAAAACACCAAATTTCACCAAACATAAGAAGAGTCCGAACTGAAATTTCAAAAATTATTTAATATACCATTCGCCAATTTTTTTAACCAAATGCCAAATAAAGTTAATCCAAGGACAAATTAAATTTAACTCAAAGGTAAATCCATTTCAGTAAACAACCGCAGTTATATGTAAATGATACATTCATTTAAGTCTACTATATTTATTTCTTCTTAGATATCAACATTTATAATTCAGTCTACTTTCATTTTGTTTTTAACTTTTTTTAAGAAATTGCAAATTGCAGAATACATTATTGTATAATAAATAATATAATAATAAATATAATAAATACAAGACGAATTAAATTCCTATTCCTCCACAATATCTCTCAAAGGAAATTTTAATTTTCCGGTCAAGGACATCTTTTATGCTGTTTATAGTTCACACAATCTTGAAGTGCAAACATCGGAAGAGTCTTATTATTTAAAAATCCAAATAAAGCAGAACAATAAGGTAGAACTCAAAGTGTGCTTTCTTGCTGTTTTAAAAATATGACTTTTTTTGTTTGGTGTGCAACACCTGTTATTATTTTCACCTACATAATTATAACATACACTGAAATAAAAGTTTAAATTTATTCATAAGAACAGGAGGCTAAAAAAAAAACAAATTCATAAACAAAATTCCATCACTGACAATAAATTTCGTGAAAGATGCAAAGAAATTTTGGAAGATATTTATCATTTGTGTTTTTCATATATTTTTGAGTGCTTTTTATATATACTATATCCTATATGTATATGTACATAAGAATATGTATGAGAATTTGTATTCTTTGTTTTCATTTATTTATAATAAATTTGGGAAATTTTAACGATCAGGTTGGGATGGAGATTGATGAGATTCATTCAAAGTGAACATTTGTCAAGTTTGATGACAAGCCCCGTCGCTCATCGTTGTATTTAATATCTACTATAACGGAGCTGTCAAAATCACAATTTTAATAGTTTTGTAAATGTTTATTTAAATTTTAAGACTTAGGCTTAGAAAAAAAATGTCTTTTTGAGATATTTTTTGTTTTTATCTTTAACAAAAGCATTTCAAAAACAACCACTGTTTTGTAAAGAATTCACTTTCATGATTACTTACAGTGTTTCATTCAAGGAGCACCGCAATTCCTAATTGGGTGTAATAACATATATGTAGATTGGGCATATGAAAATAGGATTTATAGACAGAATATAAAGGGTTTTTCAAAAAGGGCAGGTAGATGTTGAAATGGAATTAAAAAGTTGTGTGCGAGGAATTAACAAAATTTCTTTTTTATGTGAAAGGTCCATGTATGCCATTTTGTATGGATTATAACATCGTTCGAATTCCCACGTCGGATTCTTACAATGGCACGGATCCGAGTGGTCCAATTTTAAAATGACCCTTCCGCATAGATCCGGCCGAATTTGAAGGATGGTCTGTTTTATGTTCACCTTAAGAGCATCGGTCGCTGTGACTTCAGGAAACCCCATAGAAAAAACAACGAGCGGTGTCCCTGGTTATAGAATTGTGTCACTTCTGTGAGATACATATAACCTTTCTCTAAAATCGTTCATAGAGATTGTCATTCGTGGCGTCCACTGTGTGGCGTACTGCTGGAACCGCATGTCGTCTAGGTTCATATGGGCCATAAAGAATTGGCTATCATAGTACTTGAAACGTCGTTTTCAAAAAAGTGCGGACCAATGACGCCGCCGACTAAAGTCCACACCAAAATGTAACTTCTTGAGGATGCATTGTCACCTAGTGAACGTTGGCAATTTTGCTTGTTAACAGAGCCTTTCATCCTTAAATTCACCTCGTCGCTAAAGATGATTTATCGGTCAAAATTGAGCTCCTCGTCCAAGGCCTCCAAAGACCAGTCAGCGAGTCTATTGTCATGAACTTTGAACTCCTGGGTCAGTTGGATCTTGCACGGGTGTAGGCCTAAGTACCATTATGCAAGACGAGTAATCGACTGCCTCGGGTTCTGGTGTACACTTTCACGAATCGCGACGATGTTCTTGGCTTATCTTAAGTTATTTTGACGTCCAAATATTGACTGACTAATTGCCGAACTGGTCGTCTCAAATTTGGCCACTAAGCTAAGTGAAGGGCCATCACGTCTACCATAAAATGGGTGTAATGCCTGGAACGTTTGTACCAACAAAAAAAAAACATTGTGATAAAAAAGTTTTATCATTTTGACATGCCATAGTTGCTATACTTTTTTGGTATTAGTAACTGAATAATAAACATTAGATTTGACAGATGTCACCAAGACAACAAGGCTGCCACAGGCCATATACATTATACATATATGTACATATATATAAATAATATAAGAATGTGTTGTGTTGTCTCAAGAAATACTTATTTATGGTAAAGCTTCACATAATAAAAACAAGAAATACACAATACGATAATCAGTGTACTGACACGTTGATCCAACCATTGTACGAATCAAATACACCAATCAATTGACTTGCCCAACTTTACAATGTCAGTGGTCTGTTCTTTTTTTAATCATAGTTAACTATGTCTGTTATGTCAAAAAAAATTCTTGAAGTATCATTAGGTTTGTTCGTTGAGCCCTGAAGTCACCCTGAAGTCGCCCTAAATCGTTTTTTGAAAAACCTGAAGTCACCCTGGTGAGTAAATTCTGTGTTTTTGAGACCTGGGGTCGCCCTGAACTCGCACTCAAGTAGATCTACGAGTAGGTATTTTGCTGTGGCGAGTTCAGGTAACGACCAAACTATCAAAAGTCACATGAGATTTCATATCTATTTCTTTTGTTGTCATTTGTCGATTCGCATGTTATTGCTTGTGTTTGCAATTAAATGTTTGTTGTACTCATCAGATGAAATATTCAGCAACAACGCAAAATTGTTTTTTTTTTTCATTTTGAAACTAAATTTATAACAAATTTAAAGTTTCATCAGAGTATAGAACTATTTTTTTCTTGCGTTTAGTTGTCAAAAAAACTATTGATAACCCTTGGGTGAACGAACCTATTATTAGGATTTTTTGGGATTCTTACATTTCATTTAGGATCGTATTTTTATGCAATGTACATAAGTGGGCGAAAATTCTAAATTAACTTTGTAGTTATATGCCTCACAAAATGCTAACAAATTGTTTTTATTTGTTTTTAAAATAAACTGTCTCATATGTTCACTTTGACAGATCAAGATTTTCAACTCATAACATAAAGTTGAGTTCGGAGAGAGTTAAAAATCGTAACTATTTGACAATTCAAAATGAATTTAGGACCGATGTGATGGCGTCATATTACATTTTCATATTTTGAATTAAAACTGTTTTAATAATGGTTAGCTATTGTTAGAAAAAGAACGCAACCGTGTCACCTCCGGATCACAATAAACAATCGTCGAATGCAATATGTACGATATGTACGATATTTGATGTTTTGTACGAGCAGTTTTCGAACATGGTTATCTCTTGTGGAGGCGATGTGAATTGGCCACCGAGATCGTGCGATTTGACCCCGTTAGACCTGTGAGATTTTCTTAAGGCGCAAGTCTATGTCAATAAAAATAAAATGCACGACTGGATCGCACGAACTTGCTCTTATGCAAAAGTACATTGACAGGTATAGTTGATAACGTTTTGCCCCAAAATTTTGTTTGACCAAAATGTAGTCCATGTTCATAATATCATACCTATTTTTTTTTTTGTCAAAATTGTTAGAGCCGTTTTTAAGATAAATAAGATTATGCATTACGGGTGTATGGGGGGTACCGTTAGTTTTAGAGCTAAAAAAAATTTAAATTTCCCCTCTAGAGAATCACCCGAGACCCTTAAGTACCGAGTTTGGAGAAAATTGCTCCAGTGGCTTAGGATGTAGATCGAGGTACAGACTTACATGACATACATTGTCAGACCCACTTTATTCGTCTTCGCTCGAATTCTATTTTTTTCCAAATGCAGGACTTGCCCTATAGTACCTATGTACATACATATATCGCTAGTAAAAATTTAAAGATATGAAAAACTGGACGTTTGGGGATGCGGCGCACCTAGTAAAGCTGCGGTTAATATTTGATATTTCATACATAATGGCATAAAAGGGCTTTTTAATTAACACAAAATTTAGATGATGTTCACTCACAGTTTTTTTTTATACAAATTAAAAATAGAAAACACTTAATTATTGACATGTCATTGAATTATTGAATTGCTGACAGTAAAAAATGCCGTTAGTGATTGGTAACCAGACACTCTATGTATTTGAAGTTAGACTTGATCATTGAGAGCGAAACTGACATATGAGGATAGAAAGAGAATCGAACATATTCACTGGAATGATTCTGTTTCAAATCAAAAAAAAAATAACTCACAAGCTACATTTTAATACCAATTAATTAAATTTGTTTATTCATGTTAAAAATAAATTAAAAAATTTCAATTATGCATTTCAATGAAAGCTATAACTGGACCCTAACTTTATACGGACTGTTTATTCAGATAAATTTTGAATGAGTATATGACTCAAATTGAACTTTAAAAACAATTTATAAAAATATTAATATAATTTATGGGTTTCCAAAAAAACACAACAGGCTTTGAAAAATTGTCCAATAATATACATGACGTAAGAATAAAAATGTTAATCATAGGTACCATGAAACACTCGCACACACGCGAATTATTTTGTTTTAGATTTTTTCAAACAATATAATTTATGTCTTTCGTGAAAAACCTGTTCACATTTTTATTGATTGGTGTTGACTTTTAACTGCATTGTTAATATTAGTTCTGTTAGAATTGTCTTTGGCTGCATTTAAGAGGGAAAGACAAATTTAAAATACTTATTTTTTAGAATTTTTGTATTAGAAGTAGGTTTTTAAATTATTGCAAGAACCTCTTTGTCATTTTGAACTAACCGTCTTCACTCCGCAATTTTATTTTGACATGGAATAGGAGTAAAGTCTCGACTTACATGTCAATTCGAAAAAACAACGAAATGTTCGCAGAATAGTAAAGTGATGTTTGTCAAAAATCTACTCTGTAATATAATAATCTATTCTCTTTCTTATATCCTATATCTACAAAAAAAACAAAGTTCAATTACTTGTCTCTTGTCTGTTTCCAACTTGTGGTTTAATTTGTTTGTAAATAATAGAAAATATTGAACAATGTTCCAAAAAATCATAAAATCATGTGAAAACTGAAGCTTAGAGGACGAAGTATGTATGTTTTTTTATAATAAAGCAAGACATAAGAACAAGCTGGACAATTCTATTTCTCATTCCTTCGCTAACCCTTCGATAAACAGCCACTAAGCCACCTGAATTAATTTGGTTGTAATTATACTAATAAATTTCGTTTCGCAACCTTGTAATTGAGTTTTTGTTTGCAAGTGCAACAAAATTAGAGATTCGTTATCATTTTGTTTGCACTGTTTCGGAAACTGGTGTTCGAACATTAGGCAGTTGTCCACGACAACATAAATATCGATGCATCATTGGATACCAATCTCGAAAAACCTTCTTGAACCAGCAGCATCTGGTTGATTTGTTAGCTGATTTTCTATATCCATCAAAATATCATTATTTTCATTAACAATAATAACTTAATAACTTAAAATTTTATTTTCTAACGCATTTATTTTTGAAGTCCGACAGACTTAAACAACCTTTCAATCGTTCTTCATGTTTAAACTCCAGTTTGTTGTTCAAACATGGGTTTAAATAAGGTGTGAATATCATTAATAGAAGTTTAGTGTAGAAAAGACACAATTAGGGGTGGAATCGACTAAGGTGATAGCTGACTGTCGTTTTGACTTAAGCTGTCTCTATCATATCAATAAGAAAATATAGAGGGAGCGATTGTCAAAACGACAATCAATTAATTGAGTGATCACTTACTCTTACGCGATACGGGTCCAGAACTTTTAAAAGAAATATGAATGTTGTTCATTTTATTTTTAAAAACGACCTACAATATTTTGCTCGCTTGAATTGATAATAAAACTTTAAAATAACTACAAATGGGCACTCGCCCCTGACTCTCCCTACTGCCATATGTAAATCAAATAATAATTTTAATTTTTTTTTCTTTTAGTGAACTTACCTGTAGATGATCCAACAGTGCTTCTAATCCTCGGTCACTGATCGACGAACAACGTAAACTTAACGAATGTATATGCTTAGAGGCCAAAGGAAACGAATGCACAACATCTAGTGCATCCTCATCAGTTGCTCCGACTAATGCTAGCGCATGGAATCCACGACGAACCAACGAATTATAAAGCTTCACACGATCATGATTCGGCACTATCCGTAACTCGCGACATTGCAACGTTGGCAATAGTCCCGACCAAAACCTTGGACTTCTATATAAAACATCACGCCATCGCGTACACACTTGTGCTAGGGTACGCCTCTCATAGGGATTAAAGTACAAAAATAGTTTCCCCAAAAATCGTTCATCTAGCAGGAGCTGTTCCATTGTAGTAATGCACGGTGGAGCCGCCACTTGCATTTTATGATGTTGCAGCAACATTTGCTGTTGCTGACTACTGTACGGATGATGATGTAAGTGCGGATTTGGAAGTTGTTTCCGTACTTGTTGTGGAGTTCCAGTTTGACTTTTCTGGCCGCTGTGTTGTGTGACATTTTGGTTTATAGTCATGTTTTGTTGTTGCTGTTGTTTTACTCCACCCACCATATTAGATGTTGTATTTCCGGTTATAGATGTCATATTTGGATGCGGATTCCCACCCGCTGGCGAGGCTAATTGTTGTTGTGGTGTATTCGCGGGCACTCGAGAAGGTTTATCCGGTTGATTATTAGCTGCAGCAGCTGCTGCCGCCGCCGCTGCGGCGTTACTATTATGAGCACTGCTACTTCCCCCACAGAGGGCGTTAGTGACACGTTCCATTACAGATGTTTTGCCACCACTACTGCCGCTACTACTGCTACTGCTACTGCCATGATGATGTTTCGAACGCAGTCCTAAACCGTTAATACGCTTTGACAACTCAGCCGAGGCACGTTCAACAACACCCTGTGCCGATATCGATGACATAATGTCGGTGTTCACTAGCAAAATAATCCTTAAAACGTTCAATTAACTTGATCACGCATAATTCACTCATTCGGCAAGATTTTATTTGTTAACGTTTAAATTCGTTATGCTTAATTTATTATACTTCTACACTACTATCTATGTTATTGTTGTTGTTTTCTTTTTCTTCAATTATTTTTGTGCACAGTAGACTTTTCCTTGAAAAAAACAACACACTTAAGGGTTGAAAAACCACGTAAAACTGTTTCAATTGTATTGCAAACAACAAAGGATTCAAGAACAAAAATAAAAAAAAACTTAACGAAACAGAAACTAATGCAAAAATGACAGCTCTGAGGATGGCTTTCTCTTATAATTTAATTCATTCCTTGGATTCTTATAACTTTTTTTTACTCATTGACATGGACTTTAATTGTCTTTTTCTTAACTTTTTTTGTAATTATAATTTTCGAGGATTTCCTTGTGAAAGAAAGAGAGAAATTATAAACTAACAAAAATAGAGTTTGCATTAAGAAGAGAAGGCATTGAAATAAAGCGACATTGCACAGTGGTTTCGCCCATACGACAAAAATAAAAAAATGAAAGAAATTGTTTTTTGTTTCAAGTGTATTTTTCTAATAGATTACGGTTCAATATTTACCGTTGCAAGTATTTTGACATACATGTCACGTGTTATCTGATTTATTTTCGCTTTCAAAGTGAGCCAAATATTTAATTTTTTGTGAAAATAAATTTAAATAATTGTGAGTAGTTTGAAGTGAATTTTTTTAAATAAAAGTTATATTATTGCAATTTTTTCGCAATGGAATTACAAAAGTAAGGTATTTAGAGTATATTATTAATTCGTTGTCAATATTTGGATGTTTGGTTTATAATTAATGTTAGTAAAACCGTGTACCATTTTAGTGTTTTTTGTCATTTTGTTCAATGTTTAAATAAAGTTTTAATATAGTAATTAGCCACACATAGCGGTAAAAGTCCTTGTGTTGTATAGAGTGAATAATCAGCTTTTAGAAAAACTTTATCTTGGCACCCACAATCACCCACAACCAGCACAATTAATGCTTTAGTTTCACGGTTTTGAGCAAAAACGATTCCTTTTTTCTGTACAAATTTTCTTTAGGGACGAAGTATTTTTGCTTGGTATCAAGAAAGAATATCTGCGAAATTTGGTCAACGAAAAACGACGAGTTGGGTGAAAAAAACCCAGTTTTTCAATACCGTTATGGATAATATAAGTTAGGAATGGGAAAAACCGGACGGTTAAAACCGAAACCGGTTATTTTGTTTCAATTTATCCGGTTTTCACCGAAAATTTTTTTATCTCGGTTAAAACCGCTGTTTTTTTCTAAAATCCAATAACCGAGAAAACGGTTATTTACTTTGGTACCACAAAAATTAAAAAGTGTAGAAAACGTCTTTGAAACAAAATCTCCTTTTCTCATAAGAACTGCACTTTTGTCATTTTGTGCAACATGCGACGTTATTCACCACTTCCATCTTTTCTTTTATAGAGTAATTAAGTGTAGTGGTAGGAAAGTGAAATCGTTTGAAACTAAACACTATCGCAAAATTGCGTTTTATTGGTTTGTATATTAATGTGTAAATGCAATAGTGTGGAAAAAATACCGTGTCCGCTTAAGGAAATTCTACATGTACATTCTACATTCTACAAATGTAACCAAGTAAGTAGGCGTGTCAGTGGGCTGAAATTTTCTTAAGTGATTTCTTATGCTGTGTTATATCATATCTGAAAGTTTCTTTACAATCGGACATGTGGTTCGAAAGTTATTGAATTATGACGTCGTCTCCATACAACCCAAACCACTGTGCATTGTGGTGTTTTCAAAAGACCCGGAGATTTAATTAAAATTGGATGAACGACTTATTCTATCAATTCTTTGTTATGTTGTAAAACTAGATGTAGAATTGGGTACAAAGTTGGATTGTAAAATGATTATGTATGAGGGGAATTTATAATTTAACACGTTAATGCGATGGATAATTAAGTATATGACTTTTAAAAGAGTATGAGGTCTTTTTCAGGTTAAATATAAAAAAAGACTTTGAGAGAAATAATGAATAGTACAGTTAATGGCCCAAGAACTTAAAAAATGAGCATGCATATTTGAATTGAAAACTAATCGTATTCATACTTAAACATTTCAGAGCTTCTAAACCAAAACCCTATACAAGATTTGTGTGTTAAAGTATTTGAATTGATATTTATTGTCAACTGTCAAATTTACTGTCACTAGGAACAGTGGTGGTGAAATCGGTAAAAGAATGTGAAAAACGGAACAAAAGATTCCTTTCCCTGTTAAAATCGTGACTTCTCACTTCTCCATGACAATAGTTTTGTTGGTGAAATTAGAGAAGGGAAATTGATTCCTCATATCGTAGTAAAAAACCACCACCTAAGCAAATCGATATACAATCGATATAAGTAAAAACCGATTATTAAAAAACTAAACATAAACTATTACAGGTATTTTAAAGCAACAATTTTCAAAAAACAATTTTTAGTGAAAGAAGAAGATGAAAACTTTAATTAGACAAATTAAATGATTTTTTTTCACGTTTTTCAAGTGAATATACCCAAACCAAGTATTTATGTAATGTTAGTTCTGTTAGCCAGTTTCATAATTAGTTCCTTTTTGTTTTCATTAAACAAAATTAGTTTTAGGTCTACGATAAAAAATATTTAAGTCAAAATAGTTAAATATTTCGCTTGCCTTACTGGTTGATATATACTCAGTCTAATGTGTAGATAGTATCATGCTCCAACAGTGAAACGGGTTTTTTCATCAGAAAATTCCCTTTATTCAAATTAACTCCATTTAAAATGCAATTTTACAATTTTATTTTAAACCGAATTACGAGTATTCGCGAAGGCATTCAATCCCTGAGATGCATGTTGTATATGTACAGTCATACATATATTACGTAACTTTTAAATAAAACTTAGTTTCCGCCTTCGTCATATTCAACTTTTTTTTTAATAAATGATCCTATTTTAGTTTACCTCCATCCATTTAACATGTAGGCAACATAAAACTCAAAACAACATGTTGTTTTAATTCCACGAGGAATAGCCCTTTGAATTCTTTTTCTCTCGTTTTATGTTTTTCTTGTGAACAAGGTGGATATGTATGTGTATTATGTTTTGCAAGGCTCCCTTGGAAACTTTTGCATTTCAATAGAATTTTTCTGAAAAATATACGTTTATACAGAGTTAATTTAAAAAAAAAATACAATAATTGAAAAAGAATTTAAAATAATTAACCTGGCTGAGTGGAAAAGTCTATTGAGCTAACGTTTTTCATAAAAATTCTCTGCAAAAGTTCACTGTAAGGCAGAGAGAGAAATGAGCTCTGTTAACAAGTATACATACGGAGATTAAGTGAATAGTTATACTTCAATAGTTTTTTCGTTGGTTGTAAGTATAAAGTTTTGAACAGATTTGTTTTTTGACTTAATTATACAATTCATCATCATCAAGTGCTCCATCGACAATTTTTTTTTTTTTTTTCATTTTAAAACTCTATAGATCCGACAACTATTCTTCCCATAAGGACGTTCCCACTATAGATATTCGGACACTTTCTTGATATTCTCATTATTTCTTGTGAAAATATATTTTATCGTAGCGAGGCAAAAGCATAGCGAGATAGACACACATTAGAGATTTTGTTCCATCAATTTGACTAAGGAGGAGGAGAAACTGAGTAAGGTTTAGCAAGAAGATAATTTATCAACCGAATCCAAAAAAAATCAGTGTTACCTGTTTTTATTGATAGAGTTAAAAAATTGCACTCAAATTTCTAAGAGTGCTGAGATCTCCACCTAAAGAAACCTAAGATACAAAATACTAAGATGCCAATACTTCGTACGTTGTTTTTACGTTTATGTTTTTATGTCAGGCTTGCAAATCAATGGTTGAAAATGAATGCTAAAATTCAATCGAAGTCGATATTGATTTGCAATTCAAACCTCTTATTTATTTATAAATTCGATTTGTAGCGAAAATATGAAAAGTTGCCGTAAGCTGGACTTACAACCAAGAAAGAAAGAAATATTTTCCGAACAATCGACAATGGTGGTCATAAAGGGTTGTTCAATTGACGCGGGTAGATTTTGACAGCCTGTGGGGGCCATGTTGTTTTGGGGACATCTGTCAAATTTATAGTTTATTATTCAAATACTGACCACCATGGCACGTTACATGATTGAACAGTACGTCCAAATGATAAAATTTTATTATAAAAATGAGTGTTCGTTAGACATGGTGCCCAAGGGGCTCAAACTTCATGACCATTAATAACGCTGTTTGTTCGCTGACTGGGCTTATGGGTGTTTGGAAGACCCTATCACCTTTAGCGACGAGATACATTTTCGGGTGGATGGATGCGATATGGGGCGACACCAACTCACACAATAAGGTTTAACAGGTGAAAATACATCCTCAAAAATTACCGTTTGGTGTGGATTTTGGGCCAGCGGCGTCATTGGTCCCTACTTTTTCGAAAACGACGTTGGTTAGGCGGTCACGGTCAAAGGCGAGCTCTATAGAATAATATTAACCAATTTCTTATGGCCCTTATTGAACCATATGGACCTAGACGACAGCAGGATGGCGTGGCGTTACGTCCCATAAACCGGACATCACGATTGACATTTAGCGTGAATGATTTATCGCTCGCAGAGGTGTCTTGAATTGGTCACCAAAGTGATGCTATTTGACCCCGCTAGACTTTTTTTTTGTGGTATCTCCTGAAGCCGGTTAAGTTAAGTTTCCTTAATTTGCGGGTCTATGCCAATAAACCACAATCGACCGATGCCATTAATATGAACATAACACAGACGTCCGCTCAAATTCAGCGTTTCATCGCAAGAAGCCAAGACAGCCGTTTGAACGATGTCATATTCTATACATAATGGTATACATAAGTCTTTCTAATAAGAAAAATATTTTGTTTATACCTCACAAACAGCTTGTTTTATTCCATTTCAACATCTACCCACCCTTAAGTCGTTGTATTTTTTCTCGGAAAATATCATTTCAATGGACGCGAAAAACAAATGAAAACTAAAACTTAAAACTTGTCGTAAAATAATCATTATGAATTTTGTATTTAATGTATATCATTATTTAAAGCTGAGCAATGAATTCAAATACACCAAATGTCAGCATTGAACATTATAAACAACATTTTAACTGAAATCTAATGATATGGCTTTCAACAGTCAAGTCATAGTTTTCCCTAAAATTTGCATACGATTAAATGGCGGTAAGGGCTTGATACATACAAAGAAGATAATTTCAAATCTAAAATTAATTTTATCGTTGAAATATGAGTTCCGTAGGTTTTAAGCTAATTGACCAATTTGGTCAGGTATAATTATTATGGTAGGTTCCTATGGTGCTGGCGAAAGAAATAACTTTTTGGCAACCGAGATGAAGTTTGGAATTGTGAAAATGAAATCTGGAAAAAACAGAACACTTTAAATTATCCAAACCACCAACAAACCGCGTTTTAAATGAAAAATTTAAGTTACAACATCTTATTTTTCCAATTTGGAATAAGCTTTACAAGAAAATCTTTTACTCTGTTCAGAATTTCATAAATATTTGAATATTTAACCTAAAAGCAGCCATTCTGGAAAAATGCCAAAAACTCTTTAACATAGAAATTATTCAATGTCACAACTACGACAACTTTTGAATTCAAAGAACCTTTCAGTTAAGGCATAATCATATCAAAGTATCTAAGAAAAAATACCCCAAAAGTCATTTTTACACTTTAAGTGTTTAACTTTTCTCTCTGTCAATCAACTGTCAAAAGATAACAACACACAAAAGCCATTCAGATTTAAATATATATTAAAAGATATATTTACATATGTAAAAACACTCTTTTCCATCTAAATGTCTTTCAAATATACCATTTATATTGATTTGTCGATTTTATAGCTCACAAATCACAATGACATGAAAGGCAAAATAATGTCGTCCTTCCATATAAATTTGGGTACACGTTTCTTATTTGTTCCTTCTTCTCAACAACAACAACGATATTTCAGCAGTCAGGGTTGTTTTCATCCAACCATCAAGATCTAAAAGTAAAAAAAACCTGCCCCAATTCGATATTTGCAAAAACGTTCTATTTTACTTTGTATAAAAATTCTTATCAAGAACATTAAAGTAAAAGTGGGAAGGATTTTATTATCAAAAATCAAAGATTCAGTGGATTTTCTTCCCGAAAATAATTCTATTTCGATCATAAAAAAGTTCGTAATAGCAATAATAATAATAATAATTCATTCACTAAAAAAAAAGAAACAACACAATCAGATGATTTTTCCCTTTTCATCCTTTGCTTTGCTTTTGCGTCACATTCTATCGTTCCCTCTTTCATACGATAGTAACTGATGTGATGTCTCGTGAGTCGTGATTCATAGTATGATACCTTCTCTCTAAGTCAGTGTGTAGTTGTATTCATAGAGAATTAAGGAACACCAAAAAAACACCCCCCGAAAAAAGCACAAAAACAAAAAGTGCTATAGCGAAACCTCCCCTAAATTGAAGGAAAATCGATTTTTTTCATCATAACGAAAACCCCGAAATTTTAAAGAGAAGGAGAATTGAAGCCCGTTAACACCACCAAAACATGGTTCACGTTTTTACATATTCAGTATTAAACAGAACTTGAAAATCATCCATAATTTTTGACAGACAAACCTTCGTTCAAAATATCGTAACCGATTCGATAAGACTCTGTCTGTCAGATATAGTTAGTATAAATGTATATAGTAGCTATATTGAAGAATGTAAACTGCCCTTTAAGCGAGATTGCTAATGGTTCCGATGGCTTGTTTTTGGAAAAAGCAGTGGGACAATTTTAACTTAATTCTCCATGTTATTACAATACTTTCGTAGAAAACCATGAATGTCATAAAACTGCTGATTTGTTCTTATACATATAAATTAATCCTGCACACATGCAAACTCAGTTTGTGCTTGTAGTAGTTCTATAATTTTAGGGAATGGGATGGTAGGGTGTTTCCAAAACAGTTTTTCCTTTTTTTGTATGTTTTTCATCTCCGAAAAAATTGTTAAAGTAGGCGAAAATTTCCCCTAATCACAGGACAGAACAAAAAACTATTAAATGTCCATTTTGAATGAGAAAAGTGTCGTTTTATTTCCATTTTTATTCTTGTTTATCACTTTGTTATCCACATACAACTTTCAAAGTAACAAATTTCAATAAACAAAAACCAATTATGCAAAATATAAGGGAAGAAAAATATTGTAAAGGTAAGAACCGTTTTTTAACCGTTTTCCGAATCGTACGCGTTCCTTACAGACGAGCTCTCAAAACAATACTGCAGTAAAAATAGAGTGACGAGAAGGATTCTTAAAATCGAGCATAAAAAAGCTCTTTCGCTTGTGGTTTGTGTGGAATTCGAAGAAAAGTCAACACTTTTATAATATTCCATTGTGCGCCGAGACAAATCGAGCCATATGGGATATAGTCGTATTTAAAAAGAAAGCAGCTTTTTCGAAATGTCAAACACCTGCGCAGAAAACAAACAAAAAAAAATTAAAGAACTCGTCATTGTCATGCACTCGTAATAGCTAGGGATGAAAACTAAGGGAATTTCTCTCTGCGCTCATTTCATTGAGAAACATTCCTTCGATATCCAGATCGAGGGCGCAAAAGTAAATCTAGGATGATGATGCTATGTCTGCTTTAAATATAACCAAAATAGGTGGTGGGACGCCAGGAGCGAGTTCAGAAAAAAGAAGAAAGAAGTGTGCTGTGACAGGATATTCGATAGAATAAATTAATATTAAAGCTGACGAAACGACAAAGTAGAGTGGGTAGGATTTGCGTATAGTTTTATTTTTGATTTATGTAATATTTGTGAGACAAAAAGGGAAATTCCTGGAAGAAAAAAACTTGTTATGTCTGTGTGGAATGTTACTGAGATGAAAGATTTATATACTAGGACTTTTGACCTTTCACTTTTTGATAAAAAACTTCATTAGCTAAATCAAAAGTGTTTTTCTTTTCTTTTTTTTAATGACATTAAAAGTTTTTAAGTGAATTTTTTTTGTATAGAATACTCTTTTTACTAATTAATAATTCTGTTGATAAAAATACCTTAGTAAAAAGAAAGTAGGGGTTGCATTAATGACCTTGAAGAGCCCGACGGGATAAGCAAACTCATGACCTGCGATACCACCGCTATCGGATAATAATTTGGCCGGATACCAGATACCCGGTGTGTGGCAGAGCCGGATAGCCGGATATTTGGCTGCCGGATACCTGGTCGAATGAAATACATTCTGCGGTGAATGAATATAACAGTTATAAGAACAGACCAAAAGAAACTTGAAAAAAATCCATACCCCGTAAATTGCAGATGAATAAATAAATATTTGCATGGAGTTTTTTTATATTTTGCAAGCACTTAAAGGGTTATGAGTTCTCTTTAAATATTTAAGCACAGTGTGGGCGTTTTAGAAAAGTTCGAGAGGATTAAAAAGGATATCAGCGAAATCAAGCATCATTGCGCGCGGTTAGTACTTGGATGGGGGACCGTTCAAATACCAACCGTGTGCTGTTGACATGTGTTTCTTCTGTTGTTCTTTCTTTGTGTGTCTCTGATCTGTCGTATTGTCTAAAGCCGATGGCCTCAGTTGCCAGTGCTTTTCTGTGTCTCTACTCCGTAGATTTATCTACGGTGTAGTGTAAAATGTAATGTAATGTAATGTAAAAAGGATATATCGATGTACATTAGATTTGAATGTCTGAACATCGCAATGGGAAGGAAATATTGGTCCGAGTAAAGCATTCAACATTCGTGTAGTGCTGCTAGAGAAATAATCTCTGAATTTGACAGTACGGTCGAAGTTGGGCTCAAGGCTAAACTGATGGACATTCCCTGAAGCGCGAGTGATACGTTTGAACCGTTTAAAGGGAGGAATGAAAATGGCTATTTCACTAGAACTCTGTTTATAAAAATAACGGCAATATACGAGTAACGCAAGATTAAGAAACATTGCGGTGGAGCTCGAGAGATGCAAATGTGTCTGTTATAGTTATGCCATGTATCATTTTTAATTGGATTCTGTAAGGTGGGTTATTGGAGCACCTGCCCCATTTATGTGAGTTATACTCAAGCTTTGAACCAAAATAAGCTTTATAGATAACAGCCGGATCAGATTCTGGCATAGACGAAGAAAGCCTAAACACAGGGCAGCGTTTTTGATCACGTCGATTATGTGGTCACTCCACACAAGGTGGTCTGCGATTCACATACTGAAAACTGAAAGCTGTTCGGTTTCCTTAATGGGCAAGTTCCGCTTATGGAAAGCGGCATGGGGGGTAGGTTGCGCTTTAACAACAGGAGAAAGCATTGAGTTTTTGGAGTATTAAATTGTACTGCGCTCGTCAAAAAAAAAAAAAAACAATTTAATGGATTAGAAGTTTCAGAGAGAAGATCATTGATGAATACGAGAAAAAAATTCGGAGACAAAATGGAGCCCTGCGGAACACCATCACTTGACTATTAATTTTGCAACAGTCATGTCAAACTCTATCAAAATATTAATGTAAAAGAATACTTAATCCTGTCTAAGTTTCTCAGGATTCAGTTTAAATCTACAAATTTGGGTACTTGAGTATACTGCACTAGAAACCCCTTGGTATAATACTTGGTATAATTGTTAGCGCGTTGGACTCTAACGCAAAGGGTCTTGGTCGATTCTCAGCCGCTGCAAAAAAGTTTTTTATAGGTATACAACCTTTTGCGAGGAATTGACAAATCCTCCAAGAGTATCTCTTGTCATGAAAAGTGCTGCTGTTCAGAATCGACAGAAAATTGTAGGTCCCCTTCATTTCCCCAAACACGAACACAGAAATGGTTAAGAGTTTTAAGTCACTAAGTTAAGGCTCTCTATGAGCCTAGATGGCCTCTAATACATTTTTTTGTGTATATACTGCATTAATGCCAATACAATATTCAAAATATGGTTTATATATGGTCAATAGGTCAATCAAGAGGTTTTAAACTTATACTTACTTACTAAAAGCTTGGAAGGTATGAATTAATACAAACTCGCAGAAATGCGTTGAAATAGTTCACTTTATTTTTTAACACATACTTATTCGGAGTGATGTGATGCCCATTTCAATTTATTTGAGTTCGACAAACAAATGTGTCGCATTTGGGGCTCCGAACACAAAATATGTAGTAATACTCGCAGACAACTACAACTTACAACAGTTTTTTATTGACATTTCAGTGAATGGATTTTGATGAACTTATTTGCTTAAAATTGACGCTGCGCCTAAAAAAAATAACACATCAGTATTTGTTAAATTAACTTGGAAATTGATGTACATTAATTCTAAGCACCGTCGAACACCAGTTGCCAACTTCAACGTGACGAAATAGGTCGAACTTCGTTTCCTTGGGTACCGAGCCCTACGTTGGATTCCTTAGACCGCGATCTAGCGGACTTGGGGCTTTCAATTAGGTTCATGGAGCATACTGACCGAACGAATTGCTGCTTGAGCACAAGTCAACAAGTGGTTGTCCGGTTGGGTGACTGATCCGATTCCTGATGATTGTTCCGAAGCCATCACACGTCATACCACAATAGCAGGACACATCAAACCCAATTTTATCCTTTTTTAATTCAATCCAATCCAAAAATTCAATAAAAATGGAGCAGTTCAGGGCTAATTAGGCCACAGGGCTAGGCTGCCTTTGATCGATATTTCCACTACTTACCTTCAATTTCATCATTTAAATATTCTTTTTTTTTTTCGGGAAGTAGAAAAAAAGTTCCACACCTGGGGACTGACAGGCCCAAACCTCAATTTACGAAAAATTTACTGCACATATAACTGATATGTAGGTGAAGGTGGCCTAAAATGTAAAAGTATTTATAGTATTTAAATTTCAAGAACTCTTCAAATTCGAACGATCAAAATTGTCCGGGTAAAATGGCATAGTGTATGCCATTTTACCATTGCATTGCAAGTAAACCAACTAGGCAAGTAAACTGAAAACCATTTTTAATTTAATTTAAACTTTATTTTAAACAAATCATAGTTCAAAGTAAAATAAACATAAACAATACTCAACAAAAATAAAATCAAAACCACAATTCGTTTAAAACAACTTTACTTAAAACAAAATTAGGAAAAATAGAAATTATAATAATACTTAATTATTGCAAGTACTTTTTTTTGACGGCATTTAGGGCTTTTGTTAATGCATTATCAGTCCAGGACTACCTCTCTGTACATCGTTTATATTTTTCAACCATTTTCACTGTAAAGAAAATGAAAATGTAAGGGTAAGTATAAAATGGCACACTATGCCATTAGTATGCTTAGTAGGCCGTTTTGCCCATCTAGGGTTCTTTTATTTAAGTTTTAATTCCGAACACACTGAAATGGTTATATGCCAACTAATTTCAGTAAATTAATAAGAAATACTTACATTAATCTACTGTTTTCTCCAAAATTGAATGTTTTTTATAATTTTTTTTGTCAACAAACTTTTTGCAACATTTTATTGGTTCTACTTTTGTAGATGACTAAAGACAGTTTGACCTGTAAAATTTCAAACAATAGCTTGAAGCTGCTAATATTTTGTTAATGTCAGTAATGCCAGATAAACTAAAGAATTGTGTTACCAAAACCTTCTAATTTTATTCGAATCTACAATTTCTAGAAAGGGGGCCATTTTAGGCCATATTCCCCTATAGTTTTATTTTTATTTGATGATCCATTAAGATCATTAGTGATAATAAAATACGGCTACTGACACCATTTGCAAAACTAAAAAGCCATCTATCCGCCATAGTTTAAACTATTTATGGATCATGAAACATGAAAAGTAGCGATTGGCACTTATAGCACATATTATTTAGATGTTTTCAGTTATCTGCCCGTTCTTTAATTTAAAAGTTCACCGATCTTTTTCTTGTAAATCGTTTTTGTAATTCAATTCTATTCAATAGAAATAAAATTCCCGGACCCAATGCAAACATCCCATAACAGCTGTCACCAAGTTAAATACTATATAAATCATTTTGTTACACCCTGTCAAAAATTTGTCTTTGTGATGGCGCGTTCGGTGAAAAGTCTCGCGAATAGTGCTCAACACTAAAACCTTAAACTTATTTCTATAAACCTTGAATTTTATTCCAAAAACTACTTCATCAATTACTTTAAGTCTCCCTTCACCATAGTTATATGCTATTTAAGCATTTAACATTACGAATCTTGTGATATTTCAATCTGAAGAAATCAATTTAGAAAATCTTATCCAAGGTAAGTCGACGTTTTCACATTTGACACTTGCTGCCACCATACCGCAGCAGCATTGCTTCCCGTATTTCCACCATCGCTGTTGTTTTGAAACTGATATTTTGTTGTTTTGCCGCCGTGTATCTGTGGTGAATGGTGAAATTTCGCGTGTTTGTTTTTTAGAGAATGTGTAGACTCATTTGTATCATAAGCACTTGTGCGCAGAAGCTGTGGTGGAAAAGTTGACAATATAATGTTGAGTGACTGGTAGATAGGGTGTTCAATTTTTTAATTAAATATTTTTATATTTTAAGGCAAAATGTCGAACACAACAACAACTGAAACTAAATATGTGACAGAAGTACCAAGTAGCCTTAAACAGTTAGCTAGATTAGTTGTTAGAGGCTTCTATTCGATTGAGGATGCGTTAATCATTGACATGCTCGTGCGAAATCCATGTAAGTTCATCTAGATCTTAATTCCTTTGTTAAATAAAAAATAACACTAAAAACTAAATAGCGTTAAAATGTTGTTTATCCCTAACTAAATTTTCAAAATTAGACTAGGCGTCAAATTAAATGCACTTTTATTGGAATTCCCACGGCATATCATTACTAATTATGTTTTGGATATTTTTACAATTTTTCATACATTAAAGGCATGAAAGAAGATGATATTGCTGAATTGCTACGTTTTGAAAAGAAACAAATGCGTGCTCGGATATCAACCTTGAGAAATGATAAATTCATCCAAATACGCTTGAAAATGGAAACCGGACCCGATGGCAAAGCCCAAAAGGTCAATTATTACTTTATAAACTACAAAACGTTTGTAAACGTTGTCAAATATAAATTGGATTTAATGCGAAAACGTATGGAAACCGAGGAACGTGATGCGACCAGCCGTGCAAGTTTTAAGTGTACTAATTGCAATAAAACCTTCACTGATCTAGAAGTAAGTATTTTTTAAATACATATTCTCTTCTCAGACCTCACGATTTTTAAATCACTTAGGCTGATCAACTTTTTGACTTTGAGTCGCAAGAATTTCGATGTACTTTCTGTGATAGTGCTGTGGAAGAAGATATGTCTGCTATGCCAAAGAAAGATTCTCGTTTATTGCTGGCGAAGTTTAACGAACAACTGCAACCCTTGTATGATCTCCTAAGAGAAGTCGAGGGTATTAAGTTAGCTCCAGAAATTTTGGAACCCGAACCAGTTGATATCGATACAATTCGAGGGTAAGATTAAAATTTAATAAAGAGAAAAAAATATTTAAATTGTATTTTTAGGCTCAATAAACAAAACACAATGCGCCCTGATGGTCAAGCATGGTCCGGAGAAGCGACCAGGAACCAAGGATTCGCTGTGGAAGAGACTAGAGTCGATATTAGTATTGGTGGTGATGATGCACCAGAAGTTAGTGCCGAACGAAAGGCTCGCCCAGTATGGATGACGGAGAGTACAATCATTTCCGAAGATAATTCTGAAAATGTCGATACAATCCTTGAGCAAGCTGCACAGACTTCAAGTCAGCCAACATCAGCAGCCAGCGCATCGAATAGCGGGCGTAATCGAAAGGAAAATGAAGACATAATGTCTGTGCTGTTGCAACACGAAAAACAACCTGGAAAAAGTGATACAAATTTGAAGGGACTGAGAAGCAATGCAAATTCAAGTGATTCTAGTGATGATGAGAAAGATATTGAAAGTGCTACTATTCGTAAGTAATACTATTATTACAAGGGAAATCGATTTCACAACAATTTTATTATAATTTCAGCTAATATTAACCAAAATAATTACATTAATTCTGAATCGGAAGATGATGATGCACCAGTAGTTCATGTGGGAGGACGTCCATATCCAATTGATACTATAAATGATGATCTTATAGCTCAAATGAGTCAACACGAGAAAGAAAATTATATTTTAGTTTATCAGGAACATTATAGCCATATGTATGATTAATATTTTAAAAAAAATCTCTGAATAAAACATGATGTCTGAAATAAAAAAAAAATATATTTCTTTTGAAAAGATAAATTAACACTATGATTCTAGCAAGGCTAACTAGGTCAAGTTTCCGTAATGAAACTGAATATATTTGTTTTTCTGAATTAGTTTTACCTCATAAAATATCTACAACTACTGCCTTACCTTGCATCTTAATTAATTTGTTCAAAAAAAATTATTGTACGAGACTACGAGTTTTTTAATATATACCTTCCATTTCTGTGAAGCTTTTTCGCAAATCTCAGAAAAATGGTTTGGTGAACGTCTTGCAAGTTGAAGTACAAAATTGTTTGTAGTGTCCCTTTTTCTTTAAGCTTTTTAAATTATTTGAATTAAATGTCAATACAGTACAAACAGAAGCCCAATGGTGCATCAGTGTTCTAAAGATGCATCTGGTTATACTTTAAGAATCAAAAGGTGGTTTCTGGACCACTAATGAAAAGAAAACAACGCCTTTTTGAACGAAACCAATCAATGCCCAATCAATAGTAGTAAATGAAAGGCTCTGAGAAGATTTTAATGTAAAACAAATCGGAGCACTAAACTGTGAAATCAAATTGAAAATCTATCGGATTACAAGATGGTGATTTTCCATTTTAATATATTTTCAGTTTCCTTTTAAGCCTAGTATACAGTTCTTCTAAAAAAAAAACCAATGCATTTCTTATGGGAGAGTTTTTTCCCGAAAAAAAACTTTTTTCATTTCACCAAACTGTAAACCAAAATCGAAAAAAAAATTTATACTCACCACGATTTTTTTTCACGCAAAACAATGTGCATCCCATTGTTTTGACGGAAAAAACTTACAGAAATTTTTTCATGAGAACAAAATTTTTTTTTCACCACTCATTTTTTTTTTCTTCAAAAAGAACTGTATACTAGGCTTTAAGAACCACCCTGCAATACAGAAACAACAGCATCATGTTTCAGACTCAAAATCTATGGAGTGGTGAAAATAGAAACATTTGTCAAAATGGAACAGCTGATATATGTGCTGTCAACAAATTACCTGCTCCCCATCTTTATTTTTCAATTTCAATAATTAAATTTAATTATTTTTTGCTTTTTGTTTTTCTCTTATTTGTATTATAAAAGCAGGTCACACTAAACCTTATAGATAAGCAACAATGTCTATTGTAGATAACAATAGTAATCAAAGGTAGTAAACAAAATACAACTTATATTAAATTATTTCAACGATAAGATGTTTTTGATAAGATGCTTGGTAAATTGGTTCATTTCACTTTTTAGTTAAATTTCATTATTTCTATTGTGTAGTCAACATGATGAATATAGTGCCTCTGCAGATAGAACTTCCACAATATCTGAAGACACTCAATCATTGGCCAGTGTTCAGATGGCAGCTGGTTTGCTTCAAATTTACGAACCACCGTTGATTAAAGTGCGAAACCATTTGAAAGAATTGATGTAAGTTCATGTATGAAGATATGCAGAAGGTTCAAACTTAATCGTTTAATTCCTTTTTTAGTGGCAAACAAAATAAAATCTACATTGATCTCTCTACAGAAAAATACAGATATGATAATGTAAAGATCGCCGGCTTACAAGAGATGGTATGTGTTTTTAGATGCGTGTTTGGTTTTTCTGTCACTTTTTTAATTTGTATCCTGGGAAATATACCTATTTAAATGGTCCCTCTTCTTTTTCAATTCGAAGTTTGAATGTAAAGTAGGTACATTTTCTTTTGATCTTTCCCTATACAACTGCTTGTAGTACTTGTGCGCGAAGTATGTCAATCCTGATGAACATATCACATTCTATTATAATTTTAGAAAGATTATCTAATATTAGTCTATGTTCTTTGGAGGAACTTCCCTTTTTGTTTAATATTGATAATGGAAAACAAAGGATTCTTCATGAAATCCAAGTAACTTATTTCTGTGAAGATATCACACAAAACCGTTATTTTTGTTCATACTCGGTCGACAAAGAAAATAAAGTTCCGCATATAAAGCTATGATTTCTTGCTTTTATGTGTCTTTTAACTCTATCAATATCAATACTTATAATCGTGATTACCAACTGTGGAATAAATTAGTCACATCAGGAGACAGAGAAGATGAAGATATTTACCATTACAAAATAAGATTAAATTCTATATTATTTTTCCAAACTTTACTGAAAGTTAGCGGATTCGTTTTGTGATATTTTCTATTTTAGTTTTACATTAAGTCTTTTAACCAAAAAAATATAAGGACGTCTTCTTTAAAAAACTGGTGATAAGGATTCTCTTTTTTGGAACAAAAGTAACGGCATATATCA
The DNA here is from genome assembly GCA_963931855.1 of Philhelius festivus. Taxonomy (NCBI): domain Eukaryota; kingdom Metazoa; phylum Arthropoda; class Insecta; order Diptera; family Syrphidae; genus Philhelius; species Philhelius festivus. Next base: position 94,074,295 of record OZ007557.1, read on the forward strand.
TTTTATTGTAACTGTTAAAGAATTTGCTTATCTTTCTTTGTTGTTTTTTTTTTCATATTATTCGATATGAATTGTTTTAGTTCTAAAATATAAAATTTTCTTTTAAAATTAGTGTCTAGCAAATAACTGTTTTCTATATCATATTTTAGATGAACACAGTGAAAGTTTACAGAGAAAAGCTGCTTAAAATAAAGAAGCAAATGCAGTCAATCTATCAAAGAACAAAAGTACTTAAGGTAAGATTTTTCATACCTGATTAGTATTTATTAGTATTATAAGCATAAACAAATAAGTAAATAAATTGTTTATAAAAAGCGCGGACATAATCACTTTCGCAATTTATTGGAATTGATCAACATTAAGTGATTAAATTGGAAATTGATATTGGGAATATTGATCAAAGACGTGTCGATCGGTTGTGTAATTTTAAACGTTTAAACACATAATTGTTTAACCAATGTGCACATAGCATATAAAAAGTCGCACATACATAATATGTGCTCACAATCAAGCATATGAATGGTATTGACAAAAGTCAATACGCAATGCGTTAACTTTAATGTGTTAATCGAACTCAGGGCATCATAATCCTTCGGAAATGTATCTCCCTGGCGTAAAGTTAGTTAATTTTGTTTCTTTGTGTGTTGTCTTATTAATATTATCGTGAATCAAAAAAGGCAACGTTATCGTTCAAACGATATCGTCTGACGATAATCGAGTTACGGAATGACCCCCAGTTTAAAGTGCGCTATGCATTAAAAATATTTTTAATTGAACATATAAAAATGATTTTCATTTTGAAATAAAAAAAAATCGAGAATTATAGTAAACAATATAAAATTCAATCGACCAAATCAGCTTAGTTTTAATGGAAGCTACCAGTTTAATAGAATTAATAGAAATATGTGTTCTAATAAAACACATTCCTTATTCCGATAAGGAATATTGCGATATGAAATCTTAAGATACTTGCAAACTTATCTAAGTTCAAGTATTTTAATCAGAAAAACGCGACCAATATAAACTCTTGATAAAATACTACAAAGTGATCAAATCGTTTATAAATCGGTTTGGTAAGTAAAATCGATTTGAATTAAGTTGATCAGAATTACAACTAATACTTATATTAGTATTGTTAGATTATACGACTGATGACGAGAAAAGCCTGGAAGACTTTATTAGAGAAAGATAAATTAACACACTAGATTAAACTTCAGTAAAAGATTGGGTTGGTCTTTTTGAAATGACTACAACTCCAAGTCTATAAACTTGATAATATCATAAATGAATGAGGGAATAATTTTTGGGGTATAAGTGGACTACGACCGTTTTACCTATTTTGCCCCCGTATAGAACAGACTAAGATCGCTCATACTACAGCTCTTCCTCCAGACTTGCTTCCCTGAGAAACTTAAGTATATGGAGTATTTTCAAAGATTTTAATTCACCCTTTTTTATCTGGTGAGTTCCCAGATACATACCTAATTCTTTAATGTACAAGTGCATCACATCTATCTAATATATGGTCTGGTGTTTCGTCGTGATGATTCCAGAATCTACAAGTAGCACTGATCACCTGGCCAAGAATACCATCAATTATTCTGAGGTTGTTCCTGCTTAACCCATTACAGGATGTAGAGTTCTTGGTTGCAGCTGCCAGGAAGAATTTTGGCTCGTTCTGTCAGTATTTTTGATCTGATGGCCTCTCTCCGTGTTGATTTCATTTTTAATCTCATTAACTCCTATTTGCTGCTTCTGGGTGTCGATTACTTCGCCAGCTAATCTAATAGGTTTCATGTGTGGCAGAAGTTTATATATTATATCACAGAGAGTTTCTTCAACCTTTTCTAAGGCTGTTATAATGATGACATCAGCGAAACCAATGACGAAACGTATGAGTTGAGAAGAAAGACTTTCAAGTATTTCATCCAAAACGAGAATCCACAGCAAGGGTAATAGTACCCCTCTTCTTGTCATGACTTTCTGATTTTTTTTCTTTTTGATAATATCATACTTAAGATCTTGTTATTTTATTCAAAACTTTAATTTAACGTAAAAATATGTTTTGAGTTCAAAATTTTGAAATCTCTACAAATTCTTTTTGAAATATAAAATTGTTTACTTCATCATTTGTATTAATTTTTGTTTCAATTTATTTGAAAAACATTTTAATATGTTTTGTTATTTGTTTTTGCAGAAAAGAGCTGTAAATATTCAAGCATGCAAACAAAAGGAACTTGCCCGTAAACAACAAAAACAGCTACAAGAAGAAGCGCTAATTGGTAAACGAAATCAAAATTCTCAAACTTCATCAACAAGATCCGATAGATAATAATAGTAAAAGCATAGGTAAATTGTATACTTTTGTCTTTATTATAGTTGTATTAATTTCAATACACATTTATACACAGAAACTTGTACAAATATTAATCAATAAAAATGTCTTGTAAATACTTATCAGAAGAATGAAAAAATACATACATCTTTGTTACTTTGGTATTTTACTAAAACTAAAAATACTTTTTTTTTATTATTATTTTCTTAAATACAACATTTACTAAATAAATAGTATAGATCAAGATCAAAAGCCATGCTTAAAACTTAACTCATTAAAAAAGCTGAAAAGTTACATTTCTAAAAAAAAAACTTACGGTGTTATGCTGTCTTATGTTTTGTTTTGTTTTTAATCTTAAACATTAAAAGTAAAGCTAAGCTCAAACCATGTATTTTGCTCCAAATGTTTTAAAAATTAATTCCACCCATACATAATTTTGTCTAAAAAAGGAAATAATTTTTACGGGACAATATAGTACTCCTGTTCGTCGAGCATATGCATAGCATCGTTTGGTGCTGCATATTTTGCTGTAACTGAAAAAGAATTATTATTTTAATGTTTTGTCTAGTTAATAAAAAGTTTTTAAGGACGAAGGACAAAACACAACGTAGGTAAAGAACATTCAATCATAGACGGTACAAGGTTATTTTAGTTTTTATATAAATATATATTTGTTTATTTCTTATGAAAGTATAAATCCATTAATATTCTCTTAAAACTAAATGAATATCGATCTTTAGTTATGATTATCTTTAATATGATGAACCATTGACGATGAATATTCTTAAATTAAAGCTTAAACTATTTAAAAAATAAATGTTAAAGCTTAAATTATGATCAACCAAACAAAAAATCAGATGCAATGGGTAAAACAGAATTTGTGCAGTTTATTGGTAGATCAAAGTCAATTCAAAATGTAACATTCGGAAACTGGTTTTGGATCCCTGTAAGTATTTTCTTGATTAGATTTTTTCAAACGATAAAACATATTAAAATAAAAAGATCGTCGTTTCAAATACAAATATTATTACCTATTATGTGAAAAACTTATTCTATATATCATAAGTTTATTGCACAAAGTCAATAACTGAAATTGGATGATGGATTTTAACTTAATAACACAACACTTAATAACACTCTTACGAGGTTCATCGTAATTGGAAACTTTCACGAATCCCAAAAAAGTATCATCAATTTCTAATAATATGTTCGTAAGTGGGCTCCATGACACTTAATTAAATTAATAAAAATAGGTCACCAAAACAGGAAAAATTTATCATCAAGATAATAAATTCTTGAGCATCTTTAATAAGGACCATGTTATTCGTGATTTAAATGCAGGAGAAAAACACATTTGAATAGTATTATTGAAGAAATTCAAATATGTAATAGCCCATCCACAATGGCATCAAATACTAACTCTCTTACAAAGATAATGAACCAAGAAGTATCGGAATAATTCCTCCTCGGTGTAGAATAATATGGTTAAACTAAAAAAATAAAGACAATTTTTCTGGATAAATTGGAGAGACATAAATGTTTAAATAAAGGTCAACGTGTAATAACTTACATTCAATTTCGTCAATTGTCCAATCCTTCATACTGCAAGAAATGCAACATCAGATTTTACCCCGCAAAACTGTTCAAAATATAGTATGTCAACTAGTAAACATGACGGTACCTTACTATAATTTGTGATTCTACAACGGTTTGATGTTAGCTGCGGTTTTTTTTTTTGTCTTAACAGTAAAACATGAGACGGAAGTGGTAAGTTTTCTTTTAATATTATTAATCTGAATAAAATTACTGCTCTGATTTAATTGTGTATAGAAAGATTTAAAAGCCATTTATTACATAATTATAAAAACTGGTCGTAAGGCCAATTGAACTGTTTCTTAAACAATAGACGAAATAGAGCATTTGGTAAACTAAAAGCAGTTCTGTAGAACATAAAAACATTTTGTACTTCAACTCAAAAATGATTTAAATGCAACAATAAGAAGACACCCAATATAAACATTTTTAAAGAAACGACTCTTCTTTAAAAGAGTCCGATGGACTAATTTTTTGGATAACGGATAATTTGTGTAGACTACTTCCAGAACTTACTCGTAATATGATTTTTCTGCCATCAGCTGAAAAGAGCCGAAGCATCAAGGTTGGTTAGGGAGTATTCTTGAAAAATATAAAATCAATATTACGGAGTGGATATCATAATTCGCTAGAACAATTATGCGCACTTAGATGTCAGAGAAGTCATTTTGTATTTTTTAAATAGAAATATTAAAAAATGGTCAGGAAGTCTTTTACCTAAGAATGAAAATGATCAAGTGATTGAGAAGTATTGACAAAATTAAGTAGGTTTCAAAGAGAACCAGGCACATCCATGAATGAATATTGAGAGGGGGTTTGCACTGTGACCTAAAGATCAATTGTGCCCCACTTCATAATTTTACGTGTCTTTTCGTAGCTAATAAAATATTTAGACACGGAGGTGTTTATGCTACTTTCTATGTGCTAGGCAACTTTTTTCACCAGAAATATATTGTTTAAGTATAGATTGAAGAAGAAACGATGTCTAAAAAATAAAACGAAACTTTATTGATTGAGATCTGCATAGTGGAATGTTTTCAATAATGTGTGCCGCGTTGTCTGATATATTACTGGATGTAATTATACTCTATCTTTGTTATAAATTAAATGAATTTCTATTCAACAACCAAACCACATAAATAAATAATTTTTTTTATGAAAATCTAAATGTAATAGACAACAAAGAAGGTTCATAAAAACTGTAATTTTTACGAAGGAATTAAATATTTGCTTCTTATAGATATTTAAGGAAGTCTTTAGGCCTCAAAATAGTGCTTACTTCTTCAACAAGTATTGAGGAGCAATGAATTGGCCAAAATCGGATAATATCCTTTGCATGAAATGGAATTTTTCACCTACGGAATGTGATTAAAAGATACCCAAATTAATTTGTTGAAAAGTCAAACTGCAACCGAACAGATTGAAAAAAAAAATTCTTAAAACTTTTATATTACCTATCTTAAAGTCAAAGTTGCATTTTCAATATTGTTTTTGTTCTACCTTGAACAAATTTAAAATATACAACCTATGTATATATATAATTTGAACGATAAGCGTTTTATATTTATTTAAAAAAGTTTTAACCACCCTCTTCCCATACAAATTCTATTGGAAAAAATTGTTTTTCATAGTTAGAAGAAAAAAAAATTATTATTTTATTTATTCTAGTATACATACATAATTACATAATATAGAAAATAAATAGATTTTCCAGCTTGCAAGTAGCTCAATTGAAACTAGGCTTTTGTAGTCGTGAACGAACTAGTTAAAAAAGCAGCTCCTACAAGTGAGTTCATTTAGGTCAGTAGTTCATTAACGAACTGAAGTCTAAAGAGCTAACGAGCATGTGAATTTTTTTGTATTCACTTATATCCACATTTCACCTTATACTAATAAGGTTGCGCTGACTCAAAGCACACAAGTCGCTATCCTGCTTCTGCTTTGGCTTTAGAATGAAATTGTTTTTTTTTTTTCGAAAAACCAAACCGCAACGTCAACCACATGTACATATCTGTTCTATTCTCTCTCTTTTCTTGTTCTGCTCCCTCTACCTCTAGCTATACGCGAGTTACGTAAATTGACCCTACCAAAGGAAATGATGAGTCTACTAATCAAGACATAATAAATAAATTCAATCCACTTTTACGACAATGTAAATAAACACCTCATTTTCTTAGTTCTTCTGAAATAGCCATAAGTCAATTATCAGTACTAAGCATTAATTAATAATTAATAAACATTAATTATTAATATGTAGATTAGACTGGGCCAAAAAAATTGACTATTTTTTTTTTTGAAAGATATATCGAGAATATCATTCAGAATGACAAAAAAAAAATTCGTAAAAGTTTGAGCCCTTAATATCAATTTTAAGAGGGCTATCATCGCTAATTTTGATTTTTAGTCATAATTTGATGTTTTGCGTCAGAACTGACAAAACATTGAAGTAAAAAAAATTCATTTTGACTTACTTTTATATAAAATTAAATTCTCTACAAAAAAGGTCTAATTGAAAATTTTCGTCAGACAAGCCGTTTTTGAGTAATTAAGCTTAATAAATTGTTATTTTTCGTTAGTTACAAAATTCCAAATTAAAAAAGTAAAATCGAAGAAAAATAACAATTTATTAAGCTTAATTACTCAAAAACGACTTGTCTGACGAAAATTTTCAATTAGACCTTTTTTGTAGGGAATTTAATTTTATATAAAAGTAAGTCAAAATGAATTTTTTTTACTTCAATGTTTTATCAGTTCTGACGCAAAACATGAAATTATGACTAAAAATCAAAATTAGCCCTCTTAAAATTGATATTAAGGGCTCAAACTTTTACGAAATTTTTTTTTTGTCATTCTGAATGATATTCTCGATATATCTTTCAAAAAAAAAATAGTCAATTTTTTTGGCCCAGTCTAATGTAGATACATACTTTGATAATAATAAAAAATTCAGTTGAAGTAGATTACACCACCTTTGCGAGCTATAAATGACCAAATGATTTTGTTATTAAGTGCTTAATGCTACCAAAACGTTAAAAAAAAGAATACAACGAATATCGGTGATCGGAGTTTCTCAAAATCATTCAATTTAATTCATAACGCACACAAAGCTATTCAACACGGAATGCTCTTTATGCAATCTTTTCGAAAAAACCTACTTTTAACACGTCTTATCTTTTTTCCTGCACAAAAGCATCTGAATCCAGAAACAACATATACAAAGTCAACACTAACAAAACCGCCGTAAATCTATAAAACCCTATTGATTTATTGTCTGAATCAATTTTTCTAGGCGAACCTCCTACGTAATAATGGTTAGTGATTTTGATTTGGATTGTCACGCCGAATATCTGGCGATTTATTCCCAGTCCCTTACACCTAAGAAAAAAACACACATTTCAGGTATATTGCCCCTTGCGAGAGATTGACAAATTATTCAATATATCTCTTGTATTGAAACAGTGCATCTCATCACTACCATTCGAAATAGGCAGGAAAAAGTAAAACTGATAATAAGCACACGGGAATGTTACAGATTACTTTTTTACGTCTTCACAAACTGTGTCACAACCAAACCCTTTGCAGCTAGCTTTAGTTTAAGAAATAATTAATTTTGCAAATTACTTCAGGTTTTAGTATAGTAATAAAAATAATAAAATTCGTTTCTAGAACTGATATAGATAGCTTCTTAGAGCAAATTTTGCACACAAAACAAATTTAAAAGCGCAAGTAATTATTTGGGATTCAAATGGAATTTGCTATCGTCAAGCACTTTTATGAGAGTTATAAATAAGAACAGCCTTGGTTTAGAGTATAAGATTTATTTGTGATAATCACATGAAATAAAAAAGAATAACACTATTACCTGCTGTAAATCTAATTTGTAACTAAGTTACAACTCTGTCTCACCTTTGATAAGACATCATTTTTATACTATAGCGCACTCTTCATTACATCAGATCAAAGTTTAACTCATAAAATTCCATCCACCTACTAATTACGTGTATTTCTACTTTGTGACTAGTGTTATCATTGTAATAAAACTATTTTTTTTTCTCATTAACGCTACGCGTTGCATCCAGATAAAAATAATAATTCATTAAGTAAACAAAATCAAAAAAGAAAAACAATTTATAAAAGTGATAAGAATTAAATACAATCGTATATGCAACATAGTTTCTGTTGTGGTATTAAATTGATTAGTAAATCCATTTTCGTTCATGACTGATGTGGTTTAAATGTTTTAATTATATTTCTATAATACTTTGTTAGTAAAAAAAACCAGTTTCCCGCTTGCATTGATTAAAACAAAAACAAAATAAATATTATATAAATCCTTGAAAAAGAAAATCAACAAAAATAGAAAACTTATAAATAATTGTGTTTTTTTTAAGTAAATAGCAATTTAACGCAACTGTTTTAATATCAGTTTAAATCAATTTCTGTAAATTCATTTGGATCCATATTTACAGTACCCAACCCATTTTTCAAAGTAACATCTTTTTCGTCCACCACCTCCTTACTCTCCTTCACCCTGTTATTATCATTAGTGTTGACGCCTGTATGCTTACCACTATCTCTGTTGTTTCGAGATAAGACCCATTGTACTGATGAATGTACAAAACATGCAACTAAGGCACCCAGGCCAAATATAAGGAATGTTTTTGATCCCCCAACTGAATTGAACATGATACCACCAATGGAACTGCCAATAGAAACGCCAATACCTTCGAAAATTGCTCCTACTAGTCCCTGAAATTACAAAATGTATCATAGTTTATCAGGAGTTTTCATTTAAGCTTACTTGTAAAGTAGCTTCTGATCCAGCTGGAGCCACTATACTGGCATAAGATGCCATGGTTGAGTAAAACATTCCAAAAGTCACTCCGTCAAGTAGCTCAATAGGCAACACATACCATGGATTATCGAGGAACGAGTACAAAATGAAACGAGCTGCAAAGCCGAGCAATACTAAGCTCATTGCGTTCACATGACCTATTTTTTTCAAAATCCATCCGGAAAGGAAGAAGAATGGTAGTTCACCACCGAAACACTGGACAGCCATGACAAAGCCTTCTAATGTCTTTACTGAATCTCCCCCACAGCCAGCATGTTTTGCGCTCAGGTCTTCCAAATGCCAAAACAGAAAATTCCACACTAAGGCTGTACACAAACCAATGCTTATGCACCATAGGAAGAATACGACAATGCGAACGGAGAGAAATAGTTTTCCCACGTCTCGGAATATATTGTTCGAGAGGCTAGTTTGAGTGAACTGGAATGAGAAAACAAATCATTTCATAAATAAAGAAGAATCCAGCCCCTCAATGTAAACCTTAAACTTACTTTTAGCTTAGTTGATACGAACATGTCGAAGCCAATGATTACAGCTACCATCCAGAAGACAATGGTATAGTTCTTATTCACACTATTTCCCGACATCTTATCTACTAGATATCCAGTTAGGAGAGCAACTACGCCCCATCCTACGGCCCCCCAAAGCCTTTGTTTACCATACAGGTGATGACGATCTCCAAGAATACCAAAGCATATCGCATCCCCGATGCTCACTACTACAGCCATTCCAATCCAGCTATTTATCAGAAGCAAAAAGAATAACCAGAACTGATAGAGACCAAAAGCATCCGAATTATTTATTACGGGGCTTTCGGAGAGTGCGTTCTGCAGATATTCATCGCCACAATCCATCTCACAGGTAGTATTGAAATATTTCTTATCCGATGGACAGTTGAGAACTATATTCTGTCCGTTTAACTGACCACGGTCGTGCTCAATGTTGAAGAACAGACATTGTTCATTGTATTGTATTGTATGACTCATGCTTGTATTGATAGTGAGATCTAAATAAGGAATTGTCTTTTGGCAGTCTTGTGTATTGTTTAACCAATCGCTACAAACAATATCCCACATCCAAGTGTCTGCCTGACAACGTAGGTTGCACTTTAATGTTGTATTTCCATAGCGATTCTCTAGATTTTTATCAATGCACTTCTCCAATTCGGAACAAAATCGTAAGTCAGAGACACCCGCGTGGCAGTGTAACTCGACAGTTGGTTTAGGCTGTGGAATGGCTGGGATGAACATAATACAAAAGAATGAAACTGCAGTTAACAACTGAGCCATTAAAAAGAGGAAACGATGTTTCTGAAATCTAAATGATACATTAGTAAATTTTTATTTAAAAACTATATTATTATATGTAAATATTATTGGTGCGGTGTTGACCAATTGGAAAATACTTTCAATTTATGGATGAATAGTTCGCCTCAAAAGGAAACATACAAATACAAAATTGTTAAGAAATATGTTCTTTAATTTATTGATTTTAAAATACACTTATTTTCCTCATGCATGAAACTAATGTTAGCTGAATATTTATCATTCCTTTTCTTAGGTATAAATAAGTCTTAGAGTTTTCCTACTTTTATCATCAATTTTCTTTTTTATTATATTATTTTTCTTTTACGGTGAGTCCAAAAATATCGCTCTAAAAAGACTTCAAAAATCAATGTTCATTCAAACAGTTTTCACATTTTAAACACATGTTGTTCGGGTAACACCAAACACCGAAGTATCTGAGTTCTTTTGAATTTGTACTTTCTTCATTCGTTCTTAGTTCGTTTTTATCAATTACATTCTCGTTGTTCCGCGTACGACCAACAATTAACAACGTACACAGAGCACAACACCGAAAGTATAAATGCGGTTTATAGGGATCACGTTTAATGATCCAAAAGTTTCGAAGACGTCAATTGCGTCAAAAAAGCATACGCAAAAATAAACAAACACCGAAAAAAGAGATGTGTAAATAACATTGCAGTCATTCTGATCTCTATCGTTTTATTTCCATTTGATGATCCATAATGGATCATTAGCGATAATTGAATACGGCAAATATCATTCTGGGTCTTCGGAGAGAAAGGTACTAGTATTATATTTTATACTTTTTTAAATACAAAAACTTCCATCCTCTGCCGTGACTATAATTAGATTCGATTTTGTTGTATCAATCCACCGATCGCAAACAATTAATAAAAGGCGACAGACACTCAGCACAAACTGATTATTGTCTAATTGTGCTTCAATTGATCCAAAATAATGGGGAGATACATTTTGGGCAATCGATGTGCATAAACAATTGAATTGCCTTAAGTTCAACAAACGAAGATTTTTTCTGAGGGGCATTCGAGGAAAAAAAACGTTCGACTCAAACTGGTTCTAATTGTTCCTACGTTTAGCTCATAGGTATTAGGTATGGACAGATTTGAAATAATAAGAAAAAGATGTCACAAAATTAATTTAGGGAGAGTAATCAACTTTTGTTCAATAACAGATAATGTCCCCATTCTAATTTAACAATTAGTATCATTACATTTGTAGACCACTTAATGTTGAGGACTGTTTGTTTTAAGAGCTTTTTAAGTTGGTCATTATAAAAATAAAGAAAATTTGTAAAAAAAGTTATTGAAGGTATAATTATTATTTATTATTTAATTATTTTAAAAACTTCAGTGCTTTACACAAATAAAAATGCCCATAATAAAAAGGGGCAAAAGCTGTTACTTTCTGACTTGAATACAATAAGGGTGGTAAGAGAATTAAGAAGTTGCGAGTCCAAAATACCAAAGAGAGCAGCACAAAACATAGAAGAGCGAAGTTAGTGAATGGACTTCACGCCGCCGGGCTCTCAAACAAATTGGATTAACCGCGAAAGAGAAATCCAAGAAACCTATACTGTTGAGGTGCGGTTCGGTAAAAACAATCAAGGGTGTAAAAATAACGAGATCAGTAAGTTTGGGTTTGATGTGTTTTATTGTATAGGCATTACCTCTAAGATGGGTTGAATAAAAGTGAACGATATAATCTAGAAAAAGAAATGGCTTCTGTGGGAAATTTTATGGGAATTTTAATTACTTTCAAAGAAAGTTGATTTGGATGCCATCTAGACATTCGTGAGAAAATCTCACCTAAACATCTACTTTCAACGAAAAATTTTGAAACCCTGGGTATCTTTTGCTAAAAGTCACAAAAACTGTACCATTGACCAATGGAAAAAAATAATTTCATCTGACGAGACAAACGGCAGATCGTTTTATTGGTCACGCTTTGGAAAACCATTTTAGCAACATTAAGTTCATAGCACAGTAGATGAGATTCGGTGATGGCTTGAGGGTGTTTTTTGTAGATTTTTAGCGGGCATTAAGTAAAAACTGAAAAAATAATCAACAAAGAACGGAAATCAGGAATTTCAGACAATGACATGGCCAGCATAAGTCCTGACCTCAATCCAATTAGGAATCTGCAGACAATTGTGAAGCGACGGTTAGGGCAATAAGAAAATCATATATCCAACACTGATGACTTTTGGGATCGAATTTTACTAGAATGGAGTCGAATTCCCGATCAATTTCTTTACAATTTAGTAGAAAGAATGCTAAGGTGTTGTTTACAAGTAATATAAAATTAAAGGATTATGGATTTAGTATTGAAACACAAAATTTATTTGGTCTTGAATGTTTGCAAATTAAAATGGCAACGGAAAACCGTTCCGGGTAAATTATTCCATAATCGTGTTGTGCTACTAAAAAAACGAATTTCTTTATTTGACGGTACGACCAAAATTAGGCTCTAGGGCGAACTGATGAGCATTCCTATTGAAACGAGTATTACGGGTGAACTGATGGGGAGGAATGCCACTGACTACTTTGAGTTAGAATTACTTGTGAAAGAAGCGATAAAACAAGGAAAAACATGGAACATTCCGAATGTGTTCAAGAGATGGGAATGAATCCATAATAGCTCTGTTTCCTATCAGTTCTGATCTATCTGATATATACTGAATTCTATCCAATAAGTGGAGAGGAGTTTGTACTGCACCTGCCCAAAGATGTGAGTTATATTCGAGTTTTGGACGTACAAATGCCTTACAAATTGTAGCCCGATCAGTGGGGGTAAAATAATCTTTTATTCAATCAACAATACGACCAATACAGCCGATGAGAATCAACATAGATAACTCTTAAACACATCTAACATTGAACTTGAGCAAAAATTTCATAAATAATTGAATGCTTTCAGTAATAATTCTGTTTAAATTAAAACAAAGCGTTCAAAATTTGTCTAAGCAAATTTAATGAGAATGTTCTTCAATTTAAGCAAAAAGTAAATTAGTTTGAAGAATCAAAGTTAATTAAACAAATAAACAAGGCAATGATTTTTTTGCCAACAAGGTTCGAGTTGCTGTTATTTTGTGTATACATTTATATTCAAACATCTTGTTTACCATGCTTTTTTTTAATAATTGTGGGAACCAGTTTTTTAATAAAAAGATGAGTCAACTTATGATGAAGGGATTCCATTGATAAATAACACGTTGTTTTTTCTGTCTCATTAACATAGACAGCAGGTATGAAGTTCATTAGATTAAACCACACAATTTGTTTTTATTAAACTAGAGAGACCAAAGAGATTTTATCATTTATTTCGAAACAGTTAACTTGTTATAGCGATAAACTTTTATTGTTTTGAATTCGTGTTACACACGTACCTACACCATCAAATTGTTCTCAAAATGGGCTTCTAATTAATAATAGTGGCGGCTTGACGAGACATTTAATATTAGTTTATAGTGAAAAGGGTCAACATTGATGGCATTAATCAAATTACACTAGGTATCTGCCTTCAGATTGCATCCGATTGTGTATCTCTTGATTTGTTTAAATAGTTCGACTGGAAAAGTCCCATGGTCAACACTCAACACACTGAAAAACATAATTACCTATCAGCTATAAACCCGAAAAAGGGTTTGGCAAGCATTCCAACAATGGGCAGTACTGTATACATCGTTCCCACGATGACGGAGGAGAAGCCCAACTGCCTGGCAAGTGTTGGCATAAAAGGCACAGCCGGTGCGGTTCCTAAAATTCAAACGATTTTTATAAATTTATAGCATAATCATTTATGATGATTCATAACTATTGGCTTCTTTTTTTTTTAATTAACCTGAAATCAACCCTACCTTGCAATATTGCGTGCTCGACAAAGTTATCAATCTAATAATTCTAGACTTACCTGCATTGAAGAGGAAATAATGTCCCTTCATGGGCAAAAGTTCCTTGTCTACGTTTGGTTTCATTTTATATATTCTTTGCGTTTTAAATAAATTATAGTTGAATTTTATTTTATTAACACTATCACAAATTGTTGTCTAATAGGAATGCTTAAGGAATAAAACGAGCAGTTGGGTTGAATTTCGTGTTTGAGTTAATTTTTTTCTTCTGGTTAAGTTTGGCTTTGGCGCTTTACATTTTTCCGTATTTCTTAACTACGAACTTCACACGTACTAATTATACTCACGGATCACGGTCCAACTCTCTGAGTTCTCGAAAACTGAAAAATAAAATACCAAGACACCGAATTGGATTTTGATCTTTTGATGACATTCATTTCATTTCATTTTATTGAGTCTTTCTTTTCATTTACAATGTATAATATTTTCTTTTTCTTACACTAGTAGTATATGGAGAACTGTCAAGTATGGCTCTCTCTTTTTCTTTTGATGACAGTCCGACAACTGAACTGACATATGTATTTTTGATTTGACATTTCGGAAATTGTATGCGTTCCGTAGTATGGAAAATATCTGTTTGAATAGACGTGGTGAAAAGCTCTATTGGATTGCTCTCTTGGTATTCCCAATAAGATCTGCAGAAATACCTAGTAATGTGAAATTCGTAACCTTAGACGTGTTTTTTGCAAGTCCATAAGGATTGTAGAAAAAAACGACATTGATACTAAGCGCTTTACATTTTTCTCCATTTTGCAGATGCAGAAACATGTAAATCCACTTTTAATCTTCTCACTCTTTATAAATGATACTGAAGATCATATGCCTGGTTACGTTACTTTTAGCGATCTATTCATATAATAATGCTGATTCAGCTTCAAGTAAACAAGCTGAAACTTTTGTGTGATATGTGGCACCTGAAAATCAACACAGAGAAGTGTAAGGCTAGCCGCGCACAAGCAATTTTTAGTTGCGAAACTGTTTGGTTACTTATAGAAAACAGATGAACTGTTTGGTTGAATGTCGGTGAATTTGCAGATAATTATATGTTCAATAAAATGGCGAACTTATTTTAGGCAATCGTTTAGTTTGTGTCAAAACACAAACTTTTTAGTTGCTCGAACCAAGCAGTTTCGCAACTAAAAATGACTAGTGCGCGGCTAGACTAAGACATTCAACCAAACAGTTCATCTGTTTTCTATAAGTAACCAAACAGTTTCGCAACTAAAAATTTCTAGTGCGCGGCTAGCCTAAGATAATTTTTTTCAGATCCCAAAATCGAAGCTATAAAAATGAACGCAATTTGATCGTCGATGGCCCCAATATTGAAGTTGTAAAAGTATTCAAATATCTAGGCTTCACACTAACACAAAATTTGAATCTTAACGTTCACATAAAAAATAAAGTAAGTATAGCAAAAGCAGCAATAAACTGTATGTGGTAAAATTTCTTTAATAACAAACATGTAGATTTGTAGATCCAGCAACCATAAAGAGTTGTCTTTGCTATGGCACAATGAAATTTATGGATAGAAGCAAGTGGATAAAATTGAAGCTCTACAAAGATATTTCTTAAGTGTATATTTAGGCTGCCATCAAACACGCCTACTTATCACGTCGAATCAACCCATTTTCAACCCACTTTCAACCCCCTTTCAACCCACTTTCAACCCATTTTCAACCCAGTCTCAACCCATTTTCAACCCATTTTCAACCCATTTTCAACAAATTTTCACCCATTTTCAACACACTTTCAAACCATTTTCCAGTAGCAACCCACTTTCAAACCATTTTCCAGTAGCAACCCACTTTCAACCCATTTTCAACCCAGTCTCAACCCATTTTCAACCCATTTTCAACCCATTTTCAACCCATTTTCAACCCACTTTCAACCCAGTTTCAACCCATTTTAAACCCATTTTCAACCCATTTTCAACCCACTTTCAACCCAGTTTCAACCCATTTTCAACCTACTTTCAATCCACTTTCAACCCACTTTCAACCCACTTCCAACCCATTTTCCACCCATTTTCAATCCACTTTCAACCCACTTTCAACCCAATTTCAACCCATTTTCACCCCACTTTCAACCCAATTTCAACCCATTTTTAACCCAGTCTGAACCCACTTTCAACTCATTGTCAACTCATTTTAAACCCACTTTCAACCCATTTTCAACCCATTTTCAACCCATTTTCAACCCACTTTGAACCCACTTTCAACCCGCTTTCAACCCACTTTCAACCCGCTTTCAACCCATTTTCAACCCATTTTCAACACATTTTCAACCCATTTTCAACCCACTTTCAAGCCATTTTCAACCCCTTTTCAAACCATTTTCAACCCACTTTCAACCCACTTTCAACCCACTTTCAACCCAGTTTCAACCCATTTTCAACCCAGTTTCAACCCATTTTCAACCCACTTTCAACCCATTTTCAACCCACCTTCAACCCACTTTCAACCCATTCTCAACCCATTTTCAACCCACTTCAACCCACTTTCAACCCGATTGCAACCCAGTTGCAACCCCCTTTCAAACCATTATCAACCAACTTTCAACCCATTTTCAACCCGCTTCCAACCCTAATTCAACCCAAATTCAACCCATTTTCAACCCATTTTCAACCCACTTTCAACCCATTTTCAACCCAGTTTCAACTCATTTTCAACCCAGTTTCAACCCATTTTCAACCCACTTTTAACCCAGTTTCAACCCATTTTCAACCCACTTTCAACCCACTTTCAATCCAGTTTCAACCAACTTTCAACCCATTTCCAACCCACTTTCAACCCACTTTCAACCCACTTTTAACCCACTTTTAACCCACTTTCAACCCATTTTCAACCCACTTTCAACCCATTTTCAACCCATTTTAAACTCACTTTCAACTCATTTTCAACCCACTTTCATGCATTTGAAAATGGGTTGAAAACAGGTTGAAAACAGGTTGAAAACAGGTTGAAAATGGGTTGAAAACAGGTTGAAAACGGGTTGAAAATTGGTTGAAAACAGGTTGAAAATGGGTTGAAAACAGGTTGAAAATAGGTTGAAAATGGGTTGAAAACAGGTTGAAAACGGGTTGAAAATTGGTTGAAAACAGGTTGAAAATGGGTTGAAAATGGGTTTAAAACAGGTTGAAAACAGGTTGAAAATGGGTTGAAAACAGGTTGAAAATGGGTTGAAAACAGGTTGAAAATGGGTTGAAAACAGGTTGAAAATAGGTTGAAAACAGGTTGAAAATGGGTTGAAAACAGGTTGAAAACGGGTTGAAAATTGGTTGAAAACAGGTTGAAAATGGGTTGAATATGGGTTGAAAGTGGGTTGAAAGTAGGTTGAAATGAGTTGAAAATGGGTTGAAAATGGGTTGAAACTAAGTTGAAAGTGGGTTGAAAATAGGTTGAAAGTGGGTTGAATGTGGGTTGAAAGTGGGTTGATAATGGGTTGAAAATGGGTTGAAAATGGTTTGAAAGTGGATTGAAAATTGGTTGAAAATGGGTTGAAAGTGTTGAAAATGAGTTGAAAGTGGGTTGAAAACAGGTTGAAAATGGGTTGAAAACAGGTTGAAAATAGGTTGAAAACAGGTTGAAAATGGGTTGAAAACAGGTTGAAAACGGGTTGAAAATTGGTTGAAAACAGGTTGAAAATGGGTTGAAAATGGGTTTAAAACAGGTTGAAAACAGGTTGAAAATGGGTTGAAAACAGGTTGAAAATGGGTTGAAAACAGGTTGAAATTGGGTTGAAAACAGGTTGAAAATGGGTTGAAAACAGGTTGAAAATGGTTTGAAAACAGGTTGAAAATGGGTTGAAAATGGGTTGAAAACATGTTGAAAATGGGTTGAATATGGGTTGAAAGTGGGTTGAAAGTAGGTTGAAATGAGTTGAAAATGGGTTGAAAATGGGTTGAAACTAAGTTGAAAGTGGGTTGAAAATAGGTTGAAAGTGGGTTGAATGTGGGTTGAAAGTGGGTTGATAATGGGTTGAAAATGGGTTGAAAATGGTTTGAAAGTGGATTGAAAATTGGTTGAAAATGGGTTGAAAGTGTTGAAAATGAGTTGAAAGTGGGTTGAAAACGGGTTGAAAATGGGTTGAAACTAAGTTGAAAGTGGGTTGAAAATAGGTTGAAAATGGGTTGAAAATGGGTTGAAGGTGGGTTGAAAATGGGTTGAAAGTGGGTTGAAAGTGGGTTGAATATGGGTTGAAAATGGGTTGAAGTATGTTGAAAATGGGTTGAAAGTGGGTTGAAAATGGGTTGAAAGTGGGTTGAAAGTGGGTTGAAAATGAGTTGAAAGTGGGTTGAAAATGGGTTGAAACTGTGTTGAAAGTGGGTTGAAAATGGGTTGAGTTTGGATTGAACGGGGGTTGAAACTGGGTTGAAAATGGGTTGAAACTGGGTGAAACTGGGTTGAAATTGGGTTGAATTAGAGTTGATTGCGGGTTGAAAATGGGTAGAAACTGGGCTTATGGGTTGAAAGTGGGTTGAAATTATCTTATAAATATCTTTCAATTTAAATTTGTTAAACATAAAGTTGAGTATAACAACTAATCTTTTGTTTTTTTTTATATAATTCCTTTTTTGTATTTTCTCTCAGTAGAAAACTAACCGGCAGAGGGCCTTGGACCCATGCTTGTAAATCTTAATAAATATATTTATATATATCTAATTTTGTATACTATATTAAATGAAAACAATAAAGATTTTTATCACTATAATAGACGGAATTAATATAATATTAAACACGTCAGGAAAATTAATTGATTTCGACTATGTGAATTTGTCAAGACAATAAATTTAATTCAAGAAAATTATACTTATGATTTTTGCTTGATTCTTAAATCAATTGCAGGAGCATTTTCTTTTCTTTTGCAGGAGAATTGTCTTTCTTTTCTCCGAACGCTTCTTTCTTAGCCAAAAACCAATCGATTTTGATATCTACATACCTCATGGGAAGACCAATCGAAGAACCTTACAAACTTATTGAATATTGCCCAAGGAACCAATTTAAGTGTCTTGTATTTAAAAATTTAAAAAACAACACAAGATTAAAACAAAGAACTATGACACTGTTGATATTGAGTCCCGATGAGGCTCACCATTCCGGATTGCTAATTTCCAAGTTAATAATCGCTTATCACTGACTGACTTAAGTTTGCCCACAGGTGGAAGACACTATTAGGTTACACCCTCATCATCAATAAGAACGCTTCGAATTATACTTCCGAATGAAAAATTGGAAGTCTCTTAAGATGTGTGCTCACCTTCTGTATCTATATTAAAGTTACATCATTCCTCAACTAAAGCTTCCTACAAAGGCCCTTAAAAATTCTATTTACAAAAATCAACACAAATATTCTTAACCTACCCAATTTCCCAAAAAACAAAAACAAACCAACCTGTTGCTCGCTGCTGACATGACTTCATTAGCAAAATATATTGATTGCGGAAGGAATTAACACCATACAAACAGAAACAATCAACAGCTGATGCAAGCAAATATAGTATTTTGAAATGTATTTGTTTTTTGCTTTTACCTTGAATATGTGCCACCTAGATCAGCTAAACCGGAACGAATAAAGTCCAATAATAAATAAACAAAAACAACGACGAGTTGTTAAATAATGAGTCATCACACAATTTATACTAACCAATTTTATCATAATGTCCAAAAAATACACCGATATCAAATTTAATTAACGACTTCTCCTCCGGTGGTTTTGTGCATTTCTTTGAATTAAATGCTCCGCCGAAATAACAATCAATCTCATAATCAGTTGCATTACTCACCTGTGCCCCACGCCAATTCGAATCAACTAAAAAAAGAAAACAAAACCAGATCGACATTTCTTTGTTTTAGGATCGATCGGAATACCATCAAGCCCAAAGTCAAGGAGAAACAAACAAAAAGATAAAAATACGAACAAATTTTGCTAACTTGCTTGTTCATTTATTGCTTAAAGATTTTACATATACCTATTTTAGTAACATATAAATGTATATATATGCATTTATAACATACAAAACCGCTATTTACATAATTTTCTCTTATTTCAGTTTATAAACAAAAACAAAATTAAAATAAGCAAAATTTAATCTAAAATTGTACTCAAAAATAATAAGGACTTTATTCGTGAAGTCCCATAAAGCTTCTTTATTTTTACCCCTTCTTAAAATCAAGAAGATCTTCAGCTGCCAGCGTTTCCTTTTCCATTTCGCCGCGTGTGCAACGACCACAGCATTTAGCTGAAGGTCTGTTCTCACATTCACCTAATGCAGGAGGTTTGAAATTTGGTGTCCACGGCCCAAGACTGCCCGAGGCATAGAAGTCCATAGGATAGGCATTGTCCGGCTCCAGGTTATTGGGTGTCCATTCGACATCACCCAACACAACGGATAATTCATAGGGGTTAAGTAATGGCTTGCTGAAGGCACTTCCCCAATCTATTGAGAGACGTGGGCAGGCAATTTGAACGAAAGCATCAATATCGGCCCCGAAGAGATCCAGCTTCTGGGGAAAGATCTCTGATAAAAGAATCACTGATGTCTGGAAACCCTTTGCATGCAGACGACGCTCGAGGAACTTCAACACGCGACAGCTGCCTTGTCGCCCCAGAGTACCGAGAATTATGCCGATTTTTTTGGCACTCTTCGCTCGCTTAATGTGATCCCAACGTATACTCTGCATGGCTTTGTGGTCATACTCCTCTAGAGTGAACTTCTTGTCATATGGATCATATCTGTAGGCTTTCAGGCGTGGATTAGCAATCATGGCCGACTCCAAATGGAACCGGCCGTCACCAAGATAAATTATAATTTTCGTAGTCTGTGGCATTTGAGGCGAGGTACAGCCAAGAATCTCCCCAGGACTGAGTGGCTTCGCTTGAGGAACTATTACATCATAGCCCTTCTCTTTCAACTCGCTGGAGGCGGCCTGAAGTGTGGTAACAAACTGAATCGTACTCACCAAAGCAATCTGGCCATCTTCTGGCTTGAAATTGATCTTCACCGAATCCAAGAAGTGTAGCGGATCGATTTTGATGTCGACAAAGACGTACAAAACCTTAATGCCTGTGGTTTGGTCAACTGGAATCAGACAACTGTGACCATAGTGGACCAGCAGGTCTGCGCCCAACGCCTTCGCTGTGTAGTCATCGACGCAACACGCTCCATAGGTGACATCTCCCATGATTACTGTGTCGGCGGAGGTGAAGCGCTCTAGAATTTCGCTAATTATTATGGAATACATGAGTAGACCTTCGGGCAGCTGCAGTGCAATCCGTTTGGCTTTCAGCTCCCTAGCTCTCCATATAGTTTTGTGGATTTCGAAGTTGTAGTTCCATGGCAAACGTTCGATGGCCTTCTGCAGAATAGGGTCATCTAGAAGCTCTTGGGGGATGCGATTGATTTTCGCTTTGGGTTTGAATACTTTCTTAGGTTTGGCTCGTACAACGACGACTCCAGGTTGAGCCCCAGCTGGCAGTGGTGTTGCTACTTCAAGCATAGCGTTCAGAGATTCTATTCTATTTTTTCTATCAATTTAAACAAAGAACAAATTATTTTTGTTTCCTCTAAAAACATTCACGACAAACGACTTTCACAAAACTACTGAGAGACAGACTGGCTGAGATATGACGATCTCCTTCTCGACACTGTATGGAAGTTGATTCGTTTTTGTGCTGACTGCTGCTCACAGGTCGGTGCGCAGATGGGGAGGTTTGATGAAAAAATTCATCCATAGGTCTTCGACAACCAGTCACGTAGGCCGAAAACTGGCTTGGCAGGTAGGCGTAATTATTTATGTTGGGTTTTTTCGAGACACAGTAATTAAATTTTAAATAATGAAAACGAGTTATTTGGGAGAATATGTTTTATTGCACAACGGGGTTGTTAAAATGTTATAAAAATTGATTCTATTAATAGAAAAACGTGCAATAATTACGGTTAGGTTTGCTAATTTATTCGACTACAAATAATTTTTTGACAGATTTCTGTTATTGAATGAAGTTGGATGGAGTTCTCAAGAAGGAACTGCCAGTCTCAAATATCTTATGAAAACCTGTGGGGATGTAATTGGTGAGGAATTCTGCATTATGTTTCTTGTCTTGTGTCATATAAATAAAATGATCGCTGGGTTACATTCGCGTGTAATTCCTCTTAAGTTCAAGTGGCGTTTATCCACTTATTTTAAGCTATTTTTGTTTTTTATAATTTTCGGAATATTTTAAAATGACTATAGATAGTGGTTAAACACGTGAATATGACAAGTGAAACCTTATCGAAACGTCGGGCAATAATAATCAAATATAACTTTGATATACTAAGATAAAAACAGTCTTAAATCTACAGATAATAGACAAATTGAAGATTCATTATTTATAAATATAAATCAAAATATCTTTTTTTTTCAAAGGATCATAAAGGAATTTAATATAAGCCGTATATTACTATGACTTATTATGCATTTGCAGCCGTATTTATTAGAATTCCCTAAACGCGTGAATAGTTATGCAATGCATAAGGACTTATTCATCCACTATGCAAATTCATATTTATAAAACAATTGCCTACCCTGCATAGTTATAATGAGCTTGTGTCAAATAAAGTACCAAAAAGTAAGAATCTATTACATTTAGCCTTCATAACACTCAGTTGTTTATCAAAAAAAAAAAAAAAAAAAAAACATCTTGTCTGTCTATCGAATTTACGAAAGGAAACTACCAAAAGCTAAAAGAATTCCAACAATTAGCTTTGATTCATCAGATAAAGTATGTTATTATCTCTAGCACAATACTGGAAATCAAATTGTTATTCGTTTCATTATAGCTGGAATACTCCTCAGACAAGTTCTTTAGGATACAATTCAATAATGCAAGACAATAATTACAACACTAACACACCGGATGAAGAAGGATGCGTGGAGAGACATCACCAACAAGTATATTTATCTATTTAATTCTAAACAATTTTCAATTCAAATTGTTTTTAATATATTAGTATAACATTTTTGTTTCAATAAATAAAAATAACACAAAGTTTTAATTTCAATATTAAGTCAAAGGCATTTTTTTTGTTGATAATCTTTATAATTCAATGTGATGTCAAAGTGAATGTGACAGTTCAATACTAAAATGTCCTTATGTAGGCACTATTCAACCTCCAAACGCGTTTAGCTTATAATGCCCCTATTCAACGTCACATAAGTTTTATAAATAACCATTTTGCGTTTAGAGGCATTATAAGGGTTGCATAGCCTTATGTACTCACTATAATGAGTTTATAAATATGGCTGTTGGATTATAAAATGGAAATAAAACTAATCAAAGTGACAGAAGTGATATATGCATATACCGTGATTTTATTAGAATATATGTAGTAGTTCATAGGTCATTGAACTTTTAATTTAATTACAAATGAAATGCAGAAATATAAAAGGAAAATATTGCACAAAAGGAGACAAAATTACCTATTTCATACTTTTCAAGTACAATAGAAAACAAAAGAAAAGATGTAATAGCTTTTATTTTTTGCGTATCTACTTGATTGAACTAATAAAATTAAATTAATATTTAGTTAGAAGTATTACATTCCATTTTTTGTCTCAAGTAAAATTATTAAAGTGAATTTTAGCTATAATATATAAATGATAAGAAAACCAATTGTTCAATTTTAATTGAAGGATATTTGAGAATTATAATGAAACAAAAACAACATTTATTTGTTTTTACAAATAAATAAATTGGGGTCTTGATGCAAAGCCTAGATGTAATAGAACTGGAAAAAAGACGATTTGTAAAATCTGTGGTCTTTTTAACTTTGAAATATTGTACTTGTTAGCATTGAATTTTGGTTGTTTTTGTTTAGAAATTTTTGAACTTACTTGTTCTTGTTTTGTATGCTGGTATGAAGATAGATTTATCGGAATAACAATAATCAAATCGATCCGAGTGTCGCTTTTCATAACTATATCATTTTCGTATATTTTCATATTTAATTCTTCACAGATCGTTTTTAAATATGTATGTACACATAAGTATAGTTTTTATTTTCATCTCTAATGAAGCTTTAAACTCAAAAGTTACACCGTATTTGCTGCCTTTCTTCAAATAGCGCTAGTGACGTTTAGTTATAGATGGAATCATTGTGAAGTTGGCTCCTAACATTATATCCATATATTTATATACTGTCAAACAGAATCCATAATGTGTACCAGGCTTTATATTATGCTTTAAAATTATGAAAAAAATGTCTGTTCTTGTTCTAAAAGTAAAAATTGGTTCTGGAGTAATCAAGAAATCAGAAAAATTATAAAGACCACTAGCATCAATAATAAAAATTAAATTTTTTTTGATTCCGTTGTCTCGTATTTTGTTTACCGACTGTGGCGCTAGTAAAATGAAGAATCACACAATCTGATACGGTCGTGAAATACGGCCAAGATGTTAAACGAAATCGGTTGCAAAAAAAAGTTTATTTGAAATGAATAATCAAAGATAATTTGTTATTGTATTAAAGTTAATTAGAAAAATTGGTTCAACTTTTCTTTAAGGTAGCGCTAATTTTCACGCGCAGATAGTTTTATTCGGTAGATTAGCATTTTTTTATAACAAATATCACAATTTTTAAAAGAGGAACTTACTATTTTTAATTAATATTTAAAGTTCCTCAATTTGCATAGAAAATGTACTTGTTTTTGTTTTGTTTATTGACTTTCACTTTGTGTAAGTATTACCAGAGTCGGGTTATTTTTGGGATATTATTGGGAATTTTTGCTTTTTTTTTTAATTTGGTAAGGGAAGTAATTGTTGATTATAGGGAAGTTTCTGAACCCACAGTACTTTTAAGTTTTAAAAAAAACTGTTATATTATAATATTATACGCGTGCTGCCTTAAGATCGCCCGAAAAATTATTCAAGCTAATACTTAAGAAATGCAAACAATTTGCATATTAAATTCTCATTAATTTTATTTTTGCACAAAATTAAAATTAATAACCAAGCAATTTTTAGGAAAACACGATTATAATTCATTTGACACGGCCAAAAGTTTAAATTTTATCGCAATTCGTAACCTTCGCCCGAAAAGTAAACATTTAAAGAAAATTAAAAAAAAAATATAAATCAAAATCAATACAAAAATAATTAAATCGAAAGAAACAAAAAGGAAAATAATTTCAGCTTTTCAAATTTCTGCTGGAAGTTTATTTTATACTGTGCAGTTCCTACGAATATTTAAAGTACATCTTTTATTTCTATAATTTTTACTCATTTGTTGCTAGATAAATAATAAACAATTATATTTGAACTTTTAAACAAATTTTAAGCTTTAGAACTTTCAGCCTCGGACACATCAACATCATCCGCATCCTCTGAAATTCAAAATTTTAAATACAAATTCTTAAGGATTGAAAAATATAACAGTTAAATCTATCACCTACGCTTGTTGCCAGGTATTCGACGAAGTCTTTCTTGTTCCACAGCAGCAAAATATTCAGCTTCAGCTTGTTCACAGGCATCTTAAAATATAACACATACGAGTAGAGCTTAAAAAGTTAGTAATACCTAAATAAACAAGATCCTACTTTTGAAAGGCTGCACATTTACTTTGCCATTAAGCATTGTAAGGTCACCTTGTTCCGGGCCATGTGCAACTTTCACTTTAAGTTTGATTTCTCTAGATTTAGCCTCAAGAATCTTCTCACGACGATTTTCACGTTCAAACATCTAAATGATAAAAGTAATTTGAGAAAAAGTCCATTTTAGCAAACGATGGCATCTGATAAATTACCGCTGTTAATAACGGTTTATCGTTCTTCGATGAGTGCTGCATATTCTCTGACACTTCAGTGAGGAACGTTGCACCCTTTTGACTGCCACAACTAACGTATTTTCCATTCTCATTTGTCCGTAAGCACAAAAGCGGTTCGTCACAGACCTTAACACTCAAAACAGGCTCATTCTGCTGCTGCAGCAAATCCCAAGCGTCTAGAACTCCATCCATGCGAGTTACAAAGAATTGAGATACTCTACAAAAAAAATAAACTCCATATTCTTACACATCTACTTACTTTGTGTAACTCCATGCTCCGTCTGTCAACATTGCAGCACTACTCTTTGTCCAAATAATAGAACTTTCCCGGCAATCTTCTGACCATATTCGGGCTGTCCAATCTCCAACCGTTAGAAAGTTCTTCACAAATGCCGGATTCCTTGTGATGGCATATACTGGTCCTAAATGGCACATCATCTTAAACACAAAAAGGATCACATCAAAATTGTGGAGGATGCATTGCTGCTTGCACACAAACCCTTATTTGTATTTTTTCCATTGGAGTCTTGCCTTTGCGATTGCAACAAAACAACATTCCCATTTCAGTGCCGCACATGAATCTCGTGGGGATTGTGGTTTCATATTCCAATACTGAAACTCCATAAGA
The DNA here is from genome assembly GCA_963931855.1 of Philhelius festivus. NCBI lineage: Eukaryota > Metazoa > Arthropoda > Insecta > Diptera > Syrphidae > Philhelius > Philhelius festivus. The sequence goes on from OZ007557.1 coordinate 94,100,738, forward strand.
TCGAGATAGATCCTGTTCGTCCGTTCTCACGGGATCCATAAGGAGTTTGTCTAATGGCTCATTAAGCTTCCTAGTATCCCACCATAAGACCTGGCCATCGGAAGATCCTGAAAAAAATTCAGTGCCACTTTTGGAATTATTCCAAAGAACCGAGTTCACTGGGTCACGATGGCAAACTTCGCGTTCGCTTATCATCACCGGATAACGTCCATGTCGTGTATCCCAAGCTGCAACCTGTCCATTATACATTCCGCTTACCAAACTAGTCGGATCTTTTTGATTATATTCGAGGCAGACGCAGGGAACTTTTGGTTCCAGTGTTACCAACGGTTCATTTGGGTTTTCAATCTCCCAAATATACGAATTTGTAAGTTGTCCCGACTTTTCCCCTTGGAACTTCATGTCACAGTGACTAGCTGCTAACCTTATCCCACCATCTGGTGACCATGATAAGTGTGTTACTGGAACTTTAAAAGGATTCGGATCTCGATAAACATTCACCGTTCGAGATCTACAGGGCTCTGGCAATGGTGCTGGATCCAAATCCTCAAAGTAGTTTTCATAGATATTGACTGCATTGTTCTGATGAATGTAGTGTTCCATGGGTTTTGTTAAGTTCATCACCTGTGTTATATAGTTCTCGTCTTTTTCAATTTTTCGCTTATACCTCACTGTCTGTTCGGGATCTTGCATATTAATGTCCTTGGGCCAGCCCCCTTCATTATGAGTTATACCACAGTTCTTAAAAGTAGCCCTTTCCGTATTGGCTACACTGGCTGACATTTGATTTGTGAACTGGGTCATTCGATCTACTGGATTTCGAAGTATGTAGTCCTTGCACATCTCACGATTTGATGTTTCATTAAAAATTACTTCATCTTTATCTTGAAAATTATGCTGCTGACCAAAGGAACGACGTTCTTTCTTATACGTGTACTCCATTGTTTAAAATTGATACTGTTTTAACTAATATTTGAAGAAAATGAAATGGATGAGATACTTTGGAAGTTTGTTAATCAATAAGAAGGTTATAGCTGCTTGGTTACCATTGTCTCATCAAGAAACAAACCACCTGATGAACAACGTAGTTCTTATTATATACATAGATTAACTATTCAGTTCGTCTCTGGCTAAACATATATACTCGTACATACACTCATTCACCCATCAGATTCTCTTCGGACTGTCGTTTCAGATACATATTTATATTCCCTGATTGTTAATCATCGTATTCAGAGGGGAAATACTCTTTTTTCGGTTTTCAAGGCAAAAGTATCTAATCTTCCTATAAGTACGAGGAATGGTCTTCCTTTTTTTGCCTACTCGAACAGCTTACATATTTTCTTTTTTGTCACTTTTAGGTTGAATACGATTGACAACGGACTTATTCATTCAATTGAACTATTCCATTCGAATAGTAAAGCGTCTTTTAATTGGACCTTATTTCGCATATCGTGGGTGCGGATTTTTCTTTCAAGTGCATCCCAAACGTGTTCTATAGGGTTGATGTCTGGAAATTGTGGTGGAACTCGCAGCAGGTGTATGGTATTATAATATGAAATCCACATTCGCGCGTTATCTGCGGTATGTTTAGGGTCCCTACCTGGCTGGAAGTAATATTCGTTGGAAATGGCCAGCATCTCTGCACTTGTTCTCAAGTTTCTTTTGAAGATATCAATGTAGACAAATTGATTCATAATTCCATGCTACAGTTTTCAATGTGCATTTTGGATTAAGTCGGCCATCAGACCCAACAAAATATGTTATTTTGACTCCTCCGAGAATTGGGATTATCGGGACCTTCTTTTCGAAAAATTGGTATCGGGAACTTTTCGAAATTGAGAAAAAACTTCCTAGGGAAAAAAAACTATCGAGAACTCTTTTGCTTTGGGAAATTTTGTGTTTCTTCTGTCTGAAGATTTTTCCGTTATTAAGTTGTCGGAATTTAAAACGGAGCAAAAAATGTAAGCAATTCTCAACAAAATAATAATAAAAATATGTCCTTTTAAAGGTCGAATTCATCAAAATCAAGTTTTAATGAGCTTTATTGAAAAAACCGATATTATGTAGAGTTGCTTTGGAACGAGAAATTGAAATCCAAAAAGAATTCTGCAATATGATTGAAGAGGCAGTTGATTCAATGGAAAGACACCAAAAAGAAATGGAATACAAGAAAATTGACTGTTAAATTATTCGAAAAATAAGTTCGAAAATCAATTTATTATTTTCATCTTGGCAAAAATCGTCTCCAAGGATAAAAAAAATCCATGAGGAATTCCCGATAATAGGAACTTGTTCCCGGGATGGGAAAATTTTCTTGCTTGTTCACATATTCCTTAGCGAACGCAAGCCGGTTCTGCCTGTTAATTTTGTTCACTAATGTGTTTTCTGGGTGCATTTCAAACTGTGGTTCTTCGAAATATTTCTGAGTGCACTTTGCTGTCATAATGCGTTTCCAGTTCTGAATTTTCGGTTTACCATACGATTAAAATTCGAAATTTTTCTTAATTTACTTCCGTGAAACTCAAAAACAAAATATTAATTCAATCGTCTAACTTGAACAAAAAACCGTTTTTAATTAAGAGTTGTGACCAAGTTGTTGAACTCATACAAATATTCGAAAACGTTGGGAAATAAAATGTAATTGTTTCATTTCTAATCACCAAGAGCAAAAAAGGCGGACAAGAACATATTTTTTATAATTCAGCCTTACTTTGAGATTCGAACGAATAGCTAATTCGATAGAATAGATACTTTCATTCGAATGAACTATCCATATTTTGACATTCGAACGAAAAATGTTCATTGTCGAATGATTGCATAAAATGAACCTCAATGAAATTCATTTCCGAAATCAGCTGTTTGAAATTTACTGACATTTCTATCTGATTTAGTATGACCAGACTGTTTTTTTTTTTGATGATTTTTATTTAAAAAAAATTATGGTCTAAAAATATAAAAATAATAATCTATCATTTAAGGAAAATAAACTAATGCTAACGCCACGGTAAAGTTTAAATTTGAAAAACATCAATAAAACTGACATTTTAAAAATTGGGAGCATTTAGAAAACAGTATGGTAAGTTTATTGATATTAAAAAGAAGTAAAATAACGGTAAAACTTCTCTGTATAATAAAATACTTGATTTACGTTTTAATTTTCATGTAAACTAATTTTGTTTTCCAAATTGATAAACAAAAAAAGAAGGCAACTTCAAAGCCACTTAATTTACACAAATCTGGTCACACATGAATTTTGAACCACCATTTGTAAATTGTTTTATGAAAATAATTGATTAATTGAAGCCAGACGTTAAAAAATCAAAATGGCATTTCTTTTATGTATGAAAAGAGAAAACGGTGAGGAGCAGTTGTATAGGAGAAGGATAATGGATGCATCACATGCATTTTATGCATCCAATACTACTAACATTATACTAAACTTACATTTTTTATGAATCTATTCGCCAGAAAAAATTGAACGAGAATGAAATGACATTTCTTTCGAACGATTCGAAAGTGAAAATTTGCTTAGTTTTCGAAAGATAAATGAACTTTCCATTGATAAGGTGAACTTTCGAATCGTTCGAATCTCAAAATACAAATTATTCGAATTCGACATACTTTCTAATGAAATCGAATGTCAAAATAAGGCTGATTAAAAAAAATTGTCGAATTGGTATGAAAAAACCGTGTAGTCCAAGAAAATGAACCGTTATTTGCAGTGTTTAATGAAAGAATGTTATTAGCTGTACGCAAACTTATATTGAACAAATTTACCAACTTCTTGTTTCTTTGTTTAAATACAAATATTGAACTTATTTTGGACTAACTTGATCCTTTGAACAATTGTTTTATTGAAATATACGAGTACTTACACAAAAAAATGCATCACTAACCGCTCGCAGTACGCAATCTTTTGTGCGTCACAGTATTTTGGATTTCAAAAAGTAATTTTACTTATAGCATATAATTTTATTTCACTTTTTTTCCATAATAGACAAGTTTCGTCAATCGTCTGTGAAAATTAGGATTACGAAGACTCACATCTTGTTTTAGAAAAAAAGACAAAAAATTTGTGTTGTTAGTTTTCATTTATTTCCCAAATGTTGAATCTTTTTTTTTTAATAACTAATGTTATCAAATAATTACGGTTTTTACTCAGCAAATATTTAAGGTTTCGTAAATGAAAAAGTACAAAATTACATCAATTATTGAATTCAATGTTTCGTTTTATTTCAAATTAAATGTAAAATTTGTTCGGCTTGGGAATGAAATCTTGCGTTTCCAAATTCAGCGTTTGTTTTGACGTGAGATGACAATACAAGACCAATATTTAAAAATAAATTATTATTATTTTTTTTTAATTGAGATAACGAAACAATCCCAAAATCTAATTTAGATAATCAAAAATATTTGTTGAGAAAACAAAAATCGTTTATTTCTTTTAATTCATTGTTAAATGTTTTGCATATTTTGTTTTGTTTAACTACACTTGAATGAGAAATTCAGTTGATTATTTTTCTTTTTAATGACTTCCATCTAATACATGCACTTTAAATATTGAATTTTGTTTTTAAAATGACTTTTTTTGTTATATTCTTGAGGAATAGAAATATTTCTCAAGAATTAAATACGAGAAGATACACGGACAGAGAAATAAACGAAAATGTCTACATAATTATTTTTGTATATATTTTTTTTCTTATGAATATTATAATTTTGAATGTTTTTTTTTGTTTGGTTTGAATTTAACTTTGTGATATATAAGTTGATTAATTTTTTTGTTCATGTTGATTTCCAGTAACATAATTGATTTTCTTTAATTTAAACAAAAAAAATATCGCAATATTACAACATGAAGATTCGATAGAAAAGAAATTTTAAAACAATTTTTTATAAAATAAAAACAGATACTAAAGGGGCTTGCACATTTTTGTATATATTAAAAATAATAAATGTTTATAAAAATAGAACGAAAAAAAATTAATTACAAAAACAAAGAAAAGTTGATATACGGATTGAGAAAATAAATAGAAATCATGAATTTATTATAATTTTTGTCTGAAATAAATTGTTTAAATTTATAATTTTTGTTTTTAGTTTAGAAATTTATAAATAATTTAAAATGTTTTTTGTTTTTTCTTGAACTTGCAAGTTTTTTTTTTTTTTTTTTTTGAATTTTTATTTTTCACTTTGTATATGAAATTTAATTGAAATTTTAATCGTTTTTTTGTTGTTTTGTTTTTTATATATTATTTAATAGAATTGTATCCAATATAACTGATGTATAGTTAGATTTTTTGTTTAATCTTCTTCATCTTCAGACTCAGCTTCTTCAAGCCATGTTAGCCAATTGTTCACCTGGAACAGTGCAGTTCCTTTTCCTGGATATTTGTCTGAGATCTCTTCTTTCCACAGCAAGAATGCTTCTTCCTCTATAACGCTTGCTTCATAGAGATTTTTAAAACAACGGCATAACATACCTGCAAAATGAATAGAAATAAGTACAACATAGTAGAAAAGTTTTTTTTTTTTCTTAAAAAAGACAACAGTATTGGTGTTGAGTCAATTTAAATAATATTCGCGCATCAATTAACATTCTAATGTTATGTGATCCTGAGATATAAGTTTACTCAAAGGGGTACTAGAAAATTTAATCAAATGTTTTGAATAATTATATTGTTTGAAAATGCAAAAGAACACTGCAAATAAAAGAATTATATTGTGCAGGAGGAGATCCAAGTGAAGTTTTTTCGTATGTAGGCACTATAAATTAATACATTGCAATTTTTATAAAAAGAATCACATTAACTATTGCTAATGAGTTGAAAAATGAAAGCATGTTTGAGATAACTATGACCATACTGGAAATGACAACTTTTCTGCGATACCAATGATTTTTATTTGATTTCATTTTCCAACTTACCTTTAGGGAATTTTGCATTATAACAAAACATTTGTAAAGCATAGAGGGCAATTAATTGCAAATCGATGTTTCCATTCAGGAAAGTCTGTAAAATTTGGCAGTATTTGTGTAAAAGAGTCTCTTCCTTTTCTATCATTGATTTTTCTGGATTCTTCTTAGTGTCTGTTGATGATGCTAGTTTTGTTTCCTGAAAAAAAAATGTTTAAAAAATTAACAAAAAGTTTAAAAAACCTTATAATGTTTTTTCTTTACTTACCTCTGTGATATATTTCAATATGACGGTCATTAGAGCTGTAACAAAGCCCGGATCTTTGTAATACTTGGCATCGACGGTGGTCTTAATCCACTTATAGAATGCTTGTGGGTTCGAATCTGTTTGCAATTGTTTCAACATTTCAGCTTCTAACTTCAACAATGGATATAAAAATGCCAAAGATCGATCGTCAAGAATTTCAGCCAAACGAGTCTTATTGCGATCGGCTTCGGGAAGGCTTTTCATAAGATCAATTTGACTGGCTCTGAACATCTCCTCGAGTGTATCACGACCAAGCGATTTATGCAATTGCTGGAGTACCAACAAGAAGAGTGGATAGTGCTGACCATTTTCAGTGAATGCGGCAACTTCGGTAAGTTTCAGCAAATTTGCGCTGGCCACTGCCTTGGACAACAAACATGCAACCAATGTAGCAATTCGTGGAATAATGACTTCACGTTCATTCATTCGATTGACTACTTGTTTGAATACTTCAAGTACTACGTTCGCCTTGATGAGCGACTGTTTTCGCAGTGACTGAAGGAATTCAATGAGCCGATCAAAGTACTGATCTGATTTGTCCAACACGTCCATTATCAAATTGATGCATACATCTTTCATGCACTTTTCTGGAACCTTCAGTTGAACGAACTCCTCTACCAAATCACTGGTTTCCTTATCATTGGTATAGAAGTTTTCCTTGAAGAAACCAGATGTTCGTTTGAGCACTTCATCTTTGTTGAATGCTTTGTCCTTCTTCGCTTGTTTACCGCCTCCGCCTCCTGACGATGGTCCAGAGTTCTTCTCAGATATTCCTTGTTTGTTGGCATTGCCGTCTCCTCCCTCGCTGTTTGGTTTCTTATTCGATTGAGAGCTTGACTGAGCACTGATATCATCATTGCTGCCTGAGGCTGCAGTGCTGAAGTTTGGAGACGAGGCAATTGACTTGAGTACCTTCTCTGTGGCACTCATGGTTGCAATTGGCTTTGTAGACTCAGACTCAACAGTGTATTGGTATTCGCTCGATGGGGTTGAACTTGGGCGATTTTGACTTAACGATGCTGGTGTTGCCAAAAGAGGATAGTGATTGGCTGATAATTGTGACGTGGAAGAGGAAGCCGAAGAATTACCAGTCTGTTGACTATTGCCTCCACCACTTTGTGGTGGCAGTGAAGACATTGGTAGTAATGGGGGTTGCTTAGAATTTTGGACAGCAACTTTAAACAACAAACTGTTAGCAGCCGGTCGCATTTGCAAGTTCTCTACCGCATCTTGATTGGCGGACATCAACTTGCTCTTGAAACGTGGCGCTAACTCTTTGTTATTTAACATTTGGTTGTATTGTGATGATTGGTTGTTGTGCATGTTATTGTTATGCTGTCCACCGCCGTTATTATTATGCTGTCCATTGTTGTGCTTGTTATAGCGATTGTTATAATTGTTGTGATGGTTGTTCTGATTGTTTCTTTGATTATTGTATTGACGGTTGTTGTTGTAGCTACTATTAAAAAAAATTGTAAATTATAAAGACCATGCAAAGGACATGCGATAAAAAATACTTACGGTGACATTATTGGAGATGATCCACTGACACTTAAACTGCCAAACATATCATTGAAGCCAGGCTGAAGATTCAGTGGGAATCGATTCATCCAGTTGTCGTTATCACGATCGTTGTTGCGCATATCACGGTTGCGATTAGCGTATGGCGTTCGAATAGGCGTATCGTCGTCGGTTCGAATCTGTTTAATTGGTACAGGACCCTCAGTGGTAGCCACTTTGCGAGGTACCCAATTGTTAGCACGCAATTCGATGACATCCTTCAGCATGAAGCGAATTCTTGGAGGATACTCAGTCGATATAGATCGTCGTTCCAGTCTCTCGAAGTAAAGCTTCATCACGTCTTTGCCCTGTTCTGTATTATCCAAATTCTTTCCGCAAGTTCTAAGTAACTGGGATAGACATTCCATGTCTTCGCACATCTCCTGCTGTGTGGTGTTACGGTTTTTCTTTTTGTCCAACAACTGCTGTATGCATTGATGTAGAATTTTCTTCGAAAGCATTTCCAATTTATTGAGTTCGCCGATAAACTTAACATTACCGAGCATTCGCTGTTTGGCCAAATGGCGTTTTTCCTCCTCCTCCTGGGTGAGTTGATGTTTTTCGGTTGTTTCATTGTTTGAGTTACTGTTGCCTGTGGCATTATCGGCATTATCGCTTTTAATTTCAGTCGATTTTAAACGATTATCAAAACTGTCACGGCAAATGGCTAAAAGTAAACGCAAGAATGTGCATAGATGGCTTGAATTTTCTTCAAAATTTGGAGCTTCTTTGGATAGTCGCTTGCATAATTGTGCATACATAGACGAATATTTTGGCTCATCAAGGGCTTTATCGAATATAAGAAGAATAACACCATACAAAATATTTGCAGAATTTAAATCTAATTTTAATAAATCATCGCTTAGCTCTTGGAATTTTTCTGGTGTAAGCTTATTGAGAATACCACGAACCTGTAATTAAATAATAGGAAATTTGTTTTTGACATGTTTCTTGCTAATTAAAAAAAAAATATTCAGACTTAAACAATGCAGATTCGGCTTCAATATTTTACATTTGTCATCTTTGGTTCCAATTTTCTTTTTCTTTTATTAGAAAAAATATAAAAAATCAGTATGTGGGTGTTTTTAAAAAATCTTATATCGCGACAAATGGAAGAATCAAATATTTATGCCACTAATTCATTTCGAATGTTTCTCCATGCAATACTTTTCTTTTACAACCATGACATACATATATACATACATGTACATATATAGTATATATGTACATGTATATTCTTATTTTTGTAGAAAATAAATAATTTAATAAAATGAACCTGCAACCCATTTGGCAGCATAAAATTGTATGTTGATTTAATTTTTCTCCTTGTTCCGAATGTAGGTCAGGGATAGAAAATCCCATAATGATGTCAGAATGAACCAAAGAAAGGGGAGGGAGAAGAGAAAGAAGAACTTATTGTATTGCTTTTGTGGGTTGACGATGCATTTAAGGAAGATCTGGAACAAGTCATATCAGTTTGTGTGATTGACATTCTTTAGGAGTTACGAAGAGATTTCTAAGAAATTGGATCTGAAACCAAGAAATTAAATGTGTCAACGTAAAGGATGGAAGCAGGGCGTTGTTTTACATTAAATGACATCACAGATCAAAAAGACATCAGTTAAATATTTTAATTATAAATGTTTAAATGCTCTGTATTTAAGAGTTGTTTTTTTGTTAAATTTAAGCAAATTGTACTTTTAATTTTTAAATAATTAGTTAATTACTTGAGTAAGTATTTGTATTAGAGAATAATCTAATCGAACTCCTTTATTTTTAGAAATTGATTATTGAAAACGTTGCCTCCTGATAGGCGATATTGAATAATTAAACACTTCTTTTATTTTCTTCCTGAAGATTATATTTGATATTTAACATAAATTATTGTTTATTTATACTTACGTATTGTGTTTTTGATATAATCAGTATTAATTTATTAAGCGGTTGATAAGTTTGAATATTTTTCATATAAAAAATGTAAAATTAATTATTCTGTTGGAATAGCAACTCACCTTTCTGAAAACAGCATCGTTCTTTTCATTTTGTGAAAGCAAATGTTGTGGCCTTAGCGATGGTGGTACCCAACGTCCAGATGATGGCGGTGCGGGGGTAGCTGGTGAAATTGCACGTGATGATGATGAGTTGCCAGCTCCAGCAATGGATGCCGTTGGCGATGATCCTCCTCCGGTTGTCAAATTTCCACCACCGGCATTCTTGTTATTATAATTATTACTACCACGATTGTAAGATGAGGCTGAAACTGGTGTTGTCGAAGACGAAGACGATGCAGATGAATCAACTAAATATGACGAATCTCCTCCAGCAGCTGCTGCTGTTGTTGTAGTTGCTGATGTTGTTGAAGAGCTGTTTGATGGTCGACTATTGTAGCCGCCGCCACCGCTGTTGCCACGTTGGTCTTCTCCTCCTCCTTGTTTATTGTAATAACGTCGATCGAGACTATTACTATTGCTACTATTGTTATAGCCACTGTTATAATTATTATAATTTCTGTTATAATTACTATTGTTGTTATAACGCGAATTTGATGAACGTGAATCGTCAAACTCGTTATTGCGACCACCGTAGTCTGAGTTGCGATCGTTATTGCGATAATTTCGGTTGCCACCACTTACATTGCCACCGCCACCTCCAGAAGATGAAGAATACGAGTTGGTATTGGAATAGTTGTACGAATTAGATTGGTATCCATCAGTTGTTGAGGAACTTCCATTTGTTGTAGCATTGTTGCTGCTGCCTCCTCCACCACCATATTGTCGACCACCGGAGCTATTATCATAACGATTCGATTGACGATATCCGCCGCTGTTTCCACCATATGGCGAATTGGATCTCTGGGATGACCTACCACCACCTAGTCCTCCATTGTAGGAGCTGTTGTTGCCCCCTCCGCCGTTGTTGCTGCTGCTATTGTTGTAGTCGTTTGTATTTCTGTTGCTGTTGTAGGACGAGTACAAAGAATCTGATTGCTGTTGGTATTGATTCGATTGGTATGAGCGCCTAGCAGTGCCTCCACCGCCGCCTCCCTCACCTCCGTTACCACCAGAGGTAACGCTTCGGGTTGTGTGCTCGCCAATTATTGAACGGCCTTGACCATTGACGTCACTATTTTTGCTATAGTAACGCGACGACGAATCGTTCTGATACGGCCGTCGTGGTCGAGGGCTTAAAGCGTCTGAATCGTGTTGACGAATTTTGGCGAAATTTTTATTATAGTTGGTTGAAAAGTTCGCAGAGTTGCTGCTGCCACTGCTACTAACGATACTGCTGCTACCGTTCTGCTTTGTGCCACCAACAATTGAATTCACAGAAGACGATTGTTGCAGTTGACGATTGAAGTTCGAATACTGCTTGCTGTTGTTGTTGTTATGTGTGTTGCCGTTATTGCTGCTGCTAGTGGGCTTTGTATCGATTTTAACTAAATTTTTCAAATTTTGAAAAGTCTCACTTGCTGTTAACAATTGGTTACCACTGTTTAGCAATGTTGCTTGTTTGAAATTATTTTCGATTGCCGTCGTTAGCGTGGCAGACGACGACGGCGAAACGGGACTTATTAATGGATCAATATTTATGGTTTTTGGAAATTGTTTACCAAAAATACTTGGATGATCAGAGGATGAGGTTTTAAAAGTTTTTGATGTCAAAAAAGAGGATTCTTCACTTCTGTACTTAGCCGTAATTGCAGTCTTTGATGGATTACGACGATAATCAACGGATCGGCTGCTCCCCGGTGATGAGTCCTGTCGATAAATGGTTGAAGTTGAAGTATTTGGCGATGGTATAATTGTTGGTGACGTGATGATGGATGTGGATTGTGTTATGTTATTGTTAAAGGGATTTGTATTTTTTTGATCGTGTATATTCCAACGAGTGTCCTTTGACTGCGCGAAAGGAATCGTTACCGTTGAGTGTGGAATGATGATGATTTATTTAAAACGTGTGGGAAATGAAAACAAAATTAAACTGTCTTTATAATAATTAACTTTCACGTGAAATCGCTATGCTCTGATTTTTGTTAATTTGCTTTTTTGTTCGTTTGTTTGTTTTTAAGCGCACAAAACGTCGCGTTTCACTTTATTTTTAGTTTTTAAATTGTTTTTAAATACAAAAGATATTATATGATTATTAAATTTTACTAATTTATCAATTTACCTAGGTTTTAAATATTTTTCGTTACACTTAGTATATTATGTGGATTTTTAATTTTTTGTATTGAAAAATATAAAGAAAATTAAATTTTGTCGATGTCGAGGACTCCTCTTTTTGCCAATTAACTAATAAACTTGAAAAAGAGGTTCCTACAAAACAGATTTTCTTTTTTTTTAGTTTGCTCCTTTAGTGAGATTTTCCTTTGTTTTTATTTTTTGTTTGGATGTGGATTAATATTTGTCCAAGCAGTTCTTGGTATTCTTCACTGAATGTTTGTAAGTTGTGTCTTATATATTTGGGAGCCCTGTGTTACAACTATATTATAATTATAAAGTTCGGCCTGGTTGAAAACTACAATAGAGGGAGAGAAAAAAAAATCGTTATATTTTAAGTTCGAAAAATAAAAAAAAAATAAAGCGAAACTATTTAAAAAGAAATGATGTGATGATGTTTGTATGCAAGTATTTTTTCCCATTTCTTTATACATACTAAACAAAAACTCATTATTTAATTAAACTAGAATTCACAGAGGGATTAACAAATTTAAAATAATTAGTCATTGTTTAATAATAACAAGGTTATACATTTTTTGTGTTTAGTCAGCTGTTTATTTTTTTTTGGAAGACTGCCGATGAGTCATTGATACGTGATAACAAACACTAAAGTCGGTTATATGAATGAACTTTCTTTTTTAATATGACAATCTGTATTTCATTTCAATTATCCTTTTTTTATTCATTAGATGAGTTCGTTCTTTTTTTCAAAGCATTAATTAAAAGAACTACGTTTATGAGGTTGCTAATTTAAATTAACGTCTTTAGAATCTAAAATTTAATAGTTTAATTAAAACAATATTTTCAATAGATAACTGTTGAAGAATCGAACAAAGAACTAATTTTTCATGAATTGTTTTGAGTGTGTATCATACAAACGAGTACATATGTATAAATAAGAGAAAAATTAAAAAACTCATTCCATTTATAACCTAATACTTTAATAATATGTATTTGCATAGAACCTGGACAGATGGTTTAGAAAATCTCTCTCAAGTAATACCCAGCATAGGAGTTTTCCGGGGTTTAATTAAATACAAATGTGACTCACTACCCATGTGCTAACAAACTAACTGACAAGTTGGTACACCGTTGAGTCAACTCAACCTCCATTTAAGCCAGTTATTGAAAACCGGATTTGTTTTAAACGCTTAACAACCAAATGTTTAACATTTTCTTGATTAAACAATATAATACAAGCGAAACGAAGTAGCTTCCTGTAACTGTTGGAAGATGTGTAACTATGTGTAATTTAAGTATACATATGAGTTAGTTTTGAAATCAATAACGACCACCTGAAGACCATTGGACAAACTAAGGTGATTTTCAGTGTTTTAAAAAAGGATAATGAATTTTAAAACGAAATCAAAGCAAATCATTTAACGTTATAAGGATTCGGAATGTACAATTTAATTCTTTCATGATGCCCGATGCCGAGGGGCAATAAACAGAAGAAGGAGAATTGTTTTGTATGATTATTTCTCTTTTAACAAATTAAATCTGCTGAAAAATGGTCAAAACTTCTGATCAAAAATGCCAATAAATAAACTTAATGGGCTACAACTATTCAATACACATGTACATATGTATGTATGAAAACATTTCTGAATTAAAATCAAAACAAATTACGCTGAAATAATAACATTCATAGCTAAAACAATAGTCAACATTCCAAATTTAAATTAATTTCTAGGAAAAAAGATTTTCAACGCTTTATCAATTAATATTGTTTAGTAATATAAGCAAAAACTTCCAACACAAATTATAAAATGAAGCAAATTACAATCAAACTGATAGTGAAAATAAGAAGATTTTGCAAAATCTAGAGCAAGTTCTGTGTGTCAAACACAAATACATACATATGTACATATATAGTATATAAATTTATATGTATTTAAAGAAAAAATCACCAGCAACAACTTTGCTCCAATTTCTGACCCACTTTACACGGAGCTCACTTGCAAACTAACTGACTGACACACTTTTTGCTTGGAAATTGCAATACATATTGCTCATATCCAAGAGAGAAACGAAGAAAAAACTTTATCATAAAGGAGGTAGCAGAGCTAAGACAGCGCTTTTTGCCAATCTTTTCTCATTTAAAGGCATTAAAAATAAAAATGCAGAGGAGAAAAAATATAATAGAATGTAACCTCATTTGCATTTCGCATTATTATTAAATACAGAAATTTTATTTTTATTGCTTAGTTTCTTTATTCTCCAATACACTCTCTGCCTTTCGATTCAATAAATCTAAACAAAGATAGATAAGGTTGGATTATTGTTTTTTATCGGTTGATTTTTGTGTATCTTTTTTTTTTATATTGTATCTTGCGATATCTTCCTGTCTATCGAATATGGTATTGGTTTGTTGTTCCGAGAGAAATTGAAAGCAGTGAAAAACATTGGAGGGAAAAGAACCTTCATGAAGAAGAGTTGATTCATTGTTTCCAAACGTGGAAATACGAGTTGTGAACAAAAGATTTAGATATAGGTATCTCTATTTTATTTGTATTTTACGTCGTTGTTTTGTGGTAAGCAACTTGAAAACAAATTACTAGGAAACAGCATAGCATCAGCATGTGTTATCAAAAACAATTAACATTAATTGATGAGTTCTGTATTCATATACAGCCTTATTTTGACATTCGATTTCATTAGAAAGTATGTCGAATTCGAATAATTTGTATTTTGAGATTCGAACGATTCGAAAGTTCACCTTATCAATGGAAAGTTCATTTATCTTTCGAAAACTAAGCAAATTTTCACTTTCGAATCGTTCGAAAGAAATGTCATTTCATTCTCGTTCAATTTTTTCTGGCGAATAGATTCATAAAACATGTAAGTTTAGTATAGTGTTAGTAGTATTGGATGCATAAAATGGATGTGATGCATCCATTATCCTTCTCCTATACCACTGCTCCTCACCGTTTTCTCTTTTCATACAAAAAACAAATGCCATTTTGATTTTTTAACGTCTGGCTTCAATTTATCAATTATTTTCATAAAACAATTTACAAATGGTAGTTCAAAATTCAAGTGTGACCAGATTTGTGTAAATTAAGTGGCTTTGAAGTTGCCTTCTTTTTTTGTTTATCAATTTGGAAAACAAAATTAGTTTGCATGAAAATTAAAACATAAATCAACTATTTTATTATTCAGGGAAGTTTTACCCTTATTTAACATCTTTTTGATATCAATAAACTTACCATACTGTTTTCTAAATGCTCCAAAATTTGAAAATGTCAGTTTTTATTGATGTATTCAAATTCAAACTTTACCGGGCCGTTAGCATCACTTATCTTTACTTTATTTTTCTTAAATAATAAAGTTTTATTTTTAGACCATATTTTTTTTGAAATAAAAATTATCAAAAAAAAAACAGCTTGGTCATACTAAATCAGATAGAAATGTCAGTAAATTTCAAACAGCTGATTTCGAAAATGAATTTAATTGAGGTTCATTTTATGCAATCATTCGACAATGAACATTTTTCATTCGAATGTCAAAATATGGAAAGTTCATTCGAATGAAAGTATCTATTCTAACGAATTAGCTATTCGTTCGAATGTCAAAATAAGGCTGATAGTATAATGTATACATATAAGGACATATAACTGTTTTGTCTATCTAAATTTTAAACTGGGATTTAAATATCACGAGAGAGATTGGCGCAAAATTGTATACGAATAAGTACGTTCATAAAACTATTTTGGTATGATACTCGTACTAGGTTAAAATGAGGATTTTGTAAATTTAAACCCAATTAAGCATCATACTTTCTCTTACATTTTACTAAAGTTAAAATCATCAAATAACTATTTGAACGAACTGTTCATTGTTTTGGATGTGTTCAGAAGCCAATTTATTAAAAAAAAATACTTGGCAACAAGAAACCGTTGTTCTTAATTTTCAATTTATTTTCGTTTTGAAAAAACGTCCAATTTTATGTCATTGAAATTGTTTTTAGGTGAACATATCAAAAATTTCTGGACTATTAGAGTACTCCAAAAAGATGGCGTATAACGCACTTTCTCATTTTGAGAACTTTTGAAGTGACTGAAAACATAAAACAAGCTCGCCGTAAACGAAAGACATCTCAGAAAGAAGACAAAATAATTTACCGAATATTAACTAGGAATCCCTTTAAGACCTCCAGTGAAATTCGAAGCGAATTAATGGTGAATTATGAAATTGTTGTATGAACTGTAAGGCGCCCATTAAATGAAAAAAATGTACTTGGATGCGTTGCGCAGTACATCACCAATCAATTTTCACAAAAGATGGGTAATAACTAATAACATTTTAATTTGGTTCACAAGAACTTTCTTTAACGAGTTCAAGATCGTAAAATGCCAAAGGATTGAAGATATACCAAGTTTTGGTAGGTTTTAAGTAATTGTGAGCTTAGTGGACATTAGGCCAAATAAAACAATATTTTGTTAAAAAATTGTGAAAAAAATCAAAAGTAAATACGTTCTTGATAAACGTATGAAATATATATTTATTAAACATAATTATATATACATTCATACACGTATTATGTACTTTTATTTAGTTCAATATATTTTGCATTCAAATATACAAATAACATACATTTCTTACAAAAACCAAATCAGACTCAACTGTTATGATAATCTGTTGTTTTTGTAGACACCCTACTAGGCGGAACCCCATACTTCGAAACGAAATTCTCTACAAAAATTTCAATTTCAAATGCTTAAGTGATTTTGATGATTTCTTCTCAAAAATGGGGATTCCAAAAAAAAAATTCGATCGACACAATGAACTTATCATTTTTTTTGTTCGAGATATAAAATTAAAAATATATGAAATTTCAGCTTTTAAGGCTTTATGTAGCATTATTTTATTTGAGTTATACAAAATTCGAGTTATCAAAGTTCGAGATATCGAAATGTGTACATTATATTATACACAATTAAAATAATGCAGAAAAAAAAATAGCCGTTTTTGACAACATACCTGTCAAAAAAATGCAAATGCATTTTTATTGCAAATTGAAATAAGTGTATTCAAAATTGTTAGATCATGCAATTCGTGGTCTGGATTTTCACATCTCACACAAGAGGATCCGTTTTTGATTTATTCTTACCAATCAATTAATTTGTGTATCATCCACGAAATACGTTTAAAGTTTAACATACGACTTTTTAGAGCTTAACTTTGTTGTCATTCAAAATATTTTCTAGCAATACATTTTTAATGGAAAAAAAAAACAATAAAATTTGTCACCATAAATTCTAACATGAATCACAAATTTTATTTTTACATTCGTATACATATGTACATATGTATGTATGTAATTAGAATAATTTCACGAGGTTCTAATGGTGATAAGAAAATGAAAGAGCATTTAAGTTTTCTTAAAACAAACAATTCTTATTAATTTTATATCGCGTCAACAATTTTGTTTTGTCTTGACGATTCTCTTACACGTGCCGTACAAAAGCAATTTGCATTTGTTTTTATTTTTTATCATTACATTTTCTTGTAAACCGCAACACACCACACAACACGTCTTATATGAAAAGTATAAATACTCTTACAACACAAGTTTTATATTTGGGGGGAGGTTAGCCAATTACTTTTCCAACCACTTTCAATAAATAAATTCAATTTTTTCTCACGCAGTTCACTGCAAAAAAATATAAATAAATAAGTTCATCAAGTATGTATGTGTGTAAATATTTATATACATATTTATTTATGTAAGTATTAACTGTGTGTACATATTTATATAGATATTTATTTATGTAAGTATTAAAAGACAGTGAACCATTCGTCAAAGATCAAGGTTATTGACGTTGCCTTTGTGAGTTTGAACTCTAATACCAAAAGCTCATTCAAAAAATTAAAACAATCCGTATGACCGTATGATGAGTACATAAATTATAAAAATAAAATTCAAACAATTGAAGGTAGAACAATCAAACCAGATTCTTTTCTCCTAATTTTATACATAATTTAAAGTACAATAAAAATATAAATAAAAACCTTACAAAATACAAAGCTTGTGAGAGCATTATTCATCTTAAAGATTACAGGACAAAATATTGAGAACAAGTAGTAGAATCAAAATAAGAGCGAAAACACGAAAGGCGAACGGATAATTCATCTATCTGCTCTGGGCAGGGTGACCAAACATGGAAAACTAAGAGAACGAAGAAGTATTTACTGGTTCTCCATAGTGTATATTTACACAGTTGATTAAATTGCAATTTTCAAAAACATATAATTTTATGAGCACCAGAGCAGAGCTGATTATCATTAAGGATTGAGACGTTACTAACTGAAGAATTTTGAGGTGTGATAATCATACATCATTATCTACTTACTTTATATGAAACGAATTGCAGTGGTCAGCTTATAAGCTAGTTATTCGTTCTTTAATTATAATAAAGAAACTACAGAAAACAGGAGAAACAATCGTTATAACTTAAATACGAATCGAGCATGTACTCATCGAAACTTGTCAGACCTTTCCGCCGCACCTAACACCAACAAATTGAAGTCCTAGATTATGCATAGTAAGTACCTTCAAACGCATATAGCCAAATGTGCATAGTAAAAACAAAACATAATCGAGCTATATGAACCCTTGATCAATGACAATAAAACTATTTTTTTTTAACAAGAGGAATAATTTTACAAATCAAAATATAGAAAGAACTGATAAGAAAGTCTGTAAATAAATAAAAATAGACATAAAACAAAAAATTGGAATGGTAACATTGCACTTAATTAACTGAACTTGTGCATTGCATCAATTGGAAGAGGAAGAGTATAATACAAATTCAACGATAACAATGACGAACGTTTCAACGACCTTTTTCACTGACACTTTTATCATAGAATTGCCTTGGAGTTGTATTAAGGGAAACAACAAACAAAAATCTTCCGATAACAGCAATTAAAGTAAATACATAATGTAAAACAAAAAAATGTCCCTGCAATGAGAATCCAAAAAAAAAAAACGCCAACGATTGATAACTCCAAACTAAAAAAATAAGCTTTACAAAAACTGGAATTGAGTACTGAAACAAAAGGTACGAGTACCTACAATTTCTGCGAACTGAGTCGAATAATCCCTATTTTCGATGGCAACCAGTTCGGCGATGTGATGAGAGAGTATCATCAAAATTTCCCGTCTTAATGATTCAAGTAGACACAGTATTATGAACGAATAGGACAAAAAATATCTTAAGGTTTTCTACAAGAAATAACTAAGTGGAATAGAATGAACGAACTATAAGATGATGTTGATGATCTTTGTTGCTGCTGAAGGCAATGACCTTTTGCGTTTTATTTGATGGGAGTACAAAATGAAACAAGTACAACAAAGAAAAGATGAAGTAATTTACTTTGATTTTGTACAAGGAGTGAAGAAAATACATGAGAAGCAATGAAAAAGCAAATCTATTTTTGTTTCCACAAAAAGAAAAACAAAAAAAAAAAACAATGTGCTTTGAGCACTACATTTAGAAAAATTAAATTAAGAAAAATATTTTTTTATGACGTCGCTTGGTCATGAAATCGACGGATTTCTTGTTAAAATAACTCCCAAGCAAATTACATTGTATACAATATTTACAAAGATTTGACTAAATTTTCTGCTAGAAGTGCTTATTAAAACATTTTTTTTGTTATTTTAAGTCGTCATATTTTCAAAATTCGACAAGGTGTAATTATTAACATAGATAATTTCAATTGTTTGTATTTTTATGTGAAAGTATTTTTCCATTCTGTAAACTACTTCACAAAAACTGAAAATATCTGCCTTTTAAGGAGGAGTCGATGAGAAACGCTTGAATGTGCCCCCATATCCTCCCTAGTACGAGTATATTTTCATTGTTTGAAATTGGTTTGACAACTAGTACGTGACAACTCGGTACATCGTTTTCTTGTCGCACTGTGAATCCTACTGGAGCCTTTTAAACTACAAATTTCAGACTTCCTTGAAATAATGTTTGGGAAACAAATTAAAAACTTCATCGAAGATTCATCTTAAACTTTTATAGGAGAGATGTTCGAATAGAATGTTTGGCAAAATCAAACAAAAAAATAATCAATCAGAATGTAAGCAAAGTATGTACTATTAATTTTCCTTTTATACTTTTTATAAAAACAATGTTAGTTTTAAAATTGTAAATTATATTTTGTTTGTCTCGGCTTAATTGCACTATGTACCTACCCAAACAAAATAAACTTTCTATCAACAAAACAAACAAAAAATCGTTTAATTAGATAAACACTTTGAATTCTTCCACCAAAATAAGGTAAAAAAAAAACTTTTTGTATAATGAATAGTAGTTACACGTTAACATCGACAACACGCACAGAACAAAAAGAACAACCTCTATTAGATGCCGTCTACTCCAGACAACAGTGACCGAAGTTTGTATTCAATGGCTTCAGGAGCAGAAGGAACACGCATATTCGGTTCCACATATACTACATACAAACTGTCCAACGCTATCGACCGGTTTTATGGTCCTTTTGGAAATAGCAAACCAAAATATGTACACATACATATGTATATTATACATGAAAAAAAAAGTAATACCACCAACAATCCTACATGTTCTCTCTTCATGGGTTAAACAAAGAAGTTTGTGAAAAGGTAGCTTCTGCACAGAATTCTTTGTAATCGATTGTGTTAGCCATGTAATGGAATCCATCTCTGGCACATAAAAAGCTGAGCTGCTGTTCCCGTCTCTGCACTTTCCGATGTTTTCAGGAGAGCTAGGAGCTATATTCTATTTCCTTTTAATGGTGCGTTATAACAACAAGAAAAAGAAAAACATGGAAAAAGGGTGACTAAACTCTTCACTCTAAAGCAGAAGTTCTTTTTTTTTTTTTCTTTTTAAGGACGTATAGGACACGGTATAGAGAATAATTTATGTTGTGCAATTCTCTGTTAGAGACTCTTGTAGAAACAATCTAATCTCGGGTTACTGACTGTTGTTTGGGGGGTTGCTGCTTGTGGTGTTCTTTGGACATAAGAGTGGCGCAAAAAATAGAGAACTCAGACAACATCAGCAATGGGGTTGATTTTCTCATTTACTTTATTTTGTTTTAGACAAAATGGAGAAAATAAAAGAGACAATGTAGGGAAGTATTAATCTGCGTTGAAGGCGACATCTCCCATTCT
This sequence comes from Philhelius festivus, assembly GCA_963931855.1. Lineage (NCBI taxonomy): Eukaryota > Metazoa > Arthropoda > Insecta > Diptera > Syrphidae > Philhelius > Philhelius festivus. The sequence goes on from OZ007557.1 coordinate 94,121,914, forward strand.
CTGACCTGAATTTCAGTTAGATACTCACAAATTCTGTTGCACGGTGTTGTACATAATATTTCGTTACTTTGAGCAAAGTTTAAAGTGAGATCTCACACTTTCTTTTAATTTAAATTGAACATTTCGACTACACATTTAGCAAATTATCGATAAACATTTCGACTTGAAACTTATAAGAAACAGACATTTTCAGGTAGGTTTACTATCTACCTTATATATTTAATGGTAAGTTATGCGTTTTCAAAATTTGCAAGACATTATATTTTAAATAAAGCCGAGTGCACAAATTAACTGTTCCCCTTATTGTTTGTAAATTAATATAAAGGGTGGGTCAAATACAGGTTTCTTTTTAAAAATGCAGTAAAATGAACAAAATTAATTGTTTTCCATGTATTATGGCTTTATTGATAAGAGCAAATATTCCCATTCATATGGAACACAATGCCCATAAGCGGATGGTAATGCGCCTTCAATTGGACCTTGTAAGCGAAAAATCTGCAATCTTTGTGCGGAATTCTTCTCAGGCTAGTGCGTGAAATGTTGAGCTGTTGAGATCGATCGATCACGGCTACAGCAGCCACATTCTCTTCTGTGCGCACCGTACGACGACGGGGTATTGTCCACAAGCATACCAGTCTCACGAACTTTTTGCACAAACTTGCGTACAGTAGGCGCGGTGGGTGCTTCATTTCGGATAAAACTTCTTTTTAAAAAAACGAACTGTTTGGGATACACAACACTTTGGAAATAAATTTTCAATATCAACATTCAACGTTCTTCAAGCGTAAAGCGACTCATTTCGTTCCGCGCAGGTATGATACTGACTTTCTGCAAGATTTCAAGCGGAAACTACTAAATGGCCCACACTGTACATACTACTAGAGAGAATTAGAAGCTCACAAATTGGATAAGTTCTGCTAGGTGCTGTGTGAACAAATCTCTAATCGCTTATTAATTTTCATTCACAGTCACAGGTCAAACGAGCTATGGATGAAAACGCCGCACTCCAGCATTAATTGCGTCAACGACCTATGTTCCTCGTGGCTGTCATTTCGATCTACACCGCATCCTGTTTCAATTTTTGTTTGAAAACAAAACTTAGCTTGAATATCTTCTTAATAGTATGAAAATAAATTAAATTAAATCCTAGGAATTATGTGTACCCTCCGAATATTAGAGCTATCAGTAAACGACACAAACTCTATTATAAATAAGTATTCGACAATAAGGCAAAAATTTTTATGACAAGAGATACGGTAGAGGTAGTACACCATTGACACTCTGCAGCGGCAGAGAATCGAAACCAAGACCCTTTGTACTTGTATTGTAAATAGCCCGATATCAAAGAATAAGAAAGTTATTATATACGAGTACTATACTAAAAATTCAAATTTTAAAGAATTTAACTAACTTTTTCTTTATTTGAAAACTTGCCAGTATCATGCCGTGTTCCATCGTTAACTGTAGGCGCATTAAATAAAAGTGGGTAGCGTTAAAAAAAACAATGAAACACAACTTTGACATTTATTAAAAATATGTAATTAAGTGTAAGTGTAAGTTCACTATAACATATGACGTCTTTGGAAGGTAATGAAATTCCACAAAATTGTTCCTTTGATTTTTTTTTTTAATTTCTAAATATAATTTTCATTAATTAGATACGTCACCGTCAAACGTTACTCATCAAGCTCTCAATAGAGAACAAACCCGAAATTCAAATTTATTCTTACACCCATTTTCGAAATGTATTTCATTTTATTTGTTTTAATTCGAAATGCCGTTATTTGTAATTGTCCATGAAATTGACAAGTAGAAAGTCAAAACAAGTGTTTTATATTACACAGTACTATTATTACTTCATTAACTTCTGGTTGGAGCTTACTCGTATTTTTTTATTTAATTAATTTGTATTTGTTTAACATTGAATTTAATTTCAATATACAAAACAAAATTACTTCCTGATTTGTTTTAGGCAGTACACCTTTTAATTTACAATTTTATTATTCCATATGCTTTGGTGATGGTGATAGGAGAATTTCCATTAAACTCAATCTATTCTACCGCCTTAGCTACGAGTATTTGCATTAATCGTAGATTTAAACAAGCCTCAGAGAGAAAAAATAAATAGAGTTTAGTTTTTTTTTTCTTGTTGTCCAATTCGATTCTCTATCCCCACTAAGAATTTGCTAAAAGCAAATAGAAAAAATATGAAAACGTGTTGAGGTGGAACGTGGAACCTCTATGGGTGTAAGCTTCACTGTAGGCTGTGTAAAAGATGTGGAAAAGTGTATTCACAAATTATTCTACTGTATATAGACATAACTGTGCATTAAATTAAGGTCAAGTTTTCGTTGTGGCATACTTATTTTGTCGTTTGTTTGTGTTTGAAGACGGGGCATTTTTTTGGCATGAATTTTTATTGGACATAAAAAAGAACGCTATAACTCTTTTTTTCGGTCGTCATGATAAGTTTGAAAACATTATACTAGATGCGTTTTATCTTGAATTCTCGATTATATCTGTTTTAATAGGTCATACCGTCAATGCTAAAAATATAACTTTGGTAAATTTAAGTTAATCCGAATTGGTTGATTTTATTAATGTAAAGCTAATAATTGTTAAATAGAACCAATGGCATTGGATATTGGATATGAACGAGTAGCCTACATAACGAAGGAATTTCGTATTTATTTTGTTTGTTTTGTCCAGGTAATTTGCAAGAACCTACTGACCTACTAGCGGATTGTAGGGTTTCTTTTTGCAAATCCTTGAACTACTAGTTACAATGACGAAGAAAATACTTAATAGTGATGATTTTTGATACAAGGCTGAAAAATTTGCTGCTTATTAAATATGTAATTGTTATTTACTTGAATTTACACGATAAAGTTCCTTGTTAAAAGCGCACTATTGATTCAAATGGATATATGTACATATGTACATAAGTACTGCTATGCTTATATTTCATTTAAGCTGCGATTTAATTAGAAAACCAGACTGTATGAATAATGGAACAAAGCATACCATTTAAAAAAAAATTAGAAACGAACAAAAATTAATATTAAGACCAAGTGCCTCAAGTAACAAACGTATAATTTTGTTTTAAACTAAAACATAAAAATGCTAGACCTGTCTATGAATCGTCTTATAATCTTTCATCTTTTTGTCGGCCCAATGGTAAAACTTACTAACTATCAACAAATATGATATCGAAAAATATTTTTTTTAAGTCAGAAAAGACTGATTTTGTAACATATTGATGCAGATATTTATGAATTAATACATAAGAACGTACATGGATTTACTCTAGTATATATTTATTCACATCAGATCTACGAAGAATCTCTGGAACCTATTCATAAACATTGATAAGTGCCAATACAACAAATTTGTTGCACATGACCGATACATTAGATTCATTCAACTTTGCCCAGGGTTACCCATGTTTTCTTGACAGCCCTGAGATTTGTCAAAAAAAAAAACCTGTTGGTTTTCTAGTTTCAAAAATACACCCAAAGGCTGTCAATTGTTTTGTTGACAACTTAAAACAAGAAACAAATAATAAAACGTTATAAATTAGTTTTAAAAATGAACAAAACCAATTTTGCGTTGTAATTTAAAATTTCATCTGATGGGGATGATGAGCACAACGAACATTTAATTGCAAACATAAACAATAACATGCTCATGTTCAATATTTGGAACTTACAGAACTCTTATGTGTTTAGAGATTTTAACAATTTAAATGCTCTTGTATTTATTTTTGTTTTAGCCTTGTTGAAAAATTAGATTCTTCCTTCGATATTCTTCCAAAATCACGATATCTATTGAAATATTTTTAAAATTTTTGTTGATTAGATAAGGCGTCAGTTATAACGATCATTAAAAATGCATCAGGAAAAGATGAAACAGAATAAAATTGAATACTTTTTCCAGATAGTCGTTTATAGCGAACGGGAAAATTCAGTCAGTTGAAAATATGTGATATGTTCTTTCATTCATTTTCATCAGCAGCATCATTCTACTTAGAGGACGGTTATAGCTATAATTGAAAAGCATCATTGAAAATTTTCATTTCCCTTTATAAGACGATTAATCAAACTGTAATGGCTTTAATTCATACCAAAATGAAGCTAATGAGTGGTAGAATTTGTTTACTCTATAAAATACAAAATTCCGATCTTAACTTTCTTTTAAATCAACTTTTATTATTTCACTGATAGAAATCAATTTCAATGAACAACTGATTTGCGTTTCTTTTACTTGGAACACAATCGTTCCACTGAATGTGTTCGGTTCTCTTTCTATTTTCAAATGTCAGTTTTGTTTTCAATGATCAACTCTAACCTCAAATAAATAGTATTGGTTGATATCAGTCACTGACTGGATCTTTAAATGACTGCTATAACTGACTTGTCACAAAAAAAAAAAAAAATCAGCATTCCACTTATTTGTTTCAATGACGCATTTCAATGAAGGCTATAACTGCATCAGTATTTGTTGCTATTGTCAGTGGAACAGGTACAAATTGAGACACGCATTAATGGAACTAATTGTGCCATCAGCTGATAAGGAAAAGGAATTCTCATCAATAAAATAATAAACGCTTTTTTTAGCAAAAACACCTATTTGTTCCAAAAACAAAATTCTGTTTGTGAATAAATTATTCCAAGGAATTCTCATCGATTCGTATCCTTTTTATATTTCAAATCGTATGTCAACACATTAAATTACCCAAAAGAAATGTTGTCTTGACTCGTTTTCCTCATCGCTATAACCGGCCCCTAACCCTAATTCAGATTTCGGAGATCTCACTAGCTTTCCTTCGTCAGTTTCATTAAAAAGAAGGATTTGTTTACGTAAGAAAATTCAAATAATCTACCACACACATTGCACGACACCAAAAAATTTGATTGTCGGAAACTTCGTGTGAAGAAGTTTAAAAACGACTTTTCATGTAAGAATGCATTAATTAGTAGTTGTAATTCAACCTATGCAGAGAAGCCAACATCAACATGAAATGAACAAACTTTAATTGTTCACTCTAGAAAAATCACATATTTCCACCATGAATATTTATTGTTTAAACATCAAAGTCTATACAATGGCAACTAACTCGAATGCAGATCATGCCATGAATATGAAAAAGAAAATGTGTTTATCGCACTGTATTGGTAAATAAATTCAACTACAGATCAAGTTAATATATAAAGTATATATCTGTATATTAATGAATACAAATAAAAAGTGGAAATAAAAATGAATATCCTCCGAGGCTAAGCTAATAAGTTTGCATTTGCAACACTCCATCAAGCGCATCTACTATTTGAAACCCAAAAATGACTAGTACGTTTGAATAGAATACAAAAATTAATTTTTAACTTAGATTACATAAAGACTATGAAACTTAATTGTTCATATGTAAAAGTCGATTTTAAAAATGTTTAACTTTGAAAAGAACTAAACATATATTTTTGCTAGGTATTCGCTTCTAAATAATGATGCAGTGGAAAATTTTCATTGCTGAATATAACATAAATAGGTACAACAATGAGAATTTCGTAGTTACTTTAATGTATAATAAGTTTTTTTCCTCTAGAGATGACATAGTTATTTAAATTTAAAATGTATTATAAATATTTAGCCCACCCTGTAGATGTATGTATGTACATATGTATCAAACAAAATGAAAAAACTTTTTAGATATAAGTTTGTCCTTTCAGGGCTTCAAAATGATACATAATGTAGCATTCAAAAAGTTCTCCCTTTCATTTAAAATCCCTTAAGAGAAATTATAAAATCAAATATTAATCGAAAACTTCTAGAAAACATCAACACTGCTAACTTTTTTATTCCATCTAACAGATTTTTACATATGAAATATAACATAACCTCAAAGAAATAATAATAATATCGAGAATATTCCCGTTGCAGCACCTCAATGCGCAGAAATAATTATTTATTATTATTCGTTTTCTGCCTGACTTGTGCCGATCGACCTTTTGACGTTGGTCTTTTGACATCAACCACTCTAGAGCCCACTACAAATTTGCATACACACACAAAAAAAAATCTCAATGATATTGAAAAAAAAAAACAAGATAAAATTAATAGAAATATGAATTTCCATGGAAAACAACGTTGCGCACTTTGAAGGCACTTTATTATCGTCATTTTAAAATCGGAAATATACCAAACGACACATAAACATTCGTACTTGAGAGATTCTTTCCTCGTGCCGCTCTGTTCCTCATATATACGGTTTATAAACAAAATTTTAATTTCGAGATATAACAGACAACTAGTCCTTCCACTTTTAATACCACAACCAATAGAAGCAGCTTGTGTGCAAAAGATGCACAAACAAGCAGAAATCGCTCCGCAAAATAATTAATTTTAATTTATCTGGAATATTTTTTTGTTCGTTGTCATTTTTGTTGCAACCAAAGCTGACGATGTAGATGCATCTAAATAACCAACACAAAACGTGTGTTTTTGTGGTGGGTTGCTAACCTTCAGCCTTCAATAGAGTACATCTTTTTGAAAATCGATTGAATACAAAGAAGAAAGGCAGGCGAAAGCACAAAATTGGCAAAAAACACCGTAGAAAGCTACAAGCATGCTTAAACGACGTCGTCATCAACAACGCCAATCGAGAATATCAAAAGCGGAAAACATTTATTTTTCCTGCTTTTTCTTCTTCTTTGCCCATACATATCTAGCTTTTATTCTAATGGTGCATCATCGAGACGCAGAGGCATACAAGTTGGTGAATAGATACAGAAATACATACAGGCATACAAGAGTGTGTGCAACATAGGGTATTATAGTTGTTTATTGTTGATTTCCTCTTATGCTACTGCACTGCGCTGCAAATCAAGTTTTTTTCTCGACCCGACTTTGTTGTTGTTCTTGTTATATTTTATTGAGAAAAATTTACCCACGCTTGTCAAGAAAAATCAATGCACTTCAGTAAGGTGAGTTCGCTCACGTTATTCTTTTTGAAAACCCTCTACATTAGGAACATGTGAGGACAGCAATATAAAAAAAAAGAAGAACAAAATCGAGAGGAGTTTCATTCCCGTCTTATGCATAACACATAAATACATGATAACCACAGTTTATTGAAACACACTCCATATCAATTGATTAATGTCGTCATATTCATACATACATAACATACAATTTGGTCGTGAATAAGAAATAAACACCTATGTATGTACAATTGAATTGACGAGTGAAAGAACAGTACAAGCGCCTTAGCAGAACAATGAAAAAATAGAGATCTGTTTGTCAAGTACAAATTTGTGCTTGTTTTGTTCTTATACACAATACTTTGCCTTCGAAATGTTCCTGAGGGAATCTTTAAGTAGTTGGAGGCAATTGGATAGATAGATATTGTACCTAGGAACTAACCATAAAGGATTTGTTAAAAATTCGAGCTATGTTTTGTGACATCGAGTGTATATTGATATAAAATGTTATAATAGTGAAATTGAACCGTCACGTCGCAAAACCATCAAAACGTGTTCTATACAAATGTACTTACATATAATGTATTAATATCACTGTATTATTTTCTTATTGTTGTACATACGAGTAGTATATTGTAATCTTAAAACTTTGATCGATTGGATTTGATTATTTAATTAAAATTATATTTTACAAAGAACAATTAATACAAAATACACATAGGGTTAACCTGTTGGGATTAATTTGCGAATATTTGTATATGCAGCTTTTCAATTTGGTTATATGTAGGAATGTATGTACCTACATTTGTGAAACAGAATTTCTACTGCAGTTTAAAGCTTTTTTTAAAATTGAGGAATTGAGCCAGGTTATGTTTCCGAGATTACGCAAATTCGAATTGAAGCAAGGATTCGAAAGAGTAAATATATTTATGAACATAGGTACCTAATACAAAATAACAATTACAAATTTAGGAAAAGGATTCTTTTTTTAAAGATTTTCAAATGCACATAAATCACTTGGCTTATTAGTCAATGTACCCTTGAGCTATGACGCCAGATGTATCGGAATTTGACATTGCTTATGGCGTTCAACACCGATCGGCATTTTTTGTTATGTGGAATGCGTTCATTTAGTGACATTTGTCGTAATACATCTATTTTTGTACTACGATAGTCGTTTTTGAAACGAAAACGTCTCTTAAAACTTCCAATTTTGTTCTTGACAAAATTGCAAACGACAGAACCAAAAAATCTTTTAAAATGCAAGTTTTTTCCTTTTGATATATACATATATTGAAATTGATATTCAACTTGAAAGAAATTGAAGACACAGGTGGAGGAGGCTTTGAACAAAAACTTTTAAATGATGGTGAGAAAGCGAAAGTAAGGATTATCTCCGCCATCCACACCAAACAAAGAATTCACCGTTTCTATATCTTGAAATTTTATGTGAACCAAATGTCATGAATGGACATCCAAATTGTTCACTTATGTATGTATATAAATGACAATTTGAAAGTGCGCCAGATTTCTTTCTTTCTTACTTAAAGAAGAATTAGCTTGAGCGGGATGATGATCAACGCCGACAAGAAAATGATTTGAAAATTATGGACATTATTATTATAAGGCTAAAAGCATATGTTGACCGCGTCAATAACATCAGGAATTCTAGCCTGCTTGAAAAATAATTGTTCTATCTTTATCCATAATGGGCAAAGATATTCCTAAAAAACGTTTATCATTTTTTTTAAGAATGATGCGCTAATCGCCAAGTTAAAATCATTCTCAACCTTTTTTCGGTAAACTCGCCCAGTGAGAAACCTTAAGGTGGCAGCTAATTTTAAAATGATTGGTACTGAAACAGAGCGTATCTCAGAAAAATTACTTTCCATCAAATTTAAAATAAATAAAAAAGCTTCTTTATTAAGGCGAAAGTTCACTTTAAACCTGAAAAATATTTCAATTAGTTCATACTGAAATACAAAATTTAATTAATTACTTGGAATCAGGAAAACAAACTATGTATATCTTTTTTCTTCCTCGTCGTCGTCACTGCTGCTCCATTAAAAATAATGATTTTTATACACAAATTATATATATTTTAGCCGAACAGCTGCTCATTGATCTTATAATTGCAATTAATGTACATATGTCAAAATGTCAGCTGTTTTAGTAGATCGCATGCGGAATATAAGAGCGATGAGGTAGCTGGCGTTTAAGCTACGGTTTGAAAGCGACACACTATAAAAACGACAATTGGCGTTGAAGTAAAACGGCTATCCCAATAAGGGTGAATATTTGACATAGAATTTTTAGATTTTAGTTCAATACTTCCAATCAAAATCCTGAACTCAACTGCGCAGTTATTTTTTTTTTCGGAAAAATCTGTTTTATAATCGTCAAATTTTGACAAAATCTAGAACAGAACTGGAATAATTGAATTTTTTTGTAAATGTTGTAAATTCTTATTAATGAATTTTCGTCTAACGGGGCGGATTCTAGTGACTCACGCGGGATACTGGTAGATCTACCCTATTCATTTTGTATTATTTAAGCACAGCTTCACAATTCTTGCTAAATATCAAAAAAACATATCCTTATAGCATAGATATTCATATTAGCTTTGTTCAACCAACTTCACTGGACTACTCTGGGGCCCTTTTTTGTAATACGATTATCGTTGAAATTACTTCGTTATTGTTGAAATGCGATTATGCTTAACGAGAATCGTTTAATTTTAACGATACTCGTTAGTTCTAACGACTGCCATATACCTATCGTTTAACTTTCGTTTTATCGTTTCTTGATTTATAATTTTTTTTTTTTCATTTATTTATGTCAACTTTTGACATGTCCCTTTGCCATCGACTTCAGCGCAGGTATTAGTCATTTTACTTGCGCCGAATTTAATTTTTCTTCTTTTTAAAATCTGGCGTATAACGTTTTTGCTTGAATTAGCTCTGACAGTTTTCATGAACCTTCACTGCACTACACTACTCACTATACACTGGCATTTTACTGGTTGAACAAAGCTAATGTCAGAAATACTTTTTTCTCAACCTTTGTTATGTATGACCCTACAGGGTCTTCCAATTTCGTTTGCATAGTATCAAGTCGTTAGAAATGTTTGTCCAATAAGAATATGTTTTTATCTAATTAATAAAACTTTTAAATCCTTAAGACACTTTAACTACTTGCAAGATGAAGTTTGTTAATAGAACAAAGTACCGAATTTTAATTAACTCTCGCGGGGTTAATTTTTTGTGAAAAGTTTAACATAAATTCAGAGATTCTATTTTGAAGTTGGATAGTAGTAATGACATGTCTGTTTATCAAAACACAAAATGTTTTTCACGATTTCACTCAAAATTCAGCATTGCTATGTACATATACATACATATGTATATAACTTTCCTACACCTTCATCGTATTTATCATTTTATTCCAAGCCAACAGAAAAAATCAATATTAAATATATATAAGTAAAAGCCCAGCCCCTTCAACAGGAAAAAAAATACTCCTAAAAGGACCAAAATGCAAATACATTTCCTAACTCTCAGCCTCATTTTCTTTGACCTAATTCCACGGAAACAAATATTTTCATACTGACAAGTAGGTATAATGATACTTCAACTACCTGCCATTATAAAAATTTAATTTGTTTCTATATTTCTAAAGACCTAACATGTTTTTATATTTAACAAGGAAAAAAAAAACAAGAAAATCCACTGCAAAACAATCAAATTTTCTCAAAATAAAAAAAAAAAAAAAAAAAAAACAGAAATCTGGCAACGTGCAGGATGGTATTTTCTTCTTCTCTCTTAATATTTTGTTTGCATTCTGAGGAGAACGGTGTTATCCACTTGTCCATTTAAGTAATAGGTAAGTGAATAGAGACATCCTTATCGCGCTTTCTCAGCGAACCAGAAAAACAAAGAGCCTTAAAGAACAAGTTAATAGTAAAACAAACAAGAGAATCTAACAAAGCATCAAATTTAATTGAGTAAAAGCGAGATTATTTTCACAAAAAGATGAAATTAAAAATTATCACAAAATTAGAGACAACAAGGCCAAGGTATATTTTCAATACAGATACACAAATTAAAAAAAATATGTGACATATGAACGAATGTGGGCATTTTGATAAGAAACAAAAAGAGACGACTGATTGTACTGTCTCCGGATGTCGGAATCATACATAGATCACAGTCACGACACGAGGAGGAAGGGAGTTGGTCGGACTTGTTTCGTCACCGCACCTTAGCCGCTACCGCTACGTCGTCGACAAGTGGAGAGAGGTGATGAATCGTCGACCGACGTTGTCGTCGTTGTCGTTGAGCACAAAGAGACGAGGATGATGACGATCTTTTGTTTTAGCTTCCATGGCTCATATGTGTACTGCTCAACCTCATGTTTGTAAGACTAGGAAGGAAGACAAAACCATCAAAGGCAAGCTACAGCTTACAGTAAATGCTCTTTACTCGCTCGCTCTCTTCACAATTGAATCCTTTTTTCCGATAAAGTTGGAAAAACAAAATGAAGTCGTCCTGCCTGAGTTTGGGTTGGTCTTTCCTTTTTGCATTTTATATACTATATCTCGATTCTTCCGACAGACCCGCTCCGCGTAAACAGCAAGAACCCACATCATCCACTTGCTTCCCAGACAAAGTGTACTTCTTTCCATTACACCACCAACCCTCTTAACAGAATCTTTTTTCTCACTCTATCACTCTCACACACGAAACAAAAACTTATGTTCAGAGTACTTCGACTTGGTTGGAAAGAACGAGCAGAAAAACCACACAAGATGAAATGGAAGAAAAATTCCCCACAAAGAACTGAGAAAAATTTCTATTTCTTATAATTTCTCTACTTACGAACTTTCGATCCGTTTTTTCTTCATTTAATAAATTAAAAAAATATATATAATTAAATTTCCACAGAAAAAGATGAACTCTAACCAAGCAGGTTAAAAAGAAAATAACAGAATAAGATACTTTCTATTTTATTAACACCCTTTGTTCAATATATTTCTAAGTTCACTTTAACACGAAAAAAATATATAGAAGGAAAAAAAAGTGAACAAAAAAGAAATTTATTCTTAGGAAAAAATACTTGCGGTTCTTCAAATATAAAACTTTATCTAATAGATCAATTTAATTTGTCCAATTCCAGAAACAAAAATAAATTCAATTACTTTAAATTAGATGTGAAATATTGTGATTTTTTCAGAACAAATGAAAACTTTTTTTTTTTAGATTAAGTTAAAGATTGAACAGAAAAAACACACTTACAGGCCGATGCTAAATTAATTTATGATTGAAGAATGAAATTTTCACGAAATGCGGAGAGGCCAGAGAAAAAATGCCTAGAAGAAGACAAATGCGACTTTGGTGTGGTGAATTTAGAACTGAATAGCTGAATTACAAAACAAAAATGGCTACCCAAAAAGTGTGTCTATTGTTGCTGAATTTTATTAAGGGTGTTGTTAGACTTGGTTTTGATTTTTTTTTTGTAAAGCCCATTGCGCAAAATTTTAGTTGATGTTTAACTTATTTTAGTATGAAACTAGGTCGAAACAAGGATTTTGCAAACCTTAATCGATTAATGGCATCATATTTTCCCTACCCTTTTGTTAAAGTCGTCAAATGCCTATTTTATTTTTTAGAATCGTGCTAACTTCATATGACTCTGTCATTCCCAAACGTCAAAAGAGGCCTGTTTATTTGGTTTCTTGTACGAACTGTTATTGTTTTAGTTGTGCTCAAAAGCAATTTATTAAGAAAGTTGCTTTAGTACGATACTAGTTAGAAAATGTTTAAAATTAAGAATGAGTTAGAAAACTATACTTTAAAGTTAGCAAATTGTTAAGTAGTATATCATACTTATACCCTAATAATAGGCTGTTTAAAATTTTGCACCCATGTTAACAGGTGCATATAAACAACAAACTAGCGAACTCATTTTGGGCAATCGTTTAGTTTGTGTCAAAACACAAACACCTGGCATACCTGTCAAAATATTCAATAAAAACTAATTACGAACACAACTCAACGCAGCAGAAAAAGTTGGCATGTAGAATTTATAACCTTTCGAAATCGGTTCAGGTTTAAGATAGCTTGAATCTCTTTAGTTCCTTTGTTTTCAAAATTCGCAAAGAATTTCAATCAGTTGACCTAAAAAAAATCAAATGTCTGAAATCTGTACAGCACTTTTATGACCACATAGAAATATTATTACGTACGATACGTTTTAGAGCTATTTCAGCTCCAGATTCAATTGCAGCACTTGCCCTTCCGCTCAACAGTTAGAAGTAATGGAGGGGAACCAATTATTTTCTACTGAGTCCAAATGACTTAGATGAGAAGCACTTTTTATGGCAAGACGCAGACGCAGTGTCAAGAAAAAGGTGCCTATCATTTTAACCCTTCGAACAATTCTATGGCAGTTTCAGTCCTGCAAACAAAACACACATTAGGTGCGTTTTATTATTCACAAATCTACATATCTGGATCCGGATCTTCCCTTGAAAATAAAACGATTCGCATCTTACTGACAGCAGTGTTATAAGCCCGTCTCTTTTTATCCTTGGGTTTGGAAATTTTAAATTATGTTTTGTCTTTTTTCTTTACACTATAGCTTACACTACCTTACCATAAAAAGCCATCTACTCGCCAGTGTAATAACTAATTTTTTGATCTTTGAAATAGATGACGATAGAAAACAGGATCCCAAATTGTTTTTGTAATACATGTTAAAACTTAATCCAGATCCGTATCCAGATAGATTTGTGAATAATAAAACGCACCTATTAATGATTGAGATTTGTAAGTCATTACGCCCTGGTTCTCTACAAAGAGTTTCACGCAAGTTTGTGCAAAAAGTTCATGAGACTGGTATGCTAACGGACAACACTCATGGTCCCCGTCGTCGTACGGTGTGCACAGACGAGAATGTGGCTGATGTAGCCGATAGTGTGAGCGACTCAATTCACGAACATCAACTCGCCATCGATATCAACAGCTCAATATTTCACACACTAGCCTGAGAAGAATTCTGTGTTTTTTTTTTTTTTTTTATAAATAAGCTTGTCAGGATTAAGCCTAGTACGCAGATCGGGAAAAATTTTGTCTTCTATACATTTTTTGTCCTGGGACAAAATTTTGTATTGGATATTTTTCCGAGCAGTACGCAGTTCGTGCGCAAAATTCATACTTTTATGCATCGCTGTACAAAATGTCTCCACTAAATTTTGCCAGGAAAAAGAATGATACAATCATTATTTTGCGGGGCAAATTTTGACAGCCACCGTATTTCCGAAAGTGATTTTTGTCAATACTGGTTTTATGTAAAAGGTGCTGATGCTTGTCTTGAAAGCATCAAGAGGAGATTCCAAAAAGTTATGAACGACTTTTATAAGACAACCCGTTCCAGAGATACACTACAAAACACATTAAATTCGATTTTATCTCTCCAAATTCAAACTTTTGAGCGAGATTTGGAAACGTTTTGTAAAGATTGAATTTGTCTTGTCTCGATCTGCGTACTAAGGCTAGGCGCGCACATTCAATTTTTAGTTTCGAAACTGTTTAAGCCTAGTACGCAGATCGAAACAAGACAAATTTTATCTCTACAATTTTAATCTCTACAAAACTTTTCCAAATCTCGCGCAAAAATTTGAAGTTGGAGAGATGAAATCTAATTTAATGTGTTTTTTAGTGTATCTCTGGAACGGGTTGTCTTACAAAAGTCGTTCATACCTTTTTGGAATTTCCTCTTGATGATCTCAAGACAAGCATCAGCACCTTTTACATAAAATCAGAATTGACAAAAATCATTTTCGGAAATACGGTGGCTGTCAAAATTTGTCCCGCAAAATAATGCTTGTATCATTCTTTTTCCTGGCAAAATTTAGTGGAGACATTTTGAAGAGCAATTCACAATAGTATGAATTTTGCGCGCGAACTGCGTACAGCTCGGAAAAATATCTGAGACAAAATTTGTCCCAGGAAAAAAAATGTATGGGAGACAAAATTTTTCCCGATCTGCGTACTAGGCTTTAGTTGCTAAAATGAAACATATGGGCTTATATGGGACACCGCGCACTTAGAGCAACTCGATTCTCGAAACTAAAAAGTTTGTGTTTTGACACAAACTAAACGATTGCCTCGCATCTGTTGAGCTGTTTTTTATAGGTGCAAGAGAGAAAAGAGTGCGAGCGTGAGTAAAGAGTTGCCAGTGTGCGTTCTCTTTCAACTGGTGATTAAACTGTTTGACACAAACTAAACGATTGCCTCGCATCTGTTGAGCTGTTTTTTATAGGTGCAAGAGAGAAAAGAGTGCGAGCGTGAGTAAAGAGTTGCCAGTGGCGGTTCTCTTTCAACTGGTGATTAAACTGTTTGATTTCGATCACAGTTGCCAGTGCCCGACTAGCCTAAGAAGAAACTTTACTCCGTCGCTAAAACGAGTTAGTAAATAAGGCTACTACTGTATAACGTATTTTATAACATATTCATGAACACACCCTTTTGAAATGTCACTTTAGATTACTCCCCGTCACCATTAGATAAACTTACCATACCAAAAATGATATGTTCAAGTTGTAGGCAGATAAGGTTGCATGCGCCATCGCCATGCAGTCCGTCCGGTTCGATACCGTACCGCGGCAGCTCTAACTAACTCAAAAAAGAGAAAGCGTCAGGGGCATTAATAAATTTTCCCTTTTCAAAGTCTCTAAAGTTTAAAAAACAAACAACACAATGATACTCGAACAAGTTCAATTCGTTCAAAATCTTCTAGATAAATATCAAATCAATTTATTGAATTCCTTATTCATAAATTTCACACTAATCATCATTCTCCTGGGATTGCTAATCAATGCCATCGAACCTCATCTGCCGGCTTTCATCACACAATCGTTTCGCTATGGCAAACACAGACACAAAGGCGAGCAGAATGCCCTCATAGGCAAGTTAGAAATACCCAAATCCTGGTTTAGTCATTTTTATGTTTTCGCCTTCGGCTGGTCCTTGTTGGCACTAAGTCTTAATCTGAAAGTTCTTATCCATGGCACTACGGCGCCAGATTTTGTTGTTGACTTCTTGGACTTTGTAGCTGGTGGCAAAGATCGAGAGGTTCTAGTGAATTCAACTTCAGGGCTGGTGGCAACTGTTCTCATAACGATGCAGTGTGTCCGCCGGTTCTACGAGACTAATTTCATCCAAATCTTCTCGTCGAAGAGCAAAATCAATTTGTCACACTACATCGTGGGATTCTTTCATTATTTTGGATGCATTACTGCGGTATTGGCCAACACCGAAGGATTCGTTAGAGGTTTGCGCTCGCTATGAAAGTGATTGTTTGGTTTTAAGGAATTTATTCGTTTCAGGAACAACACCATCGTCATTCTCATTCCAGAAGATCACATTCATGCAATACATTTGCTGCTTCATCTTCCACTTTAGCTGGTCGCAGCAATACAAATCGAATATGATTCTAGTCAACCTGCGCAAGGACCCCGCTGGCAATACAGTCACTGACAAGCACCTCATGCCACAGGGAGGATTCTTTGAGTTCGTTTCATCGCCTCACATGTTCTTCGAAGTTTCCATGTACGTTGCGATATCTGGTGTGATTCCAGCCAGCAGCACTTGGGCATATATTGTGATTTGGGTGATTGCCAATCAGGTAAACTAGTATTTATAATGAGATGATTTGAACCTGAGACTAAAATGTAATTTTTTTCAGACTGAAAATGCTTGGCTCACGCACAAATGGTACAAGGATAACTTCAAGAATTATCCTAAGAGACGTTATGCCATATACCCTTACATTCTCTAGATGTAATTAAACTTAGACGTACGATGTTTGATGGGCTGATATTATTAAGTGCAATAGTTTTTAAGGATTTCGATATTATCTTCATTCATCATGATTCCTTGTCAGGTGCTATTCTTAAGTTGAACAAAAATGTCTTTTATTTACTAGCTTGGTTGCGTTCCATTTAAATAAATATTTTTTTTTAGTTTTTAACTAAAATTTAAGGATACAATATGCAATTATGCAATTTACGGTATAATAAAATCGATAACATATTGATTTAAATGTGCTTTTGCTTGTCTAAATGGGAGAGTTGATCAAATTTGTCAGAACTTCGTAGAATTAGATAGAAAACAACAAAAAGTCAATTTTCGAAGAGTGTGGTAGAAGTTTCTCAAAAATGTTCTGTATTATGCTACTTTTCGGGTTATATAGTTAATCAGCCCTATCACGAATTCCATCGTAATCGGAAACTTGTTACGAATCCCGAAAAAAAACTGTAATAGAATCCATCGAAGTGGAAAATCTAAATCTCATACAAATTGCTGTTACGGACGGATTTGATGATACATAGCTTTTTGTCGGAATTCGTAAAAATTCCGATTACGATGGAAAGGGCTGAATATCCTTTTTCGGAGGATAATCTTAACGTTTCCAAGTAAAACGAAGCGGCTAAAAAAATAGCTTTTTGTTCAGAATTACAAAAATAAATAGCGGTAAAGCTTTGGGAAACTAATTTCAATGAGATTGAATAAAACATTTATGTGAATGGAAATTTCTGTTTGAAAATAATTGGATGGTTTGTCGAGAAACCGCATCAACTGAAAAAGTCGTCATTTTTCTTAGTACATTCTTACAAGCACAAGAAAATAAAGGGGTAGGCATACCTTAGTTAAGATTCGAATTAAGCTAGAAAACCGTTGCTAAAAATGTGTTTAGAATTTGTCACCAGAAAAATGGAATGCACACTTTACAAAACTTAAAAACTACCAGCTCTGCTGTACCGTGCAGACTATTGGACTTTAAGCAAAACATGAGAGCAGTTTTATTGGGAGAACCGCATAATGTTAAACACAGCACGGGCGATGTGGAAATAAGGGGGAGAGAGAAAGGAGGTGTCGATAAACATTGATTTTGAATGTTTGCAAATTGAAATGGGAAGGGAAAACCGTGCCGAGTAAATTATTCCATAATCATGTTGTGCGATTAAAACAACAATCTGTATTTGACGGTACTACCAAAATGGTAGACAGATCAGAAGGGGTGAAAAATTTTCTAAATCGATATAGAAATCCTAGATAGATAGATAGTATATAGTATTATAGAGTATACTGACAGCTTTTCAATTTCTTCGATGCACATGCCATTCAAGGACAATGGCATAAGGCTAACATTTTGCTTCAAGGAAGTTTTCGAAGCATTAAACTCCACACGATTTTGTGAACCCCATTTAATACCCCTGTAAAAATTGGTGATTCATAAGCTAATCATACGATACCGTTGCAATTTCACTTCCGAAGGCGATGGACTTTAATTTGCGAATGAAGTGAATTAGAAGTTTCAGACAAGAGATCATTTATAAAAATGAGGAAGAGAGTCGGAGATAAAACGGGGCCCTGGATAACACCAGCATTTATTTTGTAAAGATCAGACTTGAAACCGTCTAATACAACATGTATTGAACGATCTAGAGGTAATTTCTAATTCAAAGACCTTTAAGGGATACTCTACTCATTTCAAAAAAAACATTCGTCGGATATTTGGTCCTGTTTGCAGGAGCAGGAGTTGCAATCGCAACTCTATGAGATCTACCAAGATTTTGATATAGTCAATAAAGCCAACAAAAAGGCGAGCGAGCGAATGGAAAAGAATGTTCCAGCCATGGGAATCTTGGAGTCCCAACCTCCAGGTTCGAGGCGACAAGGAAAATCGAATTGTAAAAAAACATTATTTTTAATAGTAGTGCGGCTAAAGAAAGAATCTCTGAATTTAACAGTACGTCCGAAGTTTGACTCAAAGACAAACGGATGGACATTCCCTGAAGCGCGAGTATTATGGTTGATTTTTAAAAGTGTTAATGCTATTTGACTAGAACACTGCATATGAAAATAACGGTAATAAATGAAAGACAAGAAACATAGTGGCGGTACTAGAGAGATGTAAATTTTTCGATCATCTTCCATTTTCAAAGCTCGTTTTCGCTTTTTTTTTCAAGAGACTCAAGTGAGTTATTGGAGCACTTGTCCCAATATGGGAATTGATTCATCAATAAGAGAGCCTGATGCCAAGCTCTATCAAATGGTTTAGAAATATTAAGCGCAATAATCTTACTTTCTCCAAAACAATGTAAAGGCCTGTTCCAGTCTTCGGTGAGATATGCCATCAGATCACCATCAGTGGAACGATTGTTGTGAAAGCCGTATTGCCGATCATTAAGAAGCTTTCGTTCTCCAAGATATTTCTTGAGCTGACAACGTTTCCATGACTTTGGATAGAAGGGACGTACATAAGTGCAATTGGACCATAGTTAGAAGGGGAAGAATATTCGCCTTTTTTAGGTACAGACTGGACAAATGCTGTTTTCCATCCACTCGGAGAAAGATGGAAAGAGTAGGACAGATGGAAAAGGTTTCGCTAATGGTCCTTCCAGCGTTGAAGAACAGCTTTTCAGAAAAAAAGGGGGATACTATCCGCGCCAGCGGATTTGTGTGTATCGAGATCGTTCAGTACTGTACGAGTGCGAAAGAGGATTTGTCCCATAAAACCGTTTACGTTCTCAAGTACAGGAGGAGCCAAAAAACTTTAAGCTGACAAAATGAGTGTATTTCGTAAATGTTTTACAAATGACCAAAAATTTTATTAACCTTTGGGACATTGTAGTAATTTTTGCCTTCATTTCATTATTGGTCATGCAAAAATTTGGTTCGTCGACTATGACCATTACAGATCTTTCTAGCTTGTTTGAACTTATTCCGGCTTTCCTCAGTTGGGTGGGTTGGCTTAATAGCATCGGAAACTTGCTTGAAAAAAATAACGATCTTCTAGCTAAGGTAAACATTATTGTGTAACTTAATTAAAAAATAGTACCAATAATCTCTACAGCTAGCCTTGTAAATCTTAGTATTACCAATTAATTTGTATCACCTGTTTCTTATTACAACTATATGCTAGTTATTAATATTATTGTAATTATTATTTCAGAAAAAAAAATGCAAATTTGTTTTCCTTTTTAACGGTGTTAAACTCTTTCAAGTAAATCCCTTTTTATTAATTGAAGAAAAAAAAAATCATCTTTATAAAAGAAAAAACTCGTGACTGTGATCAAAAAGGAGAAACAAACAAACTCGTCCTCCTTAATTGCGATAGAACTTTAATAGAAACTAGTACACATCGGAGAACTCAATTTATTTGAAGAGGAAGCTAAGAAAGAAGAGAAAACACACATTTTAAAAATCATTCTTGTGGCGTAAGAAATAACTAATCGTTACCTATAGGGATATCCTTGTGCTTTCGATCTGAAGACGGACAGCAAAAATGAGAAGAATACTGCAACAAGGATCAAGCCAGCAATTGCCATGATGCGTCCTTTGCGCATATCATTCTGCCAACCAGATTCAGTGAGAAGAATCATACCCAGGACAATCATAGCGTCTGTGTAAGGATTAATCAACATAAGAACCTCAAAGATGTGACTAAATTCATCGTTACTCACTTAGGAACATCACAATATAAGTCTCAATGACCAATTGGCCCTGTGACGAGCCATGAATGTAAGCCACTCCACCGTTTTGGCTCTTGTGAACCAGAGGCGGACTACGAATGTGATTCCACATTTGTCCCGAGATCATAGCAAAGCAAAATAGCACAGCTATTGAGCCCCATAACTGTTTGTTGTAGAGAAACTCGAGGTTATTCCGACGCAGATACAAGAAAGCACCCAACAACGCAGCCAGCGTAATTACAGCAACAGTTCCAGAGTAGTTTGGTGGTCGAAATACGCGAATCTGGATGTCGGTGCGTTCGTGCACGAATTTGGCAATCGATTCCGCAGCAAATCCAACTCGATGGATGTCCATGGTGTCGGCACCTTTTGGTTTGCCCTTCGCCGGGAAATGCATGAAGACTGGCGCTGTGTTGAGTCGAAGCATTTGGAACACATCAGAGCCATCGTCGAAATCCACCATAGCGAAGAATAGTTTGTTCGAGTAGATCGGTGAGTAGCGGTAGGAGTTGGCAACAATGTTGAATTCATCGTGAGCGTGTCGACAGATCTGACATTGTCGTGAGGGTGCCAATGCGGTTAGCATCACTATCACAGAATAGTTGCGGGGGGATTGCTTAACGTAATCGCGGAACTTCTGACCGTTGAAGCGAAGTAGAGACTTTTTCATGTTCATGTCGAGAAGATTTTGAACCTTCTCTGAAATCGTAAGCCCGCCCTGAAAGAAAAGAGCATATTCTTCATTTAAGAATTCGATATTATGGAACGGATTTATTATGTGCAGTGTTCAATGTGTAAGTCAACTATGAAAAGCATAGACCTAACATTTTCCTGTATTTAGCAGCTTTAAATGCATAATCTCCACTTCTTATACAATTTAATGAGAATCTAATGAATTTTCTTATCAGTTTTTTCTTCTATTTGGAACATACACATTTTACAAGTGACGTGGCCCCAGACTGGAGCACACCCCAGACAAAAAATGTTTCCCTTGACTTACCTTTTGTTTACTCTGGGCATCGGTGATTACCAAACAAGCGATAACAACCAGGGCGAAGATAAATAGCGTCCGCAGAAGCAACATATTTATTTCAATGAATTATTTCGGCCTTTTATTGAAAAAAATTTTAATGAAAGATTATGAAAAATTTTCTCTGCGATTAAAAGAGCCAAACAACAAACCCGGCTAAATATGTATATGATGTGTCAAAGATGACAGTTAAGGGAAATTTAATCGAACCGAAATACAATCGTCGGTACTGTAGTTTAGTTCAGGTGAGAAAAGGAGTTTTTTATATCTAAGGCCTTCCTACAACTTTTGAGTGTTTTCTATTTTGTTTCTATATCAGTGTATATAAATTATTGAGGTCACTTGAGCTTTTAATTGAATTTCATTCAATCACTCCACTTAAACAGAAATAATTTTCTATCTTCAATACTATAAATTACTACGTTTATATGTGGTGTTGAAGCGAGCATGAAGCTCATATAACATATAATTATATGCATCTGCGCGGACATTCAACCAAATAGTTCATCTGTTTTCTATAAGCAACCAAACAGTTGTGCAACTAAAAATTGAATGTGCGTGCCTAGCCTAATGCAGTTGAAAGAATGAAGTGCTACCTGCAGATGCGAGTTAAATATTTTTCCGGTAGAGTTGTGGAAAATAATCAAGAAAAGCGAATAATAATGACGATTAAGGGAAAATAAAAAGGAAATATGAACTGCAGAATTGATTAATTAAACAGCGAATTTCGAAAAAAAAGAATTTGGTCCTTGTATTTTTGTGAAATCAAGTTTAAATGCTTAAAATAATATTACATAACTACTTACAAATTTTTTAACACTTTTTAAATTTCGTCACCGACATAGAAAAATGTATTCCAATTTATTAAGTATTTGAGATACTTCAATTTTCAAAATTAATTTTTGATTTTTTGATATTACACCTTTAATACCTTTAATATAAAATTTCAAAAATTCACTGCGAAAAATTCTGGTATGGATTCAAAACTCAAACAAAAGAATTTTCATATCAAAATTTAAAAAAAAAAAATAAAATTGGCACATCAAATTTCTTTTATTTTTAATTTTTAGAAAATTGTATATTCTATTTTCTTGGAAAAAAGTTGCTTTATTTTTCTTGGATTTGGTTTTGGATTGGATTTTGTGTATTTGCATAGGTATACAAATTATTTTTACTTGCGATGTATAATATACTTACTAGGGCAAGTTCTGCAGTCACACTTAGGCTAGCCGCGCACTAGAAATTTTTAGTTGCGAAACTGTTTGGTTACTTATAGAAAACAGATGAACTGTTTGGTTGAATGTCGGTGAATTTGCAGATAATTATATGTTCAATAAAATGGCGAACTTATTTTAGGCAATCGTTTAGTTTGT
This sequence comes from Philhelius festivus, assembly GCA_963931855.1. NCBI lineage: Eukaryota > Metazoa > Arthropoda > Insecta > Diptera > Syrphidae > Philhelius > Philhelius festivus. Next base: position 94,144,831 of record OZ007557.1, read on the forward strand.
GTCAAAACACAAACTTTTTAGTTGCTCGAACCAAGCAGTTTCGCAACTAAAAATTGCTAGTGCGCGGCTAGCCTCACACATTTCTCTCTTGGGCTTGTAGAAAACAACTAAACTATTTAGTTGAATGTGGGCGCAGGTGCATAATATGATAACGTGTTCTACAAAATAGCAAAATCGTTTAGTTTGTGTCAAAATACAAACTTTTATGCGGAGTCCCATATAAGTCCATAGGGGTATTCCCGATTTGGTGTAACGAGCCTAGTAAAAATGCGAAATTTTATTATTTTTTAGTAGACCGTGAACGCACTTTTTCTCACCTGTTTGCAACACTCAAGTAAATGTCAAAATTAGTTTGGCATTTGTTTTTTGTTTTGTAAATTTAATTTTTATAAGAATTGAAGTTTGTTCAAGTTTGTTAAGGGTGCCAAAAAAAACAGAAAAAGAAAATATCACAGAATTTTTAATAGAAGATGCTGCAGATAAAATTATGTGGATCAAAGGTATCAAATAAAATTCAGGCCGAAAATCATAAAAAAGCTACATTTAATTTAGGTCCATTGAGCTGTCAAAAATGCGACTGCAAATCTTACACCGTTGTATTTTATTGTTGCAATAGGTTTCGGGTATAGCTAAAGTGCGACGCTATTGCAAAATTGCACTCCGTATATTTTGTTGTTGTAGTGTTGTAAGATTTTACACTTTTGCATTTTTACAATGATACTAGACCTGTTGCATTAGATCGTGAATACCCCTCATATGTTTCATTTTAGCAACTAAACAGTTGCGTAACTAAAAATTGAATGTGCGCGCCTGGGCTTAAATTACTATAGATTTTATATACATAGTGGCTTGTTATTCGCTTCTTTTCATAATACTAGGTGCGTTTTATTATTCACAAATCTATCTGGATCCGGATCTGGATCTTCCCTTGAAAATAAAACGATACGGATCTTAGTGACAGCAGTGTTATAAGTCCGTCTCTTTTCATCCTTGGGTTTCGAAATTTTCAATTATTTCTTGTCTTTTTTCTTTACACTATAGATTACACTACCTTATCATAAAAGCCATCTGCTCGCCAGTGTAATAACTAATTTTTGGATCTTTGAAATAGATCCCGATAGAAAACAGGATCCCAAATTGTTTTTGTAATACATGTTAAAACTTAATCCAGATCCGGATCCAGATAGATTTGTGAATTTTATTTTTATAAGAATTGAAGTTTGTTCAAGTTTGTTAAGGGTGCCAAAAAAAAACAGAAAAAGAAAATATCACAGAATTTTTAATGGAAGATGCTGCAGATAAAATTATGTGGATCAAAGGTATCAAATAAAATTCAGGCCGAAAATCATAAAAAAGCTACATTTAATTTAGGTCCATTGAGCTGTCAAAAATGCGACTGCAAATCTTACACCGTTGTATTTCTTGCTAAGCGAATAACTTTGTGTTGCACTTTATTATTGGATGAACACGATCAATATTTTTTTCGAAATAAAGAAACAAATCATTTAAATATTTAGTATTAACCTATTCATTTTGTATCTTCAAAAATTGAACACTAAATCCTAACAAAACAATAATTTCAGCTGCTATACCTATAACCAATTGTTGTTATCTATATTTGATGACATTTCAGTGACACTTTTAAAATTTAATGAGCCAAAAATGGGCATTTAGTTTATAAGGGTGTTTACAAGCTTGTTTAAATTAAAAGCGCTTGGTGAAACCAAAACATCTCATTTTAAGGTTTAGAAGCCTGTTAAATGTTTAAAAGTCCTTCGTGAAATCGGGCATTATACTTTTCTCTCTTGGGCTTGTAGAAAACAATTGAACTATTTAGTTGAATGTGGGCGCAGGTGCATATGATAACGTGTTCTACATAATAGCAAAAGGCAATCGTTTAGTTTGTGTCAAAATACGAACTTTTATGCGGAGTCCCATATAAGTCCATATGTTTCATTTTAGCAACTAAACAGTTGCGTAACTAAAAATTGAATGTGCGCGCCTGGGCCTAAATTACTATAGAATTTATATACATAAAGTGGCTTGTCATTCGCTTCTCTTCATAATAGTATTATAAATATTTATGTACAATGTTTGGACTACAATTCTCAGAAACAAGTAATTTTGAGAAGAAAACGAATATACATTTTATTGGAAAAGTCAAACTGGAACTTTAGTTGTTACATAAGTACCTCGTGTAACCAAGTCCTCAATCAAAAAACTAAAATCTACCATACCGTTCAAAAGTCGATAACAAAGTTTTATTGAAATTTCCATTTTATGTTCAGACCGCAGTTTCCAATTAGGTGTAAGTGCGACAACTCTAGGAAAGCAGAATTTTTCCTTCTCTATCATATAAGGTCACGTTCTTTTCTATTCTGTTTTTCTGCAACTGACTAAAAAGTCTGCTCTCTACAAAACGAAAACGGGATCAATCTGGACTCAGGTGCAGTTGTACTTTTGAGTTAGGACACAAATTTATCAAATTGTATATCAAACCATTTCTCTATTCGAATTCTCTGGTTCTTTAATTAATTTAAAAATGTCAGAAATCGAAGAAAACAAAAAGTGAATTCAAAAAAGTTTATTGAAAGAAAAAAAACAAACAATTTTCTTCCATCAAATCGATTGAAAAAGTGAATTTTCTTTTTATCTCCTTTCCTTGACCCTCTATGGTTTTCTCATTTTAACTGACTTTTTTCTCCCAGTGAGTGTGAGTGGTTTATAAACAAAAGTTCCAATTAAATAAAAACCCATGTAACAGAAAGTGTAAGCTAGTCTATGTGAAAAATTAGTGTTCTCCCAGTCTGTTGTGTTGTTTTCTTTTTGTTGTCACAAAAATTATGCAAATGAAAGGGAAATAAGAGGAGGTTTCGAAGGCTTCTGATAGTCGATAGTGTTGATAATACAGTGCCAGAAGTAATAAAATAAAAAAGCTATTTTTAATTACTTTGAAACTTTTTCTTTTTATATTATAAGAAAAACAATAATCGAATTTCGGTGTGTTTTTAGTTGGACTAATTTAAATTGTTGATATATAACTAAAGAAACAATTTTCTTTCCTATTTTAAATACATTTTTCTTGAATGTGAAGTATATCTTATTCTTTTTTCCGATAAATCTTTTTCACCGGTGGTGGTGGGAACGGTGTCGATTCTTATTTCGTTCTCTTGTCGTCTTGGCTGCTGCCTTCTGCATTGAAGAAACTTTTCTTTGTTGTTGTTTTATTTCTAATCAGCTGCGCTCATAGAGTGCATTAGAAAGGGATAACTAGTTTTTTTTCGTATTATTTTTGTTATTGTTTTCAGCTTAGCTGTTTTTCCCATACAATTTTTTTGCTGGATTTCAAAAAAAAAGAAAACAAGTGTATTGAATTTTCACGGGAAAACTAATAACACTGTACTGTCAACATAGACCATAAAGTCGTCCTTCGACGATTTCGGAAAAAAATCGCGTTTGGATAAGGAATTATTTGTGGAATTTAGTGTAAGAAGCTTTATTTGATTTGAAAAGTGTTATAGGTCGAAACAGTGAGATAAATTAAGGAATTTTTCTAAAATCTAGACATCGAATCTGACATCTGTCAAGCTGGAGCGTATACCGGAATATTTACGCGACACTGTCGACTGGCTTATGGGGTAAGTTTTCACTTTTTTCCTATGACGAAAATCTCTTGTTCATTTATTCTTTTTACACCTTTGTACCTACCTAGATATATGTACATATATTATGGACATGATACTCATGTACTTATTATGAGAATAATCATTACATTATCGGTCATTTGCACTAAAGGAAAAACTAAAATACATTACCTACCGTTTTCTCTGCAATTCATTGGCGAAAATAAATTAATATGAAAAATAAATGTACCTACATACAGGTAGCTACATATATAATTAGTTCTACGGTTAAATTCGAAATTATTCAAAAAACGAAAAATAGAATATATTTTGACAAAGTATACCTAGTCTTTGCGGGCTCTCCTCTTGGGGGTTATCTACAAGCCACAACATTATCGATTCATTTAAATTTTATTGTTGTTTTTCTTAAAGAACCTAAATCAAAAAGAAGCAAATAACAAACATGAACGAGGAAGAAAAAGATAATTTATTGTTTTTTTTTCGTCGTTGTTTTATTATTAGTTTTTTTGTTGTTGTGACCCATTTTTAGACAACAACTTGTGTACTGTCAGTGGAAGGATTATTCATGCAAAAGCTTTTAAAACTAAAAATTTCAAGGCTCAACTTTCCTTTAAGGTAGCACGAATTTGTAGGTACACGCGGATAGTTTTATTCGGTGGATAAGCGCTTTCTAATAACAATTACATAAATTTTAAAGTGAGGAAACATTTATAACTATTTTAATAAAATTTTAAAGTTCCTCAATTTGCATACAAAATGCACTTTTTTTTCGTTTATTTTGACATTTCTTCTGTGTCGGGTCGAGTTATTTTTGGGCACTATTGGCAGTGTTTCCTTTTTTGTTAATTTTGTAAGGTAATTATTTGTTGATTAAAGGGAAGTTTCTGAGCCCACAGTAGGTAGGTACCTACTTTAAAGTTAAAAATCTGTTGATATAGACGCCTGCCTGATGACTTTACATACCCTAGAGGCATTAAATATCGAAAACTTGCCACTTTTAGTACTGTTAGTCAAGTAAACACAAAAAAAAAAAAAGAAAAAAATAATTATGATTATGATTTAAGGGTGTTTTCTCACTTTAATATTTTAAATCTGTTCTATTGAGACCACTAGCTAATTTTACAAAAAAAATCAATGTTATACGCGTGCTATCTTAAAGGAAAGTCGCCCCAATTTCAAAACTAACATTTCATAGTAGCTTATGTAGGTACATTTGGTTCAACTACAATCGTCTAGTTCGAATGAAATTAACTATTTAATTGGCAAGTTTAAATATCCAGAGATCTCCGTAGCCTTTCACGTCTGAAAATATATCGCCCATTTACTAGAAGAGCGTCATTACTCAAAAATTTATTATTTTGAATTAAGTGCAAGTGAATAATATGTATGGTTTTCTCTTTACTTTTTTTGATCATTTTATCAAAGGTTTTTCAATAAGGGTGGGTAGATGTTCAAGTGGAAAAAAAGAAGGTGTGTGTGTGAGGTATTAACATATTTAAAATATCATCCATTGTCGCTAAGGATATACACATTTTCGAGAGATATGTATTAAGACTCATGACTCGCAAACAAAATGCTTCAGTATGAAATCAGAAATAAGGATTGGCGGATGGAGAAATAGCGAAATCTTGGTAAAGTCTATGAAGATCGAAATACATTAAAAGATCGGTTGTATCGTACAATACAAAAGTTTGAAGAAACTCAAAGGGAGTTGCTTGTAATGGAATCCCAGCAGTCGGAGAGCAGATTTTTGTATTAAAAACTCAATTTTAATCGGGCAGCTTATAACTATTTGTGTGACCTTCTTTGATTTTTAAAACCAGATGCGAAGTACTTGGGCTTACTGGAGCACCTTACAATGGAAGTTTTTATCAGTATTGCATTCTGTTTTAATCGAAAAAAGACTGCTTTCACTTAATTGGAGTGTGCCCAATTTATGCAGCACAGTATTTAGAAACAAATTCTTTGACGGTGCAGGAAACAATAGCTTTTCTAAATGGCCTGAATTGAAAAAATCTATATTTATTCACAAAAAGTGCTTATAAATATATAGAACCTCATTGATAACTTAAATTGATTAAAAAATTGTTAACTGAGCTGACAGTAATTCGATAGCTTATTATTCATATTTGTCATGTTTATGTAGCTATTTATATATAATATCGGAAAGTATTCTTGAGCAACGCTAAATCATATGAATTCTTAATTCAAATAATTCTGTTTAAGATAACTAAATCTAAAGGGTTTCCAATAAGAGGTTTAATTTTGAATAGCCCTCTATTTGGACAGCTTTCACTTTTGAAGCTGCCATCTTTTGACATTTGACAAGTAAAAACTAAGCCACTACTAAAAATGGAACGTTGCACGCTTCAACAACACATTGAAATTGTTAAAAATCACTAAAAAAATGGTGAACATTTTGCAGTCACAGTTCGCAAAGATAGAGCACTTTTGGGTCGTTTTGACACCTCGGCCGGCAATAGTGGAACTGGTGGAAAAATTTGAGCTGTTGGGATAAGTTAAGCTAAGTGTACACGATTGGTAGATCTTACAATATTGTAAGATCTTACAATGTCTGACAATTATCTACCAATGAGCTGACAAATAAGTTGTGTGTGTACACGGTTGGTACAAAATCTACCAATCTCTTACAAATAATTGTCAGAAGTTAGCTGACAATTCATTTTCAGATAGCCGGCTTAATACCTACCAATTAATTGTAAGAGATTGGTAGATTTTCTACCAACCGTGTACACACACAATTAATTGTCAGTTTTTGTTGGTTATGGAAACTGACAATTGAACCTTGGCTGCAAATTGTTTGACAATGAAAAAATTGTATGATGCTAAAAAACGAACATCTTACAATTTCTTCATTGTCAGAAACGTCAGACAACGATACAAATTGGCAGGCCTGACAATAAATTGTGTGTGTACACGATTATCAAATACCTTACAATTTACCGTCTTACAATTAATTGTCAGATACATTTTCTGACAATTAATTGGAAGATTACACGATTGTCAGCTAGCGTACACATGATTGTCAGATTTCTTACAATTAATTGTCAGACAATGATCTAACAATTAATTGTCAGGCAAATTTTCTGACAATTAATTGTAAGACTACACGGTTGTAAGACATTGTAAGCATGTTTTTCACTGACAGATCTGACAATATTGTAAGATCTACCAATCGTGTACACTTAGCTTTAGTGATGTAAAAAAGGGAAACCGTATGCGTCGCTTTTCAACAACTGAGAATATTACTGCTGTAGCTCTAGTGTTGACGAAAACCCAGGTTTGTCGATTTTTGGAATTAGGCATTCCACAAACTACATTACACCGTGTTTTGCGTAAAGACTTAGGTCTTAAGGCTTTTAAAGTTCAGTTAACACAAGAACTCAAGTCGGTCGATCACCAGCAACGTCGTATCTTCGCTGATTGGGTTCTGGAAATGCATCAAAATGATCCAGATTTGTATCGAAAAATCAAATTCAGTGATGAGGCCCATTTTCACCTCGGAGGCTACGTCGATAAGCATTTAGGGATCGGAGAATCCAAGATTGATTGCTGAAAAGCCTCTCCATTTTCAAAGCGTCACTGTTTGGTGCGGTTTTTGGACTGGCAGTGGTGTGATTGGTTTTTACTTATTCGAAAATGAGGCTGCTGCAATTGTTATGGTGAATGTATTGCGCTACCGAGCGATGATTAATGATTTTTTATGACCGGAATTGAAAGATATTGATGTGGACGACGTTTACACTATTACAGCCGGTTTTATTAATTGATACCCATTATTTACTGGATTAACTTTAAACAATTATTTTCAAAAAGCCACACAAGCAACGAAATAATCGCAACTTTGCAAGTTTCTTGACCGTGTTATTTCTCGAAGAAATGATCACAATTGGTCACCTAAATCTTGTGCTTTAACACCTTTGAACCTTTTTCTTTGGGATCACGTGAAAGACAAGGGCAGAGTCAAATCGGATGACTGTGGTGGTCAAGGATGTGAAAGATAACCTCGCCCTATATAGGTAGTTCATGCAGAATGTACATATCGTCGCTTTTCCGGCAGAGTGGCATAAGTCGAAATTTGCAAATTTTCAGGAGAGCCTTTTAAAGTTTTTTTTCAAACTGAAAAAAAAAAATTCGTTGTTCATAAAAAACAAAACTCGAATGTTAAATATATGAAAAAATTGCATTTTTTGTTTGTTAAGTTTTATAAAAAAACGAAATATTAAAAAAAAAAAAACAAAAATTGATTTATTCCGTATTTATATGTAGAAAATGACAGGGATGTTTTTGAACATTGAGAGCGGCGCTTTTTCATAACTCGGAAACTAGAAGAAGTAGGTTAACGCCGATTACACAGAAAAATTGTGTATTTTTTCCAGCTCAGTTCTGTGTTCTAAACTAAAAAACGACAAATTTCGACTTATGCCACTCTGCCGGAAAAGCGACGATATATCGTGGCGCCCGCTGTGTGGCACCTAGTGCCGTCTTTCGCGGATTCTTGGCCCGCCTACCGATCTTCGGTACTTTTACTTGTCTTGAGGACTGGGTACATAGTTTAAAAAGAGATATCCTTTGAAAATTATTTCCAGCCATGGAACTGCCACATGTTGCACTTTTTGTAGCATAATTGGCTGTATGCCATCCAAACCTGGAGACTTATACATGGAGAGAAAGTATTAATTGTCCAGGCAAATTTCTCCTTTGTTATAACGGTTTTGATTTGCCCTGCAAGAGTCATTACAGTGTTGAAATCTAAGCGTTTCAGAGCTATCCAAACACTCCGGAAAGTGTGTTGCCATTTTTGGCTCCAAGCACTTAGCCGGAGAAGTTATCCACATTCCATCAGACTTTTTCAATAATAACAAATTGCAATGTTCTCTCGATAGCACTTGCCAAGCCTTGCAGATTCTTTTATGTTTTCAATTGATTGCTAGAATTCTCTCCAACCTAGCTGCTTGGCTGATGTGAGAGCTCCCTTGTAAATTCTGAGAAAATTTTTATAAGGTTGATAAAACTTATGTTTATGGCAGATATTGAAGATTGCTTTAAAGGTCTCTTGCCCAATCAAATACAACCGGAAATCACTCCCACCCTGGTGGAATGAAGATCTGTATATTCTGAGGAAAATAACAAGAACAATCTTCAATATCAGATTTTGCAATCAACTTTACTAACTTATGAATCAAATATAACACTAATCAAATCACTAACTCTCCAAATCAACTCTAAGGTTTCTCGAAGAATCTGTTTAATACCCTGCAGCGTGCCATCAAACATGTGTATATCTAAATAAAATGCGAATCATTAGCTCTTATTAGAATGTAAATTTCTGACCCAACACTTATGTGCTTACGCAAAATATAGAGAAACAAACGGCTTTAAAAATCAACCAAGCTTATAAGTTATAACGACTTAACGATTCTATAATATTCTTTACATACATATCTTACTCTTATTTAATTTTCTGATTTTCAGCTTGAATGGCATACGAGTATATACACCTTTTTTTAAAACAAAAACAAAAACAAAAGGGTTTCTGAGCTAAGCAACCAGCACAAACCCTCCATCAAACTGGCACTCGATCAATAGTTTCTTCCGCTTTTATGTTGCTTTTACCTACTTCCAATGCAACTGAACGCTTGACAACTTAGTAACAGACTAGGAAGGTTTTTTGTTCTTTATTATTTATTTGTTTGCACCACCTACTCAAGTGAAAATACGAAATAAAAAATCCTTGACATTTAATTTAATTAGTAGCTCTATGCAGATTGCAGTTTGCAAAATGTTACGGCAAAAAAATTGCTCGCAAAAAAACAGCCCTCTTAGTCTATACTTCTCTTTGAAAAAGAATAGTTTCACATTTACAAAGCTTCTTCCTCATTCAACCTCAATCGCATTACACTCTTGATTTGAAAAATCCAGTTTATGAAGAACCTTTGGAGAGGTTAAATAAAACGAGTCGGGTTTTCGTACATACATACATATGTACATACATAAATATAAAAAAAATACGATTTTAATTTCACGTTAGTTTGTCAAAGACGCCGCGAAAATTTAACAAAAAATTCTGATTAAAAATGATGTGGGCTCTTTCAAACCTAACTGGCAGTAATCGGGTCAGTCGGGCTATTCTTGTGCGCTATTCAGCTGTTCCTTTGGATACGGATTCAACGCCGCAAACTCCTGTTGCTTCGACTGCATCAACATCGTCCTCGTCGTCGACTAGCAATCGTTCAAGGAATATACCCGGAAGGGCAGTGCCTAGACATCCACCACAAATAACATTGCCATTGGATGTAGAAGAAACTGTCACTTGTTTTTGCAGGTAATTTTGAGCAAACAAAAAACAAATGGCCTATTGAACATTTAAACTTGGTTTAATCGTACTTGTTGGATTAATTTGACAGCTTATAAAATATACTGAGAAAGACCATCCCTGTTTAAGAAGTTTGTGCACAAGCACAAGCAAACATAATTTGAAATCAATCAAAAAAAAAAAAATAATGTAATAGATTTTCAGTTACTTCTAGTTTGAAATGACTCAGTTTAGTTAAAGAAAACAAACAGCTCTGGGATTTTGGAACTCTACATAACATATATTCGAAAATGGTATTATACATTTGTTCTGTTTCGCTAATTGCGAAATGCACCATGAAACTTTAACTCGTCACGTGTGATTGAAATATGTATTTTCAATTTAAAACCATTGGATTTTTTCACTCGGGGTTATGTCAAAGATAAAGTCTACTACCATGCTCAACCAAAAAATTATACACTTAAGCAAAATCTCGGAGCTGTTATTCGCAAAATACAGCGGGGGGATTAAGGTACTAGTATGATAAATATTGAATACATGCGTCAAGAGTACAAAAAAAAATGTTTTGTCTTAATTTTTGAATTTTGGCCGAATTATAGATGGCAGCAACGTCGACTCATCAAAAAACACATTGTCAAATTGCGGACAGTTAATCTCCGGATCTACTGAACCGATTTTCAAAAAACTTGTTGCAACTTGATTGTTTTTATGTTTTCTAAGACAATTTGACAAAATAGTTATCGTCAAAAAAAATGGCGACCCGAAAATGGCCAACAAAATTGCCAAAACAAAAAAAAATTTTTCAAAGCTTGATATTTTTTTTGTTTTTGACTTTTTAAACAAATTGTGGTAAATTGTCTCGTAAGAAACCTTCCTTTAAATAACCCACTTTGTTTTTTTTTGTTTCAGTGCAACCAATCCTGAGATTAACTGTCCGCAATGGGACAATGTATTTTTTGATGAGTCGACGTTGCTGCCCTCTATAATTCGGCCAAAATTCAAAAATTAAAATTGTGCGTTTTTTTGGCGTTCTAGACCGTACTAGTATCTTAAGTGAAAATTTGATGCAAGGTTTCATCAAAAAATCAATTTTTGTAGGCAGAGCATCGCTCTCTTAATGAGTGTGCGTATATCTTAAGTTCTGTCAATATAAATTTCAAGGTTAAGTTATTAGGGAAAATGACAGAGCATCATTTTCTGTTTTTAATAAAGAAATTGAAGTCGTTATAGCCATATGAGATAAAATTAAGAAAGTCGTTATTTTTAACCCCTCACAAACACCAATGGGCAAAAACAAACTTGGCAGACTTTTGTATTCGATAACATGACGCATACACCTATTAACGATCGTACTCATATTTCGGTTATTCGTTCAAACAAAAAAATTTCTGCAGACTCTTAGGCAATTATCAGGCTCTATTTCTGAAAAAAAAATACGTTCCATCTTTCCACATGAATTTAACTTCAAATTTTTTTTATGAGTACTACCGCTTGTGATTACAGTGTGAAAATTAAAAAAAGAAGTGAAAGTGATAAAGACTATAAAAAGATAAAAAAAGATATTAAGAGATAAAAATATCCTTCCCACCTTAGCAATTCGGGCTCGACAAAAAATAGTAGGTCCATGAACACAAAAATATACAATGTGGCGCAAAATAACTCTGTCGGAAGATGTTATAATTCTTGCAAATGGCGTCTTACGTCAATTATCAGCCCTATTATGAGTATCAATTTGATAGTCGATAATTTCTATCAATTAGTTGATAATTTGGTATTATAGGTATCAACTGGTAATTTTAGACCGATTGTGAATACCTACTTATCAAAAAGTTCATTGTGAATGAGTTTTGTTTGTTTTGTGTGACGCTTCGCGTTTGAAATATTTATTTGTTTTTTGTCGGCCACGAAAAGGTAAATTCTTTGTGCGAAAATGTAAGTTGTTCTTATAAAAAATTCATCATAACTCCTCAAAAAACAATTCTATCGAAGTCAACATTCTTTTTAACGAATAAATTTGTATGTTTACGTTTCAATCAAGAATTTGTGGTTGATAAGAAAATTGATATGTATCTATTTTGTTGATATCCTTCAGTCTCAATATCCTGCCACACATCTTTCCTATCCTTTTTTCTCTTCCGTAACTTCACGCCCGCGCTGTGTTGAAACATTTAAAGGTTAATCATAATCCCTTGAGCGTGAGTAAATTATAAAAAAAAAAAAAATACCATGTCTATCAAAAAAATCATTCGCAGTAATGATAAAATCTAATAAAATTCACAGTCGATAAAAAATTTTGGTAGTTGATAGTCATAATACCAACTCATTCAATTTGTTGATATGTATCAAGTATCTAGTAGATATTGATAGCTATAATAGGGCTATATATCTGACATTTGTAAACTAGACAGCTACAGGATACAGACAGACAAGCATTAGAGCGCTATACTCTGCAAAATATATAATTGTGTCGATTTTTTTCACCAATAATTGGTCCTAATCGTATCGCGCCAACTGCGCAAACATTCTGGCTCTTAGCTACTCGACTCGAACAGATTGGAACCACCGGAGACAATGCAGGCTGTGATCGTTCTTCCGAGAATATCACGGTTGTGGCTGCCGATGTCCTTGAGAACAAAGAAACATCAACCAGACGACGCTACGGTCCACGCAATTGCACATCACCAGATGTACCCTACAGCGAATTTAAGTGAAATATTTACTGAGAGGGGCTTGGTGAACATGTGGTTTCAACAAGACGGTGCAACCGCATCCACCGCGCGAGCCAAAATGGTGGAGTAATCTTTCGTTTTTTCCATTTTGGCATGGCCAGCAAGGTCGCTCGAATCGCAGTAATTAAGGGGAATATTCGACAGGAATGCGAGCAGTTATCACCGGAAGTCCTGCGGAAAGTCATGGAAAATGCCATAAAACGGGCGCAAATGTGTATTAACACTGGTGGCAGTCCAGTAAAGATTCAGTAAAGATCCAAATGTACCCCTTGGCATAATGGTTAGTGCGTTGGACTGTCATGCGGAAGGTCTCGAGTTCGATTCTCAGCCGCTGCAAGAAAGTTTTTTTCAGGGGTGTACTGCCTCTTGCGAGGAATTGACAAATCCTGCAAGAGTATCTCTTGTCATGGAAAGTGCTGCTCCTTAGCCGTTCGGAATCGACAGAAAATTGAAGGTCCCCTCCGTTTCTGATAACACGCACACATGAATGGTTGAGAGTTGTAAGTCACTAGGTACTGGTTCACTTCGAGTTGTTGCACCACCAAATTTATTTATTTATTTTTTTTAAAGGTCCAAATAAAGATTTTCATCAATCAAAATCATTTATTAAAAAATTAATTCAAAAACAAAATTGGATGATAAATTTTGTACCTACTACCTTGTACCCAACTTTTCAAAAAGGGCGGGTAGATGTTGAAATGGAATATATCAAGCCTCGGGTTGTGCTGTAAACTTTCACGACCGCGTCGATGTGCTCGACCGATCCTGCGTTTCTTTGACGTACGAATGTTAGCTGATTGATTACCAACCCAGTCATCTCAAATTTGGACACCAAAATGATGAAGAGTCGACTGTGAAAGGCTACTACGTCTACCACTAATGAACACTCATTTTGATAATAAAGTCTTATCATATGAACGTGCCATGGAGATTTCGCATCAGTAACTAAATAATAAACAATAAATTTGACAGATGTCACCAAAATAACATGGCCGTCACACGTTGCCAAAATCTAACCGCGTCAAATGAAAAAAAATTCCTACCACACCTTATTTATTAGAGCTAAATAAATTTTCAATTTCTCTTCTCCTGATTCACCATAAAATCTTACCCGTAAGTCTCAATTGAAGAAGATCACTTCATTATTAAGACTCTAAGTCAGGTCGGTTATTTTTTGAAGAGAGCTCATTCTTCTTTCTCTCTTCGATCATTTGTTAAAAATCAGAAATCAAATATCATTCAAATAAATAAATACAATTATGTAGCGAACTCGCCACTACTTTGAAGAAGAAGTAAAGAAAACTTCAAGCTATAAAAATGTACATTAATTACATAGAACAACAAAAAATTGTACCAGTTCCCATGATTTTAAATCTCACATTTCTGTAATAGCCGTAAGTTCTATTTTCTACGTAACATAGTTCCTACTTTTACTTAGGGCAAAAAATAGCACGAAATCGAGAACAAAAAACAATAAGACAAGAAACGCGCATTGTGGCCATGGCTTCAACTGAACAATGCTACTTGTCGCACGTTCAAAATTATGGAATTATAAAACCACCTCTTCTTTATGATGGGAAATTACTCAGCTCAAAGATGACATTTCACTATCGGCGCGCGCTTTGACACTGCGAATAAATTTCGGAATTATGTATTTCAGATTGGCATTTGTGTTATGCACATAAATGTATTACCTCACTGCCATCTTTGTGTATCATAACTCTTAAGTTCACATCTCCCTATAACACAACACAAAGACCGCGGAACGTAAATTGAAAATTTCACTTACAATGATGTAAATGAATTTCTGCAACATGAAAAAAAAATAACATGCTCTGCTATACGCGATTATTATTTTTACTTCCATTGACGTTTCCAATTGTTGTTTTTTTATTCGTTTTCTCTCGTCATGAATTTTTTCTCTTTCCCCTGGGAGCATTGTTTGTAAAATTAAATTCATAATCATTATGAGTTCACCAAAGAAACAGGTGCGTGGTATATATGTAGTTAAATAAAATTAAAAAAAAAACACAAAACGCAGAAATGTTGCATAAGAAAATAAAATTTGTCATAATTTAATTTATTCAATTTTCTCTTTAGATATATTGTTAAATGTGGATTAATATGTTTAAAACTAGCTATCAAGTTCACTTTGACGCAATGGTGCGGGGGAATGACACATGAAGGAAATAAAAATGTCTTTTTCATTCCGTGCAACTGACCAAAATCCTCCAAGATTTTTCCTTGTCATAAAAAAATGTCCTTCATCTTGGCTGTTCGGATTCAGCAGAAAATCGTTATATATTCTCCACGAACTGTTGCGCTCGTAAAAAATTGGCATCAGAAAAATCGGGAAATGTAAGTTGGGACTAAATCTCACCTCACATAATTTTTGTTATTTTTTTTTGTATATTTGAACGGACCCATTGGAAGTATTTGACGTTTTGGGTTCATTTTTATGGGAATATTTAATTTGAGTTAATTTTTGAGTTCTGTTTTTAAACAAACAAACAAACAAACACTCTTTTTTTAACGAATAGTTTGTTTTTTAAAGTGAAGTAAAATCTTCGTCAAGTCTCGGTAAAATTCTCTTTCTTGGTTTGATTGGCCGCACATCAAACCGGAAAGTTGGAACTCTAATAAAATATTTACATATATGGTTATCAGCAATTTTCAATTTTATGATAAAATGTCATTCTTAGTTCGATAGTTTTTTAAATTTCAACGAATTTTTTTTAAACCTAAATTTGACGGAACGAAAATATGCATAGTTCCACCTAATAACAGAGTAATCGGGACTTCTAATTCGGATAAAAACACCAGCGTGACTACAGGACATTAATTCACTTTAAACAATCCGATTCATTAATAATAATTCATTTAAAAACAAAACAATATAAACACATTTGCCGGGCCATGAACTTTTTGTTGTTACATACCACCGGGAATACAGTGGGACAATTTTTATGGCAAAGCCGGAATAAATTTGAAATAAAAAACGTGAATGTTTATGACTTGATTGTATAAAATGAAGTAAAATTCATTTTGTATGGCAATACATTAATTCTGACTTTAAAAGCTTTAATGGGTAAGTTGATTATTAATGTTTTCGAAAAAAGTATCAGGAGAGAAAAAATCTCATTGTAAAATTACTATGACATGAGATTTTTATAAAAAAGGAGAAAAATAGATGTACACATTTTGTGAAGAAATACTTTATCAAAAACTAACAGACCTTAAAAATAAAAGAAAATGAAATGATCTAGTACAGTATTTATTACCAAGATACCAAGTGGGTGACGGCATCTTTAACACCTTAACGCAAATGGCATTTTTGGCTAAAAGAACGTTACAGTCAATGTAGATCGCTATAGAGACATTTTACGACGATATTTCTTTGGCCACTTGTTTGCGCAAATGCCTTACAGCAGGTGTAACAATCAACTTATTGAAAGCTCAATTTGAAGAACGTGTTTCTTTTTAAATCATAAGTTATTTTAACACCGACTCGAAATCTTGACAGAAAGTCAGTGTCATACATCCGCGGAACGAAATGAGTCGCCTTACGCTTGAACAACGTTGGGAAACATTGAGAACTTATTTCCAAAGTGAGTGAGATATCAATGTTCTTTTTTGTCAGTTCACATCTGGAAAGATGTTTTGTGGCCTCCCACAAACTGCAAGCAATTCCGCTTGGAAAACACTGCAAAAATTGTCCTGTTGATTAACCACCTAGATGGCGTGTTTAAACACCTCTAGAATTTTGTGTATGTCAAATCAATAAGCCAATATTGAACTTGAGATAGCGGGCGTTTCCGTCGAAATGTGGAGCTGAATGTTCGAAACTTGGGTTCAACAAATCAAGCGCTGTAAACGTGTTCGTGATGGGCATATGAACCAAATGTCAAAACGTCAGTCAAGGTTAACATTTTTATCATGGTGAAGTCTACAAACGAATAACGTTTTGAAATTTTACTACGGATCAAGTCTCCCTAAATAAATAAACGTTTCTAAAATTTTAGTTAAGTTAATGAATTCCAATATTTATGATACTCTGTTCCACTGTACGCCACCACCCAGAGGTGATTGCTGCAATGTACTTTGCACTCTCAGTGTCAAAGCTGGTTAACAATCGAATGTAATTAATTAAACTTTAATTGATTTATTGATTTAGCAGGACACATTTCCCGTAGGCGTCAGGCGTGTGTATAGTAGGTACGAGTATATAACAAGGAGGTGTGTGCGGAAATTGTGGCCTACCACAACGTAATGAATGCTTAAGCACTGGGTAAGTTTGCTGTGTATATGATGGTTATTGTTCTACCAACGAAATTATATGTGTGTAATGAGAGCACATAAGCCATCCCACTTTCGGACACGTTTCCAAATTGATTTTCAATTATACATATGTACATACATATATTGGAAAATGGATACGTTAATTGAACACAAAATAGTGCAGAGTTAATGCCCATTGTTTGTCATTGAAAAATAAAATTCAATTAAAACTCTTTCGCGAAGAGGCATTGAGAGAAATCGATTAACACCAACAAAATAGAGCGAACTTGACAAAAAAATGCAATCCAAAAGTAAAGAGAAATTATCTCCTTCGACAATCCTGAATGATTTGCACCAGGGTTGCCGTTTCGAAATTTCTAATACAAAAATTGGAAAATAAAATCAATAGGTTCTAAATTACAGACTCTCTTAAAAGAGAACTAAATGAGTCTACATTGTCCATGAATTAACAGACAAATATGTCTGATATATTAAAAACTTCTTGGAACTAAAATGGTAGTTTGTAAACCAATACACTACAAGCTGCAAAGAATACATCAATAAATAGTGAAGATTTTTGAATGAAACAAGAACGGCCGAGAAGTTTGCCCCTGTGACTGGAAATGTTTTAAAAAAACCTCAAATGTGGGCCAAACTTAAGATTTTGGGAGAAATAAAAGATGTTTCTTTTTACCCGCTGAATCAAATACTACTCGACGTGTGATTTTTTGATTAGAGTCAATCGCGAAATGTGAGTTTTTCATATAAAGTGGGTATTTTAAAATTAAGTAGGTTTAAGGGAAGAATATCGTTTTTGATAGACGAAGCAATTCATTTCTATACAGATGGATCTAAAACCGATGACGGGGTCGGTGGAGGCGTATACTCCGATAGATTAAATCTCTGTCTATCTTTTCGTCTTCCCAATCACTGTAGCGTGTTCCAGGCAGAGCTTCTAGCAATAAAAGAAGTCCTCTCTTGGCTAAAAGAAAATGTTATATCTTCTCAGACAGTCAAGCTGCCTTAAAGTCACTGGACTCTGTCTCCACTAACTCACAAACAGCCCAAAACTGTCGATCATCTCTGGTGGAGATGTCAAAACAGTTTAACATTCACCTTACATGGGTGCCGGGGCATAGAGACATTCCAGGAAACTGTAAAGCTGACGAACGTGCAAAAAACGGAACAATCTTACCTTTGTTGGATAGCAAATCTATCATCGGTATACCCCTAGCTACTTGTAAACTTATGCTAAAGCATGATACCATGAAGAAAGCTAACCACAGATGAACCAGCACCCCAACTTGCCGGTCTACTAAACTGATTTGGCTATTGTTTGATGCTAAACGCTCAAAACAACTAATTTCTATTGGTAGATTGCATATTAGCTCCGTTATAGGTGTCCTTACTGGACACTGCCTAATAGGAAGACATGCTTCTCGTCTTGGAGTTCCTGCAAATGATTTTTGCAGAAGCTGCATGGATGAAGAAGAAGAGGAGTCAATTCCTCACCTTCTATGTTCTTGTCCTGCCCTAGCGCAAAGACGTAGACTCCACTTGGGAGACTACTACTATAACGATCCTAGTGATCTAAATAATTCCGACATTCACTGTCTCAAATGCTTCATTATTAGCTCAAAATGGTTTAGCGAGTAAGGGTGATTTTTGAAATCCTTGTGGTATCACAACGGACCAAATATTGGTCTAAGTGTGTTGACCTTTTTTCCGGTCAGCAGCCACTTTAACCTAACCTAACCTAACCTAAGGGAAGAATAACAAGTAACAAACCCTATCTCGGATGTTGTTGTTCAGGTTTTATAGGGTCCTTGAGCCATTGACATAAAAGCGAGGTTTCAAAAAAGCCCCAATAGGAATCGCAAGGGTTCATATCAGGGGAGCGGGCTGTTTACTCCAAAATATTCCCGTTTGAGGTGAGACGCTCCAGGAAATGTTACGATAAAATCGTCATCGTCATAATACATGCATAATAACCGATGATCTGGTAGAATTGTCCAAAACTTAACTTTTAGGGCTCTAAGATCGGGCTTAAGTCCTTATTACTGATAAAATCTTCTTTGTACCTCGGTGAAAATAATGCAAGAAAAGTAGTTAAAATGGTAGAAAACTTATTAAAATTAATGATAAGATATTGGAATTTGCGTTTTAATTGCTAAAATAAGAGAAATTTGAAATTAATAAATTGGTCGTCACGTATTCCAATCGGATTGCTACGAACTGTCAAATGAATTCCAATCTGAATGCTACGAACTGTCAAAATCTATTCGCGATTCACTTACCATCCACACTACAAGGAGCGAAATGTTCGTGCGCGACTAACTTCAAAATTCTTGTTTTTGTTTGTTTTAATTGTCGGTTGCGACAATACATTGCAATACAATATATAAAATTCTATGTGAAGGAAATGTCAAAATGGACGAATGTTCGTTCATTCGTTGGTCGTTTGTCGCTCTCATGCGAATATAGTCCTTAACAATTCGACATAGTCATCAGTACTTAGTGCGGTGGCATGAGGTTTATACGGGGCGGCATATACATACTATTCGGCTAAGAGGACATGTGGTCTGGTTTCGACCGGTTAATTTCTCATTTTAGTGCGACCTGACCTACATGATTGTCTGATTTGACCTATCTCCTTGGATGTCTTTTGAATTTGATTTCAACTCAATAATTGTTTTGTGCGTTTGTCTTTCAATCACGTTCGAATGTCTAAGACGAATTTAAACAAAAATTAGCGTTATAGGGTCAAAGCGAAGTGGCCGATTAAGTGTTCGAAGAGAGTTGAGCGGAGACTGAGCAAGAGCAAAAAGTTAAGAGCAAAGGGTAAAGTAAAGCTGAAAGAGTAGCACACAGATTTTCTGCACTAACAAGTAAAATCTAAATAAACGTAATGAAGAATTTAGAAACTTTAAGAAATCCAGAGAAGATTTCTGCGCCCTCATTTTAAGTCATGAATGAATTTTTTTTTGTCAAATTAATTTTAAAGAAAACTTTTTGAAAGAATTCCCAGTGGCAACCATACAATTGTACTCTGGACCAAAAAAGATTTGGAGTGAATTTGTCAAGCGTGATGGTGTTGCCTTGCTCTTTAATCAATCATTCCACTGTAAAGAAGTAGAAGTAAAGAAAAAAAAATAGTAACTCTCCAGAGATCTTAACATAGTAGGTACACAAACTGATGACGATAATGTTGCATCACTTGCTTGACTTCCTAGTTGGAAAGTATCTTAAAGATACTTAAAGACCTTTCTTATTACAATTTTTCTTCTTCTCTGCCATCGTCTTCTTTACATTATACGGCGAGTGTAGATTTCTTGTTGACGTCATCTGACGACATTGAAATCAAGATAATAAATTGGCAATCTCGTTGAATGAAAAAAAAATTAAAGTGAGGGGTAAAGAAGTTTTCTACAAAAAAAAATATATTTACATAAAATTGGTTGGAATATCGGAAGGGTGGTTGAGCTGGGCGAATGGATATATAATAACGACGAACGAAGACAATGTCGACGCAACGAAACGACCAAGGTGCACTTATGGGTATTCTAGAGCTTGTCATTGATGTGAGAATATTTACATTTCCACAGCTATTAAGTACAATTTTCCAGGATCTGAAAAAAATACACAAAACATTGTAATGCGCATAGAAAGATATTATATTCAAACTGCGTCAATATGGTGCGAAATAAAGATTTCTCATCACGTTTCAATTGAATGGATTGTCATAAATCAGGCCTTTTTCGGAGAGAACGACACCATGGTGATGCTGAAAGTTTTTCTCTTTTGCGATTTATTGGACTAAAATGAGTTTTGAAAGTCAAATTTTAATTTTGAAATTCGTATTGGGGGATTTGTTGGATACGTTTTTGGTTAATCAAGCGGAAAATTGTTAAAAGTTTTGGTGAAAGGAAGCTAAATTTAATTTCAAATTAAGTTTTTTGTCTTTCTGAATGGGCATCTTTAGAAACACTGTCTTGAAACTAAAGCAGAACTTTTGAATTTGATTGAGATGAACAAAAAAAGAAAAGGTTTAGGCAAAACTTGTTTTTGAGTTTTGAAAAAATGCCTGCGTGGTAGTTTTTGAAGTCAATATTGGTTAAAAAATGTGCTAAGGAGAAATGCCTGACTCGGAAGAGAACATTAATCCAATGGAAAACAAACCAGCATTGTATCGCAAAAGCTATATATAATATAAAAAAGCGTTACACTGCGGTGTGGTCCAAAAGCCTCAATCAACAATCTCCTTCCAACTGTCTCCATTATCGCACCCCAAACCTGCTACTGTACCCTTCCAATTGTGGGCGCCACCTGAGTTGCGGCATTCGTCTACGTCGCTCCGTCCCTTCAAGTTAAATTCAAAGATCTTCGGGGCCTGTGGGTGCATTGGTGCCGATTCAATCTAAAGACTATTCACATGGGAATGATCAACGACTGCCGGATAAGGGAACAAATGGGATTTAAAACATTTTCCTAAATTCTTCACAAAAACGAGATAAAATGAAAACTAATTTAAATTAATGGTAAGATACAAAATTTTGATTATTAGTTGCTAAAATTAGAGAAACTTGAGAAAATAAATTGGTCGTATCGTAAAGAATTGCAATCTGATTGTTACGAACTGTCAAACTCTATTCAAGTTCCACATACCATCCATACAGCAATGTATTAATTGTTCGTGCGCGACTAACCTTAAAATCATTCTTGTTTTTGTTAGCTTTGTTTGTTTTAATTGTCATTCGCGACGAATACAAAAAATTTGTGAAGGATATGTCAAAATGGACGAATGTTCGTTCATTCGTCGTCGGTTGTTCGTCGCTCGAACTGTCAAACTCTATTCGCGTTCCACATACTTTCAACATTGCAAGAAATGAATTGGTCAAGCATGAGTCACCGTATAATCATTCTTTTTTGTGTGTGTTTGTTTTAAATGTCATTTGCTACGATTACAAAAGAATCTATGTGAACGAAAAGTCAATATGAACGGTCGGTCCTCGGTCGTTGGTGGCTCTCCTGTCAATAATTCTTAAATTATTGATTATCCCTCTCCTTAAACTTGGATATAATTGTATAAAAAAGCTTTGTCCATCCACTTAGAAGTGTGCTTCCTGCCACACCGCAATATTTGATTGATATTCATCAAAGTAATGCTCCCTTTGGGAATTTATTTATTGATTTATTTCCCAACTTTAAATGGATTATTTCAAGGACTTTAATTCCTATAATGCAGGGTCTTCTTGTCAATTCAATGACTCCCATAAAAACAATGAAAAAGTCCTGATAAACCCTAGTCCTTCTGAGTTTCAGACGTAAAGTGTTCGTATAAATTGTTAAGCAGCACGAACGTTACACACCAGAAACTCTAATGAGTTCCTATAGAAAAAGTTTAACTTTAAACATCTAAGGATTTTCCATATCACCAATCACCCAAGGGATAAACCTACACGCTTGTACATCAAAACTATAAACTTGAAAACTCATTACATCCGCATTGAAAGATATTTTACCTCCTATACATTAAACTATATATACTTAAGGATTCGACGAAAAAGTTTCCACAGAAAAAAAAATTAGAAAATAAAGGAGGTGATGCACACGTTTCTCTTTCCACCATCATCCAGGAGGTCCTTCTGATGATGTTGACCTTCGACTTAAAATTAAATTGGCCTCGTGCACTAGCACTCGCAGAGTACACAAACACACATATAACACATTCTGTCATTTGTATAAAAAGTTGGAAGGATTCCAATTGAATTATTCAAACGAAAGGATATGCAGCTCAGTGAAATGGTATATGGGATGATGGCTGCTGGATTAGCTGGGTAAAATAAAAGTTCGATTTGGTATGAGGTATTTAGATGAAGAGTCCTGCCATTCAGTTTAAGGGAATCTCTGAATAAAGATCCTCCTTCCCTACATTCTTCCCTCCTCCCAAAAAAAAAAGAAGAAATTATTATTATTTAAATTTTTAAAACGTACATACAACGGAGACATTTTCATAAGTCGAAAATCCAAGGGTTTATTTATTATTGAAATTGACATTGTCTTTCTTAAATTTTATTTCTTTTTTTGACATTTCAATATTCCTTGTTGAACGTACATATAAGTGCTGAATCAGTTTATTATTTGGAAATGAAAAGAGAGAGGGAGAAAAGAAAATGTTATTACTTAAATTATTAATCCAAAAGAAATTCGGATCATAAGAACAATGAAATAAACCTTCCAAAATACTATACGAAAGTCCTTAAATCATTAACCCCCGGTGTTTAAGAAAGTTTGTAGTCTGAGACATTTGAAATCTTTGGTTGGCAAAGTTGAAGGTCATACGACCTTTCATACAACAACATTTACACTGATAACTACTGGGTAGTTAAAGGTCACAAAGTCAACGTGAGTCTGATTCATAATTGAAGGACTAAAATAACATTGAAAGAATTTTTTTAAGCATTTTAAAAACGTTAACAACGCTGAACTACCAAACCTTTTTATCCTTTTCGATTCCAGCTTGGGATTATCAAAATGAGAAATATGATACACCCTGACGTTCAAGAATTGACATTATGAGTGTATATGTCACTTCTATACAACTTTCAGAAAAGGAGAAACATCATTCGAAAATCTGGCCCGGACGAGCACAATAGGAAATCAAAATGGAAATTGTAACTAAAGGATTTTCCAATTGGGACTTTTGAGCTTTGACAAGTTGACAAGGCCATTTTATTGCAGTAACATCTGTCAAATTAGTTGTCATTTATGAAGTCTTGTCAAATCAACAGGAAGAGTTTTAACTTTCAACAACTATGCAAATGATTAAATTATTTTATAAAAGTGGGTCTTCTGATCAAGCAACATTTCGAGCTCATTTTACGGGCGCCAGAATCGTCCTTCCGAGAGAACTATTCGCAACGTGATGGATAAATTCGAGTCCACCGGTTCTGTAAATGATTCGTCAACATCCATATGTCACAAAAGGCAAAGACTCTGCCGAAAATATCTGTCCGTGAGAGTTTTGAGGCAGTCAATGAAAGACAAGAAACATTGCGGCTGTGCTTGAGAGATTCAAATGTTTCGGTTATAGTTCTATTACTTTTTAAATGTTCTTTTTTGAATTCTTTCCAAGAGAATCAAGTGGGCTATTGGAGCACCTGCTTTAGGCTTTATAGATTACAGCCAAATCAGAAGGGATGCAGAATTTCTTGCATCGTCCAAGGAAACCTAAGCCCTTAGCAGGGTTTTTGGAGACGTTGAATATGTGTTTATTCCACACAAGATGGTGTGTGATTCGCATACCGAGGACTAAAAGCTGTTCTTTTTTCTCAATGCAAGTGCCCCTCATGGATAGTGGCATATGGGGTGGGTTCTGCTTTAACGACAGGAGACAGTATTTAGTTTTTGAAGCATTAAATTCAACGTGGTTTTTCAAGATCATTTAATTCTATGGAGATCAGAATTTAATGACCTTATCATACGCTGCCGTTCTAAATCCACATCCGAAGAACAAGGACGTGCATCTGAAACAGAGTATGAGAAGCTGAGAGTACTGTCGTCAGCTAAAAAATTTAATGGATTAGAAGTTTCAGACAAAAGATCATTGATGAATATCAGAAAGAGAGTGGGAGACAAATCGGAGCCCTGTGGCACACCAGCATATATTTTATGAATTTCGGACTTAAAACTATCCAATACATCTTGTATTGAGAAGAGATTCATCAATACCAAATGTACGAATTTTCAATAAGAGAGCTTGATGCCAAACTCTATCAAAAGATTTGTGCCACTCTTCTGTGAGGTATACCATCAGATCACCAGGGGACATATTGCTACGAAAGCCATACTGCCATTCATTGAGAACCTTTATTTGTTCAAGATATTTCTTTAGCTGATAATTTATCAGCGTTTCCATGACCTTGGAAAGAAGGGACGTAATTGCAATTGGACTATAGTTAAAAGGGGAAGAAGATTCGCCTTTTTTAGGGACAGGCTAGACAAATGCATCCACTCCGAAAGAGACCAGTGGAGTAGGACAGATTGAAAAGCTTACGCAATGGTTTTACCAGCGTTGAAGAACACCTCTTCAGAACAATGGGAGGGATACTAAATGGGCCAGCGGATCCACACGAGATCCATCAAATTGCAATGGATCCGGAGAAAGTCACAGTTTGGTTTGAATTTTGAGTTTTGCCGCATCATCGGTCCTTACTTCTTTGAGGACGAAGTTGGCCAGGCCATCATCGTCAACGGCGAGCGCTATTGGTCAGTGATAACCAATTTCTTTTGGCCTGAATTCGTTAATATTGAAAATATGAAAAGGTTTCAACAGGATCAGTTCGTGGCACAATAGATATTTTCCACAAGCGATTTCCGAGCGAGGTTCTCTCGGCGAAGGCGATGTTAATTGCCAATTTATTCGACGTCTTTTGATTTTCCAAACTACATTCACAATTTGGTACAACTGCTAAGGTCGCCCAACTGTAATACAAATAAGCTACCTTCCAAAACTTCTGAAGATAAGTGTGCGCCCGACCAAATACAACCGATTCGTTAAGTTTCATTCAGTTACTCAAATTCAGCAATACTGTGGCACAGCGAAAAATTATATTTGACAAATACAGAAAAACACATATAAAAAAACAGAGTTTAAGCATTCACAGCCGCTTTGAACTTGGGTGTGAAAACCGAAGATAGGATGAAAGCGTGGAAGAAGTTTTTAAATGTTTGCTAATGCGCCCATAACTCAATTAGGGCCTTAAAGGACTATTGACATGGGAGCGACCAATGACCGACGAATAAAACTACAAATGGAATTCAAAACATTAATAATCTTAGCTGCTGCACAAAAACTGGACAAAAAATAGCAAACTAATTGAAATTAATGTTACGATACTATAATTTGTGTTTTAATTGCTAAAATGCTAAAATAAGAGAAATTTGAAATAAATGAATTGGTCGTCACAAATTCCAATTTGATTGCTACGAACTGTCAAAGTCCATATGCGTTCCACATACCATCCAAACTGCAAAGATTTTATTGTTTGCTGGCGACTAACCTCGAAATCTTTCTTGTTTTTGTATCTTTGTTAAAAACGTCATTTGCAACGAATTAAAAAAATTCTGTGAGCGAAAAGTCAAAATGAACAAATGTTTGTTCATTCATCAGTCGCTCTCATGTGAATAGTTCTTAAAATGTAATTCTTCAAACATACGGACATTTTCGGTGAGTTTTTGACATTAGCTTAGTTAAGTTAGTTATAGATTTTGCGATATCTTTTCCTCCTTTTGGTCCCTTAAATCAGTAACAAGAGTAATTTTCTTTTTTTTTCAAATAAAATCAATTTTAAGTTTGTCCAGTACTTAGGTTTAAATTTATTTGTGTTCGTAACCAACTTTCATCAACAAGCGTTCCGATGATGTAACTTTGCCAAGAGCTTATTGCAAGCGCATAAATCAACATCAAAGTCCATTAAATTGTGGCTAAGCACTGAAATAGTGTGTTGGCAGGAAGTAGAACGACCAAGGGTTTGTATTATTATTATTTTTTTTTAGATAAACCCCTGTCAAGCTGGCGACACACGCACACATCGTAAGCAAAACATAGAAAGTCCCTCTACACACAAGCACAAAAGGAAACTTAAGTATCTGCACATGCACAAAACACAAAACACAAAATAATTCGCAATATTTTGTGCGATGATAGTGGTGTTCGTCAATGAGTTTTGTTTTGGTATAAATGACTCATCATGGCAAAATGGTACTCCACATCCCCGCGAACAACTATATGCTATATGGCTACAGCACACACCTACCCCAAGCGTGAATATTGAGTCAGTTCAGTAAAACCAAGAAGAAGCAGAGAAAAAAAGGCTCGATGATAGATGGAGCTATTTGTAGGTCAGCAGCAATTGAATCTTTTTATTTTGTTTTCTGTGGGATTTTTATGGTTTGCTTAGATCCTGCGGTGCGATGGTAATACATAGTTTGTTTTTGTTTTTGTTGTTGTGGGTGTATTTATTATTGAAATATGAAATCTAAACCTATCTAGCTGCAGGAGGTTAACATCGAACGTTGTTGGTTGGCCTGACAAGAAGTAATATTTATAGCTATGATGCTTGCTGTGCATTTTTATAGTCATTGGGAGTGTGTTTGGGGCTGTTGGGGTTAAACGACATTTGTAGCTTGTCGTTTTCCAACCCGACAAAAAAAAAAACTATGAATTATTCGAAAGGGTGTGATGTCAAGATAAAGACTCACAAGTTCAAATAAAAAAGTCATAGGAAAATATTAGTATTTATTAGTTTTTAAATACCCTTAGCAGTCTTGGGTTTCCGGGCTCTGTCTGACTGCATTCTGTTTCCGAAAAGGTCTTCTTGATTTATGTGGACTCAGTTAGTATATCTCTAAATTGATTCCCATGATATTTGACATGAATCCTTGAGTAAATTTTGAACTCATAAGTTAAATCGAACTGAACTGCAGGGGTGTTTTGAGAACTTACAAGATTGAGTTAAAGCCAGCTAAATTAACCTATTCAAATTGAGTAAGTTGAACATCAAAGGACTTCATATAGAATTCTGTCAATTCTAGTCGTCTATTATTTAGAGAAGTTAACTTAAATCCAAAGCATTCAAATGCTCACAGGTAAATCCAAAAGATCATAGACCTAAAAGTGAAGGGGGACCAGATAGATATTCACATTGAAGCAAATCCAAGAAAACACCAACGAATTTCAGGTCGAGATTCACAATATATTTATCGACTTTTAAATCACAAATGATAGCATTCATCGTTAGGAGTTCTATATGGCGATGGGTGAACTCGTTATCCCCGGAAAACTGATCCAACTGTGTCGTGCAACTAAGGAGCAACGTTTCTGAACTATTCCAAACATGCACAGGGTTTCGGCAAGGAGTTGCGGTATCATGTGATTTTTTCAGTCTCGGTCTAAAGGGGAGGGCAGTCGTTAACACGAAGGGCACTATATTCAATAAATCTTTCCAACTGTTGGGGTATGCGGAAGATATCGTTATCATCGGCCGCTCCCAACGTTCAGTAATAGAGTCCTTGGCGCCTGTTGAAGATGAGGTGCGACTTGTTGGTCTTAAAGTAAATGAGTAAATGAGCACAAGATCAAGCATATGCTATCAACAAACAAACAAACATCTGTCCATCGATTATGGCAAAACGTCATTATTGATAGCAAAAACTTCGAGGTAGTTAAGGAGTTCCCTTAGCTGGGAGTTAATATTAACTCCCTAGGAGATCCGACGAAGAATTTCCCTAGGAAATCGCTACTACTTCGTTTTAGCAAAACAAATGATTTCAAAACTCCTTACTCTTAAGGCGAAGTGTACTCGTACGCTCCACAAAACCTTTATACTACCAGTCTTACTTTACGGCGCAGCGCCGAGTGTTGGACTATAAGCAGAAAGGGAGAGTTGATATTGGGCTCTTTCGAAAGAAAAATTCTTCGAAGGATATTTGATCTTGGGTGCGAGGAGAGCGAATACCGCCAACTCTATCAGCTGTAATAAGATGTTGATGTGTTTCAGAAAGCCATCGAATAGATTGGCTCGGCAACATTGAGCGAATGGATAACAATGCTTTAGCTTAATGAGTCTTCACAACCTAGCCCCCAGGTTCGACCGTGGTTTAAAGACCAAACCATCGCGGATACCAGAGCACTTAGCCTACATTACTGGAAGCAGCGTGCTCAGGATCGCAGAGGATGGAAAGCATTCCGGGTCTCAGGCAGATACCTCATTGATCGGGAGCCGTTTAAGTAAGTCAGTATGTCTCAGCAGCTCTCAAAGTTACCAATGAAATCCAACTATCGAAATATTGAGTAAGGTTTGGTATTTCATCCGGACGACCATAGACTATGGATAAGCTCGCTAATTGGGCTCTGGAAATCTTGATCGGAGACCCGGAAATTGTCTTCTCGCTCGAGGACCATTTTTGGCTTAGCGGCTCGGAAAAGTTTGTTACGGTCCTTACTTAAATATCGACTCCACGTTTTGCTTCGATATTACGGTCTTAATTCTTATCATGAGTTCTAAATCAGATTTCCGTTGGTTGCCTTACTTGCTCTGATTAAGAAATCGGTTGCAAGTAAGTGTCAACTATAAAATATTAAAATGCAATTTTTCATGATAACATCGAAATATCCGAGCTGTGGGTTAGACAAGAGGGTGCTTCCTGCCATTTCAGCGCCACAATGCAAGAAGTTGTGAAGGAGAAATTTGGCGACTGGGACGAACCATCAAAAATTCCATCCATCATAAAGAGTACTCCAATCAGCAATCGCACCTTAATGCTCACCTCTAAAAGAAGACCGTTCGCTTTGTTAATTATTTAACCAAATGTTGACAAGTATGAGTATAAGTTCAAAACTAGTTGACTTTTTTGCCAGAAGACTTGTTTGGCCACCAAAAAGTACAGAAGTGTGATATCTTAAAGGGGATTGGACATTGGACACGTAAAGGTGTCTCAACTAGACACTGCCTTAAAGGCAGGATCAGGAAGAAGAATAACCGATTCATCATCTTCTCTTTACATGTCTTTTTTATTCCCGCTGGCAGCCACATCAACTTAGCCTAAAGTGTTCTGTTTGGAAGTTAATATAGTGAGTAAAAATATGTATTTTGGTTTGTTCCTTATACAAACTCTTCTTCACTGATGACTAGAAGATAACCTTGTACCTATCTTTTGAATATCCTTAACATTTCTTCATTCCAAATTCCATCTAAGCTTCTCCAGCACCAAAACCTATTCACATGCTTTTTCTATCATTAAATCCTTCTCTCGACTTTTTTTGTAAAAAAAAACTGATTCACATATTTTTCCTCGTTGATTCATATATGTTCATTTGTTAAGAAGGAATTCTCTCAACAAAAAAAAAAAAAAATACGTCCATCAGCAAATTCTTCTATAAGGCAGCTTGATATAAAAAAACCGACATAAATACGTATATTATGTAAGTTCCCATATGTCATTTGACACCCGAAAAAAATACCACCATCATTTCTCTAACTCTGCTTAAACCTTTTTTGATTCTAATAATATGAATGTCATGTTACATTATAATAATGAAAGTAAAAGAAAAAAAACAGGAGTTAGGTGTCGAAGAGAGAAAACCTTAACGTAAGCAATTTAACACACCCACTGAGCTCTCGAACTAAAAAAAAATGGCAGGACTTAGTTTTTTTTTATCTCCAAACTAGCAGAGCTGTCAATGTGAGGGAAAATCAGTGTTTTGCCATTTTGATATAAAAATAGGAGGGACACAGAATTAAATACGGAATCTCGCACATTCGTGATGTGCGGTTAAAGAAGGAATCTCTTCACACTCGACTGAAGGTTCGAGGTTCAACTCAAGAGTAAACTTTAGTCGTTTTCATTTG
The DNA here is from genome assembly GCA_963931855.1 of Philhelius festivus. Taxonomy (NCBI): domain Eukaryota; kingdom Metazoa; phylum Arthropoda; class Insecta; order Diptera; family Syrphidae; genus Philhelius; species Philhelius festivus. The sequence continues at coordinate 94,175,231 of OZ007557.1, forward strand.
GTAATTACCAAGACTCTTTTTGAACTCCTAATTCTCCAAATGCTCATTCTGATAGAAAAATTGGAGGTAAACATTCGTGGCGTACGGCGCTAAAGAAGGAATGTCTTCATACTCGTCACTCCTAGCTCTCCTTTTGCACTCCTATTTCTCCAAATACTCATTCTGGTAGAAAAATTGGAGGTAAGCATAAGCATTCGTGGTGTGCGGTTAAAGTAGGAATCTCTGCATACTCGACTGAAGGTGCGAAGTTCAACTCAAGAGTAAACTTTAGTCGTTTTCATTTGGTAACTCCTAGGTCTCTTTTTGAACTCCTAATTCTCCAAATATGCATTCTAATGTAAAAATGGGAGGTAAACATTCTTGGTGTACAGCTTAAGGAGGAATCTCTTCAAAGTCGAATGAAGGTTCAAAGTTCAACTTAAGAGAAAAACTTAAGTCGCTCCCATTTAGTAACTCCTAGGTCTCCTTTAGCACTACTAATTCTCCAAATAGTCATTTTGATATAAAAATGGGAGGAAATTTCAAAATCGATTAAACTTTCACTGCTACATATCATGGAGTAAATATAAGAAAAGAAAATGGATACCAACCATCTTTTTATCGATTTTAAAGCTACCTATGACAATTTTCGTCCGAGTCCGAAAGGCTAAGATGAGAATCAATGTTCTTGACAAGAGATAGTCTTGAGGGATTTGTCACTTCCTTGCTAGAGACAGTACCCCTGAAAAAACATTTTTGTTCGCTGGGGAGCGAACCCAGATCTTAAGCGTGACCAGTGGATACTACTTTTCGTATTTATTTTTGTATATTTTCGTATTCTGCTTTGTCTAGGACCAAATCGACAGCACTGCTCACCCGAGTCCTTGAAATTGTTCATCCTCTTTCTCTTTTCATGGATTTCTTTAAAAAAATTTCATTTTTTTGATACTTTGGACAAAAGTCAAATATTTGGTTGCCACTACCTGGTGCTATTAAAATTCCTCCGGATTGAAGTTGGAACAAGGCCACAAGGCCAAAAATTTACTTTAGGAATATGTGTATGGATGTGTGTTTAAAAAAAAAATCCTCCTGGGACGATTTTCATTTCGATGCCTTTAGTATAAAAATACCTACACACTACATTCATACACACATGTAATGTACGTATGAAGCACAGACCTTCTCCTAGAAACCAAGCACAGCTAAGTGGTGCACCAAAGGACGCCTGGCGGTGGTTATAAGAGGGTTTATCTGCAGAATTATGCAGTTTAGACAGAACTCAAAAGTGAGTTCTATAAATCTGCAATGAAGATACATTTTCAAAGACCACATCCTCCTGATTCTGAACTTTGTACCTCAGCCGTTATCAGAGGTTTTGTTACATTATAGTGAATCTTGAAAAGAGGAAATATATAGTATATTTGATGATGGCGAATGTCTGAATTTAGATGGTATAAAGCCACACACTTTCTCCAAGATGCATTTACACAGGGAAAACTATAAGATTTAAAATCAAATTAGGACGACAACATCAACATCATGTGGCTACTAGTGCAAGGGATTTTAATGCTCGTCTTTCTTTATGTTTTTTCATCAATAACTAGGTACAATAGTTATATCTAGCTTCTTGTTCTCTGCAACAGAGTGGAAAGTGCTAATGTTTACTGCTTATAGCGCAATTTAGGAAAATCATTCAATCTATTTTTGTTTTGAGCTTCAACAAATTTTCGAATTAACCGACTTTTACAAAGTTATCTAGAGAGGTTAATCTGTAATAATTATATCTAGAGGGTGTGTAATTGTATCGTTTTTATAAATTTGATAAAGGCAAGTTGTACCGTCTTAGAAAAACTCGAAGTCGAGATTATGGTCAACCTTGACATTAAGATGATACATTTGTATATAAAACCTATAGTATTATCATGAAGCGTGGGTTTGTTGTACCAACGCTACCCTGGTGGTGGCGCTCAAATTAGTGCAAAATCATAATTTTTTTTAAATAAAAAAAAAAAAACTAAATTCAGCAGATTTTAATAATAAATATCAATAAATTACTTTCACTAAAGTTACTTCTCTGTCAAAAAATGTTTTTGCAGTAGGATTACTGCCATTAGATAGAATTCTACTTTAGATGGGCTTTTGAAGATTATTCGAGTATCGAATGGAATTTCGGAAATTTGTTCTTAGATGTTGATGCGATTGATACTTTTTATGCATCTCAATGGCTGTGTTCGTAGAGTAGTAGTGATTTTTTTTTCATCAAAACTATTACAACGTTAAGCAACTCTAATTGTACTAAGATAATAGAATTTTTATTCAATTTATTTGAAAACAAATACTATATTTGTGCTCAAAAACAACTCGAAGTTCACAATCTTCTTAATGCACCGAATTTACACGTTTGATCTATTTATGTGTTTTTCTTTGACAAGAGAAATAAGTCCTTGAAATAAGAATAATTTTTCATTAGAGAATAATATCAATATTTTTATACATCATGTCATTTTCCATTAAGCGGACAAATCAATTAATTAAATTTGTTTTTTATTTGTATGAGAGTTCAACGTAGTAACCATTTGATATGTCAACAAATTGCTAAATTCGATTTCATTTCTTTTCCATACAAACGTCAAAATAGTTTTTACTTTGACCATAGTCTACGAACAAACCCCTTCGCTCCAGTTTTCATATTTCAAAATTGAAACTGAATAACAAAGAAAACAGAAATTGAATTTAAACTTTAAATTACTAGTTGTTTGTACCCGGCTTCGTCGAATAGCGCCGATGGTTTATCGATTTTCGAGTACGAGTACATTCTTGCCTCTGAACTTACCTATGATTATCGTTGCTTAAATCACGTTGTTCATTCTTAATACCGAGTCAAATGTTGAAATATGAAAAGAATGAATTCCGATTTATGTTATTTCAATAAATTTATTTTCGAACAGAAATTGTTTTGATCCTTAGTGATCTGGCAAATATTGGTATAGGCAATATTGTTCGCTTCATAAAAAGTACCAATTTTTTAACGATTAGGGAGAAAGTCTCCTAGATTCAAAGTGGTATCACTATAGACCAACTCATGGTCTAAGTGTGTCGGCTTTCCTCCTGACAGCCAAATCAACCCAAACAACCCAAATTAATTAAGACAAATTCAGGGAAATATTCCGAAGTCCACCAATACATCCGTGGCGTATTCGACTGGTCATTTCTAAACGTCAAACTTTGAATTCGAATTGTCATGTTTGGTCGTCACTTTTGTTGACGTTCCAAATTATTTTGTGTGTAAAGCCTAGTACGCAGATCGCGCTAAATTTTATCTTCCACATTTTTCTCCAAACATCAGCTAAAATCCAAACAAAATTTGACATAAGAACCTTGTGAAGAATATGTCACAGAAAACATCTGTTTTCTAAATGATTATTTTTTCAAAGATTTAAGAAAATTTGTTGATTTCGATTTTTTATGAATGTGAATAAATGAGAATTATGAATTATAAGTGATTTTTGCTGTGGAAAATCTTTTAGGACTTCCGTCACCAAATATTCTTCTAAATATTATTCCATTTCAAATTGAAATTGTAATTTAGCTCGAAAATAAATGTGCCAACTATTTCTTGCGCAAAATTTTGACAGATAAGTTATGTACAGTTCGAAGAGAAATTTTGATTTTTAAGCTGGAGTAGCGTACCTCTCGGCTTAAATACTTGACATAATTTTAGCTTGGCTAAATTTTGGAGTGAATTTTGTATGGGAGATAAAATTTAGCACGATCTGCGTACTAGGCTTAAGCTGCGACTGACAGAGTTTAACTTCGGATTCATAATAAATCGTACTTGAAAAGTTCTTATTGAATTTTCTTACAAAAGATCATTAATGTTTGCAACATACCAATTTAAAGAATTTTACGGTTTGATTTTATGAAATATATGATCGGTACGAGCATATTGATAATAACCAGTCCTACCACAAAATCCATCTTAATCGGAAACTTGTTACGAATCCTGAAAAGAACTTTCACAGAATCCATCGTAGCTGAAAATCTCATATTTCACGATTCATAAAATTACCGGTTACTACTGAGTTCGCGTGCAGGCCTAAGTTTTTCTAATAAGATTTTCCATTTTACTTGAGTAAAAATTTGTATTTGTTACAAAATTTAGTTAACGTCTTCTTTTAACCCCGATTAAATTCTGTTTTTTATTTGTTGTGACAGCTGTTCAAGAGAAATATCTTGGAAATATCTTACTCTAAAAGTTTGATAAAGTGTAATGAAAAATTAAAAAAAAATTGTGAGCAATTGTCGTTGATAGGTTGTCTAGAAGAAAGTTCGGGGATTTGCACATTATAAGAACAACTTTTATATTTGAACTCAAAATACAATATCATAGATTTTATTTGCATATAAGTCATGTGGAAATTATTATTAGCTCAGCAATTTTAACACTTATGCTCACTTTTATATTCACTCAGTCATCATTTTAAAGTTGGTGATCATGCTTAATTCAATGACATTTGATGTCAAAATCAGTGACAAATGTGTCACATTTCACATTTTTCTACAAATGAATTGAGCGCCATCTAAACTCTCAACATCTCAATAATTTAAATTCACTTTATTTTAATTGTATTCAATAGATGTGTTTTTTTGGTATGTGACTTCACAGCGCAGCTAAATTTTACACGCTGCAACAAAGCTAGAGTGACGAAAATAAGTTAGGTGAAGATAGAGCTTTGTTATGGTGAAAAGAGGAGCGCTGACTGTGTGGTAGAAATGATTTTTGTTTCATGAAGGTACTCAGACTCTATGGATGTATTCTTTGATAGTGAATTTTCGGTTTGAATTAACAATGGATTTGGATCTGAAACTTAATTTAAAACTCCGAAACATTTCAATGATCCCATTAAAGCAAATTGTTTTGAAATGACAGCTTGTTATATGTGGCACTTTCTTGGATTCAATGAGCCTGTGTAATGACGATTTGGTTCTTATAATATTTACATTTTAATATTTACATGATAGGAACTGCAAAGGAAAATCCAAAATCTTACAAGAAAATAAGAATTAAATGCCAATTTTTGCTTATTTTGCTTCGTTATCCATGTAAGTTTTTTTGATGCGATTTTCTATTTAACCTTTTATCTTTGGCAGCACTTTTAACATATGGTTTTGACATTTAACGAAGGTGTGGTGAAAATGTGAAAACACCGTTTTAATTCTACTTGACTTTTAAGCTAGCATTAACCAGGCGTTATTAAAATAATGTTAACTGAACCCACTCTCTGGAATGCATCCAATGATGCGATGTCAAAGAAGCGCTTGAATGTTTTCACTGTAGAAATGTGGAAGACGAAAATGAAAGATTTTTGGTAGGTTAGTTTGGAGAGAAATAAAATAAAGCATTTTTTCTTTTTATTGCTCCAAAGATTAACTTAATAATAATATCGAAAATTTGTTTTCCTTTCACGATAAATTTACGACATTTAATCCAATTATTGCGCCCTCAAAGTTTTGAAATTCTAATGCTGTTTCATTTTCTCTCAAAATATTTTTGTTTTAATTTAAAAGAAAATCCTTAAAATTATAAACTGTTGTGGGAACTAGTTGTGCATTTTGTTTTAATTCGCATAGCTTGTGATTTTATAATTATAAAACAGGAAATATAATATGATGTCCCGAACGTATACATACGAGTACATTGCTATTTCTGCGTTTCACACATAACCGTATATACGAGTATGTACCTAGGCTTAATATTGTGGTTTGAAGTAAATTTGTTTGCCATGTTTTTCGGTTGGTCGGAATGTATTTCAATTCCAATTTGTGGTTGATTTTGTTGGCAGGACATTTGGTGCTGAAATTTTAGCGGTAAACTCCATTTTACCGCAAATATTTGGCAATAAACAAAGCATTAACATTATGTATACTCGTCCATGTAGACTAAGGCTAGTATGTCGGGAATGTTTTGAAAATCAATACTAGTTAAAATGACTTTGGGCAAGAGGAAATAGAGGTTAGATGGTAGATGTTGAACTTTCAACAGAATGCGCTCATTGCAGTTGCAAATTGTATTTAGGCCTAGAAGTGTGCGATAGAAATATTAAAATAATAGTATTGCTTATAATTTGTTTTAAGCATCATAAAACAGTTATTATTGCATTGATTTTCACATTGCAGGAGAAAATGCTATGTAATCTAAGAACGTTCTACTGCAATTCACTAGATTTCATTCACTGTGCAGTGCAGTCAACAGATCCTGAAAGTAGGCAATGAACGAAGAGAATGTCGCTTATTGCTCTTCCTTATTCGAGCGTATTCAAGTAAAATTAATAGAATTCCGTCTCGATACGGAGGTGGAATCGACGAATTATTCCAAGACAGACCACGAAGGACGTAACGTAGGAAACGACGTTAAATGCTCCCGATTCTTGATGGGGTTCATACTTGATAGACGTATTCTAAAAGAGAGCGAACAAAGGTTATGTTTAAAGAGAATTCTTTGGACCATGGTTTCACAAATCCTAATGCAGAGTTTGCTTTAAGAATAATCTCGTCAATATGTGTGAGAAAGTTCAGCCCAACAACAACACCAAGGTCCGAATTGACTCAGCGGTAGATATGGGCTGATAATGGAGAAGGTAGAGACGGAGAGGAAATTGGGTGCGTTTGAATGACATTTGGAAATATTTAGCAGTAAGCAATTTTTCAGGCACCAGACAGAAATCTGCCGAGATCAAGTTAAAGAAGTTTGGAATTATGTGTGCAAGAATGGTCTTGATAAACTGGTGTCGGTGGCGTTGAGTGAGATATGGGAATATTGAGAACCATTTCAATGACGTTAAAATTAAGATTAAAAAGGAGAGGTCCTAAGTGGCTGTCTTGTGGGACCCCGGAGGTAGATAAGAAATCATCAGAAAAGGTGAATTTTCATTTCACCAAATGCGACAATTTTGTTCGTTACGTCTTCACCGATTGAAAAATTGTCCTTATCGCTGAAGAAAATGTGTGAAAATCAGGGGCACCTTTTTCAATTTTAACAAGTTCAGCTATTGTCAATTTATGTATAATGTAAAGAGACAAACCTTAAACTTAGCACACAGCTTTAGATGACAATTCGGTTTGACGTAAATATGTACGTGATTGAAACAGGGATGTCAACTCTATACCATGAATTAGAATCACTCTCAAAAGTAAAATGATACAAATATACTCTTATATTAAAAATAAAATTGTACATTTTCGATGTTTTTCTTTAGGAAGGTAGATGGAAATGACGACCATTGGCAGTCTACTTCTGTGGCCCCATTGGCGCTGAAGTGCGCCATTTTGATGCCATAATTCATGTGAACCTGTTTGATGGAATCGCGTCTTAAGAAGTCATCCAGTTTTGATTGAGTTCAAAAAAAAAAGGTTTTAATGTCTCTTATTGTGTGTTCATCATCCGGAACTTGGATCACTTACTCAAACGGACCACCATACCCATCCGACACCATCTACACTGTGCCAAGCTATAGGCAGCTTGTTGAATGGTGATAAAACAGTAGCCAATCCGATTGAGTGACCATCTTAACCACCATTAAAGCCCTTAGTCCGCTAGCTCGGAGGACATGGCACAGAAGTAACCGAAGTTCTTCCTAGAGCTATTTCCTCGCGTTGAGAAAAGAGATTAAGTTTTTGATCTTGATTTCCGAAAGTGCGTCAATGTTGTCGAAAAAAGTCCTTCATAATGATTGTGCTCTAAATCTGGTTCTTTGTCCCGCTGGTCTCCACAGCTATGACAGTTGTGAGCGATGCCTAGCTTCGGTGCATGCTCTCTTATTGGCCTACAGTAACCAACTATCCTGGCTATATCTTGCCTGGTTCTGCATATCAAATCAACCGTTCGGGATTTTATATAGATGGGCCATAAATATTTCTAGATATATTGCAGTTGGTTAAACTTCTCCATCTACGGTTTGATTTGTTAAGAAAAATTGAGAGAATATTGTCATTCATAACTCCGAGCTGAATATTGACTCTTTCCGTGAGTTATGAAGGGCTGATCCCTGTACGGGCGCTCGTCCGCATGTTCATTCCCATCAATGTTACAATGACCCGGAACCTAAATAAGAGTCACATTGAGGTTAATATTGAGGCTAGGAAGTTCGTTCCGGCATTGCTGAATCAGCTTGGAGGATGATGTACTAGAATTAATGGCCTTAACAGCCGCCTGACTGTCCTTGATAATAGCTATATTCCGCTTCTGGTTTCCATCTTGTTTGAGTGATTCAGTGTTAAAAAAAAAAAAAACCAGGAAATTCGGGTAGACTAAAAGACCTAGATATATTATATTGCTTTAAAGTCCATTTAAAATATTTTGGCATTCTCTATGACGTAGAACGATGAGCTTCCTGATGCTTGGGTCTATATAAAATCTTTATATATATTTCCCTCAACTGAAATATGAATGTGGTCTCAGAAGATCTGCTATGTAAAGTAACACTTCATTTACTAAACTTTTCAGACTTGGCCACTCACCTATTCTACCTCACAATAGCCAATCTCTTAACTTTCAAAAATAATTATGTATAGGTCCCCCCATCACCTGTGAATCTATAGAACATGAAAAATCCTATTAAATCTTAATCATGAGAATTTCCAACCTCGAGATACACATTATCCAATGATTAATAATTAAAATTGCAATTACAAGTTCGCGGTGGCGGTTGGCGGCAGCGGGCGACGGCGACTGGAAAAATTTAAATTGTGTCCTTCAGCGACAAGTGTTTATTCATACGCCCACCGCAAAAATCTTTAATTTTTAATTAACTTCGGCTAGCCTGGACCAAAAAAGGGTGCCCGCAATTATAATAAAGCTGCTTTACTTCTTGACCGTAAAAAAAAAACCTTAAATGAATAAAAAAGAACCCAGAGTTGGATTTTCATATTTTCTACAAAAAAAAAAAAAAAATTATAATTACGTATTTAAAAACCCATGGAAATTATATTTTGCCATTGGTCCTTTTTTTAATACCACGGCCACATTCATGAATAAATAACCACAAAACAAAGAAAATCCTTTAAATAGTAATTTGAAGGGAAATATTTTTTTCCTTAAGTGTGCAAAGGTTTCTTTTTCGTTTAGCTTTTCTTTTTTTTTAATTTGCACCTTGTCCCCTAAATAAATATGTGTTTGTCCTTTGTTCAAACATAAGACCCTTGTTGAATCTTTCTTGTAGTTTATGAACATAAAGAACAAAAAATACAACAAACATTGAATATGCTTTAAATAACTTAAAGGACTTTCCCTAATTATTTCCTGTTATCTATCTCATACTGTTGGATTCTTGGATTTCTAAATTGACCTAAAAAGTCCTGTCACTTGGAGTCCCCTTATGTTTCACCTGTTGTTTATGTCGGGGGAAGATTTAAATAAAACAAAAAAAAAAATAATTACTTTGAATGAAGGAGGGTCTCTTTGGTTGTTTCCTCTTCAATAATTTTTTTGTGTGTGGGGGTGATAGATAAGGATCGGAAAATAGATTTTGGGAAATCCATCAACAAGATAAAAAATTTTATTCTAAAACTTTTTTTTTTTCTTGGTACTGGGATTTGATCCGATTCATCTTTTTAAAAAGTTGATAAAAACTCCTGGATCTAATGCAGGTATTCATTGATGAGCTTAAGTCGACACAGTGAGGCTATCAAATCTAAAGGCAGCCACAAATAATGGAAGTGAAGCGAAGATTTTAGGTGTGTTTTTTGGGAGATTAAGAAGAATAAATCTTAGCCTTAAAGAATAGACCTTACAACTTAAGTGTTAAGCTTCAAATCTACTTTTGCAGGTTTGAAAACTTTTTTAATTAAAATCAATTCTTGATTTTTGAAAAACTGCGTGACATGTTTACTGTTGCTTTAACTGTTTATTTTTTGTAGAGTTGTGTCAACAAAGTTGTAGAATATTCTGTTCCGAATTTCTAAAAATGTGAAAATCTGTAGTTACGAAGACATGAATTTATTAGCTGTACTATGTAACCAATAAAGAATTCTATGGTCATAATAAAGTACCCAGTAAAATAGTATATGAATTCGTTTAAAAAAAAATATGAAAAAAAGAACTCTGATGACTCATTACATAAACATGTAGTGACTACAAAGACACTGTATTCATCACAGTTTGTATTTTTTGTGTGTAATGGGTACATGTTTTTGTATTTTCTACATTCATATTTGTGTACGATAGTTTGGTGTTTTAAAGAAATAAGATAGGATTTCAAAAGAGATACCGATCCATATTAATTTTGTATGTTTGAAAATCACAATGGTAGGGAAAAATAAAGATGTGTACCATATAACATTCCACATTCGTGCAGTGCGGTTTAAAATGGATTCTATGTACTTAACAGCACGTGCGAAGTAATGGTTAAGGGTATACTTATCAAGTTTTGCGGTGAAATTGTTTTGAGAATTGAGAATTATTCGTAAGAGTATTGTTAGTAGAAGTAAGAGAGCAATGAAACATGTTTTATGTGTTCAGGAAAATGACGGATGAATTAAATTTCTCATTTGAATATGCTGTTAAAATCGGAATTAAATGAGTTTATTCTATCAAACCTAAGACCTTCTGCTTGAAAGTCCAACTCACTTGCCAAGGGGTACTGTTTATCTGTGTACCAGTTAAGTGAATTAGAAGTTTTAGAGAAAAAAGATCATTAATATGGATACGAAAGAGTATCGAAGATAAAATGAAGCCTTGAGGCATACCAGCTGTGTTCAGTTTATAGTGTTCTAATGATATAAACAATTTAACCGTAATACTCGCACTTCAGGGAGTTCCCATCAGTTTATCCTTGAAATTTTCGTTCTTCAACATATTTCTTAAGCTGGTGATTTATCGGTGTTCCATGACAAACACTGGGAAGATGCGACTTAAAGGAAAGAAGGGAAAGGATTCACCGTTTTTAGGGATAGACTTCTGCTTTACATTCACTCGGAAAAAGATCGCTTAAACAGAACATAATAGAACAGATGAAAAAGCTTAACGCCATTGTGGAACAACAAGTCCCTGACCTTACCTCACCGTTTATATCTCAACTAGTTTCCTCTTTATCTCGAAAGTTTACAAATCTATTTTCGGTTTGGGTACGATATCCCGCTTTTTATAATCCCGTTTTTTAAAATACCGTTTTTATAATCCCGTTTTTAATAATCCTGTTTCTTATAATCCCGCTTTTTTTAAATCCCGCTTTTTTTAAATCCCGCTTTTAATAATTCCGCTTTTTAAAATCCCGTCTCTTATAATCCCGTTTTTTATAATCCCCTTTCTTATTACGACGTGTAAGCAGTGAGGTATGCAACCCCCCTTCCTGGGCACACTATAGGATTTGTGGTGGGTGCGAGGTTGGGTGTATGCAAAGTTTCTTTAGCATTTAAAGAATCTGGAAAATAACCAACATAAAATCAAGTTTTAGCTACGTATTCTAAAAAACGGGATTAGCGGGATTTAGCGGGATTATAATAGATCGGGATTTTGAATAAGCGGGATTTAAGAAGACGGGGTTTTAAAAAAGCAGTATTTTAGCAGACGGGATTTTAAAACTTTTTTTTCGGGATTTTTGAAAAGCGGGATCTCAAAAAGTGGGATTCCGATACGCTCCCTCTATTTTCGTAGTACCTTTTAGGATAATGCTAGTGTTTTTAAAGTTTGTCATATTGCCGGAGATCTAGGGTGCCATCAGCACGTAACTTCTTACAATCGAGTATAGGATGTTACTTTTTTGGTTCAATCGAATCGAAAACAATCGGCTGATACTGTCAAGGAACTGCCTTTTCTCGAAATTTTATTTTATCTAGCAACGTGCTAGGGTCCTTCGAATGGATTCTCAACCGCTGCCACTTTAAAAAATATAAAATGGGTTTCCAGGGGTACTCCCTCTTGCTAGGAATTGAAAAAGCTTTCAAAAGTATCTCATGAAAAGATGCTTCCCATCTCGGCCCATCGGATACGAGAAAAAAAATTTGTAAATTTCACCATTCACAATTTCTGTGAAAAACATCCATACAGGAATTGCTGAGACTTGAAAGTCTGGTTCTCCAAGACCTGTGCGCCTTAAAGGTATTTTATTTGAAAAAAAAAAAACTTAATTATACTTGAAATTGAACTTGGAAACTTCCGAGAGCCTGGAACAACTGGGACCGTTCGCAATGGAGAATATTATTGCAAGAAATAAATCAGTTGAACTTAAAAATGTTAACACCGTGTTGTTGCTAAAATATTTGTTCAATCGAGACTTGTACTCCATACATATATAAATAGTTTGTTTGAATTGATTGCGTAGATTGTTGTGATGAATACATTTTGTCTAATTTCTATTTAGATGGTAGATTTTATTCTATTTGATTCTATTTGATACAAAAAATTAAATGTAACCAGTACATTTCAACTATACTCAGTGCATAATGTTGTAATTCTATTCAAACTTAAGTGCGTACATAATAGGCTCTGTATTAAGTATGTACCTACATTCACTTCCCTCAGTGTAGATATGTGATCCCATTCGCCTTTTACGATTTCACGGAAAAGAATTAAATTATCTTTAAAGTCTAAAATAAAGTTCACACCTGTTAAGGATATGAAAATGTCTCTCTGAGTTGCGTATTTTCTTCTTATTTTTTTCGTAAAAAAAAGACAAATCAATTTGATTTTCATTTACGACTTTCACAGTTTCGAAATTTGTTGGTTCTTTCTTAATGCGTATCCCGTCGTCTGTGAAAATGACTTTCAATTGAAAGCTCATGCTACAGAAGAAAAAAAAAATAAACAAAATGGCAACTGGTGGTGAATCGATGAGTTTGATATCTACAACAACAAATATATGAGTGGGTGACATTTCACAATATCCTGAAAGGGAATAAGATTTTCATTTGTGTGATGCCTATAAAAGTGTTTCGCCACTTCCTTAAAGAAATTGTGTGTTTGAGATGCGAAGATACGTAAAATAAATAACTTCTCCTAACTGTGTATCGAAGTCAATTTAAAGATTTTTATTATGAAAAAAAAGTCGAGAAAACCCACGAGTTGTTTTCCTTTTTGAATTGAGCTTCATTTTGTTTTGTTTTCCTTTCTTCACGCAAAGGATGACTCAATCTTTTAATGACGCCCTCCGAATTAATTCAGAGGTTTACGTCATTTTAATTTAATGAGCGAAGTTTATGTTGATATTTTTCCCCAATGATTTTCTACTTAAGAAATTCTTTTTAAGTATTTAAATTTAAGCTTTCCGATATTGTGAATAAATATGAGTCATTGAATTGACAAAGATTGACAAACTTGATTTCTGGCAGTGAATGACATTATTCGATTTTGGAATTCGTCGTCATTCGAGGAGTTATTATTTGCTGCGAGTTAGATGGACTCAGATGTGCTGATACACACATTCTGCTCAAGTAGTTTCCCGATGAATTGTGATCCGTACGAATTCCAATAAGAGAGACAATTGAAGTTTCCCAAGCTTCAGAAGATACTCTTTTTTTTCCTTGATATATCTGGTCAAAGATTGTATTGACCATCTGTCATTTGAGGTCTTGAGGAAACTTTGGTGCATTCTATACTTTTCCTGCTGCAGTGGCAGGGTTCATTTTGGCTCGGTTCAAGTGATGAACCGTTTTTGGCCAGTTCATCAGCCATTTCATTTCCATGAAAGTCACGTTGTCCCGGGACCTATCAAAGGGTGACTAAATTTATTTCGCCGAACAATCTTAATTCACTACGACAACGAGCAACCAGTTTTGACTTCGTGACAATTGACGAAATGGCTCTGATTGCCGCCTGGCTATCTATGAAGATATCAATGTTCTTCTTCGTCAGTTCACATGTTGAAAGATATTTTACTGCCTCACAAACTACTAGCACTTCCGCTTGGAAGACACTGCAAAAGCTTGGTAGCTCTAATAGTTTCTGTATGGGTGGGTTGTCTGAAAAGATGCCTCACCCTACCCAAGCTTCCGTTTTGGAACAGTCTGTAAAGACCGATACATGATATGCGGTTAGGACCCGACTTGTTTGTTTGAATTTGTATGTCAGTGAAGTTTACAATGGTTCTGTGCCCACAGTGGCCCTTTTTCCAATTTGTACACTCTTTAAGTCATAGAGCACTTTTGGCCGCTAACTCCTTCGTGAATAGATCGAGTGGGACAAGTGAGAGGAAAGTTTCTAGTGTAACGGTGGGCGTGGTTCTCATGGCCCTTGTTGTGCTGATACTTGCCAGTCTCTCAATTTTTATCATGGCCTTAAGATTGGTTCCCTTATCCAAGGCTGGCCAATAAACCAAACAGGCGTACGTCAGAATAGGCCTTATAATAATAATAATAATTCTATACTGCAGGTGTGGAAGGATATTGCAGCTTTTATTTTCCTTTGATGTTCTCTTTGCAGTTTAGCTTACGATCGATAACTAGACCAAGTTACTTGACCGTGCCAGTTATATGGAGCGGTGCCCCATTTATGGTGGGGGATTTAAATTTGTAATGTTTCGTTTTCTCGTAAACAGAATTGATTCTGTCTTCAAAGGTTGTTTCTAGGACCTCACATAGAGTGGGGATATAGAAATTATATTGATTTCGCATTCATGCCGACTACATCATGAAGAGCCGTCTTAACAGATTTGACCTTCATGTATACATGTTGGGCCTTCGAGATATCACTATCATTTAACTTAAAACGAATGTGCGTTTCTATCAGCTTTTCTAAGGTCTTAAAAAGAAAGGAAGATAGGCTAATTGTTCTAAAATCTTTCAGTTCAGTGTGAGTGAGCTTTCCAGCTTTCCGAATAAAAACGTCATTAACTTCTCTCTAGAAAACAAATTGATGCAAAGTTTGTAAAATATGGTAACCCCTCGCCAACAAAACATTTTATTTCTTTAACGATTCAATGCTATCTAGTCACGTTTCACATACTATCAACACTGTAAACAATTTAAGAACTAAGTAATTCACATCATGAGAGCGACTAACTACCGACAAATTAACGAACATTCATCCATTTTTAAATTTCCTTAACAGGCCATTTTTTGCATTCGTCGAATAACGATCAAAAGGCGGTGTTCACATTGGACTCATTCCGCCGACTTATTTTGAAGTTTCTGTGTTTTTTCTCATTCGCACTCTATGGTAAGAAAGAGACGAGAAAGTGAGGCAGTATTTTTAAAACAAATTGAAAATTAATGGATTTTTCTTGACATTCGTTTTGTTGACATATGACACGGCAATCAACACAGTTATTTAATTATTTATTATTGGTTTGTGTTTTGAGTTGAAATTCATTTTAAATATAATTAAATTTTGTAAACATTGTCAATTATGACAACTACAACACGTCAAAGTGAGAGTCTGGAGTGCTCACACTATTCTTTTGTGTCTGAACACGACTGGGTGGCCTTACGTCAAAATAAATCGGTTGAGTAAGTCCAATGTGAACACCGTCAAACAAACAAAGCAAACGAAAACAGGAATGTTTTTGATCTTCGTCGCGAACAAACAATTCATTCCTTGCTTTGTGGATGCCATCTGGAACGCGAACAGAGTTTGACAGTTCATTAAAATCAATTTATTTTCTCAAATAACTCTTAGAAAAAATTTTATTATCTTAACCCTAAATTCAATAAGTTTTCTACCATTTTGTCAATTTTTTTGTAAGCATGAAGGCTTATAAATGTTTTGAATCCGATTTGTTCGTGTCTTCGTCGGTCACTCTACTGTGAATATTAAATAAGTCTAAAGGACTATTCACATGAGAGCGACCAGCGACCAAAGAATAAAAAAACAAATGGGATTTAATAACTACATACTAGCCGACCCAGCTCTCGAAATTCGAGTGCCAATTTATTTATTATTTATTATTATTGGCAGTGTTTTCAAGCAAATTTATTAAATTAAATTTTATTTTATGTAATATGCAAAGTGTTCGACAGTGCAAAAACAAAAATGACCCACAGTGTGTAAATGCGTGTCTCAAGTATATTCTGCACATCTCCGTAACTGTGGCTTTCCAAACATATAAAATTTATCGAAATCGGTTAAATACTTTTGGAGAAAAGTGTACCACAAAAAACATGTTTGCCGTTTTATTATATGATATATATATACTAGACTGGGCCAACAAAATTGACTATTTTTTTTTTGAAAAATATATGGAGAATATCATTCAGAATGACAAAAAAAAATTTCGTAAAAGTTTGAGCCCTTAATATCAATTTTAAGAGGGCTATCATCGCTAATTTTGATTTTTAGTCATAATTTCATGTTTTGCGTCAGAACTGACAAAACATTGAAGTAAAAAAAATTCATTTTGACTTACTTTTATATAAAATTAAATTCCCTACAAAAAAGGTCTAATTGAAAATTTTCGTCAGACAAGCCGTTTTTGAGTAATTAAGCTTAATAAATTGTTATTTTTCGTTAGTTACAAAATTCCAAATTAAAAAAGTAAAATCGATTTTTTTTTTGATTTTTTGATTGTTTGATTTTTCCTCCACACGTTTTTTTCTTTTTTTTTTAAGACCAAAAATAACGGTACCTACCATACGGTATTTTTTTTTTCAAAATTTTATAAATATTTTTTTTTCTCAAAAACTGTCAAACAGAATTTAAAAAAAAAAATTGAAAAAATTCGTTTAGTTAAAACTAGGTAATGGTTGAAAAAAATTTTCCAAAAAATTGTTATTTTTGGTAGCCCCCCTGGGTCCATTTTTTTGTTTTTGATTTTCTCAAAAACGGTACAGCCGATTTAAATCATTTTTTTTATGCCCAAGATCCTCCAAAGTTTGAATATTATTACATATTCAAATTTTCAATTTTTTATTTTTTGGATTTTTAAAAAAAAATTCAAAATTTTTTTTTGGAAACTCAATATTTCGAAAACCCCATGCTCGATTTTTTTCAAACTTGACAAATAAAAGTTTCTTAACATAATCTACAAGATTTGAGAAAAAAAAATTTGTTTTATCTAAAACTAACGGTACCTTCCATACAAATTTTAAAAAATGGTTTTCGAAAATCGTATTTTTCTCGAAAACGGTTCCGAGAATTTTGCTAAAATTTTTTTCTTTTAATTAATCTTTACGATCTATAATTTAATAAAAAAAAAATTGAAATCTAGATATTATTGACTGTACCTACCATAGAACGATTTTTTCGAATTTTGAATTTCTCATTATCGGCATAACGGATTTTAACGAAATTTTTTATAAAAAAGCTCCTAAAAAGTTTAAAAAACATTGCATTTAAAAACTTAAGAAAAAATATTTTTTTCAATTTTTAGAAAAAAAAGTCATTTTTTTTTTGAAAAATTCGATATCTCAAGAACGGCTTAGTTTTTTTTTTGGAAATTAGACTCTTATTCTTACAGTAATAAAAACTTAAGATTGGCGTACCAAAATTTTTTCTTAAAAATGTTTTAAAAATTTTGTACATAAAAGCTTATTTTTTAAGGAACCACTACAACGACTTATAATAAATGTTTGTTCTTGCATAAATTTATATTTGCATAGCATTCTGTTTTTATCTCTTACTACTAAAAGATTTTAAAAATTTCATCTTATCCTTATGAACAGTTTTCTTTAATAACTTTTGTTTTTAAAATTCCTAGTCTATTATCATAGGAGCAAGTTCGTTCGACCCAGTCGTGCATTTTATTTATATTTAAGTTTGCGTTGTAATTGCTAAAATGAGAGAAATTTGAGAAAATAAATTGGTCGTCTCGAATTGCAATATGATTGCTACGAACTGTCAAACACTTTTCGCGTTCCACATCCCATCCACACTGCAACGAATGAATTGTTCTCGGGCGACTAACCTCAAAATCATTCTATTTACTAAGACAGTTGTCTAAGTAAACGCCATTCGCGACGAATAAAAATAATGCATGTGAACGAAATGTCAAAATGGGCGAATAATCGTTTATTCGTTTGTCGTTGGTCGCTCTCATTTGAATAGTCCTTAACGCACAATAGAAAATGAATACGTTCCACAAACTTTCACAAGTTACATATATTTGTAATTCTGAGCATAGAATATTTGTTTGATATGTTTTGACAGTAAATTTACGTATCTTCAGCTTTTTTTCATAGAAATGACTTTTTAATTTGTATCAGTTGAGAAAAAAACCACAGAATTTAAATATCAATAAATACCTCATAACATGATTTTTTTTTAGTTTTAAAGCTATGCATTGACGTAGTTTTTAAGTTACATAACTGTCACTGAAAATGATTTAAATTTGTTAAAAACTAAATTGTATTTCCTAGATATTTTGTGTTTCTTCATAAAATTAAGTTGATACATTGTTGTCCAAACAATTTGTTAGTAATTACATAAAATTCCAGGCAATAATATGAAAAACCACAATGTGACCACCTGAAAAGCACATTATCGTTATGAGTCGTCAACTGTGAGGTCTTTTCATAAGACTTTCCGACAAAATGATAATTTCAAAAGTATGTTTTTTTTTTTTTCTTTGCTTATACCACTTTTTCACCACATGAAACAATATTCGCCATTGTTGTGGCAAGACAACTATTACATATTCGTAGAAAATGTTTGCTTGTTTTTCGTCGATGATAACAGAAAGTTATTAAATGCGACGCTTTGAAAGGGTGGTTTGTGTCTTTTTGAGGTATAATAGGACTTCCGGTAGAGATAAATGTCACTTATCATAAAGGTGGTAGATAATTTTGTAGTTTTTGATAGTTTTGATTAAATAAAATGTCTTTGCAAAGAACTTAAAATGTGATTATTTAAGAAACTTAGTGTTTGTTTGTAAGTGTCGTTCTAGATAAATTACTTATTTTTTAAATTGTTTTTTTCCGTATTGTAAAATTGTTGATTGAACGTTTACACTGGTTTTCTATATGAATTATATTATATGAATTTATTATTATTAATTAATTTAGTTTTCAATTAATTCATACTTAACCCACAAAATTTGGTAGTTCAAGTCCTAGTTAAAAATAGAAGTTTACTGAAAAACATGTTTGCGAAGTTTTTAAAAAAGTCCATTTAGAAGCTTTAAAGAACTGAGTCATAGTATACCCGTCACTTGTCAGTTTTAGATTAAATTTTTCCGATTCCATATCATACTCTCTCTTTGATATAACCATAGCCTAGGTTTTTTCAGGATTAAGTGTTAGATCATTCTCTTAAGTCCAATTGAATATTTCTAGATCTTCTTTAATACTGAAACTGATTCCAATTCTACTGGAAAAATACTATTGTACTTCATCTGCTTAGATGCGTCATTTATACAAATATAAAAAAGAATTGGTCCCTAAATGGAGTCCTGAGGAATTCCGGTTTTTAGTTTAATAACTTCTACTGAATTCTATTTGATAGATAACTCTTAATAAAAGAAACAACGGGATTAGAAAATCCAAAATAGCACTTATGTTTTTCACAAAGAACTTCATGATTGACTTTTCAAAGGCCTTGGAGCCAGTCCAGTAAACATAATATGATCAAATTATTTTGATCATATTGCAGTCTTATAACCTCGAAAATCTTAACAATGGCAGTAGAACAAGAGTGGTTCGTTCCGAACCCGGAATGATGATATTGAGAAATTCTAAATTTAAAAAAAATCGTTCTATGGTAGGTACAGTCAGTAATATCTTGTTTTCAATTTTTTTTTTATTAAATTATAGATCGTAAAAATTAACTGAAAGAAAAAAAATTTTAGCAAAATTCTCGGAATCGTTTTCGTGAAAAATAAGATTTTCGAAAACCATTTTTTGTATAGAGAGGGTACCATTATTTTAAGGTAAAATCATTTTTTTTTCTCATATCTTGTAGATTATTTTAAGAAACTTTTTTTTATCAAGTTAAAAAAAAATCGAGCATGGGGTTTTCGAAATATTTAGTTTTTAAAAAAAAATTTGTTTTTTAAAATCCAAAAAAAATTTTGAAAATTTGAATACACAATAATACTGAAACTGCTGGGGAACATAAAAAAATGATCAAAATCGCTCGTATCGTTTTTGAGAAAATCAAAAACAAAAAAAATGGTTCCAAGAGGGGTACCAAAAATAATTATTTTTTGGAAATTTTTTTTCAACCATTACTTACATTTATGTAGGTTTAACCAAATGAAATTTTATAAATTTTTTTTAAAAAAATCTGTGGGACAGTTTTTGAGAAAAAAAAATATTCATAAAATTTCGAAAAAAATTCGTATGGTAGGTACCGTTATTTTTGGTCTTGAAGAAATGAAGAAAAAAACATCCGGGGGAAAAAAATTAAAACTCATATCTACCAAGTTTGAAGCTGTAGTCGAACAGACAGACAGACAGAATTGCGAGAATTGTCATCCATGGGTTGCTGGTTTACTCATTACAGGTTGTTCAGGCATAACACTAACAACATGTAATTGAGTTAAACTAGTATGCCCAACAAGGATGAACATGAATAAAAAATAATGTGAATTATAAACGACATAGAAATAAGACACGGCATTTCTCCGCTTTAGCAAAGCCGCCATCCCCGGAGATAAAAATATCTGAGATAACCACCAACAGTCTCAGAACATCGTGCCACACATCTTTCCTATCCTTCTTTCTCTTCATTAACTTCACGCCCGCGCTGTGTTGAAACATTTAAAGGGTAATCATAATCCCTTGAGCGCGAGTAGATTATAAAAAAAAAAAAAAAAAAACACTTTTTTGGTCTCCGCTATCATCGTAATGTCAAAATCTCGAGTTCGATTTTTTTTCCGAACGCATATAGTACCTATAAGCCGCAAGTAAAAAATTACTTGTGATATTATGGACATAGACTACATTTTGGTCAAAAAAAAATTCGGGGCAAAATGTTATTAAGAGTACCTGTTATAGAACCGTTTTTTTTTTTTATTTTCGACTTTGTCATTAACTGCTCTGACTACTTTAACTAAAAATTTTCAGCAGGAGACCCCTTAAGCTTAAAATAATATTGTATATAAAAATATTCGAAAAATATTTTTTGCGATTTTTGAAAAAAAAAAAATCCAAGTTTTTTTTTGAAAAATCAATACCTATGTATGTTTAAAACGTGTGAACGGTTATTTTTTGAAATTATTTCCTAAAATCTATATACTACTAATTACTTAAAATTGGCATCCCAAATTTTGGTCTTGAAAAATTTTAAAGAAATTTGTTATATAAAAAATTGCTTAGTAATAAAACGAATTTTAAACTTTTTTTGCATACATTCATACTTTTCCGGGAATCAGACGGCAATTCAGTGCATTTGAACATTTTTATCTCATTAAATCCATGTTTTATATTTACATAAGAGCAAGTTCGTGCGATCCAGTCGTGGATTTTATTTATTTTCTCATCTATCGACATAACGGATTTAAATAATTTTTTTTATACAAACCTTCTAAAAACAGATTAAAATATTTTCACAATTTAAAAATTCACATTTTTATGTCTTATGCAAATTTCAAAACCTATGTCTCTTAAAAAATAAAATATGTAAATATCCTTGCATTCTGGGGGCTTTTTTTAAACTCGCAAAAACATGGATAAAAGCTGCTGTCGACATCAAAATCATTTGCACTTTCTAATCAGTAATCACAGTAGCTGATCGAAATCAAAGAGCAAACAACAAACAAGCGCAAACACACGCCTACAACTCACAACACATTGAATATACACAGAATCTATGTGATGTACTTCTCTGTCCTAAGCCATGTTCTTATTTTTGTTTTTTTTCCCTGAGGGAGCTTTGACATTGTAGCCCCCGACCAGTCCATGTTTCAATATGCTTATCACAGTTCAGCGATTATAGAACAATGCCACCCAATCATTGGGGTATTCAACTTCTCCCCACCTACATGCTTTATGCCTCGCTTCTAACAAAATGTTTGATAGATACGTAATAATTTATTTTGAAAATTATTATTATTTTTTGTTGTTGTATCTTTTTGTTTAAAGCTAACGTGATGTTGTGAGTCTGCGGAATTGTGTAATTACGATTAGACCGCGTTGTATTGTATGATAAATTTTTTCTTCTTCAGATTTTTAATGCGAATTTGTTGTTGTGTGTAAATTGTGCGTGAAAATTGTTTAAAATTACTCATAATGTCTTGCCTATGCTTGATTTACTCAAATTACTGATAGTTAATAAATAAAGATCAAGGGAATTTTTTTTAAGATACCAAAGAAAAGTATATTTATCTAGCAATAACGCAGGTCACTGAAATCCGTTAGATGTCCAGATTTTTCGTAAGGTTGACTGAAAATTTTAATAATACTAGTACATATTATGTATATATAATTATGTACATAATATGTATTGGTGGTTGAAGATTTTCGTTTTTTAAGCTCGATTTTGGACTTCTCTTTGATTTAATTTCTCCTGGTCCCAAAAATACTACCAATTTTATGAAGAATATGAAGAATAACCCTAGAAAGGTAATCTTCGTCGATTAGACGAACATCATTTTTTCTTTTTAAAATTTCTCATAGATTCTCCATAGATCTTTAAGGAGAATAAAAAGTCACAAATCTAAAGAAATAAAATGAAAAGTGTGTTTTTATTAAAAGAAAGGTTTGATAAAAATAAATTATTAACATCTACAAGAATTTGTTAATAACTTTTCGAAAAAATTGCATTTAAATTTTACTTCGTCGATTCGACGAATGATAAGATACCTTTAACGTACTAAAAAATATGATTACCTTTCTAGGATTAAGTGACATTTATTTTCATAGGGTGGGCTTAGATGTAGCGGAGGGGGCTTACGAAGCCTACAACGTTGAAAAATCGATTTTTTAGGTTGTGTGATTAATCCCCTGCCATAATAAAAAATGCTTCGGTTATGCTCTTAAAAAGGGGTCTTCAATTGGTGCGATAGATTTTGGCGGTCTGTGGCGTCCATGTTGTTTTGGTGACATCTGCGAAAGCTGTTGTTTATTACTCAGTTACTAACGTCAAATCAACATGGCAAGTTAAACGATTGAACAGCACGTCGTTTGTCAAGTCAAGTCATGGCGCTGCAAACCGAATATCCTCAGGTGCATGTATCGACAGGTCCACAGTAAGGAATCTTCTTGTCATACCGAGAGATAGTATGATTAAAATGTATAATTTCGAGAAAAACTGTGTATAGAGTTAAGCAACAAAAAAGATTGGGTAGGAGAAGAAATTGTCTACACCCTTAAACCACATATTATTAAGTGGTACCCTGATGGATCGAGAACAAGCTAAGAGACTGATGCAGGAATCTTTGGGCGTAGAACCAAACTTTTCATACCGATGGGGCAGTGAGTCTTCATGGAAAAGAAGAGGCAGACTCCTTAGCAAAAATAGGCGCACCAACCCCTTTAGCAGGACCTAAGCCCTATTGCGGAAAAGAAGAAAACGTTATCAAAAACAAAATTAAACAAGAAGAAGAGGCATGTAGATCCAAGAACTGAAAAGAACTCCCAAAGCTAAGGCAGGCAAAACTACTACCGGGCAATTACAACCAGGAACGTTTAACAAACTGCATAAGCTTAAATAGAAATAACCTAAGGATAATAACAGGTATCCTTACTGGACACTGTAAACTTAAAAGGTACCTAGCTTTACTTGGTGTGACAAACAGTGCCACATGTAGATTTTATAACATGCATATATGGAATCACCGGTCCACATACTAGGAAAATGTTGTCCACTCATGCACCAAAGAAAAAAAACCATCTGGGACAATACCAGGTAAAAGAGAGGGACCTTATCCTCTCTGAAGTTGCCCCAAACACTAAGATTCCTAAGAGCAATAGATTTGGAGAAAGAACTGTAAGATGGACAAACTCATCCAGATTCACGTGATCTCTAGATTGCAGTGCAATACCCCAAATAAATAATTCATTCATTCATTCATGGGCCTACACCCATACAATATCCATCTGACCCAAGAGCTTAAAGTTGATGACCATAGACTATGCCGTTTGTTCGCTGAATTATCTTCGGAGCGTTTGGAAGAAGACCGCAATTTTGGGCGAAAAATGATATGTTGACAAGCAGAATTGCCTTGTATAGGAGGGCACCAACCCACATGACGTTCATCAGGTGACAATGCATCCCTAAAAAGTTAGCGTTTGGTGTAGATTGTTGGCCGCCGTCAAATTGGTCCGACGTTGGTTGGTGAGGTGGTTACCGTTCAACCATATTAATCTACACGCCATATGGTTCCAGCAAAAAGACGCTACGACCAAACAGCGGATGCCACGATTGCATGAACTGTTTGAGGGTTTCTTGTGGGGTTTACTGAAGTCGCAGGTCTATGCGAATAAACTAGAATCGACCGATGCCCTTAAAGTAAACATAACACAGGCGATAGCTCGAATTCAGGCAGATCTATGTGGAAGTGTCATTAAAAATTGGACCTCACGGAACCGAGCTACCGTAAGAAACGTAAGAGCGATGTCATGTTCCATACATAATGGCATACACGGGCCTTTCTAATACAAAACGAATTTCGGTAATACCTCACTTACAGCTTGTTTAATTCTATTTCAACATCTACACACCCTTATCAAAAAAAACTTTATAGCAACCTCTTATTATTTTGCGGAACCATTTATTATAGGTATTCCTGAATAACTTCTCATGTTCCCACGATTTAGTAACTCCATTTTGAAAAGATATTTCTGATGTCAAAATAAAGGCAATTGTTTTAAAAACTTGGTTCTTGTTTTTTTCACATTTTTCTTGGGATATATGAAATTTTATAGTTTTACCATTTGACGAAAGGTGTATAATTTGCTTATTTTTTGTATCAAATAATTTCCCATTTGATATTTTAGCGACACATTTTGTTGTGAAATATTCAATTTTGTTTCGAGCAACATGTTTTAAAATTAACAACGAACAAAACTCGGCAACCATATTCTCACTGCAAAAGCTCGCTCTTCAATAAAGCTTTCTCTGCAATGACAACAAAAGATGAATAATTACAATAGTCAGCTGATTGTGCTGTAGAACATATAAATTGTTGAAGAAAAAAAAATTTAATATTTTAAACCTTTGTTGTTTAAAGCTTAAACACATCTACATTTAAAGTTTATACCTATTAAAAAATCAACACAAATAATTTTAAAGCATTTTCCATACAATTTTGTTTGTTTTTGTTCATTTTATTGATTTTTTCCATAAAGAAAAACACAACACAGAGAACAGCTGATGGAATGTGGAAAAGTACTGCAGGTGGAAAGTGTACCTATTTGATTCTAAAGTACATACATATGCATACATGAATACTCATGTGTCTCATCTACACTCCCTTGCAAACTGTACACGCACTCATACATACATGAAATGACATAGCGATTTGAATGCAAATTGAAAATTGGGGTTCCTTCATTGATTTTTTTTGTTTTTTGTTGTCCATTGCTTGCTGGTTGGTTGGTTGCTATTGCTTCTGCCGCACTAACCTATTAACTGTGGTTTTGTTATTTTCCACATGATTTCGTCTTGAGTTGACACAAAAGCCCGACGGACATTAAAAATACAAAACAAAAACAATATGGCGAAATTAGAAAGAAAGCAATAAGGGAAAAGGGTACGGGTTAGGGAATTGAAGCGGGTGTTGATGAGAAACTTTGTGTGGGCTTTTGGCTTGCTGAAGAGAGTGATGAATTTAGTGTGATATTGATTGTTCATGTAGTACTTTGTTGAAAGGAATTCAAATACCTAATGGTTGTTACGTAATAGATTTATTGCTAAACGAGATCCTTTGACATTTGTAAGACTTGATGGCGTATTCTTTTGTTTCGTGGAGAGATGAATGGAAAGTTATTGTTGGAAGATTTAGATTTTGAAATAATTGTGATTTGAATAACATCATCATCATCATCATCGGCTCGACAACCGAGTTCCGGTCCTGGCCTCTTTCAACAAGTCTCTCCACCTATCCCGGTCTCTAGCCGACGCCATCCAGTTGCGCACCCCAAGGCTTCGGGCGTCCTGGTCTACGCCATCTCTCCAGCGCAAGCATGGTCTACCACGCTGTCGTCTACCATAGAATGTACCACAAAGAACTTTCCGAGCAGGTTCCTCTTCGCTCATGCGAGCTAGGTGCCCTGCCCACCGGAGTCTACCGAGCTTAATTTTTGTCACGATATCTGCTTCTAGGTAGATTGCGTACAATTCGTGATTGTACCGTCTCCGGAATTGTCCTTCCTCACATTGATTTGAATAACATAAACATACGAAATGGGTGAAATGAATGTACATAATGCAAGAAACCTTATCTATGCTAACCATACTATTACATAATGAGTATACATACATATGTACATAGGTAGTTACTAACAAAAATTGGCTTAACGTATCTACTATACCTACCTATAGAATTTCTAAATGTAATCATTAAGAATATCAAATCGAACACATCTGTGTACTCAATATACCTATTGCACATAGGGGGTATGTTTACACCCTTCTTATTATTGAAAAAAGGGCACGAAAACAGAAAAAAATCATTACGTATGTATATATTTGTGCTGAATGCATTCATTTCAAATGTCATTTTCATGATTTGACATTTATTGTTTTGTGTTTTAGAGAACACATGTCAAAAAAATTCTTCGCCGAGTATTCACTAATACAGACCCCAAAGATCCGCTGTCCTAGTACCGCAAAGCAACCAAAATAACCAATCGTATGGTGAGGAAACAGTACCTTTACTGCCAAAACAAGAGTAACGATTTCTTCAGAAACTTTAACTGGTGACTAAGCTTCTTCGATAGTGACGTGGGACTTGAGTGCAGTTATGATTTAAAAATAAATCGTTTTCAGAATGAGAAATTTTATCGCGAACAAGGAAAACTCTATCAAATTTAAAGAGATTCGAGCTTTAGAGGGGTTATTAGGGTCAAGAAAGTAAGTTTCCGATGGTACATAATAAAGCCAATACTTCTGAGGAAAACCAGAATAAGTTCATCATCATAATTAGAAGAACTAAATTTTTGCATGACCAACAATTAAAAAAAAAAACTACAATGTTTCAAAGTTAGTAAAAATGTTTGGTCATTTGTAAACAAAATTACGAAATACTACTTCGAAAAATCGAATTTGGTTACCACAAAAGTTTGCTTGTCAATATTCCTACTGTAATTATTGAGAGCGTAAACAATTTTATGGGAAATATCTCGATGTACACAAATCCCACCGTATTAGTTCTGAAGAGGTGTTCTTCAACGCTGACTAAACCACTGCGTAAGCTTTTTCCATCCTTCCTTTTTTTCTGGTCTCTTTCTGAGTGGATGGAAAACAATATTTGTCCAGGCTGTCCCTAAAAAGATTGAATCTTTTTCCGCCTCTAACTATAGTCAAATTGCCCTTACGTCCCTTCTTTCCAAGGTGATGAAAACTCAGAGAAATTATGAGCTCAAGAAATAAAACGAAAAGTTCTCAATGACCATCAGTATGGCTTCCGTTATATTGGATGGTCTCAAGTCTGATATTCATAAAATAAATGTTGGTGTGCCCCAGGGCTCCGTTTTGTCTCCGAATCTCTTTCTTATACTCATCATTGGACTTTTGTCTGAAACTTGTCATCAATTGAATTGTTTTGCTGACGATAGTAGTACTCTCAGCTTCTCATATTCCAAATTCACTTCCTTATTCTTAGTATCTGGATCACTAAGAAAGCCATACAGCTTGTAGTTATCGGTATGGACATTACAGACGACCTTCTGTTTAATGATCACATTAACCAACGTCGCCAAAAACACTGCTAAGTTTTCAGGTTTCCTTCGATGTTGCAAGTAGTGTTTCACCCCTTTCTGATCTGGCTGTAATCATATAAGCCCTATATTCGTCCAAGGCAATTCTTATGTTTGGCCAGCTACTTCAATAACCAAATAAGGGCTTCAAAAATGAAAGGTGATAGTAGTATAACACAAATATTTGAATCTTTCGAGCATCGCCGCAATGTTTCTTGTCTTTCATAATTTTACCGTTATTTTGTATGGATTGTGATCTAGTGAAAAAGAACACGTAATATTCCTGCTTCGGGGAATGCCCATCAGTTTATCTTTGAGCCCAGCTTTGGACGTACTGCTCAGAGAATATTTCTTTAGCTGTACTACACGAATGTGGAATGCCTTACCCGGCCCAATATTTTAATGGGAGCACCAGCCTAGATTTACGTTTTATTTGTTATATTAAATATTTGAGATTTGCAAAAGATTAAGGGCAAATCTGATTTAATCTCAGTTTAGTCACTGATTCAAATGTAGTATAACAGTTAGGAAGTAAGATCGTAATTCAAAGATTAAATCGTCAAATAATTTTTTTTATTCTTTCAAACGTCCAAAACTCTTATTATAAATCTTTTCTTCAATATACATGACGGGCAATCCTATAATAATATTCAAATTAGCATTAATGGACATGTGTGTGTTTTTGCTTGGTTTTCCTGACATGCTAAACATTAGCTCTTAGGTTAATAAAGTCTTGCACGTCCTGTTTATTTAAGGTTTATTTTTATTTTTTTTTTTAAGTAAATTGAGGTTGTGTATATGGAAAAACACCTACATTATATGTATACCTGCGCGTTTAATAAAAGCACAAACCTTGTAAGGATTTGCATGCGAAATTTTATCACAAATCTTTTTTTTTTTTTGCGACGTTTATTGCTGATATACGCAGTACAAAAGAAATCAAAGGAGTGGGCGCGTTTTTTTTTTTCAAAACAAGGAGTAAGCAGATTAAATTAGAACGACACGATGTTAAAGGACGCATGGTATTTGCATGCGCTACGAGTATGTGTGTAAAATGGATTAAATGAGATTAAACGGAATTATTTATTCCATTTATTATATCCACAATTTGACTTTTAACTTAACTTGTACAATAATAATTCAAATAAGCTCATTTATGAGGCTTATTCTTTGACGTTAGATAAAAACAGCTTAAGTGGCAAATTATAGTTTTCCAGAAAATCGGTTTAATGTGTGTCAAATTTATCGATAAGATTATTCCTTTTGAACTGTTTATTTAAGTATAGCTCCATAATCTTACCCAATCGAAAACTTCAAAATGCAATAATTTAACTAAGGTTGAAACTAAAATGGAAAATAAAATATAACAGAGAGAAGAAGAATAGACAAACTCCAAGATATTTGTATTCTTCGACAACCTCAATACTATCTCCGTTGATAGACCACTTTTCACTGGAACGTGCTGTACAATGATATGGCACAGTATTCATACAGATTATTAATCATGAAAAAAAACAAAAAAACTTGGAGATGCCCAAAGTGCACTTCATTACGAAGAGGCTCTCTAACAGCACAAAATTCTCCTATCCCTACCTCTGTTACTCATATAGGCAACAGTGAATATCATGATGAAAATATGACAACAAAAGTGCAAGAAAACGAACCGATTGATTTGAAACTTATATACAGTGAAATTCTCGAACTGAAAAACGTAAACTTAGATTTTTTGTCTCGCATAACCAATCTACAATCAGAAAACTCCGAGCTTAGAGCTAAAGTCAGTGCGTTAGAAGAAAAACTACATCTCTTGGAACAATCCAATCTATCCAATGTACTAGAAATAGTAAATGTACCGTGTATAGACACTTTCAATTCAACACAAGTGGCTGTGGATCTTGTTTGTGATGGCCTAGGAGTTCAATTGTGCGAAAAAGACATAGATCATTGTTACATCAAAAAAGTGCGAAATAAAAAAGCTTTACCAAGCGATAAAAGCAGTGCACCGGCAAACAAAAATTCAACTGAAGACACCACCAACATTCTTGTCATTAAATTAACTCGCCGGCAGACAAAGGAAAGCATAATGAGAGCGAAAAAAAACGTTAAGCTCACTGCGAAATTTTTTGGTGAGAGTTTGAATAATACCAACATCTATATCAATGACAGTTTGTCTCAGCATGTACGAGGGATTTTTAATGCAGCAAAAAAAGAAAAAGAGAAAAAGAAGTACAAATATATATGGGTTAGGAACAATATTATATTTTTGCGTAAGAAGGAAGGGGATGATGCTATTAAAGTTAGGTGTTTGGAGGATTTAAATAATTTATAAATTTTTTTTTTTTTTTTTTTTTAATTAATTTTATTATGAATTATAACTCTTCTTCAAATGTAAAGAATAATAAAATTCAAAACCCTACTGTATTGATACATCAAAACATTCGTAGCTTGAGAAAAAACTATAGTTCTTTTGTTGCTCACATTGATTCTTTGAATTTGTTAGCTGATTTTATTATCTTGACTGAGATCTGGTTGTACGACTGTGAAATATCCAATTATGATATTCCTGGTTATGATTTTTATTGTAATTGTAATAATTCGTATAGTGCAGGTGGTGTAGCCGTTTATATTAAAAAGATACACAAATGTGAAGTGGTAAAATATAATTTAAGTAGCGCAGATGTTCTTAAAATTACCTGCAATATTAACAATGAATGTTTTACAATTTTATGTATATATCGACTGCATGAAAATGGCTTAAGTTTGAATGTATTTTTGGAACATATGGATGAACTTTTAAAGAGTATAAGGCCCAAGAATTTAATGGTTCTGGGTGACATAAACATCGATATATTAAGAGAAAACAATGATTCTGACAATTACTTGTTTTTGATGTCTTCATATGGTTTAAAATCACTGATCAATGAACCAACTCGCATAACAGACAACACAGAAACTTGTATTGATCATATTTTTGTTAGATTTCAAAAAAAGAAAGAGGTCTTAAGTGAAGTTCTTGATTTAAAAATTACAGATCATTGTATGATTAGCCTGGAAATATATAGCGGAAACAAAAACCAACCGAATAGATATATTCCTTTTCCGATTAAAAAAAGAATAAATTTCTCCAGCTTAGTAGATGCTCTAAAGTTTGAGTGTTGGGAGCAGGTATTTTCTGATGGTAATCCCTCATCAGCATATGATACTTTCTTAAAAATATTAAAAGGTCACATAGAAAATTCAACCACAGCGCAACAGCAAACCAACGGCAAGTTTAAACGATTAAAACCTTGGATAGGAAAAAATTTATTAAAAATCATAAACAAAAAAAATATTCTTCGTAAAAAATGTAAAAAGAATCCTCAGAATATAAATCTAAAAAAAATATACAGTAAACTAAGCCAGGAAGTGAAACTAAAAGTAATCTCAAGTAAAAACGATTTTTATTCGGTTAAGTTTGATAATTGTAGAGGAAATGTTAAAGAGGAATGGAAAGTTATAAATAACCTTTTATGTAATGAAAGCAGTAGGGATAGCATTTGTGAAATAGAGGTTGATAATATTCTGATTAGCGATCCCATAAAAATTGTAAATAAATTTAATAATTATTTTGCCACTATTGCAACTAATTTACAGCCCAAACCTTCGGAAATAGATTGCGACTGCAACTTATATCCGGATATAAGAGATGATGATTATCAAACCAATAGTTTTGTTTTTCAAGCTTTTTCATCAATGGAACTTTATAAAGAGATAATGAATCTAAATAATAAACAATCTTGTACATCCGATGGTATAACAAACTGTTTAGTAAAACAAATAGCTTTTTTTATAGTTGACGTATTGTGTCACATATTTAATATGAGTATCAACTGTGGTATTTTTCCGGACGGATTAAAAATAGCTGAGGTAATTCCTCTTTACAAGAAAGGATGTAGAAAATCAGTGACCCAATATAGACCAATATCATTGCTTCCAACTTTTTCAAAACTTTTTGAAAAAATTATGAAAAAACGAATTATGTCTTTTCTTAATAAAAACGATTACTTTTGTAATCAACAGTATGGTTTTCAAGAAGGGAAATCCACAGAAGATGCCATTTTAAAATTTTGTAGTGAAATTTGCGATGGTCTTAATAAAAAGATGAACCCTATGGCTTTATTTATAGACATGACCAAGGCTTTCGACATGGTTAACCACAAAATTCTTTTAGACAAACTCTACAAAGCTGGATTTAGAAATTCTGTTTTAAGTTGGTTTAAGTCGTATTTATCTGCAAGATTTCAAAGGGTTAAAATTAACGGAGTTTTTAGCGATAAGTTGGAATTAAAAATTGGTGTACCGCAAGGATCAGTTTTGGGCCCTATTCTTTTTTTAGTTTATGTTAACTCTATTTTCAAACAAAATTTTAGTGGAAAGATAACAGCTTTTGCTGATGATATAACTTTTTCTTATACAGATAACTACTTTTTGGAATCAGTGGTAGAAATACAAAGCGATGTTCAACGATTAAGACAATGGTTTGCAAAACATGAACTTATTGTGAGTGAAAAAACTAAGGTTATGTTCTTCAACTTAAAACATTGCAGCTTGCTTGGGAGTAATGTTGTTTTCCATTCAGCTGCGTGTAAAAGACTTTCAATGTGTCCCCATAACTGTGGAAAGGCTAATTTCTGTGAAGATGTGCCTTGTTGTTCTAATTGTTTTACAGTCGAATCTGTTGAACATTTGAAGTATCTAGGGCTATCAATAGACAGAAATCTGAGTTGGAAAACTCACGCGACTGATTTAAAAGCTTATATGAGACGCGCAACTCGCAAAATGTTCTTATTACAACCTCATTGTTCGAAGAAACTTCTAACAGTAATTTACTATGGAATTATACATTCAAAGCTTCAGTACAGTTTGCCAAGTTGGGGTGGAGCCTACAATAATGTGATGGAACCATTATTAATAGCACAAAAGCATATTGTCAGAATAATTTGTAAAAAACGTAGATTAACAAGTAGCTGGCCATTATTTCTTGATCTTCGAATTCTACCTTTAAAACATCTGTATGTCTATAAGGTTCTTAAAGTTTTTTTCATTCGCAGTGGATATAATACGATGTTAAGAAACTCAAATGCTTATGGCTTAAGAGTTAACAATCAGCAACTTGTAAATATTCCAGTATCAAATAGATCACATTTTTCTAACTTTTATACTGTTGCAGCACCTACACTATTTAACAAACTACCTTACGAAATAAGGACACTACGAAATCAGAATTCTTTTTTAAATAAAGTAAAAATATGGTTATTTTCGATGGATATTTCTCAAGTAAAAAATTTATTTATGAGCACTGTTTAGTTTTGCTTTCTTTTATTTGATAATTTAATTTTATTTACATTTTTGTTTGCATATATGAGATTTTGATATGTAATTTAATTTTTCTTCTAAAATTGTAAATATTTAATTGAAAACCCCACACATATTGCGTATTTATATTTTAATTGGGTCATTCGCCACTGATCTTTAAAAGATCACAGAATGAACCTTTCTTTCTTTTCATGGTTTTTTTTGTCATTAATGAATAATTATTATGATTGTAAAGCATCATCCTGAAAAGTTTGAAAAAAAAAGATGAATAAATAAAAAAAAAAAAAAAAATAAAGTTGTAGATTCTCCGGCGAGTAAGCCATCAGTACTACGTCATCCGCCAATAAAAGCGCTTTAATTAAGATTCCTCCGTACTCAATACCTCCTAGAAAAAAGTCAATAGGATTTTCCAAAAAAAAGAAATAGCAAATAAACTCGGAGTGAGAGTGCAACCCTGTCTTACTCCTGCTTTTGTTTGAAACCAGTCCGATCTGAGATCATCATTCCATACAGTTGCTTTTGAATTATCATACAGGCTTTGAATTAAGTGGCCCACATAATAATACTTGTCGTAAATGCATTGCAGTATACCGTGTCGTTTGAAATACTGATAGACGTAGTACATATTCGTGGCACTCTGAAACTGGCTGATTTATCCCCAGCTCAACAAGCCTACACAAAGGGGAAGAGTGTAGAAACGGCACTTCACAGCGTAGTTAGCACGATTGAGAAGACAATGAGTGACAAAGAATATACCCTTGCTGCGTTTCTTGATATTGAAGGAGCTTTCAATAACGTGAACAATAAAGCAGAAGAGGCAGCTTATGTAGACAATAAAATCGATAATTCGATCATACGTTGGGTTATGTGCATGTTAAAGAACAGGAAAATTAACTCGGAACTTGCAGGGATACAGATGAGAGTATCCACATCCAGAGGCACCCCCAAGGGGAAGTTCTCTCACCACTCCTTTGGTTGCTGGTTAAGAACACAATCCTCATTAATCTGAAACATTGTGGAGTAAAGATAGTATGCTACGCTGACGATCTTGCGTTATTAGCGACAGGTAAATTCTTACCCACTATCAGCGAATAGATCGAATACGCCAATAGTAGATGGACTAGAAGGTGCTGCCTGATGGTTAACCCGTCAAAAACAGAATTAGTCCTTTTTACAAATAAGAGGAAAATACCAAGCTTCAGAATACCTTAAATTGAAGGCACCCCGCTGCAGATTTCAGATCATGCAAAGTATCTTGGTGTGATTCTAGATAGGAAATTAAACTGGAGTCTTAACACTAAGGAAATAGCGAAAAAAGGAATGATTGCATTCTACTCCTGTAGCAGAATATTTGGGAAATCCTGGGGACCTAGCCCAAAAATTATCAGGTGGATGTATTTGACGATAATCAGACCAATGCTAACTCATGGTAATTTGGTATGGTGGAATGCAAAGGAAAAAAGCACGAACCTCAAAACTCTGACAAAAGTACAGAGACTTGCGTGCATTGGAATTACGGGTACCATGAGATCCACACCAACTGCAGGGTTAGAGGCGATACTCAACCTGATACCCCTAGACCTTTTCGTACAAGAATCCGCAGCATATAGCGCCTTAAGGCTAAGCCAGACTAATACCTGGAAAAACAGTGCAATAGGACATGCTCAAATTCTTCAGAATTATTTGGATGATAGTATCATTACAGATTATACAATACCCGAACTTCACTTTTATAAACCATTCAAAACTGCCTTTCCAAGCGGAGAAGAATGGCTGAACAACCAGCCCTACACCAGTGAATCAGCAATAGCAATCTATACAACTCACTTAGGCTCCCAGATCATAGCATTGTCTTCCAAGCGGAGGTCCTGGCAGTGACAACAGCTGCTAGACAGGTATCATTGATGGCGGTACCACGGGCTGATATCACCTTTTACATTGCCACTGTGATAAAATCGAAGCTTGTCTCTTGCTGTCGCGAAGAGCTTAAAGTTCTTGGCACGCAGCACAATATTAGACTCTGCTGGGTACCGGGACACAGCGGCATACCAGGTAATGAAAATGCCGATGAGTTGACAAGACAGGGATCAGCTCTTGACGCTAGTCAAGCAGAGATGGTAAGTATCCCACTATGTAACATTAAGCAGAAAATTTCAGATTTAATCCTAAAGAAATCCAATGAAAGGTGGAGTCTACTTGACACCTGTGATACTACTAGGAAATTATGGCCTTGCTTCAACAAGCAGAGGACTGATAGCATTATGCAATTTAGTAAGAAGTCTCTTCGCTCTCTTACGAGCATAATCACTGGACATAATTTACTGAAATATCATAAATTTAAAATGAAACTAAGTACAGATGACCTATGCAGAGGATGTGGTGATGAAGAGGTACATGAAGACACATCACACTTTCTCTGTCATTGCCCTTCACTATGCCACCAGAGAAGGAAATGGCTTGGTAGTTTCTTCTTTGACAATCTAGAAGATCTTTCTTATATTTCACGAATTCACATATTGAACTTCGTCAATACTCGTACCTCAAAATGGCTTGACTGATCAGAGAAGAGTGATTACACTCACGGGTAACACAATAGATCTACATTGATCTGAGTGTGACGATAGCGACATCAATTGTCAGCCCAACAAACAACCTAACCTAACCATACCGTGTCGAAGTATGCTGCCTTAAATCGAGAAATGAATCTGTAAAACTTTTTAGTACAAAAATCGTGGGCTTGCAAGCCCAATGAAATGAAATGCCTTTGTAAAATGAAAATTAAGGCTTTTTTTGAATTGGTCCGCGTTTTGAGTGTTTTAATAAGACTACAATTCCCATAGGATTCAGAAAGTATCCTATCCGAACCGGCCACTTTATAATCTTTAAAGCCTTCTATAGCTGCTTGAAGGGAGAGTACAAAACTACATCACAAAAACTAAGTAAAGCATAATGGAATTAAAATGGATGTAATACTAATGGATTCGAATAAGTTTTTGCATTAAGTTTAGTTTTAGAAATCAGAACTGCTCTTCCTTAGAGCCAATTTAAGAGAGTCATTCTCATAAAATTCTTTTTTCTTAATACAGTAAAACCCGCTTAACAGAAACGGCAAATTGTCACAGTCTTTCTTTCACTTAAGCGGGTTTTTCACTTAAGCGAACCGGATAAGCGAGTTCGGATAAGTGAAAAAAAAATTCACTTAAACGGATTTAAAAATTCCATTAAGCGGAGATTTAAAGCTAGAAACAATACTGTTTTTATCTTTTGGACTTGCCTTGAAAGAAGTTAAATAAAACAACGATTAAAAACCACAAACATAATTTATTGAAAAACGAAAACTAGCAAATTTTTGTTCTGTTCGATTCAATTTTTTTGCACCTAAGAGAGTTTTTTTCAATGAAAAATATTAAAAATTAACTGAAAATATGTTTCAGTTATCCGGGTTTTTCGCTTAAGCAAGTTTCACTTAAGCGGAGTGTTTTAAGGGAAATTGGTCGAAAGAAACTTGTGGATGAAAAAAGTGTTTCAGGTAAGCGGGTTTTTCTCTTAAGCGGGTTTCCCTTAAGCGGGTTTTACTGTACTGACAAGGATTTTGAATTTTTTGTTGTCTTCAAGGTATAAGTTTTTTGCAGCCATATCACTGAATTTCCGAAAATTTTTAAGCCAAGCGTTGGATGTGTCCCTTGATTTTTTGCTAACTAAGGTTCTTTGAAAGTTGGTGATTTTTATTGACGCTGTTTGGTACAAGGTATGTTTACTTAATTATTTCTTTTAATTGACCTAAGCTTGAGATTTCCTGATTAAAAAGGTATGATTCCAAGGCCATTTTATGTGTGCATATTTTGCAAATACGTAGAGTATTCGGCTTGGAAGCCCGACTCAAACTCCTTTAAAATGTTATTTTCCGCAATCTACATTTTAAGTCTGCTGTGTAGCAGTGCGGGTTTCAAATTTTTTGAGCATTAAACTTAAGACGATTGGCATGTGATCAAAAAATGGAACCTGTTTCACTTCGGAGTTAGTGACATAGTTGAGTGAGGTTCCCTGTCGTCCGACAAATGTTAGCTCTCTAGCCCGGTCCCTCTCACAGGTTCCATTTTGAAGCCGTAATCCAGCAGAGTCACACAGTTCCATAAGTTTGTTACCTCTTACATTACACGTTTGATCTTTTGAGTTGCGCTAGATACCCGCTAAATCATTTTCTCCTAGCCCCTTTACTACCTATTCTCCCATTAAGGTTCCCAACATAACATAATTTCCGTCATTTTTATGAAAGTCATTCTTCCAATGGTTACAATTAAGCTATATAGTATACGTAATTTTCCACTATGCATGATAACGTAGATCATATTTTCACATGTCTCGAAAGTTCATTCGCACCTCTCAGGATCATTCCTCAGTCCAAAGGGAATCCCTCCACTAGCCCTTCCTTTTATATGTGTTCGCACTGCTGGTACTGTCCGTAACTAGAAAAATAGATTTTCGTAGTTCGTCGCACTTATGCTCATGGTGGGATACCCCGAAAAAACCATCATGCGAAAAATCAATCATCCAAGAAAATTATCTTGCGGAAAAACTATGATGCGAAAAATATATCACCCAAGAATAATATCATGCGAGAAGACTATCATGTGAGAAGTATATCTTGCGGTTAAACTATCATGCGGTAAATGTATCATG
Source organism: Philhelius festivus (assembly GCA_963931855.1). Classification (NCBI taxonomy): domain Eukaryota; kingdom Metazoa; phylum Arthropoda; class Insecta; order Diptera; family Syrphidae; genus Philhelius; species Philhelius festivus. The sequence goes on from OZ007557.1 coordinate 94,212,968, forward strand.
CAAAAAATCGATCATGCGAGCAATTTATCTTGCGGAAAAATTATGATGCGAAAAATATATCACTTAAGAAAATATATCGCGCGAAAAATATACACATGTATATATTGCGAAAAAACTGTCATGCGAGAAATACATACAACGAACATAAAATAACATGAAAGACACGTATTGTGCGAGAAATATATCGCGCGAAAAATATCATACGAGAAAGCTATTATGAGAGTAAGATATCAAGCGAGAAATTAATGAGGCAAACAAAATACAATACTAGAAATATGTCATGTGATAAAACTTTCATGCGAAAAAACTATCTTGCGAGAAATATACTGCGCGGAAAATATATCATGCGAGAAATACATACACATATCCTGCGAATATCAGTTACTCGTATCATGCGAAAAAACTATCATGTGATGAATATATCTTCCAAGAAAAAATGTCATACGGGAAATTCCACGTATGAAAAATATATCATGCGAGAAAACTATCATGATAGTTAGATATCATGCTAGAAATATATCAGGTGTAAAAGTATTCCACTTATCCGAAGCCATTTATTGTGTATCGATTTGCCTTTCAGTTGCGACTTACATTCCAAGTTTTTTTTATAAATGCTTCCTGAAGTTATATCCGTGCACCAAAAATGCATCTGTCGGCATAAGTTGTTAATACAAGACCAGAACTAAAAACTCCAAAATGTATTTCCTAATTGGGGAGGTAATTACGTTCACCCCGTTTCGTCATCGCTTTGTGTTTGATTGATTTTGATCAGAAGGTAACCAAACCCCAATTGAGGCTCTCATCATCGTTCTTGTACTTCAGAACTGGTTCTGTTTGCTGCCATGGCCGTCCAAAGGTATCCGCTTAAAGATTGCTAGTTAACTCTGTATGAATAAGTGCAAGCTTGTCTTGATGTTACGAGTCAATGATATTTCGAGAGAAATAGAATCCAGGAAATGAGCCAAAAAATCGTGATACCCTGGCGGAATGAACGTTAATTTCCTTTGTCCTGATCTTCTTCTTCTTCTTCCTCGACTTGTGCATACATACTGTGCTGTACAGCATTTTAAATTTTGTGCACAACCGAGTCCAAGTGAATGTTGCATTTGTTGTGTCGGTCTGCAAGTTCCAACTATAAGTTTGTGTACAAAAACAGAGATAAGGAATCCACCATTGTATGTGTTCAGTGTGAATGAACCTCAGAGCATCAACTGTTTCACGCATTCCAAAGTTTATTTATTAATTTTATGAATAAGAACAAAAGCAAAGTCGTGATTAAGTTCAATTTGTTTAATGATATGATGATGCAGTTCTAATGACTTCTTATTGTGCCCTAAAGGGGATTATTTGCATCTGGAACTTTGGCCAGGGGTGTTGGGGAGAGCATTAAATGTGCACACGTGGAGTATAATTTTGATATTACTCGAACAAATAACAAATAGGTTCAGAGTCACTGAGTTTGAGTTAGAGAAGCATTAGTCCCGTGGGAAGTTAACAATTAAGTAAATAATAGTAGACGATTAAAAATATTCCCTTGTGCAGTTGGACTAGATTTTAGGAAACACAAACAAAAGATGGGCTGCCTTGGGGGAAATTAATTACGCTACACACTCTAAATTGCACAATTACACTCAAGAACGAAATAGAGAATTGAATTTTTAATTTAATAACTACTGGCACTTCTGGTAAAGTGATGAGAGAGTATTATGAAATAACGAAGTTAAGTTAAATAATAAAGGTGCGTTTGAAGGCTTTAGGTAATTCGACAGCGAATTGAAGGTCAAACCAATTCTTGCTGAAATAAAAGAGCAGCGATATTAACTAAGAAGTTCTATGGATAGATTGTTTTGACAAAAGATGCAAGGGCAAGATTTAGGAAGATAGTAAATCTGTAATAAATCCAGGAAAGTACATCATTGACCAAATATTCACATTTCGGCAGATTTCGGAAAAAACCCAGGAACATCCAATCGACACCTACCACCTTTTCATCGATTTCAAAGCCGCATATGATAGCATCTATAGTAATAAACTATTAAAAGCAATTTCCAGTTTTGGCATCCCTCAAGATCGGAAAAGATCTCGCCGATGCATTTGATGTCGAAAAAGGTTTTAGGGAAGTCGATGCTCTGTCTTGCCATTTCTTTTCCATCGTTCTTGAAAGAATAGTTGAAAACTCACGCGGATACGCCGACGATATTGACATGATTGTAAGGAAATTGGTACGTTTGTGATTATTGAGACAGCAGCGAAGAAGATGGGTTTAGCGGTCAATGAGGGCAATACCAAGTATATGGTGTCATCAAGAAAGGACAAAAAACACCGAAGTCTTGGGCAAAATGTCACCATTTTTAATTTTGAGCTCTTGTCAATCGCTGCTTCTTTGGACTAAGAAGGTAATTGGTAGCAAAGTCCCCTCTCGAGCAACTAAAGTGTCCCTCTTTAAAACTCTTATCATTCTGATCCTTGTGTATGGTGCAGAGACATGGACCTTGTCGAAAGTCTTCTTTCTTGGGGGAGAAGATAATAACCATGAAATGTACGTTTGACTAAGTCAAACGAATTAAAGTCCAACGACTGAGATGGATGGCGTAGTCATGTAGAGCGAATGTACTCAAATGCTCCGGCTCAGAGAATATTCAAATCCGATCCCGAGGGATGGCGCAGGAGAGGAGTAAGACCGTGATTTAAGTGTCGCAAACAAGTGAGATAGGACCTTAAACAACTTGACGTGCAAAATTGGAGACAGCTAGCTAGAGACCGAGCTAACAACTGGAGAAATTTGTTGGTTGATACCCTGGTCCACCCTGGACTGTAGCGCCAGCTTAAGTAAGTAAGTAAGTAAGTAAGTAAGTAAGTAAATCGGTAATAAAACAAAACGCAGAGCCAATCATACACTTCAATAGTAGGTATTCCTAGCAAAATTCTTATTTTTTATTTGGTGGCGCGACAGGTCCTGGAGAAACCAGGGCTTAGTGATTTAAAACTCCCAACCATTCCGTTTTGCATGTTGTTAGCAGGAATGGTGAGGACCTACTGCCTGGTCCAAAACGTTTATATAAGATGGACTTTTCATGACAAGAAATATAAATGAAGGATATGTAACTTTCTTGTACGAGGAAATACCCCTGAAAAATAAAATGTTTTTTCTCTTTTGCGTGAATTTAAATCCAAAATATATTCTCCCAAAGTATAATAATATACATATGACAAACTTTATTTTGTCCAGCGACTGTCAAATTGCGTCTAATTTGATATTTAAGTAATTTCTTCGCAAAGATGCAATTTTAAGGCTTTCAAGTAACATTTAGAACGAAGTACTATAAATATGTGTCTAATTAAGGTTGATTTTATATCTGTCAAGTTATGAACTGTCAAATTTCATTGAAGGATGGCCACCATGTCGGCGCAGTTAACATCTGTCAAAAAAAAGAGATATATTATTTTTACTCTGGAAAAGAGCTATTATATACAATATTATATAATATATTGACAATTGGAACTACTGGCAAACTACGTATCAATCATTAACCCGTTGATAGTGGTCTTCTTCACGAAATTTAACAACTGTGGAAAAACGTCATTTAGACATAAGAGAATCAAGACAGTTAACATTCCAACTTAACATCTGAATATATTTATAAAGGGTTTTTGAATTGGCGTGGGTGGATTTTTGCGGCCATGTTGTTTTGGTGACATCTGTCATATCTATTGTTTATTATTCAGTTACTGATGTCAAATCACAATAGCAAGTAATACGATTTTCAAACACGTTCAAAAGATTGAACTTGATTATCAAAATGAGTGTTCGTTAGTGGAAACGTTTGCGCATTGCTCCAATTTTATGGTAGACGTGGTGGCACTTCATAATCGGCTCTTGAACATTTGGTGGCTTAAAACGACCGGTTCGGTAATCTATCAGTGATCGTTTATACGCCAAAGGAACACAAGATCGGCCTAGAACATCGCCGCGTTCCTTGAAAGTATTTAAAATATATAAACAACGTTTTTTCATTACAAAACTTACTTTAGATTGGGCTTCACCCTGGACTTCACCAGCGTCTTAACCAACAAGCTTTTGCCAGCCATCACGATCCCCAGCACTAGCTAGCTGCTTTTACTTTCTTTCGCCTGCCCTTCCTTGTTAATATTTATAAACAAACCAACTTTCTCAATCTAAAGGCAATTCCATATCCAAGGTGGCGCAAAATTAATCACCATAGCGGAAGGTGTTATAATTTTTGTATATATCAATCATATTTGACATTTGTTAACTAGACAGCTGTAGTATACAAAAACACAAGCAATAGAGCGCTACACTCCGTAAGAGCGTGGAATAACTGTCTCGATTTTTTAACGTGAATTTTGACGTCGATTTCCTAATCGTATTCGGCCAACTGGGGAAACTTTCCGGCGCTTAACTTCTCGAATCGAACAGACTAGAACCACATAAGACCATGCAGGGCGTGGCCCTCACCCAACTGGTGGTTCGACCGAGAATATCGCGGCAGTGGCTGCAGTTAACACTGAGAACAATGAAACATCAACCGGACGACGCGACGTACCACGCAATTGGACATTACCAGACGGACCGTACAGCGAATTTTAGTAAAAAGCTTACAGATGTTCCCGTACAAAATGGAAACAGTGGATCAGTTAATGCCTGCTGACCGTCCATCGCGTGTGAATTAATGTCAAGACATTCTCTAACTTAAAAACTAAGAGGACGATTTTGTTGTGTATTTCCACCTAAGCGGTTAAGTCAATAAGCAAAATCTTAGTTCCTGGGCCACTGAAAATCCGCGTGTTTTGCACGAAGAGCCATTACATCCACTCAAAGGGAGGAGTGATTGGGCCGTTTTTTTTGTACGTCGCCATCCGCAATACAGTTACTGTTACTGGCGAACGTTCTCTTACTGTTGGAATTCGAAGAGCCAGGGCTTGGTGAACATGTAGTCTCAACAAGACGGTGCAACCGCACACGCAGCACGAGCCACAATGGATATCGTGGGGGAAGCGTTTCCTGATGGTCGCATAATCTCCCGTTTTGGCGATTTGGCATGGCCAGTAAGATCGATCAATTTAACCATCTTAAACTTGAAGTCGAGGGCTAACAAGCCTCAGGCAATCGCACTTTAGGAGAATATTCCAGAGGAATGCAAACAGTTATCACCGGAAATTTTGAGAAAAGTGACGGAAAATGCGATTAAACAGGCACAAATGTGTATCAACACTGGCGTCAGCCACTTGACTTGATATCACCTTTTCCATTTAACAGAAAAAATTGTACAGATCCAAATAAAGACTTCCATCACTCAAATACATTTGATTATATTTAGTAAAAAGTAATTCAAAAACTAAATTGAATGATTAATTTTTTAAAGTGATTGTAAAAACTTGCTTAGTAAATAAAATTCAAATACTGTGTCAATCAAACAGCCATTTTTGTTAAACGTCAAACAGAGGGAAAAAGTATATCAATTATTGTGAATCAATAAATCATTTTTGTACATCAAGAAGTCTGTGAATCAATAATTAAAAGTTTCTTAAATCGAATATACTTTATCCTTTATTTTTTTGTTTCAAGAAATAACCATGAAAAATATTTTTTCTTAAACTTAAGTTTTGTATTAATTAATCGCTTCAAAACTTTTGATTGCAAAATTAATTTAAAACTCAAACAAAAGATAGAATTTTTCGCTTTGAAAAACTAACAACACTCTTAATTCGCAATTTATTTTTTCAACCGTAAGAGAGTTTCTTGAAAAGCCACTTTAAAAAGGGTCTTTAAAAAAATTTACTAAATTTTATTTGAACTTAAAAATACATTTAGTTACTGTGAAATAAGAATTGGGCCTTTTTTTCAAGTAAAATTTAAAACCACAAGGTGCTTACTGGCTATAAAAACGGTTTTCTTAAAAAAAGCTTTCAAACTCGTGAATAATTTGCAACATAAATAATCTTAAGAAATTACAAAATAGTTGAAGCATGAGACTTACTAAACAGAAAACCCCAACGAAAACTCCTCAGAATGAGACAACAAGTGCTTGTTTTGAATGAAAAAAAAACAGGGTTCTACTTTTAACCTTTATGTCGGAGGTCAGTGATGCCCTTTATGTGTACGTCATTGGGGCGAGTTTCAGTTACTGATGTAAAAATAATATTCCCAAACATAAAGTTTTCTCGAGTAGTTAGTTGGGTTTAATCGAATCTGCAAAAGATCAGTCTATAGAATTATATCTTATTTTATTGCCCAATTTTTGAGTTCATAATTTTCGTCTACTTAATTTCCTTCTAATCGGAAAGTGATTGATAAAATATAACACGTAAACCCTAAAATAAAAATATCCTTCATAAGAAGGAAGAACACCTTTAAAGTTAGGTGTGTGTCTGTATGGTTTCCTGTTGCCACCTTCTCTATAAGATTACGAGAAACGTCAGTCGCCAAAAAGCGCACACACCTTTCAAAATCTAATCAAAAAGCTAAGTTCATTGGGGAGAAATAAAAGGAAATTCAATTCCTTAAAACCTCAGAAACAAAAAAGAACGAAATACCTACGTATACGTTTTCCTGAAGTTTTGTTTTTTTATTTCTTATTTTCAACTTAAAAAAAAAACATTAAGTGAAACACACAAAAGTTATAGAGGATTCTTTTTGAACATAGCTCGGCAAGCTTGTTGTGTTAAATGTAAAATTTATAAACTTTCTCGGAATTGAGGGTTTTCAGAGTGAGATTTGCGGTTGTGCTGGCGGTGTAGGACATCTACCTACTCTCGTATACAGCGGATTGGATGTGAGGATGAATAATTGCGCAAGAAAAGTCGAAATGTTTTTCAAGGACTTCTTGGGGAAGAATGTGTTATTTTGCCTTGAATTTCAGTCAAATCCAAGGAAGGCTTGTTGTTGTTATCTTCATCTCTCTCTCAGTTCCTTTTTGATTTTGAATCAAAAATGCCGGCAAAGTGTAAGGTTTTGCGGATTTTGATTGCGGAATGAATGAAGAAAATGAATATTAATTTAAATGTTGATGATGATTATCAGATACTCTGAATAGACTGGGAGTATTTCTGTTCTTTTTTTTTAAGTAGTGGAAGATGTATGCTTGGAAACTTGGCTTAAGGCTTATTTAATTACTTTTAAGGGTATTTTTTTTCTCTTTGTTTCTTTTTATTTTATTTTAGTTTGAGGATTTGTGTGGTTTGGAATGGTTCTTTGTAATTAATTTTATGTGGGAGATCTTGAGATTTTAATTGATTTAAGTTTCAAGTTTAATTTTGTTTCTGGGAGGAGACGAGAAAGGCATCAGGTTTTCGGCTAGGTATACCAAGTTTTCGAATTTTATTATTGTGAGTTTTCCTCATGCTTTGTGAGTATCATAAACTTGGTTATGGATTTTGATGCACAGTTCCACAGATGACGGGAGACGTGAAGTCCGAAAGACTAAACTCCAGTCTCGTCTTGTCTTCCTCATCATTGTAGAGTGTTTGTTCCAGGTGGGAAAAACGTCAAATTTTGGATAGAACAGCATTTCAACATTTAGCTTGGGTAACGGCCTGTAGGGAACTTCCAGGACGCTGAAAAACTGATGAGCTTCCTTAAAGTGGAACAACAACTATAGCAGATACCAATCGGTGTATCACCACCTAAAGGGTTCTTCGATAAGGGCGGGTAGCGTTGAAATTTGATTTGAAAGACCCATCTTTATATGTAATATGACATCATTGAAATGCTCGCCTCGGATTTTAATGATAGTACGGATCCGAGTGGTCCAATTTTTAATGACTCTTCCGCATAGCTCCGGCTGAATTTGAGCGATGGTCTGTGATATGTTCATCTTAAGGGCATTGGTCGATTGTGGTTTATTCCTATAGACCGGGACTTCAAGAAACACCAAAAGAAAAAGTCTATCGGATTTAAATCGCATGACCTTGGTGGCCAATTCACGTCACCTCTCCGAGATTACCTTATCCTGAAATCTTTCATAGAGAATGTCAAGCGAGTCGTCTGCTGTGTGCCACTTCCTACTGGATCCACATGACGTCTAGGTCCATATGGTTCAATTGGGGCCATAAGAAATTAGTTATCATCGTTCTGTAGCACTCGCTAACGTCGTTTTCGAAAAAAAGTACGGATCAATGAAGCCGCCGCCAGCCCAAAAGCCGCACCAAACGGTAGCTTTTTAAAGATGCATTGTCACCTGGTAAACCTCGCGTGAGTTGCTTCCGTTCCATACGCGGAAATTTTGTCATTTACCCAAAAATGCGCCTTGTCACTAAAGATGATTTTTGCGGCTAATTGGGGTCCTCTTTCAAATGCTCAGAAGCCAAGACAGCGAGCAAACTGCGTTGTCTATATAGTCATGAACTTTGAGCTCCTTGGTCAGTTGGATCTGGTACGGGTGTAAGCCTAAGTCTCGACGCAAAATTCGAAGAAGTAACAATCTGCGAAAAGCCGCTTAAATTCCGCTCCTAATATGATCGCAAATGTTGTTCTCATTGACATGAATTCTTTTATCAGGAATAGCACCGAAGAGTATAAAACCTATTGAAAAATCATGGTAAAACTAGGACTGCTAGGAGGCTACTATATAGAGAGTTAAGTTTTTGGACGCTTTACGGCAGACCGGACTGAAATTAATCGCGTTGAATACCAACACGCATGGAACTCTTGCAATGTTCTGATTCAGTTATCAAAATTCCTGCACGATAAGAAAGTTAGAAAAAAATACTTGAATGTCCATTCTTGGTCTTTCGCCAAAAATATTAAAAACACCACCAATTCATCAATCTTAATGTTCATTTTCATTGTTAGCTCTCTAGAAAGTTTTAACTTTCTTGCAGCACAATTTGCAGCAAGCTCTTACCTCCACAAGAGCAATACGAGTATGTCTGAATTTGTTCACCTAGTACCTTAAAAAGATGTATAAAATCTCTTCTCCCTTAAATTATTTATCGACCTTTCCAAGGTCATGGAAACATTGATAAATCGTCAGATCATGAAATATCTCGAAGAACATAAACTGATCGTCTTTATAGTTTTCGTAGTGAAAGGTCTACTACTGATCTGATGGCTTAGCTAACCGAAAGATAAAACCAATCACTTTAGTAAAGCAAAATTATAGCTTTTATTATGACATATCATTTGATAGAGTTTGCCACGAAGCTCTTCACATCATCAATTAAATGCATTTTAGATTTAATGATTCTCTACTTCTATGGATTAGAAGTTATCTTTTGAACCTTTGTAGTAGGTAGTATTGGATGGATTCAAGTCTGACATCCACAAAACAAAAAAATGCTGGTGTGCCACAGGGCTCCGTGCTATCCCCGATACTTGTTTTTAGTAATGATCTTTTACCTTAAACTTCCAATCCACTTCATTGTTTTGCTGAAGTCAGCACTCTTAAGTTTCTCATATTCATTTCTAGACTCACCTTGCACTTTCTTCGGATGTGGAACTTCAATGTCAGCATACGATAAACTCATTAAATTCTGATCTTCTCAACATTGTGGAATGGAAAAGCATTTACCGCAAGGAATTTTTACTAAAACGAAAATATCCCAGTTTCCTCTATCCAGAGCTAGATGATTTACTAACCCTACAGCTATTTCCCCAAGTTTATCCCTTTGATCAGTTTGATTTATTGGAGTGCCTTCAGAAAGGATAAGTCCCTTTTCTACCCAAATATGAACTTGTTTCTTTGATACATAACTGCTTCGCATCTGCCTATTATGTGTTCCGGCGTTTCGTCATAAGTATTACAGAATCAGCATGTGATACTTTTTTCTAGGCCAAGAATACTTAAGTCTCTTCTTAGTTTACAGTGACCCATGAGGAGTCCCGTTACTGTTCGTAGATTGTTCATACTTAAGCTGCTACAGTTCATGAAACGATCTTGGTTATATTTCCCAAGAAGAAGTCTGGCCTGCCACAGTTTTGGGAGTTCTGTTCTTTCCGGTTTTTGAATCTTTGCCTCAGTTTTGGAAGTTCTTAGTTTTGGATTGTTCGCTTAGTTACAAAAAAAAAAGAAGCAAGATGCTTTAGAGTACTTTGCCTGACTAGGTGTATAGTTTTTCGAGATTTTCTAGCTATTCTAGAAAATGAAGAATATCTAGGCTACTTAGATTGTTAATACTACTTAGACTTTCTAGACGGTTAATACTTGATTAATTGGGTCAAGTTCTTGTAGTTAACCTATTTTTTCAGTAAATCGTAGTTGAAATAAGCGGACTTGAGTGTGTGTGCTCCGTCTTTAAATCATCATTATCAATTATTTTTCGTACCTTGTTACTCACTACACTTTCATTTTAGTATAATAATTTAAAAAATTATTTTCCTCTCTTTCCAGGTAAGTGAACTCACAATTTAATTTAATAATTGGACAAAATCCAAGGGTCTTCCCTTTTCATTGGAGAGAAAGTAAGTTTAACATGAAATTTAATTTGAATACAAAAAAAAATTAAAAAAAGAAAACTTACAAACCATAATTCTTAGATTCCTCGCTTGAAGAATCTAGAAAACAACAAAAATTACTTAAAAAGACTACATATTCAAAGAATAAAAATTAAAAAAAAAAAGTTGCAAGAACACCTCCAATAGCCAGACAGAGCTGCGCTGCGCTGCGATAGAGTTAAGTTAACAACCGAGGAAATGTGTACAAATGCGATATCTTGGCTAAATTGTTATAAAGTTCACACTCTACTTATTCCCTCATTTCCTATTTCGTATAAATACTTGTCTAGTTGTCTAATATGGTATTTATTTTTTTTTTCTTTCGTTAAGTGTATCTTTTTATTGTATCTATGGGAACGGAGCAGACCAATAGCTGTTATTTTCCTCCTTGTGATTGCTATAAGTAAACCGATGAAAAAAAAGGTATAATTTGTGCCATGACGATGAAGAAGGCCAGTAAAACAGCTTTGGTTAAATTCACTTGAAACAGTTCAGAAGGTTTCTTAATTAAATTACAGTTGTGGGTGTTTACCAAGTTTTTTTTTTTTTCTTTTTTTTTTTCATGGCACATTTGGTGTTTGAAAAGTAGTGAAATCACACGAATAAAGACAAAAAAATTATATCTAATTGTAATTTTAAACGTTACATGTTGGCCGTGCTTTTCAATGGCCGTGAGAGCTTTGTTGTTGTTTTTTTTAATACCTACATATAAATGTTGGGAGTATTTTTTTTGAGGAAAATGTTTTTGACATTGAAAAAAGAAAAAAATGGGTTAAATATATGTACATAAATTTTGAGACCTTGATTTTTGTGTGCAAGATATGTATTTCGGAAAATAAGTTTATATGCTTGGGGCATTGTTTTTTTTTTGTACATATTTAAATTATAGGGGGTTCGTTGGAAATATTTATTTGGACCTTTACATTTTTTTTCTGTTGATAAAAAAAATTATATCCGTCAAGAGGCTGCTGCGAGTGTTGATACACCTTTGTGTTCATTTTATAGCATTTTCCATGACTCTCCGAAAGATTTTCAGTGGTAACTGTTCGAATTCCTGTCGAATATTCTCGTTAAGAGCTGCGATTGTCTGATTCATATTGGCATAAGTCCGCGACTTTAAGTAGCCCCAAAAAAAGGAAGTCTGGGATGGTTTATTCAGGCGATCTTGTTGGCCATGTCAATTTGCCAAAACGTGAGATTACGCGACCAGGAAACGCTTCCTTCACAAAATCCATTGCTCGTTCCGGAAACCACACGTTCACCAAGCCCCATTCTTCCAATCCCGGCAGTAAGATGTGTTTTATCATGGCCCTGTATAGCGTTCCCCAGTTAGTTACATTGACCGTATTACCGATAGCGACCTCAAACAAATACGGCCGAATGACTCCACCCGCGTGAACACCGCACCACACAGTGGCTTTGAGTGGATGTCATGGCTCTTCGTACATCACATGCGGATTTTCAGTGCCCAGAAAAGACGTAACCTCTTAAGTGGAAATGTGCCCCCTGCATGGTCTCCTGTTGGCGCGACACGATTAGGAGATCAACATCGAAATTTTCGCTGCGCTAACACCCCATTATTGGTAAAAAAATCGACACAATTATTCCACGCTCTTGCGGAGAATAGCCCTCCATTGCTTGTCTGTTTATATTCAGTAGCTGTATAGTTCACAAATGTCAAATATGATTAACATACGACACCATTTGCAAAAATAATAGCATGGGTGATTAATTTTGCGCTACTGTCAAGAAAATCTTCTTTGGAAAGTCAATTTACTGTGCTTAAATGTTACTTTAAATTTAAATATGATTTAAACTATATAGGAGGTGGTTTAATTTAATATTAAAAAAAAAAGACCTACAATACGAGCATAATATGCTCAAGTTCAGAGGATTTATGTTCCTATCCAAGTTAGCAAGGCTTAATATTTTTTGTCGCCTTCCTCCATTTTATTCATGCCACCGCCACTTGTTGTATTTATTTCGAAAGATGAATCGTAAATTTTTTAAGTTTAAGACCTTTCTCTGATTTGCACTTAAATTCACGCAAATGATACACTTTGGCAACTTGCTAAGTTTGAACTGCTCTTGTTAACAGAGACATGTAAGACTGACCTTTCGTCCTTTCTTTAACGCATAGTTAAGCATGGCGCGCACTGAATTCGTTACAAAGTGAAGTGGTAGTAGAGTGGCGTGGCGATGGAGTTTCTGCGAAGTGGTATGAAAGTGATTTAACTCGCACTGCGGTGGCAAAATACGTATATTAACAATGTCTTCCTCCGAAGATAGAGACGCTCATTTAGTTGTACAACTTGCTAACCTTAATGCTAAACATCAAAAGAGAAGAAAAAGGAAAGCTATTGTGGACAACCTCTCTGGCTGAAAAAATTCAAAAATTGGAATTTTCACTGTATACAAAAAGGATTGGAAACTAGACTACCGAAAACGTTAATATAATTTTAAGTGACATTTTTTGAATCAGAACTCGAAAATTATTTTCAATATGGCAGACTGCAAATGCCATACTTTAATGTATAACTTTGTACAGAATCATAAATAGAAATTACTTTGGTACTTACTAACTTTCTGTTAAAAAAAATACGTATCTACCGTGAAAAATCCACTTCCTCACAACTTGCTTGCCACTTGATAATTAAACTTGTTCGAGATAAGTAGCACCACACCAATTGCAAAATCTTACGCCACAGCCACTCCACTTTGATGAGCGCGTCTTCATATGTTTATATAGGTTTAAGCAATGCCAGCTGCCACTTAGTCAGCACGTCAATACCATTCCACCACTCGGTCTCCACATCGTTGTGCGCCTCACCTTACATATATTTATTGTTGTGGTAGATTGCATTAGTTATTTCAATTTGATGGTGATCTGGAAAAAAAAAACGGTGCAATGTGTCATTTAAGAATTTCCTTAGCAAAATTGTTTATAATTAAATCGGGCTTAGGATCAAACAGCTAGTTTTAATGAAAGCAAATTTAAAAATAATCGGCAGTTCCAAAATCATTGACTTGCCAATGGAGCCAGGTGACCCGGTTATCCCCTAAATATATAAAATTTTGGTAAAATCCTTAGAGTGCTTTTGGAAAACGTGAAGCTCAACACAAAATAAGTTAAAATGGTTCAAAATAAACGAGTTTGATGTCGAATTAATTGGGAAATCTTTTGATTGGTCGACTCTATGGAACCATTTTTGTAACAATATCTTTCTTACTTGTTTTAAACTTAAAATACTTGCTAAGAATCCGTTACGAATGTAAGGGATGTTTTAAAACACCTTTGTTGAAATACAATTTTTCATGCAGCAAAATAGTGGCTTTCGAAACAGCAAGAAAAAATTCGATTATTAAAATAATGGGAAAATAATGAATTTGTCCACTTACCTTCAAATTTATCGATCATATCATTGCTTCAGTTTTATCATAAAAATAGAAACTCGTAGATACATATTTACATATACAGATTATGAAAATTCTCTCAATCTGTGAATCTGAGTTGTCATTCAAGTAGCCATTTTGTTTTTAGTTTGTTATTAGCTGATTTTTGAAGTGTTAATCCCAAGGTATGGGTATTGTGTCTTACGATAACTTTCAGACTGCTTGTATTTGCTGAGTTTTAAAGAGAACTCAGTATGACAGTTTATAACTGTCATTTATGTATTTTCTACTACTGTAGAAAACATTCAAGAACTCCGAAATCTAATCTTGATCGGAAATTGTAAGAAGGAAGTGGTTGACTGACAAGGAGAAAACTTTTAGAAGGAAAACGGAATACATGATTTTTCACGGAAATATCCTGCTCGGAGAAAACGAGACTTGTTATCTTTTTATTAACTTAACCCCTATGAATCCAGTTGGAATTTCTTTTTTATTAACTTATTTATTTTATTAACTTAACCCCTATGAATCCAGTTGGAATGTACAAAAAAGTGCTGATAGCAAAAATCAAATATAATTTTCTGTCCCCAATCGTTAGGGTGGAGGTCTAAATTATACTTTCCGGGACTCTTGCGCATTTTCGTTGGGCGCCATTTTAAATTTTCGGCTATTAAGTACAATTCAGAAAACTATCAACTAAAGAGAGAATATATTCTTACTACATTCTCAGTAGTATGGAAAAAGCTTTCAAGAACGGCCCAATTGAATTCATTCTAGAATCTCCCGTTGATTTTGGCGTAGAGAACTACATCAGGGAATAAATAATATTCCGTGATCACCATTCACGATCTGTTTCTTCATCTATAGATTTTAGCTGCGAATAAAATTCCCGTTTATAGACAAGATATAAAGTGGAGATTGTTGCGTTTGCGGATGATTTGGTTTTCCTGTTTTAAGATGATTTTGAGGAAGATTAGTAACTAGACTACGAGATGTGCAAGTGATGCTATTTAATATCAAACCTAAGAAACACCTTCACTCTAGCCTGACTCACCGGCCAAATACTTTGACTTGCTTTTAGTGCGAAACACCAAGGTGTAATTATCGACCCGAAGCTAAACTCGAAAAATTGAAGACCGGGTAAGGAAGGGCAGTACAGCATTCTACATCATCTATAGTAACAAGAACACCCTTTTGTAAAAAGTTGGTTCTTCAATCCAAGAAGATACTGTGGAAAATATGACTTAAAGAGCAGCTTTTTTTGCCGCGACAAAGGGCTCTACGTCCAATGGATGTTTTAACATATTTTTGCACTTTTTCCCCTTGAAGTGAATTTAAATTGTTTTGTATCTTGCAGCCGGGTAAAACAATCGGATTTTCAAACCCTACTTACTGTTGCACTTCCTCCTCCGAGTCTCGCAGGACTTGAAGTTGGGTTTACATCCACATAGAATTTTAATGATGACCACATGAAGACGACCTGGATCAGTACTGAAGTCCTCCTGTTCTGACGGATAATCAATCAGTTATTTAAGTAATTCGACCGATTCGAATATCCTAAATATCGACAAATGCCGAAATGACCGCGAAAGCCTGAATATTAATATCAGGGTCAATTTTGTCTGCCTTCCAGGCCAAAGTGGCATTGCAAGAAAATAACAGGAAAACGTACTAGCCAGGTAACGATAAGCCCTTCATTACTAACTATGGGACATTCCTCTTAGAGTTTCGATGGCAATATATTCTCGTCTTACGGAATTTAATGATAGGTGCAACAATCTTACTAAATGTATTCAATTTAGAAAGATTTGGTTCATATAATAATAAATCCCGAACAACTGATCTGATATGAAGATCTAGGCAAGACATAGCTAGTATTTTTGCAACTGCAATGACACTAAAATAAAGGTTCCAACAACTTTTTCTATATGCATTTTTTCCTTAATTTGGAAATGGGCTAATAATTTAATAAAAAACAATTTTGCCTAAAATCTTAGATGGCACCCAACGCAAGTCTAGAATACTGAAAAGTATAATTCAATTACCAATTGGAAGAAGGGAATAAATCCATCTGATCTAATTGTTGGGAAAACGCAAAAAACTAAATAATTTCTTTATGTGACTGTTCTAAGATGCTTTTTTAAAATCACCTATATTTCTATTAGAAAAACGGGTTTTTGTTTCTTTCTTCGGCCTAACCGATGGGTCTAGGTATAGAGATGACATTTGCATCAAAATGTCATTTTTGGAAATTTTGGCCTTTATTCACTTCTTCCAATTGGTGATTCAATTGTGACTTCTAACGATCCCCTCAACGTTTGGGGAAACATTATTTTTTATTTCAAATGTACATTCCGAATGGGTAAGAAGCAAAACGGGGTTTCTCCAACGAGGACAATTAGACAATACCACTTATAAACATATAAATCGCATCTTTTTTAAATGACTGTTTTGATCTTTAAAACTATATCCTTTCACAACATAACATAACTATACCAACATAAATATCATTAAATACGTGCAGTACAATTGAACACGTTCGGTATGTTCGAGTGCCTTCGTTTCAAAAATCCATCGAACCAGTTTGCTTCGTGTCTGACCCACTTACCAATAAACTTAGGTAATTGAATTCCGCACCAAGTCTCCTCTCACCAAATACCAAAAACCCATAATCATTACAAAATTTGTCCAGCCTCGTGACGCGATCACTTACACGAAACACAAAAATAACAACTTGAACCAAACTTTACAAACCCAACTAAACCATTCACTTATTATTGCGAGCGTTAATATCCCCATACATTTGGAAGCTCTTAATAAACTCGAACGTTCGTAATTGTGTTAGTGGATTTGTTTATATTTATTTTTAGCCTAATTCTCGTGAATTGGTTTTGTGCAATTCAAGTTCGTCCAAAATTCCCCCGATCTCATCCCGATATGCAGTTTTGAATGCAACAACACCACGGGCGACAAAAAGTCGTCGTCTGATAAAGTATAGTGCCACCATCACCTAAATAACTGTTTCCCCGTTTCACCAGTGATTTACGTTATTATAGAGTTAGAAGACGCTACTTAACCTCTCTATAATAGCTCTGTCTATCTACAAGATATACTTACTTCTATTTGTTTTTCGGTTGACGTCTGTGGAGTTCGCTTAATTCCACTGATACCGATACTTTTATATGTGGCATAAAGATTTAATAAGGTGAGTCTCCGGGGGGCTTACTGGCTTAACACATAGATTAGGTTATGTAATCTTCCCGAGAAGAGAAAAGATGAACAGATAAATAATAGCCTGCCGAAGACACAAACCGATCCGTCGATCCACACAGTGGTTCAAGTTGTATAGCGATCTAGTTCGAAATCAATAGGATATAAATCACTGCACCGAATTTGATACAATTTTCACAAATTGATAAATTGCTTGTTGCAACAACTATTAAATAAATAATACAGTAAGTTCTCGCTTTTTGAAAAAACATCACGATCAAATTTTGTACAGCACAATTACGCCCACTTTACGCCCACGAAAAACGAAGACTGATAGATTAATAGATATGGAACAGATTTACTGACATTCAAATTTAAACTTATGTTTAATGATTCCTAGATGAGAAAAACCTAAGTGTCGAAATTTTTAAAACAATCTATTTTGGGCAATTCTTAGAGCCACTGTTATGCGCCACCGCATCACAGACCCGAAATAATTATTATAACTTTCTTGAATGCTCCGCTAGAGTTGTTCGTGTTTTCATTAAAAATTGTTAGAAATAAAAATTGCACTATAAAGCTTGATATCTTTTGTACTTTTTGACTGCCCAACCGTTTTATTTGTTTTTTCAATCTTTAACTCTGCAGAAAATTTCGACAACAAAAAAAATTTAACCAAATATATTAAAAGTTTGTAATTTTTCTGTGTAAAGTTGGACGGACATGGATGGTGGAGCATGATGATGATGATGTCAGAGAAGCTTGAAGGTGCGCACAAACAGCTTATGTACGTTGGCAATGTGTCACCAAATGTTACTTATTTTGTTGTTTTTAACTCTAAGTTACAATAGATTAGATGGGAAGGGAAGCTCAGTCAGATGGCAAAGCTAGGTGAATTAGTTAAAAATAAACCCATTTAAGTGTTTGCTTGCGAGTAACTATTGCCTTTCAATTACCAATTTATTTTTGTTGTAAGCTACCAGTTTTGGAATCAAAGTAAACTTGAAAGCGATTGCTTTTTGAATGAATTGTAAACGTAAGGTTAAAAAGAAACTGACAATCATTGGGGGTCTGGCGTAAATATCTACTTTTTGTAAGTAGGTAGCAATTGTTTGTTTACTCAAGTCGGGCTTAAGTGGGGCTTTAAAACAAGTGAACAGCAGTAGCTAATGGTGCTAATTTATATTGACTTACTGCTTAAGATTATTAAGCTTAGGACTGTGAAAATACAATAATTAATGATGACTTAATTGTTTGGTGAATATTTTTAAATTTTTAGATCACTTGTGGAAACTGGCCAACATTGTATCGCCATTAAAAATATGAACTTATAAATATAAAAATATTGGATTTTTTCAATTGTGACGGTTTTTTCATTTCATCCTATGATTAATTCACGTTTTAAGAATAGTTAGACCCTTAGGCTAGTCACGCACTGGCAACTGTGATCGAAATCAAATAGTTTAATCTCCAGTTGAAAGAGAACCGCGCACTGGCAACTCTTTACTCACGCCTACACTCTTTTCTCTCTTGCGCTTATAGAAAACATCTCAACTGTTGCGAAGGCAATCGTTTAGTTTGTGTAAAAACACAAACTTTTTAGTTGCTCGAATCGAGTTGCTCTAAGTGCGCGGTGTTTATGTTTCATTTTAGCAACTGAACATTTGCGAAACTAAAAATTGAATGTGCGCGCCTGGCCTGATTCAGAACTTCGAACATCGGACATCTGTTTTCTTTCTTATATACGATTCGGCAAAGTCTATTGTTAAATATTAACTAGGCTTATTTGAACTTTATGCTAAATAATAGACTGTGTTCAGAAAAATAGTGTAAGTCAAAATTGAATACCTCTGAATGTCTTTAAGATCTGAAATTCAAAGGAATTTCTTATATCTTTTACTACATTTTTAAAAAATATAAATCGTAAAAAAATTATCTTCGCTAAGATATGAATATTTTTAGCTCCTCCTAGAAGATAGTAAACATTTTTGGTCTTTTGTAAAAAACATTACACAATAAATTCCTTTTGTCAGTTCGCAAGAAAAAGCTAATTTGCTTGGAACGCTGCGCCGTTTGCTGCTAATACGACTTTGTCACTCATCAGTGTTATGACTCCTCCTGTATTTGAGAGCGTAAACAGTACTATTAGACATATCTTCTTTCGCACTCGTACAGTCGCAAGAGTCCTCAAAGATCTTGAAATACATAAGACCACTGGTCCATATAGAATATCCCCTTTAGTTCTGAAGAGGTGTTCTTTTACGCTGGCAAAACCATTACGTAGGCTTTTACTCTTCGGAACTCTTTCCGAGTAGATGGAAAACGACATTTGTTCACCCGGTCCCTAAAAAAGGCGAATCTTCTTCCCCCTCGAATTACCGATCAATTGCACTAACGTCCCTTCTTCGCAAGGTCATGGAAACGCTGATCAACAATCAGCTTAAGAAATATCTCGAAGAACTAAAGCTCTTAAAAGACTGGCAGTAACGCCTTCGTAGCAATATATCCACTGGTGATCTGATGGCATATCTTACCAAAAAGTGAAACCAATCTTTACATAATTTTGGAGAAAGTAAAGTTATTGCGCTTGACATTTCTAAGGCATTTGATAGAGTTTGGCACCAGACTCATCTTAACGAAAATGTGTGCGTTTGTTATCAATAAAAGTCTTATACTTTGGATTAGAATCTTCCTTTTAGAAAGTTTAATACATGTTTTAGCGGATGGTTTCAATTCTGATTATCGCAAAATAAATGCTGGTGTTCCCCAGGGCTCCGTTTTGTCTCCGAATTTCTTCCTCATTTTTATAAATGATCTCTTGTTTGAAACTTCTAATTCACTTCAATGTTTTGCCGACGACTCTACCTTCTCTTCTCTCTTCACTATTAAAAAATCGTGTGGAGATTACTGCTTCGAAAA
The DNA here is from genome assembly GCA_963931855.1 of Philhelius festivus. Lineage (NCBI taxonomy): Eukaryota > Metazoa > Arthropoda > Insecta > Diptera > Syrphidae > Philhelius > Philhelius festivus. The sequence goes on from OZ007557.1 coordinate 94,232,943, forward strand.
GTCAATGCTGTTTTTTTTTCTTTGAAGCAAAATGTACCCATTATGTCATTGTTTTTGTATCGAAGAAACCGAAAAGCTTTCAATACTCGGTGTTCCCAACGCCTGTGTAAACTCATTCTTCGGTCTCCGTGAATGCTGTTCGTTATAATTTGGTTTGGATGCGTTCATTGTTCTAGAATGTTCAGAACATTTTACTGTTTAGAATTTTGAACAAGTCGTTTCACGATTCTGAAACGGCTTTACTTTACTTATATTTTAAAGCAAACCACGAGCAGCAGCCACGGCAGACCAAGAGTAAGTACAAAATCAAAATCATTATATTATACATATATATTAACTTTACTTTCAATAAAGTTTTTTAAAGTTTTTCACATTGGAAGACGAACTGTGTTCTCAATAAACGAAACACTCTTTTAAGCTTGGGAAAGCCTTGAAGTTCTTGTCGTCAAGGAATCGATGACACTCGGTGTGTGTCAACGTCTATCTTCGATGAAATAACCACATTCTCGAGACCGCCAAAAACACTGCTAAATGCTAAAAATTTCTATAGTGTTGTAAGAAATTATTCACCCCTTCTGACCTGGCTACAATTTATAAGGCGTTTATATATCTAAAACCCGAGTATAACCCACATCTATGGGCAAGTGCTGCCAAAACTTCTCTTTATTTATTGGATAGAATCCGGAACAGAGTGTTAATATTGATAGCAAACAGAACTATTCTGGAATCATTCCCATCTCTTGAACACCGTCGAAATGTTTCACATGTTTTCTTGTTTCATAGCTTAGTTTAGTTAGTTATGTGTATTTGTCAATGTTTATGTCTAGGATGTCATAATAACTTTTGTACGTTTTTCTTAATAAGTGAGGAAAATTCTTTGCATCATAAAAATTTAACTTTCAAAAAAAAAGTAAAAAACAAAACAAAAAGCAATAGATAATAAATTCTACAATTCAAAATAATGCACTGAACGCAGCCTAAACAAATCTGACAGCTGAATATTATGTTGATGACCGGCCACGTCCAGACCATACAATTTTTGTGCAGTTGTTGATTTCATTTTACCCATTTGAATCGAATTGGGTTCGGGCTAGTAAAAGTTGAACGGTGCTATTGCTCAGCACATCTACACATAATGCAGACGCTAATTAAGAAGATCATAACTGTTTGTGGAAGCCTCTTTAGAGAGATATCGATTAGATACAGCTGACTTCTTTGATCTTAAATATTTCTTTTAATAGCCTTTTCACATCAAACCCAAATTGTGTTAATGGTTTTCGAAAATTCGTAAAGCTTTCACACCGAACATTTACACGTCTTGTTTGAAATTTTTTTTTTGGACACCAACTGTCAAATTTAGCAGTGGTCATCTCATTTTTGAAAATAAAATGAGTTCTCACCCATTATTGATTTTTATACATGAAAGTAAAACTTCTTATCCTTATCTCAAACCTAAATGATGAGAAAAAACGTCGTTTTATTTTTCTAATAAAATATGATCATTTTGACAGATCCCACGCAATTTCGATTACTTTCGCCCACTACTGCCTTTTTTTTCCTTTTCCTGTTCGGTCATTTTCTGGAAATATAATCGCATATGTTTTAATTATTTATTTTATGAGAATCGGCATATATAAATAATGTCACATACCAGTTTATCAAGGAAAAGTATGTTTTTGGGACTTCTGTTGACAGCATGTCGTCAGCTGTTTTTAGTTTTTTTTTTTAAAGCATCCCATCAGCGCCTTTTTTGACGTTTGATAGACGCTGAATATTCCAAAAGGTGTGTTTGTTTCGTTCATCTGTGAATTTCAACTAGTTTTCGATAGGTTTCATATAAAATTATCTTAATTGACTTTGCTTTTTTAATGTTGTCTTGTTTCATACATACTTACATACATATGCATATGTAACTATTTTAAGATCCTATGATTGTGCGATGGAGAAAAAAGCACTGATTTGTCTAAGCCGCCAATCAATCTTACCCTAAATGACTCTTATTAGGTGCCTACCTATCTACTTTCTTCTTTCAACTTTTCCTAAAAGCTTCGCTAGTGAAATTATCCAGATAATCACCAAAACATTCTATAAAGCCTTGATCATTGATTTTGGAAATCTGTTGGCACTTTGAATCACAGCAATTTAATAATAAACGGGAAGGGACATAGTCAGCCCTATTAAAAATTCCATCTTAATCAGGAAACCTTTGCGAATTCCTAGAAAAGCTATCACCAAATCCGTTCGTTATGGCAATTTGTACCTATAATTTCCATTACGATGGATTCTGCGATAGTTTTTTTCGGTATTCGTAACAAGTTTTCGATAAAGATGGAATTCTAGATACCTATAGCTGATTATCAGGATACCTACCTATTTTAGATCTTATTAAGCCAAAACACGTCACATAGAAATGTAGGTACTTGCCTATCACTTCTATATCTACACCGCTTTAGCTTCATAATGTATTTGCTTGGAGATTATTTGCAAGGGCCTTAGTTTTAGGATGGCTCTAGCCTTAACATGCCAGTTGTTCAGTTTTCTTAAATTTTCTCTCCAGAAAACTTCTTCTCCAATACAAAATCGATTTGATATTTTTGCCCATCGTTGCATAACTTTGAATCTCCATGTAATATAACTACATATACCTATCCAAACAAATAATCCGCATTACTAGCTACCACAAGCGCCGAAGAAATCCCTAACGGAAAAGCTTTTATTCGTTTCCCAACTCCTTTCCACTAAAAACCGAATCCCTCGAAAATTTTCAAGCAACATTTTCTCATAAACAATGTTTGTATACATTTTCGGTAGGAACAACGTGGATGGGAAAAAAGTAAATTTCCCTAACTCTTTATAAACCAAAATAACCTTGTGTACAAAATGTACGTGCAGCAAAGCAACAACCTTGCATATCGAGATCGAGTTAGCTTCCATATGAACACAACACACACACCCACATAGTTTTTTTTCACAAAAGAGAAAGAAAATTTCTGTCTACAACTTTGCAGAAGTTTTTATTCTCATTTCTCAATTCGTTTTCGTGGTATATTTTTCCTACACAAAAATCAGCTGATTCGATGTTTTTCTTTTCATTCTTCCATTTTCCACAAAATCCTCATTTCATGATGACCTTTTTCCTCTGCTTCTTGTTTTTGCTTTCTCGCATCTTCTGCTTCTTGTTGCTCTCTGTGTGTCACAGTGTGTGCAAATATTGACAAAAAAGCCAATGCATGAGTATGTCCATTTCCACACACATTGGTATATGGATATGAGTTGTTATAAAGAAAAACATCTGTGACCAACACCAACGTACGAGAAAACTTGTTTTCAAAACACACATTGGCAGATATTTTACATTATCTCGTAATTTTGTTGTTCCTTCTGCTTTGAGCTCATCTTGCGAAGCAGCTGTTTCTACCTTTTTCTCGATATATCTATTACCTATACAGAGTTCATCTGCTGCTGCTGCTGGATACACTTGTGTTTGTGTGGGAGAGCAGTTCTTTATTTTTTTTTCAATTAGGTATTATACGCGCATCACCTCAACTCAGACTCTGGCCTCAACGTTTTTCAGACTTCTGCATGAATAGCTGGTTGTATAGGGTGACCATGGTGTCCATGAATATTGGTCTTGAATGTTTGCATATTGAAATGCCAGGGAAAAACCGTTTCGGGTAAAATATTCCACAATCGTGTTGTTAAAAAATGAATCTGTGTAATTGACGGTACGCTCAAAATTCTACCCAACTGGTGAACATTTCTAGCGAAATGATGATTTCTAAAGAAGCGATAAAACAAGGAAACCTACATGAAACATTCCGACGGTGCTCAAGAGATGGGGTATATTCCATGATAGTTCTATTTCCTTTCAATTTTAACGCTATGTACTGGATTTTATCCAATAAATGAAGAGAAGAAGATAAGAAGAGAAGCACCTGCCCAAACATGTGAGTTATACTTGAGTTTTGGACTTATAAACGCTTTATAAATTGTGGCAGATCAGAAGGGTGGTAAAAATTTTGTACAATGATACTGATAAGCACTTAGCAGCGTTTTTGGAGGTCTTGAGAATGTGAAGTCAACAAAGATCGTCGTTGACAGACATACCCAGTACTGAGACCTTTTCTGCAAGTGCCATTCAAGTACAATGGCACACGGGGTATATTCTGCTTTAATTTCAAAAGACCTAATTAAGTTTTCGAATCATTAAACTCCACACATTTTTGTATACCCCATTTAGCATTGCTGCAAAGATCGGAGTTTCATGAGCTTTTCATACGGTAACGTTGCAATTCCACTTGTGAAGGAGATGGACGTGAATTTCAGAACGAGAATCAGAAGCAGAAGAGAGTAGAGTCATCGTCAAAACAATTAGAAGTTTCAGACAAGAGCTCATTTATAAAAATGAGGAAGAGAGTCGGTGACAAAACGGAGCCCTGGGGAACGCCAACATTAATTTTGTGAAGATCCAAAGAAAAAGAGTTTCTTTAATACCAACGCACACATTTTCGTTAAAAGATCCTGTTGTCAAACCCTATCAAATGCCTTAGAAAAATCAAGCGAAATAATCTTACTTTCTCGAAAACAATGTAAAGATCTGGTCCACTCTTCGGTAAGATATGCTATCAGATCACCATTAAAACGATTGCTGCGAAAACGGTATTGCCGGTCATTCAGAAGCTTTCTATATTCGAAATATATCTCTCAATGATTGGTCGTTGTTTCCATGACAATAAAAAGATGGCACGTAATTGCAATTAATCGGTATGAGAAAGGGGAGGAAGCGCCGCCTTTTTTAGGAATAGGCTGATTATAGCTGGCTAAACAAATTTCAATCTGCCCTCTAGAGTATCACCTACACATATTTTTCTGGTTTTCATAAACCGTACTCTTAGCTGAGGTAAAAAAATTTTACAAAATCTTATGTGAGACTCTTTTGTTAATATTGTCTGTTTTTCTATCTCATGATATTTCTGACCTAAAAATATTTGTGTTCAACAATATGCCTGTTTTATAACTTTTTCCAACCAAATGTGTCAAAGTATTTGAAATGGAATTGGAAAAACATTTTTTTTTAAATAGATAAACTTGCAAAAAATCACCTTTACATTTAAAACATCAAAACTTGAGTCCACACTAGCAAACAATATCCATTAGTACGGTTTTGTTAAGTTTTTGTCTTATTCTTAAAATCACTTAATGTGAATATGTATGTATGTACATAATATGAGCATATGTTAACTTAGTGATAATTTGATATCTTTGTTTAAAAAAAACTCATTGAGTGAGAAAATATTGATATATTAACTAACAATATATTGCACACTAAAAGGATTATGACTAGCCTTAAAATGTTTAAGCACAGTGCAAGCGCTTAGCAAAGTTGAAGTTCATGCACGAAATTGAAATCAATTCGGTAAATTTAAGACATTTTTAATAATTCTCATTTGAAACACGGTAATTAATAGGACCAAAGCTAAAGGCGGGCTATCGTGAACAAAATTTCCTTCGGAATTTTTCTTATCTTTGAAAATTGGAAAACGCGAATAAATCTTAACGCAGGCAGGGTGAACATAGCCAAAAAAGGCTGCTATCGAAGCCGCTGGATTCAACAGACCTTAACAAACCTTAAAGACCAGTGGCATCATATGAAAACGCTGCTTGTATAAGTGTAAGTGGTATGATAGGTGCACAAAGAGCGACCGCCAACACAGCTGTCATTATAGAGCCCACTCAAAAATGTATGATTATTATGGCAGAAGATCTTATAGAAGATGAAATTCTCATCGGAGGTAATAGCTAAGAACGTGAAGTTAAACAAGTCAAAGTCGGTTCGGGTTAAATAGCGCTTTTGTTTTCTTTAGGGTGGCATTGATAATTATTGATCAATGTTAAAGTCTACCGACATTTCATTTTTTAATAGAAACCAAATAAAATTACAAAATTACCTTGTTAAAAAAACTCAATTTTATCAATAAGTTTGTTTATTTTTGATGTTTGTAGAGTTAAATACAGCTTAAACATACGTTCTATCGTGTTTGTGTTAGACTTCAGGCTATCGTTTAAAAATGGATTTAAATGATGGGTGAATAATATTAACTGGAGTTTAGTTTAGCAAAAACAAAAGCAGAACTTATCAAAGAACTATGAATATGACCTAATATCTTTTATTTATTATCAAGTACATTTAAAGCTTTAATCGTTATTTTTCAATATAAATAAGTTTAAATATATTTTGATTGTATTACGTACATCACCACATTTTAACTATTCGTAGTTAACGATAAACCTCAGCATGTCTAAAATAAAAAAAAATAACAAACTCTCACTCAGGATTTCTATATCGATGTGAAATATTTGTTCACCTCTTCAGATCTGGCTACCATTTATGTGGTGCTTTTAAGTCCAAAACTCGAGTATAACTCACATCTTTGGGCAGGTGCAGCACAAACTTCTCTCCACTTATAGGATAGAATTCAAAATAGAGCTGATAAGAAACAGAGCTATCATGGATTACTTGCAATCTCTTGAACACCTTCGGAATGTTTTATGTATTTCCTTGTTTTATGGCTTCTTTCACGAGCAATGATCACTCGAAGTAGCCACTTGCATTCGTCTCCTAAATCAGTTCATCCGTGATACCCGTTTTGCTGAGGAATGCTCATCAGTTCACCATCGAGCCAAATTTTGGTCGTGCCGTCAAATATAGAGATTTGTTTTTTAGCCGCACAACACGATTATGAAATAAATTACCCAGCACCGTTTTCCCGTGCTATTTCAATTTGCAAACATTCACGACCAATGTTCATCGACACCTTTCTCATTCCTTTCAATTTATGCAAAGCCCGTGCTGTGTTTAACATTATAAGGGTCCTTAACAGACCCCTGAGCACGTGTGAATTATAAAGAAATTGGGTTGCTCTATACTTGCTCTATCGAGACTGCATCCACTTACAGGTATAACATTTTAACTGATTTTTTATAAACAAATATATGTCGTTTTTGTAATATCTAAATTTTTATAATATCGTTATTTTATAATTGTTTTTAAAATTAAATTAAAATTTAAATTTTTTGATATTAGCGGTTTTAATTTTATTATTTATAATTTATTTTTTTACTATCCTTTATTTATATATTTTAGCTCGTCAATCAGGTAGACGGCAACGCCATTGCCCACTGAAATTATTTTTAAATTATTATTAACTATTGTAAAAAATTATGTATGTATATTAAAAATTATTTTGATTATAGAAGCAGAAGATAAATAAAACAAAAATTAAAAATATAAATTAATAACGACACTATAACATGAAATCATTCTACTCTGGCCACCCTGGTTGATGGTGGTTTTTCTCTGGATGTGTTGTTGCCTTTGCACCCGACTAAAGCAAAGCAGCACCGAACCGAGTATCTGTGTGTCATGCTCTGTGTGTAGGTTAGGTTCTTCTCTGGGTATCTTTTTCGAGGTTGCTTTCAATTTTACCGTTTCAGTACATTTTCTACTGCTGCTCCATTCATATCGCATTGGAGTCAATTTATTTCCAAATTTAGTTTCAATCGTCGGAAACCTCATTTTACCCAAAAACTAAAAAAAATACAAATCAACGGTTTTTTTCGAAAATCTTTGTTTCTGGATTTTCTTCTCTTCGATGAAGAAATTTGTAAAACTTTCCTCTCAATTTGAATTCGATTAATTCTTCTGTTTATTTTATTTTTGTTTTTGATAAATTTTTGCTTCATTTTTCGCGTTCTGTTTCGTTTTCGCTTCGTCATCAGCATCAGCTTCAGCGTTCACAATCTCTGTAGTAGTCTGGTCGGAGATTTCATTTTTTCTTTGCATTTTAGAGATACAAGATACGACCACTCATAGTTTCTTGTCGGCCGCGGCGCGTTGACGGGATAGTTTTTACTGGTTTTTTCCTGATCCTTGTGGCAGTATAGTTGTCGTTGTCCCTTTGTTATGCCTCCTTTCTGCTGTGTGTTCGCTGTATGGTGTGACCTTTAACATTTATTTTCATTTTTATTGCCGTCATCGTTGCTTGTTTTTTTTTAATACTTATGCTAACCAAGATTTACACACTGACGACGCGGGTTAATTTAATTTAAAAAAAATTCAAGTTCCGTTTCCGCTTAACCGCAATATCCTGTGTGCAATGAAATAAGGAAGACAAATTATTGTATTTGAATGAGAAATAAAAATCTATATAAAAATAGTCTTCCATAGAAAAGTTATTCAACAAATTATTATTGTGTGCTGTGTTGGTGAAAAAATAAAATTTGTTGGTTAAATTTAAAAAAAAAATTAAATAAAAATCAAACAGAAAAACGGATAACAACAATTTAAAGATATAAGCTACGTGGGTATATTTTTGGATTATGTTTTAGCAGAATATCTTTATTTATCGGCAACACTTGGCGAACATCAATAGCAGCAGCAGTAGCAGCAGAAGTTTAAACACTTGGCGCATGGGGGGCGGGATATCAACACCTCCAAACTACTCGAATCAGCTATTTAGTGGATTTTTAATGTAAATTTTTCAAATTTTTATATTTTTTAATAATATTGCAATATATTAGACAAAAATAATGCTATCTATTATTATTTTTTTTGTTGAGTTTATGAGCAAAATTTGGATGATTGGAATTTTAAAAAAATGATTGAGTTGCTTTGATGAGTTGCTGACAAAAATAACGAATAACTTTCTTTTTCAAGACCTTTGTAGTATTTATGGTTTTTATGTATATTTTCTACAGAAAAAAAGTCGTAGGTATACAATTAAAAATTTGGTGTTTCTTAGTTATATTAATATTCTTCTTAAATCTTGTAAATTCTGTGGACCGTTTCAATTTGAAGTCTTAGTGCATGTTATGTTGCCAATATACTTGGTGTGAAACTCTCAATGACTAATATTCTTGGCTTTATAAACCCCCAGAAGCAAACTCCTATAGAAGAAAGACGGAAATTCGCTTAATCGATAGAACTTTGTTTTCTAGAAAGTTCATACAATTATTTTGACGTTAGTGCGCTGGACTGTCATGCAGAAAAAGTCTTGGATTCAATTCTCGGTTTTTCAAGAGTGTACCTACTGCCTCTTGCGAGGAATTGGCAAATCGTCTAAGAGTATCCTTTGTCATGAAAAGTGCTGCTCATTAGCCGTTCGAAATTGCAGGAAAATTGTAGGTCCCCCCCATTCCTTGGGATATTTATATATCCCGAGGATATAATATAAAAGAGTATGATTCTTGGATCAAGAGTGATGACCAAAGTCTTTTTCACGTCATGATTTGTGTTTCGCAAGAGAAAAAAGTAAAAACGAGCTCAATTTGTTTTCTGCAAAACATAGTACATAAGTTGCTATTATCGAAATCTCTATCCAACCTTTAAGGCCCCAGTTATAGCTTTCATTGAAATGCATCATTGAAATAAAACAGCGGAATGCTAACTTTATTCTTTTGACAAGCCAGTTTAAGCAATCATTGAAAAATTGGTTACAGTAAAAGATCCTGTCAGTGGCTGATTACAACTAATTCTATGCATTTGAGGTTAGAGTTGATCATTGAAAGGAAAACTGACATTTGAGAAGAGAATGGAACACATTCAGTGGAATGATTGTGTTCCATATTAGGGGCCAGTTATAGCTATCATTGAAATACAATTCAGTGGAACGGTGGAATATTTTTTGACAAGTCGATTATAGCAATCATTGAAAAATTGGTTTCAGTAAAAGATCCTGTCAGTGACTGATAACAACCAATTACATATATGTATTTGAGGTTAGAGTCGATCATTGAAAAAAAAAAACTGACACATGAGAATAGAAAGAGAATCGAACACAAATCATTGGAACGATTGTGTTCCAGTTTGTTGGAACGAAAATCAGCTGTTTTATTTTTTTATTTAACATATTTGTTTATTTTTATTTGCAAAAGTAAAATATATAATTGATTAGCTTCATTTGTATACCAAACATTCTCAGAAGTCATAGTTTAACTACATCAAAAAGTGAAAACAAAATTTTCAATGAAAGTTTTCAATGATAGTTATAACTGGCCCCTAAGTCTTGTTTATTCATTAATTGAAATATAATATTTCGTCAAGAAAACAATGAAATATCATATTTCACCAGGAAAACAATATACGTTTTAACCGAAATTCCAAGTTGATGGCATTCAGTTTAAATTTTTTAATTTATTTTAAGAGAGAAATCAAAAATAAATTTATACAAGTTTTCAAGAACAAATGCAAAATTTAACTAAAATTTACACTAACAAAAACAGCAACAGTGCCGTGAAAGTGGAATTTTCAAACTTTTGTGGCATGATCACATATTAGATGTTGCGAAAAATGAGCCGAAATGCCTAGGTTTCCTCAGAAGATGTAAGCAGTTATTTTTCCCCCTTCTGATCAGCGTTCAATTTATTAGGCATACATTCGGCCTAAGTTCGCCGTAATATTGGTCTTGCTAAGAATGCCTATCAGTTTACCCTTGAGCCTAATTTCGAGCGTACTGTAAAATACAGAGATTCTTCCTCAAGCCGTACTACTCGAATGTGGAATATTTTATCCCACTCGATCTTTCCCCATCATTGTGATGTATAAGCATTTAAAACCAACGTGTATCGGCATCACCTTTGCTATTTGCACATTTGCTAACTGCTCGCGCTGTGGTATTTAAATCATTGCAAGGGTATTCATAACCCCTTGAGTGCGTACTAAGTTAAAAAAAAAAAAAAAAACTTCATTTCAAAAGGTATTATTTCGAATTTCATTTGAATTTACAGCTCAAACGAAATAAAGTGTTTATGAATCTTAGTTTTTACGATGCGAAGTGAAATCGAAATCGAAGTGAAATATCAAAAGATCAAGCCTCGAACAAATTTACAAATGTAGATTAGATAATTTCATTGGGTTGTGTGTTCTTTCTTGTGGCCAAAATAATTACAATTTATTTTATTTTCCACGCAGGGGAATTCTAAACTCAAATTGCACTTCACCTGGTGAGTAAGTGACTTATGAATTTAAAAAAAAAATAATTCACAACCTACCAAGTGACTTATGCATTAAAAAAAATTAAGTTATGAGCAAGTAAGTGACTTAAGAATTAAAAAAAATTTAATTCAAAAATTACATAGTGACTTATGAATTAAAAAAAAATTAATTCATAAGCCAATGGATAAATTCTGATTAAAAAATGATTAATTGGAAAATTTATAAGCTAGCATGATAATTTTATGACACACAAAAGCTTGAAATCTACTTTCGTTAATAATTAAATAATTATGTAGTCAAAACAAAGAGTAGTCAAAGAGCTTAAACATTTCCAATTTACCAACTAGCTTATGAATTAAGTTTTTTTTAATTCATAAGTCACTTAGTAGCTTGTGAATTAATTTTTTTTTTCAATTCATATGTCACTAACTTGCTCATGACTTAAATTTTTTTAATTCATAAGTCACTTATAGGTAGTGAATTAATTTTTTTTAATTCATAAGTCACTTAAGAATTAAATTTTTTTTTAATTCACAAATCATCTACAGACTTATGACTTATGGTTTTTTTAATCCAAAAATTCGCAACCCTGCTTTTTGACATATTAAAAATATAAAAAAATACCTACTTGTTTTTTCCCACGAATTGTTTAGTTATAAATTTAGAGTTATGAATTTCACGCCGTTTTTCAATATCTTCAAGGGATAAAACCTAGGTTCTATCAATTTTGTTAAAAGATGGTGAAGGGTGAAATTATAATTTTCAAATTAAAGTATTTCCACTTGCATTTCCTTTCCATAAGAATTATATATGTATATAGTTACCAGTATTAAAATTTGCTTGTGAATTAAGTTCGACATCGTAATTTCGGTCGTTTTTTATTTGGAATTTCACGTCAATATTTTGATTTTTAATTCTTATCCGTTCCCGGTGCCGTTCATAAAGGGGATTTTTTAGCCAGTTTTTTTTTTCAAAGTCTTGGAACTGTAACTATCAAAATTTTTGTTAAATAAAAACCATATGTTTCACCGTCTTTTTCACGACGTTAACCGCCTTGTTCCTACGTCTTGTGAAATCGTCGCTTTTCCGGCAGAGTGGCATAAGTCGAAATTTGCAAATTTTCAGGAGAGCATTTTAAAGTTTTTTTCATACTGAACAAAAAAAATTTCGTTGTTCATAAAAAACAAAACTCGAATGTTGAATACGTGAAAAAATTGCATTTTTTGTTTGTTAAGTTTTATAAAAAACGAAATATTAAAAAAAAAAAACAAAAATTGATTTATGCCGTATTTATACGTAGAAAATGAGAGGGATGTTTTTGAACATTGAGAGCGGCGCTTTTTCATAACTCGGAAACTAGAAGAAGTAGGTTAACGCCGATTACACAGAAAAATTGTGTTTGTTTTTCAGCTCAGTTCTGTGTTCAAAACTAAAAAACGACAAATTTCGACTTATGCCACTCTGCCGGAAAAGCGACGAAATGTTAAATAAATGCATTCCACAATCTTCTAATGTTCATTATTAAGGTGTTAGAAAATTGGTTACATTGGAAAAAAGACAATAAATGAGCTTTGGTTTAAAATGAAAGCTGTGGAATGTAAAGTATACAATTTCAGGCTGTCAACTTTGTATGAAAACTCCTTTTTAACCCAAAATGTTCTTCAAGAAACTAAAGCTGTTATAAAAGTGAAATTAAAAAAATCATTTAAAATTGTAAATTTAATGTAGCAGTTTTTTATTTTATTTGGAATTTTATTTTCACTCGAAATTAATATTTTTTCACGCCGTTAACTGCCTTGTGAAATGTTAAAACAATGCATTCCCCAATCTTCTAATGTTCATAATTAAGGTGTTAGAAAATTGGTTACATTGAAAAATAGACAATAAATGAGCTTTCGTTTAAAATGAATGTTGTGGAATGTAAAGTTAAAAATTTTACACTTTAAATTTTGTTTATATAGATATTCCACTCGAACTATTCTAGTAAGAACTGAAGATCACAAAGTGAAATTTAATGTAGCAGCTTATCTTTCACTTGGAATTTTATTTTCACTCGAAGTCAATCGAAAAGAATTGAAGCGCTGAAAGGATGAAGGTCTAAAGTGAAATTTTTTTGAAATTTGGTTTTGTTCTTACAGATGCAAGTTTTATATGGAAACTTAAATTTCTGACTCATGTGTACTCTTCTATCGCCTATAGAATCATAATTAGCCAAAGATGAAGATGTTATATGCAACCACTTTGGTAAAAAAGTTATTGGTAATAAACTTTAAATGCTTGTAACTCAAATATTTAAAAATGTCGCTTAACACCATCATCGTTTCAGCGCTTCAATTGCTTCTTATAAAATTATCCAGAATTTGAATATTTGCCAAATGAGCATTGTTCCAAAATCATTTTTCCACGTTATATTTTTCGTGTGAATTTATCATTTACTGTCCATTATAAGATATTCAATTTAAAAAAAAATTGCGTATTGACAAGGTCCTCACAGTCAACTGATGAGTCCATGTGAGATCGTCGGGACGAAACGCCAAATTTTGTAGACTAAAGGCCAAAAAAGCTATTTTGAATCAATCATGTCTATGTCTATTACAGAATTCGCAGAATTTTACTCCCGGTGAGTTGACTCGATTAATTGACCTTTCGCATCCGCTGTAAGACTGAATTATGAAATTCGCCCGATGAACTACATTGTCGATTCCTAAAATTACTTTATCATTTATGAACTTTCGTATCGACACTGTCAGCTACAGACATTTAGTTAACGGCCTAGGCTTTGATAATAGCATCGCTATCGATCAACAAAATCAAGCATCGTCGTGCGTGGTTAGTACTTGGATGGGGGACTGTTCAATACCAACCGTGTTCTTTTTTTTTTTAGATTTCTGGCTCTCCGGTTGCGTTGTTAGTAAGTTGTGTGTTTTCTATTAAAATTTTTTAAACAAACACTTATTTTTGTTTTTATTTTTCGTTTAATCAAAAATTCACTTCAGATTCGTCTCGAAATTGGTGCGAATATAAAATAAAAGAAATTGTATGGAGTGCGAATGGATTGCGAATTCAGTGATACCATATAAGTTGAACAAAATGTCGGTGGTGCAGGGATTGTTACCGACATTCGTTCAACTTTCATTCGTCGGATTAAGTAATAACAACAGTTTGGGAATTAATTGAATCTGTCACTTTAGCTCATTCGCCGAATTCTGTAATAGGGGTGAATAATTCAACAAGTCCAATAACAGTGCAGTCTTCTACTTGGCTGATTTATTTCAGTTGTACTTATATAGAGTTGGTATTATAAAAACCTTCATATAGGATATTCAAATTGTTCATCTAATTTCAAGTCTTCTTCACCTCCTACTCATGTTTGTGTTTGATTAAAAGAAAAAAGATCAAAGAAAATTTAAAAGTCTATCTTTATTTTACTAACACTTTCCAAAAAAATAAATTAAAGTGTGGGAGTCTTTTAAGTGGATACGAAAAATTGGATTTGAAAATTAAAACTGGTATAACTTTCCAAGAACTCCTAAAAGAAGGTTTCACACAAAGCAAATTGAATTCTCTCCCTCTATCTCCTTTTATAAATAAATTAACCTGTTCTCACTTATACAATACATATCTAAATAGGTACACAGATAGGTAGGATAGAAACACCCCTGTTTAAGAGACTTAATGTCCTGGTAAACACTTTTCTAGTTCAACATTAGCATGGGAATTTCCTAAAAGCAGGAAAGCGGTCGTCAAAAACAGTATTTTCGTAATTCATTCAACGAAAAACAAGAAATGAAAATAAAAAAAAAAGGAAATAACAACCCTCATAATATTATATCTAAAATACCTCTGCAGGTATAACCACACAATAACAACAACAACAATAATCAAATCGCCTCAAAGTAAAATACATATACATATATACAAAATCTGATAATAAAATCGACCTTTTGGTCTTGTTTTTTTAGAAAACAAAAACACAATGCAAATGAGTCAGAATCAGAAAGTCAGACTTGAAAACAAAAATATAACACGCAAATGGTATTTTAAGGACTACAGTAGTTATATGCTTATGACTATGAATATAAAGCAGCTGGATATATTTGTATAAAACTAAAACACCTGTGATCTACTTTCTCGTCCTGCACAAGCTAAAAGGCACAAGTACGAATGAATCCCCCGAACAACTGCAGTCTGACACACTTTCAGCAAACAAACCCAAAGGGCTACACTCTTCTCTGCAACTATAGATATTGTATCTGAAGTGAAGCAAAAGTCGGTGCTGCGTCCAAAAATGTATATAGGAACGTAGAAGTGTTTCAAAATATTCAAATTGAATTTATTGGTCTGCAGAATACTTTCCTGAAAATGTAAAAGCTTCAAGTGAGAGTAAAATTGTTGGCTTTTTTTTTCTGTTGATGGAACTGGTTTATTGGATTTGAGAGCAAATTCAAAAATAAACACTTGGATTTGCTTCGATTTAGAAAAAATAAACACACTTTAGCTTGGACGAATGTATTTCAATTTGATGATCGATTGGACTTGAATTCTGGAACTGAAGTTGATAGTGTGGTCGATTGAATTAAATTGAAATCCCTCGGATAAGGGAGAATACTTGTAGGTACTCGTTTGCGAGGGCTAGAGTGGATTACGTAAATGGTGTTTCTTTTTTCTATTTTATCGTTCGATTATTATTTTTTGTTTCTTTCAAAAGACCGCCCCACTTTGAACTATCCAAAAGTTACATAAGTATTTGTTGTTTACGCCAGCCAGCTGGTTCGATTGGGAGAGATTAAATTACAAAAAAAAAGAAGAGAAAATTACATCACGAATTGAGCAAGATCAATGATTCTTTTGAAGACTAGTTTCTTTTCGTTCCGTGAAGACGGTCTTTATTATCTAGAAAGTTTAAGCAAAGCGTAAACGATTAAATGATAGACAAATCATGTTATTATTAAATACCGTGAAGATGTGTGACTTGATATCTGCTGGAGATGTCTATTAAACTAAATCACCTATTTTGGTCCAGTGGAATACATTTTAAAGGCTTATAGTTGTGAATTGAAAAGTTGAGAAAATACGATAATTCAAATGCAAATCAACAATACCTCGGAAAACGTCTAGCAAATCCTATTACAAAGGTATTAATACTTTAGATCGTGTTTTTGTTCGACAAGATTAAATGAAAATCACGACTGGTTCACACGAAGTTAATCTTGAGGTTCAAAGTTGTAACGTGGGTGGAAATTGGAGATTTATGATTACACTGTCTGCAATATTGAACCATTTTCCTCCTATTGAACCATTTTCCTCCTTTGAATCTGACTTCAAAATGAGTCCATTGTGTCGGGTTTTTGCAGATCTTGGAATCTAAAAGTTGAATAAAACCTTTCCTTTTAGTTTTGTTTGGAGTTATATACTCCCATTAAACTTACTTAGTTAGAAAATTTTACTTTTTCTCCGTTCATTCTTTTCGTGTAAATGTTTTTTGATCAGCTCATAGTTTAAAAATACACCATTTAAAGCGACATTTTTTTTTCAGAAAATATGGAAGTATTTGAAAATATAGTCTTTTCCGGTCGTCTAACAACTTTTTGTGTGTGCCCGTTTTTTTATTTGTGTAACATAATGGTCATATTCGACATATCCAATTTTTGCAATGATCAAAAGTCAAGGCAAAAAATAGTATAGTATCCCAAGGGTAGTACAAATTTGTAGCCATTAAAAAAAAATACGAAATACTACACGGTCCTATAGGCCCTTTTTGATAGCCCTTCATATGTCACCTAAATAAAGAGAGCCCATTTTCTTGCCATGCAGTTAACTTTTAATTCGACGCTGCCAGAGAGTGTTATGACGTCTTCTGTAGTTGAAAACACATACGATTCCATTGAACCAATCTTCATTCATCAACAGAGCTCTGAAAGGTCTCGACAAACACAAATGTTAGTATAACTGCCATTGTTCTGAAGAGGCGTTACTCCACGCTGGCAACAGTCCGTTAGCCTTACTTTGTATCTCAGTCTAATGGTTCCTTTCCCAAGGGCTGGAAAAAAAACATTTTGTTTAATACAAGTCGCATTATATCGTCTCAAGTGAAAAATTACTGGTGTGCCCCAGGGCTCCGTTTTGTCTCCAACGCTGTTTTTTTTTCATATTCATGGATGATATTCTGCCTGAAACTTCTAGTGAGTCCAATAAGTTGTTTTCAGGGCGATAGTACCCTCATTTTCATGTTTTCCTTAAAGATTTATTTCCTTATTCTTTGGATATGGAACTTGAACGACAGCGTACGATAAGCTCATTACATAGCTGATCTCGACAGCAATGTCCATTGAAGAATAAGACAACGCAAATAATTAGATCCTTCAAAATAATCAATTCTGTCTCCTGTCGTTAAATCGAAATGTATCCTCTATACTTGCATCGAGGAAAGCGAAAAGCTGTGTGCATCACAGATAACCTTTTGTGAAATGTCCACATAATCGATATGTCGTCAAAAACGCAGCTAAGTGTTTAGGTTTCCTTAGACATTGCAAGAAATTTGTCACCCCTTCTGATCTCGCTTTATCCTATAAGGCTTATATTCGTTCAATGTTCGAGTACACTTTCGGTATTTGGAAGGTACTCAACTCCAATAACCCCTTGAGTTCGGGTCATATTGCGGCATTGATGGGAATGAACAGACGAGCTCGCAAATATCAGACCTTTCAAAACGGAAGGAGTCAATATTCCGCTCGGAGTTATAAAAGGCAAAATTCTTTCAATTTTTCCTTACGAATCAAACCGTAGGTGAAGCAGTCTAACTAACTGCATTATAATCTAGAAAGACTTTAGCCACCTACAATTATAATTCCCGATAACTGATCTGATATGCAGACCCATGCAAGATATAGCCGGGATCGTAGGTAGCGGACACTGGCCAATAAAAGAGCATGCAGTGAAGCTAGGCATACCTCACAAAACACTGTCATAGATGTGGGGACCTGCGGGAAAAGGAACAGTCCTCTATTTCCTCTGCCCTGCTCTGGCGAAATTTAGAGAAAAATCATTAGAAAGGGCATTTTTTGATGACTTCCGAAAATGAAGATCAACGACTTGATGTATTTTCTCACACGACCAAATGCCTCTAGGGCAAACTTCAGTTACTTCTGTGCAGTGCCCTCCGTTTGACTCCTTAGATCCCGAGCTAGCGGACTGAAAGTCAGATAGTCACTCAATCGGATTGGCTACAGTTTCAGCACTAGTCAACAAGCTGCCTAGCTCGGCACCTTGTAGATATAGATGGTGTCAGATGAGTGTGGTGGTCTTGTTCAGTGAGAATTTCCAAGTTCCGGATGATTGTGCAAAAGCAAACACACAATAAGAAATATCAAAACCTCTTAAATCCTTACTTATTTTTAGACGTAATATAAATTGGATGACTGCATGAGAATGTCCACAATTTTTAATATCAATTCCATCTACAATTTCACACGAGTTATGGTATTAAAGTTCCGCACATCAGCGGCCATATTGCTAGATTACCAGTGGTCGCCACATCTACCTTCCTACCTAATCCCGCTGATAGGAATGCTCATCAGCTGACATATGAGTCGAACTTTCAGCGTAATGTCTACTAGATATCATTTTTTCAACTGCACTACACGAATGTGGAATGCTCAACTTACTCATAGCCCTATTTTTGCTGCTCATTTTAATACTGAGAATCTTAAACTAAGGTGCATCGGTGCCTCCTTTTAAAATCTTCCCTGTTTTCCTAATTTTCGCGTTGTGATCGTCGTCTTATAAAAAAATACTCAAAACTTTTGAATGTTCTGATTTTTTTTTACCTAAATTGCAAGTTAAGTACAAATTTAGATGCTTTTCTAAATTTGTACTTCTCTTGCTTAAATTTATGCGGCAGAAAAATAAAATGAACATTTTTGACTCATTGGGAAAAAACATATATTGGATCTTCATTACGGAAAGAG
This sequence comes from Philhelius festivus, assembly GCA_963931855.1. Lineage (NCBI taxonomy): Eukaryota > Metazoa > Arthropoda > Insecta > Diptera > Syrphidae > Philhelius > Philhelius festivus. The sequence continues at coordinate 94,251,903 of OZ007557.1, forward strand.
TAATTTTTTTGAAACTTTTTTTAAAAAAAAATCTTGTTTTTTTTTAGCAAAACTCATCAAAGCAACATTTCAAAAATTCATTATTTTTTAAACATAAGTTCGTTTATTTAAACTTTTATTTATTTGTATTTTTTTATTTTACTAAAAATTTTTTAAAATTTTGTTCATAAACTCTAAAAATAAAAACATCTATATAACATTTAATTTATATATATTAATCTCCTGTTAAAATCAAAATTGTTTTTGGCTTGTTGAAAATAGATAGAACACTCGTAATATTTATTAAAAAAGGAAATACTATGTTTTATTAGTTTTTTATCTTTGTTAGTATTTTTTTTAATTCAGCCTAAAAATAGTTCCTAAGGTTTGCAAGTTGAAAATAATAATAATTATTATTAATATAGCTTTTTTTTTTTAGCACGACACGTTTTATTCTTGTTTAAAGTTGAAAAGTTGACCGTTTTATTTGTTGTTTTATATTCTGATATAATCTACCTTTGCAATTCCGCACTAAAATTATTATACAAACATACTTCTGAGTTTAAACTATAATCATATAGAGTAGAACGAAGTTCGTGTTTTTATAATATTTAAAAGATTTTTTTTAACGATCTAATAATGTTGCAGTTCATTCTTTTAACTCATACAATGATTGCCTTAAGCAGTTACAAATTATTCTGGATAAATTTATTCCACTGTTTTTGCTTCAAAAGATGCTGGAAGAGGTAGGTGTACGGTCATAAGCTAATATAAAGCTTTTACTAAAATCGTTTGTTCCTACATCATCCACCCATAAGTCAATTGTTTTTATAAAATTTATTAAATTAACATAAATAGAAATTATTTAATAATTTAAAACAATATTTCAATTCAATTAATATGTACATTAGGTATAAACACAAAGTTTCTAAACTTAACTTTTGAGGCTATAATTTGAGAATCACTTATTGTGTCATACCAACATGGTTGTATTCGTATTGTAATATTTTTTAATGGAATTGACCAAAAACTGTATCGACTCAGTACAGACTTCAGTACGGTGTAAGAAGACAAACTCCCAAATTGAATTTTGTATTTTAAATAAAAGAAGCTGGGATTTTACAAACTTAGTACTTTTTAAGGTTCATTTTGGAATACCACATGGCAGCCAATTAGGTCCTGTGCTTTTAATTTTATTTATTTTTGACTTAGCGTCTGTGTTGAAGAATTCAAACTGTTTCATTTATGAGGACGATGTTACAATCTTCAACTCTATTTTAAAACATGGAGATTCTAAAAAGTTACATTTGATTCAATTTAATTTTGAACTGGTGTGACTGTTATCGATAAATGTTAAAAATTATGTATGTCCGTCACGTTAGCACTACGCCTTCAAAATTTTAAAGATGTTAATTGGATTAACTGTCTTAAATTTGTCGTGAAACGAAAAAATTTGTCACGCTTGTTTTCTTTTCTTCAAAATCAACCCCTGGTTCATAACATAACTTAACAGTCAAGTTATCACTCCAACCCTCAAAAGAAGGTAAAATGAAATCGAAAAAGGACAGCGTAAATAATTGTAAATTTGTCGTAAAAGAAAAAAATCTCTCATCCATTTTTATCAAAAAATTCCTTAAATATGGCAAAAGTCCTTAAAATAACAGAACAAAGAAATGTATGGAAAATAAATTTGTTTTTCATCAAATCTTCGAAAATGATACTGAAAATAGGGTCCTTAATTCGAACTAACTGAGCACAATTTGATAGGGAAAAAATATAATTACATTTTTTTTTATAAAACTTTTTTCTTGTGGATTCTTAGAGCATTCAAATATTAGACAAACCGCGATTTTTTTTCTAACGTTTTACGCATTTTACATAACTGCTCTGCTAACTTGATTACAAGATTTATATTAACAAACATTCCGGGAGTACTTAATATAATATTTGGTCACTTAATAAGCGCCTTATTACTGCGTCATAAAAACTTTGTTCTGCTGACATTGATCTGCAGGGGCATGGCTCATTTGTTTTTTTTTCTAATTTACAAAAAAGGCAGTAAGAATGAAATCTATAATTATGGCCCGATATTTAAATTCTCCTCAATACCAATTCTCTTCGCAGATGACTTCCTTTGCCTTCACTGTAAGCCAATTGTTTCTCCACTACAGAATGGTATTTTAAAGGGTAGATCCACAACAGCGAACCTTACTCCATTCGTTTCTATGTATGATATTATGCGCACTGGGAGAGGCTGCTGGCAAAGGCTACGATATCGATGTAATTACTACCGACTTTAGTAAAGTATTCGATAAGATCACTGACCAAATTATGTATGTTAAACTTGAAGCTTATGGTTTCCTAAAATTGTTCATTCTATTTGGAAAGTCGCCTACATACTGTTTTGTTCCGAAGCTCGGTGTCCGTTTCGATCTATGCCATCTTAGACGTTCCTCAGGGTAGCCATCTTTGCCACTTTTATTTGTCTTGGCCATAAACGATGTTGAAAACATTTATATCTTTTTCTATACTTTCTATATATGCCGGTGATATATAAATTACTAAACTAATATCTGCTTCTTCCCTGCTTCAACAAGATTTAAATTCTTTTCTTATTTGGTGTAATAATACGAGTAATTTTCTTGAACTAAATGTTAGCAAATGTCAATCCATGACTTAATCATTAAACATGTCATAAACCGATTTTTGCCCGCATTTTGATAATAGTGCGCCATCCAATATAATGTATATGTAAGCACATGCCTGTATTTTCCAAATCACAATGTTCTCAATTTTCCATTTTCTTTTCATTAAAAAATTTTATTTTTAGCAAATATTCTTAATATTCAAAACGAAATAAAAAAAATCTTCACATCAAACCTACATACGACATACAAGTTTTCTCATTCAAAAATAGATCTTACAATGTTGACAAATTTTGTTCGTTATTTCTGTTTAAATAAGAAATTAAAAAAAGATTTGATTTTTATTAATACAATTTTTTGTTACAACTTTTGAAATATGACGGATATAAGTTGTGTTCTTGAACAAGGTAATATTTTTTTTTAAACTTAGGAATTGGAAGTATAATACAACGTCAAAACAAAAATAATTAAAATGGACCGAAAAAAAAAAAGAAACAAACAAAATAAATCATAAAAATGATTTCCCATGTTTCGAAATGTTTTGTTTTTGAAAATGACATAATGAACCCTTAAAATAAAAATTTATTTATGAATTATGAACATTATTCTAAAAAATAGACGATGTTCCGTTCCTAGTTTAGTTTTTTTTCTTGCTTCATCTGATGAAATGGAAAAAACATCCTCGCAGTCACCAAAGTCACATCGTCGCCATCGTCGTCGATTCAATAAACTCATACTTCGTGCTGTATATATATATGCACCTCCTCGTAATTTTAGTTTTAAATAACATTCCCTAATTGTTTTGGTAAATTCCAATTAATTCGGCGACACTTGTTATGAGTATTTTGTTACCCAACCTTAGGTCTACCTCAGACCTCAGACTCTCTCCCTCTAGGTTGACTTATAATTTAATCGGGACAACTTTTAAACGAAACGACAAGTGAGGGTGTAAATTTAATTATTATCCATCAGACGAGATGGGGGAGGTTGTGTTTTATGTTAGCTTTTTATTATTTAGATGTGGCTGGTGCTCTTGAACCTACAGCAGCCTTATCATAATTCAAATTTTACGAGTACACATAGGTCCACAAACCAACACAAGCTACTGTGTGGTGTATTTCTCAATTTAACAATTTTAATAATGAAATATATACGTTCGAGGGGGTTTTATGAGGTGCAGTATAAGTTTATTAAATTGAACAGAATAATAATTATAACTTTCCAAAAAAAAAAAATACAACATAGATCAAAATACAACCGATATAGGTAGGAATGTTCGTAGAAGCTAAAAGGGCCATCCAGTATGTATTTTCCAATAGTTAACATAAGATGAGTTTTCTTTGCTAGGGGCTACAATTTTGATGAGAACTTTATCTAGGATTTCATCAAGGATAATCGAAGCTTGCGATAGGAAGAGGAAATTATAAATAAACTAGTTTACCTATTTCCGTATATAAGTTCAATACAACACAAACCGCAAACAGTCTGAAAGTACTTTGCAGAAGGTATGCACTTTTCTTCCAAACTGGTTTCAGGGTTTAAAGTTCATAAGACCAAGTTCGATGGAACTCAATAGCAATAAGCCTTTTCTGTTTTTAAAATAATTTCCAGTCAATAGTTTTTTTTGTGACATTGCATGTTCAAAGACTTGCTTAAGTCAAAAGCGTACAGTAGATGTGGGTTCGATTCCCAGCCGATACCACCTAAAGACAAAATTTTGTTTCTGGAGTTTGGGAGAGATGGCCTTGAAGTACAGTGTTAAGAAGTAAAGTCTCAAAAACAGACTTCCTCTGAAAATTAAGAAAAGCGTGAAATAAAAATATTTATTTTCTCCATATTTAATCGCGATTTATCGAGATATTTCATTTGAGGCAATTGAAGGAAGATCTGTGGGTTCCTGAAAATTTTGGTCTTTCCCTTTACACAAAAGAGATACCGCTTATTTTTTATGAACATGCATTTGAGTTTTGGTTAAATTTTTGTATTTTTTGTGTATTTTTATACATAAATTGTGTTCTTTTTGTTAAACGTCATAGCGGGGCTAGTTGTAACATTTGTTGGGGGTAAGTTGTAACATCTTAAAACTAAGCCAGTTCAATATTTTGCATCTGATCATTTTTAACAAAAATAATAGAGATCGGTTTTTGTTCGTTTTGATTCAGCTTTTCTTGTTTTTTTAGATATAAAATAAAAGTGCAAACTTCTCACCATAGTTTTGGAGAAAAGCGTTCGCTCAAATGGTTTCTTTTTTTATAAAAATTAATTAATAAATGTGTATTTATTTTATTGAACTAAAAATAATTTTTTGGCACATTAGTTTTAAATTTTTTAATATAACAGTGGGCTAAAGAAAAAATCTTCGTATTTCACAGTACGTCCAAAATTGGGCTCAAGGGTAAACTGTGAGCATTCCTAAAAGCACGAGTATTACGCTATAACACAACAAGAAACATTGCGACGGTGCTCGAGAGATTCAAATGTTTCTGTTATACTTCTATCACCTATCATTTTTAAAGCTCTTTTTTGGATTCTATCCAAGTGACTCAAGTGCGTTATTGGAGCACCTTCCCAAATATGGGAATTGTACTCGAGCTTTGGACAAATATAAGCCTTACTCATTTTTTATATATTTTTTTTATTATAATTTACCCGATCTATGTTACAACTTACCCCATATAAGGAGGAAGTTGAAAAATCACGACTTTTTTTTAATGCAATATCTTGAAATCTTCTAAGCTAGCTTCGCTGGTTTTATTTTAGTTCCTTTTGTAACTCTAATATGCTGAATTATTTTCAAAATTTTCTTTAGTAAAAAGTGGTACTTTTAGCCCCGCTCTCCTCTACTACCTCTTGCAATAAAGGAACTTTCTCTTTACATTCTTTTCATCTTAGTCTTTGAATCTTTTGGACTCGGTAGAAAATTAGGAGTCCTCTCCATTACTATCGACAACATACACACAAAAATGGTTTTGACTTTTTTAAGTCAAATGAAAATTAACATGAAAATTTGGCTACTCGTTAGAACCATTTTTGTATACAGAATCTATATTGATGGTAAAATAGCGTTTACTTTGGAAGATGAATTGAAAATATTTATAAGCCATTTTGGATGCTCACTTTGGAACTCCAAAATTTTAGTATTTTTCGAAACAAATAGAGAAAATCATTCCTTGCTTGAATTATTGCAAATGAGAAAATTAAGCTAAATGTAAAATTTTTGAGTACCCATGGTTTTTCACCGCAAAAATGTTCCCAGTTGTAGGAGCTTGCCCGACAATCAACGATAGCATGAAAAATCTATACTAAATGGTTTTGCGACTTAAACCACCAAATATAATAGTCTTGAAATATTGACTAAACATTTAGGCTTGAACAAGCTTACCACATTTGATGTGGAGCTTTGTGTAAATATCATTTTTCGATTTGAATTTTGAATTACTTTTAAAAATATTCACCGCATAACACTAGGAGTTACGCCCCCAAATGTTTCCTATTTCCTAAGCCTAAGACTTAGCTTCTATAACAGAGATTTAAATATTTTTTTTTTGTTTCAAAAACTAACCATAGAAAAGAGTTGATTCAAAAAGTAAATAAGATATTGAATTTTTCGCTTCAAAAAGGGCTACATGCTAAAATATGAAATTATAAGTGTTGCCGTTGTTTTTAATATTTTGTTTTTGTAGTTTAAGTGAACTTTTAGCTTGCACAATGATCATACGAGTACGATAAATCACCCGATTTGTTTCTTGTTTTGCTTAAACCTACAGACTCCAGCTTTCAGTCGGATCTTACTCGAATCTCCCTTTACATTATATCCTTCTAATGGCATAATTCCCAACTTTACCCTAACTATTATTTGTGTACGAGTATTATTTAATTTAAAAACCACTTTTGTTTCAATCAGACTTTTGAAAAAAATAATTTTTGTTAATCAAAGACTTGATTGTATATTAAGAAATTCAAATAGTTGAGAGCCCTTTCAAGACTGTTTCGGAATTTAAATCCGAATAAAATTCAATGTAGGTACCTATTTAGGGGAGAGTGGGGTTAGAAGTGACAGGGGTATGAACAGCAATTAAAAATCGTGTGAAAGAGAAAAGAGTTGATTTTCTTCATGGTTATCGACTTATCTACTCGAGTTTTTAATTGGTTGCCATTGAAAGTTCTGTTGGTAATCCAAAATTTTGTGTGTTGTCTTCTTGGTGTTCCTGTTCACACGGAAAAGATATAGCCCCGTTTTTGTTTGAGGACATGAATTTGGGTTTTGTCTTAGCTTGTGGGTACATGTTATACAAGTGTGACCTTCGTTTTGTTTCAAATTATGGTCTTGTTAAATTTCATGGCGGGGTAAGTTGTAAAATGTTAAAACTAAATTCGTTCTTTTTTCCAACAGATTGCTTAAAAAAAAAAAAAACGTGCAGATAGTGCAAGGTCCTAACCTCAATTAGAGAGAAAAGGCTCTGGTCATCAGTTGTAGCTTTGCTTGCTCGGTACCAAATGCAGCTGGTGTATGATGATGGTGCGATCGTCCCTCTTACGGTTATTGTTGTTTTGCGCTTTTAATAATAATTAATTAATATATATTTATTTTATTGAGCCCATTGAGTCATGTTTTTTTATTGTTAAAAATAAATTTAAAAAGACAACTCATTTTTAAATAGTTCTTGTTTAAATTTACCCTGACATATGTTGCAACTTACCCCATTGTCGGGGTAAATTGAAACAACACGACTTTTGTTTTGAGTCTTCACTTCCATTTTTTGTAAATTTTTTCAAAGAACATTAGTCATAGAAGTCATAGTAAACAGAATAAAACATAGTCATCTCAGAAACCAGAACATTTTTACTAAGGGCTTCAAGGCTTTTTCACTCATAGGATAAATTGGGAAAACATTAAAAATCATTCGTCCCCTTAGTGACGTGAGTCTTTTAGGTATAAATATTCTTAAAAAGTGAGCCATTTAATATACTTTATATTTTAACCGGCGATAAAAAGTTCGCTGGACTACGCTAGGAGAAATTTATAACAATAAACATCTTACAAACAAAAAATCATTAACATCTTGGTTCACTTTTTAAGTTTGAACTAAAACCCTAACTTAATTAGACGAAACGTTTCAAAATGAAATAAATTTCGTCGTATGTTTCGTCTGGACAAGTCCATTGAGCTATGTTTGTCTCGAAAGAAATCCCTGACGTTGAAAAGTTGCATTTAATTTTACTTCATTTTTCACGACTGAGAAAATAGCTCAAGTTCTGCTTTGGACTAAAAACTTTTCAGACTTTCCTGAAAGTATGTATCTGTTGAATAATTTTCAATATTTATGATTTGAATATGCATCCATTGTTAAAGCCTTCTACTCCCTTAAAAAGTTTATAGGTCTCTGTGTAAAGAGACTTAGCTTCTTTCTTGTATTGGTCCTTTTGAGAACTGACGGTGAAAGTTTTTGAAAAGTTCCCTGATTTCCGTAAAATCCATCAGACATGATTAAAATTGACAATTTTTCAACCGGTTATTTCTTGGCCTATGAGGCAATCTTTATTATTGAATCTTGATTCATATCTGACAAGTTTTGAGGGCATAACTCGTGTTGATTAGAAAAGTGGTCAATGTGGTTGACGGTTCGTTGGTTAGCATTACGCATGATGTTAGCTTCGCTTGAGGGTGTTTGAATTTTTTGTTTTTTGAAATCGCGTGTTACTACACATCGTGTTGTTTTTCTACGCCACTCGCCAACGGTGTCGCTATGCAAAAGAGAGCTACCTACCTTCGGATAGGCTATAGAAAAAAAGTTCATGCATAAATGCAGAACTTTAGTTGTGTCGTCATCCCAACGAAAAACCTCAAACATTTAAACGACAGCAACCAGCTTTTTAGGTCGAATTTTGTTTTCGACTTGTTTTATTCTTATTTTTTTTTTTGGGTTACGTAAGTCATCGTCGCATACAGCATTATGCTGGCAATGGAACTGAAACTGGTTGAAAATGCTGAATGAAATGTAATTTCAAGACAATAGATTTGTAAGCTAATTTTGCTGCTGCATAAAATACACAAAAACAGCGGGCTCTCTCTGCCATGATGATGGTGGGTCGGTGGTGGTGCAGTAGTGATGGACTTCGGTTGCAAAGAAATTAATTTTCCTTTTGAGAAACAATTTTCCAAATGACAGGTTCGTAGCTGTCATTACTTTGGACGTTGTCGATTGTGGTATGGTTGTGTGATGGGCAGAAGATGCAGATGCACTTTTGTCTGTTGTTCGGTGATGGACGGATATTGTAAGCTTAATTACGTACGAATAGCTGCTGGTTCAGATATTTCATGTTAGAGGAAGACTCATGACTGATATGACTTGTTTCTTATTTCTTGGACTATAATTTCACTGAAATATGTAACTTCTCCTTAGTTTTTGTCGATACATGTTGGACATAATTGAAATTTAGTAAAAGAATTACCTCTCTGAATTGTTGTCCTAAGAACTACACGAATAGTGGTGCCTAAGGGGATTCTGTGCGTGTAAACTTGGAGGTCTTTGTGTTTGACACCATGTTTTTTCGTTATCCGATTATGTAAAGCATGCTTAGCACGCTGTGATAATCCATCAACATCAACAGCTTAAGTATAAATCAATAAGAGAATGAATTAATACATTTTAAATACAAGGTTTTGAAAAAACTAATGATATATTTAAGAGTCTTTAAAAATAAGCCCAAATTATACTTTAGTCAGAGATAAGGTTTTACTGGGGCTCGAATTCATGATCTCTATAAGACTTCAAAAAGTGTATGGTCACTCCAAAAGCTTTATTCTTATTAAATATAAATATTTCCTGTTCCTATGTTCAAAATACAGTCGTCACAAGATATTCCTTAGACAAAACTTACATTTTTTATATTATTCAATCCTTATCCGTGCATAAAAAATTTCTCGGATAATCTATTGATCCAAAAATTCTTCAAAATATGATTAAAAATATATCTTTTATCCGGGAAGATAAAACCAAATATTTTTAACTACATTATGATTAATTCGATTTATATCTTCTTTTATCTCATAATAAGTTGAACATTTTTATCCGAAAACTATCCCACACTTCAATCCTTATGTAATTGAGTCTTTATTACATAATTACACCATCGGATAATTTTCGGATAGAGAAATATTTTTTAAATATGGATAAATGAATGAATAAGTTGAACATTTTTATCCGAAAACTATCCGACACTTCAATCCTTATGTAATTGAGTCTTTCTAACATAATTGAGCCATCGGATAATTTTCGGATACAGAAATATTTTTTTAAATATGGATAAATGAATAAATAAGTTGAAAATTTGTATCCGAAAACTATCCGAGTCTAAAATCCTTATGTAATTGAGTCTTTCTTACATAATTGAGTAATCGGATAATTTTCGGATAGAGAAATATTTTAATATGAGAAATATTTTGAATATGATTATACGACACTTTAATCCTTTTATAATTGAGCCTTTCTTACATAATTGAGCCATCGGATAATTTTCGGAGAGAGAAATATTTTTTAAATATGAATAAAAATGAACAATTTGTAAAATAAAAAACAGTTGGTCCTCCGGATAAGTACAAAAATTACTATCCATGAATGGATAATGCCACTGACAAATATTATATCTAATATTCCAGCCATTATTTGAATATAGTCGAAACTTCGAATAGAAGATTTTTAAATGTATAAAAGAACCCGATTAATTCTAAAAAACGGGAAACTTATGAAGAAAGCTATAATTTGAAGAACAATGACATCTAAGGTCACTGGCTAATTGTACTTGACTTTTATGTGTTTTTGTATAAATATCCATTGGCTATGAATACTAGTTACTTGGAAAATAAAAATAAATCATTAGGAAACAATATTTTCGGATAAAATTGAAGTTACTATCCATGATTTGTGAAACTTTTTATTCAAATGAAGAATGATGGGAAAAAATTATATCAAAAGTATTTTTTTATTTGAAGAATTTTTAACTCGGATAAAATAAAACTGATTATCCGTGAACTTTGTTTGCTTCTTTAATGGGTATTTATTGGTAACAAACACTTTTTACTGGAGAAATACATACACATTCATGAAAAATATTTTGTTAGGATAAATCAAACTTATTATCCGTCACTTTTTTCATTATAAATTAACACTTTATTTGTGAAATACACAAATTCTTCATGAAAAATATTTTTTAAAATCAATTATTATCCACGAATTTTCGTAACTCTATTCAAAGACAAACGACTAAGATAAATTCTTTCGGAAAAATGCACATATTTCCAAAATATTTACTCCAAATAATACCAAAGCTATTATCCTTAAGTTTTTTTTGTATCTTTTTTCTCTGGATGTAGTTTGTAAACAGAATTTTTTTGGTAAAAATAGAGGAGTTTCTCACAAATCTAGAATCTAGTTATTGTCGGATAAAATTAGGATAATTGGTCCTGAAGTTTTTTAACCCTTCATTCAAATGGCAAACTATAAAGAAACATTTGTTTGAAAAAATAAATGTATTTGGATAATATTGACCTTGAATAAAATGAATTTTACTATACAAGACTTGTATGCTTCTAATACGACTATCAATAAAGCTCATGTGCACGATTGCAAGATTGTTATCCTTGAAGTTGTTTGACCCTTCTTTTAAATGACTAATGATTAAGAAACATTTATTTGAAAAAATAAATGTATTTGGAGAATATTCCCCTAGGATAAAATGAAATTTATTATCCGAGACTTTTGTATCTTTCTTATACGACTATATACATAGACCATGAGCACTATTACTTAAATCTTTCGTTCGTATAAAATCAAGATTATTATCCTTGAAGTCTTGTAACCTTTCATTTAAGTGTTAATGTATGTGAAGAATATTTACTTCGGATAAAAGTAAATTTATTATCCGTGTCTTGTTTCTGCTTCTAAATAGATTTTAATTTTGTTTATCACTAATTCTTATTGAAAGTGTTTATCTGCACAATCAGTTTCAGCTTATATCCGCAAAAAATAAAAATAAAACAAAATGCCAAATGCGTCATAAAATTTCAAATCATATGCACACAATAAAAAATTATCTTATCGTGGATTATACAAATCCTTTTCTAACGAACGACCAATATTCTGCGAGACTATAATAATAAAGCCTCATATCCTTAAAGGAACTTGTTATAATCACAGCATTCCTTTTTATTGCGACCTCGTCTGATGCTCATAATTTTCTTTCATATATGACTCATTGTTTTTGTCCATTTTGACACACTTCTAATATCATATATGTTTGCAACCCAACTAACTGACTCATAAATACAGCAAGTTCGTAGGTGTTAACGACATGTTTTTGAAATCATTAAAAAATCCATATTTTGCCAGGAGCACTTTCTCTAGGTCAAAACAAGGCCATGAGACCATCACGTTGCCAATTTTTATTTTCTTTAACTTCTCATTTTGTATATGGACAACTTAGTTAAACTGTGAACACAGAGGGCCAGTATTTTTTTTGGACGACAATAAAAAATAAAATAAAACAAAAAAGAGTAAATGTCACACAATGACCCAAATTAAGAAATGTAATTGCTTCTGCTGCGCCGGCCGCCGCCATCAGCCTATATTTAAACCTTCACAAAACAAAAGCAAAGAAGGAGGAGGGGGTTTTGTTGTTTGTGTCCCGCTCCCAACCATCGATGCGGACGACGAGCGACGGACGCTTCAACCTCCATCCGACGAATTTGTGTGCAACTTACTTGGCTCTGAGTCAGACGCAGTAATTGAAATTCAAAAATTAACCTAAACCGCAATGGATACGATCATATCCATGGATCGTTTGTCTGTTGGCTGTTGAGGTGACTCTATTCTTCCACCTGGGAATACTATTGAACTTCTTATATCTGCTGAAAATTCAAATCACGCGCGTTGAAATGTAAATAGTGTGACTGTTTGAAAAAAAAATACAACAACAACAGCAGCAAGAAATCGAAAACCCGGCAAACTTAAAGCTCATAATATGGTGACCATCCTTACTATTTCTTATCCATTTTGTTTTCTTTCTGATTTAAAAAAAAAGAATCACTTCTACCCAACACAGATAAGATTCTAAAAGGCTGCCCAGTAGACAATTTTTGGACCTACCTTTATGAATTTAAATTTTAGCGAATTAATAAGTAACGGATAATTTTTTTAATATTTGTTGATTTTTGAACATGCTATCAAAATATCTAAAGAGCCTTAAATAATAAATATCTGCAATTAAGTAGAATATGGTCACCCTATCCATATGGGCGGTGATAGATTCTCGTAGATTCAACTAAAATCTAAAAAAAGAGTGCAAATGTTATTTCTTCAGGATTAGTAACCAACAAATTTCCTATGCAAACAATGTATCTAGTGAATTCATTGAATGTGCTATGAATTTTAATTCAAATACTCAGTGTATTTATGCGGTTTTTAAACGATTTTTTTTTGGTTCGGATAGCAGAAAACAATGACAGAAGAGATAGAAGGAAAAATCTTCTTCGATGGACGTTGAGGACGAGGACATTACTATTTGTCTCGAGAACAGGACGTTACCTTTCTCTGTCCCATCTTACCATCTTACCATTTTTTCTTTTTATTATTTCTTGATATTTTGTTTTTACTGGGACACTTGTATTTCGAGCCGGTTGCCTTTTTTCGGGGTGAAGTGTATTCGGTGTGTGTGTGCATATAGTTGAAATAGAAAATATCTAGATTCTTAATGTTTTATGGGTCGAATTGTACATTTTTGCTCTCTTCTCCGATAGTGTGACACTAAAAAAGAAGAAATGGAAACAAACAGAAAAAAATATGTGAAAGAACTTTTGGTCATTTGTATTTCTGTCAGATATGTTTCTACAATTGTAGTTCTTGAGTTGTCATTTGAAAAAAAAAAAAAAAAACAACAGCATACAAAATGAATGAGCTTACTGCTGGGATTTAGTTCTGTCTTTGGTCATAATAGTATTAGTTTGCTGATTTATTCTCTTGATGAATCATTATTATTCAGGCGATGGAAAGACAAGTAGAATGAAACATTTAGTAGAAATCACGTCTTCGTCGTCGTAGTGGTATAAGACTATTTTATGAAAGAGGATGAATTTTTCCGCATTCATTAAAACTAATATGCTGAGGAAATTGTTGACTATTCGAGAACTTTCACTGAATACAAATATGATCAAAATGTAACCTTATATTTTTCGAAAAAAAAGAAAGGAAAATAGAGTTTTTCCGAAAGATTTTTTCAATGTGGTTATATACATTTAAGAAACTTGCTGTCATAAAACGTTATCCGAAACATTTTTATACCTTAATACTTTACTCGAATAAATAAACAAATAAAATGTAACTTAATCTTTAAACGGATAAGGACTTTATATGTTGTAGTTGTTTATCCGAATTTGTAATTCAAATCAAATTAGCAAATTTAAGAGACTAGCTGTCAGAAGACGTTGCACGAGACATTTTTGCAACTCAATTCATATGTTGAATCAGAAAACGAAAAAAGTATAATTCTATCTTTAGACGGATAAGGGCTTTATAGACTGTAGTTGTTTATCCGAAACTGTATTTCAATAAAAATTTAGAAACTTAACAAACTAACAAGTAAAAGACGTTGCACGAGACACTTTTGCAACTTAATTCATAAGTTGAATCAAAGAACGAACAAAATATACATCTATCTTTAGACGGATAAGGACTTTTTAGGCTGTATTAGTTTATCCGAGACGTCATTCCAAATAAGATTAAGAAATTGAAGAAACAAGGTTCCAGAATACGTTACAAGAGACATTTTTGCAACGCAATTCATAAGTTGAACCAACACGCGAACAAATTATTACTATCCTTAGATGGATGTGGATTTTATAGGCTGTAGTTGTTTATCCGAAAACAGATTTCAAAGTTTCAAAAATTAAGAAATTGAAGAAAATAAATTTCAAAATTCTTGCAACTCAATTTATAATTCGAATTAAAATATAAATCTATATTAAGACGGATAAAGACTTCATCGGGCATAATTGTTTATCCGAAACTGGTTTTAGAGGCGAATAGATAAATTTAAGACACTAGATGGCACAAGAAATTATATGTTACATTTTTGAACCCAATTCTTTAGTTCAATAAACAAAACGAACCATTACACGGTTAAGCACTATTTAGGGCTTGATTTTTATTCGGAACTTTTTTCAAGACGACGAATATAAATATTTTAGAAGATATGCATAACATTTTTCCAACTCAGTTCATTATTTTAATGAAAGAATAGACAGATAGATGGATAATGACAATTCAGGGTGATCTAGCTGTTATCCGAATCATTTTTACAACATTTTTGCTACTCAAATCAATAGTTCAATAAATAATGCGCAAAAAGTGTAATCATAGCTTTTGACGGATTCGGCCTAATTGTTTATCCGAAACATTGTTTCAAAACGGGTAGAAAAATGGAAGAATCAGCTGGCAAAACACTTTATCCGAAACATTTGTAAAGCTACATACTTTATTCAAATAAACAAACGAACGAAATATAATTCTATTTTTTTACGGATAAAGACTTTATGGAAAATATGCTGATGACATTTTTGACTATTGAAGAACTTGCGCAGAATATAAATATGATTACAATTTAATCCCATATTTATCGAAAATTGTAAAATGTATTCAAAGGTTCTCAATAGAGTATTTTCAATTTTTTTTTTAAGGTGGATAAAGTAATTTAATTAGTTTTTATAAGGTATTATTCAAGCCATTTTTATTAACAAATACTTTAGTTTAATTAAGAAACGAACGAACCTCAAGATGGGTGAGGACTTTAAAGGTCGGAGTTGTTTATCCGAAAACGATTTTCTTTGTGAATACAAAAATATAAGGGAATAGCTTTGAATGACGTTATAAGAAACATGTTCGCAATTCAACTAAGGGTATGGATAATACAATATATTTATTTATCGAGAAAACAAAATGTTTCAAAGCGCGTAAAAAAACTTTGAGGATTTTGATGTCGAAAGACGTTATCCGAAATACTTTTGTAACTCAGTTCATCATCAATGATTAAAACGAAGAAAATCTATTCTTTTCTTAAGAAAATAGGGTTAGTTATTTATTCAAAAAAATAGGGCTTAGTTATTTATTCAAAAATTGTGTTATGGTTCCTAAATAAACTTGATTTACTGCATGTCAAATGACATTATCCGCAATATTCGTGCAAAATAAAACTAAATTTAAATCAACTAGACGAATCAAAATTTATGAAAAAAGTTGTCCGTAACATTTTTGCAACAAAATTTATTAATTAAATCAACTAATCCAAATAAATATAGCCATACTTTTAGACGGATAAAGACTTATTTATTGCTTGGGTATTTATCCGAAACATTATTTCAAGGCGGATAACTGTATAAAAATATTAGTCATTTAAAGATGTTGTACGAGATAAATTTAAAGCTCAATTCTTTAGTTCTATAAACAAAATGTAACCCTTCTTTTAAAAATATTAGGATTAATTCTTATCCGAGGCATTATTTAAAGCCGGATAAATAAATTTAAGAGCTTAACTGCCAGAAGACTTTATCCGAAACGTTCTTGTAATTCAATTAATACGATTGTATATTCTGAACTCTAATGTTGCTTCGTTAGCATAAACGCTTGTCGCTGCAATAAATTGTGTGCGCTGGCTGTATTGTTTTTATATATTACGTTGTTGGTTGTGTATTAATAATACCAATAAAATTCAGAATTTTCTTAACAAAGTTTGTAAATAAATTAAGTTGCATAGAAAATCTTAGTTTTTCATTTGGCTGTATATTTTCTTTGGAACGTTATCCGAATGCAAATTCTTTTATCCGGATGTATTCCAACAATCCCTAATACGATATATCCAATATAATGTCAGCTTCAATAATTCAAGTGATGTATTTTCCTACTCTCAATGAAAATTTTTGATGTTTCATCTAAATAACTAAAAAGAAAATAAGTTCACAATAAGGACGAGTCTTGAATCATGTACAAAAATATGTCTAATAATAAGATTATTCTAATTTAAGAATAATTAAAAAACAAAAAAAAAAATATCTTCGATACTAAGTACATACCTCTTCATACTTCTTTGTAATACAAAAAAAAAGAAGAAAATTGAAGACAAAATTCCGTATCAGCTTTTATGTATCTATCTAAGAAGCACGTTTTGCTTTAGACACAAACGGTCAACAGTCCCTCATTATAGAAAATACGATATATACAAGCTGAAGAATACAAAAAAAAAAATCGATGCAACATTAAAAGAAAGAAAATAAATCTCCTTAATCAACCGAGGGAGAACACTTAAGACAGACAGGACGATCCTACTTCATCTATACAACAATGTCGCATAGAAACCTTTTCAAGATGGTATGCGGTATTTATTTCGTCTATAACCTTATTTTCATGAACCTCTCTACCTATCCCCCATTCTGCTCCTTCTCCATTCCAATTTTTATATAAAAGTCTGCGAATATGAGTGTTCTGATGATATTTGATATTGAAGGTTATTAAAGAAACGCAACGTCATAAAAATATGTTATGCATGTGACGGGGAGAAGAATGGACGGAACTTGATTTTCTGATTTTTTTTTCTTGTTTTCATTTTAATATCATTCAGGTTCCTTACATCAATTTAGAATGCAAAAAGGCAGGATGTCCGAGAATTGGTTTCCGATACATTTTTTTCTTCTTCGAATTGTTGTGTTGATTTTGCTTTCGAGGAAATTGTTATAGTTGGAAGTTCTGGAATTTCCTTCCGGTGTTAAACAGTGAAAGCATGTCGACAGGATGTCACATGCCTTAGGGGAAACATGTGTTACCATATTGCGGAACTTTAACCAAAGTGTTCATGAAAATCCATTAATTTTAGTGCTGGATTTCTACGAACGTCGTCATTATGTTCAACACTAAAATGTTTATGGTTTTGATTGAAAATAAAACACATAAGCATTTCATGGCGAACACCTAGGGTTTTTAGGGACGCTGTACAAGTCGTAACAAAAGCAAATCCATTGTGAACTTACTCAGAACACTGTAACAAATTTATTCCACTGGAAAATTAGTATATTGAAATAAATTATACAAAAATCAAGGATTCCCAAACCAATCAATAAAAGACGACTGGAAGAATCTTAAGACAACGCTTGCCCAATGTTCTGCTGCGTTGGACTCCTAATTGAGAGAAATGGGTAGCTTTGAACATCGATCTATTGCCATGCAAATTGACCTGGAATCCGTTTAAGAAAATTCCTAAGATCTTCAGGCGACGATTGATGTGATTGTGGATGAAATCCGTTAATCCAACTCGGTGGCATGACGTTATCTAAATGGATCGACAATCCTTCGGCAAATTGAACACCTAATTCGGAAACCAACACTAGACAGCCTGCTTACAACTGGAGTTTTGAAAGTTTTTTTTTTTAAATTTTTCTTATTCTAGGTTTCAAAACACCCAAAGTAATGTTAACCTCCCTAGTGTATTTCATAAATCTCTGCATCTAAACACCCTAATACATCTCAACCTAGCTCCCAAAACGTTCCGAGAAATGTTAACCCCTAATTCAGCTAAATCAACTTAATTATGCTTAAAAATGCTCTTCAACACCCTCTCTTCCCCTAAAAAAAATCTTCGGTCTATCTGTATCTCAAGAAGATTTCCCTCAGTTATGGAAGACCTTTTGACGTGACGTTACAAACTATCGTCCAATTGCTAAACTTTCAAATACTCCCAAACAAAATGGTATGAAATTTTAAGTTTTTCATTTTACCTAGAAAACACGGCTTTGTCAAAGGTATTTCCACAAAGACTAACCTCCTTTAATTCGTATCCTTTAGTCTCTCAGCCTTCGAGAACGGAAAGGAAGTCGACATTGTCTCAACCGATTTCGGTAAAGCATTTGACAAAATTTCTCATAAGGATATTCTATTCAGACTGTCCACCCTTGGGCTTGAACCTATCTTCATAAGATGGATTTCTTCTTACTTGAAAAACCGTAACTACAAAGTTCGATTCAGATCTACTTTTTCTGAAGATTTCTTAGTAACCGGGTCCGGGGTACCACAAGGCAGCGATTTAGATCCTCTCCTTTTTATATGATCTTCAAATAATCCTACATTTCACTATACGCCGACGGTACCAAGTTTTTCAAGGCTATTTTCTCTAGACATGATACTACCCTTTTACAACTTGATCTCAGCAGTTCTTCTGTCTGGTGTCTGAAAAATTGTTTATAGCTTAATATTTTCAAATGTCAGTTAATCACTTTTTCACGAAAACGCAGTCAATCTACTCCCCATCTCTACCTTCTACAATATCAACCCATATCCACTGCGGAGTCAATTCGCGACCTTGCTGTTTTACTTGATAGAGAGCTCAACTTTCTCACACATATTTATGAGATTATACCTTAAGCAAAATCTGCATTAGTTTTAGTAAAACAATGGTCCAAAAAATTCTCTGAACCCTACGTGACTCAACCTTTATACCTACCAAGTATGGTAATTGGTAAATGACTAATATTTGCCACCCTCCTCTTTGAACCCATTTTGTTAAAATGGATTTCTTCTAGTTACCACAGTGTCTCCTCTAGTCCTTTAGCTCTTGATTAGCTGCCTGCTGTGTCCCTCAAGGCAGCCACATGGGTCCACTTCTCTTCATTTTTGCTATTTACGATATTTAAATGATCATGCAACATTCCCATGTACTCCGCCTATATCAAGTTTTTCAAGACCATTTCTTCGACACATGACTCTCTTCCTTTACTCAAGAATTTCAGAAATTTTTCAGTAAGGTGTCTTAAAATCAGCTTAAAGCTAAAGATTGCCAAGTGCGAAACCAAGTATTTCTCCAATCGGGCAAATGAAATCTGTGGAAAATCAGTTTTGTCTTTCTTTCTTTTTGAATTTTTTTTTAACTGAAAAGTTAAATAAGCCGTGTAAAATTTGTGTTTTTCTGAAAGATTAAAATAAATTAAGGTCAAGATGAAAAAGGTATTATGCATAAGTACAATGTATATGTACATACATAAACCAAACAAAAGCAGGTTGTTTTCGGGCAATATTGTGTTTCCTAAAAAAAAAAAAACAATAGACCAAAAAGGCAAAGCAAATACCAGCTAATGACACAATCATATTGTGCAGGATTTATTCTGAAAGGGAAAAGATATGTACAACAATGAAATCCCTTAACAAAGAAGTTTCTTTTTTTTTTGTGTGTTCTTCTAAGGACTCAGGGGATAAGTGACACGAGGCTAAAATCATTGTCCAGAAATTTCATTCAACAGCTATTTAATGAAAAAAAGGGTAAAGATTTTTTTCTCTATATTTCATTTGCATCAAGCTTTGTATGTTTTTATTTGATTGAAGAGTTGTGTGTCCTTCCAAGAATTGAAATTGAGAAAAAATATCTTCTTTGAAGCCTATTGCAGGTATATTATCAATGATTGCTTAGCAATCTTCTTCTTCCTTTGTTTCGGCGCTGTTATGATCTCGATGTCGAGGGGATCATAACTCTCCCACGTATCTGCTTCACACTAGTGATCCGCCTGTGGGGTTCGCCGGGTTGACCTCAGAAATCGGCGGCAAGCCTCCCGGTTTTGTATTGTTCCATTTCTGAGGCCAACTGAATGCAGGTGTTTTTGCATTTGTTTGTACCAGGAGTGTTTAGGCCTACCTTTCTTTTTATTCCGAATTGGAACGTTGTATGATATTGCCTTTTTGACGGGGTTCTCAGGATCTCTCCTTTGAACATGGCAATGATTGCTTAGCAATACCTAAGAAAATTAATCTTAAAAGCATAGTTGGTTCTCAGGGAATGCCATACAGTAGGTAAGGTCATTTACGAAGAAAACAAACAAAAGTGGTCCTTGATGGCTTCCTTGAGGAACCCCCGATAAATTATGAATTACCTTGGTATATCCAATTTTCGCAAAACTCTGTTCGTTCTTTAATATTGATCTGAAGTTTTAAATGTTGTGGGTATATAAGGCAGTCCTGCTTTTCTTTGAGAATAAGAAATTAACACAAATTCAACTTTGGTTATTTAAAACAAAATTTATTTTAAAATTTTGATGAATTTTATATCAACCTCACACAAATACTATTCAATTTTTTACATCATATCATGTGGTACTCGAACATGCAAAACCTATAATATAACAATGAATTGCAATGTGTCTCATTGCCTTGAACTCTTGAATTGATATTATTCCAATTATTTCATTGATTATTCAAAAACAACAATCAAGCCCATGGTAGCGTATAGGTGATATACAGGGTGGTGCATAAGTAACGATATGACTGTTTTTTAATGAGTAACTTTTTTCTTACTTATTTTATTTCATTTTATTCAACTTTTAGATTTAATAAAATTTAAATAATACGATAATAATGTAAGAAAATAATAATTAGATTAACTGTCGTAAATTTGCGTGAACAAAAAGAAATAGCGTGCTTGTTTTTTTTTAATATTCCCTTGTAATTTTAACTTGATAGTCAAGTTAGCAAAAATAGAGTGAAATGAACACAAAAAAGAATAAAAGTTGCGTTAAATATTGTCGTAAAAATGTTGTAGAAACAAAATTTTTGTCGAGCTTGTAATACGAACTTGACAGTCAATTTAGCACTACTACCCCTAAAACTAGAGTACAAACAACTCAAAAAAGAAAAAGGATTGTCTAAATGAGTGTCGTAAATTTGTCGTTAAAATGTTGTAAAATCAAGCATTTTGTCGTTGTTTTAATGCTAACTTCACAGTCAAGTTAGCACAACCACTCGCAAAAATAGAGTGAAATTAACTCGAAAAAGGGTTGTGCTAATGACTGTTGTAAATTTGTCGTAAAAATTCTGAAAAGCAAAAATTTGGTCACGCTTGTATTTTTAATAATTTAACAGTCAAGTTAGTACTATAACCCCTAAAAATAGAGTAAAATAACTCGAAAAAGAAAAAGGATTTACTTAAAGATTGTCAAAAATTTTTTGTTAAAATGTTGTAAAACCAAACATTTTGTCACGCTTGGAATGCTAACTTGACAGTTAACTTAGCACTGTCACCTCTAAAAATTGAGTAAAATTAACTCGAAAATGAAAAAGGGTTATATTAATGACTGTCGTAAATTTGTCGTAAAATGTCGTTCAAGCAAACAATTTTTTCGAGCTTGTAAAGCTAGCACTACAACAGAAGAGGAGGCTAAAAGATCCTAAAAAACTGGAAAGAACTTCGAAAACTGTGACAGGCTAAACTATTACTTGGGAACCTAAGATATAGTAAAAGGTGTCCTCACAGGGCCATTGTTGTAAACTAAGAAGATACTTGAGTATTCTTGGCCTAGAAACACAGTCCCATATTGTATATTCTGCAGTACTCACAAGGAAACGCCGGACCACATACTAGGCAGATGCGAAGGACTAATTATGCATAAAAAATAAGTACTTGGGACGTTACCCAGTATAAGAGAGTGACTATCTTCTCTGATATTACTCGAAATAATCAATTTTCTTTAAGGGATAGACTTGGAGGAAGGGTTAGCAAGAGCAACTCATCTAGCTCTGGATGGGGGCAAAATATATCTTTCAGTCGCAGTGCAATAAAATAAAACTTCCCAATATTCATTCATTAGCACTTCCAACCCTCAAGATCGGGTAAAATTAACTCGAAGAACCTTGTGAATAATGGTCGTAAATATGTCGTAAAATAAATCAAATTGTTGGGTCTTTAAAAAAAAATATAAAAAGTCTCCGAAATTTAACTTTCCTTTAAATTCAGCACTACGATAAGAATAATATTTCTTCTAACTAAGTTTGAATTTGTTTAAAAAATTGACGCTAGACGTTTTTGAATAATTTCCGTCGTAAAATAATTTGTCGAACATTTAAATGTGACGAAAATCCCTTTAATAGCATTTTCCTTTAAAATTCATCCATAATTATCGTCTATCAAGTTGCAGAAATAGTTTTATAAATTTGGACAACTGTGAAGGTACACGATTTTTTTGGTATTAAATTATTTGTCAAAAAAAAAATCTCATAACTCTTATTATGCGTCCACCCTGTACATTTTATAATATTATAACGGTATGTATTTTCATTTCAGCTGTTTCACAATAATTTTGTATAATTTATTTAAAAATTCACTTCGTAGTTGAAAACTGTTGCTACTGTCTGTCCGTCCAGACTATTTTAACCTTCACAATGAAAATGACCTCAATATAGCCTGCCAATGAATACCTAGGTACTTCGGATACTATTTTTTTTTGAGTCGATCAGCGTTGTGTATTTTTTCAACTAATCAGCGTTCAATAAAAAAAAATAGGAAAACAATATTCAAATTGCATAACAAGGGTTGGTTTAAAGAAAAGAAAGGAATTTAAGCCTATTAACAAAAATTAAATACAAACTTGTCCTAATGAACAATAAAGGGGTTGGGGGCTAATAGGTGTGTTTTATCTTAATTTTATGATGATGTATTAATTTGAAATAATAAAATCACCAATGTCATCTTCGAAAATTGTTGTTTTTTGTGAGTTTTTTAGGTCAAAAACGGGCAATTAGTATTGTTTTCCAAATTAAAGACATGCACTTAATGTTTCTTTTTCTTTATTTTTTTCTCCTTCATTAACTCCCTCGAATTCTCATTAATCCAATTATCTCTGAACGAACACGATGGACAGTGATTGTTGTAAATTATATATCTAAAATACTTAGTGGGAGAATTGTGTGGCAGGTAAACATTATAGGGTGTATATTGTGTGGTTACAACGATAGCTAATTAGAACATATTTATGGACAAACGAAGGTTATTGTGAGAGAATATTGTGTAGCACGATTGTATCTAATTAACACGATAAATGTTTGAAAATCATCACATCATTCCTTCGGTTGTTTGTTTGTGTTGTTTTAAGTGAAGTTAATAAACGAATATACTTTACGTAATTTTAAAATTATTACTTTTCGTTTTATTTTTAGGAACTGAAAGTTGTTAAGTGATATAGACAGCAGTTGTTGCTAATGGTAGAGCTTACAACTTATTTTTTTTATTTTGCAATTAGCAAGTAAGTGGTTCACTTTGGTGATAACCGAGTTTGTCTACCTGTGTCAAGTTATTAAATATTGATTTTATGTATAAAGTATCTTCGTTGGAAATCACTTTTTCATAAATAAACACAAAATATCGTGAATTTGATAGTTACTCGTATAGTGTTTGTTTGAAGACATTTTATGTTATAAGTGATTTAAAAAAAAAAACAGAAAGAATAGACGCCAATGTATGCGATTTATAAAGGGTGTTTTAGTTGGTGCGGGTAGATTTTGGCGGCCATGTTGTTTTGGAAATATCTGTCAAATCTCTTTTTAATTATTCGGTTTCTGATGCCAAATGTGAACTGCACATCCAAATGATAAAACTTTAATATCAAAATCGACTCGTCAATCAATCAGCCTTTCTCATACGTCTATAATGCAAGATGGGCCGAGAATATCGACGTGGTCCATAAAATTGTATAGCAGAACCCGAGGCAGTCGATTCATCGTCGTGCACATAAACTCAGCCTTTCAAAAATATTCAACTTTTCGAATCTTACCTCGGGACTTGGACCTATATCCGTACAAGATCCAACTGACCCAGGAGCTCAAACAAGTCTTTGAAAGGTTAACAATTTTTCCGAGATAGATGAACTACTTAACTACTTCGAAGTTGTTTCTATCAAACGGGACGTTTTGTCAAATTCGGTCGAAACATGTTTGTTGGGCAGATTTGTTAAAAATAGCGCCCTCGGGATTAACGTTTACCTTGCGCACCATCTGCTATAGAACGAGATTGAAGAAGTCATATAATAGGGCAAATCCCTGCCGGAATCCTGTGCTTATTTGGAAAAGTTCGAAAGAGCTATTCCCCTAGTTGAATGTTGAACCGTGTATTTTCCAATATCAAGCCACACAGTTGAATCAGTTTTTCCGGGATCTCGACTTCGGGGGTCGCGGTCGTCATATAGAGATCCGGATGAGGATGACGAATGCTATCATACTCGTATGTGGCTTTCAAGTCGATACAAAATTTTGAGTCTTGACTTTAAATTCTATAGTTTTTTTTTTCAAGACTTCCATCAATGTAAAGATTTGGTCTTTGCTCGATTTGGCGGGCCGGAAGCTAGACTGGTACTTGCCGATCATAGTGATGCAGAATGGATTAAGATGCTCATACAAAAACTTTGGCTAGGATCTTATATACAACGTTTGGAAGGGATATAACTTGATAGTTTTTTTAGGACATACGTTAAAAATACAACGACTTTATAATTGAAACACGCGTCGCATTTTTTCTAGAGTGTATGGAGTTGATAGTGAAGTCATCGGGCTTATTTTCTTCCAAGTATTTTTGTGAAAAGTTTCAATCTAACATAAAATTATGATAACGGAAAGATCGAAAAAGATTATTTCGTCATACCGCCCTGCAGTCGGTTCGTCTGTTTATCAATTCGTGTTAGACTAAGAGCCCACAGCAATATTTGGGTGTGATTGATAACAAAAAATAATTAGAATAATTAGATAGGCCTTTAGTAGTTATTTACAAATGTGAACGTCCTGCATGCGCTAGTGGCAGCAAAAGTGAAGAGTGCATCAGATATGCAGTTCTTTCCAAAGTCTAAAAAATTGTGAAAAAATTTGCCATATAACTTCAAAATGAAGAGCTAAGTGCCCTGATTGCAAATATCGAGGTCCAAGACGTTTTGAAGGCGGTCTTCTTCGTGCAAGAAGTACGCTATTCTTATCGCGTCTTGCAGGCAATAGGCTGTCTGCAAAACGTCTTACAATTCGATACATTCAATCAGGGGGATTAACTCTACATTTTGGCAAAGTTGTTATCACAATTATTAAGACTTGGAAAGAATTGCATATATGATTCACTTTTATACACTATAGCTCCCACTAGAGCATCCAAGACGTTCACATTTGTAAATAACTACTAAAGGCCTATCTAATGATGTTAATTATTTTTTGTTATCAATCACACCCAAAAATTGCTGTGGGCTCTTAGTCTAACACGAATTGATAAACAGACGAACCGACTGCAGGACGGTATGACGAAATAATCTTTTTCTTGAAATATATTATGCGATCCAGTAGCCATTGAAACATATGCAGACCGCTTAGAATTACAAGAAAAATGATGATTATGTCTAAGAATAGTTGAGCAGTTTTTTTTTATAAATTGAATTGGTAAAAATACCAGTTTTTAATATTTGTCAATCATCAATTGATAAATTTACAGTCGGCATAGAAATGATCAACTCGTTAAATTAAAATTTTGGCACAAAATTGTAAAGCTTACCGAATGCCCCCAGCCTACTCGACAGAACCCTACGAAGCTTCAGCAATTGCACAAGAATATTCAAGCTAAACAACCCCGGTTAAAAAATCAATTTTGCAACGTAAAATTGATAATTGAAGATATAATGGTAAAATGAAACGATGCATATCTGAAAATTATTGAAGATCGAGAAACATAATTTCGATGGAAGTTGAACCACTTGAAATTGATTACTTAGTTGAACTTTCAAAATGTTGGCAAATGAACTTTTCTCTTCATCTTTTCAATTAGCCAAATCTTGTCTCTAGAAGGACGAGCTTAATGTCTCTTTTTCTTGAAGGCTTTTTTTGGCAGTTAGCTGGGTATGAACTCCTATCTTCGCTATTTTGCGAATGTGAACGACCATATATATTTCGATTTCATCCTTTAATATTATCTCAGACGTTGATACCACAGGTTAAGGAGTTTGAAAAAGTATCATATAAATATTTATATTGAGAGTTTCATAAATATTGGAGCGAAGTCGACCGAAAACTCCAGCTAAGTTCAAGTTTTAGTCAACCCAAAGTCCAATATTTAATTAACGATTTCATGTCGACGTCTCAGTAGGTTATGTTTCGATGTTCATTTGGCTTTAAGACATAATTTTTGGGTTTTAAGTCATTATTCATTTGATTTTGGAGATTGATAGATGAGTTTTTAAGACTTAAATCGATTCCTAATAGAACAGGATACCGTCTGAGAAGCATGTTTATGAAATAATGAATGTACTAGCAGAAGAGTGTTGGGCCAAGAACACTTCCTTGTGGCACCCGCATTACTTTACTGGGTAATGAAAGTTAAACGGCTGCACAAACGGCGGCGTAATAATTGTAATCAGTGCAACAACTTGCTTTCGTAAAAATTACTCGACAATTTAACACATTTTTTCGGCTTGATTATTGGATCCAAAAAGGTGTGAAGTTTCTTTTTGTGGTATTCGAATATTCTAATACAAAAGCTATGCAAAGAAAGAAGTCTCGAAAAAGTTTGGAAACATTTTAAAACTACTATCTGATCCAACAACTTTGGCATTCGAATTTGAAAGCAACAATTCCGAAGAGTTTCGAATAAAACTAAGGATGTTGCTGAAGCTTAAGTCCTATACTTTTCCTTGTGCTTCGTGATCATATGAAGAGGTCTTACAAGATTAAGGGAAGACTATAATTTCTTGTGCATCGTTACTTTCCCCAAATATCGTGGAAGTCTTCAATTATTGATGATTAACAAATTTCGTGTTTACTGCAACACTTGAAAGTGCATTGGACTACCATGCCAAATTTCTCTGATATTTTTTATTTCTTAGTTTTATTTTATAAAATTCAATTTTTTAAGATTTTTAAGATGGAAAGACAGGCATTATTATTAGTGTACGAAATATCGTCGTAAATCCTAATAGTTTAAACAAAAAACTCTTTACATATGTATGTACTTAATTTAGCCAATTACTGCGCACAACATTTCTTCAAGTCCACTGAATTCCAAAAACCTGTTGCTATCTACAGGTACACAAACACATACAGAATATAGAGACTGCAGACGAATATCCAGACACAAAAAATAAAAACAACAATAAAAGACACGAAACAAAATTAAATAACTAAAAATTCAACAAGAAAATAAAACGTAACATAGGATGGAAGAACCTTTGTTGGGAGCTGCATCATTTCTTCAGCTCCATCACCACCAACCTTACTGTAGGTACCTTCTGTTTAACTAAAACAAACGAATTGGATCTTGAATCTTGAAGAGACAAAATATGTAGCAGGAGCATTACATTACATTTTGCAACATTTTCTTTGCTAATAAGATACAAGCATCCCAGAGATGCATGGGTGCATCACATCCTCATCCTGCCACCTTGCTATATATATTATGGACTTATAGCGTGTGTATATGTGCCGACTGCTACTCGCTCGATTAAAGGGAGACAACGACGATGACTTTGGGTGTTTCGGATCGTGCTTCATCTTCTTAATCTATCTTCAAGATGATTCTTCTTGGTCTTCTTTTTTTGTTTGAGTTTCTGATGGCGAAGTTGTCGGAGTGCATTTATTGCGCATCTGGCGTTCTTTAAGAGAGCGATCCATGTAGCATAGGGAATACAAATATCCATCTCCCTTACCTTCCATGGAAGGAGTAAAATAAGCTACAAAAAGTAACTTCTATACAGCAATATAAGGGACAATCGATAAGGTTCGAAGAAAAAAAGAACACCAACAGGAGGTCTTCGATTCAGGTTTCTTTCGGACAAGAATCAACTACAACGAATAACAAAAACAAAAATTCTCCAAAGAAAAAAAAGGAGAAAAAGTCGACGACATTATCGGTATGGAAAACCCTAAACCACATGGGGTTTTCTTCGTTCATTTCATTATTTTTGTTTGTATTATTGTTATTAGATTTTTTGTGTTATAGAATTTGCTTTCGGATCTTTGTCGCCGAAGTATATCTTTTCAGAAAGAATTCTTCCATAACTAGAAACTCGGGTTTAATATACTCGGTGAAATATTCGTCTGGAATATTTGATTTGAATAATTGTCTGTCAATAGAAAAACCCGCCAGCAGCCAACACCCCAATCGGCACCGCCACTGCCGCCGCACACTCAATTCCTATGAATATCTTTTACGGTAGACATATGTTTGTACAAAAACATCATTTGAAAGTAGATGTACATATTGACTAAAATGGTATTCACCTTTTTTCAGGCTCTACAATTTAGGGTTCATGGACATCTTCTCAACAACTGTTTTAAGTTTAAATATTTTGTTTTAAAATTTTTCACAGAAGACCTTTAGTTCGTTTATTTTTCTTTAAAATATATTGGTAGATGAAAAGTTCAATTTCTAACCTTTTAGATGAAGATTCAATAGTATTACTTACGTATTTCAAAACTTAACTTGGACGTTTTCGCTAGATTTTTGATAAACAGACATTCATTGTGTCAAAGTTGTTAAAAATAATAAGGGCGTTAGGACTAAAAGGTATCCTTGTAATTCCAATTTTACCAAGAAAAGTGGATTCCATTTAGTGCATGAAAGGGATAACAATAAATGTGCTACCTGCTGCTTCCAAATAAATACCAAGAATAAACTTTTATAGAATATGAGACCATCTCGGCGAACACTCAAATTTCAATGATACCGACCTAGTATTTTTTTATATCATTCGGCACGCACTAAAGGTGCTCCCCTTAAAATAAATTGAGCACACTGCAAACTATAAAGAAAGTTGAAAAGGATTTAGAGGGAGATGCTGATGTACATTGGTTTTGAATGTTTGAATATTGCATTGGGAGGAGGTAAAACATTTCACATTCGTGCAGTGATGGTGAAGAAAGTATCTCTGAACTATAAACAGTACGTCTGAAGTTGGATTCAAGAAATCCAAAATAATATATTTACATTCTAAAATATTGAAACATAGATGTAGGTGATGTCTCCGTCAGAAAGAGGAGCCTTTACTTCGTGTACATCGAACTTGCACAAAATTCATCAAAATAAAAACCACTCAAGTACCCATAGACGTTCTAATTTGGATAAGAATAGGCTAAATCATGAGGCCGACTGAAAAAAGTATGAAGAATAGCTAACAGCAAGAGTTGCAGATGGACAAGGTGCTAAGTTATTTTAAAGACTATCCATTTATCTATCTTAATTTTCTACGAAATTCATACAAACAATAATTCAACCGACGACAGTGTGTACTCAGTGTACTGTGTACTCAAAAACTTTCTATAGAATCGAGATCAACTTAATGAGTTCAACCAATAACTTTTGTAGAACTTTTTTATTTACATGTGCAGGATTCTAATCTTGCACATGCGAATGGAATGTACTTATACTCGCATACTTTTAAATTGTCCGTCAGTGTATTCACATCCCATCCTCTAATTTTACGCTACCGTTCACTAACCATCAACATAATTCTGTACATAAGTACAAGCAGAAAAGTGAGCCTTCCACCAGGTCACCAATATTTAATATTTTTCGACCAAATGGACATTAACTTTATGAAACCAACTAGCAAATTGTATGATTTTTTTTTTCTACGAGTAGTTACATGTGCAGGATTCTGATCTTGCACATATGAAATCTTTTCATAGTTAAAAATTTCCAATGAGTGCAGCGATCTGTCATTTCACAGCATGTATCATATCTCTCCGAAAAGTGAAACCAATCTTTACATCATTTTGAAGAAACAAAGGCAATTGATCTTGATATTTCTAAAGCATTTGATAGGTTCTAGCACGAAGCTCTTCTATCGAAAATGCTTGCACTTGGTATCGATGAGTCTATTCTTCGTTGGACAAGACGTTAATTTTCAGACCGCTCAATACAAGTTTTACTGGACGTTTTCAAGTCTAATATCCATAAGATAAATGCTGGTGTACACCAAGGCTCCGTTTTGTCTCCTATACTCTTCTTTATATTCATAAATAATGTGTTTCTTAAACTTCTCATCCACTTTATTGTATCGCTGTCGACAATATCTTCAGCTTTTCATATTCGTTACCAGACTCACAACTCTGTTTCGGCTGTGGAACTTAATTGGTAGCATATGCTTAGCTCATTAGATTCTTATCTTGGCAGCATTATACAATAGGGAACTAACAACCGCGTGGAATTAAATTCTTCGAATATACCACCAATGCCATTATCCATGAATGGCAGTTGCATCAAAGAAACTGAAAAGCTTTCCATATGTGTCATCTATTATAAAATGATAATGCTTAGGTTTTCTTAGAAAATGGAAGAAATAATTGTCTTCTTCTGATCTTGCTAGGGTCTATAAGGCATACATCCGCCCAAAGCTTAGTATAACTCTCATATCTAAACTGGAGCCCCCATCACTCATTTAAACCTGTTGTATAGAGTTCAGAATAGAGCTTTAAAACCTATAAAAAGAGACACATCCATTACGAAAATTACATTACCTTCGTAATGTCGCCTGTCTTTCACTATTTTATCGCTTTTTTTCTATTTTAACGTAATACTTGTCTGTCTAGGAATGCTCATTAGCTTATCCCTGAGACTTACTTCCGACGTACTGTCAAATATAGAGGTTCTTTCGTTAGCTGCACTACTAGAATGTGGAATACTTTGCATCTCTCGATTTCCCCTCTCATTGTGATGCGCAAACTTTCAAGACCAATATGCATCTACGTCACTTGTTAAAGCCTCTCCACATTATCTAAACGCTCACTTTGCGTTACACGATAACATTATAAAGGAAGTCATAATTCCTTGTATGTATGTACGAGTATTTATTTATTATTAGGCTTAATACAAGCATTACTTAAAACTAGACATAATATTCTTAAATCTAAACTTAAACATAATAAAGGGAGTA
Source organism: Philhelius festivus (assembly GCA_963931855.1). Lineage (NCBI taxonomy): Eukaryota > Metazoa > Arthropoda > Insecta > Diptera > Syrphidae > Philhelius > Philhelius festivus. Next base: position 94,283,268 of record OZ007557.1, read on the forward strand.
AAATTTATTATAATTTATTTTATTTGGCTAGATACAGAATTGAGGTTAACGTCGAAAGAATTAGCGTTTTATTAATTACCATATAATTAAGACTTAATAATAGCTTAAAACTAAAATGGTAAGAAGGATTAGTGGGGGGTTTGGGACAGAATTCTTCTAAGGGATGCAGAATTGAGGGAAAAATCAAAAATATCTTGAACAGAGTTGGCTGAACGTAACAATCTGGAGATTGGGTTGAAGTGTCCGTAGTTGGTGCGGTGTGTAGGGAGGTGAAAAAGGGGGACGGAACGTAAATGACGCGGATTTGTATTGAACATTATTAATTCAAGCAAGGCCGGAGAGTCAATGATACCAGTGATAAGTTGGTGGACGAAAACTATATCGGCGATATGACGACGTTGAGCAAGGGTATGTAGGTTGATCAATTGTAGACGGTCTTCATACGGGGGTAAGATAAAGGGATCGGACCAAGGCAAATTGCGCAAAGCAAAACGAAGAAATCTTCGTTGTACTGCTTCAATTCTATGTGAGTGAGTGATGAGGAAGGGTGACCAAATCTGACTAGCATATTCAAGGATGGGTCTGACAAATGTGACGTATAAAGATCTAGTAACAAACGGATCGTTAAATTCCTTAGACCAACGCTTGATAAGGCCAAGAGAAGAATTAGCTTTCGCAAGTATATGATCGATATGAGAGCGAAAATTTAGCTCTTTATCACATATTACCCCAAGGTCTGTAATTGAGGAAACAATAGGGACAGGTACATTACGGAAATGATAGGTTCGAGGAATTGAAGGTAAGCGTTTACGAGAGAAAGTCATAAACTGACATTTTTTTATATTGAGTTCAAGAAAGTTTTTATTGCACCAAGTAAAGAAAGTGTTTAGGTCATGTTGGAGAAGCGAAGAGTCTTGAGAAGATGCGATTGTTTTGATTATTTTAATGTCGTCGGCATAGATGGATATATCAGAGAAGGAAATGATGTTACTCACGTCATTGATGGCAAGAACAAATAGGATTGGGCCGAGATGGCTGCCTTGAGGAACCCCTGAGGATGCGAAGATTGGATCAGACACCGCGTTTCTAAAAACAACTCTATATGTTCGGCTTACTAAGTATGATTTAGTCCACTCAATAAACCATGTTGGAAAACCAAGAGCTTTCAGTTTTAAATAGATAAATTGGTGACTGATTTTGTCAAAGGCTTTACTAAAATCAGTAGTTATAACATCCACTTCGAGACTTTTTTCTAAAGATATTAGTGTTTTGGAGACAAATTGGATAAGGTTAGTTGTGGTGGACCTACCCTTTAAGAATCCGTGTTGAAATGGGGAAACAATAGATTTACAATGGAAGTAAAGAGAATCGTAAATGATACTTTCAAAGAGCTTGGGTAACGCAGAAAGTTTAGCGATCGGTCGGTAATTAGAGATATCATTCTTACAACCCTTTTTGAAAACGGGAAAGATGAAAGACTCTTTCCAAAGAGAGGGGAACACAGCTTGTGAAAGTGATAATTGGAAGAGTTTGGTAAGGGGTTCACAAAGTACATTAGCACATTTTTTAAGAAAAATTGCAGGGATTCCATCAGGGCCAGGAGAAAAATCATCTTTCAATGAGTTCAACTTATCATAGACGGAGGTGGAAGTAATTGTTATTGAGACAAGAGACGTTTGAGGGAAATTGGATAGAAATCTGTGATATTCCAGATCAGGTTCATTAGAAGTATTGCTATAGGATTGGCTGAAAAAGGTAGCAAAGAGATTTACTATGATTTTGGGATCAGATGAAGATGTGCCAAGAAAGTTGAGCGTTGAGGGAAGGCCGTCGGATTTTCTCTTGACGTTAATGAATTGGTAAAAGCGATTAGGTTCAGTGATGAGAGAAGTCTGCATTTGATTAAGATACGACTGGTAAAGGGATTGGCATAAAGTTGAAAAGGAAGAAGATGCTTGTTGGTAGTAAAGATAGTTTAGAGGCGTCTGAAATTTGAGATAAATTTTCCATAACCTATTTCTGACATTACGGATACTACGCAGCTCTCTTGTGTACCAGGGGGGAGATGAAACACAGTTCTTTTGTAGTGTTAAAGGAACGCATTGGACAAGACAAGTGAATATTGAGGTGTAAAAAAAGGAAAGGGCTATGTCGATAGGAGTAGAAGGGTAAATAAAGTGGTGAAAATCAATGCTGTTGAGATGAATAATAAGTTGATGAAAATCGGCTTTACGAAAGTTGAATGTAAAAGAGTTTTCAGACTCAATAGTTGGAATATTATCATCGAGACAGAAGAAGAAAGAAAGAGGAGGATGATGTTGATCAAGGACAGAGAGAAGATGAGAACTTTCGGAGACGGAAGAATTAAAGGGATCTGAGGAGAAGGCGAGGTCAAGTTGTCTTCCTAACTTATTGTGGATACCACTTATTTGGAACAGACCAGATTCAAGTAATCTATCTGTAAAAATTATTTCTTTTTCAGAGGATGGATTAGAGGGAATAAAACAAGTTTCATCGTCGGATAATGACCATTTCAAATCCGGTAAGTTAAAGTCACCGAGTATGATAAATTCATCATTGGAGGTAGATCTCTCGATCAAGGAGCTAACAGATTCAGTAAATTGTTGATAGACAAGACTAGGTTGGGAAGGACGAATGTAACAACAGAGAAGATAGAGAAACCGTTTAGAGATAGTTAATTTAATGCAGACGAACTCGAAAAGTGGTGATTTAGATATTTCGATTAGAGATGCATTGAGACGATTGTGCACAGCAATAAGAACACCGCGTCCATTGGGGATAAGATCGTTAATTTGACCATCCGCACGAAAGACAGTAAAATCAGAAGTAAAAAGTTCACTATCTGTGAAATCTGAGCAAAGGTTGGTTTCCGTTAGGGCAAAGATATCATAAGGGAGATTTTGGGAGTTAAGATAAACGTTAGAAGTTTTGGTTCGAAGGCCTCTAACATTCTGATAATAGAGGGTTAAAATAGATGTAGTAACAGGCTGTAAAACAGAATAGTTGTTAAAGACTATGTTCCTGATTGGGACGAGCGAAGGGTAAACGTTTGGAATTTAAATGTGAGGCATATGTAGTCAGATCTTTGGAAACTGTGGAAGGAGAAATCCCTAAGGATTCATGGAAGCGAGTGTAAATTTTATTGAGAGTAAAAGGATCAGTTGGAAGGCCTTCTTTTTGAATAGAAACAATGACATTCATTTTAGTCTTGCCATTAACACAAACAGTATCAGACTTATTATAAAGGTAGGCGAGGTAGAGACGAACATTATCGTAAAGTTTACTGTCGCGAAGTCGAGCCATCAAGTATCGACCATCAAATTCATCACTGGTGGACTTAGAGGTGGCAAAATTAGAAGTTAGTTTAACGACAGGTGAAAACATTGGGTCGAAAACTGGGGGAGAAGGAAGGTGGTTGTTAGAAGATTTAGGAGAATTATTAATAGTATGGGAATGGATAATATTAGAATAGGGTTTGCTAGAAGATTTATTGTTTACATTGCCAGTAGATTTAGATGATACGGAATGATTTGAATTCAAGTTATGGAAGATCGGGTTTCTACGTGCAGAGAAGGAATTTTTGGATGTATTAGTTGCGTTCGGAGGAGGCAAAGGTTTAGGAGGGGGTACTTTATTCTTAGATCTATTTACATTTTGTTTTACATATTTAGAAACATTTGAGATTGAAGTTTTATGATATGTTCTATTATGTTTATTATGAAAAAATCTTGAAATCTTTACATTATTTTGAAGGTAAATTGGTTTTTTAGTGGAACAAAACAGCCATCGATATTTAGAAGGAATAAATACTTTAAAGCTATAGGTATTGATCTTGTAGCATTCTCCGATGACGATCTTGAGTTTGCTCAAGAAGAGATTTTGGATCCAGGAACTATTGACATTAGCAGGAATATTTGTAACATAATATGGGTCAAATTCATTGAGATTTTTTAATTTATTGAGTCTTGAATTCCAGTCATTTACAGTCCAGACGTTGCCAAGACGAATAATAGTAGGCTCGGGCGTAGTAGAAGGGCCATTATTGTTAGGAGAAGAAATAGGATGATCATTTTCCGTAAGTGAGATCGGTACAGCATTTTCTCTGGCAGATGGGGGAGGTAATGGTCGAGATATTGGGGTGCTGAGGGACTCAGTTATTTCTGCGAAAATTGACGTATTGTTGGCTTCGATTGGTTGAATGTTCATAGGAATTCCATCAATTTTGCTCGATGTTATTTTTAATTCGTCGATAATATCGTTAAATGAGGAGCGTGATACTGTTATTTCAGAGTTAATGTCATTAATTTTGGAAACAAGATCAAAAAGTATTGCGTTGAGTTGACAGGATGCCGAAGATACGGAATTCGACGTGGATTGAAAAGAAGTATCAAGGACGGACCGGATGCTCTTAATTTGATCGAAAATGTTCTCGAAAGGTAATAATTTTAAGACAGAAGTGAGCGAAGAGCGTATTTCACTATTTATATTTTCGAAATGGCAGTGTGTGTGTTCAGAAACCCGCGAGTTGAGCGTCTTCACTATGGACGAAAGATGATTTTCTAAAATAGATTGGTTGGCGAAAAAGCGTTTGGCGAGAGTTTCAATGGAACTTTCAAGGGTTTCAATACTTTTGGCGAAATCATCAAAGTGGTGAAATTGCGCGAGAACGTTCTTATGAAACCGATTGTTGTCAGCAATGAACGAAGTGGTAGAGTCACTCACACATTTAATAGCGAGTAGAACGTGGGAAAGTGATATGCTTTTACATTCGTCACAGAGATAAACAAAATGATTTAGGTATTCTTTGAGATGACCACATGATTTTTTGCTCAGTCCAATACAAAGAGGATGAAATGATTTACCGCACAAGCCACGGCACGTAATTCGCTGGGGGTATTTGCTGTCGAGAAGGCAACTGACGGAATCACAAGGGTTATTTTCCATTGTTTCGATCTTTTTTTTTTTTTTTTATATATTAAAAATAAAAGTTATAATTAACGAGTGAAAGGATTGAGAAAAATTAAAAAAAAAAGTTTGTTATTAGTGTCCGAATAAATTTTGCACGAACCGACTGGTTAATTTTTTTGCTAATCCAATACACGAACCAAGATTGCAGATTGTCGAAAGTATTAGCTGACGTGTGCAGATGCAGATTGATGACGTAGAACGCAGATTGCCGGTAATAATGTTGAAAATATGTAAATAAAAACAGAATCCAAAACGAAAATTTAGGTGTGGAATCTAATTATGGACTGCCAGGCAGAACTATACTAAAATGACTCACCCGTAGGGCAAGACTGAAAGCAAGCAAAAAAGTAGTTAGCCGTTTAAAGATGAATATTTGCAATTGCAATTCAGTCACATTCAGCTTGTTGCGAGTTAATTGTTGGTTATAACACTGGTAGTGGGTTGAGTTGGTTGCAGTTTTTCAGTACGCAAGTAGAAAGTTGAAGCGCAGGTATGCGTAATTTGCGGCTTAACGAATTATCTTTGCACAGGCACTCATAAATGTTGCAGAATTTTATATATGAAAATGTAGGCAGAAATTGGGATACAATGTAGCTTCAATTAAGCTTCATAGGCAGAACATATATAAAAAATGTTTCACTCACCGGGAAAGAAGGAAACAAAAAGTATTAACGGGCGCAAATATAATGTTTGAGAGAATAACACAATGAATGTAACCTCTTTTCTCAATGAGAGAAATTATATGAATATTAATTATATTATATAATAATCACTAAATTCTTTTCAAATCACTTTTTTATTATGTCAAAAAAAACACTTTAGGGTTATAGGTAGCACAATAAAAACTATCAAGAATTAATGCAATGGAGCTAGACTTGAAGAATCGCACAGGTTGAAGATTAATAGCGAAGTTAGGCGGCTTTAAAATGATAAAAATACGGGAGCGGATGTTACACACGGCTGATCTCTGTTAAAGCAAGGGCTGTAGTGTAGAATATTAGACTTAGATATTAGACTTACACCACTAGGTGGTCTGTTTGTATATAACCTCAAACATCACGAGCGGCGCTGAAAATAAAATCCAATCAAGAGCGTGCTGTTTGTATTCTTGCACCATGAATTCAATTCCAGTTCACTTTTTTCACCTTTCAATTTCACTCATATTTTTTGTGTTTTGTGTGCAGGTTTCCAGGCTTGCACATATGGGATTTCAAAAAATAGCATTCCAAGTAGATAGTCAGTGTTTAACTTTCAAACAAGCATGTACAAAACAAAAACTGAAAAGACTCCTGATTAATTGACAGTGCCTGTGCCTTAAGATTGCATGGAACAAATACAATTATCATACAACAAACCAAAATAAACTGTAATTGGATCTTCTTCAGAAGGACCCAACGCACGATAGTAAATCTCAGTCTAATTACAAAAATGTTATGTACTTGAATAGCACTGCTGGATAATTCTATTTTCGTGTACTAAGGCTCTAAAATGGAATTATACTCAAACACAATACCAAAAAAAAAACAAGCATTTGAATTCGTTGTAAATGCTGCAACAATTCTTCCAATTGCAAATCGAATTGCATAAAACCCTCCAGTGTTGCAAAAAACTCCATCTTGATCCAATTTTCTGTTCGAAAATTCAAAGTAAAAAAAAAAACTGCAGACCATTGCAATTGCAAGTGCAGACGTATCTTTCTTCTTTGTTTTCTATCAAATTCACTCTTATGATGTTTGTTTACAAAAAAAAACAACGACAACAACAACAAAATTAAAATTGCTTTATGCAGAAAGTATCTAAAGCTGATGTGATTATTTTCAATTTGATTGTGCAATGTGTGCAGTGTGCACGGGGCTTGCGAATGCATAATATACAATTGAATCAGCGAATTTTTCCCACCATGCCCTCATCTACAATTCCCTTCTTCCTCTCTCTGTTGCTCTCTGTTTGTATCTTTTATTCCATATCTTCATCCGTGTTATGTTTCGATGGTAGAATATAAATTCAATCGAGTAGAAAATGCATTATACAGTTTCATTGAAGTAATTATCATTGTAATCAAATCTCTGCTTGTTTTTCGTTTAGACGAAATATACATCCATCTCTGTATCTTTAAGATATTTTTTTGTTCATAGAACAATAATATTCATGGAATCAACAATCATTATGGTGAATAGAAAAAGAACTTCTTTCAAAAGATCCGAATGCAGAATGCAAGTCAGTAAAGTAATTAAATTTTTGTCTCAAAGGGTTTCTTCAATTTCGAACTATGAATATAACATTCAAATTTAAAATAAAAAACAGAAGAACCGAAACAATGAGTGAATAAAATGCGATGACATTATTCTTTTACGACTCTCAAATTCCAATAAAAAAAATGCTTGGTGGAACTTTTTACGACGAAGGAATTTAAATTTACTCGTTAAACTATAGAAAGGAATAAAATAAAAGGTATTCTTCTGCAGCCAGTTAGAATGTAATGAGACATCTTGTTCGAAGAGATAATGCTTTATAGAAGACGTTAAAAGTTAAATGTTAACTTTTAAAGGGTATCGTAAAACATTAATACAGTTAAGTTATTTCATTGATACACCGACAGCTTCTTGGTTTATTTTTTAATTTTTTTTTTTAATTCAACAGGCATCTGTACTTAAATAAAATGTTCCTTTACTTTGTAGGGCGTTTAATAGTTTGTAAGGGTAATTTAAGATGCCATGAACATGTTTAGAGCTTTGTTAAGGAAATTTAAATGCCGATTTATTTTATTTTCAGTTCGCTGTTTTTAAAGAATAAAATACAATAGAATCGAATATGCAGGACTTGATCGCATGAACTTGCTTTTAGGTTTCAGGGCTATAATACCGGTTCCCACTATAATCGAATTGTTATGGAAAAGTGGGAAAAAGAGCTCCAACTACTACAAGAAAAAGCTAATATCTTCTCTAAGATTTTGTTTATAAAAAAGTGTTTTTGTAGAAAAATCTTGGAATCCAATATTATTTGCATCAAAAAGATGTACCTACGTGCGAAATTTGAACAAAATTGGTCTGAAAGTTAACGAAATACAGGTACGGGAATGATCTATTAAAATTACAATTTTCTCAAAAAAAAAGAAACTTAACGAAACCACGTCATTTTGAAGTTTTCTGCAAATTCGATGAACAAGACAAAAAGAATAGGATCCTGAATGCCACCTTGTGGAACCTTTGTACAGGTTTTTGAAACATCCAGTCAGTTTGGTGCCTTCTCACACAGTTACACGTGATCACCATAGAACGTTTTGATGCAATAAATAGAACTGTCTTGATATTTCGATAAAAGTTAACTTATAAAATCAATGTTTATTTAAAGTTGTTTTAAACTGTACAAAGCAGGCATAAACAGGTTCTTATTTAATCTAATTTATTTTCTACCGATAGAAATTAAAGCAAAACTGTGGTCAGTAGTTGAAAGATTTTAACGAAAACTTGCCTGATATTTACTTCTATCTAGTTAGACATTTTATCATATAGAATCGTAGGAAAGTATTCACAATCAAGTATTTACAATCCATGTCAAACTATTTGCTTAAAGATTAAACTGAAAAGCTATTAATACCTAAATTAATCATAAATCGTATGATGGTTTCTTTAATTTCTTCAATGAGACAAGCAAAGGCAGATTGCAGTTTTGATAAAAAAAAAAAAAGTTTCACTGTCAATCCATTTTTATTTGCTAGTCTGCTGACTTAGCTGAGTACGCTTTAACTAATATTGGTAAGTGCGCTGAAAAACGAGACACGATCAGCTGAAATTCCTTAACAGGGTTATACCATTCGCAAGAAATTACACTAAAGCTTATAACGAATTGACCTTGAGGGAAATTATTGTCACTTCTGGGTCACCAATTGTAGTTGTCAAATGAAAGTCTATATAATGTATTCTAGTTTTATAATCCAATATTATTATAAAAATCTTTCTTAGGGTTAAACTACTTTAACATAAGGAAAATTCCGAAACGGTAACCATATTTCTTTCGTTAAGTTTTGTTGCAATTTGACGAATGTGTTTGAGTGCTTCCAGATAGCTACAAACTTACTTCTCTTTCCGCCATTGTATTACAATTTCAATCAGTCAATGTGAAACGAATAGAACCACACGATGTTACCGACTTAGGAAGATGAAGAATAAAGAAAATAAACAGGGATAAACTGTCAAAGTTAAGGCAACTTGCAACTATAATAAGTGCTGCCACTACTACTGTGCTCATTAAGGAGTTCATTCACCTCATCAATTTTATCAAGGTTTAATTGAAAAGATTGATTAATATTAATCGATTTGAACTATTTCAAAAAGTTTACTTAAGTGGAATCGACTGGAAAAAAATTAAAGACAATTAGAAATTTAATTAGAACTTTGAATTAGAATTTTGTTAAGGCATAGAACAGTTTGCTCGGGAGAACATCCCACGTAGAAGTAAAACCCATATTTTGAAGTAGAGAACAAGCTTTTGAAATTTTGTTGTTATCGTTCGGTCCTAATCGAACACAAAAATTTACAGAAGGCTCATGAGCTCAGCTTGTTTCCAAACCAACATTTGAGTATAAAATCTTGAAAATTACTTGATTAGACAAGCTACACAAAAGCCAATCACATAATATAGAACGAATCTTTAGCTTTTTAATATCCCGCAATACTGCCAGTTTCTTTTTCGTAACAAAGTACCAAATGAGAGCGACTAACGACCGACCAATAAAAGAACAAATGGAACTTAAAACATTTATAAGTTTAAATTCTGCAAAGAAATTATACAAAATGTTAGAAAGCCAATTAAATTTTATGTTAAGATACTAAAATTTGCATTTCAATTGCGGAAAATAAGACAAAATTTGAGAAAAATTTTACACATTCCATTCCGATTGCTACGAACTGTCAGATTCTGTGTTTTCGCGTTCGACATACCATCCAAATTGCAACAAATGAAAATTGTTTCCTCGCAACTAACCTCAAAAGCATTCATGTTTTTCTGCCTTTGTTTGTTTTAAACGTCATAATCGACGAATGAAAAAATGCTATTTGAACGAAAAGTCAAAATGGACGAATGTTCGTTAATTTTTCGATCGTTAGTTGTTCTCATGTATAGTCCTTAAAGCCATGATCACATCGAATTCTTTGTTTCTCCAAAATACTAAGATATTGTACCAATGACTTATGGACCATAACTGCCATATCCTGAAAATTCGATGAAAGCCCTGTACGGAAAGAAGAATAGAAAAAGGCAGAAAAAACGATTTCGACGATTGAAAGAGTGATTTTTACTGCCGTAAATTTAAGCGTTATAATAAGTAACTCCATCATTCAGTTTAAACAGTCCGAATTCTCCCATTTCTGTTTGTTTGATTAACAGAGAAAATTTTTTTCCTGAAAACACAAAGATCTTTTAAATTATGACCTGAAAAGTTTTGGTAATCGCCGATTCGTCCGTTAATACTATGTTTTTACCGAATATTTATCTTAGTCAAGACTAAATAAATCTATGTAGTGTTTTAACCGCACAAGAACATTAAAACGTAGATTAACTTTGACACCACAAACAGTGTTTCTTTTATTTCTTATGAAGAGAGAGTGAGACAGTAAGTTTAACTTGACATAAGTTAACGAAGCAAAAAATTCGACCTTCTAATGAATGCGTTTTCAGCCCGATATTGGTATAGGTTAGTTCGATTTGTAAAACTATTGGCACTATAAATATTTGACAAGATTCATGGGTATGCTACAAAAAGATTGCCGAAATGGTAAACTTTCAAGATTTTAAAAGATTTAGGTCAAATATATAATAAGCTAGAATGAAGCTACAGTAAATTTGATGTTTGACACGAATTCGACACAAACTATCAGTTAAATCAAATTATAACTTAGTCAGGGTTATTCAATTGACAGTTAAAGTAAGAATGTTGACCTTAGAACTGTCAAATATTTTTTTTTAATTAATTATAGCTTTGTAATAGAATACGGACCAACCATAACACACTGTGCGACTTCGACTATCTTTTTCTTGTCTGAGATTTTCTTATTCCTGGATCCGGCGACTACCGCCTGGTGATTGTGATTCATAGGTTTATCTCCACAGGGAGCTATATTTACAAGGAAATATGATACTAAAATTGCATGTGTTTTACGGTCTTGTTTTGTCTGTCCATCCGGTGTCCATTTGCTGTTTTTGCCCCTCTATTCATTTATGACAATACTGTATGATTATTATTTTTTGTTTTCTGTTTGTGTGTGCCCGCTTCTTTTGTTTTATTGTTGTCCTTTTTTTTACAAAAAATAAGAAACTTTATGGTTTTATGAAAATAAAGAAACATTCATTTTATCATAGTGGAATAAACTGCCAACCATGGATGGATATAAATTCCTTCTGACAAAAATAGGCTGCTTTCGTATTTTTTGTTTGTTTTTAATGTTGAATCCTTTTTCCCTTCGAGAACAAAACCTGCTTCAACCTTGCGTTCTGTGTGGAACCTTGTTTGACTTTCTGACAGCTTTGAATCCATCAAGACCGAGTCCTTTCATTGTTTTCCATCGTGGATATTGATGTTGCTTTTGCCACTCTCGTGGGGTTTACTGAAGGTAATTCTTTCGTCCTTTATTTTTTTTTCTTTTTCTTTTTTTTGGTTACGGTCCAGATGCCCTAAATTGATTTGGTCTTTAAATTAAGGATATATACGTATCTTGTATTATGGCAACCACTAAGGGGTCGATGAAATACAATTTTTTACTTCGACAACATTTTTGCGTGGTCTTTTTTTTTCTTTCTTTTGGTAGCACTCATGCATGAGCAACAAACATGTTAATATGTAGTAAGCAAGTAAATCACTTCACCACAAAGGTCATAGTTGGATTCGGGCGGCAAAAAAGAACAAAAATCCGGACCGGAAAAGCAAAGACGACATTGATGGATTGGTTCGTTGTTTAATTTTGGCAAATCTGACGATTTTGATAGTGTTTTGTTTATTGCAGAATTTATTAAGGAAACGAAGGTGTTTCCCATACAAAAAAAGGTTTAAGACCTTATAATTCCTCGTAAATTATTCAAATAAATTTTAGCTGAAAAAGCATGTGTAGCTTTATAATTCTGAAATACATATCTCGTCTTTCCATTAATTTAATTTAAACTTTAACTCGGAAAAAACATCAATTAATAATGTTTCAATATCTTTAGCGATACAATCCCGCTGATTTCAGTTTCCTAGGCTTGCGGATTGCATCTGACAGAATTTTGCAGTTTTTACCACTAAAGAATCCGCTGGTGGAAAAATGCAGAAATGCCGATAATATAGTTTGAAAATTGTTAAAATTGGAAAAAATAGATGTTAAGACAAGTATTTGTGAGCAATTTTAATGTTACCCTTTGGTTTTTAACAATTGGAGATGGTTTTTTAGGCATGAAAAGCCCAATAGAAATTTTAAGGTTAGGTTAGATTGACTCATTGTGATACCACATGAGTCTAAAGTTGTTTTCCCTACTCGTCGAACCATTTGGAGCTCCTTATAAAGGAGATACTGCAAATGCCTTTATTAATGCAAATGCCTTTATTAATTTGATCACTAGGTTGCTTGAAGAAAAACTCTCCAAAATGGAGCCTACGTCTTACTTTTTTCTCACAAATGACATTTGAATTGATAGACGTCATGAATGACATCAACCGTGAGTGATTTTCGGAAAATGGCAAAGTAGTTTCGCGTATCGATATTACAGTTTCCTAATGGATTGAACACACTCTCCGGCAGAAAAAAATACACGTTCCATAATTGGCATGAATGCAAAATACCTTCCAAGGAAAAGTTATTCCATGAATTTTACAAATTTATGTTCAACGTTCAATTCTACCAGTTCTGAAAAAAACTTCGAATTCTTTTTTTCCTTTTTTTTAGCTCTATAATTTGTATAGTCTACATATTAAATTTGAGTTTTTAATCAAACTTAATATTCATTCATTCATTCTTATTTGGAGCGAATTTTAAGTCGCACATTTTCCATGTAGATGCTTGCTGTGAAATTGAAATATAATGTGAGTAAAGTTGTGGAACGTATTTTTACTGTTAAATCAATCTTTTCCAATGTATCAAATTAAAAATTTGTTTCGTGGCTTTTTTCTTCTTAAAAACTATATGTTTCTGAAGGCTATACTAAGAATATATAATTTTTAAGACCTTGTTCATTTTATTTTCCGAGAAAAAAAAAATATTGTCGTGAAATTTGAACGAATATGTTCCACAGTTTCATATCGTAGAATGTATTTAGTTACAATTTCACACAAAGACTTTTTCGTGAAAAAGATATTTTAATATGTATTGACACTTTGTTCACCTTGCTTTCCCAAAAAATTACTGTCGTAAAACATTAATGTTAATATTTCACAGCTTCATAGGTGGAAATGGCGAACTGCCCTGTTGCGAAATTAGCACTGAAGTGCGCTGAACCATAGTGACATACAATTCTCAACCTTTCCAGTTCGAATAAGTTCCACAGCACGTTCTATTTTTGATTTTTCACGCAAAACTTTTAAGTTGCAGCAAACCCTTTCTTTCATCACATACTGTTCAAATTCAACGTTTCACGTTCATTAAATATCAAACAGATCCAGGAAGGGTTATGAAATTACGTACATACATGTGCCATGAACTATACCTCACCCTAACCTCAGACACATGCACGTTTCACAGCACACCTTAAATCCGCTCCAATCAAATTTACCTCGCAGAAACTATCGTCAGCAACAACACTCACACTCAAATAAAAAAAAAAATAAATAAACACTTCACTCCAAAAGCAGCGAAATCCATCACCGATAAATCTCCACCGCTTCACTAGGTCCTAGTTCATGCAGAACAAAAAAAAATCCCAATCAATTGTGCCCTACTAAATTGTACCCGAAAATTATGAGCAATTGTTTGAGGGGTGGGGGGTGTCTGCTTAAATAAAGAAATTCAATCCCAGAGCAGGAAGAAGAAAATATATACGAATAAAATGATTTCCCATTATTATGAAATTTCCCGGGGCCAATGGGGATTGAACGAACAACACAAAAAGCAGATCACGGGAAAGGCCAGGCCATTGTGTGCGGAGAGGGCGCGGTGGCAAGTCCCGTCGTGCAATAAATACTACGCTCACAATCGTGCATCACCTCAGGTGGAAATCAGTTCACGGTGTTAGCTGAGTGAAAAAAAAAATGCATTTGAAAGATACACGTTCTCATAGTTTGGCGTCGCCGCCGCCGCGCCGTTTCGTCGTCGTCGTCATGGCCTCCATCGACTTTGTCGGTCGTTGTCGTCATCGTTTATCGATTGTTTTCGCATCGTTTTCTCAAGTATTGTGCAAGAAGTCACGAAGTCCAAATTTACATATTTCTGACTGGATGATACCTTTAAAAACAGCGACACACATTCGAAACACAAATTGGAACAGCAACTGAATTATTATGCAGAACAAGAAGAAAGAAATATTTATGAGTGACAAATTGGACAAGCGCATGTGTCCTGTCCTGGTGGTTTGTTACAATTTGTTTGTTTTTAACTACCGGGACCGATACGTGCGGAATTCCTCAGGTTTTTTTTTTTTTGTCGATCAAATAAGGACGTCATTTTAATATGCAACGTGACAGTTACGGAAGAGGAAGTAATCGTTACTCTTTGTGGAGTCTCTTTTACATATCGAATCGCAGACGTCGTCGGTCGTCGTCGCGTCATATTCAAATCAAATGCTAACGAAGGCTTAAATGTCAACCAGCAATAAGTCAGGCTTAACATTGTCGAATGAGGAGGGATTGATGGGAAAATATGAATGAAGTTTTTTGTTTTATTTGAAACAAAAGTATGTATAGATATGTAAGTGGGAAATGTCATTCTATCAGGTTGAACAGCGTTAGAGTGGTTGAGATTTGTGATTAATTTTTGGGAGGAGACAATTCGGATATGGCGGATTGAAATAGATTATGGCAGTAAAATGCTAAAATGTTATTCGTTATGAGAATTCGTTAAAGTGGTTTCATAAATGTCAAAAATCTGCCACAGAAAAATTAAATTTCTTTTCGAAATCATTTGTCAACACTTTTATTTCAAAGAATACGTGTAATTTAGATAAAAGTCTCAATAGAAAATGTGCGTGGCTTAACCGAACACTCCAGGCATTTTCGACGTTACACTGATATTTATGAATTAGTTCGGGTGAAGTACCATTGACCGCAATTCAATATCTGTAATAACGAAATCTCCAATTTAGAAATTAGCGCTTTCAGAATTTCGAATTTAAAAATCGCGTTCTCAAAGACAAAATTCGAACACTAATTATTAAATAATTTATTTCAGTGTGAGTTTTTACGATTGCCAGATTCCGTTTTCGAGCGATTTTTAAATTGCAAGGTATCGAATCATGTAGATTCGATTGATAAATCTGCCTTAATTACTATAAAAGCAATGCAGTATTTTGTTAGTTTGACATTTCAGAATGCACCCTGTCTCAACATATTCAGAAACCAATTAAGCAAATTCAAGATCAAAACTAAAAACACTCAAAGATAAAAGTAAAAACTGAGTTTATTTATAAGAAATTAATGAACAAGAAATAGATGCTTACTTTCTCATATAAAGTTTTAGAAAATATCAGGATCTTACATTATTTAAATAAAAGATAAATTAACTTGGCAATGTGTGTGTCAACATTATACATAGTTGTTTTATGAAGAAATCATGTTATTTCAACATAGAATTCTTGTTAATATGATAATTTGACTATTTGTTATATAGGCGTTGTGTTAATTGCTTACAAAGTTTATTTTATTTCATACGAGAGAGATAAAAGATAAATTAACTTGGCAATGTGTGTGTCAACATTATACATAGTTGTTTTATGAAGAAATCATGTTATTTCAACATAGAATTCTTGTTAATATGATAATTTGACTATTTGTTATATAGGCGTTGTGTTAATTGCTTACAAAGTTTATTTTATTTCATACGAGAGAGATAAAAGATAAATTAACTTGGCAATGTGTGTGTCAACATTATACATAGTTGTTTTATGAAGAAATCATGTTATTTCAACATAGAATTCTTGTTAATATGATAATTTGACTATTTGTTATATAGGCGTTGTGTTAATTGCTTACAAAGTTTATTTTATTTCATACGAGAGAGATAAAAGATAAATTAACTTGGCAATGTGTGTGTCAACATTATACATAGTTGTTTTATGAAGAAATCATGTTATTTCAACATAGAATTCTTGTTAATATGATAATTTGACTATTTGTTATATAGGCGTTGTGTTAATTGCTTGAAAAGTTTATTTTATTTCAACATGGTCTCTTGTTAATATCAAATTCAGTACATTACCATTTGACTTAACGTTTTATATAGTTAATTTTACAATGTTTCTGATGAACATACCTGGGTCTTGTTTTAAACTAGTTAAAAATGGTAATAAAGACTAAATATTTTTAAATTTTGCTTCTTTACTCATTTTACTAAAGTTTTTAATATAAATTAACACATTTCTTCCATACGAGAGTAACATTACCATACGCTTAATTTGACTAGGGATCGTGTTAACTGTACAAGTTAACATTGTTTAATATTAAAGGTTATGAAGTAAAACATCTAACTTACCCTGGGCCTTGTGATAAACTAGCGATCTGTCTCTTAATTAAAAAATTTTAAATGTAAACTTAACAATTCTTTAACTAAGAAATTGAGGTGAATAAACATTTTTTTTTTTAATTTTGTATTGAATTTCAAACAATTTTCTGGTCTGGATGTTAATAAAAGTCCAACAAGGTTGAACAAGTGTGTTGAAATCAATTAATTCAACCTTGTTTTCATACGAGCGTAACATTAGCATACGATTAATTTGACAAAGGATCATGCAAATTGCGCAGGGTAACATTTATAAAATAAAATTATGAAATTATGCGCCTTACAATTGAATTGAAGAAAATACAAACTGTCAGCTTTACATAATAACCTAGTTAATGTAGCTATTTTTCAGGTTTATTTAACATGATTACTTATTTAAGAAAGCTTAAAGCTTACAAATTTGTTTGATTTTTCATGTAACTTCAGTTGATCTGGTTATTGATTTAACATGATTTGGAGAATAAAATCTTTATAACAGGTTAATTTTTGCTTAATTTTATGTTGATGATTTTTTCCTCGAGCCTAAGAAAATTAGACCCAAAATTACAAAAACTCCGAAAAAAACTCCGACAAAGTAGAATTTTTGTGAAAAGCTTAAAGTGTATGTCTAAAGCATTTCTTACAAAGTTTCCGAAACTTGAAGCTTTAGTTTTTTTTTAAATTCAGTTTTTTGACTTTTAGAAATTTGCGAAGGTTGAAATTAAAACTTATTTGATTCTACACCAAAAAGATTGTAATAGTTTTTTTCGTTGAATAAATGCAACTTGAGAGAAACATGCACAGACATAATGTTATAGTAGGTACGTTTAGTCGAAAGGGATGATTGCATCCCTCAGTTAAGCTAAACTGAAGGTAAGCGAAAAATTCCTTGCTGGGGTTGGAATCGAATGCCCATCATTTCAGACGTACTTGAGTTCAGAGATTCTTTCTTTAGCTGTACTACACGAATGTGGAATGCTTTACCCCACACAATATTTCCCTTCCATTGCGATGTTCAGACATTAGAAATAAATGTCCATCGGTATGTCATTTCATTTCCAACTTTTCTAAACGCTCGCACAGTGAAGGGGAGTCATGGCCCCTTTAGAAATTATGAAGAAATAAAGGTTCTTATGGTCCGTACCAATTAAAAAATGAGTTAACCTAGCAACTCAGAACTTTTACCCTGAAAATTTAACATGTAAGGAGATCTTACATCGTTTGAGCTAGATACTCGTAATGTTAATATTCTTTCCATCTTGCTCTATATCAAATTTTTGTCGCAAAGAATAAAGATTTTTAAATCAGCTTTTCGGCTCAAAACGTCGGAAAGAAGTTTCACATTCCACATTTAATCAAAATATTGATTTTTAAAAATTTTCGGAATCTGATTCTGTTTTGAAAAAGCATTTACACACAAAAGTGTAATACCTCATGTATAGAGACGAACTTTTCGTATTCTAGAACCCTGTTTTTAAAAAAATATATTCCTTTTTCCCACCAAGAATATAGACTGGAATCTAGAAAAATACGGTAGTCGAAAAAACAACAATACCTCTTAAAATATAACTGAGCAACAGCAAAAGTCTAATACCTCAAATTCTAAGATATACATATATTTAAATTTGCTTCTTTAGAAGCAATTGGTAATGAGTTATCAAGAATTATCTATAGTTAAGGGTTTGTTATAGAACTGGTCTATTTCTAGGCCCAAAGCACATGAAATATTGCCTATTCACGAGGTTACGAAGTTCTAGAAGAACAGCGAAGAATCATATTTTAATTAAATCATTTTTCTAATTATTAAATTTTACAACAGCAAATTTAAAAAAAAAATCATCATTCAACATTTTTAAATTCTCTACATCAAAAAGTGGGAACTTTTTTAACAACTCAATTTGGTAATAAGTTATACCATCATATTTCTCCTCAGAATATCTCCTCGAGTATATGAACTCTCAGGTCTTAAAAATGTAGACTGTTGGTATACGATTTTTTTACTTTTTGTCAACTTGGCGTGTAAATAATTCTAAATTCACGTTAAGCGTGAAATCTAAAGTCTAAGAACCGGGGATTTAATAAATCAAATTAACTAGGAAAAAGCTTTCAATTCTAAAATTATGCATACCCATTAATAATAATAATTATAATAATGGAAATAGTGTGATGATCCAATCTAAGAAATCATCAAACTTGTTAAACATTTCGTTAGCATCAAATATTGATTTAAACTTATTTTTCAGTTTTTTGATTTAGAATGAGTCGATGACATCACTTTGTTATGTCGACATCTCCCTTGAGTCATCATTGGTCACAACTACTTGAACAACATGGATTTAAATGATTGAAAATGATTAATTAACCCTTTTGGCGTATCGAATTCAATTTTCGTCTATTTTTTTTTTTTCTAAAATAAAAATAGATTCGTTGATTTTGTGTGTTGTTCTCTTTAATTGAACGAAGGAATCGAAAATTTCAAATTCCAAAGAATTTAATTTTCCAAATGAATATTAATTAAGAAACAACTTATTGATCCTATTTTTGATTGATGATGATCATTATGATGAAGATGATTTATTAGACTCCAGAGAAGTTCAAAAATAAAAAAAAATAAATAATATTTCACTCTCATATGAGAGAGAACGCACACATTTGAAAATATTCTAGGGTAGGTCGAAATTTGCGTCGCAGGCTTTCTATTAAAGTGAAAGGTGTGGTGAAATTTAACAAAAATACAGATAAATTAAATTGAAGGGAGCAGCAAAATATGTCTTCACTAGGTCAAGAATGAGAGTTGTGTCCTCCTAAAATACACACCACTAGATATGCACACTGATGGGCTAATAGGTTAGTAGCATGCTGCAGAAGAATCAAATGTATTTTGTATGAAGTAAAATTGATTAAAAGTTCTCTTTTAGTCAGAATGGGTTAGTCAAGGATAACATGGCATGTAGGGCTGTAATTCTTATGCAAATGATTGATGTGCCATAAAAATAAAGAAAATTCAATATTGTTAACGGGAATGGAAACAGGAACGGGACAGGGACATGAATATTAAATTTTATCATTCAAAATGGTCATGGTTTGTGTCAATTATTACACTGGGGAAATATATGTGCTCATCACGCAAATTCCTGTACATTGATGAAAACTGTACTGGCTACATAAATTCATAAGGTGTGTTATGCAGCCAATAAAGAATTTCATGTACTCGTCACATACATTTATGTAATCAGTACATAAAGACACTGTACTCATTACAATTCATTAGGTGTGTTATGTAACCGATAAAGAATTTTATGTACTCTTCTTTTACATTTATGTAATCAGTATATAAAGACACTGTACTCATTACAGTTATATTATAAGTAATTTTATGGTATGTGCAAGACTTCTATGTACTTATTTTATACTTATTGCAAGTCTTTTCAATCTTTAGTTTTGATCGGAAAAAAATCCATATTATGTATTTTCAAGTATAACCTAGTATAAATCGTTTGTGTAAAGAAAAAGTAAAAAAATTTTAAGCTTGCAATTTTGAACATAAGTTGTCATACAAAATAGTGCCCCAAAGCTTCAAAAAAATTACTCAAATAAAAATGTAAAGAAACTGATGTTTGGAATCTTTGCATTCCTCCTAATTTCAAGGCAGCAACTTTCAACAGAAAGTTAGACTTGTGACATAAATGTTTAAAATTGTAAGCTTGGGATTTTTGGCACAATTTTTCACTCAGGCGCAACATGTTTCTTCACGCATGAAAAATCTTTGCGTAAGGTTTTCCTTCTGTCTTATTTTATTGGTCAATTTTAAAGTGAATGAGTCTATTATCGCCCAATTGCCATTTCTTGCTTCTGTCAATGTATATGGAAACGCTTATTCATATTCAGCTTAAGAAATATCTTGAAGAAGGAAACTACCAGCAGCAAAACTTTTGTAGTAATAGGTCAACTGCTGATCTGATGGCTTACATCTCACCGATCCGTGGAACCACCAATCTTTACATTGTTTTGTTGAAAGTAAGATTATTGCATCTGATATTACTAAGGCGTTAAGTATCCCGCTACCGTTAGTGGCAGTTGTATATTGGAAGTCTAATGTTCACAAAATTAATTCTGGTGTGCCTCAGGGTTCCGTTTTGTCTGCGACTCTATTCAAATTAATCCATTAAACTGTTTTTTAGACTATAGCACCCACAGTTTTTTATATTTCTTTCTAAAGCGATATCTTTCTTCTTGGGGTGTGAAACTTCAACGTCAGCATGTTAAACTCTCATCTCGTCAGAGATGTCGTTTAAACGGAACCTACTTCCTATGCCGCCGTCCATGGCACTTGCATCGACAAAATTGAAAAGGTTTCAGGTATGATAATACCTAACCTCCTTCTGTAGAACGACTACATATTCGTGCTTAGAATTCCTCCCACCATACCGGCAATTGTTCTCCTCTTTTGAACTAGAAGGTATACTTTTGAACAAAAGTTGAGTTCAACTCTTTTAGATGGGCAGGTGCTCCTTCATATATTTGAGCCTTTAAGGTAATAGTGGGTGAAAAGAAAAAGAATGGTGAAAGCATCTCAGTCTCCCTATCCACATCGTAAGTTATTCGAAATTAGTATGATCTTTTATTGAAATACTAGGCCTCAGAGCCCTTGACAGCAGTTTGAATATAAAGAACATTAAAGAAATCGAAGGGAAATGATGTAATGGATGCAGTGGTTGATTGCTAACTTACAGATCTGAGTTCGAACTCTACTACATGCAGTATTTGATGCGGGATTTGATTAGTTAATAAACACCTTATTTTCAATTCACTGCCCCAGCTCAGAGGCTCTCGTTTCTTGAGAATTGACCAAGTAATGCTGAGATTCCATTCATAGGTCAAGTTTTCCTCGGTCTTTGTTTTGCAGGTGAACTGATGCATAGTCCAAGATTTTTCGTTGACAGCAAGGTCGTCAGCTACATTAGCTCTATTCGACTTAATCTACATTCATTTCGTTGAGATTGGTGGACGGAATCGTTGGGCAACATCATTTAGGTTCAATGATTTAATCACCCTGAGACGGGGTTTATATTTATCAAAAAAGTTATATAACATCCCGAAATGATAGTTCCATATCCTCAGTTTTACAACAATGTTCCTTGATTATCCTTGTTACCTTGAGATTTCCTTTAACCTTTTAATGAAACTTCATTCCATGCCTCTGATTCCTCCTTGGAAGATGGTGTTCATCTCTCTTATTTTCCACGTATAGCTTGTGAGCAGAACTGGTCCTTCTATACAGCCCTGCAGCATGTCTGTTGTTAAAGTGTATGTGCTTGTCAGTATTCATTGTCAAACGTAGAGGTGATTGTGTAAGATCCTGCGTGCTTGGGCAGCATCTCTGATGACTTCTTGACAATGTTTCCTCTGTTATCAATAGTTAAAGGTGGCGGCATGGGACTTTCGAAGAGATCATCAATTGGGATCTGGCGATCCCTTACTATGGCGTTCGACGTAAAATTAGCCCAAATTATTTCGGGTTTCATAGAGATACCAGCAGCAGTCAGTATCTTGGTTTCAACAAGATAATGCTCCGATTTAATGTTCGTCTTTCGGAACGCTCGCACATTCTTGATACCGAAGGAGCGCCTTCCGTCGATCGCAATATTGTGAATCTCGTCGACATTTCATGAATCAGAAGATCTTCATGTTCATTTGTGAATGTTGATATGTGAAATCTGCGTCCTAGCTATCACAATATTTCGCCCATCAGTAATGTCAATTAACCTGAGTCTGTTATCAGTGGTCGTGTCGTTCAAGCTGTACTTCACGACTGTGTCACCAATGAAGTGTTCACTTCACTGGCCTTAAAATCGCCTAAGATAATTTTAATTTCATAGCTAGGACACTGCTCGTATGTCGTGCTTGTCGAGGAGCTCGTAGAACATGTCTTTGGTGCCATCAAGTAGGAGGCTTGTTTTGACAAATTCAGCGTTCGTTCACATAATTGAAACACAAAACTTCCTAAGTCTGCCTCCAACGTCAAATCTACATTGAAACATATAGAAACAGCTTATTAGATCTCTAAACATAATTTGTACTATCATTTAAGCCAAGTTCTAACATTCTCAACAAGTTCTAAGTTTTCGGTTGCATTTCAATAGTGTAATTTTAAGCGAATTAATTGATTAAAAATTACAACCAACAGTTAATTATTTTTTATCGCAAAGTTTAGCGATTGTAACGATATAAATTTTAATAAAATGCAAAAATCTATTTATTTTAAATTAAAGTTCGTGTTTGGGAAATAATGAGGGTAAGCAGTTTCATGCAAGACATGTTTTATAGGTTTTATTTAATTTGAATATGTTTACTTTTCTTTTGTCAAATAAATGCAAATTTCTCATATTGAATAATATAAGCTACACGTAGTAAAATGATTTGTTCAAGGTTGGGGAGGGGACTTGACATGCGATAAGTCGACATAGGATAGGACGAGTCTATTGCCATTGTTATGGCACGAAGTGGGATGTTTCAAGATATAACGAGTCAATTTGATGATTTTCATAATATTATTGCACAGAGCCACGTTCTTTTCGTTATGTGTGTAGGTGTTGTAAGTAGATATTGAATTTATATTCAACTGAAAGTCCTTTTTATTAGCTTTGCAAAGAGCAAACATACATTATGAGCTGTACTTAGTTTAAGACTTTTGTAAAATGTTTTCACTCTTGAGACTTGATTTCAAGGTGTGTTTATTCTTAGATATACATAACTCAGCAAGCCAAAAACAAGTCTTTTTTCGAGAGAAAGAAGGAAAAAAACAGGATCCATTAGTATCTCTCAGGGATGCGTTCGTTAAGTATACTCATCTATGAATATTTTCTCTTTTTCCAGGATAAACCCCGGCTTAATTTATGTTCATGATGTGTTGTTAAATTTATTTTCATAAAATAGTTCTTCCCAATTTAATTTTCAATATTTTTTTAAATTTACAAATGTGACAGAAAGAAAAGTGAAAAATTTGTGTTTTTTTGATTGAAAAAAAAAACTAGTGTTTTTGTGAAGAAAAGTTTAAAAAGAAAAATCAAATCCTTATCGAAACAGCATAAGTGTGGAAGTCATATTGTTAATTTGTAAAAAGATGTTGCGATCGCCCACACATCTTGTGGGACATGGTCCAACATCACATTCTGCTAATTCATCCCCAAATAATGGTGGTATGAACTCACATCATCATAATGGTGTTGGAGTTGGCATAGGATCGCCATTGCATCGTAGCCATCATACAAATGGTACAACTACAACTAAAACAACAACCAGAACAACGAATGGATTCAAAAATGGATTTTTACTAAACGGTGGTGCTATTAGCGGTAAATCGCATAATAATAATAACAATAATACAAGCAACAACAACAACCACCACATGACATCGCCAGCTGCATCGGCAAATTCATCTGCTTCGTCATTGACGACAGGGGGAGCCACAGCTAGTCATCATGGCGCTGGTGGCGGCACTGGTGGAACACAAACAACAACCCGAACGTCACTTTTTGACTCGTGTCATCGGAAAATACGTCTAATTGGTGGCGGACCCGTGGCGTTCCTTGGCGGACTAGTTGCGTAAGTTTACACAAATGTTTTCAAATATCTTTTCTATTTATAAATATTTTTTTTTCTATCGGTGTTTGGTGTATGATAATTTATTTTGTCAAAATACAAAATATTTATTCTAAACTTGGGTTATCTATTATCTGAGTTGCTATGGTATTCCTAACTGAAGCTTTTAAGTGCCATAGTGAGAGATTAACATCAAGTCGAGACAATTTACCAACAAACAAAAGTAATAATCTTTATTTGCCGAGATTGGTCTGGATGGCAAGGGGCGCAAATATTTAAGCAAGTGATATTTATTTGTCTTTAGATCGTGCTAATTATGATGACAATGATCATAAGGTTTTGTTTAGACGGAGAATGGTGTAGTTTAAGATGAATTTATGAAATGTTTACGGATTCAAAGGAAAATTAAGAAAGTATAGGAAAAGGGATTGATCTTGTTCGGGATGATCTTTATATTATTATTATTATTATTATTTATTTAATCCGTTAATGGTCTAACGTTAAAACGATCGGAATCGGGAACATTTGGTAAGAAAACATTCTAACTGACCATCTAGCAAACGCAGAAATTACCCACTAATCGGATTGTTTTTTTGTATCACAGTTGGTCTGGTAAAATATTAACAGATTTTGACAGCTGTCATTTAACAATTATAAGTTTTTGTCAAATTTTATAGAAAATAGCTCCTAAAATTTGGATTAAATTTGTAATTAAACTGAGTTGTTGTCAAAAAATGTACATAGCAGAAATACTCGTAGATTTTTGTAGTTACTTAATAAGGTTTTGTTCTTTTTTTCGATATCTGCTTATCTTAAATTTTTAAAACTTTGTATCAACTGTTCTGCAATCTGATAAAAATCAACTAACTATTGACTGTACCTGATTTAGATACAGAATTTCATCAAAAGACCAGGTTAAATTCATTAAATACAATATTATAAAAATAACTTTTATTTCAATTTAGAAAATGTTTAAATGCACAGTGTTTAATAGACATAGATAAAATGAACACTTCTGTTGTGCAAAATTGTGTAGAATCTTCTTATTTTAACAAGAATTTTATATTAGAAAAAACATGGCATCTTCTTAGATTCACTATAATAATATTACATATCCTGAGACTTCTACTACTCTGCTATAGGGGAGACCTAACCTCAGAGAAACTTGTTAAAAAAAAATTGCTGTTGTGATCAGTGGCGGCTGTACCTTAAGTGCGCTCGTGCGCTGAACCACCAATTCAAAAGATTTAAAAATTACAAAATATTACTGCATCTTTATTTTTAGATTCCCATATTAATATTTTTTTTAAACATACAAGAACACAAACAAGTAAAATTTCCAATTATGATGAAACAATGTAAGCGCTTTGCTTTACTATTAAAACTTACTTTCCCTGCAAGTAAAAATTCTCGTGCGCTTCGGCGAGCGCACGAGGACTGCTAATATAACTTGTATGAGTTACAAGCAAGTATCCCTGACGCGTGAGACAAAAGATATTTCATTGAAATGTATCGAGAAATTAGCCTGTTCTCGTGCAGCGCACGAGAACCGAAGATTAACTAGACACTAGAGCAACCGATGTTTGACTAGAATGCGGTGCGCCTGCGAATATGTAATGTTGTTTCGCTCTATCCGTGACTGGTTAAATAGTGTAGGTTTGTAGGAGTTAGGTTAGTAATTGTTTTTTATTTTGGTTTTGGTTCGATTCTGTACTGTGTGCAGTGTGTGGTGTGGGAGAAACAGGACCTAATGGCTTGCAACGCTCCTGAATGTGTGTTGTTTGACGAAATTTTCTCCCGCTTTCGAACGAATAAGAGGATTAAAGATACTCCTGCATTTTGCCTTGAAATCAATAATCGATCACAAGACCTCCAACCCTAAATTTACACCTGAAGCGTACTTAATTCAGAAAAACTTTGACAAGTCGTTATAATCCAACTCGTCCAGTTCCGAAAAAACACATTGCCAAAAAACGTATATTTCACTGCACTGAACTTTGAAGATAACGATGATCCCCAGTTGTTATATTTTAAGATTTCAGAGTACGTACTCATTGTTGTTTGGTAAACTTTCTTAACTCTTTCCTTCTTTGTTGTAATTTATGCCATTTCTTATTAAGTCAAGGTCAAGTAAAAAATGTGTCCACGATCTAATAGGGAACAAAAAGGTTCCCTACTAGTTAAAACCATTTGGAGCTTCTGATGAAGCGAAGGAGACTTTTAATGTCTGTGTTTATGAGATCGCTTGGTTCATTATAAAAGTATTCTCCTAGATCAAGTTTACGTCTGTAGGAGAGAGCAGGGCATGTACAAGGAAGGTGTGGGATTGTCTCCTCTTCCTCCTCGTTCAAGCAACTCCTGCTAAAATCGTTTGATAGTACACCGAGTCGTGCGGCGTGTCTACCTATGAGACAGTGTCCAGTTATGACACCTATTACGGAGCTGATCTGAAATCTACTGAGGGACAATAGACATTTTGACCGTTTCAAATCCAGTTTAGGCCAGATTTGTTTGGTCGCCATACAAGTGGTAGTGTTAAGCCATCTTGTGTTTGATTGTTAGAGAGCAATTCGTGACTTGGGAAAATTCCGAATAAATTCAGAATGGTGGTATGGCCAATAGAGTTATTGGTCCGTTGAGAGATGGCTTTGAGAAGTTTGGCTGTGTTCACGGCCATTTGTTTGCTGTAAATATCTAGGGGTGAAAGGTTAAAAATTATGTCTAGCGTAGAGGAAGGTGTCGAGCGGAGAGCTCCGCTGATGCACATACTCGCTGAACGTTGCACTTTGCTTAGTTTATCGCGATTTGTCGCTTTATCTAAGGCCGTCCACCATACGGTTACCCCGCAAGTGAGTATCGGTCTAATGACCGCAGTATATAGCCAATGAGTGATTTGTGGAGACAAGCCCCACTTGTTCCCCACGGCTTTCTTACAAGAAAAGAGAGCTGCTGTGGCTTTCCTTACTCTTTCCTGTATACTAGGTTTCCAACTTAACTTTTTATCTAAAATAAGACCCAGGTATTTAGCTTCATCTAAAAAGTAAGTGGAACACCTTAGATCGATGGAGGGTCTAACTGAGGAATTTTCTATTTCCTTGTGAAGAGCACTAGTTCAGTCTTGTGGGGATTAACACCAAGTCCACAGCGATCTGTCCATTTGAGTAGCTTGTTGAGAGCGGTTTGTATGAGTAGAGGCGGGGAGTAGAGTTATAAAAGAATGCAATCCTTCTTGAATGCAATCTTTAAAAATCATTCATTCAATTGAATTCAATCATATTAGGAGCGCTGTAATATCTAGTAATTTTGTTTTTCAATTCAATATTTCATTAACTTATTTACATACATATATCTTAAAGCTAGACACAAATTCTGAAAAAATAGTCTTATTTTTAATATCTTACAATATCTTAAAAACTAACTTACTGGCCCTATGCAGGCGTTTTATGTTAAACTATAGTATCTTTATTCTAATGCCTTTCGATCTATATGGATCTGGATCAATTTTAAACACGTAGTATACAAAACAATTTGGGATCCTGCTTTCTATCTGGATCTTTCTCAATGACCTAAAAATTAGTTTTTACTCTGGCGGGTATGGTAATGTACAGTGTTAAGAAAAAAGACAAGAAACATTTGAAAATCAACAAACATTAGGAAAAGAGAGATGAGCATACAATAGGCTCCGTATCGTTTTATTTCCAAGCGTTGAACTGCATTGATCATTGGCGATAATAAAACACGGCTATTGATTTCACTTTGAGACTGCGACTTCAGATTTGCAATCACCATTCATTTGACATTCAAAAATGATTGCAATCACTTTTTTCTTTAACAGCAATCAATCGATTGCAATCTTCGAAGAATTCAGAAATTATTTTGCATACTTTGCATGAATTTTTAGTCTTTTGGCCTCCATAAACCAGTTACATAACAATTTTTCACCTCGTTAATCCTAACTGACTACATTTTGATTTGTATGGCAACAGAACAAAAACCCAATGAAAAGTTTGCTCGATTCGGGAAGCAAGCAGAATGCATTCATCATTGCTAAGTAAGTTCGCTCACATATTTTTCATATTTTAATGTTCAGGTGACTTAAATGTTTTAAATGGTAAATTTGAACTGTGAAATTAACAAATCATCTAAAGGAAACATATTCAATAGGATTTAAAAAATTACAAGAGAATGCAACAGAATCTAAAAACAGCAAATGAATGCGAAGGATTCATGAATTCCCAGAAGATTTCAATCAATTGATTGCAATATAATGAATGGTGAGTGATTGCAATCTTTTAAATGCCAAATATATAGTGGTTGCAAATTTGAAGTCTCAGTCTCAAAGTTAAATCAATGAATGCAATTTTTCAATTGAAGTCATTTAAGATTGCATTCAAAAAAGATTGGATTCTTTTACAACCCTGCCAGTGAGTCATCGTTATAATTTTGTTTTTAGTAAATTTTTCAAGCTAGTAGCTTGTAATATCTCTTTTTTCAGACGGCAAGCTTTTTAGATGTTTCCTGTTCTCGGGACCTTTTTTTTAATTAATAGGCACGAATAAGCGTTCAAACACACCACAAAATCCGTTGCAGCTGTTGTTATTATTGAAAATCAATGACCTGAAGCCTACTTAAAGACAAGTTAGCAAGTTTTTATTATAACGTTCTTGCATTTTCGGAATAAATTTAAAGAAGTTTAAATTTTTACTTTGAATTAAACGCTTAACCCCCAAAGTTACTTAATGGTAAATAAACTACGTGTGTTATTCTTCTTCAAATGTGTGATGGTATTTCTTTAAAGACAATACAAAAAATACCTAACAATTACACCCCTTCTACCTTGAAATTAGACCACTTTGTGTGTTAATTACAAAGTAACCCAAAGTTGCAGCAGACAGCTAATAACAATGTAGACATTCAATATTTAAGGAATTCTGAATCTAGGTAACCTCTATTTAAAATTGACACTACACTGGCCAACCAACCAACAAAAAACACACATAAAAGTTTTATCTAACTAAATTAATTTTCCTTCCCTGCGATGGTCGTCGTCGTTGGTCTTTGATGGTCGTCCTGTTTCTTAATTGCCATTACATTTACCCCGACAACGCCGTCTGCAGGATTCTTTTTGTTGGTTTTGTTTCCTATTTTATTTTTACGACATCAATTTAATGCTACCAAGCTAAAATAATTAAAGCTATTGCGTCATTTTATAACCTCCTATCCCTAAACACG
The DNA here is from genome assembly GCA_963931855.1 of Philhelius festivus. Taxonomy (NCBI): domain Eukaryota; kingdom Metazoa; phylum Arthropoda; class Insecta; order Diptera; family Syrphidae; genus Philhelius; species Philhelius festivus. The sequence goes on from OZ007557.1 coordinate 94,312,742, forward strand.
GAGGAGAAAAGCCCCTGGAGTTTTATCTCCAAGGTACGTTCTTCATCGGAAGAAAATTTGCACCGCATTACCCTATTTTGCAATATACTAACTATTCACAATAGCACTCCAGATATTGTGTTTCCTCAACAAAATATAATAATAAAATGGCTTCTTCGTGGTGTTTCCGTGTGGCAATAAGTGCGGGTGTGCTGAGTCTGAGTGTATATTCCTATGACTTGTGGCCTTTTTAATTTTCTTAATTTATTTCCAACCACAACGACTTGATGCTAAAATGAATGCATTTCTTGTGTAATTTCTTCTCTTCTTTATTGTAGTTGTTGTATTTTATATTTATATGATTGCAACAACGAGTGTCCTACAAATGCCATGACCTCAAAAAAAGAACACTATTTAGTTGCACAATACAAACTGATATCAACTTTTCTCTGTGTATCGTTTTCGACACTTGAAAAGATACTCTTAAATCTTTGTTAACTTTTTAAGTTGCAAAAATGCGTGTTGTTGTAATTTGTTTTCTTTAATTTTAGTTTGCAAAAGTTATAGTTTGAAAAGAAATTACTTCTCTGATAATGGAGAAATTGTCCAACTGCAGATATTTAGAATATTCGGTGACTTAATTAAAGTTCCCTCAACCACAGAGTTAGGAATGTGATCTAGATTGGGCTTCTATCAAGTTTTGTTGATGGAAAAAAACTTTGGGGAAAACTTTAACAATTAAAATGCGAAGGCGATTATTACTGGATGGAATTTATTTTCTATGTAGAATTCACTGATTTTTCAACTTCGAAATAATGAATATGGAAATAAAGTGCATTTTCAAAGAAACAATTATGGAATTTCGCCATTTTCCGCAACTTCCTTTGGTTCGCGATTCAAGTACTCGTACTTGAAGTTTGTTTGGTTGCAACTTTTTTGTTGTCGATAGTTTGCATATATGAAATGGCCCTCAAATTATATTTAAAAACATTCGAATCTAAACTGCAAAACATAAGCGACAAAATAGTAAAGAATATTAATGTTCTATTTCCAAAAAAACTTGACAGTTTATTGCTTCTGAAGTCATTTTTTGCTACTCGTAGACATAAGTCTGAAATTTCGTGTTTGAACATTATGTTGTGCGACAATTTGAGAGCCCTTAACTAAAGCACAAATTTAGGGTTTAATTTGGCTATTCAGTAAAAAGAACTAATTGAGTTAATACCCATTTGATTAAAAAATAATACTGTATCACATTCGCAACAAAAGTATGTTAGGTTTTAGTTCAAGTTCTGAACTGAGGTAAAATTTTTGAACGAATTTCTAAATTGTACCTAGTTAAGCCTATTATGGATTACAACTCAGCTTAGTTGAGTTGTCATCAACACAACTCAATTCTTAGACAACCAAACAAATTTTTCGTATTATGCAAGTCAACTAAAATCAGTTGTAATGAAAAAATACGTTGCCGTCTTTTAGGAGTCGATTTGCTGTCAAAACCAGCTGCTCAACATGACATTTAAAAGCAAAAATAAGAAATTGTATGATGGAAAGTTCTTTCGATTTGTTTTTCGGTGATTTGGAAGATGAGAATTCCTTAATGTAACAAAATAAAAAAGAACATATATTTAATAAACTTTGTACACTTCTATTTCTAAAGTATGCATTTTTTGGTTCTAAATAAAGTTTTCCTAAAACAACCGAAGTTCCTCAGCGATTCCACCAATTGTTAAACTTGCTACTGCTCTTCGTTTCATGAGCGAAGGAAGTAACCAAAAGTGTAGTGGAAATGATTTTAATTTAGGACTGACTCAATCGATAGAGTCAGTTGTATTAAAAAAGTGGTAGATGTGATTGAGGAACTCATTTATGGAAAATGGATAAATGCTCAGCTAACATAAGCAACAAGTCGTTCAAATTGTGATGGCCATGTAGTTTTCAAACTAAAATACACTCATTACATTCTATTTTTATTAAAATTGTTGTTTAACTTACTGTTTTGTTCTACACAACTGCTTCGAACCAGTTGTTTGATTTTGACGCTTATTACAACCGAAGCACAACTCAACTTACTTACATAATACAAAGAGACAACTGAAAAGTCGGCCATTTTGTTAGTTGTCTGCTAATCGACAACTGGGGTGGAATCGCGTAAGGTGATAGTTGGTTATCAATTTGTTGATTGTCGTTTTGACAATCGCTCTCTCTATAATTCTTAATATATATGATAGAGACAGCTATAGTCAAAAACGACAATCAACGAATTGATAGTCAACTATCAGCTTACGCGATTCCACCCCTGGTTGTGCTTTAACAGTCAACAACAACAAGGGGGTGACCTTGGCGCGATGGATGTGTGCTCGCCTGTCAACCTCATGATGACAGGTTCGATCCCTGCCGTCGTCTATGTCGCTTTAATTCCATTAAGAACCTTCTAAAAATTGTCATCAATGGGTTGCTGGTTTACTCATTACATGTTGTTCAGGCATAACACTAACAGCATGTAATTGAGTTAAACTAGTATGCCCAACAAGGATGAACACGAATAAAATAATGTGAATTATAAGCGACATAGAAATAAGACATGGCATTTCTCCGCTTTAGCTCAGCCGCCATCCCTGGAGATAAAAATATCTGAGACAACCACCAACAGTCTCAGAACATCGTGCCACACATCTTTCCTATCCTTCTTTCTCTTCATTAACTTCACGCCCGCGCTGTGTTGAAACATTTAAAGGGTAATCATAATCCCTTGAGCGCGGGTAGATTATAAAAAAAAAAAAAAAACTGGTTGTGATCGATAATACCAATTCTAAGAATTACTAAACTATAGTTGAGTTGTCTTCCATAATAGGGTTTTTTTTATATTATAGAGATCTATGCTAACACTGCACACAATTTGAAATTGATTTCCGAAAATATTTTTTTTTTTAATATTGGTAGTTTTTCCTTGGGAAAAATTTACACCGAGTGAAGTTTACCATAACTAGAAATGTTATGTAAAAATTCCGCGGGAGATTCCCTATAGTGCCCAATATAACAATTATTGCTACCGTCACCCTTGCAAAAGTTGCCTTTCCCCTTCATAATACCAACTCTGTCTGATGTATATCTACTTTTCGTCCAGGATTCGATGCGGGCTTGAGTGGAAGAAAAGGAGCTTTAAGATTGAGTCTAGAAGTTGCATTGAATAATTCAATAATAATTTTTTTTAAGTAATTAATAAATCTGTTCACAAAATACTACCTTAAGTAAAAAGACGATCAACTGTTTTCCTTAAGAAAATCCTTTTTTAATTTTGCAATTCAAATTGTCATTTTACCATTAAGACTATCATTTAAGCAACAGAAATTGTCATTTTAACATTAAAAATTGGCATTTTAACAATTTTATAGATATTTATTCACAAAAAATTTCTATACACAGGTAAAAGAGGCAACTAATCATTTTCTTTTCAGCGAATATTTTAAAATTTAGTTTTAATTATTGTCAAATTAACATTAAAAAAAGTTAATTTAACAATTCAAATTGTCAGTTTTTTTCAATTTTGTTTTGTTATTATTGAAATGCTTGTATTGCTTCATATTTTGGATTTTTTTTTTCATTTCTGATAAAATTGATTGGAAAATAAAAGCCATACACACCAAAAACCTTCTAAGCCTAATTCAAAGTCTTAAAAGTTAACAATTTTATCTCACGCAACCAATTCTATATACAAACAACCTACTTCACAAAATTGCTTAATGAGATATCATAAAAATTACAAATTTATTTGTAAAATTGCATCCATTATTGCTACCCATAAAGTCATTTCTCCATTACGAAATAGCGTTTAACTTTCAGACTTTATTATGTTTTGGTACTTACAAAATTAAGTGATGTTATTGTTATTGCCTCGCAACCACTTACCACATTTTGGAAAAAAAAAAAATAAAAATCGAAGAAAACTCCTTCACACAAAATTCCTAGTATCTCCCTAAAGAAAAAACAGTAAAAAAAAAATATCTATAAGCACATAGAACGAAAAGAAAAGACCACCTAGGCTGAAGATACTTTTTAAAAGGTAGGTACAAACAAACATTAGCGTCACATCAGTCGATACGGACAAATATCTTTTGGTAAAGGTACTCGTATCTATCTCTATTGGCGCGGTGGCTTAAGTAGAAATACAACTTTACCTTTGAACAAAATTCCCTTTGCCATTAGGAGGAATAGCAGAAGAGATGAAGGGATATGCAATCATTTCACGTAATCGAATCGTCAATTTTTTTTTCTTGGCTTCTTTCACTTTGAAAAGTTGTAAACAGGAAAACTACATCAGGTAAACGAAATAGTCTGGGAGTTAGTGATTATTATGAATGATTTTAACTTATATGAGTAGGTACTACCTAAACTGGATATGAGTTTTTTTTGTAATGAATATGACAGTTGAAAGCTCTAGTTGAAAGTCCCAGGAAAATAAGTTAAAACAATCTAAAAAAAGTCTGTCTTTTTCGTAGTCAAAAATCGATACCTTAAGAATTAGCCGAGCACTCACACCTTAAAATATGAAATATAATCAGGTCTAGCTTTTTAAAATACTTCAATCAAAAAAGATGTTTTTCTATCACTAGTACCAACGTTAGTAAAGTTTACTGACAGATTTATCAACGGCTAAGAAATATCTTTGGTATAAGAAATTATAGAAAATATTTGTTCAACATAACATCCCAGACTATGGAAGGCATTGGATATGACTTTTGGTTTTGGTTACCTTTAACCATGAAAGTTAAGTTTGCCTTACCTACGTCAATTCCCAATTTAATAAGATATCAGAAATATTACACACACGAGTGACGCTCTAAGGCTAAGGATCTTCTCTTCTTCTTCTTATTTTCTTCTAACAACATGAAAGCATATCAAATTGGAAAACGTTGAATGAATTGAAGTAGTTTGTACTCTTCCGCTTCTTCTTCTTCTTTGATTTCTTTGAGTGGAAAGAAAATTTGATGGAATAACAAGAAGAAGAAATAAGGAGATCCAGGAGTTAACTCCAAAAACAAAGTATTCAGAGAGAAAAAACTAAAAGAGAAAAAGCATCATAAATGGAAGCAATTCAATAAATCTGCAAAGAAATTCCAACAGGAAGAGAAAACGACGACGAAGAAACATAGAAAGGGTTTATCAAATTTGTATATGGAATTTATTTTATTTTTATTTATTTTATGGCAACATAAAATGGTAAATAGAAAATTCTTCCCATCCGTGTAGAATGACAACGAGGAATGTTTATGGAATATTTTAGGGCTTACTCCTATTTCGTATTGTTTTACAAGATGTTTCTTACTTAATTTTCAAATTTTGTGTTCTAATGCCGAAAAACAGATTATATCAGGCGTGTTTTATTGGTAATCTATATCTAACGCAGTAATACAAGCACAAAAAAAAACGCTTTATTCACTCTTTAACTCACTCTTAATAATTTCCCAAAGTTGGTATCAGTGTATTATGTGCCAAAACCTTCCTACTTGTTGAATTAACTTACACGGATGTGTTCGAAAGATTTGTATCTCATTTTTAAACCGGAGTTGAAATATTCATGAAAATGCAGATCGAGTTGAAACATTTATGAAAATGCAGATCGAGTTGATATATTCATGAAAATGCAGATCGAGTTGATTTAGGCTAGGCGCGCACATTAAATTTTTAGTTGCACAAATGTTTGGTTGCTTATAGAAAACAGATGAACTATTTGGTTGAATGTCCGCGCAGGTGCATATAATTAAATGTTACACAAAATAGCGAACTCATTTTAGGCAATCGTTTAGTTTGTGTCAGAACACAACAAAAATACCAAGCAATTGCGAAACTAAAAATTGAATGTGCGCGCCTAGCCTTAGAGTTTTTTTCACTATTAAATTTTGCATTAACACTTACAAAAGTGCGAAAATATATCTTTTGTCTACAATCTACTCAAAATGTTTTCGTATCTCTATTGTTACCATTGCATTTCTTAATTTTTACATTTGTAAAAAAAAAACTATGTTTTTTGCTTTATACTGAATTCTTTTGAGTGTTGAAGATTTTGAACAGCCTTTTATATTAAGGTAATAGTGGGTGCGTTTTATTATTCACAAATCTATCTGGATTAACTTTTAACATGTATTACAAAAACAATTTGGGATCCTGTTTTCTATCGGGATCTATTTCAAAGATCCAAAAATTAGTTATTAAACTGGCGAGTAGATGGCTTTTTATGGTAAGGTAGTGTAAGATATAGTGTAAAGAAAAAAGATAAGAAATAATTTAAAATTTACAAACCCAAGGATAAAAAGAGACGGGCTTATAACACAGTTGTCACTAAGATCCGTATCGTTTTATTTTCAAGGGATGATCCAGATCCGGATCCAGATAGATTTGTGAATAATAAAACGCACCTAGTATAATACATTTTATATATTTCCTAACTTAAAATTAGTTTTCTTACTTATTCTTAATTTTAAACATTCTCTAACTAATATCGAACTAAGACAATTTGTTTTAATAAATTGCTTCTGGGCCCACCTAAGACAATGACAGTTCGTGCAAAAAACTAAGTAAACAGACATATTTTGACGTTTGTAAATGTCAAAAAGTCATGAAGTTGGCACGGTACTAAAAAAATAAAATAGGTAGGTATTCGATGAGTTTAGCTTTAATAGTAGGGTAGAGAAAGTATGACACTGTATTCAATCAAAATTTTGCAAAATCGTTGTCTTAACCTAGTTTAATACTAAAACAGCTTTAACATCGTATTAATTCAACTAAATTTTTGAATAAATTTTGTCAGTTGTCATATTAATTCAGCGTTACAGCAGTTACACGACATTTCTGAACAAATACCAATGTATTGTTAAAACATACCAACCGAAACTATTCGCCTTCGTTTAAATTGATTCAATATGTTGTGACAAAATTAATGACAGTAGTGTACGAGTAAAACCAGAATTATGGTATGAATTAAAATTTTGCATTTGAAAAAATATTTGTTCTGTAAATTGCGGAGCGAACACACTTTGCACTAGTTAAGGGAAAGTATACCAAAATAAATACCAACGAACACACCCTCAAGCATGCCAACATATATTTTTTCGGACACCACCTAAACACTTCCTACATTTCAACATCCGAAACTCCATCTTCACTAAAATGTTCTTTTCAATTTATTAGCTTATTTTTATTCACTAATCGTTTGTTGTTGTTTTCCATGTTAAATTTTGCGATGTAGCATATTCACTAACTGAACTGAAATTGAACTTTTGAATTTCTTAGAATCTTCTATGTTCATTCATTAAAAAGAATGTTAAAATTCAAAAAATTTTAGTAATGTCTTAATTTAAAAAAAAAATAAGTTTTTTTACTTAATTAAAGATCATAAAAATTAAGCTCGATAGACAAATTTTATCAAAATTCTAGAAATTAAGATTTTCGAAAACCGTTTTTTAACATCTGTATGGGGGGTACTGTTATTTTTTAGATAATAGAATTGATTTTTTTTTTCTACATCTTGTAGATAATACTAAAAAATTGTTAATTTTTAAGCTTAAAAAAGTCGAGCATATAGTATTCGAAATACAGTACAAACTCGATTTACGCAACTAATATAAATTAAGGCTGTTGCAAAAACTGATGTTTTAATTTTAATGAACAGATGAATAAACGCAAGAAGCTGCACTATTAAATGCAACATTTTTGAAAAGAATCACTTATAGAGTCAAGACGTGCTACGGTTTTAGTGTTGCGAAAATCGAGGAGTTGCGCGAATCGAGGGTTGCGTTAATCGAGTTCGTACTGTATATTGAGTTTAAAAAAGATCATGTTCAGCAACGATGCTAATTTATGGATGAATGGGTTCGTCGACTAGCAAAATTCTCGAATTTGAGACGATCACAATCAACACGTGATCCACCAAGTTGCGATGCATCCAGAGAAAGTCACTGTTTAGTGTGGGTTTTGGGCTGGCGGCACATCAGATAATACTTCTTTAAGAACGACGTTGGCCATGCTATCACTGTCCGCGGCGACAGCTATCGGTTGATGATATCCATTTTCTTTTGGGTCTAATTGGATGATATGGACACAGACGACGTGCCACCCAGCGCGTACCAAAATGGTCTTTTTGCATGAGCGATTTCTGAGGCTAGTTATCTCACGCGGATGCGATGTGAATTCGCAAAGAAGATGGTGCGATTTGACCCCGCTAGACTTCTTCTTGTGGGTTTTTCTTAAGTCACAGGTATATGCCAATAAACCGCAAATCACTACTGCTCTCAAATTCAGCCTGATTTATGCGCCAGAGTAATGTAAAATGCGTGCCACCACCATACAAACGTTTAAAAATGGTTTCGAAGATCTTATGTCCCTCGAAAACTGCACCTTAAGTTTGATAATTTTTTTTCAGTTTCCTTTAATTTGTATGATAAGATATTAAGGCACTACCTACCATATAAAGTCTTTTTTAAATTTTCGATTTGTTCATTATTGGGGTTTTTGGTAAAAAGTGTACAGATTTTTTTTTTTGGAAAATTCGATTTTTCAAAAACGGGTTAATGATTGTTTTGAAATCTAATCTTCATTTGCACAATACTAAAAAATTAAAATTGGCGTACTAAATTTCATTTTTACTTGCGACTTATAGGTACTATAAGGCAAGTTATGCATTCGTCGAGATTTTGATCAAAGTTGACATTACGATGATAGCGAAGACTAAAAAAGTGGGTCTCGCAATTCTGTCTGTCCGTCTGTCTGTCTGTCTGTCGGTTCAACTACAGCGCTAAACGGCTCGGCCATTTTTCTTCAAACTTGGTAGATATCGAATTTTTTTTCGAAATTTTGTAAATATTTTTTTTTCTCAAAAACTGTTCGATAGATTTAAAAAAAAAGATGCAAACAAAAAAAAGATGCAAACATGCTAGCTAGCTAATCGTTGAAAAAAAAGTTATTGAGGGTATCCCCCATTGAACCATTTTTTTGGATTTTGATTTTCTCGAAAACGGTATGACCGATTTTGATATTTTTTTTTTTTTTTGCTAAAGCTCCCCAAAAATGTTAATAGAATTGTGTATTAAAATTTTCAAGAATTTTGTTTTTGATTTTAAAAAAAAAACTTGAAAATTTATTTTTCAAAACTCAATATTTCGAAAACCTTTTACTAGATTTTTTTCAAACTCGATAAATAAAAGTTTCTCAACATAATCTACAAGTTGTATGAAAAAAAGTTTTATTTTACCTTAAAATAAAGGTACCCACCATACAAATGTTAAAAAATGGCTTTCAAAAATCGTATTTTTCTCGAAAACGAAGCCTAGAATTTTGATAAAATTTTTTTTGTTTCAATTAATTTTAACAATCTTTAATTTAATAAAAAAATTTTGAAATTAAGATATTACAGCTTCTAGCTACCATAGAACCATTTTTTTTAATTTTGAATTACTCATTATCCACATATCGGATTTTAATGAAACTTTTTTGTAGATATGCTTCTAAAAAGTCTGAAAACCATTCCATTTTAAAACTTAAAAAAAAAAATATTTTTTAAATTTTTGAAAAAAAAAACAAACATTTTTTCGATATTTCAAAAACGGCTTAATATTATTTTTGAAAATTTAATTTTCATTGGTACAGTAATAAAAACTTAGAGTTGGCATACCAAATTTTTTTCTTAAAAATTTTGTATATAAAACCTTTTTTTTTAAGAAACCACTACAACGACTTATAATTTTTATTCCTGCATAAATTCATATTTGCATAGCATTCTGTTTTTGCCTCTTACTACTAAAAGAATTTAAAAAAATGAATCTCATGCTTACGAACAGTTTTCTCTAATAACATTTGTTTTTAAAATTCCTAGTCTATTATATAGGAGCAAGTTCGTGCGACCCAGTCGTGCATTTAATTTTTAAATGTTTTTAAAATTTTAAATATAAGAATTAATTTTTATAAAACACCTCTACAATAATTTTTAATTTTTATTCCTGCATAAATTCATGTTTTCTTGAAAATTCACATTCTGGCCTAGCTCAAAAATTGTAAGAGTTATTTAAACCATTTAAAAAGATAAATTTTATGCTTCTGAACTTTTTTCTACGCTAGGGATAGATATAGCCTTCTAAAGAACTATACGATATAACACTATTTGTCGAATTAAAAATGTAATACTGGTTTGGTCGACCAAGTTTTTTTTAGTGTATCTTGGCATCTTCTTGGCAAACTCTGTACCAACTTTTGCAATCTGTTCTCGGGGATAGTTCTTCTGAACTTCTTTTGTCTGATCTAAACCCTAACATTCCATAAGTTTTTTAGAGTGTTAATATCGGGATTTTCAAAGCATCAATATTTTCATAAAAGAAAAAAAACAACAATTTTTTACCACCTTGGCTGTATGTTTTGGATCATGTCCATGCATACAAAAAATCCATCTGACTCATATTGACACAATCGAGAACTTTTTCAATGTGTTTCCATTTTATATTCAACTATAAGTATCGGTGAGGCGTCTTCAAACAAGTCTATTCAAAACATTTCTATCAAATCCTCTTCATTTCTATTCAATCGGCTATAACGATTCGAGATGATTTAAAAAGATCGGACTTCTGACAATGGCTTTGTCAACGCGTATTGGTTGAAGTTTTGCTTGGGGAAGGCTTTCGAGTTTTTTCAGCATCGGCTTCAACCAAAAACAATTTGTAAATAGTTTTTATTAGCTCAAAAATAATTCTCCTTTTTTCTAGAATTCTTTGACTGTCTCTGCCTATATTTTGAAAGAATTATATCAGACAGTAAAAATAAATCGCATTCGCCAACAACTTTTGGTTAACAAATATAAAGTAAACGCACAAAACAAACTGTTTTATTTCTTTGTCCACTTGTAATACGATATATAGAATGATTTTAATTACGCATGACAAAAAACTATTTATGTACCCCAAACTGCGTCAAGAGGGCGTTGGTAATGTTCCTTCGATCTCGTTTTTGATCTTACCCGCACCCGGTTTCTCATGCCTAAATCTTAATTCATAATGTGACAAACACGTTTATATTTTGGTCATATTCATATCCCCTGTAATGCTTTAAGACGCACGGAACTTTCATCGTCTCCCAAGCTACTTCTACGGCCAATGCTTGAATTTAGCCCTCCGAACGTCCAACTCGTCTCTGATTTGCGTAGGCGTGTTGTTTTTCAAAAACCAATTATTTAATGTTATACTCGAACTTTATTTCTTAATAAAATAATCGTTGTTTTAGTGTTTTCTTTAATTATTTGGTTCGTTCTTGTTGATTCTCATTCAAATAACTAAAAGAAATTAGAGGCACTGACTCGTAGAGAATTTGAACTTAAACCTAGTGTGACTTATAAATCTCAACTGTTTGTGTCCGTTCTTATCGGCAGAAATATAGTAACCTCCAATTGTGTATCCCGAGTCCGAAAGGCTAAGATAAGGAGCACTTTTCATGACAAGAAATTTTCTTGGTGAATTTTTCACGTTTTCATCAGAGGCATTACAACCCCGCTGGGAATCAAGCATGACAGTCCAACCTACTTAGAATATTATATCAAAAGCTACAGACTTACCCCAGCAAATCAGGTTTGCATATTCCTGATTTTGGACCTTTGAGGTTTTATGCATTCCAAATTTAGACAATCGGAATAATCGGGTTCAAGTGTTTACTTTGCTTATCAAAAACAGAATTCTGATTTCATACTTGTATCAAGGGCAAACTTGACTGCTGAAAACCATGTTCGGTCAAGGTAGCTTTATAATTTATTTGGCCTTAAAATTTCACTTCCAAAATTCCTTTATCCTTCACCAAATTACTTAAACGATTTATAAAACGAAAATATTTGAGGAAAAAACTTTTAATTCCAAGGACAACTAATTGCTTACAGGAAATTCTTTCGTAAGAAAATAAAAGGTTGAATGAAATAAGACTTTACTATCTGGGAGTTCTGCAGTTTTCAGTTTTTTTTTTTTTTTACTTGCTTGAAACTCTTCCGTTACCAACTTTACAACCAGATGGTTACAAATACAAAAAAAAGTTTCACATCCTTTTTCAATTTTTCATTATTCTTATAACAGAAGAAAATGTAACTGTCTTTACCTACCTACATTATAGTATATTCGTATCCTTGTAATTATATCTCGAGGACAATGGACAATAACATCAGCTATGTAGAGCTTCAAAAATAAAATAAGGTTCGGGTGGTGACTGGAGAATAGATGTTTTTGGTCACAATATAGAAGAAGTTCTCTACTCTTTTTTTTTCTTTAAAAAATGCCAATTTGTGGAAAGAAAGGTTTCTTTCATCATACAAAAATTCTCAAAACGAAAACCAGTGCAAAAACATGTAATTGATATCATCATTTAATTTATTGAATGAGATGCTCAAACCCCTGGAAAAATATAGAAGAATTAAATTCCTGATCAAAGTCCTTTCAAAACTGCTGATGATGATATAAAAAAAGGAAGAAATTCTATCTTTGATGGTATTTTTTCTTTTGAGGAAATTAAAAATCGAACGGCAAAAAAAAAGTTGAAAAACATTAAGTCTTGAGCAGAAACAATAATCTAGCTAATTAGCAATAAAAGTTTTCGCTGTTTTTCAGAATTTATTTTCTTCATGAAAATAGGTATGGGTTTTGAAAGGCTCATTGGAAATTCAAAGGAAAAAAATAGCAGGGAGAATATACAAAGACAAGTGCAAGAGTCTTGTTTAAGTGGAAAATTCTCTTCGAATAATTTAGATTTTGAGCAGATGCTAGCTGTAGACTTTGAATAAATCATTCACGCTTTGCTGACAAAAAAAAGCTTTTGTCTTGTTTTTCTTTTTTGATTTAAAAGAATTAATATTGTTTATCTCATGTGGAGGTGGAAACAAAAATGTTACAGATGTTTTTTTTTCGTCTTCTTCTGGAAGAGTGCACTTTTTTTGTGGGCGTTTAATTATTTCCCATAATTTCGAAATTTTCCTTTGATTGGAATTGGATTCTAGAATCCTATATTCATATAATTTTATTTTGAAGGTCATACGAAGATTAATTAGAAATTTTAAATCTTTAAAATTTGAATAAAGAAGTTTAAATTTTCGTCGCATAATTGTGTGCGGAGGTGGTTTATAGATTTTATTTATTAAATTATTTTGATTGACAATTTTCATTTTTTTTTCACCACAAACAATAACCTTTCAACATTGAGTGCTTTTCGTTCACATTTTTGTTTCTTGTTATTTTTCCTTTTTTTGTTAGGATCATGTTCTTCTGATCCCAAAAATGTTACCAGTTTTTATCTTTTCATTTCCAAAATTATATTAACGGTTACTAATATCGATCGTATGCCACCAAAATAGCAGTTTCTGAGTTTGGAAAGCTCACCATGAAGTATATTTTTAAGGGTGGAGAACACTTTTTCTAATTCCATAAAACAAACTGCTATACTTCCTTTGCCTGATAAAACAGCAAGTTAACAACTTGTTAATTTCCTCAGACTTAAGTATATACTGCTAAAAAGCTACCACATAAAATATTAACTATAAATACTTTGTCTTGAATATTAATAAGAAATCAAATCTTTCTGTCGTCATCAAGAGCAACTGATGGAGTCAAGCTGAAACATCTGCTGGAGTCCCACAAGGATGCATTTTAAGTCCGATTTTGTTTGTTTTATTCATCTATGATATTTGCGATATTCTACCAGGTGGAGTATCATTTGCTGGAAATCTCATCAACTTATTAACTTATTTGCAGTATGGTCTGCCTCCCACTAACATACATAACCTTAAAAATCATACAGACTTTTTATTAAGAGCTATGGCAAAAGTGGAAGCAGTCTCTGTAAATCAATTATGGTTAGATTATTAAATTCTTACACTTCTCCCTTCTGAGAATGTAATCAATTGCTATCTCATGATATTTCTGTAAGTTTTTTAGAAACAAATGTAAGTGATTGGAAGGATATATTCGCAAGGATCTCTCTTAAGTTGATGAAAAAATATATATAAATCGCCATTCTCAGTATTCTTTATCAAAAATAATAATCACATTTCACAAGAAATAAAGAACTTAACTTAAAACCAAAACTAACTATATTATTAAGACTAAACAAAACTCTTCAAAAGAAAATGGGATTGAAATATATATTTTTTAAGACCCAAAAACGTCACAAGTAGCAAGTGAGAGTTTGCCGTCGAGGGCTGACACCAATCCCTGGAAATTGCCCTAAAAATTGAATTCACTGTTTTGTGCAACAGCTTAGCTGTCATTGTTGAAATTTCTTTGTGGTTTTCTTAAAAATTCGGAGTCTATATGTCAACCTTTCAAGAACCCTAAAAGACCTAAAGGCCAACTCCACATAGAAATTACCAACATAATCACTGCTATGGCTCTAAGCTTTATGGCAAACGCCAGAAATTGTCTCATTCAGTAATTTGATTTTCAAAACTGTGTAAAACAAAACTTTAAAAAAAAAAACTTAAAAAAAAACTAATTTATACATTTATAAATAGCCAGTTGATGCACCCTGTATAATAGTACAAATCGAAAATACTTGGAAGTTTTAAAACCAAAAAATTGGGGCGCATGCTATATAATAGTGAGAATTGAAATATTTAGCTAAGATTTTTCATTTACTACATTAATCATTCGCTATTATAACTGGAGCTTGATCGGGACACATAAATTCGTAGAAATGAGGAAATATCTATTTTGTTTTTATTATAAATTGAAAGAGTCTTCGACTTTTTTTAGACTTACTGATGAGTTGTAATTGAGTGCCCATTGTTCGTAATTTTAATAGAACTCTAAAAAGTATCTAGTTATCACTTCAAGACTATCTTAAGAAACTTTCTCAGAAAAAATATGATCAGTACAATTTCTTCCAAGTTAGGAAATTTCGTTAACATAGAAGGAAAATAACGCAGGTTCCAGAATGGAACCCTGGGGAACTCCGGCATGTATACTCCAAGCGATGTTTAGTTTCTAACAGCAACGAGCTACTGACAATTATTTGAGTAAAAGTGCAAAAGCTTGACTGCTATAAGATTAGATTAAATTTCTTTATTTCATAACAAGTTAAACAATGTTTTCCACTTCATTTCATTGAACAAAAAAAAGCAAGAGATACAAATATTTGCTTATAAGAATGATTTTATGGAAATATTATACATCAACAGCCCACTTTCCGTATTAAAAACTCTTTTCCACCTATATAACATGATTTAACTAAACATCAGAAAAGGATTTAATTCCCGACTTATACTTCAACATTAAAAACAAAACACAGTTTATCAAAAATCTACTACAATAAGTCAGAATTATTTTCTCTATATTCTATATCTTTTTAAATTAACTGTCAACTTTTTGTTTCTGTTTTTACTTCGTGGTTTATTTTGGTGTTAAATAATAGAAAACGAAAAATAAGGCGTAGATACCAAAGTATGTCTTAATAGAGGAAGCAAATAAAAAACAAGTTTGACAATGCTATTACTTATTAGTGATGGCACTAAGCCTCCTTCTTCGGTGTTTTAGAATAATCTCAGTTATCTAGTAAACGTCACTTAGCTGACATTTAGTTTTGTTAATGAAATTTTCCACTTAATCCAAGACTTACAGATAATCTGCTACTAATCCAGCTTTATTATTGAAAGTGTAATAGATTAATAGATGATTAAAAGCGAGAAACTTTTATGATTTTGATGACTGTAGTTTGGAATGATTTAAAACAATTTTCGGTAAACAGGTTGTTGCTTAAGAAATAAACTTGATATTTAGAGACAAGAGCAATATTTGGATTGGCAAAGAATTTCGGCCACATCGTTCTTAGTGTCAATTTAGCCTCACTACATTTTTCTTTTACATGCTTTCCAAGTTTTAAATTAAATGATGATAACACACCGAGGCATTTGAATTCACGCACTAAATCTTTCCGCTAGTTACTAAGACCCCAAATTTCTTCTCTGATGGTTCTCACAGATCCTATAATCTTTTCATTTATTTTTGAAGCCTTAGTAGATTTTCCGCTACATTATATCGTCAGTATACAAAAGAACCTTGAGAATATTTCCGGCAAAGGTAACGCCATTCTATAGAATTTCAGCTACATAATTAATAAACAGTGCAAATAAATTAGGACTTAAAATGCACCCCTGTGGGACCCCTTTTATCAGAATATTTCCTACAAACGCTAGTCAAAGCAGAAATGTGATCTATATTTGAAAAATTCCACAATGTAATTTTGAGTTGTTAAGTTGGATTTTTATAAAAAAATATTATAAATTTCAACTGATGGCATTCAGTACCAGGAACTTTGTGTCTTTTCATACTAAACAATGTTTAGTTTTAAGTTCCCTTCATGAAAAAGTAGAATCAAGTTACATCGCTAAAGGTGCGTAACTAAGTGTATGAAGAAGACCCTTCGCTGCCAATACAGTCTAAAATATGCAAGCAGAGTTTCAGCTTCAAGAGAAATCCTCATACTTTTGTAGCGCGAAACTGCTCCCCTCTGATTGTTGGAACATTACTGCAGAATTCCTTATAATACTTTGATTTTGTTAGCACGTTAGCAGACTCTTCAGTTAAAACATTTTAGACTCTCTGTTGTCCCGCAAGTACATACTTTTGAACTTTGTGGATCTTTTTTTTTCATACAACACATTCGTACTAGAAGGGAAATGAATACCTGTCATCAGTTATACAACACAGTGCAAGCATTAGGGACAGTGGAAAGAATTAAAAACGAGGTACCGATACACATTGGTTTTGAATCTCTACCTATGACATTGAAAGGAAAACCAGGGGTGAAAAAAGAGCCTACTACATTCGTGTTGTCCGACTAGAGAAAGAATCTCTGAACTTAACAGTTTGTCCTTAATCAGTTATACAACACATTGCAGGCATTAAAGGCACAGTGGAGTGATTCAAAAAGGAGGTACCTATGCCCATTGGTTTTGAATTCTTTAATATGATATTGAAAGCAAAACCAGAACTGAAAAAATAGATTTCTACATTCGTGTCCGACTAAAGAAAGAATCTCTGAACTTAATAACAGTTCGTCCGAAATTGACTCCGACTAAAAATCGATGAGCATTATGAATAATGTTAAGCATCTGAACGAAAGATTCAATAGAACGGTCACTCACCAGTGGAGCCGAATCCAAGCGACTGCTTTTAAATGATGCAATTAGCTGCTAAATAAACTTTTCGATATGATTTTATTCGCAATATTCTTTTTCGTTTCCATATGAGCGAGATTTATGTGGCAATTATGAGTTATCTCTTAGAGAGATCTTTATAAATCAATCTTAATATTCATGAAGGTATATTTGAGCATGAAATTGCATGGTTTTGTCATTTGCTATAGTATCTCAAAGCAGTAAAATCATAAAATATAACAGAATCAGCTGCATGTTTATGCATACAAAATCAACCTTTTAAGACGTTTTCAGATATAACAGTAAAAACAAAACAATTTTTTAGTTAAGCTTTCTAAACTTCCAATTCCGATTTACTATTTTGTTTTTGTATAATTTATAAATTTCGTTTCGAACTGTCCAAATTCGATTGCCAAAATTTGTCAATCTAGATTATCGTTTAATAAATTTGCATTAAAATAAAAACTTTCATTAATATTTCATTTGTATTAAATCTATTAACAGCGTGTGTCATATTTTTTTTTCGCACTCTCAAATATTTATACAAATTATGTCATAAATCACTTCTAAGCATAGTTTCAACACCTTTTTCATCTGTCATCAACAGTAATTAAAAAAGTCGTAATGTAAACCAAAGATATTAATATAAACTTTTGTGCAAAAATCGAAACGAAGAAAGTGAAAACTTTTAATCTTAAAAAAAGTGAATAAAAATTAAAACAGAATATGACTCTCGATTTCACTTCAGCTAAGGTGTTTTTTTTGTGAGTGAGTGGGTTTCGCTCATGTCATAGTGGGTACGTTTGAACGTGATTTATAAGAAAGAACCCAAAGAGATGATGCCAGTCTGGTTTTGGCAAAACCCTAAACTTAAGATTATGACCAAACATACACAAAAATATCAAACTTGTTTAACAACTTTTTACTGTTTATTAATTTTCTTGCCTTTGTGTTTACATCCTCAAGCATTAATTATTTACTGCCCACAATCATTTTGGCAAAAATACATTTTAGTGTTTTCATAATACAACTTGTAGTTTATTTTCGTATGATCATGTGATAAATAATATAACACGTATTGAGATGGCAAAAGATGAGACGTGTGGCATTCTAAAAGTAATCAAGTGTAGGCAGAGCTTAATGTAGTTGGTCTTAATGTTGTTGGCCGTGAAAAAAACATAGACGTGCACTTGAAAATTGTTGTGTGGTTCGAGTTTGGCGGGAGAAGTTTTTTCCTTTTTTGATTGAATGTGATTTAAATATATAAAAATACGAATATACATATTTATTGAAGGGCTTTTTATGAATTTGAATTTAATTTGACAAAGCGAGTATCAGAATTCCAGTTTTTGTTCAAAGTAACGGTTACTATTTTAATTTTTTAAAGCTGTGGTGAAATTGTAGATTTACGTATATTGATTTTTGTTTTCTCGTCTTGTTTTGACAAATAACTTCAGTGGTTAACTAATGTTTTACAGTGAGAACAAATCTTGATGAAATGACAAAATTTTTATTGGTTCCCGTTTTTGAGAATTGATATTTCGAAATTTTATTATTTCTTTCGGAATTTTGAACAACTCATAAACAATCATACCATCATTACTTATTTCTTAGACTTTCAACTTTCTCCTATATATTATATTATCTAGTAGGGCTCTATATTGAATTAAAGGAGACCGGGGCTAGAAGTTACAAGGGTAATAAAAGTACTTATAAAAATTAACAAAAATATCTGTCTCCTCTTGAAAAACTAGATGCGTTAACAAAATATTTAAAAAAAAATGGCTTTTTCTATAAAATTAATGTTTGTGTGAAACTCGCCCAAACACAACACAACACACAGTCCTTTACCCAGAAAAGTTATATTCCTATTAAATTCCTGAAATCCATTTCATCAGTTGACAAGCTTAAACTCACCTCGGCTCGCAGATATATTGGAGTCACGCTATTACAGTAGACTCGCGGTAACGTGAACTATTAAAAACCGAGCGTGTTCACGTTTGCGGAGTTGTTCATGTTTACGAAGGTGCAATTTTTAAAATTTTTCAAATAAATTAGACATAATTATGTATGTAAATATGTTTTAACTCAAATTAATTTTTTTTTTGTGTTTCGGTTTATAAATATCTAATTCATTATGCTGTGTTAACAAAAAAAATGACGTTGAAATCAATAAAAAAAGGAGTTATCTTTCTTTGGATTTTCTTTTTTATAAATTTCTGAACAACGATTTTTGTCGTAGACGTTTAAGTACGCTGATATCTGTTAGACTTATGTTTTCATTTTCCGTCCATTCCAAAGATTTATTGGTAAATTTTGATTGCTTTACTATCACTAGCCTCTATTCTGTTATGTGCTCTTTCAAAAATACTGTCCTCGCTTTCTTTTTCATCACTGGTCAAAACCTCGTTCGTTTCGGTTGCGTTCGGAAAATCTTCAGTCCATTCATGGATATCAGCAAAAGAAAAACTAACCTACCAGGACTAACGAGCAATCATTTACGGGGTTCCCCGTTTCGACTAACCGACAAATGCAGAAAAGAAAACAACGTTTTGTACGTTAAATGCATTTTAAATTTGTTCACATTATAGGGCCTTCTCACAGTGTTCACGCTACAGAGTATTCAATGTAAAAAAATTATGTTCACGTTAGCCGGTGTTCACGTAAGGCGGTGTTTTTGTTAGCGCGAGTCTACTGTATTCAAATTGACAAATGCACAAACTTACAAACTTAAACAGTTCAATTTCTTGCAAGTTGAGGAAAATAGTATAGGTTCAAGAATGGAAATCTAAGACACTCCATCAAGTACTCCAAACGGTGTTAAAGGACTTTTCCCAACAGCTAAAAATGCTTACCAACCATTTAACTAAAAGTGAAAAAGTTTGGAATGTGATTCTTTGTCATATTCTATGAAAAAAATTGTTCTACAGTAAAGTGTGATTTTCAACTTTGACATCACTTTTTGACGATTTAAAAAAAGACTAACTTTGATGTACCCGGACCCATGTAAAGGTGAATTTATCTGTCAGTACTAATCATGGGGACCTCGTTTTGAACTTTTTTTTTAAGTAGAAATACAAATCTTTAAAACTATGTTTAAATTGAGCTGATATGATGTTAGGGTTGCCAGATGTTCAATTTTAAATGGTGTTCAATTTTTCTTGCCTGAGCAAAATTTTGACTTTGAGGTCAATTTTTTTCAAAAAATGCGTAATAAATATAAAGTTTTCTTATTTTTACCTGATAAACAAAACAGTAATAAAAAAGTCATTAATAAGTGCACCTAAAAACCCATACATTTTATGATACTTGGGAAAATCTAAAATAGGTAAAAAATCGAATTTTGGCTTTTTTCCCTACTTTTATTGTAGTACTTGGCAATTGGAGTGGTTTTCCAAGAATCGATAGTTTTTATGTAGTTTTTAGGACTGTGCACTCATGAAAAGGGTTAAAAGTGTACTTATGCCTACTTGACTTGCTGTCAAAACCCTAATTACCTTACCTCTTCTCAGGGAGAGTTAAATTTGGGGTATGATTGTTTAATGGGTAAATTAACTAAATAAATGGTATAAAAGAATAGAAAAACAGATTCATTCCTCAGATTATCAAGTTAAGTCACGATTACTGTTGGATAAGAGCGCTTTTTGAAATGCCTTCATTTACGAGAGAACACAGGCCGGCGAAATTCACCCCTGCCAAATGATAAGGTAACTCCTCTTCTAGTTTTGATTTTTACTTGCGACTTATAGGTACTATAAGGCAAGTTATGCATTCGATTCGACATAACGATGATAGCGAAGACTGAAAAAGCGGGTCTCGCAATTCTGTCTGTCTGTCTGTCTATGTGATTCCATCCTAAACGGCTCGTCGGATTTTCTTTAAACTTGGTAGATATCATTTTTAAGTTTTTCCCCCCACACCTTTTTTTTTAATGCCAAAAATAACGGTACCTGCCATACGATATTTTTTCGAAATTTTATAAATATTTTTTTTTCTCAAAAACTGTCGACAGATTTAAAAAAGAAAGATACAAAAAATTTCATTTACATAGTTAAAGCTAGGTAATGGTTGAAATTTTTTTTTCCGAAAAATGGTTATTGAGGAAAACCATGGAACCATTTTTTTTTTGATTTTCTCAAAAACGGTACCATTGATAATTTTTTGTTTGCTAAGGCTCCCTAAAAACTTGAATAGAATTGTGTATTCAAATTTTCAAAAAAAAATTTGTTTGGATTTTAAAAAGAATTTCAATTTTTTTTTTTCAAAACTCAATATTTCGAAAACCCCATGGTAGATTTTTTTTAAACTTGATAAATAAAATTTTCCCAATAAAATCTACAAGATGTGAGAAAAAAAATTTATTGTACTTAAAAATAAAGGTACCCACCCTACAAATGTTAAAAAATGGTTTTCAAAAATCGTATTTTTGTCGAAAACGGTGCCTAGAATTTTGATAAAATTTTTACGATGTTTAATTTAATAAAAAAAATTTGAAATCAACATATTATAGCTTTTACCTACAAAAGAACCTTTTTTTAATTTTGAATTACTCATTATAGACATAACGTCTATGAAATTTTTAATAGATATGCTTCTAAAAAGTGTTAAAAAAAAACATTGCATTTCAAAACTTATAATATTTTTTGATTTTTTAAAGATAAAAACAAAAAAAAATCATTTTTTTTTTTTTGGAAAATTCAATATCTCAGAAACGGCTCAATATTTTCTTTGGAAATTCAATTTTCATTCGAACAATAATAAAAACTTAAAGTTGGCCTACCATTTTTTTTTCTTAAAAATGTTTTAAAAATAAAAAAACCTACTACAACGACTAATAATTTTTGTTCTTGCATAAATTCATATTTGCATAGCATTCTGTTTTTTTCTCTTACTACTAAAAGAATTCAAAAAAATTATTTATGAACAGTTTTCTCTAATAACATTCGTTTTTAAAATTCCTAGTCTATTACATAGGGGCAAGTTCGTGCGACGACTGGTGCATTTTGTTTTTTTTTAAAAAAGGTATTTGATTATGCACACGATTCAGGTGTTTATGGAAAATTTTGGCGAGTCCCACTTGGTGACAGCTGGATAGAAACTACGATGTACGTCACAAAACTTGTGATGCATTAAAAAATATGAATATTTTTTGGGCATTTCTGTATGTCCGTATGTCTGTACCTCGATTTACAGCCTAAACTACTGGAGGTATTTTCTTCAAACTCGGTTCTTTAAGGTCTTCGTTGATTCTCTAGAGGAGAAATTGATTTTTTTTAGCTCCAAAACTAAAATTTCTTATGTAAAAAAATAATTTATTGGTCATATTTATTTTTAAACAATTTACTTTTACATTAGAGCAAGTACGTGCGATTCAGTCGTGCATTTTATTTCTAATGACAGGTTAAAACAAAAATTGTGAAGTAGTTCCTAGTTTTTCATTAAAAGTTGTTAACATTTAAAAAAAAAGTAAGATCCTGCTTTCAAAGAATACCTACGCCATCGTTAAAAATCCATCTCGACACTCACAGTCTTCATAAGATACAAAGTTCAAGTTCATAGGTGTTTCTCAAACTTCCTTTTCCTCGCTCTCGTTCATTCATTTCTTAAGTCAATTCAATTTTAACTGATATTTGTCTTTCCCAAGTAGGTAACTACGAGTATCTACTTGGCAAATATTTCAACGCCTCATTTTCAACTTTAGATGAAGTCTTCTTAAGAAAATAAAAATTCTATTATCCTCGAGAGAAACACAAATTAAATTTTCAATTCCATTGCGCGTCTAATAAAACCATTTGGTCGTTTTTTTTCAATCAACTCAACGCACTTTTCTTTGTAATATATATTTATTTATTTTTTAGCAAACTCTTGGCCATTAGCATTATCGCAGTATAATTTATTAGAAGTCATTTACGATTTGAATTTAATGATGATTTGAAGAAGAAAAACACAGATACTCGTATAATGTATCTTCCCCATTACTTGTAATCAATTTCTGGTTTTCATGAACAATTTCAAGTGAAAATGTGTTGAGTTGGCCAACATTGTTGAGACACGTTTTTCGGGAAATCTCTCTCTCTCTGTCATCTGTATAGCTGGAAATGGTAAAACAAAAATGTAATTTTGGAGACATCTGATGATTTATTTAAGTGTCAGTTGTGCCTATTGGAATACATGAGTTATTCTGCAACAACATGACAGATGGATGGTACTTCTCCAGAACTCATTAGGACCAATGACAAATAAATAAATAGGACGATGGTTTCATGTCGAATGAATTGATTAGACATTTATTGAGAAATTACTTATTTTTCGAATGTCACGAATATCAAGATACTTTGTATCATACTTTTTCGGTTAGAGAATTATTCCAAAGAATTTGGATGATTGGATTTCTTGTTATTCAATTGAGTTTTTTGTTTCGTACCAGTAGTAGTTATTTGTTGGTTTTCAAAGGACAACAGACAGCTTTTGTTTTTGTTGCTAATCGATGTTGTTTGCTGACACGTTAGTTTTTCTATGTATTCTCTGTCTTTTTTTTTATTCAACAAGCCTTTGACATTATTCAAACGTTTAGCCATTAATATCTACATAATTGACATTCAACACAGTCATTTTATTCTTATTCGATTATTTCTTGTCATTCTTTTTAATTATTGTTTTTAAACATTATAATTGTAATAATATGCATTCGTTGATCCATTGAATGATTTTTCAGTGGTTTTCGAGAAGTTTCACCATTTAATGAAGCTATGGATCTAAAAAAGAAGAAATTTGAAATACTTTTTTGTAATTTTTTTTAACAAAATCGGTTGAGATATTAACGAGATATACTGGAATGGTCTGAATATTTATTTGAGAATTTTATCAGAAATAAATATCACAATTCTATTTTCATTATGCGAATTTCTTCTACATTAAACATTTTAAGTACGAAGTTTAATCTGAATCTTCAAAGCCGTTTTCGAAAATGTTTACAATTTTTAAAATAAAAACTCTAAATGAACTATTTAAGTATTAAGGTTTTTATAATACAAACTCTATATACTACTGAAAAAAATCAGCCAAGTAGAAGACTTAGCGCTATTATTGGAGTTGTTGAATTATTTATTTTTTTTTTTATAATCTACACGCGCTCAAGGGATTATGATTACCCTTTTAAATGTTTGAACACAGCGCGGGCGTGAAGTTAAGGAAGAGAAAGAAAGATAGGAAAGATTCAAAATAACATTTTTGGCCTTTAGTCCACAAAAATATAGAATTATTGCCCGGCTACGGGCAAAATCTTTCAACGTTAATAATTTTTGTCAAAAAATTTTGTCAAGTAAGATGAACTGAATTTAACAAAAATTGCGTATTGACAAGCTCCTCACATTCAACTGATGAGCCCATGTGAGATCGCCGGGACGGAACGCCAATTTTTATGCAATAAAGTCCAAAAATGCTATTTTGAATGAACTGTTCAAGTCAATAATTTATCCTCTAGGGTACAAAATTTGAAACAAATCCGTTTATCCATTTATGCCTAAGATAATTTACAGACGCCTGGACGTAAAGACGCCCGAACGTATAGACGCACGTTTTTTTAACACGTTTTTGGTTAGCTGAAGAACTATAGTTTTCGTGAACTTTCTTAAATTATCTTTAAATTTATAATTTGTTTATGTTTTTTGTCTTAAAATTGCTAGAAAAAAAAACATAAGAACCGTACAAAATATATTTTTTAGAGTTTTTTTTTTGTTATAACAAGCTAAATTTGAACTTCTTTTGAGGGACTCTTTAAGATTTTGTAAATCATATGTATGTATATGTATATGTACATAAATTAGGTTATGGTTTGCTTTAGTTGCTTATAAGTTGAGTTCTTTTATTGGGATATCTGTAATGTTCTTGAAACTTTGCAAACAAAAGTACAGAGCATCACCTTACTATTTTTATTAAAAATTAATTAAAATGACATGGACATTTAAAGCTATAG
Source organism: Philhelius festivus (assembly GCA_963931855.1). Lineage (NCBI taxonomy): Eukaryota > Metazoa > Arthropoda > Insecta > Diptera > Syrphidae > Philhelius > Philhelius festivus. The sequence goes on from OZ007557.1 coordinate 94,337,857, forward strand.
TTTTAACCACCTATGATAGTTTTAACCCATATTTACATGTTATTTTCTCAATATGTCCTAGGATCTCTGGTAAAAAAAAAATTGTGCGTCTATGCGTCTTTGCATTTGTACGTCCATGATACATCCGGCTAAAGCTTATTCGGGTGTAACGATTTGTTTCAAATTTGGAGCAGAAAATTTTAATGTTAGGGGAAGGTGGCCTAAAATGGCCCCCCTAAGGAAAATGGGTCATATCTCACAAAAATGTGACATTTAAACTTAAATGTTATATTCTTTTCGAAGCTTAATAAATAACGCTTACATTTTTTTACTTCACGAGTTTAAAAAGTTTCAAAAATTTTAAGTATTTAATTTTCAAAAACTCTTCACCTTTTACCCTTGCAAGCAAACCAACTAGGCAAGTAAACCAAAACCCATTTTCAATTTAATTCAAACTTTATTTTAAACAAATCATAGTTCAAAGTAAAATAAACATAAACCATAAATCAATAAAAAAAATAAAAACAACAATTCATTTAAAACAACTTCACTTAAAACAAAATAAGGAAAAGTAGAAATTATAATAATACTCAATTATTGCAAGTATGTACTTTTTTTGGACGGCATTTAGGGCTTTTAATAATGCATTATCCGTCCAGGACTGCGTCTCTGTAAATCGTTTATATTTTTCAACCATTTTCACTATAAAGAAAATGAAAATATAATGGTAAGTATAAAATGCCACACCGTGCCATTTTAGGCGAGTACTTAGTAGGCCATTTTGCCCATTTAGGGTTCTTTTATTTAAGTTTTAATTCCGAACACACTGAAATGGTTATACGTAGGCCAACTAATTTCAGTAAATTAATAAGAAATACTAAATACTTAAATTAATTTACTGTTTTCTCCAAAATTGAATGTTTTTTATAACCTTTTTTGTCAACAAACTTTTTACAACATTTTATTGGTTCTACTTTTTGTAGAATTTGAAGTTTGACCTGTAAAATTTCAAACAATAGCTTGAAGCTGCTAATATTTCGTTTATGCCAGTTATACCAGATAAACTAAAGAATTGTGTTACCAAAACCTTCTAATTCTGTTCGATTCTACAATTTCTAGCAAGGGGGCCATTTTACCTTGGTGGGCCATCTTAGGCCATCTTCCCCTATTAATAAAAAAAAAAAATTCCTGTTAGCTCTTCTTGAATGTAGAAGCGATAAGTTAATGCTAACAGAGTTCTTTTTAAGCTTATCAGTTATCACTATTGAATTCTAATGAAATTTCGCATAAAATTCCATCATGTTAACTTTCACCTTCATTGGATTAGTAACTAGCTTTCAAAGCGTTAAATATAGGAACAAATTTATGTCTGATACCTACATTATTTTAAGGGCGTGTGTACCCCAGAGCAATTCTAACCTTCTGGCCATAAAAAAGGTTGGAGATATTAACATCATTAAAAATTGAACGTATCTCGAAAATAGTAGCATTGTTTCAGGTCTCTCCTTATGTTATCGTTTCTCTAATAGACAATACTCTAGTGAAATAGCAGTTGCATTTCTCCCTCTAAAAAAACCAAATCGTAAAAATCAAGCTTTTAATAATACTCGTAATTTACAATTTACCTACAGAGATTCTTTCTTTAGACACACTACACGAATGTAGGACGGTCTATAGTGCCTTCTTATTGTAAAATACAGAAATTTTAAATCATTGTGCATCGACACCTTCTTTTTAATTCTCTACACTTTCCCTATTGTCTCCACCACACAGATATAGATGGTAAAATTATAAATAAATCTATTTACTATTCTCACCTTATATTGCATTTAATTGATGATTATCATAATTCGTGCCGATTGTGCAAAGGGATTTCTTCAAATGAAATTGTAAATTCTGAAAACCTTAAGAAATGGTTAGAGTTCTGGACTATCATGCTAGAGGTCGGATTCGAATCCGAGTCCAAGACCTTTTGGGAGTAAGTGAGAGATTTTTCATTAATATATGTAAGGTGGTTCTCATATAAGTTGTTCACATTCGGCTTTCGTTTTCCATTCCCGAATACGGAATGATTGATAGGTTGAACTAGGACCAGGTTCTCCCCTAAACGTCGCGCCTTTTTTTCTTTAATTTTGAACAGGCTAGTCCAGTCTTTCAAAAACTCTTCTTTTTTTGGGAGGAAATGCATATTGGAATATCAACACTTGTATGTTATGAATCCATTTAATATATTTAAAAAATGTTTGTTTTTGGAAATGCATAAATCTTCAATTTTGGAGCCGCAAGTTTTCGGCTCAAAATTAATTTCTCAAATTCTCTGACAGTCAAAAAATGTTAAAAAAATTTCAAATTTAAAACCAAAGCACGATGGTTACCCTCACTCTCTCTTTGTATAGCAAAACTTTAAATGAACCACAAACGATTCCCAAATGTGTTGGTTACTTTTCCTTAAGCATTTTTTTCCGAAGACGAGTTTGTATCTAATTCTAATTCTTTCATTTAATTCATTTGCCAAATTTCTCTTTCACCTCCTTTCTTCCTCAAACCTTTGACCCATTTCTCATCCTAAATAAGATGAATCAACTATTCCTGGTCCCAATGGTTTCGCCGCCATATTTATCAAAAATGATTTTCAACACTGTCTTATATTCTTAAACAATTTCAGTTTCTACCTTTCTCAAAAAGAATTCCTTCAGATATGAAAGTCATCTTTGCAATTTTGGAGACCTTTTGTAGATATGTATGTCTACCTTTCTCAAAAAGAATTCCTTCAGATATGAAAGTCATCTTTGCAATTTTGGAGACCTTTTGTAGATATGTAATATGCTTAATGGCTAAAGCCCATAAAATAATAGAAATTTGTTTTTATCACGACGTTTCGTCCATGATGATCTCCATAGTCTGTACGAAACGACATGATAAAAACAATTTTGTTTCATTTGATCTAAAACCGATTAAACAACCATAATATCTGAAAAGGCATCTTTAATAACCCGAATACATAAAAAGGTTCTAAAGTGTGAAAATAAGAACTATCGCTCCATTGCTAAACTTTCACATATTGCCAAAATCTTAAAATTTATTTCGTTTGAATTTTTAAGTCTTCGTTGAAAGTCTATCATTTCTCCTTGACAAATTGGCTTTCTCAAATTTACATCTCTTAGCCTTAGAAAATGGATATGAAGTCGTATCAAAAGATTTTAGCAAGGCCCTTCACAAATTTCTCATAGACCTATTCTTTCCGAATTTCTTAGCTGATAAACCTATACTACAAAAGTCGTTTCGTATCCACCCCTTTCCAATCATTTCTTAGCTATACCTCCGTAGTCCCACAAGGCATCCACTGAGGACCACTCCTCCTTTAATTCATATCATGTTTTAACGATATTGAAATGGTATTCAAAGTGGTTCGGGGTCCCACAAGGCACCACAATAAGACCACTTCTCTTTTTATTCATTCTATGTGTTAACGATATGGAAATAGTCTTCAAATATTGCCAATCTCATACACCGTCATTTCTTCGACACTTGATTCTACTCTTCTTCTAATTAATGTGGACAGTTTCTCTAACTTGTTGTTCTAAAATTGTTTAAAGTTTAAAAATTTCAAATACATAAATCAATCACACTTTCATAGAAACGCATCAAATCTCCTCTTCTTATCTACCTTTTCCATTATGAACCCACTGCTGAATCGAATCGCAAGAGAAGAGATTTTGCCCCAACCAAGGTAGTAGATCTGTCTTTAAAAATGTGTTGGAATTTCCCAAAAAAGTTAGCAAAATATCCTAACTTCTGTGCATATGTCACTTCATTTAGTTATCCCTTTTGTAATTAAACAAAAATTGTTCCCAAGAGTCAATACAAGTCTCAAGTAATTACGAAACTACACTGTAAAACATGGAAGAACAAAAAAGCCTTCATTCCGCTTCAATGCAAACGTTTCAAGCTTGCATTTGATTTACTTTCCAATTCATAAACATCAGACCAAAAGCAAAAACAAAATTGACCCACTTAATGAATACAGAAAAAATAAGAACCTAACAGCTTAGTTATAAATTCATAAATGTAAGCAAATAAATGTTTGCAAAAGCGTCAAACGCCGTAAATTATATCGCAAATGGTTGCTTTGTATTCCATTAGCGTTCAATCAAATCGCTTCTTGACTTGGCAACATCACGTTTACATTAAACGGCCGTTAACATAGACCGAGAACAGTTCTATGATCATTTCACCATACCTTTTAAAATGATGAATAATATCGATTATTCGTAATCTAGAATCGTAATTAATCAAGTATTCCACATTGGTCTGCGGGGAATCAAGTCCACCAAGTCATTTCGAGCAAATTAATCAAAAATATCGACTTTAAATTAAAGTGCATCAGCAGCTAAAAGGATATTATGAATAAATTATGCCATAAGCAGGTGAATCCTTTGGCTGGTATATCGTAGTCCCTTTTTGGTGACCTCGTTGGAAAAATGCCAGACATTACATTAAAATGTCGGTCACAGTGTACGATGATGCATCATGGATGGCTTGGCGGTTCGTGGTGATGCCCTTCATTTCCGTCGTCGTCGTTCATATCTACCACCCACTTCTTGCGCCATCTACATTTGGTTGCATTGAACGAACGATTATTTCAACCGATGGTGTTGACGACACATATTGATGGGGTTCCGTTAATGGTTGATTTTTTATGTCTGTATGGGAGATGCATGTCATATAAAATGAAAGGGACATGTGACACTTGCGTTTCGTAGTCGTCGGTGCGTGGTGTGTGGTTTGATTCGAGGGGAATTCAATATCATCGAAGGACAAATCGTGCCGCAAATTGTGTTTTCCTAAATCAAAAAAAATAAAACACCACATTACCAGCACACAAAACTCTCTTAAGTGACACGGAAGTTTGTCCTTGTTTCGACTTCCGGTCTTTGGAGGAAGTTTTTTGTAATTATTGTCTCTGCTTGTTTTGCGAGTGGCAGAGGCGGTGAGAAACCCAACACGCTGTAACGACATCTCGGCACATGGTTGTTCTTAGAAAAGGAAGTATGTAGCACCAGTTTTTCGAGGGTTGCTTCTGGTTAGTCGTTTTTATGACAATGCTTCCGCAAAATGTTACAAAACACTCTTAGGTTAGACATGGGCATGTTCTTTTTCATGAACAGCTGCTATATTATCTGTGTTTAGTTTTGCAATTAAATTGCATTAAGTGGAGTGTGAGAAAACTAGATGATAAGATGACGAAGTAAATAGATAAATTTCAACTAAACAAAGAAAATGTTTATAATTGAAATGACTCTCTGTGCAGCAGTACAATGAGGCTTCAGGCGAATGGGTGCTTGCGATAAGCTGGAAAATCAATGAATGCGGCGGCAAAGTTGGGAGAATTCTCGCGCAAGATAAGTTGAAATGCTTGTAGTTTGTGTTGAACGAACGATGAAGACCTTGAATGGAAATGATAATGAACAAAATTGACTTGCGAAATGATGTCGAATAAATAGTAGATTTGATAATTATTTTTCGAGGAAACTGAAGACTCATCACAGCGAATATGATTTCGTCTAGCAAATAACTCTGAAGGTAATTTTTAGAGGTATGCATTGTAAGGCAACTCCAAAGCCAATTAAAAAAGAACTGGGAAATTGTTGACTTTTTTGTGAGTTAAGATTTATTTATTTGAAGTTTGCGATATGGCAAAATCAGTGTAAATATGTCAATTTTGACATATGAGGTTTACTAAAATCGGTTTGCTGTGCCAGAAAAAAAAACGATGCTGTGTGAACTGATGATGTGGCAAAATTTTTTTCAAGTGATATATCGTGAAATTGAAGCATATGGTTGGGCATTAGTTTCACTCGGAGGTATTGAATATTGCACGAACATTTGGCTGTCAACAATATTTATTCATAATTTGACAATCGCTCAAAAAAAAGGCTCGTGTGAATTGGTGCCAAGAAATGCTGAGAAAATTCAATTGCAGTGCTTCAAAATAAGGTATAAAATCATGTCAGGCGACGAATTATGAATCTAACTAAACTAAACTACAATAGACTCTATGGGTCTTTCAAGACGTGCTAAGTCCACATATATATAAGTTGTTCGCGTACAAGGCACTTTGAACCAAATGGTTGACTATTTTTGTTGACACAGTCTCATTAAAATAATGTAGAATGTCAGTCGCAGAAGACAAATTATTTACCATCAAGATAATGCAAGCTCTCAAACAAGTGCATCTTTGAGCATTCCAAACGTCCAATTGATTGGCGATCGGCCGGACGGGCTTGATTTGACACTGAATGATTTTTCCTTATTCCCGCATATCAAACATAAAATACGAGGAATGTCTTTTGAGGCCTGAAGAAGCGGTTATTGCGCTCAAAAAATGTATGTTTTCAAGATACTTCACTCAGAGTAAAAAAAAATGCTTCGAAAATGCAAAAGATGCAAAAGTGTATTGATCTTCATTAAGAACATTTCGAAAAACTATAAATACATTTTCGACTACGAATATTTATATTTTCTTTTCGATCTCTTATTAAATTTCTAAGCCTGATTAGCAACCCTTATAACCGTATATAATCAGTATAAATAATAAACAAAACAGAATCGGGCCAAGAACACTTCCTTGCGGTATACCAGCACTTTTTTAGAAATTACATTAGTACATTAAGCGCTGAATATTGGGTTTATATTCGCGATTAATAAAGTCCAAGTTAAGTTTTCACCGGAAAATGTTTAAGAGTTGGGACAAGTTGTTAACATAAATTCAATATCTTTTGAAGCTAGAGTTGTAAGTTTTAAAAGTGGATTCGTAGAGTAAAGAAAAGTCTTGATAAAACGAGTCAACGAGACAATACTTTTTCAACAATTTTGAAAGTTTTCCGACAAAGCCGCTGTGGATGGCTTTTTTTTTTTGTGGATATAAAAACAAACTGAATAAGAATTCTTGCATATTTCCCATCGGATATTTTGGTTGGTGTTGCGTTAAGGTCCAGTTTGCAAGCTATTTGCTAGTTCAAGAATTATGAAATTATGAATTTTCGTCTTCCCAATCACTGTAGCGTGTTTCAGGCGGAACTATTGGCGGCTAAAGAAGTCCTGTGATATCAATAAAAGATATCTGCTTCTTCTTAAACAGCCAAGCAGCAATTACATCTCTTTATTCTGTCTGTACCAGCTAAATAACAGCGCTTAACTGCCGATCGTCTGTGACACACTAGTTTACTACAAGAAGATCCCACATAGGCTCCGTTAAAGGTTTTATAAAAGGAAACTGTTTGCTAAGCAAACACGCAACGTGGCTTGGAATTTATTTTAACGATTTCTGTAGAAGCTGCGTTGATGATGAAGAATAGGAATCGATCCCTCAACTTCTCTGTACATTATCTGTACTTTATCCCAGACATAGTTTCCCCCTAGGAAATTTCTGCTACAATGATCTTAGAGATCCAATTCATCGAAAGATTGGGTTGGCCGTGGCACGATGGTTGTGTGCTCACCTGTCAACCTCATCATCACAGGTTCGATCCCTGCCGTCGTCTATGTCGTTTTAATTCCATTAAAACCTTCCAAAATTGTCATCCATGGGTTGCTGGTTTACTCATTACATGTTGTTCAGGCATAACACTAACAACATGTAATTGAGTTAAACTAGTATGCCCAACAAGGATGAACATGAATAAAAAATAATGTGAATTATAAACGACATAGTAATAACACACGGCATTTCTCCGCTTTAGCAAAGCCGCCATCCCTGGAGATAAAAATATCTGAGACAACCACCAACAGTCTCAGAACATCGTGCCACACATCTTTCCTATCCTTCTTTCTCTTCATTAACTTCACGCCCGCGCTGTGTTGAAACATTTAAAGGGTAATCATAATCCCTTGAGCGCGGGTAGATTATAAAAAATAAAATGCACGACTGGATCGCACGAACTTGCTCTTATGTAAAAGTACTTTGAAATTTAAGATAAATTTTATAAATATAAAACATGAATTTAAAATGAAATTGCCGTCTGATTTCTATAACTGTATGAATTTATGCAAACAAACTTTAAAAAATCGTTTTATTATTAAATAAATAAATTTTTTATATAAGAAATTTCTTTAAAATTTTTCAAGAAAAAAATGTGGGATGCAAATTTTAAGTATTTAATAATATTGATTTTTGGAAATAATTTAAAAAAATAATCGTTTTTATATACAATATTATTTTAAACTTAGGGGAAGTCCTGCTGAAAATTTTTGGTTAAAATCGTTAGAGCCGTTAATGAGAAAGTCGAAAATCAAAAAAACGGTTCTATGACAGGTACCGTTAATAACATTTTGCCCCAAATTTTTTTTTACCAAAACGTAGTCCATGTTCATAATATCACACCTAATTTTTTTTATCAAAATCGTTAGAGCCGTTTTCGAGATAAATGAGATTTTGCATTACGGGTGTATGGGGGGTACCGTTAGTTTTAGAGCTAAAAAAAAAATTTCAATTTCCCCTCTAGGGAATCACCGAAGACCAATAACTACCGAGTTTGAAAAAAATAGGTCCAGTGGCTTAGGCTCTAGATCGAGGTACAGACATACAGACAGGCAGACAGACAGACAGACGGAATTGCAGGACCCACTTTATTCGTCTTCGCTATCATCGTAATGTCAACTTTGATCAAAATCTCGAGTTCGATTTTTTTTCCTATAGTACCTATATCGCAAGTAAAAAAAGTCTCCAAGATCAAATGTGGTACCACAAGGAACCAACTCAGGACTCTCCTGCTGACTGCTACTTCAACTTTACCTAATCTAACACGTCTGACTGAAATTCCTGGCATTTTCGATTTGGAATTTGGTTTTAACGAACCGTTGTTCATTTTTGGGAGTGTTGTACAGAGATTTTGAAATGACGAACTCCCAATATGTTGATGTTCTTGTTGATATCTTGTTTTACGCTTAACTTTGTGACTCTCCATCAATTGATTGGTCTTTTTCCACTTGACGACCTCAATCAATAGTTTTTTTTATACTTCTTGAATTCTGGAAAGAAAGGTCTAGACATTCACATTTTTATAGCTGACACCTGCCGTATATCAGTAGGGAACTGATTTATACAATCCAGATATGAAAATTTTCTTGGTGAAGATCTTTTATTTGAAGATGTTTGATGAATTCAATGGAATTAACCAACGGCCGTATTTCCAGTACATTCTTTAGAAATCTGAGAGCTTTAAAAAAAGAAAGCTAGTGGTCCAGTTTCTTCGACTATTGTCTCGTCTAAAGCGACCTAAGGTAAAATTCGTTCCGTCAACTGCCAAACAATACTCTGCAATTAAAAGAAGTTAGAACTAAATGAGTGGCTTAACGAAGGTCTTCTTTGTCTGTAGTACTACTGCTTCGAGTTCGTGGGTTCATTTTATTTGTCATTTGTCGTTCATATCCTTACATTCGATGAGTTCTTTCTGTAGAAGATTTCATTGATACGAGTTGTCGTAAGTCATTACATTAGCTATCTTCTTTAACTGTGCTCATCAACTGTTTGATCCATACAGGCTTCGACTAAACATCTCAACGGATCCTCTGATTTACCCGAGTCAAATTTTCTGCCTAACACCCTAAGATAGTTCGAATATGAAATTCGTGTTGTCAAATTGATCTGGAAACACGCAAAAGATTAACAATTTGAGGTACTTTGAAATCTAGACCACGTAACACTTCGTCAATCATTCGCTGGAATGCTTGTATCGTGAAGTAATATTCTAAAAGGAGTAGTTACCGTTGTTTTTGATACAGCAGAGAAAACTTGAACTTTTTCGAGATCGGTGACATTTAAAACATTTATCCAATGCAAATATTGACAAAATCTTGCATGTGAATTATAAAATGTAAAAATTAACCGGAACAGTATTATGAATGAGGAGTTGTCTAGAACGCTATGGAGTACAATTCTGTTGAACAGGTTGTTCGAGCAACACTGAAAACGTCAACAAATGTGGTCGATTTGTCCTGACTAGGGGCGTAGATGACTGATGATCATCTGGTTCCTGCCGCTAGCTAGCACTAAAGGTTTGTTGTTTCCATAAATCGATCTGCAATTTTGGCCATCTTCCTAAGCGTCTCGTGGCTCCAAAGGGTCTTTGCCATCGAGAGGCATCCTCACAATGTTGCGAGGAGTTTTTCTTGAACGCTTTCTCTAACAATTCTTCCAGATTTCAAGCATTTCTTCCAAATTTCAAGTATTTTTTTTCAGATTTCATGCATTTTCTCCAGCATTCTGTATCATTATGTAGGCATTTTCCAGTATTGCTGATGCTACGCCGTTACATTTTGTGGCAGTTTACATTTTCAAGCTATCGTCCCAGAACGAATAGAATGCTTGAGAGACATTCAAAAATGCGACTTTTTACAGCTCTTTTCCAAAGCAACCTTACTTCGTTATAATCGTACAATTTCAACATCACAGATTTTCTAGCGAATAAATGGTTCTTCGTTACTTAAGATTTTAATTACAAAAATTCTCTTTCGTATACCACTTGAGAATTAATTAAATTTCATAGCACATTTTAATCTCTCTATGCCATCACTGATCAAATACTATTAAATACTTAAGTACTATCCCTCCACTTGAAATCTAAACAAAATATTTGTTTACTCAAAACAAAAAAACAATAAAGGAAATAGAAAATGTAATTAAGTCACAAAATACGGGTATTTTACTTTGTGACTCAATTTCAATAAACTCCTAAACTTCAGCCCCCCTTACCTGGGATCGATTATCGTTGGCACAATCTCAAAAGCCCCCCCGAGTTCTTAATATAAAATCAAGACAAAAAAAATGTTATTAGCTTCATTAGGTCAATTTTACGTACCTCTACATCTTTTCTTCCTTAAAAAAAAAAAAAAAAAAACTTAATTACTCATCCTCTTTTCCCTTGGGTCATTTATAGAACTGCAGACTTAACAGTGTCGTCTTTAAAATAAATGAAATAAGAAACAGGAGACTCTAAAGAATCTATTTGAAAGTGAAATAGAATTTCAATTTCAAAATGTCAAAGTGGTGCGACGCAATTGGGCGAAGGGGGATTTCAAATGGAATTAATGACGCTTGAGAAAACAAAATTAAAGACTCTTTGTTCCATTAGCCCAGAATGTAAATAAAAAAAATATATACTTTCGACTTTCGATTACATTGTTATAAACGGGGAGACGATGACATCAGTCCTGGTGATAGTTCTGTTTGTTTATTTTTTTATTTTGTGTCACAATTCGAACAATGAAATAGAGGGTGTTTTTTGTGAGCTGTTGTTGGTATTAACAAACTGTCACTTCCTGAATTGGTTGAGATTTTTCAGAAAAATATTGCTACGGCTCTTTTTGACATTTTAAACTTCAAAAAGACTTGCAAGTCTTAAAAACAAATTCAGTTTTATCTGACAGCAATAGAACTGACAGTTAGTTGCTTAGGAATGACATTAAAAAACTCTTAAAGGCTGTGTCTTAAGAAATTAAAAAGCCCATCACTACATCATTTTTGACATTAATTGTAGAAAGTTCGATAATATTGTCAAAAATTGGATTGACAAATAATGCCCCTGCTGTGAAAGCAAAAGTTGATATTTCTAAAATCTCCTCACAACGAATGGAAAACACTACTCGGGTTGGTCAAAAAGCGAATAAACAATTCTCTGAAAATAACACCCTTTGGAACAGATAGGACCTCATAGCAACGAATGTTCATCGAAGAATGTTTATCGATTTAATTTGAATTTATCGCAACTTATGTCCCGTCCCGTCCGATGATGCACGATTCTTTAAATTAGATAAACACCAATGCAGATACGAGTAGGAATCCTAAATATCTAAAACTATTTATGTTATTGGCCTAGTTAAATAAAATTGCTTTGGGGACGAATGCATATGATGGTGTTGCTCTGGTTCCATGGATTGATGAATAAATTAGGGAAGGGGGCATTGGGGTCTTTATAATACATACGTATAGGTAATCAATTATTGTCGATTGACTATACCTAATATCGAATTACAAATGAGGAAACAAATATGTAGACAGAGGGGCTTAGGGAATTAATTATAGCCAATAGGTCGACAAGTTGGGGGTAGTGAATTGATATTGTGTTTCCGACAAACTGATGGTTGTTGTTTAGGTTATATGGGTTTCGAAATAAAGTTCCTGTCATTAAAATGGATACAAATTAAGGTCTCGATGGGATGAATTTAAGTTGTTTGGTGTTTGCAAGGCAATGAATTATTTGTTGGAGTTTATGGAGTGTGAAAGAGGGAAACAAAGAGGCTGACCATGAGTTTTGTGGGAGAAGTAACGAATGCAAAACATAAATTAAAAAAGAATTTGTTAAACAAACACTGCAAATAAATAAATTAAGCAAATGGTTTTGTGTGATCGTGATACATGCAGGACAAGATGCAAAACATATCATCAATTAATATATTGTCCAATATTTGAATAAAACAACTTGTGTGTAGCACATGTAACCCTTAGCTGCCACACTTCTGTAGAATAACATAGCTGCCCCACTGGGGTACGAAATGCGCCAACAACAAAATATCGTATTGTGAGCCAGCTATTGAATTTTTTTGTTTGAGAAAATTCTGTGTTGATCATTAATATGTATTTTATAAGATGAAGTAGGTTTAAACCAAAATATTCATATTTATTATTAATAAAAAAATTGTCAATTGGAAAAAAGTTTAAAAAAATATTAAAATTCATTTTTTAATATTTTGAGCTAAAAATTTAATAAGATACTCTCAAGATGTATACCTTCAAGAAAAAAAAAAAACTTCATATTTGTCTTAGAGAAAAAGTATATTTATTTTGTACTATGAAGAGCGCTACATTGAAGAAATTTTTTTTTCAATTTTCAATCTTTATTCACAGTTTATTATTAATTTTTCAATACAAAACATTACTTTCATATAAGGATAATAGGAAAATTTGTAGAAACTTGAAATAGTACAGTACTGTAGTATTATTATAAAAATAGCAAAAAAATTAATCAGTGCAACCTGCACAAGAATAACAAAAAAGTAAACGATGTTTATCACAAATCGGAGCCTCACAAACCGAACATCCCTCGTGAGTTTTTTTGTCGTCTTTTCGTGAGCAATGTCCTATTACGCAAATTGTATGCCATCTAATGGTAACGAATAAATATACTAATATATAATAAATATTATAAACGTTGTAAAAATTCTGAGCAGTCAAAATATTATACTTACGATTATTTAAGAGAAATAGAGCCAAAACAGAGTAAAAAAAAAATTACTTAAATAATTATAATTGCCACACTGGGGTCTTAAACGGCACCACACCACTTCCAACGACTGCCAGAACGATACTAGCGTGCATATCATCGTACTATGGGTTTCAGAGGAAAGAGGTATGCTTCAACTAATAACAGATGGAGCCACAATTCCAATTTTTTGAAAATTGTATGTTTTATTATAATTTAAATAGCGCTGGGGTCACCTGGACCCCACAAGTGCAGCTAAGGGTTAAATTGTTTGGAGCTGCCCTTTATTCAAAAAACAAACATTTTGTATCTACTCTTTTTTTAAAGAATTCGCGTTGGGCGCCATCTTATTTTTTAAGCAAATTGGATTATATAAAATAATAAGCCCATTTTCAACTTAAGACTTGAAATGCACACAAAAGTTGTTGGAAATTATATTTTCTAAAACTAAGATTATGCTAAAGTTCAATTTGTTTTGACTCAATTATAAAAATTTCATTTATTTTGATGTTAAATCCATTCAAGTTTGCGCTTAGAAGTGGACGGGAGAATGATTATTAAATTAAAACATAAAATGAGGGTGGTAATTTCAGTGAAATCGGTTCAGTAGTTTTTGAATGAGGACTTTAATCCTGTAATTTTTTTTTAAATTTTTTTTTTAATTTTTTTTTAAAATTTTTTTTTTTATTTTTTTTTTATTTATTTTTTAATTTTTTTTTTATTTTTATTTTTAATTTTTTTTGTTAAATCGAAAATGTAGAAAATAAAATTTTAAGCAAATTTTCTTCCATGCTTTTTAAGACTAAGACTAAAGTTGAAAATGATTTCGGTGATTATAAAAGTATGTAACTGCTGTCATACCAAGGTGTGAAACTCTTTCGGTTATCTTCGGTTCAAATAAAATACTTTTACGTACATATGACTCATTAACAGAAGTTTCCCATTAAATTTCCAAAATCGATTACGTTTTTACTGGACAAGTCCGCGTCATACCAGTTTCGATATATATACTATCGGATTTGTATGCGATTTTAGCACCTCCGGCTGCGATTTTACCAGATTCGTTTATGATTTTACCAGCTTAGGTTGCGATTTTACCGGTTTTGCCAAGATTCTATCAGCTTCGGTTGCAATTAGATTAGTCTGCAATTCTACTTGATTCGTAGAGAATTTAGCCAGCTCCGAATGACATTTTATCGAAATCGTCCGCGATTTAACCTGTTTAGGCTGCGATTTCAAGGGGTTCTTTTGGTATTTTACCAGCTCTGACTGCGATTTAACTCGATTCGTGGACAGTTTAGACTGTTATATTATCGAATTCGTATGCGATTTTAGCAGCTTCGGGTGCGATTTGACTGATTTTGTCCGCGGGTCTAACATCTTCGGTTGTGATTTTAGAAACTAAGGTTGCGATTTTACTGGATTATTCCCCGATTTTATCACATAAGGCTGCGATTTGCCAGCATAATGGCATTATACCGAATTCTTCCGTAATTTTAACAGCCTATACTGTAATTTCACCGATATATTCGGCTGCTATTGTAGCAGTTTTAACTTAACTTTAAACAGATTTTTCCATGACCTTAACCGATTCGTCCGTTATTTTACGAGCTTAGGCCGCAATCTTACGAGCTTCGACAGGAATATTACTTGTGTTAACTGGGATTAGCGTCATCATCATCAATGCGAACTATCAGACTGAAAAAAAGAAAACTTCTAACTCATACAATAATGATTTATAATTTACAATACTTTTACTGCTTCTTTTCAAATTGAAAACTAATTTTTACATTTTATTTTTTTTCTTTTCAGGTAAGTGTTGCCAATTAACTAATATTGTAGCAATTTAACCATTTTGAATTTGGAAATGGTAAGCCATTTTTTTTAATTTAATAATAAGAAAACAAACTCTTCAGAGTTAAAAAACAATTAAAAACGAAAGTTAAAATGTAGAAAAATGATATAAAAAAATAGTAAATATCAATGAATTTTTTCAAAAATGAAACAACAATGACAGAACTGTAACATTGTAGACGTTGATCGAGTACATCACGAACCTGTTGATACTTAAAACCTTTTCTACTCGTACATATCCTTTTAAAAAAAAAAGCAAGTAATTTCGCACACTTAACAATTTATAACTCTGTAATTTATTGACATTAGCTTAGGGGTTTGAAATTAGTTTGAAGTTTTAGCCCTTTTTTAAAAAAATTTGTATTGATCTGAGAAAAAGATACATTAATGTTTTACTTTCTGAACCATTTTCGGAAACAATCTGAATCATTTTTTTTTTTGATTTGAAAGTCCGAGCGATCTTTTTCGTGAAAAGCTACGCCAGCATTGCACTGAAATTCACACAAATGAACATAAAATCACAGAAATTCAAAATAAAGAAACGGATCTATTTCCAAGTGACCTCAACTTTAAAATGCGTTTTGCCCAGGTGCCACAGTGCGCTAATCAGTTTGTTAATGTCATACTCTTCTAACGCGCTACTATTAGTCGATATTTACCAACTCTTAGAAAAATCACAGCTATTAAATACTGTGAATTTTATACTTCTAGGGGAATTTGTTCAAATTCAAATTGAAATTATAAATGCCCGTGATCAGACTTTTTTTTAAAAAGAAGATGAGCAAAATTAGAGATTAACTTCTATTTGAGAGGAGTGATTGAATATAATTAAATAAAAATAAAGTGATCCCAACTTGAAATTTAACAAATTTATTTAAAATAAAGAGACATCCCATTGTGCCCTTGATTTGACATCCCTGTTTCAATCACATCTGTCAAACAAAACTGTCATCCGTGACTGTATTTTTTTAGTTTTAGGTTTGCCATTTAACAACATAGATAAGCAACTCTGACAATCGCTTAACGTGCTAAAATTGAGAAAATCTAAAACCAAAATAGTTATTATGTAGTAGCTTTGTATACCTATAGTATTATCATGAAGCTTGATTTTGTATTGCGAACTCTAGCCTGGTGGTGGCGCTGAAATTAACGCTAGATTTTTAGGATAAGATACAAAACAAGTAGTAAAAAAGTAAATATTTTATTATTAAATTTAGCAGAGACAAATCTAGTAAGTACTGCCCCTATACTTAAGATGTTGAAACATTTAAAGGGTAGTAATCATAATCCCTTGAGCGCGGGTAGATTATAAAAAAAAAAAAAAAAAATCTTTCGTCTTCTTGATAGTACTATAAGTTTTATATACAAAGGTAGTAGGTACGCTTACCGCTTTATTCAACAAATTTTTGAATGCGATGGATACGATGGCTCTGCAAAAGATCGTGTTTATAAAAATAATCCCCAAACTCTTGACGCTTTGAAAACGAATATTCTCCAAATGTATGTCAGAAAGTCATCGAAAATTACCTAGTCAGAAAAGAGTTCGACAAGAATTCACGTGGAGGATATTTGAATCATGTGATGTTGTATTTAATTCACAATGGCAGGATCTAAACAATATATTTAAATAAAATGTTGATAAAAATCTGTATTTCATTTAACTTTTATTTTCTGAACCATAAATGGATGAAATTATATGAACACAAATAAGTGTTTCACTTTGATGAACTTTCACATGCCATAAAAATACAAAAAATACAAATACTTTTTATATTGAGTATTTTGGTTTTTCATTTCAGATTAAGTTTAAATGTCTGTTTTAACATTTTATTATTTCAAATGCCTGTAATTCACTCTAATCGCGCAATTTTTTGTAGAACATTTGAAGCGCTAAATTCGAAGAAATTAATTGTAACCCAACTACAATATAGAAAAAAAATGTGCAATTTCAATATTTAAAAAAAAAAATAAAAATCGTGGCAATCATTAAATGTCAACTCTGTTTGGAAAATGTTATGCTCCCTCCTCCTCTCCCTCTACCTAGATATTAGTTCTGATGAATAGAAAGAAATAAAACACATCCTGTATCGGTCCACCCGTGTACGTTTATTTCGTTCCAACCTGAGTTTACTATTGATTTTCTCTTCATGTGCTCTGCAACACACCTACAACGATTGTACTATGGCAGAGTCCTTTATAGAGGACATTCTATAGTAAATTGCTTGGTACCTCGTAATATGGCCTATCTGTTACACACATTTTACATTCAATAGATTTTCCGTGTTTCTTTTGTCCCCTTTTTTATTCGTGTTATCACAAGAATTTATGTGAAGGTACATTGGAAAAAAAAAAAAACCAACACAAGAGAAAAAGACGGATGACCAGATTATCATGTATTTATCCTTACATTCGAAGTATGAAGAGGAATACGGAATACAAAAAAAAAGTGAAAAGAATGAAATATTGCCCAGAATTAGTTGACACAAGTGCCTTTGTTGTGTTCGATGTTCGATCATAGTTCATAGATTATGTAAAATTTGTTATGTAGATTGTACGATATTTTTTTTCGATACTTTTGATTGATATTTGTTTCGGTGTTTCAGGTGTTACATGGCGTATACTTACTTTTTTTTCTTAGAAAAAATAACTCCATTCATTTTAATATAATGGATATTCAGGCTCCACACAGTACCTCTAAACATATTTATTAATTTATTTTTTGTTAAGAATTATTATATGATTGACGGCCCGGACACAGCTGACGATGTGAATGGAGTACGAACGGCGCGGGTGGGGCGAAAGGCCGAGTTAATTCTTGCATCAAGAATCATTGTAAGAATTTCATTTCAGGTGTGATATTATGGACACACAAAAAAAAAATCTGACAATTTAATTCTTGAGCCATCACAGAATATGCGGTGCATATCAAAGGGCATGTTAGTGCTCAGCCAAGTTCGCGGCACTACATCCTTTGTGCAGGAACCAGCTCAGGTGATTTTCGACTCCGTTCTAACTTAAGTACCCATAGAGTCAGAAACTTGAAATTTACAATATTTGGTGAGCTGATTAAAACACGCCTAACAAAATTTCAACTATTTATCATTAGTGGATCCTAAGATATGAGACTTAAAAAATCGCTAAAACCGTAACTGAATGATTCACTGACAGATAATCAAAATTATGGAGCACTTCTCGACACAGTAGTCCCTTGGGGCGTGTTATCCACCCAATTTCTCAAAATTCTTACCAATTATATGGTGCACTGCCGGTCGTTGTGGAATTATGGAAATGGTGTTTAAAGTACAAACAAAGAGACAAATTTGATAATTTATTCTTGGGGCGTGGCATCCACCCACTTTTTTTTAAATTCTTGCCAATTATATGGTGCGCTTCCGATTGTTGTTCTTGAGCGATAAAATTTTGTAGAGCTGTGGGAATCCTAGGTTCATTGTCTTTTCTATATTTTATGTACAAAAATTCCTTCAAGAAATTATATTGATGTGCGGTCTTTGTTCGTATTTAGAATTTCACATCACTTCACTGATCTCTTTCGAAATATTCACCGTACAAAATAAAATCTTTTCCAAAAGAAGTGAAATTACCACAAAAAACATACAAAATGTTAAAAAAGAGAACCAAGTTATCAAATGTATAAAAACAATGTGTGTAACAAGTCAGCCGTGAAAAGTAGTAAGATCTTAAAGTACGCCAAGTTCTTAGTTTATAAAGTTTAATACCAAATTTCGTAAGAAGTTTAATATCAAAACAATTCGAAATTATCAGGGACACTTCTGTTATTATTAATGGCTTAAATTTGGAGGGTTTAGTCTGCAAATTTTTGTTGCTCACAATTTTAACCGGTCCAAATTTTAGGCAATAATAATAACAAAATTTTCTCTCATAATTTGTACAGTAGGAAATTCAAAAACTCATAAGAAATTAAGCCATACATACATACAAAAATTTATCAAAAATCACGGATTGATTTTCGAGAGAAAATTAGTTCTTCGATAATGGTTTTTTAACATTTGTGTGGTAGCTACCGTAAACGTTATTTAAAAGAAAATGGTTTTTGTCTAACTTTTTTAGATTGTGTTAAAAAACTGTTAGTGCCAATTTAAAAAAAAAAATCTGAAAAACAATACTTTTGAAACTTTTTGGGAAAAAATTAACAAAATTAGTTGTATCGCTTTTGAGAAAATTTTAAACCAAAATTTTTTTCTATGGAAAGTAGCAATACAAAACTATTTTTCGGATTTTTTCCAGCAAATTAGCTAGCTTTTATTAGAAGAAATTTTTTTTCCATTTCTTCTCTCCAAAATATGTTGAACAGTTTTTGAGAATAAAAAATTGTTTCTTTAATTTTGAAAAAAATAGTTTATGACAAATACCGTTATTTTTAATTAAAAAAAAATGCGTTGATGAAGATATACAAAAAACGTTAGGTACCTAGCCGTTTAGGATGTAGAAAAACAAAGAAAGACAGAATTACTAAACCCACGTTTTTTGCCTTCCCTATCATCGTTTTGTTATCTTCGATCAAATTCTCGAGTTTCATTGAGCAAATTTTAAACTTTTGATACTTTCTTCTAGCTTCAAAAGTTCATGAGATTTGGTTTTTTGAAGTCTCTGAACATAGTTTCGTTCATTTGAGACGGTTTTCATTTTGAAGTTGGTGCGACTTTGTTGTTTTTAATTGGTGTTTTTTTTTTAAATACTTCGTCCAAACGGTTCTCAGCACTTGCTCGTAAAACATTATTCTGTTCTGGATGCAATACATTTGTTTGTACTCCAAGTTTACTTCTTTTCTTTTCTTTTCTTTTCTTTTCTTTTGGATGTGGTCTTTCCATTCTATCTTATACGAGTATGCTATTATTGCATCCAATCAACTGAATGTTTCAATTTTTCTGTGGCTGGTTTATCAGACACCAATATTGCACCATCACTAGCAAAGGTGGTCATGAAAGCAGTGATATCCACTGGAATAGTCCTAGTGTTTAATAAAAAGAGTATTGGTCCTAGGACACTCCCATGTGGTACACCGGCAATTTTCTTAATTTCCTTGTAACTTTGGTCGTACCTTACTGTTAAGAGTCGATTCATAAGGTAAAGTTTATCTAAGACTTGAGCAACATCTAAAAATAGAGCTATTCTAATAAAAATAAAATAAAAAAGAGGGCATGACGGCTCATAGAAAACCTAAACCAAGTGACTTACAACTCTCAACCATTTCTGTGTACGTCTTACCAGGTATGGAGAGAACCCACAATTTTCTGGCGATTCCCAATGACTAGCACTTTGAATGACAAGATATAGTCTATATTCTTGGCGGATTTTTTCAATTCCTCGCAACCTTTTCTACAACTTCTGAAAACCGATGCCAAGTCTTGCGTGGAATTTTTATTTTTTAAACCTCCTTTTCAGGAGAAGTATTTCGAAAACTTTCACCATTGAATAAGTTGCTTAACAATGTATTCTGCAATTTGTATTGGCACATATCTAGTTTAGATAAGGTAACGTGGCTGTCGTCAGCATGAATGCTTGACACACTTAGACCATAAGTTGGTCCACATAAATCAAGTCGACTTTCTCCCAAATCGTTGAACCACTTTGAGCTCCTTTTTAATGTCTATATTTCCCAGATCGCTAAGATCATTATGTTAGAACTCTCCTCTATGGTGAAGCCTTAGTCTTTAAGCTAGAGCAGGGCATTTACAGAGGCGTTTACACCTATAACGGAGGCGATTTGTAATCTTCTAAGAGATAACAAACACATAAAGCGCTTCAAATCCATCACATTTTGTTCCAGCATAAAGTTGTTTCTAGTGATGGGTATACCTAACTATGTTTGCCTTATATGGAAAAATAGGTACTTAAGTTCCACTTTTGGCTAGTTTATCAGCTTTAAACTTTCCTGGAATGTCTCTCCTGCGCCATTTCCTTGAAAAATGATCGGCAGTGAAGGGCTGCTATAAAGTTTGTAGAGACAGTGCCCAGAGATTTAATAGCTGCCTGGCTACCAGAAAACATTTGGATTTCACTATTTGATATCACGTTTTCTGTACACCAAGACAGGACTTCTTTTATCACCAAAAGTTCCGCCCGAAACATGCTACAGTGATTAGAAAGACGAAAAGAGAGCTTTATGTTTAGTATGTCTGAGTACAAGCCTGCAATATTAATGTTTCAATTCGTCTTTCAGGAATATCAAGTCCTTCCAAATGGATCTGGATGGGATGATAACCTGAAAGTCTTTATCGAACTCTAATTGTAGAATGGTGTAGTCTATGTTGATTGATATTGATCCGAATGGTATTGATCAGAATGGTGGAGTTTCCCACTGCGAGGAAGCTTTAGGACGAATGTCTGTACTTGCAGCCTTTTTTGTTTACCAAATATCTAAGCTGCGTTGATATAAACTGGAGTTTTTGATAAACAACTTGTGTAGACACATGCTGCATACTTCTTTGAGAGAATTTCACATTCGTCCTATTTGAATAAAAAGAATTTAAAACTAAGCAGGTATCGACCAAACTCTGTGAGCCTTCTTTATCACATTTTTAGCCTTATAGGAAAAGCTCTCGGCTCTTACAATGGTGTGTCGTTTTTCGATATTATGTACGGATCACAGAAACTTCTAGAAAACGAATTGTTTCAAGTCACTATCTGCGACCTTCTAGATCTTCTTCTTTGCAAACTTATAGAAACCAAAAAGAAACCATTTTGTACAAATTGATTGATGGACAGAACTTATGCAGTCTCCTCAAATGGGAGTTCCTTACTTATTATTAAAATTAAAGTAAAAAAACTATTTTCATTAATTTTTGTGTGTTTTGTTTAAAAATGAGTATATCCGCGCTAATGGTGGAAAGACTTAATTTATTGACTGCCTAACTTTCGCCAAAAAAATATTAATCATTTCGGGAATGATTTCATTCTTTTTCTATATGTAAACAAAATGGCTGATCTAGATACTGTACATTACTTTATTCATCTGAAAAATATGCCATCATTAATTGACTATGGTTTTTCTCAACATTCTCCTTCTCTCTCTCTCTGTATCTCGAAGCTATTTTTATTTCCTTTCAAAATTCTTATTGTTTTTATTTTTTTTTGTTAATTCTTTTCTCTATATTGTATAGATAGTTTTGCTGGCACATTTAAAATTGAATCAGTGCCAAAAGTTTGTTTTTTTCTCGTGTTCCTTTCTAGATCTCGGATTTTCTGTTGTCTCATCTTTTTTGATACTGGAAAATCTACCGAGGAAGAAGCAGAAGTGTGCATCATCTAGATAAAGTACATACTCGTACATTCGACTTTTTATCTATCTATCTATGACTTTGTTACTTATTACAAAGTAGGTACCAATTTTCACTTCTGAATCTATCTTCATGATTCGGATTCAATTAGAGAGAAAAATCAAATGTCAAAAGCAAATTTGACTTTTTATTGACATGTTTCGAGCGGGCGCAAGAGGAACGTGTCTAATGAGACGTTTTCGAAGGCTTTGTTGTTTCCTTCGAAACAGGAACAAAAACATTGAACCATGGTAGGTGACATTTTGTCAACGAATACATTTGGACAAAAGTGAATGTCTTAATTGTTTCGCCTCGACCCGGCCAGCCATTAGGGTTGAATGTTTTCTCTCTTGTGACTAAAATAAAAACAAACCAACAATCAAATTCGCCATGGGGGGTATAAAATATATCATAGGCGCACATAACAAAACAGAAAAAAACAATTTTGTTTTTCTCCTTTGTTTTAGTTGGATTAAAATTTAAAATGCAAATGCTTTTGGCTTTCGGTTTTCGGTTTTGAAAATGACTAACGCCTCACAAGCCCCACAGAGCAAGCAGAGGCAAGAAATTAAACTTCTGACAGTATTTCGTTGTTTTGGTTTTTGTAATTATTTTTTCTTATGAAATTCTAATTTGTTACACCGTACCCACCTACCTACCGGTGCTGATGTAGTGGCGACAGGGTGGTCACTTACTTGGCCGTTCCCGCCTCGTACACAATTTCCGGCAACGATGTGCTGGCACATTGCTAATTATGATGCAAAAACAGCAGCGGCTATTAATATCGTGAGTGAAGAAGGAAAGCAAATGCTTTCAGCAGTTAGCCTAGATCTTGTAGGTATGTTGCGTAGATTCGTTTAGGTGTTATTTTTTTATTTTTCATAATCAAATCAAGCCTGGATGTAATAAAAATTAAAATCATTTGTCAAAAGTCTGCCGACAAATATATTTAATGTTCTGTGATTTAGGAGTGTATAGGGTAAAAGGTCTACATAAGACAAGGCAGTAAATAATTGCTATGAAGCAGTATTATTTTTGCGAAGTAAATTTTCTTGTAGAGATTGGTGCACTGATTACAAAAATTAGCCTACAAAAATTAAATAAGTTGACGTTTTTTGATTTCCTTCCTTTTTAATTTTCTCAAAAAACTACAAGACATCTGAGTATTCTTTTTTCAATTTCTAACCCAAAAATAATGAGAGCATTGGAAACACAAATAAAAAAAACAGCAGAGGAGGTGTAACCGTTGTTTTTGAATTATCTGATTTCTGTTTTAAGTGAATTTAAAAAAAAAAGAACCTCCCGGGTAAATGAAGGGGAATAGACCCTCCATTCCATAGGATTTTCTTCTGGCCTAAACCCAACCTACAGTTTCTAGCTTAATGCGAATTAAACCTGCATAAAATCTTTTAAAAAAATAAAAAAAAATTTAAAGCGCCGATTTTAAGTTTTTATCGTTGTGAGACTAAAAATTGAATTTAAAACAAATAATTGAACCGCTTTTGATATATCGAATTTTGTAGAAAGGGCGTTATGCCGATGGTCAAAAAATAAGTAGGAAATCGGAGTAATTGAAAGGGGTATTCGTTTGTCGCATACTAACAAGCTTCAGTTGAGAACAATGATGGTGTGCCCTGAAGTTTCCACCAATCGACTGATATGGTTAAATTTAAAAACAAAATTCACGACTGGGTCGCACGTAAACGACGCTCTTATGTAAACGACTAAGAATTTCAAAAATGAATGTTATTAGAGAAAAACTGTTCATAAGCATAAAATTATTTTTTTTAATAGACTAAAACAACTCCTTTAGTACTCGTAGTTAGAGCTAAAACCAGGATCCCATATGATTCAAGCAAATATTAGCTCATGCAAGAAAAAATTATAAGTCTGTACTGGTTTCTTAAAAAAATTAGCCTTTATATACAAAATTTTTAAAACGTTTTTAAGAAAAAATGTTGGTACGCCAATTTAAAGTTTTTATTATTGTTCGAATAAAAATTGAATTTACAAAAAAACTATTGAGCCGTTTCGGAGATATCGAATTTTCCAAAAAAGAAAATAGATTTTTTTTTAATTCAAAAATATTTTTTTTTTTTAAGTTTTGAAATGCAAAATAAAATAAAAAATTTCATTAAAATCCGTTATTTCGATAATGAGAAATTATAAATTTGAAAAAATGGTTTTATGGTAGGTACAGTCAGTAATATCTTTATTTCAAATTTTTTTTTATTAAATTATAGAGCGTAAAAATTATTGAAAAGAAAAAAAATTAGCAAAATTCTCGGAAACGTTATCGAGAAAAATACGATTTTCGAAAACCATTTTTAACATTTGTATGGAGGGTACTGTTATTTTTAGGTAAAATAATTTTTTTTTCTTACATCTTGTAATTTAATTTATGTTAAGAAACTTCTATTTATTGAGTTTTGAAAAAAAAAAAAAAAATTGGAAAATTTGAAAACAATAATATTCAAACTTCTGGGGAGCTTTAGCATAAAATTATCAAAATCGGTTTACCATTCTTGAGAAAATTGAAAACCAAAAAAATTGTTCCAAGGGGGGGTTGAATTTTTTTTTAGCCATATCCTAGCTTTAATTTAATGATTTTTTTTTTAATTATTTTTCTAAAAATCTGTGTTGACAGTTTTTGAGAAAAAAAAATATAAATTTTCGGAAAAAAGTGTGGCAGGTACCGTTATTTTTGGTCTTAAAAAAATAAAATGCACGACAGGATCGCACAAACTTGCTCTTATGTAAAAGTACTTTGGAATTTAAAATTCATTTTATAAATATAAAACATGGATTTAATGAGATAAAAATGTTCAAATGCATGGAATTGCCGTTTGATTTCCGGAAAACAAAGTTTAAAAATCATTTTATTATTAAAGTAATTTTTTATATAACAAATTTCTTTAAAATTTTTCGAGATCCCGATTTTGGGATCCCAATTTTAAGTATTTAGTAGTATATACTACCAAAAAATATTTTTTGAATATTTGTACATACAATATTATTTTAAACTTAAGGGGTCTCCTGCTGAAAATTATTGGTTAAAATCGCTGTAGCCGTTGATGAGAAATTCGAAAATCAAAATAAACGGTTCTATGGCAGGTACCGTTAGTAACATTTTGCCCCAATTTTTTTTTACCAAAATGTAGTCCATGTATATAATATCACACCTAATTTTGTTTATCAGAATCGTTTTCGAGATAAATAAGATTATGCATTACGGGTGTATGGGGGGTACCGTTAGTTTTAGAGCTTAAAAAAAATTCAATTTCTCCTCTAGAGAATCACCGAAGACCCTAAGTACTGAGTTTGAAGAAAATAGCTCCAGTGGCCTAGGCTGTAGATCGAGGTACAGACATACGGACATACAGAAATAGCCAAAAAACATTCATATTTTTGAATGCATCACAAGTTTTGTGACGTACATAGTAGTTTCTATCCAGCTGTCACCAAGTGGGACTCACCAAAATCTACCATGGCATAAACGCCTTGAATCATATGCATGATCAAATACCTTTTTTAAAAAAATAAAATGCACGACTGAGTCGCACGAACTTGCTCCAAGTAATAGACTAGGAATTTTCAAAACGAATGTCATTAGAGAAAACTGGATAAAATTATTTTTTTTTAAATTCTTTTAGTAGTAAGAGACAAAAATAGAATGCTATGCAAATATGAATTTATGCAAGAACAAAAATTATAAGTATTGTTTTTTTTTATTTTTAAAACATTTTTGAGAAAAAAATTCGGTAGGCCAACTTTAAGTTTTTATTACTGTACGAATCAAAATTAAATTTCCAAAAAAAATATTGAGCCGTTTTTGAGATATCGAATTTTCCAAAAAAAAAACATTTTTTTTGTTAAGTTTTGAAATGTAATGTTCTTAACAGTTATTAGAAGCATATCTATAAAAAATTTCATTAAAATCCGTTATGTCGATAATGAGTAATTCAAAATTAAAAAAAAAAAATAGTTCTATGGTAGGTACAAGCTGTAATATCTTAATTTAAATTTTTTTTAGTAAATTAAATATTGTAAAAATTAATTGAAAGAAAAAAAAATTATCAAAATTCTAGGCGCCGTTTTCCAGAAAAATAAGATTTTAAAAAACCATTTTTAACATTTGTAGGGTGGGTACCTTTATTTTTAAGTGCAATAATTTTTTTTTTCTCACATCTTGCAGATTTTATTGTGAAAATTATACTTATCAAGTTAAAAAAAAAATCGAACATAGGGTTTTCGAAATACATACATATTGAGTTTTGAAAAAAAAATTTTTTTTTAAATTTGAATACACAATTCTATTCAAGTTCTTAATAAGCTTTAGCAAACAAAAAAATTTCAAAATCCGTGGTACCGTTTTTGAGAAAATCAAAAACAAAAAAATGGTTCCATGGGAGGTACCCTCAATAACCATTTTTCGGATAATTTTTTTCAACCATTACCTAGCTTTAACTAAATGTATTTTTTTTGTATCTTCCTTTTTTAAATCTGTCGAATAGTTTTTGAGAAAAAAAAATATTTATAAAATTTCGAAAAAAATCGTATGGCAGGTAGCGTTATTTTTGGTCTTAAAAAAAAGAAAAAAAAACCCGTTGGGGGGGGGGGGAATTAAAAATGATATCTACCAAGTTTAAAGAAAATCGGACGAGTCGAACAGACAGACAGACGGAATTGTCGGACCCACTTTATTCGTCTTCGCTATCATCGTAATGTCAACTTTGATCAAAATCTCGAGTTGGATTTCGTTTCCCAATGCATAACTTGCCTTATAGTACCTATAAGTTGGAAGTAAAAACCATAACTGGTTCAAGTTGTCGAATTTTCAAGATTAAAGTCTTTAAAAAAAATAAAACAACATTTTTATGACGTCATGCGAACAACACAGTTCTCGTCAACAAATAGCACGTTAACGTATGCAGTCAAAGTACCAATGATTTTCAAAATGGTTTACTTAAACTATTAACTCAATGAACACAACCCTGGAACTCCATCATAGTTAATTTCCTCAAAGAAAAATTTCTAATGATTTTCCAGTGCTTGAAGTTCTAATTCTGGATATAAATGTGCACTGATAAACAAAAAGGTAATTTCAAAATTCAAGGTAAAGCTTAAAGACTGAGCTTACTGACCATACGAGTAGCTCGCGTCAGAAAAAAAAAATAAATCCTTTTAAGTCTATTAGATATATTTTCTCTTTTCGTTTTGAGCATTCATAAATCAATGACACAAAAGCTTTCTTCAAGGGTATACACATATGTGCTTGTGAATGAACGTATACTTTTTTTATAATAATATAAAATCCACAAGGAAAACCCCCTCTCCATAACACCATCCATCATATATCTGTTAAATTTATTTATAGATACTTTTTTTTATACAAAAAAATTACCCATGTTCCATACCTACTGCTAGTAGGTACTTATAAGATTTCAGCAATGATAAAAGATACATTTTGTAGACTTAACCACATTCTATTGGGCTTACGATATTTAGTTTACGAATTCTACCCGTAACTATGTATATGCCGTCTTGATCGTCCTTATCTTAATCGAACTTCATCTATCTTTCACTTATTGATGCGGTTATGTAACCCCAAACCACACAATGATGGCGCTGCTGTGTTAACGAATATAAAAATATCCTTCGTAAATCCATGTCATGGTTTATTTGGTCCTTTTTAAAGATTTCTTTTTTTATC
Source organism: Philhelius festivus (assembly GCA_963931855.1). NCBI lineage: Eukaryota > Metazoa > Arthropoda > Insecta > Diptera > Syrphidae > Philhelius > Philhelius festivus. The sequence continues at coordinate 94,365,960 of OZ007557.1, forward strand.
GTAATTTCCGCACTTGGATTGATTTTTTTTTTCCTTTGCCGTTCTTCGCCTCATACTTGTATCTTGTTTGCCCGATATTAACATAAAGGATATTGGGTGTTTGAACAGAAGGTCCTTGGATTTTCGGACAATATTTGACCATTAAGTAGATAAGGATATGAGGTGAAATGCACGAATGCGTCGCACGTAGTTGCTTTTTTTTAAGACTCAACGCCTTTAAGTGTAGTCATCGAGATATTATTTTCAAGTTATATATACGTTTTAGGACCATTCTTGATAGTTATATCATTTTTTGGATTAGGTATAACTGATTGTAGCTTTTTTCATAAATGCAGTATCATAATACCCAATATCGTAATCTATATCGTAAGTAAGAGGGACCCTCTTTGGGATGGCAATTTAAACGATAATTTCGAAATATTAATAATCACACCGAAGTTGCTTTGGGAGACCATAAAAAAGATATTTTCTTGGGAACTAGCAATGATGTAAGGCGGAGAAGAAGGGGGGCAGTGGATAAGTCCCTCGTTCCAAGTAAAACCAACACTGTTCTGGATAAATTATTGAGATAGCCGCACCAAGCAACCAACGCCAAACGACGACAATGTGTCAACCACTATGACAGATTTCTCTACTGGGCTATACCATATAGGAAGCTTATGACGGCACGGCTAGGTGGAGATATGTTGGTACTGTGAGTGCATTATCATTATCCCGAAGCTAACTCGGCAATATTGTCGTGTTATATTGCATCCAACGGACTGCGAACGAAGTTATTAACTCGTTTAAAGTATTATATTTTTGTGTGTTGGAAGAGAGAAACGTGCTTCACATCTCTCCAGGTAGCGAGATGCGGATGGATTCCAAAATTAGGTGCCGAGATAGAAATGCATCACATTCAGATTCATCTATGTCCACCGTCCGCTGTCCGCCCTAGATCATTGTATAGATTATGTCATAAACGTGAGGACTTCTCGGAATAAGCCAATTTAACATTTTGTCAAACTGAGAATTGGAGTAGTTCTATGTTGGGACCATAAGATTCAACGCACAAGTGATGGGCTCAAATGTGTTTGTTTTAAAAGATTGGATGATATCGTTGTTGTATGAATAAACCATCCAAATGCGTGTTGGGACATTTTTGAAACATTTTTAAAGCCCGTGACATTTCTTGGAGAATTTTTAATTAGAAGGGTTCGTGATTTTTTTTTTTTTGAAGTTTAAGGTGATAAATGTTTTATGAGAATCCTGCTTCGATTTTTTTAATATCCAAAAAAGATGTGGTCCAGTTACTGCACACCTCCTCAAGCATGTTCTATGCTATACATAATTTTATCATCTATCGAGGTTCGGTGTTTGGTGCCTAAGCTGTGCCCACGTTTGAATATTAAGAAGCTGGACTTCGTAAATCCCAGTTGACCGTTTCGATTCGTTTTGTTGTCGTTTAGTTTCATCAGTGTGGCGAATTTTTGTTGTTTGACATCAACATCCAATCTTCTTTGACCACTCCTATTCTACAACTCAGGCATTTGATATGGTTAGTGGCCAACACGAGTCTTAAAAATATATCAAAGACATCGGTTTGTTTAAATAAGGATTTAATGAATTCCATGTTTCACAGGCATATAACAGCAAGGAATTCGGTTTGTTCAAAGGTTCTCTGCCTTGGAATAATTTGCTGTTGTACATTGCTGTCAGTTTTCATAATATTCGCCTTTTTAGAATCAATCCTTAAGTATGCCACCTGTCTATTAGCTTGAATCAATTGACATTGTGGCGACTCATATCATTTTCATTATTAATATAGCTTATTCTTATCATATAATTCATTAATAACTTTCATCTATTTAAACTTCAAAAGTATTTCTACTTTGCATTTTTTTACACTTCATTTTAAAATTTATTTTCATCAAATCATCTTTGACTTTTCAATAAGCAAAATAAATTAATTATTATTTTCATTCAGTTTTCTATTCTCAAATTGATGTAACATAGTACTCTCTGAAATAAATTAAATAAAAATTTCCTAATTTTGTAATTCGGTTGATATTTCTTTTTATTACATTGGCTATCAAATAAAACTTTCAGTCAGCCTTTTTAAGTTGGATTTTTGGTTGCTGAATATAGGTAAGAATATCTAAAAAGACAAAAACCACAACATATTTGGTTCTTCAAGACTTCATTATCTAGAGGTAACAGGCAGGTTGCAACATCAGTTGTTTCGGAATCCGTCTAAGGAACTTACCTTAGTAGTTTATAAAAGCTGGATTGGACCATTTATCTATGTACTCTTTGCCCTTAGAAGACGTACGCTACATTCGATGCGCCATCAGCTCATTTTCCAATTTCTATGTTCAAGACAGTATTGTTTTTGTATTAACGCTGCCCAACAATATTGTAAGTGATTCTATATATATAGCTATGGCTTAATTTCTTCATGTATCAAATAGTGCCATAGAATTTTATTCAGACAGGACATCATGTCAAATTAAACATAAATGAACCAGCTTTCACGTTGGTTTTAGACAAGGTTTATTCTGTTAAATATTAACTGTAAAAACCTATGTGATGGCGTTTGAGCTTTATTATACCTTAAATATTTAAAAATATGTTTAACCCATTGTCAACTTTTTTTTCGCGTGCATGCAATGTATTAATATGATGCACTGTAATTTTAACAATGTCCACCTGGGTTTTACATGACTCCTTGTCAAATTAAACCTACGTCAACCTTACACTTGCACCGCGCATTGTAGCTTTGACAATGCTCACATGTGAAGTTTAGATGACTTCTTGTCAAATTAAAACTATTGTTACCTTATTCTACACGATAAAAGTGATGAATAAACTAAACAATGGAAAAACAGGGTAAAATATCTGTGGATCAGTTAAAGAAGGAATTAACGGTTAGTTTATACATCAACAAAATTATCTAGTTACTAGTTCTAGATTAACTTCTAGATTAACTACATCAGATACAAAAATTGTTAAAATAACTATATGACACGTTAAATCAAAAAGCTTTGTAGTACGAGTAAAATTGACATTTTCAAGACATCAAAATGTGTGGAATTTTCTTATTTAAAAGAATTTTATGTTTAAATAATATGGGAACTTCTTAAAAATGTTTGGAAAGTAAGAAAATTCAGTATTTCTAATTTGAGCAACGTATATTTTATCGAAATTTATTTATTTTTTTTTTTAAATTTTTTATCGCTAGCATTGTAATGGAAATAAAATAAAAACTTGATTGTGGAACAAAAAACATTCTGGCAGCTCACATTTATTTTGAATATCAATAACCAAATTGACTCACCTAAAAATTCATGTTTTTGAATCAATTTTCAGATTATCAATAAAGTGGAAAAATCTCATCGAACGAAGCCAATTTTTAGATTTTGGTCTTTAGCGCCATCCATCGGAAAACTTGATAACTTTTGATTTACGGGGCACTTCTATTTTCGTAATATATATAGTTAGTTTAGTGTTTTGCTAATTTTGATCAGCGCCATCTATCGGAAATCTCCATTCATTCACTTTTTAGAGCTTTTTCTACTTCTCATGTGTTATTTCAACATACCCCACTGTGGGGTTAGTTGTAACAGGCACCTGCACCGAGCCAAATTGTAACCTGAATACTTATGCCACTGGAGCAGGAAAAATATAGAACTTACCAATGTTTCCTGTCGGGTTTCAATGAATATTTGGCCAGATATTTCAAAGAAAAAAAACAGTATCTACTGAAGCTTAGCAGACCTCAATTGTCCCTCTTGGTTGGAATCCTTAAGGGTCACAACTCAATGGGAACCCACATGAGCAGAATGGGCATCAGCACATCTGACTTATGCAGAGGGTGTCAAGAAGAAGGTGGAAGAGGGCTCATCTCACTTCTTTTGTGAATGCCATAGCCTAGCCAGAACTAGAAAAGATGCCCTCGGAGAATATTTTTTCGAGGAACTAGGCGACACGTATCATTTTTGCCACTAAATGATTCCTCAAATTCATTCAGAAATTGGGACGGTTCAGTGAGGCACCCCATATTAACACTTCCCATTCCTACATTACATACAACCTGGGGACCACAATGGATCCATTGAGATCTGAGTGAGGTTTTACGTCTTGCCGCATAATCACCCCATATAACCTATCCTAACCTAAGTTGTAACGGGATAATTAGAATAGAAATATAAAATATTATTAACCTTTTAAAGAGATTAAATATTAGTTGAAAAAAATAAATATATATTAATTTATAATTATAAAAATCAGAGCCCATCATTGACATCAACGTGCCAGCCTACCAATATGCAACAACAATTCACGTTCAATTCTATTGGTATCCTCGAGCGGTGCGGTATCGATCTCCAGCTGCATCTGGTATCGAACAAAGTAACAAAAAAAAGTATGAGCGAAATCTTTTCTTCACAAATGTGTCGAGAAACAAAACGAAACAAAAACCGCTATCGATAGTTTCTGTTCATAATGATCAGTTGTACAGAAATTAGCGGCTTTAGTTTTAACCTGTTGTAATTACACGGAAAAAATGTTACAACTAGCCCCGCCACAAATTTCTACCAACTTCCAAGTTGGTAGCAATGGAGAAGATAACTGTTTGTCCCTTTCACGCAATTCTTAAAATTTTCGGGCAACCCTGTTGTTTAGCTGTTACTTCTTACCCCCGTTACTTTTAGTCCCCTTTCCATCACTGCTGTAAGTTTCAGCTCAAACAGATGGCTTCTTTTTGAGTTTGAAGACATTTTTGACCATCTTAATTTTCGAAGGAACCATGTTTCTTACCTGTTATTTCTTTCCACTGTTACTTTTAGCCCCGCTCTTCTCTGTTGTGTAATTTTCAGCTCAAATTGATTGTTTATATTCGAGTCTTAAAAGCATTTTCGACCATCTTAATGTTAATTTAAACAGAGTTCTCTAAAAGCACCACCATAGTCAACAACCATGAGCCCCTAAGGTCATTTAAAGTCAACAAACTCATAAAATAATTTTCCCACTTTTACTTATGTACCTTTTCGATAAAGAGTTTCCAGGATTTTTGGTCCCGTTTCTTTTAACTTAATATGTGTTTGCCAAACTAGGACCTAAATTCTTTAAATTTCTATTCAAAGAAAACTTTTGTAACCCCGTTCAAAACCTGATCTAAGTTTGATCGAAATTTTGAACTAATTTCCGTATCGATTTCATATCCTCGTATTTACTATTTTGCTATATCCTTTTCTGAAAGCTGGATACAAAATTTGCCAGGACAACATTGCAAAGTTGCTATATTTGTAGAAATTAAAAGATTGAATCTAGGGTGATAGAAATGTAGTCGATTACTAAGCGAAAGTTTCATGACAAAATTGCCAAAAATGTCGAGGGAAATTATGAATCATTGGAATTTATGCTTATTGACTTTTGTGTAAAACTAAAGTAAACTTAATGTATGTATTTTATTCCTGGCTTCCCAAACCAAGAGTTTTCTTCGCTTGAATGCAAAATTAATTCCACAAAAATTCCCTTGGCATAACCTCATTAAATTCAACAAAGCCAAACAACAAGGTTAAATAAATGTATCCAATCAATCTTTTGTTATATTTAATCCACACCATAAGGCCAAACAGAACACATCCCTGATACAATATCAAGATCAATTCTAACGAAGATATAGTCTTAATTAAAAATCCAACTTCACTTCCACTTAGAAAGAATCTCTCAACACACTTAAGGAATATCAATTCCTTGTTTCTTCTTAACAAACTTTAACCAACAAAAACACACACTTGTATTCGTATGTTTGAACCAAAGGACCTAAAACGAAATAAAAGATTGTTTATTCAAAGAAGGAACAACAAATAGAAAAGGGAAAAAATCGAAAAACATCCCATAAAGCTGTGTATATGCATATGTACACATCTTGGAGGTATTAAGAAACTTTTTCTTCCATTACAAAAGCCAGATATAATATATATCCCTCGAAACACTCGTGTGTATCAGTATCCCGCACCCAACATCTAACACTGATGCCCCGCTACCACCGAGCGCCGTTGGCGCTCCTCGTTTCGCTAAAATATCCGTTTCCGTTGTCCTTTCTTCACTCTTGACGAGCCATTTGTTTACATGCAAAAATAAAGTAGAAAATACCGTAGCGACATACATTCGTCCCATACTGTTATCTGTGCGTTGTCTTCTCTGTCTTGACACTTCCTTTTGGGGTGACACAACACACCCAAGTGATGGGTTGGTTGACGTGAAGAAGAGGAGCGAGGGGGAGCGTGGAAAAAGTTTAGGTTATCGCCATGCACCTCCCCCATATGTGCATGCATATGGTGATCACAACAATATGTCTTAATTTAGAGCGAGTGTGTCCTTGTCACTAAGGACCTTGAAAATGTTGGAAGCCCACGCGCGTAAAATGTCGTAGTCCTTGTTGTTGTTGTTGTTGATATACGTTTTTTCTCATGACATGTTTTAACTTAAATTCTACGCCGTCGTCGATGTTGATGCTGTGGTTTTGTCTATATGCAGGTTTTTTTTTACATGAAATGTGTGTAAATGTGTCCGCAGAGGATATTAGAATTGGAAAATAGATGTCGTTGTTTTCTTTGTTTGTAATTTCTTTAAGGAACACCAAAGGATATTGCAAATGACATTGAAAATAGATGTTCTGTCGTTGGCGGTGGCGGGTGTTTAAAAAAAATAATAATAATAACAAAATTCTAAGAAGAGTGGCAATACTCGTATATTCGCAAAAGGGAATTTCCAATGACAGCTGTCAGAATTCAAATTTTATGTGTGGCATGTTCAACGTTGAGGTTTAAATCCTCATCTGTGAAAGAGTTTTATCTTTTGTTTGTTTGTAAAAACTTTAAGATGTAGATATCTTTATTTTTGACAGTTGTATGTGAGACAATAGGTTTATTTCGATAGGGCGCGTTCTGACATTCATATCATAAATACGTACTGACGTGTTTTGTGTGTGTGACATTTCTTGTTGAATTCGAAACAAGCTGTTCATTTCTCTTTTGACATTTGAAAGATGTCGACTGACATTTTTCAGTATCACATAGTTGTAGTTGCTTTCATTTTTATTTTATGGAATTTGAGAAAAAGTTCAAAATATTCACTAATTTGCACGTTATAAATCACAGGATGAATTAAAGCAAAAAAAAATGTCAAATCAGCTTGTCACTTGGCTGTCGTAAAACGTCTCGCATATAAGTGTCACTCAGTTCCGACAATTATCTATTATTAAAAAAAAAAACTTTTATATGGACGTTAAGCAGTGACCACAACCATAAATAAAAGTGAATTTAATTTTCATCGGGTGTTTCTTGTTTACTTTTTGGAGCTTCCTCTGACTGTCAACTTTGACAGATGATTAAATAATTGTTTTTAAAGGTTTAACTTTAACTCGTAAATAGAAAAGGTTGGATTCGTTTAAATTATTTATAAAACCACAACAAGCTAAAAGTGATATAATGTTTGAACTTTCGTTCGAAATGTGAGTCAACTTGTGACAGTGAAAGTGAACTAAAATTCACCATTTATAAATAGGTAATGCAGAGTTTCGAATTCCTGGTGTTAATTTCTTTTTTAAATTCAAAGCAGTTTTTTTTTTCATTCTTGAAATAGATTGTTTAGTGTTTCTTGAACATTTTGATATTGTTGGAAGTTAAAATCAAAGCATTTCACATGACAAGTTTCAATGTTCTATTTTTGCGGAATTCTCAATTTTAATTAAATGTTCTTTGTTAGGTTAGCTTGAATAGTATAAACAATGTTGTGAAATTTACCTTTGCACATATTCGACGTGTTTATCGGGAGTTGTATAGCTAGTTGTGAATTCAGCTGAATTAAGCTTTTTAAAAATATTCAATTGTTTAAACTCAGAATGTCGGTAACAAAGTTTGTTTCGTACTTACATAAGAGTGTATCATTTGTCATTAAAAAAAAAAAAAAAAGGATTTTGTGCGTCTCCACAAGTCATTGGCATGTCAAGCTTTCTTAGTGCTTTCCGATGACAGTTCTCTATATACGTCAAACTATCGTTGGTCCTTCATTTGTCAAGCTAAAAACCGGTAAAAATCTTTTAAAAATGAATATGTACCTTTTTGTTGCCAATCCATCAGCTGTCAAATTCCATTGCAAAATAACTACATACGTTTACGGTCGCCGTGTTGGCAATTTTGTAGTATTTATATTTATCGGAATTTTCACTCAGCGACAAACATTTTCTTCAGATCTTTACATATAGAGGAAGAATTCGCGGAATTGGATTGATATTGCAATTTTATTTTTTAAAACTCCAAGAAGACAAATATTTCCACCGTTTGGAAATATTTAGTTTGGTTTTCTACGTTTAAAAAATATTGCGATATTGCGATTTTCTATCACCTGATTATCAAATGGCAAAAACTACAACCTACAGATTTTAAAGTGAATACACACATAGAAATAATATATCTTTCACAATAATCGCATCGCCGCGCCGTTCATTTGTGAATAAGAAGTTTCATTCCAAATAGAATAAGTTTTATTTTTTGCAATCGCAGCGATTTCAATTATTATTTCTTGCGATTAACAAATCGCGCAAAATCACAAGTATGTGTATTTCTATGCGTAGCATATCTTGTTGCGACACATATCATATGTAATACACATTCATATGTAATATACTTTGCGATTAAAATCGTGTGTGTGTGTATTTAAGCCTTATTTCTATTACATTTAGACTTAAACTGTAGTACCCCTTGGCATAATGGTTATTGCGTTGGACTGTCATGCGGAAGGTCTCTAGTTCGATTCTCAGCCGCTGCACGCTGCAAGAAAGTTTTTTTCAGGGGTGTACTTCCTCTTCCGAGGAATTGACAAATTCTCCAAGAGTATCTCTTGTCATGGAAAGTGCTGCTCATTAGCCGTTCGGAATCGGCAGAAAATTGTAGGTCCCCTCCGTTCCTGGTAACACGCACACAGGAATGGTTGGGAGTTGTAAGTCACTAGGTCCTGGTTCACTTCGAGCTGTTGCACCACCAAATTTAATTTAATTTAATTTAGACTTAAACTGGCATAGCTTAAAGATAATGGCTCAAAATTTTAAACAGCCTATTATTAAGGTATTAGTATGATTCTACTTAACAATTTGCTAACTTTATAGTAGTTTATTAACTCCTTCTTAATTTTAAACATTTTCTGATTAGTATCGTACTAAAAGAATTTTCTTAATAAATTGCTTCTGAACACGCCTAAAACAACGACATTTCGTGTAGAAAAGTAAGTACACGAACCTTTTTTGATGTTTGCAAATGTCAAAGAGTCATAATTAAGCTAGCACGATACTAAAAAAATAAAGTTGGTATTCGATGATTTTAACTTTGATAAAAGGGTAGAGAAAGTATGATGCTATATTCGATTAAAATTTTCAAATTCGTTGTTTTAACCTAGTATCATGCTAAAACAGCATTAGCATCGTACTAATTCAATTAAAATTTTGCGCCAATAGATTTAGCTTTAGTTTTAAAACTAGCATTAAAGTTAAAAGTCTGACGACGAATACATACTGCAAGCATTTCAAAGAAATAGACAGCTCAATATAAATGTTTCGTATTGGAAAATACTCCTTGATAGTGTAAAATTGTTCCGAGATGTTTATTATTATTTTTTGTTTGCAAAATTTTATTCATAGACAAACTTGTTTTACATTTTCTTGCATTGTTTTTTTTCGTGTGTGACTTCTTACATCCATTTAATTCATATTTCAACAAATTAAGCGATTTATTTAGGTTGCGGCAACACTGGATGTAAGCATAATCATTTTCTTTATTCAAAAAGGTTCTTAAAGCTGAAGTCTTACGTCAACACATATTTGACTATTAGTCATTTTCATTTTTTTTTTGAAAAAGACGAATATCAGATAAATGTCAATACAAAAATCTTTTCAGTTTTACAACAAGTCAAATGTGCACATGTTCATAAATATATTGAAAGGAACACTTCACGCTATGTCGGTAATCCAAAAATACAATTGTACAAAGATATGTATAACAAAAGTAGTCGTACAAGAATAAAAAGTGAGCATAAAAGTGAATAAAGCGTTTTATTAGAACTTAAACTAATGCACTGGTTAAAAACATATCAATAAAACTCGCATATTATTTCATAATTTCAACACCATCTAGTGGGAAATACTACTATCTGTGGATTGGTATAAACTGGTATAAAGTACGTAGGACACAGTAATATCAATAATAATTGTTTTTGTCAATCTAAAATAAACTAAGAAAATACACTTTTCAATAACTTTTTTTCAATAGCTTTTAAATGTAGGTAAAACAATTTTATAATTTATATTGTATTGATAGATTATATGGGCTTTAACATTATGTATGGAATATGGCGTCGGTCAAGTGAGTGCGAGCTTATTTTTCATAACAATTTGGCAAACTTCTGTTGTAATTTCAGCAATTTCGTTATTGTTGTTTTTATTACACTTAAGCATCGAGGTTGTGGTTTTGAGTTGTTAATGTACATCTTTTCCTTCAAATACCCCCCCAAGAAAAAATAGGTAGACGTCAAATCAGGGAATCGTAGAGGTTTGGAAAATGGTTAACACTAAAAAAAAGTCACGTAATTTTATCCGCGTATATTTACAATTGAAAAATTATTTTAATAAAATGTTTTAATAATTTCAACACGTTGTTGCTGCGTTAGATGCTCCATAATAAATTGTTATCGACCAATCTTTACACGACTGTCAAATACCGACTGACATTTATACACAAAATGGCTGAATTTGACCAATGGCATTGATTATGTTCGCTTAAAGGTAGTAATAGTTTTTGGTTTATTAGCATAGACCTGTCACTTAAGAAAAACGCATAGTAAAAAGCCTAACGGAGTCGATCTCAGTGACCGATTCCATGTTCGGAAATAGCTTGTGCAAAATGTCCATTTTAGCACGGGCTGTGTGGCGCCCTCCTGGTGAAACGACATATTCGGGCCGAAAGAAATTGGTTTTCATCGACCGATAGGACCCGCTGTTGATGTTGACGGTCTGGCCAACCTCAAAGAAGTATGGACCGATTACACCGCCCGCCAGTCCAAAAACCACATTGAACAGTGACTTTCTCTGTATGAATTGCAATTTGGTGGATCTTGTCTGGTATTTGTCCCGAATTCGACAATCTTGCTTGTTGAAGAACCAATTCATCTCTTCTCTGAATATGGTTCCGAAATGTTGCTCGAACAGAACACCTACTTTTACAAAAAGAATTTAATCATTTGTACATGATTTTGAACGTAACAATTCTCCACACTAAATAAATGACAGCCAATTTGACATGCAGCTTCACAATTAAGGCCGCAATCATCTGTCAAATCTTCGAAATCCTTCTTGGAAAACCCTTTATAATCGAACTGCTATTTTGTTTCAGTTTTTCCGCATACCTAATCTAATTTGGTTTCGTCGTTTTCCTTGTAACTTGAAAAGATTACCAAACTATAAAAATCGTTTTCTCTCATTCACAAAAAAAAAAAAAAATGACAAGAAATAGGAAGTGTACAGCACATTGCAAAGAAGCCTTCCTCCTTGAATTATGTCTGATGGTGGTGGTGGTCTTCACAGTCTCCTATATAGTCTTTGTTACTCGTAAATCATAAAACAATGGTTTTTCTATGTTATAACACAGAGTACAATATGTATCTCACAGATTCACCCAGTTTCTCTTCTTCTGCATCATTTTATCGTCTTTTAACCATTCTCCCAGCTCTCTCTATACATACATATATATATATATTGTAGGCGGTCCACCATTGTTCTTAATTGTATGTAAGTGCTTGTGTCTTTCGATTGTGTAATCGAAAATCATCAACTTCATCACGATGGCGATGGCACCACCGCCCGCCACGCCAAAGTTTTCCTCTGGTTGGTCTTCAATTTAGGATTGTGTTAGTTTTCCATTCCATTAACTTGGTTCAATTTTTCGGTCGTCTATTGAGAGAAGGAAGTCTTTGGAAAATCTATGCCAGGCTATATTGCAAAAAAAAAATCTTGATAACATCGTCATCATTATCTGAACTGATGTAATGAGTTCCATGAATTCCGGTTGAATTAGCTGTTGGTTTTGCCGGAAAATTTTGGTTAAACAATCTAGATACATAATTGTCATGAAATCATAAGATTTCCGCCTCACCTCAACAAATTAATCTGTATTATAAAGCCAATCGTTAGCACTGAAATAATTTTCTTGGAAAACTCTGAAAGTTCCACACCTCTCTGAGATCATTGACTTCTTTGACACTCTATTGAAGGAACACAATAGGATTCATCAAGAAGTCAAAGTATCTAATCTGTTTAAACTTTCCCTTGTATAAATGTAATTATCTACTTCTTTCCAAAGAGCAAAGAAAGCTGATGCTACATTTAGAAAAAAAAAACCATTAATTCTAAAAATTCTTACAGCCAGAGTATAACAATAAACGTGGGGCATTACACTCGTATAAGTATACTCCATCTGCGTCAAGTTGAATAAATTATTCAAAATTTGTTGAGGTTGACTCTGGGTTCAATTAGCTGTTAAGATTTTTAAATGAAAACAATTAAGTAGCCTCAAACCGTTAACTCCTAACAAATTATTCCCAAAAGAAACGAAACGAAAACCTTTCGAACTCCAGTTATGAAATTCTTAAAAGTATCTTCATCAAAATAGGTTCTAACTTTTGACATCTTTTCTGTTTCTTATGATCCCTTGCTGTCGTATTCAAATTAGAGCCAAAAAAAAAAACCTAAATATCATTCACCATCTACGTAAAGGCAAGTTCTAGAACAAAAGACAAATCACAGTTAAGAAGATTAATGACTTCTATCATCAAGCTAAAGAGATTAAGATAAATACCGGTGCACTAAATACATCTCAGATACAATACTCACACAGATACAGAACCGCAACCGGCAAAATGACTATACATATTATGAAATAAGAGATTACCTTTGTTTTTGAATTATAATATCTTTTGTTTGTTTAGGCTCTGTCGGTCGTGTCGTGTTGTCAGGTGAACCTTACGAAAAAATTATGAAATCCAATAGATAAACACACAGATATTTAACAAAGGAGGATTAAAAAAAATATTACCTGAACCTGAATACAATAAAAAGTATTCATAATGAGCCAAGGGCAAAGTTACCACTAATACATGGGCATACTACAATGTGTGGACAACAAACATGGCCGGAAGGGCGAGGTTAGGTTAATTTTTTGTTGCTGTCAAGTTTGTTTCCACAGAACAGAAATGATTTAGTAAATTGAAATTCAAAATGGATGTTTTTTTTGTTTGAATTTTGGATTAGTGTGAGTTGTAGATATTCAAGATACAAGTTAATTTTAAACAGTTACCACCTGTTGACTTCTAAGATTGTTGGGATCTGTTCAGTAATCGGTAAAATGACAATGACTGATGATGATAATTGGTTCAATAAATTCGGTTTCAATTTTACTTTTGAAAAAAAGGTTAGATACATAAATATCTAAAGGGGTTTTCAATTGGCGCGGGTAGATTTTTGAGGCAATACTGTTCTAGTGACATCTGTTACTGGTGCTAATCAAACTATCATGACAAGTTCCAAGAGTGAACAGTCCAAATGAAAAAAACTTTATTATCAAAATGAGTGTTCATGAGTGCAAATGTTGTGTCCATTTTATGGTAGATGTGGGGGCCCTTCATAGTCGACTCTTCAACGTTTGGTGACCAAATTTTAGATAACTCGATATCCAAGCAGTCATCATTCGTATACGTCAAAGGAACACAAGATCGACCGGAATCATCGTCGCGGTAAGTGAAAGTGGACAGCAGAACCCGAGGGAGTCGATACCTAGTCGTGTACAAGTACTAGGCATTTCGCAACTTCAACTTGGCGAATTTTGCGTAGGAACTTGAGCCAACACTCGTTCAAGATCTAACTGACCCAAGTGCTTAAATTTCATGACTATAGACAACACCGTTTGATCACTGATTGGGCTTCGGAGCGTTTGGACGAGGATTACAATTTTGGCCGAAAAATCATATTCAGCTACGATGCACATTTTTGAATGAATGGCCGTGTAAACGAGCAAAATGTTGGTATATGGGACGACATCAAACTACACGAGGTCCATCAGGTTCATCAATGCATGTATGGATTTTGGGGCAGCAGCGTCATTGGTCCGTACTTTTTCGAAAACGACGTTGGTGTTGCGGTCGCCGTGAATAACGAACGCTACAGAACGATGATAACCAATTTTCTATGGCCCAAATTGAACCATATGAACCGTGACGACATTTGGTTCCAGCAGGACGGTGCTACGCGTCATACAGCGAACGCCACGATTGACATTCTGCATAAAATATTTAAGGGTTAGGTTTTCTCTTACAGAGGTGCTGTGAATCGGCCACTAATGTCATAAGATTTGACTCCGCTAGAATTTTTCTTGTGGGGTTTTCGAAAGTCCCCGTCCTATGTAAATAAACCCAAATCGAACGAAGATAAATATAACACAGGCCATCGATCAAATTCAGCCGGATCTATGCGAAAGAGTCATTGAAAATTAGACCACACGTTAAAAGCTGAGGCATTTGAATATCATACTCCATAATGGCGTACATGTGGCTTTTAAATTAAAAAAGAATTTCTTCAATAGCTCACACACAGCTTGTCTTATCCCATTTCAACATCTCTTGAAAAACCTTATTGAAAAACCCTTTGGGTAATTATGAAGTTCCGCAGGGCAGCTATTTTGGTCCGATCATATTTAAATTATTCTACTCTATTTCAATTGATATAATTAAAAAAGTCTTATAGCAAATTATGGAGTACCGCAAGGCAGTCATTTTGGTCCAATTCTATTTAAATTATTTATAGAAGATCTTCCATCTGTTTTATAGTACTTAAACTGTCTTTTATGTGCTAATGATGTTAGATTATTTTTAATAATCTTGACCGTGTAAAACTTCAAATTGATCTTTAACAATACAATCAGTCTTGAAAAGTTTTAAGACAATAACTTTGTTAACTTTCTCATTTTAAAAGTTCTTGAATTTTTCTTCGAAAACAAACAACCAAAATTTAATCAATTTTTGGTTTACACAATAATCGTCTAACTCTCAAACAATCCATTCCTTAAAATTCCAAGTTTTTCGAGCCGAGATAAAAGTTAAAAATGTTTAAAAATCAATGAAGAAAAATTTGATTTACAAACTATATTACGAACTAAAACTAATTTTTATTAAAGTAAAATCTAGCTAAAATTACTCGAAGTTAGTGAAGTTATTTTTAATCGCGAAATAGTTTTAGAATCGGTTAAATATAACAATGAAACAATATTTAACCCTTTTAAATTATATAAGCCGCTTTTTATTGGTAATCTATAGCTAGCGGAGTATTACAAGCACCAAAAAACGCTTTATTCTCTCTTGAACTGACCCTTAATAAACTCCCAAAGTTGGTATTAGTGTATTATGTGTCAAAACCTTACTACTTGTTGAATTAACTTACACGGATGTGTTCGAAAGATTTGTATCTCGTTTTTAAGCTGCAGTTGAAATACTCATGAAAATGCAGATCGAGTTGATTAAGAGATTTTCTCATTTAACACTTTTGAATTCTACAAACTTGACTACTTTATGCTTACAAAAGTACGGAAATATGTATATCTTTTTCCCAAAATCTACTCAATATGTTTTCGTATCACTAATTTTAATATTATATTTCTTGAACTTTTACATTTGTAAAAAAACATTCTTATTTGTTTTATACTGAATTTTTTTGAGTGTTGGAGAAAGAAAAACCACAATATTCAATATAGACATTTTGTCAGTTATCATAAAAATTCAGCATAATGCCCCATTTACAGGACATTTCTGAACCAATGCCGATGTACTGATAAAATATACTAATCGAAACTATTTCCCTTCGTGTAAATTGATTTAATATTTTGTGACAAAATTAATGGCAGTGTCAGTGGTATAAAAACGGAATTATGGCATGGATTAAAATTTTGCATTTGAAAAAATATTTGTTCAATAAATTTCGGAACGACGACATTTTGGACTAGTGAAGGCAAGTATAAGAAAATAAATACCAACGAACACACCCTCAAGCATGCCAACATATATTTTTTTGGGACACTATCTAAACACCTCCTACATTTCACCATCCGAAACTCCATCTTCACTAAAATATTCTTTTGCATTACTAATGTATTTTTCTTCATTAATCGTTTTTTGTTGTTTTTCATGTTAAATTTTGCAATGCTGCGTATTCACTTACCAATAAAACACGGCTATAGTGTCGAAGTATAGAATCACCCTTTAGGTTGAGTGGATTTAACATCCCTGTTTCAATCACATACGTCAAACCGAACTGTCATCTGTGAACTGTCACACTGGAGATTTACCATTTCAAAAATACATCGTTTACAATCGCTGAATTTGGCAGTTGGATTTTTTCTTTAAATATTTCTAAAGTTATTGTCCGATATGCGTAACGAAGCTATTCAAAATTACCTTGTCAGAACCGTCTCATTTAAGAACTCGCATGGAGAACATTTGAATGATATTATATTCCATTCATAATGACAGGATCCAAACAATATGTTAAAATAAAAGTTTTATTCGAATCTAAATTATCTTTCGCAACCACAAAATAGATTAGCCTGTTTATATGTAAATATAAATATACATAATACAAATCATTTTACAAATAAAATACACAATAGTCATGCTTTAGGTTTTGGAGAGCTGATTTACAAAATTTCAACTTTCTAGAGGAGTAAAATAAGAAGAGAACTTTGACATAAGAAAATTAGGTGTGGCATAAGGCAGATTTTCTTAAACTTAAATTGCTTCACGTTTTAAAGAGGTCAGTAACAAATTTTCAGCTATAAATATTTGATAAATAGAGATAAAACTTAACTATAAGAATAATGGGTGTGGTAGAGGGTGTTTTTTTGTATTAAAAAATCTTCCTTAACATTCCTAAACAAACTTAATATTTCAGCGGTAAAAACTAGTCGAGGATTATTATTAAGAAAACAACGACAAGAAAAGTGGGCGTGGCTGAAGGCGGGTTTTCAAAACTTAAATTGCTCAAGGTTCTAGAGAGCTCTGTTACAAATATTCTCCTTTAAATATTTAAATAAACATTAACAAGAAAAGTGGGTGTGGTAGTGGGTGTTTTTTTTTTGTTAGTATTTCTTCCTAAAACTTCCTACTTCTAATGAAAATAAACTAAATTTTTTAGCGGAAAAAACTACTCGTCGATATTAAATAAGGAAACAAACAAATAAGAAAAGTGGGCGTAGCAGAAGGCGGGTTTCCAACACATACATTACTTTAGGAAAGAAATTAGTTCTAAATTTTCTTCAAAAAATTGATGAAAAGCGATAAAACTAAACTATGAGAAAATTGAGCGTGGTAATAATTTTAATTTTATTAAAACAAATCAAACAAATTCTACGCAAATGGCTGAAATCACTTTTCTGCAATAGGTATTTTCTTTTTAATCTCAGAGCAAAGAACTGAGCTGTCAAAAAATGATCTGTGCTTCCTTGTTTAGCTTAGACACATCAGAGCGCTCGGGTTGTTTTATTTTTTTTTAACAGAACAACCTCTGAGCGCGCTCTATGAGCTCAGAATAAAATGACCGAGCAAATGAAGTAAAAAGCTGAGTGATATGACAGTCACAAACAAAATAAATCAGAAAGCGCTATTTAAACTCTGCTCATAGCGTACTCGACACGAAAACACTAATGTTATGTTATTTCTGATTCTTCGATAAAAAGTTCAGTGTTTTTATGAAGCCTTTGGGTTTTTGTCAAATTAATCAATTTTCACTTTGAGTGTTTACACTTAGTTGATGATAAACGAACTAACTATTTTCATTTATCATCGAATAAGTGTAAATATCTGCAAGACAACATTAGAAACAAAATATGCTTAAAGCGATATTTTGATTTTCGAAAGCTAAATGAAGCAATCAATCCACACAGGTGATATTTCCTCATAACAAAAAAAATTAAATCATTTGCAACCATTCCAGAAGTGTTGTTTTCTGGCAAACTTTCTTAAAAGTTTCAAAATAATGGTCTTCAGAAAAATCCAGCTTGGCTGGAATTTGTTCAAAGTCAAATTCTTTCTAATTTTTCTCCTCTGTTATTTAGTCCGAATGCATTTAACTGCACAGCAATGATATTCTGTTAGCGGTAAAAATGCAATTAGTTCTTGAGAACTCATGAAAGTTCAAAGCCTTCAGTCATCTCTTATTCTTTTTTATTTTTTTTTTTTTTTGTTTTTTGTGTTAAGATACTGTATCTCATCAACACACCACAATCCTGCGACACGTTGACGACTAAAAAGCCTACGAAGACGTCGACGTCGACGATGATGACGACTACGACGAAGACAACAAAGTGTCATTATCATTTTCAAGCAATTAAGTTTTAGTCCCTTGGCTTAAAAAAAAAAAAAAAAAAAACGAAACAACGAAGATAAAGCTACAAAAAGACCAGCTTCAGAAATTTTAAGAATCCAGTTAGATCAGTGCGTGTATCTTCTAGAGTGATGGATCTACTGCTACTACCTGTGCGACAGTAGCAGCAATTATAAACGCACACACGTCGGTGGACACCGGACAGACAATCTTTATATGTATATGTATATCTTCATATTGTATTGCTGAAAGATGCTTCTAGTTTTTACTTGTATGTTATCCCGCATTCAACACCGGTTAGTGCCACAAGTGCAGCAACGCATTACACAAAGACCTCGTTCCAATAATAGTGACCAACACACTAGCCTCATGTTCGGCACCAGAGATGCTGGATGTTATGTATCTTTTTTTTTTTTGTTGATGGTGATTTGTTGCATCTACGGAAACCGGCTGCACGCAAAAACCGGATTTTGAGTGATTATCACACTGAGATCTGCACTCGAAATCTAAAAGTTAGATAGTTTTTTTTTATATAATTCTGTTGGCTTATTTGATGTGTGTGTAGTTGCTCTGTTGCTGCTGCCTCGACATCAAAGATTATGTTGCCCCCAACTGTAGGTCAATAAGCGCGTTCAACTTGTTTGCTTAATGCGCCAGAGAGAGGCACGACGACATCGACGAATGATGATGCTACCTATAATGCCATTACCCCAACTGCTCTTGCTGCTGCTGCTTCTATGGTCATGTTGTTAGAAACTCGTTATATTTGTATCTAATTCTAATGCGAGATGCATTCGAGTTGACTTTGGCTGGCGGCTAAGAGATTATTTCTCTTCCGTATGTGATTTGAAAAGCAAGTGCGACATAAATGTGCAGAGACTTATTCGTATACACACATGCAACATGCATGGAATTGGGGGCGCCAAATCAGGTGTAGGTTGTTAGTTGTTGTGCAACAACAAGTGGGTGGACGGACGAATAGGACGGACTTAGAAGTTATATTCGATCTAGATACACCACAGCTTTATAACTCTGGAAAATAAATCAGTCCAATCAGAGTTTATTTTTTGTTTTTACTTCGTCTTCTTTTCTGTTTTTGTTTTTTCTATAAAAAGAGAATTGGTGCGGTTTGTATATCTTGTTGAATCTATCTTAATTTATTTGTTAGCTTTAGATGGGATTATTGATAAGAAAAATTGAACTGGAAATATTGTTGTTGATTGTCAATAGATTGTGTGTTTGGGTTCGATAGAATTTAATTAGAGAAAATGGAGTTTTTACTTACCCCATGGCACTGTTGCGGGCAATATCAATATTTCTATTTCCTGAATGAGTTTTTTAACCCAACGAAAATTCACTCAACGAAAATGGAACATGATTGCAATGAAGGACTGAATGTTTCTAGTGAAAAACAATTCGTCAAAAAGTGTCCAAAGTTCGAGTTTATTTAAATAATTAATACCTTTTCGAACGAGTACGAAACAATCGCTCTCATTTAAGATTGACAATTATCAATCGAAAACTGATAAATTTTAAAATTTCATATTGAACAAACTAATTTATTCAAATTTTGTTCATTGATAATTCTGAGCCATTTTTAATTATTAAATTAAGTCTTTAAATATCAAATTTCAATAATTATCAATGGTCAATGAGAGTACTTTCGTCAGCAAAGCAATTTAATATATTAGAAGTTTCCGACAAAAGATTATTGACTAATATTAGAAAAACATTCGGAGACTAAACAGAGCCCTGTGGCACACCATCATTTATTTTATGAATTACATACTCAAAACCGTCTAACACAATTGTATTGAATGGTTTAAAAGTCAATTTCTAAATCAGCGAAGAAGAGCATATTAACGCTTTTTTGTTTGCTGGATTTTTCAAAAGCCCTTCACAGTATTCTGTGCAAGAAACTTAAACTTTACTTTGGCTTCAGTGACAGGTTCGTCTTATACAAGACTGTTTAAGTCATCGAACTTAAAAGGTTAAAGTTGGCAATAATTCTTCTGATTCAATCAGCTTGCTTGCGTCCCACAGGGTGGCATCTTAGGTCCTATTTTGTTCTATATGTTTATAAATTACTTACCACATGTTTGCAAATATGTGATTTTACATCTTTACGCTGATGATGCTCAAATTTATCTTTCGGAACCTTTTAACTTGTTGGAAGATCTGGATGAGATTCAGCAAATCTAGCAAAATCAGAAATTATTGCAATCTCTTGACGAAAATTTGATACGAGCAATCTACCACCTATTTTTCTAGCACAATTTCAAAGTGAGTTTTCGAGTACTGTTTTAAGTCTAAACATTTAAATAAATCGCTCCCTTTCAGCCGCTGTTCATATTAACACCTCTCTGTTGGACGTATATATCTATGGATTTCTTCGGAAATTGAATATGATCTCTTATCTTATCTTATCACCCGTTGAAACTAAACTGAGAATCAGCAAATCGTTTATTGTAGAACTTATTGAATATGCTTCAGTAGTTTATCCAAAACTGCATGAAATTGAAGAGATGTCAATACCAAATGCACGGATTTTCTAAAAGAGATCTTGATTCCAAACTCTCCAAAACGATGTAAAGATTTGTGGCATTGTTCGGTGAGATATATCATCATTGGGAAGCTTTGGTTCTTCAAGATATTTCTTCAGATCAGCGCCTACATGACCTTGAAAAGAAAGAACCTAAGTGCAATTGAATGATAATAATTGAAGGGAGAAGAAGGTTCGCCTTTTTTAGGGACAGGCTGAACAAATGCTGTTTTCCATTCACTCGGAAAGAGACTAGTAGAATATGAAAGATGGAAATTATTACGAAATGATTTTGCAAGCATTGAATACCTAACACCTTTTCAGAACAATAGGAGAGATACTATTCGGCCCAGTAAATTTGTTTATATCGAGATCTTTCAGTACTCTTGAAATTGTACGAAAGAAGATTTGTCCCATGAGACCCTTTAAGTTCTCATGACACTTTCTGGCAGCACCAGCGTCGATCTAATAGCAAACTGTACTGCGAACAAATTGTTTTTTTTTTTTTTTTCTTGTGAGCTGTCATAAGAAGTGTCATCGAAGACGAACTTAGGAACCGAAGAAGGAGTAGTATTTCGTAAATATTTTACAAATGACAACAAATTTTTACTTATTTTGGGACATTGTAAATTGGTCATGCGAAAATTTTGTTCGTCGAATAATATTATAACAGGTCTTTGTAGCTTGTTTGAATTTATTCCGTTTTTTCTCAGGAGGGTTGATTGTTTAAAATCAGAAACTTACTTTTCTGACCCTAATAACCTCTTCACAATTCGCATCAAACCAAAAATTAACTTTCGGTATGATAAATGTTTTCCTGTTCGGTATAAAATTTCTCATTCCGAAAAGAATTAAATTTGTAATCATATTTGCACTGAAATCCACTTCACGATCAAGTTTGAATAAATTAAGGAGATGTGGCTGGCGTGTACTGTACATGATGTAATCTGACAATCCAATTTTCACACACTCTTTCTGTAAAGTATGCATTTGGCAACACTACACACATTTTCGACCGATTTGACGCCTAAATGACATTTTCCCTTCCTTCGTATTGATCAATACTATTTCGTTCTCTTCCAGACTCGATGAGCAAAAAACTTATATTGCATTTTCATTCAACTTATATAAGTGCTTAGTTAACTTAAATGTGTCTATTTAATTTTAGTATCGACGAAACACTTAGATCAATAGATCTGGCTGAATCTTAGCAACAACGTATTGAATGTTGGCTGCCTAGTGATTATCAATTATTTCAGTTTATCGGCGAAGACATGTAACTTTACTTATCCTTAGAGAAAATAATCGAATGCCGTTAAATTGCACAAACGAGTTGGCAAGTTTATATTTCTTGAAACTAATCATTCCTGAAATGTAACGTGCGAGGTGTGGCATGATCGTCCTGCTTAATGCCATCCATTTTAGATACGAACAATTTAATAGTGAGCAGTTTTTGTTCCTAAAAACGAACTCATTGAACCAGCGATCTCTAGCTCTCTTAGTGCAACCAAACTTCAATTTAGCGAAAAAATGTTGTTAAAAAATCAACATTTATTAGTTATAATTCGGCACATTATTCTAGAGCTGAATAAAAATTAACTTAGTGGAACTGAATTTCGAAAACGTGAAAAATTTAGGAATTAAGAAAATCCACTGTATTTAATTAAATTTCTTGATTTCAAAATATGTATGTTCTTTTAGGATAACAGCTTTTATCAGTGACATATTTTTCACAATAGTCAAATTAGCTTGTATTTTGATGTTTGGAGCTAAAATTTTGTATAAACTAGGTCCAAATCATAATTATCAACGTATTGGTGTTACACGCGCAGGTTTTTAATATTGCACATACAGTGTCGGACAAAACTAAAGCACGAAAAAATATCACATTGGAAACATACGAATAAAAAGTGAAAACACTCGTGATACTTTTATATTTTTTATTTTTTCTTAATCACAACATATTATTCTATATTTTACAGCTTTTAATTTGATTTTAAATCTTAACATATTTCTAAAAAATAAAAATTGTTCAAAACTCATTAAAAAGTAGCGCGACAAAACTAAAGCACATTTTTGATTTCATATACAAAATAAATTAAAAAAAAGTTTTAATGTTACTATTTGGTGTCGTAAATATTATTTTTGATAATTGCATCACATCGACGAGGCATGGATGCAATGAGATTGTCAATTATTTGTATGGGGATGTTTTCCCAGACAGTTTGTACTTGTTGTCAAGTAGCGAGTCAAAATTGTTACATTTCGTTCGATCAATCCTCTAATCTACCATTTCCCATAGATTCTCCGATGGGTTGAGATCAGGGGATTGCGCTGGCCACTTTATAACCATGATATTACCTTCATTAAGCCAATCTTTCACCAATTTAGCGGTATGTTTCGGATCGTTGTCATATTGGAAGATCCATCGCAACGGCATATTCTCCTCTGCATACGGAAGCATGACGTTTTGAAGGCTTTCCTGGTACATGAAACGATCCATTATACCACTTATCTTATGAAGTGGCCCGATCCCTTGACTGGAAAAACATCCCCAGACAGTAATGTTCCCCCCCACAGTGCTTCACAGTTGCCTTGGTAAATCGAGGATTGAGGCGTTCACCTTTCGGGCTTCGTACCGTACGAAATCTGTCCGATCCTTTTAAATTAAATTTCCATTCATCAGAGAATAGAACCGTCTTCCATTTTTCCCCAGGCCAGCTAAGGTGCGTTTAGTCTTGCACGTTTATTATTAAGGGAAATAAATGGCCCTTTTTACAGCACGAAGAGCTTTCCAGCCACTATCAACCGCTCTTCACCAGATCGTTCTACATGAGATTTATAAGTCTAGTTATTTTTTTATTTTTTTAGGGTAATGTAAGGGTCCTTTTTGATTAACCTCATTATTCTTTTATCGCAATGCGACGTGGTATTTCGAGGTATACCACTATTGTGCACTGTTTGAACACTATCCCGAGCACGAAATCGAGCTATTATCCGAGAAATAACCGTATGGCTTGTACCATATTTTATTGCCAATAAATGTAATTGATTCACCGCTTTGAAAGTCGGGCACTATTTTTTCTTTTAATTTATTGGTATATTTATTCCGCGCAATTTTAACAATTTTCATTTAAATTTTCAATTCTTCATTAGCTTTGACCGTTAGCATGGTGCAAAGATCCGCGATTAATTTTTTTTGTTTTGCCTAGAACATGCTTGACAAAATAACAAGTGAAGGTAGTAGCATTTAAGAAGTAAGCGGTAAAATTCGATAGCTGTAAACAGAAATATGGTACATGTGCTTTAGTTTTGTCGCGCTACTTTTTAATGAGTTTTGAACAATTTTTATTTTTTAGAAATATGTTAAGATTTAAAATCAAATTAAAAGCTGTAAAATATAGAATAATATGTTGTGATTAAGAAAAAATAAAAAATATAAAAGTATCACGAGTGTTTTCACTTTTTATTCGTATGTTTCCAATGTGATATTTTTTCGTGCTTTAGTTTTGTCCGACACTGTATGTATGCATTCTACTCATTAGTAAACATATAAAGTGAGTGTATCAATCTTACATTCCATTACAACGAACATAGGAGTATCACTGAAAATAAAATCAATCAAGAGCGTGCGGTTTCTATTCTTGCTCAAGTACTCAACCTTTTTAAATTAATAATAATTGAATCCCATATGGGCAAAATAACACCTGAAGCTCTCATTAAAATCAATTATTAATAGATCTCAACTCACTACAGACAACTTTCAACATTTTTTTACCAAGTATGAGCGACTTACATGAAAAACAAGAGATATTCTTGAAGAATTTGTCATTTCCTTTCCAGAGGAAGTACCCCTGGTAAAAAAACCATAGTAACGCAATTGCTTATGTTGTGAATTGTGATACTTGGTTTCTTCTAGGGCAGGACATTTATTCTCGCATAATTAAGGGTTCTAAGGTTTTTTACTAGTTCAAAAACTTCTTAAACACCCTTTAAAATTAATAATACATTTAAAACACAAAAATCAATTCGTCATTCATCTAACCTTCGCAACAAAAACACTTTGAAACGAAAAAAATCAATTTTATCCTATAAACCACGAACACATTTGCAACAAAACAAAATTACAAGTCAAACCAATGAACAACCCACCCACAAAGTCACTTCTCATTTATACTGAGTGACAGCGAATGCCTTTGTTTAAGCCTCATAGCTCATAGAGAGATTCATTCATAGTGTTAAAAACAATGTTTCAATGAGGTGAGAAGTGGGGTTGTCGTCACACGACGAATCCTTTGAATGTGTAATCTTTGAGATAGGTAGCCATATATGTAGAAAGTATAGAAAGTATAGAAAATATCCTTATATCTCTGCGAGTATAGGTGAGGGTGGTTGACATTGACGCACACACCAAATGTGGATAATAATCAACACATACCTTTCTCTACCATCACACCAAATAACATAACGTCGAGTATAAATTGTTCTCTCAAGAGTCCTTCTATTAAAACTATTTCACACGTGACCTTCAATTTTGGCCCCTTTCTCTAGCTGTACGAGTATGTATTGCACGTGAAGTATTTTCATTCAACAAAATATCCCTCCTTCTCCTGAGTCCTGACTCTCCCTTCATAATTAACACATGATCCACCTACCACCTACCACTTTTGCTCAGGAAAGTGACAGTATAGTTTAGTTTTTATCGGTGTGTGTGTGAATGCAACTGCAAACAAAAATATAAAAACAAAACAAAAAACCCCATCAAAGATTTATAAGGTGTCCTAGAGGGAGCTTGGTATCGTCGCCGTCGTCGTCGTGTAAGTGAAATTATTTGCCACACACCAACACTAACTAACTACACTCAACACAACCCATCAACATCGCCTTGACCAAAGGGAAGGAGAAATGTCATCTAAAATAATTGACAATTGTCCTTGTGAATGTTCTGGTTGTTGCGTTCAGGTTAAGAGGATAAAAGTTGATGACAGTTAGTAATCAACTGACAATTCTACTATTGTTGTTATGCATAAGTTGTTCAGTAAAATGTATATAATTGGCGGCAGGATATAGATTTTTATTATAAAAGTTATCTATGAATGGACTTATGTCCTTTAAAAGACAAGCGTAGAAAGTGATAACAAACAAGCAAAAAAAAAGAGAAATTAAAATGGAATTCTTATTAAATAAACTAGAATCACTTAGGAGATCAAGCATGAAAACCACTTACAAAAACGACTTCTTCAATCAGACCTTTCAAAGTCTCGGACCTTTTCGCGAAGTGTTATTTAATTTCTATCAATAGAACTAGACGGCCTCTTCGATTGCTTCGACTCCAGTGAAACTTGAACAAGAAGAAAGTGAAAAGATGTATTATAGATGTCAAAATTTCTGTCACTAGAAACAGCGTTGCCAATTTAAAAATCAAACCTGTATATTAAAAAAAAAAACACCTTAATTCTTACAGCCAGGTTCTACATTTCACTCAAAACGGAATTGAAATCGATACAAAATCAAATTTGGTGTTATGATTACAATTCACTTTTACCGATATCGATTCAATTTTTTTCACGCTTCGTACATTGTACTGCAAGGACTCAGTACAATATTTTATAGAAGTACTTTTTATCAACATTTAGACACAAAAATTTAGTATGCAAAACTTTACCATTTATGGAGGTCAAATATTCACAATATTCTTGTGGCGTATTTACAATAGATGATTGCTCATTCAATTGCGTTACACAACACCAGAAGCAATTCAATAAAGAAAATCGTGAATCTTTCGTGGTTTTATTTTCTTTTTCGATCAGCTTCGGTTGTATTTTGGGAATAACAAGACGAATGTTGACTTCAAACTGGTCCAATCTTTCAACTGTCAAAATCGATGTCACTACCAACAGAGTTACCAATGTATTCAAATGCAATATATACGAGTTACTGTCATACAAGTATTTTGATTACACTTCGTACCTGCAATGTGTTAGCAATTGTAATTTCAATAAATCTGCTTTTAAGGTTCATAAAAATTCGCAAAAATAGGGTTTCTAATGTTTTCTGAGACGATTTTTTTAAAGAAAACTTCTAATAGTATTTTCGAAAAACAAAAACATAGTTTTTAGGATTTATGACTATTTTGGCACTCTCTCTTTAATAATTTTATTCCCATTACCATAATTTTTCTAATAACCAGCGACGTTATAACTTTAAATCACAAGAGCAATTTCGTAAATTCAGTCGTGCATTGTCAATCTGTTCTATTTAACTAATACTTATATTTTTACTTCGAAAGCTTATAATAATCTTTTGGTTTATTTAAAACAATCGAACCGCTGCGCTTTATTGTCAACGAGCATCAATGATCAATGTTTATTTTGGAATAAAATTCGATGGTGGAAGTCAAAACTCAAAAAATCGAGCAATTCGCATATTTAGGACCGAGTTTTCGAAAATAGAAATACAAATATCGACATCAATTCTCTTGAAATAACGAAGGTGAAGAACATTAGAAAAAGAACTTCAGTTTAGGTTGAATATAACTCAATTGAATGTTTAAGTGATTCCAACTTAAACATTCAAAAAAAAAAATTAACGACGGTAATTATCGAACGGTAATAAGTTTGAGATACATAAACCTTAATTCATCAAGTTATAGTAGTCAATATTTATATAAATAATAAATTACCAGCCGGAAAAATTTGTTATAAAATAAAAATAAATTGTGTATTAGGGATTTTAAAGAATGCAATCTTTTGCGAATGTATTCTTTTCAACTCATTCATTTAATTCAATTAAAATATTGAATTTATTGACTTCACTTTGAGATTTTGTCTTCACTTTCTGGAATCGCCATTCATTTGAAATAAAAAAGATGCAATATTTTTTTTTATCATTCATTACACACAAATCAACTGAATGCATTCTTTTGAGAATCGATGCATTCTTGTCATTCTTCGCATCCTTTTATCTTCCATTAACTTAGCATGTGGCTCTCTTAAACTCTCCAGTTACATGACATTTAATGTATTCTTAAATATTACAAGAGATAGCAAATAATGCATGAATACTCAAAAGATTGCATTCAATTGATTGCTGCATAAGGAATGGGAAAAAAAGATTTAAATCTTTTCAATGTCAATTAAATGGTGATTGCAGAAATCATAGTCCCAAAGTGAACTAAAAAATGCAATTATTTAATTTAAAATTATTAAAGATTACATTTACACAATATTGCATTCTCTCACAGCACTACTGTGTATTACTTAAAAAATTAAAATTATGAGTCCAATTAACATAAGAAGGCTTGTTAATTACAGCCCTAAAAGTCACAGATCATAACGTAAGAAACCTGGTACTGATAACTGATCATATAATATAACTTTATGAATTCCGGTCATAAGAAAAACATCGAGAAGAGTACTTGAACTTTGCGTGAAGTGGTTTGGTTTGCTAACGTTAACCGGTTGTAGGTTGAATGTACTCATATTGTCTGTCAAACGTTTGTCTATGCATTTTATAACCCGCCATAGACCAGAATACATATATCGTTTAATTCTCTTAAAACTGTTGTTTACTTAAGACTAATATTTATGTAGCTATACATTTTAAAAACATACAAATATGTTAATGAATTTCAACAAACGTGGTCTATATTAAAAAAACAAATATATTCTTTCGTAAACAATCGCAAAATAATTTTTTTCTTTTGAAATGTATTTCGTTCAAAAAACCATTTTGATATAAAAATAAACATAATTTAAATTTTAATTTCCACATATTGCTCCTGTTCTGCAAATTCTATTATTTTTCTTCCAAAATATGAGAACAAAAAATAGTTCTTGGTTTCCATTTTCTTTGTTCTGTTCATTGATTTACACTCTAAATTAAGATGTATGACATGTTTACTTACATTCAGGGCATGTTCACTCACACCAATTGTGTTAAAAGTAATTTAAGGTAATTATAAAAGTTCAAGGGTAAATTGATTGTACATTTATAGTGCAAGTAGTTATAAGATTGTTCGGAATGGAATCGAAGAAAAAAAAAAGTATTTTTTCTATGTTTTCAAATTAATTTATTACTTTTAGATTGAAGCCAATTCAAAGTAATTGTAGAAATCGAGATTTTTTGCTGCCAGAGTGCCATCATCAGTGTCGTTAGAAATTAATTAAATCTAGTTTTTGATGTGTAAACATCTATGCCGGCGATAGAGTAAACCAAAAAAACGTGGGTCGTATACGTATACGTTCCGTGTAGCTCGTTATGGTTACACGTTCCATGTAGCCTGTTACAGTAACACGTTCGGTGTAGCAACTTATCTTACGGAAGATTGCGTTTAGGACCCTGTTTTCATTGGGAATATAATGGTCTTGGTACACTGTGTTCACGTTGAAAACTTTGAAGCACCTCAAAAAGAGTTCGTAATAAAATCTACATGGATTGAAATCTTGGTTTTAGTATTTTCCATTGATAGTTATAGAACTAAATATCTTCATTCCCCCAACATTTCTTCACATCTCACCCAATATTTGAAAAAGCTGAAATTTCATTGCAGGTTCATTCAATGTTTTAAACAAATCCACTTCAAATTAGTGATGGAAAATGCATTTTGAGATTTGACATTTAAAAAATCCAAGAGATGTTGTTTTTTTTTTTATTTTCTGTTCCGAAACATGCATTTTCAGGAAAATCAGGTGACATTTGCAACGAAATATTCTCGATATGTCAAATTTTTATTTGCGACTCATTTCGTTCCACAGACGTATGATACTTACTTTCTCTCAAGATTTCGTACGGGAAACAGCTTTCAGTGTCAAAATAATCGTGCCACACATCTTTCCTATCCTTCTTTCTCTTCCGTAACTTCACGCCCGCGCTGTGTTGAAACATTTAAAGGGTAATCATAATCCCTTGAGCGCGAGTAAATTATAAAAAAAAAAAAAAGATTTAAAAAGAAACCACTAGATGGCCTACCCCTTATGTACACCAATGTGAAGCCATGAACTGGATTATGACTACGAATCTTGGTTTTTTCTTGGCATAAATTTACTTTGAAAATTTCCATTACAAGATGGGAATGATGTTAATGTTCGTCTTTCTGACATATATTTTGTGTGAGGTGAAGAAGTGTCCCGGAATGAATCTACGTTTCTACACACCCCACCCAAACTGTTAAAAATATGTACTAAACGAACGAAAAAAAAGAATCGTGTAATCAGGCTCCAAGAGTCAAACTGCACCAAAAGAGTCGTTCACATTCTCAAATAAGTTTGACAAGCACGGCATGATGGCTTGATTTTGAATATATAAACGCTCCATCTAGCGGCTTGTCAAGCATGCTGGAACAATTTCAAAATATTTTGATATTTTGGCAACTTGACAAGAATATTTGAGATTTTAACACATGCTTGTCAAGCCTGAAGAAAATTTCATTTTCAATTAAGTTCTCCATTGTAAGAAAATGTATCAAAATGAAAATTACCGCAATAGCGTTAATGGTGGATTTAAGTTTTCTGCAAACTAGGAATATAAAAATCGAATATATTTCATCTCTCTAAAATTTTATCTTAGTCTGAGTTGGTCTGTCATGGTCAAAATTCTAATGAGAAGTTATGATTGACAGCATGTTTGACGATTATGAACGCAAATGTTCTTCATCTATCAAATATTCATCATGCTGTGCTTGTCAAACATGTTTGAGAATCTTCCTTTAATGTTCCGAGCAAATAGTTGTAGTATTTCATATCTGTTTGAATATAGTGGGAAAAATGTAAAGTTGTATCAAATAACATCCCTGTTTAAAGATAATTCTAACCAACTTTACGTTACGTAGCGGAGTCCGGTGATGCGTTCTTTTTCTAACAATAGTCGTGTTTTATTATCTACGGATCTGGATCGGATCATTTTGGGAACACGTAATACAAGAACAATATGGGATCCTGCTCTTTGTCTGGATCTATTTCAAAGATCCACAAATTAATTCTTACTCTGGCGGGTAGATGACGTTTTATGAAAAGGTAGTGTAAACTAAAGTTAAAGGAAAAAAGAAAAGAAATTATTGAAAATTAACAATCAAAAGGACAAAAGAGATGTGCATATAACACTGCTGTCACTATGATCTGTATCGTTTTATTTTCAGGGGATGATCCGTATGGATCGTTGGCGGCAATAAAATACTGAAAATATTTGAAATATAAAGGTTTAATTTAAAACTCTGTGGTTTTCTGTGAATTTCTGTCAAAGTTCATATACAAAAAAAATTCTACTAAAATGCCCAGAAATTAAATTGAAAATCTAAAAAACATGTTTAAGTTTGCATTTGAATGTATATTTATTGGGTATACGTTCTCGCCACTGGGAAAAACTTTGATGGTTACACATCTTAACCGTTAGTCCCGGCACTCACCCTTTTTTATTTTTTTATTGAACGCAAAACTTATCTGTTCTAACGAATGTGTTTTTTCAATTTTTTTTGTTTCGTTTTTAAAGCTTAATTCTTCAAATAGAAATAGGTAAAGTTTTTACTTTCACACAGAAAATAAAACAACGAACTAAATTGGGGTCAGCGATACCCCCATCAGTGAAAATATAAATCGCTGCTGATACAGATCTTTCAATCCATCTGAATAAACACGAGCACCAAAGTAATTAATTTAGTTTTTTTTTAACAAAAAATTGCAAACCTAATTACCGTTGATTTTCTCAGTTTTGTTCAATCATCTGCTTCAGCACAAGTAGCGCGCCGCAGCAGTCCGCCTTTTATTCAAAATCAAATTAAACGTTTCTTTCTTTTTTGTTTATAATAATCGTACCCATTGAACTGTTTGATTTTGATTTATCGTTACTTTTTGATGTTTGCGAAAAGACCTGTTATAAATCATCTACTGGTGTGGGGTATACAGACTGTTTGTTCTTTTCTTTTTTTTTTTTTTGTTGAAATATTTATTCACGCAGCAGAAATCGGCCGAAACAATAACAATTATTGAATGACCTTGTGTCTTCGTCAGGGAGTTATTATTCTGATGACTGCCAGTGGGTTCGGGCTTAGTGATTCTGGAGAATTATGATTATTAAAAAGATATTTGCCTACTCATTCAGTAAGGCCCGATAATCATGTATTTTGTTTCAAACTCCCACAAAACATAAACACTCAGAAATTGTTATAATAACAATTATGTTTAATCATTATAATCAATCGTGCTGGGTTGAAAGCAAACGAACCTTTGAAGGGAGTCTTGTGGGAGAGACTTCATTAAAAATTGAATCCACTCAGTAGGAGTACTCTACTCGTATGTGTAGTGTTAAAGCTTTTATCGCATGTCAGGCGCCAGTGTGTCCTTAAAACTTTAGTCCCTTCTGCGGGTAGGCTTTGTGTGTGTGTAATGTTATGTTAATGTTAAAAGCTAATTGGGATTCGTGATGTGAGTATGGCAGCATTTTTTGTTTGTTTAATAATAGTTTTTAGCCGAATAAAAATTCATTATGTTTTGACATTCTTATGTAAGTCGAAAAAATATTAAGTTTTCAAGATTTGATTTTTAAAACTTAACTCATTTCGAACGCAGCTTTACCATTCACACTATACATCTAGACCTAGGACTTTTATGCTTACAAAACGGCTTCGATTGAAATTTATTGAATCGCAAATTAAGGCGTTTTTTGTTTCTCATAATATCCCAGTAGAAATAACTCCTGGACTATGAAAAATTAGAAGCAGTTAAGCCTCATACTACTCGTAGATATTATATCTCTATAACCATCACTATCGGTTGTATGATAATTATCGAGATATAAAAAAATAAGGCTTTACTGCTTCAGTTGTTTTTGTTTTTTGAACATTTCTCCTGAGATATTCTCACAAAAAAAATTGCACCTGTTCGCAATTCAATAAATTCGTAAAACATATAGAGTGCAGTATGTGTGCAGATTAAACTTCTGTGTACATTAGGGTTGATGTTGAATCCTAGGTTTAGTAAAACTAGGCCCTAAAATGTGATATTTGATCTGACGATGACTGACAGAACTAAGCTTTAAGCTGTGATCTGTCATTAAAACGGCAAAATAGAGATGATATGAGAGAGAATAAGCTGGGCTTAGTTAAACTTTGCGACTGTCCTCTTTACTAGATTTTCACATTAAGTAACCAATAAACTATTTAAAAAACGAAATTCAAAATCTTAAAATCAAACTTAAAAAAATATCCTGTAAAGTTCATTTAATAAAAACAATATATTACGTTAAGATTTTTAAGTTTACTAAAGCTTTTGTTTTAGAATTAAATGAATACAAATACGTTTAAAAAAATCTAATTTAAATCCTCTTGGTTTTGAAGTCAGACTTGATACTGGTCAAGAATTTTTTATTATAAATAAAAATTATCTGTACATTACAAGTTTTTTTCAAGCGCAAGTTTTCGTACATATGATTTTAAGTAGCATTTTTCGAATCAATATTTGACTTGTGAGGCACCTTGCCACGAATCCCTCAAATAACAAGAAAGAAGAAAGAAATAATATAGGAATACATAAATGCAGTAAAACAATTCAAATTCATTATTTTCAGTATCATTATAAGCCAACGAACTCGTTTTACGATAGTTAATAAAATAAATTCATTGACTCAATTAAAAAAATCGTTGTACAAACGAATTTTGACAAAAGCAATAGGTCTTCCTTTGTTTTAACATTTTAAGCATTTCTTAAAAGAATTACTTTAAAATTTGCAATTCGGAGTGCAATTCAGATTCTTTTTTTGTTCAAATACCTTGAAAAATATGTTTTTAGTAACTGCAAAAATTGTTGATCATGATATCTGCACGATCACATTAGACTACAAAGTCATGATATAATTCGACTATTGTGCGATGTTCGACCCCGTTACTTAGGCTACTACTGAAGGGATATGGATACCTACGAGTACAAATGACCTACAGTCTACAACATGGGATTAAACGCACTTTATATTTGGATTCAGTGACTCCAAAAACATAAGAATAAACCGGTTCGAGACCCCAAATCCCGATTTACTGTCGATAAATTAGCCGAGAAATCCAAAAAGAGTATTTGACCTTGAAATATCTTCCAGAGGTCATTTCAAGCAACAGGTCTAGATGAATTTAGATGTAAAATGTTCCGCTCTTTCAGAATCCGGGGTCAAAAATATCATATCGTTAGATTTTAGGGATTTGACCTTCGTTTGAACTTGACCTTTACATGTTGGGGTCAAAAGAAGCCCGGATTTAAATTCAGCGATTCCAAAAACATATAGTGAACATTGGATAACGTGAACTAATTAAAACCGAGGGTGTTCATGTTTTTGAGATTGTTCATGTTTTGGAATGTAACATTTTATGATTTAAAATGTATTCCTACAGTCTTACTATTGCTCATAAAATAAAACACATTTTCTTCCACTTTATCTTCTTTTTTCTTCTGTTATAAATTATTTTTTTCTTTATATTTTGTTGCTTTTTTATATATTTTACTTACTTAAACTGAAATCAAAAATGTTCTAGTTTTAAAACCTTTAATGCATACGAAGCCAAATTTGGTCTGTATTCTTATTATTTAAACAAATTATTTTTTTTGTTTTTTTTTTTTTTTTGAATAAAAGATGTCTTAAAACAGCCCAAAGAAGCTATTTAAAAAGCATTTTTTTAAAATAATAATTCATGCAGTAGAGGATTAAGGTTAAAACCTTAACTTTCTTTCAACACATTTTTAAATAGAGAAAAAGACGTTGATCAACCCAAACTATGCAGAGAAAAACAAAACAAGACTGAATAAGGATGATAGCAATACGTACACGCACGAACGAACGTACGCACGGTACCAAATGCACATACTAGGTACGCATTGTCAATATTATGGGATCCCCCGAATACTACGCATTGTCAATATTATGGTATTTCCCGAAGTTTTAAAAATTAATTCAGTGCATTTTGATGTAAAAATGTTGGTAAAATATCTGTTCACGTTTTAGAGATTTTAGATTTGTTCACGTTTTAGAGCAGTCAATGTAAAAAATACAGTGTTCACGTTTTGGGGTAGTTCACATTTTGGGGGGTTCACGTTTTCCAATGTTCACTGTATATATAAGTTTTCAAGTTTTCAAATGCCCTTAAACTTGACCTGATTGGGTCAAACGGACTCCGGATTTGAGATCAGCGAGGCAAAAAACCTATAAGACACAAACATGGTCTCATCCAAGAGTCAGAACTTTTTTTTGTGGGGCTGTGTAATTATCGATTTACATATTTACAATTCCCGATGATCTGCATTATTCTTAATTATTAAAAATATTATCAATTGCATTGCTAAATGCTAACTATCGATGTTCTATAATGTATCAATTGATAATTGACAATATTTAAGTAGGGATGTATATTTTTCCAGAATTTTTCATAATTGAAAACGCCTTTTTCTTGTGTTTCATAAATTGTAATAGATTGTCAAGCTGATATGACCCATCTGCTCACTTACAAGGTTTTTTAAATGCAGGGTGTTTCTTGGAAGTTGAGAACACGAAGCAGTTTCTTGAAATTATCGCTCTGCTGAACGACTATGAGCACCAGAGCACCATAAAACGCATGTAACGCTTGATGTGTTTCTCCAATTGAACCATGTTTTTCAAAATAACTTTTAAAAATATACAAATGTTGCTCTGGCGTAAATCTTTTCATGTGTCAAACCAAATTAACCTCAAAATAATCGAAAGCTTTTAAATCCACTGCCACAGAAAAGAGTGTGGCCAATTTTACGAGTAAGTTCTCCGCCTCTAAAAAACACACTTTATAAAAACCTAGTTAATTTAGTGGGATCTAAATACGTATATTTATTAAAAGTTCTTCGTTTTTAGAATTTCGAAAATATCTGGCAGGCATTTGCCCCTTGGACGAGATTTTAATTAATAGCGGTGATTGTAGATAATTATTTTCCTAACATCCTAATCTTCTTATTTAAAAAATCATAACATACTTGGTCAGGTCATACCTACACAAGTTCAAAACCGATCTTACTCACTTTTTTTCCCATTACAAAACGTATGAACTAATAATATGTCAGCGAATTTACACAGTGCAAATTATATGCAACCATGGATGCCACTTAACCTCCAGAGATTGTCAACTTTACCAATAATTGTGCAATACAACAGTCAATGTTGAATAAACCTTCAGTTGTTGGCTTCACTAAAAAGTATAAAATCCATTTGGCGTCGAATGCATCCAAGTCATCATCCGCCTAAGCCTCCATGGCTCGTGTCGTTTCATAATAATATTTTTTTTTTAATTTAATGACTATTGCGCAATCAGCGCTTAGGCCATCAAATGCGGCTGTATGTCTGCGTAAAATGCATCTAGCATGTCTTCTCGTACGTACTGCTAGGTTTGGCGCTCATTTTCAAATGCGAGCGTAGAGACTAATAACACGGTTAAAAGTTTGGCACGTCAAATAGCCATCATCGTTGTTATATAGAGAGGCACTGAAATTCAGCACTCAACATGCATGTTCATTTCCATTCAGATGAAATATCCGACACAGTCTGATAGAAAACCCTAACCAAACACAGATTTTGTAACTGAAAATCATAATCCAACAAGGGATAGGATGAAAAGTCTACACTCTTTGCCTTCTCGCCATTGACCGACAACCCATCACTAAAGCGGCTGACTATGTACAGTGGGGCAGACTTATTTAGGAAATGGCATACATTCAAATAAAAAATTTCTTCATTAAAATCTCAAAACATTATCGACCGATTTTAGTGAAAATTGTGAAATATTCGTTGTTTTCGGAAGGCTGATCTAAGCTGTGTATTATTTATTGAGAATTTTTAGTTCGACCAGTTCATTGGTGCCTTATCGGGTGGGTTATTGTTGTTTTATTAAGCAAGTTAGCCTACTCGGATAATATTGAATTGAAAAGTGGCAAACATAACCAATAAATCAAAAAAACTATAACATAAAAACTAAAAAGTGGGCGTAAGAGTGGGTGTTGCAATGGCAAACGTATAAAAGAGTCAATGTACAAAAAAAAAAAAAAAAAAAAAAACGGAATATAT
Source organism: Philhelius festivus (assembly GCA_963931855.1). Classification (NCBI taxonomy): domain Eukaryota; kingdom Metazoa; phylum Arthropoda; class Insecta; order Diptera; family Syrphidae; genus Philhelius; species Philhelius festivus. Next base: position 94,403,012 of record OZ007557.1, read on the forward strand.
AATTCATCAATACAGGAACTTGTTGTTCATTTGTTACAAAATGTTCATTCAAAAATATCAGCTTGGTTTGATTTTGGAACTACATTTATTTAATCATAAATTGGAAGCTGTTTTAACCCACTGTACGAGGCGACGCGACGGTGGCATGCACCTTCGTCAGAGTACCCTACTGTGTTTTTGTTCGTGTTTACACGGTTCGGATGCAAAGATACTATATCTACATACATAATGTGCAACAGAGTGAGTAAATAATTTCAAAAGCATGAACTAAAAAAACAAGATAAGAAATAAGTAACAAAATAAAAAGCAACTATTGGAACTTTAATTGTTTCGTTACTACATCTTGAAGGCACTTAAATTAGCGCTCTAGGTGTACTGTTTCCTTGAAGCTTTGAAAAACAATAGAGTGGCATATTGTTTTCTTTTTTTTTTGCAGTGTTCTTACGTAATTCTGATATCGCGAGATATGGTTCCTATTCAGACATAGAGAACTCAAAAAACAAAGAAAACGAAAACCGGGAAATATACTTTGGTGGATGATGTAGTTTCTGCAAAAAAAAAAATCAATCGAAATACTAATTACTTACAGCAGCGGCGCAAATTCGAAAAAAAAAAGAAAAGTTTTCTTTGCAATTGGGAAGTTTCCATCAAATACTTTTTCGTTTTTTTTTGTTTTATTGGAAAAACGAATAGAAAATGCAGTAAATAGCTTTGTTTAACAAAAAAAAAGAAGAACTTTGAATCGTTGTTTTTAACAAATAAATCGTTCGTATTGGACTTCAAAACTTTGTGAAGTTTTATCGACGAAAAAATAGAAATGGAACTCTTTTTCAGCAGAATCTCTTATTGTGCTAACAGAATCAGAATCTTAGAAACTTTTGAAATTCTGAAGGTCGCAAGATCTGAAATGGGAAAACGATTCGAGTTCCAATTTGAAACTAACTTCTTTTTTTTTTAATGAATTGTAAATTGTTTGTAGATAGGAAGGGTACCCCATTGTTATCCAATTAACGCTAAAGTGCTTTGTTTAATACAATATGTCAAGTTCCTTTTAGATGATAACGAATTAAGTAAGCGGAAGGTGGGAGATCGTAAGACCAAAAGAACATTATCAAACCCCACACTTTCACAAGCAATAATTCATTTCAGAAAATCGGGTATGCAAAGGAAATTTCTACATCGTCGATGACGACCACAAATTTCATGAAATCGTTTTCAGATTTTTTTCTTACTTTATTTATGTCAATTTCACTAACATTTGTGATGGTTTTCACCTTTACATGCAGGTTGAGTTGCAATTCCAGAAAAAGAATCTTACATTTTTCTACTCGTATTCAATTTTCAATATTGTCTTAAATCCAACTGGGCGGGCCAAATACAAGTTTCTTTTTAAAAATGCAATAAAATGAACAAAATTAATTTTTGTCCATGTATTCTGGCTTTATAAATAAGAGCAAACATTCCCATTATTTATGGAACACAAAGTCGTTCAAGTGGCTGCCTCGGCTGGCTTCACAGTAACGCATTCTGTCACTCCAATTTTCCAAGACTTTCTTGATGGTTTCGGGCTGTAGTTCACGGATTGCTTTGATGATATTGGCCTTAATTGCTTGAATCGTTTCCGGATTGTTGACAAAAAATCGGTCCTTCATGGTTCCCAAAAAAAAAACAAAGTCCAATGGGGTCAAATCGCAGCTCCGGGCAGCCAATTGACATCGCCAAGCCGGTTGATAACACGTTTTGGGAATTTGGTGCTCAAAAGATCGATTGTGACGTGGGCTGTGCGGCATGGGGCGCCATCCTACATGAACCAAATCCATGTCATCAATTTCAGTTAAAAAAAAAGTCGGTTAACAGCGCTCTGTAACGCCCAACGTTGACCGAAACGTTTTGTTCCCATTCTAATTTCCAAAGAAAAATAGTCCAATGATGCCAGCACCCCAAACCCGCAACAAACTGTCACTCTTTGTGGATGCTTTGGCTTCTGGACAATAACGTACGGGTTTTCCGAGCCCCAGATGTGACAATTTTGTTTGTTAACGTAGCCGCCGAGATGAAAATGAGCCTCGCAAGAAAAGATTTTTTGTCGCGCAAAATCGCGGTCTAATTCTAGCTGCTCTAAGGCCCAATGCCCAAACTGCCAAGCGATAACGAAGCGGGTGGTCATGCGCCTTCAATTGCTGAGTCAATTGGACCTTGTAAGCGAATAATCCGCGATCTTTGTGCAGAATTCTCCTCAGCCTAGTGCATGAAATGTTGAGCTGTTGAGATCGATGGCGAGTTGATTTTTTTTAATTTTGTCTAACACAGCAGCCATATTCTTGTCGGTGCGTACAGCAGGTGCGGCGGTTACTTCATTTCGGCCAAAACTTCTTAAAAAACGCACTGTTTCCCAACATCGTTCAAGCGTAAAACGAATCATTTCGTTCCGCGGAGGTATGATACTGACTTTCTGTCAAGATTTCGAGCGGGGAACAGCTGTCAGTGTCAAAAAAACCTATGATTTAAAAAGAAACCACTAGATGGCCCACCCTATATAGGCACAGGTTAACGCTTTGAATTTTTGTTGCGGATGACTTATTTATGGGTTCCTCTTCACTGAACTAAAAGAATTTAGTCCAAATATAGAACAATAATACGCCAAAAGTGGAACAATAAACCTTATTTATTCCTATCGCCACGTGTAAACGTATGCTTAAACAAGATGCTTTACAGAGAAACAAATCATAGCTGGAACAATATCACCACCTGCTTTGCCGATAAAACATATTTGGCCAATGCTGGATCTGAAGCGTTGCAAGGGTTTAATATCTTAAGCAGATCGAATATAGCCTCCGTAATAGGTGTTAAACAGAACAGTGCTTGATAGGCAAGCACGCAACGTGGCTTGGAATTTATTATAACGATTTATACAGAAGTTGCATGAGCGAAGAAATTAATAACCGAAGTGAATCCTTTACAGCTTTACAGTTCAGATGTCAAGTCTCAAGTTGCTCACTTGATCTGTCTGTGCTCGAGATAAAGTGATTATTCTTTGTTTTTAGGCTTCAGTGTCATCTTCTATGATATTTGATTAAAATCTCATAGAAATTTTCATTCAAATTTATAACATTATAGTAAGAAAACAAATCTTCAATACTCAACCAGCAATTGAGTAAATTTCCCAATAATAAATTCTTCATACTTGCCATACAGTTCCTTCCATACAATCTCTGCAGCTTTTTCATTAATCTTTAACTCCTCTAACTGAACAATAAAATATGATATAATGCAACAATCTGTCCAACAAACTGCCCTCCAGATGATAGATTACCATTCTAATCCACAATTTTATATCATATCGATCTATAGTTAAATGAATTTTCATTTCCTTCCATTTTTATAAAAAAAAAACACAAGCTCTCTAAGTGCTTCCTGAAGTTCTTGAATACTTAAAACGCCTCAAACCAACACCTGGTTGGAGTTGTTCATTATGCAAGTGTTCTATGCTTTAATTTATACTTGCAACTTTTCATAAAATATACATTAGCACACCATGGGTATAATTCAAAGAAAAACGAATGAAAGGAATTAACGGTAACTGTATCACTTCCTATATTACTCTTTTATAAATTTCCATTATGTATAATTAAAGTGACCAACTCTTCTTTTTTGAGTACTTTTGATGTTTAATTTTTTTTTAAATATAAAATATAAATATGTAGAAAATATAGATTTTTCACCAACAAGACTGGCGGTTAATTGGGGCAAAAATATGTGTACACAGAACATACATAAATACCTTAGATTTTTACACACATAACAAACATAAAACAGTTATTACATACTGAAATGTGTACTGAAACCATAAATTTATTAACAGTAATGTAGCCAGTAAATAGTTCTTGTGAACTCGTTAAATATATAATATGTTTCCTTTATCGGTGTTGAGAACATGATTATATAGTATTAAAGTCTTTGTACACTGTTTTTTGTACGCCTTACATAAATAAAATATTCTATTGATTTTTATCAAGGTAATATCTGTTGGTTAGCTGTGATGAGTTCATGACTGATTTATGTCATGAGTCCATGTGTCTTTGTACTCACTAAATTAAGTAATAAGTTCAAAAAATTATGTATACTGACAGAATATATATATGTTAAGAATGTTTGTAATGGCTACATATTTATGTAATGAAAATACAATGACTGTGTATTCACTACATTTTTATGCTTAGAGCTAATTTTTTGTGATTCGTCTGTATCTTAACTTGCTTTTTATTGATAAGCTCGTTTTCCTTTTATTCTGAAAGAATTGATTGCCCTTTATTATTATTCTATTTTATAAAACTCCTACTTACTTGAATTTGGAGTTGAAAATTAAGGTTTTCACGCCATGTTGTAACCAACCGAGTCGTGAACTCATCGCATATTTGACTGACTCAATACACATTCTTTTAGCTTGTATTCATTACAAAGCTTATTGTGATGAAGATATTTTGTATTTTGATGACTAGCGACAAAATACAGATTTTAAAAGTTGCTTTTACTCAGCATATGACTTGCTGTGTTTTATAGAATATCGGGCGTATTTTGGTCAAACTTCTAGTGAATAAATCACTTATGCTCAATTTAATATTCACTTATTTTCTTTTCTCATCATGATAAGTTCAATGACATTCGATGTCAAATTCACTGATAAATGTCACATTTCACTTTTTTCTGCAATAGTATTTAGCTCCATTTTAACTCTCAACATTTCAACAATTAAAATTCACTTTCAATTCAATTTCAATTGTGTTTTATTGAACATACGAGTACTATTTACAATTTGGCTTACAACTAATAAGATACTAAATATGTTTGAAAATTTACATTTGTTGGCTCATAGGTGGCCTAACTATATACAGTGACTCAAGTTTAATTATTTTTATATAAAATTTACATGACGAAAAAAGCAAAATTTAAAAGGTCAGTTGATTGTATCGTCTTCAGGGTGTTCATTTCTGGTTGCCAGTGGTGATTTTTGTAGGTTGTGGGAAAGGATGGCGTTTAGCCGCGTTGGTAGGCTGACCCAATGTCAGAGTAGAACGAGACTACTTCCTCGTTGTCCATGATTACGTTGTCTTCCAGAGTTTCCATCACACTGAGGTACCTCGGTTCTAGATGTCGTTGTTCTGTGGTTATCCTTCTCATAAGCTAATTCGGGTGGTCGATTAGTTTCTTCGCTTCTGTGTATAGATGCTCGTTCCGGTAGTGTTTCTGTCTTTGACGGTCAAAGTCGAGTCCAGTGCAGATCCTCATTATCCTCCTTTTGAATAGTTGAAGTTCCTACATAGCTGTCTTTGAGATGGAAAACCAGACTGCGAAGGAATAGCTGATCACTGGTCGCAGGAGCTGCTTGTAGATTAATATCTTTGTCGGTTGGCTAAGACCTGATCTTCTTTTCAGCAATGGGGGCAAACGGCTGAAGGCCCAGCTGGCCTTTTTGCAGAACATTGCTTGAGTGCAGGTAAAACCTTAGCAACTCTTTGAAGTGCACTCCCAGGTACTTGACGTTAGGCTTTGCCGCTATGGTAGATCCGTCAGGGAGTCTCAAGATCAGATTTGCCTCTACCAGTTGAAGGTCTCCTGAAGCAGACAAGTTACGATTTGGAAGTGTTGATTCGGATGCTCCAGCGACTAGTGACATTGATGTGGCGTAGGTGAGTGAGTCATCAGCATACAGAAGGTTCTCGCATCCAATTGAAGAAGGTTGGTTGGAAGTCATCAAGCTGTAGAGGAATAGGCCTAGTTTTGAGCGTTGGGTGACTCTAGCTTTGATGGTCTTCATGTTTGACTTGCAGTTATCTACTTGGACAAAAAGTTTCCTGAAAGGTAGGAAAGAAAAGAGAATTTTTATTAATGGCGGAGGTACTTGCATAAGATGAAGTTTGTGGATTGGGCCTTCTATCCACACGCTATCGAATGCTTTCTCCACATCCAGAAAGCATCTGACGGTGTCACGATGACTGTTGAGGGCTGTGGTGATATCGTGTTGGAATTTTAGCAGTGGGTGCAAGGTTGAGTGTTTTTCTTGAAAGCCGAATTGCATATCAGGGATGATGGAATTTCCACTGCAGAATTTCTTCAGTCTTCATAGGATTACTTCTTACAGTAATTTACTGATGTTGTTGAGAAGTGATAGTTGGAAACTAGGTTGGAAGCACCATTCTTCGGAATTGCCACAATCTTCGCTGTTTTCCACTTCTGGGAGAAGTAACAGTTGTTGATGCAGTTGTTTAAAATGATTGTGAGGAAAATCATTACTGTGTGTGGTAGCCTTTTCAGGATGTAGTACATAGGAGATACCATCAGGTCCAAGAGACTTTTTTGGCTTAGAATTCTTAAATTCACTTTGTGTTCACTCTGATTGCTGATCTTAATTGTATTCACATTCAGTTTTTTTTTGTTATTTGCGTGCTCATATTTACTTGCCTAGCTATACACTTTTTCAAAACAAAAAAAAAACACGTCTATAGTCTTACTTAACTTTAAATGTTGAACATAGTTATGTATTGAGTACATATCATCTGTATTCAGTACAAATTTTACATTTTGTACATAAAGTGGAATATAACCAGTATATGTCAAAAATACTTAATTTATAGAACTTTGGTGTCAATTCAAGGCAACTTCAGTAAATTTTTCTCCGTGATGAGTGTATAACGTTTTCTCTCGCTTTATACTAAAAATGGACATCTCAACAACTTTTTTCTTAAACTTCTTTAATCCTAACCTAACAAAATGTATTAAATAAACATAAAATCGAATCATTATTCTGTTTTTCGGTAAAAATATGGCCACCTTAACCATCAGATCAAACTTTGTATGCTCTTCTTTCTTCTAATTCTGTGAGTAGTTTTTCGCATACACGCACATTCTGCTACAAATCTAGATGCCCGTATGATTTAGAACAAAAGCCAATTTCATTTGGAAAAGCAATTATTTCCGCTAAGAAAATATTTGAAGAAAAATAAAATGAAACCGATCCGGACTGTTGATTATGGCCAGTTAGATATTTTTGTATCTTTGGGTGGTTTCCGTGACTAATTTGCTCCTTTGTGATTCGATTCGCAGATGTATAGTTTTATGGAAATCTAAATTAAGTGTATCTTTAAGATTCTTTTGTATAAATCGATTCTTTATCTTTTAATTGACTTAGTTTAAATGTTTTCTTTACTTTTTTGTATAACCTAATCTTTTTTTTTTCTTTCTCTTTGCAGGTAAGTGTCGATAAATAGGTTCACAGTCTCTCAACAAACCAGGTTGCAAAATTGAAAAATAAAAAATAATATAACTTAACTATGAATGCATAAATTGTGGTTAGTTGTGGCTTTGTGTATAAGGCTTGTGTGTCTTTTAATTGTTGCTAAACGAGGTAAGTTAAATAGGAATAGATACCGATTAATTCAGCCAGAAACGGCTTTATGGGGACGCGTTAAGGCACTGTTTCGATGAGAGTGAGCTTTTGTGTGATGTGTTTTGCTGCTGGGGATCGATCTCATGGGAAAATTAATCGTTTTGTGGTTATTTCTTGTTATGTTATGTCTCTCTCTCTCTCCCTCACTCTCAACCGCAATAACGGCGGGCAATTTTTCGTGTTGTTTTTGTTTTAACCCTTCGGTATCAGTTTTCCGGAAAAAGGAAGAAAACTGTTTGCTTTTGCTTTGGTTTTTATGGTTATGAGTCGTTGCCGTGATGGTCGTCGTCGTCAAGGAATGAAACTTTAACAACGTCTCAAGGGTCATTCCAACGTTAAGACTTTCTTTTAGATTAAAATTCTCCATCTCTGTCAGTCCATATCCAACTCCTATACATATACCGCAAAAAAAGAATAATATTTTACGAGTATTTGAATTGAATTAAAAGGATGTGCGATTGCAGAATAAATACACATCTTATCCCTCTGGGGCATAATGATAAGACTTATTCTCTGTTTTCTTTTTGGTTAAATTCATATAGCTTGTGGGCTTGCTTTTTTGGAGTTGGTCGGTGCTCACTGCTCCTCCACACCACCACCACCACCACCTAGACCAGCAACAACAGCAAGGCCTTGAAAATAAATGAATGTTGTTGTTTGTGCATTCAGAGAATGTTCTTGCCATTTATCACACCCGCGCTATAGATGCGGATGTTTTTATTGGATTTGAGAAAATAGATATTTGTTATACTTCGGTCGGTGGGAATCTTTTAGAATGGATTCGCTCAGATTAGTTGGTTAAGCTAACAATAAGGAGATAATTATTTACATAATAAATTTGAGTTGCTGGGATTTCTCGATTGCGACATGAATGCTTATTTGAGAAAGAATTGCATTTCGTTTTACTTAATTGGTTTTTGATTAAGTTCAAGGCTAAGAAGACTATCTCATAAAAGTGAATTATTGACATTTAAGAATTATTGCCACTTTAAAAAGAAATTCAAACAATTGAGATTAGTTTAAGAAATGCATTCGAAATACGGAAAAAGAAGAGGAAAGAATTTTGCGAAATAAAAAACGAATTTTGAGAAAAATCAAAAGAAAGTGTATTTGATCCTATAATGAGGGCGTAATACCGTTATGTTAGCAGAAGATCTACAGCTCTATTTTGATATTTATCAAGTAGAATTTTTTATATATTTTCACTCAGTACTAATCTGCAATTCGCTCGAAATGAATCTTATTTACGTCGGTAATATGTATTGTGCAGTAACGTGCATTTTATTTACATAAAATGTAAATAAAATTCAATTTGTTGTGAAATTTCAAATATTTGTTTATAATTGAATTAACAGATATATACATATTTTTAGGAGCCAAAAAATAAATAATAATTCCATTATATCTTTTTCGAATTTTCTTATATTTCTTCGTAATTTTATATTGCAGGAGTTTCTTTTTTCTCTGTTTGAAAATAAAAAAAAAATACTTATTCGTTTTAATATTTTACCTAAAAATATTACAAAAAAAAAACAAAAAAACAATTAATCCAAACTCCAAAAGATTTTCTTATGAACAGCTGTTTATTCGTTCGTAAATGTCAAATGAATTGGAGGTAGTGCAGTTCACTCGAAAGATAGATAGCAGAATGCAAAAGTTGCAGTTCACATTATTTGGAGAATACCGCACAACATTACCGACATAAATCAAATTCAATTCGAATGAACAGAACAATAGTCATGTGTGAAAATTTATAGAAAATTTCCCTTGATAAATAGCAGAATAGAGCTGTTAAAAATTATTGTTCCAAATAATAGATTTTTAATGACCTTTTAAATTTTAAGTTGATTTTTAAATGGTTTCTTTTAAAAAAATTGAAAAATTAATTTATTTGGCAGTTTTCGAAAATACCAAATCAACGTCAATTTGATCGTGAAATGATCGTCATTTTTTGACGCAGACATTGCTATTCTCAAATATTCAATCGTCTTGTTTGCACAAAATCTTTTTGATCAATTATCAGTCAATTTTCTTGCAAACGCATTTGACGTTTACGAACAAACAATCTGGTTTATTTCTGTCGTCAACTCGGTAATGTTTACGAACATATGACTTAAGCAAACTGCATTATGGAAAATAATGCGTTTGCCTGAAAATTTCGCTTGAGCTTTTGAAGGGATACGTTTAAGAATATCTTGCAATTGGATTTTTGACATAAAAGAAGTTTTCGAAAACGGCCATTAATATTAAAACTGCCACCTTTCGATAAAAAAAAGTGATTCTGGGTTTTGGTTTTTCTTGTTTCTAAAAGTGTAAAGCGTAGTATCCCTTGGCACAATGGTTAGTGCGTTAGACTGTCATGCAGAAGGTCTTGAGTTAGATTCTCAGACTGCAATACTGTTTTTGTCAGGGGTGTACAGCCTCTTGCAAGAAATTGACAAATCCTCCAAGAGTATCTCTTGTCATGAAAAGTGCTGCTCATTGTAAATCCCCCCCATTTCTGGTGACACACACAGGAATGGTTGAGAGTTGTAGGTCACTAGGTTAAGGCTCTCTACAAGCCGTTATGACCTCCTATTTTAAAAGTATAAAGCATTAAATACTTAATTAACATATCTACTTCTCTAACACTTGATCACTTATAAAAAAATCGAGTTTCTTATTTTTTTTTCTCTACATTTTGAGTTTTAAACATTTTTTTTCTCAAAATGTATTTATTAGATCAAAGTGGTTAAAAATTAAAAAAAATGGAATGCATTTCTTACTTAAAAAAGGAATGGGACTAAGTTCATGTCCTAGCTGTTTTTATTTAATTTTTTTTTCTAAGTTAGGGGGTGGCCGTGGCGCGATGGATGTGCGCTCGCCTGTGGACCTCATGATCACAGGTTCGATCCCTGCCGTCGTCTATGTCATTTTAATTCCATTAAAAACCTTCTTAAAATTGTCATCAATGGGTTGCTGCTTTACTCATTGCATGTTGTTCAGGCATAACACTAACAACATGTAATTGAGTTAAACTAGTATGCCCAACAAGGATGAACACGAATAAAATAATGCGAATTATAAGCGATATAGAAATAAGACACGGCATTCTCCGCTTTAGTTCAGCCGCCATCCCTGGAGATAAAATATCTGAGACAACAACCTTCAGTCTCAGAACATCGTGCCACACACCTTTCCTATCCTTCTTTCTCTTCAGTAACTTCACGCCCGCGCTGTGTTTAAACATTTAAAGGGTAATCATAATCCCTTGAGCGCGTGTAGATTATAAAAAAAAAAAAAAAAAAGTAAGTTTTGTATACAATTTCTCTTCAGTCTATTTTAATGGATACAATTTTATTTTCAAACTAAACCTAACCTATGTTAAACCCACTAGTTTTTAGCACCTTATGCGATTATAAAAATTAATTAATTTGGTGATACAACAGCTCGCAGAAAACTAGGAGTGACTCACAAATTTCAACCGATTTCTAACTGATGTCATAAAGACAGTTCTTTTTATGACAAGAAATACTCTTTAAGGATTTGTCAACTGCTTGCAGTAGGCAGTACACCACTGAAAAACATTTTTGCAGCAGCTGAGAAACGAAACCAAGACTTTGCATGACATTACAAAGCACAAAATTAAAAAAAAAGGTTAAGATAGTTTTCTGATCCTATTGTTGCAAAACAGCTTTTTTGAACATTTGTTTGACCCATTCTTAAATATTCTCCTCATGTTTGTCAGCGCATTATGAGTGTAGTAAAGCCTGACTTAAACAGGTGCAAAAAAGATTCTCGAGACCTCCACACAGTCATGCCTAGTCTTGAAAGAAGATACTCTTATTTACATATGTAAAATCGAAAACGGAAATAAGGACTCTTTGCGTATTATACTTTTACTAGTACTTATCTCAAATTATCAGAATAATTATGAATGATTTAAATAAAATCTCTAAACCATTCAATAACTCCAATAAATTAATATATTAATTTGTTTGATCAAAATATAACTGTTTCAAGTAAATTCAAATCTCTACAGAAGTGAAATTGTAAAGCCAAATAAATAAATATAAAGTTAAGTTAAATTGTTGAAATGTTGAGAGTTTAGATGGCGCTAATTGTCGAAAAATGTGAAATGTGACAGGCCGTTTTCGAAAACTTCAAATCAACTTGAATTTGATAGCCAATGATCGTATTTTTCTGACGCAGATATTGATATCGTCTAATATGCTTCTACAAAAATCGGTTTGATCAACGTAAATCAATTTTATTGCAAACGCATTTGCCGTTTACGAACACTCTCTCTCATTTATCAATATTTTGATCGATTTTCTTACTCCAGTCTTGCGCTGAAATTGATGTTATCGAACATATGACTGTCGCAAAGTGTGTTATCGAAAGCTTTCGTTTTTCGATATCAAAATGTTGACTCTTGCAGTTTGCGTTCATGAACATTTTGCAATTGCAACTTTGACGCAAATGTAATTTTCGAAAACGACTACATACAAAGCTCTGAATTTGACACTAATGTCATTGAAGTTGTCATGATTACCAACTTTGAAATGAAAAAAAAAAAGAAGATTGAATATTAAAGTGAGCATGCGCTTTTTATTCACTTTTAACTGCTGTGTTGATTATATGTTTCACAAACACACCTATTGTTTGCACAATTTCAAGGTTAAACTTAAGGCTAACGAGTAAACGAAACGGAATGGGCGGTAGAGTAAAAATTATAATGAAAATATCCGACCGTAAATTTTGAGTTTTTATAATTAAAACTTTTATAGGAGATACAATGAGGACGGTGCAATTATGTCTATATTTTCTAATTTTTTTTTTTTTTTTCAGTTCAATAGCAGTTTTGAAATTGTTTAGATGGTTGAAAGCAAGATAAAAAAAAATTAGGTCTATTCCACAGATATTTATTTTTCAAGAAATTTTGAGTGTATCAATTTTTTGAGGCAGAAAATTCTTAAAGCGTCAGTCGTTTTTGAGCATATTTTTATTAAATCAGAAGGTGTAATTCAAGATTATAAGTAGCATTTATATTATAATTTTTGATTTCTTAATACCAAAATGAATGAATGAAATAGAGATAATAATTTCCGCAGAATTGCTTACAACTCTGTATTTAGCTTTTTAATTCTTACCAAAAATATGATTTTTCTTAACAATTTTCATCAAGCCAAGTAACTATTTTATAAACATCCCACATCTGTTGTTGGAGCCATAAAATTATCTGCTCCACTCCACACGAGGAAGTGATAGCAATAATTGAAATCCGCCATTTAAAATAATTATTTACAACTCAAGCTTAATGCACTCTAACGACATCGCACTTAAAATTCTCTTACATTTTCCCGAAAATAAAAATACAACAAACACAACCAAAATGTACCTCATGTGTTTTTAAGATTTTTATTGCCACCCCAAATTCCTTCCGTAGGGATTCCATAAATATCATTGCAAAATCCAAGCTCCTCCGTTTTCCCTCATAATAAATCTTTTCTCATCTAGAACGGTATTATTTTTTTTCGGTTTGGTTAAATACCATAAGCATTTCCACATCCTACAGATTCCAAAATTTTGTACAGCGGTGAATGTCACCGTTCAACCTCTGGACAGATATGTTTTGGAGAGCCACAGATGCCGGAATGTTTATGCCAATGTGAAAAACGAAATTGAGTCTTCGTTGCTCCTCGTTCTCCTAAATGAGTTCGAAAATTTCGATGTTCGTTGGAAATATAAAATGACCATAACAATAAGTTATTTTGTCCCGAAATACGCGGATTTAGTGTCGTCCTTTCGACATTGGCCTTCTATTGTGACTATACTATACAAACGAAAGGAATTCTCAGATCTCCTTTACTTCGTTTCCTGGTAAATTGAACGTGGAATGTTTGAATCAGCGGAATATTCGCCCAGAGAGTCTGTGGATTATTGTTTATGTCGAAGTCGAATGAGATGGATAATGGGGTTTCAGAAGTTAAATTACATAAATTTGAAAGTTATTTAGTTAAGCTGACTGTATTAACAGGAATCGAAAGAATCGATCTAAATTGATTTTGTGATAGGTGAATATTTTCATGAGGGTCTTTCACAAGCTTTACCTGATCTGAAAAAATTGCTAGGTAGCAGTGCTTGTTCTTACTTAAAAATGCGTACCCAAATGAATGAAATAATCGAGTCACCATTTATGAAGGTGGAGATACATGTTGATAGGAGTAAGGACCTGAACCACGTTATAATGCCGATTTGATGATTGATGAATTTTCACACGAATGGCAAAATTTCATTATTTCTGTCATAATTTACCATCTCGTTACCATGTTCTTGATTTATGGGGAAAAAGGTGTGAAATTGCAGACAATATGACGCATATAAGGGTTTATTTTTTTGCTATTGTCTTTTTGGCAACACTGGTTTTGACAGCTCACGCGCGTTTCATGTTTTGTGTCACTGTCAAACATCTTTAGTTTGGTCTATAATTTAACCATGAATCGTCATACAAATGAACAAGGCTTGCAAATTATTGAATTTTATTATCAAAATCCGTGCTCTGTTAAGAAAGTTCATCGCGCCGCTTTTTCCATTTTATGGTGAGTTTAATCGAACTACTTAGGCGGCTATTCGGACTATTGTGACTAAATTTTGCACCAAATTTATATTGTTGGACATTAAACCAACAACACGCTTACGTAGAATGCGAACAGAGGAAAATATCGCAGCTGTATCGGCCGGTATTAGTAATGACCGTGAATTATCGATTCGGCGCCGTTCGCAGCAATTGGGCCTCTGTTACTCCACTACGTGGAAAATTTTGCGGAAGGATTTAGGTGTGAAGCCTTTCAGAATACAGCTGGTGCAAGAATTGAAGCCGAATTTTTGGTGAATGGGCTCTTGAAAAATTGGCCGAAGATCCCCTTTTTTATCGAAAAATTGTGTTCAGCGACGAAGCTCATTTCTAGTTGAATGGATACGTGAACTAGCCAAACTGCCGTTTTTGGAGTGAAGAGCAGCCAGAAGCATTGCAAGAACTACCAATGCATCCGGAAATAGTCACTGTTTGATGCGGATTATGGGCTGGCGGAATGATTGTGCAGTATTTCTTCAAAGATGATGCGAATCGCAACGTTACTGTGAATGGTGAGCGCTACCGTGCGATGATAACAATTTTTTTTTTTTGCGCAAAATGGAAGAGCTTGACTTGCATGACATGTGGTTTCAATAAGACGGTGTCACATGCTACACAGCACGCGTTACAATGGACCAATTGAGAGGCGAGTTCGATTAACAGTTTATTTCACGTTTGAGGCCGGTCAATTGGCAGCCTAGATCGTGCGATTTAACGTCTCTAGACTATTTTTTGTGGAGATATGTTAAGGCTCATGTCCCGCTTCGATTGACGCACTGGAAGCCAAAATTAAAGCATTTATTCGTGAGTTACCATTCGAAATGTTAGAAAGAGTATGCCAAAATTGGACTAAGCGGATGGACCATTTGAGGCTCAGCCGCAGCCAACATTTGCATGAAATAATCTTCCAACATTAAATTATATCGACCATACTATCGGTTCAAATAAAGATTTCATGCATTTTGCTGAATTTAATGTGTTTTTTTTTATTAATTTCCGATAGGTCTTAAAAAATTACTCGTTATAATATAAATAAAAGATCCGACTTTGTATGCACAGCAGAACATGAGACAATACCTTTTCTGAACTATTTTGAACGAACAAAATAAATTCATTTGCATACTTTTAATGCAAACACATGACGATCGGAATGACACATGAAGTCTTTTATTATATTCATTGGGGTGAATTTTCTTCAAATCTCCCCTCGCACACATCCGCATATAAAATTTTGCAAAATTGTTAATTACTGTTTTGACTGTCTACTTGACTCGTCATAAAAAAACAAATTTTGTTGCTAAATTTCGAATATTTGTTTTGTAGATTTTATATTTAAAGATATTTTAGGGGCGGAATAAAAAATAGAATATACATAACTTCTTTTTCGATTTCTTGCAGGTATTTCTCTATAATTTTCTATTTTAGGAATGTCTTATTCATCTGTTTGAAAATAGCAAACAAAAAATGCAAAATATCAAAAAATATTTTGATTATTCAACATAGAATATTTAAACAAAACATTCTATTCAAACTTCAAAGATTTTCTCATGAACAGCGGTTTAGGTAAATGTCAAATTGGTTTGAGAAAGTGCAATTTATCGGATGGAAAGCAGAGTCAAAAGTAGAGCGAGTGAAAATCGAATCGATTGATTCACGGGAATACCAGATGGACTGTGAAAATGAAATAAATGCAAAAAAATTAATAAGAGTCCATTTCGGCTCGTAGAGAGCCTTGACCTAGTGATTTACAACTCTCAACCGTTCATGTGCGCTTGTTAGCAGGAATGGAGGGAAACTATAATTTTCTGCCGATTCCAAATGGCTAATGTTTCACTTTCTTTTTGATAGCCAGTATATCTATGAAAAATATTTTTGCAGCGTACTAACCACTATACCAACGAGTAAAACTGATTGATATCTGGCCGGTGTCGTTAAATATTTGTTTTTGCTTTTACTCTGCCTTCTGGTAAAAAGCAAAGTGTACAGCCAAACAAAATTAATGATATTAAAAATGTATAGAGAAGGGCGGTAATATTTTTCTCAAACTTAATGCTCTTTGTAAAATTTGGCAATTAAGTCAGTCTAACCGAATCCAATATTTCAGCTACAAAATTCACTAAAAATCCCCAACAAAAACTGCTCAGACATTTTCAAAATATGTATATCATATAAAAAACTAGTTTTGTTACAACTTACCCCATATGTGGTTGTTACAAAAGTCAGGATAAGTTGCAACAATGATTGGCTTTGTCGTTTTTTCTTTTGTTTAAAAAAAAAAAAAAACAAATTTTAAAAAATAAAAAATAGTAATACACATATCATAGATACCTAAACCGAAAAATTTAACTGCAAATAAAAAACAAAGCCGGAAACACATAAGCGAAACCTTTTCAAAAACAACTGCAACGAAAGTAATCATTTTTTTTTTTCTTTTCAACCTTTCTCTAAGTAATCAAAAAAGAAGCACTGACAGCCGAGAATGAACACCCTGAAGACAATACAGTCAACCGACCTTTTAAATTTTACTTTTTCGTCATGTAAATTTTATATAAAAATAATTAAACTTAAGTCACTGTATTTGGTTAGGCCCCTTATTAGCCAACGGATGTAAATTTTCACACAAATGTAGTATCTTATTAGTTGTAAACCAAATTTTAAATAGTATGTTCAATAAAACAAAATTGAAAATTGAATCAAAAAAGAAAAGCGAACAGCATAATATGTAAAATTTCCAAAATATCGGGTTGAAAAAATTAGTGGAATTAGTTTAATCGTGTTACAACTTGCTCCACAAAAATGCCCATAACTAGTACCGTGATGAAATTTAACTCAAAGAACACAATTTTTGAAAGCAAAATTTACAACCTCTAATATTTCAATAAACACAAACTTTAACCAAACTATATTAACATATCTGTTAAAATAATTAGCACTGTCTGCAGGGAAATCTGCTTCTGCGGACTCCTCCCTTAAGCGGACATGTTTTTTTCCTGAAAACTGCTCCATATATGTACGTTGTATGGTTTTCAATTTCTCTTGAACGGAGTCGAACAGGAACAGACACCAAAGCAGGATTAAATATGTCAATTTTGACAACTGTTCTTTTAGTTGCAGCCTTCTTCGAACAGGGAACAACAAACCATTCATTCAAATTTGCATAGAAACTGCAAGATGGGCCATCTAGTATTTTCTTTTTAAATCATAGGTTGTTTTGACACTGACAGCTGTTTCCCGCTCGAAATCTTGATAGAAAGTCAGTATCATACCTCCGCGGAACGAAATGAGTGGATTTACGCTTGAACAACTTTGAGAAATGTTGAAAACTTATTTCCAAAGTGAGTGCTGTGTAGCCCAAACAGTGCGTTTTTTAAAAAGAAGTTTTGACCGAAATAAAGCATCGCGCCTGCTGTACGCAAGTTTGTGCAAAAAGTTCATGAGGCTGGTATGCTAGTGGACAACACTCACGGTAGCCGTCGGCACATACGAAAATGCGGCTACTGTAGCCGAGAGTGTGAGACTCAATTCACGAACATCAACTCGCCATCGATCTCAACAGCTCAACATTTCACGCACTAGCCTGAGGAGAATTCTGTGCAAAGATCTCGGATTATTCGCTTACAAGGTCCAATGAACTCAGCAATTAAATGCGCCCCACCAGTCGAGGCAGGCACTTGAACAACGTTGTATTCCATAATTAAAGCCTTTAAATTTCCCTTAAACCGACAAACAGTTTTGCATAACAGCTGTCCGCTCAAGGGAGATTCAACTATATTTCATGTAAAGAGGAATACCAAAATACAATTGGAAAAAAGTTAAAAATTATTAGTTATGTGGTGATAGCAGGCGTTAGCTTTAAAGAACGATCATTTTTCTCTTTCAGGCAATTCCTTATTTCAAAGGAAGCCATTATAGTTTTAGCTGTATTGTTTACTCCTGTTAATTCTGGCCCCTGTCTAACATAAAATATAAAATAGAAGTGAAGTAAAACCACCAACTTTTGTGCACCAATATTTATTAAATTGGCAATTTTTAAGAAAAACCGTATTGCACCATTTTTTCTCAATTTATTCAGAAAGTGCAACTTTCTAGAACATTGACCCAACATAAATATAAAAGTGATCGAAATTAACACACAAACTTTAGCATTTTTTCTGAACAATGATTTCCCAAAATGTTAGTATGCTTAGCACCTTGCATTGGAAATATCTAAATTTTGATCCCAAAAGCAAACGTGCAAAATTGTAGCCTGTAGTCTCTATGCGGCAAAATTAAATATGCTCTAAAATACACAAAATCTTCCAAAGTAGAAGAAATTCCTTAAAGTACGAGTATGTATTTTTACTTTCGATTAAGGTACTATAGAGCAAGTTTTGCATTTGGAAAAAAATCGAACTCGAGATTTCGATCAAAGTTGACATTACGATGATAGCGAAGACGAATAAAGTGGGTCTGACGATTCCGTCTGTCTCTCGATCTAGAGCCTAAGCCACTAGACCTATTTTCTTCAAACTGTCAGTCTTCGGTTAATGGTCTTCGGTGATTCCCTAGAGGGGAAATTAAAATTTTTGTTTAGCTCTAAAACTAACGGTACCCCCCATACACCCGTAATGCATAATCTTATTTATATCGAAAACGGCTCTAACGATTTTGATAAAAAAAATTGAGTTAGATATTATGGATATGGACTACATTTTGGTAAAAAAAAATTTTTGGGCAAAATGTTATTAATGGTACCTGTCATAGAACCGTTATTTTTTTTATTTTTGACTTTTTCATTAACGGCTCTAACGATTTTAACCAAAAATTTAAGTTTAAAATAATATTAGGTTTATATAAAAATATTCGAAAAAATATTTTTTTTTTTGTTTTTTAAAAAAAACAATCCAATTTATTTTTTATTTTATTTTATTTTATTTTTTGAAATTATTTCCTAAAATCTATATTACTAAGCACTTAAAATTGGCATCCCAAATTTTGTTCTAGAAAAAATTGAAAGAAATTTGTTATATAAAAAATTACTTTAATAAAACGATTTTTAAACTTTATTTGCGTAAATTCATACTTTTTCCTAACTAAGACAGCAGTTCCATGCATTTGAACATTTTTATTTCATCAAATCCATGTTTTATATTTATAAAATGTATTTTAAATTCCAAAGTATTTTTACATAAGAGCAAGTTTATGCGATCCAGTCGTGCATTTTATTTTATTGAATTTTAAATCGAACTGATTTAAGAATTAAATTCAAATTTAAATATTATTGTTTTTTTATTATTATTATATTATTATTTGTAAAATTTCGAATAATTAATTTAAATTTAGAAATAATTATAAATACATTTTTGAAATAATTTGCCCTGATCGACATTTTTTATTAACAACAATTTTAAGTCAAATAAATCTTTGATCATTTCTTAAAATTCAAGTTTTAAACTTGCTGGATTACATCTTATAATAATAACCTAATTATTTAAATTATCTCAAACAAGTAATTTAAAAATGTATTCATCGAATGTCAAACGCATTTGTAAATACATACATATATGATTGCATGATTATTTTTATCCAATACTACTCAGTAGTCTTTTTGTGTCAGTTTATTTTATTTTTGTAAAAAAAACTGCATATTTAAACTTGTTCGTAATTTTTGTGTTTAAGAAAATCTTGATCTATTAAATATTAATCACACCGCTTATCGCTTGAACTGCCACACCTCCTCCATAAAACATTTTACAAACAAAAAACTTGTTACGTAAAAATAATGGAAATATTCGAGACAGAAATAGTTGATATAGTTAAAATGTCAGCCAATTAATTACTAGAATTATCACTCGGTGATTTTGCTTGTTTGTTGTTTTTGTCTCAATTGGAAATAATAAGGTGATCAAATGATATGAATAACAATTTTAATCATTCCATATTTATATCTCCTATCAGTTAAGAGATATTCTAGAATTTAAATACAACGAACTAAGAAAAAGGGGAATGGAAATCATCATCATGAAAGATTAAAAACCAATAAATTGGATGTTAGAATAAGTCAGATGGACTTACAAGGTCCATTTAAGGGATTTAGGCTATTTTTGTGAGATTTGTTTTTAGACAATTCCAGTGAGATCTTCGAGTTATTTATTTAAGGAACAAATATAAATATTAAACCAACGCCAACGTTCAAGTTTAAAGTTGGAAAGTATTTTAGGAAAACCTAACCCCTGTCAACAAACTTTGAGGATGATGTTTACAATGTGACAATGACTTTAGAGAATATTCCATAATTCCTTACTCATAAATTAGAGAAGTAAACACTTTAGTTAATTCATGTGAAACAGTTTTAATTACCATCATTTACGAGATTAATCTCGTAAGATTAATCTCATGAATAAAAAGAAGGGTGGTTCAGCTGTTGTTTGGCAGATTAAATTCAGTTGACTAAGCACTCTCACATACTAACTTGTGTGTGATATTGACCGTGAAAATGTTAAGTTATAATCTACATTGTTTAAGGTCATAAAAGAACTTAAATTAGTTTTTGGTTAAGTGAGCAAAGAGGGCATAGTAAGCTGGTGTACGTAATAAAGTTTTTGTATATTTCGTTTAGAAATAACGTAGATATTTTTAACAAAACTGAAAAAGAAAAATATTTTAAACTTCATTTAAAATAAATGTTAAGAACCGATTCGAAAAAAAAGAAAAAAAAAGTTGGTGATTCTGATAAATTTAATGACATTCAATGCCAAAACCAGTGCCTTATATGTGACATTTCACTTTTTTCTACAAATGAATTAAGCGCCATCTAAACTCTCAATATTTCAACAATTTTAAATATCTTTATTTTCAATCTGATTACTGATTAGCATTTACCTTTACTTTTATTTTTGTTTGAGTGCTAACAAAAATAAAAGTTTCAACGTTTCACTTCAAAATTACAATTTTAACTTTAATATTTATATTTGTGTATAAAAAAAACTTTGCAACTTTTGAATTTTTTTTTCCTAAATATTAATTTTAATGGAAAATCTTTTTGCTAATGTTGAACTCGGTTCCAAATGTAATACAAATAAGAATTTTAGAACTTTCTTCATATATTTTACTTTTGCCCATATTAAGCTAGTTAATTTATGATTTTTGAATATTACAACAACAACTTGAATGAACTACCACCAAGTGTGTTTTATTTTGGCTGGAGTTATAGCTATTTCACGGTTGCCAAGCCGATCATCAAACTCCTTTATTAGTGGTGCTTAGCCTTTTTACTTTCAAGATTAATCGAAAAACTTTTTCGCCTTGACTTGGCTAGTTAATTTATCAATACGATATTTGACATGTGTCAATAAAATTGATGAATCGGTATTATAGTTATCAAACACCAATTGTGTGAAAAATTGAGAATGGTATCCATAGTTAAGATATATTGTGATTAGTTCTTTTGATAAAGCTGAAATTATCATTGTCAAAAATATTGTTATACGAGTACGAGGGCGGTCCGATAAGTACTTAGCCTACAAAAGAAAAACTAACATTTTGGAAAAGTGGCGATTTATTTCTCAACATTAGCTCGATTAACATTAACATATCCAGAGATGCTCCAACTTCTTTAACCCATCCGAAAAATAGGTTCTTATGAGATCTGCAAAGTAGGCCTCCGTGATGGACAAACAAAAAAGTCGCCCAGGGCCAAATCTGGAGAATACGGTGGATATGGCAGAAGTTCGTAGTGCGATTCGACCAATTTTGACACTTCTCTAAAGTGGTATGACTGTTGCACTTGTTGTCCGGAGTGAGCAAACCCATCGCGCCGACATCTTTCTCATGCCCAAAATTTCTTGGAGGATATGACCCACGCGGTCTTTTGAGATGCGTACTGTTTCAACTATCTCGCGCACCTTCAGTCGGCGGCGCACAGTGGGCCCAAATGCCATTTTGCGTCTCAAAAATGTATTTTTCAAAATTATTACGAAAGATTAAATTTTTATGCAAATGTATCAAGAAAAGTTCAAATTTTGTACTGCAATTAAAATTTTATGAATTAATTTGCATGGTTCAATAATATGGCTACCTTAAGTGGTCGCTCGAGACAACCCTATATGCATGGCGAAATGAAGAACGCGTTTAGTGCAATTTTCTTCATTTGTTTTATAATGTGATCATACAAGTGTTATATATCGTTGGAAAGCTTGTAGTTTTAGCTTTTCAAATCAATTGATATTAAAAAAAAAAATATTAGTTTAATAAATTTAATAATTTTTGTAAATTTGTTTTTTTTTTCCTTTGTTTTTATCTTTGGCTAAGGTTTTAAATGGTTCCGCTGTCTTCCGCTGCTTTCTTTTATTATACAAAAGATTCCTCATTTCATTAGTAAAATGGCAAAAGAAAAATTTTTTGCCCCAATTTGCCCCCCTCTGAACAAGAGCGATAAGCTTATAATAAGGTAGCTACAAAACAAAAAATCTAAGATTAGCATTTTTGTTTGTTTTTTTTTTTTAAGATTATATTTATTTTTTTTTTAATTTGTTGGGCTTTCTTTTTTATTATAACGGTTGCAAACTTCCGTTATTTCTAATGATTTTATACTTTCTTAATGTTTATGTGGAATTTAACCCTTTACTGCATACGAAGCCAAATATGGCTTGACAACATTTACCTCCAAAACTAATATAAATCCTATAAATATGGAAGCAGGTAGATGAAAGTATTCTTAATTGATTGTCAGATATACCTAAAAAAGGAGTAATTAGGCATTTTAATCATTTTTTGGAAAAAGGGTTAAAAAAGGATTAAAATGCAAAAAGCCATAAATGGCTTCGTATGCGGTATAGGGTTAAAAAGGAAAATTTCTGAGTCCGGGTTATTTATTAGTTAAATACGTGCGAAAAAAAGTTAAAAAATGAGTTATTTAGTGTTTTCTGTAAATGAATTGTGCAACTACTTTATAAACAATGGATGCAATTTAAAAGGCCTTACGAATTACCTCAGTTCTAAATTTGAATTATCAGGTACGAAACTTGAAAATGCTGTATCAAGTATCAGTAAAAACTTTATTTCAAAATTTAATTATCGGTGGATTAAAGCATCTAGAACAAGAGATCGTTTTGTGAAAAATAATAAACAGTGGTTGGATAGTGAGTTCAAAGTCATTTTTAATAAAGAGCAACCAAATTCATCTGGACAACTAGGAAGACCTTCTAAAATATATGGCGAGTCATCAGAAAAAACAAAAAAACGTAAAAATATGGAATTATTTCAAGAGTATGGATTGGAACACCTACACAATGCATATACTTAAGGACTAAGGTCTTTAGGAGAATCAGAAGAAGCTGCAATTGTAGCTATAATACGTAATTTAAGTAAGGACGAAAAAAAAAACTTTTGAAGGAAATTTCACATGATTCAGCCCTTAATATTCCTTATTCAACTGACGAAGCTATGGGCATCTTTATCGATTTAGATCTATCTAAATACCAATACAAATATTTAAGAACTTGCTTGGTTGAAAAAAAATGTTCAATACTTCCATCTTATCAAATGTTAGCCCAAGCGAAGGAACTGTGCTACCCACCAGAGTCAAGCATTACTGTAACTGATATAGGAGCTAAAGTTCAGGTACAAGATTTGCTAGACCATACTGCTAGACGTATCTTGCAAATCGATTCTATCTATACTTCTGGATCTACAAATTTGAAACTCTTTACTAAATGGGGTTGTGATGGCTCTTCGGGACAAAGTGAATACAAACAAATATTATTAGGTGAAAATGATAAAATATCTGATGCCAACTTATTTATAGCCTCACTCGTTCCGATCAAACTAACGATACTAACATGGTGTTATGGCAAAATAAGACTTTTTCTTCAGTGCGTTACTGTCGCCCAATATTAATAGAGTTTTCAAAAGAAACCCCCGATAAGACAAAAGAAGTTGTTAATGCTTTACAAAACCAGATCAATCAATTACAAGTGACTCAATTAAATAAAAATGACGAAGTAATACAAATTCAACATGAGCTTTTCTTGACAATGATTGATGGGAAAGTTGGTCAAGTCCTAACTGAAACAAGTTCGAGTGCTGTGTGTACAGTATGTGGAGCAAAACCCAAGGAGATGAATGACCTAATGAAAGTAAAATCAAAACCAAAAAACGAAAGTGCATACCAGTATGGTCTTTCTACTCTACACGCTTGGATTCGATGTATGGAACTAATTTTACATTTATCCTACAATCTTTCCTTTGAGAAGTGGTCTGCAAATACTTCCGAAAACAAAAAAAGTAAAGAAGATAAGAAGAAGTATGTTCAAAACCGTTTTCGAGCTGAACTGGGTCTACATGTAGATAAACCTCGACAAGGTACGGGTAATAGTAATGATGGTAATACTGCACGGAGATTTTTCCAAAACTACAAATGTTCTGCCAATATAACAGGAGTAGATGAAGAACTAATAAAAAGGTTTTACGTTATTCTACAAACTCTTTCATCAGGATTGTCTGTAGATGCTCAGAAGTTTGGCGAGTATGGCTTAAATACAGCTCAGCTTTATGTGGACAAATATAAATGGTATTATATGCCATCTTCGGTGCATAAAACACTTATACACGGGGAAGCGATTATAAAACATTTCATGGTACTACCTATTGGTCAGTTATCAGAAGAAGCACAGGAGGCGCGAAATAAGGATTATAAAAAAATTAGATTGACTCATTCGAGAAAGTGTTCGAGGGCAGCAACAAATGAGGATGTTTTTCACCGTTTATTATTAACATCAGATCCACTTATTTCAAGCTTACGCAAAAAACAATCATCTGTGTGCAAAGAGCTTTGCGAAGAAGCTATGCACCTCCTGCAAAACATTTAAATCCCTACTTTCAAACACTATTACTAGTTAATTAGTTTTAGAAAAAAAAAAAAATGAATTTTAAATGTTACACAATATATTTTAATTCATGTTATAGCCATAAATTCTTAATTTTGAACTTTGAATAATTTTTAAATTTTATTAAAATAAATTTACACTTAAAAAATTTGTGTTATTTGATAGCTAATACATTGAAGATTATTAGTGCAAAATTTCACTGAATTATTTCAAGAAACAAAAAAGTTACAGATTTTTGAGACAAAAAACATCACTTGGGCCCACTGTGCGGCGATCTGCCGATACGAGATCGTAGATTTTTGACACCTTATCCTCCGTGGTAGCCATTTTCGGGGCACCTGGGTGGGGCTCATCAAAAATCGATGTGCGACGACGTTGAAACTCGTTATACCAATTTTTGATGGTCGCTATCGAAGAATCGAATCACTGACCGATATTGCCCTTTTTCCATTTTTCTTAAATTCGCGGACAAGCTGGATTCCACACGTGGTCAAAACAAAACTACGAGTCCGATTCCGCTGACAGTAGCCGTCTAAGAGAATGTACTAGACGATAGTAAATCTCTCTTGCGATACTGGCACCATAGAGCGGTGAGGCTAAGAACTTATGGGATTGTCCTCGTATTATCAATTTTTCAGTCAATTTCAGTCGTATGCTGTTTCGCTTGAAACTTTAAACTAACTTCTGCACTAATGACTGCAGTAGAATCATTTCTGGAGAAAAAATAATATAATTCAATAATTGAAGTGAGGGTTCTTCTTGCTCCTTTGTGCGTAATTTAATAGACATTTTAACAAAAGCACAAAAAACTAAAAAAATTCAGTATCTGAAATATCAAATAAAATATCTATTCGCAATGGTTAAAGTTTGTTTAATATTCACAGTAATAATAAAAATTATAAATTGGTAACCAAAAAATAGACAGTCATCATTTAACGGAAAAGGACATTTCTACCAATATTTGAGCTTGACCAACTCGTTTTAGTTTATCGATTTATTTTACTTATTTGGAGACATTTCAGGACTGAAAGCAACCACTAACTGAGGGCGATTTTTGTGAAGTTCACATTATATTTTTCCTTTTGACGAACAACCTTGTATTTGTTGGAATGGTGGTTTTTAAGAAAAAACTCATTTTTTATGTGAAAGTATGACGAGTTGTCTCTTCATCATCCTGGAAATGCGTATTTTCGGATTAATATTTCCTATGAAATAATTACTGTCTCAAGATCCGATCTCATTTTTTTTTCAGATAGCCAAGCCGCACTCAAGGCATTAAGCTTATACGCCATTAAGTATAAGTTGGTGTGGTAATATCTAGACTAAACAAACTTGGTAAAAACAATAATGTCTCACTTCATTTGGTATCTAAATAAGCTGGTGTCCAGGGAAATGAGGGGATACACTCTCTAGCAAAAAAAGTAGCAAAGACTCCCTGAATGCGGCCAGAAGCCTGAGGTGTAGGGTTAGCAACTAGCATCTAGCTCTGGATGGGTGCACAATAAATCTTAAGGTCGGAGAGAATTTGAAAGGAGAAACCTTGGTTTTAAATGCCTGAATATTATATAATTGGGAGAGAAACATAGATTGGAGCAAAGCATTCCACATTCATGTAGTGCGGCTAAAGAATGAATCTCTGAATTTAACCGATCGTCCGAAGTTGGGTAAACTGATGGGCGCTCCCTGAAGCGTGAATTAAATTGTTTAAAGGGACGAATTTAACTGGCTATTCCACTAGAACACTTTTTATAAAAATAACTGTAAAATAATAAAGACAAGAAACATTGCGACGGTGCTCGAGAGATTCAAATGTTTCTGTTATACTCTTATCACCTAACATTTTTGAAGCTCTTTTTTGTATTATATCCCAGAGACTCAAGTGAGTTATTAAAGCACCTATGTCCAAATATGAGAATTGAACTCGAGCTTTGGACGAATATAGGCCTTATAGATTGCAGCCAGATCAGAAGGGGTACAATATTTCTGTCAACGTCGAGCAAAACTGAAACACTTAGCAGCGTTTTTGGCGGCGTCGAAAAGGTGTCATTCCCCACAAGGTGGTCTGTGATGCACACACCAAGTGAGAGCTGTTCGGTTTCCTCAATGCAAGTACCGCTCATGGATAGCGTCATGGCGGGTGGGTTGCGTTTTACAAAAAGGAAGTCAGCATTGAGTTTTTAATGCATTAAGTTCTACGCGGCTTATGGTTCCCCATTTGACAATGCTATCGAGATCAGAATTTAATGAACGAGAAAAAGGACATGCATCTAGAAGTTAATATGAGAAGCTAAGAGTACTGTCGTCATCAAAACAATTTAATGGATTAGAAAGAGAGTCGGAGATAACACGGAGCCCTGTGGCATACCAACATTTATGAATTATGAATTTGAGACATAAAACCATCCAATACAAAATGAATTGAGCGGTTCGAAAAGTAGTTTCAAATCCATTATCAATACTAAATGTGCACGCATTTTTGATAAAAGAAACTTCCTAGTCCAAATTTAGGGAACTTTTTAAGAAATATTTAAGATGTGCAAATAAAGCTCTCAACCAAAATTCAGCTTTGTAGGAATTTGTTGGGAGTTCGATTATTTGTTCTCTAATATTCCTTGGCTATTGCCTTACTTCGATTGAGCACTCCCAATGTCTGGCTGCATAAGAGCCTAATCAAAAAATCAGAGACGATGCAGAGCTCGAAAAGTGGCTCCCACGCCATTTGTCTTTGCGTCTGTGCGCCCAAGTCTTCATCATTCTAGAGTCTAAACGCATATACTGATTTGTTTCAGGTTTGGTACAGAACATTTTGGTGCAATTATCTAGAGAATAAATTTGAATTTTTGATACTATCCAATGGTTTTCAAAGTCTTCTCCCAAAAAATTTCGCATAATAGAAATATTTTTTGAAGTTGTTTGAGATATTCCAATATAATCGTTAATGGCTCTACCGATTTTCTTTCGATTTTGCAATTAGGTCCTTCTATACCGTCATATCCTAAATTTAGAGAAAACTCTTCTGACAGGAGAGAAAATGAGAGATGAAAAAGCTATTTATTGGTCATTTTTATAGGCGATACTTAATTTTTTAAAACAACAAAGACTATAAAAAGATTATATCCAGAAGTATTTCTAGCCGATCTTAGATTATAGCGCCACTTAATTATCTAAAAAGCAAAAATACCACACATTATATATAAAATTAAATTAAAACATAACTCATCTAAGAATAAACCACATTTTTCTCTGAAATAAAGAAAAAAATCTGTTTATTTTCCCCACACCCACGACCTTAAAATTGTAAAAACAAAATCATATCAATTAATTCCTTCAACAAATAAATATACAAAAAATGAAAAACAATTTTTTTTAAAAATGTGTATTCTATTTATCAAGCCATGGACATATATCTCCACCTGTAGAGATTGCAAGATACAAAAATATCTTCACACAGAAAACCAAAGGCAACAGGGGCGCATACCTATAAAACAAAAAATGATTCCCACGAAACGATTCAAACGCCAAAGATCCTAATGAGATACTAACTAAAATCGATGGTAATTTATGTGGCAAGTTGACTTTATAAGTGGACTGTTTCTTCGTTTACTTTAGTTGGTGGTTGCACTACCAGCACCAGAGCCACCATTATCATGAGCAGAAGAAGCCGATCAATCTGTATCCGTAAATAGAAAAAACGTGTCCATTATGAGTTTCGTTTAAATTGCGACTCTAAGAGAAGACAAATTATTAGATACAGAAGGTATCTAGTGTTGTGTTGGAGGAGTTGGTTTTCACATCAACTTTAACTCCAAGTGAAAATTATCACGGAAATTCTTTTACACTTTTGTGTGAGTTTAGGTTTTTGTTCAGACTCCGATGTGAGATATGTTTCTCAGAGAACGTGATGTCACTTTTAATGGGCAATTCTAGAATGTTCTTTCATTAGGCTGAATATTTTTTGCCGCCCTCAATTTGTCAATTCAAATTTACCGTGACTCTAAAGTCGAAAAAACAAAAATCCAAATTCAACAATGCTTAAAGTAAGCAGCACTCATTAAATGGATCATTATACTTGGTCGTAAATGGTTATCTAGCAGTTAAATCATATATTCACCACGCAGAACTTTATTCCCAAAATGGCTTAAATACACCCCTCAAAGTATTTAGCCCCAAAAAAAGCACCGAGATTAAACAATTTTCCGCACAATTTACCTCGACATTTGTTTGTTTGTTTCTTTATTTTTTTTTGGTACTTTCACAAAACAAACAGTAGTTACTATTTCAATTTGAAATTCCGTTGAACTTGTGGAAATGGCGACAGTTGACACAAAGATACAACACGCAGGGCATTGCTTTCGAACTTTTAACCTCTCAATCGCGTTTGAGAAGCCCTAGCAACTCCAAACGTTCCCTTGCAAGCATACAAATTTATTCCAGAAATCATTTACGCACGTATTGGGAATGGCCAAGGACTCCCTTAGGTACTACTACTAGAGGGAATGGAAATACAAAAAATATATATTTCCCTCCCTCGCGACCACTTTAAGGCTAGGCAAACAATTTCGAATCAAAAAAAAATCCAACTATTCCGAATAAAAAAAACATTGTTGCGGGGAATTACCTCTTACGATTTTATGTTAGGGTTGGAATAACTGAAGGATCAAGATGCTTTTATAAGGCTTAAGGTAACAGCGGTGATGTTTGAATCTACGAACGTATCTGCGATGCCGATATATAGAGATTCGATTCACTTGGGGAATTGGATTGTGGATATCATCACGTAAACGTGCTTCTTAGATAAAACTATCTTTTGTACTTTTGCCTATGGGATATTAGAGAGCAATAGAAATTGATATTGCCGCCGCTTGGGGTTTCTTTAAGGCTTTAGGGTGAAATCACATTATGAGAAAATACATTATATCACTATTTTATAGGGTCATCTTAAGCTTTGAATGTTTTCATGCATTTCTTTGTCTTTATTTACCATAAACTTGTCGTTATAGAAAAATGAAATATTATTTCATTAGTTTCCTGAACTATTAATATGAATTAGATATTAAAAGGTTTAAATTCAAGAAGAATGGAAGACATTATTGTCTTCTTTTTGGATCACACGCTTCATAAAGGGTTTGTATTGCAAGGGAATATTTCTTGAACTACTTCTGGATTTAAAAATTTACATGCAGATGGTTGGTGTTATCATTGTTCTTGACCCGCACAATTTTGAAAGCTTTGAATTCGAGACCAAGTTGAAAAAATATTAGTTTTATCTACCTAACGTCTTTTTGTTTTCGAATTTGGGCATTTCACTATTTCAATATAATTCATGATGAACTTCTTACTGTTTGTAAAGTTTACATGCAGGTATGTATTTGGTTTTGTCCTTGTTCTTGGACCATTACCATACACTTTGCCAAGACTTTGAATTGTAAACCAAGTTGCAAATTTGATTTCTATTTTCTCAGTAAGGAATTTAATCTTTTCAGTCGGCCCTATCGAGGTAACCGTCGGAGCGGAACTTTCTCCGAAACGCATCCTTCGTCGGAGATTCAATTTCAGTTCGAAATAGTTTTCATCGGAAGAAATTTTACAGAAATCCAGCGACGCATTGCGATGGATATAAATTTCAGATAGAGATGTGCTAATTAACCGATATATCGAAAATGCGATATATTGGAAAACTTAAACTTAAGGATAATATGAATTATAAAAAATTTATTGGCACATAGGGGGCCTAACTTATGCTATGACATTGTTTCTAAAATTATAACAATTGGATATAATAAACATGACTAGTTATTTTAAATAAAAATGGCATGTTTTATCTCTCGGGTTGTTCAGTCCCGGTTGTCCAGTTGGTGGGTTTTTTTTTTTTATGTTTTCAGCCACGGTGGTATGCTGACTCCGCGTCAGGGTAAAATCGAACTGCTTGTTCGTTGTCGGCTGGGATTTTTTCTAACATATCCAAAGCTCTTAGGTATCTAGGCTCTGTATGTCGTTCCTGGGTGGTCATCCTTCTCATCAGCGGGTTTGGATGGTTGGCGGTGCTATGTATAAGCTTCCTTGCCAATTGCACGAGAAACTCGTCCAGTGGCTTGATTTTGGCTTCTTCGTAGACTCTTTCGTTTCTGTAGTGCTTCTTTTGCTGTCGATCGAAGATAAGTCCGGTGCTTATCCTCAGAATTTTCCTTTCGAAGAGTTGGAGCTTCTGCATTGCTGTCTTCGAAATGTTGTACCATGCAGGAAAATTATAGCTTATGTCAGGTCTGATAAGCTGCTGGTATATCAGTCGTTTCACTGGCTGGCTTAGTCTGGTTTTTCTGGCTAGCAATAGGTGCAAGCGGTGAAAGGCGAAGTTCGCCTTCCTTAGTACCTGCCTTAAGTGCGGGTTGAATTTGGACAGCTCGCTGACGTGGACTCCGAGGTATTTAACATTTCTTTTGGCTGCTATCGTCGACTCATCCCAACTAACAATTTCACTTCTATATTCATCTATTTCTTGTACACATTTAAGGGTTGTATAAAACTCCAAAGAGTTAAAAGGGCGACTTTTTTTTAACTCCTATTCCACCTTTATGGAGTAAATTGTGTTACTCCGAAGAACATACTTATCGTTATGTTATAGAGGTAAAATATGCTTTATTGCAGCAATTGCATCGATAGTGGAAATGAAAAGAAGATTTACTGTCACAAGAATAAAATTCTTATAGGAGTATGTGGAAATAAAAACAAATATTTATTTTGTGCTTATTTGATTTCATTTTTATTTTGATGCTTTTCTTGCATGTTTTTCGGCTTTTTCCGCATGATTTCTGTAAAGATCTTAGAGTTGATTATTTTTTATGATTTCATTTTTACTTTTATTTTTAAAATTAATTTAAAAATTACTTACATGTGTAGGCAGAATGTGGGAATTGAACTCGGGTCCTCTCACACCAAATCTCTTGCTCGCTAACCGTGTGTGCTGCAGTTGCAGTAAAAAAAGTCTCGTCAATCAATCGACAATACAAATCACTGTCGCTAAAATAATTCGTAAAAAATAGTTTTTTTCTTAAGAAACATCATGATTCAAGTTTTATATAAAATTTGAATGAAACTTAATATATTTTTTTAAATAAATTGAACTATATTGACTTTTTACTTGCGATATAGGCATATAGCAAGTTATCTATTCGTAAAAATAAGACGATGCTTAATTTTTGGAAAGCTTAAAATTTAAAATTTTATAATACAATCTACAAGATATATGACAAAAATTTTTGAAAATGTCAAGAAATGGTTTTCCAAATTGTATTTTTATCGAAAATTTTTGATAATTTTTGTTCCTTTCGATTAATTTTAACGATCTATAATTCAATAAAAATTTTGAAATTATTAGATATTACTGACTGTGTCTGCCGCATTTAAATATTTTTTCTAATTTTGAATTTCTCACTATCGGCTTGCCGGATTTTAATAATATTTTTTTAGAGAGACTTGATAAAAGGTTAAAAAAAACTTCTATCCAAGAAAAAAATTAAAATATTTTCTTGGTTTGAAAAAATAAAACTTTTTTGATTTGATATCCTTTTTCAGATTCAATTTTGTATCCGTTCAGTAATAAAGATTCAAATTTTGCTTTTCAAATGTTTTTCTAAAAAAATGTTTTAAAAAACTGTTTCAACCATAAACTTTAATTTGTTGAAGTTGTCATTCTTTACATTTAGGCAAGTTTGTTCGACCCAATCCTACTTTTCATTTATAAGGATTTACTCAGATCCCGCATTTTGTTGTTGTAATTAATTCATCCTTATATGTGCAAAAGCACGTGGTGTGCTATGCTTATTGCACAGTTTTATAATAGTACTATAGGAACTATATTGCACTATAAGAGTCCAACAGAAAAATTGATCATGATTATAGAGTCTTGACTTAAACTGTCCAATAATGATTCTATAAAGATAACGAATAATAAATTAAGACTTTTATAGCAGTTTGTTGGGATTACTATAGGAGCATAAACTGTCCTGTGATTATATAGTATCTCTATAGTGTGATTAAAGGAAAATTGAGTCTTTACGCCTATAGAGGTGATAAAAAGTGCTCCAGAGAATGTCTAGGCGATTAATTATATCAAAGTTTACTCCTATAGCTATTTGACTTCCAGCAAGAATGGTTATATGAGCACTTGAGCACTATAGCTACGAATGATTCTTAATTTCAGAAATAGGAAGCAAAATTGTTAGCTGGGATAGGGGAGCTTCAAGGTCAGGTTTCTGCAAGTGGCTGCTGAACGACATCGGTTGCCATTGGTGGAGGGTCTCCTGAAACACACAAGCTCTGATTTGGCAGTGTTTATTCGGATATCCCACTTTCTGTAGTACTCGTAGAGTCTGGAGAGAAGGGCTTCCACTCTTCGAGCTGCAATTTTTGGTGCTATCGATAAGGCGTAGGTCAGCGAGTCGCCAGCAAAAAGCAGGTTCTCCCAATCAGTTGGCACGGGTTGATCAGACGTCATCGGGCTATATAGGAAGGGACTCAGCTTCAGAAGTTATCTGCTCGCTATCTCATGTCACAGTCTATTACACACTTGTCAATAAAAATTCAAAGTTCACAGATGGATAAGTGCTAATGCTAACTCGATACTCTCGTTGTTCGTTGATATTTATGTAAAAATAAAATGACTTAAACGATGTATTGAATAATTGTTACATTTGCTGAATTTTTCTTAACGAATCAAACCGTAGGTGAAGCTGGAGCAGTTTAACTAAGTGCATTATATCTAGAAAGATTTGGAACACTTGATCTGATATGCAGACCCAGGCAAGACATAGCAGGGATCGTAGCTACCTGTAGCGGACACTGGCCAATAGGAGAGCATTCAGCGCAGCTAGGCATTCCTCACAACACTCACTGTCATAGCTGTGGAGACCAGCGGGAAAAAGAAACAGTCCTCCACTTTCTCTGCAAATGCCCTAATCTGTCCAAATTTAGAGCACAATCATTAGGAAGGGCATGTTTGACCATATTGGCGAAGTTTCGGAAATTATGCCCTCTGATTCTTTAGACTGCGAGATAGCGCACTGAAGGCCTTGTCGGAGATTTATGGTACAGGTGGCTGGATCATAACTCAATTCGATTAGCTTCTGCTACGGCATGAGCAAACAAGCTGCTTGGCAAAGTGTGGATGTTTTCCGATGCGTGTGTTGGTCCGACTCATTGAGTGATCCAAATTCAGCTTATGATCATGTCCCTGACAACTTTTTCATAAATTCAAATTTTAACTCTTAGCGAGCCACTTAATAATAATTCTACTCAATCAATATATGTAATTAAAACTTGTACAATAAACATTAATTTACAGATAATCTATTACATTTTCCACTTTGCTTCATTGTCTAGATAAGCATTTTGTTAAAAAAAATGACAATCACTATTCAAAGTGACTTCACTAAATAAATAACTCAAATTGGCGCCCGGGTGAAAACCATATATTCTTTTATTTCCATTTAAAGCAACAAAACAAATAAAGATTTTTTATAATTGCTTCGACTCTAACTTCTGCACAAAGGTATTGAAGCTTTCGAGTTCATTTAGCATTTTTTAACGAGATAGAGATGAGACTCTACTCTCGCCTTCATCCATTTGAATTTTAATTTCAATTTGTTTGAATAATTCTTCTGTTTCTTTTTTAACTTTTATCATCTACCTACTGTTATTTATTCTGGTTCACTATTGACTTCTAGTCTCAATTTATGTTATCAATATCAACTGTCTGTCTAACTTTTTTCCCTAGAATGAGTTTCACAATTTTCAATTAGACAAGGCTCCGAGACATTTTAATGACAGAGACACAATAGCAATGAGCCAAAGAATCACTCAATGGAGGCATATACAAGCGTTTGAACTTTGAATCTATAGATACAGCTATTTTTGTTTTCTTCTTTTAATTTTGAATTCAAGCTACGAAAACGATGAAACATTAGAAATTAAACTAACAAAGCGAAAATCACAAATGTCACAGGTCGAACCTTGACTGTGAGAAGAGTTTTGTCGTTAATGAATGGATTGCCACCCCCTCTGGGAATTGCAGTTGCACGAGTATTATTATAGTAGAACAGTTGAATGAACAAGTGAGTCGGAGTCGCTCCCAAACCATTTGACGATGACAACGATGACTTGCATGACTTGACCGACCAATGGACCGTGTTTGGTTAAGTATATACGATGTTGTTTGCTCCATTTGTCCTAGAACAAAGCTATCTATGAAATATTTATGCAGACGTACTGTTATATTATGGTCTATATAGTCATACAGTAGCACATAACAACTCCTTCGATATCACACAGACTTAGTAATTGATTTAGATTTGTTTTTTTTTTTTTGTCTTTTTTTTCGTTTGCACATCGAATTGACTGAAGCGTATACATTGCTTAGCTTATTTGTGTTATAAATTTATTATTCTCCCTGGTCGATGACATGACACACGTTTGACAGAGTTATAGTCGTGGAGGTAGGGTTACCATTTAAGTTGTGATTTTACATCTGTAAATTCGTTATCCGTAGTGGGACAGCCCCGCCATTTTGAATTGAAGTTTTTTTTACAATATCTCAGCTCCTTGTCACTTACGTGACAAAAATTAAACCAAACTAATAGGAATTGGAATTGTCAGTGTTATTTGTTGCTGACAATTTGTTCGAAATTTGGGATGTAGATCAAGTTTCAAGACTTCAAAGATATTAACTTTAAATAAAAACTCCTTCACTGCAAATCGAAGAAGCTGCTGTTGGGAAATGAATATGTATGTATTTATTTAAAAAAATACTTTTTAACAAAAAGTTGCGTAAAGTTTTTTTTAACAGAACTTTCAAAATTTTAGATGATATAATGTGTTTTTTTTTTTTTAGATGTATACATATTTATTTAAGATGGCACTACAGTCAACATTAAACTAGGGCTTCAGCCAACAAACTTCT
Organism: Philhelius festivus; assembly: GCA_963931855.1. NCBI lineage: Eukaryota > Metazoa > Arthropoda > Insecta > Diptera > Syrphidae > Philhelius > Philhelius festivus. Next base: position 94,438,891 of record OZ007557.1, read on the forward strand.
CAAGTCAGTTCGGTCTTTAGCTAGCTGTCTTCAGCTTAGCACTCTAAGTTTGTTGAGGTCCTCCCCAACTGTGTACCCAATTTAAGTCACAGTCTTCGCCTACTGCCCCGTCCCTCGGTATTAGATTCGAAGACTTTTCGTGACCCAGCCACCTCAGTCATTAGACTTTGATCCGTTCGGGCAAATTGGTGTTGTTTTTCAGGATAACATTTTCTAAAATCTCCATTTAGGCATCTCTCGGAAAATTTTCCTCTCGAAACATTCTTAAGCGCTCTTATCCACCTTTTGACAAGGTAAATTCTTATGTACCGTATTTATTGACCGGGGCGAAAAGTCTTATAAAGGGGCACTTAAGTCGCTCGATAGAGGAGTCTGTTACTTAATTGCCGTCTTAGTTCAAAGAGACATCGATTGACAAGAGTTATTCTTCCTTTGATTTCAGTCTTGGTTTCATTGTTTTAATAAAAATTTGAGCCTAGATAAAACAACTTTAACAACTTCCAATTCGTAGCTGTCTATAGTGACTTTTGGTCCAAAACTTTAGCATTGCGCGTTCTTTCTTGAAGGGGGCATAAACCCGGTGTTGCCCTAATAAAACGCTAAACCCATCTTCTCCTCTTCCTTCTTAATGCGCACAAACGGTCCACTAAGATCAGACTTTGTTCTTCCAATCATATCAATATCGTCTGAGTATCCGAGTAATTGGAAGAAGCTTTGAAAAATTGTGACTCTTCTGTTGACACGGGAGTTTTGTACTATTATCTCCAGAACGATGTTGAAGAAATCACATGATCCTGCATCGGCTAGTCTAAAATCTTTTCCGATCTTGTTGGATCAGCGTGCGTTCTCTATCGTCATCCTGCACAAACGCACAAGTTTTTGCTCTATATACGAGTAGCTTTGAAATCGATGAAAATGTCATAGGTGTCGATTTAAAGTTCCTGGTTTTTTTTTCAAGTTCTGCCGTAATATTTATATTTAGTCAATGGTCAACTTTCCTGATCTGAAGCCACATTAATATGGACCTATCAGGTTTTTTGACGAACGGTTTCAGACGTTGATAAAAAACTACAGAAAAGATCTTGAAGACTATGTTCAGCAGATTGATGCATCTGGTAGTTGGCGCAGTTCATAGTGTTCTTTTAGTTAATATAGTCCTTTCTTAGGGATCGGTCAAACAAACACGAGGTTCCATTAATCGGGTCTTCCAACAATATTTTCTAGGTGAGCTTAACGTATGCTCCTATCCAAGTTATCCCCTGCCACTTCGAACAGTTTGGCAGCGAGAACGGTCAGCACCGGCGGCTTTGTTGGACTTAAGGTGGATTTCAGGTGGACATAATTATTGGTGCCTAAGTCGAATGGAACTGCCTAGAAGCTGAATTTGGTGTTTAGAGCTTTACAGTCTCAAAATGAAATAAATAATATTAGGTTAATTGAAAACATAAGCCATTTAGAGCTAAAAAAAAATTGCAGACATATAGGCGTTACCTAGTTCGATTTAAGCTAAATCTGGAAGTCCAATTTTCGAACACTTTTTCGATCAATTGAATGAAGTACTGTCCTGGCATAAATCTATTTACAGTGAAATGGCAAAATATACTCAGCAAAAATCATCTGTCAGCTGTCAAATTCATTGCTGTCAATTATTAATTCCAAATTTAAATTAATGTCCAAAATTAATTCCACAAACACATGGTAATGTTGGAAGGATGGTAAACTCTGCATGGATAAGTGAGTAAAATGTGGCCATTTCGCTTTTCATATACTAAACGTTTCCACTAAAACCGAAATGAACTAATTTCCAAATTCCTCAAAATAGTGTAGGTATTCATCTCTTTTGACTGTTAATGTTTGTTGTTTTCTATTTAGTTACCACTCACTCACCAATTAGATTGGACTTTTCGTGTTCCAAAGTTCTCTTTAATGAAATGTGATTGTTTTATTTTCACAAAATTTTGTGCAAATTTATTGCTAATTTGTTTTGCAAATGAAATACGATTGCATAGTTTGTGGAATTGAATTAAGAAATGTTCAAATTCCCAAAAACACACTGTGTAACAGTTTTTCCCGGACTAAAACTTTTAATGAAACAAACAAAATTGTCACTTATATGAGTTTCAACCTTATGTTAGACCCCTCACTCATTGTTTTATGGCTTTTTTGGAATATCAATAAATTGTTTATAAATGCTTGTCCATGGCATACAACCTAAAGTTAATTGAAAATTGTTCATTTCGTAAAACATGCTGCCCCGAACAAAATAATGTAATTTAGTTTTCGTGTTGTTTAGTTAGTAAAATGGACAACACAAAAACTGTTGTTTTTTTGTATCGTGTTGTGTCGAAAAAAAAAACAAAAAAAAGGACTTTGGTAAATGGGTGAAAGAGGGAATGTTCAAGTGGTGTTCTTGTAAGTTGGATTATAATGGCATAAATGATTCCCTAAGGTTAATAATAAACGACATAATATATAGGTCGAAAGACCCTAATAATTAACATTAAAATTTTCAGGCACTCGACATGTTGAATAGAATATTTGAATAAAGGTTTGTGTGAGTAAATTTCAAGCCCTTACCACTATTATTTATCATAAAGTAGGAAATGCAAGATTCAAAGAAAACACATATTTTTTTTTTGAGTTTTCCACAACACTAAAACCAATTGGTTCAATTCTTAACTTCAACTTTGTTATTCCTGACATTTGGCCTAATTGGTTTAATTGCTCAGGAAATAATGAAACAGCGAATTTCATTTATTCATTTCCTTTATCATTTATCTTTTACAATAGACTTAATTCTAAAATCAAGCTTTTGTTTTGTAAACATGTAAATATTAAGGTAATATTTTGATTTATTTGGGTTTAATCTCAAGTTATTTGCCTCAGAACAACGCAAAATACTGTCAAGATTATTGCTCAGCTGATAAGCACCATTCTCAATCAACAACTAAGTCGAATATGTGCATCATCCGCGTATAAATCAACAAATTAATTTTGAACTTCTACTTATTCATATTAAAAACACCAACGGCCCAAGAATCGATCCCTGGGGAACTCCAGAAAAAAGTTTCTGAAACCTGGAGGCACGTTTTCCTACCAATATTGCTTATCTTCTTCCAGAAAGGTAAGGCAACATTAACTTGGAAACTTGGAAAACTTTTTTAATAAAAGGAATAATCGATATTGACCTGTATAAAGGGGGGGATAAACTAGGTAATTTTTCAAGTCTGGGGGAAAGAGGTTGTTGTGATGATGGTACTAAAAATGTGTGAGAGAACAGGAAAAAATACACAAGGTTGGTAGAATCAGTTTGATAGAAAATGAAAGTATTGTATCGAAGCCCGTAGATTTGGATTTTATGTTGGCCACTACATCAACTTCTTCAACATTGTTAAACTGAAATTGGTTGTTTAAATCCGTAATGTTTCAAAGTTCCAATGCGGCAATTGGAATAAATAAGTGGTTTGATAATTTGGATTGAACTTTAGCAAATTCAATGTTCAAAATATCAGGGTTTAGCTTTCGGGCTATTTTTCCTTAGACTGACCAAAATGTTTAAAAAGGAAGATCTTTACTCAGGTGATTTGAGTATACTTGGTATTTATCTTCTCTTATTTCAATGCGGACATTATATGGAATAGCTCGAAAATAGTTGAGAAGCTCGGGTAATTGGAAACGTGTCTATTGTTTTGCAAGCCTAGGCTAGTGACTTAATTAATTCCCTAATTTCTTGTTTAAACCACGAATTCTGCTGTTTTTTAACTAATTTTGTTTTTAGTTTCACTTGTTTATGAACAAAGTCTTGGAAGCAGTTTACCCGATATTTTGTTGCTCTCTAACCGTAGGCGCTTATACATCTGTTAACTTGTTATTTGTATTAATAAATGTGTAATAGCAAGTGACATAAGACGACAAGGGGATTTATTTAAAAAAAAAAAATGTTAAAAGAACGGTATAACTTCTGAAAGAACCGTGATAAGACAGGAATTATATTATAAGTCAAAAATATGTTGATTGATAAGAAAAGATATCGAACGGATCTCTATCCGTGTGTCAGCTAATATGTGTGTTAAAGATCGGATGGTGTTTTTTATTAACACGACTGGAAGTTTACTACCATTTTCTGTTGAGAAAACTTTCTATTTTAGGATAGATTAGAAATCACTGTTGATGAAAAATCTGCGATTTTTAACGGACGTACAGTTAATTAAATTTTTCATCAACAGCATTAATATTAAATAAATAGAATCATTAGAATTTTCGAAACGTATCCGAAGAAAAACAATACAAAATTTGCGTACCGGGTGGTCTAAAGAATCAAAAATCCAAAGTGTTTCCATTATTTTGTTTTTGATTTCTAACAGCAATATAAACAAACAAGGCTTCAAAAACAGCAGACTAAACAATTTTCAATAACTCGTTTGATTTATGCATAGATGCAGTCAAACTTCGATAACTCGAACTGCTTTTATCTACAAAAAAAAAGTTCGACTTACATACCTCGTCAAGCCATAAGTGACACGATTTCAAGGGCACATTGCTCATAACTCTGAGTAGGAATAATAATGTTAATAATTTTTCGAAATAGTAATATCAGTTTTAAAGTTCTATCCAGTAAATGACGACAAGTTTGGACAGTTCCTTTCCTACTCAAAGATGTGACTTATACTCGAGTTTGGAGCGTATGAACGCCTTATAAATTGTAAGCAGATCAGAGGGGTGAAAAGTTTCTTCCAGCGATAGAAAACCATTAAGCATTTAGCAGCGTTTTTGGCGATCTCGAGAATGCATTGGTCATTCCAACGAAGATCGTCGTTGACGCATATACCTAGTATTGGTAGCTCTTCGGTTTTTTCGATGAAAGTGCCGTTCAAGGACAATAAGAGGTAAATTTCGATTCAACGACAACAGATATCATTGAGTCTTAGAAGCACTAAACTCTACTCCATTTTGTATACCCCATTTAACAATTCTATTAAGATCGTCAATTAATGCGCTTGACAACGGATAACGTTGCAATTCCACTTCTTCCGAAGAAGATTGACGTAAATTTGAGAACGAGTATGAAAAGCAGAGGATCAAGTCGACAGCAAAACAATAGACTAGAAGTTTCAAACAAGAGATAATTTTTAGAAATGAAGAAGAGAGTCGTAGACAAAACGGAGCCCTGGGGAACACCAGAATTATCGGGTTTTTGTTGTAGATGGGCGTTGAAACTGAAAATGGTGATGAATTTTTTACGTTCTTCTACTGCCTTTGGGACATTGCAGAATTGTTTGCCTTAATTTCTGTTTATATAAGAATTTGGTACTTTTTATAACAGCTTCGCAATGGTTTCTGATTTGTTTATGCGTTTTCCTCAGTAGGCTTTGTACGAGTAGGAGCGGAAATTTACTTAACTCAACTTCTTTATAGCTTGTATCGAACCAAGACTTTTCTTATGGTTTTATACTCTTAATTCTGTTAGGAATAAAATATCGCATCCGAAGAAAAAACACTTCTGTGAACTTATCGGCACTGGTATCAACACCACTATCAAGGAGACATATGATCTACATATGAGTCCCAGTGGTAACACTGACACTAACTCTACACTTGTTTGAATTCTCTGTTTTTCTCTTCACTCTTTGCTTTTGCTCACACCCAGTTCCACTCCTCTATTTGTATTCTACATAGATGTGTCTCGTTAATGCCAGAACCGATTTTGTTGAAATTTTATGAATCAGTATTTTCTAGTTGTCTAATTAATATTTAATTTCAATTTTTCTAGTCTAAATAAATTTGTAAAATTTAAATTTTGCGATTAATTTAATTTTGTTCTGTTTTGTCGTTGGCCTTTGTTCTCCTAAAAAATTAACTCCAATGATTTCTTTATCTTAGCAAAAGAATCTGGGTAAACATTTTATTAAAAAAAAAATATAATACCATTAATCAAAGTTAAAAACAATCTCCATTTACTATGGCAAATTTGTTGTAAATATCATGCCCCAATTATTTTTCTGCGTTACTGCTGCATGGCTATTTCGTTACAGTGAATGGCCAGTGGGGATGATGATGGTTACTCGGTTGGCGATAATTATCATGGAGGACAAACAATAAAAACCTTGAATTGAAAACAATAGAAAAATGGAAACAATTATTCCATATCTTTCTAATTGTTTTGTTTTTAATTATTCAAATCTTTTAATTTGTTGTATTTTGATGGAATTCAAATAAATGAGAAGTTATTTGATTAGGGTTTCTTTTTTTTTGCTAATGGATTCTTATCAATCAAAAAAAAATCGGAAAATTTCCAAGAGCAATATTTTATTTAAATTTAAAGCTAACAAAAAAATTATCCGAACACGAAAAATAAAGCATTAACATTTTATCGCTTAACTCTCACGATAAATTCAAATTCACCACTGATTGTGTAAATAAAATATTTTTCTTATCAATTTTGGTAACCTTTTAAGGAAATTTATTAAAAAAAAAAAACGCTTGAGAAAAAAAGTTAAAGTTTATGGTGGGATAGGTTGAATTCAAGTTAAGAAATCCACATAAGAGATTTTTTAAATTGTGTTGTTCATCATACACTTGGTTCTTTTATAAAGGGATTTTCAAAAAGAGAGCTCATAGAAATGGAATATACTCGTACAAGCTGTGTGTGAGGTATTAAGAAAATTCTTTTCTTATATGTTAGACCCATGCATGCTATTATGTATGCAATTTGGAATCGTTTAAATGCCCGCCTAGGCTACATATGGTGAGACGGGTCCGAGTAGTACAATTTTCAATCACTCTTCCGCATAGATCTGGCTGAATTTGTGCGATGGGTCTGTGTTATGTTAACCTTAAGGGCATCAGTCGATTGTGGTTTATTCGCATTGACCTGCGACTTCAGGAAACCCCAAAAGAAAAATTCTAGCGGGGTCAAATCGCATGACTTAGTGGACAATTCACGTCACCTCTGCAAGAGATAACCTTACCTTAATCATTCATACATAATGTCAATCATGGCATCCGCCGTGGCATCCGTAGTGCCGTCCTGTTAGAACATCATATCGTCTAGGTTCACATGGTTAAATTTGGACCCTAAGAAATTTGTTATCATAATTCTATAGCGCTCGCTATTGACGGTGACCGCCTCACCAACATCGAAAAAGTACGGACCAATAACGCCATCAGCCCAAAATCTACAGCAAATGGGAACTTTTGGATGACGCCTTGTGAGCCTCATGTGGGTTCCTGTCGTCCCATATACGGCAATTTTGCTTATTAATCCAATCCAATTCATCCAAAAAAATGCGCCTCGTCGCTAAAGATGATTTTTCGGGTCTTCTTACAAATACTCCGAAGACCAGTCAGCAAAAAAAGACGGCACTGTATATGCTATATAATCATTAACTTTGAGCTTCTGGGTTAGTAGAATCTTATACAGGATCTAGACCAAGTTGAAGTCTGCGAAAGGCCGAGTTCTTGTGCAAGACGAGTGCCTTGTGTTCTGCTGTATACTTACACAAACCGCGGCGATTTTCTGAGCCAATCTTGTTGGCTGATTGATAACCGAACCGTCGCGTCGTCTAAAATTTGGCCACCTAACGTTGAAGAGTCGAATGTGAAGGGCCACCACATCTACCGTAAAATGGGCGCAACGTTTGCACTGAGGAACATAATATACATAGTTATATTATTTGGATCGTGAAACTTGCACACGTTGGCATCATTAACTGAATAATAAACAACATTTTTCCCAATAACAACATGGCCATCACAGGACACCAAAATCTACCCGCGCCAATTGCAAAGCCCTTTGTTTAAACGAAATGAGCCTTTTTTAGTATTTTTTTTAAATAAAACTTTAATCACAACTTCACGTTTTTATTATCGTCATAGTAGCGAAAAGATTACAAAACGATGATTTAGGACTTTAGATTTTTTGTTTAGTTTTTAATATTCTAGTTATTTTTTTTTTTCCAAAAACGTAGCTTACGTGAAAACATCTGTCCCATCGGTCGCATTCTCGTTTGGTGAATTCGGTCTATTTGTCTTACTTATCAAGTATGCATCGGGCTGGAAACTAAACTGATAAACTGAGTACCCTAGAAATTGACAATTTCGAATTTTCGACTTAGCGAATGTTCTTCGTATTAATTTTCTCAAAAATGACTCAAAAGATTTTGATTAAACTTCGTACATGTCTCATGGCTGAGGCAGATACAATAAATCTATCTATGTACCTTCCAGGTTTTTGACAAATAATTCGCATACCGGAAATGTGGCTTGGACGATTTTTTTTAAAAATAGTTTGTTCTGAGTTAATGGCTTAACCGATTTTGTACCAATTGTGCGAACAAATACTTCTAAGTATAGTTCAAATAATATTGCACTACAAAATTTAATAAGCAATTCACAATAAACTTAAGCACTTCAGTCTTATCTCTAAGCGTAGAGGCTTTCGGCTTAAAGCCAGCTTGACTTGATTTGAATTGACCTTTACTTTTTCTAAAGCCTCCGGGTGTTATTTCGATGGCAAGATTCTTTGATCTGGAAAATCTTAATCTGGAAAAGCTGCACGATCTTCTTCCTTTCTCTTCGTCTAGCTCGATGAACTCTACTCTGCCTCATTGATTAATGACGTCTGTAGATCGTATTATGCTTAGTGGAGATTTTCTCGCTCTCTGTAAGCTCGAATATATTCTTCGGGAAGATTGGCAAATTCTATTTAGATTTACGTGCATTCGAACATATTTTAAGACAACGTTCTTCCGTCTATATTTAACAAATCTAAAATAAAATAAGAGTTGTTGAAAGCTGTGCTATTTGAAATATAATTATATAATTTATTCCTATTAATCAGTTTTGAAATTTTGTAACTTAACAGTTAAACCATATTCTCAACCAAATATTTAATAATAATTTGTATTTCTTTCTTTCTTTCAGGTAAGTGCCAATGTGTTTTTCTTACTTAACCTTATTCATCTCTCTACAAGATCTGCGGTATGGTGAGCTTTCGTAAAAGAAAAATATAGATAGTTTTCTTCTACAGCAAAAATAGACCTTGAACTTATTAACCCTGATGACTAAATAAATGCAAAGTGGGATTTCCATCCCAAGGCGTAAGCAATTCCACAAAAAAACAAAACTGTTAACTTGTCTTAGAGCCTCAAACAATATCGCCAGATTTGCTCTCTTCATAATGCAACCCATCAGCAATGAAGAAAAAACACACAGATTCGAACATTAACTATAATTATGTAAACATCTTCCAATGAGCTGAAGTTGATGAACTTCAACAGTTTTAATAATTAATTAACATAAAAAAGAAAAACCTTGACGTATAAAGTGGGTGAAAAGTTGTGAACAGCTCGAAACAGCTAAGTATGTATATCTAGGAAATCGAAAGGTTATTTATGAATTTTTCATTCAAATCGATACATCATTGTAAAGATGGTGTATTGGTCATTTGTTTTATATCATCCTCTTGTTCATGACCAGAATTGAATAATGTCTTCATTTATGCTTTTATCTCATAAATAAGATATAACGGTGTTTTGTTTTTATAGAGGTGGGTCATGCATTAATGCATGACATTAAGCAACAACACCTAACGTGTCTCCGTGCTACAGGGTCGGGGAGTTATTAAATGCAAAGTGTGGTGAGCTCACAGGCATTTAGGGATTTTGGGGCGCCAAGTAGGCAGCCAAAATCATACGTTAACCAGTCTTCGATGAAACCAGTTGGAAAATCCATGACCTGAAATGAACATGCCGATTTCAAATAGTTTTCCAACTAATCACATTATATGCTGCTTGCCGGTTTTTACGAGTAATATGGTTACTGTTTCACCGTAACATAATAGTGTAACAAATACGTTACAATCTATTTAGAAAATATTTGAGAAAATTTGTTTACAACTGTTAAACCACTCAATTTACCAAATTTTGAACGTTTTCACAATTACGCTTGAAGTAAAGCAAAAACTAAACTGCAAATCGATCTAAAAAAAGTCTCACTTGATATTGGTTTCTAACTTATTATATAAAACAGTCCACTCATATTCGAAAGGGCGGAGCTAAGGCGTAACACACTTATTTGTTGTTAAAGACGTTTTTTCATTTGCTCTACAATATGTGTTTAATTTAATTTTCAGATTAATTTTCGACAATAGTGACTTGTGACGTTTAAACGTCAAAAATTAACGTACATATACGTTTATGTATTAAATTTAATTTCCAACACAAAGACCGATATAATTTTAGAAAGCGTGTGCTTTCCAAAGTCTACATAAATATATTTGATGCAAGAAAAAACGAGCTTTTGCAAACTAATTTTACTCCAGGGCGCTATCAAAGGTCGGTACGTCCCTGAACATCAACAGGGACAGGTTAACAACAGTTGAAGCTGCTGCATTTTTTCTATTTGAAAACATGTACACTGACAGATAACTTTACAACTAATTGGCGTATTTACATAAAAACTATTTTCATCTAATTGCAATTGTTGGGATGACGCCTTTACAGATGTACGCCGGTTTTTCTTTTTTTTTTTTATTATTGTTTTTTTTTTTTTTGCAATACATATAGCTATGGTAGCGCGCTTTATTGTCTTGGTTCTTGACGTAAATCCCAGATGCTCGAAGATTTAAATAACTCTTTTTGTTTGATTTAATTGTTTATTTTTGATTTTGTGTTTTTTTTTTGTATCTTCTTGTTTTTGCAGGTGATAAGCATTTCCTGAATGAAATGTTAATTGACGTTGGTTTTAGTAAAGAAACATTGTGGAAAACTACGTTGTTATAATAGGAAATTTAATTTACGGCTTCTCTTCGGTGCAGTTCATGTTTTCTTTGAGAATTCAACGGTCGATCTTAGAGTTGTCATGAGGATAGTGACAGATTTACACGTAATTGTCATAATTTGACATTTTTCACTTCATCGTGTATATTATCTTAACGCTTTAAAGATGGTTATGATTAAAAAAAAATACAATTACATGCTCGCAATCATTTGCTTTGAAATCAAGATTCAAAGGATCTTTGAGTATATTACTATTTTACTTACAGAAGATCTCTTGAGTGAAAAGAGTTGTATATCGATACCTTAATGCACACATGTGCTATGTCCATTTTTTGCTGTTTTGAGATATTGGTACCAATGGAAAGGTGAGAAGCAGTACTTTCATATTCACTCAAGTTCTATGTCCAAATAAACTCTAAAATTGCTTAAATTTGCAAAAAAGACGAATGTTCTATGTCCCCTATATTGAGTTATTGGAAAAGCACAATTGTTCTTTGTCCAACATTTTGTGCTATGTCCGCATTATATGTTTCGTATTATAGGCTACGTCTGGACATAGCACTTTTGTGCACTTTATTTTTGGAATCGGAAAAGGCGATGTATGACAATAATCGATTGAATCCTTTTGTTGAGCTCCAAACTTCTTTCGTAAAAGAATTCATATCTTAAAATTTAACTTTAAATTGTATAATGAGCACCTATTTGTATGCTGATACTTGTGGGAGACAGAACCGAAATCAAAATGTCCTCGCTACAATGTTTTATGCTGTGAATAGCGCAGGTAGTAATCTGCAAAATCTTGATTTAAAATTCATGGAAAGTGAACATAGTTATCTCGAAGCGGATAGAATTCATATTCATGCAATAATAGAAAGAGCTCGGAAGTCAAAACAGTTGAACTCCCCTATGGAGTACAAATTGTTAATCGAAATGAGCAGGAAAAGATCATTTCAATACACTGTTAGTCATCTAACGTACAGTTAATTTATTGGTCCTTGATCTTTAAATAACATTAAAGTGACGAATAAGAACAAGTCAGCAACTGGAGAAAGAATAAATTATGCATGTACTAGGGGGATTTTGACTACGAGTACCTTTATTATATTTGAGAACAGTATGAGCGTTTAGGAAAGTTGAAGAGGATTTAAAAGGAGATACCGATGCACATACACATTAGTCTTGAATGTCTGAATATTGCAATGGGAAGGAAATATTGGACCGAGTAAAGCATTCCACATTCGCTTAGTGCTGAATTAAACAATACGTCTGAATTTGGGCCCAAGTACAAACTGATGGACATTCCCTGGAAGCCCGAGTATTACGGTTAAATTTTTTGGGGGGAGGAAGCAAAATAAGCTTTTTCACTAGCACAATGTTTTTAAAAGTAACGGTAAAATAGTGAAAGACAGGAAACATTGCGCCTGTGCTCGAGCTATTCAAATGTTTCTGTTATACTTCTACCACCTTTAATTTTCAAGCTTTTATCGGATTGTGGGTTATTGGTGCACCTACCCAAATATGAAAATTATATCCAAGCCTTGGACGAATATAGGTTTTATAAAGCCAAATCAAAAGAGGTGAAATACTTGTTGCATCGTCAAAAGAAACCTAACAATGTTGAGGAAGAATTTCAATTTTTAGATATTAACCCTTCTGATAAAAATTGGGATAAAATTACTCCTAAAAGTAAATACAAAAATTATTAAATTAAATTAAATTATTTTTTTTTATTAAATAATAATAATATACATAGTTTTTATTTCATTATAACACGTTTTGGTAAAAAAGTAATGTCTTCAGCATAATAATTTAAGAAATAAATTGTGTTCTATGTCCTATTTTGATAACTGATATCAAGCATAAAAGTGCTATGTCCTTACATATTTTATTTTATCATGAATAAAATGGAAAACTGTTGAAGAATTATATATTTTTGGTCATTATAGTTTTAAAAAGGTATCAGGCCATAACATATTTAAATATCAATGCTAAATGAGCTCCATTAGTAGAGTTATGCACGTATCAAAACTTTAACTTGAGTTTGCCAAAAACAGCAAAAATGGACATAGCACATGTGTGCATTAAGGTATCGATATGTACATACTTCATTTCTTTTAACATCATCACGTGTAAACCTCGACACTTCTATTCCAATATTTCACGACTATTTTGAAACTTGAAAAAAGTTGTATATTTTAATAAAGAGTTTAGACATGGAAGTTATGAATTGATTGCAATATTCGATCGTGACAGATTTCACTCATTGGTTGTTTTGACAAACTTTTCTATGACATTTTTACAGCTAAATTAAAAGAATTAGTCTTGGGTAATTGGAATACATATACATATATGGTGTCCAAAAATGCCCAACATTTTCGAACCGTCACCGCAAAAATCTCACGGTTGTGGTTTTTCATAATAATTTGTATGCGTTCTGCACCCTTGCAATTCTACATGACTAAACTGTAATGTTCAAATATGACACCAGTCAGTCAACAACGCTGTACGATCGACACAAAAAAAATGGCTATCTTAATGACGGTGTTCACATTGGACTCACTCCGCCGACTTATTTTGACGTCTCTGTGTTTTTTCTCATTTGCACTTCATGGTAAGAAAGACGAGAAAGTGAGGTAGGATTTTTAAAACAAATTAAAAAATAATGGATTCATTTGACGCCTCTGTATTTTTTCTCATTCGCACTTCATGGTAAGAAAGTGAGCCAGAATTTTTAAAACAAATTGAAAATTAATGGTCAACAACATTGTTAATTTATTTATTATTGGTTTGTGTTTTGAGTTGAAATTCATTTTAAATATTATTAAATTTTGTAAAAATTGTCAATTATGACAACTAAAAGACATCAAAGTGAATCTGAAGTGTTCACACTACTTTTGTGCCTGAACACGACAGGTTGGCCTTACGTCAAAATAAATCGGTTGAGTAAGTCCAATGTAGTACCCCTTGGCATAATGGTTAGTGCGTTGGACTGTCATGCGGAAGGTCTCGAGTTCGATTCTCAGCCGCTGCAAAGTTTTTTTCAGGGGTGTACTGCCTCTTGCGAGAAATTGACAAATTCTCCAAGAGTATCTCTTGTCATGGAAAGTGCTGCTCATTAGCCGTTCGGAATCGGCAGAAAATTGTAGGTCCCCTCCGTCCCTGGTAACACGCACACAGGAAAGGTTGAGAGTTGTAAGTCACTAGGTCCTGGTTCACTCCGAGCTGTTGCACCACCAAATTTAATTTAATTTTTTAAGTCCAATGTGAGCAATGTCCATGGGACATTCAATATACTATAGCTCCAGAATCTTCTTGTATACGTTGTGCATCCGTGTAATTCTACGTTGTAAGTCGTATAACAGATTCACATAATTTAAATAAAAGATTTTATTTAAATACTATAGCAACTTAACTTAAATTAAAGGTTTATATAAAGTTCAATTTGGTAATTTGTGATAAGACGACTGCCGCACACGAAAGCTTGTTTTCAACTAACTCGTACGAATATATAATTATGTAGCTTACATTAAATCTTCTTCTTATTCTTTCGTTTGTGGTCAGTACTAAAATCAGTGGCGTAGGGAGTTTTAATACAAAATTCAGTTGAGTGAAATGGTCACTACATTACCCCCCTTCCAGCCGAAGGCGATACAAATTTTAATTGGAATGCAAAGAAAAAAAAAAATGATTTCGTATTTATTTACATATAAGTTTTGACAATTTATTTTTAAGAACCAGTCGCAAATGTGACTTGTTTTGCAATTTTTCTTTTATGCGATGAATCGATTACAAACGCGGGCTTTAGACGGTCCAGGGATACGGAGACATTTTTACCTTTTACTTGCAAGATATAAAATTTTCTAAGTCTTTTTATAACTTTATAGGGTCCCTCATAGGGAGGTTTTAAACCTGCCTTATTGGGTGGTGCGCGGACAAAAACTTGATCGCACTCTGATAGATGCTTTGGAATATAAACATGAGAGTCTTCATGGCGAGTATCCTTAGCACGTAATGCATTCATGCTATCTTTAAGTTTGGCTATTAAATTGGGTAGATCTTCTTCACCAAAAGATTCACCTGAAGATTGTGAAGCAAAAAAATCTGATGGCAGTCGTAAGGTTTGCCCATAAACCATCTCGGCTGGTGAGCAGTTGATATCTTTTTTTAATGCCGTTCTGATTCCCAAAAGAACGATAGGCAGATCTTCACTCCAATGTGTAGTATTTTCCCTGCATTTCATGGCTGATTTAAGTACTCGGTGAAACCTTTCTACTAAACCATTGGCCTGTGGATGGTAAGCGGTGGTTCGTATTCTATGAGATCCTAACAGTTTTGAAAGCTCGAAAAACAGTTTCGATTCAAACTGCCCGCCTTGATCTGTGGTGATTCGCAGTGGGACACCAAATCGACTAATATATTCGGCCACGAAAACTTTGGCAATTGTTTCAGTACACATGTCTTTAAGAGGGTAAGCCTCTGGCCAGCGAGTATATCTATCTACTATGGTTAAAATATAACGATTCCCGTTCGATATATCTAGAGGCCCTACCAAATCCATGTGGACATGCTCGAAACGATCGGTGGGAGCTTTAAAGTTACCTAGACGTGTTTTGGTGTGTCTATGAATCTTTGAGCGCTGACATTGAATGCAAGATTGGACATAGGTCTTGATCTCGGAATTCATCATTCGGCCAAAAATATCTATCTGTAAGTAATTTTCTTGAACCTCGGATTCCAGGGTGTGAAAGAGAGTGCAAACTAGAGAAAACTGCATGCCTTAAACATTTCGGTATGTATGGCCTATTTCCTTTGGTAGATGTTTCACACCATATGGGACGGATAAATAATGGGAATGCAATTTTCGCGAGCTTAAATGAAGACTTAGTTTTAAGCGTTAAAAGGTGTTTCAACTCTTCATCACATTCCTGAGCGTTAATAACATTTTCGGGTGAAAACACTTGCAAATTATCAGAAGAATTACTGGTAATGGCGTTTTCTTCAGGTCGCGACAGAAAATCAGCAATCTTGTTGTCTTTACCTTTGATATGTCGTATATCATTTGTATACTGAGCTACCCATTCTAAATGCCTAGTTTGTCTTGGGCTTCTTGTTGCTTTGGTAAATAAAGCTGTAGTGAGAGGCTTATGGTCTGTGTACACAACAAATGTTCTGCCCTCCAAGAAGTAATTAAAATGTCGTATTGACAGATAGATAGCCAAAAGTTCTCGATCAAAAGCTGAAAACTTAACTTCAGATATACTAAGCTTCTTCGAATAAAAACCTAGAGGTTTCCATTCCTTGTCGATGAACTGCTCTAGCACGGACCCAACCGCAAAGTTAGATGCATCTACTGTGAGTCGCGTAGGTGAATTTTCGCTCGGATGCACTAGTAAAGTTGCTTCAGACAAGGCTGTTTTGATTTTTGAAAAAACATTTGAACACTCTATTGGCCAAACATTGGCTTTTTTGCTCTTACTGTTGCTAAGAAATTTAATTTGCTCATAAATTGGGGTTAAAAGTTCAGCAAGCTTAGGGATGAATCGATGGTAGAAGTTTACCATTCCAACGAAACGTTGGATTTGTTTCAAAGTCGTTGGGTGGGGGAAATTTTGAATTGCTTTTACCCGCTCATCTGAAGGTAAGATTCCCGTTTCACTTATTTTATGCCCCAAGAAATCTAAACATTGCTTCCCAAACTCGCATTTACCTAATTTAATGGTTAAACCATGCTCTGACAAACGCTCAAATAAGATTCTTAAATGTTTTAAATGTTCATCTTTGCTTGGACTCGCTATGAGTATATCATCGATATACACGTAACAAAAATCCAGACCTCTTGTAACCTCGTTCATGAGCCTTTGAAAAGTTTGGGCTGCATTTCGCAGGCCATAAGGCATTCGCGTGAATTCCCACATTCCGAAAGGGGTTGTTATTGCGGTCTTAAATATGTCTTCCTGCGCGACAGGAATTTGGTTATAAGCCCGTATTAGATCTATTTTAGAGAATACTTTACAACCTAGTGCATTTTGAGAGAAGCTGTGAAGATGCGGAATGGGGTATCTGTTTGGCACAGTAACACAGTTTAAACCTCTATAGTCCCCGCAAGGACGCCAGTCATATGGTTCTTTCTTGGGCACCATATGTAGGGGGGAACAGGTGGGCGATGAAGAAGGCCGACAGATACCTAGCTTTTGCATGTGCTCGAATTCAGCCTTAGCAGTTTTATATTTTGAACTATCTAAGCGTCTTGGTGTCGAAACTGGTAAATGCCCGGAGGTTACGATATAGTGAACAACTTTATGTTTGACTGGCATGGTGTAATCTGAAGGGATCGTTAGTGAAGGGAATTGTCTTAGTAAATTTCCGTATTCATTATCGACGATGGAAAGGCGAGGTGATTCAAAATCCGATTTATTTAAGGCTATGCTTGCACAGGTGGATAGATTGGTTAAACGGTCAGTGAGTCGATGGTGTTTAATATCCACCAGTAAATTAAAATAGCCTAAAAAGTCTGCACCTATAATTGGTCTAGTGACTGCAGCTAGCGTAAATGGAAAAGAAAACTCGCGTCGAAGGCCTAAGTCTAGATGTAGTAACTTCGAACCGTATGTTTTTATTTGAGATCCATTTGCCGCTGTAAGATATTCTTCCGAAAGGGAATTTGTTTGGTTTGTGTAGAGACTATGTGGTAAAACTGAAATTTCAGCCCCAGTATCAATAAGAAAATCTAATCTATTAATTTTACATCGAACGAAAAGTCGGCGAAAGTTTGTATGCCGAGTGTCCGCCGTGGATACACCCGGCCAATCTAGTTTTTTGTGTTATTGTTTTTCATTTTGAAATAGCATGGTGTATTGCAATTTCTTGCTCTCTCGCCATGGACTCGATGAAACCAACATATTCTTTGATTGCTTCCGCTATTGCTTCGATTTTCTCTTTTGAAATTTTTAAAACTAACGGAACGATGTGGCGAACGGCCTCTGTCTCGGAAAGATAACTTTTTGATAGACGATCTGAGATCATTTATTTCTTTCATTAACCTTTCTTCAATATTAGAAGAAAGGCTCCCTGATGCAGACTGCTGTATTGAACTAACACCTACCGTTTGTGTTGTTTCCCAAATTTTATCAGCTAAGTCTAATCTACTTTGAAATGGTTGCCCTATTGTCACCGCTAAAGGGATACTTATTTGCGTGGGAAGTTTTCTTTCCCAGAGAGACTTTATTAAATCCTCACATAAGGTGGAAATGTTTCCGGCCGTGGTTGTCATATGACGGTATAAATCTGATGGCTTGCGGTCACCTAAATTTTCCGCTGATAACAGTTGCTCTAAACGGCGTTGTTCAGACAGACTATGGCGTTTTATTAAAATGTCTTTCAAATTTTTGTATTTGTTATCTTCAGGAGGATTATTCAACACGTCTATTATATTATTTATTGCATCGACTGGGAGTGAGGCTAATACGTATGTATATTTAGTGTCATCTTTAGTAATCTTTCTCGTTGCGAACTGTGCTTCAACAGCAATAAACCATGCTGCTGGTGCTTTCTCCCAAAAAGTCGGGAGTTTTATAGATGACATTTCAAAAGAGTTATAAACTTGTTCAATATTAGGAAACTGTGTCTCAGAATTTGAAGTCTGAGGTGCGTTACCTTCTTGGTTTTTATCGTCTTCCTCTACCCCCATATTCAAGAAAAATAATTTTTGATAAAAAGAAAGAAGATGAAATTAAAGATAATTCACGATTAAGAATTAAAACAAAATGTTTTTACTGTATAACTCTATTCCACATGCTATCGTGTTTGGCTTACAGGCGGATAAAAGAAATAAAAATAAAGATGAAGAATTATTTAAATCAAGAATTATGTAAAAAAAAAAGGAAAAGGAAAAACAAAAATAGTAAAAATAATAATAAAAATATAAATAATTTTAACAAAAAGTACAAAAATGCATGCAATTTTTTTAGTTACTTCTTTTAGGGTTTTTGTTTTTTTTTTTTTTTTTTTTTTTTATGTTATTAAAAAATGTTTATAATAAGTAGTTTGTGTAATTTGTAGTATTTTGTTAATAATAATTAATTTTTATCTATCTTCATTGGAGTTGAAAACTTGCTGCGTGGTCAAAAATCAAAAAAGCTATTCCAGTAAATGCTGCTGCTTTGCATAAAGCTTAATATTTGATCAGTCAATGATGAACGGTGTCAAATAAATTTCAATTACTGCTTCCGTTTTTTTTTTTTTTTTTTTTAAATAGAACAAAATGATGTCGAAATTATGATGAACGGTGTAACAATATGGTGTGATGTTAGAAAACGGGATACCAAGTGAGTTTATGTACATGTGTATGTAGAAATAGAAAATGTCACTCTCGCGGTTCTTTATTGGGAACGATGTTTTACATAAGTTTGCTTATATGCATTACGTACATAAAATAAAAGATGTTCTTTATTTTGAACTGTACTTTAAATCACTTGTATTTAGATATGTATATGATTGTATGTATTCAGTATATGGAACTGAAGCGGTTCTTTATATACAATTAACAAGCGCTGATCATGAATATCGTGTTATTTGGCAAAATCGACAACTTATGGGTATTACACTATGATCGATGTAATTAATGTATGTTTTAATTTTTTTTTGTTTTTTTTTTTTTGTATTTGAATTTTGCGTTTTTTAATATGCGTTCAATTAGGGGTCACCAATATGTAAGTCGTATTAAAACAGATTCACATAATTTAAATAAAAGATTTTATTTAAATACTATAGCAACTTAACTTAAATTAAAGGTTTATATAAAGTTCAATTTGGTAATTTGTGATAAGACGACTGCCGCACACGAAAGCTTGTTTTCAACTAACTCGTACGAATATATAATTATGTAGCTTACATTAAATCTTCTTCTTATTCTTTCGTTTGTGGTCAGTACTAAAATCAGTGGCGTAGGGAGTTTTAATACAAAATTCAGTTGAGTGAAATGGTCACTACAACGTCACTAACATGCATTGTTCACAAATGACACCAGTCAAACAACAATACTGTACGACCGACACAAAAATATATGGTGAAATGGGACAACCCATATAACAGCGCCACAATCTTCTTCTGTTTTTTTTTTAATTCTTAAATGATAAGTTTAAGGAATACCCCTAACGGACCATAATGTCTAACAAATAGGATGTCGTAAACTTTGACAGTTTATGAGTATTTTACGCCGCGTGGTTGGCTCAATACTTTATTCTAAAGAGATATACAAAATCAAATGCTAAAGGTAATAATTAACTGTGGTAAAATTAGCCAAAAGTCATTAAATTAAAAACAAAAATGGTAAGATTTGTTTTAAGCTTTCATAAATTCTAAGAATAACTTCATCCTTCGGCATTCTACGTCGGTACTTTTTTTTTACAAGCAGAAAGAAATCAACGATATCGTCACCTGTCAATACAAAATTTAAACTTCAATAAACTCCAATCTGGTTCTGACGTCTGTTGTGTCAAATATAAACACACACAACAATAACCTTATGTGAAGCTTTATTTTTGTTTTGATCTCGTAGTATGTTTTAGTGCCCATTTATAGAATCATGACTCATCGAGCAATATACACATTTATGTATCTTTCACAATCGTGATCAAAAATTAATAATAAAAAAAAATATACATCGATGCAATTAGAACTGATCTATAAAATGTGTGTCAAGGAAGTGCGAGAAAAATTGAACGTTCTCGGTCCATTAACCCAAAAAGCTTTCGAATTCAATTCGCGCATATCGATGGGCGTCATTACATCTCGCACTATGCGCACACATCTTACGTTACCCGCGTGCCGCAAATCATAATCGACACATTGAGCGTCCGCGTTACGCCATCATCTTGTGCCCTCTGCATTGTCGGTGTCGCCGCATTGACGGTCTATGATTTTTCGAAAGATATAGAAGATTAACTCAAAAATAGAAGAGAGTTAATCTGTTTTTAAGTTGACGCATCGTTGACGCCATGTTGCGTTATTGCATTAAAAAATAAAATAAAAAGCAAACCGTATGTATATGCTGTTCGCCTACGTGCTCTGATTAACTTTGAATTCTGCCACCGCGCGTCGCACTGGCTACTGCCGTTCACATGCATCAGCCGTTATTCTCTTCATAATTGCAATATGGCGGCGGCGCGCGGATCACTGTAAATCATTGACCATCATCAGTGATAGATATTGTGTTGGGGCCTTAATGGTTAAAATTGCAGTTTATCAAATGACTAGCTAAGAGCACGAGGCAATTACTTCGATTCATTGGGGCTTAACAAGGAGGAACAGTTTTTTTTTTATGAATAGTTGCTTTATGTGGAATGAGAGAATCTCATTGTGCTTACTGCTTATATCGGCAGAAAGTAGTAGATGTAGAATTAAATTTTTGATTTCTTTTTTGTTGTGTTCATCGTTAGAAACAATAAAAACCACTTTTGATTGACAGAATCGTGTTGACGGCCAACTTGTAATATTTTTTTTGTCTGTATACCTGATTTGAGAGAGTAGGTTAAAAGCGCGGAAGAAATGCAGGGTATTTGCTGAGATCCGGCATTATACTCGTGTTTTACGTCATTCATGATTAGTGTCTGATTGAAGCGGATTAAATTGGATTAACTCATGTTTCAAATGTGGGGAAATTATTCTGATGTGATGGGGATATTGTTGTGGGGTAATTTTGTTGACTCAACGAAACAGTAGTATAATCGAAAAGCACGTGTGGAAAACCAAAGGCACACACACAATTGAAGTTTATTGTTTATCTGTTGAATGCATTTCTTCATGGTCATTATAAAAATTATATCTATACCGAATGGGCTTTCGTAGGCCTTAGGGGCGGTCAGTTATTTGAGTCACTAATGACCTGACATAATTCTGAAGGTTTCGAAATATATTTCAGCTGTACGCAGATAAATTGTTCTCTGTGGGATTACCTTTGTGGTCGTTGATAACAAATGCATTGAAAAGATTTCAACATTTGAAATAAATGGTGAAAACTGTACTTATACAAAATATGTACACCAAAATTTATTTAAAAGAAAG
Organism: Philhelius festivus; assembly: GCA_963931855.1. NCBI lineage: Eukaryota > Metazoa > Arthropoda > Insecta > Diptera > Syrphidae > Philhelius > Philhelius festivus. Next base: position 94,460,730 of record OZ007557.1, read on the forward strand.
TTGAAACTACAGTATTGCGTTGCAGTTTAGACTCAAATAGATCCATGATTTTAACTGACAACACTTCGAGCTCCGGAAAAACATTATCAGAAAATTTCCGACAAAAAGTAAAGATTCGTATTCTAATTTTTTGTTGTTTGTCTAAGTTATTTCTAAAATAATCTTATTTCCTAAAATAATATTTTTCATAAAATAATCGTTGTTTTATTGATTCTTTCTTGTTTGGTGATCTTATTTTATCGTTTCTTCAATACACAGTGCTCCAGTTGCATTACTCTATTAAAAACCTGACCGTAATTCTAATACTAGCTCTTTTAGCAATGCCTAGATATATGCCTATGTATAGAGATGTTTTGTTTAGCTGTACTACACGAATGTGCATCTCTCTCCACTTTCCTTAATGCTCGCATCAGTGTTGTCTTACATATAAAAGATATTCATATCCTTTTGAGTCCTCGTCAATTATTAAAAAATCAAATATAATTTCAGGGTTCCTGCTGTGGTTTCATAATATATCACCCTTCGTAAAAATAGTTTACGATTATCGTATTTCTTTTCAAAATATAGTGAGGTTCCATTTATGATTTCTATTCTGGAATGAATCTGTTTTTTTACGAATTTTTGTCTGGTGTAGAGATTTCCGAGTATATTGATAGAATGATCCTACTCGTAAATGGTTGATCTTACAATAGAAGCTATAAAATGTTTTTTTGCAAGACGTTCAATCCAATTCTTTCCAACTTGGAAATAAACGCTCTATTCAACTCATCGATTCACGTTCGCTTTTCGCCTGTATTCAGTTAAACATCGGGAACACTTCTTTATCTACACTTTTTTCTAATCTTTCGAATATCGGTTGTAAATGAAATGTCACATTGATACTTCAAAAATGTATTTGAGGTTGGAAAATATTTTGTACAAGCAAAGCTAATTTAAAAAAATTAAAAAAATAAAAAAATTAAAAAAGGATATCCCTGACGAATCGGTAATAAAGAGTTTTTCAATTGGCGCGGCCATGTTGTTGTGGTGACATCTGTCAAATCTTTTCTTTATTATTAAGTTACTGATGCCAAATCACCATGCAAGTTACACGATTGAACTTTAAATAAATAAAACAAATAGATAAAACTTTATCATCAAAATGAGTGTCCGTTAGTGCAAATGTTGCATTTTACGGTAGGCGTGGTGGCCCTTCACAGTCGACTGTTGAACGTTTGGTGACCAAACTTGAGACAACCGGTTCGATCGATCGATTCGCTGATTTGTGAAAATGGCAAACTGAGTTACCGACGTGAAATGTTTCCCTTCAAAAATAAGGCTAAATTAAAATGGTTGATTCTCGAAAAATCATTCTCCCCGACGACGCGACGTATAATTTGATGGCCATTTATTAGATAATAATTTAAATTAAGCTCTTATTATATAAATCTATGATTCGGAGTCTTAGGCAGATTAAACTGGGTTTAAAGTCAAAACAGTTAACGTTATAATTAATTCTGCAAAGCACGAGAGTAAAAGGTTCGTTGCAGCCATAATAGGTGGGTGAGAAGATAGAAGAGCCAAGGATTTCTTAAATTAGAACTGTAGATAACTAGTTGTGCAGTCAACAGATCCTGAAAGTAGTCGATGAATGAGGAGAATGTCGCTTATTGCTCTTCGTTCTTCCAGCGTATTCAAGTTAATTAAAAAAAAGTCGGTCTTGATATGGAGTTGGAATCAAAGGGTTATTCTAAGATAGACCATGAAAGGCGAAACGTAGGAATCGACGTTGAATGCTCTTGATTCTGGATATATGAATTTGTTGATTAGGACCAAAACTTGGCAGGCGTATTCAACAAGGGAACGTCCAACCGTTAAAGATCGAGTCACGTAGGGTTCAAGTAATTCTTTGGACCATCTTTTCACAAAGCCTAGTGTTGAGTTTGCTTCAAAAATAATCTCGTCAATATGTATGCGAAAGTTGAGTTCTCTGCCAAATATAACACCAAGGTCGTGAATTGACTGACATTGATTGAATGACATTTCGAAATATTTTGCTCTGAGCAACTTTTTAGGCACCAGACACAGAAACTGTCAAGTTCAAGATTAAGTTGTAGAAGAGTAGCATCATTGGGAAAGAAATGGTCTTGAAAAACTTGATATCGTCGGCGAAGAGTGAGATATGAGAATATTTGATGACCATTTTAATATATTAAATATTTAAAATAAAAAGGAGAGGTCCTAAGTCACTGCCTTGAGGAACCCCGGAGGATGCTAAGAAATCATGGGTTTCCAGTTAAGAAGAAATCCCTCCGAAGTATATGGGTTAAAATCCAAAAGTTTACAGTATGAATGGAATAAGCTTATGTGAATTTTTTCAAAGGCCTTTTTTTTTAAATGCACTCGCGCTCAAGGGTATGTGACCCTTATAGTGTTAAACACAGCACGGGCGATGGGGAAATTAGGGAGGGAGAGAAAGGAGATGACGATGAACATAGGTTTTGAATGTTTGCAAATTAAAATGGCGAGGGAAAACTGTGCCGGGTAAGTTATTCCATAATCGTGTTGTGCGACTAAAAAACGAATCTCTATATTTGACCTTACTGAAATCTGTTGAGACAACGCCTTTCCATTCTCTAAGGCTGATAGGCTAAACTTACAAATTCAACAAGGTTCGTCTTTGTAGACTTTTGCCAAAGTCATTTTTGGGAAATATAAGCCTTACAACGCAAACTTAAAGTTTCGTGCAAAATGGTTTTAATCATTTTGGAACTATATGAGAGCTTAGCAATTGGACAAATGTTTGTACCTTCACACTTCGGGACCTTTTTTTGTATTGCAAGAGATCTTCCATGATGGGGAAATCTTCTTCAGATAGGGATAAACTGAAGATCTTCGAGAGCTGAAGATAGAATATGGAAGAGCGTTTTTTTTTGAGAAATGTGACAGGGATACCATCTGGAATGGGAATATACTCATCATAAAGCTGATTTAGCTTATTTTCGATAAGGAATGGCTCAAAAGTATGAGAAAAAATGGGCCGGGGAGAACTTCGGTAAATAATTAAAATAATTACAATCAGGAGTTGTCGTCGGTAAAAGATTGTTTTAAAAAAGTAGCAAAAAAGTTGGGGACAGTTTGTGGTTCATTTAAAGTTTCGTGATTGAAAGAGAGAGAGAGAGGGAAGGTAACCATTGGGCTTTCGTGTAAGGTATAAGCCTGATTGTCTTTGCTCAAAACTTATCTGTACTTAAAGCTTTTTGCTGACGAGATATGCACACAAGAATTTTTGACCCCTATTTGCTTAGAACTAAAAATCCTCTAGTTCCCATAGTTCTTACCTTGATCTGAAATTTATTTGTTTGAAAAAAAAAAACTTTCAAATTTTAATCCACAGAAAATATTTCTCTGTCCAAAATTCTTATTGCAGCTTATAATTCTTAACTACCACCTGCTAGATTATTTTCCCACGAATGCTGCCTATTTCTCACATTCGAAACACTCCGATTTATTTCAAAATATGTACATTCTCTAGCAATTAATCAAAACTCTAGTTCAGACCATAAACGGAATCTCAATTAAATGCAAACCAATTCTGCTACGCACCTCATCGTTACGTCATTTTGCCATAAACCTGTCTTAAACTAACTTAATACAAATCACGGTTAGATATATATTCAGCCAGGAGCGTCATGCTATATTAGCCATCTAATACACCACGGCGTAAAATAAGAAAACATTATTTGTTGGAAGAAATAATAATGGAAAAAAAGCAATAAAAATAAAATTTATCCACACGGCTTCGGCATCAAGAAGTCATTGAGAATTTCAATTAATAAAAATCCTATCGATCGCCATATTGGTTGGTGTGCAGTGCATAGAGCTTGTGAAACATTTAATTGAATCGATATGCGAATAAAAGCCAGCGAAACAGACCGGCGATGTTTGATTTATTTCTCGAGGGTTTTTAGTTTTTATTTTTGTTCTATCAAAACTACCCACCTCTTATAAAAGCCTCTCCACCTCACCCTACACTTGTCTATCTCTGTTTTTATTATTTTTTTTTTTTGAAGAAGCAATGCTATAATTACACTCTAATTGCACACTTGATTGGAGAATTTCAAATGCATCACTGAATTGAAGAATGACAAAATACTAGCTTGATCTTCAATCATAAATTTATTGCTGCCGTAATGTTTTGGTGTCCAAGAATTCTATTTGTCTCACTTAATTATTTTTTTATTTTATTTAAAATTAAACTTTTCAACATTAGGTGCTCGTGCAGCGGTACAACTACGTAGAACAACTTTTCCCCACAAAATTGTTTTGTAATTTTCTATAACATACTTAAATATTTCTTACATGCGCATCGTATGGTATGTAACATTCGATGTGGGAATAAAGTCAGCTGTAAATAGAAAACTAAGTGAAATTCTTGCTTGACTTTGCACATTTTTCAATTTTAAATTATTTATTATTTTTCGAAATGTATGATGTTTGAGTGTCTGTAAAATGGATTTGTAAAATTGAGGTTTAAGACTATTTTACGAACGTGGACACTCGAAGAAAATTATTGAAAATTCTTTTTCAAATTGAAATTTCTTGGTGATCTATGTGCGCTTTTTCGCACACAAAAATCTCTTCAAAACTTCAAGAATGTAGTATTTTAATTTTACAAAGCAGATTACTAAAAGATCTGTTAAATCATATGCAAAATGGTCTCGTAGATTAGGGTGCAACTGGCGAAATAAGTTTGCACAATCAACCAATCCAAATGAAGTGTTCCAAATTTATTAGCTAATCTGGTGCTACTTATGTACTAAAGTCTGTTTTTAAGAACGAAATACTAAATCAATATTTCTATTTTTTCCTTGACACACTTAAGAAATTCTACTAAACTTCACAAGACACAGGTTGAAATAAAACCATTTCAATAAAAATCAAACAAACTAGGAAAATCTGTCAAGGGCGTATTCGAAAAACCAATTTTTTTCCTTGGCCAAAAACAAATGCAAAAATTCTTACAATGTTCCAAAGTTATTGTAAATTTTTTTGTTCAAACATACGAAATTCTATTTCGTCATCGATTCCAACGCTTCTTTCCAATGACACACCTTATGAAAGCCATTTAGAGAACACCAATTCGCTTGCAGCAGAGTTTGCTGTTACTTCGAAAGTGTTATGACTCCTCTTGTACTTCAAAACCCTATGGATTTCATAAACCGAATCATCGTTCGCATTCGTGCAATTGTAAGTGTTCTTAAAGAGCTTGTTATACATAAATCCGCTACCCTATTGTTCTGAAAAAGTGTTCTTCAACGCTATTAAAAGCACCGCCTCAGGTTTTCCATCTGCTCTTTTCTACTCGTTCTCCAAGTGGGTACAATACAGCATTTCTTCGCTCCGAAATTTGTCCGCATTGAACCGCTTAATACAAGTCGTATTAGATAGTTTTAAGTCCGATATTTATAAAATAAATGCTGGTGTACCCCAGGGCTCAGTTTTATCTCCGAATCTTTTTCTCGTATCAATCAATGGTCCTAATTCTAAAACTTCTTGTTTTGCTGAAGATACTATTCTCAGTTTCTCATTTTACATTAACTTCCTTGTTCTTATTCTTTATGATGCGCAGCTAGATCGGCAGTTAAATTCTTATCTTAAAAGCATTGTCAAATGGAGAACCAAAAAACTCAATTTCTGTCTCCGGACATCAAAGCAGAATCAACAAGAGCTACTTTCATTAAAAAAATGCAACAGCTTTCAACACTCGGTTTTTGCATCAGGGACCATCTTCTCTAGAATGACCACACCTTCGATTATTAGATAAAATATTTTTTAGATACAATATACATAGTGTTCTAGTGAAATTGCTACTGGCATTCCTCCTAAAAAACAATTCTACCTTAATACTTGCGCTTTAAGAAATGTCCATCAGCTTACCCTCGAGACGTACTGTTAATTTCTGAGATTCTTTCCTTAGTCGCACTACACGAATGTGGAATGCTTTAACTAGCTCTATTTTTCCCTCCCATTTCGATATCGAGAACTTCAATCAATGTGTATTGTATCTCCTTTTCAATCCTCTTCAACTTGCTCTGTACGTTAACATTTTAAGGATAATCATAACCCGCTTAGTGTGCGCAAAATAATAAAATTATAAGAAAAACTGTATATGCGCGGGCAGACGTTTAAATGAAATAAAACAAGCTATAGATATGTGAAGTTAAGCAAAATTCTTTTCATGGCCGTTCTGCCAAAACCACATTTCGTCTAGGTCCATATAATTCAATTTGGGCAATTGGTTATCATCGTTCTGTAGCGCTCGCCATTGATGGTGCCCACCTCACCAACGTCGTTTTCTAAAAAGTACTGACCAATGCACCGAAGGCCTAAAATCCACACGAAAAAGTAACTTTTTTAATTTCGATTGTCACCTAATGTACCTCACGTGGGTTGATGTCTTCAATATACGGCAATTTTGCTTGTTGACGAACCCATTCATCAAAAAGTGAGCTTCGTCGCTAAAGATGATTTTTCGCCAAGTTGAAGTCTGCTAAAGGCCGAGTTCTTGTGCGGGGCAAGGAATCGACAACCTCAGGTTCTGCTCTACACTTTCACCGACCCCGGCAATGTTCTCAGCTGATCTTGCATTCATTTGACCGATTGATTACCGAACCTGCAGTCCTAAATTTAGTCACCAAACGTTGAAGAAACTGTGAAGCGTCAGCAAGTATACCGTAAAATGGGCGCAACTAGTCCAATGTTTTAACTAACGAACACTTATTCGTGTAACTTGCCATGGTGATTTGGTATAAGAACATATGTAAACAACAGATTTGACAAATGTCAACAAAACAACATGGCAGCCACAGCTCGCCAAAATCTACCCGCGCCTATTGAAAGACTCTTTACTAGTTGGTCCGAGATGAGCTTCCGAGCGTACACATCAACCTCAAGATTACTGTCGTCTGGGTTCCGGGACACATTGTAATTGAGATAAATGAACGGGGTGATCAGCTGACCACGATCAACCCTTTATATCTAACTTGCGGAAACGGAACGTTAAAATTCCTCTTGGTCTTATGGAGGGAAAAATTTTATCAATTTTTTTTCATAGATTCCAACTTTAGATGGAGCAGTTTAACCAACTTCATTTTATCTAGAAAAATATTGCCCACTTATAATAAGTCCCGAACAAAGGACCTAACCTGTTGTCCATGGCATGGCCTAGCCATGGTAGTTGCAACTTGCATTGGACACCTATTAGGTAACATTCAGCTAAGCTGGGCATTTCTTACAATACTCATTGTTGAAATTGTAGGGATCACCAGGAAAACGGAACAGTAATTCATTGCTCAATTATTAGGAAAGTTATTCCCTGACCAACTTTACTAACTATCTAATCTGAAAATCAAAGACTTCATATCTTTTCTCAATGCGACGAAATGGCTCTAGAACGAACTTCGGTTACTTGTGTGCCTCCGTTTGATTTGACCGTGAACTATAGGTACTATAAGGCAAGTTATGCATTCGTAAAAAAATCAAACACTGGCTCAAGGGCTTATAATTTTAAACATAAATATAGCACGAGCGATTTTAAAAATTTAAAATTAGAGAGAAAGAGGAAGGAGGTGTCGTTGAAGAAGGGTTCCAATTTTTTTTGAAACTGCTTTGGTAAGAATTCATCTAAAAGTATTCAAAGTGTAGGGTCACTGTTTTTTAATACTTCCGTAGTGAACTTTTGAAATCTCTCAATTTTCTCGCAAATTTTAAGGCTATTAAAGGTTGTACAAAGTATATAACAATAACTTCTGGATCTAAAGAAATATCTGATCAACTATCTAAAAAAGTGACTATATGCTCTTAAAACTTCTAATTTAATTCAATTTTACCAATGCAATTTGAAGAAACATTGAAAAAACTCGTAGAATTGTACTGAGTCACTTGGAAATATTTAAAATTTGTACATTTTTAAATTGCAAAATTTGCAAATACCGCAAGTAAAAAATCATAACCAAAAGGACGTTAGCAGAAAAGGATTTTCGTCGCCGTTTCCTCTTATATTCTCCAATCACTCTTCTAAACATAAATTTATAAATAATCCGATACCTACATAATGCCCTTGACATTTTGCCAGGTCAAGTGTAACCTCGAAATTTCCCATCGATCGTCCTACGTCAAACAGAATTTCAAACGAAAAAAAAAAAACAAATAGCTCACCGCATAATGTTTATTAATTGCTATAATTGACAATAAATTATAATTATAAGACCCAACCAAAAACGGAACTTGCTACTATTTCATTAGCCCCGGTGTCAAACTATGGGTATGCCTATACTCGTATATCTATCTATCTTAAGATCTATTTCTTTCAGTGTTTAATGCTCACCAGCTAGCGCAACCTTCAACCCTCTCTCCTGAAAGCACACGAATTTGTATAGACATGTATTTTTTATAATCAGCTGTAAGGCGTTATTGGTGTGTCGGTTGTGGTGGTGTTGGTACGCGCGAGAGTCTACACCACACTAATACTACAAATCAGACAAAAAAATTACTAGAAGAAGGAGATTTAAAGGGAAGCAGGGCGGAGTAAAAACAACGCGCCAAGCTATTTACAAAGCAATTATTATTGGCAATGGTCAATGTCAAGCTTACCCGAACGAGTCCCACTGCCGAACCGACCGACCGGCCGACCAGCTGAAATAGTTTCCACCTCGGTTTTTTTATTCAAGTTTTAGTGTGACGAGAAAATTCGCTCGATTATGCCGCGCACAGTAGTTGTCGTTTAGTTTTGTTTAAATTAGTTTTTGATCAAAAAAAAAAAAAAATAAAACCGTTAGTGTCGAAATTTTGTTTTTTAAGTTTTCTTTTTGGGTTTTTATTTTTTCATCGAAAATGGAAACACCTGCAATCAGAAAATTTCCGTTCTCTTAACTCAAATCAAGTTCTATTAAACGATGAAAGAAGACATTAAGGCGCTGCTAGACGGCCATTACTAGCGCTGGGGGTAAACCATGCGGTCAAGGTTGAAGCTTGTAACAGACAAGTGTGGTGATAGATTGTTGATTTCTTTTGTCACTTTGGGACCGGAAAAGCGACTTTTTTTCCACTTGCCTCTTATCGAATGCGGTGTGATTCTTTGTCTGTGAACTGTGTTATCGGTGTCTATCGAATGAGTGAGTGAGTGACCAAACACAAGGTGTTATGACGTGTGACTGTGTCATGTGTCATGAAAGTGCAATCAGTAAATAAATATAAATCACGAGTGAAAGGAAGTTAATGAGATGAGAAAATTTCAATTAATAAAATTTAAAGAAAAAAACTGTGTTGCCAAACAAAGACGTTTTCTTGTTTAACATTCGCTAATTTGTTGTCACACGAAAGTACATAATTTTTGGTGAAACAATAAATTACGTATACGCCACAGTTGACAAGACTAAACAACAACTAAAAAAATACAAAACAAACTCACTTCTCTAGACAGTCTAAGAAGGTTATAAACTTTTATTTTCTATGGGGGCGTTATGGCGGACTTTTTTGACTTGTCTTACCTTGAATTAGTTCATTACACGTTGTTGTTCAGCAGTAAGAAGTTTTTACCAAAAAAATATAATGTTTTTAAGAGTAGATTTAATGAGGAGTGTATTAAATTTTATTTTAAAAATATTTTGTCGGTATGGGAGGTATTAGTGTTCGTTTTAGTATAAGCTCATATTATTTTTTCTTGAGAAAGCAATTATTAAGAAATTAAAACTTCAAACGCAATGAAACCTTTTAATGAATTCATTGTAAAAATAAATTAGTTCTGAATAACCCTCTCACGGAGTAAAAGCTATGTTTTCGTGTGAAATCGGTATTTTTAAAGTACAAAGGAACTTCAGCCTTGCTGTGCATAATTTTATGTACGAGTACATTTAATATATTTCGATTGTTTTCATAAACCAGTTAAGGGTTGATTTTGACGAATAAGAGCAATTTGAGATCGATTTCTTAGGAAACTGTCAAAAGTATTCCCTTTTTACTTGTTTTACAAGGGAATCAAATTTAACATTAAAGTGATGGAGAAATTTAAAAGGTGGCTTTCGTCTGACGAGTATCAGTCTGAACAGATTCGTTTCAAATTTGGTACACAACATTTGTATGTGATTATCTAGACAAACAGAATCAAATTATTGTTTAAAGTCATCCAGAACTGGCATAAAATATTATATACATAAATGTATATATATTTTAATCAATTGAATTTAAATTCCGTTTCAAGCTTTGGCCAAAAAAATGCAGGTTACTGAAGAAGGGCTTAAATGCTTAATGAGAAAATTAGCTATTTCCTTTGGTGGGCCAAATACAAGTTTCTTTTTAAAAATGCAATAAAATGAACAAAATTCAAATTTTTCCATGTATCATGGCTTTATTAATAAAAGCACACATTCCCATTAATTATAGAATTTAATTACGGCTGCATCGGCTATAGTCAATTGAACATTATAAACGAATAATTCTAACTCTTTGTGCAGAATTCTCCTCAGGCTAGTGAGTGAAATGTTGAGCTCTTGAGATCGATGGCGAGTTGATGTTCGTGAATTGATTCTCACACTCTCGGCTACAGCAGCCAAATTCTCATCTGTGCGCACCGTACGACAAAGGAGACCATGAGTGTTGTCCACTAGTATACCAGTCTCACGAACTTTTTGCACAAACTTGTGTACAGCAGGCGCGGTGGATGCTTCATTTTGGTCGAAACTTTTTTTCAAAAAACCCACTGTTTTCAATATTTTCCATCGTTGCTCAAACGTTAAACGACTCCTTTCGTTCCGCGGAGCTATGATACTAACTTTCCGTCAAGATTTCGAGGAGGAAACAGCTGTAAGTGCCAAAATAACATACATATGATTTAAAAAGAAACACATGATAGCCAACCCTGTATATTAAAGATAATAGGTTTGAACGATTTTATTATAAGTTTGCAGTACAATACAAAATTACAAGTAATATTTTTCTATATACAAAAACATCAAAGAAAAAACTATTTTTTTTGTACTTTTGACTTTTTACACATTTACTCGTTAAGAATTTCACTGTGCCATTATCAAACATCTACATAGTCTAACTAAGTTAAAGCTTCAAACCACAACAACAAGTTGGTTCGATTCATTCGTCCACACCGATTCGATTCATTCTCACACCGTGAGACAACCACCAACAGTCTCAGAACATCGTGCCACACATCTTTCCTATCCTTCTTTCTCTTCATTAACTTTAGGCCCGCGCTGTGTTGAAACATTTAAAGGGTAATTATAATCCCTTGAGCGCGGGTAGATTATAAAAAAAAAATAAGCTTGATGTTCTGTGAAAATAAGCAAATGAACTTAAGAAAAATAGTTTTTTTTTTTACAGAAATTGTGGGGAAAATCGAAAAAAATTCCATCACTAATGGCATAATGCCAATTATAAAGGGTTTTTCATTAAGAATTTCCTATCTTTAAATTTTAATAAAACCAACTATAAGTAATATTTCATTGAAATTAAATATACCATTATTGATGGAATATAACATCATTCGAAATGAACACTGCAGCAGTGGTGGTTTATTGGCATAGACTTTTAACTTAACAAAACCTTGCAAGAAGAAGTCTAAAGCGTCAAATCACACGATCTCGTTGGGCAATTTACATCGCCTTTGCGTGAGATTACCATGTTCGGAAATCGCTCGGGCAAAATGTCCATTGTTGCAAGTAGCGCCGCCGTCATTCTGTTGGTGTTCATATCATCCAATTCGGGCCAAAAGAAATTGGTTATCATCGACCCATATTTTCAGTATCGGATTGTTTACTTAACTAGTCGATTCGAATTTATCTACTACGTTGTTAATAGTCCTCTTGGAAGGACGAGTAAGGCGACCTGAAAATGGGCGAAGCACGCAAGAATACCCGCTTTCAAAAAACCATTTAATCATTTGCAGCATGTTATTGAACACTATAACTCTTTATGTTGTTAATTTGGAACACCGACTTAATGAATGACATCTAATTTGACACATGTAGTTTTCACAATACGGTCGCAATCACTTGTCAAAGTTCGGAATTCAATTTTGAAAATCTCTTTACAAGTGAAAGTGAACTGAAATTTTTCAACATTTTTGAGAAAATTTCTGAAAAGTTCAAATATGGTTTATTTTTAAGGATTTTTTTAAAGTTTTGTAATAATCTTTTTAAAGAATAAACCAACTACTTGAATTTCTTCAAGTTGAACTTCTTACTTTATTAAAGATTAAAAAGAAAATGAGAAAAATGCAAAAATTGGAAACCAAGTTGGTATTTCATAGGTTAACTTAGTTTTCTTCATAATCAACTTTATTCCTTAATAAAAGAACTTAAGGTGAATACACAATTGCTTAAAGTAAATTCTTAACAAAACTTAAGCGTATACAATACTTTTATGAAAAATCTTGAGCTCCTAATGAGTCAGTCGGATTTGAAGAAAATATCGAGAATACAGTTTATTACATATGAAATATGTAATATGTAAACTTCAACCTAGAGATCTGTTGTGCCCCACCTTAATCTAGATGAGCTTTCTCATCTTACAATTCTTCATCGAAATCTATTTCTCTTAGAAATTTTAGTATTTGGGACACCTTCAGAAAGGATAGATCGCTCTCTTGTAATTGGTGTTGCCCCAGATAGTTTTTCGTTTTGGTGTATGAGTGGACAACATTTTCCTAGTATTTGGTCTAGTGTTTCCTCATACATGCTGCAGAATCTACATGTGGCAATGTAAACATAGGTGGCTTCAAAGTTTGCTTCGAAGTTTGCAGTGTCGAGTGGGGATACCTGTTAATCTGTTACCTTAAGATGTTCGTGCTTAAGTTTAAGCAGTTTGAGAAACGTTCTTGGTTGTAATTGCCCAGCAGTAGTTTCGCCCGCCTTACCTTTGGGAGTTCTTTCCAGTTTTTGGATCTACTTGCCTCCTCTTCTTGTTTAATTTTTTTTTTTTTTATATTTTCTAATATTTTCACCTATTCCAGAATAGTGCTTAGGCTCTGTTAAAGTGGTTAATACGCCTGTTTTTGCTAAGGAGTGTGCCTCCTCTTCTTATGAACAGCCACGTGACCAAATACCCAAAGAAAAGTGACTGTGTTCTGTTTTCCAGGTTCATTTAGCATTTTTATGCACTCCGACACTAATTTACAACTGATGATATAGGTGCCTTGAGTACAGCTTGACTATCTGACATGATGTCAATGTTCTAATTATGATAGTTTCTAGAAAAATGAATGCAATCAATTAAAAGTTAATCCATTCTTTTCCCAACGTTTCTCCGGTTGTTTTCCGGCATCATCAGGGGTTTGAATTTTATTAGACCTGATAAAATACAATTTTATGAGTTTTTATTTGTTTTTAATTTGCTTGTTTGTTTTTCCTTTTCTTTTTGTCAAATAAGTGCTATTTATTTAAGTGTTATTTATTGAACTGTGTTATGTAAAACTGTATAAAAAGTATGTTTATTTATTTATTAAAAACTCATAAAATTGTATTTTATCAGGTCTAATAAAGGGTGATTTTTTAAGAGCTTGAGAACTTTTTTTAAAAAAAAAACGCATAAAATTTGCAAAATCTCATCGATTCTTTATTTGAAACGTTAGATTGGTCAATGACATTTACTTTTTGAAGATAATTTCATTTAAATGTTGACCGCGGCTGCGTCTTAGGTGGTCCATTCGGAAAGTCCAATTTTGGGTAACTTTTTCGAGCATTTCGGCCGGAATAGCCCGAATTTCTTCGGAAATGTTGTCTTCCAAAGCTGGAATAGTTGCTGGCTTATTTGTGTAGACTTTAGACTTGACGTAGCCCCACAAAAAATAGTCTAAAGGCGTCAAATCGCATGATCTTGGTGGCCAACTTACCGGTCCATTCCTTGAGATGAATTGTTCTCCGAAGTTTTCCCTCAAAATGGCCATAGAATCGCGAGCTGTGTGGCATGTAGCGCCATCTTGTTGAAACCACATGTCAACCAAGTTCAGTTCTTCCATTTTTGGCAACAAAAAGTTTGTTAGCATTGAACGATAGCGATCGCCATTCACCGTAACGTTGCGTCCAACAGCATCTTTGAAAAAATACGGTCCAATGATTCCACCAGCGTACAAACCACACCAAACAGTGCATTTTTCGGGATGCATGGGCAGTTCTTGAACGGCTTCTGGTTGCTCTTCACTCCAAATGCGGCAATTTTGCTTATTTACGTAGCCATTCAACCAGAAATGAGCCTCATCGCTGAACAAAATTTGTCGATAAAAAAGCGGATTTTCTGCCAACTTTTCTAGGGCCCATTCACTGAAAATTCGACGTTGTGGCAGATCGTTCGGCTTCAGTTCTTGCACGAGCTGTATTTTATACGGTTTTACACCAAGATCTTTGCGTAAAATCTTCCATGTGGTCGAATAACACAAACCCAATTGCTGCGAACGGCGACGAATCGACATTTCACGGTCTTCAGCAACACTCTCAGAAACAGACGCAATATTCTCTTCTGTACGCACTGTACGCATTCGTGTGGTTGGTTTAATGTCCAATAAAGTAAATTGAGTGCGAAACTTGGTCACAATCGCATTAATTGTTTGCTCACTTGGTCGATTATGTAGACCATAAATCGGACGTAAAGCGCGAAACACATTTCGAACCGAACACTGATTTTGGTAATAAAATTCAATGATTTGCAAGCGTTGCTCGTTAGTAAGTCTATTCATGATGAAATGTCAAAGCATACTGAGCATCTTTCTCTTTGACACCATGTCTGAAATCCCGCGTGATCTGTCAAATACTAATGCATGAAAATCCTAACCTCAAAAAAATCACCCGTTAAAATTCAAACCCCTGATGATGCCGGAAAACAACCGGAGAAACGTTGGGAAAAGAATGGATTAACTTTTAATTGATTGCATTCATTTTTCTATGAACATCAAGCCCAAATTTTCACTTGCATAAGGATTAAAATTTATATGTTCAATACAAAAACTTAAAATGATAGTTTCTTTCGAGATTACGATCCACGCATTTCCCTATGGCGTGTACCTTCGATTGGAAAATGCTAGTGGCCTACCCCAACGGTATAAAAGGTTTGGTTCTAGGCCCAAAGATTTCTATACCAGTTCCTTCCCTTGTTTTCGATCCATCAGTGTGCCACTTTTTTGTTGCTTAACTCTATTCGAAAGTTTTTCTCGATATTACATTTTTTGCCCATACCATCTCTTGATATTTAGTAGTTAAGTCTTTGAATTCTTATTTTATTAAGGTTATGTAATAACTGATTCAAAAAAACTTTTTTGGCCTTTAGTCCACAAAAATTGGCGTTATGAAATAACGCGTTATTATTTTCAACACAATTTGTAACAATTGCTGAAAATTTTAACCTTCTTTTTCAAAGTTCAGCTTAAAGTCTCTTTTTTTTCGAAAAAAAGTGTTTAAAACTTAGTAACTAGATGTTTAATTTTTATGTGAAAATGCGTGCTCACCAAGCAAGATTGTTTGAACTACTTCGATCTGCCTGTTAACAAAACTGCAAATCATATAATTTATTGCTAAAAATCTAAAAAGCACACAAAACCTAAAAGAAACCAAATCAAGAATAACTTTAACAAGTTTCTAGTTCAATTTACAAGACGAATTTTCCCATATAATCTTACAGTAATCTTGAAAACATGCAGCATTTCAATTTGACTACTATTCAATGTTGATGTAACTTGAAAAAATTTGTTATGTATAGTTGATTGAAAAAGATGTCATGTTATTTTAGCATAACATTCTTGTTAATATGAAAATTGAATTCATTTTGACACAATTACAATATTTTTTGCCAAAATTCTATTATTCAAACATTACCTCTTGTTAATTTCAGTTTTGTGCATTTGACTTAACCTTTCATATAGTTATTTTAACAATTGTATAACGATTAGCTTAAAATGGTCTTGTTATAAATTTACGCTATTTGTGTTCATTTAAACATTAGTAATAATTGTAGTTATCAAAACCGCTTTCCAAAATTTTACAATTGCTGGAAAGGAAATCAAGGTACCAGTGAATAAAAAATATTAAAAATTTAACAAAACCAAATTTCCAAAAAAAAGAAAAGAAACGGAATAAAAGTGCTATCTGTTTAATAGTAAACCATGTTAATGTATCTAGATTATCAGGTTAATTTCACAGGATTTCCTATTTATAAGACTGGTTAATTGCTTTTGCTTAATTTTACATGATATTCTCTAAACGTGGTTTTATTCTTACTTTTCAAACTAAAAAGCTTTCTATAAGATCTAGCTTGATGTACTGGTATATATGTAGGATCAGGATGATACGTCGAAAATCACATGTCTTGACTTCTTCATCATCATAATATTAAATTTGATTAAAAACTGCATTTTTTTCTTCACACGAAATCAATACTTGCCCTAGGGAGCAATTAAGAATTTAAAGAATTTCAATTTGTTCTATCTAATTTTGTGCAATTAAGGTTAGATTGAATAGACCATACTCGTATGTATGTACTTATATATTGTAATCTAAAACGTGTAATAAAAATAGAATTATTTGTATTACCTTATCGATAGAGCTATCTTTCTCAACTTCACTTTTCTATCTATTTCTTACTTAATTGAATTTTAAAGTTGTAGACACACACTACACCTGTGTTGTTATGACTTAATTTGCACCTGATAATTATTTATAATTTAAAAGTCTCAATAAAAGTTTATCAACCTGAGAGTTATTAATTGCTGAAACGATAATAAAATAGCAAAACAAACAAATAGTTATTTATATATTATTTTTATTTATACAGTGTGGGTTAACTAGATTAAGGCATTCAATAAAGTAAAGAACTTCATTCTCAAAACCTAGTGATTTAAACTCCTACTCGTACTTTTGCATGTGTTGTTATTATGTATTTAGCTTGAATGAAGACCTACAGTATTCTGCTTAAATTGAACTGCTAAGATGAGAGAGAGGTACCTATCCCAGGAGATAGTCTTGAAAGATATATTAGTTCGAAAAATACGTTTTAAAAGAAATCGATTAAACTCGGTTTCGAACTCAGGCCCCCGGTGTGATATCCCAATGTACTAACCACTACTCAAAAGGGGTCTTCATAACATATTTATTTTTTTTTATTTAATTAAATATGGAACTTTGCTAGTGTTTTTCAAGCTGAATTAATGGCTATCAGAGATTATTGCAAGGAAGTAAAAAAAATTCAATTTTCAGGATTTGCTTGGGCATTGTTCAGAAGCTTAGACCAACCAGCCTAATATAAACTGCAATCAAATCTTACGAGTATAATGAAATGAACCGCACTGTAAAAATAAAATTTTGTGCTTTTACTAAAAAATACTTTTTTTTTAAGATTATGACAACCTAGGGGTACGTAGTTTTGTTGATTTACGAGCGTTGACCTAAATATTTGATTTTTTTTTCTTATACAAAACAAAACTACTAGATTAGATAAATAAGTAGGATTTTCTAAGCTCAAACCATTAATTTAAAACAGACCATAAAAATGAACCACTACATACAAATTTGTATATGATTTGGTATGCGATGTCGTTTGCGATAAAAGATGACTCAATTATTTATTTCCTTGTAAAATAAGAAATTTAGAACCTACGTAGTCGTCATTGCCTACATAATGTTCAATATAAAACTGGTTCTCATAAAATTAATCACCATAATATTTTGAATAAAGAACCACACACGCGTGTTTCGTTTCATCCTTGTAGATATCGAATCAGAGAGTTCATTATTTTTTTTATATTTTTTTTTTAAGTCATCGGGGTATTTACATGCTAAACTGAGATTCATTCATAAGATTCGTGCCAAATACAAGTTTGAGCAAAAGAAAAAGGATGTGATGAATCATTTCTATAAAAAATACAGTCCAATACGCTTATAACAACGCTTCAAAAAAAAATTATCATATGAGAGAAAATGTACCACGCTCCATTTCTCTTTACTGAATCTTATAAAATACAAAAAATAATCTAGAAAAAAAATTCATAACCAAACTAAATACTAAATGAACATGGTCAGCACTTCATTTATACAAGAGTGTCAGATTTGACATCTCGCAGAACTGTTCTTGCAATGGGTAATAATTCGTAAAATTGTATATTTTTTCAAAAGCTCTCTTATGGTTGTCAATTATTATCAATACGAGATTTGACGTTTTTCAAACAAACTGATGAACCTATTCATAATCAATTATCAGAAATTTTGATGAACTGGGAAATTACTTATACCAAATTTTAAAAGGTTTTCCAATAGGGACTGGTTAATTTTAAAGTTGAATAAATTAAGTTATGTATGTGTGTTGAAAGAATTTTCAGTGAAATCGTGTATAGAATGTGACATGGTTTTTATTGCTACCACGGCTTTACTGATTGGCGCGAATCCGAAAGGTTCAATTTTTGATGAATTTGCCGCATAGTTGAGGTTGAATTTCCACGATGGCACTTGATATGGCTGGACATTGAGGAAACCGGACATTGTATCCCAAGGCAATGATTCATTTCTAAAAATTTAACATGCAATGTAAATTGCTAACGAAGACCATACATTTCATGAAATAAATTATTCCATGATATCTATTTCAAGGTTTTTTTTTTGTTACCATCTCTGTAGCAATAAATGAAGAAATTCTTTTGACGTCTAACGTCAGTTCTACTGACATTTCTGCTAGTGTTCACCTTTACATGCAGGTTAAGTAGGAACTACAGGCGGTGAATTTTATCTGTTTTATCGATGTTGTTTTCTAGACACGTCTGATTGCAAACAAGATTTTATGCAATAATGTGTCCACGGAACCCAAAAATAAAAATTTTTGCATCATTGCCGAAATAAAGACATATACAAAAATTGTTTGTGGAGACGCAGGTTCAGGGAATCCCACAAGAATAAGTCTGACGACAAATCGTACGATCACAGTTGCCAGTTCACGTTGCCTCTGTGTGAGATAATCATGCCCTCAAGTTGAATGTCCCTTGTGGTAGAATCAACTGTCCGGCACGTATCGCCATTCTCTTGGAACCACATCTCGTCGACATTGTAAGCGTTTAATTTAAGCCAAATGAAATTACTTCGTTCGTCGTTTTCGTGGAAGTACGGAACGTGTTGTTAAACGCTATAACTTGTCATGATTATTTTTTTTAACAAAAAGGACAGCAAAATTAACAATAGATAAAACAACATGGCCGCCATCAAATGTCAAAATCTATTCTTCTCCATTAGAAAACCCTTATGAACTATTGGAAATCGTAGTATCAAAATGTCTATCAATTTATATATTCTTTCATTTATCAATCAATTGATATAAGGCGTATTTTATTGGTAATGTATACATAGTGCAGCAATGGAAGTCCGAATAAAATGCTTTTTTGACTGCATATACACTTTTACTTTAAATTTTAAAGTTGGTATGCTTTGCATTTATACCCGTGTCAAAATCAGCTGATTTGGAAAAGAAGCAAAATAAATATGTAATTTCTTACAAAAATTACAAATTGAAATGAATAAAGATCCAAAACAGAAAAGGGCTATATGTACATAATTTCTTATGTTTTTTTAACAAATCATCTTAATTTAATCTCAATGGCATGTATGTATGTACATAAAGTCAAATTAAGGGCTCGGTATCAGAAAAAAATCATTTTCATGTCCTTTTTAATCGTTTGGCATCGCAGCCATCCTTCGATGATTTTCATACTTTCACGTGACAGATAGGGAACATGCACACGCATTAAGAGGAAAAATTTTGACCATTGACTATTAACGTTTACCGTCTAATCGTAAATTAATATTGCAAACCACATAATTTTGCTCTTGTGAAAATTTACCATAAAATGAACAAATATCACCGAACACATTCTCGAATAATCAAAACCTGCCAACCTCACGAAAAATAAAACTTTTGCAACCAATTTGAGTGTCACTGTAATCCAGATGCTCCAAAACTTTATCAGCACTATTATGTGCACTCTTATTACTGCCTAGTTTATACGCACTATTCCTTTGTTGTTGTTTACTGTGTAAAATTTTACTGCGCTGCCTATACAATTCCCAATAAAAAACGACTATAGTGAAATAATTTTAAACTATCCCAATTTTGGTGAAGTGAACACTTGAACAGTTTTTCAGTTGTCAAAAGTTCGTTTAAGAGTTTTCGATTGTGCGGAATCGACTGTTTTTCGTTAAACATGATGACACCCATATCTGATGACGTGTTTATAAATTCTTTCCTGATTAATTCATTGATGATTAAAATGTTTAAGCCTACTCAATTTTAGGGATATGAAAACAAAAACTTTTCCTTTTCTGAAATCTTGTTTCTGAGTTTTTTTTTTTGCTGTTCATCCTAATTAATTGTGGCGAATAATAAATTTATGTATGCTGCTATTGGTTTTGTAAAATGAGTTTGTGGATTAAATAACTTTTCAATTTGAAATGAAGAACTAGTGGTTGGAAGTTGTAAGCAACTAGGCTCATGTTTTCCACGAGTTTTTGCCTCACAAAATTTTATTTTTATCCCTGATTAGAAATTTAGTTTTCGATTGAGACGAATATTTTACGAAATTCACTGATTTTATTCAAAGATGTAAGCCTACCAATCAAACGTCATATTTTCATATTTTGGTGAAATTCGATGCTTTATCTTAAATATCTCAAAGAACAACGACGATGACAGTAAAAGTCACATTAACAATGACAAACTTAAAAAGAAAAACGAAAAATCATTTTATAAGACTCAATTAATTTCACATAAATATTTAGGTACCTATGTTTTCATGAGTCATTATTTTGTTTTGTCTTCCATCAATAAAAATAACAACGTAAATCGAAAAAATACGCAACGCACAGTTATCAAAGTAGGTACCTCATACATTTATTCGAAAAACATCTGTATTCTGGACACCTCATTCACATCACTATCAGTAATGGCTTATTATTGAATTTACACAACTCAAAAAGAAAAAAACGATTAGATAACGATTGATCTCCTTCCGCTGTATAAATTTATTGGGGTGGCCATAATCAAGGTATGTAAGTAGAGGCATAAATAAATATTGCAATCCTCAGAGAAATAGTTTTTTTTCTACCTACTTGTGGGGGTTTCTATTTGCCCATACCAACAAGCTTTACTTTTCCAACCGAGGGTAATATTGATAAGAATTAGAAAAAAAAGAATAATAAAAATTGTCAAAGCTTTTATAGACCACTCATTCGATAGACCATAATATGACAAGCAAAAACCTTACCACCCCACCTGAGAACGTTCGTTACAAATCGTTCTTTAAGCCGCTGGTGTTCGCTTCAGATACAAAAGTATCTATACAAAGGTTGTGTTGTTTGATAAAAATATTTTCGCGAGAACCACTTGGCGGGTTTGTGTGTGTATTTGTTGAATTGGAATATTATATCTAAAACGGCTGCGGCGGTGGCGGCAACGTCAACGGCGATGAATCCATGCCGGTTTGGTGGAACTTGAATGTGTGACTCGGTTTAGTGGTGTCCGACTATCGGTCACGAAGGGAGAGAGAAACAATTCACTCCAAAGCGAAAACCCAAAATGAAAACAATGTGAAAACTGTTAACGACAACCAAAGAAAGACATCGCGTTTTATTAAACAATATTTTTTTATTTTATTTTTTTCTTCAATTCCATGAATAGTAAATTTGATTTACCTTAATAAACTATGTTTAATTATTTGTTTTAGTTGTGATATCTATATAATTTAGTACAAATAATAAATCAAAGTCAAACCGGAATATTTAAGTCCGGACTGCTGATAAATGGTGCTATATTTAAAGTGTTATATTAACACATAAAATTTAAATTTAATTGCTGGTGCTAAATCTATGTATATTAGTGTTGTTTTTTTTATGTGAAGATATTAAAAGTATCTTAAAATAAAATTAAAAAACAAAATATACAAACCGCTTGAATGAAAGAGTTCAATGAAAATCATCACCACACGGAATCATACATTATTAAATGTTTGGTCAAATCAGTGAGGTTTATGTGGCAAGTCACTGAGATTCCGGCTAAGATTGGTGAATCACTTGGTACCTTATTGAAATATGCACAAGAATCCGTGGATATATTTATTTGTGCTGCTGGGTGAGTGCAACTTTTTTTGAATTTCTTTTTTAATTAAATATACTCGTATTTATGCAAGTTCAAGGATTTAACTAGTTTTTGTTTTATATTTAAATTTAACTCTTTGTTTTGATTATTTTTCACTTTCGTCATTCTTTACTTGTTTATGTCAAATAAGTTCAACATAAAAAATTATATTTATTTCGTTCAAATAAACTCTTGCTTTTACAACTGATGATGAAACGTTGTGTTTTGACGAAATTAAATCCAACGATGGCGTTAAATCACATCGACATAAAATATGTTTTCTCACTCTTTTGGCATATTGTTCTACCCTTTAAAAATATAATAAAAACATATTACGCCAGTCCCTATAGGAATTTTGTATTACACGACGTTCGTTAAGTTTTGGGAGTCTGGAAAAAGGGTGAATGCATACATTTTTCAGCTTGCAAATTTGGTTTAGAACCGTAAAGAGAAAATGTTCTTGACAGACAAAAAAATACATCAATTCGTCAAAATTTACCTCACCGGATTCTATTATTTTCGCCACTTTCAATATTCAGAACCTTAAAACTAATTTGCATCGATTCCTCCTATTAAATCCTTCCCTGTTTCCTTTAAACTCTCACAGTGTTAATCATATTGAAGATCTAAAGAACTCCCCTTTAGTGCACCCTCATTATAAAAAAATGGTTGAATGTCGTTAAGTTTTCATACATTTGCAAACAGATGGTTTGATTAATTTACTGACCGCTTATTTGCCAAAAAGCTGCAGAAACGGTCTGCATTTCCCAAAATACAAATTTTTCATCACTTCAATGCTCAATTGTTTAGTTTCGTTAAGTTTTCGAAAACTTGCAACAGAGGGATTTGCAATAAAGTTTCCGAATAAAAGTTAGATAACCAGCGATGGTAAGCGAACAAATATTTTACAGATCATCGTCTAAATGAACAATTGTTTACTTTCGTTAAGTTTTCTAATACTTGTAAAAGAGTGGTTTAAACTATGGCTTCCGAACGAAAGTTTAATGAAGAGCGATAGCAAGCGAAAAAAAATCTTTACATATCATCATCTTAAGGTGAAATGGTTTAGTTTCGTTAAGTTTTCGAATACTTGCAACAAAATTATTTGCAATAAGGTTTCCGAACGAAAGTTCAATGAAAATCTGGTAAGCGAAAAAATAAATTTCAGATGAAAGAAGAAAGAAGAAAGTAGCTAAAAATTTCGTTAAGTTTTCAGCCACTAGCCAAACAGCAGTGAGAAGAGAAAACTACTTGAGACAGATGAAAAACAATTTTGCGAACATTAATAATGTTCATCGTGTTATTGGGCAATGGTTGAGTTTCGTTAAGTTGCAAAAGGAATGATTTTCAATTCTGCTGTTTGACAAATAGCTTTAAAATTCACTCAAACAACTGATGAAATCGGGCTTTAACATAGGGAATTTTTCGGCATAACGTATTCGTTTGGACTGTCGTATGCGATTTCAATGAAATCCTCCCCAGTTTTATATGATTTGTCAAACCGAATTTTCGTTTATTCTGATCTTTAATAACCAAAGCATCATTTTTGCCTCATAAAACAAGAGCATTGTTTTATTTACACAAATGTTAACACATTCAAGTCATAAACATAAAAATAAAAATACACAAATGTTTATTTTGAGCTATGACGTTTGTTATTATTGCCAATCGATACAAACAAATATTAAAATCTAAAACAAATAATAAACATGCTTTGTTAATTTTCCTAAAAGCATTTACGATAGTAAAATTGATAATGACTTCAAAAATCGAATGATTCGCCTTTGTGATTTTATGTGCAAAATGTATATTTTTCTCTCACCAAATGATGTAATGTCTGTTTTAAAATTGTTGCAGAAAGATTGATTATATTTATTTTACTATCTCATTTAATGACGGATGTTTTGATATTTTTATTGAAATTGCATTATTAGTTCTGCTTGATTACAAATTTGAACTAATTAAAATTAGAAGAAATAAATATTTTTTTATTAGCTGACAGTTTTGACATTAAATTTGTTTTAAGTTTAAACGTTAAGCAAAACAGATGGCGTTGACAAGCTAATTTCATAATGATTAAAAGTTGAAGAAATTGTAATAGATGGGTTTTTTATTTCCAAACGTAGTACGGTTGTCATTTGTGTTTGATTGCCATTTGTCCGTTCATAATATATCAGTTTAGTAATTTGAAACTTTTCACAACTCACTGCCAAAATCAATAAAAATTGTTGTTGACAATTTGTAAACAGTTGTGAAAAGTTTAAAGCTATCAAACAACCTATTATGATGTGATAAGTGAACAAAGCTGTCAAAAAGCATCAATTATGTGTATTTTTTGAACAATTTTATTTTTATCCAAATTTGCAAGGTTCACTTCGGTGGTCATCCGGGTTTTCTTTCTTTAAGCTCCTATAATGGAAATATAACAGAAAACTATAGTCATAAAGTTAAAAAAACCTTATTTACATCTAGATTGGACTACGGGAAATAAACTCCCAATAAAGCATCCCAACAGGGTTATAATTTATTTATGAAATAAAATACCCATAAGCTTCATCTTCATGTTTTTGGATACCTTAAAGAAAACCTTATAACTCTGCATCTACAAAAGCAGTTAGAGGATGAATTATTATCATGAAATGTAAACTTCTTATAAAGGTGCAAAAGTATGAAAACTTTGTCAAACACAAAGAAACACAAAGATTATTCATCCATCCCTCTCAACTTGCTCTCAATTAAAATAAATTTTAATTTGACTACGCATGAATAATGTATTTAGATTTATTAATTATCTTCATTTTATGTGAATGATGTTGATGATACTCTTTGGCGTCTGCATGCACCTAAGAACAAACTACCGTCAAACGTATTTAAATTGTAGACGCGCGCCGTTGTCGTCGCCAACGCCATTAATTATATAAATTGCAGTAGTTTGCCGCTTCTGAATTTCTTGCAAAATTTATTTAATTCAGTGATTCATCGTTAATTACTGTCACTAAATGAATTTATTAATGAACTTTTGTGTTCGCTGTGTAGAGAAGTAGAGCGAATTAGATTGTAAATGAATCAACTATACCTATACGCGACTATCACACGTTTGGTGGCGATTAATTCGGTGGACAATAGGGAAACTATAATGCAACTAACCCAATGACAGCAATGTGACCCAATAGTGCAATTATTGAGTTGTTGGGAATAAATTTCGTGTTATTATGAAATGTTGTGTGGGAATTGATACGACTTTTATTATTAATTATGCATGGATGAGGGCTTATCGAGGTTAATGTTGTTATTCGAAAAATAACTTATAGAACAAAAATAGTATTTAAAATTTTATATTTAAATCACAAAAGTTCTTGAAGATTATAATTTCTAATCTGATATGGAGTAAATGTTTCTGACAGTAACAGTTTTTTTGTTTTCGATAATTCAATATTAAGAGCATTTCATTTGTAACTTATACCTAGCACAGGAATAAACAAGTTCCAATAAAACTCTATGTTCAATCAAATACGGAATCAAATACATGTTATACATAAATATAGTATTTATCATTCCAAACATCACCACAAATCATTCGAATTCGAAATTCGAAACATTGACATCGTTGCTATGCTTCGAAAGAATTCGTTGCTTGAGAGAAATAGAACGAACTAGATTATGATATTTTATAGTATTCCGTGTGAACTGTCACCGGAAAGCTTTGAAATCGATTGTTTCTCTACCAAAAACTAAAATTAAACTTATTAGGTGCGTTTTATTATTCACAAATCTATCTGGATCCGGATCTGGATTAAGTTTTAACATGTATTACAAAAACAATTTGGGATCCTGTTTTCTATTGGGATCTATTTCAAAGATCCAAAAATCAGTTATTACACTGACGAGTAGATGGCTTTTTATGGTAAGGTAGTGTAAGCTATAGTGTAAAGAAAAAAGACAAGAAATAATTGAAAATTTACAAACCCAAGGATAAAAAGAGACGGACTTATAACACTGCTGTCACTAAGATCCGTATCGTTTTATTTTCAAGGGAAGATCCAGATCCGGATCCAGATAGATTTGTGAATAATAAAACGCACCTATTGTTATTGTTATTAAATTCAAGTAATTTATATTTTAGCAATTTGAATATTTCAAAAAATTACACTTTAAATAACAAATAAATAATTATATGTAATATTCAATAAGTACAAACAGTTGCCAATTCATATTTCGATGAACTGGTTTATTTTCCTATACAAACTTTGCCAAATCATCAGTCGAATTGATATTTCAGTTTGGGGCGAAAAAGAAATTATGTCACAGGTTTTATATTACCTTGGATTTGTATCTGAATTTATCAAACGCATCCTCAAAACAATAAGAGATCGAGCAGAACTCGGCTTTCTGCGGTCACCAGGCTTTCTAGTTTTAAAGTCCTCATAAATCTACAGCAAAACTGAGAAAATTAGCTCAGAAATAATTTCAATAGTTTTTGACATTTTTAAAATCTTACTCATTTTTGATGAACTGACGTTATATAATGGGGTTTCACATTCACATCAAATGTCAAATTTCACTGAAATTGGATAAGCGAGCGTTCAAATTAAATAAATTGGTCGTCAGACCGAGAAAAATGTCATCGGCAGTCCATCTCGGGTGAACAATAGGTGCGTTTTATTATCTACGGATCTATGGGGATCCGGATCTGGATCTGGATTAATTTTTAACATGTATAACAAAAACAATTTGGGATCCTGTTCTCTATATGGATCTATTTCAAAGATCCAAAAACTAGTTCATACTCTGACCAGTAGATGGCTTTTTATGGTAAGGTAGTGTAAAATACAGTGTAAAGAAAAAGGACAAGAAAAATTTGAAAATCAACAGACATAAGCAAAATAGAAATGACCACACCATACAACTGTCACTACGATCGGTATCGTTTTATTTTCGTGGGTTAATTTATATTGATCTTTGGTGATATGATAATTAAACGCGCCTAAGGAAAGTTTTTTGACATTTCATTTTACACATAGCGTTGTGTGCGTTCAACTAAGAGACTTTTTGTTTTTCAAGCATCTAGATTTGAGATTTCTTAACACAAACTTTTTAAGTGGATGCGTTCGTTTTCAATTAGTTTCCAACCTAAGCCCCCTTTCACATCATGAAAAAAAATTACTTGAAATTCTTTGACGTAAAGAGAAAATAGATGTCAATCCAATTTTTTCGGGTTCTTGCCTCTAAATTCTTTTTTTTAATTTCTTCTTCACTTCGTGCCCTGCTCTCCAAAATCTGAAAGATTCAGGAGATACCAAATCGCCTAGTGTAAAATAGATCATATTTCGTGAAAATTTTGTTGAAATAACATGATTTCGAAATATAAAATACTGAAAATAAGCCGATTTTAAGCAAATTATTTCATGGTCTAATGAAAACATAGGGCCTATGTCAATTTATAAGTTCCAAAATGTTTTTTTTTTAAGTGAAAAGACAATCAAATTTCATTAAACGTTACTTTAAGTTGACTAAAAATTTTTCCATACCTAGATTGGTCATAAAGAACTACATGATTTGCATATACCTCTACTCGTATACACGCCATTAAAAATGACTACATAACTTGATATGAATCATCTTACAACGATTTATATAACGAACTTACTAATGTTCCACAACTCATCTTGTGGATGCTATAATATAGAATGAG
Organism: Philhelius festivus; assembly: GCA_963931855.1. Classification (NCBI taxonomy): domain Eukaryota; kingdom Metazoa; phylum Arthropoda; class Insecta; order Diptera; family Syrphidae; genus Philhelius; species Philhelius festivus. Next base: position 94,488,565 of record OZ007557.1, read on the forward strand.
CTCGATACTCTGATGACTTATTCTCTTTGTATCTATACAGGCAGTCTATAGGTATAAACTTTATTTGTAAACAACAAAGATTCTGTTTCAAGACTATAAAAGTTGTTGATATTAAAACCGTGGCTAATGAAAACAAAACGAATTAATTCATTGTCTCAATTTAAGAAAGAAAAAAAAAACATGTAAGACACTATTTTTTGCTGACCAGACTAGCCTGGCAAATAATAACAGGACAGACATTACTTTCTTAATCAGAACAAACAACAACAGATGACGACTACCAAGGCGACACGACGTGAACTAGAACGTCATTTAATTATTTTATTGACTTCCATTAAAGTTGACTGCTAAAAATTATTATAATCACCATCGGCAATAGGAGAACAAAAATAATAATAAACCTCCAAAGCACAATAACTAGCACAGGCTCTGGATAAAAGTAGGACAAACAACTAGACGTCACGCCATCATCGCCTTCGCCATTTTTGTTTTAATTGATTTTCAGTTCTCCCGTTTGTTTTCTGTCTTTGTTGTAGTTTTCTTCCGCTTTGCGTGTGTTCATTGACTTTGCGTGAAACTTATGTTAATTTATGTACAACACACGCACTTTCATTAACCAAAGAAAGAGTGACAGAGATAAGGAATGAGCGCGGTTCAAAAAAAAATAAATCTTGAAGTCATGAGACATTTTGTTGGTCAATTTTGACAGCTAATATAACATTGATGTGTCAAAAACAAAATGACAGTAAATAACACGCACGTTTTAGTCATAAGTTGGTACATGACCTTAAAATAAAGTTAAAATCGCTTAAATGGTTTACGATAAAAAAAGATCTTTTAGTTATTAAACTCGATTTTCTTACGAATTCATCACTTGCCCTTAAGTTTCTATTTCTACCTATTTATCTGCTTGTAGTTCACAAGTTAAAGAGCTTCATTAATTGTCAAATCGATCGAACCTTTATTGTCAATCGCTTCATTTTTGTTTAAAAAAAAAAAAGTGAGTTTCTGTGCGTGTGAATGTGTTTGATTCTCGCCTGATCATTGACTTTTATACAACGGCAATAAACAGTTTGGTATTGTTTTGTTGTACTGCCTGTATTCATTGTGGTGATGCCTTTATGTTATTTTTCCAAACAGCAACAACAACAGCATGAGTAATTATATGATTGTCAGATAATTAGAGTCATTATTCGTAACTGTAAATGTATACCTACACTATTTATAATTTGTGTGGTGTAGGTAGAGTTAGAGAGACAGATATAGTCTATTTATTATTGCGTGACGAGCTTAAGGTCAATAATACCGTTGCTTTGAATAATTTGCATACAATCTGAAGAGAAATACTATCTTGACTGGAAGAAAAAAAGATGACATCAAAAAGTGACAAAGACACGCACTACCTAGTAATGTCTTCGAAAAATACATTCAACAAATAGAAAATCGTCCGATGATGAAGAAACATTCAGAACAAGTTATTTGCGGACTTATACCGTGTTTTTTTTTTTTAATTCTTATTCACCTACCACAGAGTGTGATCAGAGCTTTTATCCTTCTACCATTTACCAACTTGAAGTGTTATTTTCGTAGATATATATTTCGTTTTGTTTTGATTTTGAATTAATCAATTCGCTATATATTAGGATATAAATATGGCGTCGATAAGATATCAGACGGAAAACAGACTTTGACATTGACAGAAGCTGTCGATTATTTTGTAAGAATAACAACTTTTCAAGGTTATTTCTATCTTTTTTACTGGATATCATCACACGTTTTACTATGTCATTAAACGACAAGAGATGCTCGGAATCATAACTTAAAATAGTTCGATTAAAAATCAACTAAAATGACAGTTTTGATTATTTCAAATGATAAACTAAAATGATGTTATATGAATTGTTTTATTTCACTGTAATAGGGATTGAAAGCAAAACGTGCGGCGCTACGCTGACCAGACATTGAATTGAACAAACAAGACACTTTGACAGCTGCTGTCAGAGCTTCCAACATTGCACAGAATAATGTGTGCGCACTTTCAGTTAGGAGTTACAATACAAATAGGGAACATATATGCTAGCGTGTTTATTGGTGAAGAATTTCGTTAATACATAATAGTTTGCTTTACTAGTCCAATGAAATGGATATGTATGCATATCTAAAGGAGTTTTCCATGGGTTAATTCAGATTTCGATTGATTTGGGTTTTGTCAACTTGTCAAACTGATCGATCTCAATTCTCCTAGTATAATACGGAATTAGTAGAAAAAGTATCTCCCATTTACGAAAAATTCGAGATATACTAAATAGAGTTCTGGATGTTTAAAATTATCATTTTGCAAGTGTTGTTCTGGCGTAAGATATCCAACCTTTTGTCACCTGTCAAATTTAATGTAAACTTGGAAAAATGGATCCAATTTAAAAAACAAACCCCTATAAAAAACAACCTTCATATAAAAATTGATTTGGCCTTCAGAATGAGAATATGATGCACAATTTGCAAAAGTTGATTTGGCGTAACTTTATTCACGATGCAATGCATAAATATACTAAGCACAAGTAATCTGTCAGCTGTCAAATTCTTTTTGACTTATAACAGTGTTGCCAATTAGAAATCAAATGTCTAACAAAAAAGCACATTTTATTTTTTTAGCATTATAAAAATGTGTACCAAATATAACTATGCAACACATTTCAAACTGAATTATTGCGAATGAATTGGTCTCCGAAATTCTCGGAACGGCATCTGAAAGTACTAAACTAAGCTTTCAGAATTTATGAATATTTACAATTCCGTGTTTCTCCTTCGAGAAATCTTTTAATAGATGTTAGTTATAGTCCGACACTTAATTACTAAAAACTTACACCTTAAAAATTAAACACCAGGTATTGTTTTTCATGTGATACGCCTTTTGAAATTTATTGAAAGATGTTATTCAAGTTCATTTTGTTTGTTGAACGCATTGAAATAGCCATACTTAGTTTACCGCACAAAAAGACCTGGCACATAATTTCTTAAATTCAATGTGAAAGAAAGCTAAATGCTTGGAGAGAACTTCATACATCGTTGGATACCACCTATGAATTTCATTTTTAATTAGGTTCACCATTAATCCACTTTCCTGAACCAGGTCCATCCATTCGCTAAACCAACCAGTTTGACTCTGTACTGTTTGCAGGGCTATTTTCTTTGCTGGTCGGTGGTTTGGCATTTTTGGAACTTTTATTACATAATCTATATAAAGTGTAAATGTTTTGATTAAAAGGAGAGATAGTTCAGTTAAAAGCATTATCATTTAGTTAGGCAAGCGCGGCATAGAATAGTGCAGACCCTGATACTGTCTCAAATACCTTAAACTTACTGCTGTGAGCAATAAACGCATTGTTAAAACTATTTATCTCCATGTCAATTTGAAAGTTGTTTTAGAATTCTGCAGATTCAGACACTTTGTAAAAGTAACTCCTAAGTATTTGCATTCCTTTACTACTTCTTCTAATTCTCTATTGGAGTATAATTTTTCATTGGAACAAGGTCTGCCTCCACCATTTTTGAATATCATTACAGGTTCCACTGTGCATATTATTCAGAAAACTTGTTCATCATCCAAAAAAAAACGCAAAAGCCTAGTACTAAATGCTCTTCTTTATCTTACTCCAATTTGAGTTTGGAACCATTCCGATATACAGTGATCATTCCATATAGTTGTCTTTGTAATATCATACAAACTTTGAGGAAATTTTCCAAACTTCAGAAATATACCTAATACATATAATTCATATCATAGTGTCTCACGGTCTACTGTATCAAATGCTGCCCTTAGGCGATAAAGGACTCAAGAATGGTTCTTAACACAAAAATGTGATCTAAATTGGAATATTGTGGGTGTGAATTAAATTTATAGAAAGTTATTCAGGAGTCCAACAAGGAAGACATTTTGGTCCACACTTTTTTATCATTTTTTCGTAAAGGAATTATGCCAAAATATTCCACAGGCTTACACAGAGAATCCTCGTTAAACCGTTTTTGTTTGAAATATGCTTGTACAGAAAAAGTGTGCTTATTATAACAATAGATTATTAACAAAACTTATTTTTAGACCTAAATTGTATACAGAAATATTCCTTAAACAAATACACCTCTTACACTAATGAGTATAAGTATCAAGTAGCAAAAAGGTATACTTATAATCAAGATTATATGTATATGTATTGCCATTAAGGAAACTTTCTTCCAAAGAAAACAATCTTTTGAGAAGTTATCTTTTTTCTTGCTGCCGAAATTACTATAGATATATTCTTGTAAAATTTTCATCCCCTTAAATAAAATAAAGTATAAATATCAAAGAAATCCCAGAAATATACCTACGTGATCCCTTGTGTATTGGCATTGTCTTGTCTTGACTATACCTACTTCAAATCCGAAGTCAACAAACCTTTTAAGAAGTTTTTTTTTTGTAAGCAATGTTATTTTCTATTTTTAATTTTGTTTTGATATTCATTTTCTACAAGCGCTTAACGAAAATTTACTTTTACCCTTTAAAGCACATATCTGTTTTTTTTTTTTCTCACAGTTACGAAAAACAAAAGACAACCCTCATGTTTTTCTAAATGGTAAGATGATAGAACCAAACAAACAACCGACCATGGCGAAAGAATCAAAAAGTAGCTTAAAACCATTTCATCCACATCGCCGAAAAAAAAGGAATACAACAAGTCATTATTTCACAGTTAAAAGAAACATCTCTAAGGGAATCCTTTCGGCAAAGGGCTTACCTCTGAGGGTGGCTTCAAACACCTTAAGGGATTTGAATAGATTGATGAAGTAAAAGTTCTTCCTTATTTTTTTTTAGATTATATTTTCGAAGGTAAATATGTTCTCAGATACTTTGTAAACTGTTTCGATAGCCATTATAAATGTTTGCATATTTTGTATCTTTTTCAAAAGATTTATGCAAGAAATATTTTTTTTTTTTAAATTGTTTTTACGAGATATTGAACAATCTTTATCTACTTTTAATATAGATGGAAGAATTTATTGTTTGAATTTCTTGCCCAAGTCCCAAGTGTCTTTTGAATCTGTTAATATTGAACAAAAACAGTAATAAATTTCTATATTTATCGTAGATAGATAGCCTTCTATTAAAAATAAAGAAAAAAAAACAAGAAATAATTGAAAATTATAAAGCTTATCAAACCAAAAGCTTGAATGATGGCAATTGCTTTCCAAATGTTTACTTAAGATTATTAACGAATGGCTATTGGAGGTGCCTGACTTAAGAAATTTACTTATGTTAACTTTGTCATAGAACTTTTTCAATACTTTGGAAGAATATTACAATGTTAGGTTTATTTATTGGCAAAAATAAATTGCAGAACTATTAAGTTGTAAAATATGGTAATTGGTAATTGGAAGATGGCTTTATGTCTGCAATAGCGAACTATAGCATTTCTTTGATATTAAATCTAAAATGCTATAGGTACACTATGATTAATTGACAATAGCTAATAATTTCATAAATTAGGAGCTGGCGAACGAAAGACGACTTGCATACGATAATGGCTTTTCTGACTTAAAAACTCTTGAACTTTACATTATAGTATCGAGAAATACACAGAAATAGTTTGGCCTTATTAAGACTTCAGTTTAACTATATATGTTCCGATTCAGTAATATAAATATTTTTTCGAAATTGTGTTGCGGAACCGACGAAAAATTTACCGCTATAAGTAGGTTTTACGAAGGTTTTTTATATATTGGTAGATTCTGATTTTCACAAAATAAATGCTGGTCTTCCCCAGGGCTCCGTTTTGTCTCCGACTCTCATCCTCATTTTTATAAATGATCTCTCGTCTGAAACTTTTAATCCACTTCATTGTTTTGCCGACGACTCTACACTCAGCTTCTCATACTCGTTCTCAAATTACCCTCCATCTCCTTCGAAGTGAAATTGCAACGGTATCGTATGATTAGATCATTGAACTCTGATCTTTACAGCATTGTTAAATGGGATATAAAAAATCTCCAGACCGCCAAAACTGCTGCTAAATGCTTAGGATTAAAACTCAGTGATCCACAAGCCTGATTTAAGCAAATTATCTGTTTTAAATTTATTTGAGATTTTTTAAACTTCTTTCTACCATTTTTCTACTGACTTCTATCGAAGTTTTGACTTCAAACCACACATATTGGGGTTTCCTTCTGGTGAAACAACTTGTATTCATCAGTTGACAGTTGACTATGCGAATTTGTTGGTGGGTTGCTGGTGTTCCGCAGGGCTCCGTTTTGTCTCCGACACTCGTCCTAATTTTTATAAGCTGTCATTTTTAAAACGATTTTTAACCAATATCGCGGAAATTGCTCTTTGTACAAGATATACCTACGAGTAGCTCAAATATTTGTTTATAAAAAAGGATTTATACTTATAAAATAATAGTTTTAACTTATAAAATTTGAGAGTTTAGGGTAATTTTTTTTTATAATTGAAGAGCACTTTAAGCGATGTGAATACTCTTTATATGTTTGACAAAAGGCGTTTTTCTGTTTTAGTTCGAAGCAGAGTCCCAGTTGTTCAAAAATAAATTGTTTCTTTTTTTAGTTCAGAGCATTTAGAGCTTCGAATATGTATTTCTTTTTTCTTTCTGTGCGTGTTCAGAGTGCGATCTATGAGTTCAAAATAAAATTACTGAACAGACAGAGTTAAATGTTAACACAAGCATTTGACAAATGGACATTAAAAAAAGAATAGTGACAGCTAAGTGTTCGGGTGTGTTTAAAAAAAAAACTTAGAGCGCTCAGAGTATACTTGGTTCAGACGATGTTCAGAACATGCTCGGACTCTGTTCAGAGCTCTATTCTCAACTAAAAAAAAAGAAAATTACCTGTCTGTCTGGTGGTTCGGTCGAATTTCTTTAAACTTGGTACACAACATTTTAAAATATCTCCCCCAAAACATGTTTTTTTTTTTCTAAAGACCAAAAATAACCTGACATAAAATTTTTACCGAACAAATAACTGTTAAATTAATTGTAAAAATTAATTATTATTTTTATTTTTTTTTTTATTTACAGAAAGGCCCGTCGCAAAGAACGGGATGGCGATCAAAATGCATCAGATACAAAATTATACCTAGAAGAGAGTGTTTTAGAGCGTAAACTACCTGAAGCTGATCTCAAAGCCTTAGTTGATCTTCCAGCTGGTTTAGATTATAATGAATGGCTAGCGTCACACAGTAAGTATTTGAAAAATTTAACAGTTTTTTTTTTAGTATTTATTTTTATTTTTTTTGTTTTCGAAAACATCGTTGACTTTTTGTATACGACCAAACTACATAATACTAATATAAAAAAAAATATTCGCTCTAAAAATAAACATAAAAAATATCGTAATCTAGTTTTTAATTTACAAAAATATTCCTTTCAAATTAGAGAAGTGCTTGCAAGAGTATAAATGAAACGTATAACTTTTAATTTATTTGTTTGAAAAGAGGTTCTATTTGTAAATTAGGTTCAGACTTATCTAAAAGATGTCGAAAATAGAGAAATGTAAAAATACGTAAATACAAATAGAAACAAAACAACAATATTTCTTAAAAGTGAGGATGATCATTATTATACTCATTCTTAAAATAATACTTATGAACGTTATTAATAATTTATTTCTATTTTTGGATACTTTTAACTCGCACATAGTTTTTTGAAAGACTTAAATACATTTGTTTAAATATTGGTATTTAGAATTTAATTGAAATTTAGTATAACGAACCTTTTGTTTCAATCATTTGAAAACAAAATGATCAACCGTTATAAAGTAAATGATAAAGCCGTTCGAATAATTGGTCTTCTCAATTACTGACGACAATATGCACAGAGCAATGGTTAAGAGTTGAAATTCACTATCTCCTAGTTCTACACGAGTCTTTGCGCTTAAAATTTATATATTTTTAACTTCTAATATAGTTTTTACACGTTCGTGCGACATATGATGATCAGTCAAGGAAACATTCAAAGCCTAAAGCCAAACTTTCGTAAACAAGTTTGTGTGTGAGCTATTGAAAGAATTTTATTTGAAAGGTCCATGTATGCCATTATGTATGGAATATAACATAGTTCAAATGCCCCAATCGGCTTTTTAATGTGACGCGGATCCGAGTGGTCAAATTTTTAAGGACTCTTTCGCATAGATCCGGGTGAATTTGAGCGATGGCCTGTGTTATGTTTACCTTAGAGCATCGGTCAATTATGGTTTATTCGCATAGACCTGCGACTTCAACAAAACCCACAAGAAAAAATCTATCCGGGTCAAATCCCATGACTTTGGTGGCCAATTGACGTTACCTTTGTGTGAGATAACCTAACCCTCAAATCGTTTATGCAGAATGTCAATCACATGTCGTCTCGTTTCATATGATTCAATTTGGGCTCTAAGAAATTGGTTATCATCATTCTATATCGCTCGTCATTGACGGTGATCGCCTCATCAACGTTGAAAAAGTAAGGAATGACACCGTCAACCCAAAATCCACACCCAATAAGTAATTTTTCGAGCATCATTGTTACTTGGTGAGCCTCAAATGGGTTGGTGTCGTCCCATATATGGACATTTTTCATTCACCTAAAAATGCAACTCGTCGCTAAGGACTATTTTTCCGCCAAAAAAGTGTCCACGCCAATTGAAAAACTCTTTTAAAGATTAATTTAAATATTATTAGCATTTCGGGTGCAGTAGATTTTATATTTTACACGCAGCTAGACAGGAATTATTTTCGAGATATTTTTTCTCAGGATTCATACTCGTAAATTTTGGATACAATTCTTAAAAAAGGAAACGATTATAACTAAAAATCTATATTAGCATGGCAGACTTATTTTGATAAAAATAAATAAAATCAAATCTCCTCAAAGAAAATATTTCTTAAATTTCCTGAGAGTTTCAAAACCTTTCTGATTTTCTATTTATTTTTGTTAAGTTAAACCTCAATTGCCCAAATCCATTTAGTTCCAATCCATTAACTTTGCACAAGAATAATTTATTTTAATATTCCCATATGATTTGATTGCCACTGAGTTTCTTGACTATTTTTTTGGTTGCAATTATAACCCCTTGCCAGTCGTTGGTTATGACCTACATTTAATATCTCTCTGTGAATGCAACGTTATGCATGACTCTGATGACTATGACATACCTAAAACCCTAGTTTCATGACCTTGTCATTGCACTTTGAACTTTTTTTTCTTTCATTCGATTCCTTTGTGGGTTTTAACTTTATTTTAACAATGAGTAAATTGGTAAAGGTTTTCATCTGTACTTTTTTAATTACTGATTGGCTCACACAATACAATAAGAGTGATTTTGGGATCAAAAATAATAAATAAAATAATATAATGTAGACAACTAGATTTTATAAATTTAACATAAATTGAAATTTTGTATTTGTTTCAAAATTGTTCAATTCAATGATGTTCATCCTGTTAATTAAAACCTCTGTTAATGTAATTGAGCTCCTCTTTTTTTTGTTTGCTGATTTTCAGATGTTTCTTGTCTTTTTTCTTTACATTGAAGTGTACACTACCTTACCATAAATAGCCATCTACCGTAAATAATAAAACGCAACTATTATGTATGTTTGTATAGAATTAATTAACTTTTATTAATTTAATTAACTTTTATTTACTTTAATCTCGCACTGAAAAACTAGGTCTTAGAAAAGTCTCGCGATTTAATTCCGTTGCATCGAAACCTTATTGCTTTTTTTCTTGTAATAAAATTGGAAGTCGTGATCGTAAAAAATCTTTTCGAATGAAAAAGAACTTATTTTGCCAGGGGAAAATATGCCATAGAAGATTTTTAAATTTTTTTTAGCACAAATATCGGCTTACATTTGGGCATTATAAGACAAGAGTGTTGGATGGATTCAAATCCTTCATCTGTTTTCCGCCATCAGCTTGGGATATCGAGATATTTCTATTCGAAAATTTAAAAAATCATTGTTTTTTTAATTTTAAATTATGTAACCGCGAGATTTTTTTAAGATATTTGCAGCGATTCCTGGAAAAAATCTGTTTAATTCTTTCGAATATCTCTTTTACTCTCTGAGAAATATTTAAGAAGTTTTTTTTCTCTCATCTGGGTCTACATCTATATTTGTAAAAAAACGCCAAAAATGTAACGAACCGATTTCAGTTTAACACCAAATGTCACATTTCTAGCGAGTTTTACTTGCCCGTGTGCAAAACCGTCTGAACCTGTTCTCAAAATTATAAAAACTAACCTACTTATCAAATAATTTGAAAGTTTATTCTAGAACACCACAAGGTAGTCATTTAGGTCTTGTACTTTTTATTATATTTATTGATGAAGTAATCCGATCGTCTCATTTTTGCGGTCAATGTTACAATCTTCAAAATTTTTTCAATAACTCTCAATTATGAAGAGTTGCTGTGTGACTTTAATTCGTTTTTAGAGCAGTTTGTTTGTGTTCGTTACTGAGAGTTGGATGGGGAAAATCGCGTTAATAGCTTATATGTTCAGTTCTATTAATCGGATGGTCATGATTAAGGTGTTTAGGCTAAGGAAAAATGACACAGAATCATTTTCTTTTCTAATAAACGTCGTTATACTCGTATTATACCTCTGACACAAGAATAGAAAAAATTGCTATATTTAACTTCTCACCTCACCAATGACGACATGAAAAAAAACCTGGCAGATTTATATATTCGATATCATGACACATGCTATAAGTGTTCATACTCATATTTTGGTTATTCCTCCAAACCAAAAATTTGCTGTTGTCTCTTGTACTATTAGTTAGTATTAAGTTGAATTATAAAAATATAAAATAAAAAACAAAAATAACGTGTATGTAACATATATGTAATTCAAAAGCTAAAGGGGCGCTTTAAGTTAAAAAAAAAAGAAACTCAAAATGTCGTCTTGCGTTTAAGCAAAGACCATGTGTCATATTTGCTACTTTGAAGGCTAATTAATTACGTTCCACTATAAAACAACACTGATTTGTCAAAAAATCCAGTAAATGATTTTTTTTAATTCTTTTTACTCTCTTTTTTTCGAAGGCAGGCATTCTGACGTCATATTAATGTTTAACTGTCATTCAGCAATCAATCAGCAATGTGACATGTGTCAGTCAAAAATCACATAAATAAATTTATTTTTACACTTTTGTTTGTTTACTTTGAAACGGTCTTACTTTAAACACCCATTGAGTGTTAATTAATCAATGAATCAATCAATAAAAATAAAAACAAAAACCAAACTTTTATCGAACTCAACATGTCATCGTAAAAATAAATTTGCACAGCACAGCCATCAGCGCACAAAGTGAACAAACAACTCTTCTCCGTTCGTGCAACATCGTTGTCACGATGACAACGACACGTGGACTCTAATTTTGGCGGGCATTGTCGCATAATGCCTTTATTCGATTTTTATATTCTTTTTATTTTTATTTATATTTATATTTATACATATTTGTTTTAAATTGACTTGACGTAAAGGTCGGTGGGTAAAATGAATTTTGTTTTATATTGTTCAACTGTTTGTATGGTGCAATTGAAAATTTTGGCATAAAATACCCTTTTTTGAGCTTATGCAACATTTACGTCATATTTAAATAGGTATTCATATGGAATGCACCAACAAAAAATGACAGATGGGGGTTGTTGGTGTTGGTTTTTAAATGAATGCAAATTGCCAAATGTCATAATTGATTGTGTAGATATGTCTATATATATGCATTCGAGTGCAAATTGCTGCAAATGACAAAACAGGAAGTCAAGTGGGGTTGCAGATAAATTTTGTATTTTTTTTTTTTTGGCATAAGAAGTAATTTATTTTTATATTGCAGAGAAAAAAAGTGATAGTATTACGTCAGAAATATTCAAGATTAGGTATACCTACGAACAGTTTTTGATCAAACTTAAAGCATTGAAATAATTATTGATTTTATTATGACAATTGAATTAATAGTTTGTTTATAAAAACATTAAATTGTTTAAAATGCAACAAGTTTATAAACGAATTATGATTTAACAAGTGACATTTTATCGGATTAATGCTCACTGTTAGTTTATGAGGAAGTTCGACGGAGCTTGCAAACTAAACTAAATCTGTTTGCTTTGATAATTTGTCATGCGGAGTTCTGGGTACATACTGTAAAACTGTCTTACCGACTGCCTAAAGATAGCTTAAAAGCTAACATTTATCCAAATATACAAATAAATTAACTCTGCTAGGAAAATAAACAAGACATAATTAATGAACAGACTGTGAAGTTAACGCACTGTAGGGCAGGACATTTACAGAGTAAACGAATGACATTGTCCTTTTCCTGCTGATACCCACGTTTTATTATGTACGGATCTACTATATGGATCTGGGTTAGATTTTATAACGTATTACAAAACAAATTAGGATCCTTCTCTCTATCTGAGTCTAATTCTAACATTCAAAACTTAGTTCCTACTCTGGCGGGTAGATGGCTTTTTTTTTCTTTTTTTTTTTTAATGGTAAAGCAGTGTAAGGAACAAAAAACAAGAAATTATTGAAAATCAACAAACCCAAGGAAAAGAGAGATGAACATACAACACTTCTGTCGCTATGATCCGTATTGTTTTATTTTCCATTGAAGATCTATATGATCTTACGATAATAAAAAACGGCTAATGAGTATTATAATGGCTGAAACAGATTGTTGCATGAAGCGAAATCGAATTACACAGTTTCTCATGTGGGTTGATTTATTCTAGAGCTGCACGGAGCCCATCGCTGCACAATGTCTATTTCTACTTTGGCTGCGCAACTTCATTGCAGCCACAACACCAAACCCAAAAATTTCAACAAAATTGACAGTTTACTTTTTTCTGTGAAAAATATAAATATAATACCAAGTGAGCTATGAAGGGTTGATCCTTGCCTGCATAGCTCGTTAGCCTGTTCATTTCCCTATTTCCCACTGTGACCTGTAACTTAGATAAGAGTGATATTTAGGTTAATGTTCAGGATCGAGAACGCATCTCTGCATTTCTGGATCAATTTAGAATATGAAAAAGCCGAATCAATTGCTTTAACTGGCCTTATTCCGGTTTTGATTTGAATATAGTTTAAGTATTTTACATGCCTTGTTGCCAGTTCTTCAGCTTCAAAGACACTAACAAAATCAGGTAGCCAGAAAGACCTAGAGACATGTAAAGAATCAGCGACAATTTTCGAACCGACACCACAATCCATCTTTGAGCCATTAGTAAAGATATTGAGTGATCCGATTTCCGGATGATTGTGCAAAAGCAAACACGCAATAAGAGATATCAAAACCTACTAGATCCTTTCATATTTTTGAACTTAATCAAAAGTGGATGACTCCCTGAGAATGTCCACTATTTCCCATATTAATTCCATTCACAGGTTCATACTAGTTATCGTATCAAAATGGCTAATTGCACTTCAGCACTAATTGGGCCACAGGGCTAGACTGCCTGTGGTCGCCTACCTACTTAAGAAGTCACAATGTTTTCCTTGCAGTCATTTTTAAATGGAAAAGAAACTTAAAAATTCTTACAGATGTCCACAGTAGAGGTGCAGTAGTCAGTGCTTGTTGATAAAATGTCTGCTGGCATCAGGTTTGAAATATTTCTTTGACCCCAAAGGTTTGGCAAGCCAACAATCTGATTCTTTAAGTCTTAACACACTCCTCTTACATGTCTCCATAACTCGGGTACATAATTATGGTAGAAGCAAACTTTGGAGATCATCTCCAATCCAATTTGTTTTCCAAACAGTGCGAGTATATGTTTACATATATACATGAATCCTTACTTCTTTTTCAAAGAGTTTAATTAAACTTCTCCTTAAGTTAAATTTCCCCTCCTAAAAAGACGACTTTCCAATAGCCCTAAATTTAATTTAAAGAAAATATAAACCTGCAGTTGACTTAAATGTCATAGAATTTCAAATGCCTGATCCTCCTTCTATTCATTCAGATAAACTACTTTTAAATTCAAAACTTTTAATCCTTTCGACTTTTGACAAGCCTCATCTTTTTATTGTATACCGATAACCACTATTCCCAAGCAAAACAAAAATAAAAGATTGCCCATGAATATACCAACTTTAATCCACGATAAAATTAACTGCCTAGAATGTCAGAACTTTAAAGTCTACTCTATACTCTACCCACTCCCTACCCCGGGAAGACGAGATGGGAATGGTGTGCCAGTTTCTACGCTCCAGTTATACGTTTCATTAATTATTCAAACAGATTAAAACTTAATAATTTAATTAAACAAAAAAAAAAAACCCGGAACACACAGAGTACCTTCATACAGCCAGACAAACTTTTAACATATATTCATAATCTGCTGGAATCCTGGTAAACTGTGATTTTTCAGAACTTCTAACCTTGCTCCGAGAAATATTAACTATCAGAGAGAGAGGGAGAGAACTTTAACCAAACTTTTAAAAATCGCAGTCGCTAAAGTGTAGAGTTGTGGGAGAAAGTTTAATTTTAAAATAAAAGCTAATAAAATTAAGGATATTAAGGAGTTTCATGTGGTGTTTTGGTTTTGCAATTAAGGGGTGGTAGTAGGTTCCTACGGGCAAAAAACTAATATCACTGAATTAATCTTTTAATTCATTTTACAATAAAACGCAAAAATGATTAAATTTATACTGATTTTTGTTCTTCTTCTTTTTTCATTTCAGCACTGGCACTTTTCGAACATGTTAATCTAGTTTATGGAACAATTAGTGAATTTTGTACACCATCCGGATGTCCGGATATGACTGGGCCTGGCAATAGGTAAGGATATTTTGTGTGTGTTGGATTAATATTTAATTGAATTCTTTTTTGTTTGTACTTTTCTCTGTATCTCTAGTTCCAATTTGATTAAATTACATATGCTCTATAACTTAAAGTGCAGTTAGGTCGTATGATTCGGTTGTGCCACATCTGTTTTGACAACCAATCCAACAACCGAGAATCAAAAGCAAGGCAAAAAAAAAAAAAAAAAAGATTTGGGATATTATTTTGCATCATAAATTCAATCGAAAAGTAGGTTCTGACCGTTGGGGTTTTGTGGTATACAACACACCATCAGGGCAGGCAATGTTTCATGGATGATGATGATGATGATGATGATTCCCAAACTCAGTCAGGAAAATATTATAGGGATTATAGAATTCGCCTTGTGTTTGGAATTATTACAATTTATGGGCTTCTGCGGTAGAAGGATAGATGAATGAAGCAAAAATGTGAAATTGGCATTGTGGTTTCTGGCAAAGTTTTATGGTAACATTACTCTTTTATTTTGTTTTTGTGTTTATGCGATGCTTTTTGAATTGATTATTAGAAAATTGAATAAAATAAAATAAATAAAATGTTAAGCTCAGACACACGCGGTCCATGACCTACATAGATGCTTTAATAAAATTCAAGATCTCTTTGTGAATGTTTGACTGAATTACTTAGTATCAAAAATGTGCACATGGTAGATAAATGATACTTTCTTATTCTCTGCAACAACACTGTTCCTTTTCACCTTAATAACTTGAAACTTTTGACGTTTTGTAATGTCAGATTGGGCTATTTTAAAGCCAGTTGCCGTGGCAATATGCCAGAAAATATTTTGAAAATCATTTACAATGATGTGTTGTCTTTGGCTATGTTCACATTGCACGAAATCAACTGACTGACGTATTTTTACGTAAATTTTTAAATCCGACGTTCAGCAGTAGTCGGTAAAACAAAGCCGTGTTTTTTATCTGTGCTTTAGGTAAAGAGTTAATTAGAATTTTTTTAATATATCTCAAATTCAAGCAAATAAATGTGTTTTTTAATGTATATTCGCTAGCGAAATACAAATAAAGCTCGAATGAACTGTTTGCTGTCAAATGCAGAAATACTCTTTGGTATTCTTGTTACTACATGGGAGTGTTATGCAGAAGGTGTGATGCTTTTGATGATGCTTTTGAAGGTGCTTTTAATTTCTTTAGGAAAAATTGTCCTCAGGTTTTTTCATCTTCCTGAGTCAAAGGTGAACTGGCTAATTGTTTCGACGGTTGTTCCTTGAAATTGACAACATATTAGTAAATATGAAGTAGGCTTTTTTGACAAGCTTTCAAAAAAAGTTCACTGCACTTGGATATGTTTTTGCTACAGGCTCAGAGACATTTAGTGTAATGACAGTTGCTGTCAAAATTTTAAAATTCTTTAAAATCATAAAATTATACAATTGAATTGCAAACTGATTAAACTTACATTTTTGTTTTTATTTCAGAACGTACTTATGGTTCGATGAAAAGGGTAAGAAAACCCGCGTTGCTGCGCCCCAATATATCGACTATGTCATGACATTCACCCAAAAGACAGTCAGCGACGAGTTAATATTCCCAACCAAATACGCCAACGAATTCCCAAATTCGTTCGAATCGATCGCCCGTAAAATTCTACGCTTGCAATTTCATGTGATAGCTCATCTATATGCGGCGCATTTCCGAGAAATCGCCCTCCTAGGATTACACACACATTTAAATTTAACCTTTGCCCATTTGACGGCCCTGCACAGGCGCTTTAACCTAATCGACGAGAAGGAAACAGATGTGCTGCGTGATCTTGAAGTGGCGTTACGCCTAACCGATGACGGAAGTAATTCCAGCGAAACAGCCTCTATACAGACCGGGTCGTCGTCGGCGACGGGTGCGCTGTCATCTGCGGGGACAGCGACAGCGTCAGTGCATGCGGGAGCAGCTGTCACAACGATGACAGGCACTGTCACAGGTGCCAGTGAGGATGTCAATTTGTTGCAGTCAGGTCGTCTCATTGATGGAGATGCGATGGCGCAACCAATTTGCACGCAACCCGAAGCCAAGAAGGGTCTGAACAGTGAGCAATCAGACATTCGAGGTGGTGCTGGTGGCGGCGGCGGTGGATTGATGGGCGGAATCCTGGGGGACTTCAACACAAGTGAATTCGGTGATATGCGAACGGGGGGAGGAACTAGTGGCTACTGCATTGGTGGTAGCACAGCAAAAAGCAGCCATATTGGCTTTAATCATAATCATCACAACGGTAGCACACACAATATGTTGCAATGCAATAGCAGTAGTAATAATTCTCCTACACCTCAACAACACACTTCGCATACAACAACTGCATAGTTTTTGCAACTATCACTACTACCATAACAAATATTATGGCAAACACCAAAAGATGGCGTTGTTTTGCACTCTCTTACTATTATTTTTGTTTTTTATTTCTATTTTTAAAAAAAGAACAATTTAATTGTTAAAATATTCGTCGTAAATGTAAACAACACTCACGTAAATAAAACAAATAAGAAAATACACACACCAATTTGAAAATTATCTAAAGTTTATTTTTTCAACAAAAAATTAATAAATAAATATACAAAACAAATCGTTAGAACCACACTTGTGTTTGCTGAAAAAAAATATATAAAAAGTGTTTCTGTTTTTAATTTAACACTTAAATTTAAAAGAAAGTAAAAACAAAAACCTATGATAAAAGTTCATCCAAGACTTTTATTTGTAAAATAATGTAATTTATATTTTTTGATGATAAAAATAAAAACCCAAAAAAAAGAAACAAATCTTTTAGTGAATTATTAAAAAGAACACACATGAAAAAAAAAACAAATTTAATTAAATTGTTATCAAAAGCAAATGAAACAAAAATAAAATAAATTAAAAAATTAATTTTATGTAAAAAAAAAAAAAAACAAAAATCTATTATATATATACATATTAACAAATTGAAGTTGTTTAAATGAACAAAAAGTCGTAGCATCAGTTAAAAATGCTATATTTAAATTTGAAGTAAAAAAAAAAGTTTATAAAATTAACAAAATATGAAACAACACACAACTCTTCTTTCTGTAGCCTTAAAACGAAAAAAAGATAAAAAAAAAATCTGTAAAAAATATATTTATATTCACAAAAGAAGGACAAAACAACTGGAAACTAAAAAAAAAGAAATGATTTATTTTTTCTCTCTTTCCTTTAAACTTTAAACCAAATACTATACAATTTGTAATATTCTTAATTGTGTTTTTAGCTCATATTTATATATATATAATTTTTATGTGAAGCTGAAGCAAATATTTGTTTTTTTTTTTTTTTGTTTTTTTCTTATGAATATAAGATTGGTTTTTAAATTATTACTGATTATGATGATAAATACAAACAAAAAATAAATGTTAACTTGTAAAAAAGAATATCTTTTTTTGTTTTATCTTATGCAAGAGTGCGTTTGTGTTTGATTTGTTAATTTGTAAATTAAGTGAAACAAAAATAATAGAACGTTATACAATTAATTTTTTATATAAGGAACTAATATTATTTAATTATATTAAAAACAAATAAAAACAAAAACAAAAACAAACAATTTAAAGTGATCTTAATATAAGAAAAAAAACAAGAAAACATAGTTTTTTGTTATTAAATCTAAAATTATTTTTCTCTCTCTTCTATAAAAACAAAACTTATAAAATACACAACTGAAAATGAAGCACTGGCATTTTTTTATTTATTTTTGTTTTATGTTGGCTTATAATTTTTTTTTTTTTTTTTGCTTAAAGGTTTAGGTTCATTCCGAAAAAATTAAAGCTCATTTAGAATGGCTAGTACCATACGACAATGTCAAATTTTCTAGTAAACGGCTCTAACCATTTTGATTCATATGATAAAGCAATTGCAATAATACTACCTTGAATATGAGCTTGAAGTAGCATACATTTTCCAAATAATTTTTTTATAAACAAAAAGTCAAGGAAAACATCCAAATTTTAAGTTCTATTTCTTAAGTATTAAATTATTACGTTACCACACATCTTCAAAGTCTAACCATGATATAAAAATGTAGTTTTGAACCAAAAGAGCAAGTTCGTGCGATGCAGTCGAGCATTTTATCTACTTCATCATATCTAATATTTAGTCATTAACAAACTGAGAAGTGCAACTCAACGAAACAAAAACATAAAACTACTCGAATACAGACAGAATGCACAATAGCTAGTTCTGTTTGTTATTTTTTTTTTTCTGAACATACTCGTAAAAATACAGAAAGTCAGGATTGTGTGTTCCATAAGTAAAAGCCTTGCCCTAAACTGTTATACAATCCGTCACTTTGTGTTCTATGAAGTTATCCAGGTAGAGAAATCTCGATATGTTAAGCTGTAAAGTGTAGAAGGAAAAATATCATTTGCGTTTTCGCATTTATATTTCATTTTATAACTTCATAAACATACATACCTTATCGATTAATATGTTTTAAATTATGTGAAATATAAATTCTGTCATTTGTTTCATATTTTTTAGTTTAATTTTACTGAGTTGTAAATAATGTCCCTAATAATTTGGTATAAGAATAATTTGATCAAAGAGACTAGGCGGTGCTCTTCTAGTTAGTTTGTTCGACTGTTATGAACAAAATTTATCATGTAAAGCAATTTTAACATGTCGTTTAATTTTTAACAAAAATACTGAAATAAATTACTAGTGATGTGTAAAAATGTATAATTTCACAACATCACAGAAGTGAAATTACCCCCAGAACATTTTAATATGATATATTCTGCACCTGCTTTTGATTCAGAGAAAGTTTTTCTTCATTGAACTAACCTCATATGTAATACTACGTTTTCACCTAGAGATAATTCTGGGGTGTAATCGGCTAAGGTGATAGTTGATTGTGATTGTCATTTTGACTAGGTATAGCTGTCTCCATCATATCAATAAAGAAATATAGAGAGAGCGATTGCCAAAATGACAATCACAGTCAACTATCACCTTAGCCGATTTCGACCCTGGATTTAAGTGGATTTACTATAAATTTTCTTCAAATCAAGATCAGAAATAAATCTTATTAAATCTTCATTGGATCAATTATTGTTTTATATCCATATTGCCCTATATCCATATCGTGCTAAATTATCTCGATGATTTTTCATCGTTTTGCACTAATAAAAATTTCTTTCTCTCATTTCCATAAAGAAAAAATTAAAAACCATTAACATTTTGACAGGTACTGTCAAAGTTAATCTTTTTAATCTTTGAGTTCGGTGGAAACACTAAATATATCTATTGCATTTAACCATGGATTGTCTTTTGGTAAAAACATGGTATAAATAGATGCATGCATATTTAGAATATTCACCTGTCATTGTCAGAGGTGGAGTGAAGTAGTAAAAGAGCCAGTTCGGCTAAATGTATGTCGGAGATAACTACATATTACCAATCTCAGAAATATGAACAGGGCCCGTATTACGAATTACGATTATCATTTAAAATCCCTCGTTATCGTTAAGTTGCGATTACGTTTTACTATACTCGTTTTTTTAAAACGATAATCGTTTTCTCTTACGACTGCTTTTGGCACTCGTATTTCATTGTTTTGACACATGTACTATTTTTGACAGAAATATTGAAAGAATGAAGTTGGATGCGCTTAAAAAAATAGATTTTTTTTATTTTATCAGGCAATATTTTGATGCATTCATTATCGTAAGCCATAATCGGTCCATGTGTTGACTATCGTTTTCTAGGGTATCGTTTTTTTGCCTTTCGTTTCGTAATCTGTAATACGGGCCCAGGATTATTTTGATATTTTTGCTCAGTTTTGCTATCAAATACTGGAATAAATTTATCTGCTCCGTTTTTGACGGAGCGAAATTTGTGAAAACTCATTTTCTGAAATGACCAAATGGATATCGATATTTAAATTTAGAAATATTTCCTTCTGTGAAAACTTGTATAACTACAAGTATTATTAACTTGCTCCAAGTGACTGAGATCGCTCTTGTTTTCTATCTTTGCTTGGATTAAAAAATCAATTAAAGTAGACAAATCGAGGCTGGCCTCCAATATGATTACTGTATAAAGATTCTGGCGCAAAATTTTAATTGAATTAGTACGATGCTAAAGCTGTTTTAGTATGATACTAGGTTAAAACAACGAACTTGCAAATTTTAATCGAGTATATGATCATACTTTCTCTACCCATTTATTAAAGTTAAAATCATCGAATACCTACTTTATTTTTTTAGTATCGTGTTAGCAAACATCAAAAAAAAGGTTGGTGTACTTACTTTTTTACACGAAATGTCATTATTTTAGGTGTGTTCAGAAGCAATTTATTAAGAAAATTCTTTTAGTACGATACTAGTTTGAAAATGTTTAAAATTAAGAATGAGTTAGTAAACTACTATAAAGTTAGCAAATTGTTAAGTAGTATCATACTAATACCTTAATAAAAGGCTGTTTAAAACTTTGCGCCTCTGTGTAGAGATTGCTCGTTTACTTATTTGCAAGCATAGTAAAGTAATCGGAACAAAGTGGCTATTATGGACATCAGCTAATACCATTTTCTTTTCTAATATCCTGTGCCGAATACTTTTGGAAACATAAGCAATCTTTTCGTTCTATTTTGTCATAGGTACTTAAAGGTACGGATTAAAACATTCATTTTTTACAAATGCAAATTTGAACTGACAAATGACGAGTACACCTTGGCTTCGTACGACCTTTAAATCCAAGTATTTGCCATTTCTTGTAAGTTTCTCGGACTCGGGATCGGGAGTATCCACTGGGTTTCTATTCGAAATATAAAAAGTAATGGCGCATAATTTTAAACCCTGTTAAGGTATTAGTATGATACTACTGAACAATTTGTTAACTTTAAAGTAGTTTACTACATCTTTCTTAATTTTTAACGTTTTGTAACTAGCATCGTGCTAAGCCTTACCTTTTTTTTTTCTTTTGCGACTAGGCGCGTATGGCGCAAGACTAAAGCGATCGCCCAATAATTGATTGTCGTTTTGACTATAGCTGTCTTTATCATAACAAAACAGAAATATAGAGAGAGGGATTGTCAAAACAATTATTGAGCGATCGCTTAAGTCATACGCGATACGGCCCTGAACACACTTAAAACAAAGTCAGTTCGTGCAGAAAACAAAGTAAACAAACCTTTTTTGACGTTTTTAAATGTCAAAAAGTCATATGACGTTAACACGATACTAAACAAATAAAAAAGCTATTTGATGATTTTAACTTTAATAACGATACTAAACTCAATTAAAATTTGCAAAATCGTCTTTTTAACCAGGTATCATACTAAAACAGGTTTAACATCGTACTACTTCTACTTAAATTTTTCGCCAATAGCTTTAAACCTTTGGGCTTCGTGTAAATCTGCGCGGTGAACGAAAACTAAATGAAATATATCAATCTGCAAATATACAAGTATGTAGGCAGGGCCGCCGCTACCGTATGTGCAAAATGTGCGGCGCACAAGGGCGCCAACATCTAGGGGCGGAAAATTAAGAGATCGATGTAACTCAACCTACACGGCATACTCCAAAACTTTTCCTTAAGCTATTGGAACTTGTTTACATTTGACCGCTCACTACGTAGTTCCCACACACAATCTACTACAAATCTGTATTCATAATTTGTTTGTGACTGTCGCCTCTCACACCAAATAACCTCTTCGATTGCAGTCATAGTCTTAAATGCTTACCGCCATGTCGCCATAGATTGACACTTGGAAAATAGCTTTCCACGCAACCTTAATCTCAGACTTATAAACTCGAAAAGGATTTAGATTTTTTTTAGATTTACAGCCCATGTATTAATTACTCGTATTTTTCTATGAATAGGTATCAATATTCTGATTGCAATGATATAGCTAAATATCTTAAGTGATTTAAGGTGATTTAAAACATTCCTTATTTTACCGATGCAAAATGTAAACAAACCATCTTTACAACGGAAACCAAAACAAAAAACAAACGGTAAAAAAAAATGATTTGTGTAATCTAAATATTTATGTTTCTTTTTAAATAAGGGTTTACGAATAGTTTTTAATTAATTTTGGAACTGAATTGATAAATAACTTAAATGTCAACGGATTGAACAAAATCAGAATAACCCAGAAATATAACGTTTCATTGGTTGTTCGAATTTAAGCTTTCAATTGACATTCAAAGTTCAGACTCTATTTATATCAAAATATAGTTCCCACACAAGCCACAAAATGTCAAATTTCATCAAAGCATACCTATCTTAGGAATTATACTCGTATATAATACTTCCAGATCCGGAAGTAAATGATTAAGTGTTTCAAAATGAAAGTGAAAACAAAAACTTTTAAAAATATCAAAAACTCTTTTGTCTTCTTTCTGTCAAGCTATAAACTATTGGTTTTTACCAAAGGATTGATTTGACATACATACATACATGAATTAAAAACTGTGCTAGGAACTCGAATATTTGCATTTTATATGAAAATGATTTTGTTGAAGAAAATTATTCGCAATCGCCATATTTTGTGTTTCCTCTTAAAATAAAATGCACGACTAAGTCGCACGAACTTGCTCTTATGTAAAAGACTAAGAATTTCAATAATAAATTCTATTAGAGAAAAATTGTTCATAAACATAAAGTTCATTTATTTAATGACTAAAGCAACTCTTTTAGTGGTAGCTGGGGCTAAGAACAAGATGCCATGTGATGCAAGCAAATATTAGTTTATGCAAGAACTAAATTTATAACAAAGTTATAAGTTATAAGTCAAATAATCTTTTATATACAAATTTTTAAAACCTTTTTTTGTATTACCTTACGAATAAAAAATAAATTTCCAAAAAATATTTAGCCCTTTTTGAGATATCGAATTTTCCAAAAAAAAATATAAAACATTTCATTAAAATCCGTTTAGGCGGTAATGAGAAATTCAAAAATCGTCAAAATGGTTCTATGTTCGGTACAGTCAGTTATATATTGATTTCAATTTTTTCTGTTTAATTATAGAACGTAAAAATTTATCAAAATTCTTAGAGACGTTTTCGAAAAAAACACGATTTTCGAAAACTTTTATTTATCAAGTTTAAAAAAAATCAAGCATGGGGTTTTCGAAATATTGAGTTTCAAAAAAAAAATTTGAAATCCAAAAAAAAAGTTTCGAAAATTTTAATGCACAGGAATATTTTAAATTTTGGGTCGCTTTAGCATAAAACAAATTATCAAAATCGGTTGTACCGATTCTTAAAATTTTTTGATTTTTGTTTAAATCTGTTACTTCCTCGATTTAACATATTCTTCGTAATCCCCTGAATTGTCCATAAGAGTCAATGTAAAATATACCTTTACATTGCGAACATTTTTTTAGAACAACCTCTTTATAACGATTTTTCAACTATCAAGAAATAGTATAAATACTTCTATTTAATGAATTTTGTCAACCCAATGGAAAGTAATGTAAGCACTACCGCTCGTCACTATTGTTAAAGATTCTAGTTGAAATGGCTCAGAAACGTAAATTATTATTTCACCTCTTTATAACGAATTTTAGACCAACCTAACCTCAACATAACAAACCTCTGTTCAACGAATTACTTGATATAAGGAATATTTACTTGTTCCCTTCCGATTTGTTATATCGAGGTTGCACTGTAGTACCTATAAGTCTCAAGTAAAAAAAATAAATAATATCTTAAAGGATGCAAAAACTGTACATATATATGCTACTCGTATAATGACTACGTTCATTGTATAAGAATTTGGTGTAGCTCGGAACGCGAGAACAACAATGCACGTTGGCTTAATTTTTTCAACTGCGAATTGGAGAATAAATAAAACTTTCAATTATTGAACATAAATACCCTGGTGCACCCGAGACATGGGGCGGCAATTTAAGGTTCTTGCACAAGGGCGCACGAACACCCAGCGGCGGCACTGTATGTAGGTGGAGCATACATACCATATTTACATTAATGTATTTTTTAACCAATATTTTTGTAATATTCGTTTAGGTTCTTATTGCCACTTAAGTGACATTCTGACACTTGTACATAATTTTTTAGTTAATCCCTGATTTGGACAACAATTATGTGGGTTTTTGACCATACGCAGTACATATTAAAGGAATAGATATTAAAACTTGTAACACTAAAGATTCATTCTGCAATGAGTTTCACCCGAATAATATTATGGCCAAAAAGGGTTTGCATTACAGTTTTTTACATTCAATTCAAAAAACAAAATTCAAAAAAGTTGAAAGTTCACAAAAAGAAAAAAAGCCATCTACTAAAAAACTGAATTTCGGATCATTGAAATACAAAAAATGTCGTTTTGTATTAATAAGGGCAAATTCCTAAACGCATATCTTGCGCAAATTCTGCTAAGCAAACTGTTTCAAAATGCAAATACAAAAATCTCCGTTAAACAGAGTGTCCCAAAATGCAATCGATGCTACTTTCTGCGCAAATGCAGAGGCAATCGTGCAAATGTCAAACATTTCTTGTGCAATTCTCTTACATATTCTTCTTTTGATTTGCTATATCTGCTTTGCAGGTGTTTTACTTTGAAAATCTTGCGTTTAGGAATTTGGCCTAAGTTTTGATCTTGTTCCATTTATATAATGAAATCCGCCTACTATGTGTTTCATTTCTCGTTTTCATTTGCTCACACCATTGCTGTTTTGATCGGGAGTGATGTTTATGGAGTTCTTTTTCCTTATCCATTTCTCTGAACAAACATTATACATAACACGTCTTTTTCCATTTTTTAAAAAAGATATTATTTGATAGTTGAAATCGAAAAGTATTGAAACACCCTAAAAACCAACGGATAATGATAGCAGCTAGGTATCATACTCCACAGTATACAAATCTAAGATAATAATATATTGCGCATCTGTCAAAAAAAAAAGTAAAAAAAAATGGCGGCTCGCTTTGACTAATTTTCATTAAATCTCATTTGATTGACTGTAGTGTGAACGAGATTTTGGACAAGTAATCACGTTGACCCTATACTGCGAAAAAAAGAAGAAATTATGACAATTTGTTACTTTTGTAAATGCGGCGTAACATGATGTATCACTGACAGCTAGCAATTCTTATTGAGTACGACTACTGAATAACAGTTATGTTAAGCTCAGCAATAGTAGATGACAATCTAGAAACATTTGGCAAGGTTTCGTTATAATCCATTTTTTCATTATCTGTCATCTGACTTTACATGTATGTTCTGTGGTTTGAAACTAATTCTCGTACAAGACTTTAGTACCCTATAGTTTTACTGAAATTTCAAGTATCGCTTTTAGAGTCGTATCGTTTTAGATAAACAACAACCCTATTAATGGTGTAAGTTTTGGTTTACAGACACCAGTGGCTTATGTTAGAAAAACAATGAAGTTGGGTTCGTGTTTCATTTTAGAAATTCAAAAGGATACAATGGAAAGAGCCTGAAAGAAATCGATTGAGGTGTGATGCACACAAATTTACAAATGAGTTGAGTATTCCTAAAACTACCTTGCATACCAACAATTTTCTTTTAATTTTGTTTAAATAACATAGTTATTTTTTTATTTTACTTTTTCATTTATCCATTTACATATTTTGCCGTATAAAATATGTTTCCAAATAAAGTAAAAATCTAAACTATCTATATGACCAATTCAATTGTTTAGAATAATTTTTAATGCTTAACAAATGTTTAACCTTATATTTGTATATAAATTGATTGTTTGCTCTTAATTAAAAAAAAAATTAATAATAATTAGAACATTGTTAATAAATTATAATTTTATTGTATAGCTACACATAAATTTAAAAAAAATCTATATAAATTGTCTATAATTTACAAAAAAAAAAAGAATGTATAAGATTTATAAAAAACAAAAATAATCTACATATACTTAAGTGATACAAACAAATGAAAAAAAAATACACAAAAGAGAAAACAATATACAATAAAAATGAACAAATGAAAGTTTAAAAAGAAAACATTAAAATCAAATAAAGAAACAAAATATTTATCGTTTGTCTTATTTTATTTGCTTCCATCAACTGTCATTTCATTTTGAATTTTATTTATTCTTTTGAGGGAATGTCTACGAGAGAGGTAAGTTTTTTGATATTCACCACACATCATCTATCAAAATAAATACTTATATCTGGTAATAAAGTTAAAATAAACACAAAAATTGCCTCACATTCATCTGCTTATTTTTGTTTATCAATGAAACCCTAAAATGAATTTAAGAGTATATCAATATCAAGTCTTCAAAATAAAAAAAAACTAATACATAACTAAAAAATACTGAATATGTACATGAATTCCTATGACAAACAAACAAAGAATTAAATAACAATTATTATAAATAATTCAAATAAATTAACTTAGAATTTCAAGCTATTTCAATAAAAGCTTACATTAAACACAGAAAAATAAGACAAAGTATTATTACCTTATCCAAAGAGTTTCACATTAAACAAAATAAAACACAAAAAACAACACTTATCTATAATAAAAACAAAACAACTAATAATATTGAACGATAATAAAACAAAATGAACGCTTTAAATTGGACTTGAAATAATTATTTAAGGCTTTCCGTTTTGGACTGACAAGCTTTTCAAACTTAAAAATGAGTGTAAACGGATTTGACAGGAAGAAACACATTTCTATGTAAAAATGGTAAGCATAAGAACGGTGAATACAGGAAATCATATGGTGCAGTACATCGTCGGGTTTCGTTCAATTTTCCTAGAGAAAGTGAAGGGAGCTTTCGAACGCAGCTTGATAAAATTGATCTTTATAGTGTTTTCGATTGGTGACCGAG
This sequence comes from Philhelius festivus, assembly GCA_963931855.1. NCBI lineage: Eukaryota > Metazoa > Arthropoda > Insecta > Diptera > Syrphidae > Philhelius > Philhelius festivus. The sequence continues at coordinate 94,516,220 of OZ007557.1, forward strand.
ATCGAATCTTCTGAAAAGAAGAAACAAATGCAGCTGGATTTTCATTCAGGGCCCGTATCGCATAAGACTACAGTGATGGTTCAATTAAAGGATTGTCGTTTTGACAACCGACATCTCTATCTTTCTCTATTGATATGATAAAGACAGCTATATTCGATACGGCGATACGGCCCCAGAATAAAAAATAGACCAAGCGCTCACACGATTGAATTACCAAACGAAAACGGCTTTTAGTCTATTAAGCGTTGAACCATGCTTGTCTCGTGCGGGGTATTGTAGAGTGGTTTGCAGTGTCGTTGACTGTGTATACTATTGTGATTATTTTATATTATGCTGCTTATTGATCACTTCGATACAAAACACCACTTCCCAACACCTGTTTTAAAGGTTATTATATTTTCAACTAAAAATATGTTTTTAACACTTTAGCTGTAGTAGGTGCGTTCTACTATCTATATGGATCCGGATCTGGATTAAATTTAAACACGTATTACAAAAACAATTTGGGATCCTAATCTCTATCTGGATCTATTTCAAACATCTAAAAATTATTCCTATACTGGCGGGTAGATGGATTTTAATGGTAACTTAGTGTAAACTACAATGTAAAGAAAAAAGAGAAGAAATCATTGAAAATCAACAAACGTTATTATTATATGAGATGGGCTTATAACTCTGCTGTCACTACGATCAATGTCGTTTTATTTTGAAAAGATAATCTATATATGAAAACACAACTATCACCCATGTTCTGCATTTCACTTATTGTGAATTCGAGCAACAAAAGTGAATTTTGATGTTCTGCATTCCGCATAAAATGACGTTTGTGATTTGTTCATTCCGAATGTGAAATGTTGGTGTTCTGAATTCCACCCGAAATGAAGTTTGTAAATTGAGTTTTCGGAGATGAAAATTGGTGTTCTACATTTCGAATACATAGCGTTTTACGGTGAATTCAATTCACTTAGTTTTATTTGGTGAAATTGATAAACGTGTAAATAAAGATTTGAAATTTTGATTGATTGATTTTGATTTGATTGATTGATAAATTGTTGTTTACAAGAAAATACAAAAGAGTTCCCAACAAGAAAAAGTTGTGCTGCAATTTATGAAATAAGAAGGAAGAAATTTTGTGTTAAGGGAATTGAAGTTGATTTTATTATGGGATTTATTTCAAAAATGTAAAAAAATGTCTCTTCGCTTAGTCTGAAGCTTCTTTTGAAACTACAAACAATTCAAATATGACCATGTTAATTCATTCCCCATTTTTTACTTACGCTGCTTCTGGAAGATCTAAAATTATGGCTTTACTACGTAAAACTTTTCCACAAACTCTCTATCATTGATTTTCGTCCCTTCTACCATATTAATAATAATAGTGAATCTATTTTCGTTATGCACAAGAAACAATGTTTTAATAAATGATGCAAATTGTCTTTCAGCTGATTTTGACATTTCACAAATAAATTCGGAGTGAATTAAAGTCACTCGGAATGTAGAACATGCCTTTTCATTTTAAGTGAAATTGAAATTCGTTTTCAATTCACTTTCACTCGGAATACAGAACATTTAATTTATTTATTTATTTCTTTATTTCTATCGAGATTACAAACTCTTTTAGATATAACAATCTATATACATAATATACAAACAAAAAAATAACATAATAGAATAAATATTCTTCGTCAATACAATTTTATATTAGTTTTTAAAATATGAACAGCATCAACGCTTTTTTGAACAAATATCTACTTAAATGTAGGTCGATTAAGTCACAAACTGAATTAAATAATATACAGGAGCTGGTAACTGGGTCACTTTTACCGTAATTCGTATAAAACCGTGGCACATAAAAAAACATTTTTTTTTCTCTTAAGGGTCTTGAAGGAGCGAAAATTGGATAAAGGGCGAGTAAAGCAGAACAATCTATATGTGAACATAAAACATCTCTTGCCAACATAACAAGATATTGCTTACGCCTTTTTTCTAGAGTTTGCATACCTAATAAAAGGCATCTCTGCTCATAAGAAGGCATAACATTATCAACCCAATTTAGCTTTCTTAAGGCATACCTAGTGAATTTACGCTGTATTGCCTCAATTCTTTTAATACTGACATCATAAGTCGGATTCCAAATACAACAAGCGTACTCAAGATTTGACCTAACTAAACTTATATACAAAGATTTTAAGGTATGTGGGTCCTTAAAATCCTTTGAGTTTCTTTTTAAAAAACCTAATAGTTTATTACCTTTAGAAACTATGTAGTCATAATGATTTTTAAAATTTAATTGTTCGTCAAATATAACTCCCAGATCTTTTATTTTGTCAACTTTCTCAAGCTCCATATTATTAATTTTATAGATAAATTGTATGGGTTGAGGAGATCTTGTGAAAGACATCCATTTACACTTAGAGATATTTAAGTGCAAGCAGTTTATTTCACACCATTTAGATACTTCATTAATGTCTTGTTGAAGAAGGTCACAGTCATTAGTAGATTTTATAAGTCGAAAAATCTTAAAATCGTCCGCAAAGAGCAAATTATTGGAATTTTTCACCCATGAGGGAAGGTCGTTTATAAAAAGATCAAAAAATAGAGGTCCAAGGTGGCTACCTTGTGGAACTCCAGAATAGTTTTTAATTTCCTTTGATAAATTGTTCCCTATTTTAACACACTGAGTTCGATTAGTAAGATATTGATATACATGGGTGTATGTATACCGGTGATTGGTCTGGATAAAAGGAACCAACATCGCTTACAGGGTAATTATTAAACGTCAAATTCATAAAAAATCCTACTGTACTACGGATAACTTTACCAAAAAAACACGGGTATTGTCTCCGGAAAATCAAAAACTTCTGCCATACAAATCATGTGTCGTTTTTATATGATTTTTCTTAGCACTCCAAAAGCTCTCCATTGGCCGATGAGAGTAATGTTTAAAGAGGGGTGTTTCCTTCTTGATTTCATTTACAATACATACGTATGCATATGTACATAGGTACATAAAATATAAACAAGGCTTTAAGTGTAACTTTGATGGGACTTAAAGTTGAGTTTTTCTCAAATTCCTACATTTTTCCACTCATATACAAATTTTGTACTCATGTAAAAAAGATCTTAGGCTAGGCACTGGCAATGGCAACTGTGATCGAAATCAAATAGTTTAATCACCAGTTGGTAGAGCAGTTTTCTCTCCTGGGCTTATAGAAAGCAACTCAGCAAGTGCATATGATTATGATTATAAGGCATTCGTTTAGTTTGTGTGAAAACACAAACTTTTTAGTTGCTCGAATTGAGTTGGTGTAACTAAAAAGTTGCGAAACTAAAAACTGAATGTGCGCGCCTGGCCTTAGAAGACATTAAAATAAAATGCCAAAAATGTCCAATAAATATATTTCTTCGTGTGAATGGCGAATTCTTTCTGTTTTGTCATAATTTAAAATAATAGTGTCAGCACAATATTAACAATCAGTTCTATTCTGCAATTCATCTGAAGGAATTTTTATTTGTCATTCGGAGTGAATCTGATTCAAGCGTCAGTAATGTCAATAATAACGGACGTGTATTTTTTTTAAATTCCATATAGAATTGAACGAAAACAATGACATCGAGGCTTATACTATGTTTTTATCAAGAGCTAATCCTGAGTTTAAGTGAATTTACCAAAAATACTCTTGAAATTTCTTTAATTTTTTTATAACTCGAACTGATCTATATCCATATCATGCTAAATTATCTCCATGATTTCTCATTGCTTGGTTTCAAATGAACCTTTCTTTCTCACGCTTCGATTTTGTAAAAAAAATTGAAACAACATTAGCATTTTTATTGTCAGAGCTAATCTTCTCTTTAATCTTTTTGTGCGATGGAAGCACCACATAAATCTGTTGACTTATGGTGGATTTACATGTATCTGCATTTGATTTCTGCAAAAAAGGGATGCCAAATACAGAATTCATATTTGTTAGATAGAGAGAAAAAGAGCAAAATGCAGAAGGACTCCATTTCTGCTTTATAGGAAATTCGAGTAGTACAGAAGTCAATATTATAGTAAAGACAAACATGTTCATCTTTATTATGGCATCTTCGTCTGCATTTTGTAAATTTGCGACATTTTCACATTTTTCTATAATTTTTGTTGACGGACGCATGATATGAAAAAAAATATTGTATCGAAATGGAAGAAAACGGAGGTAAGTTAAATTTTCATTGTATAGTTTCGTATTAACAGGCCAACAAGTTATAGCAGTTTCGACATACATCTGCCTCTCTCTACATTTTTGCAGATGCAGAAACATTTAAATCCACTTTTAAATTTGGATATTAGGTGCGTTTTATTATTCACAAATCTATCTGGATCCGGATCTGGATTAAGTTTTAACATGTATTACAAAAACAATTTCGGATCCTATTTTCTATCGGGATCTATTTCAAAGATCCAAAAATCAGTTATTACCTGGCGAGCAGATGGCTTTTTATGGTAAGGTAGTTTAAGCTACAGTAGGTGCGTTTTTTTATTCACAAATCTATCTGGATCCGGATCTGGATTAAGTTTTAACATGTATTACAAAAACAATTTGGGATCCTGTTTTCTATCGGGATCTATTTCAAAGATCCAAAAATTAGTTATTACACTGGCGAGTAGATGGCTTTTATGATAAGGTAGTGTAAGCTATAGTGTAAAGAAAAAAGACAAGAAATAATTGAAAATTTACAAACCAAAGGATAAAAAGAGACGGACTTATAACACTGCTGTCACTAAGATCCTTATCGTTTTATTTTCAAGGGAAGATCCAGATCCGGATCCAGATAGATTTGTGGATAATAAAACGCACTTAGTGTAGAGAAAAAAGACAAGAAATAATTTAAAATTTACAAACCCAAGGATAAAAAGAGACGGGCTTATAACACTGCTGTCACTAAGATCCGTTTCGTTTTATTTTCAAGGAAAGATCCAGATCCGGATCCAGATAGATTTGTGGATAATAAAACGTACCTATTTAGGCCTATTCTGCCACATCTGTTATTCTGCTATAAATTTTCTGTTATGAATCATAAAAGATTTCCATCTCAAAAGATCTTTTATAATTGGTATTCAGGGGCTCGAACTTTTATAAAAGTCTGTTATGCAACTTCGAAAACGAAATCTGTTATGAAACTGAACTAAATCTGCTATCATAATCAGCTGTGATTAAATAATATAATTCATCTGACAAAATTAAAATGGATGACGAACAAAAAAGTAATCTCTTCTCTTACACATTATTGGTGTCCTCTACTCTACTTACATATACATATGTTTATATAATACTCGTATGTGTGTAAATATATTTTCTTTCATTTGTCTCATTTTAAAAAGATTTCGTTGACGAAATATAAAATATATCGTCGTCGTTCTATGAAAGGTCCATTCTTAACAAAAATGTAATTTAATTCTTATTTAATTCATTCCAGATCAGCCATATTTGCAAAATATTGTATTGCACAGTGAACGACGATGATATATCAATTTTTCATTGATATACTCGTATCTGTGTATGTATTGAAATCTTTTATGATAAAAGTCACAGAAGTTTGTCTTTTATTCTTTTATGATTTTTAACAGATTTCATAACAGATTTTGGCATGCTGAATACCAAAAATGCTATTCGTAAAAGATTTTTTCTATGTTCGAACGTTTGACAGTTCATAAAAGTTTTCTTAGCAGATTTTATAACAGATTTTAGCGTGCTGAATACCAAAATTAAAATTCATAAAAGATTTGTTGACAGCTCAAGCATTTGTATGGAAATTCATAGCAGAATTACAGAATAGAAGAATAAAAGATCTCGCCGAATAGGCCTAATTATCTTTTGGTGAAAACGTAGTAACGAAATAATCTTGTTCAGAAAAAGTAATTTCATCAGTACCTGGATGCATCCAATCTTTTGTCGATAATGTAGTGCAACATATCTCAACACCCCGAACCTAGATGCAGTTGACTACATTTTGACATTTCCCCCACTCTTTTTCAACTAGAATGATCATCATGCAAGAAAGAGGGAAACAGGCAATCAAACCAACACCAACTCAAACATCGTCACTCCACTCAGCCAGCACTTGCACTCAGTGAAAAATTCCAATCAGAAACAAAAAGGTACGCATCCGCGAATTTCAACATCGTCGTTTCGTCCGCTTGCTCGTTCACCCAGCTTGCAATAAATTCCCCTAAATATTATTTACATAAAACCTCTTATTTATTTTACTTTGCAATAAAACTAATTATCTAACTCATCTGTGAAAAAAATTAATTTAAAAAGAATGTCAAGTGCTCAATTAAAAAAAAAGAAATAGTGATTGTCCACCTTGAAACGATTCTTGAAAAAAGGAAGGAAATTCCTTGCAATTTAAAATAGTGCTTTCTCTCTTTAATTCCATATGGAACGCCATTAAAAGCTATTAAGTAAGAGTGAGTGAGGGCATGTATGTAATCGAATTTGGGACAACGAACAACAAAAAAAATATGTAAACATAATTCCGTCGACGTCAAAATATATCCATCTGCTTGTTTCCTTTACTCTTTTGGTTGTATCAAGCTTATGGATGAATGTGTGAAAAGCACCGCAGATGCTTTTACTTTAAGTGACAATTCCAATTTTTTGTTTTGAATTACAAAAAAAAATTTAAAAAAAAAAAACAAAAGATATTGGGAAATCACCCAAAAAGGAACCTTGAATTCCTGAAACTTAAATTTAGATTTTATCAGACGCCTTGGTCTTTATCTTTATCCATTTCGATTGTCTTGTCTGCTCAGCGTTGTGCGTGTGTTCGTTCGAATTCTCTGCCTGTCCTCGGTCCTCCTAGAATATTTTCTTGTCAATTTTCAGCATACTTTTTTTTGTGTGAGAAATGGACGACTTGGGAGCTGAACACTTGAGTGAACTATCAGTTAGTGATAAAAATATTAAACCCATCGAATTAGCCAAAAGTCCAGATCCAATTCCATCCGCTACAGCTTCGGCAACTCTTCGTGCTGCTTTCTTAGAGCAGAAATGTGACAATAGTGATACAACAGCCAAGCCTGTGGCCGCTCCTCGTAATCGTCACAAGGACCGGGCCATTTTGGGCAGTCACACATACCATAATCATCACAACGAGGCAGACGAGGAGGAGACATCACTCGCCTCGTCGTCAGATGGACGAGAAAAAACCGATGCCACGCCGGAGAATGTGAAAAAAATCGATGATGTCATTCAGCAGCAGGTAAAGACCACAAACACAGCACCAACAGCAAGTGCAGGAGCTCCACCAAATAAGAAAACAGAAAATCAATCGGCAGGTGCTGCTGCTGTTGTTGCCATAACTGGAATGAATGACGAACAACAAAACCAAACGACGCCAAATTCTACGATCGCTGATGATGATGAGTCATCTGCGTCGTCGGCAACAGCCAAGCAACAATGCCTGGCTTTTACAATCGATTTTGGCGATGAGTCCGTTAAAGATTCGAGCTCATCGGTTGCAGCGGCAGCTAAGTATAAAAGTATGGTTGAGAGATTTCAGAATCGACATCGACGGGGGGCATCCATGTCGAAGTTGGAAGGTGCCGAAGTAACACCACCAACAGCTGTTGAAACTCCAATAACAAATGTGGCTCCTCGTAGTCCTCGAGGACCTCCAGAACTTCCTCCTGCCGGATCCTCTGATGCAACAGTTAAAGTTAAGATGCGTGCACGGGATCGAAGCACTTCGAGGGTAAAGGACGCCACCAAGAGACACAGCTGGTCGCCGCGTTCGAGTACTACAGAGCCGCCGCAGCATCATCCAACGAATCACAATCATCCCAAACCTGCGATTCCACACAAAACTCCTAACACAGCGACACCCGTGACAACGAAAAAAGTCAAAACCAAACCGTCGAATCTCACGATGCCTTCTCATCCGGAGCCACCACGAAGAGAGAAGACATCATCCAACAAACCGTTCACTCCGCGGTCGACTGCAATGCAAATGGCCTTACAGAAGATTGACTTTTTGTGTCCACAACCTCCTCTAGATGATTATCACCACAACATGGCATTGAACGACAATGTGAGTGAGGCTGGCACGTATACCTTGGATGGCGACAACTACACCGAAGAGCAGAAAGATCTAATGAACATCGATAAGACAACTACAACTAGCTCGGAGGTTTCATCTTCGGGGAATCATCTGCATCAGCGCCCCAAGGATCTCCCTCTGAGAAATAGTATCCAAACAAGTTTGCAGGGAAGACGACGGAACAATGTGCTAGAGGTGAACTTCTATCACGACACAACGACGACGCCTTACAAACCCCCGAACAAGACATCGTATCTGGAAAAAATAAAGTCTCGCGTGAGAAACATCACAGTTAAGCAACCACAACAACAGCATCATCACCAACAAGAACAACACAAACTGAAGGAAGCTTCACCACCAGATCCAGATGTAGGAACCTTCACCAGCGTAACAACTAGTGGAGTACTGGCTAAGAAGACCACGTTGGACTCCCATCCAAAGCTCACAAGACGCAGTAGCTTATCCACATCGCAAATTGATAGTTCAGAGTACGTAAGCACTGAAGCAAAGTTGAAGTCGAACTCTGGAGCCGCCTATAATGGAGGTTACACCGACCACCAAAAATCTGGCTATCGATTGAATGTTTTCACCACACAAACCGATGCTCAAGTCTTGTCTGCAATAGAATCTCCCGAATCTCCAGTAAGTAAGCACTCCGACACGGGTGGGCTGAAGACAGCTCAAACGAAGAATGATTGGATTCAAGAGTGGGCGAGGAATGCTCGTGCGAGAAGTGTTGCCTCGGTAATCAAAGGATCGCCAATCAAGCAGTCTAATCAGCAGCAATATGACATCATGTCGAGAAGTTACAACTGTGGAGCACCTGAGGAGGACCCTCCGACCGATGACAGCATGATATATCGGAACAAGGCTATGGACCGCTTCCGCATGGGAGACTTCGACTACGCATCGGATCCGAATGTCTCCGCCCAACGACCCCCAAAATCGCCGACAAAGATTCCCTCGCCTATGCATTCGATTGGGCGGGCGAGGAGTGCCAGTCATACGAGGGCTTCTTTGCAAAACATAATTCAAGACGATCCAAACAACACAGATTTGTATCTGCAGAAAACAGCCGCGGCAATATCGAATCTCCAGCAAACACTTTCGCGGAAGAACTCAATCAAATCTCCACCCTCTTCACGAGATTCGCCAAAGAAAGTTCCAAATCGTAACCAGTACTATTCTGCGGATGAATACAGCCCCCAGCATAGTATTGAAGCGAAACTTCTGCTTACCAATCCCCTGCACAAACGAGGGACACCTGGCAATAATCTAATGACAAATAGCTATCACGAACAACTTGTTCTGGATGTGAAAATTCCACGAGCACGAAAGAACTCCTACGACGCCCAAGCACTGACTGTGTCACCCGCACGACGACAACACCAGCCCTTGACAAACAAACAGTATTATGGCATCGATCAAACTAGGGGAGTCGTCGTGGAGCCAACATCGATTAAACAACAACAGCAGCAGCTGCAATCTCCGCTGCGAAGGTCAAGTTCTTTCTCCACAAAGTGTAGGGCAACCACGACAACGCAGCAGCAGCAGAAGAGACCAAACGTCAATAACATGTATACCCCACCGACGGTGCGGCATAATTATGTTGGACAACCCCAGTCAGCGTCGGCAATCAAGAAGTCAGCCAGTAGCACCACATTCAGACATGTCTATAGCGACTATGATGATAATGTGGCCTATTACATCAACGATGAAGATGATTTGGTCGATGTAGAGTATTATGGGTCATCGGATGACGACATCCACTCGCCCAATGAAGACTACGAGGAGTATAACGATGATCTCGTGGTCTCAGAGGCGGTGCAGACGAATGATGTGCCTTTGACCAATACAAGGTATAACAAAGCCCTATTGATGCGAATCGAGAGGAGCAAACAAAAGGTTGCCGGGACATCTGGTGTTGTCGGAGTAGCCAAACCGAATCTCCTATCTGCAGCTGGAGTTGTAGCATGCCCCAACACTCCAGAACTACCAAGACGCACTATTAAAAGTGCACCACGTTCCTCGATGCGACAATCGATGCCGCGCGATTCGAGTTTGAATCGGCTGGCTGGTCACATACCTAATTCGCTAGCATCGGCGAAAAAACAAATTCTCCAAACAGCCAATGCAGTTGTAGCGCCTTCAGCTGCAGCAGTCGCAACAAATTCATCATCATCAATTGAAAATGCCAATTCGAAGCGAATCCAACCAAAGTACATGGATATATCTAAATATAAACCAGCACAAGGCAATAATTTCCTGCGAAAGAACGATGCAAAGAGCACCCTGAAACCAGAGATTAGACGGAGTCCCAGCAGTGCATCGATGGGTTTGTCTAGGACGGATGCAACGCGAGCATCGAATAGAAGTGTCAAGTCGGCGACATCGGGACGAGGGACATCAGCTTCGGCAGCTTGGAGAGATACCTCTGGTAAGAGACTCTTTTTTTTAAACTTGGAATGTGTGTGTGTGTTCTTTTTTTTTATGAAAACGACAACCGACAAATAACAACGTTTTTTTGTTTCTACTTTTTCTTCAGTTACTAAGCAGAAGGAAGTTGAATTGGCGATGTGGAAACGTCGTGCGAAATATGATCCAATGCGTGCCGCCGCCGAGGATCGGAGGAAAAAAGAAGAGGCAAAGAAGTCAACGACAACAGCGACTCAAGGCAATAATAATGGACAGGCTGGAGGTGCTGTTACTGAGAGGTATTTAGATGTTCATTTTTTGCTATAAGTTATTGTCCTCCTTAGTGGGTAGTGGTACTCTCTATGTAGATTAGTATTTTATTTATCAATGGTGGTTTGGTATAAGCTTAGGATAAGATGACGTATTCGTTTTTATTTTATTTTTTTTTTATATAAAAATAGAAAAACTGGATTGAAAAACAATTTTTGTCCAGATATGGTGAGGTAACTTTAATTATGATGTTTTTTCTGTCTAGACTGGGGGTAAATGTCTGAGAAAAGCAACAGAGATTATTAACATTAATCTTTGATCTACCCACGATTTATTTGATGGCTTAAGATTATATGAGTCAGAGGATAAATTTGAAAAGTAAAAACTTGTTTGGCAGGAGGATTATGCGATGGATTTAAAGAAGATGACTTATGGTATTGCAATGATGCAATGATTCGATAAAGAGTTTTCTTTTTGATCGATGATTGATGTTTTTGATTTAATTAAAGTTCAATTCAAATAAAAAAGTATGCCTACAATATGTAGTTTTTTTTTTTTTTTTTGAGAATAACTAAGCTCTGGCGTAGGACGAGAATAAACGCAATAGCTAAGATGAAAAATTGACTTTAATTGTGCCAAAACTTCAGTCGCCGTACGACTGGAATTCAATCACTATGACTCACTATTGAGTCATCCTACGGCTATCAATTTATTAAAGATAATTATCGTTTTCAGTTTATTCGTATCTTTTGTTTTCTAGATATTTATTATTCGTATTAACTTGCGCGCTTAGGAAATTTCTAATTTTACTTGAACAATGCTTATTTATATTGTTTTAAAAAAATGTTATAAGTTATACAATGTTTCTACGAATATGATACTGTGGGTGATCACCGCATATTTATTTATAACGCATATTTCCTTAATTTTTCGTTCATCTCGGAGAGAAGTAATTTTTTTCGTCCAGTTTTTCATTTTCTCCTAAGCGAAAGGTTGGCATTTTTGTTAATTTCTTGAACCGATTGCCATTTATGCAATCGATGCAATTTTTCTCTTAGAGTGGTTGTTTTTTAATAACAGTCATTTTTTTTTAATTTTTGCTGTCGAAATGTCTTTTCGTTTACCCATGATCAAACTGTGGTTTAACGGTTTAACACAATTTGATCACCCACTAATTGTTTAGAATAAGTTTTAAGGGTGTTTGTTTTTAGATAGGTAAAAGGAATTTAAACCAATTTATTGAAAAGATTGATTAAAAATAATTTCGCTCAAATTGACTAATGTACAGTGAAGGAAATTCCCATAAAAACACATGGTTTTTACGCATTTTTTGTTTGCTGCATGCCACTTAGCCATACATTTTTATGAAATAAGAAAATGTACTCAAAGTTGTTAAGAAAAATAAAAATGTATTCACTTTTAACAAAATCAAATAAAAATTTTTAGCAAAAATTAACAAGAAAAAATTGGAAAACTCTCATCAAAACACCTACGTTTTTATTAAAAATAACTGTGAATTAGTGATCAGAAATTTGTAATTAATTAAATCAATATGTAGAGCCACCAGTTGCTCTTACGACCGATATCATTCGCCTCGGCATTGATTCCACAAGCTTTTCCAGTTACGCGGTTGTAATCGCGCCCATTGTTCAATTATTGCCTCTCGAAGCTCTTGAACGTTGTTAAATTGGCTCCCGTTGGCATAAACACGCCTGGCTAGTATTCCATAGAGATTTTCTATGGGATTTAAATCGGGACTTGAGACGGCCAATCGAGCAATGTTATTTGTCTAACGCGTCGGGTTGAAACAGGCAAGTCAAGTTTCGCCTTAATTTGTGAACCAAGCAGCTTGTTTCTAATGGCTTCACGTGATATCATTCGAACTTGACATGTTATAAGCTTTTTATTTTGCGCGTGGTTGGCAATTTTTCCATAAATTTCACCTAACCTTAAAAATTTATGAATAGCTGTATTGGATCTCCCTATTTTTCTAGCAATTTCACGATCAGAAAGGCCACAATTTTTGTATGCAGTGATTTTTGACCTTTCCTCCGCACTTAAAATTCTTCCACGCGGCATGATGAGATTCTGTAAAAAAAATCTGCTTAAACAATTTTAAAGGCACACAATGATTTCCCACCACTTTCAATCAAAAATTCAAACAACTTTATGAAATAACCACTTTAATTAGACTGTTTTTATACGAATTTCCGCCTTTAAATTTCACTTTTTAGATTTTATTTCACAAACAAAGACGAATAATGTTCCAAGGTGATAAAAAAAGGTTGAAAAAATAACGGTTGCCTTCATATTGGTTTGACAGATCATTTTGGATCAAAAAATAAAAAGTGCTGCCAAGTTTACAGTCGGTGCAATAAGTTAGGTATGGAAAGTTACAGTGTTTTTATGGGAAAGTAAAAATGTATATAATAAACATATCATTTTTTTTAAACTGCTCAAATCGATAAAGCCATTTTTTAAGAAACCTGAAATTTAAAACACCATTCGTATTACGTTGCTGTTAGTAATGGATATCAATAAAAAAAATTCCAATGATAAAGTTCACCGGTTTTTAACATTTGAAAGTTAAATAGCACACGTTGCTTGCGACAAACGTTTATCTCATTTGCCCAGAGTTTTGTAAGCTACAAATTCGAGATTCGGCTTAACATTTCGTTAAAGAAACTAAATTAAGAAATTTTCAAATAAAAATACTTTTTTTAACTTTAAGAGTACTTTTTAGAAATGAGAAAACTTACCTTTAAAGCTCTCCAACAAAATTAGGCTCTTTAGAATTTTTTTTAGAGTGAAAGTCTAATTTTTCTGCGCTATCCAAAATCAAATTTTAGTTTAGTTTAGCTTAGTTGTGTTTATCTATAAGTAACAAAACTTTCTTAGACTAAAAAATATACATACTTTAAATTACTTAAATAAATTTAGAACATATGTAGACTATATAATGAAGAATATTTTTAAATATCAAACAATGGATTCAAAAATAATTTATTTAAAACTATATCTGCTTAAACTAAGATGGATTACATTAGTATATCGATTAAAATTAACGCAAGCATTAGTGATTGCTTCATTACGACCAAAGTTTGTTGTGTGCCGAGGAATATATGTAGAAAACAATTTTAATTCTAGGTCTTAGTGTTTTACATGGAGCATAAATACCGAATAAGTCTAATAGAGGTTCACATTCAATATGCCCCGTTATGACGTCTCTAGCAAAAGTAATAAAGAAATATGTTCTTCTACACACTAGTGGCTTTAAACCTATTAATACACATCGAGTATTATAAGATGGTAATGAATCGGGCCAATTCAGTTTTCGAAGCGCATATTTCGTCAATTTTTTTTGGATTTTTCAATAAGGATATGCAGCATCCTTATTAAACAGTGGAGACATACAACGCAACAATGTTCAAGTATGGAACGAACTAACGTTATGAATAAGGACTTCAATGTACATATATTATGTATCTCTAAATTCAGATGAGTTCCTGCATAAAAATCCAAACATAGCGTTAGCTTTCGATATAATGTAGTCTAAGTGCACATTAAAAGCTAAATTAGAATCAAAAATGGCTCCTTTTGGCTCTTAAATCTTTGAAGTACACAGTTTATATCAAAAACAATAGGGATTAAACCCCTTGAAAAAGATAGGATGGAACATTTTCCTATATTTAGGCTTAATGCATTTAATGAACGCCACTCATTTAATTTGTCTACATCTTTCTATAAATCTTAACCGTCTGCAACTGAGTTGATTGTTTTAAAGATCTTTACGTCATCCGCAAACATTAAACAATTGGAAAAATTAAAAGCATTAGGGGGATCATTGATAAAAACCAAAAAAAAGCAGAGGTCCAAGGTGACTTTCCTGTGGTATACCTGCAACAACAAATTATTCCTAATCTACTCGAGCAGGTTAGAATGGAATCCCAGTAGGCTAAGTTTTGTTATTAAAATTCGATGGTTAACTCTATAAAATGCTTTAGAAAAATACGTGAAAATCACATTAGTTTGATTTCCGTTTTCCATATTTTTTTAAGCAAAAGTTTGAAAAAGAGTCAAATTAATAACAAAATTTGTGTATGCTATATTTGTTTAGCTTTCTAGGCTTGCATATAAAATAATTTAAATTAAATCGGTTACCGATCAGGTTGATCGATAACCTACCTTTGGCGCGACAGTCAAACGCACTTTAGCTTTTTACTCAGCTATAAAAGTTGTTCCCTAAATAATGAACAATACTTGGATGTACCCCGACATATGTCGGATTGATATCTCCTTTGAGTTATCAAATATCCAATTTCGAAAACTGATCCATATTTATAGATCATACGAGTATGTACTAATACTTGAATTTCTGCTTACATTTTTCTAAGTTCTTAAATTCTCGGTAAATGATTAGATGATGATAGAATTATTTTTGCTCACTAAGTATTGTTCATTAATTATAAAACACCCTGTATACTATATAGTCAAGAAATCTAGGGTGATATGCGTATCGCATGTAAAATCGCTTGGGATAATGAAGATTTTAAGTATTTTTTTTATGTAAATACAAACATTTCTTTGGATTTGCTGCAAAATGAATTATCTTATTATAGTATTTTTTTTTTAAACCCAGCTCTAAGAATTGGACAATTTAAAATCTTCTTCTAATGTGGAACGTTTTTGTGCGTTTCCCTATAGAAGAAATTTGTAATTTTATTTTAGCTCTATAAATGCTACCTCCAATACAACAACTGGTTTATTGTTTATGTTTCCATATTTCTCGTTAATAGCTTGTCAGATTTTGTTAAAATTTCAGAAATTGTTTCTATCTAACAGAACAAGTATTAATAAGAGTATTAATGCATTCTAAAATCTCCAAAAAATTATATTTTTGTTTTCACACTTTCTCCAAGTTATTAATAATTGTTTCATTGTATTTAAGGAGTGAATTTGTTAGAAGAAATATATGTAAATACATGGAGTCAATTCTCAGAAAATAAAACAAACATGAATTAATTAATCCACATCGCCAACATTATGGCAGAAGCATGAATGTGCAAAAAATCAATTTGTGTTTACCGATTTTTTGGTGTGATAAATTTTTGGGAATATCATTTTATCACAATGTTGTTAAAATGTCTAGACATTCAAAAAAACATAATATTTTAAAATATTAATTAGGCCAAAAGATTAATTAATATTTCATTCTCATCTAGTAGAACCACTAACAACGATATCGCAAATTCATTTGTCATTCATCACTCCTATATCCTTATGGCTTATCTGGGATCCGGATCATTGTGGCATTTATGGGAATGAACGCGCAGACGAGCTGGCGAGGCAAGGATCAGCCCTTTATAACTCATTTGCGGAAAGAGTCAACATTCCGCTCGAAGTTATTAAGGGCAATTTTATCTCAATTTTTTCTTAGTGAATCAAACCGTAGGTTGAACAGTTTAACTAACTCCATTATATTTAAAAAGATTTCGCCCATTTGTAATAAATCCCGAACACTTGATCTGATATGCAGACCCAGGCAAGACATAACCAGGATGGTAGCTACCTGTAGCGGACACTGTCAAATAGGAGAGCATGCAGCGAAGCTTGGCATTCCTCACAACACTCACTGTCATAGCTGTGGGGACCGACCAGCGGGAAAAGGAAATAGTCCTCCATTTCCTCGGCAAATGCCCTGCTCTGGCCAAATTTAGAGCACAATCATTAGAAGGGCATTCCTTAACGATATTGACGAACTTTCAGAAATGAAGATCAAAGACTTGATCTCTTTTCTCAGCACGTCGAAATTGCTCTAGGACGAACTTCGGTTACTTCAGAGCCGTGGCCTCCGTTTGACTCCTTAAATCCCCAGCTAGCTTACGACACGGGGTTCGGATGATCACTCAATCGGATTGGCTACTGTTTTAAGACAAGTCAATAATCTGCCTAGCTTGGCACAGTGTAGAGTGATTCAATTTCTGAATAATTATGCAATAGCAAACACACAATTCGAGATATCATAACCTACTAGATCCTTTCATACTTTAGAACTTAATATGGTTATATAATATGGTTTCAGATAAAAGCTTGTTTTTTACCACTTTTCGGCTAACGAGCACGAGCAAAATGAAATTTAGAAAATTTCAAAAACTATTTGTTTCCCTTTCGAAAAGCCACAACTCATGTACAAACCATTTTCAATACTTAATGACATTATATTTGAGCAAAGTTATGTGATCCAGTCGTTTACTTTATTTTACTAATTTTCTCTCTTCCGGGTTTATGATTTGAAAAACTGTGTCAACAGGCAAATTTCACTTTCAAATTTTTTTTTTTACTCATGATATTTTAATTTCTGGTTGGGTTGGGCTTTATCAAAAGGTCAAATTCAATTGAATTTGAATATTTTTTTTTTCATGCTAATTTGAAGACTGAAAAAATACTTATTTACACTTTCCTTTTTTATCATTGGAGGAAATCTCTTCTCTGAAAAGTTATCATTAGCAATTATTTCCCCTTAATTCAAAATAATTAAGGCCCATTTTCTTCATGAGCTTTTCTTGCAGATAAATTGTTGGTTGCCGTGTGCCATTCCATTTACCAGGTTGTTGAAATCAAACTTATTAAGATATCAATGTGAAGTTAGGGTAAAATTAACGCCGTGTGACAGTGCTCCCAGCATAAATAGGTATGCCGATGAAATTTCTTCTTCGTTTTGTTTGCTAAGTTTTATGAACTCAGTTTTTATTTTAATAAGGTTTATAAGAAAAACTACTATTCATGACGATGGTAATAACAAGTTCCATGTTAATAGACACCTCTTTATTTTTTCAGTAATTAATTTACTTGCTTATTTTAAATAAGTTGCTTCAAGCCCCTGTATGGAATTGATCTTGAAACAAATGAAAACAACACTAGCTTCTCCATATGGGTTAATGAGAAAACCTGTCGTTGCTTAAATTCTATTTGAGTCATAGTGCCATATTGTCTTTGATGTAAACAATTTTGTTTAAATTGCCGGGCTTTACTTTAAATCGACGCAGTTTGCTAAGTGTTTGTTTTGATTAATTAAATGTTAATGTATGATGCGTTTATTTGTCCTTGAAATGTTGGGCATTTGAGTCATAGTTCGAATAGACCCGGGGGCTAGTGACTTAAAACAATCATTCATTCCTATGAGGCTTTTTTTTAAGGGGCTTGCAAGTCCGAACAGTTAGGATGAAAAAATGGCGGATTTATCCCAAATATTAGTACCCCTCAAAAAAACTTTGCTTTTTTTTTAGCTAGCAGTGGCTGAGAATTGAACTTAGACCTCTGAAGTGACAGTTCAACGCACTAACCATTACGCCAATGGGGTGAATGAATAAATTATGTATTGGAAGTATTGAACTGCGACCTGGAAATCTATTGTGCTCCCACTTGAATATGAATGAGATTGCTCATAGTTCATCCCTTAAATCTATTGCTCTTAGTAATATAAGTATTTGGGGAACCTTCAGAGAGGATAGGTCGGTCTCTTTCACCTGGTATTATCCCAAACGGTTATTCCTTTGGTACATGAGTGGACAACATTTTCCTAGTATGTGGTACGCCAATGGGGTACTACTACATTGTTTTGTAATTTTTCTTTTTTTTTTCATTTGCATATTTTCTACGATTTATATGAATGTCACTCATATTTGTTGATCACGACTTTGTAATGTCGTATGGTTTTTCGCTGGATATTAACTTAGCGAGAATTGTAAGTTATCAAAGGAATAGCGATTACATATATTCAATTGAGTGGTTTTTATTTCTAAATTAAAGCAGTCAAAATAATAGCACCGATCAGAGTTTTCGTGTTAATCGTGAAATATATTCTGTCAAAAATTTCTTTTAACTTAAATTTTTACAGTTTTACTTATTCTTTATGTAATTTAACTAAACTTAAAAAATAGATATTTAGCAGCAATGGTTCACGGAATATATTGTGCGCTTTAAGAGCGAAAACCTATTAAAAATATGATTTCCAATGTTGAAACTTATTCGGAAATCAGATATATCCTCGACTGTTACAAATAAAAATATCCGAAATGTGCTATTACTTGCGGAAAAATTCGAAATACGTGCTTTAATGCTTATTCCAACAAAGCAAAAATAAACGTAGAAATAGTGTGCAGGCGATTGAGGGGTAACAGTTTATACAGGTTGGGGGATCTAATGGTATCTTTTTAAATCATAGGTTATTTTGACAGTAACAGCTTTTTCCGGCTCGAAATCTTGACAGAAAGTCAGTATCATACTTCCGCAAAATGAAATGAGTCGCTTAACGCATGAATAACGTTAGGAAATATTGAAAACTTATTTCCAAAGTGAGTGCTATGTAGCCCAAACTCAATTCACGAACATCAACTCGCCATCGATTTCAACAACACAGCATTTTACGCGATAGCCTGAGGAGAATTCTGCACAAAGATCTCGAATTATTCACTTACAAGGTCCAATTGACTCAGCAATTGAAGGCGCACGACCATCCTCTTCCTTGTCCGATCGCAATTGGGCCTTAGAGCAACTTGAATTGGCTACGACGTTAACAAACAAAACTACCGCATCTGAGGCCCGGAAAAACCGCACGTTATTGTCCAGAAGCCAATGCATCCAGAGAGCGACAGTTTGATGCTGATTATGGAGTACTGGCATCAACGAGAACAACGTTTCGGTCAACAGTGAGCGTAACAGAGCTATGTTAACCGCCTTTTTATGTACTGAAATTGAAGACATGGATTTGGACGACCTCTGGTTCATGCAGAATAGCTCTTTATTCCACACAGCCCATGCCAAAATCGATCTTACTCATACTCATCAATTATTCACCCTCATTGCGAAACTCATCTATCAACCGATTGACTGTTGATAGAATTTATCAACTAAAGCCTAGTACTCACCTAGCGTGAAATGAAAAATAAATACGTTCCAAATTATACGCGGAGAATAAAAATGAAAATAGAATAAACTTTTCCACGTGAATTTTTGATACTCACCTGAAATACTGAATACTCACTTTGAATGAAAAAAAAATTTGACAATTGTTAAACTGATTTCTCTTAATGTTCATAGTCATATTTTGAAAATACAAAAGAAAAAATTTTTTTGTGCTTGTTATAAATAAAATATAAATTTTCAATTTTTTATTTTGAAACAAAATACTTAAATTAACTGACAAATATCACAGTTTTCCACGCTGCCTTAAACTATTTCCTGATAGTTGTACATTGAGAAATGAAAATTTGGCGTGGAAAAAGTCGTGGAACATAATTGTTTTTCCAATCCACATTTTGGTACTCACCTCTCGTTGGGGAGTTCATGCGAGTGAACCAGCCGCCACATTTATGTATATGAAATTTTCATTTTCACTTGAACTGAGTACTAGGCTTAAATTAAAAATCGGTATTGTGAAAATGAATTGATAAAATATTGTGCTATTGTGAATGCCTTCATAATATTTCTATTGTTGTGAATGAATGGGAATGTCCGTCTGACAGATGTTTGCTTTTTGTTTTTTTTTTGAGGAACGTACAAAGAAAATCATTTATCAGAAAATCAATATAATTAAAAACAAAATTATTTAATTATTTTGACAAAAAAAGATCACGTAAAAGGAAATTAATTAAAAACAAAATGCAAAATGACTTCAACTGAACTTTTTTTTCATGAAAATGAGAAATGAGGAGTTGAATTATGCTGCTATCGTTGAAATGGCAGGAATGCAAAGAAGTTTGAAGAATGCATCCAATCCTTTGGAATTGGAAAGCCAAATGTAAGTTTTTCTAACCAGCACGAACTCATCAACTGCAAATTTACGATTCAAAGAAAAATTGACAACTGACAAGAAAATCAATGAAAATTATTGTTCACAATACCGATTTTTTTCATTCACAATAATTTGATAAATGACAATTATTAATTGATAGTTGATCTTCACAATAAGTTTCATTATAAAACATAAACATGGAAGAGCTAGTAAAATGAGCTGGGGTTGATTTTCACATTAAGGCACTAGTTCTTTATACTGAATCAGAAGTATAATGGATAAACATCTTTATATAAAAATATTGAAGGTAGACATGATGCCTTATGCCGGTCGTCCACTATGTGCGCGATAAGTTCAACCAATTTCGTTCAACTTTTTATTCAACTCTTTCGTTGGATAAACGAATTTACAACCTCTTACACTAGTGCAGCAACTTACGTAATTCACTTTGAGCAACTAAAGTTGAACAAAATGCGTTTGGAGCCCCGTACACATAATTGACCAACTTTCCCATATGTTGATTAACCTCGCACACCTAGTTGATCAGCTCTTAAAACTTATTCCAGTGTTGAATAGCTCCGTACACCTAGTTCACCAACTTACTCAAATGTTGAATAACCTCGTACACTAGTTGATAAACTTGTTCGATTTTGACAGAAAAAAAAGTTTTTCGAGTTGATCAACTGCGTTTTCGATATAGTTGCTCAATCAGTTGATGAACGAGTTGATACCTTCGTACACTTAACCAAGGATCACTCGTTGGGGAACGCGTTGAACGCACCACGATAAACAAAAAACTCAAACGTCAAACCTGAAATAATTTTGACTTCAGTTCGGTACATTAGGCAATTGCATTTTCGAGGAAATTTGAGAGCAAGCCAATTCCCTGGCATCTCGATTTTTATAAGAGGGGCTCTTAATGTCCCATATATTGGGCTTTTCCTCAATTGCTGAAATCAATTGCAAAATTAATTCCGTGGTCCACTCTGTTTTTTTATTACCTTCCATGACGAAAAACCAAAATAAACTACAGTTTGCAAGTTGCAACAACTGCAAGCTCATGGCAACGCAATAGTTCAACCACGTAGACACATTTCACTGCAACCAACGCAACTCAATATTACGTCAAGAAATCCCAAAGAAAATTAAAAAGTTGATCAACGTGTTGAACAAATAATGTGCAACCATTATCTTGAAAATGTTGCTCAACGTGTTGATCGAACATTTTCAAGGAGCAACACGAGCTCGTACACTACCCGTACAATACCCGTACACTTGTTGCTATAGAATGACCTATAGATGCTATAGAATAACCTGCACAGTCCTCAAACTTAAACCCAATTGACATTCTTGGAACTAACGTAAGGACGGAAGATTATCTGTGCAGGCCAAGTTACAATTACGAACTCTGGTCTATTGTTAAGAGCTACTGGAAGTCGATTCATGTTCGAAGATGTAAGCGTCTTGTGAGCTCAATGCAAAAGGACTATAAAACTGCCATTGCATTGATGCTACAAAATATAATATCATCAAAAAATATGAAGTTTTTAAGATTTGGTTTTGGTTGACAATTGCATTCGGTGCGATTTTTTGACTGGAAAAATATTAAATCCGTTTTGTAAAGAAAACACATCTTAAGAAATGAACTGAATTTTAAATCCCTATATCGTAATTGTTTTAAAATGTTTATGCTACTTTATTTAATGGCAGGCAATTAGATTTCAAATATTAATATATTTTTTTTGTCACTTCCTAAAGTTGTTGATGAGCTGCGGTGCTATTTTTTTTACCGCACTGTAGCTGTAAGACCAAAGGCTTTTTAAATGCAATTTTGATTGCATGGAGGTAATTAAAATGATAGGAAGGGATATTTATTGGCGCAGTCGATGGAGAATAATGTTTGCACTATCTCTTGAAATCCAGTAATACATCCACTGTACAATTTCTATAGAATAGCAGATGATGTTTCCAACTGCCCACATACTCCTACAACTTATTGTGTCTTAGTATCTAAAGTTCTATTTGAAATCATTTAAAAATAGATTTTAAAACCAATTTTCTTAAATCTACAAAAAGAAAAAAATTAAGAATTTTATTCGTCTAATTAAAGAGTAGATAGAATAAGTTAACGGCATGAAGCTCCTCTAAACATTATCCAGGACAGCATAGAAATTTTCAGACTCTTAATGAGTTCACTCTGAATTCTGAAATTGTTTTCTTCAATCCGGTGAATCTGGCTTTCAAAAAATGTGCATCTAGGTTAAGTCAAATCGGTATGGCTTTTTCAATTAACACATTAAAACTTCCAAGCACTGTGAATTTGGGACGAATGATTATGCAAATTATTAGCCGTCTGCAGGTGTTAGCTAATTATTATTTCCACAAGACTGAATATTATTTCTGCAGAATACAATTAGTTTACTGTTTTTTTTTTAACCTTTTTCTTTTTTGTAAGACAAATCAATAAGCTCTATTAAATTACATCATTAGCTCGCGTTAGTTAGGCTAACACTATCGATAAAATGGATCAAACTATTGCAATGATTTATCGCATGACTTGGCTTATAAAATTTTACCACATATAGAATGAAATAGGTATAAATATACAAAGGGATCTCCATTTACTTTTAATCAAATCAATTTGCAATTTATCAATTTTTATATCACACAAAAAAAAAAAAAACGAATACGTCATCCAAATAAGTTACAAGGTGCTGGGTGTTTCTGTCTAATATGGTGGCTCTTGAAAAATATATCAAATAATGTTCTTCTTTAGACGCCACACGTCATAACACACATTTTTATAGAAGAACTTAATTTTAAAATAAATTATAGGTCAAACCTGTTGACTTTGACATTGAAGAAGAACATAACATAATTTTGTATACGAGTACATACCTATCGCCGGCGTGCGTCGTCGTCTCTAGGAAAGGAAAACTACTACGCGCCTAAAACTCTAATTTCAAAAATAGCATTCGGGTAATAAACATTGGGAACAACACACTTTACCATTAACCTATAATAAGCAGGGAAAAAAGTTCGTTGGATTTCTGAATCGATTCGAATGAAGAGCAAACGGAAAAAGAAACAAAAAAGCGTAAAAAGATAAAAGTGAAAATATAGTTTTTAAATGTGATGGGAATTTGTTTCTGTTTTTGTTGTTGTTATTGTTAATAATGCTTTTGCTGTTTATGTTTTTGTCTTCATGGTCTATTCGTTAAAAAGGAAACTTTATGGATTATTTATAAAGAATTAAAATATGGTGAGAAAGAAAGAAATAAAAAAATAAGGAATTTAGGTCAAGCTTAAGTTTCCTTAACTAGCTACATTCATACATACATTATACAAATCGAAACTTGAGTGACTCATAAATACACACAACTATATTTGTGAGTTGGGAATCTTATATCTCCATAATCTGTCCTTAGATGGTATAGACTTGACCTTGATTATAAGTGCCACCACCTTAGAAAATGTCTCTTTAGTGATACTTCATTACATGCACTTTATTTCATTTGATTACTTGTAAAAAGGTGGGGGAATTGTGTGTGCGTTGACTTGCTGCCAGATTGTTAGTCCATTAGGTTTTGCAGAATCGTAGTTAAGATTTGAAAAAAAAAATCTATACTTATAAATACTTCAAGGCGCGTTTCTTGTAACTTGTACTAAATAACTTGTGTCTATTGGGCATCTTTAAGATTTTGTCTCAACTTACTTGTATTGTTATGGGTTTAAAGCTTTGCATTCGTAAAAATTCGGTAAAGACAAGATATGATGAGTATTCAAAATTCATGATGGCTGCACAACTACGTAGTATGTCATTTGTGGCTTGAAGTTGTTCTGAAAATGTTAAAAGATTCAATGATGATATGATGGATGATACAACATCAAGATACGATATCGATTTACGCGAATCATAATTTCGACAACTTTATCTACGATATAACTTTTGAATAACGATCGTTTTAAAATCATGAGAGGCCAGATTTTCATAAAAAAAAAAAACAAAAAACATTGTGTTAAAAAGCGACGAGTATGGGTGGACCCAGGACCTCAACTAACAATCTTCTCCAGCTAGCTCAGTCCCTAGCTTCAGTGTAAAGCCGGTACAGTTCATGGTTATCATATCGATTACAGCACTGAACCAAAAAGGTACATAATATCAATTAAAAATTTTATTGCGACAATGAACTTTTTAATTAAAACTCGTCCAATAAACTAGTTTATTGCGACAATAAACGGCTGTTTATTGATTTCATTTTTCCATAATTTTTCAATAAACGTTTATTGATTTTTAAAAACGTTTATTGAAAGAGTTTAATTGGCGCAATAAACTGTTTATTGCGGCAATAAATGGTTAATTGCTATAAACGGTTAATTAAAAAACTCAGTTTATTGGCGCAATAAACTCATTTATTGTCGCAATTAACTCATTTTATTGGCACAATTAACCGTTTATTGTCGCAATAAACTCGTTTATTGCCGCAATAAATTCATCAATTGGCGCAATAAACTCAGTTTATTGGCGCAATGAACTGTTTATTGGCACAATAAACCATTTATTGTCGCAATAAACTCGTTTATTGTCGCAATAAACTCATTTATTGTCCCAATAAACGCATTTATTGTCGCAATTAACTCAGTTTATTGGCACAATTAACCGTTTATTGTCGCAATAAACTCGTTTATTGTCGCAATAAACTCATTTATTGTCGCAATTAACTCAGTTTATTGGCACAATTAACCGTTTATTGTCGCAATAAACTCGTTTATTGCCGCAATAAATTCATCAATTGGCGCAATAAACTCAGTTTATTGGCGCAATGAACTGTTTATTGGCACAATAAACCATTTATTGTCGCAATAAACTCGTTTATTGTCGCAATAAACTCATTTATTGTCCCAATAAACGCATTTATTGTCGCAATTAACTCAGTTTATTGGCACAATTAACCGTTTATTGTCGCAATAAACTCGTTTATTGTCGCAATAAACTCATTTATTGTCGCAATTAACTCAGTTTATTGGCACAATTAACCGTTTATTGTCGCATTAAACTCGTTTATTGCCGCAATAAATTCATCAATTGGCGCAATAAACTCAGTTTATTGGCGCAATGAACTGTTTATTGGCACAATAAACCGTTTATTGTTTCAATTAACTCATTTATTGGCGCAATAAACTCAATACTTGGTGCAATGAACTCAGTTTATTGGCGCAATTAACAGTTTATTGGCATAATAAACCGTTTATTGTCGCAATAAACTCATTTATTGCCGCAATAAATTCATCAATTGGCGCAATAAACTCAGTTTATTGGCGCAATGAACTGTTTATTGGCACAATAAACCGTTTATTGTTTCAATTAACTCATTTATTGGCGCAATAAACTCAATACTTGGTGCAATTAACTCAATTTATTGGCACAATAAACCGTTTATTGTCGCAATAAATTCATTAGTTAGCGCAATGCACTCAATTTATTGGCGCAATTGACTGTTTATTGCCACAATAATCGGCTTATTGTGGTAATAAATTCATTTATTAGCGCGGTAAACTCGTTTATTGCCGCAATTAACTAATCAATTGGCGCAAAGAACTCAGTTTATTGCCACAAATAACATATTGATAAAAATTTTAGTAAAATATTAAAATTTCTATTTATTAATATAAGTATGTATATGTATATATATAAATAATTAAATTATTGATTTATATAAATAAATAAAATGTTTAATATATTTTTAAAAATTTCTATAAATAATTTACTGTGGCAATACGTACATATTAAATATACTTACATTTTATTTTTTATTTCCAACCTTTCCTGAAATTTTTTAGAATTTTAAGTTCAAAAATGAAACATTTTAGTTAAACGTTATAAGATATTTTATTAAATTATATAACTTATTATTATTATTATTATTATTTATTACAACATAAATAACAGCATTAGCTACCAGAGGCTTTTAGCTGGACAAAAATTTAAATTACTTTGGAGCAAGTAAACTTTTCATACATGTATTTAAACGAATACAAACTATTCTTTATATCCTTTTTTATAAAAAGTTACAAAACTTGGAAAAGGAAGTCTTAAGTTAAAAATGAAAACTCTTGAATCAAATCCCACGTTGAGGACAACAGTGGCACTAACCAAAAAACCTACACCCGTATTATGGTTGTAAATTATAAATTAATAGTTAATAAAAATTGAAATTCGATATTTTATAACCCAATTAAAAAAAGTTTTGGTCATTGATAATCATGCTTACCCTTATGACAGAAAGAAAATTAACAAATATTGTCAGATAGTTGATAATCAAAATATAAAAAGATTTCCCTAAAGTTTATAACATCTTTACCCACCAAAATAATGAAGGGTTGCACATTGTCTCCTTTTTGTTGCAGGTACTGGATGTGGTCCTCAGCTACCTGAATTGATCCCGCCACAAAGATAAAAGATTCCTGTGAGTCCTTGATAGTTGGTTTTATTGATGTCTTCATTCCCTTGCGATCTTTTCGCACGAACTTATGTGTGGGTACTAAGTACCCGTGAAGTGCCCACAAGAGAGCAGCATCCCGACAGTCTGAAAATAAGAATGAAAACGTGGATATAAAATTTTGTTATAAAATTATGTAGTACTTAAATAAAACTAGTATAGTAGATATAAACTTTTGTAAAAGATAAGATAAATCGGGTCAATAAATGGAAGCAAATCTCGAATTTCCCTATATCGACCCTTTTCCTGCATTTTATCGTAAGGGATGTTTTAGAAAGAAAATAAATTATTGAATTTTGTTAGTACCAATTGAAGCCATCAAACCTGTTGTCATGTTGCAGCTAAAGCACTGTAAATATTCAATGCTGACTTTAGACATAAGTGGTTATATGGATCAGAAGTAAAATTTTGGTTTCTTCTCATACTTTTTTTGTGTCGCTTACGATAATTTGGTGGAAAGGGTTCGATATTCATTGATGTATAAAGGAGAATGAATATGATATACATAGGTCTTTAAGTGTTACACCAATGTGATGCAACCCATAAAATTATGCCCATTCTCCTTTAGTACCTGTCATTTTTAATACGAAAATAAACTATTTTCGTTTTTAATAGGCAAAAATAAAATAACTATATAATATTCAACTTACTTTCTGGAATATTATCGGATGCTATCTTCTCCAGAACGCCCTTAATCGTTTTCTCCTTAACCCGATCTTCCGTTTTTAAAAATTCTCGTATCTTAGTAAAAACTTGTTCCCATTGATCAAGGAGAGAATTATGGCTTTTAAACATGTACGCGAAATCCATGTCCACCTTTAAGAAAACAAATTAAAATATTTATTCATTGAGTGTATTTTTAAAGCCAGCACTTTTTATGAAATGATTCTAAGAAGTTCCCAAAGTTGGAACTTGCATCAGGAAATTAAGAAAAAAAAACTTTTGAAAGAAGTACACATCTACTCAAGTTTGACTTACAAATCGAAAGAAAGAAGGAATTTTGTATTGGTGCCATTTCTTAAAAATGTCCGATGTTGTTGTAGAGTTTTTTATATCCGTGAGTCTCAATTTGGAACACGCTTTCCAGCACCTATCAAATTCCTCGGAACTAACGTTGTCAAATCTTAGTGCTTGATAGCACGTTTCAGCATTTTCTTCTGGAACTGAAAACCATAAATATGTACTTATTAGTTTTTTTAAATAAATTAATAAAAATAATATTGAAGCTCCTGTTTCAAAAATTAAATGCACGAAAATGGAATCGACTAGGAATTTTACAAAGGAATGTTATAAGCGAAAATTGTTCAAAAGGATAAAATTAATAAGTATAAATTCTTTTCGTAGTATGAGACAAAAACAGAATGCTATGCAAATATGAATTTATCTAGGTAGTGGTTTCTTTAAATAAATAAGCTTTTATATACAAATTTTTTAAACCTTTTTCAAGAAAAAACTTGTTTTATTATTGTACGAATGAAAATTAAATTTCCAAACAAAAATATTAAGCTGTTTTTGAGATACCGAATTTTCCACAAAAAATTATTCTTTTTTTTCAAAAATTCAAACTATATTTTTGTTTAAGTTTCGAAATGCAATTTTTTTATTTTTTTTTTAACCAAATCTATAAAAAATTTCATTGAAATCCCTTATGTCGATAATAAGTTATTCAAAATTTGAAAAAATTGTTCTATGGTAGGTACATGCTGTAATATCTTAATTTCAATTTTTTTTTATTAAATTAAAGATCATAAAAATTAATGTTAATAAAAAAAAATTTATCAAAATTCTATGCGCGTGCCGTTTTTTGAGCAAAATACTATTTTTGGAAACCATTTTTAACGTTTTTTAAAACTGTTTTTAAAAATCAAAAAAAAATATTTTTGAAAATTTTAATATACAAATTTGTTTGACATACTGGGGAGCTTTAGCATAAAAAAAAATTATCAAAATCGGTGGTACAGTTTTTAAGAAAATCAGAAACTAAAAAATAGTTCCATGGCGGGTACCCCCACTGACCATTTTTCTGAAATTTTTGTCAACCATTATCTAGCTTTAACTAAATTAAATTTTTTTGTATCTTTATTTTTAATATATGTCGAACATTTTTTGAAAAAAAAAATATTTATAAAATTTCGAAAAAATTGTATGACAGGTACCGTTATTTACGGTCTTAAAAAATGTATGGGGGTAAAACATTTAAAGAAAATCGGCGTTTAGGCTGTAGTCAAACAGACAGACAGACAGAATTGCGAGACCCACTTTTTTAATCTTCGGTATCATCGTAATGTCAACTTTGATCGAAATCTCGAGTTCGATTTTTTTACGAATGATAACTTGCCTTATAGTACATACCTATAAGTCAAGTCGCAAGTAAAAATATATCGACTAGTGATATTATGTAGGTAAATAAATAAATAAGACTTACCCATTTCGACTTCTGTGTCTGTGTCTACATCCACAGTTTTTCCACTCCTGGGCTTATTTGACGTTGGGGTCTTCATTGTTTTTAAAATGAATTTCAAATTGCTATATTTATTGTAGATCTTCCCCCTCTTCCCAGACCTATAGTACTCCTGCAAAATATTGAATATTTACTTTAAAAATATTGCTTTAAAAAAATTTTGTGTGGGACAAAAAAAACTCTTCCACTTTGCAAAACGAACAAAACTTTGAACGACAAGTGGAATAGTATGGTTTTAAAAAAAATCGAACTTTCGAGCCTCAAAATGTATATGAAGCAGGGTTGCGAATTTTTGAAATAAAAAAGTCCATGTCATAAGTCTGTAGATGACTTGTGAATTAAAAAAAAAAATTAAATTCAAAAGTTAGTTAGTGACTTATGATTTAAAAAAAAAATAATTCAGAACCTACTAAGTGACTTATAAATAAAAACAAATGTATTCTTAAGCTACTTGGTAGATTGGAAATTTGTAAGCTTGTTTTGACTACATAAATTATTTAATTATTAACGAAACAAGTTTTCAAGCTTTTGGAGAATTGTGTGTGTTTTATTTTATCGATATTGCTTTTTATTCTATTGGGTTATAGGGACTGCATAATTGGTTACTCGCACACAATGCTCCAAAAGCTTGAAAACTGGTCTCATTAATAATTAAATAACCAATTGTCAAAACAAGCTTAACCCTGGATGGTTTTAATATGCTATCACAAGAAAAATCAACAAAAAATACCCCAAATAACAAAAAAGCAATAAAAGTGTTCATACAAAAATCACACAAAAGTTATCCTTCGTCGTTTCGACGAACATACCTTTAAAAACAAAATATTTTAATTGATCACAGGATACCATAAATCCGCTCACTGGTAGAGATCAACACTAACTGATGTTGTACAAAGATTGAATTAAAAGGGATGAATAGTTAAAAAGAAATTATACAAAATAAAAAGGGTGTTCGTCGATTCGACAAAGGTTAACCATCCAGGGTTAATAATTTCCAATCTACAAACTAGGTTATGAATTAATTTTTTTAAATTCATAAGTCACTTAGTAGCAGGTTGTGAATTAATCTTTTTAATTCTTTTTAATTCATAAGTCTTCTGATTTAATTTTTTTTAATTCAAATGTCACCAACTACCTATCTTGTGAATTGAATTTTTTTTTAAACCCAATAGCTTGTGAATTAAAGCCAAGCTTGAGCTAAAAAGTGACTTAAGCTTTTGCAACCCTGATATGAAGTAATGAGTTCTGATGTGATTTTGGTAAATATGTACGTAGTTAACTTCCCGAAGGACCACTTTCTCATATTTAAAAGTGGAAAAGAAGAGATTTTAAATTATTTCACCTCTTTGTAAGGTATTATAATTTATTAATAAAAATATAATTAAAATTGAATTGATTTCTTATAAAAAGGCTTACCAGTTTTTCACTAGGAAATCGTTCAATGATTTCCTTTTCCAATTTATAGCTACCACCTAGTTCAAGATGAATTTTATTCATGATAAAATACTGCGCTATAACACCAATCAAATGACTTCTTGCTTAACTTGACTTTAATTTTGTAGTTTTTTGTATCGAACCTAAAACTGATCAAACAATATTGTTTTGAACTTCTGATCTATCGAAAATCCTAAGAAAGAATTATAGAGAAAAAAGGAATAATTTAAAGAATGAAAGACTGCTGACTTAAAAAAATCTACGAATCATCTAGACTGTCAATTTTCGGAATTTAAAAATAATGCAGCATTCAAGTAACACATAAGAGTTTTGTATAATTTGTTTAATGGGTGCTATCGCGAATAAAATTTCTCACGGATTTTTTCCCATCGTCGATTACTGGAAACGTGAATTATGGTCGCAGTTTCTCTTATAATGTAATGACATCAAAAATGAATATTCCATGGCAGCGGGACTGTCATTTTGATCAAACAAATTTGAGACTACAAGAAGCAGTTAAAAATTGTGAACATTTCCAATTTTAGAAGATGGGAGAAATTCCGTGGGAAATTTTATTCACGATAGCCCCGAATATGTACGTACATACATACATATGTATATTAATTAAATAACTCACCTTGTCTATTCTTTCGATATTTAGTTTTCTATTATTTTTCAAAATTATCTCTTTGAGTTTTATTGTTTCTCTAACAGCTGGACTTGTACTTGTAGTTCGCGTACAATATGAAAATAAAAAGAAAAAAAAAACAAAAAGTTAACAAAAAATTAAAAACAATAAGGGCCGACTTTTCTTACGTCAGATAAAAATGTCCGATAGAACAAACAAACATGGGTTAGTAAAAACGTGATCAAACGTGTTAAAATAGAAAATGCACAAATGTTTGTTTATTTTTATTTGTCAGATAGTTAACTGGAGATGGAAAAATCGGATCTAAATCTGCATCAATAAATAGTTTATTGCGGCAAATAATGGTTTATTGTGACAATAAATGGTTTATTGTGACAATAAATGGTTTATTGTGACAATAAATGGTTTATTGTGGCAATAAATGGTTTATTGTGACAATAAATGGTTTATTGTGACAATAAATCGTTTATTGTGACAATAAATGGTTTATTGTGACAATTAATGGTTTATTGTGACAATAAATGGTTTATTGTGGCAATAAATGGTTTATTGTGCGAATTAATTGTTTGTTTATTAAAAGTTAAGTGTTTTTTGGTCAACCATTTTAAAATGGGAAATTATTATTAAAATATTCCCAATAAACCATTTTCTGATCAAAAGAAATTCAAATGCGGCAATAATTAGCGAAATTAATTTTATTGTTCAACGCTTTTTTTTCAGTGCAAGGAAAAATGCAATACATACTTACTTATATGGAATTGAAATTAACCACTCGCACTAGATTTTTTTGTAACTTTTTGAATGTATTATATTTTATATTTTAATATTTCTACTACAAACTTATTAATTGTTTTATTGTTTTATTTTTAACACAACACTTTGTATACTCTGTTATAAATTAATAGATATGACGTTTACTCACGAAACACACGATCACGACAAGAACAAGGAATAGACTGAATCGTCTCACAATTCATATTGTGCGTTTGGGTTAGCTAAGACAATAAATGGTTGTTTGCGACAATAAAAAGTTTATTGCGCCAATAAACAGTTTATTGCGACAAGAAACAGTTTATTGCGCCAATAAACAGTTTATTGCGACAATAAACTGTTTGTTGGGACAATAAATAGTTTATTGAAAGTTAACTGTTTTTTGATATGGCAATCTGGATTATCAATTAATAGTTTATTGCGACAAGAAACAGTTTATTGCGCCAATAAACAGTTTATTGCGACAATAAACTGTTTGTTGGGCCAATAAATAATTTATTGAAAGTTAACTGTTTTTTGATATGGCAATCTGGATTATCAATTAATAGTTTATTGCGACAATAAACTGTTTGTTGGGACAATAAATAGTTTATTGAAAGTTAACTGTTTTTTGATATGGCAGTCTGGATTATCAATTAATAGTTTATTGCGACAATAAACTGTTTGTTGGGACAATAAATAGTTTATTGAAAGTTAACTGTTTTTTGATATGGCAGTCTGGATTATCAATTAATAGTTTATTGCGACAATAAACTGTTTGTTGGGACAATAAATAGTTTATTGAAAGTTAACTGTTTTTGAAATAGAAATATCAATAAATAGTTTATTGTGACAATAAAAGGTTTATTGTGACAATAAATGGTTAGTTGAAAGTTAACTGTATTTTTAAATGGCAGTTTGGATTATCAATAACTAGTTTATTGCGACAATAAAAGGTTTATTGTGACAATAAATGGTTAGTTGAAAGTTAACTGTTTTTTGAAATGGCAGTTTGGATTATCAATTAAAAGTTTATTGTGACAATAAAAGGTTTTTGAAAATGGAAATATCAAGAAATAGTTTATTGCGACAGTAAAAGGTTAATTGAAATGCTAATTCGGATTTTTTGTGAACTTAAAAATAAATATAGAAAATAACTTCTTATTTTAAACATTTTATTTCAAGATCAGATCTTTCAAATAAAAGTTAAATAGAATAAGAAACCAAATACAATTAGGAAGATTAGATTTTGGAAATTGTTAATATTGGTCAATTATTTTATGCAAAAAGAAATCGATTCAAATTTTGAACTCGTTTACTATGGAAATAAACTGCTAATTATATATAAAATTACAACTGGGGCTTAGAAAATAATATTAAATTGTAATAACCTATTTATCGTCACAATAAACGATTTTTAAGGCTTAATTCAATTAAAAAGTTTATTGCGACAATGTATAAGTTTATTGCGGTACTAAATAGCTTATTATTTTCCGATTTCGAATTCAATAAACTCAAATTAATTGTCACAATAAAAAGTTTATTGATTACGGAAATCTGAAATCAATAAAAGTTTATTGTGACAATAAAAACTTTATTGCGACAATGAAAAGTAAGTCAATAAACGGTTTTAAGAATTTTTATGACGATTTTTATTTTCAGTGAGAATTCGCAGAATTTTACTCCCGGTGAGTTCTCGATCCATTGACCTTTCGCATCCCCTGTAAAACTGAATTATGAAATTCGCCGGATGAACTACATTGTCGATTCCTAAAATTACGTTATCATTTATGAACTTTCCTACCGACGCTGTCAGTTACAAACATTGAGTCAACGGCCTAGGCTTTGATAGTAGCATCGCTATCGATCAGTGAAATCAAGCATCGTTGTGCGTGGTTAGTACTTGGATGGAGGACCGTTCAATACCAATTGTGTAGAGTGTGAAGGGATTGTGGATTTAGTAATACCAGATAATTGAACACAATGTCGGTGGTGCAGGGATTGTTACCGACATTCGTTCAACTTTCTTTCGTTGGATTCAGTAATCGCAAAAGTTTGTAAATTAATTGAAGCTGTCACTTAAGCTCATTCGCCGAATTCTGTAATAGGGGTGTATACCTTCTCTTCCGCTACCCGTCTATGCAGACGGTACCAATGATCACACAGAGAATTTTCCCTTCGAAACATCCATCGATCTCATCCACTTTCGACAATGTCCATGTCTCTGCATCATACACAAAGACCGGGATGTGATGAGAGTTTTATAGAGGGACACTTTAGTTACTTTAGAGAGGACATTGCTACTCAATTACTTTCTTGGTCAAAAGCAGCAGCGATTGGCAAGAGTTATTTTCCGTTTTCAGCGCTGGCGTTGTCAAAAGAGTCCTTAACTATTTCCAAATTATAAATGTCTATGGCATCGTTCTGTTAGACGTCGGTGTTGAGTATCATTTCTTGATGAGAGCATATACATACTTGGCGTTGCCCTCATTCACCGCTAAGTCCATTTCTTCGCTTCCGTCACAATGATCACAAACGCGCTACTGACATCATGCTTTGTTCTTCCAATTATGTCAATATCATCGGCGTATCCGAGTAATTGGGCGAACTTTTAAAAGATTATGCCGTGAGTTTTGCACTATTCTTTTAAGAACGATGTTGAAGAAGTCGCAATATAGAGCATCGCCTTGCCTAAAAAAAAAAAATTCACATCAAATGCATCAGTGAGATATTTTCCCACCTTGATGGAGGCAGCGGCTGGCGGCATAGCACTGCTTAAGAGGTTATTAGAGATTCGATCGGAAAATGACTTTCCGATTTTAGTCGTCCAACATCAAACTTCCTCGCAGTACTTCATTGTTTTGGCTTGGGTCGGGATATCCACAGCCGAACCTTTGGCTACAACGAGGTAGTGGTCCGGCTCAATGTTAATCCTTAGAAAAGTACGGACATCCTCTATACTGGAGAAGTGCCTTGAGTCGATCGCAGTGTGATCAATCTGTTTCACGGTTGATTACTCAAGAGATCTCCATGTCCCTTTGTGAATATCGAGAAGTTTGAACAGCGTACTAGCTACCAGAACGTGCCGCCCAACAGCGAAGTCGATCAGCTTGAATCCGTTATCGGAGGTGGTGTCGTGCAGGCTATATCTTCTAACCTTATCGCTAAAGATGTCTTCTCTTCCTAGCTTGGCGTTAAAATCTGCATTTTTTTATCAAGGAGCTCGTAGAATATGTCTTTTGTGTCTTCATCTTTCTCGTCTATTGCAGCATGCACGAAAATTCATAGCCTTGATGCGGTTTGTCGTGAGGCGTACCTTCACACTGTTGAAACTCAACTTTTTGCCTGAGCCTAGTTCCAACAACAAATCCGCATCCAAATAAACGCTACTTTTATTCTCGATAGCAGTCGCCGTAATAGATATCGCAGTCTCTTTTAACTTTCGTCCCCCGGTCCGTCCCATCGCATTTCTTGGATGGCGGTTATATCAGTTTTGTAGTAGTTTAAGGCTTCCGCTAATTGTTCGGCTGCACGTGGTATATTAAGGTATCTAACATTCCTAACATACAGATTCGAAGTTCGTTGTCCTTATTTATTTTGCATGTTTCGTCATCAGTGAATCCGTCCGTATCCGAAGCTTTTTTTTTAGGGGACCAGGTCCTTACTATGCCTCCAAGAACGAGGGACTGTATAAACTGCTTCTTACAGGCCTGAACGGCGAATATGTCGGAGTAGCCCTGTAAGGTGTTCAATAAGTAGTTCAGCCTAACTGCAACTGTAGACGCCACCTCCCTAGCCCTCACGTATTTTATTTTTTATTTACCTTTGCTTTTGTCGTCCGACGATAAATTAAAATGTTCCTCATTATTTTGGCAATTGATAAAGCACAGAACAACACAACCGTCATGCATCGCTCGAATGAAAACTTAATAATCTAGCTAGAAATGACAGGAATCATCTGTCATAATCAACCTGGCTCAAAATGCATCAAAAAACAAAAAACAAAAAAACAATCAATGTCAACTGCGAATTGTTAATCAAAACAAAAACAGGACATTTACACCAAAAGCACCTTGTAACATTTTGTAAATAATAACCTAAGCTTATACAAATAAGTATTAACTGTTGATTAAAATATTAGTATTATTATTGTTATTTTGCAATTTTTCTTAAACAAACTTATCTTAATTTTATGTTATTTATTTTATTTTATTTATTTTTTTTTCTTCCTTTTTTGTAATCCTTACTGTACTATCTTCAAATACAATCAAAATAGGCCTTCAAGATCTCCCTATCGACGGGGAGAGTTCTGACCTGAGGGGCTTCTTGTCACTGACTTGTAAATTGCCCAATCTGAATCGAAAACAATAATTTAAAAAAAAGTGATATTAAAATTAATGGAAGAAATATTTACTGAAAATAAATAAAAGAAAAACATTACAGTCTATTCGACAAGAAAACAAACAGATTTTCAATGACAAAATGAATGAACAAAATTTATTCCAAAATCGAATTTGTAAATATATTTATAACTAATAAGCAACGACAACGAATCTACGATAAATCGAAACGATTAGTCCAAAGAAAGTAATAAATTAATCAATTCTTCTTCATAATTATGTTATAGTATATATTTTTTTAATGTTTGTGACGTTTGTTTGCTCATCAAAGTTTTTTTTTAGTTATCATTCAAAAGCATCTTTCCGTTTCCTGTTTGTTGAGTTCAATCACTGCTTTATTTTTTTTAAATTTTATATAAAATTTAACAATATTTCATTCACTTGAAATTGTTATTTTATGTTATTGCGTTACGTGAACAATTTTAGCTACAGAGTTTTTATTACTAGAGTGACAGTTAAAAAGTTCATTAACGTCCGATATTTAAAATTTGCATTCATAACAGTTTCATAATATTTGCATTAAAGGAAGATGTAGATAAATCTGTTTTCTTTTATTTCTTTAAAGTTTGGAATTCAAATTTGCCAAGCGTTTTTTTTTTTTGTTTTGTATTTTAATTTTATTTCGATCTATGTATGTCTGTGGGGAAAGCCATAAAATAATAACTGAGTGTGATTCATAATAAAAAAAAAGTGAAAAAGTAACTACATATTATCATCTAAACAGGTTGTGTAAATTTATGTGTACATAAGCAAAGCATTTTTATATGACTACATCATCATCATCATCATCATCCATTGTTTGTGCGGTTTTTAGTTTTGTTTCCTATTATTTTTGTATTTCTTTTATTATTTTGAAAAATCGCAATAAGCGTGACCAATTAAAATACAAATGTGGGACAAAAGATGTCATTGATCGCGTTTGTTTTAATTGCTAACAAAAACTTTTAACTTTTTATTAATAAGACCAAGTCGAATGATGAGGTCTTACGGTTGTACTCAAAAGACATCATAAGAATGAATAAGAAGAGAGACAGAAAAGATACAAACTGGAATGAATATTTTTTCTTATATTTCAATTTAATGGGCATTTTAAAACGTGTGTACGTTGAGTCCTTATTTTAAAAAATCGATATAAAAAATTAATCAATGCTTCAGTTTATATTGAATACAAATGAAAATTGTGTTTCTTTTTCTCCTTTGCTGTGGAAGTGTGATAGATAGATAGTTTCATTTGTTTCAAACGAAAAAAAAAAACGATTTTCAAATGAATACGTTCAGCATTATGTGGATATGGATCTGTTCGATTGGTAAAACAATTGTTCCTATGAAGATTTTTAGAAATAAAATTACGTTTTCACCAAGAGATAATCCTGGATTTAAGTGGATTCGCCATAGATCTTCTTCAAAAATGGAAGATTTACCATATTTATTTATTTATTTATTTATATATATATATATATATATTTATATATACAAATTTATTTCGTTAATCAAGTAGATTAGAAATTAATCTTGTTAAATGTTCATTGGATCAAGTTTTCTATAGTTCGAACTGGCCTATATGCATATCGTGCTAAATTATCTAGATGATTTTTCATCTTTTTGCCATAAATGAAACTTTCATTCTTCCGCTTCCACTTTATAAGAAAAATTGATACACCATTAGCATTTTTATAGGTGCTGTCAAAGTTAATCCTTTTTTTAATTTTTTAGTGCGGTGTAAACACCACTTAAATCTCTTACCTTAAATCTTGGATTATCTTTTGGTGAAAACGAAGTATATTTATACTTATAGATAAACGATATAATAGGTACTACTTTTTCATCAAAACATAATTTGAGATTTAGGGCAAAAGATTTTTGTGATCTTTAAACCGCACTAAAAGATTAAAAAGATTCACTTTGATAGCTCATTAAAATGGTAGTAGTGTTTCATTTTTCCTTATAAAGTGGAAGTGCAAGAAAGAAAGTTTCATGAGTGCCAAACGATATAGATATAATCTACTACATAGACTAACGAAATAAATTTGTGTAGTTAATCTTCGAGATTTGGAAACAGTCTCAATTAACTGTGCAAATAATGCCTGGTCACAAAATTTAGGACACAATCATTAGGAAGGCCATTTTTTACGACATTGGCGAACTTTCGGAAGTGAAGGTATCAAAGACGTGATCTTTTTTTTCAACGCGACGAAATGGCACTAGGACGAACTTCGGTTACTTCCATGCCATGCCTTATGTTTGACTTCTTAGATCCCGAGCTAGCGGATTGATGGCTTTGACGAAGTCTTACGTTGCGGGGGGCCCGATGATAACTCAATCGGATTGGCTACTTTTTCGGCACCAGTCAACAAGCTGCATAGTCTGGCACAGTGTTGATGGTGTCGGATGAATGTGGTAGTGCAAAAGCAAATACAATAAGAGACATACAAACTTGCTTGATCCTTTCATATTTTTTAACTTACACCAAACTGAATGACTCCATTAGATTGTCCGTTATCTCCCATATCAATTCCATTCACAGGTTCATACGAGTTATGGTATCAAAATGGCGCACTTCAGCGCTAATTGGATTTGATAATGAGATTTCAAAAGGATCAACAGCCTATCAACTACGAATTAAAATCAACAGCAAGATTATAAAATCTAATGAAATCATAAAGTTGATTTTGTTTGACATAAAGAAACTCAGTGCAAAAGCTCAAAAAAGGCAATTCCCCAAATTTCACGTCATTTCTTCTTTTCAGTATAAAAAAAAATAAACAAAAAGGAAATAAATGCCCACGACATTTACTAAAAAATAGAATAAACTCTTTTTCTTTTTTATGAGTAAACTGTTATACTGAAAAGAAAAATGAGTATAATAAATTGTGTTTGTGTGTTTTACTAAACTAAATGATTTGATGATATTTTGATCTTTTTGTCCGAAATCTAGATTTTGAACTTCTTTAAATCTTAGAATATTTGCCACAATAATATTAATTTCGTCTATCTAGGAGATTAAAAAACTATCTTGTTAATTCTTCATATAACCAATAGTTTTAAGAATCGAACTAACCTATAAAAATTTTGTTGAATGTATCGCAAAAGCAATTTTATATCATACTTCAACCTGATGAGAGAAAATGAAACATCATTAAAGATTAACTTTTTTAACATCAGACGTTGCAAGGAGCCACATGCTCCTATACGAGTCTGGTGGAGGGAGGATTTATCAAGTTGGGGTAAAGGAAAAGATCATACTCTTAAAAAGTGTCTACCTTTCCCCAAATAGGTAACGGAACGGGCTAGAATGACATAGGATTAGGTTTGGATACTTGGGAGTCACAATACCTATTACAACGGGTCTCTAAATCCGTGTGACGGTAACAAGATCAACTATCAGCCCATTAAATTAACCTAACCTTTCAAAATCCAAATGGCGTTTAATTTGTTCTTATGAATTGCAAGTGAGATAGAGATAGAAAGTGTCATTTGCCTCAAACGTATGCACACTGCACATTCATCATCACATCAAGTGTTCTCTCTCTCTCTCTCTCTCTCTCTCTGAGCTCGTTTCAGCTTCTTCGTGGATTATTTCGCGGTACT
Source organism: Philhelius festivus (assembly GCA_963931855.1). Taxonomy (NCBI): domain Eukaryota; kingdom Metazoa; phylum Arthropoda; class Insecta; order Diptera; family Syrphidae; genus Philhelius; species Philhelius festivus. Next base: position 94,556,565 of record OZ007557.1, read on the forward strand.
AAAAACACTTATTATTTGTTTTGAATACAAAACGGAGAGCTTCTCTCTCAGGTGTTCTCTGTTGACTCTGGTAACTCCAGGTGTGATTTCGAATTTCCTCTTCTCCACGGTTCGCAGTTCTTACACATTGCCTTATGTCGATTAGTACTTGGTCGATTTAACCGTGGGGATCCTTTGCCTTAGAAACCTAATGCCTCTTATTTCAGTATTGCAAGATCCTCTATTTTATATTTATACACATATAAATGAGAAAGGAATATTGATGAAATCTAATCTTTTCAATCAAACGACAATGTAACCAGCGCCTTATAACCCTTTTACTTTAAATCTTTTGAATTCGGTTGTCGTTTTTTCTTAGGAGATAATATCAACCCACCCAAAAGAGATAAAAGTTTTTGTTTTTACATTTTTTTGGAAAAATCGTGTTTATTATTTATATTTCTATCACAAATACGCAAGAAATTTCTCGAGTCTTCCGAAGTATGCACATATACTTTTAGCTTCGTTCAGTAATGATGAACTGTTCGAAAAAGAAAAGAAAATTTGAGTTCTTCCTTAAACATTTCTGAAACAGTAAGTCTGCTGGAAACAGTTAAAATTTGCACTAAATGCACTTGCTTCCTATGAGAAAAATTATAACAGATTTGTCAAAAGCGCCAGAAACATTTTAAAATATATCATATGCTGTTTTCTTTTGATATCAATTTTTTGTTGCTGAACGAAGCTACATAATTTATTTGACATTTCGTTGAAATTAGAAAATGTGAAGTAAATCCAAACATTAAATTTTTTTCCTTAGATATTGTTGATAATATAACAGTCTCACCATTTTTATTAATGACCTCACCTATTGGTTTCAAATAAATTTAACGTTTCCTCATTTTGAATAATAATTCAAAGCTTCATTAAAATAAATCAACTATGAATAAATACTCATTCACGACATCTGCAATCTTCTCGCAATTCACAAATTAATAAACTCACACTTCGTTAATAAATGCAAAAAATAAAAACTAAACATTCTATTTTCTGTTGTAGAAAAAAACCTCAACTAATAGTTCGATGGAGTAAAGTGAATAATGTTAAATACTCAAATCCAAAAAGATACAATTTCTATAACAATAACTGCATTCGTTCTGATGGTGGTAGCATTGTTTATGGTAATTAAATAATAAACATAATTTAGAAATAAAAAAAACGATAATTAAAATTAATTATTGTATCGCCCAACAGTCAACAACACACAATAAATTTAATTTTTTTGTCAGCGTTTTCAGATTCAAATTCAGATTTATGTGATGTAGCACTAATTATTGCACTCAATGGCAATCACTTTTTTTAAAATTGTTTATTTTTGTTTTGTATGGCAACAATAACCAATTTGATGCAACTTTTCATCCTTGATATTGTTTTTTAATAATTCATCAAAATTTCATTCGAAAGGGACCACATTGGATTTCGAAATTAAATATAGTAACACTAGATTTTTAAATTGGAATTTATAAGAAGTATCTCGAAAAATGAAGTAAGATACTTTTATATTTGTGGGTTATAAGTCCACAAATCAATGGTTAACATATAACTCACCTAGAAGATCCAAAACACCGCAATGTAGCTGTTCATATTACTGCGATAACTGCTAAGGGGTTTTCACACCTGCTACCGGACCCGGGTAACAGACTGACGAATTCTCTCACTGCAACTATCGACTGGTGTAATTCGCAGCCGTGCAATCTCTTCTCAACACAGTAATAGATACAGGAAACAGAAGACAACAATGATAAAAAAGAAAAGAAGAAATAAAAACTTAAACTTAAAACAGAGTGGCGAGGAGATAGCAGGACTAAACAAATTCACTTATGACCTTTTTTTATTGATAGTCCAGAAGCTTTCGTAATGCGTGTAAACTCTTCTGAAAGTTTAGTCTATCGGTATTCAGAATTTAATTTCAATTTCAGAATCGAAACCACAATTAATACCCCCCACACTCAATTCTGGATCAATCACCCTGTTGGATCATAATTACATTGTCTTCTTATGACCCATAAACTCCGCATTATGGAATTGCCAACACTGCCAATTCGCTTTTTTAACCAATGCAAATTACTAAAATGTTTCCCTTATATAGGTCTCAAAAGTAGACAGCTTTAAACAACTTAGTGCTGAGGTATGAGTATGATACTAATTAACAGTTTGCCAACTTTATTTCTTTTTAATTTTAAATTTTTTTTACGAAATTGTGTACTAACTTAAGAAAGTGGCCCAAAATTTTAGTTGAATTAGTACGACGTTTAAGTAAAAAACTAAGTTAAAACAACGATTTTGCCAATTTTAATCGAATATAGCATCATACTTTCTCTACCCTTTTATTTAAGTTAAAATCGTCGAATACCTATTTTATTTTTTTAGTATCTTGCTAACTTCATATGACTCTTTGACATTTACAAGCGTCATAATAGGTCTGTTTACTTAACTTTTTGTATGAACTGTCATTACTTTAGGTGTGTTCAGAAGCAATTTATTTAAAAATAGCCTTAGCACGATACTAGTTACAAAATGTTTAAAATTGACTAAGAGTTAGTAATCTATTTAAAAGTTAGCAAATTGTTAAGTAGTATCATACAAATACCTTAATACTAAGCTGTTTAAAATTTTGCGCCATTTTGTTTAATAAATTACTTCTGAACACATTAAATGATCATGCGTGACCGCTTACCTCTATCAGTGAACCATTATCCTTTGATAATTGGGCGACCTCTTATTTGACTAAAATGACAGACCCTGTTTTAAATTTATATTCATCAAAAGTAAAAATTATAGTTAAATCGTTCGAAGAGATATAGACGGAAAATTTAAGTGGAATATGTAAGTACGATGTTAATAAAACTGAGTTTAGCATCATACTATCTTTAACATTTCATTAAAGTTAAAATCATCAAATAGCTATTTTATTTGTTTAGAATCGTGCTAACTTCATATGGATCTTTGACATTAACAAACGACATAAAAGGTCTGTTTACTTTTTTGCTTGCACTAATTACATTCTTTTAGGTCTGTTTAGGAGCAATTTATTAAAAAAATAGTTCGATACTGGTTACAAAAGTTAAGAACGAGTTAGTAGACTACTTTAAAGTTAGCAAATTTTGAAGTGCGAGTAGTATCAAACAGTAGGCGGTTTAAAATTTTGCGCCATATCTATCATAAAACACTAAAAAGTGTGTTATACAAAAATTTAATTAGATATGTTATTCTGAAGATAATGTACATATTTCCAAAAACACGCTTTAATTTAAAATTATTCAGACGACACGTTGGGATACCCCTCCCTCCGCTCTATTTTATAGTATAATCAGAAAAGTTCCACTACATTTAACAAATGCAATGCAATCATAAAATTTGATCGGCATTCTGTTTCATTATGGATGTGCCATGTGACTAAGTGCCAACCAACTAACACCAAGCCAAATGTAGGAAATAGTTTTCTTCAATTTACCTTGTCATTTGATGGTAATCGCAAAAGAGAATCATTGCAATTATGTAGGTAGTGTGTGACCACGACAAAGAAAACACATTGATGAGGTGAAGTGGAAAGTGTGTGATGTAGGAAAATGCAAAACATATGTTGGGGTTGATTCTGTGTGATATTTGAACTTGAAAGAAAACACGTTTTAATCGATACTCTCCGGCCTAGGAAATGGAAATAAGATTCTTTATTTTTAATGTTTTATTTATGTAAATAGCAGAGGCTTTTAAAGATAAAATAAGTGACCATAACGTTTTTGATGATATTAAAGTAGGTATACGTTTCTATTTCTCACTTGTGGCGGTGATAATAGAACATTTTTCTTGTTCATATACAAATAAATATGTACAATTCCGCAAAATTTTAGTTGAATTAATACGATGTTAAGGCTGTTTTAGTATCAAACTAGGTTAAAACAATGATTTTACAAATCTTAATCCAATAAAGCATCATACTTTCTCTTATAAAATTTAAATGAATCGAAAACATATTTTATTTTTTTGGTATCGTGCTAACTTCATACGACTATTCGACATTTTCAATCGTCATTAAAGGCCTGTTTACTTATTTTTTTTACGAACTGTCATTGTTGTGTTCAAAAGCAATTTATTAAGAAAATTGCCTGAGTAATATACTAGTTATAAAACGTTTAGAATTAAAAATGAGTTAGTAAACTACTTTAAAGTTAGCAAATTAGTAAGTAGTATTGTACTAATACCTTAATAATAGGCTGTTTTAAATGTTGCTCCAATTTATTTTTTAAGATTCCTTTTGGAACACTAAAATAATTATTTAACGTTTTTTCAACAAATCTCGGAAAAAAGCTTCTTAAAATTATTTAAAGTTCTACGTATGACTCTTGTGTATATTTTGAAATATGGGCTTTGCATACATACATATATGAAATGGCGCCCTGGAAAAGAAACATTTTTATTTTTGTCTACACTAGGTGTGTTTTTTTTTGCAAGTCCATATAGAATTGTAAAAAAAAACGACATCGGGACTAAGCGCTTTACATGCAAATGCAACAACTACTTAAATCTATACAGAGTTAGCTAAGACCAGATAATTATCGAGAGTTAATCTAAGACCCGATAAAAATGGTGATGCCAATATAGTATTATCTATATGTTATCGATAATTTGCTCAGAGACGTCAAAAGTGAAGTTTTTGGATTGGTTGATGCTAGTCGTCAATAAGCTGACAAATGTCATAGCGTACACAGTGCTTCCAGCTATGTGGAAAAAAAGCTCCTATATCCCGATGTCGTTTTTTTTACTATTCTATATGGACTTGCAAAAAAAACACACCTACTATTAAACAATTTAGTTTTTTATTTTTGGAAAACAATTCCTAATAATTCAATTTTTTTGTGATATCTCAGGCTTTTCCAGTGGATTTTTCTACTGATCAAATTTAATGGTACTGGTACTATAAAACATATTTGGCTGATGTGGTTTTCAATTGGGTTTACATTTGAATGTCAGACTTTTTATGGCAAATGAAAAAAGGAAACGATATTGATATACTTATTTAATTTTTCGTGTGGCGGTTTTCCCTTGAAAAAAAATTAAAAGTAATGAAATTTCATGTTGTTATTCACGATGATAAAAAACAAGAATAAATCGTACAAATTACAGCAATTAATTAGTTGTTGTTGAATGGAAAATAAAAATGATTGATCTTGGTTGATTGATTGAAAACGACGTATCTAGGTGACAAATTAGGTGTCGTGATGAGATAACATCTGACACACTGTCAAATACAAATGTGAATAGAAAAAGATAAATTGAGCAATATGATGCGTCAGATCACTTTGACCTCTAATGGCCCTAATCCGACATAAACAAAAAACGAATTCAGAAAGCAAGATCGAATAGTTCCAACCTATTGAAGAAGAAATGACCTCCTCATCATAGTCATGGTAGTCATTTTGCGCGCCTTAAAAGGATTATCACTGTTTGATCATAATGCGAGCGTTTAGGAAAGTTGTTGAAGATTTAAAGATACCGATACCGAGATACCGAAGTCCATTGGTTTTGGATATCTGAATATCGCAATGGGAGAAAAATATTGAGGCGGGCAAATCATTTCACATTCGTGAGTAGCGGCAAAAGATAAAATCTCCGAATTTACATAACAGTACTTCCGAAGCAGGGTTCAAGGGTAAACTGATTGGCATTCCCTGAAGCGCGAGAATTATGGTTGTATTGTTTAAGATGAATACATACTACTATTTAGAATATAGGAAAAAATAAATAACCGCAAGCTTTTTTATAAAATGTCGAATTTAATTTTGAAACACATTCTTTTGTAAGAACGCCCGCCATTTCGAAAGATTAAAAAAACTGCATAAACGTAGCCCACAATAATATAAACAATTTTAGTTATATCTACATATTATATTTCTTTGTTTTTGTATTAAGGTCTATTAACAGAGAAAGTCGTACCATAAAATATACTTAACGTTTTAGAAAATAAAACGTTTATTAAAACACCTGGTAAAGATTGAACAAAGGTTGTGGGTTGAAGATCATTTTTTTTAAATTTATGTTTTGGAATTCGTGAGGGTAAAAATATTTTTACTTGAATCATTGGTTTTACGCCATGTCGAAAGAACATTCATCTATTTTAATACAGAATAGAAACCGCTGTCGTTTGTTTTCCCAAACTTTTAAAATATATTTCAGAATATGGGAAGGATTAAATTGACACAAACTTAAAAAAATGTTGTTTTAATATAAAGTACTTTTTTTATAATTACATATAAATTTAATAATTTTTTCTTAATGTTGACGTTAGAATTGGAAAAAAAACTAAAAGATTTCAGCTTTACTACGATGAATTAACGTATCGGAAGATGCTTTTACTTTTTTCAAATGGTTTCCTTGTGTCATCGTAGCTTTGATGACATTTAAACTTTCACTAGCTTAGACGTCATACAATCTTATCTTTATTGATAAATTTACCCATAAAGTTACATCCGCATTTAATAATTTTTTTCGATGTCATTTATCTTATAAGCCCTGTGTCAAACACAACAAAAATTCAATTAATTTTGACATGTATCCAATCGGATGGTGTTTTCCATTGGTAAAATAAATCAATTTAGTTTTTATTTATATCTGTCAAAATGGCGATTTTAGCAATTCTTTCATTCCATTGTCTAAAAAATCGACTTATTTTTGGGTCAGAAATATACATATTTGGAAAATCTTATTTCTTCGACAGATTTACTTCTCCCTGTACTAATACTACTATACTACAGTTTTTATTTGGCAGTCCGGAAAGCTTTCTTGACTCTTCTGAAAGTGTTCACTTGGAAAAAAATGACAATTCTGATTCTGAAAAGAAGACAAATTTGCTTCTGTATTTGAAATCAGAATCGAAACCAGAAGTACTGACACATTCATATACTTAAACGTCGAAAACGGCAGTTTTGACTTTCTGTATCCTGGTTGTGCGAAGTGATTTTCTTTCAACAAACATTATTCTTGATTTATTTTGAAATGGATAACATTATTGTCCACATTTGACGTTTCAAATATAAAATCATAACAAACTTCAGAATCATAAAAAGTGTTCAGTTGGGATCCCAGATCGGAGAGAGATTCCGGATTGCGAAATAAAAATGACATAAAACAACTTTCAGCTGTCAGTTTGTTTTAGGGTTGTTTAATTTATTTCAGTTGTGAAAATTATGTCCAATGCATGCAGGATATTTTAGGTAATACAAAATGGAAGCAGTTTAAAATGATTCGATAAATTCATTCGGTAGCTCATATTTCTATACTTAAAATATGACACAAACAGGAATTAAATGAATACAACGTTAAAAAAATTAAATAGCATTCCATTGGCCACCAAAAAAAAATCAACTTTTGGATTGAAATTTTTTGAATTTACTAATGGTAAACTCCATGTACGAGTAATAAAAAGGCTCTGAGAACAATAATTCGGAACAACCGAATTAAACCCCAACTAGAAGTAGGTAACACCTGCGTTAAGAAGATACGATCTATACATTAAATTTATAAATATTTAATTAAACATCTTTTAAAAAAAAGTTCGCAGAATATAAAAAAACAGCACAACATTTTGTATTCATGAAACATAAAAATTTCAAATTTTTTTATTATTCTCTCTTTGTGAACGTCAGCTTTTTTTTCTAATTTTAAAACTTAAAAAGCATGATTTCTTTCAAATACAATTTTATCATTCAATAAATAAATTTTAAACTAAACACTCGAAAATATTTTTTTTTATTTGGCTTTTCCCACAGCATTGAATACAACAATAAAGTGTTCTTATTTAGGTTGCAGCTTTAAAAATTAGTTTTTCAACTTTGAATATATTAAACAAAATATTTTAATAATTTTTTTTAACAAACAAAAAACTAAACACAGCAAACAGTTCTAAATCTCTCACAAATGTAGATATCTTATATTAACAAATGAATTTAACAAACATTTTTCATAAACCTTCTCACATTAATAAAATCTTACATATTTCTCATTTTGTGGACACATACTGTGTTCAATTGTATAAGCATAAGGGGTTCCAATAAAATATTTATTTTGTTTTACAAATAAGAAATTTTCTTTTATATTCCAGGCATTTCAATTAAATCAGTAAATATTTTTTTATAAAAGGTGCAATTGTTTAAAATGAAAAAATCTTCTCATGTTTAAATATTACTATAATTAGCCAATCCCTTGTAAACAATAACAAAAAAAAAACGAATCGTAAAATAAACAAAGCATTATTTATAGAAAGTTTTAAAAAACATAACACCTGAATGTAAGCTATTTTAAAACAAAATAAATATTTTATTTTTGGCGTACCCTGTAGGTAGTTCACTAACAAAAACACACCACATTATCAAGTGAATCAATCTAAAATGCAACTCAAAAAGTGCCTGCGCTTAGCTTTTAAATAAGAAAAAATTAATTAAAAATAAAATTCTAATACAAATTTTCTTTTTTCTTCTACTTTTTATTAAAATTCAACCAGTTCGACAGTTACGAGGTCACAGTCATTTCACTATGGTGTCGGATCATTGAACGGAAACAATCAATCTTCGGGTTCTAATCAACCGTCTTTAGAGAATAATCGATGGACTCTTACGTCAAATGAATCCAGTGATGAGGAACATGCTTATGTTTCTTCAAGTACGAACAGATCTTAATCTTACGGTTATTTTTTCATAATTTAGTTCTCTATACATATTAAAAAAAAAAACTATTATATAAATATGGTTTAGGAACCAAATCGTGTTGCTAAAAAATAAACTTAAAAATCATGAGATAAATCACATAATTCTAAGTAGATATCAAAAGCTATGAAATAAATTATATAGTTAACCTTTAAGATTGTGATTTTGTTGAGGTTAAAAATGTCACAAAAAAAAAGAAATTAAATTTAAACAAAATAACTGCGCAATGTGCACAGAAATTAAAAGCGCAAAAAATTATCAAATTTATAATGTCAAATGAAAATTAAAAAAAAACTATACAATCTAATTTGTAACTATGTACTCAATTGTGTTTTTTTTTTTTCAATTTAACAAAAATTATTGTGATCAATGTTCATTTAAATATGTTTTTAAAACACAAATTAAAGAAAAAAATCTTTAAAAAATTGATTTAATGTTATTAGAAAATCCATCCTAAACTATAATGTTAAATAATGATTTATTATATTATACAAATGATTTGGCTTTACGAAATTTATTTATATACTTAGTATTTTCTTTTATCAGTATATTTTTTTTCCTTATACATAAAATGTATTTTTTTTAATTGTATACTTAAGTGATTTTGTTTAAGTATAAATTTTGTTAAGCAAATGACGTATTTGTCTAACTTGCTTCTAAAGTGGCAATAACAAATATCATTGTAAAATTTTTTGGTTTCGTTTTATAAATCCATTAAGAATCCTTTATATACTTTAAGTATCTACATCGATTAAATTAAATGGTTTGACAATTTGTAATTAAAACTTAAACCAAAATAATTCATTATACACCTTTTATGTATGTAATGCATATTATGAATATATAGATATTTAAACAAATGTGAATTTAAATAAAATCTCAAATAGTACGAAATGGGAGTCAAAATAGTTAAATAAAAATTCAATTGAACACTTATCATATACAATGTGGGTCATAAAGTTGATTTCTGGCATACTGTATGAGCGGCCATTTAATCCTGTTGATTTTCAACTGTGGAATGTGGTTTATTTATGTGCTTAGATGCATCTTTTAATGTACTCTCCGAGGTCACACAATATACTCTCGGTGCAATGAGCTTTCCTTTAAACATCTACTTTCCGACTCCCGATGGCCCATCACCACTAAATTTCCTTGAAATAACCAATTATTATAATTAGCCCGCACAACTCGGCATTTCCGTTCAGTCGCGAAATATTTTTTTTGAATCCCCTCAACTTTATGGCTCTTCCTTTGGAAAAACCAAACGTCAAATACAAACTTTCATTACATAGTCAAATAATAAGACCAGTAGTCCTATATGTATGTATGTAGATGTACTTTACGTCTACACTCAGCCATAGTCCGTATTTTAACGTCGTCTAATTCTGGGCATTTTCGAGTGTGCATCTAATGATAGTTATATCTTGAATTTCAGCGGTCACATGTATTAAAGAGTTCTCCTGAATTACCAATCGAAAACGCAGTAAGTTCGGCAACTCACCTATTGTTTCTTTTCTCGAACCCTGCTTAAACGCAAAATGTAGAAAACTTGATTCAGCAAACTTCATTTGTACTTTGCCAATATACTCAGGCTTAGTCCTTATTTAAACGCCTTCCAATTCTGGGCCTTTTCGAGTATTCATCGAATGATAGTCGTGAGTTGAATTTCAGCGTTCACACGAATTAAAGAGTTCTCTTAAATTACCAATCGAAGACTCAGTAAATTCGGAAACTCACCTAATGTTTCTTTTCTCGAACCCTGCTTAAACGTAAAGCGTAGAAAACTTGATTCAGCAAAATTCAATTGTATACAAGTGCAGTATTGGTTAAATTGGGTTGACCAAATATTACGACCTATCTGGAATCTCGGGAGAAATATTGTCTCCCCTGAAATATTTTGTTTGCTACCATGAACCTCCCGGAATATAAATTTTCCACAAAAATTATTCTATGAACAATATCCAAACTTGATATGGATGTATATATGTATATGTGTGTAGGTATACATAAATTTATATATTGGGGGCTATCATGAATAAAATTTCCCTAGGAATTTTTTCCATCTTTCAAAATTGTCAATTTTCAATAATGTTGAAAGTTTCCCTTGGAATTAATTGATATCGGGAATTAAGTTTCATGGGGACTTTGGCTCTCATTTCAAAAGGCCATCAGCCAAATTTTGAAGATGGCAAAAATTCCGAGGGAAATTTTGTTCAGGATAGCCCCCATTTGTTTTTTTTTTTTAATTATTAGGGTAGTTAATAAGATTATTGACTTCCATTAAAATTTATAAAAGTCTGAAAACTAAATCGCATTGACTTCTGGGCGATTAAATCATGTGTTCCTAAAGATACACTAAGCCATTTAAATAATAAATTGATGTAGATATTTCAAAGACTTACCATTAATTTGATAACCATTACATGCCTTTACTTTAGTATATTTATCGTAAGATTGTTTGTTTTAATTGAAACTATTCAGGTGATTTAAATTCAGTAGACTTTAATATTTTATGTATAAACAATTGAAAGCAAGTCACATGGCTTTATGCAGTAATTTATTCTTATTTTATTATAAAACAAAATTCAAAACAAACAATCTTTCGAATCTCCTGCTCATCGCTTTAAACTTTATGTGCAATCTATTACAACGACTTTTTTTCTATATATATTTTTTTTTATTTAAACTATGCATTATTTGTTATTCTTTTAAGTATAATCTACCCACCCAAACGCTCAACATTTCCGTAATATCCATTTTTTATTTAACTATTAAAGCTTAAACAAAATAATGACAAACATCTTCAAATCACAATTCTATAAAAAAAAACGAATAAAATTTCATCTTGGACGTTTTGAGAGAAAATACAAATTCTATTTGATTAAAAAAAAAAACATCCGCCGATCTCTGACTGTGCCACACAGAAATAATAAAAAAAAAATTTGACAACACAAAACAACAACACATTCACATAGAACTATATAAATATTTAAAATATTTATAAAATTCTTGAAATAAATTTAAAGTAAACTTTAACATTTAAAAGTTTCATTTGGAAACTAAACAAATTTAAAATTACAAAAGTAGAAATTTAAATAACCATTCGAATTCTTTGCGTCGTCGGCTTTATGTATTTAATTTAAAAAGTATATTTCGGATTATTTTAAGAGGTGACCTTAAGTGACTTCCTTATTTTGTTGGTAGATATATTCCATAACCTAACTATCTACATGCATATCTGAAGAAGTACTTTGACAGTGAGGGAATTCTGCACCGGGAAGTGACTTTTGTGTCACCTTATAGTTGGTATTTATATAGAAAATATTACAAATAAAACAAACTAAATTATATTTATTTTATATAAATTTATTTATTTTGGTAGTAAATTATTTCGCTTTTGACATTACATATTAAACATACACATCATGCACAAAATAATTATTTTTATGAATTAAAAAATAAATTAATATTTTTTTTAAATAAACTTTCATGCTTACTGAAAACCCTTGTTTTATATATTTTAAAAGAATTTATGCCGAATAACTGAGGAACCTTAATACCTAAATATGAACTTAGATTGTTATAAAGAAAAGAGGGTGAATAAGTTATAAATTATATACATCCCGGAAAATAATATTTAAGTACATACATTATGTACATATTTCTCAGTTTATTTGAAGTATTTGATTATTATAATTTGCTTTGATTGCATTAATACATACATATATATTTAAATAGCACCAATGAATCCGTCTTTCGCACGCGGGCTGACTTAATTTACACACAATTAATTAAAATACAATAAAACATGCAACTAATTGCGTGCAAACTATTTAAAAGATTTTACTGAAGTAGCTTTTTAGTAAATATGTATATGCTGGTAATTTGAAATGATGAGTTTGGCCTAAAATAAAAACAATACAACATTAAACACTTTCATATGTTGAACTAGAAATGAGTATAAAAGAAAAGAAAATGATTAAAAGGAGTGAATAAAGATGTTTGAATGATTTAATTTGCGAACTGCTTAAATATAAGTAGTTATAGAATTATAGAAAAAAAAAAACAGCAATACTGATTTAATTTTTTTTTATTGTGAAGACACACATAAAGTTGAAACAAATATATTTTTTATTTCAAATATTATGTTCATAATTCATTGAGGAATAAAGAAAATATTTTAAAACTTAAAAGTTGTTATTATTTTTTTCTTAATATAGTTTATTTAAATTTGTGTGCGGCATTTCCACATGATAAGGAATCCGTGGGTGCAAAAGTGGTTACACATTTTTTTTTTATAAAATTGGTAACTATCTCCATTATAACGAAACAAGATCTCTCTGAAACAGTTCTATATTATTAAATATCTCAGCTCTCCAAAGACTTGACTAACTTTAATTTTTATTTTGGTGGGGGCAATACCTCTATTTATAAGGCTTAATATAAGCTTATTCTTAATCTTATTTAAATATTGATTTTATTATAAAAATCTAGGATTGGAGTGAACTGAAGTTGCAGTCGAAACAGTTAACGTTACAATTAATGCACCGTAATACGTTCTTTGGAGCCATAAGAAGTACGGTGGGTTGCCAGTTAGAAGAGACGAGGATTTCTTAGATTACGGGAATTAGTGTTGAAAGAGATGGAATTGTAAAGAGAGTTGTGCAGTTAACCTCAATCCTCAACAGATTCTGAAATTTTTAAAAAAAATTTTGAAATTTAAAAAAAAAAGGGAGAGGTTAGAAAGGAGGTTTCGGTGTACATTGGTTTACGAATAATCCCATAAATAAGTGTAAAAAAGTTGAGCTTCCTATCACATAAAACACCAATTGACTCAACAATGGATATGAGTTGATAATGGAGAAGGTAGACTCGGGAAGGCAATTGGATGCTTTTTCGTGGAAAAGTGATTGAATTACATTTGGAAACATTTAGCTTTAAGCAATTTTTCAGACAGGGAAACGTCGTCGTGAGCAAGTTGTACAAGAGTGGAGTTATGTGTGAAAGAAAATTTTATAAAAAAAAATCTTGAAAAACTTGGTATCGTCGGCGTAGAGTGACATATGGGAATATTTGATAACCATTTGAATATTGAATAAAAAGGAGAGGTCCTAAGTGGCTAACTTGTGGAACCCCGGAGGTAGTTAAAAAATCATCAAAGAAGGTAGATCTGAATCGAACTTTGTAGTAACGGTTTTTCAGGTAAGAAGTAATCCATTTTAAAAAAAAAGATTCAAACCCAAGAGTGGACAGTTTGAAAAGAATAAGCTTATGTAAAATGTTGTCAAAGGTCTTGCTGAAATTACTTGACTAAACTGGCTAACTCTCCAGAATTTAAAGTAAAAATCTTTATTAAAGATCGATTTAAAAACTCCACTTTACTAATGAAGTAGGTGTGGTATGAAAGTTACATATATTGTAAATCAATTTATTTTTGATTTTTATATGTCAAAATGTCATTAAATTGGGAAAAAACTCGATTTATTTGTTGATTTAAAATCAATTTTCCAAATCTAAATTCTTCGACCGATTTATCCCTGGTTTTCGACTTTCCTGTTAACGACTCGACCGATTTGGACCAACATTTTTATAATGGCACTCCTTAACTTTCGAAAAAATTATTTAAAAAAAAATCAAAATTTAATTTTAAAAACCAATAATTTAAAAACGGGTGAATGACTTTTTTAAAAAGTATTTCCTTAAATGCATATTATTGAAAAAAAAACTGGCATACTAAATTTGTATTACAAACATTTAAAAAAAAATTTGTATATACAAAATTAATTAGCTATAAAACTCCTCCTGATGCTTGTTCAAATTATTTAACAAAAAAATTAAATTATATACAAGATCAAATATTTTAAATCATTTTTGTATGCCAAATCTTAAGTATTTATTACTTAGCAAATGAAATTTAACTTTGAAATAACTGATTTTTGTTAACAAGGGGCTACATACGAGTAGTCTATGATTTTTTTTTTCAAAAATTAAAAAAAAAGATATGTACATCCATGAAGAAATTTGTTAAGTGTACGCAATTGGTAGATCTTATAATATGTATTTAGGTGTTGATTGGTTTCTACGGAGCTCTGATTTGAGAATTTGGATCATTTTTTGGAAACCATTTAGGATTAATGTAACGTTGACATTTATAAAATCTTTCGACGCTTAAAATAGTAAAATTCATTTAGCTTTTCGCTTAATAGAAGCATAAACTGCCAAAATTTTGAATGAATAGACGTTTTCATCCAAAAAAAAAAATCATTTTTGTGGTATGTTAACGATATAATTTTACTTTAATTCACTTGACATATCTGCCTCAGAGAATAATTTAATAAAAACTAACATCCACACTCCACATCATTTGTTGGCTCACGCTGTATTCATACAAATATTTTCTAAAAATTTATTATATTGTAGTATAGGCCATATGCGAAAAAGATATTTGCGTCAAAAATGCAATTACAAGATGTTCTTCAAAGCAAACTTTAGAAGTCTACTGTTCAAAAACCCAAAACGAAATTTATAAGCAGAAGTATTATTTTCGATTTCGCATTTTGCTAAAGTCATTCAATAACATCATTTACGGCGTGCAACTCTGAAGTTAAAAATTGAACTGATGACAAAAATATTGATAAGTCAGAGAGCACGTTCGTAAACGTCTGCGTCTAATGCGTTTGCAAGAAAATTGACTGAAATTGATCAAACAGATTTTGAGCAATCAGGACGATTGTATATTTGACAATAGCAATATCTGTGTTAAAAAATGGCGATCATTTGGAGATCAAATTTACGTTGATTTGACGTTTTCGAAAACCGGACGTACCCCTTGGCACAGTGGTAAGTGGCGTTGGACTGTGATGCCTTAGGTCTGGGTTTCTATTAAAATAAAAACAGATCCTTCAAGATTATCTCTTAGAATTGAAAGTCCTTCTAGTCTACCCTGCATTTTTGACAACAACACGCACACAGGAATGGTTCAGCTTGTAAGTCACTAGCCGTAGAGTTCTCCAAAAGCTATTGTTCCTCTAATTTATTTATTTATTTTTACTATATTGGCAAACATAATCTAATTAAGAAATAAAACCACATTTTTAATTATTTTTTAGTTTATTAAGAACAGATTGAAATTATTTTTCTGTTACACTATTTGAGTTTTCTTCTTTTTTTTTCTTCAAAAATTTTATTTAACATACTTATTATAATAATAATTAAATACTTAACTAAAATACATCAGCTCTTTCTGGGTCTGCTTATTTTTGTTTTTACTTTTTTAATATAATCTTTCTATTTATTTAAAATACTTGTTCACTTTCTGTACAGGGTATGCAATCGTCTGACGGACCGATTTATCAGAATTAAGTATAAGAAACTAGAGAAAAAACTTTTCTACGTATATTTTTTTTTTGTTATATGAAATATTTTTATTTGTTTTTGCTTTGCTGATCATAACTGTCAATATATATAATTTTTATTAGAACTTAATTATATTTACAAACAAATGTACAACAAATAAAATACAATTTTGTTTCCGTTGGATTAAGTAGATACAAAAAAGCACATAATACTTAAGTTGATATTTTTATTTGTAAAAATTAAAATATATCTTTTCAACTTGTATTTTTTTTTTATAAAATAATCTTTCGTTTGGATTTCAAGTATAAATGTAAAGATGTGTATATAATAAAGTTGTAAACTGATATAACTATACAAAAAATATCTTACAATTTGTTTAATAGGTATCTTAAAATTATGATCATTATGGTGTTTTTTTTTTAATTTTGTTTTATTTTTTGTCAAAATATTAAAAATATATTTATATTTACAAAGAATATATCTTTTTAAATATTGTTGTATGTTTGTATGTACATAATTAAAGACTTGTTAAGTATTCAATTTATTGAGCGGAAAAGTTTTTAGTATGTACATAATTTTAGCTTTGGAACAACTTATTTGATTTACTTCATATATAAAATAATATTTACAAAATAATTTTCTATATTAACTATTTTTGCTTTGCTTTTGTCTTTTTTTTACTAAAAATTTTTGTTTTCAATATTTATGAAAATTCGTTTTTATTATAGTTTCACTAGGCAATTTAATTAGAAACAATTACTAAGGAATCATTTGTATGTCGTTTCTATCACTCTTCTTTTTTTTTTTAGAGAACTATAGCGGATACATAAAAAGGGTATTCATGTAACGAGATAATTTTCCGCTTTGTAGAAAGATATAACTTTCCGCAACATGTTTTCATGAACACCCCCTAAGAAATACTTGCGTAAATGTGGGAAATATTTTGGGAAATGTCAAATTAAAAGTCAGAATCCATACTCCTTTAGTTTACGAGGTTTATTTCTGCACTTTCCGCAGCAAATTTGTGAGATAATTTTATGCGATTTGCAGAAACTTTTTCCCATACAAATTTTGACAGCTCGTTTCTGCGGAGATAAAATTATCTGGTTTACGAGGTTTACGAGGGTTTTCCGCGCTTACATGAATACCCCTAAAGTGAATTTAGAAACATTATTATATACAAACAAAATATACATGACAACAGATTTAGTATTTTTTAATTCCCATTTTAAAACTAGACAAATAACTTTAAAAGTAATTTTTGAATAGTTTCCTATGTACTATAACGATGTATGTATATATTTAGTAAAAATAAAAATGTGTGAAGTTCTTGCATTGCGGCCACGTTATTTTCAAAATTTCATTTAATTTACAGAACATTGTTCTTGTTTTTACAAGACATCAATATAATCAAAACAACATAGGCCATTTTCGAAAAAGTCAAATAAACGTAAGCTTGAAAGTCAAATGATGACGCTGTTATTGTCAAAAAAAAAGCAATCGTTATGCTTTTACAAAATCTCTTTGGTCAACGTCAGTCAATTTTCTTGAAAACGCATTTGATGTTTTGTTTACGAATATGCTCTCTGTAGAGTTGTGCCGCAAATTATTTAATCGAAAATACCTGCGTTATCGAAAATAATGATTTTGCCTAAAAATTTCGTTTTGGGTTTTCGAACAGTTGACTTTTGCAGTTTGCGTTTTAGAACATCTTGCAATTGCATTTTTGACGCAAATGACGTTTACGTTTCGAAAACGGCCATTTTAAATATCGCCATCACCACCGTTAATGTTTAAGAACTGTTCAAATATTCTTATCCCCAAATCGCCCTTCCGAAGTTCTCATATCTAATTTTGTGATTTAAATGTGTTCGAATTAATGTATCTGGCTTTTGTTGCAGAATATTTAAGATTCATTATACTGTATAAAACATACACCTACATAGTACATATCTATACAAAATGCATGTAGATAGTAGATATGTATAATCAGATCTTGAGAAAATGATGTCTGTAACATTACTTGGTTCTCAACTTGCTTTCTAACAGACCTAGAAAATTCCATCTAAATTGGCGGGGAAGTTATGTTTGAGTTTATTGTAAATGAGGGCTATCGTGAATAAAATTCCCATTTTCGAAAAATCGGGATCGTGAATGAGTTAGAAATATTCGTGAGTAAAAAACACAATTTGGGATTATTTATTATTAGTGGGATTTTCTTCCCATTTCTGAGGGATTTTAATGTTATTGGAAGCCTTAAAACTACACATACCTAATTCGAAGGTGTTTTTCGACAACAGATGTACGGTACGGTACGGAGAAGAAAAGTTTCGAGGGAGATTCACGATTGACGAAAAAAATTCCGTGGGAACAAAAAATTCCGAGGGAAACAAAATTTCCAGGGAGATTCCCGATAGCCCCCAATTACTAGGTCGTCGGATTAAAAATATGAATTTATAGATACAAATTGCAAATTCAAATCTAAAATAATCTTGTTTTAAGAATCCGATCCAACCACTCGAATCCAGAGAAAAATGTCCAGTCTAAATTTTTCTTGTACTATTAGTAAGAGACATTCATGCTTATTTTGACATTCTCATGAATAGTCTATTCTATTCTTAAAAAAAAATAAGTTGTTCATGACGCGTTTTAAACTTGGTCACACTAAAATATCAAAAACAAAAGAGAAGTGTTTGTGAAATGTCAAAACCAAAAAGTGAAATCTTTGTTTAGTTGTAATTGTTTTGTTTATTGTTTAATAATTTAAATTTCTGTGATAAAAAACATAAAATAATAAATAAAAATTAGGCATTTGTGTTGTTTATAACAGAGATCAAAAGTAAATCTCAACCTTTTGAAAGGTCTCTTAAATTACTCTCACTTGTTGAGATTTACAAAAATGATCACTTAATAACCAGTTTACTTAAATTTTATTTTTTTCGGTTTCTCAGAGAGAAACTTTTATTTTGATTTTTTTAGGTTTTGGTTAACCGGTGACCACTTATTGCTGAGAGAAAAAAATAAAAATAAATAAATAAATAAAGAATAAAAATGAATTCTTCTCTAAGTTTTATACTTATAGTGAAAGAAGATACAATTTAAATTCAAAAACTCTTGGGAGTTTACTTTTAGTTAGGCTTAATACTTAAGAATTAACTGATTAGTGAAAGTGCCGAAACCAAATTTCAAAAATGGAAATAACACAAGTTTACTATCAAGTGTTAAAGGTTTTATTTTTGTGACTGAAGTAATATATTTTGTGTTTTTTACTTGCAAAATAAAGAAAATAATATAATTTATCATTTTAACCATTTTTGATTTATTTTCTACGGAAAAGGTTTAAGGTTAACCATTTCCATTTATTTTTAGTTAAATAAGTCAACAGATAAGAGATATTTGTGAACATAAATGATAAATCTCAACCAAAGACCTAAAAAATTAATTTTTAAAAATAAATCACAGACCAAGACCAAAATGAAATTGGCGAATGAAATAAATCTCAGTGAGAAACCGATTGAAAATAAAGGTCAACGGTTATTTTGGATCTCTGGTTTATAAATGAAGATGGTGTTGAAGAAGTGCAGAGGAGAAGGATAGTGGATGCTTTCCGTATCAACGCGGGTGGTAAAAAAACCCTTTGCTACCTCCGCTCCGTTCTTACATTATTTTAATTAACTTTTCCTTTTGTTCGCGGTTTGTCCAGTTGGAATGCGACCTTTAAACATAAAACAACAAAAAAAATAATAAAAGTAATTTATTTTCCATGAAATAATTAAAAACTTACATGTTTTGTTGTTTACTCGACAGAAAAATTCAAACGACACAAAAATGACATTTAATTCTACTCTTTCGAATGTCAAAATTGAATTAGCTTTCGCAAATGAATGAACTTTCTATGGATTGGGTGAACTTTCGATTTGTTCGATTAACATTCTAATCGCCGAGTCTCAAAATTAAGTTTCAACGAATTCGACTCACTTTCTAACGAAAGATAATGTCAAAATAAGCACCATTACTAAACATCGAGCTAGAACCTGAAAGGGTATACCGATTCACGAAGAAACTAATGGGGAACATCATCGACCACCCGAATCAGCTTATGAGAAGGATGACCACAGAACAACGGCATCCCGAACCGAGGTACCTCAGTGTGATGGAAACTCTGGATTACAACGTAATCATGGACAACAGGACGTTGTCTTGTTTTACGCTGACATTGGGTCAGCCTACTACCGCGGCTAAAACGCCATCCCTGTCCACAAACCACAACAATCACCACTAACAACCGGGAATGAAAACCCTGAAGACGATACAGTCAACCGACCTTTTAAATTTTATTTTTTCGTCATGTAAATTTTATATAAAAACAATTAATCTTAAGTCCCCCTATGAGCCAACGAATGTAAATATTCACACGTGTACATATCTTATTAGTTGTAAGCCAAATTGTAAATAGTATGTTCAATAAAACAAAATTGAAAAAGGGTATACCGATTTGCTTCAAATTTGGAACAGGAATTTTTGATGTGATAGTGCGGATAGATGTTTTCCCACAATTTTTTTTTTCTAAATTTTCTCAAAATCCCTATTATGTTCAAATTCTAAATGATACAAACAAAATTGCATTAACAGACAATATTAGAAAAGAAATACATTTTATAGTACTTTTGATTTTGTTCATGCTTTCGCCTAACAATGCGAGAATACTTTTTTTTTTTAAATTCCATATCTCGAAGAGGTTTTTTGTTTGAAATTATATAAGTGTATATTACGAAAATTCTGTAGACTAGAGAAATATAATCGGCCCTAGCGAGGTATCCGTTCGGAGCGAAAAATTGTCGCAACGCATACTTTGTCGGAGGTTCAAATTGCTTTCGAGGTATCCTATCGGAAAGAATAAAAATACACAAATGCGTTCGGGTAATTGGCTCCGCGAAAATTTGAAAAACGAAATCGGAAAAACAATTGGATTAAGCTGTCAAAAATTTCACAAATAAAGCACTTCATCGCACTTCAACGCAGTTCGCCGGGTGCGTTAAAAAATGTCGGAGAAAAATTCCGAACAGCTGTTCGGAAGAATATCTCGAAGCAAAAATCCTCAGAATCGTAAGATATCGGAGAATTTTCCGCTCTTTTTTTTTTTTTTTTTTTTTTTTATAATCTACACGCGTTCAAGGGATTGTGATTACCCTTTAAATGTTTGAACACAGCGCGGGCGTGAAATTAAGGAAGAGAAAGAAGGATAGGAAAGATGTGTGGCACGATGTTCTGAGACTGAAGGTTGTTGTCTCAGATATTTTATCTGCAGGGATGGCGGCTGAACTAAAGCGGAGAATGCCGTGTCTTATTTCAAATGTCGCTTATAATTCACATTGGGGGCTATCGTGAATAAAATTCCCCTGGGAAGAGTTCCCATTTTCGAAAAATCGCGATCGTGAATGAGTTCGAAATATTTCCGCGTAATTTATGGCTATCGTGATTTTCTTCAATTTCTGATGGATTTTAATGTTATTGGAAGCCTTAAAACTACACATACCTAATTCAAAGGTGTTTTTCGACAACAGATGTACGGTACTTCTTTTTATCGGAGGGGAAAACTTTCGAGGGAGATTCACGATTGACGAAAAAAATTCCGTGGGAACAAAAAATTCCGAGGGAAATAAAATTTCCAGGGAGATTCCCGATAGGCCCCATTATTTTTTTCGTGTTCATCCATTGGGCATACTAGTTTAACTCAATTACATGTTGTTAGGCTAGCCGCGCACTAGCAATTTTTAGTTGCGAAACTGCTTGGTTCGAGCAACTAAAAAGTTTGTGTTTTGACACAAACTAAACGATTGCCTAAAATATGTTCGCCATTTTATTGAACATATAATTATCTGCAAATTCACCGACATTCAACCAAACAGTTCATCTGTTTTCTATAAGTAACCAAACAGTTTCGCAACTAAAAATTGCTAGTGTGCGGCTAGCCTTAGTGTTATGCCTGAACAACATGTAATGAGTAAACCAGCAACCCATTGATGACAATTTTGGAAGGTTTTTAATAGTTAGAATTAAAACGACATAGACGACGGCAGGGATCGAACCTGTGATCATGAGGTTCACAGGCGAGCACACATCCATCGCGCCACGGCCACCCCTAAACGGATACCTCGCTAAGGCCGAATATTTTTAATCAAATACTGTTAAAGGAAGTTAATTTAATTTTTTACAAAACTGTTTTTACGAATTCTGAATCTTCTTTGCATAATTTCACATTTTTCAAAAGATCAGAAATTATATTTTGTTTACTTTTAAACTCTTTTAGAATTTATTTTAGCAAATAGGAGCAGAAATTTCATGCTTTGAATTGTTTTGCCTAATTTAAAAATAAACATCCAACCTTTAATAATAGGAGCACTAGAGTTCGTTATTTATATTGTTTGAAATTGTTTCATAATTAGTTGATAAGGACGGACAATTCAATTTCGTTCAATTAAATTATTAATGGAACCATTCAACTAAACGCCAATTTCAGGTACTGTCGCACTATAATTCTAATAGGAGTGTCAAGAAAACAACACAAGGTAAGTTGTTTACCAGTGGTGGAATCGGCTAAGGTGATAGTTGATTATCAAATTTTTGATTGTCATTTTTTACTATAGCTGTTTCTACCATATCAATAAAGAAATAAAGAGAGAGAGAGCGATTGTCAAAACGACAATCAATTAATTTAGTGATCTGATCACTTTACTCTTACGCGATACGGGCCTAGTTGCTTAGGACTGAGCCAGTTTGAACTTGTGCATTTTTTTTAAATATCCCAATGCTTTTGAATGTCTGAATATCGCAATGGGAGGGAAATATTGAGCCGGTTAAAGATTTTCACATTCGTGCAGTGTGGCTAAAGAAATATTCTCTCATTTAAACTATACGTCCGAAGTTGTGCTAAAGGGTAAAAGGATGGGTATTCCTAATGCAGGAAACATAATCTACTTAATTTGCTTTTGAATTTCAGTGGTAATTATTAGATTTCCTTAAATGGTTTTCTATTTAGTCAAAAATAAGACAAAAATTTCGTTGCATTATACAGCTCTTAAAAATTATTCTTTAAACACATTTTTTTTTTTAATAATCGGCGCACACTCAAGGGGTTTGTATACCCTTAATATGCCAGAGACACAGTGTGAGCATTTGTGAAGCTGGACGGTGTCTATGAGTAATCAAGCCCTATAAAACGACTACAGTAATGTAAATGTATGCACATATTCTTCTTTTTATGGAAATATGTACTTTACTTTCAAATTCAAAATGTTCGTTAGCGGAAATATTGAATTTCAGGATATACATATCGACGGTTAACTATGAATACCTCCTAACATAAATTTTTTGTGAAATTCACTTTTTAATGCAGCTTCGTTAATAATTTCCATCTGCTTCGCTGAATTTTTAAAATTTAAACTATTTCACATCATAGATATTCAAAACTGATAATTATGTACAAAATTTTATTATTATACGTTTTAATTTTGAGACTATAATCAGTTTTTTGTGTCCCCTTTAAAGTTTACAAAATGCAACATAGGAGGTATTCATAGTTAACCGTCGATATGTAATTTGGCCCGTTCCCGTGTGTAGTGAAGGTTCCCGTACTTAAAAAAAATCGAAGTTTTTTTTTCGCGTTTTTGAGAGATTTTCATCCAAAATTTGACAGTTTGAGTACTACCTAAAAAACGTTCAAGTATGGGACCAACAATTTATCTATGTACATTTTCTCAGACAACAAAATAAAAACGAAAAGAAACAAAAATGAAACAAACATAAAATTTTATTAAATTATTTTCAATTTTTATTTTTTTATATATTTGATGAAAAAAAAATATTTTTCTTTTATAAACAATAATATTGTTTTTTTTTTTTGTATGTTTATATTTCTTTAAGATAACAAACATAATATAAATTTTTGTTTAAAAGTATAATTGAAGATGCAATCCTCACCTTAAATAATACATATTTGATATATATTTTAAATTTAATTATAGATGTGTTGATGTGTAAAGTTAATATAATATATATTTATATATATATTTATTTATTTCAAAATTACAACAAATAAAAAAAACTATTATACAAAAGGAAAGAGTGGGTTGGATAAGGTTAAATATATACATACATCCATACCATTGCATGCACTTGTTTTTGTTTACAAAATCCATACATATGTAGTTAATTTTTAAATTATGAAGAACTTATGACTTTTGTATGATGTTTTAAAAAAGATGAAAATTTCAATATTTATATAAATCTAAAAAAAATTATTAACTAAAAAAATTACATGTACGATTTGTATTAATAAATTAAATTGAAAAAGTGCTTGTTATAAATGTCACTGGAAAAGAACTACTTTAAAACAAAAAAAAAAAAAAACAAATATTTACCTGAACATAAATAACTTAACAAGTAACCGTATATCATTAAAAAAAATAAAAAGAATTAAAACTTTCATAGCAAAAACTTTAATTTTTGATCAATAAAATTAACGTGTTTTTTACAATTTTTATATTTTAAATTTATAAATAAAACGACAACACAAAAATAGGGATTCCTTTTGGATTTCGTTTCATTTTAAAATTAAAAATTTAATAAGAGACAAACAAAATTTAAGAATCGATTGAGATTCAAATTTCATTGGGATATCAAATGTAGGTTAAGAAGTAATCACGGTTTTTAAGCTGTTCATAATGAATGCACTTGAAAATTTAGTTCGGTATTTAGTACAAATTAAATTGTAAAATCATAAAACCCAGCATTAGTTTTTTTCTTTTGCTGGAAAAGCTTATCAAAACTAAAGAATGATGTATATTTCAAGCGAAATCAAACCGATTCTTTGGTATTAAGAGCTTTCTCAGTGGCGTCAACAAACCTTGGAAGTATTTTAACACAAGTTGTGGTTATTACTTTGTTCTAGAAAAAAATTTGCTATATAACTTTCGTTTTTTTTCTTCTTTTTTAATAAAACTTAAATACATATTTCAATCGACTTGCCGGAAACCTTGTGGATTTATCGACTAAGTTTTCTTAATGCATTGACTCATATTGTTAGATGGATGTACAAAAGAAACAAGAATCTTCCAGCAAAATAATAATTGTTTAATTCTTTTTCACTGTTTTTCGGTTTTCCGAACCTACGGGTGGGTTTACTCTTAAAATTGTTCCAGAGGTAATTAGGAAATAATATGTGTTTTTTGAGCGAAACCTTCGCATTAAACCTTATTTTGCTCTTGCCAAATTCGTAAACGCATTTGTACTTAAAAAAAAAAATAAAACAAACAGTTCGACAATCCGAAAACAAAGTTGATTCTTTCAAACAAATTTCAGAAAATTTTAAAATGATGGTCTGCTTCACTAACATTTTGTTGTTCTTTTATATATTTGAACTTTTTTTTTATTGGAATTTCATATCATCAAATTATTCAAAAGTATTATGGCAACTTAATTTTGATTGAAGAAAAAAGGTAGCCACTTATTGTCTTTGTACTATGTCATAGAGTTGAAAAGTCATCATATCAAAAATCTGATTTCGGTTGGTAAGTGACAACGATATTTTAAGAAGTTCTTTTGTTGTTTAGATTAATTTGTTGTCTTTCCAAAAACCGATATTTCAAGCCAAAGAGACATATGAAGATAAGGATGTAGTTTCGAACTTTGCTGGGAAGAGAAATGCAAATAGTTCGTTGGCGGCATTGGACAATATGGATATGAACGAATTCGCTTATTGCTATATATCCTCTATATCGCCATTCGGCTGTTAATTTACGCGCGAAATTATTTTATTTATAAACATATTAAAGCAAGTTCGCGAGAGTGAATTTCTCTTTCAGCGAAACCATAACTAAGTCTCCTACTATACGCATGTCGTAAAAATAGTTCTGTAAATCAAGTGACTTTTTCCCACTTTTTTTTACTATTGCAAATTTGCCTTTCCAGTTTAAGTTTGAAATAAAATTAAGACTCGTTGGTGAAGGGAACTGAACAATTTACATATATTTATTTCATCGCCAAATACCGAACAAAGAGTTAAAAGGTTAACCCGTTAATTTTAAAAATAAGTAAGAAGAGAATAAATTTAAAGCTTTTTTATTTCGAATAAGTGGTTGTGTTTTTTTTTTAAGACGAAATAAATGTTTTTAATCGATTTTATATTATACATGTACAATGCTACAAACACGCTGAAAATTTAAATTTTCTGAATTTTGGAGGGTTTTCTTTCATTGATTTTTTTTTTGATTTTCTTTTTATGTTTTTCTTAAAATCTAATTCATCCAGGATACTGCTTTATTTCTATATACATAAATATGTATATATTTTTTGTTTGTGAAAATCTTAATTCAATTAACATTTTAATCTATTTCTAAGTTCCGATGTATGTATGCTCATATTTTTGTACTATTTTACATTATTTTGTAAATATATTTACAGTGAAAACAGAAGTTTTATTTCATATGGAAATTAAGGAAAATATATATATTTATACATTATTGTATTTCTTAACTAGAAACTTATTTACATGTTATTTTTTTTTTACATTCTCACTCGATTATATTATTCACTGGCTGGTTGGTGCTCTCTCTCTTGTTCACCTTTGCATATGGCGAACATTTATTTTTGTTTTATCCAGAAAACGGTATTTGTTTGTTAAGTTTATTTTATGTATATTATCTACATATACGTTAATTAACTTTTTTTTATTTTTAAGTAATTAGTTACTTTAGATACTAATTAAAATTTCTTTTAGTTTGTTTCTTTATTTTTATTTATCTGTTAGAATACGTTTTCATTAGTTCTTTATACAAAAATATACATAATATATTTTTATTCGATTCGTTATTTTTTATATATGTACAAACATACATATGTATGTACATATATTTATATAATTCTTGTTTATGGTTTTTATTTTTGTATTTAAGTAGGAAATAGTAAAAATTCTTAATATTAGTATTATTTCAATCAGTAGAGTACTTAAAGTATAAAAAAAATACCATTAATATTTAAATGGAGCTGGGATGGTTATCATTTTTATTTCTTTTTTAGTTAGATTTCAGAATTTGTTGTTTTGTATTTTTGTACAAATAGGTGAGGTTATAAAATAATATTTATAAAAGGAATTACAATATAAAAGCAAAACTAATTAAAAAGAACAATTAAATCTAAAACTGTTTTGTTATGGTGTGTGTGGTTTTTTGTTTTTTAATATGATTAATTTATAATGAAATTTTAAATGAAATAAATTAAAAACTAAGAATATTTATTAATGTAACAGGACATTTTCTATTAAAATTATTTATTCCATTTCGCCTACTGATTTCAGTTATAATTTTTGTGAGTTTATTGGTCTATTGTGTTTGTTTTAATTTTTCTTACCATGTGCTAATGTTGTACCATCTGTATCTGTTGTATTTTTGTCTAGTTGTTTGGGCGAAGATGCTGCGGCTTTTTGTTGTTCAATTGATTCTGCTATTGGAGAATCGAAATTATCAGCACTTGTATCTAATATGGGAGAGTATGATAAATAGTTTTCCGATAATAGAGCTGTGGTTGCTTTGGTGGTGTTTATTGTTGTTGATGCTGTATTCGATATTGTCTTCAGAGATGTTGAATTGGCTAATAACGACGAAGAACACACATTGCCTTTCGTTGTTGAGATGTTATTGAAAGATGAATGTTGTAATAGATGTTCTCGAGGTTCTGGTGTTGATTCTCGCGAAGATGCCAATGACGTTGAAGATGATGAAATTGATTCTAAACAGTTGTCTAGATCAGAATTTGTTCGATTCAATGTTGAAGACATAAAATTATCTAAAATAAATAAAGCAATTCTTTAATACACGTAGAAGCAACTTTTTATAATTGAAACTATTTTAAAATTTCAATCAAAAAATTATGATATACAAAAAGTAAATGAATTATTTATTAAACAAAATAGACTGAAAAGTCAACAACCAATCACGTATTTTGGAAGTATAATTGGTAATAAGTCATTAATGCTCAAATATAATTTCGTTCATTTGAGAACTTTTCAGCAGCTGGCAATAAATAGAAAGTACTCGTAAAATTGTGAGGCACGATAGCTCTTCAAGAACCATGGGCTACCGATTTATTATTCTCAACTGTTCATGTGTGCGTTTTTATTTTTCAGTAAGGGGGTCTGGGGATCGACCATACCATAGCTCATAGCATAGCATAGCTAATTATTACGTCACGGGGAACTACAGTACCAGCAATAACGTGGCTAATGTGAGCTTCTACGTCTTTCATAGCTTTTTTTTTCAAATATTCACATTCTTACACATTATTAGAACTCAATTGGGAAAGGAAAAAAATTGTATCTAAAATATATAACATTAATTTTGAAGAAAAGGGACATCATATTACATCTGCTCATGAAGCATACATAAGTGTTATTTTTTGTGTGGATTTAAGCACATATAATGCACTTTCTTCACCCTTATTATTTTTGTTAACTTTTATATAGTTCTCATCATCAAGTCTTTTATAAAATAGAGCATGAAACATTTAACAGCCAATTGTGTTTAAAGAACGATTTTTAGGTAAGATATACATATATGTATGTACATTTATAGTTGCATTTGAGCTGGTGGTGATATCACAATTATCGTACGTTTAGTTCTTAATAAGTAAATACTGGCGCTCTTAAATTTCTTAGAAGAAGTTATGTTTATGTGATACATCAACAATTTTACAAAACAATAAATTGTATAAAAAAAGAACAATGACTCTGATTAATTGAATGAAATCAACATGTATCACTTGCAGGTTTAGCAAACAAAAATGTCAATGACTTCAATCACACGCAACTAACTTTACATCTCTCTCTCTCTCTCTTTAGTAATAAATCATTATCATATTTCAAACTCACCTCGATGTAAACTTAAATGATTCGTTGACCCAATCAACGTTGATGTAGATGAGTCTAAAATTGACGACATTCCCATCGATGCCGCTGACGCTTGTTTACTTTTTAATGATTTTAAACGTTCTGACATGTTTTCTTGTTGTTTTTCCAACAGTGTTGGTGCTGGACTAAATTGTACTGTAAAATAAGGACATGAGAGGTGATTATTTATTAAATTAAAACACTTTAATTAACATACCTTTGGGAGTATCATCAATTTTGCTGTTGCAAAGATTATTCCTTCGTTCGCAGTCATCAAAGGCCTTATCGAAAACATTATCACTTGCCCCCGATGTACTCGTTGTTATTGCTGCCCCTGAAAAAGCCGCTTGTGAACCACCGGATTTTATTGCTGAGGTTGCAGTTGATGTGAAAAATGGCGAAGAGTCACCACCAACTGCGCCGCCTTCTGGTGATCCGATATTGCTATCGGTTGATTGTTGCTTACGCTTGCGATATTCGTTAATTGAAAGCTGCAAAAACATAAAGTTTACTTAAAGTTCTTAAAAACTTCACTTAAAGCTTTAATTACCTTTCTCTTTGGTGCTGGTGGCGGTTCTGGAGCTGTTAAGCTGGGGTTTAACCTTGGGTCGTGACTAGCGGTTTTTGTGAGCATTTTCAATGGTGTCGTTTGTAGTCGTGTTGAGCATGCCCCATCTATTCCTGGAGATGTTGGGTCATTTGATGTTGGCGATGTTGCTGCCGTTGATGAGATTAGTTCTATTGAACTGGTTGAAATGTTAACCGAATTCAAACCACCAAATAACGTCGAGTGCGATGAAAAGCTCCCCAAAGAACTAAAACTCTTCGGCTTTGTGTCCAAATAATCGGCAAGAAGATTCGTTGGTGTTGAATTAGTTGCTGTAGTCGAAGTTACTGCAACCGTTGACTCAACTGAAGATGATGGACCATCCAAAAGTTTTCCGTAAATCGTACTATAGTACGGCAGTTGATGACCACCAAGCGTCGTTGCAGTTTGACCTGTAACAGCCGAAGCAGGCACTTTCATTAAAGTCTGCATGTCATAACCCTGTGTTGCCGGAGGAAGTGGCATGGTTGTAGAGCTTGCCACAACATATCCAGCAATTGGCATTGCACCGACTGGTGTGTGATTGAAGCAAGGGATTGTCATCGCCGCATTATGAAGATGCTCTTCTTTAGTCGTAGCATGTGTCAGAAGAGTTGTCATTTGCGGCAATGAGGTAACAACTGTTGTAGGAGTAGGAACTGGTGTTACTGATGCCACTTGCGAGCAAACAAATGTTGTAGGTTGCTCTTGGAAGGGAAGCAAAGTCATCGAATTTTCCGATGTTTTGTGAGATTTGCCAGAAGATTTATGGGATTCATCACTTCGACTGGACTCTCGTCGCTTCTTAGCTGCAGAACATTCATCCTTGCTGCTACTTGTGCTGTTGCTGCGCTTGTGATGACCCACACCACGATCGATATGTTCAAAATTCAATTGACGTTTCTTTGACGAAGAGGTTGAAGATGTGGAAGAAGTTCGATGACGCTTCTTTCCCTTGTCTTTCTCCACTACCGTGGATGAGGATGAAGATTTTTTGGTGTTCTTTGTCTTCGATGATGACACTGAAGCTTTCTCATTTCCTATTTCACCCTTCGGAGTTTTTCGTGCCTTTTTCGGTTTCTTTGACGAGGATGTTGTTTTCTTCGTGGAGCCAGCCTGCGATGAGGAATGTGATACCTTTGCTGAAGAAGTCGTCGTCGATGTGGACGCGGAATGTTTGGGTGATTTAGATTTTTTATTTCGCGATTGCAAAATCATGATATTCTCTTTGTGGAATGAATGTAGCCGTTCTTGTATGTCAGCCAGTTCGTCTGGGATATTTTCATTTTCCGCTGATGGATCTAACTTCGGAACAATTGGTGGAGTTGATGCTGACGATGAGGAGGATGATTTTCTCTGTTTCGGCTTCTCATCCAGTTTATGTTTCTTTTTTTCTTCAGATTTCTTCACCGTCACTGGAAGTGGTTTGACTTCTTCGACTTTAACTGGTACAGCAATTTCGTTACTAGTTGTTTCAAGAACTTCTTCGATTTTCTGTTTGATTTCTTCTTTCACCAATGAAGGAGGAAGTGGAAGATTAGTAGAAGCCACAGGAACTGGCTCATCAACAACGGCAATGTATTCATCTTCGGATTTTACATGGTCCTCAATTTCTACATGTTCTTGTTCTTCTGCTTCGTTTTTCTCCATCTTTATAACAGTCTCATTATTCACTTCCATCTTACAACCAGCATCTACTTTTAATGGTTCAGTTTCTTCTTTTTTGACCTCTTCTTTAAATTCAAATCTCTCCCCACCGCCCTCGCGGCTTTCCTCACGCTCAACATCAATCTTAACATCATCCCCGGAGGTCACATCTTCTGGTTCAATTTTCACCAGATTGTCCTCAGCTACCATATGTTGTCCTGGGCTGGGAGACCTTAAAATATCCACATCATCATCCACGTCAGTTTCTTGCTTCGGTTCTTCTTTGAATTCTTGCTTCACAGAAGATTCTCCAACATGTTCTGTATAGCTTCGGTTTAAATCCTCTGGAGTAAAGTCTTCCCCTGTAGAAGCACCATCCGAGTTGATCACTAAGCGACGCTTTTTCAGCGGTGTTGTAAAGCCATTGGGAAGTTGGGGCGATGCTCCTGACATTGGAGTTGGAGTGGAACTCTCATCGGTCTCCTCTGAAATAGCTTGCCGAAGCCAGCGTTTCTTTACAGACGAGTTATTGCTGCATGTGCTTACCTGTAAGGGCAGTGTTAAAGCATTCCTTGGTGTTGCTATTGGCGGTGCCACTGGTGGAGGTGGGGCCACAATGTTTGACGTCGCCTCACTCTGATGGATAAACTCCTCCACTTTTTTTGCGACTATACTTAGATTCTGTGGCTCTGTACAGCTCGGTACGTGGGTAATATATGAAGGACTGGCAACTGATGCTTGTCCATAATCACACATTGTCGCTTGAACCAGGCTATCTAGTCCCACTGACTGAACGACTGGATCCGTCATTTGCTCTTGTTCTAATTTTAACTCTTGGTGCTGAACTTCTTGATGTTGATACTGTTGTTGAATATCACCATGCATTTCAGCTTGACTTTCCACTGATTCTGCTTCTTGATTTGGCACAAAATCACAAGACTGATTCAGCCAGTTGCTCATAAGAACCTTCTTTGTTTTGGTTTTAGCTGGATATTTAAACTCTCCTGATGGTCCTGCAGATTCTGGGAGGTTCTCTAACGGCCCGACAGCTGCTTCAATTAGCAAACATGTCGAGCTTACAATGGTTGGAGTAGCAGGAGGCGATATCGTGTGGGAATCACCTGAAACATCTTGCCTCTCAGGAGACTTCAGTTGATCATCCATTGGCTCATCGTCCTGTGCAACATTGATGTCCTTATCAGGATTCGCAAAGGCCAAAAGAAGGCCTGCAGCAGCATCAACATTGGCATCATCTGGAGGCGATTGACTTTCTGGTTCATCTCCTTCCATTAGCTGAGACATCAGCTGGGATTGCCTATTGGCTACTGATTCTGGAGTAGGTATTCCCCCAGGCGGTATGCAATTCTGAAGCCCCTGAATTGTAGGTGATAGCATCGACGAAGACTCTTCAGAAGTTCCTGCACCATCAGAATCGTTGCTATTCATCCGGCTCTTCCGACGTTTCCGTTGTGAATGGCTATTTATGTTGTATGACTTATGGGACTTCCGTTTTTTCTTTCTCATCGAGTTCGATACATTTTTCTTCACCGAATTGTGTCCTGAATTTAGTGGAGCTCCACCATCTGCGCTATTGCTTCGCTTTGGACTAGGCGAATTGCTGTTTCTCCGCTTTGACACATCTGTTTTGGCTTGTTTAAGCTCCTGTTTTCGCTGTTGGTTCTTTTCCATTTTTTCAAACGCTCGAAGTATTGCCTCCATCTTGCGCTCCTCACGAGTTAATTTGCGTGATTCACGTTTTTCTTCTTGTTTTTGGGGAAGTGTTGGAGTTGGAGTCGGCGTCGGCGTATTTGTTGTTTGCTGTTGATTGGCACCGTTGGAATCCTCGGATACACTTGTTCGTGGTTGCTTAGCGGGAGTTTTTCGACCGCAGTTTTGCTTCTGTGATGATTTCAGCGGTGAACCGGTCTCATCCGGAGGGGATTCATTCAACATTTGTTGTTGTGGAATTTGCTGCTGGGCAATAGATAAAGGTGTGACTTCAAGAGATGTCGGTAGTACTGCAGCCGCTCCTTCTGCCTTCACATTTTCTATGACCTGTGTTGGAGCTGGCAGAGTTGCCTCCAGAACTGGAGGTGGAATTAACTCTACTACTGGCTCGGCAACTATAACCACTGGTTGTGCTTGTGATTGTTGAGGTTGTTTTTGTGGTTGTGTTTGATTTTGTGCTTGCGTTTTTGGTTGCGGTTGTTTCTGTGTTTGGGGTGGTGTTTGGGTAGGTATTTGGGTTGGTGTTTGGGTTGGTGTTTGAGTCGGTGTTTGGGTTACTGTTTGGGTTGGTGTTTGGGTTGGGGTTTCAGATGGTACTTGGGGTTGTATTTGGAGTTGTGTTTCGAGTTGTGTTTCGATTTGTGTTTCGGGTTGTGTTTGGATTTGTGTTACGGTATGTGTTGGGAGGGCCACTTGTGATGGTGGTAATAGGGGAAGATTTTCCTTTCGCATATCCTGTGCCACAAACTCAATTGGTTTTGCCACTACAACTGGATGTAAAACTTCCGCAGGCTTGGACTCTAGCGAAGTTTGGACTATCAACGGCACAGAAGACTCAGCAACTTCCTCAAAAGTTTTTACTTGTGTCGGTGGTGGTAGCAGCAACGGCGCAGGGAGGTTATTCATATGTAGTGGCGGGTTTTGCAGCTGTGGTAGATGCTGTAGTGTAAGCATAGGCTGCACTGGCTGTAGTGATGGTGGTGTCAATTTCAAGTGCCCAACATGCTGAACTGGTTGTGGTACTAATTGATGTACTGATTGCATCTGTACCGATTGAATTGGTTGCACTGGAGGAGAGCTGACGTGCGTCGTTGGGGGCGATGGAATCGAAACCGAGGGCGAAGATGACGAGGTGTACACTCCCGAGTCATGCATTAAACTTGCAATCGACGCAGCCGAGTTATACAAATTTGGCGCATAACTGTTATTGTTGTTATTGTTATTAGGACTGAGGAGACCTGCATTGCTGTCTCCACTGGACGATGTACTTCTTCCACGATTCATATTTTGTGCCTTTTTTTTGGACGCTGCGGTTGTGGCTCCGGTACTTTTCTCCACACAACCATTTAACACAACCTTGCTATTACTTCGTGAAGGTTTTGTAATTGGTGTCGCCGCAGCAGGCGGCATCGGTGTCGGAACACCAAACAAGCAATCCTTTGTTAGACCACATGCGCAACTGGTGCTGGTAGGCTGAATAGCGAAGCTGTATTGCTTTTTGTTCTCTAAAGCAAGTAAGTCATGCGGCTCATGTTTGATGGTGATTTCAGTGCTTGCCATAATGTTTGTCAGAGATACAATGTATAGGTGAATTGTACCTTTTTCAAACAAATGTTGAATAACCGCGTTTGGACGGCAACTTCTTCGCACAAATCGAGCTTCGTTTCCGTATGTTCGAGTGTCAACACAAATTTCAGGACCGTTTGGCATACCGTCACCCCCACCACCAGTCATCTGATAAAAAAATATGAATGCGCCTGGAATCTTGTGTGACTTAAGCGTTTGCAGATAATTTGATGGAGGGGGACTATTCATATTGACAGTAGTGTTCGAATTTTTGTACTGTGTAGTTAGCATGTATTTCCCGCGAAGTTCAAATATCGGTGAATTCGGCGGAATGTCAAAGTTACTGATGAGGATTTTTCCACCCGCATGGGGCACTGTTGTGGCTTTGTTCTCAAGGCTGCCGCAGTGCTTAAGAGATTTATTTTCCCTCGCGGTGATGGTCTGGAGGAGGCTCGGCTGTTTGCTGATAGCGTGTAGACGTGCTCTTAGCTCAGGTGAGTAATGATTGGTAACGGCCAATTCATAGTTTTCGATCCATTGACGCAGATTTGCAGCGTGTTTATCCACCGGGTCTCCCGAATTGTTCTTTGACTTTCTCTTTGTTGTTTTTTTGTTCTCTCGCCTTTTCGCTGCGGCTGTAACACCTGTCGTTTTTTCTTTCTTCGCCTTTTTCACCAATTCTTTTCGCTTAGTAAGTTTACCCTTTTTTGTGAGCTGTGGAAGAGCACTAGAACCAGGCAACCCAGAAGCGATTCCAAGCTGCTGTTGCTGTTGAAGCACTCCTGAAGTGCTACCTGCTTTCGCCGGATCATTGGGAATAAGAGTAATTCCAACAGAATTCATCTGAGTGGCGTTTAGAAGCATTTGTGTTTGTTCTTTCCTTTTTTGCAGTTGCAAGCTACGTGCTCGTGAGCGATCTACCTCACGAGGTTGACACAACTCACAGAGGTACTCATCGGGTATATTTTGACGATCGATACCCATACAATCGACATGTTGCCACGCACTGAAAGTAGAAAAAAAAAATGTTGGAGTTAATTGTTACAACATTGAAAAATATAGGATTCGAAATAAGATACTTACGAGCACTTATCACAACAAATCATGTAACCATCGTCGTGAGTCAAGTCACAGATGCATCGTGTAACTGAGTCATCTTCAGCTTCTGCTTCGGGTGCTGTCTCTGTTTCTTCACCAGGATCAATTTCCCCGGATGCTCCAGTAACTCTTGTTGAGCCATTACTAATGGCCGAGTGTGCATCGTCATCTTGCTGTGGTCTTGCAACTACAGAGAAAATAAAATAAGAAAATCTACACTATTTTATTAAATGATGTTTTACTTACTTTGTTGTCCGTACATTGTGTACGTTGACGCAGTAGATGGCCCGTGTTGATTCTGGGCACTGACATTAATCAAGGACAACTGGGAAACTTGACCTGCGGTATTGTTTGGTAAACTTGTCGAATACACAACTTTTGTGTCCGGGATGGTCTTCGATTGCCCGACTACTGGTGTTGATGTCCCAGCTGAAGATATTGATGTTATTTGGTGTTGCTGAAGATGTTGTGTTGATTGTTGAACAACAGTTGGCGGAGCCACAGGTGATACAGAAGGTAAATCAATTGGGAAGCGTGTTGGCATCGCTACAACATAAGTATGATCCTGCAACACTGCTTGCAATACCTGTAAACGAACGTCGTTCGTATTGACCGGAATGGGGCGCACCTCTTCACCAATTAACTCGTCGTCTTGATCACCTTGGGAAGGCGATGATCGCTTCTGTTGCTGGTGATACTGCTGTTGTTGATGGTGTTGTTGTTGATGATGATGATGCAGCTGTTGTTGCTGGTGTTGTGGTTGATGTTGTTGCTGTTGCTGCTGCTGTTGTTGTGGCTGTTGTTGTGGCTGAATGTGTTGATGATGGTGTTGATGTTGTGTCAAAGTTGTTCCAATTGGAATTCTTGATGCCATGGCTGCAGTTGAAGACTGCTGATGATGCAGTTGATGTTGTTGTGGTTGGATGTGTTGTTGTTGCTGATTTAAAATGGTATCGTTTCTTTGGGGAGATAACAAAAATTAGGGTTAAATTTCAATTTTTGACATGAAAAAAATACATAGATAATTTTAACTGACATGGGAGAAATATAGAAGTTTTGTGAGAACTCATAGATCTCAGCAATTTTTCAGAAATCTAGACACAATTCCTTATCAAAAATTTCACACTTTTGAATTTTGTTAAGTTTCCATCTTCTCACTCAAATTGTTTAAAAAAAAATCTCTGAGATCTTAGAAACATGACCTGGTTAAAAATTATTTGTTTAGTTAAGTTTAAAATTAAAATTTATTGAAAAGAGAGCATTTGATAAAGTTCGAAGTTTGTTGTCCTTATTGCTTAAAGCTAAATATTGAGTTGCTTGTCATTCTTATAGCGTCATCCTTATCCTATATGAATATTCTTTTCGATTTACATATAGAAGAATATCTATTCATATACATATAAAGGAAATACACTATAAGTTATAATTAAAGAAAATACGATTAAACTAATAACGAACAGTAGTTTTTGTTTGGCAAAGTGTAGCTATATAACGTACTTTTTTTCGTCTCGTTTTTCCGAAACTTATTTTTTAGAATTTGCATTATTGTATTTTTCATTATACGAGTAGTATGTGCTATACAAGAAAACTTTACGAAATTAGCTTTTCTTATCAATTTTTTTTTTAAGATTTTAAAGTTTGATTCGGAGAATAATTCGAGCAACATTCTAGGTTTCTCAGTTACTACTCAGAAAAACATTTTATTATACAAATCAAAATTGAGGCTTGAAATTAAGCATCACACCACAAGACTTTTCTGATATTAACTTTACTTTTTTAATGATAGGTATAAAATTGAAATCGAAAATATATTTGAAAAATGTAGACAGTTTGGATAATAGTCAAAGTTTAAGTTAAAAGCTTATTGTTTTTATTTTTACTCACTTGACTTTATAGTACTCCGTTGTTGATTTCTTCGTTGATATTGTTGTATCGTGGTACTTCCTCTCTAATGATTGTGATCGACTGTTTGGTGCACTATTGCACAACCTTTGTTGTTGCTGTTGTTGATATTGCTGTTGCTGAACTCCGTATATTGGATATTCTTTGGGCGATAAGATTAAATTCGATGTCGAAGCATGGTGTTGTTGTTGTTGCACCGTCAGCTGTGCTGGTGGTGGCATATTGCTTTGCTGATGTATCAATTTTGTTGCCGTTGTTTGTGGTTGTTGTTGCTGCTGGTGAAA
Organism: Philhelius festivus; assembly: GCA_963931855.1. Taxonomy (NCBI): domain Eukaryota; kingdom Metazoa; phylum Arthropoda; class Insecta; order Diptera; family Syrphidae; genus Philhelius; species Philhelius festivus. Next base: position 94,594,410 of record OZ007557.1, read on the forward strand.
TCTTTGCTGGTTATTAAACGATTTCTGGGCCATGCTTTGGAGTATTCTGGCCGATAGTTCATCGGTCATTTGGGTACCATTCACAATCATGATATCGTCTGTGTGGAGCGACGAGTTCTGTTGCGCATTTTGTTGTTGCGGAGGGCCAGAACTTTGTATGTAGTTTCCTGATGAAGTAGAGGATATATGGTAGATATTATTTCCCTCCGATTTAGTTCCATCGGGCGTAACAAATTGCTGTTGCGTAATGTGCACTTGCTGTGGTGGTTGATACGGGTGGTTGCTATTTCCACCACCACCTCCACTGCTACTACTATTCGTCCGCACTTTTTGAGTGGTCGTAGTAATAATTGTTGGTGCCTGCTGCTGTTGTTGCTGCTGCTGCTGCTGCTGAATAACTGTTCCATGGGCATTTACGAATTTTATTGTTCCCGAACTGTTATTGCACGAATTGATTGTATTCAAAATCTGCTGATTAACCATTATACTGTTACCACTGGCATTATTTACCACCTTGTGATTCTGATTCTGTGACGAAGGGATGACAATATGATTTTGCATTACATACTTCGGATGTTTCGACAGTTTCGTTGACAGATGCTGCTGATGCACTCCAGCGTTGTTGATTTTATTGCTTATAGTATAAGTTCCTGATGTCGGCACAGAGGAAACATTAACAGAATGATTATGATGCAAAGTCGCTACAGAGACCGCACCACTGCTATTCGTAATGGCATTGTTGTATTGTTTGATGATTTTCTGTGACTTTATGTGCTTTAGAGTAGTCTGCGGTACACTTGTTGACGTATTCTGGTGCTGACTTTGGTTAATATTGATTGTTTGATAGTGCTGTTGATTGCTGCCTCCACTTGGCTGCTGCTGAATGAAAGTTTTTACTCCCTGCTGCTGCTGTTGAGTACTGATTATCTTATGCTGCTGCAATTTCATCGATTGTCCAGTGGTTTTTTTGATTAGATTCGTCTTTCCACTGCTGATACCAGCGCTTCCGGTGGTAACAATATTGTGCACATACTTTTGTTGCATAACCATCTGTCCACTATTTGAGATATGCTGCTGTTGTTGCTGCTGCTGTGGCGAATGTTGTGGAGCAACCAAAGTCTGAACTCTTGTGACCATTTGCACATTACGTGGCATAGTCACCTTCTGAACAACTTGCTGCTGAGTCTGACCCTGCTGCTGGCTTCCAATGACTGTTTGCCTACCCGCGGAGGTGAGCACATGGTGCTGTTGTTGCTGCGAAGGCTGGTTTCCTTGCTTTATAGAAATATTGTTTGTCTTATAAGCAGTCATCTTTTGCAGAGTAGTAGTTTGTCCTTTCGATGTCGTTGTTATGTACGGCAGACTCTTTGCGTTCACAAAATTTATTGTCTGCTGATGATGCTGTTGTTGTGTTAGCTGATTAGTCGCGGTCGTTTGGACGCCTCCAGTGCCAGCTGAATTTGCCTGCTTCGACATCACGGTCAGATTGTTGAAGAGTACCTTAGACGTACCATTGTTGCCACCAACATTTCCACCACTTCCATTTGTGGTGGTCACATTTCCCATAGAATCTATGATCATATTGCCAGTCGGTCCACCGGCAGTAACAATTTTGATTATCTGCTGATTTAGCACATCGTTCGTTGTTGATATCATGACATTTCCATTGCCATTGCCGCCATTACCAGAAGCACTGTTTCCTCCTGCGTTTTGTGCATGTTCAAGATACTCTTCGCTAACAATTACTTGTTGTGCTCCTCCTCCAGAAGATGTCGTTTGTTGATGATGCTGCTGTTGGTTAAGCTGATTCATCTGCTGCTGCTGCTGATGTTGTTGTTGATTATAGGCAAGAGTTTGTAAATTTGTAGTGACCACTTGGTGATGTTTAAGCTGTTGTTGTTGTTGTTGAATAGATGTGGAAGATGGTGAATGTATCGACGACGAGGACGACGATGATATCGTACGCTGATGTCGACGCATTAGTGCATTATTATTGCTGCTATTGCTATTACCGTTGTTATTATTGTTTGTTTCGGTGATAATATTGCCCACATTGCCATCATTCACATCGTAAAATTCATAAAATTGTTGTAGATTCGACTTGTTATTGGTTAAAGTTGTTGTTGTGCTTGAACCAGCAATAACTGATGTCTTTTCCACAACAATTATACCCGACGATTGTAATGGCATTGCAAAAAGCTCTTTATTTTATTGCCACCCTTGATATTTGTTGAGATGTTAGTACGTTTTTTTTTTTTGCTTTTTCTTGGGATCAAATATTTCTTTTTTTTTTTTGTTTTTATTGTGCTAGATATTTAATATTATTTTGTTCACTTTTTTTCTATAATTTCCTTAGAAAGTTCATTTTTTTTTTAGTTTTAAATGTTTTTTTTTCTTTTTTTTTTATTTTATTTTCTGTTAACTACTTTTTTTTATTTTATTTTCTGTTAACTATTTTTTGTTTATTTTTACACTTAACTGTTATCATCGGGCTTTATCGGTAACGCTGATGGTGGGCCCCCAAAATCATGGGGGCTATTTTTATAACTATCAAGAGAATTTTTTGTTTCCGTTGACATTACATTATAAGCCATCACATCTGATAACATTACTGTTTTTGAAAACAACAAATTTTTAGATTTAAATAGTTTCTTTTTTTTTAACAAAGAGCTTCTTTTCGAGACTTTTTTAGTTGTTTGCTCTTTGTTAGGGTTGCCTCTTGTAGTTTTTCCGATGGTATAATAATGCGTTTTGTTTCATTCCTTCTTTTAAGGCTTTTGTTTCATCTAGAAAGAAAAATAAAAAGGGAGATTATTTAATTCTTTAAGGATTTTGTGAGAAAATGTGAATACATGCATCATAGAAGCCATAATGCACTGTCTATAGGACGTCGATACAAATTTGAAAACTAGGTTGCACTTCCTTAGATTTACGTTTTTTCCCAATAAAAAGAAAAACTAAGAGGCAAAACGGCTCGTAGAGAACCAACCATTCCAGTGTTGGCATTAACAGCAGGAATGGAGGTCCTACAATTTTCTTAGAAGCCGGACGGGTAAGATGAGAAGTACTTATCAAGACAAGAGTTTTTTGTATTATTTGTTTTATTATTTGGAGGCAACATCCCTGAAAATAAAAATCTTATATGTGTCGATAAAGAAGAAGTCGACACTGATCTGATTGCAAATGATATTATAAATTGTAATTATAAAGAGTGTGACACGCAAGTGATTGATGAAATTTAAACATTTCGTGCATCAGGAACCTAAAAATAAATAAATTTGGTGGTGCAACAGCTCGAAGAGAACCAGGACCTAGTGACTGACAACTCCCAACCATTCCTGTGTGCTTGTTGCCAAGAATGGAGGGGACCTACAATTTTCTGCCGATTCAGGATGGCTAATGAGCAGCACTTTTTATGACAAGTAATACTCTTAGGGGATATGCTAATTCCTCGTAAGAGGTAGTACACCCCTGAAAAACATACATAATACATTATTAGGTATTATGAAATTTAGTTGAGTTGAATTGAGTTTCAATTGATGTAAATATCAAAATTAAACAATCCCAGATTTTAGAACCAATATTGAAATATTAAAAGCCAACACTATGGCTCGAATGGTTGCTGCTAAATCGATCCGACAGGAAAGGCTTATAAAATAGACGTCCAGCATGCTCTTAGTTTCTCAAAACTGAGATACCTCACTTGTAAATACATACACATACATATTAACAGACAATATAATATGTATAAATATCTAATATCAAAACATATTTTCCTTAAAATTTAAAAAATCCATGACAATTGCAAATTTCTCAAAATTAAAAACAAATAACTTAGGGAGTTTCCATAGAATGAAAACGATATACATATGCTTTACAGTCTTACCACATATCGATGTGAGTTCGTTGATTTATTCTGTAACTTTGCTTTAATAGACAGGATAACATGAATAAATAGGAATGTCTTCTTCAAGGATTAGTTGGAAAATCCAATGAAAAAAAAAACAACTGAAATGTGTTTAAGTCCCTTGGACTTAGAAAAGCGTACGATAAAATAACGTAGTGAAGTGCAAATAGTACTCTGGGGGTAAAAGAAATCTTGCTGCACCTGAGGGAGTTGTAGCAACTTTTGAATTGTAGATTTCGACATTTAATATTTAATGTTCATACATGCAAAGGTTAAGAGTTTTATTTATTTAAATTTATATTTAGAAGTGTAGGTGGATTCCACACCCTTTTTGTAATTTATTTTCTACTTCGCACATAGTATCTTTGTACATGTTACCCTTTTATTCTCAATTATATTACATTTTATTGATTTCTTGCGTATTTGAAACTACAATGCGGGCTAAAAGGAAATTTGAACGTCATTTTAAATATAACGAACGTTAGGGATTTCTAAAAAAAAGATCAAAATGAGCTTTTTTTGACTCTTGACCCTTTCAGATGGTTTGTGTACTTATTTATGCGTTTGATGCAACAAACTAATTAAAATGTAAAAAATGTCTAGTAATAAATTTGATGCAAAAAATGACAATTTCAGCTATGTACCATGATTAGGCTTTTGAATAACGAGAACCTTCCCCATGCAATTAGTTAAAAGCAGCAACAACGAATCCATCAAATAATTCTTTATTTCGCTAATAATACACACATTATACTTTTAGAAGAGTGCTGCTGCAGCCGAAGCAGAAGACTAGGTACACATATAAATAGTCTTTTTTATTTATGTTATTATGTACAATAAAATGTAATCAGAGGGCAAAACAACGGGTAACAGAGAGATGCAGATAATCAATAGAACTCAATTCAAAGCAATTATTTTACAAAGTTTTTTTTTCATCCATATGTGTAGAGAAGTGTAGAAACGTATTCTCTCTAAAACTAGGAGAAGAGAAATGAAAATAATAATCAGCAAAGAAAAAGTGGTACAAGTTCCAGATCTTTTTCAGTGTGCGCATGTTCAATAAATAAAAAATAATTATTGGCAAAATGAAAAAGAAAATGCATTTCGCACAAAAGATACAGAATATATGGAAAGAAAATTTTCAGACGGTAGATATAAAAGATGAACAACGGCGGTGTAGAGTTCAAATTGGATAGAAAATTTTTATTAAATTCGTTGAAAATGATGAATCAAAAGTAATCCAATTGAAATTTCAACGAACGAGTATCCAAAGAATCCATAAAAATAATTGCAACGAGGAAAGATTTGCTGATGCAGAAAATCAAATAAGCAGACAAAATATCTATAGTAAGTTGCTGTTTCGTCGTTGTTATAAAGAAAATCGACCAACAAAAACAGGTTGAACAACATTGCAAAGTTAATGTCCGAAAAAGAAACACAGAATGAAGTTTCAGCGCCTGGAGAGCTGTTGTGTGATTTGTGCTCTGAGTTGAGTGGTGCTGGGGCTGGCTGGCACTCGTTGCGTTCTTACGTCACGAGTGAAAATTGTATTTTCCTTTGAAAATGTGTGCGATTATAATAATAATTTTAAACTCCTTTATAAAGATCAAATACTATTTTGTGATTTTGTGTCTTTTGAAAAACAATAAGCCAACCAAGCTCAATTTAAATACCTACATAAAGTCAAATTAAATCAATAATAAAAATAGGTAGGTAGGAGTGTACACATCATTGAAAAATATAAAAAAACAACAAAATTGGATAAATACGGAGAAAGAGAAGTTGTGAAGATTTATGAGCGAATCAAACTCGGAAGAAGAAATGCAAAAGAGAATTTTCATATATGTACCTACCTATAAATATTTTCTGTGCGAAATAGTATGACAGGAGGGAAAACTTAAGTCATGCGCGCTAGCCATTAGTTGTTGTTGTTTTTTTAACATTTATTGACATTTACCTACAAGACAATATGCTTATGAAGAGGTGGGTTTTTTAATTACTCTAAACACTTGATATGTGTGGGTTTTTATTAAAATACATAAATTGATATAGCACTTCGTTACTGAAGAAGTAAATAATTAAACAATGATATATCCAATTGGGATTTATAAGTCCAGTGAATATGTTTCATTGTGATGGTTTAAGCATAGGGGATCAAAACAGTTCGTTGCAGTAAAAGTATACATTCATCTGCACAACAAAAACGGTAAGACAAATCCTGTTTAAGTGGACCTTTTAAAAGCAAACATACCAAAAAAAACCACTTCTGATAAAACAAACAATTCAGTATAATAGTAGACATTGGGATATTAATATTTATCTTAGTATTTACATAATTTTTAGTATATATATGTAGTTCATAAATCAGGCCAAAGGAACTATAAAGATGTGTAGCAATACAAAAAATTCGCTTCCTATTTTCAAGTAAACATGGACCGGCTGAAATTAAGTTTAATTTATTTGTTTTTATTTGTTTATTATATTAGATTGTAGTTATAGATTTTCATTTATTAATGAAAACTTAAGTAAAATAGACAATGACCCTATTGCGGTTCTTAATCGATAGACGCCAATTCGGATTGTTGAGAATAGTAATACATTGAGGTCCAAATGTTTTTTGTATGGCAAACAAATGTAATTCTATTACATACTAATAATGCAAATTAAAACAAAAAAATACAGTTGGAAATTCTTGTTAACTTCGTGTACGAAAACAGGGACATATCAGACATCTTCCATTCGAATATGGAATAAGTTAAAGACATTTCTTTTTCAATCTATCTATCTAATATGTATCTAATTTTACTTCTGATTTTTTTAATACAAATACATAATTGAATAAAATACATAAAATAAGGTAATGAAAAATAATTGTCTGCCGCATTAGGTTTTACGAACCCATAACTGTACAGAAAAAAAATGAGTTAAATTTATTATAACAGTGCATCTTCAATTAATAAAAATATTCATACGAAAATTAAAATGGAAAAACTTCTAAAATAAATTACATATTTATTTTTGCGCCTTTGCAAAGATACCGTCATGCGTAGTTTTTATTATTATTTTCTTTTTTTTCGTTCCTTATCCATCTGAATTGCATTTATAACAATATCATAACAGAAAATGGTTGTGCGCCCAGAGTTTCGAAGTTTAAATGTGTGCGCTGTGCAGCAGCAGCCATACAAACATTCAGACTACGAAAAACAGAATACAGAATAAAATGGCAAAAAACTATACATTTTCATTAGTACAACAAAAAAAAAATAAATAAAAAAAACAGTGTAATGAACATGACCAAAGACTACGTACGAACCTCGTCGTCGTCGTCGTCGGTGCACACAGTGCATTCACTTTAGGTATACCTACATGAATTAAAAAAAAAATATATGCACGTATACAAAAAAATATACGAAAGCAACAGCAATATACTCGTAATGTAGCAGCGGCAACGGCTACGACAGCGAATAGCATTGGACACAAATTTGAATAAAGTTCATAGCGCAAAAGACGACCACGACATAAGTGCAATGCACAAAGGCTAGGAAAAGGCTAGAACAGCACAACATTTATTTTCAGGGTACCTACTTCTCCTATCAACCAACCACATCCATATACGTGTACAACAAAACTGAGGAAAAAAAAATATAGATTGGGGCTTCAGAGGAATCAATTCTTTAGGAAGTGTTCCTATGTGCTGACAATTGGTGGCAAGTAACTACGCGAAAAAGCAGCTTTTTCCATTGTTTTGGTAAACAATGCCTATACAACTTTAAAGGGTATGTCTGCTGAGTCCAACAATCGTCTTAACAATCACAAAATACACCCCTTTTTCATCAATCATCGTCCTCATTACATAACCTCTGAATCTCGCGCGTTGTAGAGATTTTTTTTTTATTTCCATATTCATTTCTAAATTAAATGCCAAAGCCGCCAAAAAAAATAAGACCGCGGCACCGCTCATCGAGAGTAAATACACAAATCGAATAAAATACCCCAAAGAATCAACATCAGAACAAATATCAGAGGAAATAGGAGGTACTCTGAAACTTTGGATGAAACATGCAATAAAAGACGAGTTTTCGTGATATACTGGCAAGTTTTGAGATAATGTTTATACGGCAATCATGCTTCCGGTTTTTGTTTTATTTGAAAAATGAAAGTTTTTCAATTGAGTTGTGTAGCACGTAACATATGAAAATCGAAAGAGTATGGTGCGCAATAAAGGCTCTTCTGAGTTTGTTAGTTTTTCAAAGTTGCCACTTTATAATTGTATTATTGTATGTTTCTATTATGTCCTCGTTAAACTTTTTTTTTTGTAAAAAACATCTTAAAAGGAATCCATTAATCTACTCTATCTTTCTATCAAAGATTTCAGCATGATTACTTTAATATGGTTTAATTTCAGAATCTTGATGTGGTTTAATTTCAGAATCTTGAAAGACCGAACATGTTTACCTATTAGCTGAGACAATAGTTGAATTTCAATTTCAAATATAGGCCCCATTTTTAAGCTGATTAACTGAATTTCCAACCGATTTAGAAATAACGTAAGAATGCAATATCCAGAAGAACAGCAAAAACGGCAATCACAAAACATTGGGAGCACTGTTTTGATGTTCTAGTTCAAATTGAGAAATTTTCATTCGAATTTTTTTGTTTCTGGTCTACGCTGCTAGTAGTGGGCGCAATTTAATGTTTTTTGTTCTATTATTTAACATTAAGGTGACTCTTGTTGATAGGTTTTATTGCCAAATAAAATTTCATTGTACCTATAGTTTATAATTATAAAGTTGGGAAAATAGAGGTAAATTGAGGTAGGCGCAAGGAATAAATAGCATCGTCACATTTTTTGAGTGACTAATTGACGTGATTACCCAACTAAAATGTTAATTTCAATATTTTAACGCAAACAATAAGGAATAAAACTTTGTCACGGTCTTATCAGTATTTTAAAAGCGTTTCGGTAAGAATAGAGAATTAGGTAATGATTGCAATAGAAAATGCCTTATCAGTTTAACTAGTTGTGGAAATGTCAGACATAGTAAAATGTAGCCTATCAAAGTCATTTCTTATCAAAACAAGCCCCAGACTATGACTATTTCGAAGGTTCCAGTACAGAGTACTTTTGTTTTTTTTTTTTTCATGTAGATACATCTAACCAAAATTATTTGTTTAAGCAATTAATCAATGTTCGATACCTAAGTAGTACATACAAATTCTCAATCAAAGTTATTATCGATCCTATTTTTATCATTTTAAAAAACGTGATGCAGATTGCAATGTTTTCTTTACTTAATTATCGGACAGTATTTTTAAATAAAAATATGAATAAATTCAAGTAGATATAGAAATTGCAAACGAGAATAATAACAAAATAAAATGGACGTACTTCTTGGTCTTATGGTTCAATGCTATAAGTATATATAGGTAGCATAGTTAAGTAGAAAGTGTGAAAAGTCAAAGGTTCTAATCGAATTCGTTTTTGGTGAAAAGAACATAATTATACCGCAATTTTGATTAACCAAATGCTAAAAAGATACCTAAATTTTTAGTGGTATATCTTTTTTACTAGTATTTTTCTAAAGGATTTTTTTAATAAACTCCAGCTAAACATGCTTAAAACAATGAAAGTTCATGCAAATAACTAACTTAACACACCTTTTAAGAATTTACTATTATCAGCGTTATATTACATTAGAAGATACGAGTTTGATTATGATTTTTAAGATGATTTTAAATTAAACTTAATTCAATGTTAAGATAGTATGTATATCGACCATAATTCGATAGTTAGGTTAAAGTTGCTGCTGACCGGATCTTAACCGTAATTCGATTAAATTTATATAATTTTAACATCATATACAAATTTGACGAGTCAATAGGTGCGTTTTATTATTCACAAATCTATCTGGATCCGGATCTGGATTAAGTTTAAACATGTATTACAAAAACAATTTGGAATCCTATTTTCTATCGGGATCTATGTATTTCAAAGATCCAAAAATCAGTTATTACACTGGCGAGTAGATGGCTTTTGATGGTAAGGTAGTGTAAGCTATATTGTAAAGAAAAAAGACAAGAAAAATTGAAAATTTACAAACCCAAGGAATAAAAAGAGACGGACTTATAACACTGCTGTAATTAATAAGGCTCATACACTACTCATGCCTGCATGCACAATCACAAGCATGCATAATATGCCTTCCCCCATACACTATTCATGCAAACCGCACAATATTCATTCGTGTGTTTATCGCTAGTAGAAAAGTTATGTCAAACTCCGCTGCTGCAATAATTTCGATTGCTTTGAAAATTATTAAATTGACCGAAATTTATCGGTTATATATACAAAGGTATTATTATGAAGCGTGATTTTGGGGTACCGTTGCTATTCTGGTGGTGAGCAGTTTTGAATTTTTAAAACACACACCACACAATCATGCATGCGCAAACATGAAAAAATCAAAAGTTTTAGAAATCACTCATGCCGCATGTACAACCACACAATCAAGACCATACATGTTCAGTTCGCATGCGCAATCACTGCATTGCGCATGCACGCATGAGTAGTGTATGTAGGGTTGCCAGATTTTTCTTACTCCTCGGCGGAGCAAATGGCTAAAATAATGAAAAATCCCGGAATTTCAACATAATGCCCGGGACAAAATAAAAAATCATGGTATGCCTGTAGAACAAAATAAATAAATTTTTTTATTAGTTACTAATTTAATGACTTTTTTATCATTTGCTAATACTTTTCTTTTGTCAATTTTAATGACAGATGTCAGTTTGCAAAAATATATTCTTCGTTAAGTTTTGTTGATTGAACTGCAATTTCTATCACAATGCAGCGATTGTTCCTTATAAATGAAAGATATTTACGTACATTAGGCATTATTTTGAGTCCCAACCCGTGAAAAAAGCTGCAACGGCGGGACAGATGAATTTATGTCTAAAATCCGGGAAGTCCCGGGTAAAGCGGGACGTCTGGCAACGCTAAGTGTATGGGCCCTATAAGATCCGTATCGTTTTATTTTCAAGGGAAGATCCAGATCAGGATCCAGATAGATTTGTCAATAATAAAACGCACCTAATGTCATGTTTAAGAGCAATATAACCTCGATCATCTACATATTTATAAAAAGTGGATCTCAGACAACAAAAGGCGCATTTTGTTTGTTAAATAATACCTAGCAAATCTGTATTATCGACACACGAAAATTGTTCGGAGGATGCCATGAACCTGTACACATCCGACTTATTTTTATTACTAGCTTTCTAAATAAAACTTATAGTACTCTCATGAAGACGAGTGATAGGGGCGACATCTTAATAGATAGTTCTTGTTAGATTTGTCTCTGCTAAATTTAATAATAAAATATTCTCTTTATTACTACTTGTTTTGTATCTTATCCTACTCTCCACTGTTGGCTTATTTCAGCGCCACCACCAGAATAGCAACGGTACCCCAAAATCACGCTTCATGATAATACCTTTGTATATACCTATAACACTATAACCTATAGTATTATAATGGAGCGTGATTTTGTATTGCGAATGCTAGCTTTGTGGTGGCGCAGAAATTAGCGCACGCTTTTACAGTGGAGAGTAGCATAATATACAAAACAAGTAGTAAAAAAGATAATATTTTAATATCTAATTTAGCAAAGACAAATCTAGCAATTGCCTTAAGATGTCGCCACATACTTTGGGAAAAAAGTTGTGTTGCACATCTCATGAGTCGAATTACATTTTTACGTACATATACATTGTCTAGTCTAACTGTTTAGTACATATTCATTGTCTAGTCTAGTCTAAGGCTAGGCGCGCACATTCAATTTTTAGTTTCGCAACTGTTCAGTTGCTAAAATGAAACATATGGGATTATATGGGACCCCGCGCACTTAGAGCCACTCGATTCGAGCAACTAAAAAGTTTGTGTTTTGACACAAACTAAACGATTGCCTTCGCAACAGTTGAGCTGTTTTCTATAAGATCAAGAGAGAAAAGAGTGTGAGCGTGAGTAAAGAGTTGCCAGTGCGCGGTTCTCTTTCAACTGGTGATTGAACTATTTGATTTCGATCATAGTTGCCAGTGCGCGGCTAGCCTAACTGTAGAGTATATCAAATTTTATTCCAAACAATACCGCAAAGCGCTCAAATAATTTGTTTACGGTGAGAAAACTAAAACGCAAAATTGATTGGATTTTCAGATTTTTTTTTATTTTGAACAGATTGCTTACATATCTATCCCACAATAGAATTTTATAGTTTATATCTCGTAAATATGTAGTAAAGAACCTAGATATCGATTCGTATAGAGTAGGTATTGTGATAGATATGTATATCGTCACGAAACAGAACGTCCAATTTTACGAAGTTTTAGTCTGATATATGGTCACTTGCGGACTCCAGTCCATAGCTGCTATTACTATAGTATTATTTAAACAACTTTTAGAACACCATAATCATCTAGTACCCCTTGACATAATGATTATTGCATTCGACTGTCATGTCGAAGGTCTAGATTCAATTCGCAGCCGCTACAAAAACTTTACATAGAAACAATAGACGTTAGCTTACAAAATTGGCCTCTCAATTCGTTATAATATGGGCTCAACTTTCCAAAACGACAGCAGGAATTTTCACATGCGGTTTTTTTTATTCGATAGATAATCACTAAAAAACACTATTTATTGCAATCTTAGAGTGAGGAAAAAATTATTTTTATTTTTAATTAATTTTTAAAGTTTCACTTTTTCATACAATTTGATCACAATAATAGCAGCGATCCACATGAAAAACTTTTTTTTTGCTTTATTTTGACGTTTCTCCTCTCTTTCTTTGGTTCAGTGATTTTATACGCGCTGTTTTTTTGGGATATTCTTGAAATTTATTGTTTTCGTTTGTATTTTTTTTAGGAAATTATTCATTTATTTAAGGGAAATTTCGGGGAAATTTCCTTTTTTCGAATTTGAATATTTAGAAACAATAATATTTACAATATTTTGGAAGTACAAAAGAAACTTTGCGGGCACCCAACCTCGCACCCACCCCAAATCCTATAGTGAGCCCAAGCAGGGGCATAGGGGCACAGATACATATCTCACTGTTTATGCGCCATAATGCTGGATGCTAGCACTGATGCATTTATGTAAGTATGTAAGCAAAAAACAAAAAGTAGTCTTAGTAATTTTCAATTTTCTCAAGAACTAAAAGACATAAAATCATTCGGATTTTTGTGTTCGATTCAGAATAGATAGTAACATTGAATACATAAACCAATTAAGCACTTTAATTTACAATTTCGCCAAAAAAATTGAGTCAAACAAAAAGTGAGGTTAAAACCGAAAAAGAAAATATTTTTTTTTAGGATTTAGGGGGGTTTCCTCACTCTAATATTTTAACCCTGTTCTATTGAGACCCATACCTAACTGTAAAAAAAAATCAAAACTCAACTCCTGCTGTCGTTTTGGAAAGTCGCCCCAAAACCCTTTCGTTCTTTTAATAGGTAGGTGCCTACTAAAATGGTTTTTGAACAAAGGAAATCACTTTGAAATTGATTGTGTTCTAGGATTAAGACTTTTATTTCAGAATATCTGTCGTGTGTCAACACTTTAACAAGAAACGTACTAATTTAAAAAAAAAAATGTACTACTTAAAAAAAAAAGATGTACTAATTAAAAAAAAAGTACTAGATCGCAACAAACTTCTGACATTTCACCATCGAGATTGTTTATGAAAAGTATGTAAGTTTTCTTCTTTTTTTATTGTTAATCATCATTTAAAATATAGCTTATCTATAAACCAGAATGTTCAGCTTTTGTGCACAAAAACAGAAAGCGAAAAATAATCATCGAGGGCCTCAGACGTGGCGAAGATGACGATAGCAACCTTTTCATTTTACATTGCATTGATATTTGTTTTTTAAATAAGTAATCGTGGTCGCCCGAGTATTGTCATATACCTCATTTATAGTTTTGTGGTCTGTGTTGCTGTTGAGATATACCACACCGACCCGAATAAATCCCAGATTCTGTTTTACAGAGCCATCAGCGATGAGCAATAAACTTAGATAAAGGCACTAAGTTTGCTGACTATTGATACACACATACAAAAATTTATATATTTTTGTTAAATACAAATCCACAAAAAAAAGTAAAAATAAAATATTGGATACAGAGATCCAAGTACCATGACCAAGTGAGTTGGGGGCATAATCAGGGCCAGGCTGCGAGTACAAGTATACCAAAACATCAGTAGCAAAGCAACGAGTGCAAATCAAAGCGCACCAAAATCCCCCAGATGAATACAGACAAGTAGAAAAAAAATATACAGATAAATAAAACTCTCGAGAGCAAAATAAACCAAGCAAGAAGCAAATTGCAGCAAGGCAAAGCAAAAGCAACGAAAAATCCAATAGAAATTGAGAAGTAAAAAAGTTGAGGTTATAAAAAAAAGTTAAAAAGAAAAGGAAAAACAAGAACTAGGTATATTCGCGCACATGCCAAAATTGTCTCCTCAGGTTAGTGGAAAAGAGATGGATGGTGAAATGAATTCAAGTAGAAATAGAAACTTGTATAAAATGACGAGCGAGACCAAACGTTTCACAGAAATCAGGGAATCGTATACTTTTTCCTCTTCTCTCTGCTGTTCAGTTCGTGTGAAGATCTTGTGTAGCCAACTTCACACCGATGGAATTTTTTAATGCGGAATAAACGAGAAAATGCGAAAATATGAAAAAAATACAAACTTCGACAGCAAAGACAGAAACTGAAATTAGACTGTCTCTTTCTACCCCATCCAACAGAGTACACATAATTACAAACTTCAAATTAAAAATGGCTGCCACCACTTAATACGTATAAAATACGTATGCCTATACGAGAACATGATTGTATTCTTTCCATGCGCAAGCAATATTTCCATGTATTTCCTTCAATTACACAACTACATACAGATCGAAACTATTTTTTTCTTCGTTCAGAATTTTTTCCCCACATTAAATATGGCGACGAGAAAAATAAAAATGGCTACAATACAAATTTTTTAGAAAAATCGCGCAAAACGTCCAATATAAGCGAATATTTCCTATAAATAATATGTCAAATGAAAGCGAAATAGATTTCCTGTAGGAAAATGTCTACTTCGATAGCCCCATAACACTACTTTTGAGAAAATGTGCGAAAAAATATGTCTGTGTTCCAGGGAAATCTTCAAAATTACGACAATAATCGCAAAAACCCAATTACTATTGGAAATTTCTAAACCCGATTTGTATTAATACCTAAAAGAAAAACCTTTTTCAGTCCACCAACTTATCGCCATGGCCATATTTAATTTATAGGTCCTCAAGACTTCAAGAAAAAGGCAATGCAAGCCTCATAATTCAACTAATGCCACAAAAGTTGAATCCAAAATTTTATTTATTTTTAATTCACTTGCTAAAAGAACTTCTTAATTTTTTTCATTATTACTTACATTCAATTAGTTCAGCCAAATGCGACCGTTAGTGGGAAAGTTAACATTCACAAGAAAAACTTCCCCAAAAATTCCACAATTTTCTTCACTGAAAAATATTCTTGTTTTTAATTCTGGGATTATTTATTTTAGATGATTTTTATTTATTTTATTTCGGAATTGACGTTGTAGCGTTTCAAAAGATTGACGTAGAATTATAATGGGTGAAGAGAACTTTTCGATTTGAGAATAGAAACACCCGCGACAAAAGTCTGCACTAAAAAAAAAAACTTAGTTGGGTTTGGGTACCAACAGCACAAATGAGTACAGAATTTTGTAAGGAAAAATGTCAACAAATTTTATAAGGCTTTTTCAACGTTTTTCACTTAAAATTATAACAAATTTCAATGTTCACTTGAGAACTGCTTTAATTCACTATAGTTTGTACAATTTTTCAAAATATTTTTATGGGATTCTACCAGAGCAATTCGAAGTTGAAAAATCGGACCATTTTCCCAAGTGCCCACAAATTCAATAAATGGCGGCCATTGGAGTGTGTTATTTTTTTCCACGATCACCAATACAGCAAATCCAATTAAAGTTGAGAAAAATATATACATTAACGAAGGTATATTATTCGTTGGGTTTTTTCAACTAATAAAAAGAGATAGTTGAGATATGTGAGTGAGGAGTGCTGATGAGCTTCTAGTACGAAAGATGTAAAGGTTAAAACGAGAGAGAAGCTATTAGCTGCTTTTTCATTCTTTCGCTTTCGAGGAGTGTTGGTGAATGTCAAATTGAACGAAAGAGTATGGCAAAATGTTTACATCCGCTTTGGAGGTGTTCATAGAATATGGCATGTTTGTTTGTACTTCAGACATAGGTGTCGCTTCGCATATTTTTGTTTGTGTTTAATCCATATGTGCCTTGATTGGACGCTAAGGCTAGGCGCGCACATTCAATTTTTAGTTTTGCAACTGTTTAGTTGCTAAAATGAAACATATGGGATTATATGGGCACCGCACACTTAGAGCAACTCGATTCAAGCAACTAAAAAGTTTGTGTTTTGACACAAACTAAACGATTGCCTTCGCAACAGTTGAGCTGTTTTCTATAAGCGCAAGAGAGAAAAGTGTGTGATCGTGAGTAAAAAGTTGCCAGTGCGCGGTACTCTGTCAACTGGTGATTAAATTATTTGATTTCTTTCACAGTTGCCAGAGACAATGCACGACTATAGCCTTGTAGAAAACAGATGAACTATTTGGTTTATTGTCCGTGCAGGTGCATTATATGTTACACAAAATAACGAACTTATTTTATGCAATTGTTTAATTTGTGTCAAAACACAAACTTTTTAGTTGCTCGAACCAAGCAGTTGCGAAACTAAAAATTGAATGTGCACGCCTAGCCTAATGTTAATCAAACCACATACGCAAGTACAGGGAAGCAAGTTGGGTGCATACATTACCTGTCCAATTTCTATTTTTGTATTATTTTGAGGTAGACGGCAGGTCACTTATACAGTTACAGAGCAAGTTACATGTAGGTTTTTAAATTTTTTATAATATTTATATTTATTTAGCGATTTCACACACGTCACCGACAAAAAATGCATGTTAATGAATGTGAAAATCGTACTAACAATCACTTAATTGAACAAATATTTAATTTGACAAGTGCAGCTGTTAAGCTACTTGCTTGCCTACTGATTTCAGAAACTCCATACCGATTGACGAGCAAGTTTCTTAGATTTGTACCATCTCTTTTTTCACCAGATCCTACGCTCGGAATAAAATTTTGTCCAATTTCTATAAAATATAAGAAATTCCCATACAAAACTTAAATATGTTGATTAGGCGATCTTATTTTTTTAATCCCGAGCAAGGCACAGACACAGAGTGAAAGGCCTGGGCGATTAGAGATAGTCCCAATCGACCGTGACCTAAGGGGTTCGCCTTATGTGTACGGTGCTACACTTCATTTTTTTTTAATTTGTTACAATTAAAAAAAAATGTTACACTTTCATGAAGAACTGCATGCGGCAACGCTTATTTGATAACAAAACAGAAATCAAACAAGAACTAGAGACGGAAAAGATTTTTGGAAGCTGTTAAGAACATTGTGGAAAATTATAATTCCAAGTCTTGAATTTTTTGATTTTGACTTAAATTGTATCTAAGAGTTCTAATATATTTCCAATATTTTTTTTACAATCTTCATTTTTCTTTACTCAAATGTTACGAGTTTAAAGAAAATTTGTACACTGTCCATGAATTTTTCCCCGGGAAGATTTCATTTAACTTATCTTTCAAATCAACTAGATTCGGATAGCGTGAACAAAAAATATTTTCCGGTCGGAGGAATCTACGAAGATAGGGCACAATAAGGAAAAGACGATTTTATAAAATTAGAACGAACTCATATTTAAAAAATAATGGAAAACGACGCAGGTTTTAAATTATTTTTCTCAGATATGCAAGTGGGGTGTATATTTCAACGTAATAGCACCGAAAGCGTTTGGGGGTTTTCAAAGTAATTATTGATTATTTTGATAAAGCGATCCTAAGATTTTTTCTTAAAACTTGATCAATAAAAAATACCTACGCGTCTGTCGTACTTTGCAAATATTGAAAATTCAATGTTTGAAATTTGTCTAAATAGCGGTTTTTCATTTAGTATTTTAATATGATGTTTAGTATTTTTTTTATTAGAACTAATTATATGTTATGAGGATATATGAAAATTATTTCGGTTTAAGTGGAGTCATTGAATTTAATTCACTTGAGCTTTCAATTGAATCTACATAATTATATCCTTTGTATATATATATATATATACAATGTTATATCTAAGAAACTTCACAGACTTTCGGTTCGTAAGGAAACAAACTATTTTTCCATCCAAATTAAATAAATATTTAAAATTAAATAAAAAAAAAACTATATTCACGCATACATACATACTTTACATTGTTAATTTTCCCACATCATACAAAAATTCAGTTAAAGCTAGCAATATTCTGGTACAAAGATGCTATTCCAGGGTCCTCTGTTTCATAAATAACCAAAACATCTCGGAATTTGTCGAGCAACTGCAATAATTGCCATCGCCTCAAATTCTCAAAGTACATTATCTCTTCTAGATGATGTTCACTCTTAAAATATCCAGCCTGGTAGAGCTTTACCATAAGTGATAAATCGTCCACATTGGTCGATGCTGGGATTCGTTGTATGGCATTGCGATCTTGAATTTGAAATACATTTAGTAGATCTTTGATTTTCTCTTCATCTTCGATTGAGTCGATACTATCACAATTATCTGTGCTCATTGATGCGGTCATACTGCAAATGAATCTTTAGCTTTTATTTGTTTTTTAATTAGAAGTCGACTGAAATCCTTACCTAAAATTTGATTTATGACTTGAGCTCGGTTGCGCAGCAATATTATCTGAAACTGTAGATCCAGCAGCAGAGTATCTATCTTCTGTTATGGAACGTCCACTGATATTTGGCACTGGAAGAGGCTGACTAGACATACTTAACATGGAACCATCATTCCTATGAAAAATCTAAATTAACTTCAGTCCAATTTATTTGTATATTTTTCGAAAACTCACAATTCATCATCGCTTGCCTGTCCAAGACTACTGCGGCGAATTTCATCTTCCAGAACTTCGTCGATATCCTGCTCCGTGTCATCATCCCGCCTAACCACATCGTTGTTAAAGTCTATGGAACGATTGTCACAGTCTGCCATGTCGCTTGGCATAAATTGCACGTACGTATGTAATTGCATCAAAAGATGGTGTTGCAGCATCCAAAGAACCATCTGAGCCAGTATTCTTTGGCGGGCTGTTTGCTGGAGTGGTGTCGTCAAGTGTCCGATAGATGTGGGCAAAGAGAAGTCACTTATCACCTCGAATAAGGACATTCCCGAGAAACGAGCTGAAAACTTTTCAACTAAATGAGATTTCGTATGAAGAGGGGCGTCTGGGGCAATGACATATACATTGGTTTCACACAGAGGATAGATTATGGTCGCTTTTGCCCAATAGACCAGGTGGCCGACCAGCTTGTTGACATGGTCAATGTGAAGGTCTGCATCTGAAGCCATGTTTTGTAAGCTCTTAAGGGGATTATAGACTTCGAAGAATTGCAAAAGCATACTCGCTCCAGAGGGCGGCACACAATCGAGGAGCTCAGCGAAGTCAACCAGAAGAAGCATCCCATGATATGGTTTTAAAGATTTCAAACATTTATCAATTGCTTCAGGCTCCACAATGCAGCCTTTTTTATGACTCTGGTGTGCCTTCTGTGGCAGACAAAAGCTCAACGTGAGTGACTGGTTTAATGTTGTGTTTAACAGCCCTGTTGTGCAAAGATCCTGATGCACGGACTTGATGGCCTGAGCGAGGGTAGATTTATCAAGAATAATATCGAAAGCAGACAAATCACGGTCTAGACCTACTGCACTGTCTAGTTCCATGGTGTTGGCCACTTCATCGTGAGTTTTAATCATTTGACTTATCTCTTCAGAAAGATAACCAACACGCTGTTCTTCCATTTTCATTGCTAACCCCAATTTTTTACTCAACTGATAGTAACTCTTAACAATCGAAAATGATGCCTGCGCATGGAGGGCAAAAACTATATTTATCAAGATCAAGTGTCTTTCAGTGGAAGAAGACTTTCGAAACTCCTTTCTCTGCATCAGAGTGGGATGACTTACAAAGCGAACATCGTTTACCTTGAGCTCGAATTTTTGATTGCACAGCTCGGATTTGACGGCAAACAGTGTGGAGAGCACTTCATCGGTGAACCCTGTTAGATGACCTTTTGTTATGTTCGAAGCGTGCTGCGGGGTTTTTTGAAGAATGTCGTCCGAGGTGTTTATTGCGTAGGGATTGCGTTTTTTGTTTTTGTTTACCACACCACTATCGCATTCAATGCGATAAGGATAGCGAAAAAGTAAGCGATCCCCTTTGCTATCTGAGTTCACTATGATAACCGCCAGTGGATTAACTTCCATAATTTGTTTTTCGATCTTTTTTTCTCAACATATAAACGAATACAAAATTTAAATTAAATATGTAGAAAATACAATTTCTAGTTGCATTTTGTAGAAATTTAATAAGTTGAAGATGAAATGTCAAAATTTGACGTTTGTGTGACATTTTTAAGGAGTAAACGCAGGGTATATTTGCCAAAACTACGTTCTTTTTATCTAAAAAGCTAACTAGGAATTTCAACGCAGAATTATTAGGTGCGTTTTATTAGGTGTGTTTTTTTTGCAAGTCCATATAGACTTGTAAAAAAAAAACGACATCGGGATTTAGAAGCTTTTTTTCTACATAGCTGGAAGCACTGTGTACGCTATGACATTTGTCAGCTTATTGACGACTAGCATCAACCAATCCAAAAACTTCACTTTTGACGTCTCTGAGCAAATTATCGATAACATATAGATAATTCTATTTTGGCATCACCATTTTTATCGGGTCTTAGATTAACTCTCGATAATTATCTGGTCTTAGCTAACTCTGTATAGATTTAAGTAGTTGTTGCATTTGCATGTAAAGCGCTTAGTCCCGATGTTGTTTTTTTTTACAATTCTATATGGACTTGCAAAAAAAACACACCTATTATCCACAAATCTATCTGGATATTTGCTGAGGAAAGTGCAGAAATAAACCTCGTAAACTAAAGAAGTATGGATTCTGACTTTTAATTTGACATTTCAAAAAATATTTCCCACATTTACGCAAGTATTTCTTAGGGGTGTTCATGAAAACATGCTGCGGAAAGTTATATCTTTCTACAAAGCGGCAAATTATCTCGTTACATGAATACCCTTAATATATATTTACTGATCCCACTAGAATGCACTTGCCACGAAAAAAAAAATTGTATTTATGAATGTGAACGTCACATGATCAAGCAAATACCATTTTATAAATGCAGCTACTTGCTTTCCAACTTGCTTGGCTAAAGAATTCAGAACTTCCAAGCCAGTTGATCAGCAAATTACATAGCTTTGTAAAAACATTTGCGCAAAATTTTTGTTAAACTAGTACGATATTAAGGCTGTTTTAGGATGAAATTAGGTTAAAACAAGGATTTTGCAAACTTTAATCGAATATAGCATTATACTTTCTACCCTTTTATTGAAGTTAAAATTGTCGAATACCTATTTTTTGGCGTGTTTTTTTGCCAGTCCATAAGGAATTGTACAAATTGTAGGCTAGGCACGCACATTAAATTTTTAGTTGCGCAACTGCTTGGTTCGAGCAACTAAGGAGTTTGTGTTTTGACACAAATTAAACGATTGCCTAAAATAAATTCGTTATTTTGTGTAACATATAATTATATGCACCTGCGCGGACATTCAACCAAATAGTTCATCTGTTTTCTATAAGGCTAGTCGTGCACTGGCTCTGGCAACTGTGATCGAAATCAAATAATTTAATCACCAGTTGACAGAGTATCGCGCACTGGCAACTCTTAACTCACGCTCACACTCTTTTCTCTCTTGCGCTTATAGAAAACAGCTCAACTGTGGCGAATTAATTTTAGGCAATCGTTTAGTTTAGTTTGTGTCAAAACACAATTTTTTTAGTTGCTCGAATAGAGTTTCTCTAAGTGCGCGGTGTCCCATATAAGCCCATATGTTTCATTTTAGCAACTAAACAGTTGCGAAACTAAAAATTTAATGTGCGCGCTTGGTCTAAGCGACCAAACAGTTGTGCAACTAAAAATTGAATGTGCGCGCCTAGCCTAAAATCTCACGTTGTTGTCATACATGTTTTTTGGTGATCTATATAAATCATATATGATAATAAAAAACAACCAATATACAACCAAAAAGAAATTCAAGTAGAGCGCTCAGAACGCTCCAAGTTCACAAAGTGTTTTTTTGACAGCTTCGTGCGTCCTCGGTGATAAGGAAAACACCTATACAAGTTAATTTTTCTGAACGGACCTAATCAGGAACTAGACTAACGAAACGGGCCTATTTCGACGATTCATATTTTTGACATTTTATTCAATTTCATCAGTGCGGTTTCTAAATTCTGGAAAGAATTTTTACATCGGCATCTGTTCCTTTTTTATTATTAAATTAAATAAAATCTCTATAATCAACATCAAAAATGGACAAAGGCAGTGCGGCTTTGCTTAAAAAACTGCAATCCGAATTGGAATCCTACCAAACGAGTCAAAAAAGTAAGCCGATTGATTTCCACGCCTTTCAGTAATTCACAAATGAAAAATGCTCTTCTATCTAGCCTTCATGAAATTAGCTAAACAACGGACAATACTCGAGGGTCAACTAAACGAAAACAAATGGGTACTCGATGAACTCAATCTCCTTGGACCCGACAACAAAGTATACAAACTCTACGGGCCAGTTCTCGTTAAACAAGATCTCGAAGATTCCCGTCAAAATGTTGGCAAACGTATTGAATATATCTCCAAGGAACTCAAATCATCCAACAAAACACTCGAGACTATGGAAAAGGAAATCGGAAAACACCGTGAGAATGTACAAAAACTTCAGCAACAATACCAAGTCGCTGTTGCAATGAAATAAACTCTCAACCTATTATTTCACTTAAATTGCTTAACTTTTCACTAGTTGTTCATGAGATATAAATAAATAAATAATTTATTGTTAAGAATGTTTTTGTTGGTAACAAAAAAAACACTCCCAATAAAACTTTAAAAAAGTAAGAAAAATCACATGTCTTGTTTATTTCCATGGAAACTTACATCAGGCTTGAAAATTCGATCATTTTCGCAGTTTACGTTGCTGGGTAGTATATTATTTTCGTTTAACCATGTCGGACGTCGTATTCCCTGAAGAATTGGTATATTTCATCCAAAATATTCGTCCATTTCAACTGCACGAAGTGGGCAATAGCAAATGGCTTGATAGTCATGAAATGATAATAAAACTTAGCCAACAAGCAATTCTTGAAGCTGCAACTCATCGAGAAGAATCCGTCAAGGAGTTTATGGTTTTGCATGAAAAGCTAAAAGTATTGATTCATGAAGCATATTGCATTCTGTTGTGGAAGACCAAAGTCCTTCCACATCTTTTGGACATAGATCCAAATCCACAGGCAACATTTCTCATCTACACAGTCTTCTTTCATGAGGGTTCAGTGATTTCTCTTTTAGAGATAGCTTTATTCCATCAAAATGGTTGTGAATCCTTGAATGAAACATCCGTGGATTTAGTTGATTATTGCGCCCAGGCAATTTCTCAGCTTATTGGTTTGGTGAGGTGAGTTTAATTTTTTTTTTTTTAATATTTAAACAAACTAATTTCGATTGAAAAGTATGGGTTATCATGAGAACGAAACCGATATCGATGTGGATGAATCAACACTCACAGAAATGGATCGTCAGAAACGGGATATGTTGTATAAGATCGGATTACGATGTATTTCGATTTTGAATTATCTAGCTGATAACTTAGGTGCACTACCTTGCAGTGCTGCAAGACGCATGGTAACAACGCATGATATTCCTTGGTTACTGGCTGATTTGCTTAGTTTTCGTCCATGGTATCGGAAGACCTCCAAAGGGATACTAAAATTTATAGGTAAGTGAAGCGAAGAAAATAATAATTCATATGTATTTATGTATAATCTTTTTTTTTAAGAGGACAAATGGACAACAGTAACTGGAGAGGATTTGGCCAAAGTTGTAAAACATGAAGCCCAAACTTGGTTTTGTTTGAGACAAATTTTATTCAATCCTACTCTAATGGAATCATATGAAATAAATGATTCAAGGCAAAAGAGATTGGGACAGGTAGGTTTCGATAGACCCTTAATCATGGATAAATGACTACCACAGTTGACTTTGGACATACATTTACTCAGATATTGAGTTCGAAGGGAGTCGTTATCAATTTGATCTCTGTATTATTTATTCCTATCCCTTTTTATTTTGGGTCCTATTGGTCTGTCGATCAGTGCAATCACGAATTTGGTAATCGGAAACTAGTTACGAACCCCAAAAACTAGCACGAAATCCGTTCGTAATAGCAATTTATATAAGATTTTTGAACGTTGGGTTCAGTGATAGTTTTTTCGAGATTCGTTTCGACGATCAAAAACAGTGTGTGGTATTTGAGACAGATAAATATTTTATTATTTTTGAATATTTGTTTGTTAGGAGAAGGTATTATCGATGCGCGCATATTATTTAAGGACGCTTCTGTTGATAATTTCTTAAGACAGAAGTTATTCAAGTGACATTACAAAAAAAAAAAAAAAAACTGAGCTATGCAACTTAAATCGGATTTGTATTAATATTTTTTATTTCAAAAAATACAGAAATACCAAAAATAGAAGTTACTTGGACTAATTTTACACAAACAAATTTATTGAGAGAAGTCCAAAAAAGACATAAGGTACCTACTTACCTCAGTTTATTGTATAACGTACTTGGGTCACTTTTAACTACCCAATTTTCTTTCTGTATTTCATCGCATAGACAGAGTGTGCAATGTCAAAGAGTTTAAATTAAAAAAAAAAATAATCTAGAAGAATTTAATCAACAAAATACCTATATGTGCAGCCGTTTAGAGCTACATAACTAGAATTTTTGCAGTATTGCCCTTATATTGATGAATGTCTCTAACATAACGGTACATATTGTGATCTATTTAAACCACAGTTTAAACAGATACAAAAATTGTTCGGCTGTCGAAACCGGATCCCAGAAAAAGTTCAACAGTCATTCAGTGCGAAATAATGTAATAATTATATCCACATCGTTTGGTTGAAGCTTAACAGGGGTGAATTTCACGAAAAAAACTAATGGTCACAATAGTGCAGACAGCGGCGAATTCTAGGTGAATTAATGGAAAATTGTGAAAGATAATTTGCATCGGTCCCGACGGCAGAAAGTACGCTAGACGCCCAAAATGTAAATAACTTGACCCAAAGTATATTCAATCGGTAGTCAAACATGGCGGTTGATCAATTTGCGTTTGAAAATGTTTTCCTTGGAATGGCGTGGTGAGACCCATTCATCGTATTGACAGAATTCTTAACAAAGAGAAATACTGGAGAACATAATGCTGTTTGGTCTTTTCAACAAAACAATGACCCAAAGCATACTGCGAAACTCACAAAATATTCACCCTTATTCCGATAGTCGTTTTAATAAAACGCCTTTAAAACGAGAAGGCTCCAGAGACCACATTTTGGTGTTAAATAATACGAAAAGGGCAGCGTTCTCTATGTTCTTCACTTTTCTAACCATTATAACGATAGTCGTTTCAATAAAATTCCAATTTTCGTTTCTAGAGCCTTGTCGTTTTACTGGCGTTTTAGCAAAACGACTATCGGAATAAGGGTGATTTTCTTGATCGAACTGGCCATCGTCAAGTCCGGATTTAAATCCTATCCAACAACTATGAGATGAAGTTAAAAATTCCGTAAGCACCCAAAATATTACAAATTTCGATACTTTATTCCAAAGAGTGAAAGTAGCCTGGTATGCGATTCCAGTTAAAAGAAGCCTAGACCTAATCGAGTTAATTCAAAGACGATGTGCAGAAGTTTTGAGGCAGCTGGGCCTTCCGACAAAATACTAACTATTTTACATAACAAACCCCAACCGACTTTCTTGTTTGATATTTTACTAAGTTTCTAATTAGTTGGCTGAGCCAAATCCGGGGTTTACATACACAAATATTTTTGAAACTATAATGACCCTATGAAAATTTGAAAAATACTACATATTTTATTTTCTAAAAAATATTTCAAAATTTTATGATCTTAGTAAAGAAAAGTAGATACATATTTAAAGAATTAAGTTAGAAAATCTGTTTTTATCTGAACAGGAAATGGGTTCTAGGTAGCTGTTAAATTTTTTGTAAACCTCTTACATAATTTGGTATAACGAATACACTCTTGAGTTTTATCAACAAAATAACAGATTTTGTACAAACTCCTCTTAGTGAGTTTTTGGAATATGAATTTAGCTTTAATTATTTATACAATATTCGATAAAACATGATCAAATACTATAAAACTTAACATCATTTTCATTGCAGTCGTAGCAGATTCGAATTCTTTATTTTCTTATTTCACAGTGCCAAGGACTTCTTCATGATACCCTACTGGACCAGCTTCCACCACTCATTGAACTGAAACATTTCCTGTGTACACTTTCTATGGGAGGCAATGGACAGTCATCAAAGAAAAACTCTAATCTAATTTTAGAAGAACTGCCCGAGATAAAGGAAAACCTTATAAAAGAAGCCAAGCGTAATGGTGGTTTTCTCGCTATCGCCCAAAATCAATCAGAAACTTTTCTAACTACTTCCAAGGAAAAGATTTATTCACTGGCTCAAAGATTGAACTCGGCCTACAATACTGACCTATTGGCTGATATGGAAGCCAATGAAAGCGCAAACTCACTTGAAAAGAGCGATGAGAAGAAATGCCGTGTCTGTAAAAAGGCAGCCGAGAAGAAATGTTCCAAGTGCAAGGGTGTATTTTACTGCTCAAGGTAAATTAGTTCTTTGTAACATACTCCCACACTGATCATAAAATATTTGTAGAAAATGCCAATTGGAGAACTGGCCATTTCACAAGAAGCAATGCATCACTATAGAAGCAACAACCGATTGATGAGAAAGAAGTCACCGCACAAAAACACTTTCAATTTCACATATCTTCACATAACTTTAGTTTGTTTAGTTCTTTTTATTTAAAAAAATGCTTAACCTCAGTAAAATGTTGTCTTTGATTGAATCAAAACCCATGTAAACAGCAGCAGTTTAACTGTTTTGCCTGAGGTGTTCTTTGACAACATCCAGAGCAGGGGTTTCCTCGCCGAAATCCTTAATGACGACGACAGAGCAACCGCAAACCTTACGTGGTTTGCCCTCTTTGTCGATCTTGCAAAGACCAGACCATTCGCCGAGTTTCTTGTGTGAATCAACGCGGATCAATGGGATTTGATGTTCGTGACAGAGGGCCGTGATCAATTTCTTGTATAGGGGTTCTTCGAAAGATTCAGCCAAGATAGCAAGTACAGCTTGACGCCTGTAAGGCAAAGAATTCTTTTATTAAAACATCAATTCCACCACAAGCGTTGACCAAAGTACTCACTTGTCAAGAGATTTGCAGGCTTGGTGAATTCCATGAACCAAACCATCGGCAATCAAGGATTTCTTCAAAACCTCTTGCAAGGCTGTGTTGATATCCATGGCACCTCCAATAATCGGGGCAGCTGAGGGAACATCTCTGCAAGAATATGAAGTATTTCACCGAGTTAATTTGTATTCAATACCACAATAGAACGTTTATTAAATATCCTACCAAAATGGGTTATGTTTACTTTAATAAAATATACACTTTATTATAAACTTACACATCAACGTCGGCCATTTTTAGCTATTTATGTCGTCTTATAACTGAAATAGAAACGTTTTTGAATATTAAAGTTTAGGATGCATGAGAAAAATTCGAATTATTTTTTAAGGTTTTAGAAAATTCATTCTACCCGTACCTTTTTGACAACCGGAAAGAAAGAGAAGAGGCGGCGCTGCCAATGAAGGTGCTGCCAAAAAATCAAACTACAAAAACAAAAAACTTTCGTTAAAAAGGCTGCGTTCCGTGTATGAATTTAAAGAAATGGCAACAGTCAGTGATTACAAAACCACACTTGCGCTTGCTTGTCATGCATTCGAATAATAGCCGTGTTTTTTTGGAAAAGTTATCCGTAGGATTTTATATGAATAACAAATACAACATCCGCAGTAGTATCACTGCCGAAACTCGAATAAACGTCAAATCTCTATCCGCAGCAGGATTTCACTTCTCCTTTTATCGGCAGTGATCCTACTGTGGATGTTGTGTTTGTTATTCATATAAAATCCTACTGTACTACGGATAACTTTTCCAAAAAAATACGGCTAATGTATTTCTGGCTTAAGGCCGGGCAATCTCGAGCAATTACCTTTGTGATTTGGGTGGTAAATTTTAATTCAATTTTGTATAAAAATGAATAACCGAATAGACGTTGATAAAAGTTCCACGATAGAATTGTTTATTATTTTTAAATTAAATCTACCCAAAAAGTAATTTTTGATCTAACGAATTTTACTTCAAGTGTTCACAAGTTCGTACCAGGAATTTTAGCTCACATACGACATTTGGAGAGAATGTTTAGCCAAGCTCAAAATTTTGCCAAGCAAGCTCTAACTGTACACCACTTTACCGGACAATATTTAGGGCATGAAATAAGCGTTTGTCAACATTTTAACAGATTCGGTAATTAATGTATGTGAATTTTACTTTACTTTATCACATACAAATTTGGCTCAACTTTCCTTTAAGGTGGCACGAATTTTTAAACTCGGATAGTTTTATTCGTTAGATTAGTACTTTTTAGTAACAAATACAAACAAAATGAGGAAACATTTATAACTATTCTTAATTAATTTTCAAAATTCCTCAATTTCCATACAAAATTCACTTTTTTTGTAATTTTCTAAGAGAATTATTTAGCCAAGAAAACACTTACAAAAAAAAAAGTGACGTTAAGTTGTACAACCTGTTTGGTTGCTTATAGAAAACAGATGAACTATTTTGTTAAATGACCGCGCAGGTGCATATAATTATATGTTACACAAAACAGCGAACTCATTTTAGGCAATCGTTTAGTTTTTGTCGAAACACAAACTTTTTAGTTGCTCAACCCAAGCAGTTGCGAAAATAAAAATTGAATGTGCGCGCCTAGCCTAAAACTGAAAAATAAACCATTTTTTTTTATGATTTAACTGTGTTTCCTCACTTTAATATTTTAAATCTGTTCTATTCAGACCACTAGCTAACTGTACAAAACAAAAAGTTTAAGGAAAATCGCCCCGAAAATTTTGACAGCTCGTTTTTTCGGAGACAAAATTATCTGAATATAATATAATAATAATTTTATATTTGTATTTTTTATGAAATAAATTTATTGCTTACTTACCCTTAAGGTTACCGTCAAAAATTCATTTCCGCCTTCGATATTTCATAGAACTCATCGATCGTTAAAGAATATCTTACATCGAATTTGAGCTGTCATGTATTATGTCTCACCTTTCTGTCGGTTTTGCATACCTGTCATCCTGCCTTTAAAAATTAGAACTAGAAGACACAAGACAACACAGCATGCTCTTGCCCAGCCGAGAACGAGAAGAGATGCGATAAATTGTTTTTATAATTTTCCACTCCGAAAACATCTTTACCTAAGAATAAAAATAAATAAATTCATAGTTAAACTTGCGACCCTAAAACGTATTTCTTAGAATAATATTACATTAAACAACATTTGTGCTTCTGAACTCAGTGCATTCTAAAGAATTTACATAATGGAAGATTTAAGGTAACAAAGAATATTTTTTAAAATATTTTGTCATTGGCTTATTTAAGAAAAACAGGTTTTGTGAGATAACAGATAGTTCATGACATATAACATCATATATTAGCTGTTTTGGAACTCTGAAATATCGTTTTACAATCAGTAGTACCTATTTCTAAAAGCTGCGACTTTTGCTCCCTGTTATCTTTATTTTGTAAAACAACTCGACAGCATTTCTTGGCAGTCGTATATGTAGTTATTTACTATTAAATCTTAAATTAAAGATTTAACAACCAGAAATTACTCAAATTTTAGGTAGGTAGGTACCTACGTATCTAATTGACAGACTTTCTTAGTCCCATCCATTGCTTGATTACCTCATTAACTTGTAGTATGAGTTTTTCTCATTTCGATTTCTTAATTGTGTTTTATGTACCGCCAAAGCGTGGGCATTCATTTGGCATCGTTTAGATGTTAAATCTACCTACATGTATTATACTACTAGTAGTATGTGTTTTACGTAGATGCCACGATTTGAAATGACTTATGAATAATAAAATATAAATTTCTTCGAATAGTTTGGCTGTATTTTGTGCCCTTCCTAATTACTAACTCTTTCCTTAAATAGGTTTTAGGTATGTATTTTAAAGTCTATAGGTATCGTCTAAGCGTAAGAAGTCCAGAACATCATTTAGCTTTGCAATAGCAGAAAAGTCTGGAGTTTATTATTTTCGTGATTTCAAGTCAAGAAAAACCGTTGTTTCTCAATTAATTTCATTGACTTCGTTTATTTAATACATAGTATATCCCCAAGGTAATTAAAGATCAAGTAACTAGATTATCTTATTAGTAATTTGTTTTAGGGAAAATTCTTTAACCTTTGGATCCATCAAAAGTAATGATGGTGAAAAAAAATATTTTTATTTTTGTACCGCAAGTACTTATTTATTTTATCTTATTTTCAGAGAAGGTCTTCTCTTAGGCTGCGGTAATCCCCTGCTTGACATATCGGCAGTTACTGATGACAAGTTTTTACAAAAATACGATCTCAAGCCAGATAATGCGATTCTGGCTGAAGAAAAACATAAACCCTTATACGAAGAGCTAGTAGAACGGTTTAATGCAGAATACATTGCTGGTGGTTCTGTTCAAAATTCCTTACGTGTAGCACAATGGATTCTCCAGAAGCCCAATATTGCTGTTTTCTTCGGCTGTGTGGGAGATGATAAATTCTCAAAAATTCTAGAAAAAAAAGCCCGTTCAGATGGAGTTAATGTACAATATCAATATACCCAAGAAGCTCCAACTGGAACGTGTGCCGTACTAATTACCGGAACGCATCGTTCGCTATGTGCAAATCTTGCGGCGGCCAATCTATTTACCAAGGACCACTTGACATTGCCAGATAATAAGAAATTACTCGAAAATGCTGAGTATTACTATATATCTGGGTTCTTTTTGACAGTAAGCCCACCGAGTATTATGGAAGTGGCACATCACGCCCATAAGCACAATCGAATGTTTATGATGAACTTGAGTGCTCCATTTTTGTCGGAGTTCTACAAGGAGCCAATGATGGCTGCTCTTCCCTTTGTTGACATTCTCTTTGGAAATGAGGCAGTACGTTTTTAATTCCATGATTATGATTCCAAGTAAATTTCTTATTATGGAATATTTTTTTCTAGGAAGCAGAGTGTTTTGCTGAACAACAAAGTTGGGATGAAAGAGATATGAAAGATATTGGCAAGAAAATGGTCAATCTTCCTAAGGAGAATCCTAACCGCGCACGTATAGTTATTATTACTCAAGGACAAAATCCTGTGCTTCTCATTCAAGAAGATAGCATTGAAGAATTTCCCGTGGAAAAGTTGAAACGCGAAGAAGTCGTAGACACTAATGGAGCGGGTGATGCTTTCGTCGGTGGATTCCTGTCGCAATACGTACAAAAGAAACCCTTGGGCGTGTGTATTCGTTGTGGTAACTGGGCTGCAAGGCAAATTATTCAACGTAGTGGTTGCACGTTTGAGGGAAAACCTGATTTTGACGAATAGAAAAATTATATAAATAGGTATTTCTATTGTTGTTAAGTTTTATAGGCGCAGATAAATCCAATCACTTAATCCTTTTTAAAAGCACATGATGTTTACTTTTTTTCTTATTTTTTGTCCATACTAAATTGATTGTATAAAATTTTATTATTGAATGAATTATGCATAATATTTGTTGTTTGATTGTTGATTGGTCAAAAAAAATCTTTAAATTGTATATAATACCACCATTGTATCTTTTATTAAATTGTTTTCAGAAATGTTTGTTATATTTAACCACACCTTCTCGAATCCTAAATCGTTTTGAAATAAATGCAAATAGAAAGTCATTTTTTAAGAGAATAGATCAAGTTTCAGAAACGATTTTTTTTTTCGAACTTTAATTAGAAGAGTAAAGTGTAAAATGATAAAATAATGATCAGTATGGGACTCGTAGTAAAGAAAATTTCATAGCTGAAAAATAGTCAGTCTAATCATGAATTCCATCGCAATCGGAACTTTTACGAATCCCGACAAAAACCTACTACAAAATTCGTTCGTAAGAGCAATTTGTATAAGATTTTTCCAAAACGATGTTTGTTTCGGGATTCGTTACTACAAGTTTCCGATTAAGATGGAATTCGTGATGACTAATAACATCGCCTTTGGTTTGTCGTAAGTGCTTAAATATTAATTCGACTTTTTCTTTAGTAATAAAGAATGAGGCTATAAGTGATAGATAAAAAGCCCAAGTTTTTGGCATCATTCAATATAAATTTATTATTTTGAGTAAAAGTTAAATTAGTGATTATTTTGAAATAGGTTTTGTGTAAGTGTCTCAAAACTAATACATTAAATTCTTCAATTATGTTTTTCAAAGATAGTTATAATTGGAATCTCGATGGACACGAGATCTAAATATTAT
The DNA here is from genome assembly GCA_963931855.1 of Philhelius festivus. Taxonomy (NCBI): domain Eukaryota; kingdom Metazoa; phylum Arthropoda; class Insecta; order Diptera; family Syrphidae; genus Philhelius; species Philhelius festivus. The sequence continues at coordinate 94,627,103 of OZ007557.1, forward strand.
GTAATTTTCAAAACTGAAAACTATTTTCTTTGTTTTAATTTTGGGGAGTTCATTTTTACATTTGGACAGATGTTTAAGGATTGCAAATAAAAACCCTACATATCGTCCCGTTTCTGCGTTAACCTCGTATCTACAGAAACACAATTTTTCAGGAAACGAAAAAAACGTGTAGTTTCCGTCAATGGAACCTAATAACGAAACTTTATATGTTTTCTATTTATATTTTACAGTTGTTAGTATATCCTAGTTTTAATTTTGCTAGGACATCACAAAAGTACTTGTTTTAACTGTTTTTGTTACATACGAGTATCCGTCTCTTATGTTTTGATTTACCGAAATGCAGATACGAGGTTCTTTTTCTTATTTAAAATAAATTCAAATAATTGAAAATTTAAACTCAAGGTTAGAAAAATAGCTGAAGCATAAAAAAATACACAGATTAAACTGAAATACTGTTGTTTTAATTCATACAAAATCTTATATCTAAAATATATTAAATTTTAAAATTAAATTTTAAAAAAGCGAATTCAATGTTTGATGAAATGGTTTGTTAAATTAAATATCATCATACAACTCAAAGGATATGTTATTTAAATACATATGTATGTTATTAATGTACATAATTTATAAGCACGTATTTACAAGTAACTTATGAACTAAAAAATATATTTAATAAAAGTAACAGATTTTATTCATAAAAAAGGGAACAAAATTAAATCTCAAAATCTTTCTATTCTTTATTAGAATTAAATTTAAGGTTATCATAAAAGCCGTGATAATCTTTTGGAAGTAGTTTCTTTAAACTCTGTAAGTCGTTATATTTTTTTAACGGCAAAGGTATGGAATTTTCATAAAGTTATTTTAAAATAGTTTTTGAAATATCTATTTTCGCTTTCCTTTGCGGGGATAATATCCAATCATTGTCGAAATCAAGTTATTAATACATACCCGTGTAACATCTGTTACATACCTGCGGATCACCCGTTTTAAAGCCTGGTCTAATGGATTTATAGAAACTAATTTTGGAAAAGTTTTAAAAAAAGTATAGTCTAAGTTCTAAGACGTCACTTTATAGGGTTCGGGGAATCTTCTTGCCTCTGTTATGATTCTATCAAAATCAGCTGAAACGTACATTTCTTTTGACTTCTTTTTTCTTTCGATGGTTGAATGGACAGAATCACATTCCATCTGGGTATGTCCAACCGTCAAATACTTTTGATAAATCGTCGTATTATGTTTTATCGCCACGAATTGTAGAAGATTAGCTAAGTTGACGTATCGATTTTGTGCGCTACATCCATCGCTAAACAGGACTGTTGGAACACTAAGATCACAAACATTTCCCAAAACATGAAAAACACATGAAGCAAAAACATTATAATCCATTCCACCTTCTCCTTCGTGCCATACGTAGCAATGAACTTCTGATGTCTTTAAATTGAAAAAAGTAAACTTGTCAGTTTTTTGCTTACAATCGTGAGACTCAAGCTTAGGTAGGCCCGCTAAAAAATCTTTGACATGTTCTTTTTTTTAAGTTGATAGCGGATTCTTTCTTTTTTGACTTTTCTGTTTGAAAAGGAATTCCAAAGTCATTGGTTGCTAAAACCCAATTTCGTACCGTCCATTCTCCGAAATTAAATGTATTTAAAAACATTTTTTTGCAGACTGGTAAAGCAATATTTTCAACTTTTAACTTATATTTTAAAGTTAAATTCCGTCTTGAATTATCACCACCTGTACGGCGAGCTATGGACTGCTTTTCTACAAGAGCTCCAATCATCACTTTTCGCTCTTTCCAAGACATGTTTTTCCAAAAAGAGTTAAATAATTATTTTCTTTGCGATTCAGGTATTTCATAACATTTAAAATGCTTGCTCATTTTACACTTAGCGGAATCACAACGAGGCTTGAGCCCACGTTTTTGTCGTTTTTGTTTCCCGACTATCTTTCCTTTTTCTTTTTTAACACTATAGTATTGCTTTCCTTTTTGCCGTGCTTTTGTGACTATATTCTTCTTCCATTTCTCCGGTCTACCCTGTCCTTTCTTCCTTCTTTTTTTAGAAATAAGACCGAAATTTTCATCTAGATCAAGGCTTCTGCGATTAGACCTGTTACAATCAACAAAGGAAGATTTTGATGAGGGTTGACAACAGCTTGATAAATCAAAAGTAATGGAATATTGATTATTGTTTGTTTCAATAAATAGTCCGGTCTGATCATCAAGGATGAAGCCTTCGTGTTCGTAGTCTAATGTAGGAATATTGTCTTCGACTTCACATTCGATAAACTTCAGTTTACCTTTTGTTTCATCTAACACCAAAACATGTTTATTTAAAATTGCTGGTTTAGAAGAGCCTGGTTCAGTAATATTATTATTTTTGTTAAAGTTTAAAATTTATTGTTAAGACTTTTAATTTAACACGATAACGAGAACATTTTGAAGAGTATTTATATAAAAAAAAGAGATTAATTTACATACATACACATATTATTTACCGATCCATATTGTGTTTTTTATTTTATATTTTTATTAAATTTATAACCTTAATACTAAGCCAAATCCAATATATATAAAACTGCTGCTCAAAAAGCTTGCGCCACATACAAAGCTTAAATTCACTCTAAAGGTACCTAATTAATAATAATATTATCTTCCTCAAAGCTAAATCTGAATAATGGTACTTTTGACTTGTCGTTAACTGTGTAAAAAAGATTAACAATGAAGAAACTAAGGCCTCACCAAGTACATACGAGGTTCTCATCGAAACTTAACAACATGAGAGTAGTTACGAGGAAAAAGAATTAACGGTAAAATAGATTAGATGAATCATTTTAACATTCAGACTTAGCTCTATTATTCTGTGAGCCCTAGACAGTGTTTTTATATAAAAAAACGAATTTGCCGAAAAATGTAGTTACGAGGTTAACGCAGAAAGGGGACGATATGTATGTATATGAAAATTATTTTTATGAGATCTATTTTTTTAGTGGTGATTATATGTTGGAATTTCATTCATAGAGTTGTAAGAAATTCAAGACATAAATAAACGTGTAATATGAAAATTGTATGCACAATCATAAATTATAATTTATTTTTTTATTGGAAAATTATCATAAAAACAGCTTTCTAAGAGATATTAAGCTCTTTAACGAATTCCTTCTTAATGGAAAACTTTTACTTAACTTAAACTTAACATAGAACTTTTTTTTATGGTTTCTATGAGAGTTTTTTTCGGGATTCGTAACAAGTTTCCGATTACTATAGAATTCATGATAAAGTTTTATTTGTTAATTTTTTTTATTTTCCGGATCTTTTTCATACCATAGGAGTAAAGATGTGTGCCTATTGAGAAAAAAAATTACATGTGAACTGTAATAAAGGTAATAATGCAAAACTAAAATTTCAGTTAGTTTTTCAATTATATTTACTGAAGTTGTACAAATCTAATTTGTTACAATTTTAAAATGTTAAAACTTAAAACATGTACCTTCACCTAAATTTTAGGATTCCAACTACCTATTTATATCTGATCGGAAACGAATGCTAATGCTCTACCTCGTAATATTAGCCTTAATTATGAATGAAATTTGTTATTTAAAAACTGACTATATTAGAAAATTAATTCATTGACATTTATCAATTTCCTTGAGCTATATAATATTAGATTTAATTAAATTCGATTTACAATTGAAAATGAAAAGAAGGGCGTTACATTTTGTGAAATAAGCCCTTAGATTTTTAAAACAAAGGTTTGACATAATTCTATCCCTTAAAAATCGTTTCTTGAAAAAAATATTGGGCACTCTATCGGAGTAAGAGAGATATAAATAAATGTGAAGAGAATTTCTTAAGACAAATTTTCAAGTTTGTTAGTAATAGATTAAATGAATAGCCGGTAGAATTGGTAACAATTCTTTAAAAAAAAATGTAACAAAAGTAGAAAAATTGAAAATTCGTGTGTTACACCCTTCACATGATAGAAATGAAAGTTCTTAGAAAATAATGAATAAGAGAGATTTAGTGAGAGACAGAGATGGCGAGAGAGAGCATCTAAAAAAATGGGAACAAAATAAAAAATTTGCAAAAAAAAAACTCAATATTTGTATGAAGCGTAATACTTCAACACCGCGACATAACCCTCAAACAAAGCAAAGCAATTTTTTGTCTAAGCAGCGTACAATACCCGACTGACTACATCTTTTCGTAGAAAGCACGAATACAAACGGGTTGAAGAAGGTGGAATTTGGTATTTCCAAAAAAGTTTATATTTACTAAAAATTGTAAATTTCCGGTCTAAACTTTGCTTTGTCCGACTTGTTTAACTTCTTAAATGCTTAAAATTATATTGGAAAAATTCTTGCATTTCAACAAATATTGAATTTTTTTTTAAATATATATACAAATATAAATTTTAAAGAAAATTTTCTACAACAAATAACATTAAATTAGAACCACTTTTTTGAATTAACAATATACCAATTTTGTGGTAACTTAAGTCCATTATATTGAGCATAGGCTGAACCAAAAGAGTGGAAACTAATCAGAAGAATAAATAAAATTATTCGTTTATTCTATGCTCCCAACAAGAGGAAATCTGGGATTTCAGCTGAAAAATGTTAACATTTCAAGTTATTGTTGTAAGATTTCGTTGCAAATCAGATTTTTCATTGAGAGTTTTTGGGCCATCAATCTGAAATATCAAAAGTTTTCAGTCGAAATCTCATATTTCGTGTTGGTGAGAACATAAGTACAATTTAAGTGAGAATCTCTTGAGGCATTATTTAATTTGAGCTGACATATTTATATTAATATCTGGATTAATTTCTATTCATACTTAACTAACGAACCTGCAATAAGGAAGATGTGCATTTTCTTTTCTATTCACTTTTTTTTAATAAAAAACACGTCAGTACTAAAATCAAATACAAAAGCAGCGGCGACAACCGGAAAACAATATAATACTGTCTTCTACACTATAGCAATGGCATCACTTTTTCTTACAATCCAATTTATGTGGACTCTCTTATCAGCCAGCAGGCAAACGTCAAGCAAATGTTTTTAATTTGTTTTTAATTCATTGATAATTTTCTTTTCAAATTTATTTTAACTTAAAATTACATAAATAACTGCGTATAGTTTATTTCTTAAACAAGCAAAATTATTAAAGAATGATTGAATTTTTCGTTGGCCTATCAAATGTCTACATCCTCAGTACGGCAACAGTGTTTTTGGCGGTTATTATTGCACTTTATTGTGCAAATTTAACAAACTATGGGGTTTGTATTTATATTTTTTGCAATGTATATTCAACAAAAATAAAAACAAATCTTAGGATATATTTTGCAATGTATATTCAATAAAAATAAAACAAATCTTAGAATACGACACTTCAAGATTCAAAAAGAACCGAAGAAATGAACGACAAAGCCAACGATGCAGCAGAATCTGATTCTGAAGTAGAATTGGCCGAAGGTCTGGTCAGTAAATTGAAATCAGCCCGCTTAAAGGAGCTCGAGAGTTCTCTTACCGAAGATCAACGAGAAGAAGAAAAGAGGTTTGTACAGTTTGTTAAACAAAACTGTAAAAATAATGTTTTTTAAAAATCCAACTAGAGTCGAACGAGAACAACTTTCTGCAATATTTGAGCTTCTGAAGAGGCAAGAAACCGAGCTCAATATGAAAGAGATTGATGAGTCGGAATTATCAGCCCAAATGGGATTATATCGCTAACTCATATCAAATCAAGGACAATAAATAATATTAACTTAGATATTATCAGGATATTTAAATTATTAATGGTTTCATATTTAACCATCCTGCTTAAACTCTCTTTAAAAAAATTCTTAGCTAGTCTGTGGTGTGTAATTTTATCTAATTATTTATTCTTCCAGTTAGACTAAATTCTTAGCAAAAATGTAACTAATGTATAATAGAAGTCTGCATTTATCTATTTATTATATCAATGTACGATTATCAGATGATCAAGAGAATTTAGAAGCAGCATTATTGTTTAATCTAGTCAATGAATATTGTCAGGAAAATATTGTGTAGTTTTGACGGAGGTCTAGACATGTTCAAGTTTTTTTGTCTATAAAACAAAGTTAAACAAAAATTAAACAGTTGGTTTTGTTATGAATTATTGAAAACATATATCTAGATGATAACGAGCTGTGAAATTGATTGGAATCAGAATTTTGAACGTTCAATATAGTCAAAATTCAATAAACATTCTTGATATGGAAGTGCTATTGATTTTTTCCAAACTTTTGGCCTTCAATCTTTACATCAGTTTTTGAACAACAAATATTGATTTAAGAACTCTGGAATGAATATTCTCGAATGTTTTGTCTCAAGTTTAATTTATGAAGCCAGATATGCCGGCATCAAAAATATATGTATTTTCTATAAACCAGAATGCAAAAAATGAGAATAGTTGTAGGACATTGAATATACAGATATTCAATCGCATTAAAAACGCCTTACATCTTTGTACATACATCAAATCTAGACGGAACTTTGGACCTTATCGGTCCCCAAAGTCTAAAGCACAAACCAAAATTGGCATATATACTTATATACTTAATAAAAGTTGACGAAGTTGTCGAATCCATTTCAATTACCTATTTCCAGTTTAAACGAATACTTTTGGAGATATAGATAAATACGTGTTTTCAAATACGGCGGTTCTCGAAAGGTTCCTAATATCCCAAAAAACTTAACTAAAGATTTTCAAAAACCATCAGATATGAAAAGCCTTCCTATATTTCGCTGAAACGAATGACTAACTTTGAAAAAAGTCCAAGAACCAATAGAAGACATTTTGAAAACTTTATATTAATGATACGCAGACAACAATCCCTTTACTTTAGCCATGTAAAAACAGATATATGTCAATGAAAATAACTACATAGAAACAGGGCTTCTAAATGAGATGGTTGAACGGGCTGCTTCTCGTAAAATAGTTATAACTACGCCATTAAATATACATTAACCTGGTGATAACACATTCTAGTTCATGTTGTTTGATTAAACATATCAGCGAATCCGTCCCAACTTATTAAAATCTTTAAAGCTTATTTAAGAAATAAAGAAAATCCGAAAAGTTTCTTTGTTATGTAAGTGTACATAGTGTGTTTGTTATCAGCGAGTTTTTCTTATATGAGAAACATTCTTATACCCAACATATTCTGCAATTTTCTAATAACCTACCTTATAATCTGTTATTTCTTGTTTTCATTTAGCTGTAATCTGACAACATATAAATATCTCTCTGCGATATAAATTCTTTTAATTTTACAAAATGAAAAATAAAACGTTCTACTTTTTGGGTCTGCCTGCACTTTTCTTTCCACCAGCCGATTGTTTGTCTTTGTTTGTTTTACTCGCAATCAATGGATGAGTTTCTGAAATTAAACAAATAAAAATTAAATTTTCTTTTTCTTTTGATAAATATTTTTTTTTGTTAAAACACACCCTCCACTGGTGCATCTGGTAAGCTTATATCAAAGGTACTCATTTTTCGTTTCTTTGCCGGAACATCATCATCAACTTCCATTGGTTCACTTTCTCTTGAAATATTCGGATCACAACTCTCCTGTACCGCCCAGCCATCTTCAGGATCTTCAACTTCTGGGGCCATTGGTAGAAATTGTAAAATATTTTCATCATCGAATTCTTCGTCAGAACTACAAAACGCAGCAACCGGCTCGACTTTGCAGACATCAACTTCGGTTTCTTCGTCCTGTTTTGCCTCTGCACTCAGATCAACTGATTTGTCCTCATCTGTGATATCGAATTCAGATTCTCGTTCTTCGTATTCAACGTTTTCGTCAAGTTCTTTGAAATCTGGGGCGAAAGCAGACCAATTTTCAACCTGATTTTGTGCCCATATCGATACCAAGCCGGAACTGATACTGGCGATAATTGGTCGTACTGGATGCCAAACGACATCTAGCAATAGTTCACCTTTAGTGCCGTGAAGAATTTTAACCAGATTACCAATTGATTTCTCCCAAATATACAGAGCATGCTGTCGTGCACTACCGGCGCATATGTACTCTCCATCGCCCGAGAAACAGCACTTCTTCCAGGTTGTTCTGTTAAAATGTTTGTTAGAAGAAATTTAGTAAACAGATGAAACTTACTTGTTGACTAAATCCTGAAGTTTTTGAATCGGTTCGGGTTCACCATCTCTTCCCTGATTGATTATTTCTCTAGAATCATAAACTCTAATCACACGATCGGATGTGTTTATAAGAAAGGCGCTACGTTGATTACAAAACGTTTTAATTAATCCAAGCGAAAAGAACAATCTTATTTCATTGAACTTACTCTCCCCGCCTGGCGAATTCAATACTTTTCACAGCAGTTGCACTCGAAGTTCCTACTATGATACGGAAACTGGCCACAATGTCTAGTGTGTCAACATCTAAAACTATTATCTTTCCTTTGGCGTTTCCAGTGTAAATGTATTTTCCTCGTCGATCAAAAGAAGCAACTATGTTAAGGTCACCCTGAAGGGCTATGAATTACAAAGAAATGCGGTTATTAATTTAGTTTGTAACATACATCTTGATCCACTGGTAGACACATATGGGTGTCATTAATTTTAACCAAGACAGCGGCATAGCGCATGGGGCAAACCAGAAATCGGTTATCATTCCTCGGGTCGAATTGAACTTTAAGAATTGGTGAAGGAAACCTATATTTCTGCTCGCACTCACCCGTTAGGACATCCCAGATGCATACGTTGTTGTCCGTAGATGCCGACAAAAGCTGAAATTAAAAATTTATTGGAATAACCGCTCGTAGAAGCGTCTTAGCTACCTTTTGTCCACTTCTCGTCCAACTCAAACTGCACACCGGATGAACATGAGCCGATATAATTTTCGCTATACCTCGAGTTAGAAAATCCCATATAACTATGCGACCATCGTTACAACCAACCGCTAAAAGAGTTCCGTATTTATTAAAACAGCAAGTTACAGCCAGGGAGATACAATCCAATGAACCATCAAATTCTTCGGGATAGTTTTGTCCAAACGATTCTGTAGATGGTCAAATTCTTAGATAAGAAGTGTTACTGCTGGAATCAGTTGCTTACCAAGTAGTTCAAGATTCATGCTTGCATATTAAGTTGAATAATTTAAAAAAAATAGATCTTTGTTTTGTATAAAATTAAAAGAAAAATAATATTTTATATTTTGGCCGGGAAAATGTTCGCAATTATGCTGGGAATAGGAAGTGTCAAAAATAATAAACAAATTTCAAAATGCGATATTAGATGTGGTTCATGAGTATAATGTTATCGATTGCACTGCAAACAGATTCCACAAGTAATTTATTTAGTACCAGAAATTTAGATTTTAAACAAGTTTTGAGCAAAATTTTACTCACACAAATTATTCTTTAAAATTATCAAGATTGATTTTAAACTTTTATGTCGATTTCCTTTACACACTAGGGATTTTAGGGATTTCGATCCCTTATCAAATTTTGACTTTTACTACAGATTTTACGTTCCTTCACACCAAAAAAATCGATTTTTTTTTTACCAAAAATCAAATCCTTCGAATTCGTATTTGGAGAGGGATTTACGATATACGAAGTACGCACACTAAAAGACAAAATTTGACAAGGGATCGAAATCCCTAAAATCCCTAGTGTGTAAAGGAAATCGACATTAGCTTTCTTTTGGTTGCAAATATTTACAGATTCATTCATTTACTTCAAAAAATTACCAAATTCTACCAATTTGATTTTTGTATATATTAGTCGTGTTTTTTTGGAAAACTTATCCGTAGTACAGTAGGATTTTATATAAATAACAAATACAACATCCGCAGTAGGATCACTGCCGATAAAAGGAGAAGTGAAATCCTGCTGCGGATAGAGATTTGGCGTTTATTCGAGTTTTGGCAGTGATCCTACTCCGGATGTTATATAAAATCATATAAAATCCTACTGTACTACGGATAACTTTTCCAAAAAAACACGTCCAAAGTTAAGATGCATTTTAAGTTACGTTGTTTATGAAAATTGATTATAAATACCAATTTATTACTTAAGAGCAATAGGTATTTTAAAGTTAAGGACCCTTTACGTATTTCTAATTATTTTTTTTTGTCAAATTCAATACAACAGATGGTTTGTTTTTCGCCTACGTATCTTACATCAGCCAGCTCACAGAAATTATTTTCTAGATGTCAGAATTTAACTCGTGTACACGAAATGTAATATTTTATATTTTCCGTTTTGCCTTCTTCCTACATCATCCAAACCATGGGATTTATTTTCTTGGTGTCAGAATTCAACCAAATTCCCTAAGAGTAATACTCACTTATATAACAAACGAGCCTAACTGTTCTGCTTGGACACATAAGACTTTCAATTATTGAAATAATTAGGCCTATTTTGCAACATCTGTTATTCTGCTATGGATTTTCTGTTATGAATCGTAAAAGATTTCCATCTTAAAAGATCTTTTATAATTGGTATTCATGGGCTCGAACTTTTATAAAAGTCTGTTATGCAACTTCGAAAACGAAATCTGTTATGAAACTGAACTAAATCTGCTATCATAATCAGCTGTGATTAAATAAAATAATTCATCTGAAAAAATTAAAATGGATGACGAACAAAAAAGTAATCTCTTCTCTTACACATTATTGGTGTCCTCTACTCTACTTACATATACATATGTTTATATAATACTCGTATGTGTGTAAATATATTTTCTTTCATTTGTCTCATTTTAAAAAGATTTCGTTGATGAAATAAAAAATATAATCGTCGTCGTTCTATGAAACGTCCATTCTTAACAAAAATGTAATTTAATTCTTATTTAATTCATTCCAGATCAGCCATATTTGCAAAATATTGTATTGCACAATGGACGACGATGATATATCAATTTTTCATTGATATACTCGTATCTGTGTATGTATTGAAATCTTTTATGATAAAAGTCACAGAAGTTTGTCTTTTATGATTCTTAACAGATTTCATAACAGATTTTGGCATGCTGAATACCAAAAATGCTATTCGTAAAAGATTTTTTCTATGTTCGAACGTTTGACAGTTCATAAAAGTTTTCTTAGCAGATTTTATAACAGATTTTAGCGTGCTGAATACCAAAATTAAAATTCATAAAAGATTTGTTGACAGCTCAAACATTTGTATGGAAATTCATAGCAGAATAACAGAATAGAAGAATAAAAGATCTCGCTGAATAGGCCTAAATAGGGGTATTCATGTAAACGCGGAAAACCCTCGTAAACCTCGTAAACCAGATAATTTTATCTCCGCAGAAACGAGCTGTCAAATTTTGTATGGGAAAAAGTTTCTGCAAATCGCATAAAATTATCTCACAAATTTGCTGCGGAAAGTGCAGAAATAAACCTCGTAAACTAAAGAAGTATGGATTCTGACTTTTAATTTGACATTTCACAAAATATTTCCCACATTTACGCAAGTATTTCTTAGGGGGTGTTCATGAAAACATGCTGCGGAAAGTTATATCTTTCTACAAAGCGGAAAATTATCTCGTTACATGAATACCCTTAATATGTTAATTATTTACCGGTGTGATTTCTGTAATATATCTGCTCTTTTTTCGTGCCTTCTCTTCATTATTTAAAAAATGCTCGAGACAAATAAATACCCACGTGCAGGGTTCGGACTTAGGTTTTAAATTTTCGAAGTAAATACGGAAAAAAACTGAAGTAGATCCAAAATTTTAGAAGTAGTTTTAGGAAATTAAATTACATAAACATAACACTTATAAGTAAATTCTGATTTCTGACTTGTAAAAATATTGTAATTAAATAAAACTATTTTAAAGTAAATTTTCATAAACAAACTTTTATTTTTGTATTTATTTTATCAATTCAAAAGGTAGTTCATAAATATTTTTACGTTTTTCTGTAAGTGATCTCGAAACAAATTTTCCACGGTGCATACGTTTAAATGATTCATAAACTTGTTTTTTATGTAATATAGAGTGATCAGCGCTGGCCTTAAATATGTTGGTTAAAAATTTAAAAGAGAAGTAGATTATAAAAAAGAGAAGTAGGGAAGTAGATTAATTTCTTTTCTCAAAAATCGAAGTAAATCTACTTCGATCGAAGTAAAGTCCGAACCCTGCCCACGTGTGAAAATGTTCTATCGATAGTTTTTTCGATAACATAAAGACTTATTTTTTTTATTTCATGTTTCGAAATTGGTCAGCCTGTTTAGAAATTTGACAGCAGCAAAAAACGCACTGTAATCTCCACAAAACGCCGAATTGCATTTAATAATTTTTTTAATTGTTAAAATAAATATATTTCTAACAATAAAAGGTAAGTTTTTTCATAATAAATCAAATTATCAATATTTTATTCATAGTTTTTATCAAACAGAATTCTTTAAAGGCGAAGGTAACTTCATAAAACAAAGTTTGAAAAACCTCTTATTAGTCAGTCACAAATTTGCCACAAAGAAGACAAAAATCCAAAATGACGGGTGAAGTAGCAAAAGCCGAGCAACCAAAGCCCTCTGCGGCTCCAACCGAAGAAAAGAAAGACAACGACGAAAAAGAACAACAAGAACTCTCCGATGAAGATCAGCAACTTCAAGAAGAGCTAGAAATGTTAGTAACACGTTTGCAGGAGCCTGATAAGTCGCTGTATCTACCCGCACTAGAGGTGATGGGTAAATTAATTCGTGCCTCTACAACCAGCATGACTTCGGTACCGAAACCACTGAAATTTATGCGTCCGCATTACGAGACGATGAAGAACATATACAAAGAGATGCCCGAGCAGAAATCCCGAATGGTGTGCGCCGACATCATCTCCGTCCTCGCCATGACCATGGGGAGTGGAAAGGACTGCCTGGCGTACCGATTCTTGTGTGATCCGGAGCAGAAAATCGGTGAATGGGGCCATGAGTATGTGCGTCACTTGTCCGGCGAAATCGCCGCTCATTACTTGGAGACTACAGGTGAGTTCCAAACTCAGCTGATTGAGCTGGTGAAGCAAATCGTTCCCTACAACATGGAACACAATGCCGAAGCAGATGCTTGTGATCTGTTGATTGAAATTGAACATTTGCACTTGTTGTTGGACTACGTCGATGAGGGTGCTTACCCAAGAGTTTGCTTATACCTGCAGAGCTGTTATCCCTATGTTCCGGAACCAGATAACTTGGTAATCCTTCAGACGGCCTTGAACTTGTCACGTAAGTTTAACCAGTACACTCAGGCGATGCGTTTGGCATTGATGCTCAACGATATGGACATTATTGCTGAGATTTTCAAGGAACAGAAGGACACTTCTGTGCAAAAGCAGCTCGCATTCATGTTGGCCCGTCAGCAGGTGTGCCTTGAGTTGGACGAATCGGTTCCTGAATACGATGATCTAATGGAAATCATGTCGAATGCCAATTTGAACAAAAACTTCTTGAACTTGGCTCGCGAACTAGATATCATGGAACCAAAAACACCAGAGGACATCTATAAGTCCCATTTGGATAATGCTAGGACTCGGTTCCCATCCATTCAGGTGGACTCTGCCAAGCAAAACTTGGCTGCAAGTTTTGTCAATGGTTTCGTCAACGCTGGATTTGGAGTGGATAAGCTTTTGAGCGAGGATGGCAACAAATGGCTATATAAGAACAAGGAACACGGTATGTTGAGTGCAACTGCTTCGTTGGGGCTCATTCTGCTGTGGGATGTCGATGGCGGATTGGCCATGATCGACAAATACTTGTATTCCACAGACGACTACATAAAGTCGGGGGCTTTGTTAGCTTGCGGTATCGTCAATTGTGGTATTCGTAACGAAGTTGATCCGGCGCATGCATTGCTCTCTGATTACATTGAGAACAACAACACTTCCATGAGAATCGGAGCAATTTTAGGGTTGGGTATTGCTTATGCTGGATCTAATCGGTCCATTGTCATCGATACATTGAAGACAGTATTTAATTCTGACCGCAAGAATGCTGCAAACATCGAAGTTCTTGGCATAACCGCCCTTAGCATGGGTTTGATTAGTGTTGGGTCCTGCAATGCTGAAGTTACTGAGATCCTCTTGCAGACCATCATGGGTCTGAGCAAGACCGACCTACGTGACACCTATACCAGATTTTTGATGTTAGGCTTGGGATTGCTTTATTTGGGAAGACAGAAAGCCACCGAAGCTGTTATGAGCACTCTGGAAGTTCTCGATGAGCCGTACAAATCAATGGCCACTACAATGGTAGACATTTGCGCATACGCTGGAACTGGAAATGTGCTCAAGATCCAAACGTTGCTGCACATTTGCTCGGATCATTATGAAACGTCGAGTTCTGAAAGCAGTGATGACAAGCAAAAGAAGAACAAGGAGAAGGACAAGGCTGAGAAGGAGAAGGAACGAGAGAAGGATTTGTCTGGTACTCAATCAATTGCGGTTCTAGGAATCGCCTTGATTGCTATGGGAGAAGATATTGGAGCTGAAATGGCATTCAGATCATTTGGAAATTTACTTCGTTACTGCGAGCCATGTATACGTCGAGCTGTTCCATTGGCATTGGGATTGATATCTGCTTCCAATCCCAAGTTGAACATCTTAGATACTCTGAGCAAGTTTTCCCACGACAGCGATGCCGAAGTGGCTCACAACGCTATCTTTGCAATGGGGCTATCCGGAGCTGGAACCAATAATGCACGTCTTGCGTCGATGCTGCGTCAACTGGCCCAATACCACCAAAAGGATCCTAGCAATCTGTTTATGGTTCGCATTGCACAGAGCTTGACTCATTTGGGCAAGGGTACACTTACACTCAGCCCATACCATAGTGATCGTCAGCTGATGAATCCAATGGCAGTAGCTGGTCTAATGGCTACATTGGTTTCGTTTTTGGATGTGAAGAATCTAATCTTAGGTCGTTCTCATTACCTATTGTATTCTCTGGTCCCAGCAATGCAGGCCCGCATGCTTATCACATTCGATGAAGAACTAAATCAACTACAGGTGCCGGTTAGAGTTGGTATGGCTATTGATGTTGTCGGACAAGCAGGTAAACCCAAAACTATAACCGGATTCCAGACACACACAACACCCGTATTATTGGCTATGGGTGAGCGAGCAGAATTGGCAACAGATGAGTACATAACCTTAACACCAGTGATGGAAGGATTTGTCATTTTAAAGAAGAATCCCAATTATGTGAAATAATTTCGTCTGGCGTTTAAAAAACTGAAAACATAAATTAGATGTCTAATGTACTAATTGTTTCCGTTTTATTTCTTAGCTATAACTGATTATTTTCTATTGAACCATATGATAACAATAAAATTCGAAGTGTGTTGATTAAACAATCGAAATAATAAAAAAATGTAAATTATGTTTTTTTTTTGATTACTTTTCAAGTAATTTCTCTTTCTCTTGAGAGAAACACAGCATTATGGAAGAATTGTGGTTGTAAAACAATATAACATTTGAATGAGACGATTTTTTAATGGTAGCATTCAATTGTTGAATTGCTCGAATATGTTTTCAACCGAAAAATAGGATTTTTGAAAACAGCTTAGCAAGAAATTAAAAAATTACAAATTCTTCATTTATTTTTTGTTTTCAAAATAAAAAGGAATAGATTATATGTAAATACATTAGGTTGTTTTAAGTTAATAAATAATCAGAAAAGTGTAGAGTGGAGAGAACACTGAACTTTTAGTTCCTAGTCATTTTGCTAGCATTTTCGTAAAACGGCAGAAACGAGAACAAATCACTACTACGGAAGTTTTCTAGAGGAATAAAACTATTGGGATAGAATCCAGAACAGAGCGTTAAAACTGATAGGAAACAGAGCTATGATGGAATCAATTCCATCTCTTCAACACCGTCGGAATGCTTCAATATTTCCTTGTTTTATCATTTCTTTGTTTAACATTATAACAATAAACCCTTGAGCGCGTGTGGATTATAAAAAAAAAACGGAAACTTGTTGCGAGTCCAGAAGAAAACTATTACAAAATCCATCGTATTGAAAAATCTCACAAAATGGGGTTACGAACGGATTTGGTCGTATCTTTTTTCGGGATTCATAAAAGCTTCTGATTACGATGAAATTCGTGATAGGGCTGAATAAGTTATCTAGGTAAAAATCTTTTCGCTATTTCTTGTCGCCTATTTTGAATTAAACATATTTAAATTTGACAATTTTTGTGTTTTGCGATCTCATTTCGATTTATTATTTTCATATAATATAATTTTGCATTTTTTATTTCAAAATTTCCATCATTTCAATCTTTAAAATTGCTTGCATTGCAAAATAATCACAAAAGAAATTTATCTTTTCGATAGAAACAGAAAACACGTTCTCAAGATATACTCCAAAACAGACGGATATTTAGAAGATTTCCCATTTTGAACAATATCGCATTACTCACCAAACTAGTCTAAAATCGGGTTTATCTTTATTACAATTACTTATTTTTAACTTCCCATAGGGAGTTATTGTAATCGGTCCGATTTGTCAAATTGGAATTTTTGACATTTCTCGACGTTTCAAGGTCCCTAGAGGCTATATCAATCATTTTTAGAGAGATGTCTGTGTGTGTGTGTGTACGTACGTTCGTACGTTCGTACGTGCGTACGTTCGTACGTCCGTACGTTCTCGTACCATTTTTCGTCGTCGATATCTCAAGAACGAGTAAAGATATCGACTTCAAATAAATTTTGTTTAATAGATAATAACTTCGAAAGAGGCTGAAAGGGCGTTTATTAAAATTCAGTGAGTAGTTTTTTCACTATAACGGTTTAAAAAAAAAGTAAAAATTTTGGTTAGTTTCAAATATCTCACGAAAACATAATGCTATTGATTTTAAATAAAATTTAATGTACTCACTATAAAGTCATACAGATTTGGTATGAATTTGGAAAAAAATGAACATACCGTTATTTTTTTAAATAAAAAAAACTGAAAAAAAAATTTCATAACCCAGATATTCTAAGAACGGAAAACAATTTGAAACTCAAAATAATTTTATTTTACGAAAAATAATGTGTTTGACAACTGGTGAAAATTTCAAAAAAAATCAGTTTATAGTTTTTTTACAAAAAATAAAAAACTATATAAAATTCTATTGAAAATTGGTAAAATTTGTTTTTCGACTCAAATTTCTCAAGAACTTGTAGTGACATTGGCTTCTAATTTAGTTTATTTTATACATAATATAATTTTGTACAATTGGTAAAATTTTGACAAATATTGAATTAATAGTTTTTTTTAATAAAAAAACTATTAAAAATTCTAGTGAAAACTAGTTAAAATTGTATTTCAAGTCGAATTTCTTGGGAATGAACACCGATAGTGCCTTCTAAAGTATGTTGTTTTATACATCGATACCTTCCCGTAAGAATATATACTAAGCGACATTTCTAAAATTCTTCAGGAAACGAAAAAAACGAAGAAAGTTCTAGTTGAATCATAGTGTGCTAAGAGACAATTTTGGTTAAACTAAGTGACATCTAACAAAATGTTTTGTTTTTATTAATTTTTTATTAATGTCGCTTAGCATAATTTTTTTGGAGGATAATACAAATTTCAGGGGGCAACTAGTTTCCTTTTCATGCATAATAGGTTGGCGAAACCCAGGCCAAAACGTGGCCCTTAACATATAGTAATATAGTATGTTTCCTCATCAAAAAGTCATTTTCGAAAAAAGTGTCGCTTAGTACATTCTTACGGGAAGGTATCGACATAATACAATTATTAACATATGGTTAAATTTTGACAAGTATCAAATTAACAGTTTTAACAAAAATATAAAAAAATCTACTAAAAAGCGGTAATATTTGTTTTTCGACTAGAATATCTTGAGAACGAGCAATGATATTGACTTTGCCATTATTTAATTTTATACATAATACAATTTCTAACAAATGGTTTATATTTGACATATATCTAGTTTTAGAGCGGATATATTTTGTAAGAACCCTTCCATCAATAGCCAAACCATATCTTTTATATTTGAATATTTCGTTTTTAAATTTTTTTCAATTAAAATGTTTGGAACCGAAATAATAAAGTAATTTCTATAAGATAATACATAGATAATTTTATAATTGTACTATCAACTTAGTTTTTAGAAGAATGTATGTACTGTACATACGTATATGAATAAGGTTGTTCAGTTGTACCCAAGTCCCACATATTCAAATTCCATTAATAGCTATGGTAAAATAATGTTTGTTTGAATTTTACAGCTAAAGTTTGTTTCGCTGAAAATTTGGTTATTTGAAAAAACTAAATATAAAGTTTTCAAGACCACAAATGGGAAGTTATCAGTGTGGGTTGCACCCAGCCTCTTTTTTTTTTTTCAAGTCAAAGATATAAATAAAATTTGGTGGCGCTACAACTCGTGGAGGGAATGTAGACTTACAACACTGAACCATTTTTGTGTGCGTGTTGTTGGTAGAGTTGAAGTGTTTTGTAATAATAATTTTGTTTTCCCGAATTATCTACTAAAACTTGCGTGAAAAAAAAAATTGATTCTAAAAATTAAAATAATTCTCATCCATTCCTGGGGACGTGTCACTTCTACGCATGAGGCAGAACTCCTGAAAAAATCGTTTTTTTTAAGGTGACAACGGCTTTAAATCGAAAATTGCGAACTTAGAATTGTCCAACCAATTTTATTTAAATGACACATAGACAAATAGAATGATAGGAGAAAGCGTTTATTGATACGGTAGATTGTTATCAGTGGATTGTTAATTTTACAAGAACCACTACGCCCACTTTTCAATTGACGCTCCCACTTATTCTTCTTTTTAATCACAGCACTAAGTTCTCTCTATATTCGCCTGAGGACTCATAGTAGCACCTACATTTTGAGGTACCTACCTACCTCAATTTGATCTAAACACAGATTTGAGTTTCTCTATGAATAGTACAGACTCATTGCCAATATTACAGTGACCAAAAAAGCCGAAGGAAAGATTTCAAATCGATTCCACTCAATTTATTAATTAAAAATTGTTCAATAAATCATCTTAAAACAGTTTTAGCAAGGTTTTAAAAGAACAAATTTATTCTTAAGATCTGCTATTCATTTAACTGTTTGTATTTAAAATAACATAAAATTCAATTTTGTTTAAATTAATATAAAGAAGAATATTTTTTAATTTTATTGTATGTAGCTATCTTTTCTTTCGAAAATTCCAAGATTTTCAATACCACATTCATCCATTTTAATCAGAGATCAAAAGTAAATCGCAACCTTTTGAAAGGTCTCTTAAATTACTCTCACTTGTTGAGATTTACGAAAATGATCACTTAATAACCAGTTGACTTAAATTTTTTTTTTTTCGGTTTCTCAGAGAGAAACTTTTATTTTGATTTTTTTTAGGTTTTTGTTAACCGGTGATCACTTATTGCTGAGAGAAAAAAATAAAAATAAATAAATAAATAAATAAAGAATAAAAATAAATTCTTCTCTAAGTTTTATACTTAGTGAAAGAAGATACAATTTAAATTCAAAAACTTTTGGGAGTTTACTTTTAGTTAGGCTTAATACTTAAGAATTAACTGATTAGTGAAAGTGCCGAAACAAAATTTCAAGAATGGAAATAACACAAGTTTACTATCAAGTGTTAAAGGTTTTATTTTGTGTTTTACTTGCAACATAAAGAAAATAATATAATTTATCATTTTAACCATTTTTTATTTATTTTCTACGGAAAAGGTTTAAGGTTAACCATTTCCATTTATTTTTAGTTAAATAAGTCAACAGATAAGAGATATTTGTGAACATAAATGATAAATCTCACCCAAAGACCTAAAAAATTTATTTTTAAAAATAAATCACAGACCAAGATCAAAATGAAATTGGCGAATTAAATAAATCTCAGTGAGAAACCGATTGGAAATAAAGGTCAACGGTTATTTTGGATCTCTGATTTTAATATCATATAAGTTTTCATTTTGAGAATTTTCTGAAAATACCCCTAAGTCCGATTCACATTTTTTTAGTTTCTTGCTTAGAATCTCGTTTTAAGCTAATTATTTCTCTCTGAGCGCTTCACGGCGATTATTGTGATCATGATCTTCGAGTCGACTGGTTAGTAAGTTGTGCTTCGTGCATCACACACAAGTAGACCTCCAGTCATTCCGGTATCATCGTCAGTTTGCAATAGCGTTTGGAGTATTCAAAACGTCTAAAATAATTATACAGGGCTATTCTCTTCGTGCTAGTGACTGATACTGATTCAGTGTTAGATATTATTCTTGTTTTTGTGCGCCCCTCTTCCTTTGTAATGTGTTAAGTGTTAGAAATTCACCAACATATTTTTCTTATTGATGTTTTATAATTATAGAATTGATTCTGCAGATTTATTTTTATTTTTGGCGAAACATACATAGTTTTTCGGAAAATACTGATTTTCTTTAATTGAATTGCGTAGCGCTCTCAAGAATTACTATAGAAAGTGTAACAATCCATACAAATAATTCGATAATCTGCCGTCCGTCGATCAGAAAATACATTTTGTGTGATTTCATAATCAGATAAAACCAACTTTGAAATGATGTGGAAGCAGGGTAAGAGATAAAATGACTGTGTGTGAACACTAGTT
This sequence comes from Philhelius festivus, assembly GCA_963931855.1. Classification (NCBI taxonomy): domain Eukaryota; kingdom Metazoa; phylum Arthropoda; class Insecta; order Diptera; family Syrphidae; genus Philhelius; species Philhelius festivus. Next base: position 94,647,710 of record OZ007557.1, read on the forward strand.
TTAAGCTTTATTTTAATTAATGGTCATCGGTTTTAAAGGAGAATTTTATATTTTGACTAACTGTAAGAAACTACCTGCATTTAAATATAATATTATGACCTTTGCAGATATTTTAGTGTGTTTTTTTTAAGGGTACGGAAATCTATAAATGCGAAATAAATATGATTTAAGGCGGGACTTTGAAGATTTGTTGTAGCTACAACAGCGGCGGCGTGTAAGAAAACGAGTATTTTTGCCAGTGAATTATGAGGTTCACCTTGACGCCTGGGTTCAGATTTTTTTTTGTAAACACATAATCGTTTATGATTGGATATAGTACAGTCAAACTAGGTTTTGACATAACAAATATTTTAAAGAGACTGGACTTTGCATTTCATTGCATCTTTTATCTCTTAAATCGATTTATTTTTCAATTGGGATAATAAATGTTCAACTTGAAATTTTGAACATTTTTTGAAATTACGAGTAATGCCCTCAATGAGTCAGAAATATAGATATCCTCAAAGTTCTCAAAAGTACAATTTTCATTTTCAATGTACATACATAATGTAAGCAAGCTAGAACTAGAGATTTTGATTAAACTTCACACTATGATAATAAAGAACACGATTTCCGGCTGTCTGCATGGCTACATAGGTCTGTATTCTGTAAGTCTGGAAGTCAGTATGCCTATTTTACTGTATGTCTTTATATTTGTACCTCAAACTACAGACAAACCACTGAAGCGATTTTTGTCAAACTTCCTACTTAAGGGTATTAGGTAATTCATTAGAGGGCCAATTGAAATACTAACGGTAGAAAAGTTTTTATAGTTTCGACATATAATAATGTCACTATAGATTTCAATAAAAAGTTATATTGAATTTGAAATCGTATAGTGCAAACGCAAATTTTCCAAAAAATATATTTCGGATATTTGAAACAAACCAGTTTATTTTTTAAATTCAGTAATTCGAAAACGGCCAGATGTGCGAAAAAAGTGTTCATCTTAAAATTTTGAAAATTCTTCCACTCTCTGTAGTTAGTAACGAAAAAGGTTAAGTTTTTAAAAATCAAATTTTGTTCAACCGATAAGTTTAATCATTGACCTCTTTGGACATTAACTGTATAGAGAGTTGGACCAGAGAATTATTTCAAGAAATATTTTATTCTCGCACGCCGAAAGGAATTAAAATTAATCGATTTGAAAATGGGGCAAAATAAGGGAAGAGCTGCGAGAAGATACATGACAAGTCAAATTTTGTCATATTGTTTAAACTTTAGGGAGTAATAAAGTGTCGAGGAACTATCTTTGAGTACTTTGCGAACAGCTAGAAATGTGTATGCTGAAGTCAATTAAATATTTGTTATACAAATTGACAACACAAAAATCAGTAAACATACAATTTCCAAAATTTTATGTTCCAAGGACTGACATTTTTAGTTACATAGTTATGAATGAGTTTTCTTTTAAATAAACAATTAAGAATACTAAAGCAATCTAATGGGGTTTTCCGTTGGCAAAAGCAAAAATTCCAATTTCAATCAAAAATTGATTTTTTTTTCTCAGCGAATGGAATGCGAGTTCAAATTGATTTTGTTTTGTGCTTGTTTTAGTATTATTTTCCTTGTGTTTCATTATCTTAAAAATAAAAACTTTACCCCTAACTTACTTTCAGTAGATAAATATGAGCTTGTTGAATTAACCGAATTATATTAAACTGCTTTCATTAATGCACTACATATAATTAAATCGCAAAATAAATCAATTTGTTTTGCCCAATGGAATGCAAAAATTACCAAAATCGGCATTTTGAAAGAAATAGAAAATAAATTGATTTATTTTGCCAATGGAAAACAACATAAGTTTAAAAAATGCTCACTGTTTTTTCGATAACCATAACACGAAATGTCTTCAAAGCTGCAAATAATTTCTGCGGATCCAATGATTTTTTTAAAAATTATACATATTTGGTTTTCTTGATGCGCTCATTTCAAATACTTGTTCGTAATGTTTGGTTTGACTAATGCCTCGATTTTTTTTACCTAATTGGTAGCAAATTGTTGAGGCTTGGAACTCCTCGCAGGCAATTTATTAAAATAATACAATGCAGCTCAAAAATAAATAGAGATTTGTCTGGGAAATCTAAATAATTGTTTTTGAATACCAAATGGGGAAAATAATTTTTGAAAAAGTTTAACCATCATCTGTTATAAGAAACTATTCTAAAAATATGTATTTTAAATACTGATTTCAAAATTGTATAATTTTTGCTTGGGATATATGTATATATGTACATACATTTATGTAGGTACTATAGGGCAAGTTGTTGATATTACGATGATAGAGAGCATGAAAAAAATGGGTCCCGCAATTCCGTCTGCAGCCTAAACCACTGAAGTGATTTTCTTTAAACTTGGTATTTAAGGTTCCGTAGAGGAGAAATTAATATTTTTTGTAGCACCAAAACTAACGGTACGTGCGGCACAGCCGTTATATAAAATCTTATTTATCTCGACGTGACTAGCTACGAGTATAACGATTTTGATAAGAAAATAATTAGGTGTGCTATTATAGGCATGGACTAGTTTTCAATCAAACAAAATTTTAACACAGGTGCTCCTTGTATTTGAAATAATAATATACATACATACATATATACATATACATATATGTATATGTATATAAAAATTTTCGAAAAAAAATATTTTTTTTTGAAAAATCGAAATCTTGAAGACGAGTGAACTATAAGTTTTCCTAAAATGTATACTATTAAATACTTAGTTTTGAAATCCTGAATTTTTTCTAGAAAAATTTTAGTTGTAAACTTCAAATAATAAGTTTACAGATTAATAAAATTTATTAATTAATTTTAAAGTTTGTTTTATTGTAATAAATAATCAAAATTAAGTATAAGATAAAAAGATCGTATAAAAGAATAGAACTCATCTCAAACTCGTGGCCGCCATCTACAAGATTTCGATTACTAATTAATTGTTGTCGTCTCTGTCATTTGTTATCTGTGTATCTCTGTTGGTATTTATTCTCTACAGTAGCAGTTACAGTGGCGTAGTTAACATAATGAAATTTGTTTTACACATAAGAAATTAATTTAATAATAAACTTTTTTTTTTTAAAAGTACATTAGATATTTTTTAAAGTTTCTTTTTTTTTTATATATTTTAAAGCAAATGCTCAAACTGTTTTTCACCACCTCTGATACAGGATCCTAGGATCTACAATTAAATAATCGTCTTAATAGTCTTGTAAAGTTTTACTGGCATATTCTTGGTTGCTCCTCAATAAAAAGTAAAAATAATCAAGCGGCTTTAGGTTCTATTGGTCACAGGCACTCTATACATCTTTTTTTGCACCCGGTATTCAGATATGCTCTCACAATCACAGCATGGTGTGCATAGTTTTTCAACGAATGGGATACGATTACTCAGTTGCTCAGACACGTCCTCCATCAAGGTTAGGAGGTCATAACCTTAAGCCGTTAAGTTATCCGGCAACTCAAAGGGACTACCTATTAATATTTGTCCATTCAGAATTCCAGTGCAATAGCATTGACATAACTCAATTCTGATTCATTATCTCTTGGCTGGCGGGTTTGCACCTGCGTTAAATGGATTAAATTTTTATTTTATCAGGAATTTCCGATACCGAAAAGGATCTCGATCAATTTCATGAATCATTTAGTATATCTTGAATATCATCTCATTTTAAAAATTGTTTTCTTCCTTATTTTTCATTGAAAAACATTTTTTCATATTTTCTAAATTTGGTAAAAAAACTAAACTTAAGATACTTTTATTAATTCACGAGGAAAATAAATAAATGTATGGTCATAGGGCCAAACAATAAACATTCTAAAATGAACTGTCCACAAATCAATTGTAAATTTATGATATCAGGTATTCATGAAACAGTTGAGGCAATCAAAGAACACTTTTAAATTCGATATATCATCAGAACAACTTATTGCATACATTGATTGCATAAAAATCTGTATGAAACATAATTGTTTTCAATTCCGCAATTTATTCTACACCAACAAATTTCAATGCAGTATTGGAAATGGTTTGTCATCTTATGTAGCTGAAGCTTTTATGTGCAAATTTGAAACTGACTTAGATTAAATAGGCAAACTACGAGTACCACGCATTTGGTATAGATAGATATGTGGATGATACTTTTGCCGTAGTGAAAAGGTCAGAAACTAAACAAGTACTTGAGACTATCAACAACGGAACAACCGATTTCCCAGCATTCAATTCACTTATGAGAAAGAAGATGACGTAAATCACACTTTGCCTTTTCTTGAATCAGAAATAAAACGAAATAATGTGAAGATTGAATTTGGTGTCTATAGGAAATCAACATACATACATAACTATAGATTCCAAATAAACATCTAGCCAAATACTTGCTGCTTTTCATTCAATGGTGTATAGATTGTGCCGTCTACATCTATCGATTGAAAATTATATGAAGGAGTACCAACAAATATTTATTACACATACATAGATAATGTAATGTATGACAAATCTATCATTAAACATTTGGTTAAAAAACATTCAGTAAAGCTAAAACGGAAAAAAATGAGTACACTTTTTGAAGAAAACATATGCATACATAAACACCGTGTCACCTTGCCTTTCGCCCCTGATGTCACTGACAAACTTTTACATGTCTGACGAAGCTGAGATGAACATAATGCAGTTCAAACAAACAACAACAAACTTAAATTCCTTTTGGGCTCAACCAAAGACCATACACCACCTATACTCTGTCCAACAAAAATTGTCAGTACAGGCCTTATGGGAGAGCTTTTTCTAAAGCAGTGACGCCTGATGCACCCTCATTACAATGCGTTAGGAAAAATGCCACTAAAAAAAGAGCAAGCCACTGACTTTTCTTAAGGAATTGTTGTTGTAATTCTTTGCAAAAAGTTGTACACCCCAACACGACCGTCGTATCCCACTGCTGATGAGATATCTACTGTCAAGAGTGTCAACTGTCAAGTGTCACTCAATACAATACGATCGTGCGCTCTTTATCTACATCAAAACAGAGTTACCATTATCATTCTCAATTGCAAGCAAGGAGCTTTTTCAGTAGTTTTTATTAAGGAGCTTTTGGGATTTGAAGCTTTTGAGAACACATTTTAAGAAGATGAGTATGTTGAGTGTTGTCGTATTGCTTTTTAACCTAAAAAAAAACGCGCCTATTATCTTACCGCTTGGCGTTGTGGGAAAATGTAAATTGAATATTGTTTTCAGTCGTTTTGAATCGGCAGACGGTAGCCCCACGCGTTTTTTACTTTCATTTGCGGCGATTTATAATTTAAACTACGGAATCCCTGTGAGAGCTTTAAAAGGCGATACACTTATGCATGGCAATGCAACCAGAATGAGAGACAAACGTCCTATCTTCCCTGTACTGCCAATTTTTGTTGGACAGAGTATAATCATTGCAGTGGCATTTATGAAATCTCTTGCTCCATAGGTGACAAAAAATATATTGGACAAAAACGAGGAGAGCGACTGAGACAAGATTTAACGAACATCTTAAATCAATTAAAAAGAAAGAGGTAGAAAAAGCAATCGCAACCCACATTTACGATCCAAATAATGAAGATCCACACACCATTACATCATTTGACAATAATTTTAAACTAATTAAAAAAGTAAACAAACCTCACAAACTGGACGCATACGAATCAATACATATTCACTTGAACGAGAATTAAATGAATTTAGAACCTGGAACAATTGATTCTCTTTTGTTCAATCAAGAAATAAGAGCAATATTTAAGCCGTTTTATTTTTAATTCTTTGTACCACCTAATCTTTTTGTACATAGTCTCTTTATTTTTTGTGTTTAACAGTCGCCCGCTGATGATGGTTCCGCAGCCGAGAACCGAAATGCATTCGTGTTAAATAAAATTTAAAAGTTACGATTTTTGCGGTCAATAAGATTTTTTTTTATAACTTTCAACTAATTAATCCGACCACAAACCTGGCTAGTATTTACGATTAAATTATGAATTTAAATTAAAGGCATTATGTCGTTCGGGATGGATAAATAGATTTATTAACTAATGCCAGGAAATAGACTGTGAATTTTCACCTGGTAAGCCTAATGTAAACAATTGGGGCAGATGTCACCAAAACAACATGGCAAAATCCTTACATAGGAGTAGTTAACATAACCTGACAGACATCTTTTTAATAACTTTAATCTAGTATCCTAATTAACTTTGAAAACCAGCATAATTTTTTGTTCTATACCTATTTTTGTATTTCAAACAAAATAATAATATCTGCATAAGCAAAATAAAATTAAACACAAAAACTTGGTGGTAGCGCACTCAAGTCGAATTACATACATTCAATTTATTTTTCATTGACGGGATTTGTTTCTTTACATTTTCCCGTCCTGGTTATTTAAACACTTTAGTAGTTTCCCTCTTTTGCTAAATTTATTCAAATGCATGTTTAAACACATATTTAAAAATAATTTACAAAGGTAAAAATCATCTCAAAGCGACCAATGTCTGTCTGTATAAGCAAACCGGTCTCCCGATCTTGTCTTGCAGGGATTGAAATTCAATGATTCGCAGTAAATATCACAATTAGTTAAATGCGTCAGAAGAGAAACCCAACTTGCAATTAACACAAACTGAAAAAAAATATATATATGTACATATATTGAATCATCATCGTTAATTAAATGTTGTTTATGAAAGTATTTTTTGAACTTAACGTTATTAAATGCGAGCTATAAGAAGTTTTACGAGTGTAGAAAGTTTTCACATGAATTGAATTGGTTTTTGTCATTGAAAAAATAAAATACCTTCATAAACAAAACATTAACTATTATTTGTATTTAGAATGTTATTCATTTGTAAGGTTTTTCATTTATGATATGGGTTCGTATTATAATAATGAATTACGGTAATTTCTAACAATTTATTCAAAAAAGTGGGAAAGACCACAAATGAATGACGCAAACAACTCTTGTGTGACGTTTTGATATTTACCAAATTATTCGGTGCGCTGAATGGTAAAACATGTTTCTTATTCATGCCGCTCGATTACATTTAATTTCAAGTTTATTTTCGTTTGGTAAACTAAGCTGGTTCACTGAACTGTATTTAACAATATTATAATAACATTATAAGGACGATATAACTATAGAGCGCAGGTAAAGTAAAAAAAGCTCATAAGTCTATTTACCAAGCTTTTACACTTGCGAGTGATCACAATTCACCATCACTCTTAAGTTATGAGAGTGCACTTCTGAAAACTTTGTAAGAAAACTTTCGAAATAACTGGGTTTATAACATAGAAAATATTTGAGTTATTAGACTCATAAGCTTAAGCTAAGTGTACACGATTGGTAGATCTTACAATATTGTAAGATCTTACAATGTCTGACAATTATCTACCAATGAGCTGACAAATAAGTTGTGTGTGTACACGGTTGGTACAAAATCTACCAATCTCTTACAATTAATTGTCAGAAGTTGGCTGACAATTCATTTTCAGATAGTCAGCTTAATACCTACCAATTAATTGTAAGAGATTGGTAGATTTTCTACCAACCGTGTACACACACAATTAATTGTCAGTTTTTGTTGGTTATGGAAACTGACAATTAAACCTTGGCTGCAAATTTTCTGACAATGAAAAAATTGTATGATGCTAAAAAACGAACATCTTACAATTTCTTCATTGTCAGAAACGTCAGACAACGATAAAAATTGGCAGGCCTGACAATAAATTGTGTGTGTACACGATTATCAAATACCTTACAATTTACCGTCTTACAATTAATTGTCAGATACATTTTCTGACAATTAATTGGAAGATTACACGATTGTCAGCTAGCGTACACACGATTGTCAGGTTTCTTACAATTAATTGTCAGACAATGATCTAACAATTAATTGTCAGACAAATTTTCTGACAATTAATTGTAAGACTACACGATTGTAAGACATTGTAAGCATGTTTTTCACTGACAGATCTGACAATATTGTAAGATCTACCAATCGTGTACACTTAGCTTTACAATTCAGAGCTTGATGTACAAATGTTACATGTATTTCACTCTCACCTAAAAGTCGGCTGCTTTAATAGGAAAACGAAACTTTTTACAAACCGTAACAAAATCGAGATTTAAAGTAAAACAAAAAAAAATCTCATTAAATCAAAGAGGTTTCCAATACTCTTTGGCCCAAAAAGATAAAGATCTAAGGGTGCGTATACTGATAAGATAATAGCGCGTAATTATTGAATTGGATTTTCTTAAGTTTTAACATCAATATTCATCAATTATGACTAAATGTTGTACTAGAATGGCCTGTCTTACCGAAGAGTGGAACAGATCTTCACTAATGCTGGAGAAAGTATGATTATTGCGCTTGATATTTCTAAGGATCGACAATGCGTGCGTTTGGTATTAACGAAACCTGGATCATGTTGTATGTTAACGATAATCGTTGGAATGACCAAAGCTGCTAAATGCTTAAGATTTCTCTTTGGGTGTACAAAATTTTTCACGTCCTTTGATATAGCTACAATTTATAGGGCGTTTATATGTTATGGGCCCCTATTTTTATATGTCCAAAAGTACAACTCACATCTTTGGGCAGGTGCACCCCGAACTTCTCGTCATTTGTTGGAAAGATTCATTTGTTTCCTTGTTTATTCACTTCTTTCACAAGTAATACTCACTCACTTAGTTGCATTCCTCCCCTCAGTTCACCCACGATACCCGTTTCGTTTGGAATGCTCATTAGTTCACCGTCTAGTCTAATTTCGGACATACAATCAAATACAAGGTTCGTTTTTACATCGCATAACTCGACAACAACAAGACCAATGTTCATCGACAAGACACCCCCTTTTCTCTTCCTCCCTAATTTTCCAATCGCTGTGTGCTATGTTTGTGCTCAAAAGTCAAAACTATAAGGGTCTCAATAAACCCTTGAGAGCGTGTGAATTATAAAAAATCTTTGGCCAAAATTGCATTAACTTTCAACTAGGCTAAGTTGCATCTAAAATGCACTAGATAAATAACTATCACATGCTCAGAACTTTAGAACTTTTCCTTTCACTACAGCTTGTGGGGTGAAAGAGAAGAAAACCTTTTATTTAATTAGTCTTCAGTATAATAGTTTACTCTTAGAGAGAGAACGAAAGAGAAAATAAAATTTACTATATTTTTGAATGGGTAGAGTTAGAGAGTGTAATCAGGTCGTGGGAATTTAATTTCTTTTTATTGGCTTTTTAACTGAAAGAGGAGAAAAAGTTATGTATGTATGTGGAATTATATCTTAGGACTTTAGTTGATTGCAATGGATTTTTTTGAGAATATCTCTGATTACTGATGGGGTTTTCTATTAGTACATTCAGTTTTCAATATCAATATTGATTCTTTTTCGGTGAATGGAATACGAATGTTTTTATTTTGTCATTCATGTAATTTTTCTCTAATGGAATGCTTAATGCTTTTTGACAGATCTAAGTAAAAAAAATTGATTTATTTTACGAATGAGATTTTTTTGAAATGTCATTCGGAAAGAAGTCAACATTCCACATATAAATTACGAATATAGTCGTAGCTCTTAGGATCGTTGATTGAAAATTGTGAATATCATCAATGCTTAGCCTACCCCATAATACTAACAGTCTCCGTTGTGGTAACCAGAAGCAAAAGGTAGACCGCCCCGCATTTGTTTTTTACTCTGTCCTATGATTTTGAAAGGAAGAGGATACTATAATTTGGTCAAGTATTTTTTCACAAAGATCAAATACTTTATTTTGTGTAACTTTGAACCGAAGTTGTGATATTTGTATTTGTTAAAACTATAGCACTTTTTTAGGTTGAGGAATCTTGAAGGTTTATTGAAGAAGCCAAATCCAACTTTTATACAAGTTTTGTTTTATAAAACTCCTATTTCTTGTGTTTGTGTATTAAATATTTCTGTTTCATTTAAGAGGAAAATGTTTCTCATACGCCACAGTAACCGTTTTTATATCAAAAATCATTCATTTATTTAGGAGTGGTGCTTTTAGCATGCATTACAACTGTTATTGTGGCTCAAGGATCTACGACATGGCAATCAAGACCTTTGACGACGTCAGCTGCAGACCTGTCTACAAATTCACCTTCGGGCTTTTTAAAAACCATATCAAAAGGAGCTGAAGACTTTTCGTTGGAATTATTCTCAACCGTGTGCCGTGAAGTTGCTGGCATTAAGAAAAATCTTATGATTTCACCATTCACAGTATGGGCATTATTACTGCTTGTTACAGAGGGAGCTGGTGGAGAAACATATAATGAATTGCAGCGGACACTTCGAATTTCCAATAATTCACAACTTCTTCGTGAAGGTTATCGAGCTATCGAAAGGACTCTTAAGTAAGACTTTCAACTTATGTTATTAGATTATACTTATTTGACATTATATTTTTTTTAGGGTTAACACGAGTACTATTGAAGTATCAACAATGCAAACCATTTTCTACGACATGAATCGGCCACTCAAAAGGGATTTCGAGGAAGTGATTGAGCAACAATACCAAGCCAATCTGAAACCAATAAATTTCTTCGACCAAGCAAAAGCTCAGACTGAGATCACTAAGTTTATAGAGATGGCTACAAGGGGTCTGATCAAACCATCATTTCAATCTTCGGATCTGGAAGATGCTCAAATGATTATGATTTCATCGATTTTCTTTAAAGGCCAGTGGAAGGTACATATCTCGCTTAGATTATTTTTAAAGGAGTTTTCTAATTATTCTTTTTTTATTGCAGCTGCCCTTCGATTCAAATTTGACTAAAGTTGAACCATTTTATGATGATGATGGTAATGTTATTGCGAATGTTCAAATGATGACACAAACAGCACCTTTTAACTATGCACCAATCGTTGAAATGCAATCACATATCTTGGAACTTCCATATGGCAAGGAAGATCGTCTTTCCATGTTGATCATTATTCCCAAAAAGGGTATGATTCTAGAACTTTTATATACTTTTTTTTTTTAATTTTGTATTTTAACTGGCTATTTTATTCATAGGTGTACGTCTAAATGATGCTATTGAAAGCCTGCGAAGTGTCGGCTTGGAGAGAGTTTTCAATGAACTTAAGAACAAAGAGGCAATAATGGCTGAATATGATGCAGATGAAGTTGAAGTATTTCTGCCGAAGTTTACGACAGTAACAAGCATTCATTTAAATTCAGTTCTAGATAAGGTTTATTTTATTGTTGGAAATTTGATAAAACATTGTTTTGAACTTATGTTTTATCTTATAGATGGGAATAAGAGACGTTTTTCAACCAAACTATGCTAACTTAACAAGAATATCAGACCAACCACTCTATGTGTCTAGAATAATCCACCAAACTAAGATTGAAGTTAATGAAGAGGGTACAGTTGCTGCTGCGATTACAGTAGGGATGTTTGCTAACAAAGCATCACCACCGAGATTTTATTTAAATAGACCATTTGCGTACCTAATTGTTGAAAAGACAACACGATCCTTACTATTTTGTGGGCAAGTAACTGAACCAAAAACATAAAATAAATAAAAATTATTGATAAAATAAACTAAAATTTGGGAATGCTAATATTATACTGTTATTATGGGACATTATGTTGCTTAAAGACATAGGGGGGTCGAGCAAAGAAAATTTTACTTGAATCCAAACCTAATATAAATGGAGCATTAGAGTAAAACTATGACACTCAAGCGGTGCACACAACACACAAGTCAAAGTCAACCAAAATAACGTGCAAAACTGGAGTGAGGAGATCGAGCACTGGAAACTCTCTTTGGTCGAGGAAATTCGACACAAAAGTAAGTAGTAAGGAAGTATACCTACTTATTTTTCGATTACCTGTAAACTAGATGAAATAAAGAAGCACACTGTTATCGCACTTAAAGCATGATGCACCTTGTTTATAGCACTTTTAAAACGTATGAAAAAAGGCTTTGATCCATACAGTAAGAAATTCACTCTCATCCATGAAATATTGTTCTTCCCTAGGAATTGCACGTAGAGGAAAATCAATTTTTAATCATGGGAAGCAATAGTAATAACACCCAATTCTACTTTTTACCATCGCACATACACATACAGTGCAAAACCATTATGCCAACTTGTTGCAGGCTGCGAATTGTGCTTTGTGTCATTGTCATGTTGAAACCTCCAAATAATTGGCATATCCCAATTCGCATATGAAAGAATTGTATTTTTTAATATGTCTACGTAGTCTTCAGACTTCATCAAACCCTCTACCATAACCGAGCCACCTCTATGATTAACCGTCCCCTAGTATACTTTGGGTCAACTCTCTCATCTTTCGGTCTTTTGTCGTGTTGTCTTCCATCCGATATTGACGGTTCAATTTCGATTCATCAGAAAATAATACTATTTTCCATCTATCTATGTTCCAGTTGAGATGAGCTCGTGCAAAATCCTGTTGATTTTCTTTTGAAGAAATTAACATTTTTTCGCTCATCTTTTGTCGTTGTACTGCGTGGTCTTCCTCCTACATGATAGGATACAACCCCTCCACTCTTGATAGTCCGTCAAACACTTGATTTATGCACGGAGTATTTGACTGAAATTTCTTTTTGGAAAATCCCTTTTTTAAACCATTTTAGATTCTTGATTTAATATCACAAGAATACCTGTTTCCGGCCATTTTTTTACTTGTTTTTTAATCTGTTTTCCTACAGCGTGTAATCTCTAATGAACAAGGCTATTATTATGAAATGCAAGTGCATACAACAAACTGAGCAACAAAAAACATATTGACCGATATAAAATGAACTGAATTAAAATCGCGTTTTTTTAAATTCAGGTTGCGTTTGTTGTTGAGAAAAATATATAAATATATACTCTATATTCTGTTATCCGTCGCTTATGGTGAACAGGTTTATCATAACTAGATTTAAAATTTATTAAAATATTAGTTATTCATTAAAAGTGAAAACCTTGCACTGTATTTAATAATTTATTTAAATTAATGCTTGGGAAAAAAGTTTCATGAATGAATAATTTGTTGGGGTTTAAGTTCACTGCGACCTTTACATATATTTTGCCACTTATAGAGGTATGAGCATACGTATGTGGGATGGCTAATTCTGCAACTCTTCCTCAAGATTTCTTTCTTTGAGATGGAGTGCTGTCATACTTATGTTTTTTATGAAGGAGTACATCACATCTATGTAAATTATAATATGTGGTTCGGTGTTTCTTCATGAGTGTGGCACTGCTCACTCAAGCGAACCTTTTTTTTATTTACACTCATGTCATAGAGGGCAGAGATCAGAATTGAATGGAATGAATTGATTCACGCGAAAATTAGAATAAAACGCAAGAAACTCAGAATTATGAAGAAAAGTGCGAAGATCGATTGAAAATTCCGACATTGGGTCTTGTGAATAAAAAAAAAGTTTAAGCTTTTTTTGGAGGAAGCTAAAGCCAACTAGTCATAGCTTTTACTAGCAGCTAAAGCTAGACAGTACGAGCTTAAGCTTTGTTTTATGTGAATAAAAAAATGATAACGCTAAATAGCTTATGCTGGAAAATTCTAGCTTAAGCTTCGTAATTTAAGGTGTTCGTTTTTTTATTCACATGTTTCGGCTAGTTAGCTTTAGCTAAAACTGGTACATGTATGACCGAAAGGAAGGTTTTTTTGCCTCAATTTGTTATCTGTTCTACAGGGCAACTATTGGTTTCGGCTAAAACATGTTTTTAGCATTTCGTATGCCAGTTTCTGGGTCTATACGTTCACACTCCTATTTTTTGAGATATTCCCTTATGTTTAATTAAGTTAAGCACAAGTTAATACTGAAAATAAGAACTAGTCAAAGCTTTCTAGACAGGTCGAAAAAATCTTGAAATTTTTGTAGCTTTAACTATAATATTCTAGCTTAAGCTATTTTTATTCACACAAATCGAAGCTTAAGCTAGGAAAACAAGCTAAAACTAAATGAATTTAGCTTTGGCTATTTTAAAATAGCTATTACTAGAAAACATCTTTAACTAGCTAGCTTAAGCTTATTTTTATTCACTAAAAATCAAGCTTTTACTTAAAAATCCAAGTTTCAGCTTTAGCTTTCTTTTTATTCACAAGGCCCATTATTGTTCGATATAAAATATTTCTGTATTTTCCTCTGGCACCAAATTTATTATCGTATCCTAATTTCCCCTTCTTTACATTTTTATGCTAAAAGTAATTTATTAAATAAAACACAGCTTTCATCAAAATACGAAACAATCGCAAACATATACATAAGTTCATAAAGGTCTGTTCATTGGAATTGTCCACACTTACAACCTTTGGGTCTTGTGAATAAAAAAAAAGTTAAAGCTTTTTTTGGAGGAAGCTAAAGCCAACTAGTTATAGCTTTTACTAGCAGCTAAAGCTAGACAGTACTAGCTTAAGCTTTGTTTTATGTGAATAAAAAAATGATAACGCTAAATAGCTTATGCTGGAAAATTCTAGCTTAAGCTTCGTAATTTAAGGTGTTCGTTTTTTTATTCACATGTTTCGGCTAGTTAGCTTTAGCTAAAACTGGTACATGTATGACCGAAAGGAAAGTTTTTTTGCCTCAATTTGTTATCTGTTCTACAGGGCAAGTATTGGTTTCGGCTAAAAAATGTTTTTAACATTTCTTATGTCAGTTTCTGGGTCTATGCGTTCACAGTCCTATTTTTGAGATATTCCCTTATGTTTAATTAACAACTCGCACAAGTTAATACTGAAAATAAGAACTAGTCAAAGCTTTCTAGACAGGTCGAAAAATCTTGAAATTTTTGTAGCTTTAACTATAATATTCTAGTTTAAGCTATTTTTATTCACACAAATTGAAGCTTAAGCTAGGAAAACAAGCTAAAACTAAATGAATTTAGCTTTCGCTATTTTAAAATAGCTATTACTAGAAAACATCTTTAACTAGCTAGCTTAAGCTTATTTTTATTCACTAAAAATCAAGCTTTTACTTAAAAATCCAAGTTTCAGCTTTAGCTTTTTTTTTATTCACAAGGCCCTTTGTTTCACATAACTAAGACATAACAATTTCTTCACTAACCTTAAACGGAAGCTCCAAGAATAAAAAGTTTTATTTATATAGTGGTCCAAGTTGATTAAATTTCTCTACATAAAACTCATGTGGACTCTATTTCTTTTTTTTTTTTTTTTTATAATCTACCCGCGCTCAAGGGATTAGATTACCCTTTAAATGTTCAACACTTGTTACTTGCAAAAGGTTCGTACATCTGGTGATAAATAAACAAAACGTTTTTTATTATTATATTTATTTGACTCGAATTCAATATCTAATGGATTTACATTAAATGCATTTATAGCATTTTGCATTATTGCAACTGTATTTGATATTTTCTGAAGTTCAGTGAGTGTTTATAATTTTGTTTTTTTTTTCTTTATTATTATATTTATTATTTTAAAATTCGTAAAAGGATAATTAGTTTCTTTAAAATTTTTTGTTCTGCAACTTTTAATTAAAGTCCAAATAATATTCTTCATTAAGCTTAATTTTCAGCTTAATTGTTACAGGTCTACTAAATTGATTTATATTTGTGTTAGCTTGTTGTTTTAATTTATTTTAAAATTTTGGTACCTTCAGTTTATCCCTCCAATAGATTATAATTGTTCATCGGTGTATGTTGTTTTTTTTTTTTTGTATTAATATTATCAATTGGAAAATAGATTCTTAAATATAAGAATACAATAATAATAATATACGTTCAAGTAATTTTAATCAATAAAATTTCAATTGGTTTTGTGATTTTACATAAATGTATTATGTAGGTTTTTCTTGTATTTAGACATTTTTCAAGTTTAAATTACAATAAAATTATGGAATATATTTGTTTTTGTTTGGGCTTATATATAGAATAATATGTATTATAATAAATCCATTTAGGTTCAATAATATATAGCTACTGTACTATGTCCATGTTTTGAGAATAGAGAAACAATTTAATTATATTATATTCTTAACATATAAATAAAAACATATCAACAAATAACGAACAAATAGATATATTGAAAAATAAAAAAAAATTTTTATACGGAGGTTCCTATAATAGCAACTTTATTTTCATCTCAAAGCCATCGATCATAATCAAATCCCTATATCTTAAGTAAAAAAAAAAAAGACTGAAGCACACTACTTGCAAATTAAAAATTTTACACGCATCTTTATTATTTAAACCATGACAAGTAATTAAAAAATCGAATATTATATTTTTAAAATATTTTTTTTTGTTTTTATTTTGAATTTTGATTTAAAGTTTTTTGTTTTTTTTTTTTTGAAACGTTGCATCAATCAATCCTTAAACTGCCTTCGCATGTTTTATTTCATTTATCTTTTTAACTCTTTTTATAGGTAGGTTGTGTTTATATATATAAAAAAAAACAAGATTGTTTAAACATTTTAATTATTAAAAATTAGTTCAGAATTAAAGAAAACAGTTTTCATATAATGTTGGTTATATGTGTAGTGTTTTGTTTTGGTTTATTATTAATTTAGTATTTGCATTAATCTTATTTACGAGGAGAGAGATGAAGGATAAAACAAAAATGAGAATTTATCGCAGATCGGGATCATCGTTGGCAGCTTTCTTGATTCTTAACAAAATAGTTGTATACCATTGATCGAGCCTTGAAATACTATCGTAGTCCTTGACGGCATCAGTAAATCCTTCGATATTTTGCTCTTCCAAGTGCTCACACAGAGTCTAGAAAATAAATTGAATATAAATATATTAGACTACAAAAAGGTACATAAAAGTTCATCAAGAAGTAATTAAGATGCATTTTTTTTTAATTTATAGAAAGTGTGAAACGTTTGAGTTGTATTTACATACATATTTTTAAAAACATTTTTACCAAAAGCAGTTATTAACGGTATCGTTATTTTTTTATTATTTAGATTAAAAGATTTTTGAAAATATGTATATGAAATGTCTTGAAAACGTGTAACTGCAACTGCATGGGAGATTTTTATTTGTGTTTTTGAAACAAGCGACTTGAATATTATTTTTAATATTTGTGTTTGAATAATACGTCTTAAAATTGCTATGGAGTTTATGTTTTTAAATTTTATAAATAATTAAAGTTTGTTTTAGAACCAAGAACCTTTAAATATAAAATGCACTTATTGTATGGATGTATCTATTTTCACTGCAGAAACTTTTGAAATTCTTAACGACATTCAAGAGGCTATAAAAATCGGCAAAAAACAAGTAATCTGTACAGATTACAGATTCTTCTATCAAAGCCATTGCAAATACAAATAACCACACTAACCTCATCAACAGCATCCGATCTCTATTAATCAACTCAAATCATCACATAAAACTGATGTGGACTTTTAGCTACATTAGCATTCGAGGGAATGAGATGCCAGCCTTGCAAGCAAATCACCGAAGAAGTCTATATTGTAAGAATTCTTAACCTAACTTTCACAAGATCGTCAAGATTCTAAAATTTGCAAACAAGAGGATGAAGGAGTAGAAACGTTTTGTGTAGAGCTACGCATGTTAACCGTCCGCAAAAAAAAAAAGAGGTTCTTCACATTCCGTTCATTGCCTTTCCCTCTCAAGATTCCACCCATCAAGAGTTCTTAGTAGGTTGCCGATTTAGGGTTCATTTTTGATTGGATCGGCGTGAAGCGAACCACCGGATCGTTTTCCTTTGAGAACTGGGGAGAACCTATGGTTCCACGTATGAAGGATATTCTCAAAAATTGTTTCTCGCTCTAAATATTTGCAAGTTTTAGAAATCTTTTCGATTGTATAATTTTTCGATGTATATAAAAGAGCATCTGCGATAATAGCTACAATTGTAAAATTGATTCAATAGTGTATATTTGAACGTTCCAATTTCGTTTGTTCAATTCTTTCTCGTATAGTCATAACATGGACATTTTCACTTGTTTAACTGAGTTAAACGAATCGCGTTGGGTTAAACAAATTTCTATACGAATATAAAATACTCGTAGTATCTTTTTTGAATCAACTTCATTCGACTTCGACTTGGCCATTCCTCTGCCACCCACCGTCATATCCTCAAAAAAGAGCCTCCTCCCACTTGTCCTACCAGCCACACTAGTTTTACGAATGCAACAAACTTAGACCAGTCATCAACAACATATTTAGTATTAAAATGCAATATATATAACATTATCAAAATTAACGAAATCTTATTGGCAACAGACACGAATGTATAAATTAATATTAAAAATTAAATTTATAGAACCGTGGGCACTAACAGCTAGAAGCTCGTTAAATTAATTACTAGCCTGTAATTTATTACAAGGTTAATAAATATATAATACAAATTATCTATCACATACTTCTTGGTATTCCTATTTAACCACAAAATCAAACAACACATAAAATTGCACAAAACGAATTAAATGACATTATTTCCCAAAACTACCAATAAATTAAACAAAACCATTAACGAATCATTTTGTAATTGCAGAGATCGCCACTGGCATAAGAAGTAACTAATAATAATGAGATAATTTCTAGGAAAATATAAAAATCACAGCAGATATAGATCACCAACATCCCATCAAACCCCCAGATAAAACAATTCGACTACTTTGCGAATTTCATGACAAGATAAGCATTTTGAAAGAAATCACATCCTATGAAATTATTCTATGACAAAAAAAAGATACGGATCATTAGATGTGTTTTATTTTCCCCGAGATCTGATCCGGATTGGATTTTGTTTTCAAAATAACATGTAAAACAACAAACACACAACAAAACAGGGCCTTGTGTTGTTTTTGTTATACATGTAATTTTGAATGAAGATCCAATCTGGATCAGATCTCAGGGAAAATAAAACACAGCTATTGTTACGACAGTGTTATATACATACATGACTACAAATCTATTTTTCTCGTGTTTGTTTATTTTTTAAGCTTTTTCCTTTAAAATACAGACACGATTTCACAAAGCCAGTAACTGTTTACGCTTCAGAGTGGAACCTAATTTTTCTATAATTGTAACGTATTCAAATAGAAAGCAGGAATTTTTGCTGTTTTTTATGATCCTGATCCAGATTCGTAGATAAAAAAGGCGACTAATATAACTTAAAATGCAAAATTGAAGGCAATTTTCCTAAGCATCGGATTAACGCCCTACCACATAAACACGGAGTAACGATCACTTTCTTCTTAACAATGGTAGATTGAATACGTGGAAGTGAAATAATGGAAGATGTTATAACGGATTTATTTGATTTTGCTGGGGTTACCAAATGGCCCCTTTAATTGGTTAAGATATACATACTACATGAAAAGAGAAAGCTTGTGGATCGAATTCCGAAATTTCTCTGTGTACTCTGAAAATTGTGCGAATCATTTTGAATCTTATAATTTAAAATCAAACATACAGGCTGATGAGATTTTTTTGGGAAACTGTGAATGGGAATTTGTACTCAAATAATAATAGTTCAGATTTGTCATCAACTAACAAATCTGAATCATTATTATTTGAAATCCTTGTTATTTGAGTTATTTAAATATTTGACGCTAAAGAGCTTAGTTGAACTTAAATAACCAAGCAAATGAACCAACATTTGTATATATGCTACATGTTTTAGGGTCTAGCAATACACACAAGTTGCCATCTGTTTTGCTTCAAACTTAGAAAAAATCTAGCATTACATTTAGCCAAAGAAAAATACTCACCTTCACAAGTTTGTACTCTCGTGAATCCTGAAAAGCAGGATATTGTTGAGCATATTTCTCAATTGCATGTTGAGCATTTAACAGATCCACACTAAGATGGCATAGTGCAGCCCTGAAGAAATATTCTTTAGCGCTGTATTTCAACAGAGAGCTCTCTAAAGATGAAGTAGCCACCTATGATTGAGAGAAATTCGACACATTAATTGTTCTCATTTAATTAAGATATTTCAATTTTACAGTAATTACCTGTTCGTAGATTTGAATAGCTTTGTCGTAATCTTCCAATTGAGCGGCATACTGTGCGACCTTCAACATGCATTTGTTAGCAGAACTAACTGATTCTTCACCCCGGAAGTAATCGGCTGCTTGTTCATAATGCTGAATTGCTTTTGCCTATTTTTTTTTTGTGATTATGAGGAAGAAGCATTAGCAGGGATTTTTTTTTTTTTAATTTGAGGATTTTTCATCTTACCAAAGTGTTAGGATCTGATTCGTACATTTCAGCAATGCTTTGATGATGCTTAGCTGCCATAGTGAATCGTCCCATATCAGTGTAAATGTCTATGGCTTTCAAAAGACACGATACAGCTTCTTCCACGTCGGACTTTTGAATTAATCAGAAAAAATTACTTCATTTCTAATAAAATGGTAGAATGATTTTACCTTTTTGTAACAGTTGGATGCGTCAACGTACATCGTACCAGCATCGTGACGACTTCCAGCTCGAGAATGCAAGGTAGCAGCCTCGCAGAATGCCTGTCCGGCCTTTGACCAATTTTTGGCCATTTTAAACATGTTTCCAGCACGTTGGTAGCATTCGATTGCATCTTCAACCTTATTAGATCCACTACTAGGTGTACAAAATTTTTTCATTATCATTAAAAAACATAAAATTACATGCAATTTCATATTCCAAGAAAAAGTTAAAGGGGTGGGGGTAGGCTTTGATGGTACTTACCCAAATAACGATCCAAGAAAACCCTTCTGTTGGGTCAGTTTCTTTTCAGCCTCAGCCATTAGCTGCATTGCTTTTTGTTCATTGTCCGCCATGGTTAATGGATTATTAGAGAAATTGTTAGTTTTATAAAAATTTTCGTCCTGGGATAACACTGAAAATTTTTTCTCTTTATGACACAGAACTATTGATTTCTTTTCACTTCGTTTTTCTTCTTTTTTCAACGCAGAGAAGAAAAGTGACATAAGAGTTAATGTTATGAAAAGGCTGGTGTCGCTGAGTATCTCTCAGGGATGCGTTCACTTATTAATGTTATAAAGGCGGACTCAAAACTTTTAATGCTGATTAGATTAGTAAAATTGAGCACCAGTCTGTTTACAAAATTACCAGAAGCTCGATGAGACTTACCCAATCTTGGGCGTTTTCTTTTTTCATTCAGAGATCAGAGTAGAGCACTGAACAGAGCACGAGCATGTCGAACATGCTCTGAACTTTCTCCGAATCGAGAGTGTTCTAAGGCTAGGCGCGCACATTCAATTTTTAGTTGCACAACTGTTTGGTTGCTTACAGAAAACAGATAAACTATTTGGTTGAATGTCCGCGCAGGTGCATATAACTATATGTTACACTCAAGAAAGAACGATAACTCTGCAATTTTTCGAACCCCAGCAATTTTGTGCATGCCCGCCACCACACACGTCTCTCTCCTACGGGCTTAAAAATCGCTTTCGTGAAAAAGCAGTCTATATTTGCCGAATTACATAAATGTTGAAAGCATACGAACACATCCGTAGTGTGTCACTGTTTTTGACAATTCTCTCCGGTTGGACTGGAAATATTCGTCTCAAAGTTCGTTTTGATTTGGCCGATTGTTCTTTCAATAAATTTAATTTTTAAATCAATAATAATTAAAAATTTATAAAACTAATTAAAAAAGGTGAAAAAGGAATAGCTACTTATCTTAAGAAATATAGTCAAGTTCAAATACCTTTTTGACCATTTTTCCAACAATACCCTGCCTTTGTTTCATTTCTATAAAGTAATAAAAACTTAATAAATTATTTCTTTCCTTCTTTTAGGAGTGATTGGATTGGATTTCGTAACGAACCAGCATTTACAATGTTATCAAGCGTTCGAGGTTTTTTGTCCCACCATCGGAGAAAGTTTATTGTGACCGGAGTCGTGGTAGGTGGATCATTTGTGGTCGTTAAATATGCTCAGAAAAAGCTTAGAGATTTTCAAGAGCGACAAACTCGTGAGTTTTTCGAGCGCACTCAACGCATTCAGTATTTCGAATCACAAGAACGTAATTGCAACCAGGTTATCATAGGCATAAGCACAGATCTGTGCAACGAGATCCTTAAGCTGCTTAACCATGATGAAGTTCTTGAGAGGCTACGACGGAATCCAGAAAATAAAGTCGAATTGTGGGAAGAACTGAAAATCATTGCATTTACACGGCTGGCAGTATTTATTTACGCCACATCCATGCTCAACATAACACTTAGGATCCAAATGAATGTTATCGGTGGTTATGTGTACAAGGACACTATCCAAGAGGAGAACAAACTCACCGACGATATTCGAGAGGCTTATTTGTCGTTTATTAGACATTTCCTTGGCTCTGGCTTGGTCAAATTAGTGCAGTTGATAAAATCAAAAGTAAAGGCTATTCTCAAGACACAATCCCTTACTTCTCGCTTAACCCTCTCCGACTTGGAGCAGCTTTTCTGGTCAATTCAGATGTCTATTAATAGCGATTTGGATGATCCGAACAGCAAATTAGCAACCTACGTTATGCCTTCCTATATAGGCAACTCCGGGGAAATACTAGACAAGATGTACAGCGAAACATTAGACCTGCTGGAGAGCGATGATGTATCCACGATATGTTCGAATAACATATGCCGAGGTTTCTCGATTGCCGTAGATAGCGTTGCTGAGTGTATGACAGATTCGGTTCAATCCGCCTTGCAAGATAAGGCACTTGCTGACGAATCGAATAAATTCAATGTAAACAAAATAGAATTAGCTCTAGCCAAAGTGATCCCTATTCTAAATCGACTGACTGCAAATGGCGTCGACGGCAGTAAGAAGCCCCAAAACTTCGTCACATCAATTGTAACATTTTTTTTGGTATCTGAAAAGTGCAAGACCCTTGGAGCCAATGTTTACGAAGTGTTTAGCGTATAAATTTATGATTATGATTTATGATCGTGACTGAGGATAACGGCATGGAACACATTCCAATGTGTTTTTTTTTTATATTACTTTTTAGTTGATAATTTCTGTATATGTATAATTTTCCGATTGTATTGTATTTATCTATAATGGTACGTAAGTGTTAAAATAAAAATCAGGTATTTTAAAAAACAATCACACAATTAATTTTGTTCTTGAAATAAGTTAAAGCCGCTAAGTCCTTTGAAAAAAGTACATATGTAGTACGCCTTGGCATAATAGTTACTGCGTTGGACTATCATGCAGATGGTCTTAGGTTCGATTCTCTCTTCGATGCTCCAAGAGTATCTTGTCATGAGAAGTGCTGCTCATTAGCCGTTTCTAATCGGTAGAAAATTGTAGTAGGTCCCCTCCATTCCTGAGAACACGCATACAGGAATGGGTAAGAGATGTAAGTCACTAGGTTAAGGCTCCTTATAAGCCGCCATGGTCTCTAATTTATTTACATATAACCGATCAGTGATAACAGTAAGAAATAATAATAATCGCACCACATATATACTAAAAAAAAAACATTATTTATCGGTAGTACACTTTGTCGAAATGATTAAATGCATTGAACTGTAACGCCGGCCGGAGCTCTGATTTCAATTCCCAGCCGGAATTGGATTTGCCAGATGTACTGCCCTTTGCGAGGGAATGACTAGTCATCCAAGAAATAGAATTCGTAATAGGCCTGATAGTAAAAAAAATCATTCGAATTGTCCAACGAATTGTTCAACGACGGTTTGTCCAACGAAACGAGCTAACGACTAACTTTCAATTGAATTGAATGTGGAATGATTAACTCCACTTAATAAGAAGTATGTAATTTTTAATTTTTTTCATTTTCATTAGACTTACAAATAGTATTCAAATGAAATTTAGACCCAGGATATTGTTTGCTGATTTTTATTTTTGGATTGGTTACACCAACTCATCCGAGAATTCTTGGAAAATGTAATAAAACACTTTTTGGCTATACTTTTTTTTAAGTTCTATGGAATGCATAACGGTTTTTGAAAGGAATCTCTTTCCCAAGGTCTTCAAAAGTGCAGTGTAAAATTTATTAAAATAATTACATTCGGTTTTGAGATACAAAATTATACAATTTACAAGACTATGATTATATCTGAACGTACGAATAAGAATGAAAAAAATAATGGTGGATTACGCAAAATAAAATTAATTTTGAGTGTACATTTTCTAAATTTTTATTTAAGAAATTAAATCCTAATTTAACCTTCTCGTGTCCATTTTACCATTGTTATCTGTGGTTAATATTTAAGACTATTTTTACGAATAAAGGCTCCCACTTTACAAAGTTTTTATTTTTTCATTAAGTGGTGTGAAACAAATTCTACAGTGAATAGATTTTTTTTTTAATGTCTGGCGTCGGTTTTGTATGACCGCGTGTAATGTTCCTTACATCCAAGAAAATACAGGTTTCAATGAAGTTCATTTTTATTACTCGTAGATAATTCATTTTTTCAAATCTTAGTTTTCCGCTAAGCTGTTGGATTTACCATTAATACAAAGCGGAATTATAAATAATTACAGATTTGAAATTTGAAAATATTTATGGACTAACAAATTGTGTTTACCTCTTTGATGCACCGTGATATTAGTCCATTTCAATCATAATTTGTCCGATAAAAGCGAACGAAAACAACATGGTAACACGAATATCTCTTGGGAAATATGAAAGACTAATTGCTCTAAGAGAAATGAACACTTTATGCAAAAAGTACGAACAAACATAATTAAAAAATAATAAGAAATCATGAGTGGAACCAATTTTTTTTATAAAGCTTTAAATCGTCAGCATAAAGAAGGCATTGCGAATGAATGAAAATTTCTGATATATCGTTAATGAATAAAAGGAATAGCAATGGTCCAATATGGCTACTCTGAGCGACTTCAGATGAAACATGAATAGTGTCAGAAAATATTCCATCGATTTTTACAATTTGTACTCGACCAGTAAAATAAGATTCAATCCGCTTAAGAATATTTGAATGAAAACATAGGCAAGCCAGTTTATGGAGCAGAATCTTGTGGTTCACGCTATCAAACGCATTGGCAAAGTCCGTGAAAATGATGTCAGTTTGAAGATTATTTTCAAAATTCGATATAATATAAATGACAAAGAAAGATAAATTGCTAGCCGTTGATCTGCCAAGTAGAAAACCGTGTTGAAAGTGTTGAAGTCTAATAGATCTTTAACCATTGCAACAAAAGTCAATATGTTATTATTTTGGAACATATATGTACCTATGTTGTATTCCCATACCTATCTGAGGAAGTCGTAGTGCGTTGAACTTAATGCATTCTCAATTGTTCTTAGTTGCACTTATATTGAATATATTGTATCCGAAACGTATCAACTTACGGATATCAATTTAGGTCAACCAAAATGCAATATCGAAAGAATTGAGTAGTGCTGAATGGTCAGCGCGTGTCGATTTCCCATGGCTCTGCTTGGGTTCTCGATCGGTTGTTTGACACGAAGACGAGGAGTCTAAAGAAACAAGTCAACGGTGTCGGTCTTTGAAATTTACAATATAACATTGGCGCAGCCGGTACGTGAAACCAAATTTAAAATAAATTAGTTATTAGAAAAAGAAAAATAAATTGTGAAAAAGATATGTGTAAAATTTAGCTAATCTTCACCTAAATGAATCGTGTCGCTTTGTATGTTCTATAATTCGATATCTATACCGGAGCAAACGAAGAAATAAAAAGAAAAATTGTGTGTGATAGAAAAAAAAAAATCGTATGCATTGATATTCATAAATAATACGAGTATCCATACAAAAACAAAAAAAAAAAAAAGTGCAAATTTGTGTTTGAGAATAAAATAAGTAACTAAAAACAACAACGCAAAAACAAAAAAAAAAAAAGACGAAGCCAGGTGAGTATATGAAGGTATCTATATTACTACTAAATATTTATTTATATATATTTAAAAAATTGAAGCTGAAGCTACCTTTTAGACATAGTGTACCCATTTGAGTTTTTTTATTATTGCGGTTTTCAAAGTTATTTTTTTTTGTCGTCTGTTTAATTTTTATTGAGGTAGGTTAGATCCGTTTGGAAAAACAAACCGCGATGGAATTTGGAACGACAGCAAACGTACGTTTTATGTACCAAAGTCCTGCCACTCATCAAGCCATACTTAGCAATAGCCTGACAAACACTTACACACCTGTACCTACCTTACCTCAACCTCAATACCCACAATCACTAATCCAACAACAACAACTTCAACCGACTATAAATAGTCCAAAAAATCAATTATATTGTCAAAGACCTACACCACAATTCACCGACCAACTTCAAGACTCCCCCCACTCCAGCAATAGACAGCCAACTAGGCCCGCAATAACATGTGGATTCTGTGGAAAGCAAAACCACACATTTGGTGACTGTACTATTCGGAAAAAGACACCATACTGCGACACTTGCGAGGACTATGGGCATAGTCAAAACAGTTGTCCTCGCTCGTTACGAGTTACCCAGGCAACAAGACAAAAGCCCAGAGTCAAATGCAAGTGGTGTTCTAGGGTGGGGCATGTGGAGGACGATTGTTTCTCAAAGAAGAACTTTCTTAAGGACCAATCGGGAAACGGCCCGGGGGCCCAATTTCAATCATTAAATTGTGCCCCAAAAAATTTGCCCTCCAAAGATAAAATACCACCAAAAAGTCCCTCTTCAAATACAAAAATTGTGTCATCAGGGCTGCATAATCAAACACCTCCTATGGCTATGACATCAAAAATGCAATATGAAGAAACTTCTAAAACAAAAGATAAGACAAAGCCATCAGCGCATTTATTAAACGAGTCGCAACGACAGAAGAAAAAGAGAAGACAAAATGTTGACTCGAAAGGGTCCAATTTCTTTACTTTTGAGTCGGTTCGTAAAACGAAGCGGAAATCAAGGCCAGGAGTATCTGGGGCAAAAGTTGTCCCAGGTCAGTTTTATATCTGGTTACTTCTTACAAATGTATGTTTGGTTGTTAGTCGTTTAAAGCTATGGAAATTTATTGTCTTTTTATTAGATACGTTTAAGAAATATGTTTCTAAAGTTTTTGGTGAGTATTTGTCTCCGTTTACTATGCCGAAGATTAAAAAGAAAATATTCTATACATTTAAGAACATTTGTAAGAACGATGTATTTGTCGAGCTGCCTACTTCAATAGCTAAGTCCGGAAATGTACTTCTACTTGTAGATACTGGGGCAGACTCGAGCATACTTAAACGAAGTTCACTAAAAAATGTAAACAATATAAACACTCGAGAAATAAAGCAATTGGGTGGTGTCTTTGGCGGTGTTAGCACAACATTGGGAACAATTAAGACCAATTTACTTTTCCCTAAAAAATTTTGGACTAAATGGAATGTTGTCGATGGACTAGATGACGTCGCGGCTGATGGGATACTAGGTCGTGATATCCTCTGGAATCACACTATTATTGACGCAGTTTCCAAAAGAATACAATTTTTAGATGGGAAAAAGGAAGTTTTAATTGATTTACCCCTCAAATGTTTGTCATCGAGTTCTAATAATAAGACTGGTAAGACCAACTGCAATGCAGATGCGTTAAGCAGGATTCAGAAAGAAAATAATGATATAAAAATTGTACAGACAAGAAGTAGGACTAAACTAGCTAAAGAAAGTTTGAATACTAAAAAGGTCATCAAACAACAAAATAGTAAGCAAGGCAACAACAAGCAGGCAAGTAGAAACGATTTTCAGCTTTTAAAAAATCTAGAGGACATACAAACAGTTCTTCGCGATTTCCACAACTCTGCACTTGGAGGACATCAGGGAATGGCGAAGACGTATGCGCGGATTCGTCGTCAGTTTAGGTGGAAAAATATGCAAAAGGATATTGCAAATTACATCAGGAACTGTGACAAATGCCAAAAGAACAAGTCAGGCAAGTTGACCAGAATGCCAATGGTTTTGACAGACACCCCATGCCTCCCATTCGAAAAGGTATACATGGACATGGTCGTTGTCCTTCCCCAGACTTATTCCGGTAACAGGTATATTTTAACATTCCAGGACGACCTGACAAAGTATATGACCTGTGTGGCAATTCCGGATGCTGGAGCATGTACGGTAGCAAGAGCCTTTTACGAGGAGATTGTTGCAAGGTTCTGCATTCCAAAATTACTCGTCACAGATAATGGAACTAATTTTACTTCGAAACTTTTTTCCGAAACATGTAAGCTTCTAGGAGTAAAAAAAATTCACATTACAGCCTATCATCCACAAGCCAACGGTTCACTCGAACGCAGTCACAGACCCTTAGCGGAATACCTAAGGAGTTTCGTTGACAATGATGTCCGGTGCTGGGATCAATGGTTGAGACAGGCGATGCATGTCCACAATAACACCGTCCATACTGCTACTAAACTGACACCGACGAAGAGTTTGTATGGTTTTGAGTTTCAAATGCCAACAAACTTAAAAAGAACACCTACACCTCTGTATAATGTTGAAGATTATCCAAAATTACTGAAACTTCAACTACAGAAAACGCATGAACTTGCAAGAAAGAATTTGGAATTAGCCAAACTTAAATCAAAACAGCAATACGATCGTCAGACAAGCCCTGTCTCGTTTGTGGTTGGAGAAAAAGTCATGTTTAAAAACCCCACTAGGAAAAATAAGTTCTCACCTATTTGGTTGGGCCCCTACGAGGTGGTCTCAGTGAATGAATCTGTAAACACTAATATTCGAGTAGGTAGGAAAATCAAAAGGGTACACAATAACCAGCTAAAGGCTTACCACAATGATTAAATTCCAACTACATAATTCATTTTTTTTTTCTTTTTAGATTGTTGGCCGCCCGGAACAAATAATCCTTTTCCTATTTTTCAGAGTTTAGATTAAAAATATTAAACATTAAATTTAGAAAAAAATTACCTATATTCCATTAAAAAAAAACTTCTCCCTCTTTCTATAAGATATCTATAACATAGAATTAAGCCAATTCAAACAAAAAAAAAATATGTTAAGAATATTATTTATGAAATTAAGTTGTATTTTCCTCGCGTCAAACATATTCTCCAAAGCTACGACATCAACTACTTACCGAATCGAAGAGCTACCTATAACTCCGGCACTATTTGAGGGCATTGGAAATGCAGTGTTCTACAACAATAAATGGACCATTTATACGAAAATAACACCAATGGATTTCTCTGAAGTGCTAAGCTTTGTCAACAAATGTGACGCTAAGATCAAGCAGTTGTGCGTACCTTTGAATTCAATATTCAAAGCTAATTGCAATCTGAGGACAAACGAATTGGAAGTCATAATAGCGAACCTTCGGCAAAACAACATACGACTAAAACATATGGTTTCCCACCGAAGAAACAAGAGGGCCATAGAATCAATTGGACAATTCTTTCATTGGGCTTTTGGAACTATGGACAATGAAGATGCCGAGAAGATTTACAACCAACTCAACACATTGGATAACAACGAGAATGAAGCGTTACATCTTCTTAAGAAGCAGATAACTGTGGCGAGCTCCAACTTTGACAGGCTCAGTAAACCAGTTAAGGTCTTAACAGCCGAGGTGGAAAAAATTGGGAAAAGTCTCGACAACATCACGACAGATTTTGAAAATTTTGCAACTGCAACAATCAAAGAATTTGCTGCAATGAAACTGAAAGTGGAGATAAACGAGTTGATCTCATTAGTAACATCAAAATTACTCGAAGTTCAAAACCGCCAAACAACTGAACTATCAATTTTTAATGACTTGTACCAGAATAAGCTTCATCCCTTCATTTTGGATGCAAATAATATATCATCAGTGCTGAAGCATTCTAAATACGAAAGAGTTACCCTAAATCCAGCAGCATTGTACCAAGCAGTCCAGCTGTTGACTTTTCCCCAAGGAAGCTCAATCGTTCCAAAAATCACGGTTCCGCTACCAGAAGCCACGATGTTCTCTGTTTACAAAATATATCCAGTACGTACGAAACTCGATCAACATTAGGACCTGGTTTTAGATATTAAGACAGAGTTTATCGCAGAAGCAGATGATCATGCTTTATTTGTGAGCATGTCCCAAACAGAGTTGCTGCAATGTTCCGATGTCATGTTCAATTCATCAGTTACGATAAAGGTATGCAAGCACCAAAAACCCATACATACCAGTGGAAGCTCCGAGTGCCTCGTAGAACTTTTACAGCACTCTGCTACGTCACAGATGAACTGTAAATACGTCGCCGCTCCATTATCCAAGGGGGTAATCACGAAGATGTCAACAAAAAATAAATGGCTTTTCAATATGAAACAACCACTTGCCCTTAACTTTAATTGTAATGGAGAACTATATGCTCCGGAGCTTAATGGATTTGGGATTCTCCACATTTTAAATCCCTGCGAAATAAGTACGAAAGAATTTCGAATACCGTACGAGCAGGTTTGGAGTTCCAACTTTAAGATTCATCAACCGAGAGTAAACCATTCCGATTTAATTGAAGTGCTACGAACAAAATATGGCAATCTTACAGTGAGGACCTTTTCAAAGCGGCCGCTCTTGTCATTAGGCAGTCACGGTGATATGATCGCGAGTTTGGTAGAGGGGAAGAAGTCATTGGCTGATCTTAAATTGGAAGCGAACCAGATTGAAAACAGAAAGAGTTTGATCAGTCAGCAATTGGAAGTTGATATCCATCGGTACTCATTTGTATCAATCATTTTTCTGGTAATAGCACTAGTGTTGTTAAAATGGTACTGTTCCAGATATTCGAATGAACGTGCCACCACCAACCCAAGCCAAATCACAACGAATATCACGAACGTTGTCCTGCAAAAAACCAATGCTGTCAAAATAGATGCCGTCGACATGGATGACTTTCCAGTACGGGAAGCTTCAACGAGGAGATCGACGAACGAGATCACGAACGTTGTCCCGCAAAAGACTGATGCAGTCGAGATGAATGATTTTCCAGTACGAAGAGCTTCAACGAGGAGATCGGCAAGAGGAGTAACGTTTGCGCGAGTGTAGCACTTAAAGAACAAAAAGTTATTTAATTTATTCACTAATGTTTTTTTTTGTATCCAAACATAAACACTTTAAGCAAAAATAGAAAAAACAACAAAAATATTATTTAAATCAAAAACAGAAAAACATATAACAATATTATTAAAACTAAAATTAAAAAAAAAAAAAAAAACTATTCGTCATTAAATACAATAAAAAGAAAACAAAATTAATATTAAAAAAAAAAAAAAGAATGACAAGAATAGCATTCTTTTAATCTTAATTTTATTACTTTATAATAATGTATGTTAGGAAAAAGAGAAAAACAGACAAACATACCCAGTCCATTTAACTACAGTTCTCTCGCTCAAACAAATTTAAAAAACCAGCTTACTTGTACTGATCCAGAAGCGAAAAAGGACACTTAAATCTTAGAGTATGCATCATAAATGTAAACAGATACACATCATAATTCATAATAATGAGAAAAAAAATCAATGTAAAAGTTCTCAAATTTATTTATGTAAAATAATCTCAATTTATCAATTTCATCATTATCATTTTGGGTTCATTATTTTGTCAACTTTTTGAGGTTCTGAATCGGCATTGCAAGGAATTTTTGAACTAAATATGAATGAAAGTATATAACAAAAATGAATGTATGTATCTGTATTTAGAATTTTTTTTCATGTTAAGGAAATAAAAAAAAAAATTAAAATTAAATAATATATGTATATATAAAAAAAAATATATAAAAAAAATCAATAATATATATATAAAAAAATTATTAGTTATACATGTAACATATTAAAATTGTTAAATATTTTTAAGAGAAAGTTACAATAAAATATAGTTCGATCTTGTCAAGTGTCACCCAGCTGATCGTTCACGAGTTCTGCCCGGGTAGGGAGGGATGTTGTATTCCCATACCTATCTGAGGAAGTCGTAGTGCGTTGAACTTAATGCATTCTCAATTGTTCTTAGTTGCACTTATATTGAATATATTGTATCCGAAACGTATCAACTTACGGATATCAATTTAGGTCAACCAAAATGCAATATCGAAAGAATTGAGTAGTGCTGAATGGTCAGCGCGTGTCGATTTCCCATGGCTCTGCTTGGGTTCTCGATCGGTTGTTTGACACGAAGACGAGGAGTCTAAAGAAACAAGTCAACGGTGTCGGTCTTTGAAATTTACAATATAACATTGGCGCAGCCGGTGTCGGTCTTTGAAATTTACAATATAACACCTACAACATAAATTTTCATTAGATATAAACGAGGATAGATCGGAATCATTCACTTGAGCACAAAGCAAGTGGAATCTCAATTTGCATTAAACTTAGAACATTTATTGTTCATGATTGTTTAGATTTCAACAGCAAGAAAAAGAAAAAGTATGAAGTACGGTTATTGGCAATATATTATTAAGTACATAGACAATACGCTCTCGGTAAAAGCAACCCCCGATAAACGCAATAACTTGGTTAAGCAACACCCAAATTGTTACCATAAGTTACTCAGCAATCTCAGCAATTGCAACTTTTCATGATCTCATATTTCGTTTAATCTTTATTTGTATTGTCGGTGATTAAATTAATTGTAACTAAGCAGATATCTTACCGCTTCTTCTCAGAATTTTTTAATTAAATTTCTCGCACTAGGTAGTGCGAAATTATGGCTGTTGTAAAAAATATTCCTCACCTGTCTAGAAAGCAGAAGGCAAGAAAAAAAAAATGATGCTTAACAAATCCATAATAAAATTGTCCGGAAGAAACTTGTTTTAAGTAGAAGACAACATGACTCTTCAAAAACTGAGCGATTAAAATTAATCAAGAAACTGTTAATATATTTTTTTTTTAGATTATGACTTCTTTTCTTTTACGATGAATAATTTTCTTTAACTTTTTATACATTGATTTTTACGTTAAATTTTAATTCAAGACTCGAAAGAATTTTTGTCGGCCCCTTTTACTAATTTTTAAAAGAAGTCTCAAGTTTTCCATCCGTTAATTGTATGTTTTACTCGAGATTGATAGATTTATTGCTTGACTGCTTTCAGCATTACTATTGGAAAACTCCAAGTCTTTATGTATTATCGGTATGTAGGTATGTCTGCATTCATTCAACTACAATTTCACAATAAAAACAAATGATTTTAACAGCTCAAATAGTTTATTCAAGTTTAGATTTCAGATCTCTAATATGAAACAAATGAACCACTAAGCTTAATTTACACAGTTTATGTACATAGAAGTATTGAAGATTAAGACTAAAGAAGAAATTCATAGTATTAAAAAAAAAAACTAAAAATTACATACAAAAATAATTATGACTTGTTTTTTACAACTTTCGAGAGATTTACTTTTTCTTAGACTTTGGATCAGGTGGTGAGGGTGGAGCTGATTGCAGCAGACCAGCATCTCTCATTCTTTCAAATGCCTTCTCCGCATCATAGTTCTTATAAAAATCGGCAAAGCGTTGCTTCCTTGGCCTGTTCACTGTTAAGTACAATGTCACAGCAACGCACGTTACCGTCAAACACATTCCAAAAAGATTCCTTTTTATTGTGGCATTATGAAGTCCCCTTAAAACGGGTTTGGTGCTAGTTGACATCTTCACGCAGATTCGGATTTCGGAATATTTTATAAAAGATTATAAAGAAAAATAATTTTAAGCGAAACTTTGAAATGAAAGAAAATTCAAGGACAGCCTAGAAAACTTCAATATCAGATGAAAAATACGTACATCCATACATACGTAAGACACAAAGTAGTTTAAAGTGCGAGAATGATGAGAGGGCAAAACAAAGAACGTACAATAAAAAGTATGATTTCATTGATGGCAGATTTTACCCCTTTCAGGGATCTTGTTGAAAACTACCATAGGAAAATAAGTACAAAAACGCAATTATTATCAATTTCTTATAGCATTTTATTGCTTTTTTAGTATCCACATTTATAAATTATTTAACACGATTGGAAAACACCAGCAGCCTTCATTCTTTCGAATGCTTTTTGGGCATCGTAAGTCTTGTAGAACTCAGCGAATGCCTCCTTCCTTGGATCCTTGATGGTAACTTTAAATATCATGGCTGAGGTGAAAACCAAAGCAGCGGCTAAAGCTAAATTCCTCTTGATTGTAGCATTATGCAATCCCCTCAGAACGGGCTTAGGAACTGATCCTGCAGATACTGGAGCGTTGGTCATTTTGAGTACTGTTCACTTTATATCGATAAAACTGACTGAAATTAAATTTTAAAAGAATGCATTTAGACTGTTATGTAAGAGGAAGGGTTAAATAAAATCAATGAATTTATAGTGCCATACTTTTTGTCGAAAAAATATTTTTTATGATAGGACTGACGGAAGGAAAATGAAGTTGGTAGAAGTTCATCGTTCATGTTTTCGGAACAGTCAGTCGGTAGGGCAGAATTTACAGACCTACCTTACCTACGCGTAAGGGTCAGTTCCACCAAACTCGTTTAAATAAATCTGTCAAGTAATTTATGGTGGATTTACATGTATCTGCATCTGCAAAATGCAGAAAAGTAGAGAGAGGCGGATGTATGTCGAAACCCGAAAGTGGGAGAGAATACACAGGTGGTAACTCTTTTTTGCTTCCTATAAACTGCTATAACTTGTTAATCATATGTTTTCCTTCAAAGTTAATTTGTATTTTGTGTGAAATTTATTTAAATAGTGTTAAAAATGATGGAAGACGACGGTAGACAACGAAAGCTCATAAGCCTCCTTTTGTCATCCTTCCAAAATTTAATTGAATTCAGTGTATTGTTGAGAAAAGAAAAATAAAAAAATCAAATGTTTCATTTAATTTATAAAAAGTGTCAAACCGGAGCTGGAGTTCCTGCCTTCTTGGCTAAACTTTGGAAAGCGACCCAAATAAATAATAAAGATAACAACAACAGTAGCAACAATAGTAGCTTCAATAGTAACATGAACGCCAGCCACAATGAACAGAATTCATGGGCACTCTACCCAACATGGTTAAAAATGGAAGAAAGTATTCGCGAAACATGGATTGTAGCAGGCAAAACTATACAATCCTTTGCTAAAAAGGGTCATGGTGGCTTACAAGAGATGCCAGTTAAAATTACAAAAACAGTTATTGATAATGCTACCCCGGCTTCGGAAATTAAAAGTTTGTTCACAATTTTGAAATTTCGTAATCTATTATAATTTGTTTTTAATTCTACAGAACCAGCGGTCACAGTAGGCAAACCAGTTGTAACCAACACCAAGGCACCAATAATAACAAAAAAAAAAAAAAAACAGATGAAGACAATGATCTCTCTCCGATCCGCAGTGTGGTTGTTAAAAAACCACCACTTCCAGTGCAGCAGATTCCGAATAAATTAGTCACAAGTACACCAATTCAGCGTGTTTCAACGTGAGTTGATTTATTTTCCTTTAGAACAAAATAAATATGTGTGTAATATTGATAATTTTTTAGTCGTCGTGCCAAGCGTACCATTCCCAATGGAAATGGCGAAATAGAAGAAGAAATTGTTGAAAAAATCGTCGCCAAACGTTTTAATCCTCGGAGAAAAATGCACGAGTACTTAGTTAAGTGGGAATCATGTTCGCATGAGCACAACACTTGCGAACCACAGGTTCACCTGTAAAATGTCCCACAAATTCTGGAAACTTTTGAAAAACAACTTGCTCGTCAGAAAGAACAACGAGCCGCACAACAAGCAAAACAACAGGCAGCAAGTCTTGCAGCTGCCATAAAGGTAGTTAACTTGAAAAAAGATGTGATAAAGGATCCTAATAAAACAGAAGAGACACCTAAAATGAATTTATCATCACCCGGTAGTGATTCAAGTCGGTTATCTCGAACATCTAAAAGTAAAGCTCTTGATCAAGTAAAACAATGGTGTGCCGATGAAGCGGTTGAAAATAATATTACTGGTGGAACAAGTGTAGCAGCTACCCCACTCGCCATTCAGGCTCCACATCCAGTATTGCAATCAAGTGGTTTCGGTCCTGGAAGCAATTTTGCATTAAAGAGAAAGTTGGACGATAGTGATATTGATGACTCCGCAATGATTGGTGACGAGAATTTGGAGGAAGATCTTATTCCATCGCACACTGTGAAAAGAATGCAAAATGGTGACACGGTCTCGGTAAGACTTGAAAAAAAAAATGAGCGCGCAATCAAGGTGAGTTTTAACAACAGTATTGTAAACTTTTTTTTCTATACCGAGTTCTTTACAGTCCAAAATAATCAAGGTCAATGGAAACATTAAGAATACAAATACTTCTGACCCATTTTCGGCTGATGTGATCATCACCCATGATACAAACACTTCTGGAGTTGTCAAAAAGGCTGTCTTTAATGGAACAACATCAGTTAATGTAAGTATCTTTATTATTTTTCGGACGTCTAATCGTTCATTACTAAGTCAATAAATAATATATATATTTATAGTCTATAAATAAATATATTTTTGTAGTCGCGTTATTTCAAATGGTGAAACAAATAGCGGAGTTGTACGAATGGGAAGCGATGTTGCTGCTTCTTTAAGTTCAATCAATGAGAATGGCCCTCTTACAAACAACCAAAACTTGACATCAAGCGGCCCAACTACAATATTGACTCCAATTCATCGCCCTCAAATAAATAAAACGCTAACCTCAAACCCTCTCAAACATTGGCAACATTCAAATAACGCAGGTACAACAATCGAATATTGCTAGAAGCTCGAGTCCAAGACTTATCAATATTCAAACAACAATTGCTCCTACGGCATCATCGACGACGGCAGCAGGTTATCACCAATAGCAAACTAGGATTCAATCAGGAAACACAAAAACTGTACAGACAAACGTTGCACGAACTCAAACACCGGAGCAAAAGTTTCTAACAGCTCTCAAAATCTGGCGACTTAAAAGTGACAAAGAAAGTAATGTCGAAAGAAACAACAAAGCAACAAGTATGTACTTGCAAGGCACCACTCACAAGTTCAGATTCAGAAAGTGCAACAGATCGCGCCACCCATACGCCAAGTTGGGGCTACTAAACAGAAGCAATCTCAAGTGAAGACCGCAGTGATGAACGTTTCGTCATTCATTTAATCACGACGAACATCAACCGGCGACGTTGTGTCCAATCACTGGTAAGGGGTTATTTTATTTTAAATAATGCAATTTGTAATTCAAAAAATTTAACCAAATATATGATCGTTTTTAAAATACAAATACATACATATATTTCTGTTTTAGGTAAGATACTTGGTCAACTATAGATGGAACCGAAATGCACGAAGAACAACACCACCAGATCACATCAATCAGGGGCGAACGCAGAAAATAATTTCGGAGGGGGTTTTAGTAAAAAGTATGAGATTTTTATAATTATATTATTTTATTACTATATTGTAGGTACCTACTTGTTAATAAAATTATGTTTGTCCTTAAGTGGGCTCGTGGCCAATTTTTGTTATTTGGTACTTTTTAATTACATATAATCTTTATTGTTATTAACATAAATATGTTCTTATAACTATACAATATTGGCTGTTAGGGATAGGGACTTTTGGAACAATTTCATACAGCCAATCGAAAAAACAAAACATCATAAGGATGTTGCAACGGATACGTATTTGGCAAATTTGAATAATGTTAGAAAATATTCTCTACGAGGGCGTGTTTGGTACTTCCCTTTTGTGCATTTTTTTTCCGGAATTAATTTTTAGACATACCTAGACTTTTACGACGGGCCCTGTGATGGAGGGCATTATTTGGTTCATATAATATCATTAATGCAACAAGAAGAAAAAGAGTGTAAGTGATTTCATAAGTGTATACCTAAAAATATAATTATAATAAGTTCCACTAAACAAAATCCGGAATATATTAATACGTGAAGTCATAACTTGTACTTTTGCAATCATAGAGTTTTACGAACATATAAGGACACTGTAACTTTCACAAAAATGAAATGTGTAACCTGTTCGTACGAAATTGCTTTTATTTAAAGGACTAAGAATTTCAAAATTTGATGTTATTAGAGAACTGTTCATAAGCATTCAAATTCTTTTTTTAAATTAATAAAACAACTATTTTAGTATTTGGAGCTACAAACAGGATGCCATGTGATGCAAATATTAGTTTATGCAAAAACAAAAATTATAAGTCGTAGTCCTTTCTTAAGAAATATCTACAAAATTCTTAAAACATTTTTAAGAAAAAATTTGGTACGCCAACTTGTAGTATTTATTATTGTACGAATAAAAAATTAATTAACAAAAAATATATTGAGCCGTTTTTGAGATAACCAATTTTGAAATGCAATGTTTTTTAAACTTTTAAAAGCTTTTCCATGAAAAATTTCATTCAAATCCATTCTGCCTATAATGAGAAATTCAAAAACGATTCATGGTAGGTACAGTCAGTAATGTCTTAATTTTAGTATTTTTTTATTAAATTATAGATCGTAAAAATTAATCAAAATAAAAAAAATTTTATCAAAATTTTCGAATTTACGATTTTCGAAATTTTTTTTTACATTTGTATGGTGGTGGGTACCTTTATTATTAGGTACAGAAATTTTGGGGCTTCCAAGAAATAACAACTTTTTTAACCATTGCCTAGATAAAACTCAATGAAATTTTATGATTTTTTTTTAATTCTGTGGGACAGTTTTTGAGAAAAAAAAATATTTAAAAAATTTCGAAAAAAAATCGTATGGGTAGGTACCGTAAGTTTTGGTCTAAAAAAAAGGAAAAAAAAAACAGTAGAGGGAAAATTCAAAACGATTTCCTTGTGACAAGAAACAAACAGCAACAAGAAAACAAAAATCAACAAAACGATAACAGAAGAAAGTTATTATTATTATTAATTATAAAACCTAATAGTAAATAGTTATATAATAATATTAAAATAATAAAGAAACATCAACAATTATTACAAAAAAAAAAAACTGAATTATATTTAAAATAAAAAGTTCTGAATCTAAAAGATTAAAAAAAAAACTTGCAATCAACAATTTATTATTATAAACAATGATAACAGAAACAAAAAAAAAAAAAACCGAAACAACCAGAAATACTTTATTGCTATTCAAAAAATCTAAATAATCGATATCTAATAAGTGAAAAGTGATAACTACTTTGCCAAAATGTAGAGTTAAGCCTGATTGAAAGTATTGAGGTCTAAGACGTTTTGCAGGCAGCCTTCGGGCGATAAGAATAGCGTACTTCTTGCACGAAGAAGACCGCCTTCAAAACGTCTTGGACCTCGATATTTGCAATCAGGGCACTTAGCTCTTCAGTTTGAAGTTATGCCAAATTATCAAAATATTTTAGACTGGAAAGAACTGCATATCTGATGCACTTTTATGCACTATTGCTCCCAAGACTTTCACATTCGTAAATAACTACTAAAGGCATATCTAATTATGAAAATTATTTATTGTTATCAATCAGACCCAAAAATTGCTGTCGGCTCTTAGTCTAAAAGGATCTGAACTCATGACCTACCAGCCAATTTACGATCTTAGCGACATAATGGAAAGTATCATTAGGCTATACAGCCCTTATAATGCCTCTAAACGCAAAATTGTTATTTATAACAGTTATGTGACGTTGAAAAGAGGCATTTATCTATTAATTTATTATTATTTATTGAGAATAATAAATACTAAGCATTACAATATTTTGTTGTATATCCTTTGTTGTTTTAACGAGTGTCTTATGTACCCATGTGGAGGTTGACAGCGTTCTCTACATTTCCATTAGTAATGGGTAAATAGCTGATGATCTCTGCATAGTTTGTGAAACCCATTTGGCTCATAAGGCGCAGTTGATCGGCATATTGATGTTCGCGATATCTAGCGGGTAGATAATTGATATCGTCTCTGGGAGAGGTCACTTCCAAGGGGTCACTGTCATCCATTGCATTACCTTATTGTTAGCTTCAGTGCCTTCCGTGTTAGTGGAGTTGGAATTGTTAGCTCCAAGTGCACCAAGGGCTCTGGCAAGAGCATTGCTGAAAGTAGAGGAGAGAATTCGTCCTCCAGTAGGCGCTTGTGGATTTGTGACGATACGGAATCGTTGGTGCCAGTGTTCCTTTGTGCTATATCAGACAACGAATTCATAGATGTCGTTCCTGCTTGTTGTTAAGCAGCTGCTAGCTGGTGACGACGGATTCGAGCTTGTTCAGATTGATTTGCATGTGTACCAGAGTTCTCTTCCTCAGAGCTTGTAGTGGTGTCTGATACTATTTCAGTTATGTAATTGGAATTGCGAGCAAGTTCTTTCTTAACTGTATCCACAATGAAAGCAGCCGACTCAGAAATAATTGGATACTTTTGTGCAATATTCTTGACAACCTCAGGTTGATGAAGTGTATTGAATAAGACCGAATCTCTTATCAGGGCGTGAGCAGCAAGATTCCTTCTGAACTCAGGATATTCAGCAAGAACCTTTTGCAATATATATTTACTCTTGAGTTGACATTGATTTGTATATTAGATATAACATTGAAGAGTGACTGAACTTTGTTTTCAGTCTTCTGGCAAATTCGGAACATACGGTTCATATCTTTTGGTTTTTTTGAAAACGTGTGCAGTCGAATCGGATTCAATGTTAGATATTGATGCATCATCCTCCAAAATCAAGCCAAAGTAGACCAGCCCAAGGTGTTCCAGAGAAATATCAAGTTATTTGCCGATTTCTTTTTTAAGATGAAAAACTGTTTCTTCGACGTCAACATTGTCCAGATGAAGAAATTCATTTGGTTTATCTATAGATTCCTGTGAGGATTCTACATATACATTTTCTTTTAAAGTTCAATCTGAAAAACAAAATACAAAATGAATTATACGAAACAATGCAATGAAAATTGAACTTACCTCCATTCTCTTCCATTTCGATTTAATGTTTTTTTTCATATCATGCATCCGTCAAAAAAAATTATAGAAGATTTTGAATATGTCGCAAATTTGGAAAATGCAGACGAAGATGCTATAATAAAGATGAACATGTTCGTCTTTATCTATAATTTGACTTCTGCATTTCTCGAATTTCCTATAATGCAGAAATGAAGTTCTTCTGCATTT
Source organism: Philhelius festivus (assembly GCA_963931855.1). Taxonomy (NCBI): domain Eukaryota; kingdom Metazoa; phylum Arthropoda; class Insecta; order Diptera; family Syrphidae; genus Philhelius; species Philhelius festivus. Next base: position 94,688,739 of record OZ007557.1, read on the forward strand.
TTCTCTTTTCTCTCTATCTAACAAATATGAATTTAGTATTTGGCATCCCTTTTTTTTTGCAGAAATCAAACGCAGATACATGTAAATCCACCATTATGTGTATATAACTTCTTTCAATCATTCATTAAATAACCCTGCGCCACACTTATACAAACAAGTAAGTTAGGTACAAGCACAGTGAAATTTGTATTTGCTGGAAGTTGCTTGGAAGTTTGAATGCGAACAACCAAATATTATTTTGTTGAATGTCCGCGCAGGTGCATATTATATGCTACACAAAATAGCGAACTTATTTTAGGAAATCGTTTAGTTTGTGTCAAAAAACACAAGCTTTTTAATTGATCGAACCAAGCAGTTCCGAAACTAAAAATTGAATATGCGCGCCTAGCATAACTCTGCAATTTAACCAACCTCAGCAATTTGTGTCTATTCCCACCACCATATCTCTTCCTTCCAACTGCCTTAAAAATAACAAGGTGATATTGAACCGTTTAAAAGCAATCAAGCACACTATACATGTATTTGAAATTGGCAATGTGGCTTCGTAAACTATATGTAGCGTGTCGTTCAAAATCAAAATGTGATATTGCATCCGCTTTAAAGCAATCAAACACATTTTCCTTGCATTATTGGTAATGTGGCTTCGCAAAGTATGAGTAGTGTGTAGTTCATATTTCGCTAAGTCACCGCCAGTCGTATGTATTACATTTGCACCTTTAAATTTTTATGTTACGAATTGCATTTTTTCTGAACCACGTTTCTGTCAAAATCAGATGTTTCAATTTTCTATTTTCTTCAAAAACAAAGAATTTTTTGAAGTAATTCATTTCAAATTAAATATTTAAAATTAAAGAAAATAATTTGAGCCCAGTAGTTATGAACATTGACGAAGTTTCGAGATCTTGGACTGATGATCTGCCAAAGTGCAAAAATACAGGTGCTGGGACAGCAAAGCGAGCGCCCCAATGGGGTGGTGGCAGTTGCAACGAAGGACACATCTCACGCACCAAAAGAATATCTGATTGCAGCTTTTATTGCGAAGTCAACGAGAATACTAGTCTATATGCTATATTCTCCGGACATAAAGGAAAAAAAGTTGCCAAAATGGCAATGCAACGAATTGCAGCAGAAATAATTCTAGGCCAGTTGATTGACAAGCGAACAGACGAAGAAGTCCACGAAGTACTGCGGCAGGCTTTTCAAACTGTTGAAAAATCATATCAGGAATCTATTGATGGTCTTTTAGCTAAATATGCTATTCTGAGGTGTCAGATAGCAGAAAACGTAGGTATTTATGAAGAGATAGTGAGGAATTTGGAATCGATTGAACAAGAACTTGCCATTGGGGCTAGTGCAGCTATATGCCTTATTTACAACTCTCGTTTATTCATTTGCAATGTGGGCACTTGTAGGGTGCTTCTGTGTCGAACCGATACGAACCACACATCCAGAGTCATCCAATTTTCCGTTGACCATAACTTATTGAATGAAGATGAAATTTTGCGACTCACTCAGCTGGGTGTGGATGTTTCGCAGTTAAAGCGCTTCGATATGTTCAATACCCGATCGATTGGGTATTATCTCGGAAAAGGAGGCTACAAGGATTGCCACTATTTGGCGAATGCAAGTGCTGAACCCATCACTGCTCAACCAGAAATCGTCGGGGGAATCACTATTGATTCATCGTTTCAGTTCTTGCTGCTTATTTCTAGTGGAACTTGCAAGTATCTGCAAGAAATCTACGCTGGTGATACCACACAAGAAAACAGGCAAATCGTCCAAATGTGTGCAAGGGAAATGCAATCAAATCACGAAGATCTAAGTGATGTCGCTCAAGCCGTAGTTAATAATATTGTGCAACAGCACCGGGAGACTTGTGGTAATGGACGACGGTCCGATGACGATTTGACTATACTTTTGAGAAATTTCAATACGAAACGCACAAACAGGGTTATGTTCAATTCTCTTGTGCAGGAGATACGGAACGACTTGACCAACTGCAGTGAGGAAACCTCCAGTTCGGTGTATGAATCATCGGAAATGGGAACAAATATGACTGAAACTGGATCAATTACATCACAAACAAGTTCAACCAGTCACTTTGGTGAAATTCGAAAAGTCACACCTTATGTGGACTTTTCACAGTATTACGAGAACGTCCGAATTGCCAGGCAAAAAGGGACACTTCCAGAAGGCATTAATTTTGATTGATATTCAATTAGAATTTGTATTGTAATAAATTGTTATTTGTTGTTGTTATTCATTACATTTTTTTTATTTTTTATTCATTTCGCTATATAGTATAGGGAAATTTGTCTGACATCCAAGGCATTTCTAACATGCTAGACTTTTCATAACATATACGGCCTCCCTTTGATTTCAATTTGTCGGAGCACAAAATTATTTCTTAGATTTAATTGAAAAAAATAAACGCACTTTTCCGACCTCTATCTATTTGGTTATTAAGCTCTAATAGCACGACCATAATCATACGAGTACATTTAAAATTTTGAAGTTGGACTCATTCTTTCAGATAAATAAGAATTGAAAAAAGTCTATAATAAAAAGGGGCTGGTGGTGCTTACAATGTTAGAAACAGTCTTCTATATATGAGGAGGAGATTATATAGAAAAGCGATGCAACAGTAGTACAAAAATACATATGTATATCAATTATGTATGTATTACTAAAGATTAATTTATTACCATATAGAACGATCATCGGTTAAATAAGTTCATAGCTAAGAACTGAGGTAGTTTACTTTTCATGTGGTAGCAGACGTTGCTTGAAAATTCTCCAGCACTGTTTTTGAATTTTACTTTTGATCGTTGGGCATAATGCGGCGTGCGGCCTCACGATCGTTATTATTAAAATAGAAATAAAATTCATTGTATAAATAAAATTTTTGAAAAATATCTCATTGCTTCAGTCCTCTATTTAATCGACTATAAACATACTTTGTTCGACTTCTGCATAAGCCGCCAAAGTTTATCTGTAAATTCGTATGCAATCAATTTGAGCTCATTACAGTTTGCATCCAAAATGTCCTTGGTTATCATTTCCGTTGTATAAAACGCGTAGCTAACACCCTCTTCGAGGACTAAGTATGGCATGAATTTGGGAAAAAGCTTAATATTTTTTTTGTTACAAGCGTCGAAAAATATTGATGTAAGACTTATATTTTTGTAATTTTTTTGCATTTGGTAAGCGTATGAGAACAACATGATTGTTACAATAGACTCGCACCAGAAAATTTGGAATCAAAGAGATTCTGAAATAGGTTTGACGTTGACTCTATTGATCGAAAGGTTTACTTGTAGCAAATGATGTGAATGGACATCAGTTAGTGCAAATTTTGTTTCACTATCCGTTTTTTTTTTCGAAAAAAAAAAAAATAATGTAAAGCGATCCTTGGAATTTTAACTTGTATTTTTCGTGTGTCAATGTGTTAATTGATGTCGTATTTTCCTCCCGAAGACATGAAAACCTAAACCACAAATGTTGCAACTTATAGTCTTTTCTGCTTTTTTTTTTATTATACGCGCACTCAAGGGGTTATTTAAACACAGTGCGAGCAATTAGGAAATTAGGATAGGATTAGATACCGATGCACACATTAAATGTCTGCATATTGCAATGAGGGGGAAATCTTGTGCCGGGTAAAGCATTCTACATTCGTGTAGTGCGCCTAATAAAAGAAAACCGTACTTGACAGCACGACCGAAATTGGACTCAAGAGTAAACTGATCAGCATTCCTAAAAGTACGGGTATTACGGTTGAATTGTTTGAGGAGAGGAATGCAACTCGATATTACACTAAAGCACTGTAAAATAATGATCTACATGAAACTTTGGGCGGTGCTAGAGAGATACAAATGTTTCAGTTAGATAAAGATCTCCTATCATTTTTAGAGTTCTCTTTTGAATTCTGTTCTGTGGGTTTTTGAAGCACCTGCCTGCATTGTACTCGAGTTTCGGTTTGTCTCCTGCATTAAAAGGGTATTCTATTTGTATTTCTGGACTTACTTGGGCTACATTTTTTATTGCTGCCTGATTTAAATTTTCAAAGACATGATCACGGTCACTATTTGAGCAGCACTTATAAATAGAGAGATAGATATAGATATAAGAGAGAGAGAGAGAGAGAGAGAGAGAGAGAGAGAGAGAGAGAGAGAGAGAGAAATAGAGAGAGAGGAAGCATGTGTAATGTGGCGATGTTACTTCTGAAATTTTTAAATTTTAAGATTTATTGCGAAACACTTTGTGGCAAACTTGATACTGGACAAAGATGTCAAATACTGGCCGGTCCCGCAAAATGAGGAAAGCCTTATCAATTTAAACAACTTAGATAAAGATAAAAAAGCTGAAAAAAAACTAGAGAATAATTTTGTCGCCATTTGGAATTGATAGGGCTACCTATAGAGGCCGAATTATTTTTTAACGACCACCTGCTTTTTCTGAGTAGTTCATCTTCGGTTCAAAATTTTAACTCAATGTTTTTGACGTATTAATTGACGTCAAACAAGGGTGTATCGCAGTTTTTCAATTTTAAATAAAAATGTTATTTCTTCTATACGTACATCTTTTCTCAACGAGTTCAAGTCCTTGTTGATCCGCGAATTAAGATTTGTACAACTGGCTCATAGTAATATATATCTTTGTATAATATACATATATCCTGAAGTATTATCATGGAGCGCGATTTTGTGTTACCAACGCTACACTGGTGGTGGCTCTGAAATTAGCGCACAATTTTACAGTGGGGAGATGGATAAGATAAAGGGTGGTTAAATTTTCAGGGCCGATGTTGAATGTGAACCACACCTAAACGTCAAGTTTTTTTCTGCATTTCATTTGACATTTCTTAATTTCAGACTAACTCAATTTGAACCATGAAAAGATAAATAATCGAGCAACGCGTTAAAGTTATTCAGACTTATTATGAAAATGGGCGTTAAAATCAAAATGCATATCGTGCACTTAGTTATTTTTTCGGTCAATTTTATCGTCCAAATGTGCGTACAATCGGATAAATCGTCCAAAAATTTGAGCAAACCGGGTCTGTGGGAGATGTGAAAACACCAGTGCATGCTCGTACAGCTCGTACTGCAGAAAATATTGTTGCTGTTGGCGATAGTGTGGCTGAAGAGCCTTCCACCTCAACTCGTCGTCGTGCCCAACAATTGCACCTCTCACGCTCGTCGTTGATGAACATTATGCATAAAGATTTGCATTTACACGCTTAGAAGATGCAATTGACTCAATAACTAATGCCTCTTGACCATTTTAAGCGTCGTCAATGGTCAGAATGGTGGCAAGAAATGGCAACAGTGGATGATCAATTTTCGAAGAAAATCATCTGCAGTGATGAGGCACATTTTCACCTCAGTGGATTCGCCAATAAGCAGAATTGCCGCATTTGGGCGAATGATAATCCAAGAGTGATTGTCGAAAAACAAATGCACCAACAAAGAGTGACCCGTGTTATCTCACGTGGTGGCGATGTCAATTTGGCCGCAAAGATCATGTGATTTGACACCGTTGGACTTCTTTCTTTGGGGTTATTTGAAAGAAAAGGTGTACGTCGATAAGCCAGCAACAATTCAAGAGCTAAAGGATGAGATAATTGGGCACATTAACGGCCTCAGCGTCATTGAAAATTTGGACTATCGGCGGCACACCTGCCGAGGTCGCGGCAGACATTTGGAAGATATTTTGTTCATAATAAAAAAAATGACAATAAATTCCTAAATAATTTGTGTTTTATTCAAAATCAATATCGGCCCTTAAAATTTAACCACTCTTTACAAAACACGTAGTAAAAAAGAGAATATTTTATTATGAAATTAAACAAACGTAAAAACAATAAATTGGACTTAGAAAACAGTTTGGTTGCCTATCAGTGAGATCTTATTTCCGTAGCCTGAATACAAAAAATATTTAGGCTAAAGAATGACTTAATATTATAAATATCGTTTTTTTCGAATGGCAACTATCACGAAATTTATTTGAATTCCTTTTTTTATTTCTTAAAGCAGAACATGGAGGAACTCTTTGTATTCTAGAAGTTTGAATTTGAATTCAAATTTCAATACCTTAAAACTCAACGAAAGGAAACTCTCAAAGGACATGTGTTATGTTTCTGTCATATTGTAGTAATCGTCCTGCAGGGCAGCTTTCTCCTGTTCGCATGTGTAGAACAAATCATCCCCTTTCTGAGTGCCACCATGAAATAAAGAAGCCAGCCGTCAAAAAATGTTGTCATTTTATTTAAACAAAAAATAGATATCCCATAAAAGCATTCGTAATGCTCAGCTGTACCGTGCAATCAGTACTAAAGTTACGGCAAAACCAAATACACACCACGCAACGCGAAACGTAAACATCAAAACTAATTTTTTCTCATTTATAGATACAGTTTTTTAATTGCATTTGTATCTTTATTTAATTTTCCTGGTTATAAAATAAAATAAATAAGTTCCCAGTGAAAAGAAACCCCCTAAATAATAGGGGTGTGCAATAGCGAAGGATTTGTGCGGGCGAAAGATTATTGAATTTTCCTAAATTTTTCTTTGAGTAATTCTAAATGAAAAAAGTTTTCCTGTGAATTTTCCTTTTCCATATTTGACTGAAAATCCAGTTAAATCCTCATTTTTACGAATTTGGAAGGAGATAAAGAATAAACTATATAGTATATAGAGAAATCTTTTTGTTTTTAAATGTTTTCAAAATACCCCGAAAGGAAAAGTTGTTATGTAAGAATTATATTTAATATTAACCCTTGAAATAATTTTATTCATTTTGTTGTTTCTTATTAAAAGTAAAAAAGTAAATGTCACAGGTTTTGTTGCAAGAAATGAAAAAATTATAGCAGCTCAACCGCCCTTTTATTGTAATGAAAGGATTTTATTTCAAGAGTACGTCTTTCTAAATAAAAAAAAAAAAGAAGGGATGAATGGTGTGAATAGATGTAGACATAAATACGTTTACATCGATTCCTTCCATGAACATAATGTAGACTCGGGTTACAAGGTTGCAATCATTTTTTAGTTAATTAACCAGGATGTCTGCTAAGAGTGTAAGATGCAGTTTATAATAAATCAAAAGAAATCAACAAGGAAAAAAAACATACCTGTTGTTTGTTGTCTCGTATGCTATTTAATTGTTGTTTTCTGTTTTTTGTTATGATCCTTGTTTGGCAGTGAGTATGGTTGATGGAAGTGGAAGGGTTGATTTTGTCTTGTGTAATTTGATATAGATAAGTAGTGAGATTATTTATTGCAAAAAATGTTCTATAGACACAAAGGGATTAAGTTAGATAAAAAGAACCGCATTGTGGAATAAATTAAGTGAAAAAAAACGTACATACTATTCATGTTGGTATGTATGTTCTTATAAACCCCAGTTATGCTAATAACTTGGCACCCATTGACTATAAATTTCAATAAATAATTAACTGATTTTCATACAAATCTACTAAATAAATTGTTAAAAAGAGCACGAAAATAAGACACTTTTACAGAAGGTAGCGTTAATTACGCCTTTGGTAAACAAAAATCATTCAAAAATAATTGATTTCATAATAAAGTCGTGTCGTTTTGCTGCTCTTGTATAAAAAACTTGATCGAGACCGGTAGAGTCGTTACTGAGAAAGTTAAAAATAAAAATCAAAGGTTCTGGGGTAGGTGCCGTTAATTACATTTTTGAATATTTTTCTAACCAAAATGGAGACCATTGCTGCAAAAACACATATTTTTTTTTTAATAAGATCGTTAGATCCATTTTCGCGGTAAATAAGCGTTTTTACGTGAACATGAATTCTGCCAAATCTTTTTTAAAGCTACAGGCTTTTCTCCTGGAATTTGTGTTTATATGTTGTTTTTGAGACAGATGAAAATTGGTTAGAAGAATCAAGTGTTTTTCCAATACAAAATGTTTATTGGGCAACCAAAGTCAGCGTATGGTTGTTGATTGCTTGCGATATATGTATGTATGTATATGTAGGTACCCCTGCGTTAATAGTTAGCGGGATTGTCACACCTAAGGTCTGGTCATAAATCCCCAACCTAAAATCTAAACGTGCCAAGCATTTGTTTTGCTTTAAAATGCTCGTAATACTCCGAGTAAGGTTTTTAGAAAAGATTTGTATAAGACGAACAACTTTCCACAAATTCACAAATAGATCGCAAACAAAATTAATTGAAATTTGGTAAGGACAACGCATCTGTCGCTTTAGCTTGTATAAGAAAAATTTAAGCTTTCTTGTTATGTACATTGTACATTATGCGAGCATAAAAAGAAAAAATTAAATACAAAAAAGTCGGCGTAAAGTGGGTGAAAAAATTAAACATACCATGTTTTAGGTTTAAAGGGCTTAGTTACAAAACTTGGGCTATGCTTCTAGGCGTGTTGAAAAGGAGAACCATTTTCAAATAAAATAAAAGTGAGTAGATGAATTTTTAAGACATTTCCACCGGTTACAGAAACAAACAGTGATTATTTTAGCAAAATCGGCTCAGTAGTTATTATGTAAAAGTATACTTTGAAATTTAAAATTAAATAAGAATTTTAAAAAAGACAAAAAGGATATAATTTAAAAACTTGAATTTTCAAACACAAATTTTGATTTTTTTTTTCTAAAATCCAAAAATGTTTTTTAGAAATTTTATATACCTATTAATATTTTAAATTCAAAGGGTTTTGATCAAAACTGGTAGAGCCGTTAATTGAGAATGTCGAAAATCAAAAAAAAAAAAACCGTTCTATGGCAGGTATACCTCTAATATCATTTTGTTTACATTTTGCTTGATCAAAATGTAGAGAACGCCTACAATAGAACACACAATTTTGCTTATCAAAATCGTTACAGCTGTTTTTGAAATAAATAAGAATTTTCATAACGTCTGTACTGTATGGAAGGTACCGTTGTTAGTTTTGGAGTTAAGAAATATTTCAATGTCTCCTCTAGAGAATCATGGAAAGCTCTTAAGTACCAAGTTTGAAGATATACAGACAGACAGACTGAATTGCGGGACCAACTTTTTTCGTGTTCTCTGTCATCTTAATTTCAAGTTCGATCAAAATCACGAGTTCGATTTTTTCCAAATGCAAAATTTGACCAACAGTACCTATGTACATGTATGTATGTATGAATACATACTACATAATTATTAATGGTTAATTTGCATATATTTATGAAGCATCGGAACATGTTCTTAATATTTTCAAGTCCGATATGCAATAATAAGGGCACGTTAAGGATTCGTAAAAGATATATAAAATGTGTTCTTCTTGTTGGTAGGATATATACTCTTGGACGGATTTGTCCCTTCCTCGCAAGAGGCAATACTACTGAAAAAATATGTATGGCATGGGTTGGGAACCATCGCCTCATCTGGCGAAACCACAATACTAACTACAACGCCATGCCGTGCATTAAAAAAAAAACCTTTAATAAGGTTTATTTTGATCTTGATGAGAGTAGTGAGAAGAAGATTACGGTATTACCGATAGATTTAAAATGTTTTAAAGTAGTATATTTTGAGGAGAAAACACGAAAAGAAACAAATTTTAAGTAAATTATCTACCCTCTTTCTTGTGCTTGGAACAAACTACACATATCTCCAACCAAAAGGATAAATTGTTTTTTTGTTTTTTAATGGTTTACTTTTAAGTATGTTAAATAATATTTAGTTATGAAGTTTCACAAAAATGTTTTTTTTTTGCTTGTGACAATTTTAACAATGTTTTCTGAAAGAGGTCTATAACGATTTTGATTAAATTCGATTTCGTTTATTTTAAAGTAAGCTTAAACAAGCTTTTTAGCTAAAAATTAACGTATAAACTAAATAATCGTATGCTGTTTGAGTTTAACAAAACACTATTTAAGGTACTGTTTCTTTGTTTTTCGGTTCGGAATTTCTTCTTTAATATTTCTTTGCATTAATAGACCATGACCTCTTACATCTTCAGTTCTAAAGAACTTTATAGCCCAGCACAAGTACTGCTCCAGTTGCATATCTCGGCTTAGGCAATTCGATAGTAATTCACGCATTTCACATTAGTTTCCCTTAAATGCAGCTTCGGGCGTACTATCGAGTACAGAGATTTTTTCTTATGCCGTACTTCACGAATGTGGAATGCTTTGGATATCTCCATTTTTTTCAGTTTTTTTTTTAATTTTTCTTTGAATACATTTTTATTTGAAGAACTAACACAATCTACAAGACTCTCTACAAAATTTGCTTCTCTTAAACATCTTGTAAGAGGCTCATTCAGCTCATAATTTATTCTGTGAAAAGGTTCACATATAATATATTTCTAGAAGCTAGAACTCATTAAAGCTAAAAGAAAGGGGCAGTTGATGTGATTATTTAATGAGCCTCTTACAAACACTTTAGACTAAAATGTACGCCGATTAGCCAGATTTACTAAGCCAATAAGTTGGCATTGCAAATCATATAAGGGCATTCGAATATTCCAATATTGACGATAAACTACAAGTCTATTGAAACGTTTTTAAATATTTTTTTTTTAATTCTTCGAGAACTATTTACAGCGCGTTTCATTAATATTCGTTTTTTTTTTACTATGGGTAAAAACACTAAAATTTGAGCTTAAGACTAAAAGAATTCAAATCGTTATTTTTCAATTTAATAAGTTTTATTTGATAGTTTAAATTAATATAATTTTTAAAAATTCAAACAAAGCAATATAACAAAAAAAAATAAATTAAACAACTAAAAAAAATACTTCATTAATATACGAGTAAGTTCTTTTTACATAATATTTTCAATTGTTTCAAAAACGTGGTTTCATATGTTGTTCAATATTTTGTTGGATACCCTCGATTCAATATAACCTCGTTCAGTGTTTGTGGAATATTTCAAGTTTGGAGATTGTTGACGCGTTTGAATAACCTTAGGACAGTTATAGAGTAGCCATTCTTTAACAAAATAGAAAGGGCAATACATAACGATTTGAGAGTATAGGAATCAGTAAAATTTAATCGCCATATAAATTACAGCAAAGAACTTGCTTTCATATTTACATATCGTCGGCTTTCTTTCAAAACCTCGTAAGTCCCAATATTATGAAAAATGACATTTATATGCAATATTCATGAAAAAAAATCACTGAATCTAAATATCAATACCTCGTAACTCCAACATGATTCCTTTTGTCTCTATCAACCAGTTTTAAAACCTCCTAAGTCTATTGGCGTATAAATGTCCATTTAAAAACTCGTATGTCTGTCTTACGAGGTTTTGATATTCGCTTATAGCTCGCTTTATATACAATACCTAGTATGTCTGTTTTTAAAGCGACTAGTAAGAGTTATTTTTTGACAGTAAAGTGAAAACAAAGTCGCATTGATAACGATTTAAAATGAATTTGTATGGCTGAGTAAAAGAAAACTGTTCAGGAATTTTCTTTTGTCAAAACGGAGTTTATTAAAAGAAATATTAGTTACATACGTCTAACCGAAAGCTTTCTTTTGATACTGCAAAAAACACTAGAGGTTGGAAAATGTTGGAATCCGTTTTAGGTACTGATTGCTCACGTACATGGGCTTATTCCTGTAAATTTTAACTTCTTGAGTTAGAAAAAAACAAAAAAAAATTAAGGCACGCATGTAAATTTGAGTTTTTCTTCAATTATAGACCACGAATAAATAAAAAACTTCAAAATAACTCATATGTATTGTTTGTTGAAGAGTATAAAGGTATAAAGTATAGAAAAATGAATTTAAAATAATTTATTTTAAGAACCGAGTTAATTGATTTGGTTTTGATTTTTAATCTTCACAGCTTCTTTTTTCAAACTTATTTGTTTAACACTTTTACCATTTTTTTTATAGTTTCTACAGTTTAAATTACGCTCATTGTAAGGGTATAATCAAACAATGCTTTGCTGTGCTAGTAAAAAATGTGCCTTTTTTGAAACAGTTACGTTTTTTACGTTCGTTTTGTTAACTTCATAAAATTTGTACATAATGAAGCACGCATTGAAGCCAAAGTTTTTTGTACTCTAGATAGCTTAAATAATGATGCAGACCATAAAAAAATGTCCCATGGTCAATGTTAAAAAAATAGACACGAAAATTTGTGACAATTAAAGATTTACAAAAAATCACGCATGGCAGTTTTTTTTTTTAAATTTATATCATATAGGATTATTTATAAGGAAGGCACGCACTCAAAATGAATGATTTCAATTAATTTTGACCTTCATTTATCTGAAAAAAAAACAAAATTTTACTAAGTAATCTTATGTTAAACATTATTTTTGCAATAATACAAAACGTTAATAATCCACGCACGCAGCCAAAAGTCTCAATATTCGATGATTTTTTCGATTTCAAACACTTTCGCACTATCTCGATGGTTCATTTTATAAATTGAATAGTTAAAACTCCTGAATATTTGATAATAATGTCTATATATTTCGACGCATGTCAAAAGTTAAAATTTGCACGGATAAGCCCACATAAGTATTAAATAGATTTTCAATAAAAATAGAAACATTAAATGGTTGCATTTGCAACAACTTAAGGTTGTTTTACACAAAAAGTACCACGAATATTATGATTCATTATTATTCAGTTGATCTAAGCTTCGATTTCAAGCCTGAAAAATCGAACATCTTACGTATTTGTTATTCGAAATTATTCCTGGTGAACAAAAAAAAAAACTCGTATGTCCCATAAAAAGTTGGAAATTAATTTTTCAAGACCTCGTAAGTCTTTAAATTTGATCTCATGCAGTTTCCACAAAAGTTTATAACAAAATGTTTTACAGAATGTATTACAAATGATAAATAAAATATTATTAAAGAAAAAAACCTTCACAGTTTCCTTCTTTTATTTTTTAAAACAGTTTTTTGCGCCTCCTGGAAAATTTACCATTTTCGACTTACGAGATTTTGAAAGAAATATTATGTATTTGAAGAATGAAATTAAGTTTTCTATCAAATATAACACCTAGATCGTTCTTTTCGGGGATTGTTGTTGGAGAAGTATCATCAATCATGTAATTGAAAAACACAGGATACTGATAACGATAAAAAGACATAATTTGACATTTTGTACATTCATCAAGTCGAATAGGATCTTCTTAGAGAAATAAAAATCCGAAATAGATTTCATACGACAAAAGATTTTTAAATCATCAGCAGGTAATAGATTTTTAGAGTTGATAATACGAAGAGGTACATACATATGTATATCATTTATCAATATTAAAAATGAAAGTGGGCTCAGATGGTTTCCTTGAGGAACTCCTGAAAAGACTTGAGCTTGATGATTATTAAAATTATCGTATCGTATTCACCTTAAACTCAACAATAAAATGATAGCTGATGAAATTGATAAGTATCTTAATAGAAACTGAAATGAGAAACTAAGTAAATTAGAGGAAAATGCAAAATCATTTTGGAATATTGCCAAAATAATTAAAAATAAAAACATACCTAATATTGAAAATAGTGATGAAGTTTTTTATAAAGACTCAATAAAGGCCTTGGCATCCACATTTTCAAATAATCATTCAGTGTCACTACATCTAAGTGATGATGAGACTAAAACCTTGTAAGCCACACGTTAAAATCAATCCACATACAAAATGTTAATACTCCTATAGGTCAGTTTGTAACTTATCTACTTTACTGAATGTGAGGCATACTGTGTTCAGTCTTAAAACAAAGAAGTCTGATAGACTTGATAAAATTAAAAATATATATGTATATAACAAAATTACCAAAGGTGGGTATTGAATTTATTGTATATGGTTAATGCGTGCCTCAAAACTCAATATTTTCCAAAAATTTTGAAACTCGCTAGAGTTATACCCATCCCGAAACCTGGAAAAACAGCAAAACTCCCATCAAGCTATCGACCGATTAGTTTGCTCAGCTGTCTTAGCAAGATATCGGAAAAGGAAAAAATTCTAAGAATTGTTGGGGTATTGAATATTATTCCAAACGAATACTTTGGATTCAGAAGGTTTCACAGCACTAGCTATCAAGTGTTAAGAGTTTGTGAACATGTAAAAAAAAGTCATTCCCTTGGTAAATCGACTGGACTTAACATAGAAAAGGCATTTGACACTGTGTGGCATGATGGATTAGTACACAAATTGGTACGGCATACCACAAGGATCGATATTGGGTCCTTTTTTGTACAGTATTTATAGATCTGATATTCGCAGTATACCAGAGTGTCAATTAGCTATATTTGCCGATGATACTTGTAATTTTTAAACGCATGAATTTTGTTTCAACATACTCGTAGAGACACATTTATCTAATACTCTTGAACTGATGACCCGGTATTATTCTAAATGGTAAATCAAACCGAATGCGAACAAATTTTATTTCCTTCCCAATAATCGGTTTAATGTTAATGATACGAGTATTAATGTTAATCGGGAATTAAATGTAGAATATCTAGGAGTGTGTTTCAATCAAAAACTTACCTTTAAGGAACATACTACATACATTATTATTAAATTACTCTATCCTTTTATAAATAAAAAGTCTGGTCTTAGCAATGATAATAAGATCATAATTTATAGAAAAATTTTCCAGGCAATCCTTCTGTATGGATGCCTATTGTGGGAAAAATACGCAAATGTCACGTTAATAAATTACAAATATGTATCTCAAAACAAATTAAGTACTTAAAATGAAACTTAACCTCTCTCGCTACCTTTTCACTAGTGACTTGCATGAAAGAGCAAATGTGAAATGATCCTATTGCGGTCAATAAGGAAAGTTGTTCATTTAACAGATTAACTTGTTAAAAAAAGTGTTTTTTAGTGAAATGATCCTTTAATTAAACAAAAAGTGGCATAACCATATTTCCGTTTTATGTATTACTCTAATTATCTGTATTCATATATTTATTTATTTACTGATTTATTATTTGTTAATTTATTTATTTATCTAATTAGTTATTTATTTATTTTTGTTAAATTGTTTATTGATTTATAATTTATTTATGTGTTGTTTTTCCACCTATTTTTTTGTTGTTTGTTAATTTATTTATGTATTTACTTATTTTTATTAACTTGCTTACCTTTTTGTTGATTTATTATTTGTTTATTTAAAACTTATCTTTTTGCATTGAGTGATGCTTATTTTTAATATTTTTATCATTATCTATCATATATACATATGTACATACATGCCATTTTCTATGAACAACTTATTTATTATTTATCCGTACTATAATAAACCTCATAAAGTGCAAGTTCATGCGATCTAGTTCGGCGCTTTATTTTTCAAGTTGTCAAATTTTTCTTATCACAAATACCTAGAAGATTAGTCATGTATTTTGCGAAAAAATAGGGTGAACTTGTTGTTGTATCAGTTGACCAGTTTATCATGATCGTGATCTTTCAATTTAGCTACCCACATATAAATTTGTTTATAATTTAGCATCAAAGACATTTAGTGTTTTCGATACTAGAAAGAAGCGACGACCGACACGCGTGTTGTACGGCATCCGGCCGGCGGCGATGACGGTGTTAGAGTTTGACCAAAGAATCATTGGTTTTAACATAAAATTGTATACAGGATTGAAGTCTACATGTTTATTTCCATTTGTGTCTATTTCAATTTGTTAAGGTAATTTATATTAAATTATAGCATGTTAATTATGTAAAAGAGTTAAAGCATCATATTAGTTTTTATTAAAAAAAGTGAAATACGAACGGATACTTTACCTGAGCAATTTCTTATACAAGTTTATTTTTAAAAATTCAATAAAATGAACAAAATTATTTATGAGTAAGAGCAAACATTCTTATTAATTATGGAACAAAACATGCGTCGTTCAAGTGGCTGCCGCGGCTGGAGTTAATTGGATCTTGTAAGCGAATCGGAGATCTTTGTGCAGAATTGAGAATTCTCCTCAGGTTAGTTAGTGCGTGAAATGTTTAGCTGTTGAAATCGATAGCGAGTTGATGTTCGTGAATTAAGTCTCACACTTTCGGCTACAGCAGCCACATTGTCTGTGCGCACCGTACTACGACGAGGACCATGAGTGTTGTTCACTAGCAAATGAGTCTCACAAACTTTTGTATAGCAGTGGCGGTGGGTGCTTCATTTCGACCAAAACTTCTTTTCAAAAAAACTGTTTGGGCTACACAGCACCTGCTTTGGAAATAAGTTTCCAATATTTTCCAACGTTGTTGGTCAAGTGTAAATCGACTCAATATGATCCACGGAGGTATGATACTGACTTTCTGTAAAGATTTCTAGAGCGAAAGCAGCTGTCAGTTTTAAAATAACCTATGATTTAAGAACAAACCACTAGATGAAAAAAGATACTCTTAGAGGATTTGTCCATTCCTCGTAAGAGACAGTCTACCCCTGAAAAACTATTTTGCAGTGGCTAAGAATTGAACTCAAGACCTACTCCATGACAGTTCAACGCACTAACCATTATGCCAAGGGGTACAACATTTTCGTTTAAAAACATTTGATAATTATTTATTATTACATTACTTTGAATTCATGGTAACTGACTAATAAGATATACATATAATAATATTTCTATAGGGTGTCCCCTAATTATTTGGGAAATGATTTTTGGGTATATTCTATTCTTTGTACAGTAATGGTAGATCTCGAATGCTATAACTAACATCATAAGTTGGGAATTTAATAAACGGTTTAGTTTGGTGTACCTATGTAGAAACTTCGCTTAAGACTTCATTCTTAGAAGAAACATTAGCCTTGCGTTTGGATAAAGTTGCGAAAATAGTGGATCCCGCAATTCCGTCTGTCTGTCTATCTGAATGTCTGTTTACCTGTATGTCTGTACCGGAAGCCCAAGCTGCTAAACCGATTTTTTTTTAAACTTATTAGTACTTCAGTGTCTTCGTTGATTCCCTAGAATCAATGCCAAGCAGCCATTATGAAAAATCTTATTGATCTCAGAAACGGCTATTACAATTTTGAAAAAAAATATGTGTACTTTTGTAGGTATGGTCTACATTTTGGTCAAACTTAAAGAAACATTTTATTAACGATAGAACAATTTTTTTATTTTGACTTTCTAGCGATTTCAATCAAAATTTGTATAAGAAGAAGAATATTGTATATATAAGATTTTTCGAAATAGATTTTGGATCTTTAAAAAAAATGTAATTTTTTTTGAAAATTTATATTTTAACAACGGATGAAAGATAATTTTTTGAAACTTAAAATTGACGTATCTATTTTTAAATAAATTTCGTATACAAATAATAAATTTAAATACAGATCCTATAACGATTGCTTAAATTTTGGTTTTATAAATTCATATTTTTTCTAGAAATTAGAGGGCATTCTATTTTTTTTTAATCTTATACTATTTCAGGATTTAACGAATTTCATGCATGTTTTCATTTTTTTATTTTTCCATTGATTACATGGTTCCATAAATAAGTTTTTAAAATTCCGAAGTAATTGTACTTAAGAGCAAGTAAGAGCGATCCAGTCGTACATTTCATTTCATTATAATAGCCAATAGGGGTACTGAGTCCATCGGCACGTTTTAAAAACGACACCCTATATTTCCGTTAACAGTTTAGTCGAACCTCACTGTCGATAAACGGGCTCTTAAAAGGGGGTTGCCGACCTATTTTTAACTACATATGTACAATTGTACATAACTCTATACATATACTTATTTCGTTCTATTTCGTCAGGTTCTATAGTTTGGGACAAGTTTTAGCTATCAACTCGATGGTTTTAATCATGGTCGAAAAAACGCACCGAAAGTTGACAGTTTTAGATGCTCTTGACCGAAAATCTGATAAGAAAACCGGGTGACTTATCTTCTCTCGATTAGTTTTATTGTTTGAATGGTATTATAACAATTGAAAGGATGAGCTAAGTGATTCGATGGTCGCCCCCTCCGCCTATAATAGAAAACAAAAGTCTTCGTTTTATTTGTCCACACACATATTTTGTTAATTTTTGGTATTATGTCTTAAAATTAACCACATTTGAAATCATAAGAACTTCCTAAAAGAAGGCGTGAGAAACAAATTGAAAAAAAAATCCACTCTTTTTTATTCTGCAGCCGTTTGCTTCGATTGTTCAAATTAAACTAGCTACATATATTAATTGGCCCCATATCGTTCGTCTGTGCGTCTGTACGTCTTTGGTACATCAACCTAGAGTCCGAACGGTCGAAAAGTAATTTGTTCACAATTTATTACAGAACACTATTTGTAGGTGATTCTCGAATTTTAGTTCTAACTTAAGTTTTAGTTCAACAAGAAAAGCAAGTTCGTGTGATTCAGTCGCACATTTTATGTTGTAAACAAGTATGTATACCTTGACTTTATAAAACCTTTATCACAAGCAAAAGCATTTGGGGGCGTTTATATGGGACAGAAAATACATATAAGGGACTCCCTAGGGTTATAATCTCAAAGTACGAGTATACATATAGAACATACTATGTGTATGCAGCTATAAAAATAGAAGTTAATAGCAAAATAAGTCATGTTTGTTAATTACTCGTATATGAATTTATTTGACCCCATAAACACAACAATGAATATTTCTGATAGATTATTCAATTCTGTTTGGGAGCACAAGCATTGTGTTGGTAAACGATCGATTTTAAATGTAAATAAAACGTGTTGTGTGTAAGATATCCTCTCATTTTTGTATTTATTTAAAAGAATAATGTATTTTATGCCATAAATATTGTTAAAATGGTCACACTGGCTTGTCCAACACGCATATGCAAATGCGTCCATCTTTTGATGACTTGCTGAATCAATCTAGCTATTTGCAAGATGGTATTTGTTATGTTGATTTCGACCGTATCAATTGTTTTTAACTGCATGACTTGCGAGAAAACCGGTCCTGGAATCTCTTGCCAAAATATCATAATCCCTTTATAGTGCGTGAAAAATTATTAAGAAAAAAACCTGTGGAGCATGTTTTATTATTATTACTTTAAGTCTTTATTATAAGTGTTAAAATAAATATGAAATACTCGTACCTCCTGTCCATCTTTGGGGTAAAATGTTGCGGATTCCATAATCGACATAATCATATTTTCAAAGATTTAAACAACAAACATTTAAGCAAAGGGTTTTGAATATGATTTCGGGAAAGTGGCTACCGTGGCTGGTGGGTACATGGCGTAATCTTTTCGCAGTAATTCAGACTGTATTTCATCAATATAATCAAATGTTGGTTTCCAAGAGCTCAATTGTTTTTGTTTTATAGGTGTAAACATGAGGTATGTAATCAGTATCACTTGTTCTGTACGTACTGTACTACGTCTTATGTGATGCGTATTATCGTTTAGAGTAAACGAATTACAAAAACGATCCATAGTTTCTCAAAAACTCATTTGTATAGAAAATGAATCAAAGAAAATTAGAAAACAGCTTTGTTACTGTCGTTTTTCCTCTATCTTCTGTTTGCTTAAAACTGTCTATCTATCCACAACCCTACGAAGAATGGGGTGAAAGCCGCCTGTGTAGGGGGCGCGTCGTTCATTCCTCTTCATGAGACTACTATCTACTCTGATGGATGATAAGCACCATAAAACGCAGTAACGTTCGATTTGTTTCTCGAACTGAAAAATAAAAACCTTTGAGTTTCTACTCTGAAGAAAACCATATAAGTTGCTTAATGTGGACATATTATCGTCCTAGGTTTGGTCAAATCCTCAAGTTGTATTTGCACCTTGTCGCTAAAGATGATTTTTCGGCCAAAATGGGTGCCCTCTTCCAAACGCTTGCAAGCCCAGTCGGCGAACAAACGACCATGGTCATAGACTATAAGCTCCTAGGATAGTTGAATCTTGTACGGATGTAGAATAAAGTCCCGACGCAAAATTCGCCAAATTAAGGTCTGCGAAAAGCCGAATCGACTGCCACAGGTTCTACTGTACAATTTCACGGTGATCTTGCGTACGTTTGACGTACGAATGTTGGGTGATTTAATACCGAACCGATCATTTCTCGGCAATCACGTTTACTATAAAATGGGCGCAATGCACACAAAGCTTGCACTAACTAAAACTCATTTTGATAATAAAGTTTTATCATTTGGACGTGCTATTGAAACATGTAACTTGCCATGGTATTTTGGCATTAGTAACTGTATAATAAACAACAGATCTTACAGGTTTCACCAAAACAACTTGGCCGCCAAAGACCTCCAAAATCCACCCGAGGCAATTGAAAAACCTTCTATTTATGTATGTTTGTAAGCATTTAAATTATTAAGCAATCAGCTTCCTTTTGTAAAATATCAATAATTTATTGTAATTTCGAAAGTCTAAAAGAAAAATCTTTACGGATTTTGTTTAAACTTTGTCAAACTTATTCGTATATTTTTCCTATCATTATTAGACATTAAGTATATTATGTAGAAATTTACATTAATTCATTTGATGAAAACAAGAACTTTTTAGATATTCGTTAAAGCTTAATCCCGTTTAGCTTTCATTTGGTTGCATGATTCGTTTTCGCGGGTGTTGAAAAAATTCAAAACCTAAAAAATTAACTGAACAAAGTGAAGAAAATTTTTCATATGTAAATTTTTTTCATCATAAAGAAAAAAGCTATGACGCAAAATTTTAATTGCATTAGTAAGATGTTCATGCTGTTTTAGTTTGAAACTTGGTTAAACGACGATTTTTAAAATCATCGAAAACTTATTTTATTTGTATTAGTATCGTGTTAACTTCATATTTTCTTTGACATTTCCAAACATCAAAACAGGTCTGTTTACTTTGACGAACTGCCATTACTTAAGGTGTGTTAAGAAGCTATTTATTAAAAAAATAGCCTTAGCACGATACTAGTTAGAAAATGTTTGAAATTAAGAAATAGCTAGTAAATCTACTTTAAATATAGAAAATTACTAAGTACATAGTATCATACTAATACCTTAATACTAAGCTGTTTAAAATTTTGCGCCTATATTTTTAATGGATCTCTTGCCGCTTACAGGAACTCTTAAAAAAAATATAAATAAAATTTCAGGCGCAACAGCTCTTCTGGGCCAGAAACTTTCAACTCTCAACCATTCCTGTTTACGTTTTGTTGGAAGGAATGGAGGAAACCTACAATTTTCGGCTAAGATGCGAAGAACGTTTCATGAATAGAGATATTATAGGAGGATTTATAATTTCCTCATAGGGGGGTGGAAAAAAAACACTTTTGGTTTAGGGTGCTATCGATTGGGAATAGAACTCAGATATCCATCAAGAAAGTCCAACCAATTACATCATTCCAAGGGTTACTACACTGAATTAGGGTGCTATCGATTGGGAATAGAACTCAGATATCCATCAAGAAAGTCCAACCAATTACATCATTCCAAGGGTTACTACCCTAAAAAATAGCTCTTAACAGATAAGTAGACATAAATACGACTTATTTCCTTTGAACTAATCAATTAATTTAAATTATCGTACATATCTCAATTTACAATTTGTTTGTTTTTGTCGGTTTCCTTAGTTGATTGCTATAAATTAGAGTGTATTGCAAAAGTTGCCACCAAAGTTATTCCTCCCTCACCAACTTTGATCTGAAAAACTATTCTGAAAGTAGGTTACCAGCATTCCGTTTGAAAAACAAATCAGAACACATTCCAACTAAACTTTTCCTTTTTCCATGAAAACTTTAACTTTTAACTTCATCCATTTGTATAAGGATATTAGAATATGTATTAGAACCGAACTGTGAAAAGTTATCAGCCCTTTTGATGATTAATAACTAATAAACAAACATAATGATGCTCCACTGATTAAAAATTAATTAACTCAAACAAGAAATTCGTCCTAAATCTTTCCGCCTTATCTAGCGCTAAATCGTATTTAAATTTCAAAACACAAATAAAAAAAAAAAAAACATTATAAGGAAAAGAGCAATAACTTGTAGCATATAGTTCGATTCGTCTTTTTCTCCCCATCCCTTCTCTATATCCCATGCCCGCATGCATTTTCTGGTTGATTGTGGTTGTAGGTTTAGTGCTTCTTTACCTAGATACATAGAAAAATAAATCCTTTGATATTCATGAGACTTACCGTTAAGCATAACGTTGTTTTCATTAATAATTCACAGCTTTCCATCACTGCTCTATTTATTTCACCTCCTTTTTTCGCCGCACGCCCACTGCTTCTGGACAAATGCTTACACTATCTATGCAGGAGAGTTTTGCGGCAGTTTTTGCAAGTGGAATTCCTGCCTGCTGCACCTTTTAACCAACCATACATCCCCTCCCGCCGACCATGTTGAACTGATGGAATTTAAGGTGAATGACTCGAAAGTGGGGATTCTTCTTGGTTTTTGTTCTTTCTTTTGCCTATAGTATATGCAGGTAGTATAATATATATTATGTTTACCTATTCGCCATTTTTCTTGATTTTTTTTGTGTCCTGTAATGATAAATGCTGACATGCATGTCATGCAAAGAAGAGATAGTCACTCGCACTATCTTTTGGATCAAGTGGGATTCGAAAAATAATAATTAAGGGACACGACATGGTACGTCGTACTTGCGGGCGGCTTTTGAAATAAAATCCAATTTGATCGAAGCTTTTGATTAGATTTGTGGGAAGAATTTACATAGAACTTATGGAAATTTTTTTCTTAGAAGGCATTTTATTTAGATTCCTATTAATTGGCGAGAAAAGATGTTGGGGGAAAAATATTTCGGCTTGGAACTCTGCTGTAAATGTGCCCGAATAGCAAAGTTTTCAGAAATCATTTTTTCATGTTGACTTTAAAACAGTGAAAACTGGGAACTCTTTAGGTCTCTATAATTTTGGGCCATAACTTCAGATAGTTCGATCTGTTTATGATTTGAATTAAAAAAAAGGTTGTGTATTGACGTACGCGCGCTAGAAGTAAAACTTCTTTTCCCTCAAGCAAAGCCTCTGTAAGATTCTAACCTATAAACGTACAAACATTTTGTATTATAAAAACATTTCGCTGTCTTTGACAGATAACGTGTCGTTTAGACATGTACTGACCCCCATCACCGGAAAAGAAGTTTTACTTAAAAAAAACACCCTGTTACATGTGTGGTCTTCCATTTTGTTTGGCATCATCATCATCATACATCATGTTGGTTGTTCGGAAACTTTGCTAGCACGTTATGATAAATGGCGAGGATCTAAACACTTTCATTTTAATTATTGAGATTACATAATTTCGATTATATTGATAACGTAGTGTCTGTCATATTAATGTTTAATCAAATTAGAAGTAAGTCTAATAGACTGATTTTAATTTGTCAGAAAACTACATATGCGCTGTAGTTACCTTGTTACCTAAAAAAGTGTGTTTTTACTGATTTATAGTACCAGATCTGATGGACAAACTCTCAAATCTCTAGTTCAATATAAAGGGTGTTTCAATTGACACGGGTAGATTTTGACAGCCCGTTGCGGCCATGTTGTTTTGGTGAAATCTGTCAAATCTGTTATTTATTATTCAGTTACTGTTTGTACAGTTTGAAAGACTTCAATTTGGCGAATTTTACGTCGGGACTTGGGCCTACACGCGCAGAAGATCCAACTGACGCAAGAGCTCAAAGTTCATGACCATAGACAACGCCGTTTGTTCTCTGACTGGGCTTCGTAGCATTTGGAAGATGACCCCAATTTCAGCCGAAAATTAATCTTCAGTCAAGAGGTGCATTTTTAATGAATGGCTGTGTAAACAAGCGTATATAGGAAGACACCAACCCATACGAGGTTCCCTGGTTGATAATGCATCCTCAAAAAGTTACCGTTTGGTTTGGCCGTTGGCGTCATTGGTCTATAATTGCCCGAAAACGAAGTTGGTGAGGCAGTCACGATGATAACCAATTTCTTATCGCCAAAGTTGAACCATATGACCTTAGAAGACATGTGGTTTCAGCAGGACGCTACGGTGCTACGTGCCACAGCGGACTCGACGATTGACATTTTGAATGAACGATTTGAGTTTAAGGATATATCTCACAGAGGTGTTGTGAATTGGCCATCAAGGTCAATGTGATTTAGTTACAGTCAAGGCGGCACAGAAAAATTATTATTATCTTTTTCGTGCCTCAATTGAAAGGTTTTTATAGCCGTCATTTATTATGAGATATAATCCATATGGAAATTGTATAAAACAAATTAACATGACTTGATCTCTCCAAACTGAAATTATATCGAGGTGCCAAACTGCCATGAAAAAAGTCACTTACGCGAGATGATAAGTATGGTGCAAGAGCCCACATGCGAGTTGCTCAATCTCAATGCAGGAGTATCAAAAATATACATTACAACAAAAAAGCGAGATCCTGCTCTTTATCGATACCAATTCATAATGCATAAATTATTTTTTTATTTCTGACGAGTAGATGGCTCTTCAGCCTTGCAAATGGTGTTTGTAATGCATGAAAAAAAGACAATTTAATCTTCAAAAAATAGACGGAGAAAAAAGATGGGTATATTACTGCTGTCACTCTGATCTGTATTATAGGTTTGTTCGTTGAGCCCTGAAGTCACCCTGGGGTCGCCCCAAATCGTTTTTTGAAAAACCTGAAGTCGCACAGGTGAGTAAATTCTGTGTTTTTTGAGACCTGGGTTCGCCCTGAACTCGCCCTGAAGTAGATCTAGGTATTTTGCTGTGGCGAGTTCAGGTAACGATCAAACTGTCAAAAGTCATATAAGATTTCATATGTATGTATTTCTTTTGTTGTCGCTTGGCGATTCGCATGTTACATGTTATTGCTTGTGTTTGCAATTAAATGTTTGTTGTGCTCATCAGATGAAGCATTCAGCAACAATAAAAAATTGTTTTCGTTCATTTTTAAAACTAATTTATAACAAATTTAAAGTTTTATCAGAGCACAGAATTATTTTGTCTTGCTTTTAGTTGTCAACAAAACGGTTGACTGACCTTGGCTGTTTTTTGAAAACCGAAAACCCCAGTTTTTGTTGACAACTCTGAGGGTTGTCAAGAACGAACGAACATTATGTGTTTTTCTTTTTTTAGCCCCGAACAAAGTACTGAACTGTCAAAAAACAATTGTGTTAACTTTTTAACTGAGCGCTACATTTGCGTTTGTTTTTTTAACTCAAAGCTCGATCGGGGCTCGCTTCATGAGCTTGGTAAAAAAAGACCAAGCTTCGATTCAAGTCACACAGCGTGCGATTAATTTCACGGCCTGTTTACTGGCCATCTCGCTGGTAAGCCAGAAATAATTGAACTGTAATTTGAGGAAGCCAATAAGCGCTATCGCCGAAATGCAGCTCGTTTTTCTGTGAAGAGAGTGAGGATTCGCATTAGACTGGGCCAAAAAAATTGACTATTTTTTTTTTTGAAAGATATATCGAGAATATCATTCAGAATGACAAAAAAAAATTTTCGTAAAAGTTTGAGCCCTTAATATCAATTTTAAGAGGGCTATCATCGCTAATTTTGATTTTTAGTCATAATTTCATGTTTTGCGTCAGAACTGACAAAACATTGAAGTAAAAAAAATTCATTTTGACTTACTTTTATATAAAATTAAATTCCTTACAAAGAAGGTCTAATTGAATATTTTCGTCAGACAAGCCGTTTTTGAGTAATTAAGCTTAATAAATTGTTATTTTTCGTTAGTTACAAAATTCCAAATTAAAAAAATAAAATCGAAGAAAAATAACAATTTATTAAGCTTAATTACTCAAAAACGGCTTGTCTGACGAAAATTTTCAATTAGACCTTTTTTGTAGGGAATTTAATTTTATATAAAAGTAAGTCAAAATTAATTTTTTTTACTTCAATGTTTTGTCAGTTCTGACGCAAAACATGAAATTATGACTAAAAATCAAAATTAGCGATGATAGCCCTCTTAAAATTGATATTAAGGGCTCAAACTTTTACGAAAATTTTTTTTTGTCATTCTGAATGATATTCTCGATATATCTTTCAAAAAAAAAAATAGTCAATTTTTTTGGCCCAGTCTAATGTACATCGTATGTACATATTATGACTTCCACTTCTATGTATTACATACACATATTTAAACATTAATGGCATACAATAATCTGTCAAGTACTGAAATTTGCATGGAAAATAAAAATATTTTTCAATTTTAAAATATCGAGATTGATTTTCTTATGAATCCAAGACTTACCTTTTAGCACTTATAATGCAAGTTGTAAAATTATATAGACACGGATTGAAAGGAATAAGTATGCACAGCTTTAACCTAAGACCTATCTAAGTAGACAAGTTAGCGTGCTTTAGTTCTGATGACATAAAATGAAAAGTGTTAGTAGAATTCTTTGTTAGTAAATAAATCGTAAAGTGCATTAAGGAAAAGCACTGAAAGCCAGGCAAGTAGTGTTGAATGGAAAGAATGGGGAGGAGGTTAATCAACAAAATAGCTTTATTTACTGTGCACGATAGTGTTTTTTGAATCTTCAGAAATATAAATAGCGCACGACTAACCTCATTTAAAAAGGCAAGATGGTGATATTTTTATGCAAACTACTATACGTTGAACAACGATTGCATTACAGATTAGTTGGATGTACAAAACAAGAAGAAGTGTTACGAGTATATCTTCAGGATGACGACGAGTTATTGCGATGGATCAGAAGGTGGCTCAATGGACAATGGGTAGCAATTTCGAAAGGACGTTAAGTCAAGTGAGTTCTATTGTTTGGTGATGATGGTTCTCAGTTGGCTCGAGGTGGCTTCCCTTATTTTTAGGGGTGTATACTGTATATTTATGTGAAGATGTTGTTTTTTTTTTTCATCATAAAACTTTAGCTATGAATAAATAAAAAAGTGATCTCTTTTACAAGTTTGTATTTTTGAAGGGTCTCAGGTCTCACTTTTATTTTGAAGTAGGTATCTATTTTGCAGTTGGAATAAAAATTTAAAAATTAATACAATAGTTACTTACTTATTTTTACACAGTTTTATGCAACTGATATGCAAACATAGGACAAACATATAGCTGCTCTTTTGTTTTTAAATTTCTAAAGAATGAAATATCCGTCTTTTTCATGTCCATTAAAAGTGGCTACAATTAAATTAAATATAATTATTATCATAGCTATCCTCATAAGGTTACAATGCGGTTATTTATAAACATTAGATTTTTAAGTAATAAACTCACTATGAGCCCACTACAGCAATGTTCCTTATTTCAAGCTCTGAAAAAAATACATTCGCAATATCTTGAACCGAATCGATTTGATATGCATTTAATTTAATATCTTTATGGAACATTTTTAATTGGGTCTAAAAAAATATCATCACCTGAACAAATAATAACTACTAGTATTTTGTGGGCTATTGTTTTTTTTTAATTTTATGGCATCAAAGCATCAACATGTCGTGTTGGTTCTATAAATTAGTTCACATTTAAATCTTGACAGTTCGAGTTCGATGGTTAAATGCAGCCAATAATAGAATAAAAGGAAATTTTGGAATGTATAATACACAGTTAAAGTGAAAAGGAAATCCTTTAAAAAAAGTTTGTTTAAGGTCCGGATAATGAATCGAATGAAAATGAAAAATTCGTTAAAAATGTTGAAATGTAAATTAAATGTGAAATTTTCAACTTAACACTCAACGGACACATCCTTTTCATATATTATCATGGTCAGAAATATTTTCAGTTTTCAAATGAAAAGTGTATGATAATTTCTTTTGAGTAAATCAACGGTAAGGTGCACTAAAAACATTGAAAGTTGAGACAAGTAGTGTATAATGGGATGTAATATTTTGTTAATCGTCATGATTTTTTAAGCGAAGCTTAGAAAGTAAAACTCACGGTTTGATTTATTTCATGATACTTTTCATCAACGAGAAATGAAATTATTTTTCTTGTAAAAAGATTCTTTCAATTGAATGAAGTTAATCATCTTTGAACTCAAGCCTTATTACATATAATTTTTAGAAAAAAATACTTTAATATGCGTACAGAATTTTCAACTAGAATCTCAAAATACTACACCTCATATTTCTTCTTCTTCTTCCTTTTTTCTTCGGCGCTGTTATGATCTCGATGTCGAGGGGATCATAACTCTCCCACGTATCTGCTTCACACTAGTGATCCGCCTGTGGGGTTCGCCGGGTTGACCTCAGAAATCGGCGGCAAGCCTCCCGGTTTTGTATTGTTCCATTTCTGAGGCCAACTGAATGCTGGTGTTTTTGCATTTGTTTGTACCAGGAGTGTTTAGGCCTACCTTTCTTTTTATTTCGAATTGGAACGTTGTATGATATTGCCTTTTTGACGGGGTTCTCAGGATCTCTCCTTTGAACATGGCAATACCAACTGAGTCGGTCGTGTTCAATTTTTTGGGAAATGGTATTCTTAACATGAAGGCTTCCTCGGATCTTCGTACTTCTAATTCGATCAAGCTTTGTAACTCCTGCTGTCATACGAAGCATCTTCATCTCAGCTGCCGTTAGCTTACTCTCATACTTTTTGTACATTGTCCAACATTGTGAACCGTATGTGAGTGCTGGACGCACAACTGAAGTGTAGAGCTTTCCTTTCAGTTTAGGGGGCATTTTTCGGTCACAGAAGATAGCAGAATTTTCCCGCCACTTCATCCACCCTACGCTTACGCGATGATTGATATCGTCATCACAAGTAGCTTCGTTATTTATCATAGACCCCAGATATTTAAACTTTTCACACTTGGGAAGCACTACTCCATTCAAATAAATGTCTGGAATAGGCCTGTGTGGATCAGAAAATGGGCAGCATAGGTATTCTGTCTTTTTCGCGCTTATGCGGTACCCACTTCCTTCTAGAACATCCACCCATACGTCAAGTGCTCGTTGTAGGGATATCGGGTCTTCACTTATGATGGCTCCATCGTCAGCAAAGAATAACTGATGCACTTTTGGATCCGTCACTTTGCCTTCAAGCAGGTAATCAAGAACTGTAATAAAGAGCAGGGGACTCAAGACACTTCCCTGGTGTACACCTACTGTGATTTCGAATTCTTCGGTGACTCCAGCTGCGCATCTTACTTTAGTAACTGCTCCATCATACATGTCCATAATTATCCGCACATAGGTTTCTGGAACTCCTCGTTGCCTGAGGGCCACCCATATTAGATCTCGTGGTTGCCGATCGAATGCTTTTTCAAAATCAACCAATACGACATGCAAATCCTCCAAAGAATCCCGATGTTTTTCCATAATTATTCTTATACTCTGGATTGCATCCGTGGTTGACTTACCCCCGACAAACCCGCACTGGTCATCAGATAGCCTAATTATTTTTCGCAGTCGGCTACCCAAGACTCGCTCAACGATCTTCATGGTGTGTGACATCAGCTTAATCGAACGGTAATTATCACAGCTTCGAGTATCACCCTTTCCTTTATAAATTGGAAGAAGGTAACTTTCCCTCCATTGATTAGGCATGCGATCACCTCGTATAAGTTTGGAGACAAGAATCATGAGCCATCTAAACCCGATGTCTCCCATCTTTTTCCAAAACTCTGAGGGTATTTCGTCTGGGCCAACAGCTTTTCCCTTTTTGGAGTATTTTACCGCCTCACTAACTTCTTCGACTGTGACGTCGGATACTTCGCTTAAGTTAGGTGAAGCTATTGGAAAGTACAGCCTTGGAAATTGTTCGTTTAGAAGTCCGTCACAATACTGTCGCCACCTGTGAAGAATTTCGTTGTCTTCCACAAGAAGTTGGCCTTGAGCATTGTTAATGAACTTTGGCGAACAAATCTCCTGGGCATTTCTTCTTCTTTGAGCGGCTATTTTGAAGATAGTTGCGCCCTTATTCGTGTTTTGCCGTAGCTCTTGAATAGCACCAGCTGTCGGGGTAGAAATTTCATCCAGCTCCCGATACAGGTTTTCTGTATTCTTTGCTTGAATTTGGGCGCACTTCTTCTTCGCTTCTTTCTTGCAGTTTCTATATTCCACTTCGAGGCGTGACTTTTGCTCTGTATCATTAGAGGGGCACTTCGACCAAGCCTTGAAAGCCATTTTCTTTTTACTTATAACTGATTTAGCTTCATCATTCCACCACCATGTTTCTTTGCCTTGTTGGTTGTGTCCTTTTGAAACCCCTAACAGTGTTTTGGCTTTTTCTTTGCAAGTTCTCTGTAGGAGATCCCACATACTTTGTGCTGTACTCTCTTCATTTCGAACTATATCGGTGTTGTTATACAGAACGTTTTGCATATTCGAAATGAAAGCTTCGCCTTTTTCCTTATCCAGATTATACCATTTGATCTTCCCAAAAGTTTTTGTATGTTTGTTGTCGTTCCCTGTCTCCATAAAAAATTCTGTCAGTAGGAGACGGTGTTGGTGGGCGATCGCTTCTCCTAGTATCACTTTGCAATCTTTTACCCGGGGTTTCAT
This sequence comes from Philhelius festivus, assembly GCA_963931855.1. Lineage (NCBI taxonomy): Eukaryota > Metazoa > Arthropoda > Insecta > Diptera > Syrphidae > Philhelius > Philhelius festivus. The sequence goes on from OZ007557.1 coordinate 94,719,089, forward strand.
GAAACTAGATACCAAATGGTAATCAATCTGGGTTTCATTTCCACCACTGCTGTAAGTGACCAGGTGTCGGCTTTGTTTGACGAACATGGTATTTAGTACGATAAGACCGTATGTTTTGCACATGCTCAGGATGTCTTCACCAGGAGGGTTCCTGGTGCCGTATCCGAGGCCTCCATGGCAATCTTCATAGTCTTCGTTTGTCTTGCCGACATGTCCGTTCAAATCTCCGCCCACGAACAAAAACTCTTCCTTTGGGATGTCCTTAAGTAGATTGTGAAAGTCTAGCCAAAATGCATCTTTTTCCACCTGCTCACATCCAATTTGGGGAGCATATGCAGTGACAATATTCCACAACTTTCCTTTAATCACCAATTTAAGGGACATCAAACGGTCGCTGGATTTCGAAATGGTCAATACGCTGCCTAATAGATGTTTTGCAAGGATGATTCCGATTCCGTTTTTACCCTTTTCCGTTCCATAGTAGAACATCTTATAGTTTTTTGTCCTCGTATCCAAGAAACGGGCCCTGTTTCCCGTGTTTCGCCATTTTGTTTCTTGAACACATAAGATGTCCACTCGCCTTCTTTTCATCATCTCTTCCAACTCGAAGCTTCGACCTGTCATACTGCCAACGTTCCAACTCGCAACTCTCAGATTTTGTATAATCTGCGGCATTACTTTGCTAGCCCCCGGAATCCGTCTAGCTCTGACCCGAGCATTGCTGCTCGGTCCAGGATCAGTACCATGTGTAACAATGGTAGTGCCTGGCGGGGTAGTGTCATTTTGGACGAGTACTTCCATAATGCTTGAATTCACAAAATCCGTTGTAAGTATCGACGTGTGCATGCTCCAGTTTTGTATTTGATCTCTCTTTTACGGCACCGGTGATCTCCAGTCGTGCCAACCCAGGGACTGGCATGCACACTTTTGGGAAAGTTTATAGGTGTTACGTGTCGCTAGGTTCACCTTGCTGTTTGTGGCCTAGATGTATTTACTCCTTTAGTCGCCTTTTACGACAAGCGGGGAGGCGCTGCAGGAATATTCTAACCCGTCCCTGCACAGGGTACTACACCTCATATTTCATATCTGAAAACACATCCCTTTGATTTACAAATGTCGAAGTGAAATTGAAGACAAGACAAGATCACGACCTTAAGTTCAAGCAAATGCATACATAGCACAGTAAATAAAAAGCTTACAATTTTAAATTACTGAACTTAAAAAAGACTAGTAAAAGAAATAACTCTTTTATTTATAATGGTGGTATAATATGTGTGACGTTAACAATCAAAACGGTGCTAAAGGCACTTTTTTCAAAATATGGAGTGTGGTATACCAAAATTTGCGTATTAAAGAGAGCTATAGAATGGTAGAAAAATTGTATTTCAAAACGAGCTGGTTTAGAAGTTATTACTATTTTAATGTTTTTAACAATCAAATGGGTGCTATTTTTCATACAATGCTTGTAATTTTCAAAACAGCTCTATTTTTCTCTAAATGAAATCAAATAGATAGGATTGTTTTTCAAAAGGAGCTAAATAATTTTGGGCGCTAAAATTGTTGACACTTATAAAAGGATCTTAAGTTTACCGATCGTAAACTTTGTTATCATTGTTAAATAAGTTTTAATGAATTCCAATAAAAAGAACTTTTCCTTACTTAAATGTTCTCTTCTTTTTTAATTTTACAGGCATTTGAGAATCAAAATTTAAGAAACTTATTTTCAAAACGCGCTAAATATATTTTTAACAAACAAAACTGCCTAAAAAAAAAAACATTTCACTAAAGGACGAAAATAAAAGGTCCCTTTAGTATTTTTATTGGTCAATCTAATAAAAAAGACTTCTACAAATTTTACTGCATTGAATTATCTTAAATATTTTAGGAATTATAGTTTTCCGCCCTTTTGCTTGGTTTCATGTTCATTTTTTTTAGCCTCTGTTTGATTGTTAACGTCACATGTAATGCATATTGATGTCTTATAAACTTCTTTCAATTTTAAAGCCAAGGTATTGGCATCAGACCTTTTATCAAATTCAATTAAGAATTAGGTCCGTCAAGATACCACCGCCACAATGGAAATATGTATAGAAATCTTATTATGAGTTAGAGGCTGATTAAATGATGCAATCGGTGCTAACTTGAAGTCAAGACCCTTTTCTTACCTCTAGGCACATCAGACCATTGTGTCATATCTGCGAATTTCTCGTGATAATAGATGTTCTTAAACGCTGCGCTGGCAAAAAATTGCGTAAGCTTTTTCATTTGACCTATTAACGAGTGGATGGAAAAATGCATTTGTCCTGGCTTTTTCTTCCCCCTCTAACCATCGTCCAATTGCATATCTTCTTTCCAAGGTCATGAAAACGCTGATAAATTATCAGCCCCAGAAATATTCCGAAGAAAGAAATCTTCTCAATGACCAGCTGTATGGCTTTCGTGGCTGGTAATCTGATTGTTTATCTCAACAGTGGCACACATTTTTATAATGACTTGGAGAAAGTTAGATTATTGCACTTGATATTATAAAAGCATTTTTCGCATCAAGATCTCTTATCGAAAATGCATGCATTTTGAATTGACGAATCTCTTTTTTGTTGGATAAGAAATTATCTTTCGAACGACTCTATAAAAGATGTATTACATAGGTTTCTAGCCTGTTATTTATAAAATAAATGCTCTCTTGCAATGCAACTCTTTTTCTCATATTCATCAGTAACCTTTTGTTTGAAACTTCTTATCAATTAAATTATTTTGCTGACGACAATACTCTCAGATTCTCATTTCCAGATTCACGTGCTTGTTCTTTGGATATACATACTCGTAGATTCCAATTTTTTCCGCTTGGGATGTACCTCGTTTTAAAAATAGAGGTCTACACATTTTACGCAAAGGCTATGGTCAGTGTCTCAAAAAGTGAATTCAACCAATCAGAAATTCTAACACGAATCCCGTCATTTGTTAAAAAATCGTTCAAATTACATTTTTAAACTTAAGGATAACCAGTTGAAATCGAATTCATTCCGACATTTCAAACTGAAGAGTGCTAATATGCACCTGATAATGGTTTTAAGTTCCAAATGAACATGGACTTCTAAATTAGATCTTTATGTGGGTAACTTTTTGAAAAATATTTTTATTTTACACAAATTTTTTCACAAATTTGTGTCAAAAAAGATTACCCTCTGTTATGAAAATAATAATCCTACTAATCCTACTTCCTACTAATATTATAAATGTGAATGTTACGATGTATGGATGTTTGTTACTCAATAACGCTTGAACAACTGAAGGGATCTTGATCAAATTTAACCCACAAAAAAGTTATAGTCTGGATTACCGTACAGGCTACTTTGTTTTTATTATCAGGGGAGGGGCATTGGGTGGTCGAAACACCCTAAAATTATTTATCTCTACTTCTATCTTCGTATTGCACTGAAATGTAGTAGATATACATAAGTAGTTGCATTGAAATGCCATACTTTGGTGGTGCGGGCCCAGAGGAGGGGCATTGTTTGATTAATTTACCTAAGCAGTAAAGATAAAAACACTCAAAAAAGTTAAAAAAAAAAAAAAAATCAAAAACAACATTCCGTACTTCATACAAGATTTCCATTTACACAAGATTTCCAATGCAAGAAAAACTGAGCGAATCTACAGAAACTTTTAGACACATAATTTATTTTGAAAAACTTCAGTTGAAAAAAAAAATTTGCTTGAGGGAGTTCCCGCACGGGTACGCTAGTAAGCAATAAATTTAAAAACAAAAATTAAAACAAAGTTTTAATTTTTTTTTATAAAAATAGAAACAATTTTTTTAATGTTTTGAACAGAGGATCTTTGGTTTGATTCTCAGCCGCTGCAAAAATACTTTTCAGAGTTTTTCGGACAAATCTTTGAAGAGTACCTCTTGTTAGGAAAAGCATTTTAAGCTCATTAGTCGTTCGAAATATGCAGGTCGTTGAGATTGAGTCACTAAATTTGGGCTCTTTTGGACCAGCGTTGCCGTAGGCCTCTTCAAAAAAGTGTAAATTTTTGTTAAAGAATTGTGAAAAGTTAAAAAAATCGCGTGTAGCACCACCGTACACACGATAGAAGTTTCACTTATATCATCACTGGATATAATAGCAGTTTCTATCACTTATGTGTAATAAAAAAACCAAAAATAATAAAACTTTTGCCAGTTGTACTTAAAAAAAATTATAGAAAGATAAAATTGAAGCCAAATATTTTTAAAGGAGAGTGTAAAAAACAAGAAAAAATAACAAAGTAACAAACAAAAATTTAATTTTAAAAATATGTAAGAGAGTTGCCACAATATTTCAAGTGTAACAATCTTGTAGTCTTGTGTGCGTGAGCAGCGAGTATTGAACACAGTCTGAGCAGAGTGCATTCAGAGCTCTCTGATTTAAATATGAAAGACACTTGAGCACGAACTGTCATAATGTTAAGCTTAGTTTAGTTTTATTAGTTATTTGTAAAATTATTTTATCTTCTTCACCAATGCGACTGCTTGTTGAAATTCACTCCTATTGCATTGTTATTTTATTCGGAGATCAAAGAGTGCGGTCTGATAATGTTCAGGTAAGAAAGAGTATGTAACACAAATTAGAAGAAGTTGCGAACGCTCTGATCTACTTTTTTTTACAACTTGGGTTATGCTCTGAACTAAAAAATAAAATTGCCTTTGAGTTTCGAATATGTGTTTCTTTTTTTATTCTGAGTATGTTCTGAGCGTGTTCAGAGTGCGCTCTGTGAGCTCAGAATAAAAAAATGAGCGGACAGAGTTAAATGCTTAATACAAGCATTTTGACATGTGGACAAATTTAAACAAAAAAATGGCGAAGGCTAAGTGTTGAGGTATGTTTCAAAAATAACTTAGTTCGCACTTAGTCCAGAGGATGTTTAGAACATGCTCGATATGCTCGGAACCGAAAGCCCGCTCTCGCAATTTAAGGCGTACACATCCTTAAGCAGCCGATTTGTTGATATATCCACTATTCAAGCTTATTCACGGATATGAAAGTAAGGTAAGCTTATAAGAAAGTTTTCTCATACTAGCCTCAAATATTACCTGGGGGTGTTTCAGGCAAGGGGGTGCTAGTTGGATATTAAGAGAGCGGCGGCCAGGGCGGTGCTCGAGAGATTCAAATATTTCTATTATAGTTTTATCACCTAGCATTTTTAAACTCTTTTTTGAATTGGGTTATTGGAGCACCTCCACTTAACTAACCTAAACATTCACATAGTGTTACCCTGTAAAATTATAACGGTAGTCCTAATCCCTGAGTGTAGGCAAATTAAAAAAAAAATCAGATAAAAGAAATTCATACTTCTTTTATAAAAATAATAAATATGTGTAGGTAAACAGTGATATATGTAATGCCATAATATTTACCGAGCTCTTTTTGAACCAATAGCATCATTTGATTAGAAATAAATAATAAGTTTTAATTAATGTGTAATATTCAGTCAAAATTGGTTACTATCAACCCAGTTTGTTTGAGTCCCACTCGTCACTGTATTATAACATATACTTAAGGTACATATTATGTACATTCAAGTTTAGTTTTTTTTGTGTCTAAAAAAAATAAAATATTTTATCATCCCAAATTCTATTTAAACTTTGTTGTGGTTGAAATTCCTATTTAATTTTTTTTTTACAAGCGGTCCTTATCTTTTATTTTAATAACTAAAATTGGGGTATTCAAAAGTGCCTCTTTATAATTTAATTGAGTTATTTTAGTAAGTCAGTTGTGTTCGCTTCGATTGCTTCATAAAAAAAGTGATATTCGAGGGTTAATAAAAATTATAAATACACACATATTAAATTCTCTACAAAATAATTATATGTTTACCGTTTTTTCATCGATGATTTAATCTGTATAGCTATCGTTTCCCCACAAAAAATTGATTGAATGTAATGATAATATTGCTTAAGGTTATTTTAATTTATATTAAAATGAATGTACATAATTTTTAATTCCATATCAGTGAAGAACCCATGTCAATTGAATACCCTCACAGTTAAACTTATTTGTTTGAATTTCTATTGCCAAAACCGTATGATAAATTGTTTGAGAATTTTTTTGCATTTCATTGAATTATTTTAAACGAAGCTAATTTTAATCTTTGTTTCTCTTTTGCTTTTATTTCGCTTAAAAACGTGCTTAGCTGACAAACGACAAATTGAAAATAAAACGTAATCAAAAACAAAAACAAGAAAAACGCAAAGCAGAAAGGATAATAACTCTGAATTTTATTTGCCTCATCAACTTTATTTACCTTCGTCCCTGCATAGCATATTATGTCCCTTGTGCTTAAAAATTGATCGTTAAAAGCTTACTCTTTTTTTTAACTTTGTTTTCAATAAAGTGATTAGATTTACATTAATACTTAGGGGCCAGTTATAGCTCATCAGAAAAGTCCATCAGAAAAAATTTTGTCTTCCAAATTTGACCATATTACAACTTGATTTTGAGTAAAATTTGAATGCAATTAGACGAATACTTGCTTGGACTAATTTTTACAAAAAGAATTACATTTTGTTGCTAAATTTACTCAGAAAATGGATTTAAATATTTTTTCTGATGGAATTTAGTTTTTCTGAACAGCTGATTGCCAAAACTCAAAATATATTCCATTTTCTGAGTAAATTTAGCAACAAAATGTTGTAATTCTTTTTGTAAAAATTAGTCGAAGCAAGTATTCGTCTAATTGCATTAAAATTTTACTTAAAATCGAGTTGTAATATGGTCAAATTTGGAAGACAAAATTTTTTCTGATGGACTTTTCTGATGAGCTATAACTGGCCCCTTAGTTTTCTACCGATGGGTAAAATCGAAGGAATAATATAATAAAACAAAATAGAAATAAAATTCACGACTGGGTCGCACGAACTTGCTCCTACATATGTAATAGACTAGGAATTTTAAAAAACGAATGTTATTAAAGAAAACTGTTCATAAGGATAAAATGAATTTTTTAAATTCTTTTAGTAGTAAGAGACAAAAACAGAATGCTATGCAAATATGAATTTATGCAAGTACAAAAATTATAAGTCGTTGAATTGGTTACTTAAGCTTTTATGTACAAAATTTTTAAAACATTTTTAGGAAAGAATTTTGGTACGCCAATCTTAGGTTTTTATTATTGTACGAATAAGAGTCTAACTTCCAAAAAAAAATATTAAGCCGTTCTTGAGATATCGAATTTTCCAAAAAAAAAAAATGATTTTTTTTCTAAAAATTGAAAAAATATTTTTTTTTTTAAGTTTGTTAGGAGCTTCTTTATAAAAAATTTAATTAAAATCCGTTATGCCGATAGTGAGAAATTCAAAATTCGAAAAAATCGTTCTATGGTAGGTACAATCAGTAATATCTAGATTTCAAATTTTTTTTTCATTAAATTAATCAAAAGAAACAAAATTTTACCAAAATTCTCGATTTTCGAAACATTGAGTTTCCAAAAAAAAATTTGGAATTTTTTTTTTAAATCCAAAAAATAAAAAATTGAAAATTTAAATATGTAATAATACGAGTATTTAAACTTTGGAGGAGCTTTAGCAGAAAAAAAATGATTTGAATCGGCTGTACCGTTTTCGAGAAAATCAAAAACAAAAAAAAATGATCCCAGGGGGGCTATCAAAAATAACAATTTTTTTGAACCATTACCTAACTATACCTAGTTTTAACTAAATGAAATTTTTCAAATTTTTTTAAAAAAATTCTGTGGGACAGTTTTTGAGAAAAAAAAAATATTTATAAAATTTCGAGTCCCACTTTTTTGGTCTTCGCTATCATCGTAATGTCAACTTTGATCAAAATCTCGAGTTTTTTCTTATACCTTACTGTCATCACTGATTGTGATTTGATTGGTTCTTCGAAAAAGGAATAAAATTATGAATGGAATGAATTTAAGTTGAGTTTCATTAATCCACTTTGTGTTATTTAGCTTCCAAATTGTTTTGATTTTTATATACATATTACATTTGCAGCCCGAAATTTATAAACATATAACAGCTGACAGGGCGAAACAATTTGAAAGCTATGTAAATAACAAAAAGCTAAATAAATAAAATGCACGACTGGGGTCGCACGAACTTGCTCCTTTATAAAAGACTAAGAATTTCAAAAATGAATGTTATTAGAGAACCTGTTCATAAGCATAAAATTCATTTTTTAAATGACTAAAAAAACGTCTTTAGTAGTTACTCGTAAATGTAAGAATAGGATGCCATGTGATTCAAGCAAATATAGATTTATGCAAGAACAAAAATTATAAGTCTTTGTAGTGGTTTCTTAAAAAAGATCCGGGGGTTAAAAATCAAAACCCATATCTACCAAGTTTGAAGAAAATCGGCCGAGCCGTTTAGCTGTAATCGAACAGACAGACAGACAGAATTGCCAGACCTACTTTTTTCGTCTTCGCTATCATCGTAATGTCAACTTTGATCAAAATCTCGAGTTCGATTTTTTTTTTACGAATGCATAACTTGCCTTATAGTACCTATAAGTCGCAAGTAAAAATGTAGACACGGTAGCACGAATGAAATTCTTCATCATCATTCATGATGAGTAAGGTCTGATTAAAACCTCGAAAAATGTCTACACACGGAAGTAATTCTTGTCATGTAGAGCAAATTAAAATAAGTGATGGAACATGTACATGTATTCAATTGTTCTGGGTTGTATGATCTGATAAAAAACCCAAGCCACATTATCTCTTGTTTTATTATTGATTAGTAGGTAATTATATTTAATTAGAAAAATCAAGAAAAAATTCGAGCTATTTCGGTTAATAGTGTGATTGATTGATAGAACAAGAAATTTACAACTTTCGATCAAGTTCATTTGAATGAAATCCCAAAAAAGAATACAAAAAAAAAAAATAAAAATAAATAAAATCATTTTTTTTTAACAAACAAACAAAAAATACAAAAAAATTATTTGTTGACATACTTATGTATGTGCAGATGATATATTTCACTCTCAATTAATTGACACAAGGTATCTAGTAATTTGCTTGTAGAGTATTCAGCCGATTGTGTTCCGTTCCGAGATTTGGTTTTTTAAATTGACGCCCCTCCAATCCAACCTATTTAAATAATTATATTTTTTTTTTAATATAAATTCAGTAAATTAGGAATGTTAATGTTAAAAAAAGAAAGAACAAAAAAAAAAAACACTTTTAGATAATGAAATAATATAAAATGAAAAACCTGCAGATACCATCTGTGTGTCAAAGCCATAGTGCTTTAAATACACACAATAAGACCAGATAACTCGGTGTTTTGATTGTTTGTTGTGGTTCTGGAACTTAACTCATCTAAGTCCATTTATATATTCCATAAAGATATATTGTATCGTTTGTTTTGTGTACTTTTAGTGAAATGATACACAACCATTGCTAGTAGGATTTAAATATGCGACGTCTAAAGATCTCGCTGAAGAAGTACTTTTTCTTAACATCGTTCTTTGCATTGCTATTGATTTTCGGATTCAACTTTAAGTGAGTATCCATCTTTAAGCAGGAATTTCGATTGTGTCGTTTTAATAATGGTTTGATTTTTGAAAATATATCAGAGACCGAGAAGTGTGGAAGCCAAAAGCATCATCGTCACAAGTTTACCAACTTGAAACAACTGAAGCAGAAAGTGTTCATCACGCAGCTGATTTGGAGAATTCAATATTTGAAGCAACCGAGACTGTACAATCCAATTTTGCCAATAGCAATCAACAGAACTATGAGAGTGAGCAACAAAGTGATCAGCAGAAGTCGAATGGCGATCGCACTTCGAAGGCATGGTTCTTCAAGAATGGAGATAGATATCCGTTGCCGTGGCAGCGGACGAAAGGTAAATGGAAGGTTCCGAGATTATTGCCGCACGCTGATAAGCACAGCGATCGAATAATGAATCAATTGATGTTTGTCCCACCGAATTATGAGCAAATTCAAGAAAGTGGACAAATGAAACAGATATTACTGTATAATGGTCTGGGACCGTGGAACATAAAAAACGGTAAAATATTCAATTTCAAAGAAATAGAGTTTTGTTTTTGTTTGTGCCTATACATCAATATTCTTTTAGGGAGAGATGTGTTCTTTAAATCGAAATGTCCAGTTGATACCTGTGAGATAACGGCGAATAGAGATAAAGCAAATACCGCTGATTTAGTGTTGTACAAGGATCATTACATTCCAACAGGTGTTCGAAGACCACCGAAACAGGTTCACATGTTATACTACTTAGAGTGTCCGTATCATACGCAAAATGTTAAAGTTCCTGATGCAGTCAATTGGACGTCAACATATAGGTGAGTTTTTGAATTTATAAAGGTTTAATTAGAATTGGGAAGGTACAGGTCTTTCGTACGAGAAAGACGATAAAATGGTGCTTGTGTTGCCATAGACATTTTTGAAATATTACGTATACGCCAAAGTGTACTTTCGACTGATACTTGCGATGTATACAGGTCGACGGTATTGGAGTATTGAAATTTGTTGTGCTTTTAGGTTTTCGTGTAAAAAGATATTGAGGTTAATAATGTCGAAGTTTATTATTTACAGACAATCGTGTGAATCCTTTCTTTGGTAATTGGTTTTCATGGGTAATTCATCAGAAAAGAGATACAAGAATTATTTCCTCTGAATTGTTTTATTTTCCCTTTATTTCTTAAGATGAACATTATTCAGTACGATTCAAATAAACGATGAGTTTTTAATTTGTTCCAAATGAATAATTCATTCGATAGTTTTTTTTAAGGAAAAATGTGCTTGTTTTTATTTTATGTTGTGGATTTGAAAAAAAAAAAAAAACAATTGAATCAAAAATCCAGCCTGTTACAAATGTTTGTTGTGAAACTCTCATTTTTTTACAGATTGACTGTAACTATAGTAACTATAAGTGTTATTTGGTCCTTTTGAATTAAGTGAAATAAATACTATTTCTTAAAGAATACTTAAAAAAATTTCATATATAATTTTTTTGGTATCTAAAAATGTAAAATTTGAAAATAAATTTAAAAAATTTGTTGTTTATTTGGCTATTAAAATTCTAATATTTATTAAAAATAAAATACACGGCTTAATCGCACGTACTTGCTCTTATGTCAAAGTACTTTTAAATTTTTTGTCACATGTGATAACCATATTTTTGTGACATTTTCTTGTGACACCTATTTTCTTGTGACACCTATTTTCTTGTCATTTTCAATTGAAGCTCACATTTGTGTTTTAATTCTGAATCGTCTTAACCTCTCAATAATTGCCTGGTATTGGAAGCCAGCCACATTAACTTGTTTGTTGTTTTCCAAAAAAAAATATGGTCCAATGATCCTCACTTAGGTTTTTCCACACCATCACCGTGCATCTAATTGGGTTAGTTTGACGTTCAACAATCATTTTTATATTTTCGGAGCCCCATATTCTGCAATTTTGTTTATTCACGTTACGGTTGAGGTGAAAATGAGACTCATCAGTTCATCACTCATCAGTTCATCACTCATTATGTGTTTGTAAATATACTCATTGTTCTCTCAGAATAATTGTGCATAATGTGCTTTCAACTCGTGAACCAGTTCAATCTTATATGGAAAAAGGTGGGAATGCGGTAAAATTCTTTGCAAAGACCGCCTAGACAGAACTTACATCTCTGAACGTCGCCGGATGAAAGTTTGGGGATTTCCTCAATATTTGCTTGCGCCCAAGCACTTTTCATATCATTTCGAATTGCACGAGGTCTTTCAGCTTTTGCTGGGCGTATTTCATTTTATGGCTAAATAATTGAATGTCGACTTTCAAAATATAATTTTTTTAAATTTGATTCCTTGTGCTGAGTCTTTCCATCATAAATTTAATAAATTTTTTTTAAGTTTATTCGGAAAAATAAAATACGTTAGCAACAAAATTATTCAACAATGAAATCATAACGTTACAAATCGCCACCCTGTACTCTGAGCCACCACCTTCAACACGCATTCAGTTGTTTTCATTTATAAAAAGTTATTGATTACAAATTTGACTCAAAGCAAAACAGTTTTCAGAAAACAAAATCAATAGAGCTTGTCTCTCAAAATGCAGAGAAATTTTCAATAATTTTTGGTGATCACCTTACACAGACGGAAAATTTAATCTGATCACATTTGATTTTCATAAGTGTGACAGTTACCTTAGCTAATACCGCCTCCGACTTACTTTAATCGAAAAATCGAAAAATATGAGCTCAATTTAAGTGTGTAACGCACAAAATGAACGATGAATAGACTAAAGCCCCTTTTAGACGATCATTTCAGTTTCAGTTTCAGTTGAGCTATCAGTTAAGCTTTCAGTTAAACTGATGTCTAAATGCAAAAACTGAAGCGTTTAACTGAAACTGAAACTGAGACTGAAACTGATGAAATTCTCATAAGTTTTCAGTTCAGTTATCAGTTAAACTGATGTGTAAATACTTTTCAGTTCAGTTGTCAGTTCAGTCCTCATTAGAGTTCATTTTTTTTTTCAATATGTCGAAACAGAATGATAATTTGGTGGATTTTATTGAAATTTATCGCGTATGTCCATACTTATGGAAGAAAAGTGACCCTTTTTATCACAATTCAGTTAAAAGAGAAGCAGAATACAAGCTCAACTGAGCACCGGACTGACGTCTAAATACACTGCCTTTTTTAGCTGAACTGACAACTGAACTGATAACTGAAGGAACAACTGATCGTCTAAATACACTGCCTTTTTTAACTGAACTGACAACTGAACTGATAACTGAAGGAACAACTGATCGTCGATAAATTTCAATGAAATCGACCAAATTATCATTCTGTTTCGACATATTGAAAAAAAACATGAACTCGAATGAGGACTGAACTGACAACTGAACTGAAAAGTATTTACACATCAGTTTAACTGATAACTGAACTGAAAACTTATGGGAATTTCATCAGTTTCAGTCTCAGTTTCAGTTTCAGTTAAACGCTTCAGTTTTTGCATTTAGACATCAGTTAAACTGAAAACTCAACTGAAACTGAAACTGAAATGATCGTCTAAAAGGGGCTTAAAATTTTTGATTTTCAAAAAAATGAATTTTAATTTTTTTTTCAGAATATTCGCAGGTTTTTTTTTTCTCTTTCGGGGCTTCTAATAGTGTTCGGTGCTCTGAAGTAACTGAATAATCTGCCTCCACGTTAACTTGATGTTTTAGTAAGGCATTTGAAAAAAGTTTCCATGGACTTATTCTTTTCAACTATTCACTATTAAGAAAAAATGAGATGTTTGAATCCATCTTTCCATGGACTTATTCTTTTCAACTATTCACTATTAAGAAAAAATGAGATGTATTCAAACATCTCATTTTTTCTTAATTTGCAAAACAGTCACCTTAAAGTTTGTTTCAGGTCAATCTTTTCCAATAATTTCCTGGCTAGTTCCGGGGTTCTAGAAGGCAGCCCGTAATGTTTCTTCTCTTTTGTATTCTTACTATTATCTAGTGCTTCAAAAATTTCTTGTACTGAATATTGTCAACTGCCAATCAATCACATTTTCACGGAAACACATCAAATCTCCCACCCCTATAACTTTTCCGTTCTTGGGGTTCATATGATAGAGAGCTCAACTTTCTCATGCATATTGATGAGATTATTCTTCAAGCACTTTAACAATAAGTTTTGGTGAAACGATGGTCCAAAAAATTCGTCGACCCCTACATGACACCTTTGTTCGCCATCTTCTTGAATACGCCAGATAGGTGTGGTTTGTTCTTCTTTATCAACAGATTCATATCTTCAAAAACCAGAGAAATCAATGTCGTTTCCTACGATTTTTTCTTCGTGTTCTGTTTTAGAATAATCTTTTGATTCTTCTTTAATATCAAGACCAGCTTGAACTTATTAACTTGAATATGCTTGAAGAATGAAGAGAAATATATAATTAATTTTAATAAATTAAAAAAAAATAATATGATGTACACTGTGGCGTATACGCAATATTTCTGCTTGTTAATGTAAAAATATCAATTACGCATTTTTATGTGATACACATTGTATTTGTTTTTTTTTTTTTCTAATTACAGGAGAGACAGTGACATTGTTGCACCGTATGAAAAATGGCAATACTATAACATGAATATTCGACAAATCGAGCAGGATCGCAACTATGCGCTCAACAAAACAAAAAAAGTTGCTTGGTTTGTGTCGAATTGTGGTGCCCGAAATGGCCGGCTACAATTTGCTCATGAATTACAAAAATACATCGATGTAAATTTCCATCAAAAAAAAAAAAATTACGATTAAAATTTAAAGAATAAAAATCAATTTATTAATTCTTACAGGTTGACATCTATGGAGCTTGTGGCTCATTCAAGTGCTCACGTAGTACAGCTGACCGATGCTTTGACATCCTTGACCATGATTACAAATTCTACCTCGCCTTTGAGAATTCCAACTGCAAGGACTACATTACCGAGAAGTTCTTTGTGAACGCACTCAATCGGAATATTTTACCCATTGTCATGGGTGCCCGTCCTGAGGATTACGAAGTGTCTTCGCCTCATCGATCTTACATTCATGTGGATGAATTTGCATCACCTAAAGAGCTAGCTGAATATCTGAACATATTGGATAAGGACGATGAATTGTACAATTCATACTTCAAATGGAAGGGTACAGGTGAGTTTATAAATACGTACTTCTGGTGCAGATTGTGTGCAACTTTGCATGACGAAGAGGGTTTAAAAAAACCTCGCTGGTATCCGGATATAAATGATTGGTGGCGGGGTGCTGGAGTCTGTACAAATGGTTCGTGGAGAAATTTCAAAGCGCGCAAAGACATAATCACAGATGATTAGATTTCGTTAGAAGATGGTTATTTATGTGTAGGTATAGGTATATTATATAAAAATATAGGTATTCAGAAAATTGCATTGCAATAGGCTTAAAATAAATTGTTTTTAATTTGTATTGATATTTTCTTTAAGAGAACAAACTTACAAACAAATTTGAGGATAACAATAGTTTAAGTATTTTGTTATTATTTTTTTATTTTTTTTTGAGAAATCACCTCCAAAAAAGTTGAGATTGTAGTAAATATGAAGAACTTGGTTGTAATATTTACAAAGGGTGTTTTCTGAATAATGTGATTGGCCATGACGGCAATGGTAATATTCAAGCGTTGTTCTGATTGTTTTTCATCGTGATTTGGCAAAATCTACTAAGCACAAATCATCAGCTCTCAAATTAACTCGCACTTGAAAATATGTAGTACCCTTTAGTATAATGGTTATTGCGTAAAACTGTTCCGGAGTTCTAGTTTTCGAATCCCAACCTCTTTGCCATGATAAAGTAACAAATCCTTCAAGAATTTCTCTTGTCATGAAAACGTGCCTAACATCTTTGCATTTGAGACTCGACAGAAAATTCGACAGAAATTATAGAACTCCTCCATTCCTGCAAAAAATACGCACACAGAAACAGTTTTAATCGAGCTGTTCCGCCATCGAACAAATTTTTAAGAAAAAATGCCTTAAATTTAAAAATCAAACCTATATTTCCATTAAAGTTCTTATCAAACTTGTTGAAAATAATAAGCAGAGATATATTGTATTGCATTTACAATCTGTTTGCCATATTAAATATAAATTTGAAGGCAATTGAAAGATCAAATGACTTCAACTCCAAAGTGCGTTTCGCCCAGGTACGACAGTGGATCAGTTAGATGCTGTCGTACGTTTGATAATCGTATTTGATTATCTCACTCGAAAATGAATGATTTGGAAAACTTTTAAGAATATCAAGAATCTCAAAGCAACCAAGCATATTTCCATCCGTTCTTGACAAGATCCATGTTTTAGCCCCATACTAGGGAACCCAGACTGGGTTTATCAGTCTAGCATAGAATATATGTGCCTTTTTTTTGAGAGGTATCTTTACTATTTAATAGCCTTTTTAACTTGAAGAAACAGCGTTTAGAAATAGTATTTCTGCCTTCAACCTATGCACTTATGTATGTCACTTTGCGATCCAAGGCCCTTGGTTACTTCAAAGTCATATCTACATATGCATCGTGAATAGAAAATAAAAGTTTACCAAGAGTGTCTCTTTTCATAGCAAGCGCTTCCCACTTTAGCTGTTCGAATTCGGCAGAAAATTGTATGTCCTCTCCATTTCCGCCAATAGCACGAACACAGAAATAGTTGAGAGTTGTAAGTCTCTAGGGCCCAGTTCTCCATGAGCTGTTGCGTCCAGAATTAATTTTTGTATCGTAACTAGGGTTGAATAACAGAATAAGATGTAACTTTTAGACGAGGTACGCCATTTTGATACCATTACACATTTGAACTTGGGTGGAACTGATATTGGGAGTTGTGGACATTCTCACGGAGTCGTCTAGTTTGGACTGTGTTCAAAAAGAAATGACGTAGAAGGTTTAGACAAGAACACTTTGTCGGTTACTTTTTGGAATTTCAAAAATCTTCTCAAAACGTGTTTCAGTCTTGATTTCGTTTAACTAAGTCTCCTTTCGGTTCAAGTTTTTTATCGAAACCAAGACATTCAGTTTTTTTCGTTCTCTGTAGATTTGCATCTCCTTTCTTGTTGATAGAGCATTCAATGAATTAGTGAGTGCTCTTTGCAAAGTTTTGAATATCTCGGGCTTGTAAAATCGGTACCTCGTAAATTGGGGCATCGCTATCTGTACAACTTGCTGAAAGTAAGCTACGGCACGAACCTTTCTTATCTTACGAAGTCAAATTGTGAAAGAAAGCTGGATGAAACGCAACAAGCCATTATTTTATTCACTTAATTCACTACCATGTACACTCCTTATAAATTTAAGGTAGAACTATAACTGTCGAAAGTCTACTTATATACCCAATAACGTAAGATAATTTCATAAACTATCGAAATGAAGCTTTCCGTATAGTAAAGTGGGGTGTCTACGAAACTAGACGGAATTTACTACATTCCTAAATTATGTATATATAATTCTTCTGTGAGTGTGTATGTCACTGAACTTCTCTTAAACGACTGGACCGATTTTGATGAAATTTTTTGTGTGTGTTCAAGGGGATCTGAGAATGGTTTAGATTCACAATTTAAAAAAAAAATATTCGTAGTTAGCAACGCGAGCACGGGCGGCTAGTTATGTATATTTCTTTTTATCCAATTTATTTCTTACTACGACTTAAGTGCCCTTGCGACAGATATAAAGGACGGGTAGATGTTGAAATGGAATAAAACAAGCTGTGTGTGAGGTATTAACGAAATCCTTTTTTATTTGAAGGCCCCGTGTACATATATATGTCATTATAAATGGAATATGACATCGTTCAATGTCCGCCTCGGCTTCTTGTGATGTACATTAATTATTTAAAAGAATGATAGTTAGTTATGCAAAT
Organism: Philhelius festivus; assembly: GCA_963931855.1. NCBI lineage: Eukaryota > Metazoa > Arthropoda > Insecta > Diptera > Syrphidae > Philhelius > Philhelius festivus. The sequence continues at coordinate 94,736,472 of OZ007557.1, forward strand.
TCTGATATACATATACTACGTTTATATGGAGAATTGAATCGGAGTTGAATCAGGATTTAGCTCCGTGTATACCTGTATCGGATTGAAATAGGATTTCTCGATCCGATCCAACTAAACGAGCTGAATCGAATCGAAAATATGCTTGTATACCTGAATCGAGGAATCGAAGAATCGAGTGTGTGTACAACAACAGAGTAAAACCAGATTGTCATTTCGATTTCATTTCAATTCGATCTCTCGATCCAGTGCCGCCATATACTTGGATCGAAATCTCAATTCGGATTCGATTCGATTTAAATCTACTCTTGTAACCGGGGTAATAAATTTGTAAATGATCTTCCAGTTGAACTTGTTCCAGATTATAATTGTTTCTTGCATCGTTAAAGTTTTCTTTCCTAAAGCCTAGTATACAGTTCTTCTAAAAAAAAAACCAATGCATTTCTTATGGGAGAGTTTTTTCCCGAAAAAAAAAACTTTTTTCATTTCACCAAACTGTAAACCAAAATCGAAAAAAAAATTTATACTCACCACGATTTTATTTCACGCAAAACAATGTGCATCCCATTGTTTTGACGGAAAAAACTTACAGAAATTTTTTCATGAGAACAAAATTTTTTTTTCACCACTTATTTTTTTTTCTTTAAGCCTAGTATACAGTTCTTTTTGAAGAAAAAAAAAATGAGTGGTGAAAAAAAAAATTTGTTCTCATGAAAAAATTTCTGTAAGTTTTTTCCGTCAAAACAATGGGATGCACATTGTTTTGCGTGAAAAAAAATCGTGGTGAGTATAAATTTTTTTTTTCGATTTTGGTTTACAGTTTGGTGAAATGAAAAAAGTTTTTTTTCGGGAAAAAACTCTCCCATAAGAAATGCATTGGTTTTTTTTTTAGAAGAACTGTATACTAGGCTTCAAAAAGAACTGAGCGGTGAAAAAAAAATTTTGTTCTCATGAAAAAATTTCTGTAAGTTTTTTCCGTCAAAACAATGGGATGCACATTGTTTTGCGTGAAAAAAAATCGTGGTGAGTATAATTTTTTTTTTCGATTTTGGTTTACAGTTTGGTGAAATGAAAAAAGTTTTTTTCGGGAAAAAACTCTCCCATAAGAATTGCATTGGTTTTTTTTTTTAGAAGAACTGTATACTAGGCTTCAAAAAGAACTGTATACTAGGCTTAAGTATATAAAGCGTTGGGAGGGAGGGGGTGGGTAAATGGGGAAAAAACTTTACACTGTTTTCCTCTGCCATATGATAACACAAAGAACCGAATTGGTTGATACTTCCGTTTTAAGAGATTCCATTTAAATAAAGTAGCTCGCATCTCATCTTTAAAATGAGATATTTCTTTATATGTATGTAACTATAAACATCATTGAAGTAATTCTTCGTAACCAAATTAATAGCTCCGATTCTCGAGCTCTTACTGCAAACTCGTCATGAACAGAATTTTCATTCTTCTGAATAATTCAATAAATATGCAGTTTGTTTTTGACCAAATTTAAATTGTTTGTTACCGTTAGGACGCAAGCGATTCCTAGACGTTTCCATTTGAACAACCACCAGTCCCTGTTTCTCAGACATTATTTGAGGAGTACTTTGGTAATGTAGTCGGTCTGCATTTTCAGAGCAAATGAAAATAGTTTAGGAAGTCCTGTTTCAATATAAATTGCATAATTTGGCGCATTCAAAGCTTTTTTTTTAAGGAGGTCCTTCGGAACTTTTCATCGGGCTCGTATTTATCAAATCCCCGTACTTGTCCAGCATAACACAGAATCAAATCATCAAATATTTTATACTTCGCTGAAATATTGATTCGATAATTCAAGAAGATGATGAATTTATTAAATTGTAAAATTAATAAGAAATTAATTGAGAAATTTGAAACTTATGAATAAAAAATAAATACAAAAATGAGCACAACGCGGGCAACGCTTGCACTAACGAACATTCATTTTTAAAATACAATTTTATTATTTAGACGTGCCGTTCAATGTCGTTACTTACCCTGGTGATTTGGCATCAGCAATTGAATAATAAGCAACAGATTTGACAGGTGTCACCAAAACAACATGTCCGCTATCAACCGCACCAATTTGAAAAACCTTTTAGTTTTATTAAGATTAAGATGAGAAAATTCGTTGGACTTGAGCATTAATTCAGGGCTTTTACTTACTTTTTATTTAGTCTTTTAAGTAATAGATTGGTTGAGCGGGGTTCAATTGGAAGGATCTAGTCATTATAATAAATGTGCACCTCGTTATGAGACTATTGCAAAACTAGTTAAGCTATAGTAGCATTGTATTATAATTGCTTAAGCTCATGTAAACGGCATGTTAGGGACGTTTAGGGTAACCTTTTACCTATCTCATCTGGGCTGCTCAGCTCGGCTATAAATTGTCTTATCTACAATTTATAGCTTTTAAACTTGTAAGTTCTTGTGAAAAAAAAGTAAATTTAAATGTGCAATAACTCTATTACTTACTTACTTTTAATTTAAAGCCAAAACGTAACATATATCTACATTCTGCATTATATTTTAGAAACAGCACAAATCATTGTAATAATTGTTCAATAATAGTAAATCTATAAGTTAAAATAATAATCATAGTAAATTAAGTTTGTTCATTAATTTATTTGTGTTTCCATAAAATTACAGACTCAAGGCTAAGAAGTTTATCATTATAATATTGTAAGTTGTTTCTTAATGAAAAATTGAAAAAAAAAAATTATAAACCAAAAAATTAGCAGATACTGTTTATTAAAGAAAAAATAATTTAACAAAAAACAAAAACAAAAAATTCATAGAGAATAATGAACTATAGGCTTTTCTAGTTATAGGGAAAATTCAAATATAAAAAAAATGCAAACCATTTTGATAAGTAACCAATTGTTACAGACACTTTTGTACTTAATTGCGAAGATTTTGCAAGAAAAAATAAAGTTAACTGTTAGGTTTTTTACATCTTATTTAAAATCAACATAATTATTATATTGTAATATTGAAAATAATTTTATATGGCTTATTGACTTAAGTAAATTGATACCAGGCGATACTAATATTGTGTTTCGTATTATAGCTAAAACGTATGCTTCGAATTTATTTAATTGACTTTTTTATATCTACATACATATGTATTCCATATCTAATTTCATTAAAGTAAATCATAATGTTCAAAAAATCTTAGTTAATCATCAGAAATTGCCTAACACAGCTTCCAAGGAATTTTTTGTTTGTATTGAGATATTATAAAAGTATATTTTATTAATTATGATTTCTATTTAAATATTTTGTCATTTATTTAAAAATGTAACAAACGCCTACATATGTGAATGATTTATGAGTCCTATTTACTTCTGTGTTATTATGATGATTTTTAAGTACATTTTGCTTTTTGTTTCTGTGATACTTGAAATAAAATAAAATAATTATATACCTAATTTTAAAATTATTTTCCTCGATGTTAAATCAGAGGTACTTCGATGACCATAGAAAGTCGAGATGTTGACAAGACTTTCCAGATAATAAAGTAAATAAGGTAGGTACAGATACATACTATAAATAACATCTTTTTTTAAGTAAGAAAAACCACAACATTTAAATTATTAAGGATGCGGAAACCAAACTATACTTTTCTGGAGGCTTATTTTGATGCACGAGATCGAAGTTGCTCCATCATATGTGTTTTTGAGATATAATGCAATCTAAAATTAAATTAACTTTAATTTGATAATTTGAGGTGATTTATAGGTATGTATACGTCCCTTCGTAGGGCCAATTTGAATGAGATTGTCAACTACGATGGATTCTGTGATAAATTCGTAACTAATTTCCAATTGGATAAATAACAGCATTTGTCCCTTCGTTAAATTGTGATCACGTTCTTTCTTTCCAAAATCATGGAAATGCTGATAAACTATCAGATCAAGAAATATCTTGATGTTCGAAAGCTTCTATGACCGGAAGGATGGCTATCATAGCAATAGGCCTACTGGTGATATGATGGTATACCTCACCGAACAGTGACACGAATCTTTACATTGTTTTGGAGAAAGTAAGATTGTGCACTTGATATTTCAAAGCATTGCATTGAGTTCAAGTCAGAAATTCATAAAATAAATGATGGTGTGCCACAGGGCTCCGTTTTGTTTCCGACACTCTTTCTCTTATTCAATGATCTTCTGGCTGAAACTTCTAATCCATTAAAGTATTTTGCTGGCGACAGTACTCTCAGCTTCTCATATTCGTTTACAGATGAACGTCCTTGTTTTTCGGATGTGGATTTAGAACGACATCGTATGATAAGCTCATTCAATTTGGATCTCGATAGCATTGTCGAATGGGGAACGAAAAACCGCGTAGAAATTTGCCTCAGAAACTCAATGCTGTATCCTGTCGTTAAAGTGAATCTGGCTGTAATCTAAAAAGCATACATATATCCGTCCAAAGCTTGGACATATTTCCCATATCGCCGCCTGAGTACTTAAATGCCCCATAGACCACTTTTTGGGAAACTGAGTTAAAGATGCAAATATACTAATTCGAATATTCTCTATCCTTTGGCGCTATCCCCGTTGCTCTATCTTCATTATTAACGAAGTTACAGAAAGCACTATAGACCACACATTTTTGGGTTCTTTTCATGCTTATTTGCCGTATATCCAAAATGGGTACTAGGTGGGGCAATTTTTGTATACAAGTTTGAAAAACAAACGCTTAGTGCTTAAATGGCCCATTGCATTTTTATTTTTTTTCTACTGAAATGGATAAAACAAAAAATTAAAAAAAAAAACTAATTCACCCTTATTCCGATAGTCGTTTTAATAAAACGCCTTTAAAACGAGAAGGCTCCAGAGACCACATTTTGGGTAGAACCCAAGTAGAGACCACGAAAAGGGAAGAATTCTCTATGTTCTTCACTTTTCTAAGCATTATAACGATAGTTGTTTCAATAAAATTCCAATTTTCGTTTCTAGAGCCTTGTCGTTTTACAGGCGTTTTAGTAAAACGACTATCGGAATAAGGGTGATTATTAAAAAAGTGTGAAAAAATACCAAAACTTACTCTTACGAATGTTGAAGTATTTTTCTACAAAATTTTATGGACCAAAGTTCATGTTCATTATTTTTCATAATTAAGTGTTAAAATACTTTATCATTTTCATACGTTTCTTATACATATAATCCAATGTGGTATAGAGGAAGGCATGGCCACTAAATTAATATTGCTTTTTGTTTTATGTTTTTATCACTCAAAGTAAAATTATAAAAATTGATAATGCTAGAAATTTTGATTTTTTTACTATTTTTGCTTTCGTTGATTTTCGAATGTCCAGTGAAAAGAATTTCAATTTGGTTTTCATCGATTTCGCATTCGTATGGGAGACGTTCCTATATCCATTTATGACTTTTTTCATACTTATGTCTTCAAATTACAACCAAGATACAGGCCCTTATTGCGAGTGTCGTTTGTTAATCGATGGACGACTTTTGTCGAAAATCGATCATCGAAAAATTAAGATATCTGAAATTATTATTGTATAAGATACCATAAGCTGTGTTTTTTTGCATGTTTACACCAACATTAAGTTATCTAAATAGTTTTGGATACAAATTTTAAAGCATCAAACGTTTTGGCACTATCGACTTTTATCGAATCGAACGTTAACGACACTCACAATAAGGCCCACATATTTCCAAAAAATGTATATAAAAATTCAAACATCATATTTCTCAAGGAGAAAGTAAGGAAATTATTTTTCAAACCTTAAAATTCGTTTTCTGTGGAATATTTTTTTGGGATATGGGGCATTTAAGTACTCTGGCGGCGATATTTGGGTAGGTGCTCTAATAACCAACTTAAGTCTCTTGGATAGAATCCAAAAAAAAAGAGCTTTAAAAATAGTTAATAGAACTATAACAGAAAATGCCCATTAGTTTATCATTGAGCCCAACTTCGGACTTACTGTCAAATTCGATCTTCTTCCTTTAGCCCTACTGCACGAGTATGGAATGCTCAATATTTCCCTCACACTGTGTTTTTCATACATTTCGAACTTTTTCTGATGGTTTTCAATCAACCTTAACAACCGATTTTAGAGAATTCAAACGACTTTTGTAGAATATCTTGATATAATACGATTTTTTTTTGAATATGGAACAGAATTTATTTCATTTAACAACATAAAACAATGGTTACAAACAGAAATTAACATTAATTAAAAAAAAAACGATTAATGAACTTTACATGAATTTAATTGGACAATAAGATTCTTAATAGATGAGGTATCCGCTCCCGACATGACTTTTGAAGCAATTTTTCTCTTGAGAGCGATTGCTTCCACTTTTTTGGAAAGCTGTAATAAGGCCAATATATATAGAGTATTATTTAAAATAAGCAAATCAAACAAGCCTTACCTCATACGCTCTTTTTATAATCGAATGCGACATTCCAGCCAATTTAGCGGCATTAAAACCGTATGATTTGGGACAAGCTCCTGATGTATATTTGTATAAGAAAACAACAGTTTCTTGAGTTGGATCTTCGGTATCCTCGTTTTCCACCATACATGCCTAAAAAATCGATGAAATTGAATTGAAAAAATAATGCCTTAGTATGCCTACCATATGACCCAAAATAACTCGACTATCTTGATGGAAGAAATCGATTAAATTGTGATAATGAGTAGAGAAGAGCGTTCTACACTGAAGATTAGCCAAAAAGTGAACAACCGATGCTGCAATTGCGGTACCATCATAAGTTGCAGTTCCACGACCTGTTAAACCAAAAATCGGTTAAGATGAACTGTCAATTTGTCATATATTTATATTTTAACCTAATTCATCCAGAAGAACCAAACTGTTAATTGTGGCATGCTTGAGAATCAACGAAGTTTCATTAAGTTCTACTAGGAATGTACTGTGACCAGAAAGAATGTCATCTTGAGCACCCAATCGAGTGAATATTCTATCAACAAGCGATAGTTTACAACTTTGTGCTGGAACATGACAGCCCTATTAAATAAAATTTTAAGTTATAAAAAAAGATGAACAAAAAAGATTAAATTTACTCACAATCTGTGCCATAACAACCAGGAGTCCGACTTGCCTCATCAAGGTACTCTTACCTCCCATATTTGGACCTGTTAAGAGAGACAAAGGTGCATTGCCAGATGATCCTAATACAATCCCATTTGGAATATAAGACTCAGCTGCTACGCATGGATGATAACCTTCATCTATCTCAATAAATGGTTTATCAGCATCTTCCACCAACTCTGGAACACATATAAAATTTTGATTCCGAGCATATTCAGCAAGAGAGCATAAGACATCTAAAGTCGAGACATTATCGACGCATTGTTTCCACAAGTTATAATTATTTGAGAATTTTTCAAAAACCCTGCGAGATAAATCTCGGAGAACATTATTTCTGTCATCTTCGGCTTGTTGCATTTGCTTAAGGAAGCTCTGAAATTATTTTTTGTTGGGAATGTTTCTAAATTGGGTTTTTATAGAAGTTTACCTTTGTTTCATCGGTATGAAATCGACGGCATGGCTTAGTGCCTTTTTTTTGTCCTTCAAGGTAATAGTCCTTACCAGCTTTCCTGGCGTGACTTTCGGGGACTTCAAGTTGGAAACGTTTTTTGTCACTTCCAAAGTAAGTTATACGACAGCCAAAGTATTTTTCTTGCTTCACAAGGTATTCCTGGAGTTTCTTATTAATTTCTTCGATTCTAGCTTCGATATTATCAAACTCGGTGTCAACATGTTTCTCGGGAGCTATGACGCCTGTCTTGAGAGCCTCTTCGTGATCAAATGCTTTCTATAAATTAAACGGAGAACGGTGAAATGGGTATTTTCTAAGTCTGTGCGCTGACTTCTGAACAAAACTTACTTTGAAAAAGTTCAAAACCTTTTTTAATTCGGGAAAACATCCGTTTGGATTTAATTGCGAGAGCCGCTTGATTAAACTTGACTCACAGTTCTTGAAAATTTCTGGAATTTGTTGTGCAGCCTCAAATCCTTTTAAGATATTTATGAAATTCTGCAAGAAAAAACTCAATTAACGAAAAGATTTACAAAAACGAAACAAGCACCCAAACTTACCTGAATTTTTTTCTTATTATAGATCTTCTCATCGAAGAATATAGCTCTTCCATCTGGGTGTTTTTCTGCTATTAGTTTATTTCCAAACATATGAATTTGTGCTAAATATCTTTCGAAGTCAGGCAATAGAGCTAGAAGAGCTCTGGCTTCTTTTAGAACTTCGTCGGTTGACATCAAATCAGAAATGGCATTTTGTCGTTCGCGAATGGTTTCGATATTACAGCTGGGAGAGCAAACCCAATTGTGGAGAAGTCGTTTTCCAAACTTCGTACAACATTCATCCAGAGTGCTGTAAAGGGAGTGTTCTTCTCCGGTGATTCTTAGATTAGACAAAGTTATAGAGTCCAGTACCATGTGGTTTTTCATTTGGCTTCGTTTCGATTCGGACTTTGGTGCTTTATTTTCGATATATTTATCAAGCATGTCTGGTGGAACATATAAGTGATAACGTGCCATTGGAATAATCTTTTCTTCGAGATGACATCGTTTGAGGTAGTTAATACAGCCTCCTAGCGCCTTTAAAGCCAGCTTATAATAAGGGCTAGGAGTAAGACCAAGGTGATCGCCTTCATCTTGCATCGACTTGATCAATGGCGGCCATGTGTTTCCAGTCTGTGAGTATAAGGTTTCACCCAAATGTTTAAGGGTTTTCTCTGCTGACCATGATTGATTCCCAGATGGCAGGTATTCTTTTAGAACACCACTAAGAACCGTGCGATATATTTGTTGGGTGCGTGATGAGAGCGATTGCTTTTCTGAAATAACCTACATCAAAGAAAGATGTTCAAGGACCTTCTAAGAAACGAAACATCTGCTTATAACACTTGCCAAAACAGGAAAATGATGTGAAATCAGAGTAAGGAAACGGGAACAACTTTTATCGTCTTCGAATTCACCAACATAAAAGTCTCCAATCGATGTATCAGTGAAACAGATTCCATATTTACTTGTAGTTCCTTCATTCTATTGATTTTTATTGCCACATAAGTTTTAAGAATTGATAAAAAAAAATTAAATATATTTTACAAACCTGTTCAACAACAGATAGCATGAAGTTTGGCTGGTAATTTGGGGTTATTTTGCAGGAATGTGATCCAAATATTTGAGTTCCCCTGTTAGATATCTGACATATTTCTCTCTTCACAACTTTATCGTATTTAGTTGTTTTACCTTGTTTCTTGCATCTTTCGGTCATCATGTCCGGGGTCTCGGTTTGTTCGATTCGAGCCACCTTTCAGAGGAAAATATTGATAAAATGAAAATAGATATGCTTTGTTAGATAAACAACTTTAGGTTAGAAGTGCAGTAAACATCACATCTGAAGCAACCGAAGTGAATAATTAGGGTTAACAAAACACTAGGATTGCCCATAGGCAGGTAACATAAGAAATGGTTGTATATCGATGATCCCAGCGAAGTGGGCAGATAACAGCTCAACCTCGAAGAAAACTGCATAATTTGCTACTTTTAAAGGCATGTTCAAAAATTTATTGATACAGCTCCTAATCGGTTTAATTTTATGAACTGCAGATACTAAATATACAACGATTAGATAACAACAACCTATGTACTATTCGATTTTGTGCTTCTAAAACTGGTTTGAGAACAGCTTACAAGTACCCGGCTTTTGCAGTGAAAATAGCCGTCAGTACTTCGACCGGCTTATATTACCGGGGTTATGTGAAGAATAAGAATAAAAAAAATAATTTCCAAAACTCATTGAATATACTTAGTTGGTACATCATCAACCTTATAAGGGATTTTGAAGACTAATTTATTAAATTTTCCTAGTTTACAATTTAAAATTAACTCACCTTGTAGCCCCGATCGATTAGAGTTGTTGCCATTTTATCGTATGTTCCTTCGGGAGCCCCAGAATGAGCAAATTCTCCTCTCATATAACTGAACCCAAGTTCCTTAATTGTGACATCTGCATCCATGTGATAGAATTCATAGAATTTACCAACTTTAAAGAACAACACACAATCGAAATTGTCTTGTTTCAGAACCCACCATTGTCGCATTCCCTTGTTTTAAATATAAAAAGAAAATATTAACGACTTCGTATTTAATTTTACAATAAAGAAATATTGATTTTCTGTTTACCGGGGTTTGCGAGTTAAGGAAACTTTCCGGAATAAATAACGTTCCAGGATCATAATCTGGGTGAGTTGGACGCCGACCCTTTTTGTCTTTGATTTTATCTGGCTTAAGGAATTCCAACTTGTTGTGAAGCCAGACAACTGGTTCGTCTAGTGTTGAACCTGTATTGACAATCTCTTCGAGTTTTGTTTGATCCTTCTTCGATTTAGTAGATGGTTCATCTTGGAGGTTCTTTAGTTTTTCTAGTAATTCACTCGGTTTCTCGTCGACTTCCATCTCTTCCTTGATTTTAACTTTATTGCTGACATTTTCATGGTCAGAATTCTCATCATCGTCGTCCGATACTATACATGAAATCCTGGAACGTTTTTTCTTCTGCACGATTAATTCTTCTGGATCTGAATCGCTAAATTCGGCGTCCAATTGGCGCTTTACTTTTTGAAAAAAATATATTGTATGTAGTTAAATATAAAGACGACATAACTAAAAGGGAATTTACTTGGTTTATTTTCAGTCGTATCTTCTTCGATACTTTTGTTGGGCACATTTTTGGATTCTCCTATTTCAGTTTTAGGTATTTTCTTCGCAGACGTTGCCGGTGATTTGGCGAAATATTTGAATAATGTATTGCCATTTGGTGTTGCACTGAGACTTGCTCGTTTGGACATATTTAAAATTCTTATTAATTTGCTTGATAAATAGTCTTGTTTCACCTTTTACATAAAATTAGTCCTCCGTATCACAACATCATCCATGAGATGAGATTTCAGACAATTGATTGGACTGGCGTCAACGCGCCAAAAATCGAAACCGAACAGAAACTGCACAAATGACAAAATTGCGAAGTTTTTGTTTATTTTTTTTTTTTGAAATGAATAAGCCGATACCGACATATCAAATTTTGACAGTTGCGCAGTAAAAATTGTGAGTTGCTGTCACTTATGAAATGAAATTTTCTCCGAACTACCTTACCATTAAACTCATAGCATTATGCAGGAATCACAATGATTGCGTGAAATACATTTTATAAATTATGTGAATACTAAGGCTCGTATTCACCAAGCGCTCCTAAACGGCTCTTAACTTTACGAGGCTCTTAACTTGAAATTTCTGTGGGGTATTCACCAACCACTCGCAAGTGTTTTTCGAAGTTCGAAAATGAGAGCCACTCTCTCTTGTTCAGGCATACCCAAACTGTGAAATGTTGTGGAATGTTGGTCTTGACAGCAAATGGATACTCTTCTACTTGGCATTGCTCACATGGATTCGAGTCAAATGCGTGCGTGGCACACGCACAAGCGAACAAACTTTCGAAGAGAGCGCTCGTAAGTTAGGAGTGGTCGGGACCACTCCTAACTTTTAAGAGCGCTCGTAGATCTTCACTAATATTGCTTGGTGAATAGGTTTATGAGCTTCTTAAGTTATGAGCGCTCGGTGAATACCGGCCTTATTCTTGTTTTTTTACAAAAGTTAATCGCTGCCATGCATTGCTTTCAATTGCCTGCCCCTAGTTTGACAAATAGTTTTGTATAGAAATAGTAATTTTGTAAATAAATCATACTGCCTTTGTGCCTTGCTACGTGTTTTTTTTTAACAAAAGACCACCAGCTTAGCCAGGTGGTTATAACTAGTAGCGTTTATATTTATTTAAATAGCACGTTCGAGGTGCCTACTTGAAGGCTTTTTTTCTATAGTAGTGCGGTATTAGAATTTCCTAACATTTGCCGTGTTTTTTTGGAAAAGTTATTCGTAGTAGGGTAGGATTTTATATGAATAACAAATACAACATCCGCAGTAGGATCACTGCCGATACTCGAAGAAACGTCAAATCTCTATCCGCAGCAGGATTTCACTTCTCCTTTTATCGGCAGTAATCCTACTGCGGATGTTGTATTTGTTATTCATATAAAATCCTACTCTACTACGGATAACTTTTCCAAAAAAACACGGCTATTTTTCAAATTCTAATGCCAACATTTCTTATTTTTTTTGTGATCAGAATCAATTCGCTGAATATCATTGCTGAATATCGGGGGAAAGAAGGAGTAGATAATATACTTAGGTACTCATAAAATGAGAATCTGGTAATCGGAAATAACTCTAAATATGGAGAGAAATTTGACAGAACTCTCAATCATTATATCGTTTTGAGTTTTTTCAACAGCTATAATATTACATTTTTCCACAATTTTTTTAGCACGATAGCTAGGTTAATAAAATTAAAGAGAAAACACCTTTTCTACTCTGTTCTTTTTGTATCGTTTAAGTTTGCTTTAATTTCAATCCGTCTTTGAATTTCGCTAAACATCACAGGGATTAAAAAGTAGTACCCTTTGGCATAATGGTTAGTACATTGGACTGTCATGCAGAAGGTCTTAGCCGCTGCAAAAAAGTTTTTCAGGGGTGTACGCTTCTTGCGAGGAAATGAACATCATCCCCTCCATTCCTAGTAACACGCACACAGGAATGGTTGAGAGTTGTAAGTCACTAGGTCCGGGTTCTCTATGAGCTGTTACATCACCAAACTTATTTTAGCTGTTAATAAACTAGTAAGAAGCACCACTGACTTATGCTCCCACCAAAACAAAATACGAGATTTCGGCTGAAAACTTTTGACATTTCAATTTAATGGAGAAAGATTAAATGGAAATTTTAAAGAAAACTCAATTAAAACTCTGGATTTCAACGAAATCCAATATTTCTTGGCTGAAATCTTAAGTTTCACTTTAGTGAAAAGTCATTTCTTTTTTTTTTCATTAACTTATTCAATTTATTTACATAAAAAATATTACATTTTGTATAAATAGTTTTTTTTTATTTCTTAAAATAAATCTCTAATTATTATTTAAATGCGAAAGTGCATTAGTTTATGAATAGTTACAGTATATGGCTTACATTTTTATATATAATTATTGGTTGCTATACATTTTTATATGTAATTTATTAAGAGAAATATATATGAATGATTTTTTTTGGCGTTAAGCGTGCTGTTAAAGTTCTGAAGGAATGGAAAAATAATTTTGAGACTTTTTTCTAAATTTTTAATTCCTAATGAAAACCAAAAATTAACAAAACCAACAGTAGGTTACAATCAACAAAAACCAAACTATTTAATTTTCATTACACATAGATACGTCACATATATAATATAATTAAAGTTTATTCTATGTTTTAACTGACCTTTAGCTAACATTTTTCTAAGTTTTAAAAATTTAGAAGCGTATAATTTTTGTATGAACATTTAACAATAATTTTGGTGCATACATTTTACATTTTGATTACATTCTATGTATATTTTTTATTATTTTCGCCAAAATTAAATTCAATAAATTTAAGTTGCCAAGAAGCCGATAGCATATTTTTATAAACCTTTATTAAGCTTAGTACGCAGATCGCATTAAATTTTAACTAACATGCTAAATTCTCTCCAAATTTGTTGTACGCAGCTCCAGCTGTTTGTTTCTGTACTGTACATAACTTCTGTCAAAATTCAACCCACGAAATAATTTTCTTAAGCAAAATTTTGACTGAGTATTTTATAGTAGAAAACTTCGTGAGACACATAATTTTTATTTGTTTTGGAATTTATGGCGCTCTCAAACCCACGCGAAACACCTGAAATGGCGACGAAACATTCACTGTTGACTTTATTGTCAGTCGTGGAGCTAAACACTACTGAAGCCATATCGACTTTATGGCATCATTGTGAGAAATAAATGGGTTAATGACAACTATTGTCCGTACTTGTCTCAAGGTGTTGTCAAATTTTGAATAATTTTTGGTGATACAAAATTTAAAATACCAGATGTCATTGCATCTAGAAAAAGTTAAGCTTTCGAACACGGAGGCCAGCTTTCTCTTGTACTCAGTTCAAATACTAAAAAGTCTGAATTAAAATCATCAACACAGATTCTTTGAAATAGTTAAATATAATTTTTCAGAGAACCGCTGTTTTCTGTAGCATAATATGCCCCAAAAACGCTATTATGCTGTCATGCCAAAATGTAGCCAGGATTTTATCTGATGAGTGGGAGCTCTATTGGCTTTTTTACTGGCAATCCAAAAGCGTGCGAAATGTGTATAAACTTTCATAAAAGTGTTCTATTCGTATTCAAAGTAACAGTTTCTATCGTGAAAACAGAGCATGCTTTTGAATTTAATTTCGGAACCCAAACCAGAATTACTAACAAACTCGCATACAAATACAAAGTTATGAAACGTCACTGTAGGTATGCAACATTTAGCTTTAAATTTAAAACTTGAGATAATTCAGCAAATAAATAGTTGAAATGAACACATGCAACATCAAGCGATGGTGATACGGTTGCAATAGAATTTTAGCTTAAGGAATTTGAAAAACGGTCACAAGTGAAAAAACTTGATGTGAAGTTTCATAAACACAACTATACGAAAACTTCAGAATCGAATTGGGTCTGTTTGTTTTCTTTATTGGCATCCCAGATCGAAGATTTCTTCCGAATTGCGACAGTAGAAAATGCCATACATTTGGTGAGATCATGGCGTACTAGACTTAAAAGTTAAAAGTAAAGCCGAATTAAAAAAAAAAAATACTAAATAATGTATTTTTAAATAAAGCACTTGTTTTAAGTGGTCCGATAATTCTTAATCTAAATACATGCTTTTTTGTGATCTTTGGCTTAAATAAATATATACATTCGCAATTATTATACACAAGAAATAAGTAGTAACTGTTTGCTTCCTTGGCAGTGTATCAAATAGGTTAAGAGATTTGGGCTATGAAAAATTACACTGATATTATATCTGAATTCTTGCTCTGCATTAAAATTCTTATACATTTTTAATATAAGTAAGATTGATTGTTAATTGATTTTTAAGTTTATATTTTATTTTAAAGTTCTTTTCCTAAAGGTACACAGTTATTTGAATGATATTATGGATTTATATGGGTGATTCATGACAAGACTAGAAATGTTTAAGGTATCCGATTACAAAAAGAAGATTAGAAAATTGCTTTGAGATTTTGGATTTGTGGTTTTTCATCTGACATACCGAATAGCTATTCGTACCGTTTCCGTTCTTTCCATTTCAATATTGCAAGTGGTGTGTAAATAATACTTTGTGCTTTCCTTAGACTAATTAATATACTTAAAAGTTAAATTCTCTTATGTACATAATAAATATATTTATTTATGACTATTTACTTATAAAACTAAATTTTATACATCTATAATGCTATTTGTTCTGTACTCGACGCGATTGATTGATTATCAATGGCGACAGTTTTTAAGTAACTTACCCTCGGCGCTAGAGCTTTACTTTGTTGCTCTGCTTCGCATTCTTCATCGGCAAACTGAATGTCATCCAACTCGTAGAAATCTTGCAAATCACTTGGAGATTTGACTACAGACGTCTCCTTTTCTGAATTACATTCGCCGGATGATCGGCGAACTGCCTTCTCCTGATTGTGTTCTTTTTGTGTTCTATTTCGTCGGATGCCTAAGATCGGAGTACCTTCTTGGGAAACTGATGAAGCAGCAGCTATTGACTTCTGGATGAGGACATTTTTAAGATTTGTCTCAGAAGGCGATCGAATTACTTTAGATACGCTACTGCTTCGACTTAAATCAGATTCTGGTGTTTCGGTATTGCTTTCTGGACTAAGACTGGTAGCTCGAGGAAGAATCTCTTCGTAGATGGGTTCGGGTGTTTTATTTGCTTCATCTATGTTGGTTTCTTCGTCCATTGGAGGAATCCACACTAAATACGCCGGATCCATACCCAGGTATGACCCAGGTGCTGCTCCGGCGTTGATAACGTCATAATCATAGTAGTCCAATTCAAAATCTTCTGGATTGCCCAAAGAGAATTCCGATCCTGGACGTGCTAGTAGTCTCCTACGATTCTGCTTTTCTTTGCTCTCTTTTTGATTGGTCGTACGAATTGTTGCTCTACTTACTATACTTGCTGCTGGGGAATAACAACCCTGAAATCATAATATTAAGAGAAATCAATTATCACTTTAGCATATGATACAAAATGGCCAATTTTAACGCAAGTTTGGCCCGGGCGCCAAATTGGAAAATTATGACCAACAACTTTTGTTGGAAACAAGATGCGCCAAATTTGGAACAACAAAAAGTTGAGGCAATAAATTTCGAGATGAGAATTCGACCTGAGATATATAGTCATGAGACTATTTTAAGCCTTCTGATTGAGCCGTTCTTCAATAATCTGCTTGCCAATCAGAAGCTTTAAAATAGTCACTTCACTATATCTACTATATCACTATATCACTATATTACGTTAAGACCGACCAATGTATTCACACTCACATTCGTCAAAGAAGCTGATATACTTTTTGTGTCTAGCTGACTGAATCGATCACTGTCTCTGACCGAATGTGATCGTATCGAGGAACACTCGATGGAGTCATCGTTAGGTGAAAGGCTTTTTCGTTTTAACGTTCCATCGTCCCTGTCGGGATATTTGGAATGTTTACTAAGGCGTAAGGATGTGCTAGCAGATGAACTCACTCCTGATAGCATTGATGTCGAGTCCTTCTGATCCTCGGGGCTATTTGTCAAACTGTCTTCGGTATTGATCTCGTTACGCAACGTCACTATGCTCGAATTGCTTCCCATTTCGTCACTGATTTTATAAAAGAGATATAATTAAAAAGTTTTAAAAATTTTCAAGACATACCACTTATTTAGCAACTCTGTATCATTCATCTCGGTTTCTTTGGCGAGATTCTCAGCGTCTATACTTTCCCTCAATATCGAGTGCCTCAATTGTCTCTTAGGTCGAATTTTCACCAGATATATAACTTCAGATAATAAAGTTGTTGTCGAAACTGCCCTCGATGGGGGATTATGCAGTGATCCCATCGAAGTCATGGGAGTGTGAATCGGAGATGTATGATCATGTCTTTCACTTATAGCTAAGTGGTATTTTCTATATCGTACAATATACTGTGCTCCTATGAACAATACAACATTTATACTTTATTTTTGCTTTTAAGTTTTAAATTGAATCAATCGTACCAAGAAGTGCACTTATAAAAATTATTATGCTTGCAAAAATAACAGCTGATAAATGAACTAGGGTAAAATTGGTTTTCATCTTAGCCTGGATTACAGCTCGACTTCTTATGACTATTTTATTTGTTTGATTTGATGGCTCTGAAAATTAAGTAAAAAGTTTAAAAATAGTTTCTATTTTATTCAGTATTTGTGTTCTTAATTTGCTCACGTATCTGTTCGACATTTGCTAGAAAACCTCCTGTACATGAAGCTTCTATTAGATTACTATCCCCGGAGTAAAATTCAACTAAAATATGTTGACTTGTTGATTCCCATGTCGATTGCGTCTCAATATCATCGTTATTTATTAATTCAGTTAGAAGTGCTGATGATAGAGATGGTCCATCTCGGATCTTTATATACTGGCTGACGCAGGGAAGGCGAAGGAAACTGATTTCAAAAGATATTGTATCATCACCATCAACCTATATTTAGTATGTTAATAAGAAAACGTATAGTATTCAGTGAAAAGTTTTTTAAAATTAGTTTTGCTAAAAGAGAATACACTTAATGTAATGTAATGTCTTATAATTTAAAATTTAACAACCAGTTTAATTTTAGCTAACTCCTAGGACTTTATTGCATTTGTTTTATTGAAATTTAAAACCGATTTCTTCAAGGCGATCTCACTTGGAATCATCAGTTGATTAGTGAGAGCCTTTTCAATATGCAAATTTAATTAAATTCAAGCATCTTACATACATTTTTTGACAAAGATTACAAGGAGAGGGTAAGGCCACAGGTTACAACAACATCTAAAATAACCTCTAAGTGCAGCAGCTATGTATGTGGGTTAGTAAGTTTTTTTGGTAAGACAATTTTGTCAAAAATCGGAAATTGGAATAAGCATTTGTTCGCCAAAAATCTGAAACGAACGATGTATGATGAAAGACTGATTAAGAACATCACAAATAGATACGAAGTTAAATTAAAATCGTAAGAGCCGTTTTCGCAAAAATAAAATTTGAAAAAACACATAAGACGTATTCTTTCCATTCACTTCATAGATTCACGTTCGCTTGTTTGTCACCTGAATTCTTTTTAACGTCTTGGGTACTACCTTACCTACACTCATGGCGAATCTTTCGAATGTCAATCTTAATACATATTTCAAAAAATTGTTTGAAAATTTATAAAAGGTTAAACCAAAAGTTTTACGATATTAGTTTTAGATCCCCATTCAAATTTGGGAGTGTTATATAGCGAACATATAGAACGTCATGAAAGTGCAGGATGAATCGCAATTATTTTAAAAATCTTAACATTATTTTGCATTTATTAAAAAAAAAATCTTTTTTTCTTAGGTTTCTTAAAAGCTTTTAGTATGTTTTATTCCTGTTGGAATCTTTTCTACATCCTGTTTTTAGAGGAGCATCATTCTCGTTAAAACAAAAACCGAGATTATTTGCAGAATGCAATTATCAGCTCGGTATTCACAAATACTTGAACGTTTGATTACCACAATCAAATTAAAACGAAATTATCAAGCATGTTTTTGACAACCAGGTTTTAAATAACGATCCAAATGAAGGAAGAACAAAAATCTGAAGCAAAAGAATATATTTGCGAGAAATGTGGGAAACCGGATATTCTTAGATATGTGTGTCGATGGATCTCAACTAACAATTCATCTGAAAATCCTGACCTTTCGCAATAATTACCATTTTCTATAATGGATCACCATTAATTATTGTATTTCTTTAAGAAATGTATTTATAAAATAATAAATATATTTACATACATATGTACATATTCAATATCCACTTTTTTTTTAATCAATTTTCGTCTTTTCGATTCCACAAACGGAAGAACTTATATATGTAGTTGCAGATATAAGAGCCACAATTCCATAGGGGATCGATGTGCTAGTTTATGGAAATGCCAAACTGAGTTACCGACGAGGAACGATTTTCTCCAAAAGTATGTATGCAAAATTTTAGTTGACTTAGTACGATGTTAAAGCTGTTTTCGTATGAAACTAGGTTAAAACGACGATTTTGAAAATTTTAATGGAATATAGCATCATATTTTCTCAACCTTATTATTAAAATTAAAATCATCGAATACCTATTTAATTTTTTTAGGATCGTGCTAACTTCATATAACTCTTTGGCATTTACAAACACCAAAACAGGTCTGTTTACTAAGTTTTTTGCATAAACTGCCATTACTTTAGGTGTGTTCAGGAGCAATTTATTAAAAAAATAGCCTTAACGCGATACTAGTTAGAAAATGTTTAAAATTAAGAAAGAGTTAGTTATCTACTAAAAAGTTATCAAATTGTTAAGCAGTATCATATATCTACTAATACCTTAATACTAAGTCATTGATTTTCGAATAATCATTCCTCCCAAAAAACCTATAGAGGAATTGAAACGTCGAATTTTCTTGGACGAAACCAATGCTTGCGCTATGAGAATTTTAAATGGACTATTTGTGCATGGACTCTGATGCAGGCAAGTGTAGATACGGAACAAAACAAGATACATGCAAAACGGCGCTTAAGAGCAATAAGTTACCTGGCTCTGACGTTTTATTTCCGAGCTGTTAAAAGCAATTGAAAATTCTTTGACAGAAAGCATGCATACGAGTAAGCCACTTTCAATAGTTCGTTCAGAAGAGTTTTTATACCTGATGAATAGAATTTCATCACCCGAATCACAAGAGAAAAGCTCTTGTCTGATTTAGACAGTGAAATACGTCATTTTTAGCGAGTTAATATGATGAGGACCTGAAAACAGGATTTGCATATTGAAAAGGAAAAAAGAATCGGAAAAGGGAAACAGGGAATCTATAGCATTCGAAAATGACGCATGGATTTGGAATTTTTTTTTTCATAGTAGACAAAATAGTTAACAAAGTGCATTTTTATGTATGGAAATAGGGAAAGAAAGTAATGAACATCATGAATCCAAGATTATTTTTTGAAAATAGACTTATTTTAATTGTTTTTTCGTAAATAAAATGAGTTGTCTCAAGTAACCTTTGCATCAAGCTTAGCTCACGGAATGAAGTAGTTAACAGAAAATATATTACGCAGGCCAAGATGCGTACAAATCTATTTAAAAAATATCTTTTCTTTTTGAAATTTTAAATATAAACGTTACATTTAACGATGTTTAAAGATATTACTTTCATAGAAGTCTTTCCACAAAACTCCATTGAATTTTTACTTTAAAAATGCATAATAAATGCACAGGAACCGTTTGCCACTTCTTCCTAAGTCTAACAGCTCTAACCAGCCTTTTTAAATTCTCTTGGATTCATTTCTCGCTTGCTAACCCTCATTGCCTTCTGTTACTTTGCTCTGCCACTTTCATCGTAATGTAAGACTATCTCCTGTGCTAACATCCTTCCGGAAATGAAAATGAACTTCTCCAAACAGAAACACAAAAATAAAAACTCTATATTGTTTGCATCCTTTTGTTTTGTTGTTTAAAAAAAAGAAAGCTACCGAGTGCTTATATAAATGTTTCCTTTCCTTGAGGATTTAAAAATCTTTTATGTGTATGTATCGTTGTCCTTTTATTATTTTTGTATTAAAATGTAAAAAAAAGTTCAACAAAAAGAGCTAGTTAACCAAAATTTTCCAGATAACTTTTTCCATTTGGGAAACTCTATCAAATCCCTAATCGAGTACACCTCCTCTAACTTTCCACCTGGTAATCAGATTTACTACGAAGCATCATCAACATCGTGCATCTATACCCATAAACTCTATCGTCGGTCGTCGCAACAAGCAGAGGTTTATGTATATAATAAACTCGTTTCAGGAAGACACTATACCTTAATCCAACTCGTCCTTAAAAATTGTCAATAAAAAAATTTTTAGTTGAACCAATTTTATTTAGTCAGTTATTTCTCTTGTTTTTCGTCCACACCTTTTTAATGGGGTGCAAAATAGAAATAAAACTATTTTTTACTTAACGACTTTGCTAAAGGACATTTATGTTCTTTGTCCTTTTTCTTATTCTATTACCAACGAGCGACAACGACGCATTAAACTTATAATCAGTGGCGTAGCGTACCATCTCGACGCCCGGGGCGGGAGACCCATTTTGCCGCCCCCATTCAATACTAAATTAAAATTAAATTTCGAGACATCATTTCACAGGCAATGAAGTATCTTTTATTGAAAGTAAAATAGAATTAGCGGTTTCATAAACGGATTTTACGAGCCTTACGAATGAGGCTCGTGAGACAAAGCTGCATCTGCGGATTCATCTCCATGCATGCGTTTTTTCCTGCGAATTGTACTCGTTTTGAGATCGATTCCGAGTTTTTTCCAAAAAGTCTTAGAAAAGTCGATTGCGGCTTGGACGAAACGGTCTCTGCTCTCCACCAGGAGAGCTTTTAAAACGCAGAGTTTCTGAGCACACTTATCCACAGTCAATCCACATTGCTGCAGGTAAATCTGTGCGTCATCTTCTTCAGGTAGCTCTGCAGCTCAAAAGCCAAGAAAAGTGAGGAAGTTGAATGACTGCATGACAGAAGACGACTGGCTCCCGATCCGTCAATTCTTCCATTACTTCAAGAACTTCCACAAAACTTATTTTTAAGCGTCTTTACAGCTTCATGTCTTTGGCAAGACGAGGTTCACTTCTTCTGCAGGCTTGTGACTAGATGCTTGAAGTATTTCTGGTGAGTCGACTGTGGTGGGACCAGAACTACTTCCAACTTCGACGGCAGGCACGTCTTCTTTTTCTGCCTGTAAAATAAGTTATGCATTCCCATGAATATTGGCCGGAAGATAATTCTAGGCCACTCACGATTGTAGATAGAGGAATCATACTTACATTGAAATCACTTCCGCTGCTGCTCGATGCCGCCGAAGACGTTAACGTAGCTTTTGAACCAGAACTAGAACTGAAATATTTCGCGTCTTCGCATCTGCTTCTTTCTTAGCCTTTTTCTTGTGGTATTCCGCGCCGCTTCCTTTAACTCTTTTCATTTTCAAAAACTAGTTCAAAGGTTGAGTGAAGTACTAAGTGCTTAGTTTTAGAAGATTCTACAGTATTTAAACTATAAACAACACAATCGAAATAACTTTCTGTGATGCGGGAGGGCGCAAAAACATTGAGCTGGCTGAGACTAGAATAACGTTTCCGTCGAATCCTAGTTATCTTATCATATCTCGTATATGCATATCATATGTTTCGGAATACTCCCTTTCAGTTTCGCGAGAGTTTCGGAACGTTTTGTTAACTTCCCATAGGGAGTTATTGTAATCGGTCCGATTTGTCAAATTGGAATTTTTGGCATTTCTCGACGTTTCAAGGTCCCTAGAGGCTATATCAATCATTTTTAGAGAGATGTCTGTGTGTGTGTGTGTACGTACGTTCGTACGTTCGTACGTTCATACGTTCGTACGTTCGTACGTTCGTACGTTCGTACGTTCGTACGTTCGTACGTTCATACGTTCGTACGTTCGTACGTTCGTACGTTCGTACGTTCGTACGTTCGTACGTTCGTACGTTCGTACGTTCGTACGTCCGTACGTTCTGGTACCATTTTTCGTCGTCGATATCTCAAGAACGGGTAAAGATATCGACTTCAAATAAATTTTGTTTAATAGATAATAACTTCGAAATAGGCTGAAAGGGCGTTTATTAATATTCAGTGAGTAGTTTTTCACTATAACGGTTTAAAAAAAAGTAAAAATTTTGGTTAGATTCAAATATCTCACGAAAAAATAATGCTATTAATTTAAATAAAATTTAATGTACTCATTATAAGGTCATACAGATTTGGTATGAATTTGGAAAAAAATGAACATACCGTTATTTTTTAAATAAAAAAAAAACTGAAAAAAAATTTCATAACCCAGATATTCTAAGAACGGAAAACAATTCGAAACTCAAAATAATTTTATTTTACGAAAAATAATGTGTTTGACAACTGGTGAAAATTTCAAAAAAAATCAGTTTACAGTTTTTTTTTACAAAAAATAAAAAACTATATAAAATTCTATTGAAAATTGGTAAAAATTGTTTTTCGACTCAAGTTTCTCGAGAACTAGTAGTGATATTGACATCTAATTTAGTTTATTTTATACATAGTATAATTTTGTACAATTGGTAAAATGTTGACAAATATTGAATTAATAGTTTTTTTTAAATAAAAAAACTTAAAAATTCTAGTGAAAACTAGTTGAAATTGTATTTCAAGTCGAATTTCTTGGGAATGAACACCGATAGTGCCTTCTAAAGTATGTTTTTTTATACATCGATACCTTCCCGTAAGAATGTATACTAAGCGACATTTCTAAAATTGTTCAGGAAACGAAAAAAACGAAGAAAGTTCTAGTTGAAACTTAATATAAAGCTTTCAAGACCACAAATGGGAAGTTATCAGTGTGGGTCGCACCCAGCCTCTTTTTTTAGTTTCGCGATCAGCGCGACAATACGGAATGCACTCTTACGGCCCTACTCACCGTCTACGAATTCACGAAAGCGGTCAACGACGAACCACAGATAGGGTGGCAAATTTCAAATTTACATCATTGTTGTTTGTTGACTTGTCAAACGATCTGTCATGAAACATATGATTTCTACTCTACCTGCATCACCGGCGACATTTTGCCGCCCCCCTAGGCCTGCCGCCCGGGGCGGACCGCCCCCCCGCCCCCCCTACGCTACGCCACTGCTTATAATTATCGCGTTGTCGCCAGAAAGCAGAGCCTTTTGCGGTGGTACCATAGCGACAGTCATCCGGAAGCGGAAGGGCACTTAATTGTATTAAAAAATCTCAAACTACCACCTAACAAACCCGGATATAGTCCAAGCAGACCGTAACCCAGGATAAGGGTAGTTGTTTGACACTTCTCCTTCTCTTCTGAATCAGTTACCCAAGACGCCTTAATGCGATTTTTATCGTTCGGAAAGTCAAATACAATCGGGGTAGAGCAGAGTGGTGTGGTGGTGCGGAGAACAATGTCCCCGTAATGTGAATATGTGGCATTTTTTCCGGTCATATGGAAAGTATTTGCAAAATTTGGGGATTCCAGAAAAAGAAAAGTAAAAGTAAATCGACGACATAATTCTTCCTCGGGGGTAGCAATATAGGAGGCAGATTTGTGCCGAAGTTTGGAAAATAATCACTTTTCAATCCAACCCACCTCAATTCGATTTGCACCAATACCATCAGAAAAAAACAAATGGTGTCTTGGAAATAAATTTAATAAATTTAAAGTGGTTCAAGTTATGTACTCACTTGAATTAACCAAAATGAACGCCCAGGACAGCTTTGCGTAGCTCCAGCAATAATACGCTTTGGCTTTGAGGATCCCAGATGAACTATGCAGCCACAACGGCAACCAGGACCGATTTCCTGTGAGACATCGGTGCGATTCGCTGTTGAGGATTTTCCTGTTGATTCGTAGATACAATCCCAAGTGTCTGATATGGATTTCCCGCATTTTGCCGTTTCAACCGAGGGACCCTAGAGATAAATTTCCAAGAAGAGAAAATAAAAAAAAAAACATTAAAGAAGAGAATAGAAGATAAATTTTGCAAGTGTGTATGGACGACAAATTGAAAAATAAGTAGATTAAGGGCTTTGGTCCTTTAAAAGAGGTTAAGTGTGTTGAGTTTTCTTGTAAGAAAGCGTATCTAGAACGAGCGAGTCACACAATCAATAGATTGTATTATTCGAATGTTTATCTCTAGGATATTGATAAAGGAATTGGAGTCGTCGTTTTTGTTGCTGTTGTTGTAGATGTTGCCAAATGCTGAATCGATATCGAAGTTTTCTTCTTTCGTATTTATAACGTCCGATACTGGTTGTAATGAAGATCTTAGATTGTATACTTTGTAAGTTGGAAGTGCTATAAAAGTTGAGTTGAGGATTTTATGTCTCAATTTCCGAATTCAAATAAAATTTAGAAAATAAATCGATTTACTTGGATGGTTCCTATTTTTATCTGTGGAGAAAGAATAACAAAAGACTTTTATGGAGGGAATAAGAATACGAGGTGAGGTATTTCGAGGGCTTATAGATATTTCGAGGGAAAGATGTACATACTTATGTAGATGGCGTAAAAGTAGCGATGAACAGTTTATTTAATGGAATCAATATGCATATGAAGCAATGTTAATTATAAGGAAGATTTATATGGTCTTTGAATTGAATCAATTGACATTTCACTTAAGTAAGCTTTTGAGCTTCAGTTCTTCTTGTATTCCTTATATTATATGTAGGTATGGCCGAATATAAAATGAATATTATCTATATTTTTACTATTCATTATGTCTCTGTGTAGGTATTAATAAAGGGTTTTCCATTTGGGGTAAATTTTGGCAGCCTATGGCGGCCATGTTGTTTTTGACGTTTGTCAAATCTGTTGATTCAGTTATGTCGTTTTTGTTTGGCAATCCAGAATCTCTCTCTGATCCCTCTGATCTCTCTGAAAATGAACACTTTCTTTTGATTCTGATGATTCTAAAGCTTTTTGTGATGGTAGTGGACAATGAAAATCAAAAATAATGTTTGTTGAAAGATACACTTCGCACATTTAGGTTACAAAAAATTACAGCTGTTGAGTTTGAAGTTTAAGTATATGAATGCGTGAGTGCTTCTGGTTTTGATTATGATTTCAAATCCAGAAGCAAATTTCTCTTATTTTCAGAATCAGAACTGTCATTTTTTCCCAAGTGAACACTTTCAGAAGAGTCCAGAAGGCTTCCGGATTGCCAAATAAAAACGACATTACTGATGTCAAATCACATTAACAAGTTACACGATTAAACAGCACATCCAAATGATAAATCTTTATTATCAAAATGAGTGTTCCTTGCGCCCATTTTACAGTAATCCTTTCAACGTTTGATGGTCAAATTTGCGACGACCGGTTCAGTAATCAATCAGGCAGCATTCGTAGAGCCAGAGGCAGACAATTCCTCGCCGTGAACAAAAACTTTCTTAGACTTCAACTTGGTCAACTTTTAGTCGGGACTAGGGCCTACACTCGTACAACCTTCAACTGACCCAGAAACTTGATGACCATAGACAACGCCATTTTTTCGCTGAATGGGGTTCGAAGCTTTGGAAAAGGACCACAATTTTGGATGAAAAATTATCTTTATCGACGAAATGCATTTTTGGGTGAATGCTGTGTTAACAAAATTGCCATGTATTGGACGAAATAACCCCATATGAGTTTCACCAGGTGACAATGCATCCTCAAAATTTTACTGTTTGATATGGATTTTTGGCTGGCGACATCACTGGTTCGTACTTTTTTGAAAACGTCGTTGGTGAGGCGGGCACCGTCAATGTCGAGAGACGAGAGCTAAAAAACGAAGGTATCCAATTTCGTGTGGCTCAGACGACATTTGGTTCCAGCAGGATGGCGCTACGTACCACATAGCGGTCGCCAGCATTGACATTCTGTATGAACGATTTGAGGATAAGGTTATCTCTCCCAGAGGTGATGAAAATTGACCACAAGGCTCATTCAATTTGAGTTTTTGTTGTGGGGTTTCCTGAAGTTACGGGTCTATGCAAATAAACCACAATCAATCGTTGCGCGTAAGGTAAACATAACACAGACCATCGCTGAAATTCAGCCGGAGCTATGGGGAAGAGTCATTGAAAATTGGACCACTCGGATCCGTGCCACCGTAAAACGCTGAGGCAAGCATTTGAACGATGTCATATTTCATACATAATGGCATATATGAGTCTTTAAAATAAAAAAATGTAAATACCTCAAACACACCTTATTTCATTCCATTTCAACATCTACCCACCTTTTGCGTAATTGAGCAGTTCTCAGAGATTCCAAAATCGTTTGTATCAAGATAAACTCATGGCAGTAACACAGTTTTTGCAAAGATTTCCAGTCTCATAATTTGAGTCTCATAAATGATAAACTTATTTCAAAACCTTACGCGGACAAAGTTGTGGACAAAGGCTTTAGTCAAAAAATAGAATTCAGATACTCGTAATTTGAAATTCGGATGTTTTTTATTATTTTCAAAAATTATCGATTGAAAATATTACATAACAAAAATTAATAAAACAAATTGATAGAATCCTCATCTTCTTCTTCGAAGTCTTCTTCCTCGGCTATTGCTTCTGCTGACAGCGAAGCACCATCTACATATTCTGATGATTTTGGTGATGGATCTTTAGCCGATCCATCGATACTTAATTGTGAACGCTGTACCGAAAGAGTACTTTCACCAGTAGATGATGAACCATAATCGGCACCTTCATCGTCTTCAGCTTTCTCTTCTTCAACAGGTAAACCAAGCTCATCAGCTGTTGATGACATATAATAAGTTGATCCATATTCGACATCTAATAGTGTATCTCCATCGACACTGCGAGCTCTAGGAAGTACTTTACCATCTAGCTGTTTTTGTTTGAATTCGGGTGAAATGCGTTCAGCTGAGGCAATCTTTCGTGCTTCCCGTTTGAAAATGTCCAACAAATTCGATGCAGATCGTTGCAAGAAGCCCATTTTTCCAGGACGATAAGTTGATATATCCGATGAAATAGTGTCCACCGATTGCACACCTACCGGAGTTTCTGAATACGAAGCGAGAATTGCCAGCAACTCACATAGAAGGTTCTTTCGTGAGATACCCTCAACGGGTTGTTTTTCGTCGATAGCCACTTGAACCGTTTGGCGGATGCTTTTGATGACTTCGCGAAGATTAATAATCTCGGTTTCATGTTGTTGATGCATTCCGATGAATTTGACTTTTTCATGCTTCAAAGTGTCAACGCGTTGCTTTAATATTCTCAACTTATTCGCCAGATCATTGTAGGTGAACCTATCGCAGATGTCCCGTTTTACAGAAGTTTCATACAACTTACGATACTTCTGGAGATTGATGTATTTAACTTTTAGATTCTCATAAGAAGTGGTTAGTCTTTCGATGATATCGATTTTATTCTGGCAAGTCAAAATCAGACGTTGCTTCATCTCCTCGTTGGCTTTGAATTCCTCATCCATACGTTTGGTTTTTGCTTTTGCCTCATTGTGTTCTTGCATCAGTCTTAGCTGTGATATAATCAAGCTATCAATTTCCTTGGTCAAGGAGATGTTCTCCCTAATTAAGCGTCGCGTATAGCCAGCATTACGTATCTCACTCGATCTTGTAAAGTCCTCGGAAAGTTGCAAAAGCTTATTTTCGACCTCTTTCTTCAGAGCGTCTTTCTCAATTATAGCCTTTTGCTCCATCTCATAAACGGCTTCCTTATGCATTCTCTGATGTTCCTTCAAATCATGCTCCTGCTCGTCAAATTTCGCCAAAAGAAGATCCCGTTGAACGCGAAACTCTTCCAATGAATTTAATTTTCCATTGAGCAACTTTATTTCGGATGTCAGCTGGTCGTGCATAGACTTGTATTTTGTCTCCCATTCTTTGATTTTTTCAGTAAATGACAAGTTTTCAGAATCACGAACTTTCGATAGCTCCGTAAGACGTTCATCGAGTTCATGAATTGTTTCGACTTTTTCCACTAACGTACGATCCAAATGAGCTGTCACATCAGTTCGGTCTTCATTTAGTTGACGAAGCTTTTCTGTTAGATCTTCATTGATTTCATCGGTCTTAGCTAAATGTGTCCGCAAGCGTGATAGTTTATTGTTCAAATCGGTTATTGTAAGTTCGTAGAATGTCCTATCCACTTGAGTTAATTTGTCCTTTTCAACTTTATCCTTTTTTCCCTTTTTCTTGCCACCACCTTTTTTTGGAGGCATTCTGACAAATCCGATTTATTTTTTTAAACACAATTCTAATTGAGGAATATTTCAAAACATCCTTCCTAATGGGACAAAACGAATAACTGAACTTCACTGACTAAACTAAAAGCTGATTGCATATGAATGCTAGAAATATTGACTAATTTTTAGGTTACTAAGGTGGTTGCCAGGAGGCGTGCATGGTTTCATAACAAAATAAGGTAATCCCATTTCAAATAACACATAACAGACAAGCTGCAACATATTCCATGGGGCTTAACTGAAATCTTTGAAAATTTACCAATTAAACAAAATATGTTCCAACTAGCAAGCACCAGAGTTGTTAAAGAATTCAAAACTTGAGTAATGGAGTTTTTTATTTTGATTTGTGTCAGCATTTGTATTTGTGATTGTAAAAGACCAAAAAAGGTCTTAATAAATGAATGTAAGTAATCAAACAACTATTTTTAATTAAAGAAAAGAGATCTTAAAAAAGTCGGCAAGTGCTGTGGTATGACTGTTCTTTCCGACTTCCCTGAGTTAATGGAAACTATTTCCCAGTTATTAAAAGAAAGGATATATGGTTCGTAGAAGATACGCCTAGTTGAATTCGAGCTTGTGTCGATCTAATTTACACAAATCATCATCAAACAATCGGCTAAGTATCTACTAGGCATATGACAGGTTGTTTAAAAGGGATTTCGAGTACCCTTAAAATGATTAAATACAATGCGAGTGTTAGAAAAAAAGGGAAGGATTGAAAACTAGATAACGATGCACATTGGTTTTGAATCAATATGATTTGAATCAATAGATCCATCGAAAGCATTCCACATTCATATAATGCGACTGAAGAAAGAATCTCAAAACTTGACAGTACATTTTTGTACTAGAACATTTTTTATAAAATAGCGGTGTTCAAGAGATTTCAAAGTTTTCATCATAGTTCTCTATCACTTATTATTTCTAAAGCCCTATTTTGAATTCTATCCAAGAGAATTAAGTGAATTATGGGAGCCCAAATGTGGGAGCTATACTCTATCTTTCGAAGAATAATCAGGAATGCATGTGGGGATCACTATTATAAGAGGTATCAATGTAATGTATAAGAGGTATCCTTGAGAAGATAATCGGTATTAATAACGAATCTTTCAACAGCGCAAGACAATGAACGAGTTTCTGGTTTGTTCAAGATGCGTCAAGGAGTAAGTCAGGGAGACGTTCTGTTACCAATGTTGGCAATGGTACGAACGATATAAAAGGTATTTAGTAAGGGCGGGAATAAGACGATCTGTGTGTTAGGTATTATTATTTTTCTTTTATTTGAAAGACCCATGTTTGCCATTATGCATGGAATATGATAAATGCTCAACTTGGCTTCTTGCGGTGGCACGGAGTGGTCCAATTTTCAATTACTCTTCAACATAGATCCGGCTGAATTTGAGCAATGACCTGTGTTATGATCACCTCGAGGGAATCGGTCTATTGTGGTTTATTCGCATAGATCTGCGAGTTCGGGAGACCCTACAAAGGAAAAATCTCATGGCCTTGATGGCCAATGTACGTCACCTCTGTCCGAGATAATCCAACCCTCAAATCGTTCATGCAGAACGTCAATCATGGCATCGGCTTTGTAGAACGTATAGCTATGTCCTGTATGTCCTGTTGGAACCACATGTCATTTAGGTCCATACGGTTCGATATGGGCTATAAGAAGTTAGTTATCATCGTTCTATAGCGCTCTCCATTGACGTTGACCGCCTCACCAACGTCGTTTTCGAAAAAGTTCGGACCAATAACGTAGCTGGCCTACAATCCAGACCAGACGGTAACTTTTTGAGGATGCATTGTCGCCTGGTGAAACTCTTTGCGTTGTTGTCGTTTTTGGTCGCCATTTAACCAAAAATGCGCCTCGTCCCTATACAGATGATTTTCAGTCAAAATTGGGGTCCTCTTCCAAACGCACCGAAGCTCAGTCAGCGAACAAATAGCGTTGTCTATTGTCATGAACTTTGACCTCTGGGTGTAAGCTCAAGTCACGACTTAAAATTCGCCAAGTTGAAGTCTAAGAAAGGTCGTGTTCTCTTGTACTGTTTTGAATCGAATGGCTGGAGTTTTGCTGTACACTTCCATGGACCGTGGCGATGTTTTCTGCCAATCTTGCATTCGTTTGACGTACGAATGTTGGCTGATTGATTATCGAACCGATCGTCTCATTTATATATCATTTGGACGTGTTGTTCAATCTTGTAGCCTGCCATGATAATTTGGAATCAATAACTGAAAAATAAACAACAGATTTGACAGATGTCACCAAAACAAGATGGCCGCCACAGATCGCCAAGACACGCGCGAATGATAAAAAAACCCTACATGAACATCTATTATCATCGGTTATCAATTGATTCAAATAGAAAAAGAGGTGGCTGGATTAAGGATTCACAATCACCCTTATTATAATAGGCGTTGCACTTGAACGACACCCGTCACTTTTTCTGTCGAGTCACTTTTAAGGCGTTTAAGAGTCGGTATTACGATACTTAAACGCCAGGCGTTTTGAATCAACATGCGTTCCACATAAACATCTGTCATTGACAAATAGATATTTCAAAACTATTTGTGTTTTTTTGTTTTTTTTTTCAATACACGGTGTCCTGTAATTCGGTGCCATACTTTGTGATGTGATTCTTGATCATATTCTAAGAAAAAATGAGTGACATTTCCCATACAAAAACTTACGTTCCACTAAGAGTAAGGCGTTCCGACTCGAAAAATAACGATAAACGACTCTAAACCGCCATTCATAATACAAATTTTTGAAAATGACATTTGTCGTTCAAGCGAAACGCCTGCTACAATAAGTGTGAATGACCAACAGGAGATTCCGTAGTTCAAATACATATCTAGTCAATATTATATCATCTGATGGTAGAACAGACTTTGATGTTTAGAACAGAAGAAACGAAGATCGATTCGCATTTGGAATCCTTTCACCTTTGTGGAACTTCAGCATAATACAACCAAGCACACCAAGCAGAAAATCTTCAATATGAAGTTCGTTCTGTTCCACGCCTGTGAAACGTGGAACTGCTGCACCGACATACATATTATCAAGCGAGATAATCGACTTTTGTGAATCGATGTCAACAGCAATGTTGAATTGTGGAACTAGTCAGAGATATCAAATAATGAAAATGTAACTTGATTAGTCAGGCGCTGAGCGTGAGCAATCCTCAGGGTGGAAGCTGTTAGGCAAGTTGGTAAACTAACAAAGACATGGATGTCATGGAGGTTCAGTACCTTTATCTTCAAACGTATGGGAACGGTTTAGGTACCATACCAATATGTTGTTTCTCAATACTTGAATAGGAGTTAAAGTATTATCACATTGTGTTTTTAAAAATTTCTTATACAGGGTCATCCAGCAATAGGTTTCACCTTTTAATATTCAACTGTCATTGAAAGAAAAATGCAAGAGTAGCAGTAGAACAACTTCTCCATTCAGATTGAGTGACAACAAGATGCAGTTTTTGGGCTGTTGGTTTTAAGGAACCATATTTTCCTTTCGATAATGATGCTGGTGAGCATTTCAGTGAATGGATGTTGACTGACTTTTTTTTTTCTTGGAATTAATCCACACAAATTCAAATTGAGTGTTAGGCGACCCTCTAAAAAACAAGCAATTGCGCCTCAGTATTGAGGTTTGTATTTTAGTTATAAACTTCTCTAAAAATAACTTTTCCAATTTGAATATGAAAAAGTGAGAACTTTTTTTCACCACAATTTCAAAGGAATATTATGTATAAGTATGTATATAGAAAGTCATAGACAATCTTATCTAACTGAATATTTTGCACTATAGAGAGTATCGCATAGTTTACAGGAAACAGATAAAAGAGTGAATGGATGCAAAAAAAAGCAAAAGCATTGTCTAGTGCCCCGAATAAAAAACATAAACACAAAAGCATTGTTTGGCATCTCTGACGATGGCACGCAAAATATTTTCCAGTACAAAAGCACTTTTATCATATTTTTTTTTCTATTTTGGATAATACCTATACATAACCTACGTATATTTCTATAACTATGCTACTTTTATTTTTTTCCTTTCACTTTATGCACGTAAAGCCCTTTTTTTAGACATCGGGATAAAGGATAGAAAAACACATTTGACGGTTTATGTATTGAAAAGAATGCATCTACTCTAGATCCCAAAATCATAGTTAGTTCTTTTTGGATCCGAAGAATCCGCAAATAATTTATAATACTGGATCATGATGGTGGGGCTTTATTCTTGGTTGGCTAAAATATTCTTTAGTCTTTTGCGAAGCTACAGTTTTCCGGAAATATTCTATGAATAATTTAGAGACAAATTTTTGTTGAATCGATGGAAAAGATCCTAGGCCCTAATTGAAATCTACAAAAACAAAAAATTATGTTTAATAATAAAATATTTATCCAAAAATGTATTGATTGCAAATATTTTAAGGCTCACCTTTAACCAACATGTTTGCAATCAAACTTTTACCTAAAACCGTCAGACTTCGGTCAGTTTTGGTTCTCAGGAAAAAAAATGTATGATAGATGACATTTCATTGCTCATAAGATTCAAGTCTATGCAAGAAGCAAATTATTTTTTGTTAATACTCGTATTGGTCTTAGATTCAAATAATAAACATAGTGGATTACAATACAGATATTGCCAACCGATAGCTTTAGTCTAAGCATTTACAAAAGCGAATTGGACAAGCCTTTTGAAGGATGATGTGGTCATAAAATTCATTTTTTATGTTGGTTAAATTTGGGGAAACAAAGCACACGTTTTCACATTTTCATTTGAGTGTTGATAAACCTGAAAAACGTCGCCTTAAAAGTTGGTAGCATTTGCAGAGCGACATCGCATTTACGGCTTAGGTCTTATGTTAGGTGCGTTTTATTATTCACAAATCTATCTGGATCCGGATCTGGATTAAGTTTTAACATGTATTACAAAAACAATTTGGGATCCTGTTTTCTATCGGGATCTATTTCAAAGATCCAAAAATTAGTTATTACACTGGCGAGTAGATGGCTTTTTATGGTAAGGTAGTGTAAGCTATAGAGTATAGAAAAAAAGCAAGAAATAATTAAAAATTTACAAACCCAAGGATAAAAAGAAAAGAAACACTGCTGCCACTAAGACCCGTATCGTTTTATTTTCAAGGGAAGATCCAGATCCGGATTCAGGTAGCTTTGTGAATAATAAAACGCTCCTGTTGATGTCGATGTCGATTTGCTGTGTTATGTCGATTTCCTTTTACACTAGGGATTTTAGGGATTGCGGTCCCTCGTCAAATTTTGACTTTTACCACAGATTTTACGTTCCTTCACACC
Organism: Philhelius festivus; assembly: GCA_963931855.1. Lineage (NCBI taxonomy): Eukaryota > Metazoa > Arthropoda > Insecta > Diptera > Syrphidae > Philhelius > Philhelius festivus. The sequence goes on from OZ007557.1 coordinate 94,770,809, forward strand.
AAAAAAATCGATTTTTTTTTGACAGAGATCAAATCCTTCGAATCCGTATTTGGAGAGGGATTTACATGTATACGAAATACCCACACTAAAAAGACAAAATTTGACAAGGGATCGCAATCCCTAAAATCCCTAGTGTAAAAGGAAATCGACATTAATGTATTCAGAGCCATTAAAAACCAGTGGCTCTAAAAAGAGTGATTTGGTTGTCAAAGTTGTTGGTGAAGTTGCTGTGTCAATCTGTTTCTAGCTTTAGTCGAATTGCACAAAAAGTTAAACTTTTACCAGGCTTGTTACACAAGAAAACGAATTTATTTATGTATATATAAATGTATTAAGTTGCGAAGTTAAAGTGAAATTGGACAATATTACATGTTCTACACTTTTTTTGATTATGAAGATTTTGTTTCATTGTATTTCTAAAACGTCAAATGCAGATGGCAGATTGAAGTTGTTCTTATTTTTCATTACTATTATAACTTCCCACGAATTTCTCTTATAGGCTCTTTTAATTTGAGAAAACTCCTTTCATAAAAATTCCACAAAGAATTAATTATCATTACTTGAAATGTACACATATATGATGTTTATTTATTCTTTTTATATATGTACACACGGTTATAAGAAATATATACATATATATTGTTTAGATTTTTGTACTTTCTTATATCCGGCATGGAATGTATTCACAATAAAAAATTACATTTCAGGACGTTGAAAATGTGTGGTTTCTGATTTTGATTCTTTTTTCAAATCCAGAATCGATTTTCTCTTCTTTTCAGAAGAAAAATTGTCATCTAGTGCTAAACGAATGATTTCGGAAGCATTCGGAATGTTTCCGGATGCTTGCAGACGACCAAGCGAAAACAGTAACCCTTTAAAATGCTTGGTCCTCCATATTTGTCCAAATCTTTAATTCAATCTTATTAAGTTGACCGCAAGTATCGAGGTTTATATCGATTGTCTCCAAAAATATTCATACATTTTTTTTAAGTACCTCAAGGAAGTCACATAGGACCTCATATCTTTGACGATAATCGATTTAAACTGATCCTATTCAAACTGATTTGAAAATCTAGACTGACAATATGAAGTTTTGCAAATAAATTACATTTTCTGAAGATGTTCTTTTCATGAAATCAGGGGATTAAACATTTTTGTTTACTTGACACGCCAAAATATCTTTCTAGATCTTAACATCAAAAAACGTCTAGCCATTTTATGCTCCCTTAGGCGCCATCCCCTCAGAGCAACACTCGTCAAATGTTGAAACTGCGCTTGTTGAACTCTATTCGTTACCTGGATGTTATTTGTGACATTCAACCTTATTTTAGCTCTCTCTACGACAGCATTATTAACAAATTCATCTCAGCTCTAAGCTTCGTACAACGCTGTCCCAAAGAATTTTTTGTCTTAAAAGTCACCAAATAAAGGGAATATTACTTTCGTAAAAATACTCCTAGAATATGTCCTCCATTAAGCCCCCCATCAAGCCTAGGAAATTCAACTTAAACTTCAAACTTTCAACTTAATATACGTCGTGAAATTGCCTTAAGTCTTTTCGTTTACCATTTTATTGAATGGAGTTAAAGATTTCCCCAATATACTCTAAATCATCTCTCAGGCTTCAAACCTTCATCAATTAAGTTAAATTCAGTGCCGTTTTTCCTAATTGGCTACCACGGGTCGATCCATGACGGATTGCATGCGTTGCGTGTACAGTAATTTGAGTTTTTGTGTTTTTTATTCTTATTTCTGAGATTCTATGTTTCTGTTTTCAATTATTTTACACAACACATTATTTCTACAACCAAAAATAAAAATTAAGCAAAAACGAGTTCATTTAAATGTTTTACCAAATAATTGTTTCTGCCACAAGTCTGATGGAAAAAGTTCGCTACACAAATTAAAGACCATTACCACTTCATCTATGTTCAAAAAACTATAGATACGAACAACCATAAAGTTAGGGATTTGAATTCACTTAATCGTCATTTAAGCGCACAAAACTTTTAATAGGTACATGGATGTATGTTTTTATGACGTCTGTAAACGGTGCGATTGAAAGTTATATGCGGCATAAATTGCAAAAGTTTTCTATTAAAAACTCGAAAACGAGTGACATTCCTGCAAAAAACAATGCAGTTTCAAAATTATTATTTTCGCATTTCTCATTGGAAATTCAACCCCATTTATACCTACCATCAAAAGTTTTGAGTTTTATTCTCCTCTTGAACCATCTACTACCTCATAGTTCCCAACTTATGTCGAATAAAATTCCCGACAAAACCATCGTTTGGCACGTATTTAATGCAACCGATTTTCTAACATAGCTCTTTCGCTTCCCCCGCACAAGTTTATGAGCCGCAAGTCAAATACTTCCTATCCGAAATCTGTTTCCAATGCAACACAACAACATAAACCTGCCACAATCCCTATGGCAAATAATATATATGCTTCTTCCTGAACCTAACTTTATGAGAAAAAAAGTGCTCTACAGAAACAATAAATTCACAACGAGCATCAGACTCAACATCGAAGTCTAAAACATTCAAAAATTCCACACATTCTGGCAGCTGAAACAAAAAAATTGAAGGGAAAACTTACCTCGCAGAACTTTGCCCCATATCGGGGTGGTGGGGAATCACAGAATCGATACCGATTTTTAGTGCCTCCCAAACAATTAGTCGAGCATGCCGTCCAGTCACTCCACGGCCCCCAGCCACCCGTATCCGATTCTGCAAATATACAACAAAGTAATTAAAACACTTGCAAGTTGGCCTTTTCGTGGGAAAGGACTCACCTTTTACTGGCAACGTTGGCACGCAGTCCATTCGGACGTCGGCCACGGCCCCCGAAATGCCCTGGCTGACATATACGAAGCAGTACTCCACGTATTTCTCTGAAAAAAGTTCGCAATTAAAATACAGCGAGTACTGACTCTTGACCACACGCTGTTCTGCCACGTAATGCAGTGATGTAGGTGGCTTTAACGATGCCACATCGGCACGAAGCTTAGCAAACAACCGTACCCGGTCGCCCTGTTCCAGAATGCACGTTGGGTATTCGTACAACACCCCGATGCCGGTGTGCGGGTCACAAGGAAATATACTCCTGGCATAGACGTTGAACACGAACTTGTTACTCCAATCAACGCTGATGTACTGTACGGTCGTAACGTTGGCAGGGGTCGGAGGTATAGGCCGCAGCCGGACCGCATAATTGCCAGCTAATCCGAAAAGCTCGCAACGCAACTTAATTAGTTTGTGTTTGGGAAAACCTCGGATCTCCTCCGCATACAGGATATTACTTCTGGAGTCGTTATGACTAGCACACGTAAGCTCCTTACCGCAGTAAATTAATTCCAACCAGAACTCCGGAAGATTCATCAGAGCCATCATGTTGGCACTAAGGTCACATTGTACTTGGTCGAAGGCTAGTTTGACATCGACCGGAATCTCAGGGTAAGTGACGAGTCGCTTTGGAGTGACTTGCATATCGGCCACAGGCCACCGGACGTCTAATTGTTGTTTCAAGCGTTCATCATCTATGATGGAACTACTGGTTGTTCGGGCCATTACTTGCAGGGTGTACTCGCCGCCCCGATAGAAAGTCTGACAAGGCACCGAGATTTGTGTAACATTGTTCCTCGGGTCGGGGTAGAGAGTTATATTGCTTACAGTCTCGGCTCCATTTTTTGTCATTATGCTAATGACAAGGTTCGTTAGCGCATTATCCTGCTCCTCCACAACGGTGTTTAATAATGGTGTAGAGGAGGGAGTCAGTTGCTGCTGCTGTTGCGTGGCATTCGTTCGATTCACATATTCCGTGATGCTCGTATATTGCAGTTGTACATGTAAATCTCCACTTAGGGCTATGAACGAGCTGGGGCACATTAGCCGCCCTTTTCGTATTGCCAGCACGTGACCTAAGGATAATCGGTGAAGAACACAGCAAAAAAAAAAAAAAAACATAAAAGAAGAAAAGTTAAAGAAGAGGAAAATTATTGCAGGAGAGTTTTTGAATAGAACACAAATGGGAAAACATAAATTTCTTTTGTGATTTTATAATTGCGAGTGTTTCGTTCGAGTTTCCGTTTTCCCGGGGGTAAGCTCTGGTTACACTTGTTCAGGGCTACCATATAATGATTACATAGAGTGTCATAAAATAACAACGGTTATGAATGATAATATCCTGGGTTTGTTCGCTTAGGCATTTTTGTGTGGACTATAAAAACATTATCTTCACATACAAGATAATTAAAAAGGGTTGAATATTTTTTTGTCACGTTAGTTTTTCGGGAACTTAAAAAGGCGGTCAAAGCTAATAAGAATAACACAAGCTTATACAGGGACTACTATTTCATAACCTATTAAGACTGAAAAGCCTCGAATAGCCTCAGAGTATTAATGATCTTCACATGAAGTCAAAAACTTTTATAAAGTATTTAGGTGTTTATTTGGACAAGTTCGTCTAACACAATAAATGCTTAAATACTCGGAGAAAGCAAGAACTGTTCTAAACTAAAAAATATTAACCATTTTTATGCAGAAAAGGTTCGAGTATTGGAACCGAAGTCCACATTCTGACTTTCGGGACTACTTATTATGACTTAAACAAAAGACTATTAGAAGCTTTCGGAATGTCCATAAGTGTCAAGCAGTACCTTAAAAGCATAATCATTCGAGTAACATTAAAGAGAACGAACTCATATCGGGACTTCTTTATCAAAATCCTGTGTATTTCAGAAATACTTTCGAAAGTGGAATATACTGTTACCAGAGATATTCCTGTATCTTGATGCATATGGTTATCTATCTGTAACAACGATCGAATCTATAATATTCCATGCCGCACAAATAGCAACGGTTAGAAGAATTCTGTAAGTGCCTGTTGAGTCGGGGAATGGGAGTACTAAGCTGAGATACTGCATTGGAATATGAAAAGGAACCACTAATCGGTTGAATCGAGCAAAATGCTGGTGGCTTGACTGGGTTAAAGCCCAATTTTAGGTTTATTAAAACTAAACAGAGCTAAGCTATGCAATGTAACTGACACCAGAAAAGTACTAAAGTATTCAATAACTGGTATAAACTGGTATAATCTGCATTCCGAATAGAGATATTAGACCGACGGTAGATTAGTTTTAAAAAATGTATATCGTACACAAAGAAAAATTGTTTGGTTGTTTCAGTCACGGTTATTTAGAACAAACAAACTAAAACTGTTCGTCAAGCTGTTATAAGCTAACAGTTGTATTTATTAGATTTCGTTAGAACACTGTTGGATAGTCATTCTGTTACTCTCAATAGTTAATCCAACTCCGAATTTATAAACACATTCCAACAGTTGTCTAAATAAGACATTATTAACTCAGTGACATACATGTAATCATTCATTATTGAATGAATTAATGAACTGCAGTGAACTTTTCAATAATTTGAATATAACTAGTCAATTCTTAACTAGAAACCTGCTTCATATTCGAGTAAACCTAGGGAAAAACTAGGGTTTACAGCGACCAAATTGTAATAAGAGTAAATCCCTAACAGATTAGCTCATAAATAAATGCCAAAATATTGGCCGTCTATCCCGGTCATATTATTTTGGTGACATCTGTCAAATCTGTTGTTCAAACTTTAAAATCAAAATGAGTGTTCCTTAGTGCAAACGTTGCGTTCATTTTACGATAGAAGTGGTGGCCCTTCACTGTCAACTCTTTAACTTTTGGTTGCCAAATTTGAGGCCATCGGTTTGGTAATCAATAAGTCAACATTCGTTCTTCAAAAAAACGCGGTCCGTGAAAGTGTACAGCACAACCAGAGGCAGACGACTTCTCGCCGGCGCCGTGCAGAATAACTCGGTTTTTCGCAGACTTCAACTTGGCGAATTTTGCAACGGGACATGGGCCTGCAAGTACCCTAATAGGTTTCAACTGATTTAGGAGCTCAAAGTTCATGACCATAAACAACGCCGTTTGTTCGCTGACTATGGTTCGGAACGTTCGAAATAAGACCTTTATTTTGTCAGAAAAATCATCTTTAGGCACGAGGAGGATACCAACTCACACCAGATGACAATACATCTCTAGAAAATTATTGTGTGATGTGCATTTTGGGCTGGCGGCATCATTGGTCCGTACTTTTTCGAAAACTACCTTGATGAGTAGTAGCCCTTGGCATAATGGTTAGTGAGTTGGACTGTCATGCAGAAGGTCTTTGGTTCGATTCTCAGCAAGAGTATCTCTTGTCATGAATAGTGCTGCTCATTAGCCGTTCGGAATCGGGAGAAAATTGTAGGTCCCCTCCATTGCTGGGACACACTCACACAGGAATGGCTGAGAGTTGTAAGTCACTAGGTCGTGGTTCTCTTCGAACTGTTGCACCACCAAATTTATTTCTGTATGGTCCAAATTGAGCTTTATGGACCTAGACGACATGTAGTTTCAACAGGACGGGCGGCGCTTCGTACCACACAGTGAACGAGACTTTGTCTTGCGGGGTTCCCTGAAATCGCAAGTCGAATTGCGAATAAACCACAATCGACCGATTCCCTTAAGGTAATCAAAATCCAGGCCATCGCTAAAATTCAGCCGAATCTATGCGGGAGAGTTATTGAAAATTGACCACTCCGATCCGTGATACCGTAAGAAGCGGAGGTGAGCATTTGAGCTTGTTTTATTCCATTTCAACATCTACCCGCCGTTATTAAAAAACCCTTATGGTCCAATCATTAAATTTCAATTTGTTACAATTTGTTCAGGGTCGAAACATAGTTTAACTTGGATTTAACATTGTTGAATGAACGTGTCTACTTTAAAAAAGATTTTAGCAACTAATTTTGCTGTCTAGCTTAGACAATAGCTGAGAAAAGTTTTCAAAAAAAGGTCTTGGAGTTGAAAAACTTTCTAAAGTTAAACATATCATCGAAAAGATTTACATATATAAATACAACTTGAAGAGTTCAAAAATATTTATAAATCACCTCCAAAAACTGTCAAGTCTCATTTACCTTTTCACTTCTTCTTGAACTTAACACTTAATTCTTCAGTAAAGTCTTTTGGTGCGAATATAATCTTACCAATTTTGAACCATGAAATTTCGTTTCTTATGTTTGGAAGTAGAAATATTGAAAGCAATTTGTCTATCATTTGATATTTTCCATTTTAAGTAAGCACTGAAAAGTAAAACGCATAGTCGATATTATTTATTTCAAAATTTTTCTGCTTGAATAATCAAATTTCCAAAGATCAAAACTGTAACATTGGCAGCCCTGTGGGAATTTCTTTTTGCAGGCGAATCATCTCCTGGACGTTATACACAAAAAAAAATCCTCTGTATAGGATTTCTTATCTTTAGAAATGGAACTTATTCAAAGAAATCGTTGCCTTCTTTGTTCTATTTTTCTCCTATTTAATTTTTTTTTTTTCTTATTGTTCGTCATTCGTATATTATTCTTGTACTTTTATAATAAACATTTCCTTACCTATTCGACACAGAGTAAAGATAATTGATGATAGTATCACAGTCCATTTTAGTGGCGTTTTGTAGAAGCAGCACATTTCGTGCGCTCGCCAGAGCTCGAGATATCCTTGTTGCTCTAAGTCTTCGGTTCACAAACTCTTTGGGTGTGCCATTATTTAACAAAAGTTACTTGAAGCTGAAAGTATGAAACAAAGAAAAATAAGTAAGAAATTAGTTTCAGAAAACAGTTCTACCTATGCATACATATATACGAATATCTATGTGTATATCTAATGGACAGAAAAGATGGGAGAACATTTTGAATAACTAATTATTTAATCCTACTGGGTGTTCTGATAAGGACAATGGCTTATGAATCCTTTACTCTTTTTAACAAAACCATAAATTCTAATTCCAAAGCCATTATATCAATGAAAAGTGATGATAATAATACTAAATGGGATTGCTCATAATCTTTAGATGGGAAAGGGCTTAAAGAAACATCTCTGTGTATATGGGACTTGCTCAATGAATCATCATACTGGACTTCCGATTACTTGAGAAGGATGAGAATTTATTGCATCCTTTTGGCTGGTATCCAATAATTTTAGATCAGGGTGTTTGCAAAAAAAAAAGAAAAAGAATCATAAGATTTATTATAACAGTGCGGTTCACTAGGTTAGAAATATTTAATTCACTAAAAATATTCGGTTGGTTTATTGAAATTTAAAAAAAAAAATAAACATTTCAGATACACAGTTGGGTATTAAATTTAAGCGCATGAGGTGCCTTATTTAGTTTAATTTAAATTTTGACTGAGATATTCACAGATTCTCAAAGAAAATTTTATTTCATTAAATTTTGAAATTTTAACTAAATCATAACTATGACCCCTCAATATTGTTGCAACATTCTCCACAGGTTCATTAAATCGGAGCGAATTGGTAATCATGGGAAAACTGAGTTTCAAGAAACTTATTTTTAGATTAAGAACTTTTATTTGTGAATTAATTTAAATTAAATCATGTTATTTTAACAAGAGGAGCCCAATATTCTTGGTTTGGTTAAATATAATTCAATTTGCTTGCAATATCATATATATTTTTTTAATATTAGCATTATAATAATTTTTAATTTGATGAAAAGTCTTTGTATCCCCAATAGTATTGATTGTTGTTCTTCTCGTTAAAGCGTGTGTCGTCGTTATGAATGATATCAAATTGGTTGCTACTTAACTAACAAAATTGTTTCTTAAATTAAAGAACTGTTCTTAGCTATAGTGCTCATATAACCTTATACTTGCTGGAAGGAGTAAAAATTAAAATAATTCATCGCCTAGATATTCTCTGGAGCACATTATGAGCGTATTGACCCAATTTTTCTTTACTCATACTATATTCATACTATAAATTAAAATGGCAATTTGTACTCCAATAGTCAACCCAAGAAATTGTTATAAATTATTAATTCAATATTTGATGCTTGGTTCCTATACCGTTTGTATAGTTAAATATGGTAAAAAGGCTTATACAGTGCGGTTCACATGATTAGACGCACCATTGTTCTCTCAATAAATTGCCGTTTTCTTTTTGTTTTTCTTCATGAACTACGAAAGAATTGCATTCATTTGAAAGGTTATTAAATTATCTGGGAAAAAACCTAAATTCAAGATTAGTGAGAGACGGTTGTTTTGATCTCTTTCTTCGCATTAGTGCAAAAAAAGTTCAAATAAATCGGTTCACTTGATTAGACGCACCTGTTAAAAGCTAAAAAAAAAGAGGTTGATCAATTTTTAACATTTTTTATTTACTTTTTTATTGTTATTGAAGTTATTTTTCACAGTTTCAATACTTTATACAACCTCTACGATTTGAAATTACATCAAAAATTCTACTTCTAAGAGATTCATACAATTTTCTAAATAATCTAATGAAATCTTAGAAAAGGCTTCTTTAATTGCGGCAATAATCTCCTCACAGCTTTCATACTGCTTACCATTTTCATAAATTTCATGGGTCAGCCATCCAGAAAAGTTTTCAATGATATTAAAATCAAGTGAGTATGGTGGCCACTGCGAAAATTCCACATTTTCACTGGGGATAAATGCTTTTACAACGTGCGCGTTGTGGATCGGAGCATTGTCTAGTTGTCAGATCTACTGGATAGGTCCAGAAAGGTCTCTTATGACTGGAAAAGCTGTTTGCATAACAGCTTTATAAGAAATTTCTTTCATTTTGTGAGACACAAAACCAACTCAAAGGCGCGGTAGTACGAAATGGCACCCCACACCCATACTTCTCCTTTCTTGGAATGATTTCGCATACCATGTCATGTGAAGACGCGCGAACTCCAACCGCTGTTCTTTTCTTGCAGCGTTAAGTTTTTGTTTTTTTTTAGCTTTTTGAATTTCAAGTATTGAATACCTAAAAAATCTCGAAGAACAGTTGATTTGCTTGCACTTACCCCAGCTAATTGTTTGATTTTCATCGTGGTGTTAGTTAAATTTGAGGCAATTCTTATAATTTTTCGCTTCTCGTGTTGTGTAAATGGTGTCTTTGTATTTCCTTTGTTGTTTTTTCCGTAGGTGGCAGGATTTGATATAACATTTCGAACAGCTTTATCATTTCGTCCTATTTTTTTTTTGCAATTTTCGGCATAGAATACCCTTCTGAGTGGTAGGCCTCAATTTTTGCTATTTCCGCCGCCGTCTTCTTCGTCAGTGAGTTTAAGTATAGTCCAATGGAAATATCGATCATCACACGATCTACTTCAAAGGTGAATGAACTTTATCCCAACGAAAAACAACAATCGTCTTCACCATTGGTATCGTGTTCATCGAAAGACAATAGATCTACTCATATAGTTAACTGCAGTGAAGCCAATGCTCTATATGGAGATGTAGGTAATATTAATATTAATCTACCTGCTGCTGATGTAAAGGATGGTGTTGTTGTTGCTGATGATCTTGTGAGTGATGTGACTGTTGCGGTTATTCCCATTCTTGATGATCTTGCTGCTCCCTCTGCTTATGAACGTGAGGGGGGTAATATTGATTTTGATACTGCTGCTGATAATGCTAATGGCAACTGTGTCCAACAAAATGAAATTGAACTGGATGTCAACGATAACGAAGGTAATGAGGTGATTACTACGGCGAATAAAGTTAATGTTCGCAATCGAAAATCTCCAAACAAACGTTGTGAAACCGTAGGTAATGCTCTGGTTGATGAGAAAGATTGTATCGATGTTCATTTTTATCCAAAAAAAAAATGGTTACACCTATCTAGCTTTAAAGCATCCACTTCATGCGATGCAATTATAAAGTGGGTAGCAGATAAACTCAAGACAGATATCTCCGATATAAATTGCTACAAGCTTTTAAAAAAAGGCTCTGAGGGGAACAATAAGTATGTCAATTTTAAAATTGGCATTCCAGAGAGGTTCTATGGGATTTTGTTCGATCCTGAGTCTTGGCCAAATGGAGTACGTGTGCGTGATTTTAAGTTCGAGGCAAAAAACGAGATGAGATTAGGTACACGGATGAGAGATTCCTGTCCAATTTAAATGCACCCATTGATGTTACTGTTAAGGATGCTGTTGCGATGACTGAGGTTTTTTTACGTGTCTATTATCAGAATGCAGGTGGTTTAAGGACAAAAACTAATATGTTTATATCTGCTGCTAGTGAATGTATTTTTGATGTTATTGCCATTACTGAGACATGGCTTCATGGAGGAATTTTTTCAACAGAGCTTTTTAACAATGACTTTAATGTCTTCAGAAGGGATCGTTATTCAGATAATTCAAGTTTAGCTAAGGGCGGCGGAGTATTGCTTGCGATTCGCTCCTCATTTCTAAGTCAAATTGTGCCTCTTAAAGATGAAAGTGTAGAGCAAATGTGTGTTAAAGTAAACTGTTTTTCGTCACTCAATGTATTTATTATTATTTCCTATATTCCACCTAAAAGTAGTTTATCTATTTATAATAGTCATATGCTTAATATTACTAATTTAGTTGAAGAAAATATTTTAGAGGAAAACTCTTATGTGATTGTTTTAGGAGATTTTAATTTAGGCGATATAAATTGGTTATATTCTAATGAAGATAAATGTTTAACTCCATTTAATGTTAGTGGAGATTGTGAAATTGTTACAATTGATTCTGTATTGTCTTTAAATTTGAAACAGATAAATTTTTTAAAGAATTCAAATGATCGAATTTTAGACCTTATATTTGTCGATAATGATATTGATGTTAAGCTTGATATTTCGTATTCACCTTTCGTTGAAAATTCTGTGCATCATTTAGCTCTTGAAACTGAATTTAAATTTTTAGATTTTAAAAAATTGAAGTTTAATGATTCGCCTTCAATTGAATACAATTTTGATAAAGCTAATTACGGTGCTTTAAATTCTTTTTTCGAAAGACTGAATTGGGATGAGATATTTGTGTCTAACTGTTTAAAAACTTGTCATGATTTGTTTAAGTGCATATTGGAAGAATCATATAGAATGTTTGTTCCATTTAAAAAGAAAGCAATGGGTCACAAGCCGGTTTGGTTCAACACACGTCTCAGGAAGCTTAAAAATAAACTTAATAAGCTTTTAAAAGAAAAAAATTTAAATAATCTTAAATTGCAGGAATATTTGAGTTATAGGAGGGAATATGAAACTTTAAAAAAGTTCTCATATCAACAATACTTATGGAGCATTGAAAGCAACATAAAGAATAATTCGAAAGCCTTTTGGTCTTTCTTAAACAGCAAAATAACGTCTTTTGGCCTACCGGCTAATATGATATTTAATGATAGGGTAGCAATTGATGAACAAGATGTTTGTAATATGTTTGCTGAGTTTTTTCAATCAAATTTTGTTCAGGATTGCTCATCACATTTCATTGGAGATGAAAGAATAAATTCGTTTGCAGAAATTGGCGACTTGGTGATTTTTGAGGAAGAAGTTGTTGAACAACTCTCTACTCTAAACTCATCAGGTAAAAAAGGTTGCGACAATATTGCGCCCATATTTTTGAAAATGTGTAAGGAAAACTTGGCTAAACCTCTAACAAAACTTTTTAATATATCGCTTCGTAATGGAGAGTTTTTGGATGATTGGAAAAAATCATATATTACACCCATACATAAGTCTGGCTCAAAACAATTGGTTACTAATTATAGACCCATTTCAAAACTACAATTGGTACCCAAAGTTTTTGAAGCCATTGTTAAAAAAAAACTTTATGAATTGGTAAAAAATGGTTTATCTCTTGAACAGCATGGTTTCGTTAGCGGTCGTTCCACGGTGACAAACCTTACTTTATTTGTCAACTACTGTATTAATAATTTTGAAAAAGGATATCAAGTAGACACTATTTACACCGATTTTTCAAAAGCATTTGATAGGGTACAACATAAAGTTCTTATACAAAAACTTGAGCGGATTGGTTTCCATTCTAATTTGCTTCGGTGGCTTGAAAGTTATCTAACTGATAGAACACAGTTTGTTGCAATAGGTTCTAAATGTTCTAAGCTTATATTCAATTATTCTGGAGTACCCCAAGGAAGCCATCTGGGCCCCCTTCTCTTTCTCCTTTTTATTAACGATCTTCCTAATGTAGTCTCATTTTCATCCTGTTTACTCTACGCCGATGATTTGAAATTATTTCGAGTAATTAAATCCTGTTCTGATTGTGAATTTTTACAAACAGACCTAAATTTAATATCCCTGTGGTGCAAGAAGAATTGTCTTAATCTTAACATAAACAAATGCCTTTTCATTTCATTTACCAGATCTCACAATCCAATTGCATTTACTTATAGAATAGGAGATATTGAGCTGAAACGAGTAAATGTTCAAAAAGATTTGGGTGTATTCTTAGATAGCAAATTAAACTTTAATAGCCACTATGACTATTTTATTTCTAAGGCTAACCGTTTATTAGGTTTCCTGAAAAGGAATTCGAAAGAGTTTACAGATCCCTACACCTTAAAGTCGATCTATGTTTCGTTGGTAAGATCTGTACTTGAATATGCTTGTTGTGTTTGGTGCCCTTCTTATGAAGTGAATATTAAGCGTATAGAATCTGTGCAGAGAAAATTCACAAGGTTTGCTCTCTGGAAACTCAATTGGGTTGACGGCATAATGCCACCATATGAAGTTAGGTCTCGTTTGATTGATTTGAGCTCGCTTCATGTGAGGCGTAAGTGTTACTTAGTTATGTTTGCTAGAGATGTGATTTGTAATCATATTGATTGTGCTCCTTTGCTTGCTTTATTTCCTATACATGCACCTTTAAGAGTTGTTCGTGAAAGGGTTTTTTTTTATGTTCCTTTCCATGGGACTAACTATGGTAAATTTGAACCAGTATCTAATTCCTGTTCTGTTTTTAATTCAATATACGATCGAATCGATTTGCAATTAAATAGATATATGTTCAAAAAATCAGTTTTAGAGCTTTTTAATAATATTTTTTAATGAAACACACTATTTGTAATTATTTATCCATATTGTCAGACCCCTATATGTTAAATTATTTATTATATTATATTTAAGTTATATATGTACATGTTAATTAAATTTATAATGATGGTCTTATAAAGTTATCATACTTAAAGATTGAATAAATAAATAAATAAATAAATCTTGCAAAATGATTCATCTTCTTCATTGCTGTATGTAATATAGTAACGATTTGCAGGGTCCATCTGCTACTCCAGGGTTCAACATCAAGTCTGCATGTGTCATGTTGCATAATTTCGTTAAATCTCGTAACTTATCTCCAATAAGTTGTTAAACGATTTCAAAGTGGAGTAATTTGTAAATGGTGATAGAGTTACAAACAGTCGTTCAAACTACGGAGTGCCTTTTCGCTCGAATAGACAAAAAATATTACTACACGGAATCGTTTTTAATTTTTTAGTTTGCATTGTAATGCCATATACATAGGTAAACAAAACAAAAGAAAAATTTAAATTTAAAGAATTATTTGAGAGTGTGTCTAACTCTAATCATGGGAACTGGGTTGTATAAATGTTCAATTGATAGTGATTTTAAGTCTTTTGTTGCAATTTTCTTTAAGATTGTTGCATGAATTAAAGTGTATTAAGTCAATTTAACCATGAACTTGTGTTTCGAGGTCTTGAAGTAGACTTACAAAAATGACATTTTCGGATTTTTTTTTAAGAATTTCTTTACCTATTCATATTGTGTCTTCTAAGTTAATGGCCTCTCCAAGAATTCAGTAAAATAATTTAAATTATTAATATACAGTGGTGGCGCAAAATATTTATGACTATCACGCCCGCCGCGAGTGGTAATTGCCTAACAGACTTTAGCTTGTTTAAATGCCATCAAGTAGTATAATTTGTTTCCTAATAAACATAAATAGGTCACAGGCGTAGGTTTTGAACTTAATTTTGCCAACAAACACATAACAAGAAAGTTTTCTTATGCCAATTCATTTGAATTTATCCCTTTTGCCATTTGAGCTTGTAACGTCTTTCAGCGAAATTCTACGAGGACCTTCATTTGTATTCTGTTCACAAACTAATATTATTCGGTAAATGGTATTCCGTTGAAAAAGGTGCGAAATATCTTAGACAGAAATGAAGAAGCGACAAAGTTTCTTCTAAGGGATGACATTGAAATTTCCCTCATAGCAGGAAAATTTAAAACAAAGTTTTTGAAGCTGAAAATAGGGTAGCAGAGGAAAGTTAACATTTATCTTTTTTTTTTGTTTGTAGTTGTTGTTATGAAAAAGAAATTTCGCTAACAGAATATTGTTTATTCGATAAATTGTAAGATCTTTCTATTCTTTTTCAGCATTTTATGAAAAACAAACTGGAAAAACTTTTGAAATTCCAAACCAAAATTAACTTTAGCTTCCAGCTTATAAGTAATCAATTCACTTATAAAGTTTCTTATGGCTGAAATTTATTAATTATCTTCGGTTATCTTTCAAGGCAAAAGTTGAGTGTTCACTAGCACATTTGTACAAACATGAAGGGTAAATGCTTACGAGTATATGCAGGGTCGAAAAGTAAATTGAAATAAGCCACATATATGATTTATAATTCGATTTAACTGTTATATCGTTTGAATTATGTCATTATGAATGGAATATAACATAATGAAGACAAGAATTCTTGGAGGCCTCGATTCTGACGAGGAAATTTTCGATGACTTTTCGGTTTGTGCTTAAACTTCTTTTGTAAAAGTTCGAAAAATGAAATTCAATGGTGACAAATGACAGGATTTTGATGAACTTTTCACATAAAAAAAAGGCGAAAAACTGGGTCCAGGAATTGTTTCTTGCAATAAAGCCAAAATGGCTCGTATTGTCGGACAGAGATTTGGCACCTTCTTCTTGAAACCAAAAGAAAACAAAACGTATCTCTTTATTTAATTGTACAACCAAAATTAGGTCCGAGGGTGAAATGTTGATCATTCTTAGAGAAACTGGTATCAAAGGTGAACTGATTGAGGGGAGAAATGCAACATATGAAAGAAGCTATAAAACAAGGAGATACATGAACATTTCGACGGTGTTCAAGAGATGGGAATGGTTCCATGATAGCTCTGTTTCCTATCAGTTTTAATATGTATTAAACGATCTAGAAGGTAATTTATAATCCAAAAATAAGGGTTTCGTTGATACCAATCGCACGTATTTTCAATAAGAGAGCCTGGTGCCAAACTCTATCAAACGCCTTGGAAATATCAAGCGCAATAATCTTTCTCTAGACAATGTAAAGATCTCTTTTCCATCAGATCACCAGTGGAACGATTGCTGCGAAATCCGTATTGCCGGTCATTAAGAAGTTTTTGATCTTCGAGATACTTTTGGAGTTGATGAATTATTAGCAATTCCATGACCTTGGAAAGAGGGAAAATAAGTGAAATTGGTGAGAACGAAGAAACATCGGCCAGATTACGGGCCACGCAATTGGACATCATCACCAGACATACCCTATAAGGAATTTCAGTGAAAGACTTACACATATGTTTGCAAAGAAAGTGCAAACAGTGTATCAGTTAAAGCCTGTCGACAGTCCGTCGCATTGAATTACTGTCAAACCATCCTCAATCTCAACAGTGAAGGGGACGATTTTGTTTGGAAAATCATCATGAACGACGAACCGAATTTCCACTTAAGCGGTTACGTCAATAAGCAAAATCTTCGTTTCTGGGACACTAAAAATCGCCATGTCATGCGCGAAGAGCCATTACATTTACTCAAAGCCACTGTGTGGTGCGGGAGGAGTGATTGGGCCGTATTTTTTTTAGGACGCCATCGTCAGTACGATCACTGTTACTGGCAAACACTACAGGGCCAAGATAAATGATTTCTTACTTCCGTAATTCGAGAAATAGGGCGTGGTAAATATGTGGTTTCAACAAGATGGTGCAAATAGTACGAGCCACAATGGATATTGCGAAGGAAGCGTTTCCTGGTCGCGTAATCTCCCGTTTTGGCGATTTGGCACGACCATCAGGATCACCCGGTTTAACCATCCCAGATTTATTTCTTTGGGGCTACTTGAAGTCGCTGCCTTATGCCATCAAGCCTCAAACAATCGCCGCCCTAAAGGAGTATATTCGACAGGAATAAAAATAGTTATCACCGGGAATCTCGCGGAAAGTCATGGAAAATGCGATTAAACCAAAACAAAGGTATATCAACACTGGCGGCAGCACTTGACGATATGATCTTTACCACTTTAAAGAAAAAACTGTAAAGGTCCAAATAAAAATTTGTCTATCTTGTTTCTACACCTACTAATTATTCCATCCTTACCCCACAAAGTTGAAAACATTTACGAAATTACATTTCCTGAACAATTTTCTCTTCAGAATTAAAAGAGGTACAACTCTTTAAAGTTTAAGAAAAAAAAATATCACAAGAATATCTTTGTCTAATTTATAAGTTTTCTCATTTCCGAAACGTAGGTTTCTTTTCCAGAATATTTCAAGTCATCGACAAAATATATTCAATTGATAAAATGCAATTTCCTGCTCAAGCACTTAACTCCTGCTCCTGTTCCTACATCACATTACCTCTTACCACAGAAGAAAGCCGAAAAACATCAACTAAAAGGATCAGAATTAACTCAACATTTAATAAAGTCACATTCAATGGAAGCTGATGCTAACATCGCTTAACTCAATATACACATACCAAGGACCTGACAGTAAATAAATAAATATAAATAATATTTATTAAACACTCCATGCCTCTAGAAATCCAACAGACGAATAAAATAAGGAATTTCCTCTTTTTCTATTCCGAAAATATTTGTATGCAAAAAAAAAACCAAAAAACAAAAAATAAGCTGAAATTGTGCAAACATCTGGAAGGAAAATTTCCATAACAATTCACATTCACCCACATTTCAACGTCCTGGCTTGGCACATAAGTGTTTCAAGAGCACGCCCGCATTAGAAGTTGTGACTTATAAGAGTTATGAGTCGTCTTCTCCTTGAAGAACATCAAAACGAGTTGCCACTAAAGTGTGTTTTGTATGGAAATTAAAATGAAAAGGAGAACACACACCAAAAAAAAAAAAAAATGGTGAACCTACAACTATGTATGAGGTTTTTGGAAGGCAAAATATTCCGAAATGCCATTTCATAAATATGCAAATGGTTTTGGTGAGCTCCAGCTCCGGCTCCAGTTCCGGCTCCTGCTCATCACTCTTCCGATCACAAAGGATAATCGAATGTATTGCTAGCACAATCAAAATGGATAACGTTATTGAGATGTTTTGCATATTTCATGGAACCAATTCAAGTGGAATGCAACATTGAAATATTTGTTTAACCTTTCAGCATTTGCAATATACCAGTTGTATGGGTGTGTGTGTTTCAACTTTGGGTAGGTAAAACATCAATATGGTTGTGTCCTTTCAATTGTCTATCTTTCAGGATGATTTTCATTTTGATTGCACAAAGGAGGTGACCAAGGAAGCGAATTATTCTCTATAACGTCTGGCAAAAACAAAAAAAAAGTACTGAAATCACAGACAATAAATGACTGAGTTATTAGGACGAGGATCCTTCGTCTGTGTTCTCTTACTCCGTCCTAGACTCTGTTTGCATTCCAAATGGGTTTAATTTTTGAGTCAACTGAACTGAAGAAGTGCGTTTTTGTTTTAAAGTTGTTGATTTTACTTGAATGGCTTTTATTTTCTTTTTTTTATTTCTAAGATAGAAAGTATTTTGAGTGGAAAAATTGTCTATTAGTGTAATTTATGCAAATTAAATTAAAAAGTTTAAAAGTGGTAAGAACACTTGAGATGAAAATCATAGAACTTTCCAGACAATCAGAGGAGGTACCTACTACCTAGTTCGTAGTTATTCGAATGGGAAATATGTAGTAGTTCATTACTCTCTTTTTTTAAACTTCAACTTCCTCTGTGCTCTGTTAAGTGGACATCAGGCGGGTTGGGGTTTTTATTTGCTTGATTTTGTTTTACCATCCACTTTGGTTTTCCAACTTGTGGGAAGTTTTATTTTTTAACACTTGCGGGAAATAACTGGAAAAAAGCTTCTGCTGATTTGAACATGGTATTCAACTTTATTCTTTGTGGCAAATCAGGTTCATTAGTTTCTAAAGAAATCTTATCTATCTACAAACTTGACAGTTTGCATTGCTTCAAAGGACGTTTTGAAAACTTTTTAGTCTTCATAGTTGTTTGAATTGTTTCTTTGAAAAGTTCTCTGCAAAAGCTTAGTATAGTTTATTTTTGTTGGCTTCACATCAAAATAGGCTTCACATCATATAGCCAATGTTAGAGAGGATTCCAGAAATAATAATAATCTTAAGGGATTTAATTTAGTTTTTTTTTTGTAATCCTTTTTTGATGAATCCTATCAATTTTTCTGAATTTCTTTTTATTTTTGTTAATAAAAAAATTACAAGAGTGCAGTGTTAATTTGTACCAAGTTCCAGATCTCTTGTAAATTTTACTGCATACTTTGTTGATTTAACGTTTCATATACCTATTTCCACAATTGCTTACCTGATAAACTTAACCATGGCCTTCAGCAAATTAAGCTATGTGCCAATTCATTTAATCATTATATACTTCGTGGGAAAAGTGTTGATTATACAGTTTGTCTTTTCATTCCAATACAAGTTAGGATTAAAATCTTTTGATACTATCAATCACTCGAACCTATGTGGAAAACTTATAAGCAATTTCAAGTTTTCTAATCTTTCGGGAAATTTGATTTAGTCCTTCCTTATCGGGAGACTGCAGTCCATAATTATATAGAACGTTAAATTAAAATTTATAGCAATATCTTGTGGAGTCCCACAGGGATCTATACTCGGACCTATCATTTTCTCATTATACATAAACGAACTCGTTGAAGTCATAAAAATCTCCTCTATTCACATACATACGCCGATCATGTACATCTAATTATACAAACAACGCATTCTTTAAAAGAACAATCGATCAATAAAATGAACGTTGATCTTCAAAGTATTCTTGATTGGGCGAATTTGAAGCATATTTGCTTAAATCCTGGTAAATCTAAAACTAACGTTATTTATCATAACTTATTGGATTTGGCTCCTTGTTTTTATTAAAATTAGGGAACCCAGATATTGAATATGTTTACGCTGCTAAAAATATCGGGTTCACTTTTAACCGTAATCCAACTAGTACTAGTTTGACCTCAGAATGTCAATTTTTGTTTAAGCCTCACGTTGAGGCGATGTACGAATGCAAAACTTTTTAAAAACAAACAAATGTTTTGGCTTGAATACATTTTGCATTTCCCTTTTCCCTAAGGTCTAAAAATATGTTATACTTAGCTATATGTTATCATTATATGTTTCTGAAGGTTTAACGATTCCACAAGAAGTTGATCGAATGCAGAAAACAGTGCTCAACACAGAAACGATGATAAAAATTTGCAGGTATTACATATTTTTCCGGTAATAATGTCTATAGAGAAATTACTAAGAGTTTTATTCTTACCCTTCCATAGGGCAATCTTTGACGCAACAGAAAGGCTTACGGTCACTACTTCGATGAAACCTAAAGCTATGCGATTGTCGAACTAGTTTCTTAGTTTCTGCGGATGGGCCACTAGAGTATGTACCTCGAAAGTTAGAAGACTTTGCAACCCAGGTGGTACTCAAAAATTCTACATATGTCTTCATGTGGTAAAACGTTTTCCAATCAAGATTTCCAAGCTTTGAAATGTATAAATGTTGTAGTCCGGGAGGAACCATCCGCCAAAACCAGTACGTCAACGAAACGCAAGATCTGTCGAAAATATCGCCGCTATCCGTGAGAATTTAGAGTCATGACTTGGGACTTCAGCCGTAGGAACTTCAAATGACCCTGGAACTCAGAGTGAACGCCCATAGACAACGACCAACAAAATAAAATGCATCCAGAGGAAGTTACTGTTTGTTGTTGATTTTGGTCTGGCAACATTATCGACACCCAAACTTCTTTGAAAACGACGTTGGTCAGGCCATCACCGCCAACGGCAAACTATCGGTCGATAAAAACCAATTTCTTTTGTACCGAATTGGATGATTTGGACACAGAACATATTTGGGTTCAATAGGATGTCGATACGTGCCACAATGGACATTATGCACGAGCGATTTCCGAACATGGTTATCTCACGCGGAGTCGATGGGAATCGGCCACCGAGATCTTGCGATTTGACCCCGTTAGACTTGTTCTTGTGGAGTTTTTTTAAGCCACAGGTAGTTGCCAATAAAGCAGGAACCATCACTGCCGTGAAAGCCAGCATAATCAATGCCATTGGTTACTTTCAGCGTTATTTATGCGCAAGAGTTATGAAAAAATTCAGTAATGATTTACTATTTATAAGGAAGGCTGATACATATTAGCAAAACCAAGAAGATACAATGGATAGGATCAAGCATGGTGAAAACTTGAACATGTTAGGATGCGGAATGATCAAGTGAAATCGGCTTGGAAACAAAGTCATTGACTTCTAATTTCTGCTAAATGGGCATTTTTAGCGCAATTAATTGAAATAAAAAAAATTTTGATTGCTGTATTTGATTTTAATTTATATTGAGGTAAAAAACCTATGATTCATGTACATATTTAACAAAAATGGATTTTTTTATCTTAGAAAATTTAGTTTACAAAATTTTTAAGTAAATTAAAAGTAAATTTTGCGCGAAAATTTTGTTCAAATACCTTAATCAACAAATAATGATTACAAAAACACAAGACATAATTTTGACTGTGTCCCATCAATAGTAACTGTTGCGGCAATTTTGGCCACAACCGAAAACTTATTTGTTAACCAGCAAATAAGAACAATTTGGTTATTTTGCTAAGGTGGTTACAAATCCTTTATTGGGAATAAAGTTTTATAAATTATAAGTATTAAGATATGTACATTTTAAATCAACTTACTTAGTTTTCTTACGTTACTTGTATTTAATTTAAGTTAAATTGCCAATAGCAAGCAAGAGCAACCTCGTGTATGGCGAAAACGGAAATCAAAAGGGATTAACCATAAAGTAAGTAGGAAAGAAAAAATTAGGATAAAAGAACATTTAGTTTATGGGTGGCTCCACCATACAACCAGTCTGAGAAGCTACTTTTATGGTGCGCGCGCACCTTCTTCAACACTCCCCCTTGGTAGTTTCTCCTGCGGACTGGTGTCTCCTGGAACTCTGATGTCGAGAGCGGCCAATTTTACCGAAGGCCTTTCGTAGACTCCACTCTGCGTTTGTACGAACGCACTTCGTACTTGATCATCCTTGGAACGTTTAACTTTAACTATTCGTCCTTTAGGCCAGCTGTTTCGAGGGCTGTTTGGATCCACAACTAGGACTATATCGCCCACTTCTAGAGGTTTTGCGGGTGTGAACCATTTTGAGCGTCTGGTAAGTGTGGGCAAGTATTCTGCTACCCAGCGCTTCCAGAAGCGGTCCGCAAACTGCTGTGAGATGAGCCAATTTCTACGTAGCACTGTCACGTCGTCGCTTAACTCCACCGAAGGTTTTGAGCCACAGGCCGATCCCAACAAAAAATGGTTGGGCGTTAAAGCTTCAGGATTTTCGGCTTCTATTGGAATATATGTCAACGGTCGCGAATTGATAATATTTTCTGTTTCTATAAGCATAGAACGTAGCAATTCGTCGTTTGGATTTCTTGTTGGCATTATAGCATAAAGTGTATTTTTGATGGAACGTACTAAACGCTCCCAGCTACCACCCATATGTGGTGAACCCGGTGGTATAAACTTCCATTGAGTATTTGTCGTGGTAAAGGTCTCAGCTAACCGGTCTCGTTGGATGCTAGCGGCTGCATCGCGTAGCTCTCGCTCTGCGCCATGAAAATTAGTGCCGTTGTCACTATGAAATTCGATGGGTGTTCCTCTTCTGGCCATAAAATTGCGCAGGCAGAGGATACAGGAATCAGTCGTCAAGGTATGAGCGACTTCTATATGGACGGCCCTTATGGTGAGGCAGGTTAACAGGACTCCCCAGCACTTTTCAATTCTTCGACCTACAGTGACTAAAAGAGGGCCAAAGTAGTCGACGCCAACGTACGAAAACGGTCGACTGAAAGATGCAAGTCGTGCGTGGGGAAGTGGTGCCATGATTGGTGGGCGTGGTTGAGCTCTGTTGATTTTGCATTGTGGACAAATTTTTTTGATAGCTTTCAAGGCCGAGCGCATCTGAGAAATGTAAAATTTTTGACGAAGAGTATTTACCACAGTTTCATCGTTTTGGTGGTTGTGACGAGAATGAACATCCTCGATAATAAGGGTAGTGATGCGATGATATCTTGGAAGAATAATGGGTAGGCTGAGGTCCGTGCTGAGATCTTCTTGCAAACGGATTCTTCCATTGGCTCGAATGAGTCGATTTTCATCAAGAAATGGGCACAAGTTAAAAATAGAGCTGCTTTTCTCGACACAACGGTTCATAGTAAGGTCTGCAATCTCTTCGGCGTATACACAATTTTGTGCTTCTCTTAGCAGTTCGTTTTGCGCTTTCTGTAGTTCTTCACGTGATAGAAGGCCAACCGTCTTCAATGTCATTTTTCTTTTAGAGCTTGTGTTGTTCACAAATCGAAGAGCGTAAGCCGAACTCCTTAGCAGCTTCCACCAGGTAGAAATTTCATTATATCGAAAAATGTTTTCTCGGAGTGTGTGAATGGCAAAGAGGTTCGTTTTCAGCTCTTCAATTGTAGAGTTAACCATTGTCTCCTGCGGCCATTGATCTGCAGAGGATTTCAGAAAATCTGGTCCATTGAACCATCGACTGGTGGATTTGAACTCTGGAGGTTTTTGCCATTTTGTGGCCTCGTCTGCGACATTCATGTTCGTTGGAATCCATCTCCACTCATTTATATCAGTAAGGTCCAAAATTTCGCTTACACGAAATGCCACGTACTGTCGATATCGGCGATGGTCCGAACGCAGCCAGCACAGGACAGTTTTTGAGTCTGACCAGAAGTATCGTTTTGTAAAGGAGATCCCATGTGACTCTGCAATACATTTGCCAAATCGTGCTCCTAGGAGTGCTGCCTGCAGCTCTAGGCGTGGAACTGATAACGCTTTAAGAGGTGCGACTCGAGTTTTTGCGCCTATCAGACTAGTCTCTACTAAATTGTTGTTTGTATTTCTTACGTACGCTGCAGCCGCAAAACCATTTTCGCTAGCGTCGACAAAAACATGCAGCTGTACTTCAGAGCCCCAGGTTGTAGTCACGTAGCATCTCGGGATTTGTACTGATTCGACTTTGGATAGATAATGGACCCATTTCAGCCATTTGTTGTACTCGTCATCTTTAATCTCATCATCCCACTCAATTTTGGAGCGCCAAATCTCTTGTAGTAGAATCTTTATGTACATCAGAAAGCACGCTATCAGCCCCAAAGGATCAAAAAGTGTCATCATCACTCTGAGAACTTCGCGCTTAGTAGGACGTTTAGATCCAAAAAGAATTTCTCTTTGATTTGGGTTTGTAGTGAGCTTAAATGTAAGGCAGTCTAGAGATGTGCACCACCACATCCCAAGCACTTTCTCTGTACCTAGTTCGACGTTGACATTCATGCTTATTTGTTCTGTTGGTTCTGATTGGAGTGCTCTTAGAACAGCAGAAGAATTTGAAACCCAGTTTCTAATATGGAAACCACCCTTCTTGTGAACGTGCCGAATCTCCTGCGCTAATTCGATTGCTTCTTCCTCAGTTGGCACGCTGTCCATCAGATCATCTACGTAGTGATTCTCCTTGATTGAACGGGCAGCTCTTGGAAATTCAACAGCGAAGCGGTTCGCATTGGTATTCTTGACGAAGTGTGCAGCACACGGGGAACATGTCGCCCCGAAGGTCATCACGGTCATTATATAGGTTTCTGGGTTTCCATTCTCGTCGAGGCCCCACAGGAATCTCTGATAATGTTGATCCTCTTTTCGAATACCGACTTGGTGAAACATTTCCATAATGTCCCCACAAATCGCGATCCTGTTTTGTCTGAATTTGTAGATGACGGACGTCAGAGGAGTTAGTTGATCTGGGCCTTTGAGGAGTAGGGAATTGAGTGAAGTTCCGTGGACTGCAGCCGCGGCATCCCACACGATTCTAATTTTTCCAGGTTTGTTTGCATTTTCCACGGGAAAAACTGGTAAGTACCATGACCGGCTCTGATTTTCCAGCATCTCTTTCTGTGTAATCTTCCGTGCATACCCTTTCTTAATGTATTCGTCAATTTTATTGTTTAGCTTCCCTGCTAGGACTGGATCACGCTCCATTCGTTTTTGGAGGCAGACGAACCGTTTCCTGGCCATAGGGTAGCTATCCGGCAATTCCACTTCATCGAATCTCCAAAGCAGTGTCGTTTCGAATCTCCCATTCTTGCGAACAGTACGAGTGGTAAGCAACTCTAAAGCTCGAGCATCATCGTCCGACATCGTGATCTTATTTGACTCAAGAGTTCCGAAATTATCATCACAGATAAAGTTCTTAACAAGACGGCGCAGATCGAGGTCATTACATTCGCACACGTGAAAGTTGTGAGTTTTATCGAGATTCCTTGCTTCTTCAATACAATTTCCATGAATGACCCATCCTAGGCGTGTCTTAGTCGCAACAGGTTCATATTGACCTCCCTCTTTGGATTTTATCGGAAACCCAAGTTGTGAATTATTAACGCCTATAAGCAACCGTGGAACAGCTTTATTATAAGGAGTGATGTCGAGTCCCTGTAGATGTTGGAACTTCTTCTGCAACTCGTCTGAATTAAGTGTTTGGGCTGGTAAGCATAATTTCCCCACAGTGCGTACATCAGTTAGTTGGAACTTATCTGAATTTGCGTTGATTCCGGATATTTGCAGGTTAATTAGCTCGGATTTACTCTCATATCGCGAAGTGTTTCCGGTCCATTTCAAACAGAGAGGTCGTGGCGTTCCTGGTACATTCAACTGTCTTGCGAGTTCTTCATCTATTAAAGTTACAGACGATCCATCGTCCAAAAATGCAAACACTTTTATTTGTATTCCTCTTCCGTAAAGAAAAACGGGTACAACTCGAAACAAAATTGAATCAGTGTTGTAGCTCTGAGAGTCCCATGTATTATCTGAGTGCACTGCAACGGTTCCGTCTGTAGGAGAGTACTTTGTGGATTGCTTTTGGTCGTTATGGAGAAGCTGGTGGTGTTTTAGAACACAGTTGTTCTTTCCACATACAGACTCTGACTTGCACTTGTAGTTCAGATGCTTTTTCAGACACCTACGGCACAGTTGATGCTTTCTAACTTCCTCCCATCGGGCGGTGCGGTTCGATTCTTGAAACTGCTTACAATCTGCTACCGAAGAACAGTTGCCACCACAAACACAGCACTTGTTTTGCAAACTAGAATTATGAAGCGGAGTTTCTTTGTAGTGGGCGTGCACGACCCCTTTATCATTCCATCCTCTACGTTTCTTTTCTTCGGAGTATGTAGAGGGAGCTGAAACTAGGACTCCATTTGCAGCTTCAGCCATCGTGTACATCCATTCACTAAAGTGTGCAAGTGTACATGTCATCAATGATTGCTTGTGAATGGCCCAATTTAGACGAAGCGTCGGAGGAAGCTTAAGCACGAGTTCCTGCATCAGCATGGGATAATTAAGATGGTCGTCTATTCCACAAGCTTCGATTGTAGCGCAAAGATTCTGCACTGATATTGCAAAGGTGACAATTGTTTCGAGCTTTTCTGCTTTTGGCGAAGGTGTGGAGCTAATCTTGCGAATCAGAGTGTTGATAATTAGTTCTGGTCTACCATACAGCATTCTTAAAGTCTGGATCACACGTCCTACACAATTTGGTTGTATTATCAAACTTCTTACCGACTCTAGTGCGCCACCTTTCAGAGCCTTGTGCAATCTTATTAGATTTTCCTCGTCGCTAAACCCGCCAAGTTCTGTGCTCCGATTAAAACTTGCGATGAAAAGTGGCCATTCCGAGGGATTTCCATCGAAAGCTGGCAAGTCTCGGATTAAATGTCGCGCTGCTAAATTATTTTTCGTTAAAAAATTATTTGAGGGCGTGTATTGTTGCATATTGTTGAACGAGGGTAAATGTTGGGAAGCAGGCTGGCTCTCAAAAGTCTCTATGTTGGGGTGCTGTTGAAGATGATGATTTTGAACACACTGCGACGGTGGAACCAGAACATTTACTTTAGTTGTATTCTCATTTTTCGATGGTATGCAGGGCCTTTGATGATGGTCTGGCTTTGGTAAAAGAGCTGCATCGCATGGTTTGGCAGAGTGAAGATGAAACTGAGTGGCACTTGGTATGATGGCTGAATATGTTGGCTGATGATTAGTGATAAGCAATGATCCCTTCTCAGCGCCGCTCCACGTTTTAGGAAATTGTTGATGTTGAGAAGTACTCGTTATGAACTCAGGGGGTTTTGTGTAAACCTTCATTGTGGAGTGCATGTAATTCTTCTCTGGTATTCCATCAATCCACTTTCCAACATTGGAGTTCGGGTTCAAGTCTGTGCTCGTAGTTTTATTTTTCATTTCTTCTACACCGAGAGCGGCCTCATCGTCATCGTCCGAAGAATCAAAAACCCGATTCATAATGTTGTACTTTTTGGATATATATTCGGCTTCTCTTTCTTTTCGTAGCTTGAGTTCTTGTTTGTCGCGGTTTTCCCTCAACTGCCTTTCCTCCTCAATTTTCTGCAACTCTATTTGGAGTCGCTTAGTTGAGGAGCACCTCGATGACTTTGAGCTGCTTGAGTTGAGTCTCGGCTGTTGGGACGCAGATAAAGGAACATTATCATCCTTGGGTAAAACGAAACCTTGAGTTGTTCTTTTATTAATTGTTGATAAATGTTCACTCCTTTTTAGAGATGATAAGGGCGCACCGTGAGCAGATGTTATACAACTTTGAGCATTTAATGTTTCAGCATTCAGCGGCAGAGTTGTCAAACCGAATACGTTTTGAGTTGAAGTTTTCGCAAAGGAATATAACTGTCTAGTTTTCTCGTATGGAACGTTGGCATCAGCGTTGGGAAGAAAAAGATTTCCACACATGGCGGCAACTTCGGCCGCACTATGCGCAGAAACTTTCACAGCACCTTGGGTAAGCGCAGCAACGGTTGGTACTGATGATGGTGCATTACAATAAGCGGAATTGAACGGAGCTTGTTCATCGGCTACGTTCCTACGCATTGCAGCAAATTCGGCCGCACTATACGCAGGAAGTGTCACACAGACTGTTGGTGCTGATGACTGCACGCGAGTGAAGTTTGACGGAGATGGTACATCGGCTAGATTCCCATGCATAGCAGCAAATTTGGCCGCATTTGTCGCAGGAACCGTGACAGCGCTTTGTGCAAAGGCAGCAGTAGTTGTTGCTGATTGTGTTTGCGACGCTTGGCTATTCATATTGGCTTCTGTACTGACCCCACCCACAGCAGATGCAGAGTCCGCTCCTGAAAAACTAGCTACACACTTACTCTTACCTGTGCATATTTGACATACATATAATTTTTCTTGAATACTGCTGTTCACACCGGCACAGCTAAAATGGTTCCAGGCATTACATTGGTCGCACTGCACCATGTCTTCGGCAGAGTCGGGCTCGTCACAGCAGCAACAGTTGAACTCCTCATGTTCAAGGTTCATATTTTTAGTTGTCGGCACTTTAGGTGGCATCTTTAGCGTACAAATCAGTAAATTTGTTCCTTAAGATTTGTAAAATGTTGCGGCAATTTTGGCCACAACCGAAAACTTATTTGTTAACCAGCAAATAAGAACAATTTGGTTATTTTGCTAAGGTGGTTACAAATCCTTTATTGGGAATAAAGTTTTATAAATTATAAGTATTAAGATATGTACATTTTAAATCAACTTACTTAGTTTTCTTACGTTACTTGTATTTAATTTAAGTTAAATTGCCAATAGCAAGCAAGAGCAACCTCGTGTATGGCGAAAACGGAAATCAAAAGGGATTAACCATAAAGTAAGTAGGAAAGAAAAAATTAGGATAAAAGAACATTTAGTTTATGGGTGGCTCCACCATACAACCAGTCTGAGAAGCTACTTTTATGGTGCGCGCGCACCTTCTTCAACAGTAACTACATGATTTGTTCAGGTTATTTCTACATTTTGTAGTCCAGTCAATCGACTATAGTATGTAGTACCTTTTGCTTTAGTACCTTGACATAACAATTTATAACTCCAAAGTGCTAGTCTTCGAAATTCTCTAGGAATTATGAACCTCAAACACAACGTCAATCAATCAGATACCCTGCCGAGATTCTTTATTTTTACGAACCTTACAGTTGATGGAAAGAGCACTAAGTCTCTATAGGTATCTACCTTTTTCAATTCATCAGTCTGATACCTTTGCGCATTTATTTTGTTAAAGGCATTCGTTCTACGAATAAATCTCATGCACACTCATGTGTATCTCAATAAATCAAGCTGGCATTTTTCAAATAACTCTATATTCTCGAGAACAGAACGCAAATTGTACCCCTAATGGGGTTTCATTCATCAGAAATCATATCAAGCTCTTTTCATCTGTGAATATTAGATAAATTATTTACACAAATAAGTCATCACATTCAAATTGCATGTTTCGTTAAACAAGGCTCATATACGCACACATTATCATCGAACAAGAACGCACAAATTTTGGGCCTTTTATATTTTCGAACTTGGGCAAAAAAAAAAAAAAAAAACGCAACAATATTATAATTTATTTGCTCTACAATTATTAACATATCCCTTTGCCCTTTGGTGATGGCGGCAGTCGGACATTGTACACATGGATGAGGGTAAGTAAAAAAAATCCTAGACGCCACCACCATCAACATAGTCGTCGCCTGTCCGTCTCAAAACAAAGGGTGGTGGACAAAGACATATGAAACGTAAGAACAAACTAAAGCTATTACCCTACATTGAATGGATGGATATTTGAGTCCCGGAAGAACATGGAAAACAAACAAAATTGAAGGAAATATCGATCATTCTCCAACCCTCTTTGCCCTAGAATACATTCACCATTACCGCCCCTCACTAAAAGAAATTCAAGAATTGCCGGCAATGCTTTTCCAAAAAAACAAAAAAAAAAAATAAGAAAGATTCAAATGCCATTATAGTCCACACAAAATAAAACACCAAATGGCAAAGTGAATAAGATTTCACATATCTATGCCGTGTGTTAAAGTTTGGTCGACGGCGAGTAGTGACGGTGGTAGTTTTAGAATATGGCCCGGGGTGGTGTCAGTGGTGATGATTATCCTAGCAGGGGTCATAGGGTTCGTTCGAGTGCACGCGAATTTTTTTAAATCACGATATCTCCAGTCCAAATATAATAACGAGCTGCACATTTTCCTTATTGTCTGGTGTCACTTAATAATAGTACCGGAGTTACCTAGACCAAAAATCGGGGCTGTATTTGTCAGAGAAAGATGTGGGCGCAGGGTCTCTTAACTTTCATTAAATGTTGTATACAAATGTCTTTCACGATAATGATGGACGATTTTCAGGGTAATCGGTTGACATTTGGAACAAAATATGTTTGATAAGTCAAAATTGTATTTGCCCCTTATCTGTCAAAACGCATAACGCCAAATTTCGAATTAAATACTCTACATACATCAAAATATAGATCGTTGGTGATAG
Organism: Philhelius festivus; assembly: GCA_963931855.1. Taxonomy (NCBI): domain Eukaryota; kingdom Metazoa; phylum Arthropoda; class Insecta; order Diptera; family Syrphidae; genus Philhelius; species Philhelius festivus. The sequence continues at coordinate 94,801,419 of OZ007557.1, forward strand.
TTACGATGTCGGAGGGTTAAATACTTTAGTTTTTTCCGCCTATATTTACATTGACAATTTCCATTTGAAGATGAAAATGATGTCAATCGGCTTATAAATCTTTGACTGGGGGAGTGAGATAAAGTACAGAAATCTCAAAAAAGTCTTAAAATGTAGTTTGTTTTTAAGTCAAAAATTATTTACTGACAATCAGTAAAATTATTGAAAAGTATGCAATTAAAATTCTTCTGCGAAAGTTTTGGTTTTATTACGATTTTTTTTAATCTACTACGAAAAGCGATTTCTCAAATCCGAACCCTGCTCGAAGGCTTTTCATTGACAGATCTACTTTAAAATTATAACTTGCTATAAGGCTGTCAAGGGATAAATTAACATTTTATTTTTTGCTGACAGCAATTCATGAGATAATAAATACAATAATAATTATATTTACTATATTTATTAAAGAATATCGTTTTAGTATTTATATCTAACCTTCGAACATTATTCATTATAAAAGTAGTTACAAAATTATTTTAGCTTCGGAGTTGAGCTCGAATTATTGCTCCAAATTCAGTTAGTTAGCTCCGAAGTTCTGATTTGTAATGGTGGATTTATGTACATTCAACTTCTGCAAAAAAAAAATAGGATGTAAGCTACCAAATCGGGGTTATCGTGAAAAACAAAATTGTTAACTTGAATAATATTGAAAGTTTTCCTTGGAATTTATTGATGAATTTATTGATGAAATTTTGTTTACGATAGCCCCGGATGTACATATATTTGTTGAATAGAAACACCAAAATGCTGAGATCCTCATGAATGGAAGGTTACGGAAAACTTGAGAAATGAAGATTATAGTGAAGACAAATTTGTTCATCTTTATTATAGCAGCTCTTTTAAATAACAATCGAACACATTTATCTTATCAATTTATTAAGTTAAATTCTATATTGATTTATTAAATGTTTTTAGATTAAATTATAATAATTCAAGTTTTAGATCTTAGAAGATAGACATTTTTGTTTGTTCTCTGTCACGAAAATGAATATCGGAAGTTCATTTTCGAATTTCGATATATATTGCTGGCAGCTCAGGTTTTTCCAGATGAGTTGCGTTCAGGGTTTAAGCTAATATTTGTATTTGGGACGTGACAAGCTCCTATTTCCTATGTGTTCACAAGCTCCTATAATTACGCTCCACATAGTTATTTAATTTAACGTCCATGTCTAACCAAAAGGCAAAAACTAAACATTTTTACAAGATATTACAAATTACATATTACATTACTTATTGACAGATGTCAAAAAATTAAACAAATTATAGCAAGTAAAAAAGAATTACCAGCTGTGTAGTGTTTCGCACATCCGTATTTGGATGTATATCTGACCTGCTTTACTTTTCTTTAAATCTGCAGATGAATATCAATGTAAATCCACAATAAATATATTAAATAACCCTCATGAACAGAGTTAGTATTCTCCGTCTGTTTACTTAACAAATAGCAAAACAAAACTGACAATTTCCGCCATTTGCAAAAATTATAGCATCTTCCGGTAGGGTGATACATTTCTGTATTTCAAGACGATTGTCGCACGCTCTGAATCGGATTTCTTTGTATTTGATTTTCGGAACGTTTGTTATGATGCTGTGGGTGGTTTTTCGAGAACTAAAGCTATTAGCTACATTGCAATATGTCAAAGGTTGGTTATTATTTTAAGTTAACATTTACATTATAATAAATAGTATAGATACTCTTTGGATTTAATATTACATTAAATCCATTAGAACATGTACTTATGTACATATACATTATACATACATAAGTAAAAACATATGTACATTTTAAGTAGTGTACATAAACAAATATAGTACTTAGCCATCCCCAGGACAAGTCTTGTGTTTCGCCATTTACAAATGCAGCACTGTTCTTACGAAAAAGGAACTGCAGGCAAATACCACCTCACTCGCTATGTGCTAAATTTCTCTCCATGACCAATATGAGAATTCAGCCAAAACCCATTCCTCCTTTGTGACGATAACGACGATGCATGATGTCGGCGGCGATAGAAAGTGGTGTATAGGTTGTGCGGTGCAGCAGCAATAGAAATTTTTGTGATATTTATTTCTAAGTTCTAGCGCACAGGTCCTTTGAGACACCTTCACCACCACACATGAAATACACTCGGGATGATAGATTTTTTTTTTGTTTTCAACCCTAGAACAACTACACCCCCTTTGAAAAGGTAAAGAAGTGGATAAACCTATTCAGATTCACTCCTTCACACACCCTCCATAGATAGACATACGAAATACATTCATTCCACAAGAGATTATTATCCTGGACATGAAGGAATGAATAAGGTGTATCTTGGAAGCATTGCAACCATCAGCCACCCCCTATATCCCGGACGCTTTGTTTTAAATTATTAAGTGCTATTACCCTCTGTCTGTCGCGTGCTTGCATGTCGTCTCGTATTCGTAGTACACCTTAAAGGGAACTCTCATATCCTATTTTTACATTATTTGGTCGTGAATTTTTTCTTGCTTCTGGCTTTTGTTCTTCTTGGATGTATGCTGCATTGTTTCTGTGTGTTGAAAAGAAGTGTAATTTATGTGCATGGCTACCGAAAACAAAAATTATTTGACTAGCCATTAAAAAGGGGGTAGAAATTCATTTTCTGAATGAAATGCGAGACATTTTATGGTGCTGACATATAGTGGCGGTATCTGCCGGAAGGGACGACAATGATTTCTTTTTTCTCAACACACACACTCTGAATGTACCTACACAAATATTTATGTATGTAGAAACATTACACATCTCATAAGTCATAAGTTGGCTTCGAAAAGAGAAGCTTATACTGCAGATATTTCACAAGCACCCTAATACGCTAACATAACAAGGCAAAGGGCAGAACTGGGTTATTTACTAATTAATAAATACGAAACATAAACTCTGGCCGATTAGAGACAGTAATTTGATATTTTAAGGGTTTTCCAAAATTATTACTAATTAAAAAGCAGTAAGCTCAAAAATAGGGGGAAATATTATGTATGATGGAATCGGTATGGTAAAACTGAAACTGTCCTCACGATGATGATGATGAGTTGTGTAAGGGAAATTGTTTGCTTTATTAAGAGGCAAGTTCTATTTTCACCATCGTAATATCTTACACCCAAAAATTTATGAGGATGCTGTTAAGATATCTAAGTGCCGAACCCAGCTTGGAAGTTAATTTTCTATTTCATATAGAGCAAAAAGGAAAGGGTAAGAGCTGCGATGTTAACAGCTGCTAATGAAATGAGTTAGGTTAAGCTCTTGAGAATTACTGCTATATACGAGTAGCTTGGATCGTTACTTTGTGGCTTTAATATTAAATCTTTTTTACGATTCTGACATTTCGTAGGCAGTAACCTCTGAGATGATGTAATTTACTGCGGCAAACTAAAGTAGGAAAGTGTTTTCTAAAAATTCAGGAATTTTAACAGCCTTTTGTACTATATTATTTGCCTTCAAGGGGACAAGCGATTATTCCAAAATCAAATTAAAAACAAAATTTAAGTAGATATTTGCAATTTCAAAACTAAATACATACAAGTAATCCTTGCCAGAGATTAAAGATTAAAAATTAAGATTGAACAGAAAGTCTCGATCGAATCGAATTACAAGACTTTGATACTGTAAGGTTTTATTTATGGCGCTCTATGTAATTATCAAAGATCCTTACTATGAATCTAAGAACATCAACAGAAATTAGTTCAGTTATATAGGGTTGCTCTTGTCGTTGAAGACTGTGTTTAACGACAATAGGCACTGTTAAAGGAAAAGTTTGGAAATAGTAAAATTGACTATTATTCTTCAACTTGTGTGCTGTTAGATTCATCTAGTGAAATGTGTTTCACTTCAAAAAATAACATATCATGATATTGCCTAACTATTTAATATTTGTTTTGACATTCAGTCGATTTATCAACCTCTCTAAACAAATACCTCTAACCAAATTCGTACAATAGACTTCCTTAAATCCTGGGAAAACGATTTCGGGGAAACAACTTCATTGTCTGAACAACCCAGGAGTGCAGGAGTGCCAGCACGTAACTATATACAATCGAGTGTAGTCGATACAATCGAGTATAGGCAGTTCCTTATTTGATTCAATCGAATCGAAAACAATCGGCTGATCCAAATAAGGAACTGCCTTTTCTCGATTGTATCGTTTTAACTGGATTACATCACGTTATACGTGCTAGGACCTTAGATCGTTTAAGTGTATCTCAAGTTCAAGCATTAGTTGGATTGAATTAAAATCTAAAACATGTATGTACTCGTATGTATGTATGTTGAAATACAGACCACAAGGTATGTGCGAGGAATACATTCTATGAAATTAAACAAAAAAGGATGAGTTATCCGACATGGGACAAAGTAAAAAAAGGCATTAATGACCTTTAAAAAATTCGAGCATCTAGCATAAGTTTATTGAAGTATCTCACTTGCTTGGATCTGAAAGCCTACCACGAAGTTGGCAAAAATGGAATGGTAAGTCATAAATTATCCTTTATTATAGCCAATCTTAGCAATTGTCAGACTCAAATATTTTTCGAAAAATTTTAAAGAACTTTATAATGTTTTGTATGGCCAACCTCACAAACCCAAGGAAGCAATACACAAAGAATTAAAATTTTCAGAGTGAGGAATAGCGAGAAAAGATCAGCAAAGATTATTTGTAATGTACATATTATGTATATTGTGCGATACTCCCAATCTCATATACGCAAAAAAGACGATTTTTTGCACTGAACTGTATTACCTAAGAACACAAGATCTCCTTAAGTCGCTTACACATACTTCAATGAAATCAATTAATTCGCCTATTTTATTAAAATCTTAAATTTCTTAAAATTTTATCAAGGTTATCGAAAATATGAACTTTGACACGAATGCGATTTTATCCATTTTTGCAAACCAAATATTTTCGTTCTTGAAAAACTTACTAATCAAAATTTGAAGTGGAGAAAATACATTTCTGTATGGGTCTTTCAGCAAAATTTTGTTTGACATTTTTCATTTGGCTAACATTAATTCGCTAATTTTAATTATTTTGCATATCGTTGGTCGCTTTGTCTTAATTCGCTGTTTGTTGTTTCGATTTTTATGATTTCGCTTTTTAGTATTTCGCTATTTATTATTTCTTTTTTTTATCGCAGATGTCGAATAGAAAATGAAACATACCCAAACAATACGGAAAATCACAAAGAAGAAACAAGGATAACTCTGCAATTTTATCAACCTCTGCAATTTCTTCAACCCCCGGCACCACATACGTCTCTCGCCTATTGGCTTAAAAAACCAAAGGTAATATTGCATTTTTTAAAAGCAGTTAACGCCAAAACAATTTGATAGCTAGAAACCAAAAAGCGGAATAATAAAAATTAAGTTAAACTAATTCGATTCATACTTTCATTGTTTTTCTGAAGATCCAATTAAAATACAATCCGATTAAAACAGACAAATATAATATAAAGTAATAATATATAATAATAATATAAAGTAAAAAACTCTGTTTTTGTTAAATATTGATAAATTTTTATATTTGAGGCAATTGCTTTAAAAACCAATATCAGAATAAACATGTTTTTTTCTTTAATATCAGGTTGTAATTCATGTAACGTCCTTACGTAAAAAGTTTTTTTTTCGAATTTCAATTCATCTCACTTTATTTTTCTATATTTACTCGCACTTCTTGTGCTTCTTTTTTAATCTCAGTAAGTAATCGATACATTTTAGCAGGACCACAAATTGCGGTTTGAAAATAAATAAAATGCACGAATGGATTGCACGTTCTTAATGCTCTTATGTAAAAGAACTTTTGAATTAAAAAATTGCTTAAAAATAAATATGAAACATGGATTTAATGAGATAAAAATGTTCAAATGCATAAAATTGTCATCTGATTTCTAGAAAAGTATGAATAAAAATCTTTTTATTATTAAATTAACTTTTTATATAAGAAATTTCTTTAATTTTTCACGAAAATAATTTGAGATGCCAATTTTAAGTAAGTAGTAATATAGATTTTAGGAAATTATTTATTTATTGATTTATCTACAAGCATTTTTATAGCTAACAGGTACATTTATGTACATATTTATATTTGGCTCTCCAAGAACAAATTAAAATGTAAATAAGTAAAATAATTTAGATTTAAAATTTTCACGTGTAATACATAAAAAATCAATACTTAAAGATGCTTCATTGAAAGAGACAATAGATCTGGATAAAGGTGCATTACTTCCATATTTCGTTTTATGCGTTCTTTGAAATAAAAAAAAAATTAGCTCTTAGTGTTCTAGCAGGAACGTGAATAGGAACCTGCGCAAGAAATGATGGACACTTTATGTGATAGCACAGCAAATCTCTAACGAGCGTAACCTCATGCATTTTTTTTCGAGACTCTAGCGATTTAATGCCAAGAAATTGGCATCTAGCCCTATATCCAGGACAAAAACTCCAGCGCATTTGCTTAAAAATGAATTTGTAGAATTTCCTTTGAACTTTTTCTAGACGATCAGAGTGGACTTTAAACGCGGGGCTCCAAATAACATCTGCGTATTCAAGAACCGATCTAACAAGAGATGTATATAAAGAAAGAAGTACATAAGGATCTCTGAAATCCTTAGCATTCCTCTTATTGAATCCCACCAACGAGTTGGCTTTTGGGATTAAGAAATCAAATTGTGGTTTAAAAGAAAGGGCCGAATCAAGTATAACGCCTAAATCATTAATTTGTGAGACTCGATTTATAGGCTTAGATTCAATGGCATAATCAAACAAAAGACATAATGTTTTTCGTGAAAAAGAAATTGAATTGCACTTTTTAATATTAAGTTTAAGACAATTTATATGGCACCAATTTGACAAGCGATCGAGGTCAGATTGAATCAGTTGGCAATCTTCAAAAGTTTTAACTTTTAAAAAGAGTTTAAGATCACCTGCGTATATCAGGCAATCACAATAATTAATTGCGGAAGTAATATCATTGATAAAGATAATGAAAAGGAGTAGGCCAAGATGACTTCCCTGGGGAACACCTGATGAACAAATAATTTTCCTAAAGCATGTATTATTTATTTGCACCTGTTGACTTCTACCAGTAAGGTAAGATGACAACCAGCTCAGCAGTACTGAGTGAAATCCAAATATTTCAAGCTTTTTTAAAAGTGTTTGATGATTGACAGAGTCAAAAGCCTTACTAAAGTCGGTGTACACAGCATCAACTTGGCATTTTTCTTCCATATAATTAGTTACATAAGATACAAAATGCGCTAAATTAGTAACTGTAGACTAGAGCCTACGTTTTTGAACGTGTATTTAAGAAACACGTGTACACGGAATCCGTGTAGGAAATATATACCAACTTCAAATCCGTGTTCTTAAAACACGTGTAATTATTCACTTTATTATCCGTGTAAACGAATCCTTAGTACACGGATGAGGCTGAAATTATAATTTGTCTTTGATTTGCTATTTTATCTCACATTTTATACGTAATTAATAATAATTGAACAACTAGGTATACCTAGACCGTTATCAAGTGCAAAACAACAGCAACTTGCTTAAATTATTTCCGTTATTTTTGCATTGTGCAAAATTATTGTTTGTCAATAGTCACCCGTTGTACCTAAGCTTTTGTTTAATGAGACGGTTAGTAACAGTTGAGTGTTCACTGCAAACGTGCAAAGCTTGAGTCGTATTCTAAATTGTGAAGTATTCCTTTTTAAATTTTAGTTTATATTTCTCTTATAAATTACCAATTTAGTATCCCTAGTTTACTAACTTCGACTTACTTAACGCTAGAAATGGTAACGGATATTTTAGTAACACGTATAATTAAATGCACGGATGCACGTGTATTTAATTATACGTGTTACTAAAATAACACGTGTAATTATAATTACACGGATTCAAATCCCGGTCCAATAATTACACGTGTTTCCGTGTATTTCATTATCCGTGTAATAGAGAGCTCTACTGTAGACCTACCAGTTACAAAACCATGTTGTTCTGCTGATAAGAATTCAGATGTAAGAAAATCCAGTCTCCTTTTCACTAAACTTTCAAACAATTTAGGAATAGCAGAGAGTTTACAGATACCTCTATAATTTTCTATATTATTCTTAGCACCCGATTTATGAATAGGCACGAGATACGAAAGCTTCCACTCCTCTAAGAAGTAACCTTCTTGAAGAGATTTATTGAAAATAATGAGCAGCGGAAGATAAATTGAAATGCAGCAATTTTTGAGGACTATAGCAGGTATGCCATCTGGGCCAGGGTTTGGGTTTGGCTTTAGTAAATTGATCGCAGATATAATTTCCTCTTGGTTTATTGGATAGCTCCAAGATCAATTTTATTCATAACGTTGTTTAATGAGTTGCTATTAAATCTAGAAGAAGAATAAACCGATTGAAAAAAGTCAGCAAACATTTCTACAGTGGAGTTTAAATCAGAAGATTCAACATCATTCAAAAAAAAAAAAATAATCGTTCACACGTTATATTGTGTTTCCAAAAACCAAAGAATATTTTTTCGAATATTTTTGTACTTATACAATAATATTTTAAACTCAAAGAAACTCCTGTATACACATTTTGGTCAAAAGAAAGTCGAAAATCAAGAATTCCATGACAGGTATCGTTAAAAACATTTTTCCCAAAATTTGCTCATAACAGCACACTTAATTTTTACTTGCGATTTATACAGGGTGGACCATCTACTGAGGCTCGGAAAACCCGCACGTTATTGTGCAGAAGCCAATGCATCCACCAGAGTGACAATTTGTTGCGGATTGTGAACAAGTGGCTGCATTGGACCATTTTTCGGTCAACGGTGGGCGTTACAGAGCCATGTTAACCGACTTTTTTTTTCAGAAATTGAAGACGTGAATTTGGACGATCGACCTCTGGTTCATGTCATGCAGGATGACACGCCATGCCAAACAGCTCATACCACAATACCAAATCGTGTTATCAGCCGTCTTGGCGATATCAATTTTTTTGTGGGGAACCATGAAGGGGTGCGCCAAATACAAATTTCTTTTTAAAAATTCAATAAAATGAACGAAATTAGATCGCTTGGATGATATTGGCCTTAAGTGCTTGAATCGTTTCCAGATTGTTGGCATAAGATCGGTCGGATCTACTAAAGTAGATGTTTCAGTAATTTAAAAAATGAATTTTATAGTTATGAACATTTTTCGCTAGTAACATTTATTTTGAAATTTTATATAAGAACAAATTCATGCGACCCAATCATGTATTTTATTTTTATTAAAATCGTTAGACAAATAAGATTTCACATAACGGCTGTATGACAAAAATACCGTTAGTTTTGGAGTTTCAATTTCTTCTCTATGAAATTACCAAAGACCCTTAGCTACTAAGTTTGAAGAAAATACCTCCAGTAGCTAAGGCTGTAGGTCTAGGTACAGATATGCAAACATTTAGACAGAGAGAGGGAATTGTCCCACCCACTTTTTTCGTGTTCTCTATATCATCTTAATGTCAACTTTCATCAAAACCTCTAGTTCGATTTTTTTTACGAATGCATAACTTGCCTTATAGTACTGATAAGTCGCAAATAAAAAGTGACAAATTAGTTTGATGAAATTATAACTTGGCGAGTTACGTAGATAAAAGCAAAATGAAAATTCGTAAAATTAAAATCGCGAAATGAACCAAATTCATTGTGAATATGGCGAAGTAAATATTTGCGAACTAATTTTTGAAGAAATTCTACGCTCGCAGTTCATTTATGTATACATGTATCTTGTAGGTTTTTGTCTCTTCATATACCATCTATGTAGCAATCTTGACTAGTCTTAATGTCTTCATATATTTATCGTTACAGACGATAGTCTGTTTTGCAGAAAATATCAAATACAGATCAAAAATACAGAGAGACTTAAAAGAAAAGATCAACGAATTTTATGTTTTTAATTTTGTTTCTTGACGAGCTTAGGGAAATAAAATATGTAATCATTCGTTATTATTAAGAGACTCAATTATTAATAGATTCGTTTTCATGGTTATTCGTTATATCGTACTTGTAGTGTGTTTCGAACTTAATAAATAATAGGGTATGTTTTTTTCCCCAGCAAAAATTTCAAAAACTTCGTACTTATTCGATTATTATTTAATTCGTTGTTGATTTGATTTATTTTGGGAGGTTCATAAAGCCATAATATTACCAGGGCTCCATAGGTCCGACCCTGCAGCGAGTTAATTATGTAGCTGTTATTAATTTTGAATCACAATTATTGAGACCGTTCTTAACTTTTTTCGAAAGATCTTCATTTTCCCAGTTAGGTCTACATTCAGTTTGCTTCTTCTGGGAGATGAACAAAATAAAAAAAAATAAGCGGACAAAAAGAATGTATACATATGTACTCGTATGTACTTCCTAAAGAAGTGAATGAAACATAAAGTTGTGTGTTTTTCGAAAATTATTTATTAACTTTTTCATGGTTTCCTGTGGATGGTGTCATTGAGATTGTGTGTGTGTGTGGGGGGGGGGGGGGGGGTTGAATTCATCGCATCGGAATATCCAAGCAATTTCAAGAACTAGTCTCACTCAATATACTCGTTAGTTTATATTTTTCTCTAAGACATTAGCACCACTCAACTCACCTCTTTAGCAAGTCAATGTCATCAACGATATAAATCTAAGATACATAAATACGTAAATATAGTATGTTATGTTTTAAAGTTATTGATTTCGTGTTTGAAATACATTATTTGTGATTTATTGATTGTTTTTATAGCCAAATAAAAATTCGGGTTGAAACGAAAATTCATCGAACTGAGAACGAAGAGGATTATTTGGCGCGCGCATTTTTTGTTACCATCACAAAAATATCATTCAAAAAACATTAAATCATTATCAGTTTTATGTTTATGTATTATATATTGGTACATATGCTTTCATAATGTTCCAACAACGTCAAAAAATGCTTTCCTAGTAAATTAATGTCATGGTAAATATGTAAGTGCATACCTTCCTATACAACTAGATTGATGAATAAAAAAAATCCTTCTTATTCAAGTAGGTACATAAGGAAATCTGAACGCGTTTATGAAGTATTCTTATGTTCTCATTCATTATTCAAATTCAAGGACTGCCTTAAAGAATAACCCCCAATATGTACCCTGTACAATCAATCTCATTATGCAGCTTATAAAGATGCCGATTTTATATACGGAAATTGCAATTTTCTAAGCAAACAAGTAGGAAATAAAAAAGCAACCCTCTTCCTTGATGTTATCTTCGATATCTGTATACATATAGGTAGGTATACCTCCACAAAGTTATCTGTTTCATCCATCACACATAAACCCAATCAACCGCAAGATTATTAAATGCAAATATCCGTCTCCCCTGTCGCATTTTCTTTTGGATACGTTCCATGGATGCAGACAGGTAAATAATTATCTAATATACTTAAGTTAAAAATTCTTCATGTCAAAGTTTTAAACAAACTTTGATGACTCTGAATTAATCTAAGATAGGTATCCGCGCCCATACCTCTAGAGGTCTTGCTCTTGACAAAATCTCTTAGTTAGATTTATGTCAACATTTTCGTATAAAAAGAAGAAGAAAAAAAAAACCTTTAAAGGTAAATGTCAAACACAAAATGCCACTCCATTTTTTTCAATCTTTGAGAAAGTTGTTTCTAATAGCTGCCATCCGGGAAGAGATGTCAATACTACCTATACCCTCTCGTCACACATGTAGCTAAGGTAGCTACTCCAGATCCAGACATCCCCCATGTTCTCTTAGTGTACAAGTATATGGGAACAAGAAAAGAAACACCCTTTCATTGCGATGAAGCAACTTGTCGTATCTCAGGTATTCATCTAAAGAAGTTATTAATTTAAAAATGTACAAACAGAAAGAGCAGAAGAAACGGAAACAAACTTTTCCATTCAACTAAAAACACAGGAAACTAACAACCTTCAGGCTGTCATGGCTTTCCGTTTAGAAAAAAAAATATAAATACCTACCTACTGTGAAAAAAAAGAACAAAACAAACAAAGAGCTTCTTGCAAGCTCAAGGTGCTATGCAAAAATTCACCTCGACGAACGCCCGCCATCTGTGGATCTTTGATTAAAAATTTTCCAAGCTCTCCAAAATTTATGATTTATTTCGAAGTGTTTCATATCCGTAGTAATTTTCATTTGCTTACGATGGCGGGTGGCGAGAACTATGACCGACCAACAACACTACGACGACAGGTTTATATTCATTGCGTCATAAAAGGATATATACCTACACAACCAAACAATAATCCATACACAACATTTCGTTTTGGCGTATTTAATTTGCATTTTCTCGGCTCGTTCTTGTTTGTTAGGCTGCGCGTACAGTGGTGCGACAAAGCGATGCGATACGAGAAGCGATGCGACAAGCGATTCGAGATGCCAGAATTAGATGCGACATAGTGCACTTCATAATTGTTGCCACCTAAATTATCAAAAAGTTGCACCACACAATACAAGTAGTGAAATAACAAAATTGTACTCCTTAGATTTTTTTTGAAACCTCAAAACAAACAATATGAGCCTTCTCGCACAAACTCGCTTGAAAAAGTGGTCAGAGCAGTTTGTGTGCGAGATGCATGCGATAGGCATGCAAGAAACTCGCAACACTCGCATCAAATATCGCTTCACTGTGCGCACGTATATAAGAATCAATGTAAATATTTTTCTCGCACGCAAACGCTTCTCGCATCGCATCGCATTGTCGCACTACTGTACGCGCAACCTTAGTAACGACGACGCTGTAGACGTCGCTTGTCGCAGCAGGGTTGCCATTTCAAATGAACAATTACTCAACTAAAATTAAAAACAAAAATTTGCCACATTTAAAATTGTAGCTCTAAAAACTTTAAGTTAATATTGTGTTGTTTGAAAGTTTTTTATAATATTTATATATTCTATTTTGGTTGGTATTTTTCATTTGACGGAAAAATCAATCCTTTTTTGAATCTGTTTCAAATCTGCTTCTGAACACACTCAAAACAATGACAGTTCGCAAAAAAAAAAAACTAATTAAACAGACAGATTATTTGACATTTGAAAAAGTTAAGTATACCAAGACAGCACGACAAGATACTAAAAAAAAGAGAATAGGTATTCCACGATTTTTGCTTTAATAAAATGCTTGAGAAAGAATGAAGGTAAATGCGACTTAAATTTACAAAATCGTCGTTTTAATCTAGTGTTGTACTAAAACAATTTTAATATCGTAGTACCTAGTTCGACTTAAATTTTGCCCCAAGGTGTTTCTATCCTGTTAAAAGATCGATTTTGACAATTTTTGGCTTCTATTGGGCAAACAAATTTATTGGAATCCTAATTAGAATGAACCCGAATTTAATTTCTGTATAATTCAATCAACTTCAATAATAAATCAATGGAAAACAACATTGAATACAGTTAACAAATCATGTTTTTGATCTTAAATATTTGCAAGTTGAAATGACAAGGGAAATCCATGTCGGGTAATTTATTCCATAATCGTGTTGTGCGACATAAAACAAATCTCTGTATTTGACGATACGCCCAACATTAAGGTGAACTGTTTGAGTATTCATAGCAGATCGGGCACCGCGGGTAAATTGATTGAGGGGAACTGTATAACTGACAACTTCAAGGGAGCATTGCACAGATGGGAATAATTCCATAAAAGTTCTGTTTGCTATCAGTTTTTACTCTGTATTCTGGATTCTATCCCATAAATGAAGAGAAGTTTGGGCTGTACCTGTCCAAAGATGTGAGTTGTATTTGAGTTTTGGACATATACCCCCTTATTACCGCTGGCGAGTCGAACAAATAAACATGTGAGTGTGAGAAATTAGTTTTACGGTCGGCGAATCGAGATATATATTTTATATTTTTAATAAACAATCAAATTTCGAACTCGAATTGTAAAGTTCGCCAACCGTAGTATGACGAATGTGTTAGTTCGCTAATAAAAAAATCTCACCTCGAACGTTCGATTCGCAAACCGTAATAGGGGGGATAAACGCCTTATAAATTGTAGCCAGATCAGAAGCGGTAAAACATATCTTATATACCGATATAGAAATCTAAAGCATTTAGAAGCGTTTTTGGTCATCTCTTGAATCTGGTCATTCCAACGAAGATCGTCGTTGACACGCACTAAGAGCTAAAGAGCTACCGATAAACGACATAAACGAAGACGAAGTTTGACCATAATCTGCGAACAAACCCCATTTTGTTTTTTTTTTGTTTCAAATTATTCTGACAGCTGTTCGATAATACTCAATGGCCCTTAGTAATAGACATTCATAGAATCGGTTTTAAAGTCACTTTTTGTTAGATGTAGAAAAGTTGCTTTTAAAATTTCGTAGTAACAGATCAAATTTAACAACAGTCTTATTTATACCAATAATTGTGACTCATTTTCATAATTTCGTTATTGTGAACTGATACACAAACAGATTTCTATTAACCAGATTCGTAAAGTTCTATTGTGATTCTATCATTTTAAATTTAACTTAGTTACAGGAAAGCCGCTTTTAAGTATTTATACTTGAAATTTGTTTTATTTCTACGAATGTTTGGTTAAAATCGAACTTAGGCTAGATTCGGATCTATTACTCAGGGCCAATGTGAAAAAACAGGCTACTGTGGATGGTTTTTTTTTAGAAATTTTTTACTGTATACTATAGACAACGCAACGTTCCAAAAAAATATGGCGAATTAAAGTGAATTTGTTCAGTTCTCCGATCACCACTCGCTAGTCTGTTTTATGCTATGTTTCCACCTTAGGGCTTATCTTACCTTAGATCAAGTATATTATTTGTTATGGTAGATCTTAGAGATTTGTACAATATTAAGGGTAAATCTAATAAAGTCTAAATTAAGTGGTTGGTATAAACAAAGTATGTATTAAGTTGTAATTTCTTCAATTCATCGATACTGCCATTCGCTAATCAAGAATACACTAGAATTGGCTAACAACTACAGGTAACGTGTACTGATATGAGAAACGACCGGCTAACCGGGATCGTTTTCGGTCGGTAGGTATCAAACCTTTTTTGGCAACCAATTGGATAGCTAGATACTTAATTTATTAATCAGATCACAGCGTATGGAGTCAAAATAATTCTTCTATTGAAAAAGTGGTTCTAAAATTTGCTTCAACTCAGAGTTAAATCAGTACTGGAAAATTTATCCTAAATAGGATAACCCTGAAATATAATATTGGTACCTTAACTACCTATGTACCTATTTTTATTTCTAAAATTGTTTATAGGTACCTAATTTTCTTATTTATTATGGAAAAATGTATCAAACACTGCCAAAGCTAAGGAAATCTAAGTTTTTAGGAAATTCCCGAAAGTGGCAACTCAGTAACTGCTTTCATGTCTTCGTCTGCAAATAGAACCAAGAAATATTCCTTATCCTTCTTAAAACACCATAATAAAACGCAATTTCCCATCCCAATGGCTTACATTGTAAATAAGCATTTAGTAACAGAAAAAAAATATATAAGCGGGTGGTTGTATTGCCGACACTCAATCGCACTCGGCGATTCCGAGGAGCTCCTGCTTCCTTCCTTGATTATATCAGCCACAACCGAACTGAGAACTATACTTACAATACAACCACACAGCTACATCGCACCGCAACAACATCAGCCAGAATCCCAGAATGTCGCGTCTCGCGGGGAAGGCTCCATTCAAGTGAATCGTGTGTGTTATGTTTGAGATATTCCTCCTACCTATACTAATAACAACAAGCAAGCCTCCTCGTCCTCCCACAGGAACCACAAGGCACGAGCATGCAATTTATCCCGTGAATGGCGATAATTTTCAAAATTAAAATGTACGTGTTTAATTTGAGAAAAACACATCAATCTGATAACGAACACTGTGCTTAGAGTGCTGTTTTAAGAGGATTCTTCAATAAGGTGTTTTTCTTGCGACACACGCAAGGGGTTGTCGAGGTCGTCATCAGGGGAGCTATATTTATAACCATACATACGTACGCATATTATGCTATGCTACAACATGCACATGTGTAACGGTGATTAACAAAAACGATTCTTGTGCACCGTGCAAGGAAGGATAAAGTCAATGAAGTGAGTGACACACATATGCACGAGTAGCAGTATTTTGCTATGTGCTTATTTGACATATGAGAGAGAACAGAGACAATAACAGTGATTACTTATTTAGCAACCTTTATGTTCTGAGTTTTTGAGTTTTGCCTCGAAAATAATCTTTTCTTTGTCTTTTTAGAACTTGCAGATTTCTATTCCTCCCTACGCGTTTTTTTTATTGTGGTTTCACCAAAGGTTGTAATTTGTAAGGCATTCGTTATGCTGATGAGATTCTTGTGGTAAGACTTAATTTTCTATTGTACCTATACACCGCAGTCATTCTTAATTAGGGCTTAATTTAGAGCAATGAACGTGTGTCGCCTTGAATAACAAAAATTTTAATTTGATTTGTTGAAATTTTTGTTTGCCTCCGTGGATGGCCTACATCCTTGGTATTATTTTTAAAGAAATTAAAAATGCAAGGTGAGTAGGGTAATAGATCGGGAAAGATAGATTTTAGGGTCAGACAAATTAATTCCTACAATATCACAAATGGAATCGACGCAGAATTTCAACCTGTACAAAGCATCCTATTGGCTTTTTTGTATATTCGCTTTCAAATCTGTTGAAAAGGGTGCTTGATGAAAAACAAAAAAAAAATTGAGGTAGAACAGCTCGTGTAGAACCAGGGCCTGGTGACTCCCAACCATTTTTGGGTGTACCTATAATGTCGGCAGAAATGAAGGGGACACAAAATTGTTCGCCGAGTCCAAACGGCTTGGATTAGAAGTTGGAAGTTTATCAAATTGAAATATTTGTTTTGGTAACGTATAACCATTTGACAAATCATTTAAGGAAACTTTTTAATACTGGATCTAATGGAACCAAAATACGATGCCTAAACAAATTAAACATACCTAATTTATTTTATAGGTATAATACGGTTTTTATTAAGTACAGCAGGTACAATGGCGTAAAATTTTAAATAGCCTAATATTACGTTATTAGTACTTACGAATTTGATAACTTTTGAGTAGATTACTAACTCTTTCTTAATCTTAAAAATTTTGTAACTAGTATCGTGCTAAGGCTATGTTTTTAATAAATTACTTCTGAACACACGTAAAGTAATGACAGTTCATGGGAAAAGCTAAGTAAACAGACCTGTTTTGACGTTTTGAAATGTCAAAGATTGATATGAAGTTAGCACGATACTAGAAAAATAAAATAAAAGTGAAAGTATGATCTACGTATATTCGATTAAAATTCGCAAAATGTTTCATACTGAAACAGCTTTAACATCGTACTAATTCAACTAAATTAGTTTACAATAGGTTATAAATTTTAAAGTTTTGGCTTAGCCGTCAGATTAGTTGTCAATTAATATTGGTTTATGGATATAAGGTAAGGCAAGGGTCCTATTATGACCGGCGAGTCGAACGTACTTTTAGCGAATTAGCTTTTTTCGTGGTGTTATGAATTGCGAACTACGGCGTTCGCCTTTGAAAACAATTTTGCCAACGTCAAAAATTGAATATGTAATGCCTTCATATTCAATCGAAAATATTTGTCGATGGAATATTGTTCACTGTTGAAAAAATTAAATAAATGAAATAAAATATGATTTACAGTGTTGATTTATTTTTCGTAGATGAGGAAGAAAACGGGAGATGTTTAGACCGATAATAATCATTATATTATTATTATTATATTATAAAAATAGACTAGAACAGGTTCAAAAAAGATTCATTAGGTTTGCGCTCAGGGGACTAGGTTGGGATAATCCTTATGATCTCCCACCTTATAACAACAGACTAAGAGTTATTGATATACCCAGTCTCGAGAACAGACGTTCCTATTTATGTTTTGTTTTCATTGTAAAAGTAATCAACGGCAACAAAGACTGTTAGCACCTTCTGTCTCGTATCAACTTTAATATTCCTCAAACTATCGTACCAATTATAAAAATTTTTCTCCATTAAATAAAATGTTTAAACTATTTAATTTGTACAACCTTAGATATAACAATTTGTTTGATAAAACAATAATTAATTCATTACAATTTAAATCAACATTTTTCCATGAAATTGTTTAAAATCTTAATATAAACCTTTGTTAGAAATTTTGTAAATTTTGTAATACATTTCTGGAATATTTTTTGTTTACATAGTTTATGTCACTAATTTTCTTCGCGTTGAGGAGGTCCTAAGGAGTTGAGGTCAATTTATTTATTATCGTTCTTTTTATATGTTAAACAATTTCAAATCTCAAAAACAAAACCTGCGATTCTACGAGTATTCAAAAGAATGACAATTCGGTTATTCTGACAGATAGAGGTGAACTTTCGCTAATTGTAATAGAGCGGCATTTCAATTCAACAATTTTTTGACATTTAAGGCGAACGCATATTATGCGATTCCCCAACGTTCATGCCAAATATTGACATTCGCCTCACAAATCATATAAGGGCTTTAAATATACTCAGTTATTAACAAATTTCTGTATTTCAGGTGCAGATTTTGACATTTGACGTGAATGTTACCAAAAAGATCCAGGAATGTCTTTAAAAGTAAGTCCTCTGTGAGATAGTTAAAAAGGGCTTTTAGTTTATATTTTTTATTTCACACAACTAATTAGCTTATTACTGGCCTTGCATTAAAATTTATAATTTAAACATCAGTTAATTGGAAAAAAAGTTAATATTAATTTATTTGAAGAATATACAGTATGGTCAAACAAATTATCTTAACTATTATTGAAAATATTAAATAGTTTAAACAATTTATTCAAAGGAGAAAATCGTAAATAATTCGTTAAATAGTTTGAACCTTGAAATAAGTATACGTAGTCCTGCCATAAGTTCTGTCCCTAACAAAAACACGTTTTATTTAAAAAATAAAAAAGCAATCAAAATTCTTTTTACGTCATTTATTAAGTATTAAATTTACAATATAAATATATAAGAAACAATTCAAGATGCCCCCCTTAGCCTTTAAACACTTTCTTAAACGATCCGGCCACTCGTCTACGCCGCACGCACGACTTCCAGTGGAAACGAAGCTACTGTCTTCAACAAATCAGCTTTGAGAGACTCAATATTTCGGTGAGGCTTACAGCAAGCCTTCTCCTCCAAAAGCCTCGCCGAAATATTGAGTCTCTCAAAGCTGATTTGTTGAAGACAGTAGCTTCGATTCCACTGGAAGTCGAGCGTGCGGCGTAGACGGGTGGCCGGATCGTTTAAGAAAGTGTTTGAAGGCTAAGGGGGGCCATTTTGAATAATTTCTTATGTATTTATATTGTAAATTTAATACTTAATAAATGACATAAAAAGAATTTTGATTGCTTTTTTATTTTTTAAATAAAACGTGTTTTTGTTAGGGAAAGAACTTATGTCAGGACTACGTCCAATCAGCCAAATTCCTCAAACTTCTTTGAAAAATGTTAAAGTTATTGCGAGATAGAAGGTGCAAAGAGTCTATATTACCGTTTAAAAGTTTTACAATGAAGACAAAAGATAAATATGATCGCCTGCTCTCAAGGCTAGGCATATCGATAAACTTAAGTCTACTGTTATAAGGAGGGAATAAATAGCGATTTTCCCAACCTAAACCTCTGAGCGTAAGCCTCAAAAACCTTTTTTGCACTTGTTCTAATCTGGCTTTATGACAGTCATAATGGGGTGACCTGACTTGACAAGCATATTCCAGAATGGGTCGAACAATTATACAAAATCCAATTGAATTGGCCCTACTAGCTATGGCGTCAATTCAAGTTTACGAACTATAATAACTTATATTTAATGTACTGTATTATTTTATACTCTATTAAAGAGCTTTCTATAATATCGAATAGTTTATGTAAATATTGTTTTAGGAGTTTATTGAAAAATTATTATTATCAAATTACTACATACATATATAGCAACAGAGATTGTCATATTAAAATAAAATAATATTTCTTTAAAATTTTCTTTGGAATATTCTTGACCTTTATACCTCAGAAGTGGGATCTGGATCAATAGAAATTTTTTAACATTCACAAGGCTTATATTCAGCTCCAAGCCTTGATTGAAGCTTTAACCTCAGCGAATGTGCTGTTTGAGAAAACGGAAACTGTGGCTGAATTAAGGCCATTATACGATGAGTTAGTGTCCAGAAGAGGAAACTATTCTCCTGATGGCGATGATAGCCAAGAACCTGAAGATTTAGGAAGAATAACTGAAGTCATTGACGTTAATGGTCTCGATGAAGAGATGAACTGTATGAAGAAGGAGATAGAGTTGTTGCGAAAGCGAAAAGAATTGAAGGACGAGTTCGGTTTAGTAGAAACCAGTAAATTCGATTTCCTGGCTTTTGAATCCATTCTACAACCTTTTAATGGTGAAAACAATTACGACATTTGTAAGCGGTTTGAAGACATCGAGGACACTTTTGTAGTATTGGGATGCAATTATCATGACAAATTCGTGAGCGTACGACGTGTTCTAAGTGGTATAGCAAAACTTTTCTTACGTACAACTGCTCTTCATACATATGAAAACCTCAAAAAAGCTCTAATGGAAGAATTTGGTCGTCTGTACACAATTAACGAAGTATTCCAAAAGATGAAATCACGAAGCTTAAAGTCAAATGAATCTGTTAAAAGGTACGAGTATGTGATTGAAATGCAAGAAATTGCCTCGCACGCCAATATTCCTGAGGCAGACTTAATAGAGTGTATCATTGATGGGCTAAATGACCGAAACCAGTAATATTGCTATATTAATGAGCGCAACTTCCCTAAAACAATTAAAGTTACTTAGACCGATATGAGAAGAGACGTTTGCGACCTAGTACCCCAATGAAAACTGTGTTCTCAGATGTCATACCTACTGTTACCGCTGGAACAAATAATACACCAAGGACATTTATATCACTTACACGTGGCAGACGTTAACATTCCACTATTCCAGTGTACACCTAGGCAAATGAAGGACAGATGTCCACTTAACAAAAAGTTGATGATATTCTGAACTTATACATTTCTTTATGTTTCGAATCGTTTTTCATTTAAGTGAAAAATGTCGAAGTGAAATCGATAAGTTACCATAGTTTAACACAGTTTTTTCAATCAGCAATCTGGATTACAACGAAATTTCAATGTCATTTTTCACAACAATAATTTGAAATCTCAACATTTTTCAGCTGAAATTTCAGATTTCGGTTTTGAGGGAACTTAGTATATACATATAATATACATATACGTATATGATGTTATAAATAAGCTCTCGAATTTAGAGCTGGGTATTCCTAGTATTATTTAAACCACACTACACATTTCCAAAAATGTAACAAATTCTGTCGAGCCTTAAAATTAGAGGAATATCTAAAGAAATCTAAAAAACCATATTTTCAAAATTCCTTTTTAGTTCTATAAAATCAAAACAAGACAGATTTATTTGAACTTTTAGTACAGGTAGAAGTTTAATCAAAATCGTTAAATTCGTTTTCGAGACAATTAAAAAAAATCGATTATATTGAAGTTTCTTTCTGGATGAGTTAATCAATAATTCTTATTACATAAAATTACATTTCAATTTCGTCCACCCGGTTAGGCTACAGCTCGGTAAAATATAGACCTACGGGCGGCCGTAACAGGGTATAAAGCATGACGAAAACTAATTTTTTGGACCTACCTATTACCCTTAAGCTAAGTTTGATGAAAATATGATTTTTTAACGCAATTTCAGTACAAAACATAAACATCGATACAAAACATCGATTAAAACTCAAACAGATATTATCAACTCCAACTTGTAAACTTACTTTTTTTTTAAAATGAATACAAAATAAATGTTTAGAAAAACAAAGTAACTCAACTGTTAAACCACATAGGTATATTTACATTTCATTTAAAAATAAATTCAAACTTACACAAATCGCCTCCTTTCTGTATCCATTTAATCTCAACCACACCAGAAGATGCCACTTAAAACAGGCTTAGCTTTTGAAGAATGAAAATCTTCTTATCTAAGCCACCCCCTCACACTTAACCACAGCCCCCCGCTGCTGTATGCTCCAACTATCTCAAAAAATCTCTTTTCGTTTTGCAAAATGCACTCCAAAACAAAGAGTGAAAAAAAAAGTTTAAAAATCTCGTCAAGACCACGGCTTACACTTCAAACGCTTTAGAAGGTAAACAGCTTTAAGAAAAAAAAAAAAAAAATAACACTGAAATAAACACCAAGCACCGAGAGAACGCGTATATTATACCTTCTACAGAAGGTACAAGCGCATTTAATGCTGTAATCACACCTGAGCGCACTAATTCACTTGTTCATTCGGATACCGTTTTAAACCGTATACAGTAGTTGCACACTCTTGTACGAGCTGTGCCAGCGGGTATCTATTCTGCAATCCGATACGATACGTTACGACGAAGCCGTTCTAGTTGAAAAAACTCCTTTTTGCAATGATTATTCAGTCGAATATGCACAAAGTACTCTATAAACATTCGCGCGCGGTGTATACAGTTTAAGGGGACACAACGACCAGCAATATTGTATGCGAGGGGATGTCGACTAAAAGGTCTTCACTTTAAGGTATCGTCAAGCCACTACTGCTGTTGCTGGATGGGGTGGGGGAGCTTTTTGTTTTTGCTGTGCGTCTTACTTTCGAAATAATTTTCACTTTTATTTACTTTTCAAACAAATTTATGGTCCTGCGATAGTGAAGTCGTAGTGTAACTTGATATGACCTCCGCGTATAACGTACACTATGAACTATGTAGCCCCGATTACAATTACACAATAAGGAAACCTCCACAAGTCGCTAAAATTTTTGTTAATTTGTACGAAAAACGAAAACAAGTGGTGGAGGCGGTGACGGCGGCGGCAGAGACGGTCCCTAGCGGTGAAATGAAACGACAGGACTTTATTTTACTGCACATGCGATGTGTTTACCACGGGATAATATTCCATGCTTTTTTGGCATCAAAAAACAACAAGCCAAAGGACTATGCCGGCATTATCCTGTCCAAAAAGTACACTCAAATAAAAATATGCACACACAGGATGATAAATATTCAAATTGGAACCGACCGATGATGATGACGATTGACGAAGTGAGAAAGCATCAAGGGATGTAATGCTGTAATCTCCCCCGCACCGCGGTTGAATAATTCAAAAATTTCGAATTTTATTTCGAAATCTCCTTTGGCCAAGGACATTCACATCGAAATCCTGTTTTAATCAGAATGCTAGGTATACGCGGACTTTAATTAATTTATGCCTCCCCCAATACGATAATATAGTCGAGTCGAGTCGGTCGGTGTATCTGACTTCTTCCGTAAATCACTCGAACGTTGTACAACGGTATTATGTACTTGTAAGCGCTTCCAAACTGACATCGCCGAATGCTAGCAAAGAACTAAAGGCAAAAGGCGCTTTACTGTGATACAAGCGACAGACAGACGACAACTCAGGGTTGCTTGGTTGGTGGTGAAAGTGTAATTTTTGGAAGGGAAACATCATTTTCATTTCATAGCTTCTTTGGAGTTTTTGCCTGATGTTGATGTCGATGTGCTACTCTGCTTCTGCTGTGCTTGCTGCTTCATTTGGGTGGTGGTGGGATGTTCGTGTTCATATGTTGTTCTTGTTATATTGCGCTAGGGGGTGGATGTTCATGTTGGTAATGCTCTGTGTTGCTGTGCTGCTAGTGAAAGCTATAAATTTTAAGGGTTGTTGTTTGGTTCGGCTGGCTCTGAATCTGACTCTGATGTTTGTGTTGTTTTCGCTTGTTGTGTGTACGATGATAGCCATAGTTGGAAGTGTAAACCTCCTTATGATGCCAAGGCAAGGGGGGTTATAGTCGTATCGTCTATGATGATAATTGCAATGTGACGCAAGGAGGGTGGAAATTTTGCGCGCATGCCTTTCTGGTTGGCTGCATAAGATATGTGTGTTGCTGAACTGATATGGATATTAACAGTGGAGTTAAAATGTTTTTCAATTGACAACACATTTAATAGTTTTCTATACCTATTTTGTGTATTTCGATTTTTTTTCTATTGTGTTCTTTTGGTGGTGGTGAATCGAACTCGGAAATCGGGAAAGGTGAACAATTGGGGTGCAAATTGGGACTTTTGACCAGTAATTAACTCAATTCCGGAGACATAAAATACAGAATTTATGGCTGACTTTCAAAGGCAACGAGGTACCTATTATAGACACGCGACTTTTGGGAGTGTGGCTCAATCTTTTATGTGAATTTGAACGCACATTACTCTGGAAAGTGTAAATTATGTTGATCGTGCTAGGACAAGTAGGTATGGAATGCACATGGTATTATATTAAAACGAAAAATTGTGAAAGAAACAATGCAATATTATTTGTGTACCTTAGAAGTATGTACATATATGTACCTACATCTTTTCGCTAAATTATATCAAGAATGGATAAGTCATTAACGAAGTAGGTTTATATGGGAATTAATAAAATATAACACAATTTTGTCAAAAAGTTTATTAATTCTGACATTAAAAATACGAAGTTAAATCAAAATCTTTTAAGACTCTTGCCGAGAAAATTTCAAGTAGGTAACTAAATTGGTTCAGTCGACATCTACCTATCTCGATATAGAGTGGTCGTAGAGAGGTACAAACTAGAGTTGTGTCAATCGCGATTGATCCGGTCTTTGTGACCCGTTCACCAAAAGATTGCAATCACAATAGATAAAATCAATCAATCCGAATGTCAGTCTCTCTGACACAGCTGAACATAAAGTAAACGAACGAACAAAAATTATGTTTCGTTAATTCAACCTGCTTTCAGTCCTTTCACAATACCAAATAGGAATGCAAATGAAACGGAATGTACCTACATAATATGTATATATTCTTCATTCTATATACAATAATTGAAGATAGCGTAAACAAATTCGAAAAGAAGTAGAGAAAGCCTAATTTTCGTTCATTTTCACATTGTTTCGGTCTCGTTAACAAACAATTAAGAAAATATTTTAGTTGAATTACCGATTGAAAACATTTCTAATCGGTCTTACTCTCGTACGGCACGAAACGCTTGTATAAAAAATGATTTTAATGGAATGAACGATTAATTGAAAAGATCGAATCCTTTTTTGATTGAATCATTATTCTTTCAAAATCATTTATTGGCTCAACTCTAGTACAAACAAAGGGATAAATGGTCGTAAAGATGCACAGACTACCAAGGAAGGTACGAACAACCCCACTCTTTGTCTTTGGACTGCTTCATCGTCCACTGTTAAGTTTTACCGATGCGAATACGCTTGTATATAAAATTGATTTTATATACCTACAAGGCCAATATGTAGTAATTTTTTAACCTTTTGTTGCAATCATTTTGCTTGACTGTCAACAAATTTAAGGAATTAAATAAAGAAATTGTTAAATTTGATATTTAAAGAAAATGCCAAAAATTTCACGAGGTTTTTGGTTGAACATTTTTATTGCAATATTTTGTAGTGAATGGTATAATAGTAATCAGGTATTGTGTTAACAGGTTAACGTTTCTAAAACCACAAGAGGCCATGCAGGGCGTGGCCGCCACCAGATTGATCGTTCTGCCGAGAATATCGAGGCTGCTGTCGATGTCGCTGAGAACGAAGAAACATCAACCAGACGACGACGACGGGCCACACAGAAAGACATCACCAGACAGGCCCTACAGCAAATTTTACGCATGTTTTTGTACAAAAAGCAAACAGTGCAACAGTTAATGCATGCTCACCGTGCATCGCGTGTGAATTACCTTAAAGCCATCCTCAATCTCAACAACGAAGAGGACGATTTTCTGTCGAAAACCATCATGGGCAACGATTTAACCATCCCAGACTTCTTTCTTTTGGTGCTACTTGAAGTCGCGGGCTTATGCCAACAAGCCTCAGAAAATCTTAGTCCTTAAAGCGCGGAACAGATTGAACCAGCAACAGCACTGTCAAGAGCAACAGCGGCCGCCATTAATTTAGAGCCAATGGCGCAAAATTTTAAACAGTTCTCGTTTAAGGAATTAAACCGGCTCTACTTAACGCAGTCGTTTAGCTTGGAGACTTGGTCTAACTTTTGCATAATTTTAAACACGTTAGACAACTCTTCTAACTGATGTGGGTTTTACAACAGAACCTAAGCGAATTTGCGTTGAACAACCCTTAATTTGACAGATACATAACTCACACAACTACAAAAACACAAAAAAAAAAGTAAAAAGAACAGACAACTTTAAACCAAATAATTTTTCGCCGAAAAAAGTACATTTTATATACTACCTCGGTATAGATTTTGATTGTTTATAAGTTATTTACATTATTTTAGATGGAAATAAAGTATAAATCGCAAATTAACAGCATAAAAACTCAATTTGTTGTTGCAAGGTGCGGATTCATTTAGCTATACTCTTCTCGGCCGGCGGCGGCGGCGCGCGTGCATACATAAGATATGTATATGTACCTATGTACATACATTTGTATTTACAGATTTGTTCATCGTAGAGCTCTTTCGTACGATTGTTTCGAATTTATAATATTCAGTTATTCAGTCTATTACAAAAAAACATCTTTAAAAAATCGAATAAAACATCAGTAAACATTTTTTCTTCGATTTGCTTTTATATGAAATGACCACTGTCAATATGGATAAAGTATACTTTTTAAAGATAAACTAGCTATTTGCTGCTGTTAAAGTAAGACGAGCTCTTTAACGTTAAAGTATAGTTTATGTCCTTTAAAATTAACAAAAAGTCGGTTCTCGTTTTATACTCAATATTTAGAGTCGACTCCCATGCTAAAACTGATTTAGAGTAGGTTTTAAATGTTTAAAATTTTGCGCCAATGTATTTCAATTGTTCAACACACATAAGAACAGCAACAGCAACGCCAACAGCGTCGTTAGGCCAAAGTCCTAAATTTGTTGTTGCTGGTGCAGTGTTGTCAACTTTCCCACTGCAATATTCAGTGGCACCACAATGAAAAACTTTTTTTCGATATGAAATGTCAAGCAGATGAAATGAGGTTGCTGGTGGCAATGGCGCAAAATCTTAAACAGTTCTCGTTTAAGGAATAAAACCGGCTCTACTTAACGCAATCGTTTAGCTTGGAGACTTGGTCTAACTTTTGCATAATTTTAAACACGTTAGACAACTCTTCTAACTGATGTGGGTTTTAAAACAGCTCCTAAGCGAATTTGCGTTGAACAACCCTTAATTTGACAAATACATAACTCACACAACTACAAAAACACAAAAAAAAAAGTAAAAAGAACAGACAACTTTAAACCAAATAATTTTTCGCCGAAAAAAGTACATTTTATATACTACCTCGGTACAGATTTTGATTGTTTATAAGTTATTTACATTATTTTAGATGGAAATAATGTATAAATCGCAAATTCACAGCATAAAAACTCAATTTGTTGTTGCAAGGTGCAGATTCATTTAGCTATACTCGTCTCGGCCGGCAGCAGCGGCGCGCGTGCATACATATGATACTCGTATGTATGTACCTACATACATTTGTATTTACAGATTTGTTCATCGTAGAGCACTTTCGTACGATTGTTTCGAATTTATTATCAGTTTTTCAGTCTATTTACAAAAAAACATCTTTAAAAAATCGAATAAAACATCAGTAAACATTTTTTCTTCGATTTGCTTTTGTATGAAATGACCACTGTCAATATGGATAAAGTATACTTTTAAAAGATAAACTAGCTATTTGCTGCTGTTAAAGTAAGACGAGCTCTTTAACGTTAAAGTATAGTTTATGTCCTTTAAAATTAACAAAAAGTCGGTTCTCGTTTTATACTCAATATTTAGAGTCGACTCCCATTCTAAAATTGATTTAGAGTAGGTTTTAAATGTTTAAAATTTTGCGCCAATGTATTTCAATTGTTCAACACACATAAGAACAGCAACAGCAGAGCCAACAGCGTCGTTAGGCCAAAGTCCTAAATTTGCTGTTGCTGGTGCAGTGTTGTCAACTTTCCCACTGCAATATTCAGTGGCACCACAATGAAAACCTTTTTTTCCATATGAAATGTCAAGCAGATGAAATGACGTTGCTGGTGGCAATGTGTTTGAGAAATGTTTGCTGGTCAGCGTGCTGTTTGCTGTTGACGATGCTGGTGCTGTTGCTGGTTTAATCTGTTACTCGCATAAGGAGAATATTCGACAAGATTGCGAATATTTATCACCGGAATTCTTGCGGAAAGTCATGAAAAATACGATAAAATGGCCACAAATGTTTATATAGACTGGCGGTAGCCACTTGACTGATATCATCTTTTCCATTTAACAGAAAAAATTTGTAAAGGTCCAAATAAAGATTTTCATAACTCAAAATATTTTTTTTTTCATAAAAAAGTAAATTAAGAACAAAAATGGATGCTTAATTTTGCGCCACCTTGTATAGTTGGAAAGTAGTGGGGATGAAGATCATCCACAGGTGGGCAACCTTATGAGACATCCATTGCAACACGTTTCTAGTTTTGAGTGCAGAAAGGAAGAATGCTCCATTATATGGGGCCTCAACTATAGTCATGAATCCAAAGCAAGCTTTAAAGCATGGTTTATTTATCCAAATTTCCTTGTTGCAGTTTAAGTTTTGGGTGCGAAAAAAGTTTTTGATCGAGTTTTATGTTTTTCTTCTAATTTTAAAAAATGTCGGATTAGAAATTTTACCCAAGAAGAAGTGAATAAACTCATAAATAAAAATTCCTTATTCAAAAGGCTGATTGCTTTATTAGCCATTGGTATTCTTTGTTTTACGAAGAAAGTATGTGATAAAATGTCCACCAAAGACAATCTGACAATTTTTTTCCTATCTGCTTTCGCTATTGCATTTGACATAAATTTCTGTAGTGAAACCGATATTATGATAATTGTCTTAATTATCAATTGATAATCATAATGGACTTGATTGATATCAATTAATATTTGACAATCGTAATAGGGGTTTTCTTCTGTCTCAACATTGCCTTATGGTTTCGGTGGCCTAGCCTGGCTATTTTGGCCGACAGTAAATTAACAAAAGCAACTTTTTCATTCCTTATTTTCGTAATACCTAACACAGTGCATCTTAGGATTTGTCCCAATTCACTACAAACTCAAAGGAAAAAATCATGCTCATAAAAGCTTAT
Source organism: Philhelius festivus (assembly GCA_963931855.1). NCBI lineage: Eukaryota > Metazoa > Arthropoda > Insecta > Diptera > Syrphidae > Philhelius > Philhelius festivus. Next base: position 94,830,683 of record OZ007557.1, read on the forward strand.
GGATTTGAAATGTTAAAAAACGTTCGATTTATTTTCCTCGCAACTGTTCGTCTCTCAAGCCATAACTACATTATATATTTATAATGCGAAATTGTGGGATACGTTTAAATTGCACTACGAGGAATTCCCCTTTTAGCATGAATGAAATGGAAATATTGAATTTGAATTGGATTATAGATTTCGTTTTGGAAATTTTCCAGCTTAAACATTCCTTTAACGATGGAAGCGATAGGAATCGAGCTATTACATTTCATAGGTCATTTCTAGTGAATAATTTTTATTTTCAATTTTGGAGAAAGTGTATAACTCATTAGCAATGTAAAGAAAGTGGTCTTTGTTTCTTATCTTTTTTACACGACAGCATAAAGGAGTCTTTCATACACCAGTAAAGCAGTAAGGACAATATTATTTGTACATTTTTTCGTTTTGACTTGGTGGACAAGTTGAAGGCAAGTTACAATAAAATATTATCACAGTGGAAAAAAGTAGTAATTTTAAATGAGACGCAACTCGAATAGTTCCGACACTTTAATTGCGTTTTTAATGAACATAACCGTACAGTATACGGAAGACATATTTTTGAATTTTCCTTACTACGTCTACCGCCTGCAAACGCTTCAACCCTCGCTCGGCAGTCGAGGGTGGTAGTTAAATGTGTTTAACATTTTGAGCGATTTCTGAATGAAACTTACTTGCTAAGAAAAGTAATTTTGAAATAAACATGAAACAAACAAAAAAAGAAAAACTTTTTTCAATTTTTAAACCGAATTATGTGTTATAGCTCATAGTTTTTTCTTGCTATTCAACTAGAACAACTTTGGGCACTTTTGCTTAGTTTGGTGTAGATTTATGGTGCTATACCTATTTTCAGTGATGGAAGAAAGGAAAGTGTACGTAGGTACTTCTAAATAAGAACACCCAACATCTATCTAAACTTACCTCTTACATGCGGTTTTGTAAAGGAGGTCGTTAGAAGTGTTACCATGAAAAATGAGAAGCATCCTTGAAAGCAAAGCACAACCACAACACTAACCAACAGTAGTTAAGAAAAAAGGATGACACACACCTGTGCCAGCAGATGATAAATTAAGCCGAAGGACAGCGTGTTAATTTTTCATGCAATATGCTATAACATTATATATTTCTTTGTCTTTAAAAGGTTTAAGGTGATTAAAATTATCAAATGTGTGTATTTTTATTTTTCATATAAATTTATAAAAAGGTCAAAATGGTCGACGAACTTTATTCAGGGACAATGTTTGCAATTAAACAAGCTCAGTAAATTATTATCCTGGAGTGTATATTATTTTTGGAAAAACTCTTTGAGCATTAAGGCTTCCGCTGTTTTTGTTATTGTTGCATGGACTTAAAAGGATTTTACAGGTAAATGATATCTACTCTGGCTCTCACTCTCAGGATCAGAACATTAGTAAACATAAACATATGCACTTCTATAGCTCGTGGACATTTTGAAGTAGGATGTTGGGATAAAATTTGTTGGGTTTGTGTGTCGTAAGGATTTTTGTTAAGCACCAGATTATGAGCATAAGTACTTAGGTTTCCTGAGTGCCTGGAATATTTGCACACCATGCAGATAAATATTATACTCAGATATATAATTCAATTGTCGCAGATGAGATTGTTTTAAAGACAAATTGTTTACAGAAGTTTTTATTGGTATATAAACTTATAAGTAATTTATTAAAGATTAAGTTTTTAAATGTGATTTTTTTCACTATACGAGTCTCTCTCATGCTTCGAAATGTTTGATACGAAAATATATCCATAAAAAGAATATGTTTTTGTATACTACCTAACCTATACCCTGAAAATTTTAATGATGCTTAAAAATATTCTCTTAAAATTTGAGAATGATATGATAAGCGGCGAATATAGGGCGTATATAGGGCTATGCATTAATTATTTAGCCCCGATGACGTGTTTTACATCCAATACTAACCGGGCTTTTAAATAACACGTCTTATGATATATTGAATGAATGCTTAAGTGGTTGCTTAACAAATTTTAATAAAAAACGGACAACTAATCAGAAACAATTTAGAGAAATGGTGGAAATGATGGACATAGCAAGAAATCTAATAAAAAAGAAGGAAAGTACACGGTTGGTATTGAACGGTCCCCCATCCTAGTACCAGGGTTGCAAAAGCTTAAGTCACTTGTTAGCTTAAGCTTGGCTTTAATTCACAAGATAGTGAGTGATTTATGAATTAAAAAAAATATAATTCAGCAGCTAGGAACTGACTTATGAATTAAAAAAAATTTAATTCACAAGTCAGTTGGTGACTTGTGAATTAAAAAAATTTAAATCATAAGCTTCTTAGTGACTTATAAATTAAAAAAAAAATAATTCAGAACCTACTAAGTGACTTATGAATTAAAAAAATTTAAGTCATGGGCAAGTAAGTGACTTATGAATTAAAAAAATTTAAGTCATAAGTTAATGGATAAATGCTGATTAGAAAAATTATGAAATGGATAATTTATAAGCTAGTGTGATAATTTTATGATTTAAAAACTAGATTTGAAAGCTAAAAAGATATTCAAAATTAAAAATTAAAATTAAATGTTATACTTACTGAGTAGGTACCAAAAGTTTCGAAGTGCTTAATTAAGAAAACGCAATGTTTTTTTTTCAATTTTATTGAAAACACACATTGAATTAGTTTCAGGTACTTGAAACAATTTTACAAAAAAATATCAAATAATCAACTTATTTAAAATATGAAAACCAAAAAATTTAAAGGCATATGCATACAAATATGCACTCACGAAATTTATAAATGATAACCCATAATTTGCTCAACACAAAGATTTTATCAATATTGCTTTTTATTTAATTGGATTATAAGGACTGCATAAACGGCAACTCCCAAAAAATTCTCCAAAAGCTTTCGTTAATAATTAAATAATTATGTAGTCAAAACAAGCTTAAAAATTTCCAATCTACCAACTAACTTATGAATTAAATTTTTTTTAATTCACAAGTCACCAACTGACTTGGGAATTATTTTTTTTTTTAATTCATAAGTCACTTACTCCCTGATGACTTGATTTTTTTTAATTCATAAGTCACTTAGTAGGTGGTGAATTAAATTTTTTTTAATTCATAAGTCACTTTGGGGGTTGTGAATTAATTTTTTTTTTAATTCATAAGTCACCAAATATCTTATGAATTAAATTTTTTTAATTCACAAGTCATCTATAGACTTATGACTTAAGGATTTTTTAATTCAAAAATTCGCAACCCTGCCTAGTACTAACATAACGACGCACAATGATGCTTGATTTCGCTGATTGATGGGAAGCGATCTATTATCAAAGCCTAGGCCGTTGACTAAATGTCTGTAACTGACAGTGACGCAATAGATAAGTTCATAAAGGTAATCTTAGGAATCGACAATGTGGTTCATCTGGCGAATTTCTTAATTCAGTTTTACAGCGGATGCGAACGTCAACGGATCAAGTTAACTCACCGGGAGTAATATTCTGCGAATTCTGTAATCGCCATGAATGTTTGTAAAATCATTTTCCACTTCTTCTATTTGAATAACATTCGGCGTAATTATTTCAAATTGGGGCATTTTCTACCTTAATATTTGAAATAACTCGCAAGTTTACAAATGATATTATAGACAAATTTTTATCTGCCTCTGCTATTTTATTTTTTATTTAGAAAAATATCTATCAATTACATTCCCCTTACTTTACTTCAATACTTTTGAGTGAGTATCCTTGATCCGCAAACAGGTTTAGTTAAATTTAGAATAGCTTTTTCATTTATTTTCTCCATTTTCTCCAAAACATTATTTTTGGTTTATTTAAAAAAAAATATTCTAAAATTGACTGGGAAAAAATCATTCCTATGAAATATGAAGTATCACTCCATCTACATCATTCTACATAATCTTCAAAAAACTTTGAAATTTTATTTGAATGTGCACTTCTTCTCGACTTGATTATGAAAGTTTATTCACACGCACATTGCAAATGTACGAGTATGTCTACTAAATAACATCTCTCCCTCTGATGCATTTTATGGAAGAGGAAACCTTATTTCCTAGCAAATACTCGCATATGATTTAATTTAAGTCGATTCAAAAATTATTCGAATTTTGAAATTTAAGTAATCATTACAATAATGGGTGTTTTTTTCGTAGATTGATATGGATACATTTCAATATGGACAATTCTGTCAAACCATGTTGAAGCAAGGTGCTTAACGGTAAGCCAGTTTTCTTAACGTGATGTTCACATTTCTAAAGGTACTTAATATTTGGTTTATTGACGATGTAATTGATAAGAAACATAAATCGTGGAAAATATTGACAGCCCTGTGCGGTATTCGCCAAGTTAAAGTTATCCACTCGCTATCAAATGTCCCAGGCTGTTGTTCATTTATTAATAAGAATTGCAAGTTCACAGATGAATAAGTGTTAATTCGCAGTTTTTTGAGATTTGTTAGCTTAGTAGGGGTGAATGATAATGCGTGTAAACTCTTAAAATTAAATTTAAATTGAATTTCCTTGTTCCTGATTTCGATTTCTATTATAGAATAGCTTTGGATCTTGATTTGACTTCGAAATTCGTATGTGCATGCCATACATGCATCCTTTAACACCAAAAATGAAGCTTAGAATTTTTTTCCATTTCAAGTTGAATCCATCTTGGGCGAAATGTATTCTCTAAGACGTTACGAATTTGCTTCAAAATGTTCAACACCGTAGGTTCGTTCGTTTAACTTTACCCATCAGGCTTGACCCAGGTTTTCTTGACAACCCTGGGAATTGCCAAAAACATTGGGGTTTTCAGGTTTCAAAAAACACCCAAGGTCTGTCAAGGTCAACTGTTTCAGTTGTTCAATTGTTTGTAGATATGAAAGCTCATGTGACTTTTGACAGTTTGTACGTTACCTGAACTCGCCACAACAAAATACCTTAGATCTACTTCAGGACCAGTTCAGGGTGACTTCAGGGCTTAATGAACAAAACTACTATTTCGACCAAGATCGATTTCAAAATCTTTTCCAACTGAGAAATGACAGATGACAGCTGTTTTCAAGTGATTTTGAAAGATTTCGAAATTATGAAAGCGAGTTAAATGTTAAAAATTGAAAACATATTCACTCGATCTGGAAATTCGTTTTCATTTCGATTTCATTCGATTTTTGGAATCTGGCTGTTTTCTTCAATATTTAATTTCAGAATCGAAACCAGAATTACTTAAACACACGCACACAAAGTTATGAAACTTCACCGTAGACAAACACAATTTCAAGTTTAAATTTGAGATAGCTTTGCAAAACACTTGCAAACCATTTTTTAGTTCTTCTCATCTGGCTGTAATCTATAAGGCCTATATTCGTCCAAAGATCAAGTACAATTCCCATATTTATACAGGTGCTCCAATAACCAACAACTTACTTGAGTTTCTTGGATTTAATAAAAAAAACAGCCTAAAACAGATAGGCGATAGAAGTATTATTTGAATCTCTCGCGCACCGCCCACCCTCTGCAATCTTTCCTGTTCTTCATTATTTTACCGATATTTATATAAACAGTATTCTAGTGAAAAAGCCAGTTGCATTCCTCCCCTTAAACTTAAACAAAATTCGAGCTTCAGGGATTGCCTATATCAGTTAGCCCTTGAGCCAAGCTTCTGACGTAATGTTTAATTCAAAGATCATTAGCCACACTACATGAATGTGGATTGCTTCACCCGACTCAATTTTTACCCCCCTCCCCCCCCCATTATCTCTTTTCAATCCTTCCTAACTTCTCTAAAACGCTCGCACTTTTTAAAAGTAGTCATAATCCCTTTAGTACGCGCAAAATATTAAAAAAAAAAATTACAAATCTATTTAAAATTATCACGAACAACATGTCTGATATATGTATAAATGTGAAATTTAGAAAATAACTAGTTATAGGAAAACTTCAGAATCGAATTGGGTCTGTTTGCTTGTATTATTATTTATTGGCATCCCGGATTGGAGAGTTCTTCCAAATTTTTAATATAAAAGGCTATAAAACTATATTTCTACTTTACATACCAGTTAATAAACACAATTTCTGTTGTTCTTAAATTGAAACGGCATGATGTGCGTCAAAATTCACCTACCGGATCATATGCCCGAACTAGTAATAAACCATTTTTTAGAATGAATAGCTACATAAGTATAACTCCTTAAATAAAAGAAAAAACACCCTTTAGCATCGCATAGTATTCATGCAGAGAAAAGAGAACACGGATTATAGAGGGTAAAGTTTTTTAATTAATGTATTCTTACATACAGTCGCTTAGGTTTCTCGAAATGAGATGCAAGTATTTTATGAGGAAATGATTTCTTGATAGCATGAACTTTTAAACTTTTCCTTTAAGTTAAATATACATGCGTGTATTTGTATTATACTTATATATTAATAAACAACGTTTCTATATTATTTCGATGAGTTTTGGTATTTCTCTGTTTAATGGTAAATTTCTTATAATGTATGTATGTATGTCCTATTTCTTGCCACTAAATAAATTTTAATGAAGTAGTCTTGATAAGTTCTCCAACTTCATCCCTCAATATTTCTGATCTTATAAAGAGCTTTCAAATATTAAAATAATAATAATACTTTCTTCCCTAAAACCTATAGAAAGATTAAATAAAATTTAAATTTAAGGCATTTTCAAGATGATTAAATTCTTTTATATTTATTAAATATACTTTTTAAATATTAATAAGAATTTTTAAGAGAGGTGAAGATGTGTGTATTGACATTCGAAACTTGATCAAATTTAATTTATCTTAGATGGCGCTACAGTCAGGGGTGGACCAGGGCCTCAACTAACAAGCTTCTCCAGCTATAGCTCGGTCGGGGTATAGCCGCGTAAAATTCATAGTTATATCTTTTCTACTCACAGTCTATGCATACAGGACCAAAGATCACACGGAGAATTTTCCTCTCGAAACATTCTAAAGCGTTCTCATCCACTTCGGACAAGGTCCATGTCTGCACCATAAACAAGGACCGCGATTATGAGAGTTTTATAGAGGAACACTTTAGTTGCTTGAGAGAGGACTTTGCTACTCAAATTGCTTTCTTAGTCCAAAGAAGCAGAGATTGGCAAGAGTTATTCTTCGTTTGATCTCATCTCTGGTGTTATTGTCTGAATTGATAGCGGCGCCTAGGTATACAAAGTCCTTAACTACCTCAAAATTATAGCTGTCTATGGTGACGTTCTGTCCAAGACGTTGTGTATCCTTTCTTGATGACAGCATAATACTTGGTCTTTCCTCATTTAACGCTAAAGCCATCTTCTTCGCTTCCGTCCCGATTAGCAAATACATAGGTATTCCAAATAAATTAAATAAAACAAAGCAATAAACAATAATTTAGATGATATTTTCCAACTTCATAATGTATGTTTTCTTTATTTTAGAATTAAAGTTATTCGACCAAAATAAGGTCAGGAACAAAGGATAGTACCAAAGTGTATATAAGGATACTACTTGTTCTGAAATTTCAAAAATACATTCTCTGGCGTGGTTTTGCACTTCAGTCTTTCTCGGAAACTAAGAATTTGTTCGTGTGGAATATTTTCTGTGGTTTTGTTAATTTAAAATTAAATATTTGCATTTTTTTTATAAAGGGGAGTCTGTTGTAATTCTTCATTTGTTTTATTCATCTTTTAAGATGTTTGAGGGGTATACGTAATATCAAAAATCTTCCTTTCCACTTTTAATAATTTTGAGTTAAACAAAAAAAGACTGTTAAAAGCTGCTTAAATGATATAAGCGATTGGTTTGAAGGCTAAATTACAAGTTTGAAATGATGTTTATCTATTTCCTATGGTTTTAAACCTATAAGGCAATTATATGTTTGTAATTTTGTCTCCATGTTGTATTGTATTATTAAATCTATGTAAAAGAATTAGGTTTTGTTTTATAACACGTCTTTAGATAATTTATTTTTCAAATTTTCCACATTAATTAAATTATATAATAAGAATATAATAAAATCTTAACTAACTTGATAAGCCCTAAGAAGATTAATGTTGAAAAATAAATTATTTGAAGTTGTTTTATAAAACAAAACATAATTCTTTTAATTAGATTTATTGCTATAAGGTAAACCTAAAAGATATAAAAAAATCAATTTAATTGGAAAAAGAAGAGTTTTGAAAATTACGATTGGAATAGTTGACTTTTGATTCGGCTTATTCAAGTTTGAAAAGAAAGGAAACTTTTTTATCTATTTAATTCATTTTTTTCTTTTAAAGTAAAATTTAAAATATAAAAAAAAAAACTTAACTCAAAACATAAAACTCAATAGTCTTCAAAAAAAGATCACAAAAAGGTATAATAATTATTTAAAAAAAAAAAACTTAAAAATAACGTCACAGCAATGTATTTAAATTATTTAAATAAAAAATTAAACACAAACCAAATAGAAAAACTTCAAAAGATTCCGAAATACTTAAGGAACATACAAATTATAAATACGAACAATTATTATACGAAGATTTATAATATCTTCTTGTTCTTCACAAACTAGTTTTGTATGGATTGTCATCCATAAGTCCTTTGTAGAATTAAAGTCTATTGCATTTTTCTCACTTAGTACCGAAGTGTATTTCCAGCAGCTTTGCGATATTCATCTGATCTTCTCATTTGTTGGCAGTTAAACTTATTACCTTCATTATTCAAGCGAGGAATCCGTGGAAATTCTTTTGGAGAATACTTATTCCTATAACTATAAAATAGTTATGGGTTTTGATATTGATTTGAGGGTAACACATGCAATCATTTCTTACTTTTTGTTAATTTCTTCAGCTTTTTTGGTTGAGAAAAAACGAACTTTATTTCTTTATTTATTCCTAATTCCTAATGTAACTTTGTTTACAAATTCAGATGACTCTATGATCTATTAATACAATATATTTTATTATCAAATAAAATTAAACTTATTAAACATTATTTTATTTGCAAGCTTAACAAAGATGTTTTCTTCACAAGAATTATTGCAACACTAAATAGTTTAACCCAAAAATATACTCTCAAAATAACAAAAAATTCACTCTTTTTTTAATATTATTGGATTGGAATACGAGAGGTTTTGGTACGAAATTTGGTTTTTAATGTACTCAATGGGGAATCAAACACCACTTAGAATTTAATGCTTCAAAAACTCAATCCCTGTCGTTAAAACGGAATCTACCTCCATATCGCTATTCATGAACTGCACTTGAATAGAGAAAACTAAAAAGCTTTCAATTTGCGGTATGTGTATCACAATATCAGCGTTGCCGCAAAAAAAAAAAATTTCGTGCCACACTCTTTGAAAAAACGTGCCATTTGTGACATTTTCGTGCCATATGAAAAAAAAAACTCAAGTTATTCTTTAAACATAAATTTTAATTAAATACTACTACAAACAAATAACAAACAAAAAATCACTTCTTCTATTCGTGTATAGGTATTTTCCAGAAACAGGAGTTTTTGGCAAGTTCATAATAAGTAATAAGTACTTATGTATTATGTAACTACCTATTTCACATCACATAATGGGTACCTATTATTATTATTTAAAAATATAAAGACGCAATAAAGCTTTGTTATAATAAGTTAAATATAACCGATGATTTGGCAGCATCACCTGGAGGAAGAGAGACGGATGTATAAGCCAAATTGTAGCTTCAATAATTTTGTATGTTAGGCATATTCTAGGCACTCATTGTAAAGCTTTTATAAGGATCGGACGTGTTTTAGCTGGAAACATAATAAAGTTATTATTAATCTTTATAGACGTAATAAAGTTGTTAATCATTATTTCGAATAAGGATTGGTTTTGTTTAAAGAATAAAGATTAGTTTTGCTTAAAGAATCAGAAGTGAGATTAGAACCCAGCTGAATTGACTTTAAATTCGAGTTTTATGGAAGTTCAGGTGAGTGCCTTCAAGGCATGGATTGCGAATTGTGCAAATTTTCGGGGCAAGGTATTTTATTAAAATTGTGAAATTGTTTTGTCAAAGTGTTATTTGTGTACGTGCATGCGATTTGTTAAAATAAGGAGATTTTGCCACAGGTATATTGTTGGGATTGGAGTTGATATTTTGTATTAAACATGAGTTGGGAGTCGCTCATTGTCGAACGGCACAGACCGTTATTTTCTTTGGCATAGCAACGCACAAGAAGTAGACAAGAGTTTTTATAAGCAGCGCATATAGCTTTGTTTCTCTCTCGAAAATATATACATTGTAGCCACTCAATAATATGCATAAAGCGAGATAGAAAATGAGATGACAGTATGTGTATCGGAAGGGAATAATTTTCCACATGTTGCTATGGCGAATTCGAAAGCGTAAAATATACTTAATTTGCTGCGGTGGTTATAATACTTACAAAGAAGAGATATCAAATTGTTGGTTTGATTTGTAAACTTCGTGATTTTTATTTTTTTTGGCCAATGTTTTGTTATTATGATTCGGTTTCGAATTTGTCTTTTCGGTTTACGAAAATACGAAGTTCTTAACTGTTTGCACTACGAGAGGATTGAATAATCCGAGAATACAATTGAATCGGTCATTTCAAAAACCTCTTAAGTCACATTTTTTTCCAAAATGCTTTTTTTGCTGAAAATGGTTCCTTAAAGGGAGATGCGTATTCTGGGTAAGAACCACGTAAGTCTGTACATTCCTTCCTCTTCAAATAATACCGTAGAAAAGACGTTCATTGCATAAACAACATAAGTCAGTGACTTAAGAGGTTTTTGCATGCACTACCAAAATGGCGGGAGTAGTTTGATATTTTAAATTTGCTTTGCTCTGATTGGTTCAACAATATTCAAATCTTCAATTTGATAACAACCGTCATCAATGTCAAATTTGCGTTTTTCATACAACTATTTTCTGCGAAAAGTAATTTTAGCTTTAAAATGTCTTCAAGTGAAACAGATGATGGTGCGCCGAAAAAGAAGAGAACGTGTAATACCTTAATGAAATGTTATAACAAATTATAAAATTGAAAGACAAGACATAAACTAATTTATCTAAGAGATTTGAAAAACCGAGGAACTGTTGATATCAAGTTGCAGAAGAGTAGAATCATATGTCGAAGTAAGATCATTGAGCTTGATATTTCTAAGGCATTTGATGGATTTTTGCATCAAGCTATTATATCGAAAATACGTGAGTTTGGTATCAATGAAGCCCTTATTCGTTGGATTAGAAATTTTCTACTGGATTGTTGAATACTTTTTTTTTGATGGTTTCAAATCGGATCTTCACAAAATAAATGCTGGGGACCCCAAGGTCTCCGTTTAGTCTCAGACTCTCCTTATCATTTTTATGAATGATCTCTGAAACTGAATGATCTGATGATTTGCACTTCATTGTCTATCTTAGCTTTTGATATTCATCCGTCGCGTCTGTCAAATTCACGTCCATCTCATTCAAAATTTAGAAAATATAGTCATAGAGCTAAAAACTGAAGATGTTTTGGAATTCATTAAATTGTGGCCAAATTTGTACAAAAAAACATGTTTGTCAACACTGAATCTTATAGAAAAAAATCCCACAAAACAGAAAAAAGCACCTTCGACATATATGTATGTATGAGCTTTAAGTATGCTTCACATAGAAAAGGTACTATCATAGGAATATATTGATGCATTGATTAAACATTCATTATTAGTCATAAATAAAGTTGCAACTTCGGTTTCACTTCTATCAGCAAAGGCTTATGTTTTAAAAGTGCCCATCAATAAGAAAATGTTGAAGATAATCAATCTATGTATGTACCTTAAAGATATTAAAACATGACAAAAAGTTATTCTTAAGTGTAATTTTCAATAATAAGCAATACAAAATATAATTACTACCATTTTTTTGGTTAAATTATATACCACTTACCCCAGTCCTTGCTAAAACAACTTAAGTCAAGAACAGTTTTTTAGGTTTTTTTCATTATTTTTATTAATAAACTGTGAATTTTTTTCGCTTTTTAATTTTCTTACCACTAAAATACATAGTTAAGCATAAAAAAGTGGTTTAAAACTCATTTGTTTGTACATGAAACAGTTTTTATTGATTCCTGAAAAATTATAATTGAATGACTTATGAGGTTTTTGAAATGACCGATTCAATTATTCAGTCGCGAATTTGTCTTTTCGGTTTACGAAAATACGAAGTTCGTAACTGTTTGCACTACGAGAGGATTGAATAATCCGAGAATACAATGTTTGAAATAATAATTTAATATTATTCAGTCGCGAATTTGTCTTTTCGGTTTACAAAAATACGAAGTTCGTAACTGTTTGCACTACGAGAGGATTGAATAATCCGAGAATACAATGTTTGAAATAATAATTAAATATTATTCAGTCGCGAATTTGTCTCTTCGGTATACGAAGATACAAAGTTCGTGATTGTGCGTGTCAATATGAATGTGAATAGTCCAAGATTAGAAGGTTTGGGAGTCAAATATTTTGTAACTATGTATGTATATTATATATTTAATAACGAATATGGTTTTCGGTGTGCAAAGATAATAAGTTCGTATTTGTATTCGCTTTGAATAGTTTGAAAACAGAATATTGGTTTAATGAAGTTAATATTTTGTAATTATTGTTCAACAACTATGGATTTGTCTTTTCGGTTTACGAAAATACAACGACAGTAGTTTGTTTACATGGTTGAACGAATTTTATGAAACTATTCAAGATGAAGTGAAATTTTTTCAAAGAATAGGTATTTTGTTTTTTTTTTTTTGTAAAATATAAAATTATATGCCAATGTGCCTCATAGGATGGTTTTAAGTCCAATACGTAGGTGATTTTGAAATATGTTTGGAATATTTTTCGCACATTTCTGTAAGTTGATATTTATTCAACCTAAATTATAATTCAAATATTTTCGGTAACTACATACGTATGTATATTATAATATCGTCGATATTACTTTTTAATGAAATTACATATATTTAAAATATTAAGCCACTTATCTTCAAAAGGCGACAGTTATTGCTGACATTGGGGTGCATCAATAAAACGGAAAGTTTTATACAAATAGGAAGGTTTTTGCGAGCATCTTGTTTTGCTTTAGATGATCGTCAGATTACTGAGTTTAATTATCTAAAATTGTGGTGATGCATTACAATGATGGCAATGACTGTAAAATCTGAATTTAAAAATGAAATTAATCACGATTAATTGTTTTGATTCTAGATGAAGGAAATGGACAATATGAATGTCAAGCAGCTCCAAGAAGAGCTAAGGAAGAGGGGTCTAACTATCTCTGGTACCAAAAGGGTTTTAATTAAAAGAATACTCAACCACGATAAAGAACAATGCGTTGTTGCTCATTCCAATGATGTTTTAGATCAACCGTCTGCAGTAGCTGACATCAACGAGGAAGATGTACAAAATATGACAATTAGTTCAGAGTCAGGCACGATAACAGATGAAGAACTCAGAGCCAGAGAGTGGTCTTTGATAAAACGTGAAAAGGAACTTCTTGAAAAGGAAAGAATCCTTTTCACAAAAGAACGTGAAGTTGCAGAGAAACTGAGGTATCTAGATTCAGCTCGACTACTTAGGAACACTGTTCCAGACATACCGAGGGTAAATTGTTCCATAAGAGAAATCGCGGATGCACTTCCAGTTTTTTCACCTGGGGAGATATCATCAATGTCAGCTGAGTGTTGGGTTACCCGAGTGGAGAACTTGACGAAAATATACGACTGGAACGAAAAGGCATTACTCTTGGCAGCTTCGTCAAAAATGCATGGTCCTGCAAGATACTGGTGGGACACAAGTCAAGAAGCTTCTACATCGTGGGCTCAGTTAGCATCAGGACTAAAAATAAATTTCCCACATCACTACAGCGAAGTAGAGATACATCAGCAGATGTCAAGAAAAACGAAAAAACCATCAGAGACGATTGAGAACTACTGTTTTGAAATGAATATGTTAGGAAAAAGAATTGAACTTTCTGACAAAACAATTATTCAATACATCCTTACCGGCTTAAACGACTCCCAAATGAGTTCAAATCTAGCGGCAGGGAGTTTTAAAGATATTGCAGAGTTAGTAGAAAGAATCAAATGGTATCAAGGTATTCGGACAAATTATCGGACGACGAACAACACATTCGCTCCAAGACCAATGTCAACTCGCATTTCGACAAATGAACATATTAAATGGCAACCTCAACGACAGGTGTTCCCAAAAAACTCCGTCACCTGTTACAATTGTAACCAATCAGGACATTTTGCTAAGAACTGCCTACAATCCAGAAAGAGACAGTGGAACAACAACAGAGATAACAATCAACGTCCACCAGCCAAAACAGAAAAGATGCAAGAAAAAAATTATCGAGTTAACGTCATTCGTAACAAAGAACAGACGGATTGTTACCACAAGGATGTTTTCATACAGGGTAAGAAGTATGCAGCCTTGCTTGATTCAGGGAGCGAAAAAACAATTGTATCCAAAATGATAGCGTCAGAGTTAAACTGCACCATGAATGAATGCGAAGCTACTTTGTATGGGTTTGGAGGCGGACGTTGTCAAGCTATAGGAAGTATAATTTGTCAGATTCAGATAGATGAGGCTTTCTTTCCAGTTTGTGCAATTGTGGTAGAGGATAGCTGTTTATCAAGATCGGTTATAGTTGGTAAAGATGTCCTTAACAACCCAATGTGCGATATCCATAAGAAAGGAGACAACCTGTTAGTCCAAAGGATGAGCGTTAACTTTCAAGTAACTAAACCCATTTATATTAATGACATCGAAGTTGGTGAAGGTTTCGAAACAACTGGCCTACTTCGACTTCTTAATGACTACCGTCAATGCATCGCCATGAATCAACAGGAGTTGGGCCGAACGAAACTCATAGAAATGGAAATCGAGCTACTTAAACAAGATCCCGTCGTACATCATCCATATAAAGTGCCGTATGCCAAGAGGGAAGTTTTGTCTTCAATGATCTCAGAATTGATAGAGTGTGGAGTAGTTGTGGAATCGCAATCCGACTATGCATCACCTGTTATTTTAGTCAAAAAGAAGAACGGTGAAGACCGAATGTGTGTGGACTACCGCAAGCTGAATTCTATGACGAAGAAAATCCGGTATCCTATACCATTGGTTGAAGAACAACTCAACGATTTGGTGGGATATAAATATTATAGCGTTCTGGATTTGGCTTCCGGATATTATCAGATTCCGATCAAGAAGGAACATACTCATTACACGGCCTTCATAACTCCAGATGGTTTATATGAATTTACATGCATGCCTTTTGGCCTCGTCAACGCTCCCTCTGTATTTCAAAAACTCATGAACACCATAGTTCGGAAAATGAGACCAGATAGAATCGTATGCTACATGGACGACGTAGTGATTCCTTCCTTAACTATCGAAACGGGATTAAAAAATTGGAAAAGTTTTTGCAAATACTTACGGAAGCTAACTTAACGCTCAATGTACGAAAGTGTGTATTCTTTAGAAAGGAAATAGAGTTCCTTGGCCATGTGGTCAAAGATGGTACAGTACAACCTGGGAAAACAAAAACATCGGCAGTAGAGAAATTTGAGATTCCAAAAAAATGAACATGAGGTTCGTCAATTCATTGGACTGACCAGTTACTTCCGAAAATTCATTAAAAACTATTCGCTAATTGCTCTACCACTTACGAACCTAACTAAGAAAAATTGTTTGTTTGAATGGGGGCATAGGGAGCAAAACGCATTTGAGACTCTGAAGAAATGTCTAGTAAATGGGCCGCTACTTACGCTCTACAACCCAATCAATGATCATGAGCTTCATACCGACGCTAGTTCCCGTGGGATTGCTGGAGTTCTTATGCAGCGCGATGATAACTCACTACGCCCAGTAGCATACTATAGTAGGAAAACTACAAAAGATGAAAGCTTCTATCATAGTTACGAACTTGAGGCTTTAGCGGTTGTAGAATCTACATACCGATTCCGGCAGTATCTGTTGGGTAAACCCTTCAAAATTTTTACAGACTGCCAAGCGCTAAAAACAGCAATGAGTAAGAAAGAGTTAATCCCTAGAATTGCCCGATGGTGGTTAAAAATGCTTGAATACGATTACGAAATAAATCATCGGCCGGGAAAACTTATGACTCATGTGGATGCCTTGTCTAGACATCCTAATGACGATGCACAGGAACCAAATGTTGCAGAAATGAGCGTGTTAAAAGTTGACATAGAAGATCTCGATTGGTTATACTCATTACAACTTCAAGACGAACATATATCCACTATTACACGATGCCTCGGCAAACCTCCGAGCAACAGTGAAGAAAAACAAATGCATTTGGATTATGAGTTAAAGGCTGGACGCGTACCTATATAGACGGGTAGACAAAGAACTTAAATTATATGTACCAAAAGGTGTTCGAAATCGGGTGCTAAGGAACAGTCATGATCTTATGGGGCATTTTTCGGAAAAGAAAACAATTGAACATCTAAAATGTCGATATTGGTTTCCAAGGATGACCCAAGTGGTAAAGAAATATCTTCAGTCATGTGTGGAATGCGTATACAATAAGAAAGAAACTCAACCGCGGGGTGAACTTCATCTAATACCCAAGAAAGACGTTCCCTTTGACACAATACACTTGGATCATTTGGGGCCATTCATCAAATCAACAAAAGGAAATCTCTACCTGCTACCTCATAGTTTTGGTAGATGCATTTACCAAGTACACTATTATGAAAGCTGTTCCCAGTTCGCAAACCAAACCAGTGTTAAATTTCTTGGCAGATGTATTTTACTCGTTTGGAGCCCCACGTCGAATTATTTCTGACAGAGGAACTGCTTTCACATCCAGACTCTTTAAGGATTTTATAAAAAGTTTTGGTATAATCCATGTCCAAAATGCAACCAGAACCCCCAGAGCAAATGGACAGGTGGAAAGGTATAACCGCACCATATTACAAGCTTTATTAACAACCGTAGAAGATGAAAATCGATGGGACCACAAAGTGAAACCTGTCCAATGGGCTATAAACAACACCTTCAACGAAGCAATTGCAAAAACCTCTCAACAAATGATGATGGGCTATGTACCCCGAGATCCATGGCCGGATGTACTGGCGCAAGAGGTGGATTTGAATCCAAAACAGAGAAATTTAAACGAAATTCGATCAGACGGGTTGGATAACATCACGAAATTACAGTCGAAGCAAAAGACCCGACATGATTCTAGGAACGGTAAAGCCAGGCAGTATATTGTAGGAGACTTGATAATGACAAAAAACGATGCTGTGAATTCAACCGGCACTTCGCGCAAGCTAGAATCAAAGTACAAAGGACCATACGTCGTGGTCGCTAAGTTGCCTCATGACAGGTATCAAGTTTCTGATATGCCTTTTGCCCAAAGAACGCAGAAACCATATTCCTCGGTATTGTCAGCTGATAGGATGAAACGATGGATTAAATTTGATGAAGAACTCGACGAGGGCGTCAAGGTGGTCAGGATGGACGAGTCTATCACCGATGATTTGGCAGCATCACCTGGAGGAAGAGAGACGGATGTATAAGCCAAATTGTAGCTTCAATAATTTTGTATGTTAGGCATATTCTAGGCACTCATTGTAAAGCTTTTATAAGGATCGGACGTGTTTTAGCTGGAAACATAATAAAGTTATTATTAATCTTTATAGACGTAATAAAGTTGTTAATCATTATTTCGAATAAGGATTGGTTTTGTTTAAAGAATAAAGATTAGTTTTGCTTAAATAAATAAATAAATTAGCTAGAGGTTTGAAATTTTGACAATTATTAGGCTTAATAATTTTATTATATGACATTATAGCATTTATTGTTTTGAAATATTAATGAACACTCCTTCGTCAATATTGTTTTTTAATTTGTACAACTTAACCTAGAACGTTTTTGAATCTTCAAGAAAAATACGTTCGGCTAGTCCAATCTCAAAAATTTTTTTATTTCGGAAAAAAGAACATCTTTCTCGCACTCTAATAGATGAGAAAATTCTGATACCAAAAAATTTAACTGTGGCAAAATACTTTGTATGTTTGGATTGTATTTTAAAAAGGTTGGGTCAGTTATCTTAAACGCATTTAGGAAAAATAATGAAAAAACGTGCCATATTGAAACTTTTCGTGCCACCGTGCCACGAGAAAATTTAAGTGTCAAAATGGCACGATCGTTTCATATCGGCAACGCTGATCACAATCTAGAATTGAAAAAAACCCAAAAACGAATTACAAGAGCAGTAGTAAAAAGATTCTACAGGGACATAGATATGCCTCCTTAATAAACGAGATGTAGTTTGCTAGGCATTCTGCCTCTAAACACTCGAAGGAAGCTCCCAGCGGTTATGTTCATTCACGATATTTTAGCAGATCATATTGATTGTTCTCAAATTTTATATTTACTAATAGTCAGAATGCTTCGAAACCAGTTGTTTTTTAATGTCCCATATCATAGAACTCTATATGTTGCCAATGAACCAATATCTACATGTTTAAGAGAAACAAACGCTGTTTGCGACTTGCTGCCTTCCCCGCTTTAAAAAAAAAACAATACAATCGCTTCAGGGAACGCCCATCGTTTTACCCTTGAATCCAACTTTAAACGTATTGTCAGTCAAGTACAGAAATTTATTTTCTAGACGCCCCACACGAATGTGGAATGCATTCCCGGGCTCTGTCTTTCCCTCCATTTTTAAGAGAACTTCAAAATCAATATGGATAGACACCTCCTATTAAATTCTTTCCAATTTCCTTTAAGCTCAAGCTGTGTTAATCATATTAAGGGTGCATTGACCCCTTTCGTTAAGACTTAGAAATCTCATAACAGGATTTCCAAATCTTGGAGGAATCACTGTCGAATGTACATATATTTGTAACTTTTCCAAAAAAAACTTCCAGTTTTTGAAATTTATTTTTAATTAAAAAAAAAATTAAAAATAGCAACTTATTTGCAATATCTATCAGCTTTCATTTTACTCCTTCGATCGAGGAGTGCTTCGTGCAGTGTACCTGATTCCTTAGCACTTTCCAACTCTTTGATATCGGTTTTGTTTATTCTCAACTTTTTATCTTGGAACTTTTGGAATTTTTTCCTGAAATAACGAATAAGCAAAATAAAATTTCTTGGTTTTTTGTTACGAATTCTTTACTTACACATAATTCTTTTCGACTTCATTCAAATCACCTTTTTCTTCTTTTGGACCTTCGTCAAGAACCAATTCCCTCGGGGCATTACAACGAATCACGGTGACTTCCATCTCCCCGACTTTTTTCCTCAAAGCCACACATGCATCATCTTCTGGATCAATGGACATGAAATGTCCAGTTTCACTAAGTAGAGCCATTCTACCATCCTAGAGCAGACACTATTTAGTTATATAGATATTCGAATGGCTTTTGAGCTACTTGAAAAATTGGTTCCCATTGCTCCATGCTTCCGACTGCATCGGATCTGCCAGTCACGACTCCGTCCTTCTCAATTTTCAAATACTTTCCATAGCCTGACTTGAAGGCTACCTTAGTGTCATTGATGGGGAAAGCTGTAAAAATCTCCTCGGGATCTGGACCCTCACCATCGTTGTGCGGTGCACCAAGAGTGAATAAGCCATTGTCCATTGCTCGCACATACGATCGTTCACCAAATTGAATACCTACAGTGCCAGTGATGTCTGCCAGAGTCTTCGCTTTCCACCAACCGCCGTGCTTCAAGGCATCTTCATCGATTTCCACTTTCCGATGTTTCTCCTGCTTGTGTTCCTTGTCCTTTTTTTTGCGCTTCTTGTTTTGTCTATGGAATTAAAGGTTAGGTGGAAAAATCGTATGAAATTCGTTAACTTAACTTGGTCTTTTCTCCCTTAAGAACAAGCTTTCCAATTCGTACACCTTCGTATTCAGACATTTTTATAAAAAAAATTATTCAATGGATGGAATAACAAATAATAATCTTGTAAATTTTAATGTTTTTATTTTAATTCAAATGTCAAACACAACATAGGAAAGGTCTAGAAAATGGATTATAAGCAGTGATGTTATATGAAAACTACCTTATCGTGTGAGTTGATCGGTGGAAATAAACGATAAGGTAGTCTTAGGCGGGAACCACATTTTTATCGTGTGGCATGTTGTGCTGCCGACTGTGGATATTATTCAAGGTTGTCGTCTTATAAATTGCTAGTATTTGCTCACGTTTTTTTTCTTTTTCAGAGCACTATAACCCCGTTCCCACATAACAAAGACATATGTCTACGATAGAGCGTACAATCAGAACACAGAACAGATTTCAAAATGGTGTATTTCTTGACACGTCACTGTGGTGCTTATTTTTTGTTTATATTTTATCATGTAAAATAAATACAGAAAGGTAAAATTCAAAAATCTAGGTACATAGATATTTGTTTAGTCTTAGGCAAGGCGCGCACATCCAATTTTTAGTTTCGCAACTGCTCGGTTCGAGCAACTAAAAAGTTTGTGTTTTGACACAAACTAAACGATTGCTTAAAATGAGTTCGCTATTTTGTAGAGCATATAATTATATGCACCTGCGCGGACATTCAACCAAATAGTTCATCTGTTTTCTATAAGTAACCAAACAGTTTCGCAACTAAAAATTGCTAGTGCGCGGCTAGCCTTAAGGTCTTGACTGCATTACTTACATCGCGAATATTAAGGGTATTTATGTAAGCGCGGAAAACCCTCGTAAACCTCGTGAGTCAGATAATTGTATCTCCGCAGAAACGAGCTGTCAAAATTTGTATGGGAAAAAGTTTCTGCAAATCTCATAAGATTATCTCACAAATTTGCTGCGGAAAGTGCAGAAAAAAACCTCGTAAACATTTACGCAAGTATTTCTTATAAGATCCGTATCGTTTTATGTTCAAGGGAAGATCCAGATCCGGATCCAGATACACTACCTTACCATAAAAAGCCATCTACTCGCCAGTGTAATAACTGATTTTTGGATCTTTGAAATAGATCCCGATAGAAAACAGGATCCCAAATTGTTTTTGTAATACATGTTAAGACTTAATCCAGATCCGGATCCAGATAGATTTGTGGATAATAAAACGCACCTAATATCCACAAATCTATCTGGATCCGGATCTGGATCTTCCCTTGATAATAAAACGATACGGATCTTAGTGACAGCAGTGTTATAAGTCCGTCTCTTTTCATCCCTGGGTTTGTAAATTTCAAATTATTTCTTGTCTCTTTTTTTACACTAGGTGTGTTTTTTTTGCAAGTCTATATAGAATTGTAAAAAAAAACGACATCGGGACTAAGCGCTTTACATGCAAATGCAACAACTACTTAAATCTATACAGAGTTTGTTGCGAGGCAAGAGGAGGTGCGGAGTAGGTAAGGAAGTAGGACGGGAGAAAGTAATGGGTAGGAAGCTAGGAAAGGAAGAGGTTAGGAAAACGGATGGAATGTCAAGTCCCGGGGACGCGGCCTGCTTGCACATGCACGGCGTCAGCTCGTCGGACGGGGGGGGATCTTGTCCCCGGAAACTTAACCTCGCCTGCAGCCAAAAACACTAATCAGGCCTGAGGGAACTAGGGAAAAAAAAAAGAAACGGACTAGCTATGACCACGGACGGACTATTGCCACATCAGAGCACTGCAGATGTTGTCGCAGTGTGGCCATTACCCACCCAACCATAGGAATTCGTGGCCAATTTTGAATTCCCCCAAGAGAATATATTAGTGGATGATCGGTTTCAACTCATACCATCTTCACCTAAACTCGGCTACCCTCGGCACCCCTGAAAAAGTTGCTTCAACTCGACATTTCACTTATGTGAAATAAAAAAAAACAGAAATATTTTCTTTTCATACATGGGCGTTATATTGAAGTTTTATTAACATAATTAAATTATTGCAAAATATTGAAAGGAACAGGATTATATACAATAAAACGGGATATCTGAAGCACAAAAAAAAACAACATAAATTAATCAAAAAAAAATTTACAAAATCGAATCTAGAATGAAAAACAACTAAAAATCTAACCTCGCAGTTTCGGAGTTAAATGCTAAACCTAATTTGTAGGTACCCTTTGTGGTAAAACTTTCTGTTCGCCAGAAAAGAGGAAAAACGCAGCCTTGGTTCCCTACCCCTAGAGAGCTCTTTGGAGGTAGCTGACACTAAAGGACAAACACAATATATAATTTTAAGTCGCGGGGACACTCGAACTTGATTTTTAGTTTCACACTTGATAAATTTATGAACAGAAAAATGAGTGAAAAGGGAATCGAATTTAAGAAAAACTAGCAGTAACTTCAACGCCGATTAAAAATATAATTTTACGGTATAAATACGAGACAAACACAAACATAAATTTGAATTTAATTGTATATTGATAATTTTGTTCTATTATTTTTTCCTAATTTTTAATGAAAATTAATTTTTGTATACAGATAAATTGTTTTCTTTTCTTCTTCTTTTTCTTTACTAGGACTCACTCTGACCGAATTTATCTTTGTTGATTTCGTCACGTTACGGCAGCGGAGTCTCAACGAATTTGTTGTAACAGCCGGTGCACCAGAAGTTGGGCGAATCCAGTTATTCTTTTTCTGGGACAATTCGGGTCCGAAAAAGCTGATATTTTGTACCAGGAACCAATTTCAGAATTCTTCACATCAATTTCAAAATAATCCTCGTTAAAACCTCCGGAAAACTTCAGAAGACGATTTAAAAAAAAAGTTCGGGAAAAAGCTTCGAACATAGAAAATCCGGGTAAAGGCTTCGACCCAAAAAAAAAATCACCTGTGGCGGCCCCCTACTGGGAACTTCTTAGGGCCGCCGAGAAATAACCTAAAATTTTGTTTCAATTACAACACCATTCAATAAAACCTTTTTTTTTTTCTTACAACTCACCACTTTGACTTTTATTTAATTTCTTTTTTTATGATATAAAAAAACACTTTAGGAGGTTTTAGACGGCCCTCGCGTAAATGAATTCTAAGGAGAATATTGATAAGATATCAAAACTTTACTTTTGAAACAGAATGGCCAAAAAAAATCAACGCACCGTATAAATTGTATTATTTGTTTTTCATGAAATTTCGTTTTATAAGAAAAACGATTATTTTACACTATTTTTTTTTTCTTTTTGGATTGGCTTCTTTTCGGAATTTCCGCCAGTAGAATTAGCTGATGATTTTAAACGAGCATTCAATGAGTGCCTGAAGAACCAACTGTCAAAACAAACTTAATGCTTAATACACCACTACTCGAGGTTTTTCTCTTTTAGTATTGGTGTGTCCAAACCGGGCAGAAACTATTCATAAAAACTTCTCGGATGATTTTTTTCCTAACTGCAACATCATCCGATTCACATCTCTAATAAGCGCATACCCAAACAAATATATTAATAGAGAAACACCTGATCGGTTAATGCCTCAGTATGGGTGAGAGAACATAAACTTGACATGACATTATTCCTCACTTTCGAACTTCGATTCTCGATGGGTATGTTCATGAACAAGAGGACATGTGAAACTTACTTGACGCCGATCCTTGTCGACAGATGGTGCTGTAAAAGTTTCAACTTATAATTTAAATTAGATTTTTATACATCCATTGAAAACTCGTTATAGAAGCCTAAAAGCCTAATTTCAAACAAGAAACAAGAAGTAACAATCGTATTTGACTGTATTATCACTAACCAAAAAGTAACCGTCACGACATTAAAACAGAAATAAACACACAGCTTTAGTGAATAAAAAAATTGACTAGTGTAAACGAACAGTCGAACACTCATGACGACTGCACTAGAAGATAAATCAAAAATATTGTATCGCTGTGTATATTTATTCAAAAATAGTCGAATATTTATTATTTTTCATATTCAGCAGGAATTAGCCTTAAGGAGAATTTGCCGCAACTTCTGCCCCATATTTAAGGTAGGCGCGCACATTCAACCTTCTGCTACACAACTGCTTGATTCGAGCAACTAAAAAGTTTGGGTTTTGACACAAACTAGACGATTGCCTAAAATGAGTTCGCTGTTTTATGTAACATATAATTATATGCACCTGCGCGGACATTCACCCAAATAGTTCTTCTGTTTTCTATACGCAACCAAACAGCCATGCAAATAAAAATTGAACGTGCGCGCTTAGTCTTACCTAGCTAATCAATAAAAGTTGCCATTCCGTGCCTAGTCAGCATTTCACGGACCCGAACGGACTCGCCCTGGTGCGCAGAAACAATCGTCTCTATTTTGTTTTTTTTTCTATTCTATCATCTGACATTTCTCCCAAAACATCCAAGCAGTCGCAGTCAGCGGTAGAAGTCACAGTCAACAACATTGGTAAGTAAGAAGATTATTTTTCTCTCTGTCATAGTTTAGTTATTATTTTCTAGGTATATTTTTTCTTTATAAATTCACTAAGTATTATTATTTATTATTATTTATCTCGTTTCAGGGTTCACATGATGACCACAGTAACAGGCGTCCGCAACAAAATTTGTTGTTTATTGGGATACATTCCCCATAAACAACAAAAAACTACGGTCGGCGCATGGACTTGGACGTGCAGTCAACAGCTCACCGGGACTATGGAATTAAAATTGTTTATGGATCAACGATGGAGAGACGCTAAGCTAAAAGGTAGGAAATATAATATTATTCTTTCGTGACTTTGCTCTATTTAGTTTTTTTCCATTTTAGAGATTTCAGTCCCCGCATATCGTCAAGGCCCACTGTGGGGAAAAACCCACGTTAAGCCGGGCAAAGAGAACTTCCTCAAGCTATTTTTGTTTGTATCGAAGCCACCGACGCGACGCCAATTCTTAACCGTAAAGGTAAGTACCGCAGATATTAAACAGTTAATTTCCTTATCATTTTTTTTTCATTATTTCAGCACACATAATTTTGTTCAAGGTCGCCCACCATGCGATTGATTTGGATGCTGCTTGGACGGATACAATTTGTTTTCTCGTTTCTGGAGAGTGATTTCTTTGTTATTTGTGCGAATTTTCGGTTGCTAAACGAAAGTTCCAGTAACTGTGCAACATGTTAAAAACAGTGAAACGAATACAGAATTAAATAGCATGCAAACAAAAGGTGCTACCTACAAAAAAAATAAATAAGAGTGAAAAACATGCAAATAAACAACTAAAAGTGGGTAAATAAATTAAAGTTAAAATTAGTATCACAGTTAATCAAAATTTAAATTAAAAGCTTAAAGTTAATATCACAGATTCTTAAAAAAGGCAAATTACTAAACCTAAAGGGTAAATAAATAAAAAAAAGGATGTAAATATCACAGATGTTTATTATGGTTAGTAATTTTTCAGTCTTTATATGTGTAAAAAAATATCACAGAAGCAAAGTGGTTAGTACCTTAAAACTAGAAATCACAGATGCTTGATAAAATAAATAAAAATAAATAACAATTAGTAACATATACTAACATGTAGCACAAAAAGCATGCAATTAATAAACCACATTATAAACAGTAAACAAATTCTTGGTCTTTATTGAAATTTTTCAATTTTTCCTTCAATAATAGGAGTTTCGATCTTCTCTAAAATAAATTTAGTTGGATTTTCGGTTTTTTTTTTTTGATGTGAACATTTTTCAATTAGTGAACTTTCGAAAAATCAATTTATGATTAGAAATTTAAATCAGGTACATCGACGGAAAACTAAGGCCTTATTGTGAACGTCGTTTACGTCCGATGCGATAAAAGTCGAAAGTGCCAAAACGTTTGATGTGTTAAAATTTTGTATCCAAAAGCTATTTGGATAACTTAAGGTTGTTGTAACCACGTATAAAACACAGCTTAGGGTTTTTCTATACAAGCATAATTTCAAATATCTTAATTTTCGGTGACCGATTTTCAACAAACGTCGAAACAAACGACACTCGCAATACGGGCCTAAATTAAGTAATAAAACTTGTCGATACTAAAACAAATTAAACTAAATAAATAAAACAATTAAGCACCAAATAACAAATAAATAAATGATGATCACATAAATAAATAATGAATACATACCAGACAACATAAAGCAAATCAACAACAATTAAGGAAAGGCGCGTACGATAAGCGAATAATTTCAAAACAAACTCAACAATTCGGCGAATAAGTTTAAGTTTTTTTTTTTTTTCCCGGTCTTCTCATTGTTTTAAGTCTTTCGCGTGGAATATACTGATTCGTTTTCCATTTAGATTTTCAACTTCGTACATTGTATTGCCAACTCGTTTAATTATTCGGCATTTACTATATTTTGGTGAAAGTTTTGCCGATGAGTATTTTGAGGAATCGCTTAATACAAAATTCCTCCGATATACTTCTTGTCCGGGTAAATATTGAACATTTTTAGTACGGACGTTATATATTTTCGCGGATCTTTCATTAGCCTTTATTATGTGCTCACGAATTTGATTTCTTATGCACTGCAATCGACTTTGTCGAGGAAGAGTTAACAACTCGCTGTCGTCTACCGCGTTCAACTTTTTTGCTAGTTCATAACTGCTACCGTGCATCATCATATTAGTACCAAATAAGGCGAAATACGGTGATACACCAGTAGAGCTATGAACTGCGCTCCTTAACGCACACGCGATATCGCCAAGGTGCGTATCCCAGTATCGTTGGTCATCCTTAAGGTATGATCGGATAGCAGCTAACAACGAGCGGTTAACCCTCTCCGACGCATTCGATTGCGGTGCATAGTACGCCGTTTTGAAGTGCTTTATGCCGTATTTGGTTATCATATTTTCAAATTCTTTTGCCACAAATTGCTTTCCGTTATCCGAATGAATTATATTCGGAACTCCAAACATGTTAAAGACATCTTCTTTTAAAAATTTTATCACGCTTAAAGTACTTGCTTTTCGTAACGCTTTCAACAACACAAATTTAGACAAATGATCTAGAACAACGAACACGTATACATTTCCTAATTTGGACCTCGGATAAGGGCCTAAAAAGTCGATGTATATTTTTTCAAAAGGACGATTACTACAATAAGACGTTACAATAGGGGGACGAGAAACTTGGTTAGACGCTTTACATTGCTTACACACACTACAATTAGAGACATATTCACGAATTTGCACAGTCATGTTAGGCCAATAGAAATAGTTTCTGATTCGATTTAGAGTTTTAGCTATACCACCGTGAGCAGACTTAGGAGGATCATGGGCCCTACTTATTATTTCTTCTGTTAAACCTGATGGTACCCAAAGGAGCCAAGAATGCTCTGACCTCGCCTCTTCTTCGCCTAACTTTTTAAAAGCTTTCTTATAAACGTATTTGTCTTCGTATTTTAAATCTGGAAGCTCATCCTTATGTTCGATAACCGTCTCTATCAGATCTAAATATTCATCGGATAGGAATTCCGCTGACTCTAAGTCAATCAACGGGGCAACATCTTCAAGTGCCAGAGAATCTACGTGTACCCGAGAAAGAGTATCCGGTACTACATGTTGGCTGCCTTTACGGTGCTGTATGTCGAAGGCATAGGACTGCAATGACAAACTCCACCTTGCCAGTTTACCACTCAGATCCTTCATGGACATGAGCCACTGAAGGCTGGAATGGTCAGTAATGACAGTGAAGTCCATACCCTCGACATACGGCCTGAATTTCTTTACAGCCATCACCGCGGCCATACACTCCTTCTCGGTGACACTGTAGTTTCTCTGACTTTTGTTAAATTTTTGAGAAAAATATGCAATAGGGACTTCCTCTCCTTCCTCATCCAATTGAGACAGTACGGCACCAATTCCCGCGTCCGAAGCGTCACATTGGATATAAAATCTTTTTGTAAACTCCGGGCGCGAAAGAACCGGTGCCGAGATCAACGCTTTCTTTAGATCCTCAAATGCTCTCAGCGCCTCGTCAGTCATCTCAAATTTTTCGCTCCTCTTCTTCAACAGGTCAGTCAGAGGTGCTGTCAGGGTCGAGAAATTCCTTATGAATTTACGATACCACCCTGCCATACCAAGCAACCGTCGAACCTGCCTCGGTGTTTTCGGGAGTGGGAAATCCACAATCGCCTCCACCTTAGCAGGATCGGTTTTAAACTTCCCACCACCAACAATGAAGCCCAAATATTTTAGCTCTTTGAAGCAAAATTTTGATTTCTTCATGTTGATGGTGAGATTAGCTTTGCGCAAGCAGTCGGCTACTTCGGATAGCAGGGCAATATGCGTCTCGAAATCCGGCGCCATGATGAGCAAATCATCAAGATACACAAAAACGCGCTCCCTGAGTCGTGCAGGGATCACCTTGTCCATCAACTGGCTCAACCGCTGAGCTGCATTACACAACCCAAACGGCATCACTGTGAACTGGTACAAGGGTCTCCCTGGTACCGCAAATGCAGTCTTTTCCCTACTCTGCCTCTCCAGCGGTATCTGCCAAAACGCTTCTTTTAAATCGATACTACTCATATAGATCGCGTCCGGAAATCGGCTGGTGAGTCCCTCGATATGCGGGAGAGGGTTAGCATTCTTCTTCGTCAGTGAGTTCACCTTACGGGAATCCAAGCAAAGTCGATTTTTGCCGGGTTTCCGCAAGAGAACCACTGGCGAACACCACGGGCTTTCACTCTCCTCAATAACGCCGAGACTCAACATCCGATCCAGTTCTTCGTAAAGTATTGCTTGTATCGCTGGAGACACAGGGTAGTGGCGCTGCTTCACAGGAAGAGCATCTCCTGTATCGATGACGTGCTCCATTAGCGCCGTCTTTCCTAGACCATCCCGTTCAAAACATAAAAATTTCTGCCTGACCGCATCCAGCCTGGCCTGTTGATCAGAGTTCAACTGATGAGCATTTGAGGAATCCGATTGTTCGTCGATCGAAATACTACCTATGATCCCTGGAGCTAACTGGAAAACTCTCCAAAAGTCAACCCCAAGGTAGACTTCCTGATCCAAACTGGGAACGAGGAAGAAAGTAAGCCCCTTGCTTTTATCTTTATATTGGACTTTTACTTCAACTTTGCCCACGATTGATTGACTTTTACCGTCAGCGGTCCTAACCCCCGAACTAAATGGAATTATAGGACAGCCGAGTTGCTGAATCAATTGTTGGCAATTTTTGCCTAAAATGCTTACGCTGGCACCGCTGTCTAGCAAGCCTAAAAATTCTTTTGATCCTATACGGATTTTAGCATAGGGTCGAGGATCGGATTCTAAGTTAAGAATCGTCGAAGATATTTTGTTTTTAGTATCTTTTCTATTCTTATACCTAGCCCTAGCCTTTAAAATATTTTTAGAAGGTGGGCGAATTGCACTATTAAAAATTCTCATTTTAGCTTCTTCGTATTCCTTAAGACGGATATGAAGGGGCTTTAATTCCACTAATCTTCTTTCCTTGAACTTATCTTTTTCGTTGTCAGCGTTTTCTTCACACTGCTCACGCTTTAAAATTTTTACTTTTTTTTCTTTCTCATTTTTTTCTTTTTCATATATTTTAGGTATTGGGGGTTCTATTTCGAGCTTGAACGCGATTCCCCCAGAGTCTTCGCGTCCTTCGCTCGGTTTTCCGGGTGGCATCGCGGACAACTTGGTGTCTTTACACCTTCCTGACCACACTTAAAACAAAATAAGTTCCTTATATCCGACTCACAGTCGAAGTAGGTGTGATCCGGCACCTTACAGTTCCAGCACGTGAGAATGGTGGTGTCGGCATATTGCCGTCGAGGATTTCTCGAACCTGCTCCACCAAACTGATAAGCAGCGAGTTGTTCATCTGCATGCGGGTACACCTCCTCGTAATCCAGTTCATTCACGCCGAACTTATTACCTGCGGGCTTGGGTAGGTCTCGATCTCTTTTCGGTAAAGCCGGTAAGGCGGCTTCCGCTTCCTTACAAACGTACCGGAGCTGATCGAGTGAAAATATCGCTTGAGGAAACACTAAGTTTTTGATTTTTTCATTTAAATTTCTCTTAATAATTTTTACCATATCGGCCTCTGGAATCGGCATCTTTAATTGGAATCTCATTTTATTGATTGCAGCAAAGAATTCCTCACTAGTTTCATATGAATATTGCTTTCGATCTAAAATATTTCTAACTATTTCTAAGTCTGTCATAGGGTTTTGATACCTGCTCAATAAGGCCTCTTTCAAAGCGGGCCAATCGAAATCTCTATCTACCTGAAATTGCCAAAACCAATCATAGGCTGGACCCGAGAGTAATTGGTGGAAATCTCTTAAAATTTCATTCCATGAACAAGCATATCTACTTTGCAACTTCTCTAGTCTGAAAACGAAGTCTTCAACGCTTAACTTATCCGAAAGACCGTCAAATTTTAATCCCCATTTATCCACCTTAACCTGGGTAGCATATCTGGAATGCATATATGGATTTATTACCGGTGGTGGATATGGAAATGGGGTGTATGAAGTTGGGTAGCCTCCCAAAACGTTTTGATTGACCTGAGGTTGAAAAGGTCTTTCTGAGGCTACCAAAGTTGGATTCGTTCTTTGTGGCTGTCTTACCGGAACAAAAGCACTTCTACTTTGATTATTTGAACGATTTGGCAACACTGGCCGTGGAGCTGTAAGACCTGGGTTATAAGTTGGCCTCGGTGTTGGACCTATCGGCGCAGAATTTGACGTCGGTGGTGGCCCTAATGGAACTGATGGTTGTTGAGGCAACGGGTTATTTGTGGCCTGAGCTGGAATAGCCAAATTCAATTTATCGAGAAAACCGCTGAGTTGCCTCTCGATTTCTGCACTTACGTGAGCCGTCACATCCTTCTCCAACCCTTTTCTACAGGTAGACATACCTCTTGCAATTCCTATATTTATTAAATACTCTAATTCCTCGGGTATCACTGTTTTTTGTTTTGTTTTAGGTAGAATTCGAGCGAGACTTTCTAGGATTCTCCTCGACCCATGGTTTAACGGAATATCTTGAGACCTATCCTCATTATCCCTATGAGTATTTACCGTAACCGTGTTCTCAAGAGAACCAAAAATTTCTGGCCGAGGAGCTGGAGCTGCGACTTCTGTGTTACTAAATTCACTGTAAGTTGGGGTAGATATTTCTGATGTGTGAGCACTCGCGTTTTGGACACTGGGTGCAGGAACGCCAGAGCTATCTACATGGTGAGATGTGGATCGGACACGCCTATCAGAAATCAAAGGAGAATGTAAGACTCGGTGTCTAGCGCCTGTTTCTAAATGTTGTGTAGCCGACCTAGTTATAATTCTAGCCTCTTCAATTTCAGCATTTCGGATCATTCGCTGGATGTGTCCTTCTTCATTTTTATCGGAATGTGCCATTTCAAACTCTAACTCTTATTCGTAGCAGTTTTACAATTAACAAAAAGTGGTGAGTTATCGAATAAAAAAAAGTTTTTCCTATAACCGAAAATACGTATTTTTCTAGATGATCAGAAAAAATATGTAAATTTTTCGAAACCAAAAAGAATGTAAATTTGTATGAAAAAGTATTTTTTGTAACCAAAAAAAAAATTAAATATGAAAACTAACTAAACTTAACACTTAAAAAAAACGAAAAATAACTAAATGAATGTACAAGAAATTATGAAAAAATTAACGAAAACTGTTTTGAAAACCAAAAAAATTAAACTTGAACCAAAAAAAACTATTATGTAACAAAAAAAATTTAAGAAACATGTAACACAAAAAAAATAAATCTGTAAACCAATACCAAAACCAAAGGTAAATTAAAGTTAAGAAAACGCAATTGTAAATAAATAATGAAAAACTCGAGAGTAATACACGCTCGAAAACGCACAAATTTTTTCCAAAATGTTTTTGAACTCAAATGAAAAACGAATTTAAACCAAAAAAAATTTATATTTAGAAAGGCTCAAATGTACTTTATCAAGTATTTCCAAAAATAAATAAACGAACTTGAAAAACAAAAACAAATGTATTACTTACAAAAAAAACTGAATAATCAAAATCTATATACTAATCTTAGCGTTTGTGAAAAATTTAAAAAATTCTTTCTTCTGAAAATAAAGAACCTAAATTTATCAAAACTAATTAGATTTGATAGAAGATATATTTTTCAATTTCAATTTTTTTGTCTTACTAGAAAAAAACTGAATTGAAAACAACGAAAAAATAACAAAAAAAACTTGAAGAATTAATAAATAAATAAATAGTAACTTCAAAAACAAAGTAAACACCTATCAAAAGACAATAATTGAAAAAATGATCTGAAAACAATGTTTTCAACAAAGAAAACGTAACTCAAAAAAACTATAACTTAAACTTTTACAAAAACTTAAACTTTTAATGAAGTTTCCTATTTAAATTTAAAAAATCTTTAGTTATTGCTCAAAAAAAAACCTAAATTTAAAAAGAAACGAAAAGAGAACAATTGACAAGATTGTAAATTTGATAAATTTCTTACTTAGCTTTATATTTCCTTTCTCAAAAAAAACTTAAACTAATAAGAAACTTCTTAACGAAAAAAATAACGATTTGAAACAAAAGACGAAAAAAAAAACGAACGAAAAACAATCGATCAACCAAAAATCGAAAATATGATGTGTATTTAACACTATTTTTCTAAGTACGAGTACTAACGTAAGTTATTTGTATGTTTTTAAGTATCTTATATTATTATTTAAGAAGTTATTTATAACTCGAAGTATTCGAAACTTCGTAACTTTTTTCGAACGTAGAATTTCAGTTGCTTATTTTAAACTAATAAAGATTTTTAAAAGTTTTTCAAAATTAACCAAATTAACTTTTTAATTCTGAAAGGAACTAATCGTTCAAATCAATGTTTTATACTTTGTTTTCATGGAGCATACGGGGTGCTTCAGGTAGCTTCTATATGGTGGTTTCTTAGCGATATGGTACGATTCTACTTACGACATCACTAAAAAAAAAGGACATCAGACGGACGAAAGAGACTTCCCTGATGTGACAATAATAGAAAAGGAAAACTACTAGAGACACTAACAAATCACATTACAAAGTTTTCCCTTACCGTTCCCGCAATCCTAGTCTGTCTTAAGGACCTTGCTAGAAGACATGAAACGGTAAGGTAAAACTTACAAAAATTTGGAACGATGATGTTGGACTAAACGTCACGCACAATCAATCGTCCAAGTCGAAAATGACAAAACTAAAGGATAAGAAAAATGAAATTTAGAATAGAAAAGTAAAAAAAAGTAATAAAGGATGGGAATAGGTAAAAACGATACTCAAATACGCTATCTGAAACTACTCAAGCTTTCGCCAAAGAACGTCGCAATACGTCTAGGTTCGTCTGTGACCTTCCTGACGCAGACATACGCCCTTGTCAAAAACTCCAGTAATACCAGACAAACGCAGAACATTTACTAACCGCAGTCACTGTGAATTTTCAAACTCTCGTCGCGATTTATCTAGGTATGTCCGAGACTTTCCTGATAAAGACTTACGAGGTTTAAAAATCCACAGCAAGTTTGGTTGGGGACTATACAACACAAACGAACTGAAACTAAGACTACAAAAACTATGTCGTCCTAAAAACGTTCCAACTAGGTTGGAGAACCGCTTTAGCGACGTTGGGCGCCATTTTGTTGCGAGGCAAGAGGAGGTGCGGAGTAGGTAAGGAAGTAGGACGGGAGAAAGTAATGGGTAGGAAGCTAGGAAAGGAAGAGGTTAGGAAAACGGATGGAATGTCAAGTCCCGGGGACGCGGCCTGCTTGCACATGCACGGCGTCAGCTCGTCGGACGGGGGGGGATCTTGTCCCCGGAAACTTAACCTCGCCTGCAGCCAAAAACACTAATCAGGCCTGAGGGAACTAGGGAAAAAAAAAAGAAACGGACTAGCTATGACCACGGACGGACTATTGCCACATCAGAGCACTGCAGATGTTGTCGCAGTGTGGCCATTACCCACCCAACCATAGGAATTCGTGGCCAATTTTGAATTCCCCCAAGAGAATATATTAGTGGATGATCGGTTTCAACTCATACCATCTTCACCTAAACTCGGCTACCCTCGGCACCCCTGAAAAAGTTGCTTCAACTCGACATTTCACTTATGTGAAATAAAAAAAAACAGAAATATTTTCTTTTCATACATGGGCGTTATATTGAAGTTTTATTAACATAATTAAATTATTGCAAAATATTGAAAGGAACAGGATTATATACAATAAAACGGGATATCTGAAGCACAAAAAAAAACAACATAAATTAATCAAAAAAAAATTTACAAAATCGAATCTAGAATGAAAAACAACTAAAAATCTAACCTCGCAGTTTCGGAGTTAAATGCTAAACCTAATTTGTAGGTACCCTTTGTGGTAAAACTTTCTGTTCGCCAGAAAAGAGGAAAAACGCAGCCTTGGTTCCCTACCCCTAGAGAGCTCTTTGGAGGTAGCTGACACTAAAGGACAAACACAATATATAATTTTAAGTCGCGGGGACACTCGAACTTGATTTTTAGTTTCACACTTGATAAATTTATGAACAGAAAAATGAGTGAAAAGGGAATCGAATTTAAGAAAAACTAGCAGTAACTTCAACGCCGATTAAAAATATAATTTTACGGTATAAATACGAGACAAACACAAACATAAATTTGAATTTAATTGTATATTGATAATTTTGTTCTATTATTTTTTCCTAATTTTTAATGAAAATTAATTTTTGTATACAGATAAATTGTTTTCTTTTCTTCTTCTTTTTCTTTACTAGGACTCACTCTGACCGAATTTATCTTTGTTGATTTCGTCACGTTACGGCAGCGGAGTCTCAACGAATTTGTTGTAACAGCCGGTGCACCAGAAGTTGGGCGAATCCAGTTATTCTTTTTCTGGGACAATTCGGGTCCGAAAAAGCTGATATTTTGTACCAGGAACCAATTTCAGAATTCTTCACATCAATTTCAAAATAATCCTCGTTAAAACCTCCGGAAAACTTCAGAAGACGATTTAAAAAAAAAGTTCGGGAAAAAGCTTCGAACATAGAAAATCCGGGTAAAGGCTTCGACCCAAAAAAAAAATCACCTGTGGCGGCCCCCTACTGGGAACTTCTTAGGGCCGCCGAGAAATAACCTAAAATTTTGTTTCAATTACAACACCATTCAATAAAACCTTTTTTTTTTTCTTACAACTCACCACTTTGACTTTTATTTAATTTCTTTTTTTATGATATAAAAAAACACTTTAGGAGGTTTTAGACGGCCCTCGCGTAAATGAATTCTAAGGAGAATATTGATAAGATATCAAAACTTTACTTTTGAAACAGAATGGCCAAAAAAAATCAACGCACCGTATAAATTGTATTATTTGTTTTTCATGAAATTTCGTTTTATAAGAAAAACGATTATTTTACACTATTTTTTTTTTCTTTTTGGATTGGCTTCTTTTCGGAATTTCCGCCAGTAGAATTAGCTGATGATTTTAAACGAGCATTCAATGAGTGCCTGAAGAACCAACTGTCAAAACAAACTTAATGCTTAATACACCACTACTCGAGGTTTTTCTCTTTTAGTATTGGTGTGTCCAAACCGGGCAGAAACTATTCATAAAAACTTCTCGGATGATTTTTTTCCTAACTGCAACATCATCCGATTCACATCTCTAATAAGCGCATACCCAAACAAATATATTAATAGAGAAACACCTGATCGGTTAATGCCTCAGTATGGGTGAGAGAACATAAACTTGACATGACATTATTCCTCACTTTCGAACTTCGATTCTCGATGGGTATGTTCATGAACAAGAGGACATGTGAAACTTACTTGACGCCGATCCTTGTCGACAGATGGTGCTGTAAAAGTTTCAACTTATAATTTAAATTAGATTTTTATACATCCATTGAAAACTCGTTATAGAAGCCTAAAAGCCTAATTTCAAACAAGAAACAAGAAGTAACAATCGTATTTGACTGTATTATCACTAACCAAAAAGTAACCGTCACGACATTAAAACAGAAATAAACACACAGCTTTAGTGAATAAAAAAATTGACTAGTGTAAACGAACAGTCGAACACTCATGACGACTGCACTAGAAGATAAATCAAAAATATTGTATCGCTGTGTATATTTATTCAAAAATAGTCGAATATTTATTATTTTTCATATTCAGCAGGAATTAGCCTTAAGGAGAATTTGCCGCAACTTCTGCCCCATATTTAAGGTAGGCGCGCACATTCAACCTTCTGCTACACAACTGCTTGATTCGAGCAACTAAAAAGTTTGGGTTTTGACACAAACTAGACGATTGCCTAAAATGAGTTCGCTGTTTTATGTAACATATAATTATATGCACCTGCGCGGACATTCACCCAAATAGTTCTTCTGTTTTCTATACGCAACCAAACAGCCATGCAAATAAAAATTGAACGTGCGCGCTTAGTCTTACCTAGCTAATCAATAAAAGTTGCCATTCCGTGCCTAGTCAGCATTTCACGGACCCGAACGGACTCGCCCTGGTGCGCAGAAACAATCGTCTCTATTTTGTTTTTTTTTCTATTCTATCATCTGACATTTCTCCCAAAACATCCAAGCAGTCGCAGTCAGCGGTAGAAGTCACAGTCAACAACATTGGTAAGTAAGAAGATTATTTTTCTCTCTGTCATAGTTTAGTTATTATTTTCTAGGTATATTTTTTCTTTATAAATTCACTAAGTATTATTATTTATTATTATTTATCTCGTTTCAGGGTTCACATGATGACCACAGTAACAGGCGTCCGCAACAAGTTAGCTAAGACCAGATAATTATCGAGCGTTAATCTAAGACCCGATAAAAATGGTGATGCCAAAATAGTATTATCTATATGTTATCGATAATTTGCTCAGAGACGTCAAAAGTGAAGTTTTTGGATTGGTTGATGCTAGTCGTCAATAAGCTGACAAATGTCATAGCGTACACAGTGCTTCCAGCTATGTGGAAAAAAAGCTCCTAAATCCCGATGTCGTTTTTTTTACAATTCTATATGGACTTGCAAAAAAAACACACCTACTATAGCTTACACTACCTTACCATAAAAAGCCATCTACTCGCCAGTGTAATAACTTATTTTTGGATCTTTGAAATAGATCCCGATAGAAAACAGGATCCCAAATTGTTTTTGTAATACATGTTAAAATTTAATCCAGATCCGGATCCAGATAGATTTGTGAATAATAAAACGCACCTAATGTTGTCCGGTTGTCCCATGTCTTCAAAACAATCACTACATTACCTACGAGAACAAATACAAAAATCACATTCAAACATCCCTATCGCGAAACGAGTATCGTTCGACCTCATGATTATTTTCGGAACAAAAACCATCATTTTCACACACACAAATTCCCACCAACCAAACCAAAAAAAAGTGAAGAAACTTTCTGTCTAATTTGTTGCTGTTTAAACAATATTCCTGCATCCAAAGGGTAACTGCATTTGTAAATTAAATAAATTTCAATTAAAAATAAAATAGCCACCTTTCAATTTCCCACAAAATCCAAGCCCACAACTTTCTTTTTCGATTACGAAAATAATTTATTGAGAATTCCCACACTTGCCTTACCAACCCGTCCAAGAACAAATCAAACAAAATTTCTCTTCTCGCCCCTACTGATGCTGCTGGCTTGTGCTTCTGTCAAATTCACAAATTTCGGCTTCGCCCCACAGATTTTTCCTGATTTTTTGTTTTCACAAATTGGAAAATTTTCTGAGAAAGGTAAATCCTCAAATCATCCCTAAATTAATTTCCTTAAACTATTTCAGTTTAATTTACACGAGAAAAAAGTGGTTTCAGCGAAAAAAAATAAACCTAACCTACACATCTACACAGTTAATGGCCTTTTTCTAGATATTCGATATTCCCCAAATTTTCCATTTCCAAAACAAAAAGTTGTAGAACCCTTTATCCCTGCATGAGACAAAAAAAATCAAGTTTCCTTATTTTTTATTTCAGATCGCTTTTGTATTTTGATATTCATATTTCTGTTGTTTGGGAAGCTGGAGACAACATCATTGATTTGGACATAAAATCTTTTCTTTTAATAATTTATTGGGCTGAGTGGAGAACGGGAGGAATTCCGTAGCTGAAGAAGCACCACTACCTTCCTCATCTACGAAGACGACGAATTTGGATTCAATTAAGAGGACAACAACACACATTTAGTATCTGCTTCTTGCCATGCCCCGCGGTAAAAGACGATCGAACCTTGAGATGGTCCCCGGCGAAGAAGAACGTCAAACCTCCAAGAGACAGAGAAATAGTTATTCAAGGTAGGAGTTTATAGTAAAATCCCTTTCCGTATTGGTTTTTCATTTTTTTGTTTCTTTTAATTTCATTTATGTATTTCATGGTACTTTTCGGGTTTTTCAAGTTTCTCCTCAAGGATAGATTTGTGTTCTGCTTGTTGTTTTTCTTAAGATTTTTACCGGATAATCGATTGAGTCAGAGGTGAGGACGATTAACCCGGTTTTTGTTGTAAAAGAAAATCACTTGTTATCAGTTTTCTGAGTCAAAATAATTATTGTCTGTTCGATGTGGTGGGTTGATTGTCATTTATGACATCTCGCCATAAGTTGTTTTGGAAATCTCAGCAACCATTTTTATTAAGTAAAGTTCGATTGATGCTATGAATCTCGGTACATAGGAAACTTCAATTACTTTTTGATTACGACATAAAATTTCTTTGTTATTCATTGATTGTAAATTCCGCGAAGTTGTATGAATGTCAATGAATTCTAGGAATGATACGTAGTTGTATTTTCTTCAGTAAATGGAGATTTCGTCTCAGGAAGGGAATAATTAATGTTGTCACCTATGTAATGATGGGTAGTTTTATTTGCTTTAAAGAGTCAATAAATGGAAATTTCGACTCAAGACGGGAACAAATTAACCTGCATAGGAATGAATGAATTAGACTCTAGGCATTAAAATAGTTTACAATTTAACAAAGAAGCCAATTCTGGATTAGACCAGCTATAGAAGTTTATAAAATATTTATTAGATTATTATATCATCATTTCCTTGCCAAACATGCCTACTGCGCAACCAAGTTTGCAAACACAAGGAGAAATGTCTTTAAGATGCAAGGCGTAAACACAATTTGAAATTTTTTTTGTTTGAACCACTTAGGTGCATTCTGTTCTTAATTAAATACTCCTTTTCGCTGCACCTTGTATTAAATTAAGGTAGGGGATTGCTGTCTGTACTAAAATGAGCTTAGGATTATTATGGTCATTCCGCAAACTGCACTATTTTCGTAGATCTTCAGAAACTAAGTCTTCAACTGAATAGCTCAAAATCTTATCAAAAATATCCGGATTAGTTTGAAGGCAAACAACTATTGAGTTTTCATATTTCGAAGAGCAAATCTTTTTTGTAAAGTAAAAAAACACAGTTTTGCAAGATGCAAAACATGTATGGTGCAAGCAAGATGCAAGGAGACCAGTCATGACCATGATTAGGTGATAGTTGATTCAACATGAATTCGAACTTTATAACATAAGTTTTGTATAAAGATTTATTAAGATCAAAGTTCAGCAGTTAAAAAATGAATGAAAGACAGCTTTTTTAAATGTTCCAATCAATATTTTGGAATTACAAAGTTATTAAAATCAGTGGCAACAAAATGTTTATGTTAAAAAAATACATGTTTTCATTGATTTTGTCATTGCAGATCTTTTATTTGTCTGACGTTTGTAATAAAATCAATTGTTAAACATACATATGAATTTAAATAGAAAGATTATTGTAAATATAATTGGGCTTTAAAAATCAAAATATGTATGAGGAAAAACTGCTTTAAGGGCCTTGATTGATTTCAGGTGCAAGGCGTTCTGTCGGCATAACATCTAGGACGGTTTGTATTCTAATTATTAATCCATTGGACCTACACTACACAGATGAACTTAGATCGTCAGAGTTGAGTTTTGAGTGTTTTTGTTTTTCGAAGTGCTTAGTGATTTTTGTGTTGTGTTTTTCAATATGCTCGCTCATTCTGTGAACTACAGACCAACTGTATTAGCACTAGGTGAACCACAGGTTGACCCATTTTTCAGAATTTCGCATACCTGGCCTTATGTCATTACTCTTTTGCCATCATGGCCTTTTAGTTTATGTTAGATATGATATTGCTTGCCAGAGCCTTTCTCAATACGGACTTTGTTCTAATACGAACTTGAACTTGATGTGGCCCAAATTTACTGTCCGCAAGCACATTATCCATTATTGTTTCACTTATAGGAGTCCAAATTTTGACAGCAATTCAACTCTTAATAAGTTTGATGTGATGTCTGATTACATTTCCTGGTGTGGAATCGCGTAAGGTGATAGTTGACTATCAATTCGTTGATTGTCGTTTTTGACTATAGCTGTCTCTATTATATCAATTAAGAATTATAGAGAGAGCGATGGTCAAAACGACAATCAACGAATTGATAGTCAACTATCACCTTACGCGATTCCACCCCTGAATTAATTTCTTTTACCCTTTACACTGAAGTCGTTATTGCGGGCGACTTCAACGTATACAATTCAAGTTGGCTCCGCTATTCACTAAAGACAACACCCGAAGGAAGATATGTATGTTGAGATCTTTGCTAAGATGCAAAGATGCCGAAAGTGGTTTTCTTCCCATATTTTAACTCAGCAAACTTCAATATATCCAAAATATATTTCTTTCTTGTATTCTCGAACAGAAGTCGAATCTACCCAATGAACAGTTTTTCTTCGCTTTAGGCATTTGTCATCTAACTGTCACATAACTGGCTATACTATGTTTTCACCAAAGTGAAATCTCCGATTTCTGTTCAAATCTTGCCATTTCTCCATACAGTTCTTTGACAATATGAGATTTGGTGGGTGATAGTAGATTAGTTTTAGTTTTTAGTTACTAAATCAGCATGATTTAGCTGTAGCTCTTTCCGTATCAAAAGCTGCTGATAACCAATATTTTTTAGCACATCATTTTTAAAGAATTCTAAGTTACATATAAGTAGCTTAAGCAATATTTTCGAGCATTCAATGTATCGTGGAGGTTGACTTGCTTAATAAAATGGTGTAACTGTAGCTCAGGTTCGTAGCACTGTCAGAGTTGAAAGATACAAATATAAAACTTAACTCTACTATGTCAATCTGTAACTTCAACTTTTACTACAACTTTAGCTAAAATTGATTGTGTTGTGAACACAATCCCCCTAACAGTTTAGTGTGCTTTTTTTTTTAATATTGAAAAAGTTTAATAAACAAACTTCAATATTGGCAATTGAAAAGGATATCTCTCAAATTTCACCGGCTTCGATTTCAGACAGAATTCGCGAAAATGATCCTTCTAGTCTTTCATTCCAAAGCACTCCCATTCTTACTTCCAAACACAAACTTGCCACAAAAAGTGATCATCCGCGCTTTCTAAAATACACCTGAAGTGCTTTGTAAAACAACTAAATTATAATTTATTTTGTATTTACATACATTCACACTTGATCAAGCGCATCCCAATTTGTTGTTGAGCGTGCAATCCTAATATATATAAACTCATCAAAAGAGTCTGAACTTGAAAGATTGATAAAAATGTGTGCGGATAAGGCAACAATTTATTTTGCCTACTACATTGACAACCATCTAGCATCATTGACCATTCGATTTCAATTAATATTAAGTAAATAGACAATTATTTTTTAAACTCACTTTTACAAAAAGAAGGTCAAAAACGTAATTGTTTGATCGAAAAATTTAAAACAAAAACTATTACGTTGAAATGATTGACTACTCGTTGAATGATACCATTGTCTGTTGTTTTTTTTTTAATTCATTGTGTGATGTTATTTTTATGTTCAAGCTGATAGAATCATTTTTTTTCTACAGAGCCAGATGTGCTCTCTGCATTGTTGTTTATTCGAAGGTGGCCCAAAGTTTTTCTTTGACAATCTATTTATAGTCACTGTTCGACTATGAAAGACACAAAAATTGTATCTTCGGGTGAAAAAGAATAACAAGAAAGCGAAAATATAAGTATAAAAAATATACATTATTTTTAAAGTATTTTCTTAATTAACAGAAGAAAATACATTTATTGTGGAACATATCAAATGGATAAAGAAAAGTAATTCCAACCGCGGCGGCATACATATGTACATTCATAATTTCATTTTAATGGCTTTGGAAAATATAATTATAGTTTTGATCTATTTTGTTATAATCATCTGTGTTACCTTAATTATTTTTAAATATTATTCAACTGCATTTTTCAGACGCCACATAAAAGCCGAGGATTCGTTCAGTTCAAAGAAATGCATTGCGTGGTTCAGAGAATACACAAATCCCGACGAACCGGACACATTAGGTAATCCTTATTTGGTTTTGAATATTCTATTTATTTCCGTTTTATTGATTTATTTACATTTTCTACGACAACTACTTGTTGTTTTGTGTTTTTTCTTTTTTTTTTAAGGTCCTGATGGAATGGAAAAATTTTGTGAGGACATTGGCGTTGAACCAGAAAATGTAGTGATGTTAGTATTGGCCTATAAAATGGGCGCCACACAAATGGGCTTCTTTAGTCAATATGAATGGTTAAAAGGTTTAACTGAATTGGAGTGTGATTCTCCAGCAAAGATGCAATCAAAATTGGAATATTTGAAAAATATACTAAATGATTCAAATATATTCAAAAGTATATACAGATACGCTTATGACTTTGCCAAGGTAAGTTTTCATTCAACGGGCGTCAGATTGAATTATATTAATTTTACCTATTGTAGGACTCAGATCAAAGAAGTATGGATATAGTGACAGCCAAGGCAATGCTACAATTACTCTTAGGCAAACATTGGCCATTATATCCACAATTCGCACAATTTCTAGACCAGTCAAAGTACAAAGTAATCAACAAAGATCAATGGTGTAATATATTGGAGTTCTCGAGAACAATAAGCAACGATTTGTTAAATTATGATATCGATGGGGCATGTAAGTAAAAATAATTTATTCAAATTGCAATTCGAAGGTACTGAGTTTAAGCTAAATAGAAATAAATATTTCGGCTTAATTATAGTTATTTAAGTACAAGTAGGAATAGAGCCAGTTTTTACATTTCACTTTTACTCGAAATGGAATTGAAATCGATACAAAATAAAATTTCATTCACTTGGAATTTTCGTGTTTCAGATTTCGATTTTTTCGATTCCAAGGTGATTTAAATTGCATCCTATGACAACAGGAATAGGTTATGTTAGGTTTTCTTGTCTCTTAAGTCGTAATTTCAAGTTGAACCCAAGTTGGACAAATTTTATTCTCAAAGACGTTAAGATTTTGTGTCTTTGACACAGTACTTTGACAGAGACCGATATCAAAATCT
Source organism: Philhelius festivus (assembly GCA_963931855.1). NCBI lineage: Eukaryota > Metazoa > Arthropoda > Insecta > Diptera > Syrphidae > Philhelius > Philhelius festivus. The sequence continues at coordinate 94,873,987 of OZ007557.1, forward strand.
TTTCCAACTGATCGTTCGAAATTTCCTTAAGCAAGAAATCATAAGATCGCGGCCAGCTGTAACGATGCAGGAATGGAAATTTTACTGATTTGGGGGCACTGATGGAAAGGCACGTTTATCAAGTCAGTAGTCTGATACGAATTTACGAATCACATGCGCAGCGTCAACAAATTCCTAATGGGTTTGAATGATCTTAATGATTTTCTTCCTTTGTTATTATGTTGTAATGCCACTGAAATTTTTAAATAACAAAATTTGAATAGCAGTCAAAAAACTTCACAAAGGAAAATAGTTTTGTATTTGCCAACTGAGAAGTTACAAATTACAGCTGTTTTCAATTTCACTTATGGCGATTTCCTTTACACACTATGGATTTCGATCCTGGATCGAAAATGTTCGATTTTGGGAACTTAGTTATAATTTGCACGTTAAATGACTATGTAATTTGTTTGTTAATTATTTCTTGCTCATAGGTATTAAATTATTATTTTAGAACCAATATGTTGAATGTTTATATGTTCTTCGTAGGAATATAATTTGAGCCAACTTGTGTACTTTTAACATTTCAAGATTCAACTTCATTGAAAGTATCCATTTTAGACAAAAGATTTATACGCGAAACGGTTCAAAGCACCAACAATACCAGCATTGTCAACAGAACGCGAACTAGTAAACATTTTTGAAACACATTCCCACCAGCAACAGCAGCTGCAATTCATCTAATGTTTCTTATCGAATAGAGCATTTTCTTTGTGCTTCCAGAGGAGCCACAGCAGTATTAGGATTTTGACCTAACGACGCTGTTAACGTTGCTGGTCTTATTTGGGTTGAAAAATTGAAATATATTGGTTGTAAATTAATGGTGGCCGCTGTTGCCTTGCCTTAATTGAATAACCCTTACTAAAATAAGAAAATCAAACTTTTTATCCAAAAGACAAATTAAGGCATAATAAAGTGGAAAATACACATAATTAATATGGCGATAGTTTGGAGTGAACCGATAATGCCTAATTATAGTCCATAATAAATAGGGAAGATAGAAAAAGTTTTTGTTTCTTAGACAACGAATTTCAGTTTCTTATAGACATTTCATACCAAACTCAAATGGGGATTTTTTGCGAAAAAAAAAATTAAAAAAAACTCTAATTATTCATTACGAACATTTATACGTTTGTTTTTTATTTAATGAGTATCATTAGAATACCATGGACTAATATGTTTTCAATTATTAAGGAATCCAATAAGTGAACTAAATGTCAATAATAACAAATTCGAATTTCTGCTGACAGCATGTCGACAGTTGTTTTTAATTTCTTTTTATAATCGGCGCACACTCAACGGGTTTTTTGTATACCCTTAATATGCCAGAGACACAGTGTGAGCATTTGTAATCATCCTTTTTCGACGTTCGATTAAGCGTTTGAAAATGTGTTAGCTTAACTTCATCTCTGAATTTCAACAAGTTTTCGATTGGTTTTATATAAAACTTGTCGTTTACGAAAACTTGTAGTTTGTAGTATTTACAGAAAAATGTATAATTAATTTCACGATAACCTTATTTTGTGTTTGGTTTGAAAAGGCTATTAGACAAACTTTAGAATACCTCGGCTTAACAGTATCAAGGAATTTCTTTGCATTTGATTGACAGAAACTATTTTGTTTGAATATTTGTACTATATGTATTTGATGAATGTATTTTATTTAAAAATTGATACCGAAATACCGATTTAATGTATTCTCCTACCCTCGTTCTACACCTCTCGGTCTATTTGCAAAAAAAAAAAAAAAATCGTGTAGCCTGGCTCTAGGTTAGGTTAAAGTGGCTGCTGACCGGAAAAGGTCAGCACACTTAGACCAATATTTGGTCCGTTGTGATACCACAAGGATTTCAAAAATCCCCCTTACTCGTTAAACAATTTTGAGCTAATAATGAAGCGTTTGAGACAGTGAATGTCGGAATTATTTAGATCACTAGGATCGTTATAGTAGTAGTCTCCCAAGTGGAGTCTACGTCTTTGCGCTAGGGCAGGACAAGAGCATAGAAGGTGGGGAATTGACTCCTCTTCTTCTTCATCCATGCAGCTTCTGCAAAAGTCATTTGCAGGAACTCCAAGACGAGAAGCATGTCTTCCTATTAGGCAGTGCCCAGTAAGGACACCTATAATGGAGCTAATACGACCCAAACTCAAAATAGTTGGTCTATTCATTTATTAACACATTAATTCTTCATATATCCTAAATTTAGTGGCAGTCAGCTTTTGTTCATTTAAAAAATGTTGTCAATTTAATAAAGTAGTTTCACTGAGAGTAAATTAGAACTAACAAAACAAAATTTGAGAGAGCAAATAGCAACAATATTCCTTTCATCTCAGACAAAGATAAGAGCATAAAAGTTGGTCTACTCTTTTTTGGGTGCAAAATAGTTGATCTAAGACTATTTAAATATAGTTTCAGTTAACCGTTATTAAAAAAATAAGGAGCACTGGTTTTATTAATGATTATTGTATGATTTTATACAAGCTAGCGAGAGTTTCATGTCAATCCTGGCACGTGGCGTTGCATTATCAGGAGACCTAAGGGAATCAATGATTAAAGCGTTTGAAACAGGATTGTCTAGCTACGAAATCCCTGAAAATTTTAATTTACCGCTCTCGTCAGTGCAGAACATAATAACAAAGTTTAAAAATTCTGGAAATGTGGATATATGCAACAGAACGGGACATCCACTAACAGCAAAACCTCGCGATTGCCAAATTTTCAAAGAAAATCGACGATATTTATCTGCTTCAATAACGGTTCAGTGGAGAGAACAAATTCAAAAAAGTGTTTCGGTGGACAGTTGTTGATGATGAAAAAAATGGGATACAAATTTTATAAGGTTTATTTTAAAATATTTAAGTTTTGCATAAATTACGACAACTTAAATCATTAAAAACGCAGGCAAAAGAAATATCACTACTGACACCTAAGCAAAAGAAAAGGCGCATTGAGTGGGCCAAACAACTTAAAAATTTGGACTTTTAGTCAATGGCGGTCCGTTAATTGGAGTGATCAGTACAGATTGGAAGTTTGTGTTTTTGATGAACGAGGACCAGTGATAAAAAATGCTGAAGAAGCCTTTCACAACTCACAAGGACTGCCTTAAACAAACCGTAAAGCTCCCAGTATCTCTAATGGTATGGAGGTGCATTTCGGGATGTGGTATGAGTAATTTGCATTTTGTAATTGGGATAGCTAATGCTGTCAAGTACCGCAACATTTTGGAACAGGAGCTGCCTCCGTCAATACTACGTCTTCAATATAGCAATGCATACTCCGCAGAATGGTGCTTCTTGTCATACGGCTAGGTCAACAATGATATGGTTAACTGCTGAAGCAATTCTTTATTGGAATTAACTTCCAGCAGCCCTAATCTTTCACCAATCGAAACTGTTTGGCACACGATGAAGCAAAAATTGCGAAAGGAACCGCGTCGGACTCTTCAAGATTTAAGATCCACAATTACAAATAATTGGGAATCTTTTGGTGCCGAAGAGTATCAACAATTAGTTGACACTATGCCAAGGTGCATTATAGAAGCAGTGATTAAGGCCAAAGGTCGCTTAACAATGTGGTAAAATCAACATAAAGAATCATAGACCAACTATTTTGCATCTAAGAAATGTGTATAAATCGTTATTTAGTTTTGTAAAGAGACTCCATATCAATATTTTATTAAGCCACTTTCTTTTTCTGTCCACTTTTCCTATTTAAAATGAATAGGACTTTATATGTATATCAAAAAATAGTTTTTGTTTCGAAATAGGTTAAGAATGAACACATATTTGCATTCTATCCTCGGTAGACCAACTATTTTGAGTTTGGGCTCGTATGCAATCTACCAATAGAAATTAGTTGTTTTGAGCGTTTAGCATCAAACAATGGCCAAATCAGTTTAGTAGACCGGCAAGTTGGGGTGCTGGTCCACCTGTGGTTAGCTTTCTTTATGGTATCTTGCTTTAGCATAAGTTTACAAGTAGCTAGGGGTATACCGATGTTAGATTTGCTATCCAACAAAGGTAATATTGTTCCGTTTTTTGCAAGTTCGTCAGCTTTACAATTTCCTGGAATGTCTCTATGCCCGGCACCCATGTAAGGTGAATGTTAAACTGTTTTGACATCTCCACCAGAGATGATCGACAATTTTGGGCTGTTTGTGAGTTAATGGAGACAGAGTCCAGTGACTTTAAGGCAGCTTGACTGTCTGAGAAGATACGTATATCGGTTGTCGATATAACGTTTTCTTTTAGCCAAGAGAGGACTTCTTTTATTGCTAAAAGCTCTGCCTGGAACACGCTACAGTGATTGGGTAGACGAAAAGATAGACAAAGATTTAATTTTTCGGAGTATACGCCTCCACCGACCCCGTCATCGGTTTTAGATCCATCTGTATAGAAATGAATTGCTTCGTCTATCAACAACGACTCATTTTCCCAAGAAGACCTGGAAGGGATGGATACTTGAAAATTTTTATCAAATTTTGGATGAGGGGTGGTGTAATCGACGTTACTAGGTAGACTACTGAACGAGTTCAGTATAGTAGAGTGACCAATATCATTATTGATCCACTGCGAGGAGGCTTTAAGTCGAATGGCTGTGTTAGCGGCCGATTGTTTGCTAAAAATATCTAGCGGTATGAGATGAAAAAGTACATCAAGTGCAGCAGAAGGAGTTGAGCGGAGAGCTCCACCCATGATTAAACAGGCTGTTCGTTGGACTTTGCTGAGCATATCGCGGTTTGTTGCTCTTTCCAGCGCAGTCCACCATACTGTCACTCCATATGTAAGTATCGGTCTAATGACTGAGATGTGTAGCCAGTGTGTTATATGAGTTTGTAGACCCCATTTATTACCTACGGATTTTTTGCAAGAGAAAAGAGCTATGTTGGCTTTGTTGACTCTCTCTTGGATATTGGGCTTCCAGCTTAATTTCTTGTCCAAAATAAGACCCAGATATTTTGCTTTGTCTGAGAATTTAAGCGGTATACCTTTGATGAGGGGAGGGTCTATGTGTGGGATTTTATATTTCCTGGTAAATAGGCATAGGCAATCACCCTGTGCCCCTCCCCTTCAAGAATCACTAGTAGTTTATTTACGACTAGGTTCCAAAGGAGAGGAGAGAAGACGCCGCCTTGCGGCGTACCCCTACTGACAGTCCTTCGAGTAGTAAAATCGCCCAGTTTTGAATTTATAATCCTGCTTATCAGCATATGATTTATCAAATTACTGATTGACTTATCCACCTTCAGAGATGACAGCGCAGATGTGATTGCGGATGCGTCGACGTTGTTAAAAGCTCCTTCTATGTCCAGGAAAGCAACTAAGGTGAACTCCTTATGATGAAGGGAGTGTTCGATAGTACGAACCAGCGTGTGTAGAGCGGTTTCTACAGATTTCCCTTTGTTATAAGCATGTTGAGCATTGGATAGTAAGGGCTTATCAATGTTTGCCCTCAAATGGATTTCAATCAGACGTTCAAATGTTTTAAGAAGGAATGATGAAAGGCTAATAGGTCTTAGATCTTTAGGATTAACATGGCTAGGTTTTCCAGCTTTGGGGATGAAAATAACATTTACTTCTCTCCATGACAAAGGAATGTGAGCCAGAGCGATACAACCATTTAAGATGTTTACCAGAATGGGTATTAGAATATCGGAATTTTCCTGTAATTCCGCTGGAATTATTCCATCTGGCCCAGGAGATTTGTATGGATTGAAGCTGTTTATTGCCCATTTTAATTTTTCCTCTGTAATCAGACCTTGTGGAGGAGTTATGCTACTGAATGTGTTGTTAGGATCAGTGCTATTAACGTAAGGAGAGCTGTCTGGAAAATGTACATCCAGGAGCAGATTGAGCGATTCTTCGCTTGAGTTTGTCCAGGAACCGTCATTGTTTTTTAGGCAACTTGGCATTACTGGATTTTTGGAGAGGATTTTTCTTAACCTTGATGCCTCTGAGTTGCCTTCTATATTGTTACAGAAAGCTCTCCAGGACATACGCTTGGTTTTCCTCAGTTCTTTTTTATATAACTTGAGGGAGTCTTTATATGAATCCCAATCAGAAGTTTCTCTGGAGGTTTTCGCTCTATTAAAGAGTTTCCTGCATTCTTTTCTTAGTGGATCCAGCCCCGAGTACCACCAGTGTGGTTTCTTTTTACCTCTTATTTGTATAAGAGGGCAGGCAGTTTCCAGAGATTTGTTGAGGGCTGTTGTGAGGTCATTGACTTTAATGTCAAGATCCTCAGTGTTGTAGGGTATGCTGTATAACTCAGGTCTGATTGACCTTAATAGAGTTGCCCTATATAGAAGCCAATCTGTTTTCCGATGGTTACGGAAGGAAGGTTGGCTAGGAGGTTCGTCCATTACTTCGAATTGTATGTATCTATGATCAGAGAAAGAATGATCATTTGATACTTTCCAATTCGAGATAGTATGATAAATTTTATCTGAGACAAGAGTTATGTCAAGTACTTCCTGTCTGTTTTTAGTAACAAATGTGGGTTCATTTCCAACGTTACATATTGTTAGGTTAGTGTTCAAAATATAATCGAAAAGAGACTCACCTCTGTCGTTTATATTCGTGCTACCCCACACTGTATGATGGGCGTTAGCATCACTTCCAATAATGAGGTCAGTCTTCTGCCTATCTGCATCAGTGATAAGCCTCCTCAGAGTGTCTCCTGGGAGAGGGCCAAGGTGGTCATGGCCAAGATATGCCGACGCCAGCCAGAGAGTTCCTTTGACTGTTTCCAGTCTTGCGACGGTTACATCTCGATCACTGAAATTAGGTAGTAAAAATACATTTAGGCTACTTTTAACTAGTATGCAAGATCTGGGTTCACCTTTATCTAATGCATACAGCAAGTAGTAGTTTGGAGTCCTTAGTCCCCGAACGATGGATTTCACAATCCAGGGTTCTTGGATTAGGACGATGTCTTCTCCGCTGCTGGATAGACGAAGAAGCAGGGAGGCCGAGGCCTTGATAGAGTGTTGGAGATTAATCTGAAGAAATCGCAGCATCTTTGCTACAACCCTCCCGATCAACCTCCAACACGGTGACGTTGGAGTCTTCCGATTCCGAGGTTGAGCCCAGAAGAGCGTCCTCACTCAGAAGATCTTCATTGTTGTGGTCATCGATCTCCATGTCGCTGACTGTTTTTATTGTCTCCACTGTTGCCGAAGATGACCTGGATGCGTATTGCCAAACTGTATATCAGCACAGATCTCCATAGTCTGTGCTCAGTCATTTTCTGCTCACCGAATTTGAAAGTATTGTAGAGCAAACTGTATGCTACCACAGAGCGCTCTGTGGTCACATGCAGTTTGCTTGTAAAATATTAAAAAAGCTGAAGCAAACTATATGCTAGTTCAGATCGAGCAATGTACCTGCGATTACAGAGCCATCGTTCACGTTGGTATAGTTATTGTGTGTGGTGAGTTCTGGGTTGGTATACATTTTGCTTAGGAAACTAAGAGCAAAGTACCTGTGATTACAGAGCCATCGTTCACGTTGGTATAGTTATTGTGTGTGGTGTGTGGTGCCGTGACATAAGGCCAAGTGACAAAAGGCCAAACATAAAATGTTTTGTCTTGAGCAACAGTACCTTGGGTGGCCCGCTTCGCGGGTTTTCAGGATTTTAACTTCCTTTTCGGGGCTCACACCCGCTCACGCAACTCCGTTGCTCCGCTTAGGGTATGTTCAGTCGCCAGGCAGGCGCCTGTAGCAACAGTTTTGTATTTTACATTAATTGGCGTAAACAACTAACAGTTATGTACTGCTGCTCAGGAAAACTGTTGCTACAGGCGCATGCCTGGCGACTGAACATACCCTAAGCGGAGCAACGGAGTTGCGTGAGCGGGTGTGAGCCCCGAAAAGGGATTTAAAATCCTGAAAACCCGCGAAGCGGGCCACCCAAGGTACTGTTGCTCAAGACAAAACATTTTATGTTTGGCCTTAAGTCACAAACAAATTTGGCCTTTTGTCACTTGGCCTTATGTCACGGCACCACACACCACACACAATAACCACACCAACGTGAACGATGGCTCTGTAATCACAGGTACTTTGCTCTTAGTTTCCTGAGCAAAATATATACCAACCCAGAACTCACCACACACAATAACTATACCAACGTGAACGATGGCTCTGTAATCACAGGTACTTTGCTCTTAGTTTCCTGAGCAAAATGTATACCAACACAGAAAAATCTGCTTTTGATCTGACACAGTATATAGTATGCTCTTAATTTGAATGAGCATTCTGTAGTCTATTATAGAGCGTCGGAGCTCTGTACTGATATACAGTTTGGCAATACGCGACCTGGATGCCTCTTCCTCTTCCAGTGATGGGAAGGTGATAGATGCACCAGGGTCTGCAGCTGCAGTTTCGACTGCTATGGAGGAAGTGGATGCACCAGTAACATCCGCGTCCTTTTTGTACACCTTCAGTGTGATGGTCCCAAACCCAAACCTAATCACACCTTTGGTCTGCGCCAGAGGAGCAAGGGTTTCCTTGTTTAGTACAATAATTGCACCTCTGTAGGGTCCCTTTTTCTCCTCCAGTTTCGCAACTTTCCAGTTGTGAGTAGGAAGGGATGGGTTCGATAGCCGGATCATCTGGAGTATTACATCCATGCTGGAGAGTTCAGCTGTAACCATGGCGCGAGCTCTTGGTCTGCACGGGATTTTCTCCTTAGCAACAACCTCGAGCTTAGCACCAGGCCAGACTTCCCCTAACCGGCTAACGGCCAACGATAGAAGATCACACGATCTCTGATCGTCACAAACCATGAGCTTAACATGTCCTTGATGCCAGCCTCCATCGTTTGTGATTGGAGGTGGTCCCGGGTTCTCCATCATGATACTCATGAAGCTCAACTGGAGCCTCCCCTTGACCACCTGCCAATTTTCCGCAGAGATCGTGCCATCGACGTCGTTCCCGTCAATGATCGCGACCACGATTTTGTTTTTAACCACATCACTGAAGGTCTTATTCCCTCCACAGGGATGTGATGGAGCGCTGATGTTGTGCACTTTGGGGCGTTTGGGTACTGAAATAGTGCCCTCCATAGACCTTTGACGCTTCGACGTGGAGTCTCCGCTGGCCTGGACGCTATTATTAGCTAAAAAGCTTTTAGCCCACTTGATTTTTGCATCATGCTGAGAGTTCCCCCGGCGCCAGGTTGTTCACCAAACACCCTGAGTATTCTCTTAGCATTGCGAATGTCCTTGTAGAGTGTCCTAGAAGGGTTGGGCTTACGCCCGCTCCCCCTAGGGCCTTCTTTAGGATTTGTGGAGTTGTTAGAAGTGGAGGGACCATGCTTCACAGTCTTACCACCGCTGGAATGAGGCAAAGAAGTTCGGGGAGGTTTACTCTCCTTAGTGGTAGCAGGACCATGCTTCACAATCTTGCTACCACTGAACCGCGGTGTCGAAGTTTGGAGAGGTTTACTCTCTGAAGTAGTAATAGAAGGGCCATGCTTCACAGCCCCCCTGTTACTGGAAGGAGGTATTTCTACCATTTTACTCCTGCTTTTGCTTTTGGCAATAGGACTGTGAGAATCCACAGTACTACTGCTTCCAGCGCAAGCCGGAGAAACAGCAGACGGCTTTTCAGTCGCACTGCTGGCCTGTCTCAAAGACCAGGACTTTCCACCATCTTTTGAATTTAAATTTTCCATAAGATCCCACGAGTAACGGAGAAAGGGTGGTCCATCTGCACAGAGATCCGTATATGCAGATAAGGCTAGTTAATTCGGAGGTCGCCTGGTATCTACCTGTGTTTTCTTTTTTTTAAAATAGTTTCCGATTAGAATTAGTTTTATTTGTAGTTTTCCTTTGACTGTCCAGAATCCTTCTGTGTTCTCCTGGAACTTTCATTTTGTGAGGTTCAGAAGACCTCCGTCATTTTGCGCTCTTATATCTTAAAAGTGCTGTACCCCTTAACATAAAGGTCAGTATTTTGGAATCTCATGCATATGGTCTTGGTTTCGCTTTCCAGCTGAACATTTTTTTTCAGGAGTTTACTACCTCTTGCGAGGAAGTGACAAGAGAAAAGTTGTATTGCTCATTAGCCATTCGAAATCGGGAGAAAATTGTAGGTCTTCTCCATTCCGCCTGCACGGGAATGGTTGAGAGTAGTTATTCACTAGGTTCCGGCTCTCTACTAGCCGATATGGTCTCTAATTTTTTGTTATATCTTAAAAGTATCTTAGCCTAGGTTGTAAATTTTTGAAATAAATATCTAATTTCTGCAAGGATTTGTATAAGCTCGATTCCTTTTGACTTGTTAATAACAAATAAAAAATGATAATAAATTAAACTTTCTCTAACAAATTTGTTAACTAGAGTCTGAACTTCTTATTAACTAAGTAAATAATTATTATAAATATTCTAGGGCCCGTCATGCTGGATGAATTCGTGGAATGGTTAAGACAACAACGCATCTGTACAAGTACCACAAGCTGAAATTAAAACAAATTGTCCGAGCTATAGCGCAAGGAAAATTTAATTTAAATTAACGGGGTATAATACAAAAAGAAAACAAAGCAAAACTATTATATGTTATCAATGCTATCGAAAATTCTTTAACATATTACATAGGTTTTGTGTATACAAAGAAAAAATTATAAAAATAAAAAAAAGTCACTCACATTTTCAAACTTGTACATAAATTCAAATGTAAAACAGTCAATCGCGTCATTTTTTATTAATATTTTTCTTTAATCTTTTTTATTGCAATTATTAAAAACAAAATGTAATTCTCTTCTGTCCGAAATCATTTTTTCTTATTTATTTATTTATAACGAACGAAACACAAAATGTGAAAGTTGTAGTAGTTTGTGTTAATAAGACTTCAAACGTGCAGCTTCTCCAGTCATTATATTTTTCTCATTCCTTCTGTATCTTAATAACATACAAAAAATTGAATCTTCCATACAAAATCCAAAAAAAAAAAAAACAGTAATTTAAAAAAACAACGTTGTTACACAATATGAAGAAAATGTAATTGTTTAGTTTTACTCGTTTTACAGCATCTTCGATTTGATTGAAATTTACAGAATGTTTTGTGGCTAAATGGAGGGTTTAGTATTTCTTTGAAAGTTGAAATAAGTTTACATATAAGATCACCCCTTTCGTAAAAATTGCAAAGATGCTTAGCTCTTCTGCACAGGAATTTCACGTCATGGATACGAAATACTTCTGATTAGAGATTGTATGCTGTTTAAATAAGCTAAGGTAAACTCGTAGCCTAATTTGCATATATTCAAGAGAAGCAGAAGTTTCCGGAACTAGAAGGGCAAGTCAGTTTCTACCAATACGCCTGTGCACAATTTCAAGTTTATATTGAAAATTTTGTAAAATATCGAAGACTGCAAAAAACAGTGCCATTGATTCAAAAAATCATTAGTGTTTCGTCTATGACGAAATGCTTCGTGTGCAGAAGACTAGGCGTATGTATATGAATCGTCGCTAAGTCAAGAATCTTTTAATTTGATTGACACGGCACTTCGTCGTCATAAGGCCTTTTAATATGAAACAAGAATTTCAGTCTGATATTTCCAACATTGGTATAAAATTATTACACCAGATGATGCAAGAACATTAATCAAAAGCTTGTTCTCTTTTGGACATAGCTAGAAATCTGCAGTAATTCTATTGTCTATGGTTAATTGAATCACTTAGCGAATCATGCCCACTGCTCCAATCAGTTATCTAAAATTATTCAATTGATTAGTTATTTGAATGGAAACAAATTTCAAGTACGTACTACGGCAATTCTTAGTAACACCTCTTAGTTTTCTTGCCAAATACCGAACAAACAAAATTCGTTTCATTAATTTCTTTTGAAGAATATGTCAGTCTTTTTTAATTCAACTCTCTAACGGATAGAAGCATTATTTGCCTATTCGACAAAGTTAAACTTATATATTGTCGGCTTGGAAGAAAACTGTGACATATCCCAAAACTTCATTTCATTTATGTTTTTGGAGTATTTTTTCCTCGACCATGTCACTCTGAATACACATGCATATATTGAAGTACTTGAATACTTGGACGCTTATGTGTTTAAATTTTGTAGGAATATATTTTATTTTCCATTGAAATCGAAAAGGTGTGATAAACTCCAACAAATCAATGGAGGACCTCATGAGTTAAAAAATGTAATTCAGATTTATACTAGTGGAAGGTTCATAACTCCAAAAACATTGATTATTTTTCAATACTAGAGAGAAAAAAAAAAGGAAAAACTCATTAACTCATTAAATAAGGACACATCAACAAGGTGAAGTTGATAAATGAGATGTTGTTGAAAAATCTGTTTCGTGTGGAATATTAGAAAAAATACCAATAAGCCGAGACGATTGAAAAGAATTAAAGAATTTACGATTATGTTTCGAAATTTTGAATAGTTCACATTTGAAAGATTCTGACTTATGCGAAACTTCGCGCGTCCCCTCTTTTATATATGTACCAGCACTTGAATTTCAACCAAATCGGAGTTAACTAAACAATATACCAAATAAATCAAATGAATTAACACCAACTAAAACATATTTCTCAAGTGAAAGTGATATTTACTTTATTATTTCGAACAATGAAAATAAAACAACTAAATAAAATAATTAAACCAAATCAAAATAAATAAAAAAAAATACCGATATGTTTTCCAATGCCATGATTATTAGCTTATTGTGTCCACACAATCCATCGAAAGGAAAGCATTGGGGATAAATTCAAGTAAAATTATAAACAAAAAACTACTGATAGAACTAGAACAAAAACTAAATACAACTGACATTTATGTATGATTTAAGATTAAAGCTAATTGATAATAGTTTAGTTTTCTTTTCATCTAATTTAAGAACTGTTTCTGTATAACACTAAAAAAAAAACAATACCTACTTTAAATTTAAAAGAAAAACAAAAATGTAATGAAATGTATACATAGTAATACAAAAGATATTTTCAAATAAACTCATTATAAAAATCAAAACAAAAAAATAGTAAAAATAAACACAAATACAAAAAAAAAACGAATTTTTATGTTATGATATTTGTTGGTAAATTCAAAATCAGAATATGGCTAGATATGTTGGAGGAGCGCATACCCAAGCCACTTGAAACCTTTTATTACATCTAAAAAATAGCTCTTGGCTTAATATTGCGTCGAGGAAGGCAGGAACCTTCGCTTTTAGAAACAGAAACAGTTACATGAAATACAATGCAAGTGTTTCTGCTATTAGAAAGGAGTGTTGTAGGAGATTTTCCAATGTTGTCTTGAACAAATTGCCAGACGACATACAAAGTACTGTTGCTCAGAGATACTCGTTATTTAAAAAAAAAAGCAGACTTCTTTAAAGGTTTGAAATTGAGAAACTTTTCCAGGTCCATCACCTAAGACCTCAATTTTAGTGAATTAAGATTCCTCAGGGAAACAAATTTAGTCACCATTCGATAGGTCCTAAGACACCGCGAAATTTATGGAAATGAAATGGCTGATGAACTGGCCAAAAACGGTTCTTAACTTGAACCGAACCAAAATTTTCTCTTGGTACTTATGCCACTGGAGCAGGAAAAATATGGAATTCACCAAAGTTTTCTTAAGACTAAAAATGACAGACGATCATCAATTGACACCTTTCGTGTTTCAAGAAATCTTTGGCCAAATATTTCAAAGAAAAAAACAGAGTATCTACTGAAGTAGCCAACAGCAACAGCCACCAACAAACAACATAGGTACCCAAAAGATAACACCGAAGGTCTAAGTGCGAAAACAAATAAAATCAGCAATAGCACCATCTTGGTCAACAACAAACCGCAGCACCAGCAAAAATTTCTCATTTATGGTCCCCCATAAATTCTCTCCATTTCGAATTTCAAAGGTTCTTTTACAAGACTTGGCATTTTGCATCCTTTTTATTGCCAATATGTTCCTTAAGTAATATACGTTACTTCTCCAGCGTAAGGCATGCCAGATAGCCTCTTTTCAACAGTAAAAACAACAAAAACCGCCATAATTTCACTCAAAACTCTACCTAACTTTTTATTATTTTTAGAAAATTTTCTGTTATAAAATACAAATATTTTCAACAATATATAAATTTAAACTAACATCACTCGCTGTTCCCTTTGGGGTGTGGAATAAATTGTAAGGTTTAAAAAGTATAATTAGATAGGGAAGGACAAAATCTACAGATATTGTTTTCTACATAAAACATAAAAAAAATTGTACCTAAGTTATGCTACTTTAAAAAAAAAAACGAAACAAAAAATTACATCATACTACATAATCCATTATCGTTCTTGAGAACTAATTGTTGGTCTCTGGAATTTCTTGCAGTCGTTGTAATTGTCGAGCTGTGCCTTAAGTTATTGCTTATGCCACTGTATAAACTGTTATTGGCCATTGCTAGCTCTGTATTGCTCATGCGACGCACGGATTCAGTGCGTTTCTTGGATTCAATCCAATTTGAATTCGTTACAATATTGTTGTTGATATTTGGTGGGGGATTGTCGAGAATCTCAGATGATTTATTCTCCATTGACAAACTGTCACATGTAGCAGTTTCGTTTTCGGCCGACTTTTTTACCGCCGACGCCAGAACATACTGATCGAGGAGGTACACCTGCGGCTGTAGAGCAATCATGAACCCTCGGTAAATGCACTGTTCCTCCAATGACCATTGGGTGATCTTTTTCAATGCCGTTTGGATGCGGTTGCAAGAAGCTATTGATTCACTCCGAACAACAAAGTTGATTATTCGACCAATAGACGCAGCATCGAAGAGCAATATCGAAAGAATCAACGCATAGTCAATGCAATTGGCCTCAATGAATAATTGCAACAAATAGCGAATCTTTACGCTCAATTTTTCAGGCAGAATTTTGGCTCGGGCCTCGGCTTGGAAATTAAATGCGGCGAAATTCATTTCGTCGTGTTGCAAAGAGGAAAACCGCCTTTCGGGGTAATTTTCGTCCAAGGTTTGGGAATTCGAACGCGACTTGTTGGAGACTGTTGTGATAATTTCTTCATTTTCCTTTATAGCCGGAATGGAGTGATGGTGATGAGTATTTTCTACTAAGGGAAGACTAAAGTATCCAGATTCTGAGGTCTGGCTCGATGTATTGCGACATTTCGATAAATCGTTGTTCGGCAAAAGGTTAGTTTCATGTGGTTCGTTGCCATTGTTCACATAGGGTGGTGGTAGTTTAAGCTCTTTATGCATCAGTATCAGGGCCGATACAAAATCATCGAGTTTGGCTGATCTATCCTTCTCCTGCGACAGCCAACTAACTAGATGGAAATCTAAAAATGCACTCATATATCCCAGATCTATGAGTTTACAATTCTCGAGGAGCATTCGTGCCTGGCGCTGTAAAATCGTTTCAATGAAAAATGTCTCACGCTTATCTTTCGAAATACTTCTCTCAGATTTGCGACGGAATGTAATGCCAGTAGGTGCTCCTCCACCAGTTGATGTTTCTTTTTGTGATGTCAAGGTCGGCGTTGTCGGTGGAACACTTCCAGAGATGCTCTCTCGCTTCTCCTTGTCTTTTTTTTCTTTCTTTTCGTTGCGGTTTGCGTTGACCATTGGCGTTGAGAAACTCCGCTCACGTGCTATGGAACCCAGGATCAAATTGAAAACCTCAGGATTGGGGTTAACTTGATTTGGCTGTTGAGTTGGGGCAATTTTCTGATTAACAATCATCGAAGAACGCGGAGAATCAATCTCGTTGGGGTCTATGGACTTTAGGAAACGTATCAGATCCTTTGCTAGCTCCCACTTACGGTTCTCCAGAGCTATGTCAAGCAGCAGAGTGGCATATTGTTTACTCACAGCTGAAGGCTCCAGATTTTGAAGTATTATTAAATAACTGGCGGCAGTTTCAAGCTCTTCGCTCTTCAAACACTGCTGAAACAGGTCCTTTGGCTTACCGGCCACTGAGAATAGATATGGCCACAGGGCAATCTCTGTTTTCCTGGCACATTGAACAATTGTCTGCATATGAACTGGAAATTCTCGAATAAAATCTAAAATACTTGGCAGTAGGGCATCGGGAATAGGATCTTTACTGGTGGCTTCCTCCTCAAGAACTTCATGTAAAAGAAGTTCCAGAGAGTGTGGGAAATACGGCAACGCACTGCAAGACTTGGCTATCTCCCAGGCACTGTATCCGAGATTTCGCTTGATTAATTGGCGTAGAATTTTGTGGAGGTACACTTGACTTTTTCGTTCCAGTAAACAGAAAGGAAGTGAAAAATGAGAACTCGATTCGTTCGTATAAAGAGTCGTCTCGTTCTCTACTCCCAGCACAATGACATTGTCAAAGAGTATGACCAATGGGTAAAGTTTCAGTGGAAATGACAACATAATTCTCTTCGACATGAACGAATGCAAACGATGTGAATCGCGTACTTCTTCGTTTGGTGGTAGGATGGGCAACCATACTCGCATTCCATGAGCTCCACTATACAACCATAGACAATCACCCATTGGACTTCGTTCTGAGTTCGACAGCCAGAAGCACTCAACACACGACGCCAGGCAAGTGGCCATCAAGTGATTTATAACGCTTGTCCTGGCATCCCTTTGCACCATGAGAATCCTTCCGCTGACATTAAAGATTATGGTTTCCGGTGCGTTGGCTTTGGATGCAAGCTCATTTTTCAAATTCGTGATTGTCAACGAGACAATGCATGCCGGATGAATGCAGATTCCCTTTATATCCATTTCGTAGATGCACGACACATCCATGTTGTAAGCATTCAGCTTTTTAAGAGCGAATGTGCTGACAATTCCATCAGCTGTCAGGCAAATCAACTGATTTTTGAACATATTCAACGATATGACCGGTGCTCGCACTTGGATCTTGTTCCCAAACTGATTGTCCAACTTGCACTCTTCCGGATAGCACCGAATCTCATCGGTCCGATCGAGGAGACTGAAGCACCCAAGCACAATAAAACCCCGCCACCACATCAAACCTCCAGTGACGACGAAATCCTTTTCCTGCGATTCATTTCCAAAGAGTTTCCAGCGCTTGGTCAGCAAGGAGTAGTGAGCCAAGCCAGTCCGACCAGCCACAGCTACATGCATGCCCTCTGTGTCTATAGCTGAATACCTTATTGGCCAGTTCGTTGCAGCGTAGGTCAAGGGAAGTTGCAGAACACTCCAGTATTTGCTCTCCGATAAGATGCTAGATATATCAACCGATTTCTGGACCTCCAGGTTGTCCCCAGAGTCCAGAGGATTGACATTCAAGTCCGGTTGATTATTAGGGAATATGAATTTCGATCCAAAGTAGATCTTTTCTAAATTGTCACCTTGATTCAAATACAAAGTATCGTCCGACTGAAGGAGAATATGAGATGTTGAAGTCATGCTGGGATTCATGGTGAGTGCACTCTTAACAAAACTTAACTGGAGAACTGTGCCCTCCCGTCGAATCAAAAACAGTTGATATCCTTCAGTAGACCATTCCATCCGATCAACGACAAGCGGATTGTTTCGAAGCAAATCCACATGAATTCCGAAATCCCAACTTAGCGAGGACATTAGCATCGTTCCGAAGGTGCTCCATAGAGATATGCCACCATTGTCCCAGGCAACAATCAGTACACATCCGTCTGGTGACCATTTGAGTTCATTTACAGCTCCCAGAGTTCCAGGGAATTCCTTCGAATTCAGCGAAAGTTTGTGGCAAAACTCCAGCCCACCAGTGCTGTCTTCTATTGCATACACAGCTACTTCCGAATTCCTTCTTCCGTATGCCAGTAGTCTGAATTTATGGTTTACACTACAAACAGTGGCATCGTCCACATCCGGCACCCAGAATCCATGCATCTTCTGGTGGACACTGAGGAAAGCCGCGCGGCAATCGTTGAAAACGACAGCAAATCCGCCAATAAATGGCGAATACTCCATAGCCGATATAAATGAGTTCCTGCCAATTGGAGGCAAGTTCTTAAGATTGCTATTCTGATTCAAATAGAATGGAATGCTTCTTAAATCGACGGCAACTTGGTGGTTTCCTTCGAAATTATCCCATTGCGTCCTTACGAACTCACAGTTACCTGTCGTCACAACAATCTCAGCCAGGCTAACACAGCAGAAAGTGGTTATCACGGAATCCATAGCAATCGTGCAGATCTCTTTCAGGTATAGCCTGGGAATGACCTCCTTGATGAATAGCTCGGCGGAATCTCGTTTCAAATTGGACATAGGAGAATCCACTTGGGTGAGTACTCCGGCGTTGTTGCCATCGACTTCTATTTTATAGAATAACAGATGTCCGTAATCCGTGACGACAGCCAATTTACTTGAATCGGGTTTCCATACTATCAAACGATTATTGCCATGTTGATTGATCGACTCCTCGTTTCGCTGATGGAATGTGATGGGAATCAGTGGATTGGCATACCAGATGCCGAGAAAACTTTCACCGATGGCAGCGATAAGAATTTTCACAGCATCACAGGCTATGTAGCGAATTGTGTTGTTTTCAGCATTCAGAGAGAGATTAATGGCCTTTGGCCAGCCAACAGGGAAGTACATGATATGTCCAAGTTATCTTGAAACAAAAGATTAGATCTTATATGGGACAACCAACTACTCTTAAATTACTTACTTATTTTAATAGAGTGCAAAAGAAACACTAGAAATTCATCATTTGTTTGTTTTTCTTGTGTGATTTTGCTTTTGTATTCTTTTTTTTTTTTCTAATTTAATTAACAAGTTTCTTTCAATTGATTAAATGCGATTGACTGGAGTTTTTTTTAATATCAGCTTTGGTAATTGAATAATTTGAAGCAGGTTTTTACAGCATTTACATAAATTTTAAATAAATTAACACAAGAACATTGAAATACAAATTTTCTTTTATTACAAAATTTGTGAATTTTGTTGTGAATTCTTTCTGTTTTTTTTTTTTTTTTCTTTTTGTGACAGCGATGATGATCTGTCATGTGCTGGGTGGGAAATACATGACGTGAAATTGTGCGTTCCTTACATCAAATTTACTAATCCAACTTTGTTTGACTTTGGATTCATGTAAAACGTAGTGCTTTAAAGTGGATTTACATGTTTCTGCATCTGCAAGATTCAGAAAAGTAGAAAGAGGTAGGCCAGACGCGCACATTAAATTTTTAGTTCCGCGACTGTTTAGTTGCTAAAATGAAACATATGGGCTTATATGGGACACCGCGCACTTAAAGCAACTCGATTCGAGCAACTAAAAAGTTTGTGTTTTGACACAAACTAAACGATTGCCTAAAATTAATTCGCAACAGTTGAGCTGTTTTCTATAAGCGTGCGCGGTTCTCTTTCAACTGGTGATTAAACTATTTGATTTCGATCACAGTTGCCAGTGCGCGACTAGCCAAAGATGTAGTTTGTCGAAACCCGAAAGAGGGAGAGCAGAAAACTGCTATAATTTGTTGTTTTGTTAATACGAAACAATGCAATGAAAATTGAACTTACCTCCGTTCTCTTCCATTTCGATTTAGGCTAGGCGCGCACATTGAATTTTTAGTTGCACAACTGTTTGGTTGCTTAAGCCTAGTACGCAGATCGGGAAAAATTTTGTCTCCTATACATTTTTTTCCTGGGACAAATTTAGGCTGGTATTCACCGAGCGCTCTTAAACGGCTCTTAACTTGAAATTTCTTTGGGGTATTCACCAACCACTCACAAGTGTTTTTCGAAGTTCGAAAATGAGAGCCACTCTCTCTTGTTCAGGCATACCTAAACTGTGAAATCAAACTGTTTTCGAACTTGAATGAGAGCTAGCAGTGAGAATCCTTGGGTCAATTTCGTATTTTGCTTGGGGAGCGTTGCTGGTGACGATAACTGGTTTTGGTTTTGCACTCACTAGGTGCGTTTTATTATTCACAAATCTATCGGGATCCGGATTTGGATTAAGTTTTTACATGTATTACAAAAACAAATTCGGGATCCTGTTTCCTATCGGGATCTATTTCAAGATCCAAGAATTAGTTCTAAATCCGAACACCAGAAGTTGATTTTCTTATGTACATTTTGTCAGCACTGTGCAAAAAAAGACAACAAATCGTGAAATGTCATAATAAATAACTGTTTAAAAGCTAATTAATTTTGTATCAAAAATCAAAAGATGAATGCAAAAGAAAATAAAATGTAAATATACCTACTTCGTTTTATTAATAAATTAAGTTGCAAAAATATTTTTTATTAAAAGCGAAGAATTTGGACGAATTGTGAAACCATCGCCTTTTTAAGAGCTTACGAGAAGCGGCAATGTGAATTTGACCACCCACGTAAAAAAAAATATGCTATGAACAATGTGCTGGAGTATCTCTTGGCAGCTGAAGTCCTCGTGGAACAACAAAAAAGAGTCCAACTTCGCCGCCCCAGATATCTTCACTAACTTCAACTGCATCATCAATCGAGCTGAATGAACGAGTAGAAAACAATGCTAAGCCCGTTGAAACAACTCCTGTCAGAGAAATGTGCCATAAGTTGGAGAAACAATGCCGGATAGAAGCTGACATCTACTTAGCTACTCCAGTTCAGGCCATCGAAGATATCCCTCAGGTATTTGCTGAAAAGAATCCCATTCAGGCAGTTGGAACGACAACCACTCTAACTGCTGAAGCCGTTAGCAAGCTTTCTAGTGAAACAAGTTGTATTCTCACAAATAACTATGAGTCTAACACCCAGTGAAGATTCCGATACAATTCGTATATATGATTTGAAAAGGCAAGAAACGCGACTTATCAAGGAATCAACACAAACAACAACAATTACAGTGCCAAAACTTCCAGACAAGAAGGTTCTTCCAACAGAGCTGGATATAATGCCCACACTGGCACCACCAACAGCCACGGTATCATCAAAAACCTCTACACCAACTTCATTTAAATTCTTACAACCCAAAAGGAAGATAATTAGTCCTAGTCAAGTATTATCCATCGACCTGGATACCACACCAGTAAAGATTTTCTTTTATCTGCGAAACATTTATTTGAACCGTTATTTCTTTTAGATTACGCCATCTACACCAGAAAAACCAGTTATCGAGGCGGAAGTAGTCCATGCAATGCCATCAGTTAAAGCTTTGGCAAAGGCTTTCCTCATGACCTCGTCAACTTCATCGTCTGAGAACAAATGGCGTAAGGTAAGTGTTCTTAACCGGCTCCAAGGACCAGAAGCAGGAATATCAAATTCTTTTGTTAAGGCCCGAGCAAAGTCACCACTGGTGTTTTTCAAACCCACAACGCCAACAACGGCAGCAGCAGCAGCCAACATCAGCAAAATCATTCAAAAGCAACCAGAACCAGTAGCACGATACAACTAGTCAAGGAAGGATCCGAGTTTAGATATCTTCATACAAATTTAAAAAAAAAAATGAAGATATATTGAAGCTAAAAAAGAAGTAATATATTATTATAAGGACATCCTGTAGAAAAAAGTATAAATAATTTATAACCAACAAAAAATGTATTAGTGCCATTGGAAATATTATTATGATGATGAATATATGTGCCCTATTATGTCAATTTTATATACCTAAATGTATCTAACCTATAGATAAACTTGAATGGAGATCATACATATTTATTTTGTGAGAAAAATATCTTGCAGAGCTCTAGTATCTGTATTCGATACTTTTCAAAAGCAAATAAGCAAATCTTTATTTTACATATGTTCCAAAACTTCTGGGTCTATTGGATTTTCACATACAAAATTTATTATATCAAAGTGTTCTGGCAAAAGAGGTGTTGTTCGTCGGTACTTGCATTGCATTTTTTGAGTTTCAGCTATTTCCATGAGTTTCTTTTGTTGCTCTTGTTTTATTTTTATATTCTTAAAAAGCTTAATAATTAAATTAATTAATTTTAAACCTATAATTAGCAAATGAATTATTTTGTTTTTAATGTTTTCAAGGAGAATTATTTTGGGTGATTTCTTTATATTACTTGTTCTGGGGCCACCATTTGCTGAATCGGTGGCTTCCGCCAAATCCATGGGTGGTTTGGAAGCGGTTCTATGTTGCCCCAACTCAATGACCCTGTCTCCTTTGACATTTTATGCAGATTATTTCTTTTGTGCAGTGAGTTTACACTCTTCGAGGTCAGACATTTTGAGCCATGGATCTGATGGCACATAAACGAGGCACCCAGTGCTCTTGTTATCGGTTTGATTGAACGAAAACTTTGTTTCATAATCGGCTATGTTCGGCGAGGTCATTGCATGCAAGTTCAACTCGGCCATTCGTGTCATGATGCCGTTTTCCAACTCGAAATCTTCATTGGGTGAAACCTTTACAGAAACTATGTCATTTTTGTCGGATACCATTATGGCGTGTTGATGGCGCACCGGTGGAGGTGGCGACAAACTTCTTGTGGTGCGTAATTGTTTCGTCGGCTTCGATTCGCCCAGAGAATTGGACTTCTCTAGAGCTATTTTCTGGTTATTGTTTGTGGAAACGGCAGCCATAGCCTCCTTCGGCTTTCTTTCTGTTAGGCCTAGCTTGCGCATGTCCAGATTTGGACTCGTGGCCGCATTTCGTGTTGCCACAACTTTTCGCGGACTCGGAATCTTTCGCAGCTCATTTAATGCTATCATATGAATATCCTTTGAATGAATTCGACCAGGGCTGGTTGTGGCATCGCAACTAATTTTTGTCACCGTCGTCGCTGTGGTTTTTCTTTCTAAACCTCCGTGCCTGACTTTCGCACCGCCACTACCAACAAGTCCATTGGGTCCGCTATTTTTTTTTTTAAAATAAACAAAGAAAATTATTTTTAGTATTACACAATAAATAAATATTGCAATTTATAATGAAAGCAAATTTATTTACTTCAATTGCGTTTTCCATTTTTATTTTTTGATTGTTTACAAAAAAAATAGTAGAAACGTCAAAAACAAAACTCAGAAGTACCACAATTGAAAAGTAAATTTTCTAGGATCTGGATCGTTTTATTATCAAATTGATATCCATATGGATCTTGGTCGATAATAAAACGCACCTACTGTCGTTTGTTTAGTTTGTTTAGTTTTCGAATTATCGAACAAACTTTCGAAGAGAGCGCTCGTAAGCTTAGGAGTGGTCGGACCACTCCTAACTTTTAAGAGCGCTCGTAGATCTTCACTAATATATTGCTTGGTGAATAGGTTTATGAACTTCTTAAGTTATGAGCGCTCGGTGAATACCAGCTTAAGTCTTGGATATTTTTCGTACGCAGTTCGCGCGTAAAATTCATATTTTGTGCATTGCTGTACAAAGTGTCTCCACTAAATTTTGCCAGGAAAAAGAATGATACAAGCATTATTTTGCGGGAAAAATTTTGATAGTCACCGTATTTCCGAAAGTGATTTTTGTCAAAACTGGTCTTATGTAAAAGGTGCTGATGCTTCTCTTGAAAGCATCAAGAGGAGATTCCAAAAAGGTATGAGCGAATTTGTAAGACAACCCGTTCCAGAGGCAAACCAACTTCAAACTTTTGCGAGAGATTTGGAAACATTTTGTAAGGATTAAAATTGTAGGGATAAAATTTGTCTTGTCTCGATCTGCGTATTAGGCCTTATAGAAAACAGATGAACTATTTGGTTGAATGTCCGCGCAGGTGCATATAATTATATGTTACACAAAATAGCAAACTCATTTTAGGCAATCGTGTAGTTTGTGTCAAAACACAAACTTTTTAGTTGCTCGAACCAAGCAGTTGCGAAACTAAAAATTGAATCTGCGTGCCTAGCCTAAGAAATCAAAATATGTATTATGTAAAATGTACTTTTATGGCGAAAAATTATTCGGTTGGAAGTTTTTCGTTTTTTTTTTGTATTTTTGTTGTTGTGTTTGGGTTCCTTATCTGTCAACTTAGGCTAGCCGCGCACTAGCAATTTTTAGTTGCGAAACTGTTTGGTTACTTATAGAAAACAGATGAACTGTTTGGTTGAATGTTGGTGAATTTGCAGATAATTATATGTTCAATAAAATGGCGAACTTATTTTAGGCAAATCGTTTAGTTTGTGTCAAAACACAAACTTTTTAGTTGCTCGAACCAAGCAGTTTTGCAACTAAAAATTGCTAGTGCGCGGCTAGCCTTAGGGGTTGTTCAACGTAAATTTGCTTAGGATCTGTTGTGAAACCCACATTAGTTAGAAATTAGCTTAAAATTATGAAAAAGTTAGACAATAGTCTTCAAACTAAACGTCTGTGTAGTATTGCCGGTTTTATTCCTTAAGGCCAGGCTCGCACATTCAATTTTTAGTTTTGCAACTATTTAGTGGCTAAAATGAAATATATTATGGGCTTAAATGGGACACCGCGCACTTAGAGCAACTCGATTCGAGCAACTAAAAAGTTTTTGTTTTGACACAAACGATATGATTGCCTAAAATTAATTCGCAACAGTTGAGCTGTTTTCTATCAGCCCTTTTAATAAAAAACGCTTATTCCACCTATATTCCATGGTTTTGCTAAACCATGGAATAGGAGTTAAGCCATGGCTTAAATATTTACATTAATAAAAACAAAATGTTCCCGGAATAGAAAAATGACGTTTATGAAAAATCCTTTTAAGAAAATCTTCTACAAAAGTAAGCAATCTCTTTTTTATATTCTGTGGCTACCTAAATTGATTCTCAATTGCTTGTGTCTGACTGTGGACATTTCTATTTCTTATTCCTTCGCTAAACCACCTACTTCGGTGGTTTAACTTTATCATAATTAGTAAACGTCACTTAACAGAAAATTTGTTTTATTAATGAAATTTCCACTAAACCGTCTTTATTAATATGGGTGTATAAGCGCAAGAAAGAAAAGAGTGTGAGCGTGAGTAAAGAGTTGCCAGTGCGCAACCCTTCATCAGACAAGATAAGTGTAGCTCCGGCCTTATTATTTTTTTCCACTGAATCTATTCATTTTTTTAAAAGTCATCTTCTTCAAATGACAACTATGAAGCAAAACAGAATAACGGATGACATACCAAAAAAGACAAAGAATAAAATTTGGTTGTACGTTGTAATAATTTTTATTTTTTCAAGTGTCGTTGAGCTTTGACTTTCCTCCTCTCAATTTTATTTTTAAAACAAGACCTCAGTTTTATTTTGTTAAAAAAATAATTTAAAAATAAATACAAAAACAATGGATCCACGAGTGTACGATATAAATACAACTAAAGATTTGAGCTTCGAACAACAAAATATTGTTCATAGACTGAGTGATATGTTTTTTGGATATTCTCTTGTTTACATACGGGGTATTTGCGAAGCATGTTTATGGAATGGTAAGTCGACACATCAACGAATTACCTAGCTTCAAAACAAACTACGCAGTGTTTTGTTATTATTTTCCCTTCCTTTAGTGGACTTATGCATTGATAAGCTGATAGGAAGTAATGCTGATAATACAAGCCATGACCAACCTCAACAACCGCAGCCTAAAGTCCTAAACTACAGTCAGGCTCTTCAGAAAACGAGTGGGGCTGTGCCCAAAGCTGTTCCAAGTGCACCTTCAATTGTGCCTGCCAAACCCTCGTTTCAAGAGCTCCCAGCAAACTATGCTCATGTCTACAACGACATAGCCAAAGGCTACAAAGTGCTTGTCCTTATGCGTGGCCCACCAGGAAGTGGAAAGTCTTACTTGGCCAAGGCGATTGTCAAGAAACTAATGCCAGGAAAAGATTGGAAAGATTTTGTGTTTGGTGCTGATGATTATTTCTTTGATGCGCGGGGAAGATATCGATACAATGTAGACCGTCTCGAAAATGCCCACATCTATTGCCAAACAAGAGCTCGCGAAAAAATGTCACTTGGCTATAGCCCGATTATCATTGATAACACAAACAATGCCTTGTGGGAGATGTTGAATTATGTTAAGCCAGCAGTGGAAAATGGATACATGATAGAAATAATAGAACCTGTTACCCCGTGGCGTAATTCAGCGGGTAAATTAGCTGCAAAAAATGTCCACAACGTGCCCAAGCATAAAATCCAACGCTTGCTAGATAGATATGAAGTCGGAACCAGCAATGATTTACTAGCGGTATGTTGAAACTAGATTTTTAAAATTAATTCTTTTCTCATTTGAGCTCAAATTATTTTAATTAGAACTGAAAGAAGTTCCTAATGCAAAGTTTGATAAATAACCATCTTTTTTCTTAAGAACATATTTAATTTATCGGATTCAGTAGCTCTAACACCTGAGATACCTGAGTTGAAACTCGAGATTTACCCATAAAGTAGTCAATGATTAGTCCGATTCACAAAAAAGATAAAATTTCAAAATTTTAGGAACATCAAACTCCCTAATACCCCTAATAATACTCAGGACTTGTCATGCAGTATGTTTTCGGTTCGATTCTCAGCCGCTACAAAAAAGTTTCTCAGAGCTGTATTACCTCTTGCGAGGAATTGACAAATATTCTAAGAGTATCTCTTGTCCTGAAAAGTGCTGTTCATTTGCCGTTCGGAATCGGCAGAAAATGTTGGGTCCCCTTATTCCTGGTAATACAAAATACACTCTATACGAGCCGTTATGGCCTCCTATTTTGTAAAGCACACATATCGAAACGAAACATGTTTGGGTTCTCAAAGCCTTCATCTACAGAGCTTCACAAAATTTCAATCATAGCCGTTTCAATCACAACTCTTTAAACAATTGTAAAGGTTACCTAAAATATTCTCTAAATTCCAAACGATCAAGATCGTGAAATATGGAATAGATGATTGTGATATATGAAATAACTGTTGTATTCTCATAATTTTAGCTTTTAAAAGAAACCAAGTACACTGTTGAACTGCCTCAATTAAGAACATATCCACCACCTCCAGAACCGGAACCAGAGTCAGTGCCAGAACCAGTTCAATATCGAGCACCAGAACCCCTCTTACATCTATCGCCGACGCAACCAAAACCACAAACGCCCCCAAAAACACTTGAAATAACAACTGAAAATATAGTATCCAGCAACGATATCGAGTTAGTTCCACCCAAAACAGACATGGAACCATCAACAGCAATGGAAATGGAATCTAGTTCGTCTCCGACTGCGTTCACTTGTCCCAACATCATGTGGCCAAGTTTTGAGCCCTTAGAAAAACTTTTACCTGCTCCTAGATCACCAAGAAAAAATTTAAAAGTTAACCAACAAGAACAAAATCTGGAAGAAAACCAGCAACAAGAAGTACAAACGCCAATTACTACTTCCAAGCCACTTAATCCTGAAGCTGCAAGTTTCTGGGGTAGGCCTTTTGCCTCGACTGATATAAACAAGGAATACGAGAATGACAATGACAGTGTGTCTTCACAAATTTTCCCAGCTGTGCCGACAGTTTGGCAAGCCTACGAACAAGAATCAACGAACTTTTGGGGTGTTCCTGTTACTACCTCAAACAGAATTTCAGAACCAATGGCAATGGATGAAAGTAGTGGCAGCAACTGTGGTCTTCTGCAACTCCTTAAAGAGGGTGTAAAGTCAATAAATGTACCCAACAAAGATAAACTACCAAACGAAGAGGAAGCTGTTGCATTAATTCGACATCGTGTTGGCTGTGAGAATGAAAACGAGGCCTTCATAGCGTTACGACAAATCTACCCCAATAAACCCAACGCGGAACTATGGGATCTTTTTGTTAAGTGCAATGGCAGCATCGATTGGGCTGTAGATATTTTACTTAAAGACGAAGACTCGATTGTGAACCAGAATGCTCTTCAAGAATCCCTCGAAAATAGAGACAACTTTGATTGTTGCTGCAATAGACCTGAGATCTGCGCTCCACGTCTTTTGTCCACGAGTATTTCTATGCCCGATGTCAATATAAAATCACAACGTCAAAAACCAGCTCGCAATCGCGCCATTTCATCGGCTCAGATTCTCGAAGTAAAGGAAGCAGTGGAAAAGAGTTTCGTTCTCGGAGAAGAGCACTATTCTAGTCATGTGAACAAAATTCGCAACAAACGCAACCCCACCGAAGAATCCAATAACAAAAATATATTAATTGATGTTCAAGTACAAACTGAGGATGTGGATGAAAATGATAATAACAGTGAGGATGATAGCGAGAACTCAGAAATGATAGAGATAAATCTTGGCGAGGATCTCATTAATCAACTATCGGAGATTTTTATTTCTGAAACATCGGTTCTCGAAGCACCTGAGAAGTACAAAACCAACGTGTTCATGCCGAAGACTTTAGCTCGAGAACTGTATGTCCTTTGGATGGAATCGGTGTACAATCAGCAAGAGGAGCAGCGGCAAAGTATCCTTAAGGAAGACGAAGAATTCGCACGTCTCTTGAAGAACCCAAAGTATCAAAACCTCAAGCAGCCACCGGAGAATATTAAAGAACTACTCGATATGGAATACGCTTGGATGATCTACAAATCTGAACAAGAGCAATACAATGGGTTGTCTTCGCAGCATCCGAACGACTTGGCCTCGCATCTGACGCGAATGAAATTATGTGAGATATTTCCCAACATCCCTCCAGAAACGCTGTTGGATATTCTGGCAGCACATAACAACAAGTTCAGTGACACAGTCGAGGTGCTAAAGAGTTCAATATGCCCACATGATAACCAGGTTTCAGCTGATGTGCTCATCGAAAAGGCCAGGAACGAGAATGAAAAGGTAAGAAATTTGAGCTCATGCTTTTGTGTTTATTTATTGTATGTTACTGCAGCTTAACGAGGAAGAAGATAAGCAAGAGCAAAAGATATTGAAAAACAACAATTCGAACAGCTTTCAAAAGATACATTCCCAACAACAAGAATCTGCCAATCGCCAGAGATCTCTTTCGCCTGAGGAAGCCAAGCGACTGGCCCTTTCCGAATTCGAAGAGACCCGAAACTATGCTGTCCACCATTGCCAGTTGCGCGCTGAATGTTATCAAAAGGCCAAAGAAGCTATTCAACGAGGAAACAGTGGGGTTGCGGTCTATTATTCGCAAATTGCAAATTTACACAAAAGAAAAATCGACATTTACAACCATCGTGCTGCCAACTGCATCATGGAAGTCCATGACCTCACTCAAAATAATCCCGATTTCATTGATCTTCATTATCTACATGTGGTCGAAGCTGTTGCTTGCTTGGATATATTCGTTGACCGGCACATAGCCAAACTGCGAAGTATATTTCGTAGCTTTAAGTATGTATTCATTATAACTGGTCGAGGGTTGCACAGCACCGGTGGAGTGTCGATGATTAAAACGCGAGTTAAGAGTAGACTCAAAGAGAGAAATTTAAAGTAAGCTATTCATTTTACCATTGTTCTCAGAATTTTATAAAATTTTCTGTTTCAGATGGAGCGAAGTAAATCCCGGTTTGCTCAAGGTGAAAATATTCTCAGCGTCCAAGTACTCTAAGAATTTATAGTGCTCTTTTAGTTTTAGAATAATAACAAACTTAGAACTTAAGACGGATTTCCTGAACCCGATACTAATACTGAAACGTTTTATCTTTTATTTTGAGTAAATAACTACTCTTTATTTGTAGTGTTTTAAATAAATTTTAAAGTAACTCATTTTATAAATATTCGATTTGCAGTGCGTTTGTGGATGTAGTTTGAGGATTGATGATGACCATTAGGTCTTTCATCCATTAGGTTTTCTTAGTCTAGATTGTTTTCCAAGCTGGATTTTGATACCTTTAAAAGTCGCTTTTTAGTTTAAATTATGTCTAATGACTTAAAATTCTCAGGCATTCCTCTGTGCGTTTTGTCGGCGTCCCGGGTAAGATGAGAAGTACTTTTTCATAGGGAGTTGATCACCAGACCTTCGGAGTGATAGTACAATGCACTTACCATTACTCTACGGGGTATTAGTACTATTGGAACGAGTCATGAATGGCAATTCGATTTATCGTATTCCATAATCAGGCAACAGGGTAATTCGGTTGAAAATGGGTTACCAACCTAGATTAGGTCGTAAAGGGAAATAAATCCTCGCCTTTTAGACAGCTAAAGCCTTTTTTAAGTCAAAAAATAAATAGAGGAAAGTTTGTCAATGTTGAGAAGATTAAAAAGCAGATACCTATGCATAAAAATAGCTTATACCTTATTTTAGATTAGTACATTTATTAACTGAAACTTATTTTACCAGGCTTTAGTGAAGAGTTTTCCTGATATTCCTTGCCGTTGTCCTAACTCGGTATGGGAATTGGAAGTTGTTTTTTTTTTAGCGTGACTGACAAATCTGAGGCAGAAGTGCTCCATTATTTCATATACGAGAATGCACACGATCACGATTTTGCGGAATCGCATTCCAGATTTGATGCCAAAAAATTATAGCTGTAGTAACATCTTTTGAAATATATTCCAGGGGCCTGTTTCACAGATCAATCATCACATACATTACATACATCATTACAATAAATTGATTATCATACATTACATCAAATTACAGAATCTCATTGGAAATATTCCAGTCGATTACAATGTTGTATGACAGTGGTCATACAACAATTCTGTGAAACAGAAATGATACATCAAACCTTTCAAAATCATACATTGAATGTAATGTATGATTTGTGAAATAGGCCCCAGAATGCAACTTGTTTAAGTAGATTCTGTTACCTCGCTTCGGTTTCGTGGAAGCAATAACAGGCAACCGCACGTGTGGCAAGATTATAAAGTGTAACTCGGTTTTGTCCTGTCTATGTATAAATGTGTGTATTTCTCAAGATACAGGTTATAAATATAATACCAAACACACATTGATTTTCTTTTGTGACATTTTATATTTTAAAATAAAATAGTGTTAAATGCCCATTAGAACCATAATTATATCTATGCAAGGGAATATAAAACAATTTTCTTACTCGAACTTTTCTTCCTGAAACATAGATATTTAAAAGATTTAAAGGATAAGGACATTTTATATGGTATGACAATATATCATAAACAAACATTACACAATTAACAACCCGACGATTTTCCAGATTAGCTAACCCGATCAAAGCACATCTGGTAAGATATCTTGGCATTTCTGGCAAATTCCATTTCAATTGCTTAACTAAAAGCCTTGTAAATGTTTTTTGAACTTTTTATAATAACAATAATAATAATAATAAAATGTTTCCCGAGGAGCAAGATTTTGCTTCGAGCTAATAACTTATATATGATCAGCAAACCACACTATAAATAAATTTAGATCCCAGTTGACAGCTGAAACTAACTCCAAAAAAATATCTTGACTATACACAGAACCTATATCACCAGCGAAAGCTTTAAGTACACCTTTAAAACTAAGACTGAAAAGAGAATTTATATAGATTAGGAATAGTATAGGCCCTAACACAGATCCCTGTGGCACACCTATGCCCATACATTTTACACCACTTATTATTTCATTTATTTTTAGTCTGAGTCCTATAACTCAGATAAGATTCAAACGACCCCACAAAAACCAGCCTTATACAGTTTTTTAAAGCAAAATTTCATGGTTTACCATATAGAATGCCTTGCTTATGTCAACAAAGAGGGCAGCTGTATTCAATTTTTGTCTAAATTATTGTATAATTTAGAACAGAAATCTAATGCTGAACAAATGTATTTTATTCACAAAACTTCATAATCCTGTTTTTAATTACTTTTTCGAAAACTTTTCTCACTAAAGGCAGAAGCGAAATCCGATTCACCTTTAAAAAGAGGTATTACATTAGCACATTTAAGACCGTCTGGAAAACATCCAGAGTAAATACTCACATTAAAAATAAAAGCAAGAACATCTATAATAAAGCATGGTATTATATTTTTCAGCAATTTATTTGAGACCTCATCAAAACCGCAAGAATTTGAATTTTTTAAGTTTGAAAGCTATTTTTTCATATACAAAACTATTACTTTCAAAGGATTCAACATTATCACTTACATTACCTATACCATTACAAAGAGGACCTACAGCATGACTTAATTGAGGTTTGAGTGTATCTGCCATTGTAGCAAAATAAGCTACACTGATTTTAACAGATAAAATCAAATCAGTGTGCCTAAATATATACACACAGTCACAAAAGTAAGTATACAGCAGGAAACAAAATGTTAAGCAGAGAGGAAAAAATTGAATAAGCATATGTTATGAAACAATTAGCGTATATTTTTTAGAAAATTTTATTCTCTTCATAAAATCAATTATCAAAAAAAATTTTTTTTAAATGGCTTAGATATGAACTTAAAACTAAAACTCTCTCAGAATTTTGATCACAAAAATAAGTATACACTAATAGAAATTACAACATTTTTAACTTAATATAAGAATTTAGTAACTTGTTGGGTAACCTTTTGATTTAATTATGGCGTTTATTCTCGATGGCATCGACGAAACAAGTTTTTGGGTAACACTTACGGTTATTTTGTTCCATTTTTCTTGAAGGATCCTTTTAATCTCTACTTTTGATTTTATCTCATGTTTGCGGATTTGACGCTCCAGATGATCCCATAAATACTCAATAACATTTAAATCTGGCGATTGAGGAGTTGTTTTGATATGTCTTCGCACATTATATAGCAGTCATTCTCTCACGATCTGCGAGGTATTTTTGGGGTCATAATCTTGTTTAAAGATGAATGACCTCTCACAACCTAGTTTTTGTGCACTTTGATGAAGATTATTTTTCAGGAACGATCTATCGTACTCTCAATTAAAACCAGGTTACCCACTCTAGATGCCGCCAAGCACCCCCAAACCATATCTGAACCACCACCATGTTTAATAGTTCCAGTCAGGTGGTTAGGATCTAACGCCGTATTAGGTTTTCTTCACACTAAATATAACGGTATTCAGAAAGCCAAATCGGACCTTTCTAATGAATGGTTTTTTCCTAATGGCACATCCTTATACCTGACTTCGTGAAGGATGCGGCATATAATTTGGGTACAGCATGACTTACTTGTCTCTTCTTCAATCTCCGCCTGCAGTTTTGGTGCGCTTATTTTCGCATTTTTCTTTACTTTGTGAATTATTAGTCGCTTCTCATGTTCAGAGAACGTTCGCGGGCGGCTTCTGCGAGCCATGTTCGTAACTGTTCCACATTGTTTCTGCTATTTAAATATTTTTTGGACGGTTGCTGGGCTCCTATCATAAAGTACAGCTACTTTCCGAATCGACTTTCCTTCACTAGAGTACTTAACTATTAATTTTTGTAAGTCCAAGGAGAGCTCTTTTCCACGTGGTGCCATTTCTAATTTTTAAAGGAATAATTTGAACTGAAATAGGCTAGTCTAGTAGTTTTGCCTTACCTTTTTAATAAAAAAACAAAAAATAAACTCAAAAGTTTTTATTGATGCAATATCACATAAGAAAAACTGTCTGTATACTAACTTTTGTAACCTACTTTTCTTACCCGTGATTACAAATAATGAGATAGCAAAGAAGTGGATACAAATTGTACCGTTATTTTGCTTAACAGCAGTAATGTGTATGACAAGACACTTGTGCCATATGCAGAGAATAGATATGGATTTGATATTACCGGTATTTTTTCGTCTATTTACGTATTAGCTTGGTTGTATACTTACTTTTGTGACTGTGTGTACATATTTTTTTTGATATTACCTTTCGATAGATGAAATAGATTTTTCTAGTATACTTGTTTCTACATTGCGGATGCTTAGAAAATTTAATTGAATTCCTAGTGTTTTTGGTTTTAATTTTCGGTAGTAATGCATCTGTTATCCAGGGCTTATGTTGCATTCCAGGACTCAAAACAAGGATATGACTTGAGTTTCGCTAAGTCAATTTTAGTTTTCGAGTTGCTGGGTTTCTTTAAGGCTATGAATATGGTTTTATTAATTTTGGGTACGTTGACTAGCAAACCCGTCATAAAGTGACACATTCCTAAACTCTCCAACCCACTTTTACTGCTGGCAAATAAATTTTTAGAATAACCCCTTTTTTGAAAAGCATATTTTTGTTTTTCTCTGTGGCAGCTACATTAAGAGATAAAAAGAAGACTAAGTCGTACTTCATTAGAAATATAAAAGTTTTATTGAGCTTTGTACGAATACAACTAAAATTAATATTAAAAAAAATATATAAACTAAATACAGAGTGTACAGTTCTTTGTTTTGTTTCTTTTATTTCTAATTCAGAACTCGATGTTTAGCCATCGTCTGTAGGCGTTTTTGTTGTCGCCGTGACAATATCACTATCAATGTCTTTTGCCCGAAGATTCTCCTTATCACCAGAAGATGGAACAAAGTTCAGGCGATTTATTGCTATTTTCTCCAGCAAACTGTTTCGCTGTTTGTTTGTCCCGCTGCCGTTGCTTTTTCTCTGGAGTCTACTCTGTTTCGGCGGTGTATTCAGAAATATACCTTCAAATATTGTCTCGAGATTGCCCTGTGGACTGACACAAGTGGACTTATTCTTGGTGCTCTCCGAATCACTCGGTGGACTTATTTGGGCATTTATATCGTGAAGTAGTACGAAATCTTCATTATTCCTCTGGGTGTTATGTGGTTTTTTGTTCGACGAGTTACTCCTGGTTGGTGTAATGCAGCTTTTGGTCGGCGAAGATATAAACTCCAGGTCACTGTCTATTGGCGAGGGGGATCTGCCGTGTGGGGAGAGCAAACGTATCTCAAAGGCGGGTAATTCATCGTCTATTCGATTCGTGTAGCTGTCTACTTCCTTATCAAATGAAAACGACGATATATCACTTTCACAGGATAATGAGGAATTTGTGGAGATTTGAAAATAGTTGTCGCCACTTGTTGATAGAGTTGAGTCTTTGTTTGTCATGATGACGTGTGGTAGTTGAAATTGGAAGTTCTGTAATGAACAATTAACTGATTATTTGCTGTCATAGGTAATTTGTAGAGTGAATTACGATTTTTATTGAAGATTAACGACCAAAAGGTGAAAATAAAAATATAATCTTTTCGAAAAGTGCATTTAATATTTTTGACAGTTATTAACGGCAGCACTGCCAACTTAAAAACAAAACAAAAATGTGTAGACGATGAAAGAGACTGTTCAGAAAATGGATACATTTTAGCATAGAAAAGAACCATTTATTAATGGGTTGCTTAAAAGGAGGAAATAAAATACATTAAGGTTTCATTACACTGTACCTTTACTTTCTCTCACTTTTCATATCGACAAGGTTAAAAATGTTTGTTGGCCATTGCATACTTGCTGTATTGTATTTAATTTATATTCAAAATGTCAAAGAAGAAAGTTCGTATGTGTATTCTTGCACTAGAAACATTGCAAAAACTGAGATATCAGCAAACGTCCGGAAAAAGTCATATTTAAAAATAACAAACATTGTGTAAGAATGCAACACAAAGGTATTTATAAAAAAAAATGTCAAACCAAAATTGCTGCCTTAAGGCTCGGTCAAACAGAACGCGTTTTTACGCCGCGTTTCACCGCCGCGTTCAAACGAAGCGTTGTATTACATTGTCACACTGAACGCGTTTTTGACGCCGCGTTGAATTCACCATGGCGTTGCAACGCGGCGGTGAAACGCGACGTTGTGTGAAATTACAGATTATTTCTAACGCTGCGGCAGTCAAAGGAATTTTAAATTTTTTCAAGATAGAAAAATTAATTGAATTGGTGAGAAATTACCCATGTCTATACGATATGGGTGATAAATCGTATAAGAACATTGTTTTACATACATATTTAATTATTATTATTGAAATATGAGACAAATTTGTCTCTCATCATAAATGCCGCATTGATAGGTCTTCTGTTTGTTGGCCTTCGAGATGTGCGACTCTTCTTTTTTTGTTAATTGGCATGTACCCAAATTCTTTTTCAATTTCGTAAAATAGCAAATAGAAGCAATAATTCCCCCTCCGAATCTGAGCTGCTTGAAATTATTTTTGTTAAGGAATTATTGTTTTATTTGTTCATTGCTTGAAAGCTATCTGTTTGACGTCCTCTGACGCGGCGGTTGCAACGTCGCGTCAAAATAATCTTACCGTCGCGTTAAAAAATCTTAACGCGGCGTTGAAAACGCGTTCTGTTTGACCGAGCCTTTATTCTGTCTATAGCATACTATTACTATTCTTACTTTTTATTAATGATCTGCTTAATGTTCTTAAAATTTCATATTGCTTTATGTATGCGAATGATATAAAGTTGCAAGTTAAGCGATTTGTTATTAAAGCCTAGTACGCAGATCGAGACAAGACAAATTTTATCTCTACAATTTTAATCTCTACAAAACGTTTCCAAATCTCGCGCAAAAGTTTGAATTTGGAGAGATAAAATCTAATTTAATGTGTTTTGTAGTGTATCTCTGGAACGGATCGTCTTACAAAAGTCTTTCATACCTTTTTAGAATCTCCTCAGAGAAGCATCAGCACCTTTTACATAAAACCAGTTTTGACAAAAATCACTTTCGGAAATACGGTGACTGTCAAAATTTGTCCCGCAAAATAATGCTTGTATCATTCTTTTTCCTGGCAAAATTTAGTGGAGACATTTTGAACAGAAATGCACAAAAGTTTGAATTTTGCGCGCGAACTGCGTACTGCTCGGAAAAATATCCAACACAAAATTTGTCCCAGGACAAAAAATGTATGGGAGACAAAATTTTTCCCGATCTGCGTACTAGGCTTAAATGTTGAAAACTGTGCTTGTAGAAGTTCATTAGAGTTTAAAGATCCTTATAATTAAATCTTTGTACTGCAGTATTGTGCGTCTTGTTCTTGAATATAACAGCGTTGTGTAGGGTTCTACAAATATATGAGTTTAATAAAAAGATAGTAGAAAGTGTTCAAAAAAAATTTCTTAGGTTTGCTCTTTGAAATATTTTTGATAACAATAGCGATAAAAGGGGAAGTGAAATCCTGCTGCGGATAGAGATTTGACGTTTATTCGAGTATCGGCAGTGATCCTACTGCGGATGTTGTATTTGTTATTCACATAAAATCCTACTGTACTACGGATAGCTTCTCCAAAAAAACACGGCTAATGTAGAAAGGTTTCTTCATTCTTATAATTCAAAATGCCTATTGCTTGGAATGCAGACTCTTGAGGCGAGAAGAAAAAATGTATAGTATCATGTTTATTCGTGATATATTGGCTTCAACCATTGAACATGAGAGTTTACTTAACTGCTTGAATTTGTATGTCCCATAAATTTCCTTAAGAGTGAGACCGCTATTGACAATTGATGCTCATCATACGCTCTACGGAAAGCGTGAACCAATTTCTACAAGTTGTAATATATTTAACTTGATTTATTCAAATTTAGACATTTGTATGTACAGAAACTTATTTAAAAGTCTAATATTAACTTTACTTGTTGAAGTGAGGCCCATTTTCGGATGAAATGATACGAAATTAACGGATTTGCAACAGTTCGCTAATCCACACGAAATCCACCAAATGGCATCGCAAAAAGTCTTTGTATGTTGTGGATTGTGGGTTATCTCACACTTACATATGTCACGAGTCTATGATAATAAGCCGTAAGCGAACGGTTGCCTCAAAGTCAAAATAGTGTTCATGTCATCGCTAAAATTCTCTCTGATCTATAAGCCAGAGTAATCGAAAAACTCTACTTTTCGAATGCACGTCACACACCGAAGTCATGAAAGCCATTTGAAGGATGTCATAGTCCCTAAAAAACCATTGGGGCAAAATTTTAAACAGCTTAGTATTAAAAAATTAGTATGATACTCGTACTACTTAACAATTGGCTAACTTTTTAGAAGATTACTAACTCTTTCTAAATTTTGAACAGTTTGTAACTAGCATCGTGCTAAGACTATTTTTTTTTAAATTGCTTCTGTACACACCTAAAGTAATGACAGTTCATTCAAAAAACTAAGTAAACAGACCTGTTTTGATGTTTGTAAATGTAAAACAGTCATAATGAAGTTAGCACGACACTAAAAAAATTAAATATGCATCTGATGATTTTAACTTTAATAAAAGGTTAGAGAAAGTATGATGCATTAGCATAGTACTAAATCAACTAAAATTTTGCGCCATTATCTTTTTTTTTTAGGAGGAAGTGGGCACGGATGAAAATAAAATCGCTCATGGAGTATGGTAGTCATAGGTTCGCAAGGCGACATAATATTAATAATATTAAGTACCAAGTTCTTGCAAAATCTTGTGCAGCAGAATTTTGGAATGTAGCAATGTAGCCTTAATAAGTAGGTACTTAAAGTAAACTGTTAACATAGCCTTTTCCATCTGTTTTGAAAATAATCAGGTCACGTTCCATTACCTGCCCTTACTTTAGCCAAAACTTCTTAACACATTTATGTATCTTCATCTGACTTTAGTTTATTTACAAATACACCCTCTTTTTCGAATTAGTTCTTTTTACAAATGGACAAAATGTCCCTTATACAAATACTACTGAGTAAGTCACAAATAAGGAAACACTGTAAGTTTTCAAAACACAGCGCTTTGAAATCCGATACCGAAGTCAAAATCTTTAACAACTCAAATACACAAATAAAAATGATTCCAAGAAGACGATTCGCATGTATTTACAAAGTTTTATGACTTTTAATTTAGCCTTTTAACGACAATCTGACCTCCATTTACCATTTAATTATTCCGCTTCAGATTGAAAGCAACACCAAGCTAAAGGAAAAACTAACGACTATCCCTCTCACCGTCTTCCCCTCTGCCCAACCTATAATACGTGATCCTTTTTCGTAATTGTTTTCGAGGCACTAAGAACAAACTTAGCCAAGAAACTTTCACAGCTATTCGCACGTTACACAAAACCCAGCCCGCCCGCACAACCAAAAAAAAAAAAAAAAAACTTTTCCATACCAACTTAGTGTTCAAGCCCAAACCTATACTTTTGAAATTCAAGGACATTTTAAGACCTGAATCGTAATTGCTTAATTTAATTGCATGCGTTTTCTACTTTTATTTCCACCACGAATCCAGCCCATAACTAAAGTTAAAGAATTTAATTATTTTTTGAAAATTTAAATTATTTGCGGAGTACGATGCTGACTGTGAGGGATGCTGGCAGAAGGTCATTTTAAATTGGATTAATATCCGGTCGTGCAATTTATTATTGCGTATATCTCCATACGACTTACTAAGAGACAATAACTTACGGCACACAGGATTTGCGGATGATAACTTGAGACTAAGGACGAGCACAGGCAATTTATGGTTTTCTCAATATGAAAAAACCGGAAGTCGACATTCTAATGATAATTAGCTTCGCTTCCTTTTTACAAATGAAGTGAACGTGCAATAAACGGCACACGGATATTGCTAAAAAAATCTGAAAAAAAACGAAGCCATAAAATCCAAAGGAATATTCTAAGCCTTAACTATAAGGTATCTACTTTGCTTCTCTTTTCGCTTCTCCATTTCATATTGAAGTCAAAGATGTAATTAAAAGTTAATGGTAATTGGAACTTGGCGTAGTTAGGGAATCTGTTGCGCCGCAGCTTGTCGGGATGTATAGATCGGTGGCGGCGGTGGTGCAGGTGTTGCGCTGTAAGTCGAAAGTGCCTTTGGCTTACTTCTAATGCTGAAATTATCCTAATTGTGATTCTGTCGAGACAGGATAAAAGCTTAAAACGAATAAGGGTACAAAGATAATATATATGTACATGTGTACGTAGCACACTAAGAGCATAGTAAGTACTCGTATATTTTGTTAGTCTGTAAACTTTATTGTTAGAAGCTCATGGGTTTGTACACTTTTGGGATTTTCATATTTTACCTGTTGCTTATGGTTGTGGAACGATGTGTTCTAAAAGCATTGAAGCGTGGATTTAAAAGGTTGATGCATAGAGGGATGGTTCTTAAGTGTGAAGGTGTTTATTTTACATACAAATAAGAGAAAAAAGGGATTCCTGCCTCAAAACATTTTCCAGAGCATAGTTATAATTCATAAGGTCATCTTATGCTAATTAAAGCAAAAATACAGAAATCGAGTTTGACTAATCTTACATGAAATTGATTTTATTCTTGAGTTCTCTTTTTGTTTGCTTTCGGTTGAATAGTTGTTGGGATTTTTAATAAATTTTAACTTTGATCAAAAGAAAAGAAGTTATCACTCCTCACTCTTTACTCAATTTAGTTTAGGGAAATTGACTGTTCTAATTTATGATATGTGGGACGTGTTTTATTGGTAAGTGAATACGCTGCTTTGCAAAATTTAACATGAAAAACAACGACAAGCGATTTGTGAAAAAAGAATATTTTAGTGCAAATGGAATTTCGGATGTTGAAACGTAGGAGGTGTTTAGATGGTATCCGAAAAAATATATGCTGGCATGCTTAAGGGTATGTTCGTTTGTACTTATTTTGTTATATTTTGCCTTCACTAGTCCAAAGTGTGATTGCTCCGCAATTTACAGAACAAATATTTATTCAAATCTAAAATTTTAATCCATACCATAATTCCGTTTTTACACTACTGACACTGCTATTAATTTTGTCACATAATATTGCATCAATTTACACAATGGCGATTAGTTTCGAGTAGTAGGTTTTATCAGTACACTGACATTTGTTCAGAAATGTAGTGTAACTGCGGCAGTATGCTGAATGTATATGACAACTGGAAAAATGTCTTTATATTGAATATTATGTTTTTTCTTTCTCCAACAGTCAAGAAATAAAATTGTAAAATTTGTGATACGAGAACATTTTGTAAATGGGTGATTTTACAAACGATGGAATTTTCGGCGGCCCAAGAAATATTTTAAAATCTTTTCAGATATTTAATCATTTTTTTTTATAAAATTAAATCTCATTGATATCTACCCGGCCTAACAATATTATTAGGGTGACCTTATTTTATTTTGCTCAAAACATTTTTCAAAGTGTCTGATTCTCAGTCCCCTGACGTGTCCCCAGTTTGTTTTCGCAAAGAAAAATTATTACCGTTCTCTTAGTTCAGGTCTCATACTAAGATCATCTTTGCTACGAATTAGATAAATATTTTTTAGTTATTGATTTTATTACAAAAAAACTTAATTAAACTTTGTCCCCCGCATTTCATATCAGTCCCCTGGAATATTGAAATATTCCAGTACTGGAAGCTTGAAGTACCAAGTCCCCTTACAATAAAACCGTGGTGCAACTCGATTCTGTTTCTCGTGTTAGTATTGTGAAAAAGACATTTGTGCAAGAAGTCGTGGGTTGTCCGTTTAGTTTATCAGTCCTCTGGTGAGGTTTTACAAAACACATTTGTATGTAAGTAGACATATTTGTTAGCAGTATAGTATAGGTTTCATAAAACTCTAATATTATATATATTTTTTTGTTTTTTTAAGTAAAACCTTAATATCTTTTTTGCGCAAAAACCATTTAAAACCTCAGTCCCCTGCCTAATAAATGAACAAATGATATTTTATTCAGAAACCTGAAAAATTTTTAGTTATGTTCAACTTCGAATTTCATTGCGAAATATTTTTAAAATTTTTAAAATAATATAATTTATTTTGAATTGATTCTAAGTAGGAAAAAATTAAATTTAATTTCTATATTTCAATGTGTACCCAAGAGAAAATACAAAAAAATAAAGATTTATTCAGTCCCCTTAAAAAAAACTCAGTCCCCTGAACATCCTTTTTCAAAAAATGTCCTTAAAATCGTCATTTTTTAT
This sequence comes from Philhelius festivus, assembly GCA_963931855.1. Lineage (NCBI taxonomy): Eukaryota > Metazoa > Arthropoda > Insecta > Diptera > Syrphidae > Philhelius > Philhelius festivus. The sequence continues at coordinate 94,915,583 of OZ007557.1, forward strand.
TTTTTTGACTGGCCGCTTTCAACAATGCAAAGAGACGTTCTAATGATCAACTAGAACAATTTTTACGCCTTTTGGCTTCCAAAATTGTCGTGCCGAAATTTGTAACATTTTATTCCATTGTTTGTAGAATCACCCATATAGAATGTAGAGAAATTTTCGTACTTTTGTAAGCATATTGTAGTCAAGTGTGTAAGATTCCAAAGTTTTAATGCAAATTTAATAATGACAAAAACTAAGGCTAGCCGCGCACTGGCAACTGTGATCGAAATTAAATAGTTTAATCACCAGTTGAAAGAGAACCGAGCACTGGCAACTCTTTACTGACTCACGCTCACACTCTTTTCTCTCTTGCTCTTATAGAAAACAGCTCAAATGTTGCGAAGGCAATCGTTTAGTTTGTGTCAAAACACAAACTTTTTAGTTGCTCGAATCGAGTTGCTCTAAGTGCGCGGTGTCCCATATAAGCCCATATGTTTCATTTTAGCAACTAAACAGTTGCGAGACTAAAAATTGAATGTGCGCGCCTGGCCTAAGTCAATTCGATCTGCATTTTCATGAGTATTTCAACTCCAGCTTAAAAACGAGATAAAAATCTTTCCAACACATCCGTGTAGTAAGGTTTTGACACATAATACACTGGATACCAACTCTGAGAGTTTATGAAGGATGAATAAGTGTGAATAAAGCGTTTTTTTGAAACCTGTGCTAGCTATAGATTACCAATAAAATATGGCTATGGTAAGGTTAGGTAAGCTTGACGTGACTGTCAGCAGGAGCACGTACCTACATTGAATTTTGGAGATTTTCTCGCTAATCGTTAAACCGATTGGAGCTTCTTACGAAACGAGGAGAAGAAGGAAGATCTCTAGGATCATAGTAGCAGAAATCTCCCAAATAGAGTCTACGTCTTTGGGATAAAAGAAGACATGTACAGAGAAGGTGAGAAAGCGATTCCTACTCCTCTTCATCCATGCAGCTACTGCATAAATAATCGAATAATAAAGAAATAAAGGTGATGATATTGTTCCACCTACGGTTTGTTCTCTGTATAGCATCTTGTTTTAGCAAAAGTTTACACCTAGCGATGATGGGAATACCCATATTTCTTGATAAAATCAAGAGATTTAATTACTGCTTGGCTGTCCGCTAAGATGAGGATATCTTTATTTGATATCACGTTTTTTCTTTAAGCCAACACATGACGTCTTCTACGTGGAACACTCTACAGTGGTTGTAAAGACGAAAAGAGAGACTTAAATTTAGTCTGTCTGAGTATACACCTCCACCAACCTCGTCATTAGTTTTTGATCCATCGGTGTAATAATCGATTGTTTCATCTTCCAGGAAAGCTAAGTCCTCCCAGATTTCTCAGAAGACATGGTTACCTGAAAGTTTTTATCAAACTGAATCTGAGGGATGGTATAATCGATGCTTCTTGGAATTGATTTGAATTAATTCAGAATGATGGAGTGGCCAATTTCATTATTGATCTGTACCTAATTTGCTTGCGAATATATAGAAGGTTGTTAAATGGAACAGAATGTCCAGTGCAGCGGAAGGAGTCATTCGATGTTTTCGCCCAATTCACAGACAAGCTGACCAGTGGAGCAATTAGTGTTTCTGTCTAGAGATGTCCACCATACTTCCAACCAGTATGTAAGAATTGGTCTGATTATCGAGAAATATAGCCAATGAGTAATTCGAGGTTGGAGCTCTCATTTATTCCCGTTGGCTTTTCTGCAATGAAATAGTTCGTCCTAGAGCCATTTCGTCGCGTTGAGAAAACAGATCAAGTCTTTGATCTTCATATCCGAAAGTTCGTCAATATCGTCAAAAAATGCCCTTCCTAATGATCTAAATTTGGCCATAGCAGGGCATTTGCGTAGGAAATGGATGTTTCCTTTACCCACTGGTCCTCATCAGCTATGACAGTGAATGTTGTGTGGAATGCCTAGTTTCGCTTCCTGCTCTCCTATTGGCCAGTGCTCGCTACAGGTAGCTACGATCCTGGCTTTGTCTTGCCTGGGTCTGCATATCAGATCAAGTGTTCGGGATTTATTATAAGTGGGCCAAATCTTTCTGGATATAATGAAGATATATAGGATATAATGCTTGGCAAGCTCGTCTGCCCGTTCATTCCAATCAATGCCACAATGACCCAATTTGGGGTATGATGTACTAAAATTAATGGCTTTCTACCCTAGATTTCAGAAAGTTCAAATGTCAATTCGATGTTTTTTCCGCTGTCTTTTCTGTTAAAGGGAAATTAAAATTTTTGTCTGCACCCTAGTAGAATTCTTGTAATTATTTTTGACATTTTGCTATTATAAAATATGATAATTTTTATTGTTTCAAAGATTCAACTTGTCACGCAAAGTTGAAAATAAATTTGCACACAAAAACTTATCAAGTCTTTTTATAGCTATTTTAATTTGTGACCAAAATCAAAAGATTATGCTTGGGTAATTTGATTTTTATACGGAACTTTGCAAAGTTCAAGTCGAAGTTTCTGCAGGCTATGTTGTTATCAGGGCTATAATCGTACTTATCTCTTACTGCTAACATAAAATCATCACCCAGTCGAAAACCTCTCAAACGAAAATACTGAAAATAGGGAACCTTCTTCCATTATAATAATTATTAAAAAAAAAAAAATAAACAAACACACCAACTCGGCCTGGCATGGCGGTATGGCCTTCCATACAAAAGTGAGGAAAAAAATAACAAATCCTGTGAGCTTAAAACTCCCTCTAAAGTGTACTTAAATCCATTAAAATACCCTTAAGGTATGACGTTTTGTGTTGATACTGCGGTGGACTGGGCATAATGTTTATAAATTAACAAGCAACACGTTGAGCTTTTTACTTCTTAAGAGCAGGATGTCAATTAGCCAATTTGATGTTATTTTTCATAATAATATTGTATATAAATTGACAAGTTACAAGATGTGGTATTTAACAGGCAATTAATCAAATTACAGGATTTAGTCGGGTGAGCAATAATTATCCGATAAGACGATTCTAATCTCTAATAATTATAGTGACTGATATTGTGATACTTATGAGTGGAAGGAATTCTATAATAACTAATTACGATGTGTGTATGTTCAATTATGTAGGTAGAGACCACCAAAATGGCTGTTGGCGATGACAATTTAAAAGGTTTCGTAATTGAATATGTTAATGATAACCTTTAATAAGGTTGCGTTATTTCGGATTTACACGATTGAGAAACTATCATAATATCTTTCATTCTCTTATGATTACATCGTGTGAATGGCCTGTCACTATTATCACAGCCTGTTCTTTTCTAATTATGTCAAAATCGTGCAATTTATAATTTTATTATTTAAACATGCTCAAGGCTTTATTGTGGGACCGTTATAACGATAAGCATAGCACGAGTGATAGGGAAATTAAGGGGGCGGGGGGAGAAAGATGGTGTCAATTAGTGAAATTTGCGCTGTAACTGCCGAAAGATGTTATAGTTATACTCGAGTTTAGGAAGTATAAACGCCAGATCAGACCGGGTGGAAAAATTCTTACACCGATATAGAAATTTTGGAGCAGCGTTTTTGAGCTCATTCCAATAAAGATCGTCATTGATACACATAACGAATACTGAGAGCTTTTCGCTTACATTCCCCACGGTTTTATATACACCATTTCATAATGCCGTAAGCATCGGAGTTTAATGTGCTTATCATACGAAACCGTTGAAATTCCACTTTCGAAGGAGATAGACGTGAGCTTGAGAACGATATTGAAAAGTTGTTGCGAGAGCCATATTGCCGGTCATTAAGAAGCTTTCAGTCTTCGATATAATAATTGAGCTGATGATTGTTGAGCGATTCCATGACCTCGGAAAGAAGGGACGTTAATGCAATTTCCATCTTCCAAGGAAGATTCAAGAACAGTAGGATCCATGGAAAAGCTTACGCAATGGTTTTTCTAGCGAGGAAGAGCACTTCTTCAGAACAATGGGGGGTATACCATCAGGACCAACGGATTTGTTCATATCAAGATCTCAAAGGGCTTGCACCTGTATGAGTATGGAAATATACCTGTCCTATTAAATGACCTACGTTCTCAAGTACAGGAGGGGCAATATTGTTGTCAGGCAACGTAGAGCTACTCGTATCAGCAAAATGAGCTACAAGTACCTACATTATGTACATTAGCCTTATCTGAAGAGCTAGTTATTGGGTATTCGTTCGAGATGAGTGTTGATACCGAAGATGAAGTTGAATTTCTTTCGTTCTTGACAAATGACCAGAAATTTTGACTGCCTTTGGGGCATTGCAGGATTATTTGCCTGAATTTATAAATATCTTCTACTATTTTCCTGTATCGAAAAAAAGACAGCACTTGAAATTTTATGAATCTTTTCAAAATTTAAGTTTTAGAGAGGAATTTTTGAATTATGTATATGTGTTTTTTTTCACTCCTTAGTTTCAAACTAAGGAGTAAATAAAAACACTTACATAATTCAAAAATTCTAAAAAAAAATAATGGCTTCAACACTTTAATATGCCCACACGCCACACTTAAACACTTCTTCGAGGTTTATTTTCCAAATATTATCCTTGTGGGTTGCCATAAGCTTGCCTTGATTTTGAAAATCTCATAATTACACTCATCATTCCTAGATAAAATTAATTTATTCACAGTTATCTCTGAATTTATAATAAATCCCTGCTAATATACGTGGAATCTAATCACGAATATTACTAACGAGCGACATCTCTAAAAGTGCCAAAACTCTAATTTCTGCGCAACAAATGAGAAAACTAATTAAAAACTTCCAAATAAATTGCCATACACAGTTACAGTCATATAGTCATAGTCAGACTGATTAGAGTCAACTAAATTGCATTTGTTGATATCTCACAGCCTATCACTCATCCACCTTCATTAAGGCAAAAACATGAATAGGTATTTGTTCTGCCTCTGTATCCTGCTTTATGCTAAAAACAAAATAAACTGAATATTCATAAGCATATATCTACCTAACCATAATCAGGGAAAGGGATTCAACATCAACGCTTGGTAACTAAACGACTAAACCAACTATCCTTTCTCAAACCTACATAATATGCAAATATAAATATTTTTGAGGGGAATAAGGTTCTGGATTTTTGGCAATGACATGATAGGATGCTCAAAAATCTGGTGTGATTTATGATTTTACATAAATGAAGCTAGTATAGGGATGCCAGATTTGAAATGGTACGACTAATTTTTTACTCATTCCAATAAAAAAATTAACTAAAATATATGATATGAGAAAATTATCATACAAGAAATCTAACATGTGAGAAATATATCATACGAGAGAATTTTCATAAAAGAAAACTATCATACAAGAATAATATCATACAAGAATAATATCATACAAGAAAACTATCATGCCAGAAACATATCATACGAGAAAGCTCTTAAGGTGAGAAAACTATCATACAAGAAAACTAGCATGTCAAAAATATATCATTCGAGAAAAGTATTATACTAGAAATCTATCAATGCGACAAATATCATGCGAGAAATTTGTTATTTGAGATAGTTCTCTCAACGAAGAATGTATCATGAGAGAAAACTTTCAAACGGCAAATATAACATACGAGAAATCTATTATGCAACAAATCTATTATGACCAAAATTTATCATTTGAGAGAACTACTCGTATCATACGAGGAATATAAAATGCGAGAAAACAATCATATGACAGATATATCACGAGAAAAATATTATGCAAGAAATCTATCATGCGGGAAATTTATCATTTGAGAGATATATCATGCAGAACACTATCATGAAATTGTTTCCAATCATGCAGGAAAATTATTTTGCGAGAAAATTAAATCTGTATTTGTAATGTGTTAAATTTTAATTTTTTTTACTTTAAAAAGTATTGCTCCAAAAGTTAAAGGAATTCGTGTTTTCTACCTGTACATATAATTTCTACTTGAGTATGAGAATATACGAGTATTTCTGCATGTATTGCAAGAAAAATCACTTAAAACTGACGTATGTAAACCACTGGGTAATCCAGCTGCAAGTATATCCCTTTTTGTAAAAGTATCCTTGGGTATTTATGAATGGAAATGTATTGATTAAATTTGTATTTTGCATACATACATACAAACATACTCAAAAGCAAGCACAGGTACAAAAATATTTATTTCGCTTTTTTTTTTTTAATTTCCCAGCAAGAAAGAAACTTTCATGGTTATACTTAACCTAATCAATGTTTTACTTTGTAAACGAACGGAATTATTGATTAAAGAACTTCAAATATTGAATGAATGGCATAAAAACGTAAAAGATTTTTCTCCGAATCATTTTATACTTTCTTTGTATTTTAACTGGTTGAGTGAACTGAAAAGAAATCGTTTTGAAATCGAATTTCTTCAACCGTATTGCTTTTGACCAAATCAATTGATGGTCATAATTCATCAAACGATGTTTGCTCTTTGATTTGAAACTCGTGTTCTATTTTTGGGTTTTTCGATTGCAATTTTTGTGAGTTTGAGCAGATTTTATTTTTCGTATTTTTGTGTTTATTTTCTGTTTCAAAAGCGAATATGCAAATGAGATGTTGTTCGTGGTATGTAGTTTGTAGGAAAGAGATTTGATGAAAATTTTATATAATCCTTAGGAAGATTTGAAATTATATTTATTTTGAGAATAAGAATATGATAAGGTCACACTTAAACACTTTTGCTTCGTACTCGTATCAAAAAAAATGTTTCTAGTATTAAATAGAAAACTAACAAAACGATTATTGAAAACTCCGAAAAAGTGATTTTTGTCATGACGTAAAAATCTCCCAGATGGAGCCTCTACGTCTTTGGGATAGAGCAGGAAAAGCGCATGTAAGGTATGAAATAGTTTCTCCTTCTTCCTTGTCCATACAGCTTCTGCAAAAATCGTTCGAAATTACTAAAAGTCGTGATTAGATAGTGAGTGGTTAAGATACTTTTTCTGAATCTAATGTGCTTTTCACAATTTCCTGGAATGTCCCTACATATGTCATCGCCCTCAGCTTAGGTAAATATTGAGCTGTTGCAATATCTCCATAACAGATGATCGGCAGTTAAGTGCTATTTAACATAAAGTTTGAGGCAGATTTCAGATATTTAATAAGAGCTTGGTTATTTGGGAAGATCCAGTCGTTTGAATAAAAACTATTAAGAGATGTACATAAGAAGTCTCTAGTTCTCTACATCGGGTTTATTGCAAGTTGAATCATGAGTAGGGCTTTCGTTTCATTTTTAATGCAGTACAAATAATATGGTAGTATAACAAATATTTATATTCATACATATGTATACTCATTACTAATTATTCAGACACAAATATAGTGTATGATAAAAATTATAAAAATAATTACCTTTAAGTTATTAATATTAATTAACTTTTTTTTTTGTTTTTTGTTTTTATATTGTACGCGCACTTAAGGGATTAAGAATACCCTTACAATGTTAAACACAGTGCGAGCGATTGGTAAAGTAGGATAGGATTTGAAAGGAGATGCCGATGCAATCGTTTTGAATGTTTTCACACTGCAATGAGTGGGTGAAGCATTCCATATTCGTGTAGTACGGCTAAAAAAGAATCTCTGTACTTGACAGTACGTCCGAAAATCAGCCAAGTATGAAGAAGACAGCATTATTTTATTGAACGTCTTGCATATTATTTGTTCAAAATAGCTTTTAATGGCATTAAGACCATTGCTACTGATGTACAAAAAAACTTATTGAGTATATAAGATTACCACATCGTGATTGAAGTATTTTAAATCTTTTAGGATTTTGTAAAAAATCGCAACAGAGAAGTCTCAAACTGAATTTCCAAATTCGATTCTTATTTTTCCCATTTTTCATAAAAGTTGACATTGCAAAAGGATGCAATTTCAACAAAATTCGCACGAAATTTGGTAGGAAATCACTTCCAGTGTTTTCGAACACACCCAGGTGAAATCCATTTCTTGGGTTCAAGAATCTATCCGAGAGTTATTAATATCGTTTTAAATAGGTTTTTGGAACGCAACCATTCAAATTGGAATCCATTGAAAATGTCTAAATGGAATAAATACAAACAAGACAGATCGAGGAAACAAGTTATTGATACCCTCATCAAATTCAAAATGGAGTGGCCAAATCAATACAGAAAATTTTAGAAGAAAATACTTTTTGTTATAAGCCAAATTAATTTATTTTGGCTCTGACGAAAAAATAATGTCCGCACCACTTATTTGGGTGCGTTTAGAGAGAGCATTAGCAATGAATTATTTAAACAAATTGTATGAAAAAGCTAACAAAAATTTGGACGTGTTAGCAGTACGGCAGTAAGAAGTTTCAAAAAATACTCAAACTCCAGTAATAAATGACCATAAAACAATTCTTAAGTATGTTTCGAATTAGAGGAGAGTTTTTAACATGTAGATACTCTTTAGGCGTTTTTCTTTTTTTAGAATAGAGCTCTGAACAGAGTACGAGCATGTCGAGCATGTTCTGTACATCCTCTGAAATAAGAGTGCTCTGAGCGTTCTGTTTTGAAACACTGAACACTTAGCTGTCACCATTTTGTTTTTAAATTTTCATCTGTCAAATGCTTGTTATAAGCATAATTTTAGCTCAGTTATTTTATTCTGAGCTCATAGAGCACACTCTGAACACGCTCAGAACATGCTCAGAACGAAAAAAGAAACACATATTCGAAGCTCTAAACGCTCGGAACTAAAAAAGAAACACAATTTATTTTTTGACCACTCAGGCTCAGCTCTGAACTAAAAAAGAAAATCGCCTTATACTTCATCGCGAAGAACTTCAAATAGTGTGCCAAATGTCGCAGAGCGCGAGGATATTTTTCATTTTATTGGGATGTTTTTTTTTTATAATTTTGAGCGCACTAAAGGGATAAGGGATTGTGACTACCCTTGAATTTGTTTGAGCACAGTGCGAGCGTTTTAGGAAAGTGGGAGAGGATTTAAAAGAAATACCGACGAACATTGGTTTTTCATGTCTGAATATCATAATGGGACGGAAATGTAGAGTCTGATAAGGCATTCAACATTCGTGTAGTACGGCTAAGGATAGAACCTCTAAATTAAACAGTACGTCTAAAGTTGGGCTCAATGGTAGACTGATCTGTTAAATTGTTTAAGGGGAGTAATACAACTGGCTATTTCAACGGAACAAATTTCGAAGGGAAACAAATTTTGTATTTTATTGCATATCAATTTTATATTTTTATTTAGGATAAAGTTTAAAAGTTTTTCCGATAGAAGCCACTGCCACCGTAATGTTGCTTAGAGATGCTCTTGAGAGGAAGTAACAAAGAGCTTCTTATCTTAGCCTTTCGGCTTCGTAGAAAATTGTAGATCCCCCCAGTTTTACTTCTACAAACATATGTAGACATACATAACGGTTATAAAAAAAAATCACAGCTTTGATTTGAACTCTGCCTAAGCATAAAATTTAGTTTAAAAACTATGAAATTTTCAATGCAGAACAAGTGAATGAGTTCAGTTTCATTTCTGGATATGGATAACATTTTAAGGTATTTTTCTATTAAAAAACTAAAAATAATTTGTTTAATAGAATTTCTTTAGGTTTGAAAAGTTTCTATTTTTCCTATAAATAACTTGATTAAAACTCGAAGTTTCCTTAATGTTCTCAGAAAGTGTCAAGTTTTATTTTAAAACCTGTCTAGGTTACTATTCATTAAGACTTTCAGAACAAATTTTCTTTTCTGCTAATAAAATGAAACAAGCAAGTTCGTATTTATAAACATTTCAAACAAACTAATAAAAATTCAATAAAATAATATGTCTACAACCACCCTGAACATTCTGAAACAAACCAACATACCCACATATTATTCCCATGCAACTTAAGTGCTTGTACGCAATAAAACCTTTTGGGAAATGTCAAAAACTTTCTCAAAACACTATTGCTTGCTATGAACCTAACATAATGTATATAGGTATAAGGTTTTAGGGGGAATAAGCTACCTACTCCTACAAAAATGTCCACAATGATTTTCACCACTGGCGCACCGGAGAACTTAATTTCACACAAATTTCAATTAGTGAAACAACCCAACCGACCCTTATACCAATTCTGTTCTAATAACTTTTGAGGTTAAAATAATACAAGAAAAAACTCAATTTCTCAACTACAACTGACAAAATCTCACCACATAGACTCTTGCTTCTCAGTTACCTACAACAATTACCCCGGGGGATCCAAAGTGGCAAAGCCGAGTGAGACACAACTCGACTCGACTCGAATCCACTAACTGCAATGATAATTGTGGTAAATTCCATAACTTATTCCATAGCATTCCCCGTTGGCCTGTGCTAAATGAGAGAGAATTTCTGTAATCGAATTCCTTCCGAGTGCTTCATATCTCGGCCACAAAAGGACACCACCAATACTGGAGAGGATACGGAATGTTTCTTTTATATTCTTGGACTGGAGTTTACACAGCCGCGTACATTCAAATTGTTTCGAGGGGGATCTTATATTCCAACAAAAACTTTAAGGCCAATAAAAATGAGAATTTATCCCCTTGGGGCTGAAGAGTCCGTACTCCGGAGTATGGACCAAGTCACAAAACTTCCGCTCAACGATAATTTTTATTCTTATCTTTTCCCAGTCGTATTTTTCAACGTTAAGTTCATTACCATCTGTTTCCTTCGGTAACGGTACGTTTGTTTTTGTGTTTTTTTTTATTACGTACCCTTATAAATTTTTCAAAAACACATTTTGTGCAACATGTTCGCGTGCAACGTCCACATCACAACCAACACTTCGTATCAACGTGATGTGCATCTTCCTCGTTTCGTTCTCTCGAGAGACAGATAAAATGATGAAGTAGTATCTAAGGAGTACTCACGTACCAAATTGTGCAATCGAATGTGCCGTCATCATCGTTTTCAGGTCCTGTCTATCTTCATTGCACAAGACAACCCCTTCCATAGCCGTTGTTTCCAACCTTTTTAACTGAAAATTACATTAAAACAAAGTGATTTACAGTTAAGAGAGAAAGATAGGATGAGAAAGAAGAACTTCAATATTGCAGCTACTGCTTTTGGATGTCCTTTATCCAAATGGCAATGTTACTATCTATAAGGCAAAAATGAAGATGACTTTCATAAATGTTAGTGGTTTCTGGCTTGTGGTCGTTGGATTGGCGGCGTCATGATAATATGATAATATATAATATAATATGATAATATATAATATGCATAATATTCATATTTTAGTTACTAAGACCGGAGATATTAATTTTGCCGTTTTTCCCATAGACTCGTCCCACTGTGCGTCAGTACCTTAAGTAACAGTAGGGAAGTAGTTGTCTGAGATGACTTTTTACTAACGATAATCTACAAACGAAGACGCTTCGGGTTCTATGGGGCAAGTTAACCGGCTTGGCATTTGACCTAGATTCTCATTCTACATTATGCACAACATAAATTACAAAAAATTGTGCAAATATTGTGTCAAGAAAGAAAATTTGTTTCGAGTTTTTGAATAAAGGAGTATTTATTAGATTTTTGGGTTACTGTATATGAATATTTTAATCTCCCATGTAATCAAAATAATTCATCTCGGGTTCAAAATAATTTTATAAAAGTAAAATACATAAGACTCTCTTTTAAAGAAATTTGATACCAGGTGGCGTTATTGTAGTTATTGCTATGAAAATTATTCTTGAAATGTATACATATTAAAATATCCCAAAGATACTCGAATATCAAGTTGTTCTTCAAAAGAGAAAAGAAACTATAGCGAAGTGTTTTGGGAATAGCTTTTATTCCATAGATATTTTTTTGTATTCGTGCTCAAAATAAAATGGGGGCTATCGTGAAAGAAATTTCCCTCGGAATTTTCCCCATCTTTAAAAATTGGAAAACTCAATACTTCTGAACGGTTCTTTGTAAGCTGGCGACTGGTCTTTTTAAATGAGAGCCAAAGTCACTATGAAACTTAATTCCCAATATCTATAAATTCCAAGGGAAACTTTCGACATTATTCGAGATGACAATTTTGAAAGTTGGGAACAATTCCCAGGGAAATTTTATTCACGATAGGCCCCAATAAAAAAAACTGTTTTGGGTTCGTTTGTAATTTTTGAAAACAAAAAAAAAGTAATTTAAATGTAGATTTTAAGACCCGTGGGACTTTCCGAAAGACATTTGGGTTTGCTTATCTAGTGAGGTTTCAAGTCCCCAAACAATGAACTAAGTAGAAACAAACTAGTTTTGATTAAAAAAAATTCAGAATATGACTATATGTAGTTAGACGTAGTAGACATCACAAACTGATGATTCTTTCGAAAAAATTTTATTTTAAATTGTTTAGAAAAAATAAGTTTTGAAACTTAATTCTTAGCTATTTCTAACCACATAATCCAAAAAGAAAAATTATACTTTTTCTGGTATTTTACAGGTTTTGTTTTTGTTTCCAGCCGTGAAGAGTAGGTATATACTTACTTCTTATTGTCTGAGACACTGTATATTTCACCATCCCCTACGATCCCGAGTATGTTGCTTCCAGTAATCCAATGCTCCAAGTGCTCCGGCATCCACGATTGTTTTTGTATTTCGTCTATAAGTAGGTACATACCATTTTCTTAGACATCTATATATAAAATAATATTAAGTATTAAATATTCAGTATTAATATAAATTCTATTAATCTATTACAATTGAGTTCATAATTTTTTTTTGAATATTTCTTTTGAACTTTGATCTTTAATTGCAAGTGAGACCAAGTAATACGTATATTCTCTTCGTTTCAAGAGGTTTTATATCAATCAACGCATATCTATCTTTATATGTTCGTAAAGGTAGGGTCCATTCAAGATTTGAAAGTGAATATGAATCTTTTCTGAATTATTTCAATTCTATTGAACACATTTCTGTAGTAAGGAGACCAAACTACCGAGCGGCATTCCAAAATCGGTCGAACAAAACTAACAAAAAGTGATTTAACTGTATAATGACACTTATATTCCTTAGAATTCCTTAACAAAAATCCAAGCATAGAATTGCCTGTGGACAGGATATACCTAATCAACATGTATTCTGAAATCCAGTATGGATCTGGAGTCGTAAATAACTTCAATTAAAAAGCTCAAGTGACCTCAATCCAAGGTGCGTTTCGCATTTAATTCAATCACTCCATTTAAACAGAAATGATTTTCATTTCTTTATTGTCGTAAATAACTCCCAAATCCTTATGGTTAAAAACCCTTTGAAGGAAGTTCTCGAGTATACGGTAGTCAAATAAAATCAGACTGAAAGACCTATTAAATATGAGAATACAAGATTTTTTGACATTTAAATCGAGCTTATTTGACAAACACCATTTTGACAAGGAAGTCAAATCTATTTGGAATTGCATACAATCCGAAATTGAATTGATTGTTCTGTACATTTTTAAAATCATCAGCAAATGAAAGGCAGTGTGAACTGTGAATCCAAAACAAAGCTAGGTAAGTGATTTACAAAAAGTAAAAACAATAGTGGTCCCAGACGACTTTCCTGAGGAACTCGTGAGTAATAAGAGATTAGATCCGATACAGTTTGTCCAATTTTTACTAATTGAACTCGATTTACTAGATTAATAATCCAGCTGAACATCTGAGAGTGAAAACCCTGAGCTTTAAGCTTAAACAAAAGTAGTTTATAGGTTACTCTATCAAATATGACGTCAACTTGGTTTCTTTTTTCAATTGTTTTTATACAGAAGTTAGTAAATAATGTATAGTTAGTTGCTGTGGATTTCCTATTAACAAAACCAGGTTGGAAGGGCGAGATATATGCTTTAACTGCATCATACATTTTGATTTTAACTAAAGATTGGAAAATCTTAGGAATCTATTGAAAGGATCTTCTGATAGATATAAGATACTTATATCTGTTATAGCTGGAATGTTATAATTAATTACAGAAAGATCTGGATTCGATATAAAATTGGAACGAAAAAATGATGCAAACAAATTACCATATCTTATTAAGATCGCTACTACCAATACCTTTGTAAGTCATGTTAGTAGAAATACCAAAAGATTGTCGCTTTGCATTTATAAATATATTGCCAAAAACACTTTGAACTAGTTTTGATATTTGATTCCAAAGACCAAACATATTGCCTGTACCAGAATTTTTTTTAAGAAAATCTTATTGTCTACTTACGTAAACGACAAAACTCGCTTCGGAAACTTGTACGAGTATACTCCTCCTACGCATTTTCATCATTATATTCTTTGATCTGGACAAACTTTTCGTGTAACATTTGATATAATTAATTCTTCATCCGTTTTATAGGAACATGGGATTCGGTCTCACTTGTGGGCATCGAGGCTGTGATTCAAGGACTCTGAGTAATAGAAAATTGTTGTATATCAACTCAAGGCTGCCGATTCAATCGAGTCAAATTGTTTTTACTTTTTGGAATACATGTTCGTTCATCTTGATATACATAGATCTCAGAGTTGTATCTTTTTCTTTAATCCATCACAGAGTATCGAATATTCGTCGAAGATTTTTTCTTTCGAAAGAGCGTACGACTTTATATTAAGTCTCCATTTCTGGTTATATAAGCCAATATTTGGCACCGAATAAGATGAATTCCTTAATAACTTCCCATTTGGTGCTATCAATAAGTTATCTTTCTGTTCTATCACTTACTCTTCATTATGTTCATTTATCAGCTACTTGGATACCATCTACCACACCTTGAAAAAAACCTTTTCTCCAAGTGATGCTTTGATGGCGAGAGGCACTTTTTAATGAAAAGAAAGTTTGTCAAGGCCTCGCAAGAGAAAATACCCCTGAAAAAAAAAAATTTTTTGTTTTTTAAGTCGAATTGAATTGTATAGGACTACATGGAGAGAAGCAGAACTCAACCAAACCTTATATCTCATCACCTTCACCTGGTAGGAGCCAACTCAAAATTCTCCTAGTTGTATCGTGTAATAGCAGCCATTGTCTGTGTGACTTTTCGAAAAACGTAAGTGCAAAAGAGAAAACAAATTCAAAAAGATGAAACGGAAAAAACTGATTTGTGTCGCGTGGGTAAAATTTTCGATAAAACAACTTAACATTTCTCTTTTCTCTTGTCTGTTTTTTTTACTATTCTGCTTCATATGATTTCGTTGTTTGCGGAGTAAACTTCAATAAAACGCACAAAATTATAGACCAACAACGAAACGAAAAATGAAAAGAACTGTCGAATTGGATTCATGAATCTGTGGCCAAATTACCGCTTCAGTGACCGAGTGAGTGGGGCCCATCAGTGATCGAATGAAAATGTCAAATTAGTGTAAATGATTGCTCGATGACGTAAGCGGTAATTCCAAACTCACATATCTAATTCAGTCACGTATTACTCGAAAACTGATGCGGTAATTTGGCACCTGGTTTCAACATTCAACGTTTAATAGCTCTTGAATCAGCGGATGAAATAACAAAGAAGAATTTGGAAAAGGCGCATGCATCTAAAATCATCGTGTGACAGCAAGCTATGTGGATATGTTAGATGAATATTTGGAGAAGAGTTCATTTTGGGTACCTTAGGCCCATTTATAGTCCTTAAGTTTTATCTATCTACATATATATTTACTTAACAGAATATTTTAACTGATTTGCAAGTAAAGCACTTGCACTATACCAAAGGTTTAATTTTCTCGATGATAATCAAAGGTTGGAAAAAATAGCACCTGAACTGAACCTGAACTACCAACCCTACATGGGAAAATTTTTGAATTTAATCTGACTCACTTGATCTTCAAATCAAGTTAAATCCTAAATAATAATCAACCTGTCTCTCCGAAAATGTATCCATCTGACATTATATCCATTATCCAAATTCCATTCTTCTTGCTTAGAATTTTCAAGTTTCGCCATCTACATAATCCTAATTACAAAATAACGAGTTAACCAAGAAACAACAGACAAACTTTCAGCTGATTATGACACATTATTCTTAAATGCTAAGGAAAGATGAAGCTATTTCGTATTTTAAAATCCTCTTTCGTTGAAAATTTTCCAGCGCACCGATGACGTCGCAGTAATTAACATGTATAATTTATATTCAAAATAAAACGTACATTACGCCCTTCGCTCGAAATCCTTCCCACATACACCACAGACACAAAACAGAAAGAACAAACAACTCCATTTTATTTCATGTCTAGCAGCTTAGGGAACCAACCAACATGTCAACTAAGATAATTTTTTACCTTTTCCTGCATTATGAGACGTGTCAGAAGTGTCTTTCATCTAGAAAAGTCAGACAACCAAATTTTTATCAACTGACGAAAATAACAAAGATAATGTGATGGTGTGATGAACTTTTTTAATTAAAAGCGGTTATGGTTTCGTGTAATATAACACGGTCTTAGGGTTTTGGTTTTGTTTATTCATTTTATACATGCAATCAAATATTTTGGATTTTTTGGGGCTTTCTTTACAAAGTGGAAATTGGGTTAGATTTCAACCCAACACAAACAGTCCCTTATTGAGTAGGATTCATATCAGGTTTTTTTTTTTGTTTGGGAAATTATACAATATACATTTCCGTTTTCGGAAAGGTATGTCACTACTTCAAGATTGAAGGTTTTTCGTTTTTAAGCTACTCTATTCTAAATAAATAAGGGAAATAGAAGTGGAGAGACTTCAATTTGATTTGGGAAAGAAAATTGTATCTCTTGCGGAGAAGGGATCAATTCTTCAAGAGTATCCCTTCTATTCTATGGATAACACCCACACAGGAATGGTTAAGAGTTGTTAGCTGTTGCGTCTTAAATTTATTTTTGTATAATGCTTAGATTAATTAATACATAGAGAAATGAAAATTATTTCTGTTTAAGTGGAGTGATTGAATTAAATTCAATTAAAAAGTTCAAGTGACCTCAACTCCAAGGTGCGTTTCGCCCAGGTACGACAGTGGGCTCATCAGTTAGATGCTGTCGTACCCTTCTAAGACGCAAATATTGGTCGATGTTTACCGACTCTAATAAAATTTACAGCTTTAATAGACTGTGAATTTTATCGTTCTAGGGGAATTTGATTAAATTCAGACACCTAGAACAATATTGTCCGTGGTCAGACTATTAAATCAATACATAGAGAAATGAAAATTATTTCTGTTTAAGTGGAGTGATTGAATTAAATTCAATTAAAAAGTTCAAGTGACCTCAACTCCAAGGTGCGTTTCGCCCAGGTACGACAGTGGGCTCATCAGTTAGATGCTGTCGTACCCTTCTAAGACGCAAATATTGGTCGATGTTTACCGACTCTAATAAAATTTACAGCTTTAATAGACTGTGAATTTTATCGTTCTAGGGGAATTTGATTAAATTCAGACACCTAGAACAATATTGTCCGTGGTCAGACTATTAAATCAATACATAGAGAAATGAAAATTATTTCTGTTTAAGTGGAGTGATTGAATTAAATTCAATTAAAAAGTTCAAGTGACCTCAACTCCAAGGTGCGTTTCGCCCAGGTACGACAGTGGGCTCATCAGTTAGATGCTGTCGTACCCTTCTAAGACGCAAATATTGGTCGATGTTTACCGACTCTAATAAAATTTACAGCTTTAATAGACTGTGAATTTTATCGTTCTAGGGGAATTTGATTAAATTCAGACACCTAGAACAATATTGTCCGTGGTCAGACTATTAAATCAATACATAGAGAAATGAAAATTATTTCTGTTTAAGTGGAGTGATTGAATTAAATTCAATTAAAAAGTTCAAGTGACCTCAACTCCAAGGTGCGTTTCGCCCAGGTACGACAGTGGGCTCATCAGTTAGATGCTGTCGTACCCTTCTAAGACGCAAATATTGGTCGATGTTTACCGACTCTAATAAAATTTACAGCTTTAATAGACTGTGAATTTTATCAATCACTCCACTTAAACAGAAATAATTTTCATTTCTCTATGTATTGATTTAATAGTCTGACCACGGACAATATTGTTCTAGGTGTCTGAATTTAATCAAATTCCCCTAGAACGATAAAATTCACAGTCTATTAAAGCTGTAAATTTTATTAGAGTCGGTAAACATCGACCAATATTTGCGTCTTAGAAGGGTACGACAGCATCTAACTGATGAGCCCACTGTCGTACCTGGGCGAAACGCACCTTGGAGTTGAGGTCACTTGAACTTTTTAATTGAATTTAATTCAATCACTCCACTTAAACAGAAATAATTTTCATTTCTCTATGTATTGATTTAATAGTCTGACCACGGACAATATTGTTCTAGGTGTCTGAATTTAATCAAATTCCCCTAGAACGATAAAATTCACAGTCTATTAAAGCTGTAAATTTTATTAGAGTCGGTAAACATCGACCAATATTTGCGTCTTAGAAGGGTACGACAGCATCTAACTGATGAGCCCACTGTCGTACCTGGGCGAAACGCACCTTGGAGTTGAGGTCACTTGAACTTTTTAATTGAATTTAATTCAATCACTCCACTTAAACAGAAATAATTTTCATTTCTCTATGTATTGATTTAATAGTCTGACCACGGACAATATTGTTCTAGGTGTCTGAATTTAATCAAATTCCCCTAGAACGATAAAATTCACAGTCTATTAAAGCTGTAAATTTTATTAGAGTCGGTAAACATCGACCAATATTTGCGTCTTAGAAGGGTACGACAGCATCTAACTGATGAGCCCACTGTCGTACCTGGGCGAAACGCACCTTGGAGTTGAGGTCACTTGAACTTTTTAATTGAATTTAATTCAATCACTCCACTTAAACAGAAATAATTTTCATTTCTCTATGTATTGATTTAATAGTCTGACCACGGACAATATTGTTCTAGGTGTCTGAATTTAATCAAATTCCCCTAGAACGATAAAATTCACAGTCTATTAAAGCTGTAAATTTTAT
The DNA here is from genome assembly GCA_963931855.1 of Philhelius festivus. Classification (NCBI taxonomy): domain Eukaryota; kingdom Metazoa; phylum Arthropoda; class Insecta; order Diptera; family Syrphidae; genus Philhelius; species Philhelius festivus. Next base: position 94,934,514 of record OZ007557.1, read on the forward strand.
TAGAGTCGGTAAACATCGACCAATATTTGCGTCTTAGAAGGGTACGACAGCATCTAACTGATGAGCCCACTGTCGTACCTGGGCGAAACGCACCTTGGAGTTGAGGTCACTTGAACTTTTTAATTGAATTTAATTCAATCACTCCACTTAAACAGAAATAATTTTCATTTCTCTATGTATTGATTTAATAGTCTGACCACGGACAATATTGTTCTAGGTGTCTGAATTTAATCAAATTCCCCTAGAACGATAAAATTCACAGTCTATTAAAGCTGTAAATTTTATTAGAGTCGGTAAACATCGACCAATATTTGCGTCTTAGAAGGGTACGACAGCATCTAACTGATGAGCCCACTGTCGTACCTGGGCGAAACGCACCTTGGAGTTGAGGTCACTTGAACTTTTTAATTTAGATTAATTAATACATTTTTTTTTTAAATTTTGGTGAGGGCAATATCCCCATTTATCAGGCTTAATTAATCATCTAACTCAAATATAGCTCTGATATAAATCACTGATTGGAGTAAATTTGAAGGATGATTAAGAAGACGGGAGGAGATTAAATGAGTTTTCGTGAAAAAGTGATTGAATGATATTTAGAAATATTTAGCTTTAAGCAATTTTTCAGGCACCTGACACTGTCGAAATCAAGTTGTTGAAGAGTAGAATCATGTGTTGAGGAAATGGTCTTGAAAAACTTGGAATCGTTGGCGTAGAGTGAGATATGGGAGTATTCGATGGTTAATAGTAAGAATAAAAATGAGAGGTCCTAAGTGGCTGCCTTGTGGCATGTCGGAGGCAGCTAAGAAATCATCAGAAAAGGCAGATCTGAATCGAACTTTCGAGTAACGGGTTTTCAGGTAAGAAACGAATATCAATCTTAAGAAGATAGGTCAAAGTCCAAGAGTGGACAGTTTGAATAGCTTCTGTGAAATTTTGTCAAAGGCCTTACTGAAATCGTGTGAGATAACTTCGACTTTCTTTCCGTTCTCTAAAGCTGCAAAGCTAAAGGATACGAATTCAACGAGGTTAGTTTGTTGTGAACCTACCTTTGACAAAGTTCTGTAGTAGAACTCAGAGACTTACAACGAAAACATAAAATGGTGATTTGACCTGAAATATGTAGAACCTCTAACACAGGGGTGGTGTCTAACACAGACACCACCCCGATGCCAAAAAGGGTTTACTGTCTCTTGCGAGGAAGTGAATAGTACATGTTGTCTTTAAAAGTGCTTATCGTCTTAGGCCTTCGGACTCGACAGAAAATTGTATGTGCCCTACCAACAAAACTACATGAATGATTGAGAGTTGTAGGCTACTAGGTCAAGGCTCTCTGAAGGCCATTGGCCGTGTAAAACTTGAACCACTGATAGAAATTTGTATTTAATAATTCAGTAAAATTATTTTGATCTTACAAAAATACTACTAAAACGTGGTGTTCCTCTTTTGACAAAAGCAAACACCTCAATCAAATCTATTTCTCGTGCGCTTCGATTTTCAGTTGATAGTTACGATAAATTGCTAAACATTTTCTGCTTTTCAACTAATTTTTAATAAATTTTCACTTCTATTTTTCTGTTTTTAAGAACAGAAATATTCAAACACATGATTATGGCTTTGCAAACATCTGAATAGTTCGAGGACAATGAAATATTTTGAGTGATCCAAAAATAAGTCAAATCCTAAATTTTTACTTGCGATATAGACACTATAGGGCAAGTTCTGCATTTTGTTTTATGCAACTGATCAGTTTTTCAAAAGCATCGAGCTAATAGAAGGCAATTTAGCAAAGGTCTTTTTCTTCCCAGTTACTTTTTGACTAACTTGTTAAAGAAAAGCTTGCAGGACTTTATAGGTATTTAAGGTATTTTTCGTTCTACTGCACTTATAATGCACTTTTCTGGAAACGTTTGTCACATGACAGTTATGTAAGTTTATGAAATCAGATCTTAACCATTGGAGATCCTTTGCTTAAAATTTCTGCACAATCATATCCTAGACTAGATAATTTCTTCGATATCATGGTCATTCTTCAGAATTCCCGGAATCCTGAAGATATTTCATCACTAACAGAAGTAAAGGAATACCTCTTCTATGTGCAGGTAAACTACATCCGCTTTATAGTTCTATGCGTATTTAATTCTCGCGAAAAGAAAAATTTGACTTAATTCATCAACTTTGCTGATATCTTTTTTTTTTGCCTAGAAAGGAGCATTTTTTAAAATAATGAATATTAAGAGTTTTTGACCAATCAAAGAAATGACTTTGGATCATACTTATCCAGCAAAGCAATAGCTGAAAATTAATATTTCTTTCTACCTTTCTTCCCTCAATCAGTTCACCCTTGATAGCCGTTTCGCTAGGAATGCTCTTAAATCCACCATCGAACCTAATTTTTGACGTACCGTCAACTACAAAGATTCGTTTCTTAGTCGCACAACACGATTATAAAATGGGAAATCTCGATTGTCAATGACTTTGTCTACAAGCCGAAAAAACAGTTAGTCGTGGTGAATTTGAAAATTTACCATTATTTGGAAAAATTAATGGGTATGATCAGAAAATATAAAAATTGCAGAAATGTATTGTCAAGTGAGCACTTGATATCCGTTTGCTTTATTACACGTTGAAATAAGATTCATGAGTTCAGTTTGACAGTTCTCACTCTAGGGATGTTGTTTCAGAAAACAATTATAATAATTGAAAAAGTTGTTATGCATTATCTACCCACATCAAAATATTTGCTGTCGCTGAATGAGTTTAAATTCCGCTATATCAAGTGACAAAGTTGCTATAACGGCAAGCTTGACTATACCTATAGTTTTAACGTCGGTTAGCAAATTTAATTATTTTTATATTAAGGTATACTAGTACGGTCTAGAATGCCAAAAAAACACACGATTTTTGTGAATTTTTTTCTCGGAAACCTTATTAGGTAGTAACCTAATTTTTTTAAATAATGAATACATGCGTCAAGAGTACAAACAAATTTTTTTTTTTTTTAATTTTCGAATTTTGGCCGAATTATAGAGGGCGCAAACGTCGACTCATCAAAAAATACATGGTCCCATTGCGGACAGTTACTCGTAATCTCAGGATTGGCTGGACTGAAACAAAAAAAAAACAAAGTGGGTTATTTGAAGGAAGGTTTCTTACGAGACAATTTACCACAATTTGTTTAAAAAACCAAAAACAAAAAAAAATGTCAAGCTTTGAAAAAAAAAATTTTGTTTTTTGCAATTTTGTTGGCCATTTTTGACGCATGTATTCATTATTTTAAAAAAAAATTATGTTTTTACCTAATAAGGTTTCCGAGAAAAAAATCATAAAAATCGTGCGTTTTTTTGGTATTCTAGACCGTACTAACGGGTGATTTTTTAAGAGCTTGAGAATTTAAAAAAAAAAAAAAACGCATAAAATTTGCAAAATCTCATCGATTCTTTATTTGAAACGTTAGATTGGTCCATGACATTTACTTTTTGAAGATAATTTCATTTAAATGTTGACCGCGGCTGCGTCTTAGGTGGTCCATTCGGAAAGTCCAATTTTGGGTAACTTTTTCGAGCATTTCGGCCGGAATAGCCCGAATTTCTTCGGAAATGTTGTCTTCCAAAGCTGGAATAGTTGCTGGCTTATTTGTGTAGACTTTAGACTTGACGTAGCCCCACAAAAAATAGTCTAAAGGCGTCAAATCGCATGATCTTGGTGGCCAACTTACCGGTCCATTCCTTGAGATGAATTGTTCTCCGAAGTTTTCCCTCAAAATGGCCATAGAATCGCGAGCTGTGTGGCATGTAGCGCCATCTTGTTGAAACCACATGTCAACCAAGTTCAGTTCTTCCATTTTTGGCAACAAAAAGTTTGTTAGCATTGAATGATAGCGATCGCCATTCACCGTAACGTTGCGTCCAACAGCATCTTTGAAAAAATACGGTCCAATGATTCCACCAGCGTACAAACCACACCAAACAGTGCATTTTTCGGGATGCATGGGCAGTTCTTGAACGGCTTCTGGTTGCTCTTCACTCCAAATGCGGCAATTTTGCTTATTTACGTAGCCATTCAACCAGAAATGAGCCTCATCGCTGAACAAAATTTGTCGATAAAAAAGCGGATTTTCTGCCAACTTTTCTAGGGCCCATTCACTGAAAATTCGACGTTGTGGCAGATCGTTCGGCTTCAGTTCTTGCACGAGCTGTATTTTATACGGTTTTACACCAAGATCTTTGCGTAAAATCTTCCATGTGGTCGAATAACACAAACCCAATTGCTGCGAACGGCGACGAATCGACATTTCACGGTCTTCAGCAACACTCTCAGAAACAGACGCAATATTCTCTTCTGTACGCACTGTACGCATTCGTGTGGTTGGTTTAATGTCCAATAAAGTAAACTGAGTGCGAAACTTGGTCACAATCGCATTAATTGTTTGCTCACTTGGTCGATTATGTAGACCATAAATCGGACGTAAAGCGCGAAACACATTTCGAACCGAACACTGATTTTGGTAATAAAATTCAATGATTTGCAAGCGTTGCTCGTTAGTAAGTCTATTCATGATGAAATGTCAAAGCATACTGAGCATCTTTCTCTTTGACACCATGTCTGAAATCCCGCGTGATCTGTCAAATACTAATGCATGAAAATCCTAACCTCAAAAAAATCACCCGTTAGTACCTTAATAAAATATATAACTAACATATTTATATCTATTTTAATCCAATTAAATAGAAGAAAATGATTTAAAATTAATGAACGAATTCCGTTATTAATAACATTCTATACGTAGAAATATCTTTCAAAAATTGGAAAAGGGTTTTTCAGTTGGACTTTTTCAGAATTTCTATGGTTTTCTGTATTGTTACAGATTTCTTTACGAAGTACCATGTACGACCATAGCTGGGCACCGTTAATCAAACAGTTAACTTCGTTAATCGTTAATCCGCTACTAAAAAAGTTAGCTTCGTTAAACGCTAAAGCGTTAAATTTCGGAAGAATTAACGAAAGTTAACGTTAATCGTTAATCCGTTAACATGTGATAAAAATTGCATTTTTTATATTTTTTTTCTCTAAGCACCGGCGGCAACGCACAAATTTCGAATTCAACGCATTCAACTCTAATGTACGGTGCCTTCAATTCTGTTCAACCAACGGGTTGGATCTAGTTGTTGGCCGTTGTTCAACGAATTTTGCGCACCAAGTGTACGGGTAGTGTACGAGCTCGTGTTGCTCCTTGAAAATGTTCGATCAACACGTTGAGCAATATTTTCAAGATATTGTGTTGCACATTATTTGTTCAACGGGTTGATCAACTTTTTAATTTTCTTTGGGATTTCTTGACGTAATATTGTGTTGTGTTGCGTTGGCTGCAGTGAAATGTGTCTACGAGGTTGAAGGTTGAACTATTGCGTTGCCATGAACTTGCAGTTGTTGCAACTTGCAAACTGTAGTTTATTTTGGTTTTTCGACATGGAAGGTGATAAAAAATCAGAGTGGACCACGGAATTAATTTTGCAAATGATTTCAGCAATTGAGAAAAAGCCAGGGAATTGGCTTGGTCTCAAATTTCCTCGAAAATGCAATAGCCTAAACTTTAAATTCGAATTCACGGGCGCGGTTGGATCAATCGATTTTAATTTCTCATATATTTCATTGAAAAAACAATTTTCTTCGCGATTCAAAAAAAAAAAAAAATCATCTACCCAGAATCGTCTTGGCTGTTTTTTCTTCCTTTGTCGTTCATTTTCTAATATTATTAATGCGGCAGCCACTTTTTTTTTCTTAGAGGAAATCATACTCATACGGAACAAATTTAAGAATATTTTAAAGCGAAGGCGTGTGTCGACAATAAATGTATGTACCGAACTGAAGTCAAAATTATTTCATGTTTGACGTTTGAGTTTTTTGTTTATCGTGGTGCGTTCAACGCGTTAAGTGAACGAAGGTATCAACTTGTTCATCAACTGGTTGAGCAACAATATCGAAAACGCAGTTGATCAACTCGAAAAAATTTTTTTCTGTCAAAATCGAACAACTTTATCAACTAGTGTACGAGGTTATTCAACATTTGAGTAAGTTGGTCAACTAGGTGTACGGAGCTATTGAACACTGGAATAAGTTTTAAGAGTTGATCAACTAGGTGTGCGAGGTTAATCAATATATGGGAAAGTTGGTCAATTATGTGTACGGGGCTCCAAACGCATTTTGTTTAACTTTAGTTGCTCAACGTGAATTACGTAAGTTGCTGCACTAGTGTAAGAGGTTGTAAATTCGTTTATCCAACGAAAGAGTTGAATAAAAAGTTGAACGAAGTTGGTTAAACTTATCGCGCACATAGTGGACGACCGGCATAATGAAATGATCAAACGAAACGAATCTCTTCGCAGTTTTCTCACTCGCACGCGCCGTCAAAATATAATACATACCTAGCTTTTTTTTTTTTTATAATCTACTCGCGCCCAAGGGATTAGATTACCCTTTAAATGTTTCAACACAGCGCGGGCGTGAAGTTAAGAAGAGAAAGAAGTATAGGAAAGATGTGCGGCACGATTTTCTGAGACTGAAGGTTGTTGTCTCAGATATTTTATCTCCAGGGATGGCGGCTGAACTAAAGCGGAGAATGCCGTGTCTTATTTTATGTCGCTTATAATTCACATTATTTTATTCGTGTTCATCCTTGTTGGGCATACTAGTTTAACTCAATTACATGTTGTTAGTGTTATGCCTGAACAACATGTAATGAGTAAACCAGCAACCCATTGATGACAATTTTAGAAGGTTTTTAATGGAATTAAAACGACATATACGACGGCAGGGATCGAACCTGAGATCATGAGGTTCACAGGCGAGCACACATCCATCGCGCCACGGCCACCCCCGACTTAACGTGGATTAACGGATTTAACGTGTCCGTTAACATTTTTAAAAGTTAATCCGTTAATCAAAATTTTAGCTTCGTTACTTAACGATTAACGGATTAACGAGTTAATGCCCAGCTATGTGTACGACTATGACTATAACTATGTAAGGATTTCTGTTTGAACCGGAGTTCGCACTTTGTTTTAAAAATTAGGGATATTTCTGTAGAGCTTAACGTCATGAAAGTAGTTTTTTTTTTTAATTAAATTCATAGTGAGGCGAGCCGGTACAAGTCTGCTTTCTGAATTGCGAGCTCTTAGTACAAAAGCATTACGAATTGAATTTTTGTGCTTCTGAGTAATCAGATACAGTAGTTCCTAAACTATACGTATACGATACAACTATATCACAAGCATTTTCTAAACTTTTCCAATTTGAAATCCACCAATCTTCGTTTCTCAGCTCATATAACACCATTTTTTTCGAAATACCATCATCCTAACGAGAAAGCATCTTCACAATATTTATAAGTGAACAGTTTTGGAAGTCCTGTTTTAAGGTATGTACGTAATTCGGCGTGTTACCGGCAAGTTGAATAGTTTTTTTAAAGAAGTTCCTATACAATTTTCGATTCGATTATTTGAGAAGATGTTTCTCAATGATTTGTTGATCAGGGGCCAAATTACCGCTCGAGTGAGTGACTCCCATCACTGATCGAATGAAAATGTCAAATTAGGGTAATTCGATCCGATGACGTAAGTGGTAATGCCAAACTCACATAATTAAGTCACGTATTACTCGAAAACTGATGCGTTAAGTTGGCCCCAGGCTTTGCGAAGTATTCGATTTTTCTTCTGTAAAATGAAATCTGAAATGAAGAGTCCTATTAAGTTTCATACCCAGGTACTTGTATTCGTTAACATCCTCCAAACTTGAACCATTGAAGGCCTAATTGTAATTTTCCTGAATAGTTTCTGATCCGATGAAAACCATTAATTTTGATTTGCTTGAGTTAATTATAAGGCACAATATTGCCATCAAATATTTCACTAGGCAATTGATCACCAGTTGCAGATTTTCAGGTGATTCTGAAAGTATCATCAGCCTACAGCAGAACATTAATGTTTAAATCGCCGATTTGTATTACTCCAGGTAAGTAAGTAGCAACATCGTGTATAAAGAGTGCAAACAATAGCGTAATAAAAGGGCATCCTTGTTTTACTCCATTATCCGTTTCGAAATATTCTGAACAGAAAAAACCGTCGCCGTCGTGCACAGCTGGTTTGGACTCACCAATACAATTCTCATATTATATGTATGAGAGTTTATAAAAGCGAACATATTCCCATGCTTCGGAAGATTAACTGGAACATTAGCTATTTTGACTGACTTTTTTAGGTGAATTGAGACACACTATTTAAAACTCCGTGTTCTTAATCAATCTTCAATTTTATTCCAGTTCTATATATTAAAGTTTGACAAAGACTTCACTTGGCAAAATTCTGTAGTACATATTTTTTTTTACAATACAGTCCATTGAATTAGGGTCATGTAAATATTTTCTTTAAAACTGATGCAGGTGTGTTTAAATTTTTGAATGCAATTGTTAGCAGGGTTATTCAAGGTTCCATAACAAAACAAAAAAACTTGAGATAAATTAAGATTTGTAATCACGGCGCTTGAAAAACCGTCACAGGGTGACCATTTTTTCGATTTTTTTTTCGAATGCCTATAACTCACAAAATACATGGCTATGATTTTTTTTTAATAAATTTTCTGATAACTGTCACCACCTACACTATCACTCATTTTCGTTTCGACGTAGACTTTTGGGACACCCTGTATATTGGTCAATGTTAATCATCCATCATTGATATTTTGTGAATCAAGGGGATTTTGTTCAAATTCAGAGATAAATGGATTGAAGTCACTAGAAGTTTCAATTGAATTATAATTATTCACTCTACATCCATGTTTTTGGTTAGTTATATTCAGTTGAATGCTTGTTTATCCTACTTAGAATGTAGTCTTGGTGTGGGCTTAAGCAAAATTTTCATTAAATATAAGTCAATGACTGAACTTTTCTTTTAAACAAAGTATAAGTTAAAGTTTAAAACTTAATGGAAAAAACATCCATTACTCGAGGTTATTGCCAATGACCCTGATTAGATTTTTCCATTAATGTAAATATTAAGAAGTTTAATTAAGTTTTTTGTTTAAGTTTTCTTTTAGATTTTAAATAAAACAACCATCTAATTTCACGATTATTAAATTTTCTTTAATAGTTGTTTTTTTTTAATGTTTGATCCTTTGGCGTAGGTACTATTTACATTTTATTTTTAATTTTATATTTCTTATATTTTGTTTTATCACATTTTTGATTTGAATGAAAACATATTCTAGTAATTACATTTTTATTATTTAATTTAAGATTAAGTTTTATACTTGAGAATTCAAGTTTTAAACATTTAATTTACAGTATTTTATAGGTTTAATTTTTTATTAATTTCGCCACATTTTTGTGGTGCATGTGTGTATGTTTTTTAAGAGTTCTTCTTTTTTTTTTTTTAATAAATATTTTCAATATTAACAAATAATTTGTCTACTTATAAACTAGTATTTTAAGCATAGTAAATTTTTGTTTTAATTAAAATATATTATAAACAACTAGAGTAGTTTGTCCTTACACGACTACATATACATACATATTATTCTCATAAAATAGTAAACAAATTCGTCTTAAAAATGTAATAGTAGAAAACTGGAGAACAATATTGTTTTTCTGTGTTTTATTTAACAAATCTAAATGTAATTTATTATAATTTGTATTTTTATGCGAGCAACATTATGTTTGTAGGGTCTTTTTTTTTTTAAATATCATAAGCCAAGAAGAATATACAGTTATAATAATAAAGTCATACACCTATTGTGATTTGCCTTAACTCCGTAAGCCCAATAGTCGTTTAAAGGCTCTCCTATAGTCCAAATTGAAAATGGTATAGATAACCGGATTAAGCCCAGAGTTAATATATCCCAGCCATGTGATGAAGTTTTTGAACTTATCTGTCGGACAGCAGGACATGCAGAATGGCAAAATAACATACATGAGGAAGAATGGCAACCAACAAATTACAAACACACCCATGATGATGCCGAGTGTTCGAGCGGCTCGTCGCTCCTTGGAAAGGGATATCTTTTGTTTTTCCTCGATAAACTGATACACCCCGGTTGGCTTCTTCGTTGGGGGCTTAGACCCTTTTGTGCTCTCCACCAGCACACTCTTTTCCAGCTTGTCGGAATTAACGTTTCCGCTGTTATTGGCATTCGGACCGGATTCAGAGGAATTCTCAGGATTATCACTAACATTGGAGATCTCTTGGTTGGTATCGGGCGGTGGCAGCAGTCGTTCCTGGATTATTTTTCGATTCTTTCCGTGCTTAATAGAGTCTTTGATTTTGGGACGGCGAGATTTCTTCCCCGTCTTTTCGTTGCCATTGTGTGTGTCCTTGGGGTTGATTGCGGCCTGATCGGAGGAATTGTTATGGGCTTCGTTCACATTTGTCTCACTGCTAATCGACTCTTGGTCTTGTTGCACGGATGTCATGTCCTTTTCGAGGCGATTACCGGAGCCGGCGGTGGTATTGTTGCCTCCCACTCCACTGCCAGGAGTGGCACCTTTCATTGTGACGATTGTATTGATTTTGGATGCCCGAGCGCGTTCTCGCAGCCGCCTCCTTGTGGCGATGTAAATTTCGATGTAAACGATGGTCATGATGGCGAGTGGAATGAAAAACGAGCCCAGGGATGAGTATATCACATAGCCTCGATTTGAGGTGAGTTCGCAGGGTGTGGCGCTGGTGAACTCTTCGGGCCAGTCGTTCCAACCGAGCAGAGGTGGTGAGCTTATAAGTAATGATAGGATCCACACACCTGCTATGAGTAGAAGGACCCGACCAACGGTCCTCTTTTGTGCGTAGTTAATAGGGTCGGTGATGGCCCAATATCTGTCTAATGCAATAGCACAAAGATTTAGAATTGATGACGTACAGCAAAGGACGTCACAGGTTAGCCACATTTTGCACAGATGAATCCCGAATTCCCATCTGCCCAGAATTGAGTAGGCAACATTAAAGGGCAGAACGAGTAGTGCTACGGTTAGATCTGCTACAGCGAGGGAGACTATAAAGAAATTCTGCACTATTCGCAGTGGCTTGTACGTGAATACACTTAGGATGACTAGAATGTTGCCGATAATGGTGAGTACTATGATTATCGATAGGATTAGGGCAGTCAGTATAGCTTCCCACTCAGGTACCGCCAAATCAATACCAATATGGCTGGGATTGAAAACGGGAGGAGGAACTGTGCAGCCATTGCCATTAGTGATGGCAACGGATTCAGTTGATGTGATGGGAAATATTTCCGCTGTTGTATTAGGAAGGTACGTTTCCATTATTTTATATCTGTGTATACTTATATGTATTTGTTTATTTTGTTTTGTTGTTGTTTTGCCTTTGGCCAGGTGCTTTGGAATGTGTTAATGCGTTTGATATAACATTAGAGAAGTCTTTTAATGCATTTATTTAACTAATAACATGCGGTGGTGATGATTCTTCGTTCTAGTAATTAGAGCTGTTCATCTGAAAAGAGAATTAAAGGGAATGATAATTAAAGAGTTGTGGATTCAATTTGGGAAAGTTCGATTATTGAGAAATTATATGTTTCGATATTGATATTTTAAAACAAAATATCAATTAAATGTTCACTAGAAATTTGATGCAAGAGGCAGAGATTATTGGGTACGTGCTCATAGTTCACAGAAATTCAAATTATTTTCTTCCTCAGAAACTAGAATATACTTTTACTTTTTGATGAAGCTGAATTTGAATCTGACCTCATGCCCAATACAATCGTCTTTTTGGGAAATTGCAATCAAGAATAAAAAAATGGATAAGGGTATGTTGAACATACATGTTCATACAATGCTGCATCGATGATTTTTTAAAAATGTTTTTAAAAATAAATGAAATAATCATTCTCATACATTCCTGTGTGCGTGTTAGCAGGAATGGACTAGCCCTACAACTTTCTGTCGAACTGTTCGTGACAAGAGATAGTCTTGGAGGATTTTTCACTTCCTCGCAAGAGACAGTACACTCCTAAAAAATATTTTGCATGACAGTCCAACCCACGCACTCCAAAATTGAAAACTTTTCACATAAAATAATAACGTTGACGTAACAACTGCCATGACTATGTACAATAAAGATAAGGGAATTTTGCCATTATGACTGCAGCTTGAGTCATGGATTTCTGTGAATAATTTTACAATAAGAAAAAAAGGTAAGCAATTGTTAAATAAAATATTATAAGTTCCTATCAAAGGCAAATTCCAAATGGAAATCCAAAAATATATTTGACGTTTAAGATTTGACATTTGGATTTGAGTTTTGAGACTTGTGAAACTTTCATGAATAGAAACAAGTAAACAAGTGCTCCAAAAAATATATAAAATATGGTATAAAGGTGGAAATAAAAAATCTATTTTTAGTCAAATTATAAAAAAAATGTAACATCAATAATTTGAATGAAATATGTAGCTACAAGTTCTTACAGGCTTGACTTTTACAGTGGTTCAATAAATCCCTGAAATTAAAAAAAAATAACGTTGCCACATCAAATCCATTATTTTGTTTGTTAAAAAGCATATTTCAAAAGAACGCTCCCAAAGTTTCAGACAGATCTGTCAAATAGTTTTGCTGTGGCAGCCATTTTTTATAGACACCATTGAGCATTTTCGTTAAAATGGAAAAGAGTGAATTTTGAGTGCTCATTAAACACTATTTCTTACCATCACACAAAGCAAACAAAAGCTTGAAAAATATTATGGGGATTCTTCATCATTGACTGGAATCATTCACTACTGGACGGTGTTCACATTGGACTTACTCAACCGATTTATATTTTGACGTAAGGCCACCCTGTCGTGTTCAGACACAAAAGTAGTGTGAACACTCCAGACTCACTTTGACGTCTTGTAGTTATCATAATTGTTGGCCATTTGCTATGCCACTACAAATATACAGTGAATTATAAAAGTAAGTACACACCCCTTAGTTTAAAGATCATTTCCTTCAAACAATCGATAGTAATGTTAAAAAACAAAATAATATTTTTGTCTAGAATCGATATAGACCGAGAGCCCACAGCAATTTTTGGGTGTGATTGATAACAAAAAATAATTAGCATATTTGGATAGGCCTTTTATAGTTATTTATGAATGTGAACGTCTTGCATACTCTAGTGGGCGCAATAGTGCATTATAGTGCATCAAGTATGCAGTTCTTTCCAAATTCAAAAAAATTGGAATACAAAATTTGCCATTACTTCAAAATGAACAGCTAAGTGCCCTGATTGCAAATATCGAAGTCCAAGACGTTTTGAAGGTGGCCTTCTTAGTGCAAGAAGTAGCCTATTCTTATCGCGTCTGGCAGGCAGAAGGCTGCCTGTAAAACGTCTTGGACCTCGATATTTTCAATCAGGGGGCTTAGCTCTACATTTTGGCAAAGTTGTTATCATAATTATTTGGACTTGGAAAGAACTGCATACTTAATGCACTATTATGCACTATTGCTCCCACTAGGGTATGCAGGACTTTCACATTTGTAAATAACTATAAAAGGCCTATCTAATTATGCTAATTATTTTTTGTTATCAATCACACCCAAAAATTGCTGTGGGCTCTTAGTCTAATATGTATTTCGAACTAAAAAGTAACATTTCAAATAAAAATTTAAAGAAAATTAAAAAAATATTCGACTTAAACTAAAAATAATAACAAATTTATATCACAAAAGTAAGTAAGTTCAAATAAACCTTGAATTTATTACAGTTATTTTGTAAATCTTATCCATTTAGTACTTCATTGGATACCCTTTGGCTTTTATAACTGCTTTTTTTCTGCAAACTATTCCGTGTCCATCTGAGCAGTGGATTTTAAATAAGCTTTCATTGGAGAAAACAACTGTGTTCTAAAATTATGCTTGTTTAGATTCATGGGTTTTTGCAAAGAAGAGCCGCTTTTGGCGATTTATTTTACTTATGTAAGGTTTCTTTTTAATATTTCGACCATGATAACCGGATTGGTAAAGCTTACTTTGGAATTCCTCTTCACTTTCATAACAATAATACGGCATTCCTGCTTGTCATTGTCATTGATCGAGGGTCATTTTGCAAACTTCCAATGTTATTTTATTTGGTTATTATTTTGTGTATAGTAGATGGACTTTTGTTAACAATTTTACCATTCTCGCACTCCGATTTATTTTCCAAATAGTGTTTGATTATAATTTTTTCAAATGAGTGCTTACTTACTTTTGTGATACACTGTACCTTCGCATGTCATATTGTGTCACCAAAACAAATGTCAAAAAAAATCCATTAATTTTAATTTGTTTTAAAAATCCTGCCTCACTTTGCTGTCTCTTTCTTACCATGAAGTGCGAACGAGAAAAAACACAGAGACGTCAGAATAAGTCGGCGGAGTGATTCCAATGTGAACACCGTCCTGGCTTACTCAATTTCGGAGCGGTTGCTCGTTCTAAAGCTGAACGTGCTGGTCATCCAATTGAGGCCAGGGTCGATAAAATTCACGGTTTGTTAATGGACTATCAGGCGAGTAAAGGTTTAAGAGCTTGAACCTTGAAGAACCCACAGGTCTATCAAATGGATCAGTAATTTCGATTTTAGATAAATATTTGGACGTGAACAATTTTTCCGCAAGATGGATGCCACGTTTGCCTAGCATCGACAGCAAATGCGTTCGTTTGACAACTTCAAGTGTGTTTTTGGTGATGTTCAAGAAATTCGACCGAGTTTCTGCGCCGCGCACCGTTTCACAACCGTGAAGGAAGCATGGATTTGCCAAGTAACAGCCGAAAAAAATGGACTTCTCCTTGTGAATCGAAGCCGAAGAAGGCCAAGAAACAAAGTCATGGCGGTATTATACACATCAATTACGTTGAAAATGATAAATCGATCATCAGCGCATATTACTGCTGCATCGATTGAAAGCCAATTCGATGTAAACGCGGCGGAATTTGGCAAAGAAAAAAGTTCTTTTCCATTAAAATAAACACACCGGTGAACAAGTCCACAGTCGCAAGAGCAAAATTAGCTTGAACTGGGTTACGAACTTCTCCCTCATCCAGAATATTCCCCATATTTATCTGTCTGTGATTATTTTTTTGTTTTCAAACATGAATAAATGGCTCGGAGTTATTTGTACAATCATCCGGTGTTGGGATCACTCACTCAACCGGACCAATACACGTATTCGAAGCCATATACACCTTGCCAAGTGCTACCATCCACCCCATAAACCTCCGATAACTATTTGCTCAGAATGGTTTTTCTTAAGAATATAATACTGAGCATGAATTACATATCAACATAAATTTAAAAAAAATATTTTTTCGAAATAAAAAAAGAACAAATATTTGTATGCCTAGCTGGTCTTATACTGCTAAGGTTTCCTTGCCAATTAATTCTGGCAGACTAAATTTTCGTTGTCGTTCCCAATCTTTTCGCCTTGGTTTGGGGAAACCCACACATTTGGAGACTGTTTTGCAATTTGTTCAATTTAATTTCAGCTACGTTCACCAATGAAATAAATAATATTCATTTCAATACCTCCAAATTTACCCGCAATAAGCTTACAACCAATATGGTAAAGTGGTAAACACAAATATATACAGGGTGCGTTTAACGTTCCAGGTCGATGTTTTTTTTAAATAACTTCTAAATGAAATGCAATTTTATAATTTTTATTTTATTGATTGATTATATGGCCTTTAAAATAACGTTTAATATATGATGTTGGTCAAGTGAGCCCCTGGCCGTGGTGCAAAGTAGCTCTTTGAAATACATTTTGCAAAACAAGTTCACAGACAATTTTTTGTGCACCTCGTCGATATTCATCAATACTTCGTTCACTGCATCAATCTTTTCTGGCGTTAATTCGCTTTCTTGGCAGCCAGTCTATACTTTATTTCCCAGCGTATGCAAATTTTCAAAATTTAAAATTATACCCGGAATGGTTGACTTGGTTGGAACATGAATAACACCAAAAAAGTAATTTTCTGCGGGTATTTAGAGTTAAGCAATTATTTAAATAAAATAAATTTGGTGGTGCAACAGCTCGGAGTGAACCAGGACCTAGTGACTTACAACTCTCAATACCATTCCTGTGTGCGTGTTACCAAGAACGGAGGGGACCTACAATTTTCTGCCGATTCCGAACGGCTAATGAGCAGCACTTTCCATGACAAGAGAATTTGTCAATTTCTTGCAAGAGGCAGTACACCCCTGAAAAAAACTTTCTTGCAACGGCTGAGAATCGAACTTGAGACCTTCCGCATGACAGTCCAACGCACTAACCATTATGCCAAGGGGTACTACAAATTATTTAAATACATTTTTTTAATAATTTCAAAACATTGTTACTGCGTCTGCCAAATGCCAACTGACAACTTTCATTCACACACAAATGCCAATCAAATAAAATCGACCTAGAACATAAGACGCACCCTGTATGTGTTGTTTAATTTGCAATACTGGAAATTGATTTAAAAGCAAATATAATTTTTAATTGAAAAAACAATATCAACTATTTATCTAAAAGAACAAAATAGACACTCACACTTATATCCGAATTTAATGTACCATAAAAAACAAGTCCTGTATATCAATGTTTAATGGTATGTAACTAATCCAAAAATATCGAGAAAATAAAATATTCTCAAACACAAACTGCAACTACGAGTACGTTCTATATGCATTCTTTATTTATGATATTATGTGTTGCAGGTACATGTGCAATGAACTATAAAATACACGAACGGTTCGCCTTGTTATTGCTGTTATTTTAGAAAATAGCTATAAGTCAAATTAAGCCACTTTATTGAAGCTTGAAGGTATTCAATTTTGCAAAAAATGGTCATGTTTCTGTGTAAGTTATCATAATAGTTCTAGGAGCTGTATAAACTGAGAGCTTACAGCATGAATAATTTCGCCAATTTAATGGTGTGTTGGATGATTGAGTGGTTCATAAAATCAATTACTGGGGGTTTAAAATATGATTATGAAAAGAAGTGTGCATAAGCTATCCCCGTTAGAAAAGCCAAACTTTGAATTCAAAGAATTGTTTAATTGGCGTAACAATTCACAATTCTATTAAAATAGGGTTTTTATTTTGAATAACTGCAATAAATAGCAGTAGTATGGCACGAATAATTACAAATATAATTAATTATAATTATAAATATAATTAAAATTCTTACATCGCTATAGAAGTATTTAGCAGAATTTTTGGCGGTCTCTAGAATGTGGTCATTCCAATATCGTTGACACACTTAGCAAGTACCAGAGAGATTTTCGTTTTTTTTCGATGTGGGTGCCATTCAAGGACAATGGCATAAGGGGTACATTTTGGTTCAACGAGAATAGACAGCATTGAGTTTTCGAAGCATTAAACTCCACACGAATTTTTATACCCCATTTAACAATGCTTCAAAGATTGAAGTTTAATGAGCTAATCCTATGATAAAGTTGCAATTCCACTTCCAAAGGAGATGGACGTAATTTTGAAAATGAGTAAGAGAAGCTGAGTGTAGAGTCCTTGGCAAAACAATGATGTGAATTAGAAGTTTCAGATAACAGTGCTCTAGTGAAATAGTCAGTTGCATTCCTTCCCTTAAACAATTCAACTGTAATACCCGTACTTTTGGGAATGCTCATCAATCTACCCTTGATCACAATTTCGAACGTAGTGTCAAGTACAGAGATTATTTTTAAGCCGCACTAGGTACATGAATGTGGAATGCTTTATTCTGCTCAATATTTCCCACTCATTGCAATGTGCAGACATTCAAAACTATAATGTGCATCGGTATCTCCTTTCTAGTCCTATCCTTCTTTCCTACTGTGCTTAATGTGATAAGAGATTCATAACCCCTTGATTGCACGAAAAATATAAAAAAAAGAACATTTATAAAAATGAAAAAGAGAGTCGGAGACAAAAGAGAGCCCTGGGGAACACCAGATTTTATTTTGTAAGGATCAGTCTTGAAACCGTCTTATAAAACATGTATTGAACGAGCTAGAAGGTAATTTATAATCCAAGGAATAAGGATTTTGTTGATACCAAACGCACGCATTTTCGACAAGAGAGCCTGGTGCCAAAACCCAATTAAATGCCTTAGAAATATCAAGCGCAATAAATTTAAATAAAAATCGGAATAATTTTGAAATTAAGAAAATCCAGAATAAGTTTTTCGTGATCTAAAGTTAGTAATCTTGACGATCCTATATGGTTTCTCAATAAAAGCGGGTAGATAAATACCCGCCTCGGCTTCGAAAGCCCGGCTCCGAAAGACCCAATTTCCAATGACTCTTCCGCATAGGTCCAACTGAATTTGAGCGATAGCCTGTGTTAATTTCACGTTAAGGGCATCAGTCGAATGTGGTTTTTATGCATAGACCTATGATTTCAGGAAACCCTACAAGAAAAATTTTAGGAGGGTCAAATCGCATGACCTTGATGACCAATTCACGTCACCTTTCTCTCAAATCCTTTCTGCAGAATGTCAATCCAATCGTGGCGTCCGATGTGTGGCACGTAGTGCCACCGCGCCGCCCGTCCTGCTGGAACCACATGTCATCTAGGTCATAAGAAATTGGTTATCATCGTTCTGTATCGCTCGCCATTCGCCAGCTCAACAACATCGTTTTCGAAAAAGTAAGGACCAATGACGTTCGCCAGCCCCTAAATTCCACACCAATCGGTAACTTTTTGATAATACATTTATCACCTGCTGAAACTCGTGTGAGCTGGTGTGGTCCCATATACGACAATTTTGTTGTTAACACAGCCATTCATTCATTTTTCGGGCATAATTGCGGTCCGAAAAAAAATCAGCGAATAACTGGCGTTGTCTATGGTCATGAGCTTTGAGGCTTCTGGGTAAGTTGTATCTTGTTGTCAACTTGTCTTGCGAAAGGCCGAGTTCTTGTACGCGGTGAAGAATCGACTGTCTCGAATTCTGCTGTACACTTTCACGGACCGCGGTAATGAATGTTGTCTGATTGATCACCAAACTGATCGTCTCAAATTTGGCCACCAAACGTTGAAGAGTCGACTGTGAAAGACCACCATGTCTACCGTGCAACGCACAATGATTTTGTAATAAAGTTTTATCATTTGGACGTGCTGTTCAATCCTATTACTTGTAATGGTGATTTGGCATTAGTAATTAAATAATAAACCATAGATTTGACAGATGTCACTAAAATAACATGACCGCCAGGGCCACCAAAGTCTACCCGCGCCATTTTAGAAACTTTTCAAGATAAAAAATGTTTGCCAGTCCCTTTTGCCTTTCTTCCGTTTAGGTTCGTGGGGCAACTTTCCAAAAAATTAACTACAAACATAAAGGAACATTTAAATTTAATTTAAAAAAAATCATTCATACTGATTAGTGATTACATTTCAAATATTGCATTGGAAAGTTGACAACACTGCACCAGCAACAGCAAATTTAGGACTTTGGCCTAACGACGCTGTTGGCATTGCTGTTGCTGTTCTTATGTGTGTTGAACAATTAAAATACATTGGCGCAAAATTTTAAACAGCCTATTATTGAGGTATTAGTATGATACTACTTAACAATTTGCTAACTTTATAGTAGTTTACTAACTCATTCTTAATTTTAAACATTTTCTCACTAGTATCGTACTAAAAGAATTTCCTTAATAAATTGCTTCTGAACACACCTAAAACAATGACATTTCGTGTTAAAAAGTAAGTACACGAACCTTTTTTGATGTTTGCAAATGTCAAAGAGTCATATGAAGCTAGCACGATACTAAAAAAATAAAGTAGGTGTTCGATGATTTTAACTTTAATAAAAGGGTAGAGAAAGTATGATGCTATATCCGATTAAAATTTGCAAATTCGTTGTTTCAACCTAGTATCATACTAAAACAGCTTTAGCATCGTACTAATTCAATTAAAATTTTGCGCCATTGGCTCTAAATTAATGGCGGCCGCTGTTGCTGTTGACGGTGCTGTTGCTGGTTCAATCTGTTCCGCGCTTTAGACTTTCATTTCGTTCATAAGCCTTATCACAGAGCTTTTGACTCATATGCACATATATATTTCTTGTCTAAGCTTCACACTCAGAAGTTTGGGCTTTTGGTCTAATAAAATCAATTATATCAGACCAATATCTTTATATTGAATTTATGTTTAAGTAAGTAAAGTAATCACAAAAAGTAGCCGAGTTTTATGGAAAATTGATAGCCACTCAGTAAAGAAAATTGAAAAAAAAAAACGATTATAGTCACTTTTATATTCACTCTCTTTTTATCTCGAAGTTTGACACGAATTTTAGAGTAATTTCAAATTTATTTTGACGTATTGAGAATATTTCTTTTCATATTCTTGCCAGCCCCTAAATTATAATTTTAATGAGCAAAAAAATCGATTTTTCGTTAAAAAAAATTCAGATTTTGTAGAAGTTTTTTAATCCATCTCAGCCATCCTCCAATGGAATTTGACAGTTTATGGCTTGGTTGATGGGTAAAATACTATATTTTGACCTACTTAGAGTATTTCTTTGTAGATGCTTTCCAAAAGCCCTAAAACCTCGATTTTTCGGTGAAAAAATTAAGATTTTTTTCAGAAGTTTCTCAATCAATTGACATTTGAAATTTTCTGTACGTCTTTTACAAAATAGACATGAAGCTTTATTTCCAAATGTCTTAACATAATCTCTGAGAAAAAAGATGCATTCCAGAACACATCCTAGTACCAAGCAAATGTTTTTCTGCACTCGATTTAAGCGCCATCTACATCTCAATATATCAACAATTTTTATTCATTCTATATTCACTCTGATTGCTGCCCAAATTATATTCACTCTTGATGTTTTTATTATTTTGCATGTAAAATTTTGCTAACTTAGCTGTTCACTCTTTAAAAAAACAAGGCTAGTATCTAATCTGATGTTGTGATAAACATCCCGCAGCGGCCATTAAAGAATCCATTCATATTTAATTTTATATGATAACATTTTCAGTGTATACGATTGAATTCTTTGATGCTCTTTAGGTTCATGATTTTAAGCCTTCAGGACGATGGATTATATGACAAAGGTAAATAAAAAGCAAAACATCAAAACCAGAAATAGAAATACATTAAAAATGAGTTTGAAAAACTTGACGATCCTTTTTCTTTCTTTATATCGAAGTCATTGAGTTGAATTTTCGAGGGTTATTGGCAAATTGACATTGGATAGATATAAAAATAAACATTTTTCTTTTGAGACGTTAAAAGAATCAACTCTCTTAGGATTCAATGAAGGGCGAAAACAGCACGAAGATAGATTTATTATTTGATAGATATTTATAGCTTTTGAATTAATTTGTATTCGTCGGAGCACCTTGTTTGTGGATCCATTCGACTTTTGTTTTTCTATCATTTTCTGGATGCCTATATTTATGTATATACTGCAGAAAAAAATATCCCAAGGACAAGAAAAAAAATATATATATGTGTTAGTATTTTCTTGTTTCCAACGATATAAGTTTTTTTTTGGCTTTGCAATAAATATATATGAAACCATTCATATTCATTCCGCTGTCAAATATTTGTTTGGTATTGGTCACAAAGGTATAACAGTACCTGGAAAATAAAACAATTTTACACATCGCCTCTTAAAGGACTTAAAGCCAGATCTAAAAGTCAATCAAAAATTTACTAAAAAAAAACCATTTCTCGAAATGATTGAATTTGGGAAACGCAGATCTGAATACAGCGATGAATTCTCAAGTTACATTCAGTATTTTCGTCTTATTTTTCATTTTTTTTTCGAGAACCACGTCAAGGATTTTGATTTTTAATCTTGGTCGAGTGCTCATAACCATCACAAATTACTCTACCGTTTGTATGACGCACCTGGAGCACGTCCTGCAATGCCGGATTTCCAATTTTATTTCCGCTTTTACTTTTGTCCTTTGAAAATGAACGTGGAAATTGGACACACGAGATAGTGGCTTGACGATGATGGCAGATTGTTTTTGATGATTTCGTATTTTTTTCGCGTTTGAATGTTAAATTGATTTTGCAGTGTGGAAAAGGACGATTTTTTGTGTGACAGGATTTGGTTACTTTTGCATTGAAGGTTACACAAAAGTCGTTACTTTTTATGGAGTTGGCAAAAGGGTTTATTTTTTTTTTTTTTGGTATTGACCAAAAGGTATTTCTTTTGATCATTCATCTTGTTTGTGTTGGATGGTTCACCTGTTGTCAAATTGTACCTATATATGCACGTACATATACATATATCTAATTTATGGGATTTACTTGGAAATTAATTTTGGTCATTGTTCAGTTGAATATAGTGGAGATATTGTCAAAACGCATATTTTTGTGAAACAGCTTATAATTTTCATCTATATTTGACAAAAAAAAATAATTACACTCGTTCTTTTACACTCTAGAGATTAGAAACTTCGAAGAGTTATTTTAATAAAAAAAATCCAGCTATTTGGCAACTGGATCAACAAAGAATGGGTGGAAGAAAGTATGCCCGAAGACTGGAATATCAGGGCGATGTACCTTTTCACAAAAAAATTCGTCATATGTACTGCAAGAACTGTTTAGTTATATTTTTGCTAAACGATTTTAATCCTTAAATCTTTACTTTAATCTGCAAGTACCAGTTTGGCTTGGGGCCCAACTTATCCACCATAGACCAAATCCTCAAAATAAAGCAAATCGCATCAACAAATTTTAACTTGACACTGACTAATGACTATTCTTTCATTGACAAATCTGCTACCATGAACATTCATGGCAAGGAACTCTATAAGGCGTAATTTAGTTTAATTTTCGTGGAAACAACAATTCCATTTATTTGAAAGAGAAAGTCTGGAAGAGCATTTTTTGAGAAACATGGTGGTGACACCATAGGGGTTGGAAAATTAGATTAGAAATAAGTTTACAGTATGAGGCTCAGGGAGAAATTCGGTAAATAATTAAAACAATGATTATCATGTACAAAGTATTCGTCGTTAAGCGAAAACATTCCAATCCTTAGCTGTTCTCACC
The DNA here is from genome assembly GCA_963931855.1 of Philhelius festivus. Classification (NCBI taxonomy): domain Eukaryota; kingdom Metazoa; phylum Arthropoda; class Insecta; order Diptera; family Syrphidae; genus Philhelius; species Philhelius festivus. The sequence goes on from OZ007557.1 coordinate 94,957,543, forward strand.
ACTCGTCACGTTTATTCTGTATACATATGAACTCCCAATGGCGAAGTTCGATCCGAGAGGGTCCCATGAAGAAAGTAAACATGGTTTCGTTTTTGATTTAAAAAAGTGTATTTCTGAAATTTTTACCAAGTTTCACAAAACTGCGATTTTGCTTGCAGATTTTTACAACAAATTGAAAAAAATTTGAAAGAAGTTTCGAACTATTAAACCTAGATATACAATTATATATTATCAGCCGTATTAATAAAAACATACAATTTGCTCGTTAACACACGTTTTTTCCAACACACGGATAATGAAATTATCCCTTTGATAACTTAAAATATTAATAAAACTACCGTTTCTTTATTTTATCTATTCACTGAATAACAAGGAAAAATTGGCAGCACTTCCTTTAATTCTACTAAATATTCTAGTACTTTCTTCATTATTGAAAGCCTGCATGTCATCTCAGACATACAAAATAGTTTTTGTTGTCAAACAAATTCCAAACGGTTATTTAATTTTTGTGTGAAAGTTCAAATTAATTTGTAAAAAAATAGATATGCGAGAAAAGAAAAAAATTATTGAAAATTGGAGTTCTGGAGACAAGGTTAGTTAACAAAATAACGTATGGCAGATATTACTTGGATACTTAGTGGAATTTGTATTATTAAATAAAATATTTCTGTGAAATTTGACGAGCAAGTTGAAGATATCCGCTCGTTAATCACCAAAATCGGTGAGATAAATTATCCTCTCATTGTCAAACGTCATCTAAGACTAACACACATTTATTATTAAGAAATATAAGTTAAAATACGTGTTAAAGTTGTTTCGCCTGTATTTTGTGCTTATTAATAGGGCTGTATATGTATATATTTTTTTTATTATTAAATTAAAGCTGTTCATCATCATCAGTTACCCAGTGATGTCAGACATTCGAGTAAATGGGTATTGCCTAAACCTTAAATCACATTTGATTTTTTTAGTGCTCGTGATGAGTAAAAATGGATATTTTATTTCACAACTAAACCATATTTTATTTATTTTGTAAAGCATATTTAATAATTTGTGTATGAAAGTTTAGTTTTAACTTTTAATATCGAAAAAGTATTATCAATTTGAGAATCTGAACGTACCTTCATTATCTGAATCCGTGAACATACTCCATATTTATATTGATGAACGCTTCACAAGTGTCAAAACTCAAATCCAAATGTCAAATCCCAAATTTCAAATACATTTTGGGTTTGACATTTGTGATTTCTTTTTGAATTATCAATATTTTTTGCAAATTTTTCAATAATGACTTATCGTTTATCGTAGATATATCGGTAATTTGCATTTATTCATGCAATATATTGCACAGACTCCTGTTCCAAAAAAAAAAAAACAGTATCTCTCTATTTCTCTCTATTCCATACAGTCATGGAGTTTATATGTGAAGTTGGTATTTCAATGAAAATTTTGCAATGATTGACATTTTTATTTAAAGGGTGAATTAGTGTAAAAAGAAAAATGTTATCTAATCTTAAAAAATAAGTTTCGTGTTTGAAAAATAATATTTAAAGGATGAACTTTAAAGTTTACTTCAGAGCTAGGTACATACATATATATTTCTCAAATAATTTGTATGTTACATATATTTAGAGGATAAACTTCGAGGATTAATTTAGGCCTGGATAGTATTCAAAATGTTGCTTTTAATAGCATAATGTAAATTTGACAAAGGAAATATATTTTTAGATTAATCTTTTTGTCTAAAGAAAAAGAAAGAACGATATTCACTTTTTTAATAGTGCAACGTGACATTTTCGGACTGAGGAACTCCATCAATTTTACAAAATTTTAAGAAATAAAGTCACTCGTGAGATTGGAATCACTAAAAAACAGTATTATTCCAGTAAAATAAACACCAACAATGATGGCCCTAAGCTATGGAGTAAACTTCGCATTTAGTGATAGGTACACAAAAGTTAAGCTGCACTAGTGATATAGATTGTAATGATCTAAATTGTAGTTTCTTATCGAATCCACCAACAATTTCAGCTGCGAATAATACTTACAGTAACATGTATTGCTGTTGGCTTAGATGGAGTGCATCCGCTTTTCATGAAACAATGACGATATTACCTTTGCTCCTTCCATATATTACGCACGTTATTAATACCATTTTTATAAAGGAAAGGGTGATACTCGAAGCTGTGATAATTACCGTTCGATTAAGCTGATGTCACACACCATGAAGATCGTTGAGCGAGTCTTGGGTAGCCGACTGCGAAAAATAATTAGGCTATCTGATGACCAGTGCGGGTTTGTCGGGGGTAAGTCAACCACGGATGCAATCCAGAGTATAAGAATAATTATGGAAAAACATCGGGATTCTTTGGAGGATTTGCATGTCGTATTGGTTGATTTTGAAAAAGCATTCGATCGGCAACCACGAGATCTAATATGGGTGGCCCTCAGGCAACGAGGAGTTCCAGAAACTTATGTGCGGATAATTATGGACATGTATGATGGAGCAGTTACTAAAGTAAGATGCGTAGCTGGAGTCACCGAAGAATTCGAAATCACAGTAGGTGTTCACCAGGGAAGTGTCTTGAGTCCCCTGCTCTTTATTACAGTTCTTGATTACCTGCTTGAAGGCAAAGTGACGGATCCAAAAGTACATCAGTTATTCTTTGCTGACGATGGAGCCATCATAAGTGAAGACCCGATATCCCTACAACGAGCACTTGACGTATGGGTGGATGTTCTAGAAGGAAGTGGGTACCGCATAAGCGCGAAAAAGACAGAATACCTATGCTGCCCATTTTCTGATCCACACAGGCCTATTCCAGACATTTATTTGAATGGAGTAGTGCTTCCCAAGTGTGAAAAGTTTAAATATCTGGGGTCTATGATAAATAACGAAGCTACTTGTGATGACGATATCAATCATCGCGTAAGCGTAGGGTGGATGAAGTGGCGGGAAAATTCTGCTATCTTCTGTGACCGAAAAATGCCCCCTAAGCTGAAAGGAAAGCTCTACACTTCAGTTGTGCGTCCAGCACTCACATACGGTTCACAATGTTGGACAATGTACAAAAAGTATGAGAGTAAGCTGACGGCAGCTGAGATGAAGATGCTTCGTATGACAGCAGGAGTTACAAAGCTTGATCGAATTAGAAGTACGAAGATCCGAGGAAGCCTTCATGTTAAGAATACCATTTCCCAAAAAATTGAACACGACCGACTCAGTTGGTATTGCCATGTTCAAAGGAGAGATCCTGAGAACCCCGTCAAAAGAGCAATATCATACAACGTTCCAATTCGGAATAAAAAGAAAGGTAGGCCTAAACACTCCTGGTACAAACAAATGCAAAAACACCAGCATTCAGTTGGCCTCAGAAATGGAACAATACAAAACCGGGAGGCTTGCCGCCGATTTCTGAGGTCAACCCGGCGAACCCCACAGGCGGATCACTAGTGTGAAGCAGATACGTGGGAGAGTTATGATCCCCTCGACATCGAGATCATAACAGCGCCGAAGAAAAGGAAGGAAGAAGAAGTTATTAATACCATTTTTACAACCGGAATTTTTCCATGCCAGTGGAAACTGGCCAAAATAATACTAATCCCTAAAAATTCGACAGGTAATGAATTCAGGCCTATATCAGTTTTACGATATTTAACCAAAATTTGTAAACGCTTAATGCATAAAAAGTTCAACGAGTATCTTAATCATTCAGGAATTGATTTCGCAGATACCACACAAAATTTAGGAATGGTAATAGTAACAGGACCCTCACGTGGAATAACCACACAAATGTAATTGTGAACAAAACATATGGTGTTCTTCGAACCTTATGCACTGCTTAAAAATTTAAACCACTAAAAACAAGACCAGTTCTTGCAAGGAATTTGGTTATACCAGTGCTTTTATGTGTGTATGAGTAACAATCCGGGTGTAAATCCAAATCATTACTAAATTTATTTTACAACGTAATCTTCCTTAAATACTATTTACAGATGAATTTACATTATTCTTATCTCTATGAGTATTCTTATCTATGTTTTATGCTTATCTACTATAACCGTCAGTGCATGTTCACGATGATCCGTGTTATCTTTATTTATTTTCATGCATATGGGGTTATCTATATTTAGGTACTATGTTCATGTTTGAACAATGTGGTTCTGAAATTTTTTATATTTTTGATCTGGAGGGTAATCTTATAATCCCGCTTTTTTATAATCCCGCTTTTTATAATCTCGGTTCTTAACATACCGTCTCTTATAATCCCTTTTCTTATTACGATGTATAAACAGTGAGATATGTAGGTGCGAGGTTGGGTGCATGCAAAGTTTCTTTAGCAATTAAAGAATCTAGAAAATAACCAACATAAAATCAATAAGTTTTGGTTACGTATTATAAAAAACGGGATAAGCGGTATAAGACGGGATTTTAAGAAGCGGGATTGTAATAGAACGGGATTTTGAATAAACGGGATTTTAAAAAGCAGTATTTAAAAAAAAACGGTATTATAGAGGACGGTATTTTAAAACTTTTTTTGCGGGATTTTTGAAAAACGGGATTATAAAAAGCGGGATTACGTTACGCTCCCATTTATCTATACATTAATATTCAGTTTTCGTTATCTAACAGATCCGCTTGCCTAATTCTTCCACAGTTTTCATGCCTGAATTCCGAAGGACAATTTAATATGATTTGTTTATTTCTCACAATCATAAAAGTTTACTCTTACTGTGTTAGAAATGCATACTTCATAACAATAAATACTAAATACTAATACTAAAATTACCCCTATTGTCAAATTCGGGGATGATAGTAAGACTCATATTCGCCATGTTCAGGAATCTCCGGCCCACACGTGTTGCATATAAATATTTGGCGTTCATTGTTAATCAAAGTCAGTAGTACCTCTTAACTTCATTGTAAGTGCGTTCGACTGTCACGTTTGACTGCCTCTTGTAAGTAAGTTTCAAATCCCTCATGAAAAGTGCTGCTAATCTTGGCCGTTCGGACTTGGCAGGATATGAGTACGAAGAAATGTTAGAATTGTCAAATCAAAAAGCTGACATTTTCTTTGAATTTTAACTTTAAATTGTTGTGCAAGAGTTCTTAACGTACTAATTCGACTTAAACTGTAAAAAATTCTGATCCTATTAATTTTACTCACACTTCATGTGGTCGGAGTGCATTTGAGTAGAACATGGTTTTCACGCGGGCAATTGCAGTAGACAAGGCTATTTGTGTTGGTTTTAAAGAAATTTTCCAAAGTGCAATCAAATATTGTTGTTTTCCTTTTCCAAATTTGCGAGCTCGGTGGTCACTAGTTTTATATATACCTACTGGTATGTAAAGAGTTAAACACAAAAATATATATTGGAAAAATGTCTATAATTGATGAACGCTTAAATTTGTTTACCGAACACTCTCCAAACGTTCACGGCCCCGGGGCGACAGCCGCCTTGATTTTACTCTGAGTAACTACGTCACTGGGTACTCTCGATAGTTAGCGTATGCAAACTTTTACGTAATATCCGAAATGGGGTAATTTCACAAATGAAAAAATAATTTTCATATAAAATAAGTTAATTTATATTTGACATTTCTTTCGTACATCAATTTTTGATATATCAAGATGGGCGTGTTCGTAATGTTCTGACATCATTTCAACATAAATTCTAGTTAATTTGCTTGAAAATATATATCTCATGTACCTATGTATATATCCATGTATGAACACAGAGACCCTTTACGGCTCCCGATCCGTCAATAAAATAAACGTAGAAACGTCGCTGAGACACTTAAGTGAAGAACTGTCACCTAAAATTGCGGTTTATTACTTTTCTTTTAATTTTTTTTTTTTGCTGTAGCTTCAGTGAGCTCTGGGCTATAATAGTTCTAGATTAAATAATTACATAGTTACAATGATGCATATTTTAAGACTTTAATTTCTTGCCATGAATTTACAAGAAATCGGGGCTTCTTTAAATTATAATTTTCTAAAATTATTGAAGATGAGTTGTTAGTTGTTAGGAAATAACTTCGTACGTACGCTGTTAAAAAAAATGGTTTGAACTTTTTTTTATTGAAAAAATAAAAAGCAAAATGGATATTTTTTATTTCCGATACTTTCGAAACCTAGTAAAAGCAATGTACCTGTCAAAATATTCATTTCATTTTGACATTAGCATACATAACTAAACATTAATTCTATCTTTTCGTGTAAATAAGATGTGAACTTTTATTTCGTTTGATTCTATGATTTATGTGAAATACCTTTTCGGTTGACAAGTTGACACATTGGACAGTTTTCAATTTCCAAATATCCAAATAATATATTTTTGTTGATGACTCCCACGTACATTAATATACATAAGCAGGTGTGTACAAGTGTACATACATTCATGTATATGTATGACACTCATGATAATATTCAATTTCCTATTAAAAAAAAAAAACTATTCCACGTGAAATGACTTTGTTTGAATCGAACAAAAAATACCTTTCTCAAAGAATTCTGTTCATGACAGTTAAACATCGATACGACACACAAAACATTTCTCCAAGCAAAGTAATTTTGATTTGGACCTACATATTTGTAATGTAGGATAACATTATTATGAATATTTTATTTTCGGGATCAGCAAGTCAATTATTTCATACGCAACCTGACAACCAGTGTGAAAGAAAGTGTCATTTTATATCACATCACTTTTCCAGGTTTATAACCTACAAACGAGGGTATAATGGCCTCAGTTTAAGTTCAATGATTCTAACAGCAACCTTCACAGAATCCAACCATGCTCGCGGGGAAAAAAACTCAGAAGAAGCCCACCCACACCGGGAAGATTCAAGATTGCTGGCATTTAAGGAAAACAACATGCGTTGCTAACAGTTCTTTTCTGTAGACTACTAACGTCCTACTCCCAGCCTATCAAGTTGTAACGTTGATGTGATTTACTCCCGACATGAAGCCATTTGCACTTCATCGCTATGCTCATGAGTATATCATTTCTTTTTGTAGTACTTACAGCATTAGAGGAGGATCGTGGCAGGGGTGCCCATTGCTGGCATCGTTCTTATAACTGTATTATGAGACATGCCTGTTCTAACAACCAGTCCTATTATATAGCCCGCAAACATGCTTCGAGCGAGGCACTTAGCGTCAGCCGTTCTTGAATTTCATCTGTTTCTGTAGATATGCACCTATGAGGAGTGTAAGTAGGTATATACACGAACATTTTTTGCTATGTCATCGCACCAAAATGTAGATGCATGAGTAGATTTTTCTAAATGAGAGACAAATGGCAAGGATTCGAGGTTACTTCCTTTTCCTGCTGCTGGAAACGGATCTGAAGCTAAAACAAATTTGATGGCTGCTCACGCTGACTGTATACAGTTTTTGATGTCATGTCGCGTTTGGTCGGAAACGAATGTGGATGTACTGTCAATTATGTGAGTTGTATCCTTGTGACTGGTGGCGGTAGGGGACTTTTTTTAAAGTAAGTATGACTACGTGCTTGAAGCAAATTGTTTTTTCTTCTTCAATTTTCTTCCAGTTTTTGTGCCACCAAGAATCTGCACTGCACTTTGCTGTTGCTGTGTATACTTCAAGTCAAGTCACTCACTTTGTTGACACTTGTATGTCACTATTCACTGCTTTCAGAAAAGGGTACGATTTCGGAGAACGCGCTCGGTAAGAATATTGGTACACACATCACACACTGTATACTATTACCATCATGCAGCATCACAACTGTTTACGGAAGTATGAAATTGTTTTGCTTTTAGTACTTGGTTTAACAAAAGAGCAGCAGCAATTGGGAAGTGCCAGGGCTGTCAAGTAAGTACCATAGCCCGCCACTGCGCTGGGGTATAAATAAAATTAAGTGTCACCTATATTATTGCTTTTTATTGTTGTTCGCGCAAGAGGATTTTTATTTTCCAACTGAAAAAAGCAACAAGGCAGAAACAAGAAAGTGACACACTTTGACGGTGTATTATTTCCGGTTAAAAATGGTAAAATGTGAAATAAAGGTTAACTGAATGATTTTTGTGACTAAAGGGGTCAGGAAATTATTTTTTTCAGTAAATAATATACAGGGTGCGGCAACATCAGTTAATTTTTTTTTTAAGCAGGCCTTTTTTTAAATAGGCAAACGCACGCTTCTCACTGATTTAACGCAGGTTAACAGCTGACCTGTAAGGAAACAAAACTATAGAAACATGCCCGTGTCGTAATGAAAAGACCCCCTCCCAGAATGACTTCTTTTCAAAAAAGGACGGTACTATGATGCGGGACCATGTACATACTAAATTAAAAAAAAAACTAAATTTTCAATCTTAATAAATTTGATATTGCCACTGTATGACTAGTTATACACGTAGGGGTTTTTGAACTTAAGCTCTCTTTTTTATTATTTTAGTTTTTTGTTTTGTAAGTTTTTTTATGCCCAATTCGAAAGGTTTTAAAAAATTGACCAGTAAGCCCATCAAATTTTAGTCAGTAATCATTAAATAATAAAATTTCTCTATTACATTGTAGCTGTTTCAATATTATTCTACTTTAAATATTCGGTATTAAGGTACTATTACGGTCTAGAATGCCAAAAAAACGCACGATTTTTGGGAATTTTTTTCTCGGAAAGCTTATTAGGTAATAACATGATTTTTTTAAAAATAATGAATACATGCTTCAAGAGTACAAAAACAAATTTTTTTTTAATTTTTCGAATTTTGGCCGAATTATAGAGGGCGCTTGACATTTTTTTTGTTTTTGATTTTTTAAACAAATTGCGGTAAATTGTCTCGTAAGAAACCTTCCTTTAAATAACCCACTTTGTGTTTTTCTTTTCGGTCCAGCCAATCCTAAGATTAACTGTCCGCAATGGGACCATGTATTTTTTGATGAGTCGACGTTTGCGCCCTCTATAATTCGGGTAAAATTCGAAAATTAAAAAAAAATTTGTTTGTACATTTGGCGCATGTATTCATTATTTAAAAAAAATTATGTTATTACCTAATAAGCTTTCCGAGAAAAAAATTCCCAAAAATCGTGCGTTTTTTGGCATTCTAGACCGTACTAGTACGAGTACCTTAAGCCTTCATGAAGTAAGAACTTGGTGTACTTTTAGATCTCAGTACTTTTCACGACTGACTTGTTACACAAAGGTTTTTTTTTTATAGAAGAACTTGGCTCTTTTTTCACATTTATGTTTTTGGTTTGATCCCACTCCTTTTTGCAAAGATTTTAATATTTTGCCATGTCAAAATCTCGAAAGATACGGAAAGATAGAAGGGTGGACTCTACATACTAAAATCAACTTAGTTTATAGCTTCCGATTTCTTTTGGTATATTTTCTTTTTGGTATTGGTTGTTTTGATTTGCGCTTCAACTGTTTTTTCTTGTCCTGGCAAGATACCTACCACTAACATACCTACCTTAATTATAAATCCTAGTACCTACATCCGCTCAAAGTCATAAAAAAACAGTAATTGTTGAGGATGCGATGACGTTTTTGTTGCAATTTTAACTCCTTTTTTTAAATGAAGGTAGCCCACCAATTAATAGCCTAATAAGTGGTTTGATTATAGTTCACATCACAGTTAAGAGTTTTTTTTATGTAAACTCATAATTTTTTCAGGTATGGAAATTTTTTCTTTTTTCATTCATGTTAACATAACATACAGTACCAAATCGAGCACTCTAGTTCTAAGAAAAGTCATGAATTTTCAAAATGCATGTATAGTTTCAAAAGGACAATAAAAAGACAATTCGAATGAAAAAACTTAGATTTTTCGCTTTGAATGTACATTAAGCTTTACCACTCTAACAAATTCCATCATTCTACGGCAATCGGAAGTGCTCCCTATAAATTAAACATTTTCTCAGAAAGTGGGCGGATACCACGCCCCCTGAATGGAAAACCTCAAATTTTATATTTTTTTCTTTGTATGCAATTTAAGCCCTACCACCTTACCAAATTTCATCGTTTTACAGCAGTCGGAAGTGCTTCATTCAACCCACAACAATTCGGAGAAAGTGGGCGGATATCACGCCCCCTGCATGGAAGACCTTAAATTTTTTGTTCTGCTTGCATGAAAAGATCTACCGTTGTGCAAAATTACAAGATTCTACGATGTCGGGAAGTGCTCCATAATTTTGATGATTTGTCAGTCAGTCAGTTACGGTTTTTGTGATTTTTGAGGCCTTATACATATCTCAGGAACCACTTATGCTAGAAAATTGAAATGTGGTGAGGCGCCTGTGCCTGACTAGCTTAGCAAATATTCGGAATTTTAATTTTTCATTGATACTGAAGATAGGGAGGGGTCAAAAATCTCCCGAGTTTGGTTCTGTAAAAAGGGTGTAGTGCCAGAACTTGGCTGGGCACTACCGTGCTCTTTGATGAGTTTGAAGTTTCTGACTCCATTGTTTTTGAAGTTAGAAGAAGAGGGTCCCAAAATCACATATGTTTGTTCCTGTAAAAAGGGAGTATTGCCACGAAATTGACTAGGCGATACAGTACCCTTCGATATGTACATATAAGAACTTTTCTTGATACATGACGAACCCTAGTCGGCATTTATGTTTAATAAAATTACTACCAATATGTTCTTGGGATGGTTGGTTTAGAGTTGAATTTCACATGTTGGTTACATAAAGAAAAGAGATTTTTGTTCTAAATTGGCAATTTTAATTTTATAATACATTCATTTTCGCAAATTTTTATATTTTTCTGTGGAAAATCAGGAAATCAGTTTTGCTAAAATTAAAAAAAAATGCAATTTATCTAATAAATATAGAATGATGCGCAGAAATGATTAAAATTATTTTAAAAATTTTATTCTTCTTTCAGACTGTAGGTAAATTTGGCTTTAAACTTTGGATGCTTGACTCGTGTGGTATGTGGTACGAGTAGAGTGGTGTGTTGCAAAGGCTCCTTACTGAAAAAAGATTCTTAAAGATTCGATCTTTTTCACACACAAAAGAAAACGTCAGCGCAGTTGCAACACGAAGGATTTCGATGTAACACATCACTCAGCAATACACCACATATGACATGTTTGGTTTTAAGCAAAATTCCACTCCACAACACATCTCAAGATATAAGTGTGTTTCCGGCCTTATTCTTGGAGCTAAAATTTTTCATAGCTGGAACCACACATCGATGTGCAACTAACTAGTCATCGACAATGTATTTCAACCGGCAAATTTCATAGTTAAGTTTTATAGCGGATGCGAAGGGTTAATGGATCGATTTCATCGGTTTGACTCACCGGGAGTAAGATTCTTCGAATTTTGTAATCGACATGAATATCTTTTTTCCAGAAATTCGATTTTTTTTTATCAAGGAGCGATTTTTATTAAAAAAAAATGATTAAGGCATATTTTTCCAATTAAAATTGGTGCCACTTTGTTAACTAGGAGTTTTTTCTTAGAAATAAATAAATTGTTGAAATTATTTAAGTAGTATTATGGTTAGTGCTCTACTGCTGCCACCTTTAAATAAAATAAAATGCACGACTGGATCGCACGAACTTGCTCTTATGTAAAAGTACTTTGGAATTTAAGATACATTTTATAAATATAAAACATGAATTTAAAATGAAATTGCCGTCTGATTTCTAGAAAACTATGAATTTATTATTAAATAAATAAATTTTTTATATAAGAAATTTCTTTAAAATTTTTCAAGAAAAAAATGTGGGATGCGAATTTTAAGTATTAAATAATATTGATTTTAGGAAATAATTTCAAAAAATAATCGTTCATAGGTTTTGTAGATACTGATTTTTCAAAAAACCCAACAAATAATTTTTCGAATATTTTTATATACAATATTATTTTAAACTTAGGGGGACTCCTGCTGAAAATTTTTGGTTAAAATCGTTAGAGCCGTTAATGAGAAAGTCGAAAATCAAAAAAAACGGTTCTATGACAGGTACCGTTAATAACATTTTGCCCCAAATTTTTTTTTTACCAAAACGTAGTCCATGTCCATAATATCACACCTAATTTTTTTTTATCAAAATCGTTAGAGCCGTTTTCGAGATAAATAAGATTTTGCATTACGGGTGTATGGGGGGTACCGTTAGTTTTAGACCCTCTAGGGAATCACCGAAGACCCATAACTACCGAGTTTGAAGAAAATAGGTCCAGTGGCTTAGGCTCTAGGTCGAGGTACAGATATACGACAGACATACAGACAGACAGACGGAATTGCCAGACCCACTTTATTCGTCTTCGCTATCATCGTAATGTCAACTTTGATCAAAATCTCGAGTTTGATTTTTTTTCCAAATGCAGAACTTGCCCTATAGTACCTATATCGCAAGTAAAAATTAATATTTGAAGAGTACTGCCTCTTGCGAGCGAGTAAAACATCCTTAGGAGGATTTATCTTGATCAGTGTTTCTTATCTTAGCCATTCGGACTCGGTAAGAAATTTTAGGTTCTCTCCATTCTTTTCCATAACATGTACACAAGTATCTTTTAAATTTTCAAGTTTTTCTTATATCTCAAAAATCATCAAAGCACAAATCTTGAAGTTAATATCTTTGTTCTGGTCCCCTTACGGTTTGATTGGAATACAAAGAAAAATATGAATTTAATGACATATCGTAGAAAAAAGGCTAGGATTACACTTCCGATTTTTTGTCGTTGGAATTAAAAAAAATGTGGTCGCGGTTTTTTGTTTTATAAATGTCTGCCCCCGTGGTGAGCTCTAGTTCAATTGTGAATGTACGCATCACATATAATTCAAAGTAACTACCAAAACTAATTAAATATATTTTGTAACTTACTTTGATGTTCCCATATTTCTACAATCGAGACAGCAACAAATTACTTTCATCCACTCACTTGTCATTATCTGCCAATCGATATTTAAATAGAAATTAGGACATTTCTCAACTGCGTGCTGGCTCATTTAATTAAATTTTTTTTTCAAAATTTTGCTAAAAAAAACTAGGATTAGAAAATAGAACATGTTTCATTTTCCAATCGGCGGGATTTTTTGAGTCGGATTTCATATTTAAAAATTACTGTTTTAATTTAAGGCTTATTAATCGTTCGAAGTGCATATAGGCCTACGATTGATTAGTTATGTTAAAATCCAATCGCAAGTACCAGCATTAACGTGTTAATGTGAGACAGTTTTATCGTCAACTAAAATAAATATCAGCCTTTTAAGTGTCTATTTCTTGGTATGAGTTCTATTTATTGCGATTTACGCATTTTACGAACACTTTTTTGTACACCTAACCGTATACCCGAAGGGATATCGAAATGAAAAGAAAAGGTATAAGAAGAGAAAAGACGACCGGTTCGAGTTTTTTCGATTTCTCTTTTTTGGTACGATACAAAATAAGGTCTTACACTTTAACTTGAGAAAGGAGGTATCGATGAACATTGGACGTACTATTAAATACAGAGATTCACTCTTTAGTCGCACTTTACGATTATGAAATATTTTACCCGCCATGGTTTTCCCTTACCATTATTCAAATATGCAAACATTTAAGACCAATGTTCATCGACACCTCCTTTTCCTTGTCCCCTAATTTCGCTCCTGCTATGGTTATGTAAAACATTTAAAGGATCTCAAGAAACCCTTAAGCGGGTGTGAATTATAATCAAAAATAAAAAACGAGTGCATTTGTGGTTGTTCCATTATTATAAGATACCGCTACCGACCTATAAACAAAATTTAATGGTGTTCTTTTTTATGTTTACTATTTTGATCTCATTATTTTAAAATTAGAACAAAAATATTCCACATACGCCACAGTGTACACAGTGGTTTCATATAATTATTTTTTAGCCATACCTAGATTTATTCACTCTCACATCGAAATAGTAAATACAATCGTTTTAGCTCTGTCTTGAAATATCCCTTAATAAAGCACTAGCTGTCCCAGTTCAAGTGTATGGTGCAGACCATATGGATCATGTCAAAGTTGTATGAGGACACTTAAAGCTGTTTTAAAAGAAAATTTCTCCTCCGTTCTTTTTGTTACCATCTGAATAGATAAAGATTGGAGAACTAAATAAAATTTAAAACTGTGAGTGTTATTAACTTCCCATAGGGAGTTATTGTAATCGGTCCGATTTGTCAAATTGGAATTTTTGACATTTCTCGACGTTTCAAGGTCCCTAGAGGCTATATCAATCATTTTTAGAGAGATGTCTGTGTGTGTGTGTGTACGTACGTTCGTACGTTCGTACGTTCGTACGTTCGTACGTTCGTACGTCCGTACGTTCTTGTACCATTTTTCGTCGTCGATATCTCAAGAACGCGTAAAGATATCGACTTCAAATAAATTTTTTTTAATAGATAATAACTTCAAAAGAGGCTGAAAGGGCGTTTATTAAAATTCAGTGAGTAGTTTTTTCACTATAACGGTTTAAAAAAAAAGTAAAAATTTTGGTTAGTTTCAAATATCTCACGAAAAAATAATGCTATTGACTTCAAATAAAATTTAATGTACTCATTATAAGGTCATACAGATTTGATATGAATATGAAAAAAAATGAACTTACCGTTATTTTTTTAAATTAAAAAAACTGAAAAAAAAAATTTCATAACCCAGAAATTCTAAGAACGGAAAATAATTTGAAACTCAAAATAATTTTATTTTACGAAAAATAATGTGTTTGACAACTGGTGAAAATTTCAAAAAAAATTAGTTTACAGTTTTTTTACAAAAAATAAAAAACTATATAAGATTCTATTGAAAATTGGTGAAAATTGTTTTTCGACTCAAATTTCTCGAGAACTAGTAGTGATATTGACTTCTAATTTAGTTTATTTTATACATAGTATAATTTTGTACAATTGGTAAAATGTTGACAAATATTGAATTAATAGTTTTTTTTTTAAATAAAAAAACTATTAAAAATTCTAGTGAAAACTAGTTAAAATTGTATTTCAAGTCGAATTTCTTGAGAATGAACACCGATAGTGCCTTCTAAGGTATGTTGTTTTATACATCGATACCTTCCCGTAAGAATGTATACTAAGCGACATTTCTAAAATTGTTCAGGAAATGAAAAAAACGAAGAAAGTTCTAGTTGAATTATAGTGTGCTAAGAGACAATTTTGGTTAAACTAAGTGACATCTAACAAATTTTTTTTGCTCACGATCATCATCAACAATCTCAATTTCAAATCTCTTTAAATAATTAAAATGCTTTTCAATCTTAAAATAATGTTTGTTTGAATTTTACAGCTGAAGTTTGTTTCGCTGAAAATTTGGTTATTTGAAAAAAAAAAACTAAATATAAAGTTTTCAAGACCACAAATGGGAAGTTATCAGTGTGGGTCGCACCCAGCCTCTTTTTTTTTAGTTGAGGTTCATGTCTACACATGACTGTAATAATACGCAAATGAAACCAGATTCAATCAACTGATGCTGAAAAAAACGAAATTATCATACTCTACTTTTGGATAAATAGTTGAAAAAACTGAAAAATCAGATGGAAAATTAGAGCAATTCAGGATACAGTTTATACAGTGCCCTGTGCCCTTTTGCTTTCCAGCCAAGGTTCTGCTCGCCGGTCTCGCCAGGGTCGTCCTGAAGAAAACACGAAACTTCAGAATAAAAGGTCTTTGAACCTTATTACAAAATCTTTATTGAAAATAACTCTTACATCTATAACACATAATATTCTGCTAATAATATTTCACTTAATTCTTTAATTGAACGATTTACTGCATCAACTCGTCCGGGTTCTGGTCTCGCTGCTGTCAGTGGTACTGGTTGCTGATGATTCGGATCTGGCACTTGGTAACGGGCATTCTGTTTTCTTGATAATTCGGCTTTAAGCTAGCCCCACTATTCGGCTGTCGGGCTTATGACTGGATCTAAAGGTACAATGCCCCTGGTGGCACTAATCAGCAGGCATAGCTGGGCATTAACTCGTTAATCCGTTAATCGTTAATTAACGAAGTTAAAATTTTGATTAACGGATTAACTTTTAAGTTAACTTTTAAAAATGTTAACGGACACGTTAAATCCGTTAATCAACGTTAAGTCCGTTAATCGTTAATCCAATGCCTACTATTTACCGCGCTGCGCGAAAACCAGGTTCAGACAAGTATGAGACAAGTGCCGTGCGGCGCGTGCCGCGGGTGAAACAAAAACAGCTAGGTACGTATTATATTTTGACGGCGCGTGCGAGTGAGAAACCTGCGAAGAGATTCGTTTCGTTTGATCATTTCATTATGCCGGTCGTCCACTATGTGCGCGATAAGTTCAACCAACTTCGTTCATCTTTTTATTCAACTCTTTCGTTGGATAAACGATTTACAACCTCTTACACTAGTGCAGCAACTTACGTAATTCACGTTGAGCAACTAAAGTTGAACAAAATGCGTTTGGAACCCCGTACTTTCCCATATGTTGATTAACCTCGCACACCTAGTTGGTCAACTCTTAAAACTTATTCCAGTGTTGAATAGCTCCGTACACCTAGTTGACCAACGTACTCAAATTTTGAATAACCTCGTACACTAGTTGATAAAATTGTTCGATTTTGACAGAAAAAAAGTTTTTCGAGTTGATCAACAGCGTTTTCGATATTGTTGTTTAACCAGTTGATGAACGAGTTGATACCTTCGTACACTTAACCAAGGATCACTCGTTGGGGAACGCGTTGTACGAACCACGATAAACAAAAAACTCAAACGTCAAACCTGAAATAATTTTGACTTCAGTTCGGTACAGTCATTTATTGTCGACGCACGCCTTCGCTTTAAAATATTCTTAAATTTGTTCCGTATGAGTATGATTTCCTCTAAGAAAAAAAAAAGTGGCTGCCGCATTAATAATATTAGAAAATGAACGACAAAGGAAGAAAAAACAGCCAAGACGATTTTGGGTAGATGATTTTTTCTTGAGTCGCGAAGAAAATTGTTTTTTCAATGAAATATATGAGAAATTAAATCCCACCGCGCCCGTGAATTCGAATTCAAAGTTTAGGCAATTGCATTTTCGAGGAAATTTGAGACAAAGCCAATTCCCTTATCTTGAAAATGTGGCTCAACGTGTTGATCGAACATTTTCAAGGAGCAACACGAGCTCGTACACTACCCGTCAGTGGTACCACTTTACTTCAATTGAAGTAGATCTACTTCTTTTTTCTAAAATATTTTAAAATCTACTTCCTACTTCGCACCATCAGCAAAATACTGAAATCTACTTCATTTTAAAAATCTCTGTTTCAATCTACTTCAATTTTACAAAATAAAGCCCAAATCTACTTCTTTTTCTCTATTGCATTCTAAGTAGTAGTATATAACCTCATAATTACCATAAAATAAAAGAACGTCAACACAATACAAATACACAAATGAGTAATTTTATGCGAAATTTCTTTAAAATTAAAAGAAATTTATTGACAATTTTAAATGCATATTTAATAGGTAATATGTATTCATTTAAGGAAAAAAATTTTTGTATGCAACATTTTTTCTTAAAGCAAGTAAAAAGCCATTTTGAAATCTACTTCGATTTTTCTCAATTGACTTCACTTTTTTCTTCAAATCTACTTCGACTTTTTTTCCGGAAGTGGTAACGCTGCTACCCGTACACTTATTGCGCAATTCGTTGAGCAACGGCCAACAACTAGATCCAACCCGTTGGTTGAACAGAATTGAAGGCACCGTACATTAGAGTTGAATGCTTTGAATTCGAAATTTGTGCGTTGATCGCCTAGTGGACGACCGGCATTACTTAGCGTCGCGCCGGTGCTTAGAGAAAAAAAATATAAAAAATGCAATTTTTATCACATGTTAACGGATTAACGATTAACGTTAACTTGCGTTAATTCTTCCGAAATTTAACGCTTTAACGTTTAACGAAGCTAACTTTTTTAGTAGCGGATTAACGATTAACGAAGTTAACTGTTTGATTAACGGTGCCCAGCTATGTCAGCAGGTACAAAACGCCCCTGGTGGCACTAAAAAAGCAGGCTAAACGCTCTGGTAGATCAGCAGGTACAAATCGCCCCAGTGGCACTAATCAGTAGGTATTATACGCCCCTGGTCGCACTAGAACATCAGGCTAACTGGCTAAGCGCTCTGGTAGATCAGCAGATAATGAAGCCCCTGGTGGCAATTAGGACATTAAACTTCGAACTAAGACCTCTTACCGCTATTGGGGGAAGCCTTAATAAGAAATAGTTGGAAAATCTCACCTACCTTGTCTTTCCACGAAACCTCTTACCACTGGCGAGGGGAGGACTCGCAAAAGCAAGAAAAGCTAAAGTGACAAGTAACTAATTCGTCTCCACTTGTCTACGACTGGATTTCGAATGATTGATGCAATTAATTTACTGTACCGCCTGAATGTGTGCATGATCGAAAGGGTACCTTCCGTTCACCCAGGTAGGTCCTCATGATGACTTTTCAGTAAACACTGAAGGTGAACTATATAAGTGGTGAACGAAAAATATCAATGTAGTTGATTTTCCTGTGACGTCAAGAGTCCATGGCAGGCATGGAAAATTCGGTACAATTGTACCGAATTCGATACAATTGAGTTTGTAGAAGTACAAAAGTACAATTTGTCTCAATTCAGTACAATTTAAAAATTTCCATATTTTATGTATTTCACAAAAACACAAAACAAAAGCACATTAAAGGCAATTGAAAATTGGATACATCATCCTGACCTGAATGTATTCATTTACCAGAATAATAGGTGCGTTTTATTATTCACAAATCTATCTGGATCCGGATCTGGATCTTCCCTTGAAAATAAAACGATACGGATCTCTTTTTATCCTTTGTTTGTAAGTAAGAGGTACAATTTTTCAAAAAACAGTTCAACTGCTTGCTTGGAAAAAGGGAGAGGTTAGAAAGGAGGTGTCGGTGTACATTGGTTTTGAATTCTTGAACACTGAAATGGCTGTTAAAGAGGACAAGACGAAGTATATGCTATTATCGAGAAAGGAATCTCAACATCGTCGACTCGGGCAAAACGTCACAATGGATAGGTATAACTTCGAAGTCGTCAAAGACTTTGTCTACCTGGGCTCTACTATAACATCGCAGAACGACATCAGTGCAGAGATCAAGCGAAGAATTACTCTTGCCAACCGCTGTTTCTTCGGGCTAAGAAGGCATTTGAGTAATAAAGCCCTATCTCAAAGAACCAAGGAAATAGATGCCGATAGAAAGAGGATCCCAAATTGTTTTTGTAATACATGTTAAAACTTAATCCAGATCCGGATCCAGATAGATTTTGTGAATAATAAACTCTTAATTACAGTTTTCACTTCTAGATGGCGTCTTGCTTTTCTGTCTCTATCGATAAGCTTTATTTCAGAGATGGTTTCGGTTTGGTTACTAAACACTGGCCGTGTTTTTTGTGCAAGTCCATATAAAATTGTAGAAAAAAACGACATCGAGACTTAGTAACTTCTTTCCAAAAAGATGGAAGCACTGTGCTGTGGAAGCTGTATTGGTAGCATCCAAAAACGTCACTTTTGACTTCTCTGAACAAATTTATCAATAACATATAGATAATATTATTCTGCATCACAGTTTTTATCAGGACTTATGTTAAGTCTCGAAAATTATCTGGACTTAGCTAAGTCCGTATAGACTTAAGTAGTTGTTGTATTTACATGTAAGCTATACGCCTACTAAACTGTAAGCTTGTGAATGTGATTTGTGATTGCGGTTTTTTGTCTGTGCATTTTTAAGATATTTAATTTGTGAATTTTAGTTTTATATTTCAATTTTTTGTATGATTTTTTTTAAATGAAGATATGTAGTATTTTTTTTTCTACGGAGCTAATTATATTTATTTATAGTTTTTATAAGAAGACAAACTGATATTTTCTGCTTTGATTTTTTTCAATAAAATACTTTGTAAAACTTTTCAATTGTTGAATTATTGATTTTTTTCATACAAAATTTGTTTTCGGTACAATTGACATCATTTCAGTACAATTGAAAAATTACATTTTCCATCCCTGGTCCATGGTGCTTGTGAATCGAATTTGGTTAATTAGAATTTCACTAGTAATACCCAAACAATATGAAGTGGAGAAGCATGGAACGCTTCGCTACAGCCCTTTGATCCGAGTACTACTTCGAATTTTATGACTGCAAAGATTCTGGAAATCCATCCTTATGAAGATATGTAAGTAGTAGTCGGCTCAAGAGGAAACCATGAATTGGATTTGTAGAGGTAGGAGCTGTATTTTGTAAATACATTATATAAAATAAATATTTAATTAAATTCTAAAAACCGAAATTTGAGGTTAATTAGGCTGTCAAAATATATCTGTAGATACAATCAAAAATAATAACCTATCTAACAACCCGAGTAATTAATTTTGTTTCTACTTTAAAATATTTCTATACGCATATCTACAATTTACCATAAAATAGTTATGGTTTTTAATTATGATTTTCCTAAGCCACGTGCTGTGAAAATGATCAAAGAATTCTCCCATTTATTAAAGTCATTTTTTTTTTGAAAGTCACAAATGCCAACATACTTTTGTATACATTATTCAAAAAATTTAAATGAATATTGCATATGAAAGGTAGAATTTCCTTTTTCTTTTGAATTTTTTTTTCTCAAATGGTTTTCATCAGGATGCTGAATATTCATTTTAACCTAGAGTCTTTTTTATAGCAAGTTCCTTTACAAAGAAGGAGTGTGTTTTTTTTTTTTTAATTTCCTTTTTACACCTTTTTATTTAAAAAAAAAATCACTTCACTGGAAGGTTAGCCTTAATATGATAACTTATGTGATTTAAATATACATATTTTTTTTTTGCTTTCAGAAAAGAGACGATATGGAGGTAATTATGGCATGCAAATCTCGTAGGTCAGCAAAAGTGGTAGTCTAGTTTTTCCGTTTTAATTAGTTTAGGATTTTGTGAAGCTTAAAAATTGATAGTAGCAGGAACCCGTTTGGCTTCAAAAGTGCCTTTAGGTTAAAGAAAACGTGAAATGCAAAGTTCACTTTATATGTAAATTTTGTTATTATATTGAGGACTTAATTTCTCAAAAAATGAAAAGTTAAGATAGAAAAATGACTTAAATTTTATAAAGGAATATTATATGAATAGTTTGCATACACATTAAATTAAGGGTGTCTTATCACATTTAATTATACACAGTGGGGAAACTAGATGGACGAGTGCCTCTGGGTAGAAAAGAATCCTGACCCCTTAGCAGTATACAAAATAATTGGTTTTATTTTTGATTGGTTTGGTATGGTATTTTCCGCGAAACCCATTTGTTAAATATTAAAGATGGTAGCAATAACTTGCAACCTGAATACTTGGAAAATTTAAATAAATACCTTCCCAAAATGATGTAGTTTAAAGTCAAAGTTTTTCCAAATGCAGTATGGACATTATCCCACCCACTATGACTTTGCAAAAGAATTATACAAAAACCACCCCAAACGCTATAAATTTACTATTCTCTTCCAGACCACAAATTTGTGGATGGAAAAAAGCTATAAAATTTATTTTCAACACTAGAAAATAAAATTTGTTAGCTAACTAGTTCGCCTCTCGTTCAAGATTTATGTGTTTTCAAACCATTTCACAACCATCCTTCGACCATGAGGCCAACTCTCTTCGATTCAATATTTACATTTACAATTTAAATCTTGCAAATTCAGGTCGTTGGATATTCCACCCATAACTGACGGTAAAGATGCGACGACATAACGCACGTAGAGAGCTTGATACAATATTTTCTTCCGCACTCAGAAACAGCTTGTTTGTTCTAGACTAGAAAAATAAGCCCTTTCTGGTCCTGAATATCTAAAATATTTTCTTTCAATTTTTCTAGTTCAGTTTATTGATCCATGACTATGTCTCTAAAATAAAAAGGAACATAATACAAGAACATAAAAATCAACATTTAAGCAATACCATAGATTGATAAATGTACATACATATGTATGTATGGAGCTTAAAAGGACTTTGAGCAAATATTCTTGCAAGGGAACGGGTTTTCACGCTTTATTTTTCATTGAAAAATAGATGGATGTCATGTGGTAAGGTTTTAAGTACAGTAGAACCTTTCAAAATCATACACATAAATTTTAAGCATGTCTACCTTAATAATTGTAATTGTAGGTATAAAAAGGGTGGACCAAATACAAGTTTCTTTTTAAAAATTCAATGAAATGAACAAAATTCAATTTTGTCCATGTTTTATGGCTTTATTAGTAAAAACAACTATTCCCATTAATTATGGAATAAAACTTCATTCAAGTGGCTGCCTCGCCTGGCTTTGCAGAAGAACAATCTGTCACTCCAATTTTCCAAGACCTTGTTGATGGTTTTGGGCTGTAGCTCACAGATTGCTTGGATGATATTGGTCGTAAGTTCTTGAATCGTTTTCGGATTGTTGGCATGATATTGCTTCTTCACGGTTCCCCACAAAAAAAAAGTCTAAAGGGGTGAAATCGCAGCTCCGAGGCAGCCAATTGACATCCCCAAGACGGCTGATAATACCATTTGGGAATTTTGTACGCAAAAGATCGATTGTGGCATGTAGCACCATCCTGCATGAACCAGAGGTCATTCATGTCATGTTTTCATGTTCATGTTTTCAATTTCAGTAAAAACAAGTCGATTAACGTGGCTCTATAACGCCCACCGTTGACCGAAACGTTGTTATCAGCCTCATTTTCGAAGAATAATGGTCTATGATTTTTCACCCAAAATCGTTGTCCAATTCAAGCTGCTCTAAAGCCTAGTCCTGTGAAGGGAAAAAAGCGGATGGTCGTTTGCCTTCAAGTGCTGAGTCAATTGGACCTTGTAAGCGAATAATCCGAGATCTTTGTGCAGAATTTTCCTCAGGCTAGTACATGAAATGTTGAGCTGTTGAGATCGATGGCGAATTGATCTTCATCTCACACTCTCGGCTACAGCAGCTACATTCTCATCGACCACGGCGACCAACACTCATGGTCCACTAGTATACCAGTCTCATGAACTTTTTGCACAAACTTGCGTACAGTAACGCGGTGGGTGCCTCATTTCGGTCAAAACTTCTTTTCAAAAACGCACTGTTTGGGCTACATAGTACTCCCTTTGGAAATAAGTCTTCAATATTTCCCAACGTTGTTCAAGCGAAAAGCGGAGGTATGATACTGATTTTCTGTCAAGATTTCGAGTGGGAAATAGCTTGTCAGTGTCAAAACAAAATTTGATTTAAAAAAAACCCCTAGAAGCCCACAGTTGTCGTGCGTTCTTCGGCGAGAAATTTGTAAAATTTCGTTCCAAATTTTCTATATTAATCTAATTGAATTGAAATTTACTATAAACTTTTCTTACGCCTTCACTACGATCATCAACTATCAATTAGTAAGTGATAAGTATTGAATTCTGGTATTTTAAAAGTCAATTTATCAACTAAACAAGTGATGAACTACGCATTCATAGTTATCCTTATCAGTTTTCGTGTACTTCGTGTAAAATATCAAACTTCATCCAACTACCAATTGATAATCAAATATTGGTGATAAGAATGCAAGTTTTTTCTGCTTCGAAATCAAATATGAAATTTCAGTAAAAGTTGAGTTTAAAATTCACAAAGAAAGAGATTTTTAACATGTTTTCGTAAGAAATTTTCAGGTTCTGATTTCCTTGGTGTTTCTGTGTCCTCAAAAACTAACCTGTACTGTAAAGCTTGATTTCTTCTATTTATTGTTTCAACAAGTAATGTTTATTCTTTGTTTCGTTTTGAATAAATATTCGCCTCCATGATCGTCCCTCTGCACTGTTTTTGCTGTAAAAATCAAAAGAGAAACCATGTGGTATTGAAATTGTGTTGACATTTTAATGGCTATAATGTGGCAAGTAAATACAAAAAAAAAATTGAAACACACCAGCTATGGGTATTTTTATGACCAAAGTCTGCACAGAATATTGGCTTGAAATCTATGTATGTGCTGTGCATGCTGACCTTGAGCGGGTTTGTTTTTTTTTTTGTTTTGCAAAGATTTATATCTGTCCCAAGTTAATATGTCCTTTTGTTGTGTGTTTCCTATAAAAATGATTGCGGTACTATGCTTTCTTCAGTTTTCTTTGTAATTTGATGAGAAAGGCCAAGAATGGGGGGTGTTTTTTTCTGATTGATGAATCGATATCAATCAGTCATAGTAGAATGAAACATTAGACGACTACAAAAATAAGAAAATAGAAACAAAATTTGTCCTTCGGCGAGGATATAAGGTTTGTTTGTTTTGGACATCATTTTAGATTTCACAATATGGCAAATGTCCTTAAACTTTTGTGTCGTGTGATGATCTAAGGAAATCTATATATTTTAATTAAATTATGGAGAATGAGGAAAAGGAACAAATATATAAGAAATATTACATTTTATACTTTTACGAGTCCTGTGTGTCCCGATTTGTCCATATCTTTTTCTTAAATCGAATTCAATTTCATAACAGAAGGTAGATCAAAAAATTTGTGATATTTATTTGTGACTGACGCCATTCTGCAGATAAATATATCTATGGCTATGTTCTTTGTAGAATATTATTTTGGAAATCTGAACTATCCTATCGCGAAAGCAGCTCCTGGCGCCAGTAAAAAATAAGCATTATTGACATTAGGTATATCCAATAACATTGAAGTATTCATTTTAATTTTTCAACATTCCTTTTTTGAGCTCACTGTGTGGTCACGAAACAAAAAACGAATAGAATTGAAATTTGGAATCAAAATTGACCGAATTTGTGAAGACTTTTAAAATATTGGTTAAAAATGAAAAAAAAAAAAATAAAAAAACATTCGAAGACCAAAAGTCACAATAGCAAACGTCAAAATAAGTCATATGAATTTAAAAAGTTTAAAAAATCCAGGCCCCACTACAGCATCCTATTTTTAAAGGACGGCAAAATAAATCAGCCGAGTGAGTCCAATTGTTGTAAAAAAGCGAAAACAATAATATTCCTTTTAACCAAGCAAAATATTTACACGAAGACGCCACTTGCTCCTGTCATTATTTTTATGATTACAAAAATAAGAAACATTTTAGACCATTAGCGAGATTAAAGTTGAAACCAGTATAATCGAAAGCTCTGTGAAACTAATATTATAACCCAAAGAAAAATTTCTTTCCAAGCTGTCAAATCGAGATGTCACTCAAAACACTCTTCAAAAATACTCCTAACCTGTCACTAATGCGACGCACGCGTGTAAATGTTGTCAAGTTTTTGAATTCGAAATAAGATGTGTTCGTTTTCTGGGTACATCTACCCTGAACAGATCTAATTTTAGAACACAATATGACTGCGAAATGGAAGTATTTTCGAGAAAGCTACCGCCTAAAATAAAGAAAGAGTTTAAAAGAGAATACAATAATGTATTAAAAATTCGACTGCTTCATGTTAATCGTTTTCATTCGGGAACATAAAGTATTTTTCAATTAGCGCGAGTAGATTTTGGCGGACATGTCATTGATATCTGTCAAATCTGTTGTTTATTATTCAGTTGTTGATGCAAAATTACAATGGCAAGTAACATGATTGAACAGCACGTCCAAATGATAAAACTTTCGGTCCGACATGGTCATTGGTGCGTATTTTTTTGAAAATGACGTTGGTGAGGTGGTCACCGTCAACGGAGAGCACTATAGGACAATGATAACCAAGTTCTTATAACCCGTGGAAGTCACGATTGATATTGAGGGTAATAATGTCTCTCGCAGAGTTGAATTTTTCTTGTGGGGTTTTCTGAAGTCGCAGGTCTATTCGAAATTTCTCACTTTTGCCTTTAAAGAGATTTTCATTTTTCTATTTAACAGTTCAATTATTTATCATCGTTGGTAATAACATTTGTAGAAAAGAGAGTGGACCGTTTGTATTTTCTAAGGCTTCATATATTTAGCCTTCA
The DNA here is from genome assembly GCA_963931855.1 of Philhelius festivus. Taxonomy (NCBI): domain Eukaryota; kingdom Metazoa; phylum Arthropoda; class Insecta; order Diptera; family Syrphidae; genus Philhelius; species Philhelius festivus. The sequence goes on from OZ007557.1 coordinate 94,983,441, forward strand.
ATGAAACTTCTTAGAATAAAATAATTATCTTATAAAAGATTGAATTCTGGTTTTTTCCTTATTTTGATCTCCACCTACATCATTCTGAGTTTGAAAGGTTAACCGAAAGTATTTGAAGTTTTGGAAGTGCAAAACGTCAAGCTTCTAGTATACCTATACCTATTTTACATATATAGATATGTACATATTCAACAAAAATCTATCAGAAATCCTGCACAGAATTAAAGTTTCCAAGAAAAGCAGAGGCAACGGCTCATAGAAAACCTGAACCTAGTAATTTACAACTCACAACCATTCCCTGATTCCCTGCGTTGTTGGCAGGAGTGCAAAAATACTTTTTTTTTCTTCACCTGAGTTGAAGAATTAGGTAACTCGATATTCTAAGAAAAACTTAAAATAGTTAGTAAAAATAGTAACGTATGAAAAATGAAAAGTGAATTTGTGCTTGTGAATCGAACTCTGTTGTGATGCTTTCTTTATATGGTGGTTGACAGATGATGATGAAACAGTAGTGCCACATTAAATATACGAGTATGTTCTTATAATATTACTGGTCTCAAAAGTAAACTTTTACAACCAGTGTATCTGAGTGTAGAAATTTCAAAGATGAAATTTTTAACTATAACGGGCGGAGTTTAATTGAGTTTTTCGAAGTTTTTGGGCTATTATTCCTAAATGCGTCTTCTTAAAGTGATGCCTGTGGGGAATTTACTTTTGTTAGTACACAAGGACAATCGATTATTGACATTACTGCGATATCAGGGAACTGGCTGAACATGCTTGAAGTAGCTCTAGTTAACTACTCTGCTCATTTTCCAATTGTTATTAAAATGCAATTAATAGAAGTAATTCAACAGACTATACTGACAAGATTTATCAAGCTCAAATGGTCCAAAAACAATGCAATTCTCTACAAAAGATTATTAAATAATCACTCACATTCTCTACTTCATCTACCCACATGCTCGGTTGAGGAGACATGTGAAAGTGTGGAACGTATCATTAACCGAAAAATATATGGTTTGACAAAGATTCCAAAAGTCTTCTTAAACTCTCATTTGTTAACCTTAAATTGTTTAGAAGGACAAACTCACAATTTTTTAAAAATATTTACCTAGGTGTCAATAATAATTATAAAAAAATGTGTTCATCTAATTTAAAAAGTATGGCTAAGAAATTGGAGTACTGTACTTACTCTAAATTATTCTGGGATATAGTGCATGGACTTGGTGGGCGACTTCAGGGTATGAAGTACTCTTTAGAAGCTGAGACGTAAGCAGCTCATTTTAAAACTCTACTCTCAGCTGATGAAGACCTTCATACCTTTGATTATGCGATGCCTTATACTAGAGTGAGCAAACTAGGTATAGCTATTTCACAATCTGAATTAGCAATACTCCAAAAAATGAAAAATAATAAAGCTCTTGGCATGGACGGAATACCTGTCTAGTTTTAAAAAAAAACTCTACTCCCGAATTTAAAAATTATCTCGTCTCTTTCTTAAATAGATTGTATAACGATTGATGTGTTCCCACGAGTTTTAATGTATCTGTTCTTTTTGCAAGTTATAAGAAAGGTGATGCGAATGCTGTCGAAAATTATAGAGGTATTTTAATACTAAACACAGTAAGAAAAATCTTTACTGCAATTCTGAATGAAAGGCTCACAAAATGGGTTAAAGATAACAATATTCAAAATATTTTTGAAGCTGGTTTCCGCCCAGGTTTTTCGACCATGGACCATATCTTTGCTATTTCGAGTATTGCAAGACAATTTATTGACAATAAAAAGAAGCTGTACGCGTGCTTTGTTGACTTTAAGGCTGCATTTGACAAAGTCAATAGACAATCTTTAATCTATAAGTTTCTCCAAATCTATGCCAATTTTATGTCAACAACAAGTTCAAGGGCATGGGATAGTCTTGCATTCTCGAACAGATTTGAAACAACTGCTGGTGTCCCCCAAGGATGTATCTTTAGTCCCTTACTGTTTGCCTATTTATTGATAATTAATTCATTTTGCGAATCTTGGGGTCTCCAAATTAATACCCAAAAAACTAAGATTGTCATATTTGAAAAGAGAATATCGAGAAGACGGCCTGAAGAAAACTGGTCTATTATTAATATACATATCGACGTTGTGCGGGAGTTTCAGTATTTGGGAGTCTTTCTAACCCACAATTTAAATATAATGTTAAAGTTTTTCTCCAACCAAAATGTTGATTTAACCTCTAAAGACAAAGTTTTCAATGCGACAGTTAATGCGTGCATGTCATATGTTGTGCAAGTGTTCGGTTATACCCACTTCGAAGTTTTCGAAAGCGTGCAAAGGAACTTCTTCAAGAGACTATTTCGTTTACCAAATTCAACACAAAATTTTGTCATATAAGTAGAATCGGGTATAACCCCTATATTCATTAAAAATCTTAAAGCAAGCGCACAATATATTACTAATGTAATGAAAAGAGGTGATTCATGTCTTTACAAAAATCATTTTGAAAAAATTGCTCCGAGTAAATGCATCCCCTTTCAAAGACTGGAATTAACTAGCTTTTCAATACGACACATCACTGAACTTGTCAGAAAATAATGTTGATATGTGGCACACCCAGTTTGCTGATTTAATTTCTAACGTTGATCATAAATTATTGGTAGATAATCTGTTGAGAGCAACTACTTCTGCATCAAGATTTTTCTAGGCATAGAAATTTAAATCATCAACTGAAATCGGATGCCAATTACTTTCGTAACGAATATTCAGCATCTGTTATAAGCATTATTTTCAGAACGAGAGTTGAAATTTTATAGCTCAATTGTATACCTCACCGAGATGACCTACCCCGGCTCTGTAATCTATGTAATAAAAGAGAGAATGGCTGCTTGTCCAATTTTACAGGAAATATCAGGCAGACGGCAGTATTGCCATCTCCTGTTCTTAAGTGCAAAAATTGTTAAATTTGATGAAAAAAATATAAAAGTAGTCACATTGTAAATAGTATTACTAGACGACCGGTAGTGCCAAATTGATACCAATTGATCCTACATGTTTACTTTAACACAAATCTTTGCAATATCCAAACTTAAATAGTCCTATATATATCCAGAACAGTTTCACCCCTGTTTAGGATATCCCGGGAAAATCCAAACGCAACTCGAGCTAATGGGATGGTCAACTGCTCTGCTTAAAAACTTTTCTGGCTTAATTACACATTCTCATAAATTCGTAACTCACGTAGTTCCTGTCACTCCTTCCATCAATAAATAATGAGTAATTACAAGGTTAAGAAACAATACTTCCGGCCCAAACCTTCATCAAGAATCACCAGTACTTATTGTTTTTTGTTTTCAATAATTTTTTCAATAAACCTTACCCCAACCTATAGAATCAAAATATATTCGGGTTCTATTTAATAACCCTAATTACCCTTTCCAGTTTGTTAAACTTACTTCAAACAAAACAACCTCGTCAACTGTTGTTTTTTGTATTTCAAAATCAAAAATATTAAACATCGACAGTTGAGTGAACATCATCGTTTGATAAATTTTCACCTTGAGGCTATCCATGTAAAAATGTTCAAAGAATCTCCCGATAAATAAAAAATGAAGCATTATTTTTCACGTTTGTGGGGCCACCCTTTAAGTTTGCCAATTACGCCCGAAACTCATTTCAAATTTTCTTTTTTTTTATACATACTTCCAACCAAAGCGACAAGGAAAAATCTCTGTGAAAAAAGAAACAAAAATCTCGAAACAGACAACAAAATAGAAGAAAAAAAAAAAGAACGAGTAAGCTGAAAAAATTCAACAACGGAAGGGGTCCATATTGTACATTGTTAGGGCGGGCAAAAGCTCACACTTTTTTTTGTTTTTGTCGTTTTTTTTACAAATACTACGTGTACTTTACAACCCGCCACGTTTGTCGTATGTTTTCCACTTGTCAGCCATAATCGGCAAGGAAGTTTGTGAGTAACTGTACGATGATGTTTTTGTTTTTCGCTTCCATGTAGGAGTATTAATGGCGCTGGCAGCAGGGATATTAAATTGAACGGAATGATTTCGTTTATAATATTTTCCGTGACAGGAAACGGATCTAAATGGTGATTCCATTATTATTAATGTGATTGTGGCAGGTAAAAGACAGCAACGGCATTCAGGCCAGGCGCTGCGCTAAGGGGATGAGTAAAAATTGCCTCTCTTATACGAGTATGCTGATGCATCATGTATTATTTTGTTTCACACGCATAATGTTCATATGTATGGCAGGGGGCTATGAATTTAAATTTTAATGCTGATGTTGGGATTGTTTTAAATTTTAATTCGATATTCACAACGCACTAAACGAATAGTCGTGAATTGGATTGGATTTAGGGGGAGTCATTTAATCGGGTAAGTGGTTAAGTTGGGGTTAAAATTAGCTTCGTCTGCGGATTGTTTATTCATACCTGGAGGATAGACCCATTTTCCGATGCTTTTGTTGTTGATGTTTACAAAACAAACTGTTTATTAATAGACAAAGGTGTATTAAAAATATGTTTCCATTTTGTGAAGAGCAGAACCCAGTTAATGTTATTGCATTAAAGGTCAAAATGTTGGGGTGAGTTCCGGCTTTTAATACCCACAAATCTAGTGGTGCAAAATGTCATGCCAATGCACATAAACTAAATGCCATGATCCAAATTTAATTAAAATGGATTGTGACTAATGTGGTTTTGATAGTCGATGGTGAAAATTTAAATTAGTCATTAGTGGTAATTTTTAATACAGGATTTGTTTATAAACTTGATTAAACCAAAATATAGGAGTGGGATTGCATGTATTTTCTCTTGTTGAATTGGAATAAAAAAAAAACTAAAAATTGAGTTCAAAAGTTTATAGATCAAGAACCAACAGCTTGATTGTAAAAGTAATTAAACAAATATTGATGTTGATAATTAAGTCCTTGCTCTCTCTGCTGAATACAAAGTTGTCAGTTTTGTTGTTGCAAGTTAGTGAAGGTTTATGATTTAGACTACTTGTCAACAACTGGCGTAGTAGTGATTCCCATGCTGCTTTGTGACTTTGAAAAAAAAAAAAAAAAATAAATAGCAATTCAAAATAAATGCACTAGATGGATCCTTTTGGTAGTAGATTCTGTATATATAAATTATATCGATTTTAACACATTTAAAAATGTTTTTGAAAAACTGGTATACAAACTAAACTAAAAAATTCTTAAATTAATCAATTTAATTTGTTTAATGAACTCGCCATTTGTAAATTTCAAGTTTTTGAAGTACTCCAAGAGTCCTGATGAGTTTTTTTTTCTATAAAAATATTACAAAAATATTACACAAACAAACGCGGAGCATTTAAAGAATGAAAAAAATATTGTGGTGATTGGCGACTTTAATATTGATTTAATGGCCAATGATAGAAATAGATTTTCAGCTAATAAATAAAACCAGAAGCACTACAGAAAATTCAAGGACGGAGTTTAGAGCGTGTGCGGATAAAAATTGTAAAGTGACTGACCATGAAACAATCAGAGTAGAAGTTAAGTGTAATAGGCAGAAAATAAAAATGTTAAAATATTCTAAAACTAACTTTAATAGACTTTTGAATGATATGGAATTTTCTGATTTATTTTATGTGGAAAGCTTTAATGATCTTACAAATCAATTTAGTAATAAAATTCAGAATGCAGATGTGTCTAATTACCGTCCGATAAGTAAAATGTCTACGATTCCCAAGATTTTTTAAAAAATAGTTTATGAAAAACTAACCATTATTCTAAATGAAACAATATCGCCGTCTCAAAATGGATTTGTAACTGGTAAGTCAACTACGTGAAACCTAGCAAGTTTTTGTAACTATTTCTTATTATGGGAAGTTCACAATAAATTGGCTGCGCTTAAAAAAAAATGTACAGTGGATTATTTTGTGAAATATTTTATCATAGCAATTTCAGAGTAGTTTTTTGAAGTAAGACTTCATTTCCGATTTTCTATGGAGTTGTCAGTGACATGTCAAAACGACACGTTATCCATAAAAGACGACAGCGACATGGTTTTTACAATTATTGTTCGAACTATGTTTGAGGTTATTTAAAACACTTTGAAAACATCTTCCATCGCCGAAAGAGAATGCTCTTTTAATGAAAAACTACAACAACCAACCAACAAAACAATTAAAATCATAATTTTATTAAAAAAACACACGATAAAAGCTTTTTTTTAATGAATTATGTGGCCGAACAATTTCTCGATTCAAAACCACTTCCCTTTGTACAAAAATCACAAACAAATATGTATTTTTATAGTTTTATTTATTAAAGACATTAAATACATTATCCTCCACAGTACTGAATACTTATATACTATTTAACTTGGAAATTAAGCACTAAAATTTCCAAAATAATTAATGCGAAATATAAAAAAAAAACACTTGTAAATATACTATGTATCTGCTTTCTGTTGTCAAATATAAACTAGCATTGCCATATGCGAAGAATTTTAAATTCGGTGTCAAAACTAAATAAGCATTGCTTACAATTATAAAATCCTTTGGCTCGAACACAATGAATGCGTTAAGAAAAAAGAGATGTGAGAGTGATAAAAAATCGTCGTTGTTGTAAAATCAGTTTCAAACTATGAAAGCAGACGGGGATAATGTACGTAATTAAGCATTTCTCGTCGTCACGTTAAATGAAATTAATAAAAAATAAAGTAAGAACAGTCGCGCACATTCAAATTTTAGTTTTACATCTGTTTGGTTGCTGAAATGAAACATATGGGCTTATGTTTCATTTTACCAATCAAACTTTTGTCTGTCGTTTTCATTTGGATTTTAATGTCGGCATCTGACAAAATGGCTTACGATGATTTTTAACTGACGACTTTTTGGAGCTATTTCGAAATTAAATGAGCGGCAATGAGAAAAAACATATGATTTAACTAAATCTCGTCGTGAAAAATTTCGTGGCATTGGGAATTGCGGGACGATTTAAAAACTACAAAAAGTTGATAGTCAATCATATCTCTCTTTCGTTTCATAAAAATTTTTGTCTGTCGTTAGAAAATTGGATTTTAATGTCACCATCCTGACAAATTTTGGTATCCTTTCACGATTTATGATGTGCACCCAGCTTAGTTATCATGTGCGTTAAAAAGCGCCATCTGTTTATCATAAAGAGCGCCATCTATGTGTTAAAAAGAGCACCATTCATTTTGCGCAACCTTGGTAACAAAAATGTTATATATGACTTTCTTGATTTTCTCAATAAATTCAAGAAAGTGCCAGATATACTAAGCTCTCATTCCAAAACTAATTACATCATTTGTATAGTTAAAACAGTTTTGAGTTCCAATTTAAACTTCCTAACTTATTTTGCAAATCATTTTCAACTCGAACAAATATGTCAGTAAAAATGTATTTGAAGTGACTTTGACATTCTAAAATTTACAAGGCTATACTAAAATTACTTGAACTTAAATTGAATTGAATTTTTTTTGTTGCCGAAAAGCACTGAAAGGTAATGTCAAAACATAAAAAAGTAGATTTCCGTATCGTCAAAAGGGGAACACAAACAGTACTTTACATCTATGTCACAAAACTCATTTTTTTTTCTAGAGATGATAAGTGAGAAATTAATTGTTTCATTTCTTAATTGTGTTCAATTATTAGCTATTGACAAAGCTATCAGGACATAGTCCCAGTTGCTTTTTATCTTTGGAACAAAGGTAGCCACTCCTTTCCAGCAGGTGCAAGTTCTTGATTCCTTGACAAACCAACTCGATATTGCTACCAATCAATGTTTCGCACTTAAATCCTGTCTTCGGAGTAATCTGTAACATACAATTTAATATTAAATTTTTCCGTAGTCTTAACTCGTAAGATTTTCTAGTTTTCATCTTTACACAGTTTTGGAAAACAATAATCCCTCCGTCTTCGTACATCCTTATTAATTAGTTTTTAATGATAAACTTTGTTTAAATTTCAATATTCAGTACTTAAAAGCACACTCAACCTTTTAAAATTCGAATCCTTGGTAATGGTTAACCATAAAGTTGCTTTAAGCAATTACCAACTTGCACATAACATAAATATTGTTAAGCTATCCCTTCCAATCGATTTTCACTTAAACCCAAACCAAAATGAATAGTTGCGGTATTAGTTGGCTTAATTGCAGACTTAACTATTAACAAACATACATTATGTTAAACCCAAACTGCCAATCCCGAGACCCAAGTGCGCGTATAATTCTATCATGTCAAAATCGATCCCTATTTTGGTTTAATTAATGTATTCATGGAGGAATACGAAATTCCATTGGGAATCTTAATCAAAATATAAACAACCCTTTCCCGTAAAACTTTTTGTTTTTGAGAGTGTAAATAAACAATACCATTAATATCGAAATGTTTTGAATATAGGCACAACGACGGCTGTCAAAAGGGTCCCTATGCCATAAACCGAAGTGACGACGAAAAATAATATTATCTCTTTTTGTTAATGGCAAAATTAAGGCTTTTGAATAAGCATTTGGTTAAGAAATCAATTATTAGAATATTATTTTCATTAAGAACATACGATTTCTGGAGCATGTATAACAGTTCGTGTCGTCCAATGATGTTAAATTCAATTTCCGTATCTTTCTGCAGCTAATTATAGATTTTGATTGAATATTTCCAAAACTTAATCAGTCATCAGAAAACTTTATTTACTACATTCAAGATCTTAGAACTAATAAGTCTTCAAAAACATCTCTCTTATGGCAACATACTCGTAAGTTCGTTTATTTTCATAAACTAAAATAAGGTTTCTTATCGCTGGTTTTTTCTCTGAAATAGCTGAGAAAAGGTTAAGCTATTATGGCAGCTGTTGGATTTCTCATGTCAGAACAAAGAAGCCTTAATTAAGAGCATCACTTGTGATAAATGGTAGATGGACTCAATAGGATATTGAAAATGTAGTTTATGAGTATATTATTCAAACCTTTGAGGGTATAACAAGTTTTTGGAGAAAAGTTATTTTTGGAATATTTGGGAACGAAATATTCCGGATTCAGGAAATAAACACAGATGTTTCACAACTTATTATTTTTGGCAAGGCGCTTAGTTGTTTTCCAAACTCATGATGTACATACATAACTTAAGTAGATATAATACATATTTATGTTGTTTGATATTCGTATGAAACTGGTATACTTGCAGCACCAGATTTAAATAGAAAGACAAACACAAATTTTTCTTAAGCTCATCTTTCTTCTAGCTCTTTCCGCTCAAAGACTGAAAGTGTATAGAAATTTAGTGTTGAAAAGAAATGATTAGCTGTTTCCTGAATCATGCCTAATTAAGAAACTATTGATTGCCCAGAATTTGGTCTGGGTCAGTAGCGCAAAAATCTGTCAGGATGAAGTGCTTGTTTTACCTCCTTGTGGGGGTCCCCGGGCAACTAGTGGCTTATTTCCATATACGTAGAAAGGTTAAAATTAAAAATGCGAAAAGCCTATAGCTTTTTTAGGTTAGTATTTTTCATAACTTAAATCTCCCCGTTATAACGAAACCGAAACTACGCCATGAATAAGGATTGATAACAAATTGAAGACTCTTGGCAATTGTACCCGGATAAAGATTGGATTTTCGACCGCGAAGGAGCTTCTCGAAGACGGAAGTAAAGGTCTTCAGTTTAACAGATTTCTCCAGTTAGAGAAGGAATTCATGCGATGCATGTTGGACATCTTTGTCAACTTTGATGCTTGTGCTTGATCTATTATAAGTCATTAACTCTTTGCACTCTACTACACTATTTCCTTAATATTCTCAATATCTTGGGAGCCTTTATGTGATAAGATCCTGAACGACAGGTTTCGGACTAGAATCAGTTGCAGTACCATAATATAATAGAGCTTTCCTTGGACGAACTAGAGTATGCCTTTTATAGTTAACGCTAAGTGCTGTTTAAATTACGCGAAGACATCTTAATGGTAATGGGAGACTTGAATGCCAAGGTTGGCAGTGACAACGGTAGGCTAAGGCGTGTTATGCGAAAAAATGGTATTGACAATTGAAATGATAACGCCAAAAGGTTTTGTCTATTTTAGCAACCACCATATTTGAGCACAAGATGTGCCAAGAAGTTAGTTGGCTGTGAACGGACAGACAATAAACTTTCAATCAAATTGATCATTTCATTATCAGTTGGCGTTTTAAAAGCAGCCCCCATAACAGAACAGGTGCATACGTCGTAAGGGCCCGGGACCACCATATGATGGTTAATACCGATAGACTAAACATTTATCAGTTCGCCCACAACTAGAGGACAACCTTTCACAAGAATTTAGAGTAATTAGAAGCACAAAACCCACGTCCATCGAAACACATTGTTGTGATGTGAAAAACGTGTTCAAATCCGGTGCTGAAAATATAACCGGTCGTTGCAAGGAAGTAATACATAGTGTATTGATTTCCGATCAAAACTTAGGCAAGAATCGAAGAAAAAAAAAAAACACAGCAACGTGCAAGGAGTTTGAGTCTACCTTTCACATGATGATGGGTAAAAGTTAGGGATAAGGATCAGTTCAAAAAGCGAAAGGAACGCTTTTCTGAACAGTGGAAATGGAAAATAGAAAAACTTTCAATGAAAGAAGACCCTATGTAGTGCGAAAACTGGAAAGGAATTTTCTTGCTCCCTGAATTCCCTGAATGCTCGATCCCGAACAAGCAACATCCCACACTGGATCTACCTGAACAATATGAATACAATGAGGATCATCATCAAATAGTACATTACATAAATAGCGATCACCACTTCCCTTTCTGTTCATCGATTTCGAAAACGTGTTCGACATTATCAAGTGGGAAATTGTTTAGCTTGTTTTGTGCAGGCATCCCAGAAAAATGTGTTGCTATAACTAAGGCTCCATATGATGGATTCAAAAATATCACATTCTGTATAGAGGAATGTTGGGAAAAGAGTTGGAAATTAAAAGTGTAGTCAGGCAAGGCTGCATTCTGTCACCAATACTATTCCTGTGAGTGAAGAGTGGTGTACTACACACGTATTTGGTGACTGGAAATTTAGTTGACTCTTAAATTCCACCTCAAACATCTAGACTAAGTGGACGATGCTTGAACTTATACTTAATCTCCCATAGGATCACGGTTCTCCATCAAATGTCAACAAGGGTGGAGAGAGAAGCTTAAATCTAAGGGCATACGATCAAAACGGCAAAAACAACTAGGATCAGCCTCATCATTTCAGATGGAAACTTATGGACAACCAGTATAAGTGGTCAAAACTTTTTCTACCAAATCTATGGTGGAATTGAAATAGATTTAAGCAGTCGAATCAGGAAAACAAAAGTTGTGTTCGGAATGCCGTCCAAAATATGGAGAAACAACTCAATAACCTTAAAGACAAGGCTGCGAATATTTGGCTCAAATGTTGAATCCGTGCTTCTATATGGATGCATCACTTGGAAAGTCACAACTACTGTCACAAAAAAGAAGTAAAAGCATCTCCAATGATGAACTTCTTTCCAGAAATGTGCAGGAACCTTTCGATTCTATTATACGAAGACACAAGCTTCGATAAGTAACTAAAATATTGCCAGAGAAGTAATTCAATGGCGGTTCTATGTCACGTAAGGTAAACCTTAAGTACGTAATAGATCTGAGGCAGTGGCGTAGCGTACCATCTCGTCGCCCGGGGCGGGAGACCCATTTTGCCGCCCCCATTCAACACTAAATTAAAATTAAATTTCGGAACATCATTTCACAGGCAATGAAGTATCTTTTATTGAAAGTAAAATAGGATCAGCGGTTTCATAAACGGATTCTACGGGCCTTACGAATGAGGCTTGTGAGACAAAGCTGCATCTGCGGATTCATCGCCATGCATGCGTTTTTTCCTGCGAATTCTTCTCGTTTTGAGTTCGATTCCGAATTTTCTCCAAAGAGTCTTAGAAAAGTCGATTGCGGCTTGGACGAAACGGTCTCTGCTCTCCTCTAGGAGAGCTTTTAAAACGCAGAGTTTCTGAGCACACTTATCCACACTCAGTCCACGTTACTGCAGGTAAATCTGTGCGTCATCTTCTTCAGGTAGCTCTGCAGCTCAAAAGCCAAGAAAAGTGAGGAAGTTGAATGACTGCATGACTGTCAGAAGAAGACTGGCTACTGATCCGTCAATTCTTCCAGTACCTCAAGAACTTCCACAAACTTATTTTTAAGCGTCTTTACAGCTTGACGAGGTTAACTTCTTCTGCAGGCTTGTGACTAGATGCTTGAGGACTTCTGGTGAGTCAACTTCGTCTTCGTCTGCACGTCTTCTTCTTCTGCCTGTAAAATAAGTTATGCATTCCAATGAATATTGGCCGGAGGACAATTCTAGGCCACTCACGATTGTAGATGGAAGAATCTTACTTACATTGGAATCACTTCCGCTGTTGCTGGATGCCGCCGAAGACGTTAACATGGCTTTTGAACTAGAACTGAAATATTTCGCGTCTTCGCGTCTGCTTATTTCTTAGCCTTTTTCTTGCGGTATTCCACGCCGCTTCCTTTAACTCTTTTTATTTTCAAAAACTAGTTGAAAGGTTGAGTGAAGTACTAAGTGTTTAGTTTTAAAAGATTCAACAGTATTTAAACTATAAACAACACAATCGAAACAACTTTCTGTGATGCGGGAGGGAGCAAAAATATTGAGCTGGCTGAAACTAGAATAACGTTTCCGTCGAATCCTAGTTATCTTATCATATCTCGCATGTGCATATCATATGTTTCGGGACACTCCCTTTCAGTTTCGCGAGAGTTTCAGAACGTTTTGTTTTAGTTTCGCGAGTCGCGCGACAATACGGAATGCACTCTTACGGCCCTACTCACCATCTACGAATTCACGAAAATCAGCCGAGAGCGGTCAACGACGAATCACAGATAGGGTGGCAAATTTCAAATTTACATCATTGTTGTTTGTTGACTTGTCAAACGATCTTTCATGGAACATATGATTTCTACTCTAACCGCATCACCGGCGACATTTTGCCGCCCCCCTAGGCCTGCCGCCCGGGGCGGACCGCACCCCCCGCCCCCCCTACGCTACGCCACTGGTCTGAGGACCTAAGGAAATAGTAGATATTACGAGAAATTATTTATAGACACTTGAAAAAATATTGTAAGCTAAGTCTCTTTAAAAATCTTTTTTCTTACAATCAATAATACTCGAACCAACACTAACATTTATTACACACCGTTTTAGATTAAACTAAATATTGTCAATTAACAAAAACGTCATGCCAGAACAAAGTTCTAAAGTTCAAAAGAAATTGATTCACATTGTATCAATTTATTGAGTTTGAGATAACTTATTCAAATTTAATTCCCATTGTCATTTAAAACAATAACATTTATTTCACAATCCATACAAATCTCAACTATACATTTATTTTCCTTCCAAATATTATTTTACTATACCGCCAATAGTTAACGCCCAGGTGCTTGCCAAAATCTCATTTCCATTTTACTTCCAAAGCCAAAACATCTACAAAGCCACCAAATCCTTTGAAAATTCCTCCCTAAAAGTCACAATATTATATTAACCATTGAAATGGGTTAGCTCAGAAAGTCATTTATCAGAATCATATGTCAAAAGTGTCATATCCATCGTTAAATGTCATCCATTATAATTTTAGAATTTTACACTCATCAGAAAAAAAACGTTATGTTGCCTTTCCCAGCCGTTGCGTTGTTGTCGGTAATATTTATGTAAACAAAACGAAAAATTATGTCTGCGGCTATCGGTTTTTGTACATTTACATTTGCAGAGAAGCCCTCCGTATAGACAACTCCGATAACGCTCTAAATCCCTGTGGTAAGACAGTTAAAATTATTCATATTTATGCAGATTTGAGTTTTCGAAACTATGCATACAATTGAAATTCCATAATCCACTAGGTATTATTATTTTGCCAATCACTCTTATTATGGAAAAACCTCAGATTCAGAATTTATAGAAGCAGGTATTGTGTTGACGCAAAATTGGTGAATTATGTAAATATGCGTTTACATGGAATAATAGATAGCTGGCGTAGGTATTGAATGTTTGGATTTCGATTTATCGAAATTGGAAATGAAAATAGTAGTTTTGTCGAAATTTAATCAAATCATAATGGAGAATTTGGTATTAATTTTTTTTTGTATTCTTGAGCTCAGTGTACATAGGTAGTATGTGATTCAATAAATTAGAATGATATATTTTTGGAATACGTAGCACCACTTTTCAACGAAATTTTTTTGAATTTAATAATGTCTAAACTTTAGTAGTTTTCTTTTGAATACAAAATCCGCTACCGCATTGTCAAACTTCATTTTGTATAAATATTTATAATGAAAATAACCTTTTGGATTTTTTTTTATTCATGAACTTGAAAAATTCCCAATAAACACCCTAGGTATACCAGTTTGAGGAATGCAACTTGTTATGTCACTAGAACACTGTAGCGGTAAAATAATGGGGACATGAAACATGGCGGAGATGTTCGAGAAATGTAAAAGCTTCAGCTATAGAACTACATAAATGTATAACAGAAACAACTATCATTTTTAAAGATCTATTTTGAATTCTATCCAAGAGGGTGAGAGAAAGGGACTCAAAAGTGAGTTATAGGAGCACCTGCCAAGGTGTAAGAGTCCTTAGACAAATTAAAGCTATGTATTATATTACAACCATATAAAAAGGGGTGAACAATTTCTTGCATTGTCGAAGAAAACCTGCAAAGCTATTAGCATTTTTAACGATGACATCGAATATTGTGAGTATTTCCAGAACAAGGTCTGCGATGCATACCGGGGACTGAAAGCTTTTTATGTTTTATTGATGTAAGTGTTGCTGATGGAAAACAGCATGGAGGTCGGTTTGGCTTTAAAAACAAGAGACAGTGTTGAGTTTTTGAACTTTTTTATTCGACACAGGAGCCAAATAACCGCATCAGTTTTCGAGTAATACGTGACTCAATTATGTGAGTTTGGCATTACCGCATACGTCATCGAGCAATCGATTACCTTATTTTAACATTTTCATTCGATCAATGATAGGACTCACTCACTTGGTCACTCAAGCGGTAATTTGGCTCCAGTTTTTGATTCCTCATTGGAATGCTGTCAAAATTAAAATGAAGGACAGTGACATGATTATAGAAATAAGTATGAAATTCTAGGAGTATCGTTATCTGGAAAACAATTTAATGGATAAGACACTTCATATAGGATGTCATTAGTTATTTTGCGAAAGAATCGCAGAAAAAATTAAACCCTGGGGTATACCAGTATTTATTTTATGAATTTAAGTCTTTAAAGTATCCAATACTACTTGTATTTAACGGTCAGAAAGGCAATTTCAAGTTTAACAAACAATAGACTTATCGATACTAACATGAAACACCACGACTTTTTTGACCCGATGGTAAACAACGGTCAATGAAAAATAGATCAAGCACTGTGGATTTCAGTTAAAAAAATCATTGGAGTGCTTTTTTTTAATAATTTCTTAAAATAAAATTCTAACCATTTTTGTGAGAAACAATTTTAGTACTTCAGCTTAAGGCTGTGAATGATGTGCAAATAAATCCATAAATTAAAAAAATCACATACCCAATTCGAGATATATTTACTTATTTAATTGTTTCATAAATCGAAAGAAATGTTTTTGAAATTTTTCATAAGCAATTCTTTGAAGTTTCTAGCAATATTATTTAATTATTTATTTATTCTGAATAGACACAGAGAAAGTAAGTAATAAAAAAATAATTCTTTGGGGGGTCAATATTGAAGCTTTTGTAAATTGTATTCATATTCAAAGGTAGACCGTATTCATATTGGCGCTTATGTTATAGTTTGAAATAATGTTGGAATTAAGTTTCCTGATTTTTTAAAAAAATCATTAAGCACTGTTTCAAGTAAAAATATCGAACTGGAAGAATTTTATAATTATTAAAAAGAGGAAAACTAGGATAAAGGTGAGGTTTTCGCAAAATTTTCTTCAGAACAGGTTTTTACATTAACAAAAGAGGCTAGATTTTATTATAATAGCTTCCCACCCAACATGAATTTCCGTATTGTTATTTTGAAAGGAGGGTACCATATTATTAGAAGTTGAAAGGAGCACATATTTCTAAGAAAGTAAAAATATCTTAAAGTGCAACGAAAATAATGTCTCAGATTTTCTGTGGGACTAGTGGGACTATAAATGCTCATTCTAGAGTCAATGATAATCCTCAAATATTTGAGCTCATTAACATTCGCTAAGTGAAGGCATCAATCACTACAGCTGGAACATTACTTTAGTTTTTGAACTAATTACTAATTTATGCTCAGCAAAACAAATCCTTAACAAGCTTAGATCACAATTTATTTTAGACTTCAGATTAAGGTAGCTGAAAAAAAAAGCTTTAAATAGTGGCCTAAACCATGAATTAATATATTGGTCCTAAAAATTATCCCTGTGGAGCTCCCAAATCGATAGATTTTATATCGCTTCTAATCGCTTCCAAATTTACTCTTTACGTTCTGTTGATCAAATATGATCTGAACTATTTTCATATAAAACCTCGGAAGCCTTCATCTTCAATTTTTTTAGGAAGATACAAAAATTTATTTTGTACACAATATCGGTATCATTTAATCTTCCTTGAAGAATCCCTGTATAAAGTGTACTCGTATTAATTGCTGTGCACAAGTACAGGTACGTTTTCACCAAAAGATAATCCTATATTTAAGGCAAGAGATTTATATTCTGTTTCCACAGCACTAAAAGATTAAAAAGAAGATTTACTTTGACAGCACGTATCAATTGATCCAATGAAGATTTAACAAGGTTTATTTCTAATCTACTAGATTTACGAAAAAAATTTGCATGATAAATCTTCGAGATTTAAAGAAGATTTATGGTAAATTCACTTAAATCCAGGGTTATCCTTGGTGAAAATGTACTATTAATCTATTCGTTTATCTCAAGAACAGGATGAACAGGTTGTTCCACCGTTTCTTGTTTTTTTTTTATTACAAATAATTTAATTTGTTAAGAAGTTAACTCATTGTCCGTAAAGTCACTTTACAACATAATACGAAACGACAAAACTGCTTCCAAAACAATTAGCAATTTTTTTTCCAGAAATTATGTTCTTTTCCGAAGCCCAAGGCTTCTGATATGTAAAACTTTAAATATTATCAGTTCAAAAATAAAGTAAACGTATGATAAAATCGGAGAAACTCATTTTTTGTGGTTCAATAACACCTATAAAGAGGGTAAGCCTATAGCATGAAAAACTTAAATACAGGAACAAATACAAATATGCCAATCAGCATTGTTCATTTACACTGTCCACATTTTAACTTTTCCATATACGAGTAGCCTTAGTTATGGTGTTTTCCATTAGAAACATATTTTTTTTTTTAGATATACATATATCAAAATGGCTATTTTGGCAGTTTTGAATTCCATTGAATAAAACATCGATTTATTTTTTGTTTTCAAATCAATTTTCCAAATCTAAAGTCTTTGGTAAATGAACTACTCCAAACAATTTTCAGCTGTCATCTTGCCAATGTGGATTTAAGTTTGTTTAATTTATTCAAAATTTAAAAATTAATTACTAATTAATTAATAATTATAAAAACAAAAATTAGAAGAATACAATGAAAAAATCAATTTGAATTCGCATTCAATTCGCCGCGATAAAAAAATCAATTATTGGATTGAAATCTAAATTTACCAATGAAAAACTCCATTAGTGTGTACGTGTCAATAATGACAGTGTCATTTTTTTTGAAAATAGTTTAAGATCTTTCATTATGAAAGATGCTTGTCTGAGCATTTCAACTTTAGAAAGAAAAAAAAAACGCTAAAAAAAAAACTTAAATCAATAAAAAATTCCACAATGCACTGAACGTAGACAAAACAAATTTGACAGCTGACTATATTGTAGTGATGAATACGTTCAGACTGCAAAGTTATTGTTCAATCGGCCATATGAATAAGATTGCGTTCAGGTCAAAAAAAGCTTAAAGTTGATTGGCGTAATCGAACAGCACGCCTAGTCAAAATTATTGATCAGAAATGTTGATTTACACAGATCAATATAATGTGGATGCTGTTGTGCATATAAACATTATTCGGATTTGTCACCAGTTTCATTTCAATAATAATTTATACGTAAATTGTATCGGCTTAGGGGAAAAATTTATTCGACATTGGAGAGAAGCCAGAGTAAATTATCGGTTTAATCAATGTTGTTTTAAGCGATTTCGAAATAAAAATTTCTAAGGAATGCAAAGGAAATCAATCCTTTCGTTTACGCTCGATGTACACTAGACGTTCAGGCAGACAAACGACGAAAACTACCTTTCAAAACTTCAGCATCGCTTTGAATTTTTTAAAATGAGCTCACATTCAATTGATTACTTGTTTTTAAAAATTATTAATAATATTGGATAAACTCATAGAAATACCTTTGTATAGGTAAAAAGACTTAATTGAACTCACTTAACTGCCAATGTTTATATTTTGAGATGCACACAACTTTCTTTCAAGTTCCTAACAGACTGACTGTCTGCCTTGACCTTTTTTCAAATGCAATATTTTATGATAACAAGAAATTTTATTAGACACTTATCAGTTTTATCAAAAAATAAAATAGTCATGATTTACTAGAAGTCTTACAACTGATACATCTCGTTCCATAGTCATCGGTCATAAAAAAACTGAATCAGCTACATATCTAATCTTGACAAGGACAACTGATGACAAGCTCAGTTTAACCTGAAATCATGCCAATATTGTAATCAAAACACACACACCTTTTAGTAAGCAGAAGCACTTCATATCACTCGTGACATCATTATTTATGTGTACAAAAAAAAAAAACTAAGTCTATTCGAATGTAAACACCGAAGCACTCAAAGTCTATTTTTATTGACTGTGTAAAATCAAGAACGTAGATTAATGAGCTTCTATAGCAAATAAAACGTATAAATGTTGTAAGTACCTATGTTTACTTTAAGGGGGTAGTGACTTTATCAGATGGATATAATGTTTTTGCCGATTAATCGATATTGTTGAGTACTCGTGATGTTCAAGTGGGTTTCTTGGAATTCTGAAAAATCATATCCTCAGAATCAAATAAATCTTTCGTGAATGACAAATTAATTTAAATTGTTAAACACTCAAGACTGCTCTTTTAAAAATATTACTTATTTTTCATTGAATTATTTGTATTTATTCAATATTTTCATTTTCGAAATTTTATACTTTAAATTATTTCGAAAGCAAAATTGGGCAGCTGTTTAAAAAAAAGAACAAAATCATTTATTCTTTGTAAACTATTTTTATTCCTTGAAAAGACTTATCTGACCCAGAAGGAATTCAATATACTTCCGTATTATCCAGCATTTCTGCGAAGAAGTTGTTCGTGAAAGTTGAAAATATGAAAAACAACATGGGTTCTTGCAAAGAAAATCAAGGGTAGCAATATTTTTTGCCTTGATGGAGAATGCTCAAATTGATTAGAAAATTGAAGAAGCGATATCATATAAACAAGTAATAATAAAAATGTGGCTTAAAATCATCCCAAGAGCAAGGAAGATACGGGATCAAAATATCCGAATATGGGCTATAGTCTTTTTCCTTATGACGTTTATAGGACTGTTTTCACAGAGAAGGTGCATCAAGCTAAAGCCTTAAGGGATAAGGCTGCTGGCTCCCATGCAACGGTTTTTTTTATGATATTGAAAATGTTTTGAACAATTTTGGATTAACACCTAAGACAGTTCCAATAATTCTGGGACGATTTCGCCAAAAATATTCGAATAAAAAAAGATGTGGTTTGAAGTTTTTTGAGATATTTGTCTTATTTAAAGTACATATATTCTAATATACATTTTTTAATCTAATTTATCTTAATTCAAGCCTATATTTATTTATATATTTTGGATTGAATGTGGAAGAAGGAATAAGTATAGTTATTGGAATACCTCCAGTTAAGAACTGATGCAGAAAGAGAAGGTCAGTATTTTTACGATATTTGCTGAGGGTTTACAAATTGATCAGTTTAAGACGGTTTTTGTAAGGGGGCCGTATGAGTTGGTCGTCTCAAAGCAAATCTAACAAATCTGCGTTGTCAGCAAATTTTCACAAAAAACACCTAAGTCACGAATAGAAGTAACAACAGAAACTTTTTCATCATTCGTGTAATAACAACCTTGACGAAGAGGAAGGTGTTTGCGGGAGTATGTAAGTGTTTGACATTTATTAACATTTTGCTCAAAGAAATTCTGACGGCACCAGTTATAGAAGTTGTTTAAGTCCGTTCATAGAAACTGAGAATTGTCAGTGCATTTTATCTGTTTGGACATATGCATGTCGTCGGCGTAAGTCTCCAGATCAGATCCTACTAAAGTAAGCTTAACGTCGTTAATACTTGACGAGAAGAACAGTGGGCTGAGGTGACTCCCTTGCGGGACGCCTGATTTTGTGTATATACATATTATAGTTGGAGGTGATATCTCTTAACAAAACTTTGTTTATCCGATCATCCAAATAAGATTGATTGGACCCGAGATATAAACTAAGATCGGAATCCATATGTTCAAATATTTAATATCAGTATTTAAGGAATAACCGTCTTAATTTTTTTGTAGAATTTATAAACTGAGAAAAGTGTTTTGCGTTCGAGGTAAAGTCATATTGGGTTTGATTAAAATGGTTTGAGTAAAAAGATTCACACAAGTTTGAAGGGTTGTTAAGAATCCCTAATAAATACGGAAACATAGTTGAAAAGATCTTGATCTGAGTTAGTTCTAAGATACTTGTTCCATAGTTTAACTCATGGAATTTTGCCATTACGCCGATGCGTTTTTCTGGAGGAAAAGAACTTTTTTCTTTGCCAAATGCCTCGGTTTTTGAAACCGATCCAGCAGATGGGCCGGTGATCCTTAACCCATTCCAAGGTAATCGATGTGAAAAACACCGCACGCATCCCAAAATGTGGATGTCATGACCTTGTTTGCTGAAAAGCCCCCTTTGGCCTTCTTCGGCTTCGATGCGCCAGGTCTCTGGTGTATTGTAAAGAAACCATGTAACGATTACGAAACCAGGCAAAAACTCAATAGAATTTTTCTTAATCATCGCCAAAAACTACTTTGAAGTTGTCAAACGATTGCGTTTGTTGTCGATTGTGACCAAACGCGGCACCGATCTTACGAAAAGCTTTTTCATATCCAAATATTTATCTTAAATAAAAATCACTGACCCATGTTACCAGCCTGTTGTCTCTTCACACCTTCACTCGACCATTAACGACCATTTCTGATGTGATGACCTCAATTGGACGACCCAGGATGTTTGGCGTTACATGTGCTTGAACTGCATAGAAATTAAGTAAGTCAGGTGTGGAAGGTTTAAATCGATGATGAAGAGTTACCATAATATTTCTGAAGCTTTTGTTTGGCTTTCGTAACCGTTTTTTTTCGTAAAAAGTAGCATTCGAACTTCCATTTTTTCCCATTGAAACGAAAATGCTCGTAGACGTCTATGAATATAAAATGGCTGACACTGATACAACAAAGATATTTGACAAATCTCTCTGATGTTCGTTCATTTATAAGATGCTTATTGATATACAAAATGATGGATTGGAGTTAGAAGCGCAATTTGTTTCAATTTTCAGGGACTTAGTGAAACACACGCTTCTATAAAAATTCAAGAGATGAGGCTGTGTATTGACATAAGAATCGTAATGCAAAACAAATAGTCATCTTAAATTGATTACGTCAAAAACGTCTAAAAACACTTTTCATCTAAAAATTAATACAAGCAAACCAAACGCAATTTGATTGCAGACGGATAGCGACTGATTTGAGGATGATGTTCATCATCAAAAGACCAATTCTTAGAAAAGTAGTGATTAATTATTTTATTTATTTTTTCTGAATCAAATAACAAACAAGAAAATATTCACAAAGTGAAAGAGTCGCTTGACAGCTATCCAAAGCAAATTAACGCTTCCCACACATATTTCATGTTTCCGACAAAAACTCATCAAATTTTAAAAATGTCATATTACTTCATGGTATCTTAGTTTCTAAAAAAATGACTTTTACCATTCGTTCTTTAGTTCTTCCACCAACAAAAATAAAATAAATAAATTTTTGTCGTGTAAATTTGAATTTACCAAACGAGATGATGAATACTGTGCGTTCTAAATTCAAACGGAAATACTATGTAAATGTTTCTTCGTTTTTTTTTGTTTTGAATATTTTTCACCTCAGTTGTTTTATTTTGTCATCAGAAGATTTTCGTACATTTTAAGAAGAAGCAAAAAAATGACACAAATCTGGAGGGCAGACAAGAATTAATTTTAATTTTGAATGTATGTCACTTTGTCGACCTTACAAGCAAGCAAGCGAAAGAAAAACATAAATTGGTGTTGCAACCACTTAAAAGGAACACAGCACCACTGGCAATCTTTTTTTTTTTAACTCAATGCAAGTTAAAGGTTGTTAAGGACAGCTGAAGCATATAAAATACTGTTGTGCTAAACTAGAACGTTCTTTTTCAAAGGAGGTACGGGTACCTACCTTAACCCATGTTTAAAGTGCATACTAACTTTAAATGCAGTCGTTTAAAAATGTCAACTCTAATTTTGCATCAAAATTGGGATGACAACGAGTCAACGAGTCCTTAGTCTGTACATTTTTTAGAAACAATTATAATTAAGTTTGATCTAAACTTAAGAAGATTTTGAATGATTTTGGTTAAAGTAATGAGCTTCTGGGTTCTGGAAATATAAAGTAGGGAGCATTATGAATACATTTAACGGTGCGCTAAGATTAACTTCACTACCTGCATCACGCGATTCAAATATAAAACTTGCTTCTACGGTAAATGGGTGAACTACAAAATACTGAAAACGGTGTACATTGGCCCAAAATGATCTTTTTTTCGTTGCAAAATTCATAACTTTTGAACACATGAAGATATCGCTATAATTTTTTTTCTTCTTAAAGAAAGTTTCCAAGGCTACAAAAATAGCGATTTTACGAAAAATTTTCAAACGACATATTTAGAAGGTTCATAGACAGATGAGAGACATGATCGTATTTTCTAAGGCCAAAAATAGACCGAATCGTACTATTAAACGCTATCTTCAACTTTTTCCTGCTCCCAGAATCATAATTGTTGTATATTTTGCATCCATACGTAGATGACTAGGGTCTTGGCAAGAACCATTCTGGCTTTCAATTTTGTGAACTGCTGAAATGCCCACAAGGCTCTTAAATTAAATTTGTTAGTGCATCAGGTCGAAGTGAACCAGGATATAGTGACTTACAACTCTCAACCATTCCTTTGTGCGTGTTACCAGGAACGGAGGGGACCTACAATATTCTGCTGATTCCGAACGGCTAATGAGCAGCACTTTCCAAGACAAGAGATATACTCTTGGAGGATTTGTCAATTCCTCACTTTCTTGCAGCGGCTGAGAATCGAACTCGAGACCTTCCGCATGACAATCCAACGCACTAACCATTATACATACCAAGGGGTACTACTACAAGCCACAAGGCTCTTAGAACCTCATAAGTTTTCCCAATTTTCCCTAAACAAGAATTTAAGTATTCTGTTGAACACCATGCCTTAAGTTTCTTGAGGTCGTTGTGAATACTAGGGGGATAGAATTAAGAAGTATCGGTGGAAGACAAGATAAATCTGATAACTTTTTGCATATTACAAGACGTTTGCATTTTGTAGGGCTAACTATTGCTTAGTGCCCACGTAGAAATATGTTCAAGCTCCCCCTTAACAGTACAGATGCGATTTCCTATAAGACCTAAGGTACAACTTTTATAGATTTGTAAGTTATCGGCATAAAATGCTTAGATACATTTGGTATGATGGAAGCTATTTTATTAATATACAACGAGAATAAAAGGGGAGCCAAGATCGATCCCTGAGGAACACCTCTGTTTTTAATTGGTAGGTATTCGGAAAGTTGATTTTCAACAGATACGAGGAAACCAATTTGATGGCTTGTGGTGAAGGTTAAAATTAAAATGTAACTTTCTCAAGAGCACAATATGGTTTACCACATCGAAAGCTTTAGAGAAGTCAAGAAGTACCGAAAAGGTAACACAATTATCGTCTAGTTTTTGTCTTATATCTTCGGTGATTTTCGTAAGTGCTGTTGTACAATTGTTGTTGTGGCGGAACCCGGATTGATTGCTAGCTAAGATATTGTTGTGCATACTATAATCGTTAGGTTGTTTTTGCAAGATTCGTTTACAGACTTTAGATAAAAAGGGTAAGATTGAAATTGGCCGAAAATCAGTATTTTGGTATTGGGATTATCTTAGCGAGTTTCCACTTATATGGGGAAAAATTCCAGTTGTGATTATATTGTTGAAAACGTGAGTAATAAACGGTAGCAACAATGGTAATATGGCTTTAAGGAAGATGGGGTTGATTAAATGCACATCTGATGCGTTAGATTTTATTGAAAGAAAACTTTCTAAAACACCCAAGCTATTGAAACACGAGAAACTAAAACACAAATCTGAAAAAGCAGCATACGGTTTAACAAACAGTTAAGCTAAAATGTGATGGTAATTTTGTCAGCAGAATTTAACGAAGTTTTTTTTGTAGCTTTGTTCAAAAATCAAAAACTGTTAAGAAAAGTGTTTTTTTTTTGCGTTGTATTTATTAAAAATATTATTATTATTTTTTTATTTAAAATTTTAATTTTCTAACATATAAGTAAAACATCTACGTAACATTAAACAAAAGTAAGATCTTTCATGGAATATGAAATATTTGCAGAAAGAAAACTAAAGAAATCTTTTTTTTTAAAATTTGTTGTACTCTAGAAAAAAATTACCCAACTATAAAAAGCTATATATTTATTTTTTATTTATTTATAATTTATTAAACTTTACATTAATGTACAGTATAATACTTAAAATTAACTCTCAGTGCTGAAAAAGTACAAAATAGTAGTTTTAAATAAGGAAAAAATGCTATATAAACGGTAGAATTTACCAAAAAATTATTTCGTTTGCTGTTTTTGAAGCCCTTTTTATATTTCTATTATTTTCTAAAAAATAAAACATTAAACAAAAATTGGATTTTGTATTTTTGCCACTATTCATTTTGCGGTATTCAAACCAATAAAAAAATGTTATTATTAATGCCTAAGAAAATATCAAGACTTTAAGAAACTTGGAATGTATTAGTATCTTTCATTGTTTTTTGTAAGGGGATAGTGCTTTTTCGCTAGACTGAACAATCTTTAGCACTTCTTTATAACGATGATCTTATTTGAAACTTCTTGTCCAGTTGAATCTCTTAAAAATTGAATATACTTTAATATTGTCTACGCTTTGTTTTCGTATAAATATTTCAAAATACAAAAAATGTATTTTCAAATCTTCAAGATAAAACACTATAATGCACGAATAGAGGATACGATTTGTATCATACATAAATCAGAAGAAAGGATGTATGACGTTTATATGGAAGGATGTCCTTTGTTTGGTTCATAACAAGATAGAATGATGTACGGAATTGTCAATAAATTTTTCTCTTGTTCTGATGATTTGAATAATGGATTCTTTCTAGTTTTGTCATCAACGCATTTGAAAAACATGTCGTTGTATTTGTTTGATGGACTCCATTTATATAATAAATGCAAGCACAACAAGGACTCTGAAAAGGAGAAAGATTTAATGTTTTCGAGAAAATATTAATGTATGAAGATTTATAGCAATATCTTGTGTTTGTGCCGTCTTTTGTAAGACAAAATGGATTGGAGAATTGATGGTGTAATTTTGATATTCAATAATACTATAAGGATACATATTTTGTTTTATTTTTAGATATACATATCTATTATGTTTATGGTCTTATATAGAAGGCCAAATTGCCAAATTATGTGCATTCAATTTAAAAATTCTAGTTGTATGCTTTTAAATGAGTACATAATGTCAAAACATGCCTCCAAGTTATTTAGAATTAACTCATCAAACTTAACTCGAATTAAAAAAAAATAGATATCTCGGACTTAAAAACAAATTAGTGTTAGCAGACTGAAATCAAAATTAAACTTAATTTTTGTAAAAGAGTTTTAGATTTAAAGAAAACTGTAGACATCTCAAGGAATAAAGCTATTATTTGATACAAATTTAAGAATGTGGCCAATAGCGCTATTGAAAAACTTCTACTCCGAGCATGACCAAAAGTTATCAGACTACCATTTTAGTTACCATTTTGGTTATTGGTAAAAAAATATTAATTCATAATCGGTTTTAACACTCATTTCCAATGATACTCCCATGGTTCACAAGAATTAACCAATATTTCACTCTCATATACAGTTTCCCAAATCATCTAGAAAAGCACTTTCCAACAAAGAGCTGGAGCTGTTTTGAAAAGTGCTTTCCCACACTGGCAAAACCACTTCGTATTCTTTTCCAACTGCCCTATTTTCTTTGGTTAGTCTGGCCGCCACACTCGTGCTAATTGAAAAACCCATTTATGTTACAAAGCTTTTAAATTGTAAAAAAATCTTCTCTTCAATTCAACATGTATTTCTGAGCGGTAGATCAATCACCCCAAATTTAATTGAATTTGTCTCTGGAACTTTATGTGCTCTAGAGGACAAAAGATTAGTTTATATTCTTGCAACGGACTTAAGGAAAGTCTTCGAAAAAATCTCCCATCCATTGGTCCTTTTTAAATTTAAAGCTCTTCGGATTTAACCTAATTTTATGCAATGGATTTCTTCTTATTTAAAAGCCCCACAATATGAAGTTCTTTTTAGATCATAGTTTTCTGACCCATTCATTGCAAATGTTGCAATTTTTGGTGTCCTCCGCCATCGACTTGTGCTGATGATAAAGAAAAGTCTATACGCCTATTTTATCACCTTCCCACTGAATCCTATTTCAAAATGATTTAAATGGTTTCCAATACGATGTTAAAAAAACATTTGTGTGCTAAATGTCAATAGATATCAAGCTATAACCTTAAAGCCTTCCACTGGACCCTAGAATTTACTTAATAAACAATGAACTACATAGTAGTGAAAGTTGATTATCAACCATATGAAGACCATCTCTTTATGCAATCTCTTGAAAAACATTATCAATTTGTTGATATTGACTTTGTTCACCAGCTTTTGGTTGGCAAGATTGACTTCCCTTCGCTTCTTCAAAAAATATTTCTTAACACCAATTCAAGCAATCTTAAATCAGTCTCACTCTTTAATATTAGCTTTCACCGTACAAGCTATGGGGGCAACGAACTGAAAAACATTCTTCATGTATCCAATAATATGCTCGATTCAATTGACTTTTCCTGATTCTATTAAATCTTTCCTCTTAAATGTCTCCTACCGTTCTTCAAGATAATAAATTTTTTTGGATATAATGGCTTATATTTTACTACTAGAACATAATATTCAACATGAATTTGCATTATTAAGGATGTACTATTAAATCACTTTTAAACTTAACCTTAGATTTAATGATCATAATCAAAAAGTATAAAATCAGTTTTAAGGATTTTGCTTGTATTTATTATTTTATTATTTATTAACGAATAATAGTTTCACATTAAGATTAAATGATTGAAAAGAAGGGTTTTGAATTTACTGCGTGGGTAGAGAGTTCCATAAAAGGGTAACATGCACAAAGAATGTGCGCTCAGATTGCATACAAAGGAATCTGGGTTGAATTAATGTAAAAGTTCGTTGGGAGCTGACGAAATTTAGCCTACTGTACAAATACTCTGGTTGTTGGATCTACATAATACCATGCAAGAGGATTAATTCTCTGAACTTAATGAGGTTATCGAATGATTTGCAGAGAGTAACTTGAAATGCGATCAAAACGGCATTTTTTAAAGACATATCTTGCTAGGTTATTGTAAATGACATTTAATTTACGCATGGTGTTTTAATCAACATAGCAAAAGACCTCACAACCATATAACAAAATAGGTTATTAAAGGGATTTGACAAGTAGCATTTTAGTTTTTGCAGGCAATGAATTCGAGTCGACCATAGTAATCGCAGACCATTGTAAAGTTTACCAATTGTAACTGCAGCGTTATCTGACCAAGTGTGAGTATCGTTGAAGACTAGCTGAATTTCGAATCTTAGCAACGTATTCGATAGATGTATCCAATTTACGCTTGTAAATGCAAATAATCTTTGATTTCCTTGGATTAAGCGATAAATTGTGCTTGAGTGCCCACTGTTAAATTATTTTTAAATCTTCTTTTACCTCAACAGTAGCGCACTGTTTATCATATCCAGTTGAGAACTGAAGTATAATTGAACGTCGTCGTTAGCAAACATATGGACAGTATAATGTTTTATTATTTTAGGAATTTCGTTTACATAGAGTGAAAACAATAGAGGACCGAGAATGGAGCCCTGTGGAACACCCGCAGGTACCCTAAGGAATGGTGACACATCATTTCCAATAGCTACACATTGCTGACGACCATTTAAGTACGAAAAAAAGGTGATAAGGGTAAGCAAAGTCACGATTTCGAGTTCGGTATGACTCGAAAGAGTCAACCAATAAAAAAGTTGTTTCTCTTTCCGGGAGCACTATATCTTCTTTTTCACACAAATGGAAGAAAATTTTTGTACAACACGCCACTCCAAAACACATCACATTAAAAAAATATGGTTTAAGGCGCTATAAATTGTATGGTTCCGGTTTAAAGAACGGATTTCTAAGTTAATTAATAACCCAATTCTTAATGGAAAATTTCAAATCAAAGGCGTTTATTAAAAACAAAAAGACAAAGTGAAACGTTCCTTGTACTAACTTTTCAAATTAACCTTGATAAGTCAATTTTTCATTTCCTTACAACGTAACCACATGTCATTATTCAAAATGTATTGCGAATTAGTATATTTTCTTTTCGCTTTCTCTTGAATACATGAATCCATTGAAGTCCAAATCCATTCGATTAATAATGTATGTACATTATGAGTCCCTTCAATTTGTTGTCACAGCTTCAATCACTCACACACTTCTATTAATATATTTCTTCTAAAATTTAGCAACCGATAAATTAATTCTGTAGAAAGTCGGGAAACCGATAAATAATCGTATTAATTCTTCTTTTTTACTTTGTGAGTTTTAATAAATTTGATTTTTTTTGTTTTTGTACCGGAAAATCAATTTATCATCGCGACTAGCTAATTTCGGTCTCCTTTGAAACACAAATAGAAAACAATTTGTATGTAGAAATTTTTTAATGTAAACTCTTGTTTCATGTGGTTAGTTAATTTTTTGATTAAACAAAAATAAATGCACACATATTTAGTAGGTAGAAGGAGGTTTACTTAAAGTTCAGAGGTATTGGCACATCAAACGTTTTACAAGAAAAATAAAAATACCATTGAAATTAGACACAACTGATATACGAAAATCGCACGAAACATTTTCTTTAGTTTATTGATACTTTTTTGTTTATTTTTCTTTAAGTTGGTTTGTTTTTTTTAATTTCACATAAAAAATAAATAAGTGGAGGTAAAAAGTGGTCTCTTCTGAGTAGCAATAAGAGAAATAGGGAATTTCCGGAACCACATCATTCGTCAGCCGAATGAAATTTTAAATACTTTTAGTTGATGACAAATAGGTTGAAAAAATATATTTTGAAATCTAAAATTTGTCAGCACTACAAGCGATCATTCACCTCTTGAAAACCAAAATAGACAAAGAAATACATCAGCTGAATGACAATGAAATTAATTAAAAAGTCAGCATAAAAAAAAATATTCCAACTGGGAAACAGCAACGCCATTTTGGTAGTTTATGCTTAAGACATATTTCAAGAAGATCAAAAATTCGGATTAGTAATTAAATAATAAACAACAGATTTGACAAATTTCTCCAAAACAACATGGCTACCAAAGGCCACAAAATTCTATCAGCGACAATTGTAAAAACCCTTTATATCAAGAATAAGGAGTTGAAATCATTCTAAGTCCAAGTCCGTTTATTAAAAAAAAGATGTTTTAAGACAGACTTTGTAAATTCAGTATATGCCTGAGTTATTTAGCAATAAGTAGATGAAATGTTTCTAATATTTCAAAAAGCAATAATAAATTACAGAAATCCAGCTCGATTTAAATATACCCAGAGTGCTTTCAATAAAAGTTTATGGCAAACTTTCTCGATAAGAAGCAAAAGGAGAGAAATTGAAAGTACCTAAGATTAACGAAGAGTTTCCGTATTAAAGGATTGTAAATTTGAGTTTTTCGTTGGATCTATATTCTGTAGCACAAATGTAATATACATAATGTACCTTTAAGAAATTACAAATAATCTGATATTAAATTTTGGTTCAAGTGCATCAGATATACTTTTACCAAAATGAAATATTTCAATGAAAAGGATTGAATTATTTTCTAAATTGAAAACGAACGTTTTTAAAAGGTTATTGGAATTACTAAAGAAGGCCATCACAACAAAATAAAAAGGTAGGTTACAATCATATTTCCTTTCAAATTGTAATTCCTTGTTGAATTAAGGATTCTACTTGAGAAGGCAAATTTAATGATTCTAAGGAAAGTTTTCTAACTATTAATGTTTGCTTTCAAATCTTCTCTTTTGAGGAGTTTGATAATTTTGGCTAACGATTTAGTCCGATATTTACTCTGATGAAAATGGAGTTCTCTTTAAACTTCTCTCCATATAGATTTAGGGTGAATATTGATATTCAAAGAAATGCTTTAGTAAGCATTAAGCACGTGGTATGAATGAAAATTTCATCTCAAAATATTTGTCCCAGTCTAACCCTTTCTTCATAACAAGATATCAAGGAGACATGCAAGGTAGTCAAACAAGATCCAAACTAGAATCGGAACACGACTGCCTCTGGCAAGGAAGTGAAAAGTGCTGCTCATTTTAGGTTGAAAATTGTCCGTCCTCTCCGTTCATGGATTTACGTACACAGGAATTGGTGAGTGTTGTTAGTCACTAGATCCTAGGTAAGGTCAGATTAGAATGGGTTATGATGCGGCAACGCAGTACCGTTCGTATCTCAATGGAACCGTTGCTCTGAACAGGTAGTAAATGAGCAATGTGTGTAGAAAAGGAGAGAGTTGATTAAAGAGAGTTTAGCTTTTTGATGTCTCCTTGAACAATCTTGAATCCAGTACATTTTTTTAGGATGTTCTTTAGTGGTAGGTTAGAATTGTTACCCAAATGGTAGAGCACTGCTTTTCTGGAAGTGAGATGAGCCCCCCTCCACCTCTTCATCTTGACGCTCTCTAAACAAGTCCGAAGTGCTTATGCCCATTCTGCTCATATGAGTTCCCAATGTACTTTGACTCATTAGGACTTCAACTAAGATGGATGCTTAGCTTGAGTAAATATAGGTCCCTTGAAGTCTGACAAGTGTTGATTGTTGACCATTTAACGTCCGCTACCTTAAGGAAATTCAATATCTCTTGCTCCAGTGACAAAAGTACCGAGGTATTGGCTTTAATCGGATCAAGAGATGACCCGTTCTTAGCCAGTGCATCTGCCATTTTATTTCTATATATATCACGATATACCTGGAGATATCTGAGGGCAACAATTTTCGTTGCACTAAGAAACCTCAGCTCATTACGGCAACGATCTATTAGTCTGGATTTAATCTCCTGCCGCGTAACGACAGGAGACAACATTGAGTTTTTGAAGCATTAAATTCTACTCGGTTTTTCGTTCCCCATTTAACACTGCTATCGAGGTCAGAATTTATTGAATTTATCACACACTGCCGTTCTAAATCCACATTCGAAGAACAAGGACTTACATCTGGAAACGAATATTAGAAGCTGAGAGTACTATTGTCAGAAAAACCATTTAATTGATCAAAAGTTTCTGACAAAAGATCACTGATGAATATCAGAAAGAGAGTCGGAGACAAAACGGAGCCCTGTGGCACACCAGCATTTATTTTATGAATTTCAGACTTAAAACCATCCAACACAACTTGTATTGAGCGGTTCAAAATGTAGTTTCTAATCCATCGAAGAAGAGATTCATCAATACAAAATGCATGTATTTTCCATAAAAAAAACTTGTTGCCAAACTCTATCAAATGCTTTTGAAAATTAAAGTTTAATAATCTTACTTTCTCCAAAACGATGTAAAAATTTGTGCGACTGTTCGGTGAGATCAGATCACTTGTGTGTAAAACCAGAAATAAGTAATTAAATAAGTGCTGCCTGATTGGGCTTAATTCAGTTTGTGCATCAACTAGTCTACAACCTGTGAGTCTACTCGTATTTATAAATTCAGATAAATATTAATTAAGGATGAATTTGGTTGAAAGGACTATAGGCAAAATGAAAGGAAGATAGTCTAGGTTCCAATTATGACGATACATATGTATGTATGTTCATGGAAAGAAGGAGCTCGTAGCGTAATGGTTATGACTGTCAAACCAAAGGTTTGGAATCGATTCCTACCCATTGCCACCTTTAAGAAAACAAATTTTTAAGGGGTAATTTCTATTTCGAAGAAGTTATAACTCCTCCTAGAGTATCCTTGGTCTTGTTACGTACTTTTGATATTAGCTGTTTGGAATCGGAAAATAAAGGTACATTCCCTCTATTCTAGCCTACAGTACGTCTAGAGGAATGGTAGGAAGTTGTAAGTCACTGGGCCTTTCTTTCTTATGAGCTTTTCCTCCCAAATATACCGATTTTTTTTACAGAAGTTAATTTGACAGTTCATTTCAAATCACTGTGTGAAAAAAATCACTAACTAAAGTTTGTGTACCACTTTGCACCAAAAGCCACATTAGTTGCGTCTAATACATTTTAAAATCATGTCCTGCCGAATATTATAAATAATTGTGGATGAACTTCAACAACAAAAAATGATACATACATTCTCATGAGAAATTAGAACAAAAAGCAATTAAAAAAAAAAACAAATCCCACATGGATACTTTGGTTTCTCTACACTTGATTCTTGTAACCTATTTTAATCGGCCTTAACACCAACATATAAACATACAAATTAGATTGAAGTTCAAGGACTTTTTGTACCTTTTAAACAAAGGCAAAATTATGAAAATATGTTTCCGTTGAGACAGTTAAAACAGGTCCGACACAATTCATGTTTACCTAGGTATTATGATCATCTATAACTTAAACTTTATATAGAAACAGAAAAGAAAACATTGAGGTTTCTCAAACCTTGCTAACATAAAGACTAAATAATGTTGATTTGCACTCAATATGGTTCGGCTTTTAATTAAAAACAAATATTGCCGTAGATTGTAGATATGTACATGTGAACAATTTCCTATATTAAATACCAATTGCTTTTTGGTTTTAAATAGAAAGCATTCATAGATAATTTATTTCCCAGTAAGAGCTTACATATACTTTTGTGTTTGCGGTTTATCCTGAATGCCGAAGGGATACAAAATATTACAAAGAAGAAATATTTGAAGACAGAGTTTCTAATGTTAATTTTCTTTGGAGTTCTATAAGTAAGCCAAGCAAATAATTTGAATTTAGAAATACCTTACAAAGCGCCGTACATTCAACCCAATAGAAGAATAAAAATAGAATCAATATTCTAATAGGGGCTTCTGTTTTTCTTGTTTATTTCAATAATAAATAAAAGAGAAATCTTACATCAATTTGGAACATATTTGTTCAATATTCATACAAAGGATATATTTATACATATTGTTATGAAATTGTTTATACAACCAATAATTTCATTGGCTGAATGTTAATTAACAAAGTTAATTGTTATTCCACATAGTTGATATTTGATCAATTAAAAAAAAAATAAATCAAACTTGAATGTGTTTTATAGCGTTATATGAATCATGACTTATGATACGAATACATTGCACTTTTTGCCAAATTTTATTGGTTTGCTAAATGCATGAAAATTTATTGCTGAAATAATTTCTCATAAATAATTTGCGTTCAATCTCACACGTGGTGCTTACTAATTATTATTTTTCCCATGAAAAATCAAAGGGTTATGATTTATTCTCTTTTTTTTATAATGAGTGCGCACTAAAGGGATTTTGATCACCCTTAAATGATTAAACTTAGCGCGAACACAAAAAAAGGAAAGGGTTGAACGGGAGATACAGGTGCACATTGGTTTCTGGAAACTCTGAATATCAAAATGGGAGAGAAAAATAGAGTCATTCGAAACATTCCACATTCGTGTAGTGCGGCTAAAAAAAGAATCTCTATAGTTGAAAGTACGCCCGAGACTGGGATAATGTAAAGTGATGTGCAGTCCTTCAAGTACATACGTATGTTGGAATTAAGTAAGAGGAGGACCATTTCACTAGAATATTTTTCATAAAAATAACGAAAATATAATGAGAGACATCAAACATTTCGGCAATGTTTTAGCGATGTTTTCATTGTGGTTACATCACTTATCATTTTTAAAGCTCTATGTTGGATTTATTATTTGGAGGAGCACCTGCCTCGATGTGGAAATTATACTCTAGCTTTGGACGAATGAATGTTTTATAGATTACGGCCAGAAGGACACAAAATTTTTTACGTCGATGAATAAAACCTAGACCTGTATAAAGCATCAGAAATCGGTCTTCAATGAACAAAAAGAATATTCATGAGTAGCGGCATAAGAGTTAGGTTTCGCTTAAAGTCAGGAGACAAAATCTACGCGGTTTTTCATTCCCTGTTAGATAATGCCATCGAGATCAGAATTTTATGAGCTAAACGCACGTTGCCATTGAGAATTGAGTTCCACATCCCAAAAACAGGGATGCGAATCAAGAAACGAAACGGAATATGTATGTTGCCAGTACAATAAGCAAAATTATAGACTAAGAGCCCACAGCAATTTTTGGGTGTGATTGATAACAAAAAATAATAAGCATAATTAGATAGGCCTTTTATAGTTATTTACAAATGTGAAAGTCTCGCATACTCTAGTGGGAGCAATAGTGCATAATAGTGCATCGAGTATGCAGTTCTTTCCAAGTCCAAATAATTGTGATAAAAACTTTGCCAAAATGTAGAGTTAAGCCCCTTGATTGAAAACATCGAGGTCTAAGACGTTTTTTTATGAAAGAATAATTATCGAAGAATAGATGAGATTTGGCTTTCAAAATCAAGTGGTCTTAAGGGATTCTTGAAATGTAAAATGTATGCAGATAATTCCCAAACTATGTGACATTTCCAATATAATATCATCGAGAAATTATCACAAATGAACCTTCATTATGCAAAAATGGTACTCCATATATTTAAAAAAGATTGACATCCTGAGCAGCTACAAGTGGATGTCAGTTGAACGACATTCTTTTCCATTCATACAATTTATGTATTTTATTAAACATTTATAAAGATATCTCAAATTTGACGTTTCACACAAGAGACCATTACTGAATATAAGAAACAGAGTCGGAAATAACACGGAGCCTTGAGGCACACCAGCATTTATTTAATAAATTTTAGACTTGATACCAATCAATACAACTTGTTTTAAGCGGTCCGATGGGTAATTTCTGTTCCAAATGCACGCATTTTTAATAAGAAACGATGCCAAACTCCATTAAATGCGTTTGATAAGCGTTTGCATTACCTTGGAAATAAGGGACGGACGTGAGTACAGTTGGACGATACGAGTAGTTAGAAAGGGAAAAAAGATTCATCTTTTTTAAGAGAAATGCTCGACAAATGCTGTTTTCTACCCACCCGGCGTTGCAGTATACCTCTTCAGAACAATGGAAGGGGTAATATTGACAGTTTGTGTATATCAAGGTCTTTTAGAACTTAGGGAACTGTACGAGTACGAAAAAATAATTGGTTCATAAGGTCATTTAAGCTCTCAAGTATTTTTGTATAATTTATAAACGTAAGTATAGACATCCTTAGAATTAATGTCGCGAAACAACAGTTTTTTTCCGAAAATCTCATTTGTCAATAGTTAAGGAGAAGTTTATTTTGCCAAAAATAGTATGTGTTTTTCTTATTGGAGAGATATATTATTGCAAAAAAATAGGTTTTTAAAAATCAATGTTTACAGTTGTGGAAAAGGGGGAGATTTGATCCGTTGGGAGACTTAATCCCTCTGAAATCTCCAAAACCAAAGTGGTTAGGAAAGTCTTTTTCCATTCATTGAAATTACTAGTAAATGTCATTTAAATCATTGTGAGAGAGCACGGGTGAGTTTTAGTTTGCTTGTTTACAATATGTTAAGTATTTGACTCGTTGGGAAGTATCAGTTTAGTTTTTTTTTTTTTAACTTCCCATAGGGAGTTATTGTAATCGGTCCGATTTGTCAAATTGGAATTTTTGACATTTCTCGACGTTTCAAGGTCCCTAGAGGCTATATCAATCATTTTTAGAGAGATGTCTGTGTGTGTGTGTGTACGTACGTTCGTACGTTCGTACGTTCGTACGTTCGTACGTTCGTACGTTCGTACGTCCGTACGTTCTGGTACCATTTTTCGTCGTCGATATCTGAAGAACGAGTAAAGATATCGACTTCAAATAAATTTTGTTTAATAGATAATAACTTCGAAAGAGGCTGAAAGGGCGTTTATTAAAATTCGGTGAGTAGTTTTTTCACTATAACGGTTTAAAAAAAAAGTAAAAATTTTGGTTAGTTTCAAATATCTCACAAAAAATTATGCTATTGATTTCAAATAAAATTCAATGTACTCATTATAAGGTCATACAGATTTGGTATGAATTTGGAAAAAAATGAACATACCGTTATTTTTTTAAATAACAAAAACTGAAAAAAAAAATTTCATAACCCAGATATTCTAAGAACGGAAAACAATTTGAAACTCAAAATAATTTTATTTTACGAAAAATAATGTGTTTGACAACTGGTGAAAATTTCAAAAAAAATCAGTTTACAGTTTTTTTACAAAAAATAAAAAACTATATAAAATCCTATTGAAAATTGGTAAAAATTGTTTTTCGACTCAAATTTCTCGAGAACTAGTAGTGATATTGACTTCTAATTTAGTTTATTTTATACATAGTATAATTTTGTACAGTTGGTAAAATGTTGACAAATATTGAATTAATAGTTTTTTTTTTAAATAAAAAAACTATTTAAAATTCTAGCGAAAACTAGTTAAAATTGTATTTCAAGTCGAATTTCTTGGGAATGAACACCGATAGTGCCTTCTAAAGTATGTTGTTTTATACATCGATACCTTCCCGTAAGAATGTATACTAAGCGACATTTCTAAAATTGTTCGGGAAACGAAAAAAACGAAAAAAGTTCTAGCTGAATCATAGTGTGCTAAGAGACAATTTTGGTTAAACTAAGTGACATCTAACAAAATTTTTTGTTGCTCACGACAATGAGATCAATATTAATGTCGCTTAGCATAATTTTTTTAGCGGATAATACAAATTTCAGGGGGCAACATTATTTTAATGAGAAAACATGGCAGTTGATAAATTTTTTTATTTGTACTCTAGTTTCCTTTTCATGCATAATAGGTTGGCGAAACCCAAGCCAAAACGTGGCCCTTAACATATAGTATATTTCCTCATCAAAAAGTCATTTTCGAAGAAAGTGTCGCTTAGTACATTCTTACGGGAAGGTATCGACATAATACAATTATTAACATATGGTTAAATTTTGACAAGCATCGAATTGACAGTTTTAACACAAATATAAAAAAAAAATCTACTAAAAAGTGATAATATTTATTTTCGACTAGAATATCTTGAGAACGAGCAAAGATATTGACCTTTGCCATTATTTAATTTTATACATAATACAATTTCTAACAAATGGTTTATATTTGACATATATCTACAAGATATACAAGATATACCTCGTTAAAAAAAACGCGTGGAAGTTTACCTCCTGGGTCACGTGGAAACAACTTATACATCAACAATCTCAATTTCAA
Source organism: Philhelius festivus (assembly GCA_963931855.1). Taxonomy (NCBI): domain Eukaryota; kingdom Metazoa; phylum Arthropoda; class Insecta; order Diptera; family Syrphidae; genus Philhelius; species Philhelius festivus. The sequence goes on from OZ007557.1 coordinate 95,021,378, forward strand.
ATCTCTTTAAATAATTAAAATGCTTTTCAATCTTAAAATAATGTTTGTTTGAATTTTACAGCTAAAGTTTGTTTCGCTGAAAATTTGGTTATTTGAAAAAAAACTAAATATAAAGTTTTCAAGACCACAAATGGGAAGTTATCAGTGTGGGTCGCACCCAGCTTCTTTTTTTTTTTATAATATACACGCGCTCAAGGGATTATGATTACCCTTTAAATGTTTGAACACAGCGCGGGCGTGAAGTTAAGGAAGAGAAAGAAGGATAGGAAAGACGTGTGGCACGATGTTCTGAGAATGAAGGTTGTTGTCTCAGATATCTTATCTCCAGGGATGGCGGCTGAACTAAAGCGGAGAATGCCGTGTCTTATTTCTATGTCGCTTATAATTCACAATATGTTATTCGTGTTCATCCTTGTTGGGCATACTAGTTTAACTCAATTACATTATAAAACTTATACACCCCTATTATGATTGTCAACTATCAATTTGATGGTTGATAAATTTTTAATTCAATGTTTAAAAACCCAACTGATTAAAGTTTTGATCATTGAGAATGATTCAGACCATTGCGAAACACAAGCAAATTGAAAAATTTAAAAGAAAAATTGATTAGTTTTTTAATGAATTGAGTTTTGTAACCCAATTTTCAAGGTTTATCAACTATCAATTTGATAATTGACAATCGTAATAGGGATGATAGTTTTTATAAGTTCTTAACAATTTTTGTTGTTAATAATTTTAAATTAAACTTAAGTATTTGTTATAACCTGATAATTGTTTTTTTTTTTTAATTTACTCAAAATTGAGAGCACTGATCGCCTGTATTATGGAAAACTTATAAGGTTTTAAATTGGTAAAATAAATCAATTTATTTTTGATTTTCGCATTGCATTGGGCAAATAAATCGATCTACGAGTATTTTGCGATTTAAAATCATTTAAGATTCGCAAAATCTTAATTTTTCGACAGATTTAACCCACCCTGTTCTAGTTTCAAAAGAATTATAAAATTTATCAATTTTAAAATTTGTTTCTGAGGCACGCAAATATAGAATCATGGTAAAATTAAAGGAATAGATTGGTGAAAGTTTGGTCTAACTTCCATTTAAACTTTTTTAACTCACCTAAAAGCCTCCATTTTTTAACATAAAAAACACTAATTCGAGACCTGAAACTGAAACAATCTAAAGGTTATTGTTAATGCAAATTACATCTATTTAGTGAAAGTAATTAGAAAAACAAAAATGTTAGAATATTGGATTGTTCTTTGGTAATCCCAGCTCATTTGAAACGGTTCTTCTCATCACACATCTTCATTTTCATTGTTTATTGTGCAGGAATGATTTTTAGAAGAAAGAGCGTATTGGAACTCTATTGGCATCAGGTGTAAGAACTTTTGGATGAAACAAGGCTAACTATGGTCGTTTCACTTGCAAACTTTTAATTTTCATATCCATAGTCTTTAAAACTCAATATATTAGATTTTTCAATAAGGGCCGTTAGATTTTGAAATATTACGGATGAAATATGACATTATTCTAATGCCTGCTTCTGCTTATTACAATAGAACGGATTTGAGTGGTCCAATTTTCAATGACTCTCCCGTATAGATCTGGCTGAATTTGAGCGGTAGCCTGTGTTATGTTCACCTTAAGGTCATCAGTTGACTGTGGTTCGCATAGACCTGCGACTTCAGGAAACTACAAAAAAAAAACGTAGCGATGTCAAATCGCATGACCTTGGTAGCCAATTCACATCAAATCTGTACGAGATAACCCTACATTAAAATAGTTTAAGCAGAATTATAATCGTGGGGTCCGCCTAGGTCGATATTGTTCACATTGATTTGGTGGCGCTCGCCATTGACGTTATTTTCTAAAAAAAAGTACGGAAATTGCAACAATTTTTTTTTCTTTTTTTTTGAAACCTTATAAATCATATATTTATGAGACTCTGTTGGTTCTGGGATGAACAATTGTCCATTTTATGTATTTAAATCCAACAAATTTGAAAAAAAAAACAAAAGTTTGAGTATTTTTATTTATTATACAGTTCAATCACCACCAGAACTATGAAAAACACGACACGGATTCTCAAGAAATAAACATTATCCAAAGTAAAAGAGTGAAACCCAGGGTTCGGACTTTACCACGATGACGGATTTTTTTTTGAAATTCTTTTGTGTGGGTCATTAATAAATTATGAGAGTCTTCTACTTTTTCTCTATAGATACAAAATAAAATAAGGACTTTTAATAGTGATAGAAGAAGATACTTTCAAACTAGAGAATTATGTAATAAAAAGCCAACAAAAAATATATATAACCTACACCTTCTATGTATATGTATTTTAAATATCGGGCTGAAGTAAATGATAGAACTGTAAGATGAATCTTACAAAATCCAATTTTTCTTAAAAAACTTAAATTTCAAATCAAAGCAACAATTTTCAAAAAGGAAAAATTGAATAAAATTATAAAGTAGCTCTCAACATATATGTATTTCGAACATGATTCTCCTGACCTGTTTCTTGAAGAATTGTAATCTATTTTAATGCTCAACAAAACAGTATTTCGATTTTTTCTTAAAATTGGTTCAAATCTATTTTGAATTTTTGTTTAATTATGAAATAATTGCAAGGTAGTTTCAAGATCAAAAGTACAATTAACAAATTATAAAAAATAATCAACTCAAAAATGATCTAAAATAGAAAACCACTCATCAGATGTTATCAAGAAATATAATGAATTTTAATGTTTACAGTACAGTTTGGCTTGAAATCTAATTCCAAAACTTTAAATTCACTTTCATTTACTCCAATCATATATCAATGTCCTTCCGAGTCTAAACCCTGGTTAAACTCTTCCATAGAAAATCATAGAACAACGACTTCATTCTTCATTCTATTATTCTCTCCCTGGTAGTTGTGTCCTGTGTACACTTTCTATTTATTTAACTTTTTTTTTCAATTTTTAAACAACTCAAACGTTCATCCTTGCCTGTTCATGTGAAGGATACCAGAAAACATAAAGGATTCTAAATTGGAAAAATAAAATTTTCAAAGCAGGTGTTGGGAAATAACATTTCATCTCGAATGGAGTGATACTAATCAGTGCTAACGATTTATTTATCCCCAACAACCATTTCCAACAAAAAGAATGTTTTATTTTATTTGTTGCTATAATCGGTGCTTCCTGGTGTGAATCATTCTAGTTTTTTTATTTAACATTTTTTATTTTTCTGAATTGTGATTTTTTAGGTGTAATTTTTCTGTTATATACATATATGTGGTAATCATTTTATTTTTTGAATAGAATCGTTTAGTTCTTGAAAAGGTTTAGATTGTAAATGATAAAAAAATAGAAAAGATTTGTTTTGGATTAACAACAAGTTTTTATCATTAGGAGGACATTATGACTAAGAATAAATTGCTTATAAGGGCTATACAAAAACAGTTGCGAGTTTTGACGTGACAGTACCACCTCCTTCTAGGATTTAATAAAATTCAATTAAAACACGATATTTTTACCAAATGATATACAAAGTTTTGAAAATTATACAGATTAAAGCTTTCAGAATATTTGAAATCAGTTTTAAGATGGAACATATTCATACATTTCCCTTTTCCTTTAATTTTTCTATCAAAATGACTCTTGCTTGCGCTCAAATTGTTTTTGCATTTTCTCTGTCTTTTTCTAATTAGTGGAATGGAGCAGCACTTTATAGGTGAAATGAAAAAATAACTCAGTTTATCTCATCTTATTATGAATTTTTGGAAGTCTTACACGTAACACTGGGTGTACCTCAAGGAGCGGTGTTGAGAACACTACCCTTTATAATTTATATAATCAATGTGGAAAATGTATGGTACTCGAAGGCTAGACTTTTTGCATAGACTGCGGAATATATTGTTCCATAAATGCATTAAGTTATTGAATAACTTGCCAATTGACATAAAGTCAGAAAATAATTTTTTTAAAAAGAATAAGTAAAAATAAAAAATATTTAACTATCTTTATTTAATTTAATCATTTATTTTTTACTCTTTAAACTAGCTTTAAATTAAATCTTCAAAATGAGTTTTTTTCCGTTCTTGTGTAACAGGCGAGGTTGTAAAAGAATGCAATCTTTTATGAATACAATCTTTATTAATTAATTCATTAAATTCAACCAAAAGATTGCACTGTTTGACTGCCTTCATTTTGAATCTGCAACTTCAAATTTAAAATAACCATTCATTTGCCATTTCAAAGATTGAAACCATACTTTACCCAATTCATTATATACCAATCAATTGAATACAATCTTTTAAGAAATCATGCATTCTTGTAAAGTCTTTGCATTCTATTTGCATTCAAAGAAAAGAATTCAAATGAATTCAAGAGCTTGCAAAGATTGCAAGCAAATGCAAATGAATGCAAGGATTGCAAAGAATACATTACTTCTAAGAAGATTGCAATGAGTTGCTGTGTAATGAATGGATAGTGAAAAAAGTGATAGCAATCATTTACGAACTGAAAGTTTCAGTCTCAAAAAGAATTCAAAGAATGCAATCTTTTAATAGAAGTGATTAAAGATTGCATTCATTAAAGATTGTATTCTTTTACAATCCTGGAAGTAGCAAATTTGTTCTATTTGACAATTCACAAATGCAAAGAAAAAACTTCGGAATTAAATAGAAATAATTAGCACTGTTTCATTGACTTGCAGATTGAGCAAATCTCTGAGTGAAAGCAATGGAAAACGACATAACTTCTATTGAATAATTTTGAAAAAAAACCACATCATTTTACCGGAATATTCGAGTTTTTTTCCAACAAGGTTTGAATATTTTAGTTTTTGAGAATTTTAGTTTTTAAAAGGTCTTGAATCTAAGTTGGGCATCACAACAAATGCATTGAATGCATGCCTTGAAAATGTGTGAAATAATTCATTATGACCCATCAATTAACATAAAAAAAATTAAAAGATAGTTCCGATGGCAACGGTAGTTGGTAGTAAATAAAATTTTATTAATGTACTAGCTATTATCAGCCCGCTTCGCTGGGCGTTATTTATATTAATACAAAATTGCGAGAGGTTCATAACTTCTAGCAAATTATTTTTATACAATTTTAAAATTATTTTTAAAGAATTCGTTTAATTTTTTATTTATTAATTTTTATTCTTCTCCTGAAGATTCATCTGTAGTTTTATTTCTACTACTACTGGAAATAGTAATGTTATTTAGATTTTGTGCTGATTCCTCAACATCTTCATCATCAAATAAATTTTGAATCACTTAGTTAGTCCACCTAGTAACATTGTCACAGCAATTGTTGAAGACTGCTTCGCAAGAGCTAAGGCTATATCATTTTGGGATCGAATTGCCGCCAGGATCAATTTTATTAGGAACGTTTTAATAGTTCCTCCCTTGGGCTGGGCCCGATGTGTGTTGGGCGGGACACGGGCCGTTCAGGTCTCATCCTGACTCACTCACAGTCCGTAATGGGCTCACTCCAACGCGAACCTGCTGCAGCGATTGCACCCTTTGTCGTGAATCGTTGGGCTTAGTGGTATTGGGGCCTGACCCACGGTAGAGCTTGGAGCGAGGGGGCCTAATATTTAACCCTCGGTCTATCTTGGGGTACACGGTGACATGCGGCTCGTGCGCGTTCCTACCAATTCAAGTTGGTGGTGGTTGCTTTATGTGTCCTTGTGGTAGTTTTATCCATTTGGTCTTTGTTTCTGGTTGGCTCTTAGGTGGGGTTGGCAACAGGTATTGTCTGCGTGCGCCCGCCTCTTTCAGGTGACTGAACTGATGTGTTGTGTTGAACGACTCGGATGGAGCTTGTCTCTATCTGATTTCGGCGGGATTTTCAGGTGTTCAGAGGAGCATAGGTAGGGTTTTATGTTTGTGCGTATAGGTGGTACATGCCTAGTATTAGCTTCTGCCTTGGTTGATGGCTGGGTACGTGTACCTTCACGGTCGCGAAACTTCACCGGAAGCTATATACTGGTACCACGAGAGATAGTGCCCATGAAGTGGTTCTTTGTGTCGCAGACGCTCGGCCCCTCTGCTTCAGACTATCTATGAGGTAGGCCCCCTTGTGGGAGTATCGTGGTGAGTGTGGTTGCCCCAAATCCTGGAAGCATATGGTTTCCAAGTTTACTTGGATTCAAGAGGTGCTAGGTAGACCTCGCTCCTCAGCAAGGTGTGTGGACATGACCCAAGATGTTCGCAGAATTACTACTGGGTGGTCTTGTACTAACTCAGGGAGGTGGTCAACGCTTAATCTGTCTCCGTTAGTGTGGGTAGGCCCACCTTGGAACTAAGCCTTAGCTGGCAGGTGTCCACGTTAAACGAAATTCGGTTCTGGGGCATTTTAAAGAAAAATTTTTCCAACCCTGTTATTGATTTTTTTTTTTTGTAAACATCTTCTTGCTCAGGTGTTAGCATAGGTACATATATTTGCTTGCACATATGACAAAAGTGCAAGCTTTCTGGAAAAAAGTTCTTCTTTTTCTTTATAATCTTCTTTGTCCTCTTCTTGTTATAAGACACCTTTTTTCTTTGACTTTTTCCTTGTATGTACATATATATATATGCTTACAGAAATCTATATTTTTATTTATATTTTTTGACAAAAAAAAAACTTTGAATGTTTGTTTTTGATAAATAAAGGTAATATATTCCTTATATCTCAGTGAAGCTACTGTTGCGTTTAAGGCCACCATTTTATTTTTGTTTTAAGTATATATAAACACTAACGTACTTGAGTGCAATGTTGTGTCGAAATTTCAAAGCAATCTGTTAAGAACTTTCCGAGATTAGCCATTAGTAACAAACATACATTTACATTTTTATTTATATAGATATATAAAAACATAAATATATTTGCACTCTAATAACTTAACCAATTTTTTAATCATATCATCAGTTCAAAACTTATTGAATGTTTAAAAAAAAATTACCAATCTACTGAAATATTTACATTTAACAAAAGTAAGTGCGTTTTATTATCTACACATCTATATGGATCATGATTTTTTTTTAACACGTATTACAAAAAAAAAAAATATATTTGGGATCCTTCTCCGTATCTAGATCTATTTTAAAGATCAAAAAATTAGTTCTTACTCTGACGGGTAGATGGCTTTTTATCGTAAGGTAGTGTACACTGTACACTGCAGTGTAAAGAATAATGATGAGAAATTATTCAAAATTAACAAATATAAGGGAAAAAGAGATGTGCTTTATACACTGCTGTCACTATGACCCGTATCGTTTTATTTTCAAGGGGTGATTGATTAATATGGATCATTGGCGATAATTAAACACGCCTATTCATTCGAAGTGAATCTCATTTGCGTCGGTAATGTCGGTAATATTGTGCAATATTCTCTTATAAAAGTGAACACACTCGTTTAATACAATACAGATCCCTTTATTTTCTCTGTGTGCTCAATTCATTGTAAAATGTGAATAAAAACAAATTTGTTACCAAAATTCAAATATTTGCTTGTCCGAGAAATATGCTCATACCTGAAAAATCTCTTATTCCTTCTCTACATATTTCTATTCTATTATTATAATTAACTAAAACAATTTATGCAAACTTCAAAAGATTTACTCATGAATAGTTGTTTATGTAAATGTCAAGCAGAAATGTGAAAGGAAATTGAATCTGTAACTGGCTGAACACAATGTAGATGGAACAGTTGCTGCAGCTGGAATCACTGTCAAAATATTAAATAAACACAAATTGAATATTATGGACAATGCAACGTATATGCAGATGGAGCTGCAGTCGTATAAAAGTTGGTCAGCTTCTAACTTTTCCGTGCAGAACTTTTGACGTTTCAAATGGTGGAGGCATATGCTCAGTTTCCACTTGTGTTTGAAAGATGCAGTTTGACACGACAGGTTGGGCGATACCAGCTCTCTACTATCATTCTCTTTCCTTTTTGTCACCCTGTCTTGCCAAAGTGCGTCTTTGAAAAGCAAGTTAAAAACAAGCATTACATTAGGTTGAAATGAGTTTCAAGCTCTCTTTAATTTTTCATGTCATGACTTTGTTTTATTTCAATCAGCTGACCCAAAAAATTACTTAATAAATATTATTATTATATAAATATTTGAAATCTGTACGGTAGGATTTTGTTCACAAAATCAAAATATCAATTACGAAAAATTTTGACAGCTATTCCAGCTATTTGCAGCTCCAGTTCCATCCCTCCATTAGGCGTTCTACATTCTTAGCTGTGAGTAACGCACTGAGCAGGACATGAACGAATAGAGCTCGCTCTGAACCGAGTGTGACCTAAGAGCTCCGATCTGTTAAAGAAACACTATTGAGCACTAAACTGTCATTGTTTTATGTTTTTTTATAAACTGTCTAAATCTTCAGTTTTATTTGTGAAATTTGTGTTTTGAAAATTTTTTCTTTGTTATTAATTTCTGGTAAATAAAAAAAAATAAAGCTAACAGCACTAATCTTTCTGCTCGGTCAGTTTTTTTACTTAGCTAACCGAGCGAGCCCCGATCGAACTCTGAGCTAAAAAAGAAATGCAAGTTGAGCGCTTTTAGCGCTCTGAGTTGAAAAATTAACATGGTTATTATTTGACAGCTTAAGTTAGAATTGTTCGTCCAAACTCCATGCAATATCATTGCCCAAGATCATTTATTTTGTGATATATTATTTTATTGTTGAAAGAAATATTGCAGAGGCTTGAATCAAAATAAAATATTAAGATTACAGTAATATATCGTACTGACGACATTGCCCAACACATCCCTTACAGGGTCAATATTAGTTCGCAGTCGTTAATATTGAGTAAAAATATTGTCTACTTTTAAATCCACATAAATCGTGGCAATCAACTTGGTTATATTTCTGCAGAATGTGGTATTCATTTGGCGCAGCCGACATAGCCAACTGGGAGTAATCGTTATTTAAAATAAGGATACAAAGTTTCTGTCAAAAAATGTGCCTATGAAATGTTCATCTCATATATAGACTTTGATAAATGTCACAACATTTTTGAAAAGCACAAGTCTAATGGTTTTCAACTTCTTCCTCATAACAAAATTAAAGAATTACAAGATTCTCTCAAAATACATCCCGAGATTATGAATTTAATTTAACAAAAAATACTTCTAAGCTTATTATTTTCCCAAAGCCTGTGTGGCAGCGAATTTTTGAAATGAGGTTTGTCTTGTGAGCAAATCGATTTCTCCATCTACCAAAAACTACAACCATCAAAGTGTCAAAAATATGATTTTCCGTTTCAGTTTGAATAGCGTTTTTTCTTCAACAGTTATTATTATTCTAGGAGCTGATTTTATTTTTAAAGGAACAAAATACAAAACAAAATTGTCCGAACGACAAAATCTTTTCAACTACAAATTAGATTCCAACCTTACAGAGTCCTCACACCAACCTCTAAGGATTATAATGACGATGGCACGGCAAGGGTTCTAAAATGTTTTTTTTTTTTTTTTTATTTTCTGTTAGCTTGACCTTAAGATGAACCGTGGTTGCTTCCATCATTGCGTCCTTAAAAAAAATCTCTTTTTAAGGAATTCAAAAATTTTCCATTGTTCGAAAAATAAAATGACAGAATAAATGGTTTGACATCCATATTGTGCTTTGCACTTTAAATGAACGATGGTTTTGCTACTAACAACAAATGTTTGGCTCTGGTTGACAATTTGTCTTTGGGCTTGGGTTGCAACTTCAACTAAACTAAAATAATTTCCAAAGGACCTCGTCGTCTTTTCATTTTTTGTTGTTGAATAATCATTGCATGCGAATGAACACTGGACTATTCTTGTTCGGAATAACAATTCCGAGGATTTTATTTTGATGGAGGTACCTACATAACTCGCGTTGTTTCAAAGACAAAACCCAAACAGAATAAGGTAATATTTTGAAGGGACAAAAAATGATCAAAGTTTCTCTTTCATTAAGCCATTTAGGTAATTGAGGAAATGTCCAAGATAAGTAAACTAATTTTAAAGGAATTTACTTGGCCATAAAAGCTTTGTCTAAGTTAAATTATTAATCCAAGAGATTAGAGACTCGGCTATTGTTGGCACAAAACTTTCGAAAGAAAATAGCTACCTACTTTCATTTTGCAAAATATCCTTCCAATTATGTCGGAATTTCGTCTACCCTGCTTCTCTTTAAAGGAGGCCCCGAGAATTCATTATACATTTCTTTTGGAATATTAATTAGCGGTGAAGTGAAAATCTGCGGTTTTATTTTACAAGGGTTAAGAGAAAATTTATATATATATATTTTTTTTTGTCTAAGGACGTTTTGTTATAAAATAGAATAAAATATTTGAAAAGCCTTCATTACACAAGGAGATTAAGGATGGTTGGGGGGAAGCTTAATCAGTCTGCATAATGAAAAGTTTCTAGAATAAAATCGAAAATCAGCCATCACAGTGGAAATAATTCGCCGTTGCATTGTGTTTCGCAATGTGCAGAAGCAAAACCACTTGGGTTTATTAATTGCGAGTTTTAAGTCTGATATTATGTGAAAAGGGGTAAATTGTGGATTTCTGAAAAAAAGTTCAGTTTATGAAAATCTGTGGCATGCAAAAGGACTTATACTCCTTAGCCTTGGATATAATTTGGAAGATTTTGGTTTTGTTGGTGTAGACAAAAAGGAAAGACGAAAGTCGTTAAATAAAATTATTTTGGCAGCCAATTGACTTAACTTAAACATAAAATAATGTGACCTATAATTTAAAGTGATGGGTTCATTTTTAAGAGGAGCTCTTAACATTGACAGTGTTTTGGAGAAGTTTACAACCAGCGAAACAATTTAAAGTAAATAAAGCACTTATGATCACTCTTGCATTTACTTTTTCTTTAAATTTTTAAAATCAATGCTACATGTCATATTTTTCTCGATACAATCGAATTTAGCGCCATCTCAACTCTCAACATTTCAACTAACTAAAAGGACTTTATGTTCACGCCGATTGCGAATTGAATTGTATTCACTTTTTGTTTTGTAGCTTCTGTGTTCAAATTTTGCTGACCTAAAATAGCACTTTAAGGCCGCCTATGAGAGCATAGCCAGGGTAGAACTTTACAAAGCCATGAGAGAATTCGGCATCCCAAATAAATTGACACGACTATGTAGGTTGACCATGACCAACGTAACAAGCCAAGTAAAAATAGCCGGATTGCTATCCAGACCAATCAACATCTTTAATGGACTCCGACAAGGGGACGGTTCGGCCTGCCTCCTCTTCAACCTGGCGTTGGAGAAAGCAATCCGTGACTCTGGCACGGCAACAAGAGGGACCACCGTCAACAGGTCCAGCCAGTTACTAGCTTACGCAGACGACATTGACATCATCGGAAGAACCGAACAAGCTGTACACGATTCCTTCATCCAGATCGAGCAGGCGGCACAAAATCTGGGGCTGCACATTAGTGAAGGTAAAACAAAGTACATGGTGGCGTCGAATGCGAGAGGAACAGTTGGTCAAACAATCAAGGTAGCGGAGCGGAGGAATTTGAAGTGGTGAAATCCTTTAAATACCTTGGGTCAATAGTAGCAGCCGATAACAATATAGAAGAAGAAATACGCGGGCGGCTTCTCAAATCCAACAGAGCCTACTATAGTCTGTCAAAGCTCTTCAAATCCAGATCTCACCATAACTTCAAAACTGCTGCTGTACAGGACCATGGTCCTGCCAGTACTCACATATGGATCCGAGACTTGGGTGCTTAGCAAAAGGCACTCCGACCTCTTAGCTGCGTTCGAGAGAAAAGTCTTAAGGAGAATTGTTGGCCCCATATGTGAGGAAGGACGATTCCGGAGACGGTACAATCATGAATTGTACGCAATCTACCTAGAATCAGATATCGTGACGACAGCGTGGTAGACCATGCTTGCGCTGGAGAGATGGCGTAGACCAGGACGCCCGAAGCCTTGGGGTGCGCAACTGGATGGCGTCGGCTATAGAGACCGGGATAGGTGGAGAGACTTGTTGAAAGAGGCCAGGACCGGAACCCGGTTGTCGAGCCGATGATGATAATGAAAATAGCACGGCTATTGTACTAGATGAACAATGGTATCTTTGTTTAATTTTGGGAACAAAATTAAGTATACGAAAGTTAATACTCTTAATAATTTCATTTCATTTGTTTCAAGGGTATGAAAAGTATCTAAATACTTAAATTACGAATTAAATTAGTTTTAGTCTGCTATTCGAATGAGCAAACAAGAGATTTTCGGTAAGGTAAATAGGACACCTGTTGTGGATGACATTATGGCATTTCAGAATTAACTTGAACCTTAAGTAATCATGTAGGCTAAATCCAAAGAGTGATTTATGCAGATGTGACACATTGGAATACCTAGGGATGAAATAAGATAAACAGTCTTCAAAATCAACAGTAAATTTGCGCTTACCTTCACAGTCCTAAACAGAATACTTGGTACAAGCAAAGTTGAGGAAGATATTATTTAATTAAGTCTGTAGTAAATTTTTTTAACATCACTGATGGCATTACAGCAGGTTAGATTACTGTTGATGCAAAATTCCAAGTATTTGACATGATACACATAAACAATCACTTTGTTATCAAGAATGACAATGGAAAATTCTAAGAGATTAAGTTGGTCTCTAGAGTATAACATGGCAACTGGCTTAGAAGAAATAAGTTTAATACCATTATCAGCAAGAATATGACTTGCCATAAATCCTCATTTAAACGCGCTATATGCAGTCGTCCATCAATCCAATTGAACTAGAGATATAAAGTGATACATGGTCAGCATAACTATTAGAGTTGGCAACTGTGAGTAAAATCAGGAAATACAGAAAACAGTAACGGACCAGGCACTGATCCTTGAAGAATTCCTTTATATATAACGAGGAGGGGATCAGATGCACCGACCTCAGTTTTAACTCGTTGAGTTCGATCTTTTAGATAGCTACACAAAAGTTTAAGCGAAGTGTTAGAAAAATTAAAATTTCTTTTGAATTTTGAAAGAAGTATACTGAAAGGGTTCTATGCTGTCGAAGGCCTTAGAGAAATCTAAGCAAACTAAAACGCTAAGCTTACCAGAATACAGTGTCTGGTGAATGTCAGATGAACTGCAGATTCACTGCTGTGGTCGCTACGAAACACAGATTGACATTTAGAAAGCTTCTCATTAACAGAATCTCATTAGAACTTAAACAATCAAACGAGAAAGTACTTTCACCTTCAGGCATCACAAAAATATCTCTCGGGTGATGAGAATTGGGTCCAAGCGGGACAAGAATAATGGACATGACGTCGGCATAAAACGGACAATTTATTTGATTTTTATCATAGTTTAGGTTAGGTTAGGAGGGGCGTGCACAGCACAGAGGCTATTGCGTACACGGGGGCTTATTGGTCCATTGTGATCCCCTATTAATAAAAGCAGAGATGCTCCTAAACTAATGTCTTATGTAGACTGGTTCATTCGCGAACCAGCCTGTGCTTACTATAAATTTTCTCATATTTACCATTGAGACCTGCGCTAGATCGTCCAGTTCTCCAACAAACCTGTTTCCAAAGTAACAAAGGCGAGGTTCGGACAGTCGCAGAGCAGATGTTTAATGGTTTCAATCTCCTTAACATCCTGCCAGCTCCTACAGAAATTTGGTGCAAATACACCCATTATAGTGGCGATTGTGTCAATGGCGCAATGACCCGTTAGTACACCTATCAGGATTCTAATATTTTTTTTACTCAGCGATAAAATATATCGAGTTTCCTTTTCATTAATTCTAGGCCATAAACTTCTAGAGATAACGCATTCGCACCTGGAGGACCAGGAGTTATTGATTTGCTCTTTCGTTATTAGGTCTATTTTCCTTTTAATCACGCCAATCGGGATTTTTGGTCCCATATTTAAATGGCTACTGCTGTTTTTATTTGATGCTGACCCTTTCCTTGCCAGTTCACCTGCTATATCATTCCCTTCTATATTACTATGTCCAGAAACCCAACAGAGATTGACTTGGTTAGTGTTACAAATATTGTTCAGCATGTCTCGGCATTTTTATCATGTTTAACTCCAATTTTTTTAAAGATTGTTCCAAAGTTCGATAGAACTGAGATTTGAATGAAGTTTTTCCAATAAATATTCACGCTTGACATTTTGTGGCTAACTTTTAATTATGTATGAAATTTCTGAAAATTTTTCTACAAAAATAGGTTCCAATCTTTTATATGCTTTGGGCAACAATTTGGACTTGTTTTTCAAAATTTGGTACATAGCTTCTTGAAAACATTTCAAACTGACATTTGTCTTAATGGCTAACTTTACCAATGCTGAAAGTGCACCGGGAATTCTTCCCGATCTCGACCATCTGCCAGTTAGTCATTTTATGACATTTTAAACCACTAGAATTTTTTTTTTAACTAAATAGGAAATCAATTTAACCTAAACGCAAATAGATTTAAACCAAACGCAAATACATTTTAACTAAAACAAACAAATTTAACTTAAACATAAAAAGCATTTATTGATTCAAAAACGCTTTTTTTTGGGTTAAATCCACAAAAAAAATTGGCGTTTCGTCCCGTCGATATCACATGAACTCATCAGTTGACTGTGACGGCCTTGTCAATACGCAATTTTTGTTAGATTCAGTTTGCCTTACACTGAGTTTTTGACAAAAATCCAAAGTGAACTATAACCAACCAAGATTAAAATTTTAATCATTTACTCTGGAATATCCGAAATGCCCATTTTTGTAGACTAAAGGCCAAAAAAGATATTTTGAATCAATAATTTAATAAGTCCAATAAAATAGTAATAATAAATCTTCTACTTGGCTGATTTATTTCAGTATTATATAGAGTTTTTAGTATAAAAACCTGCATTATAAATAGCTTTTACCCAAATACAATTAATTTAACCCAAACACAAATAAATTTAACCCAAATCCAAACAACTCTATTTTAAATTTTAGCAAAATTGTTGACTTTTTGAACAGATGAATATCATTCCTGATTCAACATGAAAATGTGTTCCCAACGCCATATTTTCAACCAGTTTTGAACGAGTTAAGAAGAAGTGGTGTAATAGTTTGTATTCCCTACTTATAAGCCCACTTCCACTTTCATTAAAGCATCAATGTGCGACTCTATCATAGACTTATTTTGTATCAAGCTACATTTGATATCTTCTGTGCTCTTGCCTCACATATTGAAACTCCTTTCCAATAAAAATATACAATAATTCATGACGACATACAATATATTCACATTGACATTATATAACCAAAATTATACCATCTCTCTCATTTTTAATTATTGGCATTTTTGTCGATTTTACCTGGTTGCTGTGCGTAAAATCCATTATATTGTTGTTGTTGTTTTGTTGGCACAATTTTCCGAGTTCCCTTATGATGGTGTTTCTCAAGTGAAAAATGCATTTTCATCGAAAATGGAGATGATTAAACGACTGGGAATTTATACAATTACGTGATATACACCTACAGCCGGTATCGGGCATAAATACTTTCTGTGAAGGAAATCGTGCGTTTATAATTCAATGAGTGAAAATCCTTTTAACACACTTTAAGTATTTTTTTTTGTTGCCGTTGTTGTTGTATATTCTGATGAAAATTAAGTGCAGTGAAAAATATACAGGCTTTTTGTTCGTAATGAGAAAATATAATAATTATATTATACAACCTATAAGTCAGCAGCTTGAGCTGACAAATTGGTGAATTTTTCAACGAAAAAAGTCATTAAAATGTTGTAGAATTTCTTTATTATAATTCACAAGAAATTCGATATAAAAATCTAATAAATTTAAATTAATAGCTGTGAAAATGTTAAGAACAGCATCGACTTTGTTTTATAAGATTGTGAGATTGGAAAATTTAATTTTTATTTAAAATTTACATTAAATTCAGGAAACTGTCATATGGCACGGGAAAAATATGCCTTGTAGATTGTTCCACAATTGAGTTGCGCGACTATAAACGAATTTGACGGTACGTCCAAAATAAGGCTCGATGGTGAACTGATTGAGGCGAGGAATGCAACTAGGCTGCTTCGAGTGAGCATTACAAAAAGACATGGAAATTCATGAAACATTCCGACGGCGCGGTGTTCAAGAAATGTAAATGATTCAATGATAGTTCTGTTTCCTATCAGTTTTAACACTGTTCTGCATTCTATCCAATACATCATTAGAGAAATCTTAAGCATTTATTATGTAAACATAAATTAAAGCTGAGAAGAACAAAATGTGAAGTTCTAAGACTCTAGAGAATCTGGACATTACAAAGAAGATCGTGGTTGACACACATATCAAGTGCTGAGAGGTTTTTGGTTTTTTCGATGCAAGGCATAGGGGGTACATTCTGTTTTAATGAAAAAAGACAGCATTGAGTTTTCGATGCATTAAACTCCACATAATGTTGTATACTACATTAAACAAAGCTGTAAAGATCGGAGTTTGATAAGCTTATCATAAGATACCGTTGAAATTATACTTCGACAGGAGATGGACGTGAATTTTAGAACGAGCATGAGAAGCTGAGGGTTCAGTCGTCGGTAATACAATTAAGTTTCAGACAACAGATTATTTATAAAAATGAGGAAGAGATTCGGAGACAAAACAGAGCCCTGTGGAACACCAACATTTATTTTCTGAATATCGGACTTGAATCTTTTCTATACATCATGTCGGCCATTAAGAAGTTTTTGATCTAGAAAAGATTCCAGAAAAGTATAGGAGCCATGGAAAATCTTACACAATGGTCTTCAGCGAGGAAGAACACTTTTTTAGAAGAATGGTGGTATACCACCTAGACTACCAAATTCATTTATATCAAGATCTGGAAAGGCTCTTGCAACTGTACAAATGCGTAAAAATATATCTATCCCATTGAATGATTTACGTTCTCAACCAGATGAGTAGCAATGTTACTATTTGGCAACGTAAACCTGGCAGCAAACAAAGCTTCGAGTACATTTGCCTTGTCTGAAGATCTAGTTATCGGATGTTTGTTGTAAATGAATGTTGAAGCCAAAGGAAATGATGAATTTTTTACCAATACTTTTTTTTACCTTGGCTCTTAGTTCTGTTAGGAATAAAAGTACGTATCCGAAGAAAAGTCACTTCTGTGATAGTGATCATTTAAATATTCTATAAAAGTTATTAAGAGCGTCTATTGGGATGCTTCTGTTTAACTCGATAAATTGTATATGAAAAAATGGTTGATATTACACTATAGTTCGAAGTGCCGAATGGAAAATTTACCTTTATGGTATACTTATCAGGGTGAGAAGTATGAATCAAGTCAAGAGTGTGGGCTAATGTCCCAGCAAGATCTGGTGGGTACATCTAGAAGCTGACTATAAGGTCCACAATTGTGCAAGATGAGGAAGGATGGTATATTTTTTGAATAAATGCTACTCCGCGATCCATGCTTCAATATATGGATATAACACCTATTAATGAGTTAATATTCAATCCAGATCTCTTACATCGCTTAACAAGTTGTGATATTCTTGCAACTAAAGATTGTTCACTCTAAAGTATCTTGCTTCGATCTTAGAATAAGTCTAACGGCTTTTGGCGAGTTCGTCGAATTTTAAAATTTCACGAAGGTGAATAATGAAGTGTTGTAAAATCTATATTGGAATATTATTTAGAAGGTGTGAGTTAAATTCCCAGCCAGTGAAATAATCTTTTTCAAGGATTAACTGCCTTGTTCAAGAATATCTCTTGTCTTGTCATGAAAAATGTTTCTTATAGTAGCTATTTGGATTCGGAAGAAACTCGGGACGCAGGAAAGTTGAGAGTTGTTTCTCACTAAATTTAGGCTCTTCACAAGTTGTTGGTATCTAGTGCAATTTTAATTGTTTTTTGTACCATCTTAAGAGTCTTGTTGTATTAGTTTGTGCGTTGGACTATGGTGCCATGTTCTATGGTGTCTTAAAACAAATTGTTGACGCATTCTTGAAGAATAACTCTTGTAACGAATATGTGCCTTGCATTTAAGCAGTTCGGTTTCAGTAGAACATTCCTGCTAGCTGGCAATTTATTTCTTTTGGCTGTCTGAGAACATACGGATTTTCGAATTGGATATCACAGTTTCCCTTCAGATAAGATATGATTTCTCTTATCTTTAAAAGTGCTAGTTGGACCAAGCAACAATTTTTATGAGGATGAAATGGGAGACTTAAGCCTAGTCTATCATCAATTCACGGAACTACGCTACTCAAATTCTAATCTAATACTATATGTTTTAAAAAATTGGTTATCAAAACTGGAAAGCGACAAAATTGTTATGACCATTTTTGTTAAACATTTCAATGCCATAATTTCGTCTATTTAGAAATAATTTTTTTTTTAAATTACCCAACAACATTTGATCAAATAAATAAATTTATAGTAAATTGTTTGGACTATTTAGAAGAATTAGACGAATTTCCTTCCCTAGAGCAAATATATGAATTTTTATTTTTTAGAACGGGTGTGATAGCCTTACTTCAAACTACAACCGTTTTTGATTTTTAAAATCATCGAATAATGGTTAAAGCAATTTCGATTAAACTTCTCACCTCTAACGCTATCTAAAGTGTTTTTCAATAAGGGCGGGTAGATGTTGAAATGGAATACAACAAGCTGTGTGTGAGGTAATAACGAAATTCTTTATTTATTTGAATGGGCCATGTATACCACTATGCATGAAATAGTTCATTGTTCAAATGCCTGAAATGGCTTCTTACAGTGGCACTATTTCGAGTGGTCCAATTTTCAATCACTTCCACATAGATCCGACTGAATTTGAGCGATGGCTCAATTCAAATAGACCAGAGACTTCAGGAAAGCCACAAGCAAAAATCTAGCGGGGTCAAATCGCATAATCTTGATGGCCAATTCACGTCACTTCTGCGAGAGATAACCTTACCCTCGCAAATTGTTATGCAGAATGTCAATCGTTGCGTCTGCTATTTGATATGAGGCGCCAATCTGCTAGAAACGTATGTCGTCTAGATCCGCATAGTTCAATTTGGACCCTAAAAATTGGCAATAATCATTCCGTCATTTGTCATTGACTATGACCGCCTCACCAAAGTATCGTTGGTGACCAATGACGCTGCCAGCTCAAAATCATGTATGCATGTTCTCCTGGTGACCTCATCACAAAATGAGTCTTGTACTCGTAGCTAAAGATGATTTTTCACCGAAAATTTGGGTCCTCTTCCAAACACTCCAAAGTCAAGTCATGCCTTATTCCATACATAATTCCATACATGAGTTTTTCAAATAAAAAAAAATTATGTTGGTTCTTAACAAACAGCTTGTTTTATAAGATTAACATCTACCTGCCCTTATTATTTACTATTTGAAAAAATAGTCGGTTGACGTATTCAAATACTGATTATTACCGCTAGTATTTATTTCCAAACGAAAAAGCCATTAAATATGATGAAATAAACTATCACCTCCAGTTACTGAACGCGAAGAAGTTGACATACATTTTATGAAAGGCAGTTAAATTTACAAAACAAAAGTTAAAGGTAATTCTTAAATCTTTCTCCACATTTCTACCAAAACATTGTGTGAAAGACAGATATTTCAACTGCACATTTTAGACCCTCAGGGGAGACAAATTTATTCGTATTAATCGAAAACACCATACCCTCATTAAGTTTTCTCTCAAAACATTCCTGATTGAGCTTCAAGGATATTCATTAATGAAAATCGAGCAAAGGTGATCCTTACATCAGATTTTGCTTTCTCGCACACAAGAATCTTAATATCCTTCGGGCATCATTTATGTGTATTATGGAGTGAGGGTAATGGTGGTGCTAATACAATAATGACGATGGGAAAATTTGTTATAAGCTATATTTGAAATTGATTTTTTTGATGTTATGGGGGACACATGTGTGTTTAGCCACAAATATACATAAGTCGTCGTAAATAATAAATATTGCCTATCCTCATTCATTATTCTATGCGTGAATTCATTTTTGTTTTGAATATTTATGAGATGCCACTTGATATGTTTGTATATAATGTAGATGACCTTATGATAAAATTGTAATTAGAATGAAATAAAGCACTCATAAATTGACTGCTGGACGTCAGCAGGACCAACTGGGTTTGATGAGTTATATTATTTATTTCCGATTCCTTATTGCAGTATTCTCGAATAAATCCTTGATTACAAAATTATAGTTTGCTGATTTAGTGTCTGGTAGGGGCAACATTTCTCACCTTAGATTATTTAGGAATAATAAAACCTTTATACGTTTACAATCAATGCTATCTGCTTTCTTTAAACCTAAATTTAACCCCTATGCCGTAATTTACTAGAGGCACTTTCATCGAAGAAACCGATCATTTTTCGGTTCTCAGTGGAATGACCACACATTCGACGAAGAACGTGACCAAAAAAGCCTGATATAAAATCAAACAATAAATATTCAAAAAATTGGTCAATTAATTAACATAATTCATATTTTCGGAGGGCCTGCCGATCTAGCACTGTTTAATTAAATTACAACACAATGAAACAATTTTTCAATCACATTAAAATAAAATACGACACCAACACATGCATTACATTAAAATATTACAGCAAACAAACAGAAAAAGTGATGAAACAAAAGGAGAGACTTAAATTTCTTCTCTCTTGTAGAAACTATGGGATCATACCAAAACACATCACAAATACCACCTCAAAAATTAAAAACAATTTCACAACAACTACCATCTTAAAAAAAGCACATAAAGTAGAATACAATTTTCATAGAAAAATACTCAATTTAGAAATAAAGCAAACTAACACAAACATTAACACAGCCAAGAAAAACCTCTTTCACACCGACATAAAAATTAAAACATTGCTTAACGAAATAGAATACACAACCTTCACACCCCAACAAAAATACATGTACAACAAAATTAGTAAAGAAATCAGACAAACACATTCAATGAAAATACAAAGGCTTAAAGACATAAAACTTGACAGTTTAGGCATAACTTTTAACGACGATTGGTTTGTAAACAAAACCACCATCTCTTTTCCTAAAGAGATTAAATGGTTACTCTCTTTAGGAGAAAAATTTACAATACCTGTGACAAACAATAATTTCTCACCAATACACATTATTGCTGACATAGAGCAGAGCATAAAAACTTTAGATAATGAAAGGGAAAAAGATATTGCCAGATCAACAATAACCAACAGAATAATACAACACAAAAGAAGAATTAAAAACACTAGTATTGAAAAAATTATACTAAAAATACACAAAAATACTCAAAAATTCTTAAGGAATCACAAAAACGAAATTATTGTGACTAAGGCAGATAAGGGTAACAAAACAGTCATTATGTATAAAAAAGATTATTACAATAAAATGTCTCAATTACTAGAAGACAAAAACATCTACAAAACAGTAAGAATTGATCCAACACAAAAACTACAAAAAACCAACAACAATTTAGTCAATGAACTTTTTAAAAATAACTTTATTGAACAATGGCAAAAAAAAGAAGCATTGGAGACGAACATTACCCATGTTATTCGCGAGATACTGACGAATATGCTCGCACGTGTCATCGAAAATTGGAACGTCCGCATGGACGAGCTATGATGCAGTTGCGGCCAAGATTTTAAAGGGATTATCTTTAAAACGTGAATCTCAGGAAGGGTTGTTAAGATTAATAATAAAGATTTCACAATATATTTGCATATTGTGTTTTATTTCGCATTTAAAAAAAAATACCTCTTGATTGATCACCCTTTACAAAGTTCGATTCGGATCAACTTTCTTAATGAGTTCTTAGATCCCTTTAGGATTCCTAAAAGCAGCAACTTAGGTTCTCTCTTTATCATTATTACTATTAACGACACGGAAATGCTCATCAAAAATTCTCAAATCTCGCTCTAAGCCGACGCACGGTACCAAGTTTTTCAAGACCATTTCTTGAACATATGACTCTACTCTTCTTCAACTTGATATCGACAGTTTCTCTGTCTGGTACCTGAAAAATTGCTTGAACTTAATATTTCTAAATGTCATTCAGTGACTTTTTCATGAAAACGCATCCTCCTTCTTATCAATCCCTCTTATCATCTTATCAACCAACCCATATTCACTGCTGAGTCAAATCGTGATCTTGGTGTTTTATGTGAAAAAGAGTTCAACTTTCACATATTGACGAGTTTATTCTTGACAAGATTATTCTTCAAACAAACTCAGTACTTAAGCTTGTGAAACCATGATCCAAAGAACTTTCTTACCCCTAAGTGACCCTATCTCTTTACACAACATTTGTTCGTCTCTCTCTCTCTGGTCGCCTTATCAATCCTATCCTACTATATAATATTATAAATGTGAATGTTACGATGTATGGATGTTTGTTACTCAATAACGCTTGAACAACTGAATGGATCTTGATAAAATTTAACACACAAAAAAGTCATAGTCTGGATTACCGTATAGGCTACTTTTTTTATTATCAGGTTAGGGGCATTGGGTGGTTGAAACACCCCAAAATTATTTATCTCTACTTCTATCCTCGTATTGCACTAAAATGTAGTACATATATACCATACTTTGGCGGTGCGGGCCCAGAGGAGGGGCATTGTTTGATTAATTTACTTAAGCAGTAACGATAAAAACACTCAAAAAAGTTTTTTAAAAAAATAAAACAAAAATAAAATTCTCCGCATTAAAAACAAAAAAAAAATTGACAAATATTTGTGTGTCTTTGAATTTAAATTATTTTAAGGTAAGTTAAACTTTACGTGCCTACAGGTTTAACTACATACATTGTTATAGGATAGTTACATACGTATGTGATTTGCTCATTGTTAGTTTTTTCAAAATATCCTTCGCTTGGCTCCATTACCTTTTAAGAAAAGGACTTCATTGGATTTATTGGTTTGCTGTTTTGTTTTAATCCAGATGCATGCATACGTTAAAAGTTAAATAAATTGTGTTTATGTATGTTATAAATATTATAAGTGTTATTAAAATTTAGTTATAATTGGTTTTCTCAAAATGTCCCGAAAACGCAAATCGAATCTTTCGGAGAGGAGTAATAGGGCTCGGGCACTTAAGTGGAAAGAAGAAACAGCAGGAATGTGTTGTTCTGGAGGAAAAGTTTCTTTTCCATTAATAGAAGAGCCGGTGGAACCTTTAAAACAGTTGTGTTCTTACCACATAGAAGAATCACGACGCTTCTTGAATAATATTAGAAAATATATTTCATGCTTTCATATGACATCTTTTGGTGCTGATAGAGTGATTGCAATGCCAGGATTTTCAACGACTTTTACTATTCAAGGTCAAGTGTATCATAGAATCGGTTCTCTACTTCCTTCCTCGAACATGCAACCACAGTTCTTACAAGTATATTTCATGGGTGATGAGCAATCCGAAATTGAGAGACGGTCAAGTCTTATTCAAGGGGTCGATAGAGAGACGGTCCGCAAAATACAAAGAGTACTGCACGGCAATAACACCTTAGTCAGGGAATTCAAAACGCACTTGAGAGCATGACGGATGAAAGTTGTAAGGTAGTTGTTCACCCTGACCGTGTACCACGCGGACAACACGAGCGAAGATACAACGCTCCAACGAGCAACGAAATAGCAGTGGTGATTGCAGACAATGAGCAGACCACTTCTCGAGACATTGTTCTACGAGCACGCGATGGCACTCTCCCCAGAATCGCCAACACGCACAGGTTCTACGATGCTTTAGAATATCCTCTTATATATTGGAAAGGGCAGGAGGGTTATCATTTTAACATCCAATTATTTAATCCAGGCGCTAACCGTCCAATACCAAACAAAAACGTTTCCTGCATGGACTTGAACGTGCTTATCTCAAGAACTATTGGTTCGAATTGACATTCCACAATGAATGATGGAATTGCTCCAATTTCAAACTCAGTGATGGCATAGATATATCTTTGATCTTTTGATTATGACTTACTTCGAGGAAGATAATCTATTATCAAAATACTAAATTTGTCCCTCAGTTTCAAGCGGCGTAAAACTATAAGGCTGCGCATACAGTAGTGCGACAAGGCGATGCAACGAGAAAAGCATTTCCATTTTATTCTTTTGTATGTACGCAACTGTAACACTCAAATATCTCGCATCGCATCGCTTTGTGGCGTCACTGCAGCCTAAGACATCTTTGAAAACTTCTTCTTTGTAATATAAAGGCGGTTGAAACCGCGGGTAACAGCTAGTAAATTCATATATTCAGAATCGGGAGCATTCAACTTCGTTTCCTACATTTTGTCCTTCGTGCTCTGTTTTAAAATAACCCTCTGGTTCTACCTTTATATCGAGACCGACTTCTATTAATTAACTTTAATAATATGCTGGAAGAACCAAGAGCAATATTGGTCATTCTTTCAGGATCTAAGGTTGACTGTAAAACGCTTTACAATTCCATCTCTTTCAACATTAACTCCCGTAATCTAAGAAATCCTCGTCTCTGCTATATTCCTACTCACCATTCCTCGAATGGCTCCAACGAACCTATTACTCACATGCTTCGGAGGATTAATTCTATCATCAATTGTTTCGACTTTAATTTCAGTTCACCCTGACTAAATCTCTGTCTTCTCAATCATCATTCAAATGCACCACAATTCCAGCTTCTTAGTTTTAAGATATAACAAGAGCTATGTTTAAATAAGATTAAGAATTGGCTTGTATTAAGCCAACTAAATTGAGGTATTGCCTCGGCTAAAATTTTAATAATTCAATCGTAATACTCATACTTCTAGGAATGCACACTAGTTTATTCTTGAATATAATTTAGGACGTACTGTCAAGTAAAGAGATTCTTTCTTTAGCAGCACTACTCGAATAATAAATACTTTGTGTCACTTGATTTCCCGCCTGTGATTGTGATGAACAAGCTTCTAAGAACAAAGTGCAATGGCATCTACTATTAAATCCCCTCAACTTTATCTAAACGCTTGCACTGTTCTACATCATAAAATTATTGGGGTAGTAATAATTTTTCGAGTGTGGGCAAATTATCAAAAAAATAAAAATTTGTGTACACAGAATTGCAAAGTTGATTCCAAAATTGAAATAATTTAAATATCAACTCTATTTGACCAACCAATGCAGAAAAAAAAACGAGGACTCTATGTCCTGTGAGAAATCTCAAGACATATTCGTGTTGAACGTAGCATGCATGATGCCAACACACGTGATTTGTGAGTGCCTTAAGCAGTTCTGTAACACTACAGACGACAAGTACCAATGTGGCTTCGATTTCGCCAGATTGACCATAGACACAATTTTCACAATGATACAAATCCTGAAAATAATCCAAGAATTTCTAGTGTAAACTCATGACTTCAAAGCCGATTATGAGAGATTTAATGGTCAGGAGACCTATTTGGCGATGTCCAAACTCATGATGTAGTGTGACATTGTAAAATTCGTAGAGAAATGCTTTACTAGGAAAGAGCTCCTTCGAACTTTTATAAACATGCTCATGCTTTCGACAAGGAGATGGGTTATCAGTTTATTTTTTTCAATCTTGTCCTGGAGTATATACTGTTCAATCGTTGGTTCCGAGGGCATTATTTTCAATAAATCTGTCAAACACCATTTGGGTATAAGCATATGGACGATATCGATAGCATCGGCCATTCTCAGATTTCTGTGAGAGAGACCTTCTTGGCGATTGAAGAACGAATCAAATTTGCAACGAAGACAAGACGAGTCTTCTGTCCACCAGCTAGGATAAAACTTCACTAATAATGGCATCGAAGTAGTTAAGAAGTTTATCTACCTTGGAATAAATATTAACTCTACGAGCGATAAATTAGTGGACATCCAACGACGAATAACCCTGGAAAACCGGTGCAAATTCGTTTTGACGAAGCAAATAAGATCAAAACTGCTCTTGAGTCAGATGAATTAAAAGTTATAAATAATCTCTTTGCTGCCATTTCTGCCTTACGGGCCGAGTATTTTATGATAAACAGAAACGTTTAAAGACCAACCTCGTACTTGAGATCATATAGAATGGATAGTCGCCGCCGAGTTCCAGTTAGCGGTTAAGTAAGGATTTACATTCATACTTAAATACTATCAGTCATTTTTGTTGAGATTCAAGACTTTTTCCTTTAACCTTCGTCTGAAATGAGAGCAATTTATTTTAAGCAATCTTACCAGAAGTAAAATGTGCTCATTATAATATAATTCATGTAAAAACAACAAGTCATGCAAAAGTCAACAAGTCAAAAAAAAAAACACCGAACTCATTATAAAAGCAATGAACTCGACCAAACTTTAAAAAAAGTCATGTACTTAAGTACACATTTTAGTTAATTTCAAGTTGTAGTCGTACACAAGGGTACCAACCATTTATAGCTCGAGTACATACTCGAGTTCATTTAGCCAACATGCTTGCATTGTGTAAAAGTTGGTAGTTATAACAAAATATTTTATTCGCCTCGCAACTCAAGGATCCTGAAGTTGTATAAAATTATATCCCATAGTCATAAATATGCAAATGTATCAGATTCAATCCTTGAAATTCCAAGCTATTAAATTACTCTTGTGGAATTTTAAACTATTTAACATTTTTTTTTTGCTGAAAAAAAACAAAAAAAAAATCAAAATAATGCAGTAAAATGTCCCGAACGTGGTATTCCGGATAACGTGAGGGAGAAAACTTAAATGAAAGGTTGCGAAAATTGAAAATAATATTTTGCATCTGAATTTATAAATTTTAATTAGCTCAAGAAAAATTGAGGGCCAGGTTGAAGCTCTTATAGTTAAAAACATGACTTCGATGGTACGACCAAAAGCTTATTACAGGGCTTATTTTTGATATTGATTTTACAGCAAGCTTCAAGAACAATAAGGAAATGATGAATCTAAACTGTGAATGCCAAACTTCACACACAATTGTTGATGATACTGCAAATACGAATATTTCGCTACAAAACAAAGAAGGATTCAAGTCGTCTTTTAAGAAAACCTTAATGCTAACAGGAAACATAGATTTTTGAATTTCTATTCCAAAATGCTCCTAATTTTCTTTGGTCGTGGCGTTCTTTTAGCAATTTATAATCGCTTCGACTCATCACTCTGATCTTTAATTTCTATTCTATTCAAATCAAGAGTTGACAAATTTACCCTTTATATTGTCTGCCATTACATTCGACCTCGTCAGCTTATTCAATCTTACCAGCTTGTAGTTGTTGCTCCTGATTTTATCTTCAAATCTTGTATTTTCTAATCACATTAATACTATTTCGATCCATAAAAAAGATACTAACATTTAAATCTTTAACTACCGCCCCATCGCTAAGTTCTTGTGAATCTCTAAGCTTTTTAAAAACATAGTATATGACCAATGCTCTTTCTCTACTAGTTAACACAGGTTCCTTATTGGTAGATCAACTTCAACAAAGCTAGTTGAGTATTTGTGCTAAAGAAAGTCGTAAGGAAATTGATGTTACTGCAACTGACCTTAGCAAAACCTTCGATAAAATCTCGCACAATCTAATGCTCTTTAAACTTATAGCACGTGGGTTTCAACCAAGGTTTGTTTTAGAAACTTGAAAATCCGACCCAATCTTTGCAAACTCTGGTGTTCCACAAGGAAGCCATCTCAGCCCTATAATTTTTATTTTAACATTCAATGATGTTGACTGCATCATCAAAGACTCTGTAATATGCCGATAAAAAGAAAATATACAGATGAATCTCCTTCCTTATTGATTCCGACCTTCTTCAGCTCGACCTAGACAGAATTTCTACATGGTGCCAGAACTAACATTCCTGAGCTCAACGTTACCAAGTGCTAAGCAATAACGTATTCCCGAAAACACTGATAAGGAACTGAACCTTAGATAGATCCCATATCACTAGTTTTATAAATAGAGCCAACTTCGCACTCACTTTCATTAATCGGCGGTCTAAAGAATATTTTGATCCCTATATAGTAAATCCATTTACCTCACGTTTATTAGGCCCCTTCTTTAGTATACTTCTCAGTCATTTCGAATTGAAGCCGTTAAACGAAGATTCATTAGTTCTGCACTTCGAGGGATATCTTGGCCTGATATGTTTAACCTCTCACCCTATTTTGATAGCCTAAGGCTTATAGACTTAAAGATTTGATCAACGTAATAAAAAGGTCGAAATTGTTTATATTCAACAACTTTTGTTTGGTAATATCGACTGCCTTGCGCTTCTTCAAATAATTTCACTTTAAACCAACCCTCAAAGCCTTAGATCGGTGTCACTCTTTGAAGTCAACTTTCATTACAATAACTAAGGCTGTAACGAACTTATGAATCACAAGCTTCGTGCTTCTAATAGTAATCAAAACTCTTCTAACAACGGCACCATTATAAAATTATCTTCATTTGCTTGAGCGAATATTTTACTTCAAGCATAATAAAGCTATACAAGCCTTCATTACCCGTTCTTCAATATTCAATTTCCAGTTTTACTATGGATTGGCGATAGCTCATGAATATTTCGCTCTAGAATACAGGGTCAGAGTTTGGTCATTAATTCGAGTTAGACTGAGGAGAGTATTTAAGTTTTTTTTAGTAAAGATCATCAGTTCAGTTTTAGCTAAGTTATTCACTTTTCAACAGCTCGTGATCTAGTTGTTAACTTTCTCAAAGCCTTTATAGAGATTTCACTTATCACAAGGTTTAGATTCTCCGATACCAATAGTATAAAACAATCTGCATGCAATCAAGAGGGAATAGAACCAGTGCCGGATTAAGCCAGCGCGGGGCCTGTAGCAAATTCTATCAAGGGGCCCTTAGACTGTTTTAGGTTAGGTAATTATCAAGTTTATGGTATTAAATAAAACAAAACTGTTACAAACAAACTTTTCTTGATTTAATTTGGGAAAATTTATTAATAATGCTGTTGATTTTCAATTTGTAATTTTCACATTGTATGCCTTAATTTAAACATTTCTAATGTAAAAAATCATAATAAATTGTTATTTTATAAGGTTGGCTACGGTCAGATCTTTCAGATAAACCCAGCAACTGCTCAGAGTGAAAAGTAATAATAATTTCAAATTTTAACTTAAAAATATCTTACCTTATGCACAGCAGCGTTACCACTTCCGTGAAGTAAAGTGAAGTAAATTGAGAAAAATCGAAGTAGATTTTAAAATGACTTTTTAATTGCCTTCGGAAAAATTAGAACTCGAGATTTTCATCAATTCACATTACAACACGAAAAAGTAGAGATTCCGTCTGTCTGCAAGTCTGTACCTCAACCTGCAGCCTAAACCCTAAATGAGAAATTGAAATATTTTTTTTTAGCTCGGTTCCTTCCATACAGCCATTATGAAATATCATATTTATTTCGAAAACGGCTCTAATGGGTTTTATAAAAAAAAAATTATGTTCAGCCCATACCAACAATACAGTCCACATTTTGGTAAAATAAAATGTTATGAACGGTACCTGTCATAAATCCTTTTTTTGATTTTCTTCTTTCTCATTTCTGACCCTACCGATTTCGAACAAAATTTTTTAAAGAATTAATTTATTAATAAAACACAAGCAAGCGAAATTTTCATAAGATTCGAGTTTTTATGCTTTTAAAATTACTCATTTACCTATGTATTTTTATTGCGTTTACATACTTTTTTTGTAATTTTCTTGCTACTACATACTATCTAGAGTGAAATAGAGAAAAAGAAGTAGATTTGGGCTTTTTATTGTAAAATTGAAGTAGATTGAAACAGAGATTTTTAAAATGAAGTAGATTTCAGCATTTTGCTGATGGTGCGAAGTAGGAACTAGATTTTAAAATATTTTGAAAAAAAGAAGTAGATCTACTTCAATTGAAGTAAAGTGGTACCACTGATGCACAGTTATTATCGTTGACTACTTATCTCTTCTTGACTACGTAAGAACACTGTTCTATTTAGTATATTTTAAGAAATAACTTAATATTTAAAAAAATCGGTTGCACCGCTATATTATGTAAGAAAACAATACTCAACACAATTACGAAACCACTTTATACTTAGGAATGGTTCATATCGAAAGTACTATTATTATCATCCAAACGTAAATATCGAACCTTTTCAAAACGGTCGGATTACTACGACTAGCACGGAGAAAATATTAGGGAATTCCCCGCTTTGCTTAGCAGTATTGCCAATTTGCGTGTAGTGCGGTGCGAAACATGATAGAAAAATAAAATTTTAGTTGATCATTTTGTTGCAAATATTTTCTTCTTAGTAATTGTGACTAAATCTAATATATAAATAATACATTTTTATGGTCAGAAAACGTTGGTGCGCGGGGCCCCCAAATGCGCGGGGCCCGTAGCATTTGCTACTCTTGCTTCGTGGCTAATCCGGCACTGAATAGAACACAACCCTGGGGTGTTACTTTAGTCACTTATTTGGCTAAGTTAGTGTTACCGTATGCAGATTCTATCGCTGATCCCAGAAAATATCCATTGTGGTTCTTGAATGGATTCTTGTTGAAATCCCCTTCTACGTCTAAGAATATATTCTCTGAAATGGATTGTTGTTTCAATTGTCTACGCAATTCCTTCTGAAGGCCGTCACCGTTAAATTGATTTTAAGAAATGCGTGGTGAGATATTTCAAAAGGATATCCATATAGGATGTCTGAAATATGGTTGTCTAGATTGCACTTCAAATAGTTTAAAGTACGAAACAGGTTAAGTTTATTGGTCGAAAATCTGTCGTGGATTTATATGCCGTCACCTTCCAATTTTTCGGGATAAAAATTATCTCCATGATTCGGGTATGTGCTTATGGTGCATAGATGCAGCCTTTGAACAGCCTAGGAACCGCTATAGTTCTTGCGGACTTTGGAGAATGATTGATAATATTCCCGCTTATTTCTATCACTTTTTTTTTTCAATTTCGCACCAAGGAACTTCAAAATGATACAAGCAAATTTTGTTAACAACATTTTTCATAAAGAAAAAAACCGAAAACAAACCCAAAATTTTGAACTTTGGACTTTTTTACACAATTCCGTAATGATGCGATAGTACTACTAATGCTTTATACTTCAAAGCTTGGCCATGTTATATCCTTAAAAAAGCAAGTTCTTGCATTTAAGTTATGCAAATAATTTTTTATTATATTTCCTGCACACAAGTTCATGGTTTTATTCACTGATTGGTATAAACTAGTCTAATATACAAAAAGGAGATAGTTTTATTCAGCTTCAAATTGTTTTTCGTTGTTCACGTTATCAATTTTAAAAATATGTAACTGACTGGTAACTGGTATAGATAAAAGTCAAATTTATACCGTTTGACACTTAAAAATCATCTCATAAATTTATCATTATTTATTGATTGGTATAAAGTATAATTAAATTACTTTTATTTGCTCCCATGTCCTTGCTTATTGGTATGCTCTGGTGACATACATACAATAAATACATTGCTGAAAGTAAAAAATTGTTCCCATTTAATAATCATTTCATTATATCTGCTTCACTGATAATAGAATTAATAAGTATAAAAAAAATGGAATGGAAGTGGAAATGGAAGAACGCTGTCGTCTTTTCATATTTCATAACGAAGAAGTAAAGTCTGAGCCTTAAACCATTACCATAATGTTCTCGCTTCAATGAGCTCTTTATATTCTCGTACAATGCCCTTCATCCGGTTATAAAGATATATTTTTACTTGCGACTTTTGGGTACTATAAGGCAAGTTATGCATTGGGAAAAAAAAAATCGAACTCGAGATTTTGATCAAAGTTGACAATCGAACAATTTTTTTGTTTTTGATTTTCTCAAAAACGGTACCACCGATTTTGATGTTGTTTTTATGCTAAAGATCCCCAGCAATATGAACAGATTTGCGTATTCAAATTTTCAAAAATTATTTTTTTTTTTACTTTTACGAAAAGTTTCAAAACTCAATATTTCGAAAACCCAAGCTAGATTTTTTTAAAACTTAATAAATAAAAGTTTCTCATAATAAATCTACAAGATGTGAGAAAAGAAAATTTATTTTACCTAAAAATGGTACCCTTATACAAATGATAAAAAATATTAAAAAATGGTTTTCAAAAATCGTATTTTTCTCGAAAATGGCGCCTAGATTTTTGATAAAATTTTGTTTCTTTCAATTAGTTTTTATGATCTCTAGTTTAATAAAAAATAATTTGAAATTAAGATATTACAACTTGTACCTACCATAGAACCATTTTTTCTAATGTTGAATTTCTCACTATCGACATAACGGATTTCAATGAAATTTTTTCTAGAGATGCTTCTAAAAAGTTTAAAAAACATTGCATTTCAAAACCTTAAAAGAAATATTTTTTGAAGTTTTGGAAAAAAAGTCTTTTTTTTTTCTTTTGGAAAATTCGATATGTCCAAAACAGCTCAATATGTATTTTGTTTGGAAATTTAGTTTTCATTCGTACAATAATAAAAACTTAAAGTTGGCGTACCAAATTTTTTTCTTAAAAATGTTTTAAAAATTTTGGATATAAAAGCTTATTTAAAAAAAAACTACTACAACGACTTATAATTTTTGTTGTAGCAAAATTTTTGCATAGCACTCTGTTTTTATGTCTTACTAATAAAAGAATTTAAAAAATTAATTTTATCCATATGAACAGTTTTCTCTAATAACATTCGTTATTAAAATTCCTAGTCTATTACATAGGAGCAAGTTCGTGCGACCCAGTCGTGCATTTCATTTTTTTTATAAATAGCTTATGACACTTCACTGATTAATGATTGTACAGTATAAATAAAATGTTACCGTACGAGTATTAAGTCATTTATAATAATTCTAATTTATTTCTTGACAGAGTTCATTTTACGGGATATTAATTTATTTTTGGTTTTTGTACTTATAAAAATGAAAATATTAAATAAATCCCATGATTATTTAAAATTGGTTCATTATGTTCAATTTCCATAAAATCTAGATTCGATAAAATGTCTTTAAAA
Source organism: Philhelius festivus (assembly GCA_963931855.1). Classification (NCBI taxonomy): domain Eukaryota; kingdom Metazoa; phylum Arthropoda; class Insecta; order Diptera; family Syrphidae; genus Philhelius; species Philhelius festivus. The sequence goes on from OZ007557.1 coordinate 95,054,359, forward strand.
GAATATTACAGAAGAGCAATTAATTTTTATGGGAATTTCTTGGCGACGCAAATCCTACGAAATTGATTTTTTTTTCAATTTGCAAAGCTTAAACATTTTGAATATGCCTCAGTCACTTGTACACTATTACGGCTAAAGATAATTGATGTGTGGAAATTTTTAAATATGGTGGTTTTCCTCAGAATCATGGCGCCAGAAGAACCTGGACTTAATCTCTTCTAAAATCCTCTTTTAGATACGAAAACAAATCGTTGTAAAAAAAACGGAGAGGTGTTACCTTTCCAACAAGAAATTTTTTTAGTGTACTCGAAACTATGTATAAAGTCATGAATGTTTACGAATTAAACGGGCATGTATATTAACAACCATAATATTGAAATCAACTATCTCCCCCATTATACAGGGTGTCCGGTAATTCGTGTGCCATACTTTGGCATGTGATTCTTGGTCATATTCTAAGAAAAAAATTGTTCTATAGTATTTTCAAGCTTGAAATTTGGTATAGTTTTGTTCCCCTTTCCCAGATTTAATAGGAATCTGAAAGAGAATAGAAATGAATGGAATAGACCAAGTTCGCTGTTTCAAAGCTCCTGCGACATCTACATACCTCTGGAAGCAGATGCAGAAGAAGCTAATATTTATATCGCACTGTTTAAAAATGGACTGATATGTGCATTATCCAACCAATGCATTGGAACACAGCCGTGATACATGTTCTGTTTTGTTTTAAGGCGGAAGATGACACAATTCCAACCGCATCTAAAATGGTCTCTAATATAAAATGGATCAAATCTAGAAAGCAGTGCATACTTGGTTGACATTGGACATAGTATGGTAAGAGAGTTTCGATCTATACCTGACCGGCTAGGTATAAGTTAGTCACTGTTACGAGTATACATGCCTTAGGATAAGCTGAATTATAGAAAGATTGTTGTCAAAAGCGCCATTGTAATTTCTACCAATATTTTTGATTAAGTGACCGATTGTGTTCAGTATTTACGCAAGATATTTGATTCATCTGATTTAATTCAGGCATTTGCATATGCTGACAATCTAATAGCGTACAAAAGGTCTCCAACCAAACCTCGAGTTCATGAAAATACCTTTGCAGTGTGATTTCGAAAAGATTCAGCGATATTGGCATGACTGGAAGTTAAAAATCAAAATCGGGGCCATTCACGGTAATGGTCTGCCCAACGTGTCGTTTTCAAAGAAGTATGAACCCAATATCCACACCAAACAGTGACTTTCTTTGGATGGGTTGCAATTTGCTAGATCTACTATGGATTTTGTTTATCGCAAATCCGACAATTTTGATTATTGAAGAACCCATTCAGCCAGAATTAAGCCTTAAAATTGGCGACTTTAAAATAGGCGAAGAGCGTGAAATGTTGCTGGAACAGAAGACCTACTTTCATTTTGTGTTTCATAACGCTTTTAAATTTTAATCCTTGATTATTTAAGAATATGTATGCATGTATGGGGGCTATAAGTGTTGTCCACTACCATTTCAGTATCACGAACTTTTTGCACAAGCTCGCGTTCAGCAGGCGCGTTGGGTGTTTTATTTCGGCCTGCGGAGTTCTGCGGATGTATGGTACTGACTTTCTGTCAAAATTTCAATCGGGAAACAGCTGTCAATGTCAAAATATCATATGATCTAAAAAGAAACCACTAGATGATTTTTGATGTGTAAACATCTTTCCCGGCGGTAGAGTGAATTGAAAACGTGTGTAAAACTTATACGTCCCGTGTAACCCGTTACGGTTACACGTTACGGTTACACGTTCCGGTTACACGTTACGGTTACACGTTCCGGTTACACGCTACGGTTACACGTTCCGTGTAGCAATCTACCTTACCGACGATTGCATTTAACACCATGTTTACATTGTTAATATTGCGTACTTACGACATCGTGTTTACATTGGAGACTTTGAGTACTGAAATCTCGATTTTATTACTTTCCATTGCTGGCTAGAACTTAATTCAATCCCTCAACATTTCTTCACCTCCCGACCAATTAGGCCTATTCTGCCGCATTTGTTATTCTTTTTTTTTTTTTTTTATAATCTACTCACGCTCAAGGGATTATGATTACCCTTTAAATGTTTCAACACAGCGTGGTCGTGAAGTTACGGAAGAGAAAGAAGGATAGATTTTCTGTTATGAATCATAAAAGATTTCCACCTTAAAAGATCTTTTATGATTGGTATTCAGAGGTTCGAACTTTTATAAAAGTCTGTTAGGCTAGTCGCGCACTGGCAACTGTGACCGAAATCAAATAGTTTAATCGCCAGTTGAAAGAGAACCGCGCACTGGCAACTCTTTACACACGCTCACACTCTTTTCTCTCTTGCGCTTATGGAAAACAGCTCAACTGTTACGAATTAATTTTAGGCAATTTTAGTTGCTCGAATCGAGTTGCTTTAAGTGCGCGGTGTCCCATATAAGCCCATATGTTTCATTTTAGCAACTAAACAGTTATGAAACTAAAAATTGAATGTGCGCGCCTGGCCTTATGCTACTTCGAAAACGAGATCTGTTATGAAACTGAACTAAATCTGTTATCATAATCAGCTGTGATTATGTAAAATATTTCATCTGACATAATTTAAATGGATGACGAACAAAAAAGTAAACTCTTAGGCTAGGCGCGCACATTCAATTTTTAGTTTCGAAACTGCTTGGTTCGAGCAACTAAAAAGTTTGTGTTTTGACACAAACTAAACGATTGCGCGCGCGTTCAATTTTTAGTTGCACAACTGTTTGGTTGCTTATAGAAAACAGATGAACTATTTAGTTGAATGTCCGCGCAGGTGCATATAATTTTATGTTACACAGAATAGCGAACTCATTTCAGGCAATCGCTTAGTTTGTATCAAAACACAAACTTCTAGTTGCTCGAACCAAGCAGTTGCGAAACTAAAAATTGAATGTGCGCGCCTAGCCTAAGGCTATTTTGTGTAACATAATTATATGCACCTGCGCGGACATTCAACTAAGTAGTTCATCTGTTTTCTATAAAATACCAAACAGTTGTGCAACTAAAAATTGAATGTGCGCGCCTAGCCTTACATTGTATGGGTATCCATACAATGGAACACGATTTTACCTCATATGTTTCTGGGAATACCATGGCCATACTCTACTTATATGTTTATATGATATGTGTTTTGATATATTTTCTTTCATTTGTCTCCTTTAAAGAACATTTCATTGACGAAATAAAAGATAAATATTCATTATTACTTGATGCACCTGTGTACTTATTGAAATCTTTTATGATAAAAGTCACAGAAGTTCGTCTTTTATGATTTTTAACAAAAATGCTATTCGTAAAAGATTTTTTCTATGTTCGAACGTTTTATAACAGATTTTAGCGTGCTGAATACCAAAATTAAAATTCATAAAAGATTTGTTGACAGCTCAAACATTTATATGGAAATTCATAGCAGAATAACAGAATAGAAGAATAAAAGATCACGCCGAATAGTCCTAAATATGTGAAAAAGACGAAACACAAATCAACTGGTGTAAAATTTCATATCGGGTTCATTTAATGTCTTAAAAAATCCACTTCACGTTATTGACGGACGAAAACATTTTATTTTATGCTCGTAAAAAATGCATTTTCAGAGTTGAACTTTAAAAATCCAAAAAATGTTCTTCAGGGCAATCAGTTCACATCTGCTATGAAATATTCTCGATACGTCAAAATTTAATTTGTCCCTTATCTGTCATACCATATAATTATTTTAATTATCGAATTAGATATTCTTTATTATATCAAAATATACTATTAGCATTCACTATATCAAAATATAGATCGTTCTCCATCTGTCAAGCCATGAACTGGATGATGACTACGACTTCAATGTATTAAAAAAATTAGTTTTTGCCACTTATAATTCCATTACAAGGTGGGAATGATGTCAATCGGTCTGTAAATTTCTGACAGAGGGAGTAAGATAAAGTACAAAAACTTAAAAAAAAGTTAAGGGATTGGTTTGATTTTGGTAAGGTGAACGCTCCATCTAGTGGTTTGTCAAAAAAAAAAGTTTTGACTTTTTCGCTGCATGACAAGTATATTTGTTGGCGGTGTTAATCCAGGTATACATTGTTCAAATGCATGAAAAGCACGTACAAGTCTATTATTTCAGTGGCGAGAGAACGTCGCCCTTTGTAGTTTTTTTTTCAGCAAAATTGTGTTTTTACGAATTTCTTTGAGATTTTTGTAATTTTATCCGAGTAATTTGTTTTATTTTTTCTGTCCATTTTATCATACAATTTTCGTTTGCTTTTTTAATATTTTAATCAGTGCTTATGCTGTGTTCTCATCTCTTCAACGTACTATACGCAAATGAACCAATAAATACATGATCAATCATCAACCTTGCATATACAATATTTCTATGCAGTACGCTAGATTGAAAAGATTTTGATTTTTCTTCAAGTCTAGATCCAATCTATATACGTGTGACTTTTTTACTAATACACTGAACCAAATCGCGTAGGTGATATTGAAGAAAATATTTTGTTAATTTTTGAAGAATCAATTATTCAAATCAACAATTTTTCATAGTATTTTTCTTCATATTGAAGACTGAATATTCAAAATGAATAAGGTTTCTTCAAATGATGAATGATTTAGTATTTTATTCAAACGAATGAAATTTTGTCATATCTACGAAAACAATTTGTTAATTTTTGATGAAGCAATTATTCGAAAAGACAAATTTGTATTAATAGTTTTTTTTACTATGTATGTATGTATTTACATCACAAGTAGCACAAAATGGTATAATTTCGGTATCAGATTTCTTAATTCATACGAAAACACGAGAGAGTTATTTGAGTAGCACTTTGAGACAAGATATTTTATGTATCACAGTGGCACAATAGGTAGAGCACAAGCACGGCAAGCGAGAGGACTCGGGTTCGAATCTCGGTAGAGGCACAGAGGTAAATTAAAAAAAAAATAACATTTAAAATTCTTTCATTCCAGCAAAAAATCACATAAAGAGGCGAATATAGTCAGAAAAGGAAAAATGAAGAGAACTCCAAAATAATCAACAATAACCAAACAGTTAATAAAAAACTTTATTTTTATTTATATAATTTCAAGAAAGAAGCATGAAATTTAATCAATTTCACAAAATTTTGTGGATTTAACACCATAACGAAAAATTTTATGCATTTCTTCAAAATGACAATATTTCTTGACTATAACAAAATTTTCTTCAAAACAACGGATAGGTTTCATTGACCGTATATTGATCACCCTTTCTTCAATTCTACCTACTTTTTCTTCAATATGACTACCAAATTTGGTTCAGTGTACACTTACAATTGCTGAGAAAAATGCGGAGTTATCGTTCATTCTTCTTTGTGGTTTTCTTTTTTATATTTGGCGTTCGCTCAGTGCAATTCACTTAACTGAGTAGAGGAGTGCGAAGAGATGACTCTTTTTCGCATGAACAAAGTTAACTTATATTAAAAATCGCTGTGTTTAAAAGCACAGATGCACTCGAAAGGAAGCCAAAAGAGAAACAGATATTAAAATCAGATTCGTGTAAAAACAGTTTATTTTTTATCAGATAACATCTCTGTTTGAATATAAGGGTAAAAATATAATGCTGTCACAAGCAACATCCCTGGTTAAACATAAGTCAAACAAACTTTACGTTACGTAGTGGAGTCCACTTACTCCTAACACATGCCACGAACTACTTCATCGAAGCATATTGTCGATAAGGTTTTTGGGTCGTGTGAAATGAATATGTGTCGACATAGCAGTGCGAACTCTGGGAATCGAAGTACTATGCCGACATGGCGTGTAAAAAGTACCGAACTAGTTCGTCGAAACAATTTTTTATGATGTTATTCGGTTTTAGTTGTTAAAATTTACAAATCGCCTAAAAAAGAAAGAATAAAATTCAATCTCCTTAAGCAAGAATTCAATAAAGCTCTGATCAACGCAAAAAAGTGGTTCTGGAGCATTAAAATTCAAATATTTTTCGGTCATTTTCACTTTTCATTTAAAATTTTACAACTCTACCATTTCACAGCTGATTTTGGCATGTACTTCTACGTCGGCGTATTGGTGTGTAAATGCCCATACAAAAGCGAAGTACTTTGTCGATTGTTCGTCTTGATCGATGTGGCGTGTGTGAGGGGTATATATCACAAGTCACAAACTAGTACGATTGCATTGTATGTTTATTGGGTACGTTCGATAACAAAAATTCGACACTCGGACGAACGTTGATGTTTACACATCTTAACCGTGAGTCCTGGCACTCACACTTTTTTTTTTTTAAACTGATTCGTGCTTCATTTTAAAAGTGATTTAGATAAACATCTGATTTCTTGGAGGACTTTGTGAGGCTTTATCTTGTCCGATATATTTCTCTAATTAGACAGTCGAAGACTGGTACAGGAAAAAACTCTGGATAGGGGACTTCTGTATAGGCGAGACGTCATACCCACACAAGATGGAGATGGATGGAGTATTGTTCAGTACGACTGTGTCTGATCGAAACCGAAGAAATAGGGTAAGGTAGAAAATTCAGTTTTTTTGTTTAAAGTTGAAAGTTAGTCAGATATCTAAAAAGTCTTATAGTCCATAAGCCGACAGCAAATATTTGGTTCGGGCGTATAGCTAAATTATCAATATGAGCACATAAACATGCGTCATGATATCGAATACAATAGGTATAGGTTTTTCTTCGCCACTGATTATGCTCATTTTAAAAGCTAATATCTTGAGTTCTATTATTCGGATCCTCAAGATATAGATGTTCAGGCTTAGGTAAAATAGGATAGCACTATTTATTTTTTGTTTCATGAAAAAATTGAAGTCGTTATACCTCCGACACGAAAATAGGGAAAAATCGTCACTTATTCGCAAGAGGCAGTACACAACAAACTAACCATAATGCCAAGCGCACTTCTCCCAGTCCCAGGTTCTAAGATATTTTAAACAAACTTAAAAAATGATTTCAAGTAGCTTCTAAGTAGCTTGTACTGGTACTTGGCATAATGTTTGGTTCGTTGGACTTCGTTGGACTTCGTTTAGGGAAAAAAAAAGAAAAAGATGTTTATTAAGAAAGTAACAAATCCTCTAAGAATATCGTTTCTCATGCGAAAATAGTGCTTTTCATCTTAGTCATTTAGAGTCCATTCATCCGACAACCACGCACTTATTAATGTCTTAAAGTTGAAAGTCACTAGGCGCAGGTTCTCTAAGAGCTATAGCACCACCAAATCATTTTATCTTACTGTAAAACAACTAATGTGAATTTGAGTTATTCTAAAATTATATCCTTTTCGTCCTTTAGGTAAATTGCCAACTGACAATCTTAAAAACATTTTTTTTTTCATTACTCGACCCTGCTTTCATGTTTTTGCATATTTTATGATGAGTTTGATCTCTATGATGTTTGTTTGCTTTTAGAGTGATTAACTTGGATCACAGTATGATTTTCTTTTTTATTTGCATTGATATCTAGAAGAAATCTAAATAAAAATACAAAAGAAAAGCCCATTAACAAAAAATTCTTCAGGTTTTCTTTTTTGAAATAAATACAAAATTTATATTAGGTACTTCAGTACATTTCCAAGTGAGTTACTAAAAGGCTCCTTACGCAATCTCTTGTTTCCTTAAAAAGGCCAAAGTATGCTTGACTCTATTATAAGCTCTTATCCTCAATTTGAATCAAATTATTATAAGTGTGAAATTCTAATTTTGTCCAAACAACCAAGTTAAACAAAGTTCTTAAGCAGATCGTTGGATAAAACTAATGTTTGTCCCAATAGGTACTTTCCATAAATTAATCGAATTAATGTTTCCTTTTTATTACAAACTAAGTAGCTTAACCTCCTCTACTGGGCTTGGGAGCTTGGACATGTGTTCTGTCAACCATAAACGTGTATAGATAAGGAATATTGTTTCGTCTCACCCAATCAGTCTGTCTGTAAGAGTGCCCGATAATTTTCGTATAAGATAATAATTTTATCAGGAAATTCGTAATTGCTCCTTAATGAAATAAGTACTTCCCCACACAAAAGTGTGGGACTCTGTCTGGAAAAAGGAAAATACAAATTCCTAAAGGTTGAGTATGTTCTTAAATTGCAAATGGCACATAACAGTACTTAAGTTAAAAAGATAAAAGGTAAAAAGCAACTTCAAAAGTAATCAATCTCAGTTTTATAAAATTGCTTTTTTATTTCTCGCCCTTTTATGCAATCAGACCGAAGAGAGAAACAAAATATTTTACAAAAATTACTTGTGGTACTCGTTCATTTTGTGGGGTACTCACTCATCGTAGTCCTTCCTTATACCCTAATCGATTGGTATGGTAATTTTTCTTTTATACCAATAAGCTGTAGGGGTTGTGTCTGTTTGAAAAAAAACCAGTAGGTTACTATACTGTAATTTATTCGGGAGATAAATTATTTTCAGATAAATAAGAAATAAATGTTGTTGTTCGTTCATTTTTATGAGCGGGATACTCGTACATCATCGGTGGTTGAAGAATTATAATCGAATCAACGATTAGTCGAAACGAGTTATGCACAGTAGATTCCGTTTAACGGAAATAATAAATTGCCAAACATAACTTTTAAGGGAGTTTTTATGTTCGAACTTAAAATCTCTAGTCTGTCTTTGAAATAATATGCTACAGAGTCTATACAAAATAGCTAGAAACATATTTTAAAATTTTTACCTATTTTTGTTTTGACTTTTAAGATATCAGATGAAAAATCGACCTTAATAGTGCTTATGCAAGGAAATTAGTCTATTTTGTGACGGAAATTTGGGCAGTTAGTATACTAAAACAAACAAGTGAAATGTGCAGAACAATGTTTCTACGAAATTGTGAATCTCAAAATGGTGGACTTTTTTCTCTTTTTTTACAAAGTAGTTTTAGACATAAAAGGATGCAACATTATGAACTTATATGTCTACATGTCGGCTGAAGTAAAATGCACAACAACCTAAAAGTCAAGTTGCTTAAAATTTTTTAGATCTTAAATTATAAGAACATAGGCAAGTTTGAGTGAAATTTAGCGAAGTATGAAACTCGTTCAGTCAATTGATAAAGCTCAGTACGCAGATTTCGCTTAATATTATCTCCATCATTTCTCTCTAAAAATCATCTACATTTCTAAATAAATTTTGAGATAAAAAATTCAAAAAATATTTTTTCTTTAAGTTTTGAAATGCAATGTTTTTCAAACCTTAAAGAAGCTTCTCTATACAAAATTTCATTACAATCTGTTATGCCGATAATGAAAATTTCAAAATTTAAAGAAAATGGTTTAACAGTCTAGTACAGTCAGTAATATCTTAATTTGAATTTTTATACATTTTTTAACATTTGTATGGTGCGTACTGTTATTTAAAGGTTAAATCAACCTTTTTTTACATCTTGTAGATTGTATTAAGTAACTTTTATTTTTCAAGTTTAAAAAAAAATCGAGAGTTTGGGGTTTTCAATGTATTAAGTTTTGAAAAACAAAATTTAATTTTAATAAAAAAAATCCAAGAAAAATTTGAAAATTCTAGTACACAATACCATTTAAACTTTTGGAGAGATTTAGCATAGGAAAAATGATCAAAATCGTTACTTTTTGATTTAGTCTCCATGTTGTATTTATTTTTATTTTAATATATTAAAATCAAACAAAAACAATGGTTCATGGGGGGAAAAATTAATAAGCATTTTTTTTTAAATAAAATGCACGACTAGATCGCACGAACTTGCCCTTATGTAAAAGTACTTTAGAATTTAGGATACATTTTATAAATATAAAACATGGATTTAAAGAGATAATAATGTTCAAATGCATAAAATTGCCGTCTGATTTCTAGAAAAGTAGGAATTTATGCAAACAAACTTCGTTTTATTATTAAATAAATTTTTTATATAAGAAATTTCTTTAAAATTGTTCAAGAAAAAAATGTGGGATGCGAATTTTAAGTATTTAATAATATTGATTTTAGGAAATAATTTCATAGGTTTTGAAGATATTGATTTTTCAAACAAAAAAATTTCAAAAAACCCAACAAATATTTTTTCGAATATTTTTATATACAATATTATTTTAGACTTAAGGGGACTCCTGCTGAAAATTTTTGGTTAAAATTGTTAGAGCCGTTAATGAGAAAGTCGAAAATCAAAAAATCGGTTCTATGACAGGTACCGTTAATAACATTTTGCCAATGTAGTTCATGTCCATAATATCACACCTAATTTTTTTCTTATCAAAATCGTTAGAGCCGTTTTCGAGATAAATAAGATTTTGCATTAGGGACTGGTCTATGGGGGTACCGTTAGTTTTGGAGTTAAAAAAAATTCAATTTCTCCTTTAGGGAATCACCAAAGACACTTAACTACCGAGATTGAAAGAAATAGGTCCAGTGGCTTAAGGTGCGTGTCCATTTGAGAGTTCTTTCGTTAGTAAGCTCTCGAGAGTTGCTCTCGGATGCCTGTCCATTTGAGAGTAAATTTTTTAGGATTTTACTATCGCGAGTTAACTAATTAAGTTTTGGGAGATGATTTTCTGAGAGTACTTTCATAACCGTTTCCACTTGATATATTCTTTCCTGCTAGTTGGAAGTTGAAAGCGGTGAAAACATCACGCGTATTCTTACAAGCGCAAAGTTACAGCGTCTTAAAATGTTGGCACTATTCTTAAAAAAAAAAAAGAAAATTAAAAAAAAAATTTTGGGTCAAACAATGGGTAGCCCGTCGGTATGTTATAGCTGATGATGATTACTCACAAAATATACGAAGATCGTTGGAATTTTCCTCATTACATAGGAAATTTGGACGGAAAACATGTAGTAAAACACGCACTAAACAATATGAGAAGCCATTAGATACTACTCGTAATCTCGTATATAATTATAAAGGCTCACATAGCAAAGTTTTGACGGCAGTTGTCGATGCCAACTACAACTTTACTTACATATATCGATGTTGGATGCAATGGTCGTATATCTGTTTTTTAATACTTCTTTATACTTCTTTATTCATAGAAAAAAAAAAAAATTTTTTGCCTGATCCGAAACCCATATTGTTTTGTGGCTGATGATGCATTTGCAATGACAAGTTTTATACTAAAACCATATTCGTTTCGCAATCAGCCAACGCCAACCCGTATTTCCAACTATCGGTTGAGTAGAGCGAGAAGAATTGTTGTAAATGCGTTTGGTATCATTGCCAACCGTCTTAGGGTTCGAAAACCAATGCATCTCATTCCTGATAGAGCAAAAGATGTGGAAATGTCTATATGCACTCTTCAGAATTTTGTATTATCAAAAAATGATTAAATAGAAACTCACGATGTACTGAATGGGAGTTGGCGTTTAGACAATAATTTTAAAAACTCATTCTTGGATCTTCAAAATGGAAGAAGGCACAATTATAATATTTTTCCAAAGGATGTCAGGGATGAATTTACAAATTACTTTATTAGCCCACAAGGTGAAGTTTCTTGGCAGTACAGGCATATCACAGATTAATTATCAGATTTTTCTTAGTTGAAGCAGCCGGTTAAAAATGGAATCACTGGTTTCATCAAATTACCGGGTTTCTCAAATTATGAAGCTTTCCCTTGATTTCATTTTCAGTGCATGAAAACTGTACTGAAAGTTGCTTATATATTTCATTTTTTTTTGTTTCTGTCCCGAAATGACTTTTCTGTGGTTTTCCATTAATCTTCGAAAGACTCATATTTTTCTATAAGTTTGTTCGAGTCCCTTTCTGTTCACTGTTTTGCCATGTTAACTCTCAGACAGCTAATTGCAAAATACGAACTATGTTGGAATTCTGAGATCTCATCTCCGAGAGTAATAACAAAGTGTGTCCACTTGCGAGTAACTCTCAAAAAATTCTTGTGTCGAGAGTGAAAAGTCAACTCTCTGCTAGATGCTATCAAGACTGTGTCCACTTGAGAGTTTACTCTCAAAAGTAGCCTGAGAGCTACTCTCAGTGTTCTTGCTCTCAAATGGACACGCACCTTTAGGGTGTAGTGAGAGGTACAGAAATACAGACATACAGACAAACAGACGGAATTGCTGGACCCACTTTTTTCGTCTTCGCTATCATCGTAATGTCAACTTTGATCAAAATCTCGAGTTCGATTTTTTTACGAATACATTGCTTGCCTTATAGTACCTATGAGTCGCAAGTAAAAATGTCTGAGTGTTTTTTTTTTAAATATACTTTTATAAAGGGCGGGCCAAATACAAGTTTCATTTAAAAAATGCAATAAAATGAACGAAATTAAATTGTTCCCATGTATCTAAGTAAGAGCAAAACATCCCCATTAATTATGGAACACAATGTCTTTCAAGTGGCTGCCTCGGCTGGTCATGCGCTTTAACCCTTAGCTGCCACACTTCTGAAGAATAACATAGCTACCACACTGGGGTACGAAATGCCCCAACAACAAAATATCGTATTGTGAGCCAGATATTGAAATTCTGTGTTGATCAGTAATATGTATTTTATAAGATGAAGTAGGTTTAAAGAAAAATATTCATATTTATTATTAATAAAAAATTTGTTAATTGAAAAAAAGTGGTGAAAATGATCATTTTCACCAAAAAAATTCTATTTTTTTCATTTTTTAATATTTTGAGCTAAAAATTTAATGAGATACTCTCAAGATATATACCTTCAAGAAAAAAAATACTTCATATTTGTCTTAGAAAAAAAGTATATTTATTTTGTACTATGAAGAGCTTCGACGTAGGTCGACCGCGTGCTCGAGACTGTAAAAGACGTGGATCGAAAGTTGCGTCTTCCATTTCTACATCTAACTCCGATGAAGATGAACTATCAGATACGTTGAATTCAGACTCAGAACCATCATCGACTTCAGCATCCGAAATATTCTCAGCAACGCCATTGTTACAATCATCCTCGATCATTTCTCGTCGCAATGTCCTATTGCGCAAATTGTATGCCATCTAATGGTAACGAATAAATATACTAATATAAATATTATAAACGTTGTAAAAAAAATTCTGAGCAGTCAAAATATTATACTTACGATTATTTAAGAGAAATAGAGCCAAAACAGAGGTAAAAAAAAAATTACTTAAATAATCATAACTGCCACACTGGGGTCTTAAACGGCACCACACCACTTCCAACGACTGCCAGAACGATACTAGCGCGCATATCATCGTACTATGGGTTTCAGGGGATAGAGGTATTCTTCAACTAATAACAGATGGAGCCACAATTCCAATTTTTTGAAAATTGTATGTTTTATTGTAAATTAAATAGCGCTGGGGTCATTTGGACCCCACAAGTGCAGCTAAGAGTTAAGTGCTGAATCAATTGAACCTTCCAAGCGAATAATCCGAGATATTTGTGCAAAAATTCTTCTCAGGTTAGTGCGTGAAATGTTGAGATCGATGGCGGGTTGATGTTCGTGAATTGACTCTCAAACTCTCAGCTACAGCAGCCACATTCCTGTCCGTGCGCACCGCACGTGGGGACCATGAGTGTTGTTCACTGTCAGTGTCAAAATAGCCTATGATTTAAAAAGGAAGCACTAGATGGTCCACCACATATGACAACATATTCCACGTCACCAAAAACGCAAATTTCCTTCGACTGCCAAAGCTTGCATAGTTTTTTTATATTTGGGCAGGTGTTCAAATAGTTTACTTGAGTGTCTTAAATAGAATTCAAAAATCGGTTTAAATAATGATAAATAATAACTACCTGTATACTGAAAAATTTCCACATCTCGATCACCGTCGCAATTTTTCATATTATTTTCATAATTCTATCGCTGTTTTTATATTCAGATAAGTGGGGTTATTTCGTATTATTAAAATATTTGTCTAAGTAAGTGGCTAAGTCGAATGTTCAAATTCAAGTAAAGCTGATTCCTCCTTATATTTTTTTTCTTCCGAGTAAGTGATGAATTGTGTGCCTCTTTGAATTCGACCTAAAATTGAGATTTACATCAAATCATTGCCAACCAACAACTCGCATGTAGCAATGATTGTGAGTTGAGTCATGATAGGCCCCAGTTCTCCAAAAGCTAAGCTGTCGTGACAATAATAAATGTATCTATTTAATATTTTCTGTCTGTCTTGTTGATATTAAACCTTCTAAAGATCTCCACAAAAAAAATTTGTACAAAATAATATATTCTGTCTGCCAAAGTCCAAAAGATGTATATCTCTGCCCAAATCCATAAAAAGAGAAAAAATATTAAAATAATTTTCCTCTCTGTTATCCTTGAATCATAACTGTTTGTGATACAAATTTCTTCAGAAATAAACGCAATTTACTGTAACCATTCTTCCTTTCTATCCTTAAATATTCAATTTGCCATATTAAAGTGAATGCACCACTTTTTTTTTTATTTAAAAAACAAAACAATACAAACAAATAAAAACAACAAACAAGAAATAATTTAACGAAGAAAATTTAAAAAAAAATAGAAGACAACATCCTTCCACAGGCTATAAACGCGTACACAAATCAAAAATGCAGCAAATACGGGAACCTTTGTATGAGTGGAGTGTATACCAACTACCCGCCACCAACATCATTAGAATAATCCTCTGCAAAACTGCAAAAAAATGTTGATGGTGGAAGGAATTTTTTAAATTAAATCTGCATACCTAGCTGGCTAGAACGTAGACATGAACATTTCTGCTATCTTGTCGTTTTTCATTAGAGCCCTTTTTCTCTGGCAAATGATTCACAACATACAGAGGGCTATAACTTCTTAAAGAGTGAAAGGAATCTTCTTACTTTAAAAGAACACTAACACTGCTTATTGGTTTTATTTAATTAGGGTTGTGTCCAGGCGGCGGCGGCGGTGGTGGATTTAGTGGAATAATTAGGCCCTAGAACTATGATAGTCAGTTTTTCGATGTCGGAATCATCCTGATGATTTTGGTTTTCGACCGGTGGATAGTGCTGATATTGATGTGCTTTCCATAAGATCTAACTCTGTTTGGCTGGATGAAGTTCACCCCATATTTTTAAAAATTATTCTAGCAACTATTCTCCCTCATATTACATTCATTTTCAATAAAATTTTTATGTCGGGAGAGTTCCCCAACCAATGGAAATTGGCTAAAATTATACCTATCACGAAAAACTCAAGAGCAGCGTTGTCGCCAAAAAAAAAATTTTCGTGCCACACTCTTTGAAAAAACGTGCCATTTGTGACATTTTCGTGCCATATGAAAAAAACTCAAGTTATTCTTTAAAAATAAATTTTAATTAAATACTATTACAAACAAATAACAAACAAACAACAAACAAAAAAAATTCGTGTATAGGTATTTTTAGCAAAATTCTCGGAACCATTTCGAGAAAAATACGATTTTCGAAAACCATTTTTTAAAATTTGTATGGAAGGTACCGTTAGTTTTAGATAAAACAAAATTTTTTTTTCAAATCTTGTAGATTATGTTAAGAAACTTTTATTTGTCAAGTTCGAAAAAAATCGAGCATGGGGTTTTCGAAATATTAAGTTTCCAAAAAAAAATTTTGAATTTTTTTTTAAAAATCCAAAAAATTAAAAATTGAAAATTTGAATATGTAATAATATTCAAATTTTGGAGGAGCTTTGGCATACAAAAAATGATTTAAATTGACTGTACCGTTTTCGAGAAAATCAAAAACAAAAAAAAAATAGACCCGGGCTACCAAAAATAACAATTTTTTGTTAAATTTTTTTCAACCATTAGCTAGTTTTAACCAAATGAAATTTTTCGATTTTTTTTTTTAAATTCTGTGGGACAGTTTTTGAGAAAAAAAAAATATTTATAAAATTTCGAAAAAAAATCGTATGGCAGGTACCGTTATTTTTGGTCTTAAAAAAAACAGAAAAAAACGTGTGGGGGAAAAAATTAAAACCCATATCTACCAAGTTTGAAGAAAATCGGCCGAGCCGGTTAGGCTGTAGTCGAACCGACAGACAGACAGACAAAATTGCGAGACCCACTTTTTTGGTCTTCGTTATCATCGTAATGTCAACTTTGATCAAAATTTCGATTTCGATTTTTTTACGAATGCATAATTTGCCTTATAATAGTATCTATAAGTCGCAAGTAAAAAACGTGCCATATTGAAACTTTTCGAGCCACCGTGCCACGAGAAAATTTCCGTATCAAAATGGCACGATCGTGCCACATCGGCAACGCTGCTCAAGAGGTGTTGCATTTAGACCAATTTCAATTTTGCCATTTCTATCCAAAGATTTTGAAAGAATTCTTCAAAAGCTAATCAGTGCTTATCTCACGTCAGATAATATGCTCAACCTAAAGCAATCCGGATTTCGGGAAAAACACAGTTGTATGTCACAGCATTGTTGAGCGTTACTGACGATATAAGTCAAGCGTTGGATAGGAATAAAGTAACCTTTCTAGTGTCGCTTGACTTTTCAAAGGCATTCGATACAGTCAATCATGTAAAATTATGGGAAAAGCTTATGCATCAATATAACTTTTCATTGGGGGCTGCAAAGTTATTTTTTTACTACCTTACTAATAGGAAACAAGCAGTTCAAGTTGGTTGACAAGTTATCTGACTTTCTACCTAATGTTACTGGCATCTCTCAAGGTTCCATTCTTGGGCACTTATTGTTTTCGATGCAGATAATGTACAATAATTGTACTTTAGCTGTCCTCTTGGGTTCATTAAACATTGTGCTATAAGTGTTAACGAAGATTTAGAGATCATAGTATACTGGTCCAATCTAAATGACCTTATTTTAAACCCAAGGAAGCCTACATGTCTGATAATTACAAGAAATAATTTAGATCTTTCTTATTTTCCTACAATCGTGTGAGGAAAGTCTCTCATCGAAAATGTTGAAACAGCAAGAAATCTTGGGGTAACTTTTAATCGCTATCTAACTTGGGACAACCATATTAGTGCACTCGTCAGAAGAGCATACGATGTACTACGTACCTTGTGGATAATTCAATCGTTTACACCTGTGCAAACACGTTTATTGCTTACAAGGACATTGCTGAAAATTTTATATACATTTGCAACTATGTATATAACAAAATGAAAGTTAAATGCCGCCTTTAACAGCACTGTACGCTACGTATTTAAACTGCGTAGATATAACAGATTGTCTGGCTTCTCCATTTGTTTGCTCGGTATGCCTTTCGATGATTATCTCCAGCTTCGAAATTTGATCCTACTTTCTGACATATTGCTACTCCACCTACCCCAATACTGTTTTGATGGAATTAAAATAGCATCCTCTCAAAGGTCTCGTTAATTATTTCATCCTCGATGTTCTTTAGCTATTATTTTGGCTGTACCAGGTGGTTTCCTTGCAAAATGCGGTAAAGGATTCTCAGCCTTCGTTTCTGTTCAAAAAATGCAATATTCTTTCCAGTGTAAGCTTTGTGTAGTAAAAAAGAAGCATCTTCTGCTTTCACTAAATAAAGAGCATATTGCGATAAAATGAAATACAAGAAAAGGAAATCATTCCTGTGATGTGGCTTTAAATTTAATTAAATTCCCTACACTTGCGGAGCATAAAACTAGACTGACTTAGAAGTTGCCTCAAATGATTTATACTTGGCACTAAAAATGAGTGCACTTGAACTGATATGCGAATTTAATGCAGTTTTTTTGCCAATTGAAGATTTTCATTATGATGACTCTTCAGATTGAAGTTGGACGATATTTTCATTCCAAGATACTGATACTCCTTAACGATATTAATTTCTTCCTCAGCAAATGCGACCTTCAGCATTTCTAAATATCATGATTTTTGACTTACTTAAGTTGACAGTGAGATTCCATTTGGCACAGTAATCTTCAAGGTCCAAAATCATGCTACTAAGTTCTTGAGGTGGGTCCGGTAACATACGCAAAATTCCATCACACACCACTTCATTCAAGTCGTCGAGAAATACAATGAACATAAACACACAACCCTGTCTTACCCCCATTATTGTTGAAAACCATTCCGACACAATCTTTCCATTTCAAACCGCCGATTCAATTTGCAAATACAAGAGCGTAAGAATATGTAGCATCTTTAACGACTTTTAATAGATAGAATCAAATGCTGCTTGAAAATCTACGTGAGAAATATAAAATTTCTGTTTTTGAACCTGAAACAAATACTTAGTTTAACTTTGTTCTTGCAATAGCTTTTTTGACTTCCTCCAAACTTATGTCGCAGTCAAAAGGACTGGCATATTTCAATACTGAACCATTGTTTACAGGCTTTGGAAGTTTGCAGAAATATCGCTTACTTAAGGATATTAGTGGCTTAGCTAATAAAGGTGAAAAGTCTACCAGTTATTCCTTTCCAAAGACTTTTAATATTGCTTGCGTTTGTAGTTTCCTGGAGTACCTGGGAAAAATATTTTTTTTTTAATCATAAAAGTTACTTTGAAAGTTACTCCAAAAAGGGAAAAGCTGTTGGCCCAGACGAAATACCCTCAGAGTTTTGGAAAAAGATGGGAGACATCGGGTTTAGATGGCTCACGATTCTTGTCTCCAAACTTATACGAGGTGATCGCATGCCTAATCAATGGAGGGAAAGTTACCTTCTTCCAATTTATAAAGGAAAGGGTGATACTCGAAGCTGTGATAATTACCGTTCGATTAAGCTGATGTCACACAGCATGAAGATCGTTGAGCGAGTCTTGGGTAGCCGACTGCGAAAAATAATTAGGCTATCTGATGACCAGTGCGGGTTTGTCGGGGGTAAGTCAACCACGGATGCAATCCAGAGTATAAGAATAATTATGGAAAAACATCGGGATTCTTTGGAGGATTTGCATGTCGCATTGGTTGATTTTGAAAAAGCATTCGATCGGCAACCACGAGATCTAATATGGGTGGCCCTCAGGCAACGAGGAGTTCCAGAAACCTATGTGCGGATAATTATGGACATGTATGATGGAGCAGTTACTAAAGTAAGATGCGCAGCTGGAGTCACCGAAGAATTCGAAATCACAGTAGGTGTACACCAGGGAAGTGTCTTGAGTCCCCTGCTCTTTATTACAGTTCTTGATTACCTGCTTGAAGGCAAAGTGACGGATCCAAAAGTGCATCAGTTATTCTTTGCTGACGATGGAGCCATCATAAGTGAAGACCCGATATCCCTACAACGAGCACTTGACGTATGGGTGGATGTTCTAGAAGGAAGTGGGTACCGCATAAGCGCGAAAAAGACAGAATACCTATGCTGCCCATTTTCTGATCCACACAGGCCTATTCCAGACATTTATTTGAATGGAGTAGTGCTTCCCAGGTGTGAAAAGTTTAAATATCTGGGGTCTATGATAAATAACGAAGCTACTTGTGATGACGGCGGGAAAATTCTGCTATCTTCTGTGACCGAAAAATGCCCCCTAAGCTTAAAGGAAAGCTCTACACTTCAGTTGTGCGTCCAGCACTCACATACGGTTCACAATGTTGGACAATGTACAAAAAGTATGAGAGTAAGCTAACGGCAGCTGAGATGAAGATGCTTCGTATGACAGCAGGAGTTACAAAGCTTGATCGAATTAGAAGTACGAAGATCCGAGGAAGCCTTCATGTTAAGAATACCATTTCCCAAAAAATTGAACACGACCGACTCAGTTGGTATTGCCATGTTCAAAGGAGAGATCATGAGAACCCCGTCAAAAGAGCAATATCATACAACGTTCCAATTCGGAGTAAAAAGAAAGGTAGGCCTGAACACTCCTGGTACAAACAAATGCAAAAACACCAGCATTCAGTTGGCCTCAGAAATGGAACAATACAAAACCGGGAGGCTTGCCGCCGATTTCTGAGGTCAACCCGGCGAACCCCACAGGCGGATCACTAGTGTGAAGCAGATACGTGGGAGAGTTATGATCCCCTCGACATCGAGATCATAACAGCGCCGAAGAAAAGGAAGAAGAAGAAGATAAAAGTTACTTTGAAATTTTTGCTGGCTGTCAAATACATTTTCTTGAAGATATCCGTGTTGAATTAACGAAATAATTTATGCAGCCTTAACACCTTTCCTCTAGTCTTTTCACATTCATGATCAAACCATTTGTTTCTGCGAACGCAGTGCTTACTTTGGTTATTTTTTAGAACAGCCTTAACAATAATTGTATCAAAGAAATCCCGTTTAATGGGTTCCTCAATAACAAGATAAACTGGCTTATTCCATGGATAAGTTTTGCTGAAAAAACATCAAGATCTCTCAAAATAAATTTTGGCAAAAGTTTCTTCTTAATTTCACTATAGGCATATGTGTATGTAAGTGCCCCATTAAATTAAATCATAACCTCGATTGGCTTTTAATACGAAAAGTTTTGAGCACCAACCTTTAAATCGTCAATGGTTCTCAAGAAATCAGGTGTTGCGAAGATATAATCAATCTTGAGTTGTAGAGATAAAACATTTTTTTTAAAGATAATAATTAAATAACAACTGTTAAGTTGAAAATGTACGGAGAAAATTACGTGATTTTTCCCGGACTAAAATGTTAACAAGTGGTGACTTTTGATATTGACTTGCCTCCACAATCCCCTGATTGAACGTCTACCGATTTTTTCTTATAGGGGTGCTTGAAGGAAAAGGTGTACATCAAAAAACCAACCATTTAACGTTTTAATATAGAATGAAGATCTTTTATGAATAAAATAAACAGCAAGGGACCAAGATAGCTGCCTTGAGGAACACCAGAATAATGAACTACCTCGATACTAAAACGAAATTCTAAAATTACAATAGAAGTCTGCGAATCTGTTATGCAAATTGTGCTTTAAAGAGCTCGACTTTGTTAAGAACCTTATAATCAATCGATAAAATACAAAGTATAAAATTGAGTTCCTTTTAAAAGTTATTAAAAAATAAAGCTACCTGGAACATAAGACGCTCCATTTATTTTTGTAAAAAAACCTTAGATACCTTTTTAGTATCAATATGTCCACCAGTGGTCAGATGATAGATATATCTCACCGAACAGTGGCACAAATATTTAGTAAGTTGATATTTCAAAAGCATTTGAAAGAGGTCTCGCGATAGCATTGTCAAATGGGGAACTATAAACCGCGTAGCATTTAAAGCTTCAAAAACCCAATGATGTCTACAGTCGCCGAACAGCTCTCAGTTCTTTGTCTTGGTGCATCATAGACTATCTTGAGTCGGATGATCACATATTTGACGTGGCCAAAAACGCTGTTAAGTTGTTTAGGTTTCCTTCTACGGTACAAGAATTTTTTCACCCCCTTCTGATCTTGCTGTAATCTATAAAGCCTATATTCATTCAAAGCTCCAGAACAATTCCCATATTTGGGCATGTGTTCCAATAACTCACTTGAGTCTCTTGCATAGAATTCAAGAAATAGCTTTAAAAATGACAGGTGATAAAACTAAACGGAAACATTCGAATCTCTGGAGCACCACCACAATGTTTCTAGTCTTTCATTATGTTGTCGTTATTTTTATATACACAGTGCTCTAGTGGAACAGCCAGTTCCATTAATCCGCTTAAACAATTTAACCCTAATACTCGCGCTTCAGAGAATGCCCATCAGGTTATCCTTGAGCCCAATTTCGGACGTACTGTTAAGTATAGAGATTCTTATTTTAGCCGCACCACAAGAATATGGATTGCTTACCCGACTCTATATTTCCCTCCCATTATGATTCGAAACCAATGGTCATCAGTATCTTCCTTAAAATCCTCTCCAACTTTTCTAAAATGCTCGGACTGTGCTCAAACATTTTAAGGTGGTCATAATCCCTTTGGTGTGCACAAAATTATAAAACAAAACCAAAACCTTAAGAAAACATGAAAACATTTAACAAATTATCAAGCTTTATATTGTTGAATGAGTTGTCATCATAACTCTTCAATCTTTAAACCACTTTTGCTTTTAAAGCAAATTAGCGACGTCCCCAACGTATATCTTATGTCCATACAAATTTGCATGATTTAAAAAACATTTTGAAATTAGCATTCCTCATTCAGAATAAATCCCTTTTATATTATTATTAAAAGACCAAAATTTGCGGGCTCTTCAAGACCTTGAGCTTAATTGATAAATGCTCATAGTTTTCCTCAAGAACTAATTCGAGCATACTTCACCGAACTATCCCATTCCACTTCTGTCCATGGGGAGTACCATCATCATCTAGGAATCTTGTCATTGTTATTAACAATGGCTTAAAGGGAAATGTAGGGTGTGTTACAACTAATTGCTTCAATGAGGTTTGATGCTAAGGTGGTAGGTATTTATTTTTTCTGTTTCTTCTCCTTTCCCCTACTTCTAATATAGGAATTGAATAGCTAGCAGCAACTTCTGCACTTGTCAATAAATGCTACTCAATTAAGGGTGATGGGCATCAATTAAGTGGTAGGTTTCGGGGTATACATACATAAATAAGTCTACTCCGTTTAATCAAAGTTGTTTTAGTTTGATTTTTGTGAGGGATCTGAAGTACCTATATGTACATCATTATATTTCAAACATTGGCTTTAATTTGACTAATTTATTGTGAGATTATATCGATTTCTAGTTTAAGGACATTACAACAAAAAAATTGAAATCAATATACCTAAATGAATTCTGTATATTGTACAGATATATTTTTGATCCAACCTAAGTTCCTGGAAAGAGCTTACACCTTAACGTGTGTTTGTGGATGTCTATTGCAAAGATGCACATGTCCTTTTCGATAATACACACAATGACTTACTCCTCCTCTTGCTCATCTAACGAGGATTTTAATTAAATCGAAATTTAATATCCGTTCGTTGTCTAGGAGAAACTAAAATTTCATCTTCATAAAAGCCAAACGTTAGTGAAATTCAGTAATTGCGGATATGAACCCCATTCTCGACTTCAATGTGTTTCCATAATTAAAAAAGAAATAAGATTTGATTGTGAGGTATTGGTTGTCTTCGTGGAAACCGAATTTAATTTTACTTAAATCTTCTAATACAAAATTGTTCAACTTCCGTGATGTTCGCCCCAAAGGAACGAAAAGCAGAAATATCAATCGAGAAAATCAAGTTTAGTAGATAAACAGAAATGAAAGCCAATATATAAACAAGTACAATAGTCTACAATACCACAGTAATCTGACCCTAAATGATGATGATGGTAGTTCGATGCTTCATTATCATTAGCTTTTGACTTGAAATCGGAAAAAAAGCAAGGAGTGTCTGTGATGCTCAGTGGCAAGAAGTACCATGCACAACAGAGAGCAGCAAATGAACCGAGAAAATGTAAAGGGTGTTCAATACACTAAAATTGAATATTGGGTTTTGTTTTTAAAAGACTTCAAGGATCCAAGGATCAAAGTGATCGGTGAATGGTAATTTTGAGTCTAATAAGGTTCCGAGATCAGAAAAACTAGACACTACACAAATGCCACGAAGTATTTAAATATTTAAATAAATTACATTTTAAAGTGAAAACACATTGTCTAACACTTGTCAACTTTTAAAAACAAACGGTTGTCATAGCATGAGTCCCAAAATCTGTGAAGTTCTTCTTGCAGCTGTTCAAAATCCGGAATACTTTTACGTCATCAGCATAAATTAATAACATTGTATGTTTTAATATAGAAGAAAAGTGATTTATGAATAAAACAAATAGCAAAGGTCCGAGATTGCAACCGTGAGGTACACCAGAATAAAACTTAAAGAGACATGAGATTTTATTTTTGAAGATTTCTTCATAATATCTATTAAGATATGACGATATTTATAAAACAAAACGACCTTTAAGTCCAAGTTTAGTTAATGTATTATTTTTTTTTTAATTTAATGCAATTTAAATCGTTAATGACATCAACTTTAAAGTGCGCTTCGGACAGGTACGAATAGCAGACAGGAATAGCAGATAGTTTTGCGAAAGGATAATAAAGGATTTTTCAATTTGCGGGAACAGACTTTGACGGCCTGTGGTGGCCATGTTGTTTCGGTGATATCTGCCAAATCCAAATCTATTGTTTATTATTCATATCATTACCTTGGCAAGTAACGCGATTGGACAGCATGATAAAATTTTATTATAAAAGTTAGTGTTAGTAGTAGCACTTAACAAAAGTGCAGATTTAATGGCACTTCATAGTCGAATCTTCAACGTTTGGTGGCCAAATTCAAGAGTACAGTAATCAATCAGCCAACATTCTTTTGTATACGGAATGCAAGATCAGCCTAGAAATCGGCGCGGTCCTTGAAAGTGTACAGTGGAACTCGAGGCAGTCGATTTCTCGATGTGTATAAGAACTCGATCTAAAGTAGACTTTAACTTGTCGAATTTTGCGTCGGGTGTGCCTATACCCGTAGAAGATCCAACTGACTTAGGAGCTCAAAGTTCATGAGCATAGACAGTGCCGTACATTGACTGGGCTATGCAGCATTTGGAAGAGGAGCCCATTTTGATCGAAAAATCATCTTTGGATGAATGACTATGTTAACAAGCGGAATTACCATATGGGACGGCACCAATCCACACGAGATTCACCAGATGACAATGCATCCTTAGAAAGTTGGATTTTGGTGTGGATTTTGGGCCTGTGGCGTCGTTGGTCTGTACTTTTTCGAAAATGACGCTGGTTAGGTGGTCATCGTCAGAACGCTACAGAACGATGATAATCAATTTTTTTTAGCCCAAATTGAACAATGTGGACTTCTACGACATGTGGTTCCAGCAAAGAATGCACTACGTGCCACACAGTGGAAGTCACGACTCACGAGTGACATTCTGCCTCAACGATTTCAGGGTAATGCTATCTCCCTCAGAGGTGACGTGAATGGGCCACCATATTAGACCTTTTCCTGGATTCGCAGGTGTATTCGAATAAACCACGATTGACTGATGTCTTTAAGGTAAACATAACACAGGCCATCGCTTAAATTCAGCCGGATCTATGTGTAAAGAGTTATTGTAAATTGGTTAACTCGGATCCGTGCCGCTGTTAGAAGCCAAAGAAAGCCTTTGAACAATGTCATATTCCATACATTATGGCATAAATGGGTCTTTTAAATAAAAAAAGAATCTTGTTAATACCTCACATACAGCTTTTCTTATTCCATTTCAACACCCATACCCTGTTATTTGTTTTTTTGTTATTAAATTCACAGGGCTTTTCGTATGTACTGGCGTTAGGTACGATTTTATATTTCAAATGAGAAGGAAATTGTGAAAAGCTTAGAGACTCATTAAAAAGAACAAATAACGAATAAAGACAGGTGAGATACATACTTGATCAACATTAATGACGGTACACCATCCGGCTCTGGACTAAAACGTTTATCAAGTTTTAAAATGTTATCATATATAGTAATATCTCCCATATGCTCCATGGTGTTTGGGACACCAATTTAAAAATCCATCTTTTCTAATGAATTATTTTTTTTTATAATCAAATTTTGCCCGCAACCAGATTGCTTAAAATAAATGTTTTTTCTGTTATAAGCTTCGTAGCAATCGATTTTCAGAATTGCATCAAACGCCCTAAAACACCTTCATCCAAAGGCTGTCATTTTTCGATTTGTTGTTTGCTTGCAGATCAAATTTTTTTTTTATTTCCTAGCTTCAAGTTTTTGTGATGAGAAGCAGCGTTGTCCGTCTAAGAGAAAATTGAAAATCGTTCTATGAAGCAATTTCCGTACAAAAAAAAAAATGGCCGTCTAAGGGACCAAGTTATAACTATCAGTATCCGCGTCTTATTATTGCCAATGATCCACATAAATTATCCCTTAAAATTCATTGATGATTTAACAGGCAAGTAGATATCATGATTAGTAGATCTACCCCAATCAAAGTTGGCAGGATCAAAGTCTCCGATAGCAAAGATTTCGTACGTTGGATCAATTATCATTTCGATCATAAATCGTTTCCAAAAAATTGTACAAGTTTTCATAAATTTCATTATTAGAGTTTAGTGGAACAAAGGGACAAATGAGAGAAGTTCTTACCCCAACAATAAACCTCGTTCATCAGAATCATTAAGAGATTACCGATCACGTCGAAAAAAAATTGAAAGGGTTTGTATTTGATTAATCGTAAGTATATTTTCGTTCGGAAAAGATAGCGGGTTTTAC
Organism: Philhelius festivus; assembly: GCA_963931855.1. Lineage (NCBI taxonomy): Eukaryota > Metazoa > Arthropoda > Insecta > Diptera > Syrphidae > Philhelius > Philhelius festivus. Next base: position 95,080,444 of record OZ007557.1, read on the forward strand.
GAGTTAGATATTCGTTAGCTGATAGAGATTCGTTAAGAAATTGAGATTTTGGTACAGTTGATGTAGAAATCGGCGATTGAACAGGATCTGCAACGTCCATAAATTGTGACTTATATATTGGAAGAAATAACGATTGAGATTGTTCATATTCTAGTAATTTCATAACAAGAATTATTTAAACCATTTTTTTTTGTATATCAAAGGGCACGGTAGTGCCCAGCCAAGTTCTGGCACTACACCCTTTTTATCAAAGGGCACGGTAGTGCCCAGCCAAGTTCTGGCACTACACCCTTTTTACAGGAACAAACTCAGGCGACTTTTGACCCCTCCCTATCTTCAGTACCAATCAAGTCAGAAACTTGAAATTCCGAATATTTGCTAAGCTAGTCAGGCACATGCGCCTGATCAAATTTCAATTTTCTAGCATAAGCGGTTCCTGAGATATAAGGCCTCAAAAATCACAAAAACCGTAACTGACTGACTGACTGACTGACTGACAGATCATCAAAATTATGGAGCACTTCCCGACATCGTAGAATCTTGTAATTTTGCACAACGGTAGGTCTTGTCATGTAAGCAGAGGAAAAAATCGAAAAATTGAAATTTTCCATTCAGGGGGCGTGGTATCCGCCCACTTTCTCCGAATTGTCTCCGAATTGGTGTTGGTTGAATGGAGCACTTCCTACTGCTGTAAAACGATGAAATTTGGTGAACCGGTAGGGCTTATATTGCATATAAAAAAACAAAAATAAACACCAAGGTTTTCCTTTCGGGGGGCGTGGTATCCGCCCACTTTCTCCGAATTGGTGTTGGTTGAATGGAGCACTTCCAACTACTGTAAAACGATGAAATTTGGTAAAGTGGTAGGGCTCAAATTGTGTTCGAAGAAAAAAATATAAAATTAGCGGTTTTTTATTCAGGGGCGTGGTATCCGCCCACTTCCTCAGAACTGATGTAAATTATTTATGGCGCACTTCCAATTGCAGTAAAACAATGAAATTTGGTAGAACGGTAGGGCTCAAGTCGCATATAAAGGACCAAAAATAAAAATTGATGTTTTCCATTCAGGGGCGTGGTAGCCGCCCACTTCCTCAGAACTGATGTAAATTATATATGGCGCACTTCCAATTGCAGTAGAACAATGAAATTTGGTAGAACGGTAGGGCTCAAATCGCATATAAAGGACCGAAAATAAAAATCGAGGTTTTCCATTCAGGGGCGTGGTATCCGCCCACTTCCTCAGAACTGATGTAAATTATTTATGGCGCACTTCCAATTGCAGTAGAACAATGAAATTTGGTAGAACGGTAGAGCTCAAGTCGCATATAAAGGACCAAAAATAAAAATTGATGTTTTCCATTCAGGGGCGTGGTAGCCGCCCACTTCCTCAGAACTGATGGAAATTATATATGGCGCACTTCCAATTGCAGTAGAACAATGAAATTTGGTAGAACGGTAGGGCTCAAGTCGCATATAAAGGACCAACAATAAAAATTGAGGTTTTCCATTCAGGGGGCGTGGTATGTTTAATTTATATGGAGCACTTCCGATTGCTGTAATTAAGGTAGGTATGTTAGTGTTATGTATCTTGCCAGGATAAGAAGAAATAATTGAAGCGCAAATTAAAACAACCAATAACAAAAAGAAAATATACCAAAAGAAATAGGAAGGCTATAAACTAAGTTGATTTTAGTAGGAAGAGTCCACCCTTCTATCTTTCCTTATCTTTCGAGATTTTGACATGGCAAAATATTTAAATCTTTGCAAAAAGGAGTGAGATCAGACCAAAAACATAAATGTTAAAAAAAGAGCCAAGTTCTTCTATACAAAAACCTTTGTGTAACAAGTCAGCCGTGAAAAGTAATGATATCTAAAAGTGCGCCAAGTTCTTACTTCATGAAGATTTAATACCGAATATTTAAAGTAGAATAATATTAAAACAGCTACAATGTAATAGAGAAATTTTATTATTTAATGATTACTGAGTAAAATTTGATTGGCTTACTTGGCAAGTTTTTTTTGTATGCCCAATTCAAACGGTTTTAAAAACTTGACCAGTAAGCCTATCAAATTTTACTCAGTAATCATTAAATAATGAAATTTCTCTATTACATTGTAGCTGTTTTAATATTATTCTACTTTAAATATTCGGTATTAAATCTTCATGAAGTAAGAACTTGGCGCACTTTTAGATATCATTACTTTTCACGGCTGACTTGTTACACAAAGGTTTTTGTATAGAAGAACTTGGCTCTTTTTTTAACATTTATGTTTTTGGTCTGATATTAATATTAACTGAAACACCCTTTAGCAAAAATAAAAGCATCATTCAATTCTCAAGAAGAAAAAGAAAAAAAAAGTACAAAAGATTTTTTTTTATTTTTAATAAAATACCCAACAGACCAAGTCAAATGAATTGAAATATAATTTTCCTGTTTCTTACAGAAATATTCAAGTGCAAATGTCAATTATAGTAAAATTGGACGACTACTTCAATTCCTTTTCAGAGAGTTAATACAAAATACGTTTTTTATTTTTTTTTTCATGTTTTACACAATTACGTTCAGAACCTGAACCTTCAATATGAATTCTTTTCGTTTGAGTGATTATGAAAACAATTCATTTTTGATTAAAAAACGGTGTAACAAAAGACGTGTAGGAAGTCAATTTTTTTTTTTAAATTTCTCATCTATAAGTATTGATTTTGTGTATTACCAGATTTCGAGGTTTTGATCAAACTGAACATTACGATGATGGAGAATTCCTGATATCTTCCGGTGAAAAATGAAAGTTATGTATTGAAGCCACCTTTAGTGTTGATTGTAAAATTCCTCAAACTATATTCATAATATTAAATAAGCAATGTTATCTGGGATTTAAGATAGCCTTAAGGGTAGCAGTCTGAAGACGCAAAATCCCAGCTTTCGTGGATAACCGCCAGGGTCGAAAGGCATGTCACTTTAATCGGTCGTGAAGAACGTCCATCGTAGCATGCTCTGTGTGACACTTGCATTATTTTGGAATAAAATGTTTTCGATAACCATATCATTCAGTTTTTAAGTCACAAAAAGATTTTTACTTGCGATATAGGTACTATAGGGCAAGTTCTGCATTTGGAAAAAAAATCGAACTCGAGATTTTGATCAAAGTTGACATTACGATGATAGCGAAGACGAAAAAAGTGGGTCTGACAATTCCGTCTGTCTGTCTGTATGTCTGTATGTCTGTATGTCTGTATGTCTGTATGTCTGTATGTCTGTATGTCTGTACCTCGAACTACAGCCTAAACTACCGGAGGTATTTTCTTCAAACTCGGTAGTTAAAAGTCTTCGGTGATTCCCTAGAGGAGAAATTGAAATTTTTTTTTTAGCTCCAAAACTAAGGGTACCCCCCATACACCCGTAATGCAAAATCTTATTTATCTCGAAAACGGCTCTAAAGATTTTGATAAAAAAAAATAGGTGTGATATTATGGATATGGACTATATTTTGGTGAAAAAAAAAATTTGGGGGGAAATGTTATTAGGGGTACCTGTCATAGAACGGTTTTTTTGATTTTCGAATTTCTCACCAACGGCTCTAACGATTTTAACCAAAATTTTTATGCAGGAGCTGCTTTGCATTTGAAAAAATATAAACTAAAAATTTTTTCGAAAAAATAGTTTTTGGATTTTTAAAAAAATAATACAATTTTTTTTTTGAAAATTCAATATCTTGAAAACCGATACACGACTAAATTTTTAAATTACGTTTTAAAATGTATTTTATTAAATACTAACAATTTGCATATCAATTTTTTTTATAAAAATTTTAAGGAAAATTTAGTACACAAAAAACATGTTTCAGTGTGTCTGTATGTCTGTACCTCTCACTACAGCCTAAACTACCGGAGGTATTTTCTTCAAACTCGGTAGTTAAGGGTCTTCGGTGATTCCCTAGAGGAAAAATTGAAATTTTTTTTTTAGCTCCAAAACTAACGGTACCTCCCATACACCCGTAATGCAAAATCTTATTTATCTCAAAAACGGCTCTAACGATTTTAATAAAAAAAATTAAGTGTGATATTATAGACATGGGCTACATTTTGGTCAACAAAAATTTTGGGGCAAAATGTTATTAGGGGTACCTGCCATAGACCCGTTTTTTTTGATTTTCGACTTTCTCATTAACGGCTCTAAGGATTTTAACCCAACATTTTCAGCAGGAATCCCCTTAAGTTTAAAATAATATTGTATATCAAAATATTCGAAAAAATAGTTATTGGGTTTAAAAAAAAAAAAAAAATTTTTAAATCAATATCTTCAAAACCTATGAACGATTATTTTTTGAAATTATTTCCTAAAACCAATATTATTAAATACTTAAAATTCGCATCCCACATTTTTTTCTTGAAAAATTTTGGAGAAATTTCTTATATAAAAAATTTATTTAATAATTAAACGATTTTTTAAGGTTTATTTGCATAAATTCATACTTTTCCGGAAACCAGACGGCAATTTTATGCTTTTGAACATTATTATCTCATTAAATCCATGTTTTATATTTATAAAATGTATCTTAAATTCCAAAGTACTTTTACATAAGAGCAAGTTCGTGCGATCCAGTCGTGCATTTTATTTTATATTTTTTAGCGCACTAAAGCGATTATAAATACCCTTAAAATGTTTAAGCACAGTGCGAGCATTTTAGAAAAGTTGGAGAGGATTTAAAAGGAGTTACCGCTGTCCATTGGTTTTGAATGTACGAATATCATAATGAGAAGGAAAAATAGAGCCGGGCTTAGCATTTCAGATTTGTTTGGTGCGGGTAAAGGAAGAATCTCTGAATTTGAATCGAGATCAGAATTTACAAAGACAAAAGACATGCAACTGGAAAAGATTATGAGAAGCTCCGAGTACTGACGTCAGCAAAACAATTTAATGGATCAACTTAGAAGTTTCAGACAAAAGATCATTGATGAATATCAGAAAGAGAGTTGTAGACGATAGGGAGCCCTGTGGCATACCAGCATTTATTTTATGAATTTCATACTAAAAACCATCCAATTCAAATTGTATTGAGCGGTTTGAAAGGTTGTTTCTAATCCATTGAAGAGGAGATTCATCAATACGAAATGCTAGATGCCAAACTCAATCAAATGCCTTACAAATATCAAGTGCAATTATCTTACTTTCTCCAAAACGATATTAAGATTTGTGCCACTGTTCGATGAGATATAGCATATAATCACCAGTGGACTTATCGGTACGAAAACCATACTACCGTCCATTGAGGGGCTTTCGTTCTTCAAGATATTTCTTGAGCTGATAATTTTTCTGCATTTCCATGTCCTTGGACAGGAGGGATGTTAGTGCAATTTGACGATAGCGAGAGGGACAGGCTGGACAAATTCTGTTTTCTATCCATTCGGAAAGAGACCAGTAGAGTAGGAGAGATGGTAAACATTTCGAACACCTCTTTGGAACAATAGTGGTTAAACTATCTGGGCCATCGAACTTGTGTATATGGAGATCTTTCAGTACTCTTGCAGCTGTATACGAGTGCGATAGAAGATTTGTCCAAGAAAATCATTTACGTCATCAATTCCAAGAGGAATCATGACAGTATCTATGAAGCAGCGTAGAATTAACAGCAGGGTCGGAGGTAAGAAACAAGTCTAGAGTGTTGGCGGATTGAACTTGAACGTCAAGAAATCGAGTAGGCTCGTGAACGAGCTGAGTCAAGTTGCCTTAGTCAGAAAAATAAAGACAAAGACATAACTGGTCGTGTAACTTATCGGAAAACTCGTATATATGTATACATTTTTATAAATCTCAATTTGGTACTCAATTCTATTGAAACTTATGTGATTTTGAAATTGCGCAAATTTCGATGATGAACTTCAAGGTCATGTTGTGATACTAAACCATACCCTTAGCAACTTAAGTACAAGTACTTCTATCTTCAAGGATATATAAAGCGAAGGGACATTAAAATTCAATTTTGTAGATTGATATTGATTTAATAAAGATTTCAATAAACTCACGTGTGAAAATAAGAATACATTTTAATTTCAACAATAGCAATTTGACACACACATTTGCACATGAGCAATTTGAAAATAAAAAAGAAACTCAACTCAAAAGCACTTTCATTAAAATAACAACTGCTTGCACAAAATTAAATCAATACCCATAAAAATATCTGGAAGGTATTTATTTACTTTACTGACTTTATTTATTTTATTTATTTTTGGAAGAAATCCATTAACAAAATATGCTAGATTCAAAAAACAAAAACACATGATGAAATTCAAAAATAAACAAAGAAAACTAAATACAATTTAAAAGTTGTTGACAGGATTTTAGTCTCAAAGCATTATTAATGTGTGTATGTAAGAAACACATACAGTGGTGACCAAAATAATACAAGAAACTGGAAAAATATTTTATACAGCGACAAAACGAAATGACCAGTGGAAACATACCAAAAACTAATTAACTTTATACGCAGAAGATGAAAAGCAGTTCTTAAGAACAAAGTCGACGAAACGAAGTACTGAGGCCTTGAGGTGATCCACTTAACCACGTTCTTGATGAAGTCGAATTTTAACTTGTTTCTTGCTTTGTCCTTAAGAAATATCTAATACAGTTTTATTTTTTTTTTCAGCAAAAAGGCATCTGAAATTTTTTTTTTGTTAGAAAAGTAAGCTTTAAAGACTTTACTTCAAATAATAAGGCTTTTTATGATAACATTTTAGTAAAAGACTTCACTCTTATTATTTATTATTTATTATTAAAATTTTCAATGGTGGATATAACTGAGCCTTTAGATTATGGTATAAAGTAAGGTAGTTATGACAACCACTGACAATCTAGCCCTGTTTCCGAACAATCGGTAAAGTACGCCATTTTGATACCATAATCCGTATCTACCTGTCTCTTATTGTGTGTTTGGTTTCGCAAAATCATTCGGAACTTGGATAACTCACACAACCAAACCCAGGACTCATCCGACACTATCTACACTGTGCCAAACTGGGCATAGGAAACCTCCATCAAAGTTATCAGTCCGAGAAGCAACCGAGGTTCATCCTAGACCAAGTCTTTGATCTTCATTTTCGAAAGTTCGTCAATGTCGTCAAGAAATGTTCTTCCTAATTATTGTGCTCTTAATTTGGCCAGAGCAGGGCGTTTACAGAGGAAATGGAGGGCTGTTTCCTTTTACCTCTGATGGTAAATACGATGCTAGGAAGTTCATTTCGGCATTGTAAGACCAATTTGGAGGATTATGTACTAGAATAAATGGCTTTAACAACCAGTTTTGGTTTTGATCTTGTTTGAGTAGCTTACATCCTTCCCTGATAGTCAGTTTAGTCAGATTAGAAAACAATAGCAATTTCGGAAAAGATTTCTGAGCCACCATACTGCCTCTTTGAGCCATCAGTAAAGAAAGTTATGTCGAAGTCTTTCGTCACAACGCCATTATTCCAGTCGTTTCTTCATGGGAACATAACTTTAAAATATTTACTGATGCACACTTTAGGGGTGTAGTAGTCAGTGATGGTCAACAAAATCTCTAGTTTGATTCCTTTAGTCTTAATGCACTGCACTTATAATACTGGTATTCTGTAGAAATTATAACTTTGACGACAAACATTTCCGGGACAGAATTTTACGGTGAAGGGAAATTCATTAAAAATTAATTCTATACAAATTGCACTCAGTAACACCATCATGTAAAATTCAACAGAAATTAAAATTTCTTCAGGTTATATTTTTTCAACACGGTTAAATATTTAACATGATACAAAATTTTAACGTGATTCATTTATATGATATATATATATATTTATAAGCTGAACACTAACTTTAAGTAAAGAAATAAAAAATTAATACATTTGATGCAATAAACATAAACATAAAGATAGCATGATCAATGGGGCCATAAGGGGGGGAGAGAAAGGAGTTGTCAATGTGTAAATATCTTTGACTAAATCTTAATTTTGAAAGATGACAGCTGTCAAAAGGACACACAAAAATGGCTATTAATTCAAAATAAATTGTGTAAATCTAAGTCCAGGCATTTGTGTTTGTAAATTGGAACTGTTTTGTACGTATTTGTATCGAACTGCATCAGTGTTGAAGCACTGCAGTCGATGTATATAAATATATAAAACTTACTATAAAAACTTAACGGAGGATGAGTTGTGAAGGAATTTGTATAACAAAGGTATAAATATAGGAATAAAGATAGTGTTTTTTTTTATAACTTTTCCACTTTCATTTATTTATTTTGTGACGGAGTTTAAGGCCCAAAGAGATGGCTAGGGCACCCTTTTTCTCGCTATGAAATTAATCCGCTGGTTTTAGTAAATAAGGTAACTGTGATGCGAAACAGTATTGATAATTATTGTTTCATTTAATAAAACAAAGTTGGATGCCTTAAGAGAATTCATATAAATTTAAAAATTCAAAAAGTATTCTAAAGGCGCCGGTAAATAATTAGTGAACAATGAAATAATGTTACTATTTGGTTAAAAAATCAACCCAATAAAGCAGAGGAACTTCGAGCATTTTTCCTGTTTTTGTTGCACCCAAAACACCCTTTAGACTGTATAGACTTGTAAAAAACCCCTTGAGCCGGCGTTTTTTTTTTTTTAGTTTATGGGTATCTAGTTAAAAATTATCTTTTTTTTATTTTTTATTTGTATCTTAGTATTACAAGTTATTAGAAAGAATGTCTTTTACTCAGTTTTATTACAAAAAATATTAGGTTTAAAAAATTTTGAGGGTTATTTATGTAACATTTAAAAAAGAATTACTCACCTTTATTTAATATTCGAAGATTGAATTTCAGATTGTTTCTTGTTTTCATTCAGCTCCATTTTGAAATAACCTTTAAATAGTAAGAAAAATAATATTGAGTTAAAAGTGAAACAGACGATATTTCATAGATTTCGTTATAATACAAATAAAATTGTAAACAATAAACAAGCAATAGTTATAAATTTGACCAAAGTATTCTGTTATGTACATAGTAGTAAAATTTATAAGATATAGGTTAAATTCACTGTCTGGAAGTTCATAAAATATATACATTTTTCGTCAAGCTTCAAAGCAAAGTTGACGGAAAAATGTGAAAAAATTCAAAAAATGTTTTTTATATCAACAGTTGTCAAATATTTCAATTCTAGAATACAATATTGTTTACACTTATATTGATCACTTCGTTAAGGAAATATAAAGGAATAGCTCAAAAATAAAACATTTTTTCCGAAATACGGCAAAACTTTATCGTTAACAAATTTTAATAAATGTTTCCTATTTTGTGACCATCTTTTTAAATAATTATATGTCCCTAAGTGCGCTTTAAAATTTCAAGTCAGGTGCTTGAAGAAGGGTGTAACCACATCCGAAACGTTGCATTTCTATTGATTTATTGAAAATCAATATTAGGTGCGTTTTATTATTCACAAATCTATCTGGATCCGGATCTGGATTAAGTTTTAACATGTATTACAAAAACAATTTGGGATCCTGTTTTCTATCAGGATCTATTTCAAAGACCCAAAAATTAGTTATTACATTGGCGAGTAGATGGCTTTTCATGGTAAGGTAGTGTTATTTATAGTGTAAAGAAAAAAGACAAGACATAATTTAAAATTTTCAAGCCCAAGGATAAAAAGAGACGGGCTTATAACACTGCTGTCAGTAAGATCCGTATTGTTTTTTTTTCATTTTACACATTTTACACTACACCGTAGATATATCTACGAAGTAGAGACACAGAAAAGCACTGGCAACTGAGGCCATCGGCTTTAGACAATACGACAGAGAGAGACACACAAAGAAAGAACAACAGAAGAAACACATGTCAACAGCACACGGTTGGTATTTGAACGGTCCCCCATCCAAGTACTAACCGCGCGCAATGATGCTTGATTGATGGGAAGCGATGCTTTTTTTTTTTTTTTTTTTTTAATTCATTTTTATTCAGTTCAATCTTATAACTATCTTAATGCTAGACAAAAATTCATAAAACTAGCCTACTTATCAATAACTTACAACTAACTTACCATGCGGGCACTCTAAGTTAAACTACATCCTTATGACTACTGCCTTTCGGCCTAGATTTTGAATTCAATAACTATATCTATATTTTTTTGTTTTATCGAGAAAATTTAAAAAACTCGGATTCTTTATCATTTTTATTTTGTTATATAAAACTTACAAACTAAAATTAAACTAATTAAAACTACCTAAAACCACTTAAACTACTTAAAATAAACTAAAACTACTTAAAAACTAGAACAGCCACAGCGGAGGTGTTTTTTTTTTTTTGGTACATTTGAACAATGTAAGTTTTTTTTTTTTTTTTTTTTTTTTGCCACTGTGCCTATTCATTTTAAAACTAAACCTGTGACTAAAAAACAGGCATGCAAGCCGGCCACGGCTCTAACACCCCACCCCGACTACCCATTATCAAATGTCGATTGAAGCCACCAAAACTGGTTCTCCTGCTTCACCCTATCAGTTTTGTCCCGTTCGGACATAGCCCTACTGAACCGAAGGAGCTCTTCTCCGTCTTGTGCCACGACGCGACGTCCCGAGTGTAAAGGAGCCGCCGGTCCACGGTTCTTCGTCTGACGTGGTAGATTAGCGGTACTGCCAATCTATCCTGTATCAGACCGCATCTACCTAAATAGAGGAATGCCTCTGGAGGAATGAAGCCACTCAAGCGTGCATTTTCAAAATATTCGTCATTTGGGTAGAACGCCCCGAAAATCAAATTATTGGTCGAAGTCATAGCCCTCGCAATGTGACCCCGAATAAGTTTTATCACGAAATTGTCAACTCTGTTGATCCGAGCCCCGTTGTATAGAGCCTCGTTCGGATAATAGTGAACATAAGAAGATTCGGGTGTCCGATGCAAACCAGTACAGCGTCGAAGACACTGCCGCTCGAACACCCGAATTCTCTCCATCTGAGATGGAGCAACGTTGAACCACACTGGACAACCATAAACGATCATCGGCCGTATGAGGGCCATGTAGCAAATGACCTTCACTCTGGGGTCAAGCCGACTGCTGTAAAACAGTCGTTTCGTCACACCGAAGGCTCCTCTGGCCCTGGCCAGCGCAGCATCTATATGTCTGTCGAAATACAGATACTGATCCAACCAGATACCTAGGTACTTCACTACACTTTTGCTCGTTAATCGCTGCCCGTGAGGATCAACGATGACCATCTTGCGCCAATTATTGCGCGTATCCCGCGGGGCTCTAGCCAACGGAGTCCGGAACAAAATTGTTTCCGATTTCTGGACATTTATTTTCAGTTTCCAGTCATCGCAATATCGCTGTGGGAAGCGATGCTTTCATCAAAGCCACGGCCGTTGACTTGTGGATAATAAAACGCACCTATTGTATATTAAAACATTTAATTAAGTATTTCAGTTTTAACAGAATTATAAAAACCCGCGGAATAATTTACGTTTGGATTTGTTCACGGAATAATTCGTGGGAAGTCATCGTAAATTTAGATTCATATTTCTCGTTTATTCGTAACCAACTGGGAAAACACTGCCACGACGTTTCAACGCTCGCTAGAAGAGTAATGGGAAAACCGGAAATTCTGCCAGATCTGACCGGCCCAGTTCTGTTGATAATATTATTGCAACTGTGTTTGAAGATGTTGCAGAGGCCCCGAGTATCAAACAGATAAGGCGCCACACAATTGGGCATCAATCGGCGGTGATAACAGGGAATTATGAAGATGTTTCCTTATAAAGTGCAGACATTGCGTTAGATATTATGTGTTGACTGTTAAGCGTGTAAACGTGACCGTCAAGCTTGTAACCTTTACACAAGCTATCCTGAATCTCAACGATGAGGGAGACAATTTTTAACGAAAATCATAATCAGACACGAGGCCAATTTCAAAATTGTAGCTTCTATCGCACCGAAAACCCGATCAAAGTCATAAATCAGGCACGAATGGTCATCAATTCTGGCGGCGCGAAATCATTTTCTCGACTTTATGGAGGAAAAAAAATTAAAACATCAATTAAACAATAATTATCCAAAAGAAGAAATACATTTTTTTCATTCTTAAAAAGAATTAGAGCCAAAGAACATCGGGGTAGCACCTTGTATTACGTAAGAAATAGAATTCTTCATCTATGGAATAAAGAAAATGTACTCTAGCAACCATGGATCGAATCATTTCATATGGCTTAACTCAGTCTGGATGTACAGACAGTACAGTAAACATCTACAGCTTTTGGGACTTTCCCACCATCGTTAAGTTAAATTTGATTAAAACCTTGAAATTTTTCTTCCAATAATAACACAAAGTATTCCTTTGTAAAGGCGATACAAAGTTGAAATTTAATATTGCTTTTTAATCCAGAAGCTCTCCTTGAAAAAGTAAAAAAGTTATTACCGTTTTGCCAACAAGGGGAACCATTGTAACCCTTTTCGACTTAAGAACCTAAATATAGACGCTTTCAATTAATTAAAAAGTCTTAAATATTGACACCTGCCAAATAAAGATGCAGGAAGCACTTTCCCCAAAGCGACTCCCACAATGATGATGAAACTTTTAAATCGTTATTTATAACAAACATTAAATTTTCTCAATTTTCGTATTCAGCATAAAATCTATTTTTGTCTTTTATGTAAATATTTCAAAAAGTTTCTCTTGAATCCAACCATCAATTAAACTTTTGTGTCTGGTAAAGAATACTACAACATCTATTGCAGAGGTCCCTGGAACACGTCTCTATGATGTTAGCTTTAAGTATCCCAGGGCGTAATTCCTCTTTCACAGCCAAGCTGTCGTAATGTGTATACGTAAAACGTAAATAGCAAAATTTGTCCCAAAATAAAAGAAAGTATACCACAAGGCAAAGTTGACTCTGTTTAATCCTTTGGCAAATTTGCATACAGCCTGTTTTGCCATGGATGGCGCCATCATTTTCCGGTTTCTCAATATTCTTTGATAAGAGTTTCCTTTTGCTGGCTGATGGTGATCCAAGACACAATGCTCATGCTCACCTCCCATTCCAGAAATGATGTAACGATAAACTTTGTCATGGTCTTGGCCACAGCACTTTTAAAGGAAGTGTGTGTTGGTTCTGGCTGTGGGTGTGACTGGCTCTGCTTGAAGATCCTTAATATATCCTTAAACTGCAATAGACAAAAACTAGCAAGCAAAAAAGAAGAAGACCAACATCCAGTGTATTGTGTATTGTACTGGTGTACCGTGTACTTTTCACCACTAGGAGGTGCCTATTGTATGGCATCTCCAACATTTTGTATCCATTTTCGGAGGAAAGTTAACAAGTCTGTTTAAGGATAGCAGCATCAGGACAGGACCAAAAACTTAAATTTGTGTTGTCATATAAAAGAGACATATCCAAGTTGACAGCTTAGTGGTGGCATAGTAAAATGCATTCCGCGACAGAACGCAAGCAAACGTAGCGGGGTCTCTCTGTGTGGGTTGTGGAAGGGAAGGTTTTATTGGGGGGGAAAATAGTTTAAAAAAGCTATTATTCTAATAGAATTTAGCTGTGGCAAGAAGGAAAGTTGGTTTTAAGGTTTTCCCCTGGTAAAATGAAGCATAAAGTTAGTGCAGCTCATCTTCGTTTCTGAGAAGATATTTTATAAACGTTCACCAAAACTAATTTCATTAAAACTACAAGGTTTCTGCTATTCGCTTCCCAAAGGTAAAAAGGGATTTTGGTGATTTCAGAGAGAGTCCTTACATATCTATCCTTCAGTGTGCTCGGATTTAAGAGAATGAAATAACGTTTCGTTGACAACTTAGGTAAGCGGGAGATAGGGGGTGGTATAGTTGAATGATATAATCTACAATTTGATTCCCAATGGAATCATTGTCCTCCTCATTTCTCAAGTTAATCCTTTCCATTTTAAAATTCTCGTTAGGTGAGGACATTTTATTGAAAACAAAGAGCAATGTGGTATTCTGTTATCTGACAAGAATTTTTCAATTCTCTGCACTGAAATATTCAAGGCTTGAGGTAGCCAAATATTTAAAGCAGGAAGTCAACAAGAAATAAAATGAAATACACAAAATACACAAAGGTGTAATTGGACTAGAAATAGGAGTTCTATGGTAATGAATCAATATTTTCAACTAGAGAGTGTAAAAAATTATCAATTACAAAAGAAATTTTAAACTTAATTTTTTGAATGAAGGATTCGAAAATTTATAAAATGAAATAATGAATGAAATGTCCTACTTGCGGAACTCTTTAAGTATGGAGGAGATGTCCTGATAGGGTGCATGCATCAGCCCACCAACCAAGTGTGGGAGGAGGAAAGTATGCCCGACGACTGGTCAAATAGCTCTATATGCCCAATCTACAAAAAAGGCGATCCTATGTCCTGCAAAAACTACAGGGGCATATCCCTGCTTAATGTTGCCTACAAAATCCTATCCACCATACAATGTGAGCGTCGAAAACCTTTCTGCAACACTATAATCGGCACGTACCATTGTGCTTTAAGGCCAGGCAGATCAACGATAGACCAAATCTTCACATTGAGGCAAACCATGGTGAAGATCAACGAATTTCAATTCGAGACCCACCATCTTTTCATCGACTTTAAAGCCGCATATAATCCCGAAAAAACTGATCCAGCTATGCGGTATGACGTTACAAAATACGCGGTGCAACGTGCAAATTGGTAACAGCTCATCCGAGCTATTCCAGACATGTACGGGCTTCCGACAAGGAGATGCGCTATCAAGTGATTTCTTCAACCTAGACCTGGAGCAGTGCGCAAGAGTGGTGTTAACCTGGAAGGCATTATCTTCAACAGGTCTTCCCAACTGCTTGGCTATGCGGACGACATCGATCAAATAGATTTGATATTTGATTAAATAAATTCGCGAATGGTATTCCTTATTTTCTTAAAGAGAAAAATGCAAAGACGTTTTGAAGTTGTTTTTTGAATTACTAAAACAACTCCTAAGAACCCCAAAAAAAATAATAACCAAATTGATTTATAAAACAAAATTTCGAAAATCTAAAAACCACAATGTTTCAAATATTAAAGAAATGCTTTTGTCAATTCTAAGCATTCAAGAAACTAAATTAAAGAAATTCATTAACCTATTTTAAAAATTGAATTGAAAAAAAAAATTCTTCTTGGATTCCAAAAAATGACTGACTAAGTAAGCAATAAAGTCGAAAAATAAATACAAAAGCCTTCTATGGTAGGTACTGATAATAAGATTGTCTGCTACACATTATATCAATTTCATCAAAAAGGAATCACCTACGACCCTTCAGTTCCGAGAGTAATGGAAAGAATTCTGGCCTTTTTATTCTTCAAATAGAAGTCGCCACACAAGTGGTTAAAAAACAAACGACACAATCAGCCACAACAAAGTCATATGATCTCCGAAAATAAATCCGTCTTAAATGTAGGAGACAATGTTTAAAGACTAAGAAGAACGAAGTCGTAGGAGCTGGTGGTCTAAACGCTATGGGAACATATTAAAATTTTATGTCAAGATAGAAAAATCTTTCCTAGATTGGTTCTGATAGAGGTGGCTTTTGTGTGATAAAAGTCCCACACTACTTAGTAAGAAATATCGGCAAGTGTGTTTTGAAGATTTTTACCGAAAAACAAAATCCTGCGAAATTTTCCGATATTTAAACATTATTGGGTTTTATGATAGGGAATGTTCATAGTGTGGCAACACTTCCAAAAGAAAGAATAAATAAAGAAATGATTGTCCAAACACAAAGAAAGAGATATAATGATTGCATTTAATAGAAAGAGACTGCCAGTAAGGTAGAAGAATATAGTGGGAGAATAAAGATATGATCAGTTGTTGTGGATCTGTTAAAGAGTAAAGACCTTTTTTTTGTTTAACCGAATATTGTTTTAGTTTTGTATTAAGCAAAATTTAACTGCTTACAAAATATAATTGCGGCCATATTGTTGGAGCTACACTCGCCAAATTGCCTATCTTGACAAAATAATATTGATAGTTATAGCGCCAAAAAATATGTGTTACTTGCGCCATAATCGTCTTTCCCAAAAGGACTATTTGCAATGTGGTGGATAAATTCGAGTCGACCGGTTCATTGAATAATCCGCCAATTAGATCAATAAAATGCAAGATCTGCCAAAAAATCACCGCAGTCCGTGAGATTGGGCAGAAATATTCGAGGCTGCCAATTACACGCCGCGTATAAGAACTGGGATCTCAGAGTTAATGAGCATAGAAAATGATGAGGGCTTTTAAACAGTTAGAAGTTGACCCCAATATAAACTAATATAACGCATATTGCCTTTCTTTTAAACAAATACAAAAATTTATGATTTCTCATTAACAGCTTGTATCATTTAAATTTAAAAATAGAAAAATCTTAATGGGAAATATTTTAGTTTAAACGGATTTACTAATAGGGTAAATCGATTTGCCTTAAGTTAAATCGTTAAATCTCTTTTCGTTTAAGGCCAACTGATGTGTATTTGCTTAAACAAATTAACGATTGGTAGCTCTAAAGTCGATGTTCAAGGTTAAAGCCCCAGAAACAATTTAAGCATTTATGGAAGTCAACATTATGCGCACCTTCAGCAAATACGACCAGATGACCTTTAGAGACTCCCTTAATATTTCATCGACTTCGGTACACTCGTATTCAGTCAAGATGGTGCTTCAAAAAAAAAAGCAAACGTGCTGCATAAGACTTTTTTTTAGTACCAAGCGCAGTGCAGCAGCGTTGGCGTTTTGCTTTTGCCTTGGAAACTTAAAATACTCATTAATGAAAAATGATATTTAAACAACATTCAGCATTTTAGCAGCAAAGGACGGTTTCACAGAAACCCACGTCGACCCGTCGTCGTCAGATGTTATTTTTCACAAAAAAAAATTCAATTAACTTTGACTAATATTACGTTTTTATTGTCCTACAGGTCGACAAAATATTTTCATAATTTCATTTATGCAATTTTAGTATAAGAGCTTTTCTTTTATTATACCCACCATAAGATATATGTATAACCTCGTTTTGTGTTGCCATAAAGTGGATTTTTTGCCATTTTCATTTTTGCCGCAGCGAGCACAAAAACCTTGGTACAAAAAAAAAAAAACATTCAAACAAGAACATACTTACGTGAAAAATCTAGATCGTCTCAGTGCCATTAAGAGACACATTTTTTTGGAAATTTTTCAAGTAGATTAAGAATCTTTTTTTTTTTTTTTTGGTTTTGAATTCACAAAGGTAAAAAGATCTTTATTAACTATGGCATTATATCATTTATAATAATTAAGGTTGTTTTCATTTCTTCTAGGGAAACCAGCTTTTAAGTTGAAATTCTTTCTTCGTGGTTTCACTTTTCCACTTTGCAAGGACTCATCATAGGTAGGTAGGTCCTTGTATATGGTGGAAGTTTTCAATTCACTGAAGTGCTTATTTGCATGACGAGAGTATACACTTTCTTTAGTTATCCTAGGGCCCTTCTTGTGACTATGACAAAATATAAGTTAAATATTATAATCTTCTTTGCGCAACTTGTGCACGTTCATGTGCAAATGAAGCCACAGTAATAAGGTATCACTTTGGAGTATGGCCTTATGTAGACAGTCCTCATGTTATATCCTCCTACATATGAACTTGTGTACATACAACTAAAAGAGACCATTTAGCTCAGAATATGGTTCCACCAAAAAGTTGCTCCTGCTAAAGAGGAAACTTTTCAAAATATTGCAGTGAGCTCACTTTAAAATATTAAAAAAAGAACTTCCATTTGCAAGGAAAGTGCTGTGAAAAAATTATTTGCAAAAAAGGAAACAACTTGCGACTAAAATCAATCATTGCAATAATAAATTTCCATGTGTACTCTTGAATGTGACTGGTATAAGAAAAATGACATTTTCGAAATATTTCAAAAAAAAAAAACGTAAAAGAAATAGTTTTCTCAGCTTATTTTTTTAATTATTTTTACATGTAGAGTTTCAAAATAAACACTAAATGGTATAAAGTTGTCTTATTACTGTTAAAGTTGAACTCAGGTTTATTCTTTCAAACTGCCCTCTTTCAATTTGACTGTGCAAAAAAACACCTTTAAATTTTTAACTGAAGACGGATACTCATAAGCTACTCTAATGAGTATTAAATGGTCTAATAAGCGTAGATAATGTAACAATCATTCAATTCCTTATAAGCGTCACCTTTGAATTTTTTTCATCAAATAAATTATTCCGCGTACGTATAGCAAGTCAGTTCACTTTGTCAAAAAATGTACTTAATTTTTCTCCCATTGAATAATTGATATAAACTGGTATAAGTCTTTAATCGTTGAAAAGTGAGAAGACCCTTTCGACCTTTCTTTATTCTGCTGTTAGTTTACCATTCCAAAGTGAAAATTTATTTCAAACACGAATTGTTTTACATTTATTTAATTGGTATAAATTATCATGTTTATTAAAAAAATAAGAAAATTGACATATTTATGTACACAGTTCTGTATCTCCTATACTGTTCTCAAGCCATATCATTTGGTTGGTCTTGCTTTGGCGCCAATTTGTTGACTTCATATGTAGAACGAATTGTTTTTATTATTGGATTTGTTGGAAGACAATTTATAATTTATAATTCCTTAAATTTAAATTCATAACGGCACTTAAAAGCTACATGGGTCATAATGTATTCTCTATAATCATTCAATTATAAACAAACAGAGTTGTGAATTACAGTGTAAACGGTTTAAATAAACCTTCTAAATTGTTAGAAAACAAAATAAGAAAAATATTAATATTTATGTTGTTTTCTTTTGCCTCTCCGTGAATTTGTTCCTGATTTTTGTTAGGCAAAACAAAAATCCTTCCATTTCCTCAAATGACAACAAACTTGGGGGCGAAGGCAAAACAACCATTATTTCTCAGAGATTGCATGGAATTTGAAAAACATGAGCAAACAGAAGATTGGCTAAAAGCTCTTAAGTAAACAAACTCAGCGAACGTTTTATCGCTAATGCCAGATTTATTGTTTAATTTGGGGAGAATATTTTTTGAAATGACGATACAATACACACTTAAAGGGGCTTTGGTTTTTATTTTTTATTTTTGCTTAGACGATGACTGGACAGCACCATTAAGCAAAATATGTCTGGAGACGTGTTGTTTTGGGTTTTATTTATTGATATCTTATTATAGCTTAAAATGTTCGTATTTTATTAATAAATAAACCGAAATGATGACAGGCATACGAAAGTGATTGAAGGAGGAATATAATTCATATGGAACAGTGGAGATAAGTTTATTGGCTTGTATAGAGCCCAGGATTATTACTTTAAGAGGCGCTAAAATTATGTCAAATGAAGAAAATAATGATCAATTTCACTCAAATTTAAAAGACGAACAGAGAAAATGCAGAGCTTTCTCTTATAGTAAAGAACTAAAGGGTTTTCCAATAGAGACTTCCGAACATTGACAGATGAATGTGCCATATTGTTGAAGCTACATCTGTTAAATATAATATCATTTATTCAGTCTAGGCAAATCAAAGTGGAGAGTTATAGCGTCTAACAATACTTTGTTTTATGACCTGAGTCTTCTGTTCGAGCGAAGCGCCCGATATGTGGGAGGTCTATGACTGGATGAATGGGTTCGTCAACAAGCTAAATTGTCAAATTTGGGATGGTCACAATCTACACTTAGTTCAGTTCAAATTGCAATCCAGACTTTGTTTCACCACAATTTCAAACTCAATGACCAGATGTTTTAAAAGTCTTGAATTTAGCTTTGTCACATATAATAAACTTGTGGTTATAAATCCAAGTTGTTAGAACTTCGAGGTCCTTTTTAATTAGTAAGTCAAAATTATGATCCGAATTTGCCTGGTAAGAAAATGATATATCATAAGCAAAAGCTGTTGATTGGCCAAACATCCAGTTTATATGCACTATAAAAAAAATAAGGGTCCGAGTACAGATCCCTGTGGTATACCATTTCTTAAAAAACGAGCTTCGCTATTTGTACCATTTTTATTAATTTATGGACTCTTCCTATTAAATATGATTCCAGCTATTTAATAATAAGTCCCCTAAATTCGGTACTTTACAACTTAGAAGTAGATCGTGATCAACATTATCAAACGCTTTTGTCATATCAATGAAGAGAGCCATAGAAGGTTTATTATTATTTAATGCCATAAAACTGACTACAGAGTCTTAGAATTGCATCTTCAATTGATTTTCCTGAGCTGAAACCAAATTGATTTTCGCTAAAAAATTTTTTTTTTATTCAGGAAAGAAGTACATAACATAATTGAAGCAATCGTAAGTTTTTCCATAAGTCCGTGACTTTTGGAATAAAACACAGATTTTTTGATAAAAAAATAATTTTATTTTTCAACGTAGTGTCCCTTGAGCTCTATACACTTTGTCAAACGCTTCTCCAATTTTGTTATCCCTTCCAAAAAAAATGATTTGTCGAGGTCTTTAAAATAGGCCTTTGTTTGCGAGATGACTTCATCATTGGAGTCAAATCTTTTTCCACCAAGCCATTTCTTCAGGTTTGGGAACAAGAATTAGTCGCTCGGAGCCAAATCTGGAGAATAGGGTGGATGAGGGAGCAATTCATAGCCCAATTCATGGATTTTTGCCATGGCAACTGCACATGTGTGCACCCTTGCATTGTCTTGGTGGAAAAGAAATTTTTTCTTGGCCAAATGAGGTCGGTTTTTTTTCAAATCGTCATTGAATCGGTCCAATAAGTTGGCATAATATTCCCCATTGATTGTTCTTCCCTTTTGAAGGTAGTCAATGTGGATTATCCCGCGTGCATCCCAAAAAACAGTCGCCATAACTTTATTGGCTGACAAACCCACCTTGGCCTTCTCTGGCGCCGATTCACCCTTAGAAACCCACTGTTTTGACTGTTGTTTGGTCTCTGGTGTGTTGTGATGGATCCATGTTTCGTCCACGGTTACAAAACGGCGCAAAAACTCCTCCATATTGCGATTAAACAACGCCAAACCTTCCTGTGAAGTTGTTACACGATTGCGTTTGTGGTCGACTGTGAGCAAACGCGGCACCCATCTTGCGGAAAGCTTTCTCATGCCCAAGTGATCATTCCAAATTGAAACCACTGAGCCATGCGAGATCCCTACGGCTTCCACAATCTCTCGCACTTTCAATCTTCGGTCGGCCAACACCATATCGTGAATTTTTTCGATTGTTTCGGGTGTAGATACCTCAACTGGGCGTCCAGGACGTTCTTCATCTTCAGTGCTTGTACGGCCACAACAAAATTCAGTAAACCACTTTTTTACCATTGAAATCGATGGTGCAGAGTCCCCATAGTATTTATCAAGCTTAGCCTTGGTCTCGGTAATGGTTTTTTTTCGCAAGAAATAATGCTTAATAAGCACACGAAATTCACTTTTTTCCATTTTCTCCTCAAATTAGTGAGTAGTCTGATAAAAATAGCTGTCAAACACAAACTAACTGACGCAACAAGTTTAAATTTTGACAGCAGTCAACTGACAGATGCCTGTTGACAGGAGCAGTGTTGCTGTTTCAGTAAAGAGGTCAAAATAGAAATACGTCTATAGTTTCCCATAGTTTTGTTATCTCCCTTTTTCAAAAGTGGGATAACCTCAGCACAAATTAAATTAACTCAAATTATCTTATACCATTGTTCGCACCGCCAAACCAAGTCGTGGCAGACAGGCCTGGATTAAAGAAAATGGGGGCCCGGGGCTATTTCAAATTTGAGGCCCCCTAAAAAGATATAAAACCAATGCAAGTCAACCCCTCATAACCCAGAGCGTCCTAAGCCCCAAGCGAGCCAACCCCCAATGACCCGGGACGCTAGGAGTCCACGCTCTCAAAGACAATGCGTCGAAGAGTTGACGCATCGAAAATCCAAGAAGCTACAAAAAAATATTTGTATGCCTCTAAAAAAGGTTGTACTATGAAAAATAAGACATAGTTGCCACATTTTAAAAATCGCAATGTTAATTATTTTAGCAGAAATTGTTTTTTCTGATTTAGTAGTTGAATTTAATTATAAATTAACCAAACAAAATGCATAAATTGTTCTTCCATTAAAAGTAAAAAATATGAAAGTATTTTTTTTTTAGAAAAAATATCTTTTTTTGCCTTTTTCGTTCGAAACCACAATGAATTTTATTTGAAGGTTAATACAGAATTGTTTTAATTTGCATATTGAAGAAGATAAAAGAAGCCCCATATATATTAAAAATGGTTGCAATTTGTAGATTTTACCAACAAACATTTATTTTTGAAAAAAGTTATTTTAAAAAATTTATAGAAACTTTTTAATATGAGATACCTGCCTACATATTTAATTAAAATACATACTATGATTTGAAACATATTTATTTGAGTGGAAATTGATTACACATACAATCCATTGGTTGGTTCTTCTCTTCCTTATTTTGCATTTCAAAATTCTACTTATCAAAATTCTGAATTGTATAATTTTACTTCTCAAAATTCTACATTTTGAAATTGTACTTCTCAAAATTCTGAATTTCAAAGTTCTAATTTATAAAATTTTAGTTTTCAATATACTAGGTACTTATCAAAATTAAAGTTTTCAAAATTCTGCATTTCGAAATTCTAGTTTTCAATATACTATACTACTTCTCAAAACTCTGCTTTTCAAAATTTTACTTATTAAGTTTTCTGCATTTCAGAATTCTACTTCTCAAAATAACTTTTTTTAAATTTTACTTTACCATTCACTTCTGCGGCAAAATTTGTATCGCCATTTTTCGCTAGTATCGAAATGCACTCTTGCGCTCAATTCGCACATCTCTCTTAATCAAGAATAAATAAGGTACTCGAGATAATTAGTCCAGCATATTTCCACACTTCGCAAAAAAAGATACGAGGTATAGAATTCAATTTGTTTTTCAATCTGGCAACCCTTTGCTGAATTAGGCTGCATGGATTTAATATTTTTTGAGTTTACAGTTTTGAGTTAATAGCGACTTGGGCTATGTGGGTTCGACTTTTTGGAGATATTAACGAATTGAGCTATGTGGGCTTAAAGTTTATGGGATTAATTGTGCATTGGGCCACATGGGCTTAACGTTTTTGGGGTATATAGCTTTCGAGTTTGGATTTTGTGGGGTGAACTAATTTTGGTTTTTATTTTTGGGGTTTATTAGATTGTACAGTTTGAATATCGCGGTTTTACGGCTTAAATTTCTTAATGGGAAGGGGCCCTTGTTTTCGCGGGGCCCGGGGCTTCAGTCCCCCCTAGCCCCCCTATTAATCCGGCCCTGGTGGCAGACATTTGAGTGATATTGTATTGCATAATGGCATACATAGGTCCTTCAAATTGTTATACAAATTTTAATGATATCTTTCTCACAGTTTCTTTTATTCAAATGTAAAGAAAGAATTCGCTTAACGGAAGACCCTTTGGGGGGAAGTTAGGCATTGCAAGTTTGAATCAATAATAATAATAAAATATTGTTAACGAAGAAATTTTAAAAAGTCAAAAATACTGCAAAAATGTTTGTTTTTATTTTATTTTGTTAATGATTTTATTTTATTATAATATTTGAACTCTCTCAAAAAACGTATAGTCTATCAAGAAACTTGGAATAAATGTCTCATTTGTGATGGGAAAAGAATCCATCTAGTGGTTTCTTTTAAAATCATTGGTTATTTTGACATTGACAGCTGTTTTACGCTCGAAATCTTGACAGAAAGTCAGTATCATACCTCCGCAGGATGAAATAAGTCGCTTTACGCTTGAACAACGTTGGGAAATATTGAAAACTTATTTCCAAAGAGACTGCTGTGTAGCCCAAAGAGTGCGTTTTTTTAAAAGAAGTTTTGGGCGAAATGAAGCACACATCACGCCTGATGTACGCAAGTTTGTTCAAAAAGTTCGTGGGACTGGTATGCTAGTGAATAATCCCCGTCATTGTACGGTGCGCACAGACAAGAATGTGCCTGCTGTAGCCGAGAGTATGAGACTCAATTCACGTACATCAACTCGCCATCGATTTCAACAGCTCAACATATCACGCACTAGCCTGAGTAGAATTCTTCAAAAAGATCTCGGATTACTCGCCTTAGAGCAATAGAATGCACCAGCCTTTGACGATGACAATGTTGTGTTCCATAATTGATGAGAATATTTTCTCTTACTAAAAAAGCAATAATACATGGAAAATATTTAATTTTGTTCATTTTATTGAATTTTTAAAAATAAACTTGCATTTAGCCTACCCTTTATAGACAGGTGGAGTTAGCATCTATATTAAAGAAGGGATAAGATTTGACCCTCTCAAACTTATACAGTATGACTACGAACATTGGTGGCTGATTACAAATTTAACGTCGAAGGGCTACCCAATAACTTTTGTAGTTTTATACAACTGACCGAGTGCATCATGTCGAGTGTTTTGTGATAGATTTGCAGAACTTCTTGAGGAACTAAATGAAAACGCGAAAGACTTTATAATTGTCGGTGATGTTAATATAGATTGGCTCAATAAAAACTTTACTTACCAGAGAGAAATGTAAAGAATTATTACAGAAAATACATCGGAACAAATCGTTGACAAACCTACTCGAATAACCGCAGACTCCAAAACCCTTATAGATTACGTAGTCACGAACTCATGTCTAGTTTCCACAGAAAGAAACACTAACTTAAAAATAACTGATCATGAAACAATAATAGTGAAATTAAAATCAAAAGATAACGTGGTTGATACATTAACAAAAAAAAACACGACAGTGCATAAAGTACGATAAAGATACTTTTATAAATGACATCCGGCAGTCTCAATTTAGAAATATTAATTTTCCGTTTGTTGATCTAAATTTTTTGAGCAGTGTTTTTTCAAATGAGCTTTAAAGAATCGTGAATTGTTACGTTAAGACCAAAAATGTAAACGAAAAGTCAGTAGAGTGGTTTAATAATACATTGAGAGATCTTAAATCAGAAAAATTGTTTTATTACCATAAAGCTTTACAAACTGATGAATTAAGTGATTGACAGAATTATAAGCGGTCGCGAAATCGGTATAAAAAAGAACTAGTCAGAAGCAAGGGTCTTTTCGTGCAAAACAAAATTCTTAGGCAACCTGACCAAAAAAGTATGTGGAGAACTTTAAAAAGGTATGTGATAGGTTCAAAAAAAAAATAACCATCGATGAGAACATTATATTTAATGGGGTAACAACTAATAACTCAAAAGTTATTGCGGATGAATTCAACAATTTTTTTGTCGGTAGTGTGAATGAAATAAATCAATCAATTGACTTTATTCAGTATGTTAACCAAATCGATGAACGCCCGGGACATTTTAAATTCAGTCATGTAACTCTCTCTGATATATATGAAGTGTTGCGAACAATGAAAAAAAAGAAAGATTTTAATTATATGTGCCCAAAGATGTTTTTAGATGCTTTTGAAGAAATAGGGAACGTTCTCACTGAGATTGTAAATAAATCATTATTTTCGGGATGTTTTCCAAGTTCATGGAAAGAATCGTTGGTAACACCAATACAAAAAGTTAAAGGTTCAAGACGCTGTGAAGACTATCGACCAATAAACGCGTTGCCAGTGTACGAAAAAATAATTGAAAAGATAGTTAAAATACAACTACAAAGTTATATAGACAGTTGCAATATCATCATCGATAATCAGTTCGGGTTTCGAAGTCAGCATTCCTGTGAGACTGCTTTAAATTATGTCCTGTTGAATTGGAAAGAAGATCTAGCACAGGGGTCTACCATTATTGCTGTATTCTTGGACCTTACGCGAGCATTTGAAACTATAGACAGAGGAATATTAATACAAAAATTGAAGCAATATGGCATTCGTGACAAAGAGTTGAAGTGGTTCACAGTACCTCAAGGCTCGATACTAGGGCCCGTTTTGTTTCTACTGTATATAAATGACGTATGCAAAAGTTTAAAATATTGCAAAATAGTATTGTTTGCCGATGATGCCCTAATACATATACATTGTGGGGAAGGATGTTTCAATGATAACTCAGCAACTACAAGAAGATCTCGAAGACCTAAGCATCTGGTTAAAAGCGAATAAACTAAAGACGAATGTTCAAAAGACAAAGTCGATGGTATTCAAAACGCAGTGCAATATAAACTTATAATAGACAATGAAAACATAGAGCAAGTAGATCAAATAAAGTATTTAGGTGTGATAATTGACCAAAATTTAAAGTTTGATAAAAACATGTAAACTATAATAGTTAAGAAAATATCTAAAAAAGTGAATTTTTTTCGAAGAATTAAAAGCAAGCTAGATTTTAATGCATCTGTTAGAGTATACAATGTTATAATCAAACCGCATTTTGAATATTGTTCATCTGTACTCTTCCTGTTAAGTGATAGTAACATATATAGGATGCAAAAATTACAAAACAAAGTTATGAGAATTATTTTAAAATGTAATCGTTATACTAGTATATTGAATATGTTAAATCGTCTTAAATGGTTAAGTGTTAAACAACAATTGGTAACAGATGTTCTTTTGTTAATTCAAAAAATGAGAATGGGTGAAGTGCCTTGTTATTTTAGTAATCTTATTATGTATGTAGGTGAAGTTCAACCATATCAATTAAGAAATGTAAATGATTTGCGACTCTCAAATTATAGAAATACAATAACACAAAATAGTATCATAGTTATATAAAGGCCAGAACATGTTAAATTAGAAACAAATTTTAATAATTATAAGCTTCATGTTAAAGAATTTGTAAAAAATAGTTTTTAAGATATTAAATTATGTAATATAATAGCTTAATACTTTAGTATGCAAAATAAACAAATAAATACTAAATACTAAATACAATGCGGGGATATTGGGCGACTTTTGATCATATGCTGTAAAAGACTTTGCCGCGAAACCAATCTTTAAATTATAGTAATCAATTTGGATTGTGGTTTCGGCAATATGTTAACTATTATTCTCGGTCTACCTTAATTAACAATGTAACAACTCTCGAACCTTTTCAATAATGTAAAGAAACTCTGAAGCATGACTTGATGAAGGCATGATTTTAATTTAACACCTGTTTTCCTCGTAGTGGTTTTAGTTAAAGTCTATAGTGTTATAATGAAGCCTGCATTCCACCAGGCAACCTAACGCCTGCACACAAAATAAAACTAAAACTGTTTATCAGAATGTCTCTACCCAAGGCATATTTATCACCTTCTACACAAGGTTTGATATGCAAATACCTATTCTTCCCTTCGTCATTTTCTCTCTATAATAACCTCACCTATAGCAAATTCGCTTTGATGACTTGGTTGCAAAACATACTGGTAATTAAAACTTGCCGTTAATTGTGTAAAATTTATTCGTAGATTCATTTGCTTTCATTTAGTATTTCAATAAAACCTAATTTGAATCCAATTTACGTCTTGTTCTTCCCAGCTTTCCAGCAAAACCGAAATTAAGGGTTTGAGCTAAGACTACATAATTGCTGAAATCTTTGCAATTTATTGTTTCTTTGCTTTGATCTAATTCTATAGACCAATAGCTCATAGCAGTTATAGCAATATTATGAAAATTAAAAGAAATATAAATTCCGAAATGGCTTTCATTTTTTCGTTGTTGTCTAGTCTAACACTCGGCTTTTATTAACTTGGACTTCCAGCACGATGAGGAAAAGCACCCAATTGTGAAAATTTCATCTGTAACGGAGGCACGTTTATCGAATAAAAGTTGTTTGCCGCAATCGCTTTAATGTGTTTGATTGTCAGGAAGCTTACACACACATACAAACTGAGCTGTTCAAACTTGCCTAGCTACGAGTAGACTCGTAAGTGCTATTATTTTTTAGTAAAGTATGTGGGGGCTATTTGCGAATGGGCTTTAATGTTGCTCGAAATCTACCTAAAGTGGTTTTTGTCTAATGGGGTGTTTCGATAGAGTATGATAGCAAAATATAAATATAAATGACTGCGGGGTTAATGGTTAGTCTTTTAACAATTTATTAAGTTTTAGTTTTATTCAATAAATATCCTAAAGACGATTTTCCGAATATCATCAGTCTTTGTTGGATTTTTTTTTCTTCTTTGAATTTATTGCTGTGGTTATTCATTTTTTTGTTATTGACATTTGAGGAATTTTTTCTTCGAAATGCATAGCTATGTGATTTACGAGAACACATTTTTGAAAATTGTTAAACTTTGGTAGGAAAGTTCAATATTTTAATTATTAAGAAAAATTTGTGATAAAATAAATGTCTTGAAAGTTAATCCATGAAAAATATTCTTAAGACTGCTTTAGACAGGACTTGCTCTTTAGACCATCAGTGGATTTTTACAAAAATATAAAAGCTATACAATCAGAAACTTGTTCTTATCTACAACAGCAAATTTTGTTTGAAAAATTTTCTGTCTTACCGATATGTGTTGTGTTGACAAATTTGTGTTGAGACAGTCAATTCAAGTTAGATTTGTAAGAGAGTTAAGTTTTCAATTAATAATTTACAAGTTTTTGTGCAGAATTCTACTCAGGCTAGTACGTGACATGTTGAGCTGTTGAAATCGATGGCGAGTTGATGTTCGTGAATTGCGTCTTATACTCTCGGCTACAACAGGCACATTCTCGTCCATGCGCACCGTACAACGACGGGGATCACGAGTGTAATACACTAGCATACCAGTCCCACGAACTTTTTGCACAAACTTGCGTACATCAGGCGTGGCGTGTGCTTCATTTTGCCCAAATTCTTTTAAAAAAATGCACTGTTTGGACACTCTCTTTGGAAATAAGTTTTCAATATTTCCCAACATTGTTCAAGCGTAAATCGACTCATTTCGTTACGCAGAGGTATAATACTGACTTTCTGTCAAGAAACAGCTGTCAGTATCAAAATAACTTATGATTTATAGAAACCACTAGATGGCGCACCGTGCGGTTGACGATGGAAATAGTGCGGCGGTCAGAAGGTGGTCGGAGCGCTTATTTCATTTATCAAGGAGAAAATTTGCGATGGCACAGGTGTTAAAACTTGCAAAATTATTATCTGGGATAGAGTAAATACACTCAAAAATGATGCAGAATAGAAAACAAGTGAGCATTCATCAAACAATGAAAGATTTGCAACAATGCGGGCAGCTTTAGAGCCACAATTATACTGCTGGACATTGATTTTCGTTAAACGCTTATCTGAAATTTTAGTCTTTCTGGGGATGCAGAAAAACAAGGAATATGCGAGTTGCATTGCAGAAGCTGATAATTTCTCAAAACAACTATTGGCAATTTTATTTGGCCAAATTCCGGTTGATGGTGCAACTTGCCTGATTTCTTTCACGCTGACTTTGTTTGAATTCACATCAAGCAGGAAACTTATCATGTAGGAAACCTGCGGATGAGAGAACTTATGTCAGCATAGGAATTAGTCAGGCGAACAAACCTATCAATTCAATTAAGTTCTAGTATAGCAAAAAGCGTATTTCAGTTCCACTTTTTTAAAGAAGAACTCATACAAAAAAATAATAAACAGTTTACGAGGCAAAATAACTAGGCTCTACGTGAAATAAAGAAAAAAACAAACATCAAGTCAGGTCAACAACAAACAACAAAGAAATTAATGAAAGTCTGTAAAGGAAACGTCGAATAAAAAAAATTACCGCTCACTCATTTATTTTGTTCACACAGTTACACGAAATAATCAAAACGAATAATCAGAAAATCTCAACTGTTATACAATAATGTAGTAACAATAAGTAAAATTACCCGAAGCTACAAAACACAACAAAACTACATGTCAGAACAGAGCTAAAATTCCAACTCGAATTGAGACTAACTTCAGTCCAATTGGATTTGATTCAATTCCAATTAGTTCCAAGTAGCCGGCGTCCATTGCAATTAGGTTTCAATAGGGAAGTAGGTAGCAGACATTGTTCTTTTTAGTCTGGCCGTCAAACACTTCACATCGCAAAAAGAAAATCGACGCAATAACTAATATTGTTAGTGGTGAGTTTTTGTTTTAAGAGATATAGCAGTAGACAAATATAACAAAGTGAATAATTTTGCCAGGATGTTGAGCCACACAACTTAGGCCATTAAAAAAACCTTTTTTGTTGGCGAAGAAAATTTTACTACGACGAGAAATTGTGACGCTGAGAAAAAGGATACAAATCCTAAACGAATAAGGTAAATTCTAGTTTATTAACATAAAATGTATAATCAGACTAAATTCGAAAAAGAGAATTAAGAAGAAAATAGAGATTTAGATGGCTAGGCGTGAATTCTTAAAACTAAATTTTTCTTATGTCTACAGGTGCTACGACAAGAATATGGCGCGACCGTACAGCATAAAGAAATTTTCAAGATACACGTGGCGGCCAGACATTAATATTACGATTATTACAATCTTCAGATCACTTTAGATCTCATCCTTCAAATATCATTTCGATTAGTTCGATTTATTTCAAGATCGTAATAAACATATACATATCAACAAGTCACATTTTTTCTCAAGAATTCAATCTATCTAAAGCAACTCCATCGTGCATTTATTTTAAAGTCAAAAATTACATCAAAGTAAAAAGTCGTCGATATACATACATCTATATCAAGATCCTGTTCTGTCTTGCGAACAGAACACTCGAAAAACGTTACGCAGTTCCAAGGAACATTTAATAGATATAGATACTTACGTTAGTTCTCGGACGCAACAAAAGTCCAGAACGAAAATTTCAAGATACGGCTGACAATACATTTGGCATGGAAATCCATTCATGCGAAAGCGTAGTCACGTGATCCACAAATTTTCTCGGCAGTACAGTCAAATCAAGTCACCTAATAATCAGTCAAGAATCAAGCAAGTCTAACTCATATTCAAGAAACTACAATCAAGTCCAGAATCACATTACGATCGTCGAGCAGAATACAAGTGCCGAAAGTGCATCGAAAATGGGCAGAGAATCACCTGTTATTCAAGGATATGATTAGTTTCATCACGTGTTTTAAACCTCAAGGATAAATAAAAATGCAGAGAGCTAAGTTACTAAAACATAACAAGCAAAAATAAGTATATTGATTTTTATGATATTGGTATTTAAGAATTAGTATTCCGAAGAGTGAACATAGTGAAGAAAGTTTATTTTTGATTCAGTTTTTTTGATACGAGAAATCTTAACGAGAATCGTCTATCATAGATAGTCGACTCGAACGACAGATTTGTTTCAGAATTATCTAAGAAATCTTTTAAAGTCTTGAATTTTGATATTGATACGCGTAAAGAATTTTGTTTTGATTTTTTTTTAGCAAGCGAAAGAGCTATCGTTAACGTATGTTTGTAAAATAAAGTAATTTAAAGTAAATTTAATCGAAAAGAAAGTCTAAGTAAGAGTAAATTTGAAAATCACAATAATTTTCTATAAAGCCACAAACGAGAGCAAGTATCTGAAAATATGATACAAGAATAATATAAATTTTTGTTCTGAAGTTCATGTATAGATAAGTTCCAGTATGATGAAAACCGTAGAGATAATTTTCAGTGAGTAAAGATTTTGGTAGCGTAGGTCACTCTTTAGAAGAATTATGTAAATTCTTCCGCTCCTCTGAAGTTTCCGAGTTGATAAATTTTCGGTCATAAGAAGAGAAAGAAAATTGATCGCGAGTAAGAATAAATTTAGTTTGGGAACGAGTATAGTCAATTTGAAGGTATCATCTTATAACGAATGCTGAACATCAATCATCTGAGTACAAGTGCACTTCTACAAGGAAAGTTTGGTGAGTGATTTTTATGGATAAATTTATTACTTTTTTATTTTTATAAACTGATTAAAGATATATTGATTTACTTAATTGAACTATATTTTGAGTATTGGAAAGAAACATTTTTTTTTTGAGATATATATTTGGTAATAATTTTAGTAAAAATAAGTTTTTGATTTATTTTTTTTGTGACGTCCTTTATTTCGGTATGTTTTGTAAGTTTTTTTTTGTATCTAAACGGTAATAAGATATTTTTGCGAGACGTGATTGAAAGTAAGATTCTTTCAGTACGTCGTGTAATTAATACGAGAAATTTCAATATCTAGCGTGAAGATAAATTCAGTTATAGAATCTGACAATTTTGAGTTAATACGATCAAGAGTAAAAACGATAATTCCTGAAAACTTAAGTAAATAAGCTATTCGAGCGAGCGGAGGCATAATGAGATATAAAACGAATGTATAGATATAGCTAGATATAAAGAGTATAAGAGAAAAAACCTATAGTATAGAGTAAGAAGCAAGTTAATTAAGTTGAAAAGTTTTGTGTATGAATAAAGTCTAAGAAAATTCAAAAGTTGTTATCTGAGATTTTAGTAATTCAAGAACGGCTAAGAAGTTAAACTACAGTTATGTTTGAGTAAGTTAAGTGTGTGAGAGGTCGAGAGAAGTTGGATAAACAAATTTAAGGGAAGTTTAGTTGTAAACTTCTCTTTTACAATAAGGGGGTTTTCCAATAAAATAGGTATAGAGGTCCACGGAAAACCATATAGGAAAACATGAGTTTCGGCTTGTTGTTTCATAGGGATGGGTGAAGATGACCAAGAGAGCACATCAACAGCAGTGTCTCTCAGTTAAGGGGTTTCTGAAATTTAGAACCGAGTGGAAACCATAGGTTCGTAGCAGACTGTACATCTGATACGATAGGGAGGGAGTAGTTTAGGTTCAGGGGACATGAACATCGGTGTTTCCCCCATAAATTAACCGCGCAAGTTCCTGTTCTTCAAAAATATAAGTAGGGATGATCCGTACAGTCATTCTATTGTTCGATGAAATTCTTAAGATGTTTTCGGGCCCAGCAAACTTAACATTTCTTTTCCGATCCAGTACAGCAAGGATCAATCGGGTCTGTAAATAATGTAACACCGCCCACATTCCGGCTGCAAGATCCTCCCCTCATCCGGCGAGCTAAGCAATCGTGCACCCAGCAGGCCCAATGTGGCTGTCGAGTGTGGACAACCCTATTCGAGCGTTGCTTTGAATTTTTATCCAGAGTTTTGGGATGAAAACCAGAGTAATGAGTAGAGTAGGGATAGATTCCTTAAGATAAACGGAGAAGTCGAAGAGTAAGATGATAGTTTCTTTTCTGAAACTAGAGTTGTCTAACATCAGCTCGAACAATTTTAACAAATACACTCTAAAGCTCTTCCAGTTTGTTCTTTTGGATATGATCGATGTTTCAGTTTGAGTTATAATAGTCAGTTTGAATTGTAATGGTCAGTTTGAGTCACACAAATCATTGGAGTTATTATGCTCATCGTGAAGAGAAATAAAGCGTGTGAAAACTAAAGATAACTCGGCTGTGGAGTCGATATTTTGGTGTTTGGTAAATCGTTTATGCATAACATCGATGCGTATTCAAATTAAAGGTGAAAGATCAAGAGGTTATTCTAGGAAGTAATAGGATAAGTTCTCGGGTTTTTTTCACTTCTGTAAGGAATCTCAAGGATATTTAGATAGATACGTGAAATTACGGATTCACGGAGGTATTTATTCTGTTATTTATATAAATTGATAAGTTCATTACAGATGGTGCCCAAATGTGGGGCCGTTCTAATTTATCCACGCGTTTATATAAGTATAAGGTATCTGTATCTGTGATCTGTAAAAGTAATAGTATCTGTCTCTGTATCTTGAATCTTTCTCTTTATATGTGAATATATAGAATATTAGTTATATTCCGTATATATATATATTCAGTATATCTCTTTATAAAGAATAAAATTTTATCCGTTACAGATGGCGCCCAACGTGGGGCCCGAAAAACTTAAGAAAGTAACTAAAATATTTTATTTTTGAAAACAGAGCAGAGAAGTAAGCAAAATTTAATTTTGTGAAGAATTTTTTTTGAGGTAACTTTTTGTTAGTAGAGTTCACTCGAGGATCACATCGAGGGGAGCTAAATCGACTTGTCATTATCCGGAAGTTTTTATTGTTTGTAGAACTTCGTCTGTTGTAGTGAAGCCGATTGGTTGTCTTCGACCTCGAAATGTTTGGTAGTAAGCACTTATGTCCGCACTGGTGGTAATGTTACTAGTGGTCTGTTGCATTAAGGCTAAACGCTGAATTTTGTGATAGAGTTTAGAGTGATGATTCTCTTAACCTTTTGACCGGTGGTTAAGTGAACAAGTTCCTGACGCACGTCTGTTGCAGAAGCATAGAGATAATCATTTGAAATTCACTTTGGTAGGAAGAAGTTTCTCAAGAACATCAACACCAGTTTCTGATAAGGAAAGATCTAGTTTGAAGAGATGAGCAGGAGAGTTCGGTTGCATTGACCGGTGGTTAGTGAATAATTCCTGACGCACGTCTGTTGCAGTGTGGCGAATATCCTCCATTTCTAAGAATGAAATCTACCCTTCTAACTTCGCGGAAAAGATCAAATACAATAAAAATTTTATATTTCGGTACATACTTTCGACGTAGTTAATTGTATCGAATGTTTTTTCAACCATTTTTACAACACACATTTTTTTTTGTGAGGAGAAGGATATTGTTGTTATTCCAACTCTCCATCCAACTCTCGAGACCCTCAACAAATTATGATAAGTATTTTTTTTGAGTTTAGTTTAGTATTTTTTTTTGCCTGGTGGCACCCTTTGAGTTTATTTTGGAGAAAATTTGCCTGGTGGCGCACTTTAGTTTTTTTTGGAGAAATTTTGCCTGGTGGCACCCTTTTAGTTTTGAGAGAATTTGCCTGGTGGCACCCTTTTAGTTAAGTTGCCTGGTGGCGTTATTTCAGATTATTTAGTTTTAGTTTAAGTTCGAAGAAATTTTGCCCGGCGGCATCCATATAGTAAAGTTAAGATTTTTCTTTTTTTTTGGAAGAAATAGTATATTTTTCTTAGTATAGCAGATTTAAGTAAGGAACATTTTTGAAGATAGTTATTAATTTTTTTTGAGAATAGAATTAGTATCTAAGTAAGTTTATAGATCATTCTTTCGGTAGTCTAAATAAGGCCGAAAGTAAATGAAGATTTAGTTGAATAAGATTTTTTTTTTTTGAAGAAATAATAAAATTTAAGTATAGATATCCCAGAAAACATAAATAAGACAGATGAGTAGACGTGGTAGAGCTCGTTTTGTGATTCCGACTACACTTAGCTTGAGAAATAGACGACGAGACAGTATGCCTACTGATTCAGCTAACAATAGTATTAGGAATAGTACTAACAATATCAATGCAGATCTCGGTACCTCCAGAGGTAATGAGAACGCAGAGAATAATGCAAGTGAGCACGATGAACCAAGAGCGCAAGAACCGGCGGCTAGTTCAAGTCTCAATGAAAGAAATGACTCAAGTCATTTTGATAGTTACGTGAGGGAAGTTGTGTCAGCGACAGTAGGTCTGAATCGAACGGAAGACCACCGATTTTTAAGAGAAGAATTAGCTCGAAACCAAGCTAACATTCTAGAACAGGTAGGAAATATCGTAAGAGATACTCTTGCAACTGTCTTACCCAATACACAACTTAATCCGCCAAATAGTAGGAATTTACAAGAAGCCATAACACCGGCTGAACGCCAAAACGAACGTAATAGACTCCGACCTACGGATGCTCAACACATTCAGATGCAGACACAATCTGGTGAACCTAGTGTCCACCCAGTAGACATGGCTAGAGGTTCGAATGTAGACAACTTTTTAACTCAGTTGGGTCAAATGAATTTAAACGATTCTCCGTCAACTTCGAACCGACCTAATTTAACACCTTCACCAGCCAGCACTTATGTCAGATTTCCACACTATCACAAGTGGGGAATCAAATTTGACAATAAAGACATGTCAGTAGACGATTTTTTGTTTAGGATAGAACGCGTAAAGAACAGCTACAATGTATCTTGGGAGGAAGTAGTTGCAAATTTTCATCATTTTGTTAGTGGTCCAACGGAAGCGTGGTATTGGATGTATCTAAAGAATAATCCTAGGACATCGTGGATATCTCTTAGAATGGCGTTACTAGAACAATACCGAAGTCTAGAGACAGATTTCGAGTTGTCTAGGAAAATGTCAGACAGGAAACAAGGGTTCAATGAAAGTTTCAACGACTTTTATGACGACCTTATTAAGTTGAATTCGAGATTGAAAAGTCCTAAACCCGCTAAAGAAATCGTAGAACTCGTAAAACAAAATGTAAGAAAACGAATGGGAGAATTACTAATAACATTCAATACGAACAGTCTCGCGGAATTAGTATACGTGTGCCGAACAATAGAAAAGTTCCTTAACGGAAACGAAAACCAACGTTGTAAACAGCAAACTCCACACGTGAATAACCCAGGGCGACGACAAGTCCGTGAGCTAGATCAGCTAGCAATTGAAGACGTTCCAAACAGTTCTAGTACTCCATTGGAAGCTTTTCATAGGAAAGACGAATTTAAGTGCTGGAATTGTAAGGGCGTGGGTCATCTCTTTCGAGATTGTACAGATTCAAAGAGGCGTCTCTTTTGTTTCAAATGTGGGCGAGAAGAAACTGTAACCCCTAAATGCCCAGCCTGTTCGGAAAACTTCCCAAAGAGCAATTTCTCACCCGAGGGAGAAACTGTGAGGACCAACTACTCGGCAAAGTAGAAAATCCTGTAGCACCGCAATCTAAAGTAACAATATTACAAAATGAACAAAAAAATCTAAATAATAAGTCAAATATTACGGAAACTGAAAAAGTTAAAATCGATCCTATAGTGAAACCCTTACTAGAACGTCAAATACAATATTACAAAGCTCGTAGGAGAATTGTGACATTTCCTTGTCGCTCTAAGAAAATTTGGAATTTAAGAAAAAGAATGAACCATAAGAGAAAATTATACAAAGCAATATCTGCAGCTAATTTGAAAAGTACTTCGGACGATCCACGTCCATACGTTTCGGTAGAAATGTTCGGAAAGAATTGGTTAGGTCTCTTAGATTCAGGAGCAAGTTTAAGTTGTCTTGGCTCAGGAGGTTTAGAGTTTTTGAAGGAACGAAACATTCCTTACAAGAAGTTTTCTTCAGCTGTAGCAACGGCTGACGGGAAGAAACAACCTATAGTCGGTTTGGTTACGGCGACAATTCAATACAAAGGTAAAGCCCAAGTATTGGATTTATTCCTCGTGCCATCCCTAGCCCAACCACTATATTTAGGGGTTGATTTTTGGGCCTTGTTTCAGATAGCTCCTCATTTAATTTCATCTATAGAGCTACCTTCAGAGTCGTCTACTGAAGCGAAAGAACCACCCAACTAACATACTCTCCAGAGCTTAGCTCTTGAAATCTGAAAAAAACTCTCATACAACTCTTTTATATCCCATTGCTATACTAAAGTATTAATATCTTGTTATGAAACTCAACTGGATGTCATAACACTTTTATTTTAAGAGTTTAACACTTTTCCAGCTTAAAAGAACTTAAATCTTATAGCAAAACTATTTTCTCTTCTTGTAGTTAGATTATAAAAACTTATAGTCTTATAAGAATCCCCCTCTGAAAACTGAGCTCTAAATATGTCCAAATAATCCCATAACAAGTCATATTTAAGAGTAAAGTTATTTGTATACTACTTTGAAAATTCTAAAAGAATTTGAGTCTAAATCCTCCTATATCAAGAAATAATTTGGAGTTCAAAGAATATACGCTTTGCAGTAAGATCCTAATAAGATCCTTAATGCAACAAGCACAACTATTCACAAACTTCAGTTTTCTGATGTCAACATTCTTCTCTCACTCGCACGTAAGTACACGTAAATCATAAAGAAGCGTCTAAGATCCTATAGAAAGAATAAAGATGTTACTAGAAGAGTTAGTGTCGCTTCAGCAGCAGCCATATTCCTTTACACAAGCAAAGTAGTTGCCTATACATTTGAGGGTTACCATAACTTAAAAAATTATAATCTCGATAAAATAACTTGGCTGTAGCACTGACTTAAAATTTATTAGGTGGCATTTTCAGGTTTACATTTAGCATTGTTGTGATTACATAGAAAGTATAAAATATATTGTGTAACTTTTTTTCAATTTAAACTAAATACATTAACATCTTGGGATTTTATTGCTACTACTATCTTTTCATTCAAAATTAACAAAAAAAATGTATTCTTTATGTTGCATTACACGAGTAGTAATTTTTTGTGACAAGAGTAATAGTAGAAAATTACAGAGAATATGAGATTCTATTACTCTTGTAAATGTAGCATAAGACTCTCAGTGTGTAATTTGGAATATTTTATATTAAATTTGAACTTTCCTGTTTCCTATTTACTCTCACAAGCAAATGACCCATGACCTAAATAAAATCAAAACAAATTTCAAAGTTAATTTTGATTTTATTTGCTTACGAAAGAAATATATGGTAACCCTATTTCCGATAAAAGTTATAAATAAAATAATTTAAATATGCATTATTTTGAAAGGGCTTTGTGTTTTTTCGACGTAAAATGTTAGAATTAGTAGATACAATTTCAACCGCATCTACAT
The DNA here is from genome assembly GCA_963931855.1 of Philhelius festivus. Classification (NCBI taxonomy): domain Eukaryota; kingdom Metazoa; phylum Arthropoda; class Insecta; order Diptera; family Syrphidae; genus Philhelius; species Philhelius festivus. The sequence continues at coordinate 95,118,905 of OZ007557.1, forward strand.
TTCGGTTCCCATATGTGCAAAATAATAAATATCATGCATCGCCATTATAATATATTAGTTGATAGACTTACAAAATAAATACTATATCAAGCCTAACAGTTTGTTGGCATAGCAAATCATGTATACACAGAAACTTAAAAAGTATTTTGTTTCATTCTTTATTAAGTTAACAAATATTCTGTTCTCTTTTTATCACCTCTTATTGGAAGAGACGCTTTCTCATAATAGGATTTCGCCGATCTCTATTAGAGCCTTAGAAGTGCCATTTTAATATAAACGTGCATCTGTCATCCCATAACGAAACTTCTGTTGCTACTATGAGTAGGAAGAGCCTCTCATAACTAGGCCATTTAAGGCTTTTAACAGTTTTAAAAGAATCCCGTAGTATTCTTTAAGATTACTTTTAGCTCCTCTTAACTAATCTAGTTGAACTCTTGGAGCATCTTATGAGATGAAAAATGTTACTTGGGCAACCAGATGCGTTTTAACTAACCATGAGTCGAAGGTATTGGAAGAGACCATAGGGCTTTTTCCATCTTTTGCAGAGAGAGGGTTAGGACGGACTCATCTTTTAGAGCATAGGATAGATACGGGTGACGCGACACCAATCAAACAGCGTCATTATCCCATATCTCCAGCGGTACAAGCGCTAGTCTATCAGGAATTGGACCGCATGCTTGAGTTAGGAGTTATCGAAGAGAGTTCCAGCCCATGGAGTTCGCCTGTCGTATTGGTACGAAAACCAGGTAAGAACCGCATGTGCTTGGACTTTCGGAAGGTAAACTCCGTAACGAAAAAGAATGCGAATCCAATTGCTCAGATAGAAGGTCTATTATCTCGTCTTTCGGAGACACACTTCATCTCGAGTGTAGACCTGAAGGACGCGTACTGGCAAATACCGCTGGAGCAAAGTTCACGGGAGAAGACTGCTTTTACGGTCCCGGGAAGACCGCTCTATCAGTTCAAAGTGATGCCGTTCGGTCTCTCTAATGCCGCTCAAAGTCTCACCTACCTTATGAACTTGGTAGTGCCGCAAAACCTACGTGATCAGGTATTTGTATATTTGGATGATTTATTAGTCATTTCGAAAACTTTCAAGGAACATGTGGAAATATTGCGTATAATAGCGAACAGGTTATTGGAAGCAGGTTTGACTATCAATGTCGAAAAATCCAAATTTTGCTTTCAAGAACTCCAGTACTTAGGATACGTAGTAGGACCAGGTTGTTTGAAAGCAGACCCTGCAAAGATATCAGCGATAGTAGATTTTCCAGTACCAACGTCAATACGGCAAGTACGTCGATTTCTCGGCATGGCGGGATGGTACAGACGATTCATCGAAAATTTTTCTAGTGTAGCGAGTCCCATGACGGACACCTTAAAGAAGAGATCCAAGTTTGAGTTTGGTAAAGAAGCAGTGGAAGCTTTTCTAGCTATTAAGAAGGCATTGACCTCTGCTCCTGTCTTGATTAATCCCGATTTTAACAAACAATTTGTCATTTTATGTGACGCATCCAACACCGGCATCGGCTGCGTGTTATGTCAGAAGGACGAATCAGGAGTAGAGAGGCCAATCTATTATTATTCACAAAAGTTAAACGCCGCGCAAAGGAACTACACGGTTACTGAGCGTGAATGTTTGGCAGCAGTGAAAGGCATACAGAAATTTAGACCGTACGTGGAGGGATACAGATTTTTGGTTGTCACCGACCACGCAAGCCTGAAGTGGCTAATGAGTTTGAGAGATCCAACGGGGAGATTGGCACGATGGAGTCTCAAATTACAAGGATTTGACTTTGGGATAGAACACCGGAAGGGTACTTTGAATGTAGTACCTGATGCTCTATCTCGTGCATATGAGGTAGAGGAACTGCATTCAAAAGTATTCCGACCGGGGACTATGTCAACAAATCCGACTGAAGTGTTGCATATCGATTTAGAGGATCCGGCTTTTAAGTCGGAAGAATATCTCCACATCGCCGAGCACATCAGAAACAATAACGAAAGACTACCTGATCTTCGAGTTTCGAAAGGTTTCGTGTATAAGAAGGTCAGGCATTGTACAGGAAATCCGCTTCAAGACGAGCAAGTCTGGAAGTTGTGGATTCCATCGTCGCTGACCGATTCGTTGATCTCAAAGGCACATTGTCCACCAAGAGCTGCACATGGAGGGATAGCTAAGACTCTGTATAGACTCCGTCAACAATTTTTCTGGCCAACTATGGCTTCTCAAGTTAAAGAGTTTGTAGGTAGTTGCGAAACCTGCAAGGTAACCAAAGCTCCCAATGCGATTTTGCGCACGGAGATGGGAAACGCATATACAGTGGAAAGGCCATTTCAACATGTATATGTAGATTTTCTCGGACCCTATCCGCGATCGCGGAGTGGAAACACATTCATAGTAATAACGTTAGACCAGCTAACGAAATTTGTTTTTATCAAACCGCTAAAAAAGGCAAATTCAGCTGAAGTCATTAAGTTTTTGAGAGAGGATATTTTTCTAGTTTACGGAGTTCCTGAGAGTTTGTTGTCCGATAACGGATCACAGTTTATTAGTAAAGAGTTCAGTAAGATGGTAGAAACCTTCGGAATAAGACACATAAAAACTGCAGCATACTCGCCACAGGCTAATGCTAGCGAAAGAGTAAACAGGTCCATCTTAGCTGCAATTCGATCGTACGTCGATACTCGACAATACAATTGGGATGAACATTTATCTAGCATAGGTAGTGCATTACGCACTTCAGTACATTCTGTTTTGGGCATGTCACCTTATGAGGCATTGTTCGGACAGAGGATGATAGAACACGGAGCAGATTATAAACTTTTAAAAGAACTTAATGGACTTAACAGTTCAGAGATAGACTGGTTACCGAAAACCGCTAAAATGAACATTTTACACGCACACCTTAAATCAGCTTTAAATCAAGCTCATGAGTCATATAAGAATAGCTACAATCTTAGAAGTAGAATAGTTAAATTTCAAGTAGGAGATATACTTTTCAAGCGCAACTTCATACTGAGTGATGCAACGAAACATAGAAGCGCTAAACTATGCCCTAAGTTCTTGAAAGTGACAGTTCTAAGAGTTATAGGGAATAATCTATATAAAGTAAGAGATGAGAAAGGTTTCGAATCTATAGTTCATACGAAGGACTTAAGAAAATAAAGACACATAGTAGGATACAGTAGCCCGGCTTCAGCTGTGCATGAGACTCTGCTTCAAGAGCAAACATTTCAAAGACTGTTTCTTTTCTTGTTCATTGAACGAGTTGGGAACTAGTTAAAAGAACAAGCTTTGTAGGAAACCTGCGGATGAGAGAACTTATGTCAGCATAGGAATTAGTCAGGCGAACAAACCTATCAATTCAATTAAGTTCTAGTATAGCAAAAAGCGTATTTCAGTTCCACTTTTTTAAAGAAGAACTCATACAAAAAAATAATAAACAGTTTACGAGGCAAAATAACTAGGCTCTACGTGAAATAAAGAAAAAAACAAACATCAAGTCAGGTCAACAACAAACAACAAAGAAATTAATGAAAGTCTGTAAAGGAAACGTCGAATAAAAAAAATTACCGCTCACTCATTTATTTTGTTCACACAGTTACACGAAATAATCAAAACGAATAATCAGAAAATCTCAACTGTTATACAATAATGTAGTAACAATAAGTAAAATTACCCGAAGCTACAAAACACAACAAAACTACATGTCAGAACAGAGCTAAAATTCCAACTCGAATTGAGACTAACTTCAGTCCAATTGGATTTGATTCAATTCCAATTAGTTCCAAGTAGCCGGCGTCCATTGCAATTAGGTTTCAATAGGGAAGTAGGTAGCAGACATTGTTCTTTTTAGTCTGGCCGTCAAACACTTCACATCGCAAAAAGAAAATCGACGCAATAACTAATATTGTTAGTGGTGAGTTTTTGTTTTAAGAGATATAGCAGTAGACAAATATAACAAAGTGAATAATTTTGCCAGGATGTTGAGCCACACAACTTAGGCCATTAAAAAAACCTTTTTTGTTGGCGAAGAAAATTTTACTACGACGAGAAATTGTGACGCTGAGAAAAAGGATACAAATCCTAAACGAATAAGGTAAATTCTAGTTTATTAACATAAAATGTATAATCAGACTAAATTCGAAAAAGAGAATTAAGAAGAAAATAGAGATTTAGATGGCTAGGCGTGAATTCTTAAAACTAAATTTTTCTTATGTCTACAGGTGCTACGACAAGAATATGGCGCGACCGTACAGCATAAAGAAATTTTCAAGATACACGTGGCGGCCAGACATTAATATTACGATTATTACAATCTTCAGATCACTTTAGATCTCATCCTTCAAATATCATTTCGATTTATTTCAAGATCGTAATAAACATATACATATCAACAAGTCACATTTTTTCTCAAGAATTCAATCTATCTAAAGCAACTCCATCGTGCATTTATTTTAAAGTCAAAAATTACATCAAAGTAAAAAGTCGTCGATATACATACATCTATATCAAGATCCTGTTCTGTCTTGCGAACAGAACACTCGAAAAACGTTACGCAGTTCCAAGGAACATTTAATAGATATAGATACTTACGTTAGTTCTCGGACGCAACAAAAGTCCAGAACGAAAATTTCAAGATACGGCTGACAATACATTTGGCATGGAAATCCATTCATGCGAAAGCGTAGTCACGTGATCCACAAATTTTCTCGGCAGTACAGTCAAATCAAGTCACCTAATAATCAGTCAAGAATCAAGCAAGTCTAACTCATATTCAAGAAACTACAATCAAGTCCAGAATCACATTACGATCGTCGAGCAGAATACAAGTGCCGAAAGTGCATCGAAAATGGGCAGAGAATCACCTGTTATTCAAGGATATGATTAGTTTCATCACGTGTTTTAAACCTCAAGGATAAATAAAAATGCAGAGAGCTAAGTTACTAAAACATAACAAGCAAAAATAAGTATATTGATTTTTATGATATTGGTATTTAAGAATTAGTATTCCGAAGAGTGAACATAGTGAAGAAAGTTTATTTTTGATTCAGTTTTTTTGATACGAGAAATCTTAACGAGAATCGTCTATCATAGATAGTCGACTCGAACGACAGATTTGTTTCAGAATTATCTAAGAAATCTTTTAAAGTCTTGAATTTTGATATTGATACGCGTAAAGAATTTTGTTTTGATTTTTTTTTAGCAAGCGAAAGAGCTATCGTTAACGTATGTTTGTAAAATAAAGTAATTTAAAGTAAATTTAATCGAAAAGAAAGTCTAAGTAAGAGTAAATTTGAAAATCACAATAATTTTCTATAAAGCCACAAACGAGAGCAAGTATCTGAAAATATGATACAAGAATAATATAAATTTTTGTTCTGAAGTTCATGTATAGATAAGTTCCAGTATGATGAAAACCGTAGAGATAATTTTCAGTGAGTAAAGATTTTGGTAGCGTAGGTCACTCTTTAGAAGAATTATGTAAATTCTTCCGCTCCTCTGAAGTTTCCGAGTTGATAAATTTTCGGTCATAAGAAGAGAAAGAAAATTGATCGCGAGTAAGAATAAATTTAGTTTGGGAACGAGTATAGTCAATTTGAAGGTATCATCTTATAACGAATGCTGAACATCAATCATCTGAGTACAAGTGCACTTCTACAAGGAAAGTTTGGTGAGTGATTTTTATGGATAAATTTATTACTTTTTTATTTTTATAAACTGATTAAAGATATATTGATTTACTTAATTGAACTATATTTTGAGTATTGGAAAGAAACATTTTTTTTTTGAGATATATATTTGGTAATAATTTTAGTAAAAATAAGTTTTTGATTTATTTTTTTTGTGACGTCCTTTATTTCGGTATGTTTTGTAAGTTTTTTTTTGTATCTAAACGGTAATAAGATATTTTTGCGAGACGTGATTGAAAGTAAGATTCTTTCAGTACGTCGTGTAATTAATACGAGAAATTTCAATATCTAGCGTGAAGATAAATTCAGTTATAGAATCTGACAATTTTGAGTTAATACGATCAAGAGTAAAAACGATAATTCCTGAAAACTTAAGTAAATAAGCTATTCGAGCGAGCGGAGGCATAATGAGATATAAAACGAATGTATAGATATAGCTAGATATAAAGAGTATAAGAGAAAAAACCTATAGTATAGAGTAAGAAGCAAGTTAATTAAGTTGAAAAGTTTTGTGTATGAATAAAGTCTAAGAAAATTCAAAAGTTGTTATCTGAGATTTTAGTAATTCAAGAACGGCTAAGAAGTTAAACTACAGTTATGTTTGAGTAAGTTAAGTGTGTGAGAGGTCGAGAGAAGTTGGATAAACAAATTTAAGGGAAGTTTAGTTGTAAACTTCTCTTTTACAATAAGGGGGTTTTCCAATAAAATAGGTATAGAGGTCCACGGAAAACCATATAGGAAAACATGAGTTTCGGCTTGTTGTTTCATAGGGATGGGTGAAGATGACCAAGAGAGCACATCAACAGCAGTGTCTCTCAGTTAAGGGGTTTCTGAAATTTAGAACCGAGTGGAAACCATAGGTTCGTAGCAGACTGTACATCTGATACGATAGGGAGGGAGTAGTTTAGGTTCAGGGGACATGAACATCGGTGTTTCCCCCATAAATTAACCGCGCAAGTTCCTGTTCTTCAAAAATATAAGTAGGGATGATCCGTACAGTCATTCTATTGTTCGATGAAATTCTTAAGATGTTTTCGGGCCCAGCAAACTTAACATTTCTTTTCCGATCCAGTACAGCAAGGATCAATCGGGTCTGTAAATAATGTAACACCGCCCACATTCCGGCTGCAAGATCCTCCCCTCATCCGGCGAGCTAAGCAATCGTGCACCCAGCAGGCCCAATGTGGCTGTCGAGTGTGGACAACCCTATTCGAGCGTTGCTTTGAATTTTTATCCAGAGTTTTGGGATGAAAACCAGAGTAATGAGTAGAGTAGGGATAGATTCCTTAAGATAAACGGAGAAGTCGAAGAGTAAGATGATAGTTTCTTTTCTGAAACTAGAGTTGTCTAACATCAGCTCGAACAATTTTAACAAATACACTCTAAAGCTCTTCCAGTTTGTTCTTTTGGATATGATCGATGTTTCAGTTTGAGTTATAATAGTCAGTTTGAATTGTAATGGTCAGTTTGAGTCACACAAATCATTGGAGTTATTATGCTCATCGTGAAGAGAAATAAAGCGTGTGAAAACTAAAGATAACTCGGCTGTGGAGTCGATATTTTGGTGTTTGGTAAATCGTTTATGCATAACATCGATGCGTATTCAAATTAAAGGTGAAAGATCAAGAGGTTATTCTAGGAAGTAATAGGATAAGTTCTCGGGTTTTTTTCACTTCTGTAAGGAATCTCAAGGATATTTAGATAGATACGTGAAATTACGGATTCACGGAGGTATTTATTCTGTTATTTATATAAATTGATAAGTTCATTACAGATGGTGCCCAAATGTGGGGCCGTTCTAATTTATCCACGCGTTTATATAAGTATAAGGTATCTGTATCTGTGATCTGTAAAAGTAATAGTATCTGTCTCTGTATCTTGAATATATCTTTATATATGAATATATAGAATATATAGTTATATTCAGTATAGTATATATATTCATGTATATTCATTTATAAAATATTATATCCGTTACAATCAGTAAAGTATTCTCGAATTTGTTGGATAGTCCTGGTCTACGACCGTACAATTATCAACTCAAAGCCTGTCATCATTATACTATGAGCAAACTGAACCAACGACGCACGGTCGACGGTAAACAAACTCCTGGTCAACATAATCTAAGCCACCATATAATCAAAGGCAGCTTCAAAAGCGAAGAAGTTCTCGTTCGAAGATTTCCGATGATACTGACCGACTTGCCATTCAAGACAACACTCATTTAGTTTTCCGTTGGCATCCTCAAAGAAGTTACAGTTGCTCTTCGAGAGTGTAGTGGTATTCGGTAGATCAATCAAGGGTTTTCAGTGCCCCAATGGTGGCTTATCTGTTTATTAGAAAAGTCAGCCAAGTCGTAATATGTTTCGGCTCTCATAATTATTTTTTGCCAAAAATGGCGGACGTCTACAGCGAGCTGTAAAACACGTTGTTGCTGCGTTAGATGTTCTATGATAAATTGTTATCGACCGCTCTCCATGACTGTCAAATTCCAATTGACAAATTTCATTGATACGAACCTGGAACAAAATATAGACCCTGTGCGTGCAGTATTTGCATGTTGGAGTGCCTATTTAAACCAGATAACAATAAAACCACCATTGTGTATCATAAAGCGTTGGAGTTGGAAACTTGAGAAATCCATTTTCCGTCAGAGTTTCATTCTCACACTAGAGAGTCTCAACTATAGAATGGGTAGTAATAATTAAACCAATTTTAGGCGGAACGAAGTTCGCAGGGATAGCTAGTTATTTAAAAAAAAAAAATACTTGTAGGAGATTTTCATTTTACACAAACTATTTTGCCTGTCGAATTTTTTTCACAAACTGAAACAATTTTGTGATGGTTATTTAATTTGTTTTAAAAACTTAGACAGATTTTCACAAATTTTTGACTTGTAGTTTACAAAACAAGCGTATTTTATTGCAAAAATCTGAGGAGGAATCAATTGATTATATATTGATTGTGATTTTCACTTCCTTACTTACTTAAGGGGCACCTGGTCCGTGGAGGATTGCTTCCGTCTTTTCCTTTTCTACTATCCCGAGCACGCTGCTTCCAGAAATTCTAAACAAGCGATCTGAAATCCCGATGGGTTGGCTTTTAAAGCAGATGTTCGATCTTCCTTGTCGTCTCGATGCTAGTATTTAAAAACTTTCTTGACTGGATCATTTTTGTCTATACTCTCGAAGGAATTCGACATTTGACTGACTTTCTAAATTCAATTCTTGATATAGCTCATAGAATTCACAATTGAATATTCTCCTCATTTCCACGTAGGAATTAAATATCGTTCGGAGAATGTTTCTTTCGTATGAGCCCGGTATCATCTCCCCCTTTCTGCTTAACGTCCAACATTTTGAGACCATTGGGCTTGGTAAGGTAATTCTTCATTGGATTTCCGCTGAACTATTGTTCGTTGGGTAAATATTTACTCCGAGGTAGATGAACTTTTTTAAAATAAGTACCTACTTCGAATGATTAACACCCGAGGGAATGATTCAAAATAAAAAAAAAAGAAATGAAATTTCGTTTCATATTTCATTTATGACAGGAAACAAATATTTATATTTGTTCACATTATGTATATTTCTTGAATGGGGTCTTAATTTCTTCACCTTTCATGATGATGATGGAGTGGCGTTTACTTGCACCTGAGTTAAGATATGAATCAAAATGTGTCGACACAAATTTATGGGCATATTTTTACAGTCGAAACAGCTTGTTTGAACTATATACATACATACATATGTATGTATGTATGTTTTATTGAAGACGAACAAAATACATATAATGTTAGCTGAAACAAAAAAAAAATACCCGTGACCCCGACGAGTGAATCTCTGTCGGAACGTCAGGCAATAAATATCAAATATAATTTTGATTAAAGTAAATAATCGCGGTAAGTCCGTTGAGCATTCTTATTTATATAAAAAAAAAATTGCTAATTGCTTTTTTATACAGTATACAGCAATGTGCTGAAAATATAAATTGTGTGTATTCTCATGAGCGATCAATTCTTCGACCTTAGATAAAAAGGCCTTCGCTCAGAAATTACAAATAAGACAGTCTTAAATTCCATTTTACGGAAAATTTTCTAACGTCCAAGAATTGTTATGACATAGCTAAAATGTTGCCAATGTTTTAATTGAACATCATCATGATCAGTCTTCATGATAAGGAGTCTTATCAGCCGAAAATTATTGTAGATTATGTGGCTTCGAGAATCCAAGGGCAACACACAAGCATCAGTTATATATGTACATCCAGATGCACTGTTTGGTGCGGTGTTATGGCCGAAAAAGTTATCAATCCATATTTCTTCGGAAATGAGGATGAAACACTAGAAACAATTTCCGGGTCTTCTAACAGAACAATGATCGACAACTTCTTGCGAACAATAGCGGAGCAGCATTATATTTGTGGTTCCAACAAAATGGAGCGACTGCGCACACTATTAATCGAACCTGCTGTGTGAAATTTTTGACGAAATTTTGATTTAAAAAAATTCTAACTTCTCTTAGTCACCTAGTTTACAAGCCTTTACTGCGTCCCATTTTTTTTGGCGACATTTAAAAGACACTTTGTGACAGAAGACCAGAGACTATTAGACAGCTAAATCAGAATATTTGACACGAAATATCGAGCTTGAAGACTGGAGCATTATGTACATGGTGTTATGGAAGATGTGATTAAGAGAGCCAGCGTCTGTATCGAACAAAATGGTGGACATTTGTCTGATGGAATTATTTCGTACGACTAAATTTCCATAAAATGTATTTAATAAATAAATTAAAACAAATTTTTATTAGAAAAGCAATACTTGTTGGACATTGCTAGGCCTTATGCTACGAACACACTTGCGATTTCAATCGCGCGGTTTTTTAGTCGCAAAAATAGAACACATGAGTTTATATGAGAATGAACGCACTTGATACCCACAAGTCAAGACGATTTAAAGGTCGCAATTTGTTCCAATTTTCACGCGATGCGATTGTCGTAAGTTAAAATGAAACAAATGCACTCAAATGGATGTGCTCACATTTGCGATTTAAATTACTACGACTGAAAAATCGTAGTCGCAACAAGAAATTGTTATGCACGCACTTGTGATTTTTAATCCACGATTTCTTAGCCGCAAAAAATAAGACATATGGCCTTAAATGTGAATGCCCGCACATGCGACTTAAAAATCGTAGCGATTATAAAAATGAAACAAGTTCCATTTTTTCAAGCGATTTTTCTGTCGCTACTTATTTGTAGCAAATGCGTGCACTCACATAAAAAGTATCGTGTTTGTTTTTTTGCGATTAAATAATCACGCGCAAAAAAATCACAAGTGCGTGCATGACAATAATTCGACTTTTTAATCGCCTCGACGAAAAATCGCAATTGCGGTCCTAGCCTTAGTTGGCTAAACCTGTTCTTGACATTTCATTACGGGTTTCTTTTACAATTTTTCGTTTAAAATGCTGTTCATGATGTTTCCTGAGTTTTAAGTTTTGATTGGTTAAATTATTTTCAGTTATCCGAACTCTAAATAAGTGAACATCATTAAGGTAACGAAGTACGTTTAAATAAATACAAATGAGGTTAATTCAATTTTCGCTTAACTGGAGTAAACTGTATCAGAAAAGATATAAATAGAAGCATGTTTTACTAGAGTACGAGTATATACGCATATAAAGGTAGTACAAGGAGTATACATTAAGGAAATCATTCTGTCATGACAATATGTTCTTGTTCAACATTTTGTCAGATTGATGGAATGTGTTTGTCTTAAATTGTTTTTTTTTTTTGTGTATCATTTTATGAATATTTAAAGATATACAAAATATGCAAATAGACTATGGATGGTGCTTACCAGTCGTAGTCTGGGGTTAAATTTTAACACACAATCTTTGCAGTAAATCAAGCTACATTGTGTCAATAACGCGTTGAATATTGGCTTTCAAGTGCTCAATTGTTTCTGGTTTATCGGAGTGCTAAAAAGGACTTTAGATTTTTTCCAAATAAAGTAGTATAATAGCGTCAAATCACACGAATGAGGTGGCCAGGGTACACAAGGTCATTTCATGAATGCTAAAACCACATACCTGCAATATTAATGCTTCCAATTTAGGTATGAAAAAGAGTGAATATTCAATACTCTAGCCTCGCATTGACTGTAGCATTCTGACCATCATAATTTTTGGAGACATATGGAGTAATGATTCCATATTCCATCGCCCGATAAAGCGCATCAGATGCAATTTTTTTTTCGATTTGAAATTATTATCATAGCGTCCAAATGGGGCAAGCTTGTTTATTGCCATATCCAATGGCAAAAAAACCTCCCATACTCTTGTATTCGATATCATGACGCATGTAACCATAAATGCTCATACTTATATTTTGGTTATATTTCCAAACCAAGAGTTTGTTACCAAATCTGTTACATAAATCTGTTGAATAAATTATTTTGAGCATCTCGTATTTTTGGAGAAATTTTGGCAGTTCATTTAAAAAGACTAACTTTCGATGCGATTTTTTCGTACGAATATTGACTGTTTTATTGGTTTCGAGTAAGAAATTCAATGAATTAACCCACATTTGTGACCTCTATTGGACCCAGTGTATTTTGAACGATAATGACTATTTTCTTTTTCATTTTTTCGCCTATGAGTAAATGCTTAGTAAACAAAATTCAAATTTTATATTTCTATGATCAGTGAAATGTTGCAGATTTTTTGTGAATTTTTTCAAGAAATAGTTCATGAATCTAACACCCCCCACTTTTTTCTAATCAGCTAGTACAATACTCAAGGCTAAGTCTATGAATATCAAGAAGTTATTAATAATTGGGTTGAATCCAGCGTTGAAATATGATGTCATCAACGACATCACAAAAGTATATCCAATACCAAGTCTTGAACTTTGGCCAGAGTTTCTAGAGTATGGAAAATTTTAATAATTGGCTCGTTTGGCTATCATGGAGCCGAGCCAGTAGAACGAACTTCAAGACATATTTTGCAGGCCTGTTTGGCATGTATTAGCGATATTTATAGCAGGCATAGAATCCAGCTACTATAGTTTATTAGTATTACGCACTCAAACAAGCTTAAAATGCTCTGGTAGATCGGCAGGTAGCAAAGCCCCTGGTGGCAAAAACAGCCGGCTTAAACGCTCTGGTACATCAGTAGTATGCTTGGCTTCGAACTTAGACCACTTATCACTGTTATAACTGGTGGGAGTAAGATTTAGTAAGAAATAGCTGGACAATCACTCCTACCTAATTTTGTCTTTCCACGAAACCCATTACCGCTGGTGGGGGAAGCTCCGAAAAAAACAATTAAGGCTGTATGACTAAATCGTCTACACTTTGTCTATGATCCACCTGAGTTCAAATGATCAATAAAATAAAATTTACTTTGTCGCCTGATTGCGTTTGACCGAAGGGATGATTTTTGTTCATCCAACTATTCAGTAAAGACTGAATGTGAAATGTATAAGTGATAAACGATAGATAAAAATGTTGTAGATTTTCCTGTGACGTCATGTCTCCATGGTGCGTGTGAATTAAATGCGGTGAAGTGCAATTTTCACTAGTGATACCAAAGTAACATAAAGTGAAGTAGTATGGAACGCTTCGTTACAAGGTCTGATTCAAATCACCCAAAAGTAATTGAACTGGCAAGAGTTGTTTTCGATTTGCTTGTCCATAATCTCAAAACGTGGAAGGTTTATCACTGCTTGAAGGGCTGGATATCTCTTTTAAGGGGTCGTACAATATTCGAAAAAATTGTGGAAATTTTAAAAGGTTTCACTGTTTAGCAAGACTATAAACTAGACTTGTAAAGTATGCTACAAATTAGCAACGAACCCAATAGTTCCTTGAGGTCAAAAGGACTTTCGCACTTTGGATGCACTTCGGGACAAAGCTATTACCTCTAGCTCTGTAATCCCGTTTTGTCCATTAAGAGCAAGACAACACTTTTCAGTCAGTGATTCTAGCTCAGTTGGATAAATATTTCAAATTAAGTCAGGTATCGAAAAATCTCTAAGCATCACGCTTCCCCAACCTCAGCTTCATCGATGTCTTCATAATACGACTGTTCGTTTTCTTGGATATTGTCTGGATCAATATTTGGATCAACGCACACCGAATATATTGAATCAACCTTATTACCATCGTTAGAATCCATATTCAAATGGGCTTCATACCACATTTGTGTCGAGTTTTTTCCTGAGTGTGTTTTTCTTGAAAACAACTTTAGGGATTTTGATGAAACATCGTAATTGTAAGAAAACATCGTTTTTTTTTGGAGGTTTTTGTCTTTTATGAAAAATGTCAGAAAAACTATATATTTTACTATTTTCTTTTTTCACACTTTCTCGATAGTATGTACTTAAATTCCAATACCTTATGGTTTCAGTCCTTGGCCATATTATATTTTTGAAGCGAAAGAGCAAGTCTTTGTAATCGAGTCCGACAAAATCTTGTATTTAAAAAAGGCTTGAGATTTTATTTATCAACTTTGGAGTTCTAAAATTGATAATTTAAAATAAATATTACAAAATTACGAATTTAGTCCGTCCCTGAGCAACTTTATTCCGAAGCCAAAATATAACGCTTTTATTTTTTCTGACAAGCCCTTGAAATAATAAATTCAAACCGCGATATTCATACCTAGAAAATTCCCAAATCTAAGAAGGTTTGGTCTCCTTCTTGAAAATATTTTATAGTTTTCATTAAAACAGCAATCAGCTTGTTATGAATACATATATATTGTCATAATGAAGTTTTAAAGATTCCAATTACAAAACCTCATTCATTAATTAAAGCTTAATCATGGTAGCATGTAACGTTAACTTGTGGTTTTTTCCATTAAAAAAAAAAGATTGTTGAGAAAATTTAAATTGGAATTGGTTTTCCTCAGAATTTTCCTTCATTGATATCTTTGTGTTTATCCATAAGGATGCTGTGAGAACTCAAAAGAAAGATATTCGGCTTGATAAAAAGCTGGTTTATATGTAAGTATGTCTGCAAGTGCTCGTATCCAGGTTTTGCTTAACATGAAAGTGAATCCAGAGAGGTAAAAATTTTAATGGGAAACTTTATTTCGAACATTCTCATTAATTAATTTTAAGTATCGTTTCTCTTGATATTGACATCCTTTGATGATATTTCATGCAATGATGATGATGATGGGATACGAAGTTTTGTTGATGATTCCATCATAAAGGTAATAAGATACATATAATGTCTTGAAAGTTTATTAAGTGAGTTCAAGTGTCTTTTATGTGTTTGCAAAACCTGCACAATTGCTACCTTTAAACATTAATCTTCTGCTCTTATATCAACCGAAGTAGTTCTGTGTAACTCATACCGGATCGTTCAATTTCAGGAAGGGAAAATTTAGAGGAAAAACTCACATTGAATTAAGATTTTGAGAAAATTTTGTTATTTTTTTTTATTTGGACTTTGCCATTGTAAAATAGAACAACATTTTAGTGTCACATTTTGTATCTTTTTTTTGGCATATTTCAGCTAGTATATAAATGTCGTTAACGAAGTTTTTTCGTGCAATACTCGTAATGCCAAAATTTGTCCAGTTCTTTGACTTGTGACACAATTTTTTTTGGAAGCACAAATACTCAAAGGGTTAAACCAATCTCATACTGTACTCTAGATTTGTAACTAATGCTCCCGAATGTAGATACCAAGTCGATACCATCTATAGAGATTTTATCAAGGCATTTGATACTATTTGTCATTCCATTTAATTATTTAAACTCCAATCCTTGGTAATTCATGGTATGCTTTTATGCTTTTGCTTAGATACCTTCCTGGCAGGTGATAGTGCGCAAGGCTTAAAAATAAATAAATGAAATGAATTTTGTGGTGCAACAGCTTGAAGTGAACCAGGACCTACCTAGTGATTTACAACTCTCAACAATTCCTGTGTGCGTGTTACCAGGAACGGAGGGGACCTTCAATCTTAGGCCGATTCCAAACGGCTAATGAGCAGCATTTTCCATGACAAGAGATATACTCTTAGAGGATTTGTCAATTCCTCGCAAGAGGCAGTACACCCCTGAAAAACTTTTTTTTTGCAGCGGCCGAGAATCGAACTCGAGACAGTTTTTTTGTAATCTTCAAAATGATTGGAGCGTTTGGAAAAGGACCCCAATTTAACCGTGCGGAAGAGACATTGGAAACTAGACCTCTCTAATTTATGCCACTGTAAGAAGCCGAGCCCGACATTTGAACGATTTCATATTACATATAATGGCATACATGGGCCCTTTTGAGGCAATTAATTGAAGCAAATAACGGAAAAAGATTGGAGAAAAATTTAATTGGTAGGCTGGCAGTGATAGATAATAAAAAATTTGTGGCATAAAGAAAAAATAGGTTCAACAAAAAGTCAAAAAAAAAAAAATGTTCAATCATTGCTCGGTATAGGAATCCATTCACAATAATCGCAATAATCTTTCATGAGATTATTCAACGTCATACTGTGTATCCAACAACACTCTAATATTTTGATGCATTCCCAACGTTACGACACCAACGACCTCTAATCGTATTTCCGAGCGAAACGTTACGACACTTACATACCGCCTTATTAAATGATCACATTACACATACCCAGTGTGTACCCTAAGTCATGTGATCAATACCCACTTTGATTCACATACAATTTTGTCGTTTATTTATTTCAATTCACATTGACTCTTAGCCGTAGATTCAACAGGTGGAGGTTGGGAAAATGACAAAATTGTCTTTTATTCTCGTCCAGTGTGGATACCAATCTAGTGTATAGAGACTTGAAGATCGGGCCGCAAGCAAAAACCTTTGATGAGTCGTTTCGGTGACAGAGAGGCATTGCCGTAATGGTGAAGCTGATCTTAACTTTTTTATAAAATAGTAGGGTATTATATTATCAAGAGTATAGCGCATAGCGCAAGCTTTAGTATTATTAGGAGTATAGGGCAAGCTTTAGTATTATTAGGAGTATTAACTAGAGTGAGGGAATATTTATTATTGTTATTATTAGGAGTATTATTATTTACTAAACCAACCTGATTCTTTTCTTTCCTCTGATCTCCTCGTCAAGGTAGCTCATTGGACAGGTTCTCTTTTAAGAGTTTCATCCGTTTATTTCCCTAGTTTGCATGCTAAGGACAAGGGTTTTCTATGAGAATTCCCGACCGTTTATTTCCTTTGGGTTCCTCTTCAATGCAGCTCACTGGACAGGTTCTCTCTTTAGAGTTCTACCCGTTTATTTTCCTAGGATGCGTGCTAGGGACATATAGCTTCCGATAAGGATCCCCGAACCCGTTTCTCTGATCTCCTCTTCAAGGTAAGCTCATTGGGCAGGTTCTCTCTTTAGAGTTCTACCCGTTTATTTTCCTAGGTTGCGTGCTAGGGACACTTTATATGAAATACCGTGTTAGTTATTTAGGCTTTTAAATATTGTATTACGAGTATATGAAATACTTTGTTATTTATTTTAAGAAAAGAAGTAATATTGTAAATAAAAATTATATGAAATACAGTGTTAGAAATACAAAACCACGAAATAAATTGATTAAGAGTTCAGCAGTATTAAAATACGTTATTTCATTCAGAGCTTTAGACCCTCCAAACCCAAGTTTGATGCTTCTTTGGGAAGAACTCTGGGCACCGACGAGTTTTCGTCAGCCACGAAGAAAAAACATCACAAGCTTACAATTTCAATCTATTCGAAAAGTTTAGTCTAACCATAACGAAAAGCGGTATGCCTCAGGGCTTCGTTTTGTCTCCAACTATCTTTCTCATAGTTATCAAATATTTATTTGCTTATATTTTGTCTTTCCTTAGCTTTTCATATTCATTTCTAGATTGACGTCCTTTTCCTTCAGATGAGGAACTCGAACATCAGCTTGTAATAAATTCATAAAATCCTGATCTGGATAGCATTGTACAATGGAGTATCAAAAACTGAGTTGAATTTAGTGCTTCAAAAACTCAATGCTGCATTCTGTCGTTGAAACGGTAGCCACTTGCCATGCTGCTATATATTAATGGCAAGCGCATTGAGGAAACCGAAGAACTTTCAGTTTTTGGTATGTGCATCATAGGTCACTTTGTTTGAAATAATCACATAATTGCCGTCCCTTAAATCGCTTCCAAGTACTTAGGTCTTTTCGGACGATACACGAAATTTGTCATCCCTTCTGATCTGACTGTTATCTATAAAGCTCATATTCTTCCAAAGCTCGAGTACAATTTCCACATTTAGGCAGGTGTTCGAATAAGCCATTTAAATCTCTTGGATGCAGTCCTAAAAAGAGCTTTAAAAATGATAGGTGATTCAACAATAAAAGCAACATTTGCTTCTCTCATGCACTTCCATAATGTTTCATGCCTTTCATTATTTTATCGTTATTTTATCTATAAGCAATTTTCTAGTGAAATAGCAGGTTGCATTTCTCTCCTTATACAATTCAACCGTAATAGTCGTACTTCAGGGAATGCCCATGCGTTGACCATTGAGTCAAACCTAGGAAATTGAGAGATTCTTTCTTTAACCGCACTTCACGAATGTAGATTGATTCCTCCTATAGCAAAGTTCGGATATTCAAAACCAATACTCATCATACTCTTCTTTCAATTCCTCTTCAACGTTCATAAGCGCTGCACTGTGTTTTATCTTTTGAAGGGTAGTCAAAATCCCTTTCTGTGGATCGAAAAATATGGCTGTTATGTTTCTACAATAAAACTTTCGGGTCAGTTCAAAACGTAAACTCTTTCAATATTTTGAAAGGACGAGTAATCATTATCGACTTAAGATACACAAACAAATTTCTTTATTTTTGAATGTAGGCAATTTCTTTCTTAAACTGTTAACTTTCACGTCTTAAATTCAATATTTATAAAGAGTAGACTTATTTAAAAAAAAGTGATTTCCAAAGCTCTTTCAGCGGTTGAATAGAAACAGCAACATTAATCACGTGCTAATTGGGCTGTCGACATGGCGACCTTCACGCCATATTTACAATTAAGATTACATTTCAATTCATCACAAAGGACATACACACTCGTACAATTCAACTCCTGGATAATTGCTCATAAATAATTGCCTCCTCACTTGCATCACATTACAAATCAGCAGAAGTCAAATGAAACAAATACGTTCGTCCTTCACCAAATGCAAAAACTCATTGATTCCTTATTTCAAAGGACTTCCGACTGTTTTTGTTTGTGTGTGCGACCAGTCTGGTGGTGCGCAAACTTAATTCACCATCACGAACGTAATTATTTAGCTTTGTGACTATTTTTCAGAACCGAGAGGACATTTGTTTGAATGTATGTATGTAACTGAATGAGTGTATACTGCAGGCCTTGATGTTTCTCGATTTCCGTTGATGATGATGACGATGTAAACCTTTGGTGCCTTTTGTTGCAGAAAATTAAACGCTTCAATAAATCTGCTAGCCTGGCCAAAACAATCAAATATCCAACATTGACAAAAGTAATTAAAAAGCCTGATAATTGGAACTGGGGCCTGTGTGTTCCTCTCATCTCGAATTGATCAAGACATGAAGACATCGAGTTGTACAGCGAACAGTGAGCACACCCAAAGACATTCAAGTGTGGGTTTGTGGCCGTTTTCCTTATTAATGAATGTTAATGGCTCCGACAAACGAATTAAGTTTTGCTCCTGTCGTTTACGATGGCATCATCATCATCATCGCGGTACTCTTCGGCTCTGCCCTTATGAGACCGTTCATTCCAACAAAAGCAGCCTGAAGGATTCTTCAGCAAAATTGAATTGACCTCCTTTGTTGGAGGCTGATCCTTTTCTACTTGTGCTTCCGATGCTTCTGTTGTTTAATGTTTTGGTATCAAGAGTGAGTGAAGTTCTCGCTTTTCGACTCCTACAAAGAAGATATATGTACGAGTATTTTGAAATGAATGAAGCGAGACTTCAAAACGATGGAAACGAGTGGCAGATGGTACATTAACTTGCTGAATAGCTAAGAATTTTCTTTAGAATTCCTTCGAATTTTCTACAATACTCCTACTATACAGCACGACACACAATTAGGATGAATTTGAAATGGTCCTTCAGTTTCTTTGATGTGAATTGTACACTGATGAACGTTGAAAGCTGACAGAGGAGCTGAAACTGGATAACTATGATGTAGAGTGTAGTTGCTATTTTTACTCTGTCATTCATTAGTATTGTCAATGGATGTCTTGTTCTGGCTTGTGTTGCCCTAGGTTTTGCCCCAAGTTAGTGTTTGTGGCGACACGCACAACATTTAATTTATCATTTCTATCCAAAACTATAAATTCCTACTTGTTCAAATATCACTTAGCTAAAATCAATTTAAATAATCATGTTAGCGGAATATTTGTTTTCGTATTTATTGCTTTCTATTATATTCAATCTTATAAATCATTCTCAATAAATAACATCTTTTATAATAATAGTTTTGGAGTAATTATTTGTTATTCCTCTATATTGGTGACCCTCGACTCAAAATAAAACAGGACCCAGGTCAAACAAGGAACATCAGATATATTTGGAAACAAACGAAACAGAAAATGCCGATTTTAAGAGATGATGTTCAAGACGAAATTACAGCCTTAAGAGAAGAAAACTCTCGCCTTGCTCAACAAATTGCACAAAACCATCAACAGGCACAGCTTACTGATCGAGGTAACATGCAACAAAATGCAGGACATTCATCACAACCAGCTATTAATCGCGTTGCAGTAAAATTACCACCATTTTGGGCAGAACGACCCAGTGTATGGTTTTCTCAAGCTGAGTCGCAATTTGTTATCTCTGATATAATAAGTGAAGTTACGAAATTTCATTATGTTGTTTCACAGCTAGATACTCGTGTTGCTACTGAAGTAGAAGATATAATCACATCAATCCCTAGCCAGAACCCATACAGCATACTTAAAACGAAGCTCATCGAACGTTTGTCAGCATCAGAAGAACAACGTGTCCGTCAACTCATCAGTGACGAGGAACTAGGTGATCGTAAACCATCACAATTTCTTCGACATCTTCGTTCTCTCGCTGGTCCTTCAGCCTTACAGGACAACCTTTTGCGTCAACTATGGTTACGAAGGCTACCATCACACGTCCAAGCTATTTTAACTTCCAGATCTGATCTTTCCCCTAAGCAACTATCGGAACTCGCTGATAAAATTGTCGAAGTCTCTCCAGCACCTGTTCCGTTTTCGGTTCATGCTACTTCAAATTCTGAGCCGAACTCAATGATTTTAAACGCTATCGATAGTCTAACCAGACAAGTTGCCGAGTTATCAACCCATCGAAACTATCGTGGTCGTTCATCTAGCCGAGGAAGAAAATACTCAAGAAAAAGATCCAAATCAACAAAGACAAAAGGCTGGTGCTGGTTTCATACAAAATATCAGCATATGGCTCGAAAATGCAACAAGCCATGTACTTTCCAGGAAAACGCCAACAGCAGTTCGTAATGACGGCGAATGACTGCAAAGTTCCTGGAAGCCGTCTTTTTGTCACTGACCAGAAATCAAAACATCAATTTCTTATCGACACCGGATCTGACCTATCTTGTTTTCCTTCCCATCTACTTTCAGAAAGACGCCCTGCAACCGATTATGACCTTAGCGCTGCAAATGATAGCAAGATTAAAACATATGGATTTCTGAACCTTGAATTAAACTTAGGACTTCGGCGAAGTTTTATATGGAGATTCATCGTTGCTGACGTAAGCATACCTATCATCGGTTCGGATTTTCTCGCCCATTATCATTTGCTACCAGACTGCCAATCTAAGCGCCTAATTGACACTTTTACTGGTCTTCAGACAAAAGGACATACTGCAGAAGTAAAGCAATACAGTGTGAAAACTATCAACAATTCATCTCCATTTACTGCGTTACTAAAAGAGTTTCAAGAAATCACCCGTCCAGCTGGTTTGCCTAGAGCTGTTAAGCACAAAACTGTGCACCACATCCGAACCACACCTGGACCTCCAGTAACTTCTCGTCCTCGTCGCTTAGTTCCAGACAAACTCAAAGTAGCCAAGAAAGAATTTGAAGACATGCTTCTTGCTGGAACAATTCAACAATCTGACAGTCCTTGGTCTTCACCGTTACATCTGGCACGCAAAGGAGAAAATGGTTGGCGTCCTTGTGGAGATTATCGAGCCAGATGACGTCTGTAAAACTGCAATAGCAACTCCATTTGGACTATATGAGTTCCTTTTCATGACATTTGGACTAAGGAACGCTGGAAACACTTTTCAACGACTGATGGATGAAATCTTATTTGGACTGGACTTCTGTTTTACATATATTGACGATATCCTGGTTTATTCCAAAACCTCTGAAGAACATATGAGACACTTGCGCATCATTTTTCAAAGGCTCGCTGACTACGGAATGGTCATTAACGCGTCAAAATGTATTTTTGGTGTTCCAGAAGTCAAATTTCTGGGCTATACTATTAGCGCCGACGGAATTAAGCCACCTCAAGAACGCATCAAGGCTATTCAAGACTTTCCACTTCCAAAAACAGCCAAGGGTCTTCGACGATTCCTTGGTATGGTTGATTTTTACCGAAGATTTATCCCGAAAGCATCAGAACTTCAAGCACCACTTCACAATGCTATCAGTAATCCGCAACTGAAAGGATCCCAACCTGTTCCATGGACTCTAGAGTTGAAAGAAGCATTTTGCAGTTGTAAAAACGGCTTATCCTCTGCAACTCTTCTTGTCCATCCTTGTTTCGGAGCAAAACTTGGTCTTTTTACGGATGCATCAAGTCACTCAATTGGAGCTTGTTTAATGCAGATGATAAAAGGAAGTTGGCAACCACTTTCTTTCTTCTCAAAGAAGTTATCCGCAAGAGAGATAGCTTGGCCAACATATCATCGAGAATTGCTGGCAATATATGCCGCTATCCAACACTTTCGTCATCTTTTGGAAGGTCAACAATTTGTTATATTTACGGACCACAAACCATTGATTTACGCATTTCAACAAAAACGAGACAAATTATCACCTGTGCAATTAAATCATCTTTCGTTCATTGCCGAATTTTCTACTGATATTCAACATATCGATGGAGCTGAAAATATTGTTGCTGATACCCTCTCGCGCATAGAAGCAATATCTACTGTAGAATATAAAAAACTCGCTGCGTCACAAGAAAAGGATGAAGAACTTCAAGACTTGCTGGAAGAAAATACTTCGTCTCTCAATCTCAAACAAGTTTTGATTCCTGGAACATCAATACTTTTATGTTGTGATACATCTACAGGTAAGCCACGTCCTTTTGTAACTAAATCTTACCGTCGTCAGATTTTCGATCAACTGCACAACCTAAGCCATCCGGGAGTCAAAGCATCTACCAGATTAATTGGCGATCGCTTCATCTGGCCTTCAATGCGAAAGGATTGTCGTATTTGGGCTCGCTCTTGTGTATCTTGCCAACGCTCTAAGATCTCTCGCCATGTTAAATCATCTTTAGGAGATTTTGCAACTCCATCTAAACGATTTTGGCACGTGCACGCTGATATCATCGGACCACTACATCCAGTGAACTCATTTCGATACTGTTTAACTGTCACGGATCGCTTCACACATTGGTCTGAAGTATGCCCTCTCCAATCTATCACTGCTGAATCTGTCTCCTTAGCATTTCTATCATGCTGGATATCTCGGTTTGGTTGTCCACAAAAACTGACCATCGATAGAGGATCTCAGTTCACCTCATTCAGTTTTAGAGACATCGCAAAACAGTTTGGCATTGAACTCCATTACACTACGAGTTGGCATCCTCAAGCAAACGGAATGATCGAGCGTTTTCATCGCCAGTTGAAAGCTGCTATCATGGCCCACAACAATGAAAATTGGATTGAAGCACTTCCACTCGTTTTGCTTGGAATACGATCTGCGTTTAAGGAAGACATTAATGCAACAGCAGCAGAACTGGTTTATGGGGAAACACTTAGACTTCCTGGAGAGCTGCTTACACAATCAACTGAAAACAAACCAATTGAAGATCCAACGAATTTCCTATATCGGCTTCGAAAGTACATTTCACGTTTACGACCAACTCCTGCATCAAGACATTCACAAGTTGGAACATTCGTTTTCAAGGAACTAGCAAACTGTCGTTACGCTTTTCTTAGACTCGGACCGATTCGTAAATCTCTTCAAGCACCTTACACAGGACCATACGAAATTCTAGCTCGTGATCAGAAGACCGTAACTTTGAAAATCAATGGTCAACAACAAAAAGTTACAATTGATCGCATCAAACCAGCATATATTTTACCAGAAGATACAAACTCAACAAGAACTACCTTACCATCTATTTCCAATCCACGGGATTCTGCTTCAACAAAAACAACAACTCGTTCAGGACGACATGTTAAACTACCAGATCGTTTTCAACCCTGAATTTGTCATATTTTTTTTTTATTCCGTAGGGGGATAGTGTGGCGACACGCACAACATTTAATTTATCATTTCTATCCAAAACTATAAATTCCTACTTGTTCAAATAACACTTAGCTAAAATCAATTTAAATAATCATGTTAGCGGAATATTTATTTTCGTATTTATTGCTTTCTATTATATTCAATCTTATAAATCATTCTCAATAAATAACATCTTTTATAATAATAGTTTTGGAGTAATTATTTGTTATTCCTCTATATGTTCAAGTAAAATTTGTTAAGTTACTTCCTACACAATCTTTTGGTTTCCTGGTTTGGTTATTGTATTGAATCTTGAGGGAGTTGAAAGATTCTTTGAACTTTGTGATTTGAGAAAAAAAGTTTTGAGATATAATTCCTTGAAATGGTTTCTGGGCAAAATGAATCGATCAAAAAGAAATAATCCTGAAACTGGTCGAAGATACAGTTTGTTTAAGAGTTATATCTGTTTTTCTTTTTCTCGAACTTAGCTACTTGAAAAATGCTTCTGAAAGTGCCAGTAGTTTTTTAAGGGTTTTTAAGTTCTATAATCACTTTTTGTTCGGCTTTGATATTCTAAGATGTTCTTAACTTGGTATGTAGGACCTTCATTACACGTTATTTTTTGTTTCTGACTCTTTTTGAAATTTAATTAACGCCAAAGGAAATTATTTTTGTAAAGATATCGTCGCGTAATCGAGGACTTCCAACAAGATTTTATAAATATTAAAACTTAGAGAATTCTTAATTTACAAATAGGGCAAAATACGAATAAAAGAATCTTTTTCAAACTTAGATTTATTTGGGCGTATTTATGAGAAGTGGTGTCGGCTGTGTGGCAAGGAACCACAATTAAGTCGTCTAGGTGCATATGATTCAATTTGGGCCATACAAAATTCGTTATCATCGTTCTATAGTGCTCACAACGTCCTTTCCGAAAAAAGAAAAACTTTTTGAGGATGCATTGTCATATGGTGAACCTCTTGTGGGTATAAGTGTTGTCCCAATTATGGCTATTTTGCTTGTTAACACAGCTATTCATCTAAAAAAGCCCATCGTCTATGGTCATGAACTTTGAGCTCTTGAATCAACCGGATCTTGTTTGGGTGCAGGCCCAAGTCCCGACGCAAAATTCGCTAAGTTGAAGTCTGTGAAAGACTGACGTTTGCGAGCGATTTTGAGTTCCTTTAACGAACGAATGTTGGCTTATTGAGTCCGATTCGGTCGTTGCAAATTCGGCTTCCAAACGTTGAAGAGTCGACTGTGAACAACCACCTCATCTACCGTAAGGAAGGGCGCAACGCTTACACTAACGAACACTCATTTTGATAACACTTCATTGGTATAATTTTTCATTGAGATTTGTCATCAATAACTGAATAATAAACAACAGATTTGACATAAAATATATCACGAATAAATAATATAAAAACCCTTCATAAAAATTTTAAAATATTTAAATAAATAAAATGCACGACTGGGTCGCACGAACTTGCTCCTATATGATAGACCAGGAATTTTAAAAACGAATGTTATTAGAGAAAACTTTTCATAAGGATAAAATTAATTTTTTAAATTAGTGAGAGACCAAAACTGAATGATATGCAAATATGAATTGATGCAAGAACAAAAATTATAAGTCGTTGTAGTGGTTTCTTAAAAAAAAGCTTTTATATATAAACTTTTTAAAAGATTTTTGAGAAAAAAATTTGGTACGCCAATTTAAAGTTTTTATTAATGTTCGAATAAAAATTAAATTTACAAAAAAAAAAATTGAGCCGCTTCTGAGATATCGAATTTTCAAAAAAAGAAATGATATTTTTATTTTTTTTCAAAAATTCAAAAAATATTTATTTTTAAGTTTTGAAATGCAATGTGTTTTTGAGACTTGTTAGAAGATCCTCTAAAAAAAGTCTCATTAAGATCCGTTATGTGGATAATGAGAAAATCAAAATTCGAAAAAATGTTTCTAGTAGGTACAAGCTTTAATATCTTAATTTCAAAGTTTTTTTTATTAAATTAAAGATCGTAAAAGTTAATTGAAAGAAAATTTTTATCAAAATTCTAGCCTTTTTCGAGAAAAATACGATTTTTGAAAACCATTTTTTTTTAATTTCTTAGCATTTGTACACTCAAAAAATTTCATGTGTAAATAGTACTAATTCATGCGTGCATTCTACGAATTTTATTCGTGGTTTTCAGCCACGAATAGTATTCGTAGAATGAACGTTTATTAGTACATTTTACGAATATTTTATTAGTATTCGTAGAAAAACATACGTATATTGTACGAATACTATTGGTACAATATACGAATATCATTGTAATATTTACTAATGCCCTTGTAATTCATTCGTATATTGTATCTAAAAATATTATAGTAGAACTTACCATAAATAAATATGTTCTCCGAAATTTCCTAAAATATCCATTATAAGAAATAATAACAAAAAGTAATTTATTCTTTAAGTTAAAAAATAATTTTATGATTCATGTTTTTTTAATTTTATAATTTAATTTTTAATTACAAATAAAGTTAAAAAAAAAAAACTAATATGTATCTTATAAATTAATTAATTCATTATTAATCCAAACTGCTTGTTATCAAAGGGCCACTGAAAATAAATTTAACATTTAACATTCAAAATATTCCGAAAAACATTTGTACTTACATTAATTTTTATTTTGTAAAAAATTCCCACATATGAATGCTCTGCTGCTTCAGGATGCTGTATGTTAAATATAAAATAAGCTTTATTTGTATATAAGAATATGTAAGTCTGGGTACTCACCTCGTCTTTTCGAAAAAAAAGTCTGGTTCCCAAGATTTGTATCTTAAAGATACACCGTACGAATTTAGCAAACTACTAAAGAATTCAAACCACTGCAGCAAAAAAGTATCACGCGTCCATTACTTCGAAATATTGCAATCTGTAAAAACACGTTTCAACGTGTTGACGAATAGAATACATTTAATTTTTAGAGCTGAACACATATTATTTTTTGTACTGATGATTATTAAATAATACTATTGCACTTCAAGAAAGTACGAAGTTATTAGTACATTCTACGCATAATGCGTACGGTCTACCTACGAATGAATTCTGTCTACTAATATTAGTTTTACTAAGTAAATAGTACGAATTTATTAGTAAATACTACGAATGCAAAAGATTAAAGTACGAAGTCATTCGTACGAGAAATTAACGAATGTTATTAGTTATACGAGTATGTACACAATAATTCGTACAATGTACTCCACAAAATTGTTAACTTCTTGTTTACGAATAAAATTAGTGCATTAAACGAATAGATTCGTGAATACTACCACAGTTATTAGTAAAACTTTACAAATGCATTCGTAGATATTTCACTGTACAAATACTTCGTATATTTTACGAATATTAGTACAATGCACGAATATTTTCTTCACGAATGCCATTCGTAGCCATTTTACTAATACATTTTTTGAGTGTATCGTAGGTACCTTTATTTTTAGGTGAAATAAAATTTTTTGTCTCACATCTTGTAGATTATATTGAGAAACTTTTATTTATCAAGTTTAAAAAAAAATTAGCAATTAGCAAATTAGGGATTTTCGAAATATTGAGTATTTAAAAAAAAATTTTTTTTTTTGAAAATTTGAGTAGGGTAAGCTGGGGTACATTTGACACCGGGGCACATTTGACTTTGCGTTTTTCGGTATGATCGTGCCCTTAAAAAAGAAAAGTTTGGATGAAGGAAGAAGCTTAGTTTGATTTAAAGAAACATTATGAAATTTGGCTTTAACTCTTCGCTACTTTCTTTTTTACTATTCAAAAAGCAGACGTTTTTGATCCGTTGATACTTTTAGAAATATAATACACACGATGTGGGGCTTAATCAACCATTGTCAAATGTACCCCTTTTAAAGTCAAAGATGCCTCGCTTCCAGGGCACTTTTGACAAAATGACTTTTTTTAGAAAATATTTTTCTCTAAAAAGTGGAAATGTTTTAAAACAAAAAGTTATATGTTAGCATAATCTTGAATAATCAATAAATCAAATACAAAACAAAACAATGGAATACATTAATAGTTTTCGGAAATATAGACTTTCAAAAACTAAGTGTCAAATGTACCCCCTTCTCCCCTACACAATTCTATTTACGTTTTTGCGGAGCCTTAGCAAAAAAAAAAATTATCAAAATCGGTCCTACCGTTTTTGAGAAAATTAAAAACAAAACAAATGGTTCCATGGAGGGTACCCTCAATAACCATTTTTCGGACATTTTTTTTCAACTTTTACCTTGTATTTTTATTTTTACTTGCGACTCATAGGTACTATAAGGCAAGTTATGCATTCGTAAAAAAAATCGAACTCGAGATTTTGATCAAAGTTGACATTACGATGATAGGGAAGACTAAAAAAGTGTGTCTGGCAATTCTGTCTGTCTGTCTGTCGGTTCGACTACAGCCTAAACGGCTCGGCCGATTTTCTTTAAACTTGGTAGATATGGGTTTTGATTTTTTCTTTCCACACGTTTTTTTCTTTTTTTTTAAGACCAAAAATAACGGTACCTGCCATACGAATTTTTTCGAAATTTTATAAATATTTTTTTTTCTCAAAAACTGTTCGACAGATTTAAAAAATAAAAACACAAAAAAATTTCATTTAGTTAAATCTAGGTAATGGTTGAAAAATTTTCCGAAAAATGGTTATTAAGGGTACCCCGCATGGAACCATTTTTTTGTTTTTGATTTTCTCAAAAAACGGTACCACCTATTTTGATAATTTTTTTTTTGCGAAGGCTCTTAAAAATTTAAATAGAATTGTGTATTCAAATTTTCAAACAAAATTTTTTTGGATTTTTAAAAAAAACTTCAAAATTTTTTTTTTCAAAACTCAATATTTTGAAAACCCCATGCTAGATTTTTTTTAAACTTGATAAATAAAAGTTTCTTAAAATAATCTACAAGATGTGAGAAAAAAAATTTCATTTTACCTTAAAATAAAGGTACCCACCATACAAATGTTAAAAAATTTAAAAAACTGGTTTTCAAAAATCGTATTTTTCTCGAAAACAGCACCTAGAATTTTGATAAAATTTTTTTTTCTTCCAATTAATTTTTATGATCTTTAATTTATTAAAAAAAAAATTGAAATTAAGATATTACAGCTTGTACCTACCATAGAACCATTTTATCGAATTTTGAATTTCTCATCATCCACATAACGGTTCTTAATGAAATTTTTTATAGAGAAGCTTCTAAAAAGTCTAAAACACATTGCATTTCAAAACTTTAAAAGTAAATATTTTTTGAATTTTTGAAAAAAAAATCTATTTTTTTCTTTTTTTGAAAATTTGATATCTCAGAAACGGCTCAATATTTTTTTTTTAAATTTAATTTTTATTCGAACAATAATAACAAATTTAAATTGGCGTACCAAATTTTTTTCCTAAAAAGCTTTTAAAAATTTTGTATATAAAAGATTTTTTTAAGAAACCACTAAAACGACTTATAATTTTTGTTCTTGCATAAATTCATATTTGCATAGCATTCTGTTTTCGTCTCTTACTATTAAAAGAATTTAAAAAATTAATTTGATCCTTATGAACAGTTTTCTCTAATAACATTCGTTTTTAAAATTCCTAGTCTATAACATAGGAGCAAGTTCGTGCGACCCAGTCGTGCATTTTATTAAATCTGTTGACCAGTTTTTGAGAAAAAAAATATGTATAAAATTTCCAAAAAAATCGTATGGCAAGTACCGTTATTTTTGGTCCTAAAAAAAAAAGAAAAAAATGTGTAGAGGGAAAAATTAAAAACGATATCTACCAAGCTTAAAGAAAATCGGCCGAGCCGTTTAGGCTGTAGTCGAACAGACAGAATTGCGAGCCCCACTTTTTTGGTCTTCGCTATCATGGTAATGTCAACTTTGATCAAAATCTCGAGTTCGATTTTTTTTACGAATGCATAACTTGCCTTATAGTACCTATAAGCCGCAAGTAAAAGTGTAGATACTGCAAATTAAATTTTGTAAACCGTTTTTCAGATAAAGAATTTTCAAAAAAAAAAATGTACTTTTTTTTTAAAATCAACTTATTTTTTGAGCGTTAATATGAAATGTTTTTTAAACTTTTTAAAGATTTCCTTACAAGAATAATGAAAAAGAAATGCTTCCAAATTTAAGAATGTTTAATTAAATTAAGATCGTAAAAATTAATCATATAAATTTTGAATTGAATTTGAAGATTTTTTTTTTTAAATCGAATTTATTTAATTTGAATTCACAATTCTACTATTCAAACTTGTTAAGAAAATTAAACAAAATAAGTTGGATTAGTTGAGAATATCGAAAACAAAAAAAAATTTTGTTTAATGAATTCTCTAATATTTTTATTTTCAGATCTGTGGAACAGTTTTTGAGAAAAAAAGATTTTCTTAAATAAAGAAGTGTGTGGAAGGTACCGATATTTTCGATCTTAAGATTAAAAAAAAAACGTATCGGGAGAATAATTTGAAAATTCTATCTACCAGCTTAAACAAAATCGACCGTTCCGAATATTTGCCATTTTCCATATCATCGCAATGTTGAGCCCGTTCAAAATCTTGAGTTCGATTTTTTTGAATGATGCATAACTTTTCATATAGTAAATACTTATAAAATACAGAATCTTTAATAATAAGAGTCTTGATTTTAATCCATTAAATTTATAATTTGATTATTTTATTTTCGAGTCCCGGTATTTAAGTATCTAATTAGTCGTTTAAATATACACAATCGTCTTTGAAATTCAGGTTAAAAGAATTGTTACAAACAATAGGACACAATTTAGCTTAAATAAAGCTTACCTTTCCTCGAGGACTGGATTCTGTAAAAACAACATTTTATCCAACAAAATGTACCAAAATACATAAATTTAAATAATTGTTACCCTCCAAAGGGCCATCACCACCACAACCAGAAACTAAAATTTTCTACTCTGTTGGGATGTTAAATTTCCATCATAATTATGAAAATTACTTCAAAATTTTTGTATCAATTAAATATGAATAAACTTAAACCTTTGTATAATTTGACTGTAAATCGTATCTACCATGATGCAGATAGGAGTGCACACACACACAAATACAATCACCACATCAATTATTATTTTATTCAAATTATAAAATAGCAGTTTCGTTCTGAAATAAAATTGTTATTGCTAACTTAAATGCTACATTTACTATAATCTGGTTAAAGTAATTTGATGTATGAAGTAAGAGAGACAGAGAAAGCGCCTTTTAAACTTCCTTCATAATTACGAGCAGATGGATGATTGTGAAAAGTTCAAAAGTTATTATTAAGTTAATTATTTTTTGTATTCCTCTCGAAATTGTTCGCTTTAGCTTAATGGTAATTAATATTCTGTGGTAAGCGTACTTAACACAAATTTATCTTCGTTACATGAAAGTAAATTATATTTTCTTAAAAAATAAAAAAAAATATCCATACATCTTTATTTAGGATGATGATGAAGATGGTTTTGAACTTGAAACACCTTCCATTAAAAAGGGGATTGAAATGGGGGCTTTGGACGAGTGTGAGTAAATCTCGCTTAAGATATTTTGTTCTTTATTTAATCCTTGTAATCAAATCCTCAAACAGTTGGGTTCTCCGTGTGAGCTTCGATAACTTGATATACATTTTAATTAGTCTTAAGAGTATCCTAGAGTAGTATGTTGTAGAGTTTTAATTGGACTCAGAATCTTATACTTTTTTCTATTGATTGATAATTTTTCTTTGAAAGCATTGGAAACCATGAAAATAGGTATTTTTAAAAAAGAATTTTATCAAGGATCAAGAATTTAACCCACAAGCTTCTCCAGCTTACATGCCAAGTTAGTTGAGGTCCTCTCCTGCTTGAGTGTACTGAGTCGATTGGTTCCTCGTTAGTGCTATTCCTTCCTTCGGAATTGGATTTGACATTTGACGACTTTCCGGACTTTGACATATTTAACCAGCCCGTACAGTTTGTTGTTTTAACTTCTTCTCGACTTTCCATCTATGCAGACGGGACCAAAAGCACCCATAGAATTTTCCTATTTAAACATTTTAAATTGTTCTCATCCAATTTTGACAAGGTACATGGTTCATGTTAAGAAGGACTTTGGTACTCAAATACATTCTTAGTTAAATGCAGCGACTTGCAAGAGCTATTCTTCGTTTGATATCAGCGTTGGTATCACTTTCGGAAGCAATGGCAATGCCTTGTTAGGTATATAAAGTTCTTAACTGTCTTAAAGTTATAGTTGTCTATGGTCACATTCTGTCCAATACGTCTTTCTCTTAATGAGTTAGTGCTCAATTTTCTTCGTTTTTTCTAGATCTGCTGTAATGAAAATATTTGTTTGATATTGAACTTTCCTGTTCTAAGGCCATACTGATATTGACCTATAAGTTTCAACTGCCACCAAACTGATCTTGTTATATGGAAAGGTAGTTAACAAGCGGTTGAGCTGGACAAAAGTCAGAATTTTAACCGCTCATAAGGGGAATTCTCCAGATATCAAATTTTGGACCGCTTTTCTTTTCGCTCTACATGAATTAACTTCTGTCAGTATCTGCATCAGCTGCGATTTTACCAACTTCAGCTCCGATCTTAACAGCTTCGGCTACGACTATACCAGCATAATTGAGATCATCTGTTGATTCTGGAGTGAATATGATAACCAGTAGGCCAAAACACTGGATTATGTACCAATGCTCAAGGGCACGGCCAGTTCCAGACTTTTAAGATATTGGGTGGTACCAACAATCAAATTTAGAGACGACTTTAATATTTGAGCGAAATGAAGCATTATTTAATGGTCTCTATATAATTAACCATATATGCTACATTTTATTTTTTAGGTTCCGTAAAAAAAATGGTTCATAATTAAGAGTTCACATAAATATTAAGTTCATAACATGTATGGCTAGCTTTCTAGAGCTCTTTACATAATAGTCCATTTCACTCAAATATTAAAGTCGTCGTTTAATTTGATTGTTGGTAAGGCCCATTGAAAACCTCGAATTGAGGTTAAGCAAATGTACTCGTATAATTATAATAAAATTTGGACCACAAATACTAGATTAGAGCTTTATAAATTTGAAGTTCGTACTTCCTTGGATAGAATCCCGGAAGATCGGTGAGCGAATGCTTAGCCTTTGGAAAAAAGTACATATTTTACATAATTTCAGTGGTGAAGTTAACTATGAGTTAAATCAAAGTTAGTAAATCTTGCAAATATGTACATTAAGCCCCAGAATGTCTATCAAGAGTTTTTTGGATGATTAACATCAAATTTAAGTTTTCAGAAAAACTTTCGAAATTGAAGTGCACCCACAGTGGTTAAATTTTACGGAGAAGAAGTCGTAAATTTATTAAATCTGAACTAGTCAACTGATTTTTATTGAAAGTCCACTTTTCAAAAGAGGTAATTTATTCTTCGAACCTTATACAAATTAATGGTATGCTTTTTTTATAATAAGCGCGCTCTCAAGGGGTTATTATTACCCTTAAAATGATTATCACAGTAGGAGCATTAGGAAAACAAGTAAGGACTTAAAAGGAGATACCGATGCAAATTAGTTTTAATTTTCTGAATATTACAATAGTTGGGTGAAATAGAGCTAGGTAGAGCATTCCACATTCGTGTAGTTCGGCTGCTAAAAGAATCTCTGTATTTCACAGTACGCCCGAAGTTGGACTCAAGGGTAGACTGACTTGAG
The DNA here is from genome assembly GCA_963931855.1 of Philhelius festivus. Taxonomy (NCBI): domain Eukaryota; kingdom Metazoa; phylum Arthropoda; class Insecta; order Diptera; family Syrphidae; genus Philhelius; species Philhelius festivus. Next base: position 95,152,806 of record OZ007557.1, read on the forward strand.
ACCACTTATAGATAAGGCGTTTTCTATTAGTTCTTACACACAAAATTTTTACCCCGCCTATTTTTAGAGATGATTTTTATAAAACAAGTTTTTCGAAAACAAAATAACATAAATTGCCCTAGAAACGTAAGCTTAAAAATAATTGAAATTGCCTCACTATGTAAAACACCCTTTTAATAGATTTTTGACAAGCATCTGTCAGGTATTAGTCGAAGTTAAATAGGGATCAAAATTGTCTGAAGTGCATGTTTAAGAAATTAACTCAAATTGAACGCCAAAAAAAGGCGATCTTCCGCTAAAAAAGTGGGGTTTTTAATATCCATTACTATCTATTTAATTCATGCAATTTACATATATTAAAGAGGATATTCGAAAATATAAGAAATGCCCGATTATTCGGAGAAAAATTAAGCGAATTAAGAACAACGTACAAAATTCATTTAACATGACTAAGCAAAAATGACACAACCTACTGTGACTGACTCAATTATAACTACATCCCTATACGCCCAACTATTGGAATATCTACTCATATCAGTATGAATAAAAGTCTGTGTAAGAAATTATCAAAACAAATTTGTCAATTTCCTGTACCACACTCTTCCTTCATATGGCATTTCTTGTGCTAAAAGGATTTCATGATAAAAATCTAATAAAAGGGTTTCTTTTTCAACTTCAACCACAAGATGTGAATATAATAAGTAATTGAACTTACTAAGGACATCCTCTACAAAAGGACACTAAAAAAATGTCCGCTTGTCAATAAAATTGTCTTCCACTCACAGCACAGAGAAATGAACTCTTACAACTGTCAATGATTTCAAAAAGGGATATAATGTATGTGAACATAATTTACTTATATTTCAACATTACATCTAGGGGAAACTATATTCTTAAATCTAATACGTTTTAAATTGAAATTGATTTAAAGTTGTAGAGCATATTTAATTTATTTTACGTTAATTTAAACAGGTTAAATTTCGAAGTGAAACATTTTCATTTTTAAATGGAAATCGACTTTTTTAAAATTTAAGGCACTCTCAACGAATTTCTTAATCAAGACATGATAATATTTGTTCTTTAATACTAAACCAACAAAAATATTGACATTAATTCGACAAGGAACTGATGGAGATGAAATAATCCAGTCATTTATCCAGTAATGGAACAGAATTGAAAATATTTTCAATGAGCAGAAAGAGATGGGAGGAATCAATAAAGTATTCAGAGTAACAACCAGATAACTTTACTCTTTATAATTTTAAGAAAATTGGAAAAAAAGGATTATAGCACCAATCCCTTAATCTTTGAAGTTCATCTTGCAGTTGTTCACAATCCAAGAATCAGCATAAATTAGTACAATGGAATGATATAATTGAGTGAGAAGATTAATACTTAATAAATTAAACAGTAAGTGACTAAGATGGCTTCCCTGAGGTATAGCAGAAACAAGTTAAAATCAACTTGATCTATCATTTCGGACGAGGGCTTTAAAATATCTATCCTTATAATAATCTTTTTTATTTCAATTTATTAAGTAGCATTTGATAACTAAATTTGTCAAATGATTAACTAAAATTTGTAAAGGTACAATTAACTTGTAGGTAATTTTAAAATCTGTGATGATTATAAAGCGTTTTTCAATAAGGGCGGGTAGATGTTAAAATGGAATAAAACAAGCCTTATATGAATTATTAACAAAACTCTTTTATGTATGAAATAAAACATGGCTCACTTAAAGGGCATTTGTCGATTGTTGTTAATGCGCATAGACCTGCAATTTCAAGAAACTCTACAACAAAAGTTCTAGTGTCTTGGTGGCCAATTCACGTCAATACTACAATGTCCCCATAAAAGTAAACATGTTGGTCATTTGTAAAAAACATACGAAATACTACTACTCTATTGCGTAGGCTTTTCCATCTGTCCTACTCTATACTGGTCTCTTTCCGAGTAGATAGAAAATAGCATAATATCCAGCCTGTCCCTAAAAAAAAATCTTCATCCCCCTCTAACTATCGCCTAATTGCACTGATATCCCTGCTTTCTAAGGTCATAGAAACACTGATAAATTATCAGCTCAAGAAATATCTTGACGAACGAAAGTTTCTTAATGACCGGCTGTAATTGCTTACCTAGCAATAGGTCCACTGATGATCTGATGGTATATCTCACCGAACAGTGGCACAAATCTTTACATCGTTTTGCAGAAATTAAGATTATTGCACTTGATATTTCAAAAACATTTAATAGAGTTTGTCATCAAGCTCTTTTATAGATAATGTTTAAATTTGGTATTGATGAATCTCTTCTCCATCGGATTATAAACTAATTTTCGCACCGCTCAATAAAAGTTGTATTGGATGGTTTTAAGTCTGAAATTCAAAAAAATAAATGCTGGTGTACCACAGGGCTCCATTTTGTCTGCGACACTCTTTCTGATATTCATCAATGATTATTTGTATGAAAGTTCTATTCCATTAAAAAGTTTTGCTGATGAGATTACCCTCAGTTTTACATATTCGTTTCCAGATGCATGTCTTTGTTCTTCGGATTTGGATCTAGAATGGCTGCGTATGCTAAGCTCATCAAATTCTGATCTTAACTGCATTATCCAATGGGGAATCAAAAACCGCGTAGAATTTAATCAATCAGCGAATGAACGACGTTGTCTATAGTTATGGACTTCGAACTTCAGGGTAAGTTGGATTTTCCGCGGCTGCATAACCGAGTTTCGATGCAAAATTCGCCAATTTAAAGTCTGGGAAAGGCACGCCGAGAAATCGACTGCCTTGGATTTTGCTGTACACTTTAATGGACAGCGGAAATGTTTTTTGCATATGAATATTGGTTGATTGATTAACGAACCGGTCTTCTACCGTATAATGAGCGCAACGAAAAGATTCGGGTTTTTGGGAGGCAGTATCTTAGCCGTTGCCGTCGGAGTACAAACATTGCTATTCCAACAGGACTCTATGCAACGGAGCCAACATTAACAGAATAGATAATTTTTTGATAAGGCTGATTCGGAGTCACATTTCGAGAACGATAACCTCAGCTAATAGCTTAATTTTCGGGGCTTACTACTCCAACATCGAATACTTCGAGAGTGTGCGTTTAAGTGGCCATATTGCACCTAATTCATTCCTCTATTTCTTCTGATCCAAGATAGAAAGGCGGTTCCGTTAATCTACCACGTCGGTCGTAGTGCTGTGGATAGGCGGCTGCTTTATAGTCGAGACGTCCTCGCACAAGACGGAGCAGAGCGCCTTCGGTTCAGTAGCACTGTGTCCGATCGTGACCGGAGGGACAGGGTGAGACAGGAGAACCAGTTTTGGTGGTTGTATAATGTTGATAGCGATTGTTGACAAGTTGTCTTGGCTGACTTACATAGCTTTAAGGGTATTCCTAGGTAGAGACAGTCGGGGTGGCACCAACAAAAAAAAAAAAAAATGGTACACTTTTTTAATGTTTTTTTTTTTTTTTTTTTTTTGTTTTTTTATAATTTAGACGCGCTCAAGGGATTATGATTACCCTTTAAATGTTTCAACACAGCGCGGGCGTGAAGTTAAGGAAGAGAAAGAAGGATAGGAAAGATGTGTGGCACGATGTTCTGAGACTGAAGGTTTTCGTCTCAGATATTTTATTTCCAGGGATGGCGGCTGAACTAAAGCGGAGAATGCCGTGTCTTATTTCTATGTCGCTTATGATCCACATTATTTTATTCGTGTTCATCCTTATTGGGTTTACTAGTTTAACTCAATTACATGTTGTTAGTGTTATGCCTGAATAACATGCAATGAGTAAACCAGCAACCCATTGATGACAATTTTAGAAAGTTTTTAATGGAATTAAAACGACATAGGGTCTTGTGAATAAAAAAAAAGTTAAAGCTTTTTTTGGAGGAAGCTAAAACCAACTAGTCATAGCTTTTACTAGCAGCTAAAACTAGACAGTACTAGCTTAAGCTTTGTTTTATGTGAATAAAAAAATGATAACGCTAAATAGCTTATGCTGGAAAATTCTAGCTTAAGCTTCGTAATTTAAGGTGTTCGTTTTTTTATTCACATGTTTCGGCTAGTTAGCTTTAGCTAAAACTGGTACATGTATGACCGAAAGGAAGGTTTTTTTGCCTCAATTTGTTATCTGTTCTACAGGGCAACTATTGGTTTCGGCTAAAAATGTTTTTAACATTTCATATGTCAGTGTCTGGGTCTATACGTTCACAGTCCTATTTTTTGAGATATTCCCTTATGTTTAATTAACAACTCGCACAAGTTAATACTGAAAATAAGAACTAGTCAAAGCTTTCTAGACAGGTCGAAAAAATCTTGAAATTTTTGTAGCTTTAACTATAATATTCTAGTTTAAGCTATTTTTATTCACACAAATTGAAGCTTAAGCTAGGAAAACAAGCTAAAACTAAATGAATTTAGCTTTGGCTATTTTAAAATAGCTATTACTAGAAAACATCTTTTACTAGCTAGCTTAACCTTATTTTTATTCACTAAAAATCAAGCTTTTACTTAAAAATCCAAGTTTCAGCTTTAGCTTTTTTTTTATTCACAAGGCCCATAGACGACGGCAGGGATCGAACCTGTGATCATGAGGTTCGCAGGCGAGCACACATCCATCGCCCGACGGCCACCCACTATGTACATAAAAAAAAAATCACTGCTGCTGTGGCTGTTCTAGTTTTTAAGCAGTTTTAGTTTATTTTAAGTAGTTTAAGTAGTTTTAGGTAGCTTTTAATTAGTTTTACTTAAGTTTGTAAATTTTATAAAAAATTTAAAATGTTTCAGAATCTTATTACTTACCATAGTGATATCAACTGAATAATAAAAATTAAATTTGACAGACGTCAACAAAAAAACATGGTCGCCACATTCCGCCAAAATCTAACCGCACCAATTGAAAAACCTTAAGTTGAGTCTAAATTCCTTTATATTGTTTAAAAGATAGGTGAATTTGATTTATTAATAATTCCCGTCAAATCAATACAGACAGATATTATACAAATAAGGACATAAACGATTTAAATTAATTATGCCACTTTCATTTCAAAATTCTCGAAAATTCAAAAAATGCTTGAAATCCTTTGATTTTACGTTGTTTTTTCACTGTATAAAGGGAAAAGATGACATCTGACATTTTTTAGTATATTTCACCTATACCTTACCTTATATAAAAGAATATTCATTTATTGAGCTTCCACCTATACTATGTACATATATAATATTTGCGAATTGTTTGAAATTATGTACATATGTATTTGCCTCGAAAAGAACGTATGAATGAAGGTATTTTTATTTAAATTGAAGACATCCGATATCGTATTTGTATATTATGTATGTATGTATGTACATATGTTTTTATAGATACATGCCTAAATTTGTGTTCTCATTTAAGATACAAATTTTACATGCACAACACAATACTCCTACTCTGTTCAGTTCATGGAATTCAATTTGAAATAAATTAAATTTGTTAACTTAATTTTTGGAATTCAATCAGATGTTGAATACAGAGTGTGTGCATTCGATAAATATTCTCGAATTTCTAATAATACTGCTTGATTGGGCGTGTGTATTATTTAATTGCATTTAATTTATAACCATATTTCGAAATATTTGAAAATATGTAATTTATTTATTTGTATGAATTTTATTCAATTCATTAGAATTTAAATGTTCAGCGAAGTATTAATTTATTGATTTCTGTCTAATGGCTGAAATTTTGAAAAACAAACAGCTCTAATTATAGGTAGCCATATCTCGTCTCAACAAGCTATTCTAACAACAATTACTTACTTTATGAGCTGTGCTGCTTTATGATTTTCGAAACAAAGTAAAGAGGATAATTAATCTTTCAACCTGAATTTCGCTTCGTAATGATGAAGACTGTTACTTACCTCAAAGGATGCGTCTATTTTGGGATTTCGCCTGTTAACATCATTGTGAAAGCTTAGCGAAAAGACGCTTATGTAATTAATCAAATTGGTTGGAGCAGAAGATTTTGATGTTGTTGTTTTAGTTGTTTCTTTTGAAAATGATATTTTGTAGGGAATCAAGTTCTTTGTCATTAATCAGTCAAGTGTGTTTTCAGAAATTATTTTTGAGGTATGTTTAAGTAATTGAATTGGGAGCTTGAGAGCTCTTGAAATACTCAAGCCTTTCGTATTGGAAGTATTTCTATTACCTGTGGTATAATGTTAATCATCTGTTATGAAGTAATTACTGAACGGAAAACATGATTCCAAATGGAACTTGACAACATTGAACTTTCACAGTGAACTCACTTTTCAAACCTATGACAACACTGCCAACGTCAAGACATTCATCAAAAACGAAAAACGTTTACAAAAAAATATGCCACAGAACCGTGAAGACCGATGTTATGCCAATAATCCGGAAATGATATCATCCAACATCATCCAAGCAATCTGTAAGCAACAGCCCGAAACCATCAACAAAGTCTTGGAAAATTGGTTTGACAGAATGTGCTACTGCTAAGCCAGACGAGGCAGCTACTTGAACTACGTTGTGTTCCATAATTAATGGAAATCTTTGTTCTTTCTAATAAAGCCATAATAAATGGAAAGATTTAATTTAGTTCATTTTTTTATATATTTAAAAATAAATTTGTATTTGGAAAGTTATACATTCGCAAGAAAATCAAACTGGAAATTTTGATCAGACTTGACGTAACGAAGATAGGAGAAGACAAAAAAAAGTGAGTCTCGTAATTCTGTATGTCTATCTATTCGACTATGGGCTTAACGGCTCGGCCAATTCTGTAAACTGTAAGCTTGGTAGATAATTCGTTGTTTTATTTTTTTTAAGGCCGAAAATATTTTTTTCTTAATTAAAAAATAATCGTCCACATGTTTTGAAAATATTGAATTAAAAAAAGATGGATTTTTTTCTTAATCCAAAACTATTTTGTCGATTATTTTTATAAACAATATTTATTTCAAGGTCAAAGGAGCTCCTGTATAAAAAAAAATGGTTAAAATCGTTAGAGCCGTTAATGAGAAATTCAAAAGCAAAAAACACGGTTGTCTGACAGGTGCCGTTAATATCATTTTTTCCCCAAAATTTCTTATACCAAAATGTAGTTCATGCCCATAATAATACACCTAAATATTTTCATCAAAATCGTTTGAGCCGTTTTCGAGGTAAAAAAGATTTTGCATAACGGCTATATGGCAGGTACCGTTAGTTTTGGAACTAAAGAAAAAACTTTCAATTTTTCGTCTAGGGAATCACCAAAGACAAGACAAGAGTTTGAAGAAGAAAGATCCAGTGGTTTAGGTCGTAAGTGGAAGTACAGGCATACAAAATTATACACAGACAGACGGAGTTACAGGAACCACTTTGTCCGGGTTCTCTATCACCGTAATGTCAACTTTGATCAAAATCTTGAGTTCTTTTTTTTTTAAATGCAAAATTTGCCCTATAGTACCTATGTACATATGTATATGATTTTAATAAAAAAATTTTCCTTCTCTCAATTTTTACGATTGTCATTTATTATTTGATAAAAAAATAATTTAAATTAAGACATTACTGACTGTATCTTCAAAACAACCATTTTTTCGGATTTTGAATTTCTCATTATCGGAATAACGGATTTAAATGAAATTTCTTACACAGATTTTTCTAAAAAGTTTAAAAAATAAATTCATAAACAAAACTTAAGAAAATTATGTTTTTTGATTTTTGAAAAAAAAAAAATTCATTTTTGAAAATTCGGTAACTCAAAAACGTTTCATTTGGTTTTTTTTTTTGAAATTTAATGTTAAAATTATGCAATAATAAATTTATTCTTAAAAATGTTTTAAAAATTATATCTTTCAAATTGCTTCAATTAATTATAAATTTTTTCCTTGAATAAATGTCTATTTTGTTGTAAAATTACATGGCATCTGTTCTAAGATCCAACTAAAACAGTTGTAGTACCCCTTGGCATAATGGTCCTAACTATTATATACAGTGACTTAAGTTTAAAAATTTTTATATAAAATTTAGATCACGAAAAAGTAAAATTTAAAAGGTCGGTTGACTGTATTGTCCTCAGGGTGTTCATTCCCGGTTGTCAGTGGTGATTGTTGTGGGTTGTGGGCAGGAATGGCGTCTTAGCTGCGGTGGTAGGCTGACCCAATGTCAGCGTAGAACAAGACTACGTCCTCGTTATCCATGTTTACGTTGTCATCCAGAGTTTCCATCACACTGAGGTACCTCGGTTCGGGATATCGTTGTTCTGTGGTCATCCTTCTCATAAGCTGATTTGGGTGGTTGATGATGTTCCCCATTAGTTTCTTCGTAAAATGAACTAGTGGGATTAAATTCGCTTCTGTGTAGAGATGATCGTTCCTGTAGTGTTTCTGTCGTTGACGGTCGAAGTAGAGTCCAGTGCAGATCCTCAGTATCTTCCTTTCGAATAATTGAAGTTCTTTAATAGCTGTCTTCGAGATGGAAAACCATACTGGGAAGGAATAGCTGATCAATACTCGCAGGAGCTGCTTGTAGATCAATATCTTTGTCGGTTGGCTAAGACCTGATCTTCTTTTCAGCAATGGGTGCAAACGGCTGAAGGCCCAGCTGGCCTTTTTCAGAACATTTCTTGAGTGCAGGTTAAACCTTAGCAACTCGTTGAAGTGCACTCCCAGGTACTTGACATTTGGCTTTGCCACTATAATGGATCCGTCAGGGAGTCTCAGGACCAGATTTCTGCAAATTTTTGCGGTGCGAATGCCTCTACTAGGTCTCCTGAAGCAGACAAGTTCCGATTTGGAAGTGTTGATTCGGATGCCCCATTTCTGGTAGAATTGGAAGAGTCTGTTGATGTGGGTTTCTACTTTTTGGATAGCGATTAGTGTTGACATTGATGTGGCATAGGTGAGCGAGTCATCAGCATATAGAAGGTTCTCGCATCCAATTGGAGAAGGTTGGTCTGAAGTCATCAAGTTGTAGAGAAAGGGGCCTAGTTTTGAGCCTTGGGCTCTGATGGTCTTCATATTTGACTTGCAGCTATCTACTTGAATGAAAAATTTCAAGAAAGATAATTTTTATTAATGGCGGAGGTACTTGCATAAGATGAAGTTTGTGGATTAGGGCGTCTATCCACACGCTATGGAATGCTTTCTCGACATCCAGAAAACATCCGACGGTGACACGATTACTGTTGAGGACTGTGGTGATATCGTGTTGGAATTTTACGAGTGGATACAAGGTTAAGTGTGTTTCTCGAAAGCCGAATTGCATGTCAGGGATGATGGAATTTTCACAGCAGAATTTCTTCAGTCTTCGTAGGATTACTTCTTCCAGTAATTTGCTGATGTTGTTGACAAAATTAAATTGGCCTGTAGTTGGAAACTAAGTTGGAAGCACCTTTCTTCGAAATTTGCATAATCTTTGCTGTTTTGCACTTCTGAGGGAAGTAACAGTTATTGATGCAGTTGTTTGAAAAAAAGTTGTTTGAGGAAAATCATTACCGCATGTGGCAGCCTTTTCAGGATGTAGTAGGACACACCATCTGGTCCAGAAACTTTTTTGGCTTAGAATTGCCGATGATTTCTACAAACTCCTCTAGATTGCATTAATATGGACTGTCGGTGGGATCATTTGCTGGATTGATTATATTAAAATTTATTTCATCTGGATTTGGTTGCAGTGTTTGTTGAATTGTTGCCTCAACATCTTGTAAGAAAGTCGGATCAGTATGTGGGTTCGGTGTGAACTTCCCTTCGAAGTAGTTGGCGAACGCTTTCACCTTGTCTTGTACCGAAGTAGCTTCAGTATCATTGCTGATGATGGTTTCCGGTATTTGTGGCTGTTTTCCAATGATCCTATTGATGTCTTTTAAAGCATCTGGTCCTGGCTTGATTGCTTGCAATCTTTTCTGGTATTGAATATTATTGTGGTATTGAATGAAGTTCCGGAACATGATGTTGACTTGCTGTAGCTCATTCCAAACTATCTGGTAGTTTCTGGCAAATCTTCTAACAGTATCTCTTTTCATGAAAAATGCTCCTCATTGGCCGTTCGGAATCAGCAGAAAATTGCAGGTTCCTTTCATTCCATTCTTGGTAACATGCACACAGGAATAGTTGAGATTTGTAAGTCACTAGGTCATGCTTCTCTTCGAGCTGTTGTACCACCAAATTTATATATTTAAGAAGTTGTCTAAGCCAATTAAAAATAGATTTTATGGTTAGGAATATCTTCCTCTAATAAGAATATCATTCAATTCTAAAATTCCAAGTTTATTTCACAAGAACAAGTTTGTGGTCACCAGTTGTGCATTTTATATTAAATAGGATTGAACGTTCGAAATTTACTCAATCTTTCTTTAACATTTTCAGCAACATACTACAGATTTTTCACAAACAAATTGCTCTCCCTCCATCCATCTCATTACCTCACACTAATTTACACTACGTCCTTAAATTTCGTATTCAAGTTGATCTATGTGTTTTTTTTTTGCATTGGTAATCTCACGCTTAAAATCACACTTTTAATTAAAACTGTGAAAATTAAAAAAACACAAGACAGATCCCTGCACCATAGCGCAAACATTGATTCTGCCAAATTGGTTTCTGCAGACATCTTCTTCCAGATGCCACCATGGATTGTATCCATAATGAAAATCAAACATTTGATATTGAATTCGTTCTCCAATCACTATGTTCCTAACTAAGAGTCTTCCACTTCGACTCTTCGAGCATTTCAATATTCTTTTCTTTTCAATCATCCTCCATCATAAGAATTTTTATTCTTAAGTTTCAAATAAGCTTGTCTCTTTAAATAAATTACCAACATTTAAAGTCTTGCACAAAATGTTAATATAGTGAATTTCTTAAAAATTCATTTGATAAAATTGTTTATTCAAAATTCAGTACACTTGTTTACTCAAAAACAAGAGAAATATTTTTCAATCTTATTCAATCGCTCATTCTCAAAAGATTGTTGTTTTTGTTTGGTTATGCATTGATAAAGGAGTTGTTGTTTTCTTTCGATTGATTTGAAATATTTTTCAATTTATCATTCGTAATACGAATCAAACAACTATTGTTGGGATTCCCAGACAGATTGTACTAATGTACGTAAGTGCACATTAAGCGGAATCGGAATTCGCAATCCTTAACAAAGAGTGTTTTTTTTTTATTTATGTGTTTCCTTCGGTGTGGAAGGATAGAGCCTAAATATATAGTATAATATTTTTCTAAAATGAAAAATGGTTTTTGTTTGATGGGATACTTTGGAAGCGAACAATGGAAATAATGTAGTGGAAATAGGATTTCATTCAATAAATGAAAGGAAGATCTGTTTAGAATCAATAAAGGTTCAATACGTCTTCTTCTCTATAAATACCGGCTTCTGCCTCACTTGACTGAACTTTGTCGAGTTATGAAGGACAACATACCTATCGAGCTCTTATTGCCATTTCATCGTAAGTGTAATATTGAAAACTTCAAGAGATATCGAATTTTGAATATTTTTGTTCTGAGAATTAAATGCAATCGGCTCTGTTGTTAACTTAAAGTTAAAGTATTGTTGATGGGATTAAAATCAATCTCTGTAACAACCTACTTTTGTTGTGTCTTTATTAAAAAAAGATAGACACTAGAAAGAAAGGGTTTGGAATACTTTAGTGCCAAAAGTAAGCTGAAACAATATAAAGCGAAAAATATGTACAAACATAAGGGTGGGAACAAAATTTGAATTACATTTTAAAGGGTGTTCTTAAAGAGGCGGACAACATAAATTTGAAATAAAAAACAGAACAATGTTTCCAATAACCATGAAATTGGCTTTATTTGAAAAATAATTTTTTGTCATTGATGTTTGACACGTAAATGGCGTAAACGGGAAGTGCAATTTTCACACACTCCTTGCAGTAAATCAGGTTGTGCAAGGTGGCGCAGAATTAAGCATCCAATTTCTGATTTACTTTTTACTGAATAGAAATGATTTTGAGTTTTGGGAATCTTTATTTTAACCCTTACGATTTTTTCTGTTGAGTGTAAAAGACAATCATGTCTATTACAGAATTCGCAGAATTTTACTTCAGGTGAGTTGACTCGATCCGTTGACCTTTAACATACATTCGCTGTAAAACTGAATTATGAAATTCGCGGGATGAACTACATTGTCGATTCCTAAAATTACCTTATCATTTATGAACTTTCGTATCGACGCTGTCAGTTACAGACATTTAGTCAACGGCCTAGGCTTTGATAATAGCATCGCTATCGATCAACGAAATCAAGCATCGTTTTGAGTGGTTAGTACTTGGATGGAGGACAGGGGCCTATTGCACCAACTACAAATTACAAGTACAAATTTGTGATTAAAAAAAATTACATATGAAAAAAAAACTCGATTTTTTACAAATTTGTTAAAAAAATGCTTGTAATCACAATTTTGTAAGATGGTGCAATAGGCTCCAGGTCAATACCAACCGTTTGCTTTCTTTTTTTTTTTTAGATTTCTGGCTCTCGGGTTGCGTTTTATATTAAATTTTTTTTAACATTTAGGAGTATGATAAGCTTTTGACTTACATTTTTGTGCTTTCCATTGTTTATTTTTGGTTTTATTTTGCGTTTAATCACAAATTTACTTGAGATTCGTCTCGAAATTGGTGCAAATGTAAAATGATAGAAATTGTATGGAGTGCGAATGGATTGCGAATTCAGTAATACCATATCAGTTGTACAAAATGTCGGTGGTGCAGGGATTGTTACCGACATTCGTTCAACTTTCATTCGTCGGATTCAGTAATAGCAAAAGTTTGGAAATTAATTGAAACTGTCACTTTAGCTCATTCGGCGAATTCTGTAATAGGGGTGAATATTCGTCAAGTGCTATCAGGTTGAAGGAAGTAAGTTTCCGCTCTTACAAAGCCAACTCAACCAAGGAAAATCGGAAAAAGTATAAACAAGTCAGAAATCATTGCAACGCTGGTATAAAAAGAACCAAATTCTTACATGACCAGAAATTAAGGCAAAAAATCCTGCAATGTCCCAAAGGCAGTAGAAATTTCTGGTCATTTGTCAAGAACGTAATTCAACTTCATCTTCTGTTCCAAAACGCTCATCAACAATGATAAACCGATAACTTGCTCTTTAGATAAGGCAAATATACTTGCAGCTCATTTTGCTGCTAGCTCTACGTTACCTGTTAGCAACATTGCCCCTCCTGTACTGGAGAACGTAAATCATTCAATGGGAAAGGTACATTTCTGCACTCGTACAGCTGCAAGGGCCCTTCGAGATCTTTATATAAACAAATCCGCTGGTCCCCAATTCTTCTGAAAAGGTGTTCTTTATCGCTGGAAAAACCATTGCGTAAGCTTTTTCCTCGCTCATACCATTCTGAAATCTTTCTAAGAAGATGGAAAACAGCATTTGTGCAGCCAGTTCCTAAAAAAGGCAACCATTCCTCCTCCTATCGACCAATTGCACTTACGACCCTTATTTTCATGGTCATGGAATCACTGATAAATCATCAGCTCAAGAAATATCTCGAAGATCAAAAGCTTCTTAATGACGGGCAAAACGGCTTTCGGAGCAATCTTTCCACTGGTGATATAATATATAATGGCATTACTAACTGAAGAGTGGGACAGTTCTGTGCATTGTTTTGGAGGAAGTAAGATTATTATTTATTAGGCTTGATATTTTTAAGGCATTTGATAGAGTTTGGCACCAAGCTCTTTTATTGCAAACATTTTTATTATTATTGCGAACATTTGGTATTAACGACACCATTATTCCTTGGCTTAGAAATTACCTTATAAATCGTTCAATATATATTGTATTATTATTATTATTTATTAGGCTTGATATTTTTAAGGCATTTGATAGAGTTTGGCACCAAGCTCTTTTATTGCAAACATTTTTATTATTATTGCGAACATTTGGTATTAACGACACCATTATTCCTTGGCTTAGAAATTACCTTATAAATCGTTCAATATATATTGTATTGGAAGGTTTCAAGTCTGATCTTCACAAAACAAATGCTGGTGTGCCCCAGAATTCCGTTTTGTCCCCAACCCTCTTTCTCATTTTTATAAATGATCTCTTGTCTAAAACTTCTAATCCACTTCATTGTTTTACCGACGACTCTACTCTCACCTTCCATACTTGTTCTCAAATTCACGTCCATCTCTCTCGGAAGTAGAACTGCAGCGAAATCGTATGATTGGCTTATTAAACTTTTATCTTTACAGCATTGTTAAGTGGGGTATAAGAAATCGTGTGAAGTTTTATGCTTCGAAAACTCAATGCTGTCTATTGTAGTTAAAGCAAAATGTCCCTTTTATGCCTTTGTATCCTTGAATGGCACTTGCATCGAAAAAACCAAAAAGCTCTCAGTACTTGGTATGTGTGTCAACGAAGATCTTCGTTGGAATTACCACTTTCTCGAGACTACCAAAAATGTTATTAAACGTTTGGAATTTCTATATTGATGTAAGAAATATTTCACCCCTTCTGATCTGGATACCATTTATAGGTTGTTTATTCGTCCAAAGCTCGATTAAAACTCACACCTTTGGGCAGGTGCAGCACAAACGTCTCTCCACTTATTAGATAGAGTTCAGAACAGAGCGTTAAATCTGATAGGAAACAGAGCTATCATGGATTCATTCCCATCTCTTGAACATCGTCGGAATGTTTCATGTATTTCCTTGTTTTATCGCTTCTTTCGCAAGCATTGCTCACTTGAAGTAGCTAGTTGTATCGTTATTTTAAGTCTAATCAAAACCTCGAGTTCGAGTATTTTTTAAAAAAGCTTAACTTTCCATTCAGAACCTTTATTATTATTATAGTGCAGAGTTTCAAGGCCCGATGTACCTTCGTTCGGGTTGGCGATGTTCTTTTGTCATCCTTCTCATCAGTTGACATCAGTTGATATTTCCAATTAGCTTCTTTTCATTTAACTTTATGTAGTTGTCCAAGGGATACATTCGTTTCCAGCTGACTATTGAATAAAGCTCTGCAAAGATCCTTAGGATTTTCCTCTGAAATATTTGCAGTTTCATTATTTCTGTGAAGCACACTGAGAAGTTGTATAGCTGTACTGGCTCACCTCAGTTCTTTAAAATTTCAAGCGTGGGTTGAATCTCAGCAGTTCGATAGAGGTTTGTCCTAGGTAGTTGATGCCGAAACTTCGCTTAGGAGTACCAGGGCGATGTTTGGCAGTTTCCAGTTGAATAATAAAGCGAGACGAATTCAGGTAATTGCTGAGATGAAAAATCGTATTGATACTCCTAGCAGAGTTAATTACTGAAAGCATGTTAAAAAAATATGATAAAACTTTAAAACTATTAAAATCAGATAAGAATAAACTGTTCCTTGAATTAATGATATCATAACACATTTGAAGGTTAAAAAGTGTAAATTCAAGAAAAATTATTGATTTGTATTTAAGTGCCTACGCGGTGTAAACATCTGTTAAAAAGTTATAATTTACTTTCAGTTAGTTACGTATTTAGACGTGTGTTGACTTTTGTTTTCCTGTTGTTATTCAACCTGGATTTTGTATAACGAATAAAACTATTATTATTAATTAAGTTTCTTCAACTGCGGTAATTTATCATTTTAATTGCAGGTAGGTTAGGAACTATTGCAAGTCAATAATAAAACCCAACTTATATACAATGAAAACAATTCATAACTAAATTAATAAATCCACCTTTGCTGAAGCAAAACAAAAAAAAAATTATATGAATAAAAAAACGATTAATTCCATTCCCAATGGGTCGACAGGTAAACAAAACCAAATGCACTGCCCATTTGGAGTGATTCTAGTAATTTATTGTCTGCCTCTGCACGAAACCATTAACTAAAAAAAATCACTTAGTGTCGAGTATTTCACTACAAATAGCACTTGACTGCTTAAAAACAGAAATCTACTCTGGACATTCCACCACAGTCATATACAAATAATATCCTTATGACGATACACATGCATAAAAGAAAGGAAAAGGAACTCTTTATCGAAAGTGATCCTTCAGCAATCAGGAGAACACACATTTGCGTGTGTCCATTTGGACATGCAACAATATTCTAATCGACGACTCCGACAAGTGTACTCGAATTCACAAGGGAAATATTAAATATTTATATGGATTAGGCATTTCATTAGGTCAATATAACAATTATTTCGTTTTGTTTTTCTTCTTTGAGGAGCAATATAACATGGAAACTGACGAAGATTTATAGTGGTTTATAAATATTACCCTTATCGATTCATCCAAATGATTAAGCTGGTTCAATGAAATCATTGAATTATATCTTTAAGTCAAATAATTGAATTAAAAGTCATACTAAGAGCTTTAACTAATCTCAATATTAAATACAAAACTTTTTAAAACAGGCTCATAAATATAATGCAAGATTTAAAACAAAAATATTTATGTGCTTAGATTAGTTTAGATGCTGTATAAATACCCCTACCTCCCCTAAAGTTTGCTTTCTAGTGTTGGCAATATTAAGTGATTTTTACTTGTGACACATGGGTACGAAGATGCTCTGACGTGTGCAGAGGTATATGTAAGTCTCCTCAACGTCGCATACAAAATCCTGTCGTCTGCACTGTGTGGTCGAATAAAACCGTTTGTCAATGAGCTGATCGGCCCCTATCAGTGTGGTTTTAGGCCCGGAAAATCTACCCTGGATTAGATGTTCACACTTCGACAGATTTTGGAAAAAACCCAGGAGTTCCAAATCGATACACACCACCTTTTTATCGATTTCAAAGTCGCGTATGATAGCGGGGACAGAGAACAACTATATAGAGCCATGTCTCATCTCGGAATCCCTGCCAAGCTCGTCCACTTGTGAAGGATGACGATGGAGAAATCTCGCTGCTCCGTCAAGGTCGGTAAGAACACCACCGAACCCTTGGATGTCGAGAAAGGTCTGAGGCAAGGCGACGCGCTATCATGCAACCTATTAAACATCGGTCTTAAAGCAATTGTACGAAACTCAAACGTCAACAATAGAGGTACAATTTTTCAAAAGTCAGTTCAACTGCTTGCTTATGCGGATGATATTGATATCATTGATTATTGGGAGGATGAAGCGAGCTGTTACCGGTGCGTTTGCAAGTATTGAACTGGAGGCGGCGAAAATGGGTTTGGCTGTTAATGAGGACAAGACGAAGTATATGCTATAATCGAGAAAGGATTCTCAACATCGCATCATCGACTCGTGCAAAACGTCACGATGGATAGGTATAACTGCGAAGTCGTCAAAGACTTTGTCTACCTGGGCTCCACTATAACATCGCAAAACGACATCAGTGCAGAGATCAAGCGAAGAATTACTCTTGCCAACCGCTGTTTCTTCGGGCTAAGAAGGCATTTGAGTAAGCTCTCCGAGTGTTGTTGCTGAACGTAATCCAGCTGCTATAGCTGATAAACTGTGGAGCCGCATAGAAGTTAAGCTGGAAAAATGGATGGAGACTTTCTCGCAGTCGCTGAATACTAAACTTTCAACTCTAGAGAATCGTCTAAATGCCCAAGATGATAAAATATCTGCTCTTGAACATCTTCTGAGCGTACAGGTTAGAGAAAATAATAATTCGCTTCTTGAAGAACAACTACAAACAGCGTCCCAAAACATCCTACGACTTGACCTCGTTGTCGATAAATTCGAGCGAGAGAAAATCAGCTGTGATGCTGTAGTTTTTGGCGTGCCAGAGACTCCTGGGGAAAATTTGGAGACTCTATATAACAAAGTATGCACTACAGTTGATATCCCTCCTCCTCGCTTACGTAGTATCTTTCGCGCTAAAAAGAGCTCTCGCAATGATCTCTCCCCCGCTGACGCCTGTATTATCATAAAATTTGCTGACAAGCAAGACAAAATAAATCTTATGCGAGCCACTGCAAGCTTCTGCAAAAGTAAAAATTCTCCACTCTCGCTCTCTGACATTGGCTTTGACTCATCACATCATTTTTACATTAACGAAAGCCTGACAAAAAACAATTATCAACTGCAGCGGCATGCACTGAGACTAAAGCGAAAGTCTCTTCTTTCATCAGTATATACATTCAATGGGCAAGTTTACATCTGTCCCATCAACAGCCGAACTTCCACTCTGATTCACAACATTGGAGACATAAGGAGAGTCATCGGTTCAGACGTCAACATTCAATAATGATACGAGTAGTCAAGTCTTACTTAATTTTTTTTATTATTTGTTCCTATTGCTTTTCTTTTCGCACCAAAATTTATCATTTTCTCTGGTTTTCTTTCAAATTTTATTATTATAAATTTTTTATTTATCATTTTCTCTGGTTTTCTTTCAATTTTTTAAATAATTATGTACAAATTATCTCTGCTCTGACTGTTTTCTTTTGTTTACGTATTTTGTATCTAACCAATGTTGAGGCAAATAAATTTGTGTTCGAATCTCTCTTCGCTGTGGGCACTAACGTTTATCTTAATCATGACCAGCAATCATAATGGTGGATTTGGCAGTGTAAATGATAAAAACAAATTTTTACTCAACACGATTTGTAGGAGTAATAATGGATTGCATATCTGCCACATTAATGCTCAGAGTCTAGTGAATAAATTTGATGAGTTCAAAATGTTATTTGAGAACAGCTTAATCGACATCGTTTGCGTATCTGAAACTTGGTTTCATCCTAACTTGCAAAGTAGTCTTTTCTCTCTGCGTGGATTTAAAAGGCCGTATCGAGCCGACCGAACACGGACAACCGTGTTTAACAAACATGTACCTATTAAAACCCGTATCCTAAAATCGCCCAGTTGTCCCTGGCTCTCTAATAGTATCTTGAATGCCATTAAAAAGAGAGATATTTTTTATCGTCGGTGGAAACGTTTTGGCTGCGCTGATATGCTTCGTAGCTTTAAATTATCTCGTAACCTTGTTACAAAGCTTATAAGGTCCGCTAAACTTAACTATTATAATAATAGATTCAATGTCAATAATTCCTCTAAGTTTCTATGGAAAGAAGTCCGTAATGTTGGATTGACAAAAGATAATACCTTGGTTACCGATGATATTGATCTTGATGAGCTGAACAATAAGTTTTCTGCGCCAATTTCCCCTACTACCTCTGTCACCTCAACACCAGTGGTTAATAGGGAAAACGAATTCTGTTTGGCAACAGTTGATGCATTAACTGTAGGAAACTCAATCTTCTCCATTAAATCCAAGGCTATCGGACTCGATAACATTCACCCAGACTTTGTGAAAATTCTCCTTCCTTTTATCCTGCCTTATATCACCTACATATTTAATACCATTATCATGACA
The DNA here is from genome assembly GCA_963931855.1 of Philhelius festivus. Taxonomy (NCBI): domain Eukaryota; kingdom Metazoa; phylum Arthropoda; class Insecta; order Diptera; family Syrphidae; genus Philhelius; species Philhelius festivus. The sequence continues at coordinate 95,172,110 of OZ007557.1, forward strand.
TCTACTTTCCCCTCAGTGTGGAAAAAATCTAAAATTATCCCTATTCCCAAAAAAGGCTCAAACTCCGATTTTAGACCCATTGCCATCCTTCCTTTCCTATCCAAGTATTTGAATCCATTATAAGCAATCAAATAAAAAAATTTATCCGTGTGAAAAAGCTTCTAAATCCTTTGCAGTCAGGTTTTCGTTCCGGGCATAGCTGCACCTCAGCTTTATTAAAAGTTTCTGATGACATAAGAATGGCAATTGATAGTAACTACACAACTGTGATAACATTATTGGACTTCTCTAAAGCATTTGACTGTGTTAATCCTAATATTCTCTGTGATAAACTTATGCAATACTTTAACTTCTGTGATACTTCTAACAAACTTATTTATTCATATATGACTAACCGAATGCAAGCTGTTTCATGTAATAGTAAATTGTCCTCTTTTAATCCCGTTAATAATGGTGTTCCTCAAGGATCAATACTTGGCCCATTACTGTTTTCAATGTTTATTAATGACTTACCTTCAGTAGTATCTTTCTGTAATTTTCATATATATGCCGATGATGTTCAGCTCTATATAAGTTTCCCTATTGGTATGGTTGAGGATGCGATTGCAAAATTAAATGCTGATCTATGTGATATACACGAATGGTCCAATCGTAACGGTCTGAAACTTAACCCCGAAAAAACAAAAGCAATACCTATATCAAAGCATCAGCCGTTTTTCTCCGACTTTCCTCCCATCGTTTTAAACTCCTGCCAAGTTGAATACGTTAGCCATGCCAAAAATCTTGGAATAATTTTCAATAATAAATTAACTTGGGATACCCATATAAATTCCATCACATCCAAAGTTTATGGATCGCTAAGAGGGCTATCGGTAACAAAAACAGTTCTGCCTACAAAAGTGAAGTTAAAGCTGGCAAAAGCCCTTATAATACCAATAATCTCCTATGGCTGTGAGTTGTTTGCCAATTCTGATTCCCTATCGCTTCATAAGCTCAGAGTTGCTGTTAATTCGGTAGCTCGATACATTTTTAATCTTCGCAGGTTTGATCATATTTCGCCAGAAGTTCGCCAACTACTTGGATGTAGTTTGGATGGTTTTCTCAGGTATCGTTGCTGTTCCCTACTTTTCAAGATTATTCATAAGAAAGAACCAGGCTATTTGTTTGATAAAATCACTTTTTGCTCCTCCAATCGCTCTATAGTACTGAGACCTTCTATATTTACCTGTTTGACTTCAAGCAGGCAATTTTTCATTTACGCTGTCAAGCTATGGAATGTTTTGCCCAATCATGTGAGGTCGAGTTTTGAACACAGAATATTTCTCAAATTATGTTTTATTCACTTTTCTAGTCTGAGTTGAGATAATTTTTTTTTTCCTTTCTACTGTTCTTTTATTTTTTTATCATTTTTGCCGTTTTACAATATTATGTATGAATATGTTTTGGTTGCGACTTTAATTTAATGTCAATTAGTAAACAAGTAAATTGAATATGTTTTGTTTTTATTCTCTTCAAGTATAATTTAGTTTCAATTTTTGTTTCTCTTTTACTTTTCAATTTTATTTTAATTCTTATTGTTTCTTATATCCTGTACTAAATATAAGTTAATCTTGATGTACAGCGTTGCTTTATCAATAAATAACGGGTGATTTTTTTGAGGTTAGGATTTTCATGCATTAGTATTTGACAGATCACGCGGGATTTCAGACATGGTGTCAAAGAGAAAGATGCTCAGTATGCTTTGACATTTCATCATGAATAGACTTACTAACGAGCAACGCTTGCAAATCATTGAATTTTATTACCAAAATCAGTGTTCGGTTCGAAATGTGTTTCGCGCTTTACGTCCGATTTATGGTCTACATAATCGACCAAGTGAGCAAACAATTAATGCGATTGTGACCAAGTTTCGCACTCAGTTTACTTTATTGGACATTAAACCAACCACACGAATGTGTACAGTGCGTACAGAAGAGAATATTGCGTCTGTTTCTGAGAGTGTTGCTGAAGACCGTGAAATGTCGATTCGTCGCCGTTCGCAGCAATTGGGTTTGTGTTATTCGACCACATGGAAGATTTTACGCAAAGATCTTGGTGTAAAACCGTATAAAATACAGCTCGTGCAAGAACTGAAGCCGAACGATCTGCCACAACGTCGAATTTTCAGTGAATGGGCCCTAGAAAAGTTGGCAGAAAATCCGCTTTTTTATCGACAAATTTTGTTCAGCGATGAGGCTCATTTCTGGTTGAATGGCTACGTAAATAAGCAAAATTGCCGCATTTGGAGTGAAGAGCAACCAGAAGCCGTTCAAGAACTGCCCATGCATCCCGAAAAATGCACTGTTTGGTGTGGTTTGTACGCTGGTGGAATCATTGGACCGTATTTTTTCAAAGATGCTGTTGGACGCAACGTTACGGTGAATGGCGATCGCTATCGTTCAATGCTAACAAACTTTTTGTTGCCAAAAATGGAAGAACTGAACTTGGTTGACATGTGGTTTCAACAAGATGGCGCTACATGCCACACAGCTCGCGATTCTATGGCCATTTTGAGGGAAAACTTCGGAAAACAATTCATCTCAAGGAATGGACCGGTAAGTTGGCCACCAAGATCATGCGATTTGACGCCTTTAGACTATTTTTTGTGGGGCTACGTCAAGTCTAAAGTCTACACAAATAAGCCAGCAACTATTCCAGCTTTGGAAGACAACATTTCCGAAGAAATTCGGGCTATTCCGGCCGAAATGCTCGAAAAAGTTACCCAAAATTGGACTTTCCGAATGGACCACCTAAGACGCAGCCGCGGTCAACATTTAAATGAAATTATCTTCAAAAAGTAAATGTCATGGACCAATCTAACGTTTCAAATAAAGAATCGATGAGATTTTGCAAATTTTATGCGTTTTTTTTTTAAAAAAAAGTTCTCAACCTCTTAAAAAATCACCCGTTACAAATACAAATACAAATACAAAATAAAGCCCTATCTCAAAGAACCAAGGAGACCTTGTATAAGACCCACATCATCCCGGTCCTGCTGTATGGGGCAGAAGCATGGACACTATCTAAAACGGATGAAAATCTGCTTGGGTGCTTTGAAAGAAAACTTCTTCGTTTGATCTTCGGTCCAGTCTGTATCGATGGAGTATGGAGCAGAAGGTTCAACAACGAGCTGTACGGGCTTTACAGCGACGCGACGTTGACTTAGTCAAGAAGCTGAAAATACAACGGCTGATATGGCTGGGACACGTGGAGCATATGGACACCGACGCACCAACCCGTCGAATTTTCGAATCCACCCCTGATGGTCTGCGCAGCAGAGGAAGACCCCACCTCAGGTGGCGCGCACAAGTGGAGAGCGACCTCAACAAACTTGGAGTGCGTAACTGGAGGCAGCTAGCAAGGGACCGAGCTAGCTGGAGGGGCTTGTTGGTTGAGGCCGTAGTCCACCATGGGTAATATATGGCAAGTTATGGATTTGTAAAATATGTATGTTTATAAGTACAAAAACATGTTTTTAGTTAGATATTTAAAATTGTTAGTTAGTCAGTGAGTCAGTCAGTTACGGTTTTTGTGATTTTTGAGGCCTTATACACTGCCGGTCATAAGGTTAGAAGCAGGCATTTTTGAGAAGTAAAATCGACATTTCTCCCGTTACATGATGGATTAGAAAAAAACAACTATGGTAAATGAGAGACTATTTTGTTAACAACAAAATATAAAATTTGGGTATAAGAGAGATTTAGCTAACGGAACTTTTATGACAAATTGTAAAGTGAGTCAAGAATATGCGAAAATTAATCGGGTCATTAGATTAGAAGCATTGAACAAATCAACGTTGTTTTGTGAAGTGAATAAATTTTTGTTCGGTTTAAACGGTACATTTTATAAATTAATTGTTCTTGATTGAGTGTTAATAAAAATGGGCAAGAAAAAATGTTTGACAGTGGAGGAAAGGGCAAGAATAGATGTTTATTGCTCTGAAGGTCTTTCATGCCGTGCTATAGCCCGAAAAATAAATCGAAGTGATCATTGTGTCAGCAATTATTTAAAAAATCCATCGTCTTACTCAAAAAATTATAAAGGAAACACTTCCTCTGCCTTAACACTTCGCGAAACGCGAAGTATCCTTAGAATAGCGTCAAATTCAGCTTTATCGGCAGCTAAAATAAGGGAGAAAGCTAATGTTAAGGCCAGCTTGTCCACTGTTAAACGCACGATTCGCCATGCTAAGCACTTAAAGCGCCTGAAGCTTAAAAAAAAACCACCACTTAATGACGCAAGGAAGAAGCAACGCTTGTGTTTCGCAAAAGAACACATGAGCTGGGATGTGCAAAATGGAATGACCACAAATGATTGGCGGAAGGTTATTTTTTCCGACGAAAAAAAATTTAACCTAGATGGGCCAGATGGTTATAATTATTATTTCCATGACCTGAGGAAAGAGGAGCGGTTTTTAAACCGTCACCATAGCAGAGAAGGAGGCGTTATGGTCTGGGGCTCAATTTCATTTTATGGCGCTATAGAATTGGTAGTTCAAGATACCAAAATGACTGGGAAAACCTACAAAGCCTTGCTTGAATCAGTATTCCCCAAAATTAGCGAGGTGTTTGGACCAATTCCATGGATTTTTCAGCAGGACAACGCTCCCATACACACAGCCCGAGAGGTAAAATCCTTCATTGCGAACCAAAACGTCCACTTGCTGCCTTGGCCACCATATTCCCCGGACCTAAACATAATTGAAAATGTGTGGGGCTGGCTTACACGTAAGGTATATGAGGGAGGGAAGCAATACGATGACAAGGAAGCGCTAATTCATGGTATCAAATTGGCCTGGAGTGAGATTTCACTGGACTACTTGGAATCTCTTTATAAATCCTTAAAAGATAGAATTTTTGAAGTTATTTTGAAGGCTGGTGGCAGCACACATTATTAAAAATCTAATAAAAGCTAAAATAAATAACAAAATATAAATAACTGCATTTTATTTTCATTTATTTGATGTGCTTCTAATCTAATGACCCGATTTATTTTCGCATATTCTTGACTCACTTTACAATTTGTCATAAAAGTTCCGTTAGCTAAATCTCTCTTATACCCAAATTTTATATTTTGTTGTTAACAAAATAGTCTCTCATTTACCATAGTTGTTTTTTTCTAATCCATCATGTAACGGGAGAAATGTCGATTTTACTTCTCAAAAATGCCTGCTTCTAACCTTATGACCGGCAGTGTATCTCACGAACCGCTTATGCTAGAAAATTGAAATTTGGTGAAGCGCCTGTGCCTGGCTAGCTTAGCAAATATTCGGAATTTTAAGTTTCTGACTGCATTGGTACTGAAGAAAGTACTGAAGAAAGGGAGGGGTCAAAAATCGCCTGAGTTTGTTTCTGTAAAAAGGGTGTAGTGCCAGAACTTGGCTGGGCACTACCGGGCCCTTTGATTTTATACTTATGAACTATTTTCTATCATAATATTCAAATTTAAAATTCTAGTATATTAGAGCAAGCTCGTGAAACTCAGTTGTGAAAGACACTTTTCTGAAATACGCCCCACATTAAATAAAATCAAAACATCTTTCTAAACCAGATTAATCACATTAAAATGAAATTGAATAATTCAGGATGCATAAGACGTTCTCGTAAAACTTAGTAAAATTTAAATAATTCTTACTCTCTTCTTTAGCACATGAACATCCTTGTGAACATTCATTATTTCTTTTCAGCATTTTTTGAAAGCATCATTTCAAAGCCATAATCTCGTTATACAAAACGTGATCCTTGTAAGAGTTTTAATCACTCATGAATTCTAAGGTGAAACCAAACATCTCAATTCTTTTCATTCCACATAATCCCTACCACATTCTTCTTGAGAGTGAACATCGATTTTCTTGGTTGTAGCTGATTCATGTGTGTCAAGACTCTACGTCTTAGCATATGGCAAACAAGAAAAAAAAAACCTATAAATTCTATTAAGATGCAGCACAGCGAATCGAGAAACGCAAAATCCACCCACGTACACATACAAAATAGACAACTCACGAATGTCAGTCGTCCTTAAAATCTTGAAACTAAATTCAGAAGAAAAAGAAAAAAAACCGTCGCACACATATTCTTTATTGTGCAAACGAATATGACATTTAATCCTTCGTAATCAGACAGAGATTGAGAGGTGAGGGGAGATATAATAATCCCACCAAATATACCCAAAGGACGTTAAATTAACGTTCGTCGGGAAGATATACATCTAGGTTCTTATATATTAATAGTATCTAGCTACGTAGACTTTACTCTGTTGCTATAAAGGACCCTTACGTTAGTACCATAACACCGCCAGGTAAAAATAAATCATATTATACGAGCAAATGAAATCTTGTCTTTTGTTTTGCTCTCGAAAACAATATTTCGACATTAATGTATTTAATTTGCAACAAAAGGCAAGAAAACCCCGCACGAGCATACGAATAATAAAAGATCTCAAGAATAAAAGCTCAACTCAGGGAGAGTCACGTACCTACCGGGTTTTGTTGGTGACAGCCAATTGGTAGATGATAAACGTAGTAGAAGGAACACCCTTAAGCATTTTGACATATTTTGCAATACATTTCTGTGAGAATTTCCTTAATTTACTTGCTTTTTCGAGCGATGGGTGTGGCAATTGGCAATATCTGTGTTTTATTGTATTTTAAGAAATTCTCTTAACACGCAAGGATTTAATCATACCGACTTTCGTTCAAATATTTTCATTATTTTTACAGAAATATCGATTTCGTTTTAAAAACAGTTTGACATGACAGAAGTATTGGTAAAATTAAAGTCGGACATGAATTACCACAGAGCATGATAGCAGTATCGAATGCCTCTTACCACATTAGCTAGTGCGTTAGACTGTAATGTTGAGATCTGGGTTAGCTCCCCAGCAATTGAATGAAATTAAATGAATGAATCAAAAAATACTCGGTTTAGATTTTCTACGAAATAGACATACATACGTTTAAAATATGTAAGCACTACAAATATCCAAAAGGCATTTTTATTATATTGGCTGTAAAATTTTTGATCGAGTTACATATTTCGGTTTATGCATTTCTTACCAACCCATTTTCAAAAAAAAATTCCAGAAAAATAACCCACATACGCCCAAGTGCACGTGACTTAAGTTCACTTGGGTGAATGCTTAGGTATTTATTTATTTATTTTTTCATCCTAAATCTAGATGAGCATTGCATTTTATTTTGATTTCAATTTTCAAAACACATTTCCCTCGAGATTTTCTCACACCATTAAATTTCCTAAAAACAAAACAAAAAAACTAATAAAAAAATCAGTGGCTGCAATTTTCTTGTCAATCAAAATTTCTTCACTTTACTATCATAAAAGCCACTAAAACGAATAGTCTATTTTCAAACAAAGTGCAGAATTGCTTGCACAGTTGTTTTAATGATAATAATCGATTTTTCCATAATACATTCGACCTTATAAAAGATTCTTATTTCAAAAGCTCTCATTTTATTCTTTTAAAGTAAAGAGGAAAAAAAAATCATCCAGGTCTGTTTTTTAATAAAGATGAGATTATTCAATATTCTTTTGTAATATTTTTCATGAATGCAAATAAATTTTTACTTCATACAAAAAAATACTCGACTGGATCTCACGAACTTGTTTTCGTAGCAAGACTATGATGGGCAGGGCACTTAGCTTTGGAGATGCAAGCTAGTGGGTTGTTAATATCGTGACATTTTTCTGCTACTGGTTGTCTGTAATGGCAGAATTTCATTGTTAATTCTTTAGTGGAAGGGATTACATCACTGAACTTGTAGGTCTGGTTGATGGCATTCTGAAAATGCCTTATTTGTTACTAAATTATTATCTATAAAAAATAGAGGTTATTACGGCTTGTAGAGTGCCTTAAGCTAGCCCTAAAAGACGAACATGCTCGCCGAACTTGTTCGTTTGCGTTATCTCCTACACGGCCAACACATTTGGCGAACATTCATTTCGTGTTGATTCTTCACAAGGTAAGCATATGCGACGCACAGTGGGTCCTGTTCATACTAAGCAGTGCTTAAAATTCCGTCTTGTTTAAAATGCTAAAAACTGTTGTAAATAGATACTTACTGCTGTTGAAAATAAAAATATTATTAATAATGAATATAGTTCTGACTTTTAAAAATAAAAGAAAACTGCACAAAATTAAAACTTCCGCGAACATGGCCCTACACGGCGAACATCGAAGCCAACGAACACGACAAAATCGAAATTTTTCGCCAACAGCGAGCGGCTCGCGAACCAGCCCCTACACGAGGAAAACATAGCGAGCACGAACAAGTTCGGCGAGCATGTTCGTCGTGTAGGGTTAGCTTAAAGCCTAAAGCCAAGCGACTTACAACTCTCAACCATTCTTGTGTGCGTGTTTAGCAGGACTGGAGAGGACCTGCAATTTTCTGGCGAAGTGGCGATTCGAAACGGCTTATCAAAAATGCGCATTACAAACATTCTCTCATAAACGCATTGACGTTTTTCTTTTTTAGTTGAGAACAGAGCCTGAGTTGTCAAAAAATAAATTGTGTTTCTTTTTTATTTCAGAGTGTTCAGAGATTCGAAAATGTGTTTCTTTTTTCGTTCTGAGCATGTTCAAAGTGCGCTCGTTGAGCTCAGAATAAAGTAATTGAGCAGAAAGAGTAATTTGACAGATGTAAATTAAAAAAAAAATGGCGATAGCAAAGTTTTCAGGTGTGTTTCAAAAAAATACTCAGAGCGCTCAGAGCACGCCAATTCAGAGGATGTTCGGAACATACTCGACATGCTCGGACTCTGTTCGGAGCTCTTTACTGAAATAAAAAAGAAATTACAAGAAGACAAATTACAAAAAAGTTAATCAGTAAAATTTTACAAAACGATACCAAACAAAATCTTAAAATATTTTTAAGTTCTTGTTTATAAAATTAAATTAAAATCAGTTAAGCCGACGATGACAAAGTCAAGTTACTTTCTCAATTGGATTTTTTTTTCTGTAATGAATGTTAGGATTGGTAGGTCGTAAAATTAAGCGAAACAGCAATTTTTCTTAATAGAAAACGATTTTCAAAAACCATTTTTTGAGATATTGTATGGTGCATGCCACTATTAAAAAAAAAACAATTTTCGTTTTAAATCTTGTCAATAGTATAAGCAAAAACTTCCAAAAAATGGTTTTCAAAATACTGAGATTATTAAAGAAAAAATTTTGATTTTTTTTTCAAAAAGACAAACCAAAAATTTGCAAATTAATTTTAAATACATTATACAATTCTAACTTTTTATACACAAAATATTGAATCAAAATCCGTATTACCCTTTGGTGCAAAAATCGAAAACAACAAAATTGGTGTAGGTACCAGAAATTGCGGTTTTTTTTGCAATTTTTGTTACCCCTATGGTAGCTTTTCACTAAATGCTATTTTTGAATTATTTTAAAAAAATGAATTTGTGAAAAAAAAAAATTAAAATACTATTTACTAAATTTAAAGAAAATCGACTGAATGTGCTGTGGTCGAACAGACTTGCGACACCTTGTTTTTTGTCTTCACTGTCATCGTAATATCAAGTCTAATCAAAATCTGCAGCTTGTTTTAACTTGCGATAAAGTACTAAAGGGCAAGTTTTGCATTTGCAAAAAAAAAAATAACCGGAAATTTTGATAAAAGTTGACATGACTATAATAGAGAACGCGAAAAAATTGTGTCCCGTAATTCCGTTTGTCTGCGCTTGTTCCTCGACCTACAGCCTTAGCCGCTGAAGCGATTTTTCAAAATTTTATACTTAATGATCATCATAGGTGAAATAGAAATTTTGTTTTTTTTGGCTGAAAACTAACCGTTCAGATTATATACAAAATCTTATTTATCTCGAAAACAGCTCTAACGATTTTAATAAAAATAAAATGCAACTTAAAGTCCTTGTTATTGTAGGAATAAAAAGAAAATTTCCAAAAAATTATTGATCCGTTTTTTATATATCGAATGTTAAGAAAAAATGATTTTTTTTTCCAAAAATTCAAAAAAACATTTTTTTTTCTAAGTTTTAAAATCCAATGGTTTTCAAACTTCTTAGAAGCTTCTCTACAAAAAATTTCATTAAAAATGCGTTATGCCGATAATCAGAAATTCAAAATTCAATAATATGATTTTATGGTAGGTAAAGTCAGTAAAATTTTAATTTTTTTTTTATTTAATAAGAAAAAAAATATATTAAAATTCTAGGCGCCGTTTTTGATAAAATACGATTTTCGGAAACCATTTTTTTAAATTTTGTATGGTGGGTATTGTTATTTTTAGATATGTATAAAACATTTTGTTTCTCACTTTTTGTAGATTGTATTAAAAAACTTTGTATTTTCAAGTTTTTAAAAAAAACAATCATGGAGTTCTTCAAATATTTAATTTAAAACAAAAATTTTTGATTTTTTTTTTAAACAATACAAAAACAAAATGTATAAGCAATACTGTAAAAAATTTTGCGTAGCCTTAACTTAAAGAAAAATAATAAATGGTTCTAGGGGAGTGCGAGACTCACTTTTTTGTTTTCATCTTTGTTTTTTTATTTCTGATTTTCTCATTAAAGGTTCTAACGATTTGAACCAAAATTTTTTGAAAAATCTACATCCTGAAAACGAGTGAATGATTAGTTTATGAAACTATTTCCCCAAAATTACTAAAAGCATTACTAAATGCTTAAAATTGACATCATTGACATCAATTGACATTGGGCACGGAAGTGCCCAGCCAAGTTCTGTCACTACACCCTTTTTAAAGGAGCAAACTCAGGCGATTTTTGACCCCTCTGAATATTTGCTAAGTTTTCAATTTTCTAGCATAAGCGGTTCCTGAGATATAAGGCCTCAAAAATCACAAAAACCGTAACTGACTGACTCACTGACTGACAGAACATCAAAACTATGGAGCACTTCCCGACATTGTACAACGGTAGGTTGTGTCATGCAAGCAGAGGAAAAAATCGAAAATTTGAGGTTTTCCATTCAGGGAACGTGGTATCTGCCCACTTTCTGAGAAAATGTTTAATTTATATGGATCACTTCCGATTGCTGAAGAATGATGAAATTTGGTAGAGCGGTATAGCTTAATGTACATTCAAAGCGAAAGTGTCGCAAATTTTTTTGTATGCCCAATTCGAAAGGTTTTAAAAACTTGACCAGTGAACCCATCAAATTTTAGTCAGTAATCATTAAATAATAAATTTTTTCTATTACATTGTAGCTGTTTCAATATTATTATACTTTAAATATTCGGTATTAAACCTTCATGAAGTAAGAACTTAGCGTACTTTTAGATCTCACTACTTTTCTCAGCTGACTTGTTACACAAAGGTTTTTGTATAGAAGAACTTGGCTCTTTTTTTAACATTTATGTTTTTGGTCTGATCACTTTTTCTTCCAACTCCTTTATCATATCCTTTGTTCTCTAAATTAAGATACTTATTGTCATTAGAAGTTAAGAAGCATATTTTTGTTAAACTTTTGGTAAATCCTGTATATGATCAAAAAAGTAACAGTAAAGTGGTTTGTGAATTGGTTATGTTTCTTAAATTTGACTACTATTTTTAATTTTAATAAATCAAAAATTTTAATTCATCGAGATTCCTGACCGTAACATGTTTGTATTTGTTTTTTAATCCTACCATTTTAATTTTTATTTGAACTTGTGCAAAAAATAAAAGAACACAATTATAAATGTGAAAAAGCATTTAATAAAAAAATGTCGATTAAAAATAAATACCTTTGTTCAATTAAAAAATGGCCAATGGAAAATAAATATTATTAAGAACTTGGCAAATATTATATCTCATTATCCAATCATTGCACTCAGAACTATTTAAATATTTGATTGCATTTTATGTCAAGAGACAAAGAACTCTCTCGTCGATTTTAATTACAGGTCTTTGTTTGATCGAGTCATTAAAATCATTAATTTTAATGTTAATAATTTTAAACTTAATGATTTTTAATGTCTTTTGTATTTTGAAATTGTCATGTTTTCAATATCACTATTGGATAAAAGCACACTAGTAATCGCGTTGGAAAGTCCATATTTAAATGCAAAAACGATTTGAACTTCCTCTTAATACAGTCAAATTATATTTGACACTAAAAGTGCTTCAGTGTTTAATTTCAAACTAATTGTCACACACAGATATAGCTTTGCAAAAATACAAATGTACACTATAACCATATCTGACTCAGTTTTAAAGGATTTAATTAGATTAAAACCCCCTGGTAGCAGATAATTAATATTGAATAATTTAATTAAAATAATGCACACAAGTATATACTAAGCATATAATACAATTTTTTTCTAAAGCAAAATAAAATATTTCCAATACCTCGCGTCAAAATGCATGCACAACCATTTTATTAACGGTGAATACTATATATTTTCTGCTTCCTCCTCTTTATATTTGCTAGGGAAATCTATTTATTTAAGTTAGTTTTTAACACTTTATGCAATGCATGGAGAGATTTTGTTTGCTTTGAAATTGTTGAAAATAAATTTATAATCTCTCTGCGATAAATTGCAAAATTATACCTCTCAGCAAGGACATTATTTTGCAATGTTTCCCCGAAAGCTGCATTTATCTATTTTGAAAAAGATAAATTAATTTTGAAACAAAATTAATACCCACACCTTAACTTTATGAAAAACAAGTTCGTTGCAGATTTTTAGGAGTTCAGAGAAGAAAATACTAAAAGTCCTGAACTACACGAATTTAATTCATTTCATATAAAATCATAACTGTGTATTGAGCGTGCAAGTTTGGTCCGCCCAAACTTTCAAAACTTATTTCATTTGTTCCACATTGGAATCGAAAATCCCAACAAGGGTGCAGCACAATATAAGAGCAATACATTGCATAAACTTTGGCTAACTTTCAACTTTGTAACACGTTTTGAAAGTTTTCAATGGAAACTAACCACGATCTTTTAGTAGTTTTCATTTGAAGAAAAGTGCACTCTCGACGGTGAACAATTTGAAGTTGAGTGGTCGCTTTCGGTATGTAATTTGGCAGATTGTGGAAGAAGTGTACCAAAAACTTTAGAGACAACAGGAGGATAATTAATTTGGGAAAAACGACGTGTACGACAGGTCCAATAAAAGTTGGAAAGTCCAAGAAAAAAATGTTTTTATTAATAAAATTTTAAACTTTTTGGATGATTGAAAATAATGAGCAGTTCGTGAAGCAGAAGTGGAAATGACCCGAACAACTGGTTTGGAGCTATTGATGTTTAGTTTGTTGAGGAGTAAAATTGGGCTTGATTGAAAAGACTGATAGAGGACTGTACAAGAGAGAGACGACAAAGTAAGCACATTCTTATTCTTCTATGTTAAGCCAGCGGATGGGCTGGAGACTCCAGTAAACATCATCATGATTTATAGTGAATTTTTACTCAAATCACAATTTGAGGTATTATAAGGCAAATTAGGCATTCGTTAGCAATATGGAACTCGCGATTTTCATGAGGCTTGATATTACGAAGACATGAAACCTATTCGGTAAGCTGGCGAAGAAATAGTAACAGAGAAAGAATTAAAATATCTAGCAATCATTCTAGATAGTAAGCATTCTGGAATAAATACATTGAATATACCGTCGGGAAAGCCATTATTATATGCAACAGACTTGCAGGTAAATATCCTTAGATTGATGTGCACCATGATGGTAAGACTCATCATTACCTATGGTTGCGGTTACATTGCACAAAAAAAAAGAAAACGATTTGCAAGCCACTATAGTAAAGCACTAGGAAAAGTGCAAAGGCTTGCTTGTTTAGGCAAAACTGGAGCAATTAGAACTTGCCCTATAGCAGCGAATGAGGTTATACCTCTTATTTCTCCATTAGAGCTAATAGTTGCAAGTGGAGCCATGATGAGATTTACCAAGGAAGGGACTGGGTCCGGCAAATATATAAGGCACAGGAAAATGGACTGTTTTTCAAAGTCGGCAATAACCAGCCTTATCGAGATTCAAAGGGATGGAATCATTACAAAATAGAATTTTGTAAGAAATTGTAACACGTGGTTAAGCTTTAAAAAAGAGTTAGTAGGCAGACAGAAAATGACATTAAGTAGTATACGGATGGTTCGAAAACGACAGAATTGACTGCTGCTGGAATTTTGGGCCTAAAACTAAGCTTCCCATACGAATGAGATAATCCACTAGCATTTTCTAGGCGAAAGTCTATGTCATAGCGGAATGTACAGGTCAAAATCTCGAAAGAAATTAACTAAACCAAGAAAGCCAAGTCACTTCTAAGCTGGTGTGGCAGGGTAAATAAACTTGGTAAGAACAATAATGTCTCACTTCATTGACTACCTGGACATGTAGGTGTCCAGGGAAATGAGTAGACAGACTGCCTAGCAAAAATAGGAGCAAGGCCTCCTTTAATGAGCCCTATTTCGGCATAGGAGATTAAAAACGAAATCCAAATAGAGGAGGAGGGTAAAAGATCTAAGAACTGGAAAAAACTCCCAAAGCTGAGGAGGTTCAAACTTAATCTTGGGAACTACTCGTATAACCAAAATCGTTTCATGAACTGTATCAACTTAAGAAGGAACAATCTACGAATAGTAACGGCACTCCCCACGGATCACTGTCTCTAAGAAGACACTTGAGTATTCTTGGTCTGCAATGCAGGAACACATAGTAGGCTGTTGCGAAACACTTATGCATCAAATAAACAATTATCTTGGAGGCTACTAGGGGCAAGACAATGATTTACCACTCACCAAAGGGATAAACTTTGGTAAAATAGCTGTTGGGTTAGCAGCTCATCTAGCTCTGGATTGTAGACAATAGATTTTTAGATCTCAGTCAATTTTCATTCATTCATACGAAGACATGACAGGGAAGACGAAAAAAGTAGTATCGCAATTCCGTTCATCTGTCTGTTTGTCTACAGCCTTACCGGCTTGCACGTTTTTTTTTTAAACTTTGTAGAAAGCATTTTTAAAATTTTTCTTCCAACTCGATTTTTTGATTTTTTTTAGGAACAAAAATTACGGCAAGTGTCGTTTTTTTTAAAACTGTTTTACAATTTTATTTTCAAAAAAAAAAATGTTGCAAATAATGGTAGCTCCCAATAGAGATATGTTTTTTTTATTTTCTTCAAATTTTTTTTTTTTTTAAATATTTCTAAGTTGCTTACTTTTAACGATCTATAATTCAGTAAAAAAACAATAAAATCCACGACTGGCTCTCATGAACTTGTTCCTATGTAAAAGTCTGAGAATTTCAAAAATTAATGTTACTAGAGAAAAACGTTCATAACCATAAAATTCAATTTTTGAATTACTAAAATAACTCCTTTAGTAGTTCGACCTTGAAACAGGGTGCCATGTGATTCAAGCAAATACTTATTTCTGTAAGAACAAATATTAAAAGTCTTTGTAGAGGTTTCTTAAAAAATAAGCTTTTATATACAAAATTTGTAAACGAAAAAAAAGAAAAAAAAATCACAAACTTAATGTTTTTATTAATGTACGATTAAAAATTAAATTGCCAAAAAAAATACTGAGCAGTTTTTGAGATGTAGAATTTTTCAATAAGAAAAATGATTTTTTTTTTTAAATTCAAAAAATATTTTTTTTCTTAAAGTTTTGAATCTGTTTCGCCAATAATGAGAAATTCAAAATGGTTCTATGGTAGGATCAGTCAGTAATATCTTAGTTAAAAAAAAATATGAAATTATATATCGTAAGAATTAAACAAAAGAACACAAATTTTATCAAAAAAAATACGATTTGCGAAAAGCATTTTTTAACATTTGTATGGTGAGTACCGTTATTTTTAGGTAAGATAATTTTATTTTTCTTGTAGACTATAGGTACTAAGAAACTTTTATTTATCAATTTAAAAAAAAAACTTGCATGGGGTTTTCGAAATATCGAGTTTTGAAAAAAAATATGAAAATTTTCAAAAAAAAATGTTTTACAACATTCGAATACATAATGATATTCAAACTTTCTGGGAGTTTTAGCATAAAAAAATGGTCAAAATCGGTTGTACCGTTTTTATTTTAAGTACCCAATTTTTTCAAAATTTACCTAGATTTAACTTAATGTAATTTTCGTAATTTTTTTTTAAATCTGTGGAACAGTTTTTGAGAAAAAAAACTATTTATAAAATTTCGAAAAAAATCGTTTGGCAGGTACCGTAATTTTTGGTCTTAAAAAAAAAAACAGTGGCGGTGGAATTTAAAATGTTATTTAACAAGCTAAAAGAAAATCGCTTAATCTGTAGTCGAACAGGCAGACAGAATTGCGTGATCCACTTATTTCGTGTTCTCTATTATCTTAATGTTAAGTTTGATCTCGGTTTCGATTTTTTTGACAAATCCATAACTTGCAATACAGTATCTACATACAGAAACGCGTCAATATTTCTTTTTGTAAATTTAATTTTTACTTGCATAATAATAGGGATAAACTTAAATTGGCGTAACAACATTTTTTTCTTAAAAATTTTATAGAAACTTATATAAAAACTTATTTTAACGATTTAAAATGTATGTTTTTGAAGAAATTGTTATTTGCTCAAGAAAACACATGCGATTCTATTTTTAACTCTAAGTAATAAAGGAATATTGTTTTAGTATTTAAAAAAATTAATTTTGTGCTTCTGGACCACTTTTTCATCCATTTTAAAAATTAGAATAAGAATTCTAAAAATGGATGGTAGTATTTGTTCTACCTCAAGCTGTGGATTTTTCACAATTCTCGTACATATTTATAACTTTTTATATTGAAAAAAATATTTTTCACACAAATTATTTTCTTTTTTCACTTTCTGTTTAGAAATCAAATTTCCCTTGGTGTTTTCCACTTGGCCATCTCCAATTGAAAATTAAAAAAAAAAAAATGTTTAATTGAATTTTTTTAAATAAAATAGCTGTTTTTATGAAATTTTCTTTATATCTTTAAAAACTACCATAAAAGGAAATTGAATTAACCAAAAAACTGACCTTTAAAGTTTGGCAGCCGTATACCTTCACCATAGCGGGCATGCGAATTATTTGCTCAGATACTACGTTAAAAAATCATATCATTCCCATTGAAAATAAGGATGGTCCTGTGGCGAGGTCTTCAACTACCAACACTATCAAAAAGAGATAGGTATGTAAATGTAAATATATTTTAATGAAAGCCATTCAATAAATCAATGTTAATTTACTTCAAATTGAAAACAATCACTTTACTGACTAAGCAAATTGAATAATAAATAAGTTCTCAAACTTTTTCATTACATCCAAAACTATTCCGCTTGGAAAATCAAACACACGACACAGTCTAGAACAAAACCCTCATAATAGTTTACCAACCAAGCACAATTTAAATGAATTCATGCCTCCAACTCTAACACTAATACAAAATTCTGTGTCGAAGTGAGTTCATTGACGTGTACCATATCCTTTCTCACTTAGCAGCCATAAAAGGGAAATAAATAACACACACAAACAATAAAAAAAACTCTCCGATTGTACCCCAAAATAAATTCAAAAACTTTTCAAATATTCCGGCTCCGGTTCTGGCTCTGGCTCTGGCTTCGGTCAAAAAGCATAATGGCTGAACTTCAAACATTTCATGTTGCTCGTAATTTCGTCGAATTCAAATTTCAAATGATTTGCCTTAGGTACCGTTTGGCTTGTGGGTGTGTGGATTGTATATTTTTCGTTTTTATTTTGTTTAAAGAAATATGGCTACATAAAAGGAAATAGAATCGGAAATTTCATGGTTATTTTGTTTGGTTTTTCTGGTTCTAATTATTCTTTAAAATTTCATAGGCTTCGAAGTGAGGGAAAGGAAATCGAAAAGTATTTACTTTTACTTCGTAGGTATTCGTGGAAATTTATTTATTTTCCTTTTTTCACTTCAAATGATTTTTTCTCTGGATTCGCGGGATTATTAACGCTTTGCCTATACAAAAACGAGTGTGTATACAAATCCCACCCGACGATGTAGACACTGCCTTAAGGGAACGGGAGCACATAAATGAACTTTTTTTAGAGAGTGATTTAACTTTATTTATTGCATTGGTGTTGATTGAGTTATTTATTTTTATTTGATAATAAATAATGGGCTTTTTCATTTCCTTATTTCTTATTAAGGGAACTTTGGTTAAACACTGCACAGTAGGAAGCAGGTATAATTGTGTTTAAGACGGATTTTAATAACAGATTGTAATTGAAAATTCGTCTATCAAAAGAAGCAGAATGGTGTGTTGCTTTTTGTGGTTTGATGAAACATAAATTCAGCTTAAATTTAATTAAGTTTGGAAAAGCCCTAGATGATCAAAGAATTGCACACCCTTGATTTTTTTGGCTAGTATTATGCAAAGAAAATGGTGTCGTTAAGACTTTTAAAAATAGAAATTCCCGTTGATAATACCTATACATGATTTAATTTTCACATACATAAAATGTGAGACGAGTTTTTAGAATATAGATTTTGATGACTCTTTGCGAACTGAGTGGAACAAACCCAGTATGATTTGGAAGAAAATTAGTTAATAGTAGTTAAATGTCGTTTTCCAGTGGTTTCTTCCAGCATTTAACTCTTCCAGAATAAGTACAGGGTCATCCAATTCGTTGTTTGAATCAGACATCCCTGTTTTAATCATATATGTCAAACCTAACTGTCATCAGTGTCAAAATACTGCTCAGGTGAGTTTCATTAAATCTTCACGTTGCCACCAAGCAAACAATAAAAATAAAATAAAACAACAACAAAACAAGCTAAAAGACATTAGTTAAGGCAACCAATAAAGGTGGTTGACGAGTAACTGTCACTTATCTCGTGATACTTATGGCATGATGCTTGTAATGGATAGTTAAGTGACACCTGATGTTAGGTTTAATTGTGTGTTTATGCATTGGTTGATTTCAAATGCAAGGTGTTCTATGTGCATAACACCTCAAACAGATTCTATTCCGAGTGTTAATACACTGGACCTACACTTCACAGTTTACCTTAGAGTTGTAATTTGTATTTTATAATTTTGATAGATCAGATTCAGTCATTGACGCGAACGAACTGTTTCCTGTATTCAAAAGATTAATAACCTGACATATTGGTGTTTCGTGTGAGGACAATTTAATTATAAGGAAGTGTTGAATAGTTGGGTTGACAATCCATATTGCTACCACCTACCGTTTCCATTAGATCCTCTCTGCTGTCGCTTTGAAGCACTTTCTTGGCTACGTACTCTTTAGGTAACAGATACCTTAGAAGGATCATTTGATTATGGTAAGTGCTCTTTTAGCCCAAGCCTTATAAACGCTTAGCGATCCCTTCTCACCAAAGTTTTGACATTTGTGTGTGCTCAATCGCTTCTATCTTTAGTGATGACATTTGTAAATGCGCGCATCCTCCCTTTATTTTAAAACTTCTGGAATTGATACATGGTACAATTGTCAGCGCGTACGATTGCATGTAGTGCCATTAAGAGGATGTATATGGGTCGTTTTAAAAAAATTACATTTTTACGTTATAGCTTCTATTTTTTTTGGATTTCAGTTTAAAGACTTGAAATTTGGCATGGAACTGTGTTTATATGTCAGCATTATAAGAAAAAATTTGCAGATCGATTGATGGTAACGAATAGCCATGGTAATTAATAATGTGTAATCTCCGTGGCCTTTTTTGGATGTGATTTTTATGCTTAATCAGTTTTATTAATATTTTTAATGATGAAAATGATTTTTTATTTAATTTTGGGCCTTGTCGTTTGAAAGGCCTTCTCTCAAACTTCAATTTTATGATATGCCAAAAAAAAATTGTTTTGTTGTCCGAATACTTAGTTGAACGAGTGTGACAAGATTTGAAAAAAAAACAACCTAATTAAACATTTTCGCTTTTTCACACAACTAAACAATTTTTAATAATTTTTTACGATGCATTATCTTATAGTACGTCAAAAAACCTTTAATTTCATGTTTTATTATAATTTAATTATTGCAGTTAATTCCTTTAAAATTTGCATACAAAATAATTTTTTCATCCGAGTAAAAATTCAGTGTAATCTCCGTGGCCTTGTTATCTTTGCACCGTATAAATATTTTTTAGTCTTACCACCGCCAAAAGAAAGGTATTTACTCATACTTGAACCTAATATAATTTGGATGACATTGAATTAGATTTAATATATTAAAATTAAGAAATAGTCGATTTTGTAATCTCCGTGGCCTGTAATCTCCGTGGCCATTTTCGTATTTGTTTTTTAATAAATGTTCTTTTAGTTTATAATGGCTCATATCATTATTAATTTTTTTATATTCTAGATAAATATACTGAATTTCATCATTCCTTACAATATTGGTACCGTAAAAGTTCCAAGAAAGTTATGTGCCGTTATTTAAAATTATTTTTTTTTGTCTTTCATGCTTTTAAACAAAATCATTTCGTAAACAAACAACTTTTTTATTAATTATCTTATTAAATTTAGTTGCTTTCCACAAAATTTCAACTATTTATTGTTACTATTTATTTTGTGGATTATTGTTATTTTATGCAAGAAAAGAACATTTTTAGTACATTCGAAATTTAAAATTTAAATTTTTATCAAAAAATACTCGTAAAATGGAAAATATTTGAAATTAGTTTTACGCAACTCGCAGAACTCCTTTTCTACTTGTTTACTATAGATTTAGAAACTAAAACCCAAGAAAAACTGAAAAAAATTTTTTTTCAAACGATCAAAAAAAAATGTCAATTTTTAAAAAATGACCCATATCAACATCATGATGGGGGACACGAGTATCTGGGACATGGAGATGAAGCTGGGTCCGGTCAGATCCCAAGTTTCAATGGAAGTTTATACAATTGATTGACCTTCTCGGAGGTGTTTGCGAGCTTTGTTCACATGAATACCAATCTGACAGTGAAGCTTTTTATAAATCAGGGCACCAAACATATTAACAAGTACTTGTAAATAATATAATTGAAAAAATATCGGGAGAGCATCTTATTATTATTTTGGATTGATGTCAAATATGTTTTCGAGTTCTCTTGCCAAAATAAGAAACACTTTACATACAATTGGACTTATTCTAAAGTAAAGTATTGTACTAAAAATATGTACGTATTATACTGTAATATTTTTACTAGGTTCGTTAAATAAAACTTATTACTCTTTCTAGTATTTTTTCTTTATTTTTACTTTCCAAATCACAACAATAAATCTCAATTTATAATCAACTCAAATACTTTATTCAAATTAAAATCACACTTGTTTTACACTTTCCACAATCCAATAAGCAGAGTTTTGCACACTTCCGTAATCAAAAATCAACTGTCCTGTGCTCACCACGAGCATTCCCTTATATACTCAAGTTAATTGTTCTCGAAAATTCGCGAAGGTTCTCGTCTTGGAATGTTCTGGATGGTTGGAATAAGGGGAAATACATTTGACATTGGAAACGACCTTTTTGATTCTTCCATAAAGTAGATATGCAATTTTCCAACAGATGGCGCTGTATGAGTATAAAGCTCTGTTCGCAACAATACATTAGAAAGGCCTATGTCTAATTTTGAACGATCCGATCCCTTATTTACTACCAATTAAAAACAAATTTTCTTAAATTTGTATAGATACAGTGGTGAGCAAATGACTTGACTTCAAGTGCAAATACGGTTTATGATCCAAAAATTTTGAAATTCAAAATTTTGTTTTATATTTGATTTAAATAATTAACATAAATATTGACATTTCCTTTCAACCGTTATAAAAATGTTTATATTTTTGCTGTCATTGATGTAGTTTTAAGACACTAGCACGTATCTTAGTAGTTTGAGCATTCAATTTTACTATTTTAACTTGCGATATTCATAATATATAATAGAGGTACTACATATCAAACATTGCATTTGTAAAAACAATCGAGCTCAAAATATTGATCAGACTTGATGAATGTGTTTTTAATTCTTTGTTTAATACCAAAAATTACTATAGTTTTTTCTTCGAAATTTAAGAATTTTTAATCTGTTAAGACTGTTCGATAGATCTAAAAACAATCCCGAATTTTATTTAGTAAGAGCTAGCTAATGTTTGAAACAAAAAAAGGGAACTCTCCAAGAACCATTTATTTGTTTTCAATTTTCTGAAAAACAAACGTATTTTGATCACTTTTTGTATGCCAAAGATCTTAAGAGATTTGAATAATATTGTGTATTGAAATGTTCAAAATTTTTGTTTGTTTTTCGAAAACCATATTTTTGAAACTTGACAATCAACAGTTCTCTAAAACTATAAGTAGGAAACATTTTTTTTTCGAATAGGTTTCAAAAATTTTATTTTTCCTCGTAGAATTTTGATTATTTTTTTCTTTTAGTGTTGACAATTTAACATTCAATACAAAAAAATTGAAATTAATACATTACTATCAGTACCAAACCTAGCAACTAGCACAGATCCAATTTTTAGATATTCTCATTATCTGTTGATTTAAATTATTTCTTTTTTATAAAAAATCAGTTTAAAAAACATAAACATAAGAAAAAAAGTATTTTGGATTTTTGAAATAAATTTTAAAATATAAAAATGTTGTTTGTCAAACATCATTTTTATAAATTAAAAAAAGGTGCAAAGAAAGGTAACATCTAAATTTTAAAATTGTATTTTAAAAATTCGATACTTCAAAAAAAGGGCGCAGTGATTTATGTTTGAAATTTATTTTTTATTTCCAAATATATTTTATTAAAAAATGTTTGTATATATTTTATAAAAAATTTCAAGGATTTTTTTTTTTTTGCTTCAACTACTTACGGAGTTATTTTGGTCTTTAAATGCATTTCAGGCTTATAAAATGTTTTCTCTAATAAATCACATTTTTAAAATTCTAATTCCCTTAAAAATTAGATCAAGTTCGGTGACTAAGTCGTGCATTTAAAATTTAAATGACTACCAACATTTGTGAGCAAATCTCCTAAGCAATAAAATATATAAAGAATCTTTTAAAATTAGTTCATTTTAAATTCTCATCATTTGGTTTTAAAATTAACAAACAAATATTTATGCAAGTTTTGTTAACCAATGTTAGGACTAGGTACTTGTGCCAAAGTTATTTCTTGTTCATTTCTCACGCATTGAATGGGTAATGACTACTCTTAACATTTTTGAGCACTTTGTGAACGCTTAAAAAACTTGTAAATGTTCATTCCACATTCTCTATACTTAATAAAACGTGTGAAATCGAGCTCAACGATAGACTGATGAGAGATTCTTCTAGCACGAGAAGTATGGTTGAATTGTGTTGAGGGAGGAATGTAACTGGCTCTTGCACTAGAACACTGTTTATAAAAAATAACAATAAAATAATAAAAAGCATAAAACTCGCGGAGAAAACGTTTTATGTTACAGTTCTATCACTCTTCATTTTTAAAGCTATTTTTTAGATGCTATCCAAGAGACTCAAGTATGTTATATTAAAAATAATTGAGAATTATTGGAATCAATGAATTATTGGAATCAATGAATTATTGGAGTCAAATCAGTCGAACTTTGTTTAGCTGTTTAAACGTTGTACTACAACAACTAGCTTCGGAAGCTGTAGCTGTAGACATTAACACCACACTGTTAATAACTCCCTGAATAATGTATACTATCATAATGAGAAAGAAAACAGCTGAGATACATCCTCCCTCGAGAAAGGGTAAAAGACAACTCCAATCCGTCGAATTAAAATCTCCGGTCGATAAGCTTTCTTCCGATTATCAGTAAGGTATTCGATAAAAAATTATTGATAGTGAAAATTTGAAACTATTCTGCTTACGAATCCGTTGCATAGAGCCCCAAGCGATATGAGAAAGAACTGGCGCAAGCTAGTGATCGTAGAGCCACATGGACAGCCAGTTAAAGTGTAGTAAAGTATCTTGGGATCTGGTTGGATCAGTATTTGTATTTCAACAGACATATAAATGATTCTCTGACCAGGACTAGGGAATCCTTTGCCCCGAAGAAACAGTTGAACAGGATGAAGGTGATTTGATGCATGGTTCTAATCCGGTCGATCATTGCCTATGGGTGCCCGGTATGGTTCAACCTTGCCCCATGTAAAATGGAAAAGATTCGGGTGTTTGAGAGGCAGTGTTTTAGACGTTGCCTTGGATCACACAGAACACCAGAGTCGGAGTACAAACGTTATTATTCCAAGCCTAATTTTTGGGGCTTGCTACACTAACGACGATTAATACGAGTGTGTACGTTTAAGAGGTTTTAAGAGGTTTTATCCTGCCTGATGCATTCCTCGGCTCAATCGATGGCTCGTATAGCTGTGAATAGGCAGCTCTATTATAGCCGAGACATCCTCGCACGAGGAGGAGAAGAGTGCTTTC
Source organism: Philhelius festivus (assembly GCA_963931855.1). Lineage (NCBI taxonomy): Eukaryota > Metazoa > Arthropoda > Insecta > Diptera > Syrphidae > Philhelius > Philhelius festivus. The sequence goes on from OZ007557.1 coordinate 95,196,489, forward strand.
GGTTCAGTAGGACTGTGTCCGATCGGGATCGAAAGTACAAGGTGAAACCGGAGAAACATTTCTGGTGGGTTATCTAATTGATATAGAAAGTTGGCTAGTATACATTTTGTGATTTTTGATTTGATATTTTTGATTCGAACAGCTCGAACATCGTTCTTAAATTGAGAGCTATTGTTTTTAATGAAAACAAACCATCCATCTAGAAATTAACCCAACCTTAGCAAAACGTTTGTATATAGGAGTCAATCAAGTCCTTAAAATCAGCTTTTTCATGTTTAAATTTAAATTCCAGATTGAAACTGACATCTCTTTAACCTACTCGCTCTAAAAACATCAAATGTCATCTCCCAACTGCTTTTTAAGTCTTCAAAACAATCGAAAGGAGTGTTAAAATAGCCTTCAGTGAGTATTAGTATCCTCCACAAAAAATAAAAAAACGAACAGAAATTGAATAAGAGGTATTGCATTACAATGAGTTTTGTCTTGTGTGCGATGCTTTCATTCGACTCTTTAATGTGAACACTTTCTTTACAATCTCATCGTCCTTACTTTCAATGCAGCATCAGAATACCCCGTTTGACTTTACAGCTAAATCGACTGTCTGCCATAGCCATTTACATGGTTCAATTTGGATCCCTTCGTACACCGAATGCCTTTGAGCCCTTATATACATACACATCAACCATCAAAATGTAAACTTCTTGGCTCCTTTGCAGTCCTTTTTGTTGGTCCTTCCAGCAAATTCAAATTGGAGCTGGGGGCAATATAGTAAAGAGAAGCTTGCATATAGAAGAGCTTGTTGATGACATGTAATCCATGCGTTGAATTTTATACTACATTTATGTGTGCCTGTGCATATCTTTCGAAATCAGATACCAAGATTTTAAGTTTTTGGATTTTCTTCGTGCTTACTGGGGAGTAAGGATTTCATCTTAAAAGGGCAAGTTAAGGATTGAGTCAATTCAACCTGAAAATTTCAATCATCATCAAACTGTACAAAAATCTACTGGCACCCACATAGCTTAGACATAATCGCTTAAGATTTGGTTAGAACTTTGCCCATATGAACCGGTATAACTAAAAATCTTAAGACGGATCCACACTTGTGTGTGTTGAGAGCAGACATAAAGAGGACCAACAATTTTATGGAGAGTCCGAACGGCAAAAAAGACAGCTGATTACTTTTCGAATCGTTAAAAAATGACACAATTTATTCCTCACTTAGGTATTGTCTTTTAAAAAAATGAGTTTTTTTGACGTAAAGTACAGTATGGGTGTGTTCCGTTTTTGACGATACGGAAAATTACTTTTCGTTGGTTTTTGACGTACATAAGCCTTCAGTGCTTTTCGGAAACATTAATACAAATTCCATTTAAAAGTAATTTAAGAATATTTTTGCAAATTGAAAGATGTCAAAATCACTTCCAATTAAATTTTTTGAAATAATTATTCGAATTGAAAATGGTTGTCAAAATAAATTAGGAAGCTTAAATTGGAATTCAAAACTATTTAAATTATGAAAATGAAGAAATTGGTTTTGGAAAGACAACTTGGTCTATCTGGCACTTTCTTGAATTTATTGAGAAAATCAAGAAAGTCGTGAATAACGCTGTCATATCAAAACAACTGGCTTCATTCGGATCATTGAAACAGTTTTGAATTTCAATCTAATGCTAGATACACACGAGGCAGCAACACAACCATGTTGAAGCAACCGTTGCTTTCGTGTGTAGCTATGTTGCCCATTGATTTTGTGGTGCTGCAACCGGTTGCCAGAAATATCAAAAAATTTTGATATTTTCAGTCAGTTGCTCCAACAGTACTGTGGTTGCGGCAACAGTTGCCAGGTATGTAGTGAACAAACGAAACACCTTGCTTCAACACGTTGCTGAAACTTCAATTCAATTTCATAGAAAAGAACGGAAATACCCTGTTTTACGAATTTGAAATGGCGTGCTTTGAAACTTGGGAAAATTATATGTTTGTAACCATGGTTGAAAAAAATGGATGCTGCTTTTTATGACTCATAGATGGCGCATTTTTTAATACAAATTTTCGTGAAAAATAGCGCGAACCTTTCCAATACTAGCCGTTTTTAGGTGCCTTTTTATCTCCGCTCAAATTTTTCAGATGGTGACATTAAAATTCAATTAAAAACTGCAGAAAAAAATGTTTATAATTATGCTTTTATGTTTTTTTAAATAATGCGACGAGAACACGAGACAAGGGCGAGACATGATTCACTGTCAACTTCTTGTAGTTTTAAAATCGTTCCGCAATTCTCAATGACAAGACATTTTTCACGACACGAGATTTAGTTAAATCATATGTTTTTTCTCACTAACACTCATTTAATTTCGAAATGGCTTCAAAAAGTTGTGAATAATAAATCGTCGTAATTTCTCTATTACACGATGATTCTTTGCATTTGACTCTTTTTTGGAACATAATGAGTACGAAAGAGAAAAACTATGAGACGAAAAACCGGCTGCTCTGTGAGTCGTGGGCACAGATTTCTGAAAAAAAAAATAACCGCTTTAAAAATAGCAACAGCAACGCTATAAAAAGAGAACTTCAGCCGCAAAGAATCATCGTCTAATATGGGACTAAGCAATTCTATCAAATGTCAACATTAATATCAAATTGAAAACGACAGACAAAAGTTTTCATAACTATGCCCGATTCATAAATCATAATGCGACGAGACTACGAGACGAGAGCGAGACATGATTCACTGTCAACTTCTTGTAGTATTAAAATCGTCTCGCAAATTCTCAATGACAAGACATTTTTCACGACACGAGATTTAGTTAAATCATATGTTTTTTTTCACTGGCACTCATTTAATTTCGAAATAGCTTCAAAAAGTCGTGAGTCAAAAATCGTCGCAAGTTTCTTATTATTATTACACAATGATTTTTTGCATCTCTTCATTCGAACATAGCGAGTGCGAAAGAGGAAAAAAAGATGAGAAGGAAAACCAGCTGCCTTGCAAGATTTCTGAGACTCTTTTTGACATTTTTTTTAACCGCAACAATAACAACCGTTTGAACAATGAACAATATCAACAATTAGGCCTATTCGGCGAGATCTTTTATTCTTCTATTCTGTTATTCTGCTATGAATGTCCATACAAATGTTTGAGCTGTCAACAAATATTTAATGAATTTTAATTTTGGTATTCAGCACGCTAAAATCTGTTATGAAATCTGTTAAAAATCATAAAAGAATAAAAGACAAACTCCTGTGACTTTTATCATAAAAGATTTAAATAAGTACACTGGCGCATCATGTAAAAATGAATATTTATCTTTTATTTCGTCAACGAAATGTTTTTAAAGGAGACAAATGAAAGAAAATATATTAAAACACATATCATATAAACATATAAGTAGAGTATGGCCATGGTATTCCCAGAAACATATGAGGTAAAATCGTGTTCCATTGTTTGGATACCAATCGTGTGTAAGGCTAGGCGCGCACATTCAATTTTTAGTTACACAACTATTTGGTTGCTTATAGAAAACAGATGGTTGAATGTCCGCGCAGGTGCATATAATTATATGTTACACAATATAGCCTTAGGCTAGGCGCGCACATTCAATTTTTAGTTTCGCAACTGCTTGGTTCGAGCAACTAAAAGTTTGTGTTTTGATACAAAGTAAGCGATTGCCTAAAATGAGTTCGCTATTTTGTGTAACATATAATTATATATGCACCTGCGCGGACATTCAACTAAATAGTTCATCTGTTTTCTATAAGCAACAAAACAGTTGTGCAACTAAAAATTGAATGTGCGCGCCTAGACTAAGAGCTTATTTTTTTGTTCGTCATCCATTTTAATTATGTCAGATGAATTATTTTACATAATAACAGCTGATTATGATAACAGATTTAGTTCAGTTTCATAACAGATCTCGTTTTCGAAGTAGCATAACAGACTTTTATAAAAGTTCGAACCTCTGAATACCAATCATAAAAGATCTTTTAAGGTGGAAATCTTTTATGATTCATAACAGAAAATCTATAGCAGAATAACAGATGTGGCAGAATAGGCCTAAATATTACAATAAAAGAAAACTTCATCGTGTAAAAGCGTGCGTCTCACAGGATGATTTTCAAAGAGAGATTCGAAAAAAAGAGCCAGGCGTAAAGAATGATCGCGGAATAGGGGATTCTATTAGATGTGCACATTAATATCCAATTGGAAACGACAGACAAATAAGTTTTCATAACTATGCCCGATTCATAAATCATAATGGGACGAGAATACGAGACGAGAGCGAGACATGATTTACTGTCAACTTCTTGCGGATACTCATATAAACCCATATGTTGAAAGTGCGCGACTGTCCTCACTTTATTTACTTATTTCACTTAACGTGTCTACGAGAATAGCTTTATTCTGTAAATCCCCGTCTGCTTTTATAGTTTGAAACTGATTTTACAATAAGGACGAGTTTTTATCCCGCTCACATCTCGTTCTTCTTATCACATTCATATTGTGTTCGAGCCAATAATGGTATGTCAATGCAAATTGAAGTTTGACACCGAACCTAAGATACTTCGCATATGGTAATGCTGGTTTATATTTGACAACAGAAAGCATAAAGTTTATTTACAAGTGTTTTTTAATATTTAGCATAAATTATTTTTTAAATTCTAGTGCTTAGTTTTTAAGATAACGAGCTTGTGTTTTTTTTTATAAAGCATTCTTTTTGGGAAAAAAAGATATTTTAAAAGTGTTTTAAAAAACCTCGAAAACGGTTCGAACAATAATTCTAAAAACATGCCGTTGTCTTTAACTGATAACTTTTAAATTTGACATATCACTGACAACTGCATAGAACAGTTTTTACCTCCAATACGGCATTGGGAGGAGTTTTACTTTAAAAACATAGTGTTTTATGCTTTTTGACCCCCCGTAAATCTCGGATCAATGAAAACTTTTTCACATTTCCTTTAAAATACCAATAGGAAGCCTTGGGCCAAAAACGTTGCTTTTCGTAATTAAGTTGTGCCATTATTATAATCTACATAAAAGCCACAAATGCAAGTTTAAGCAACCCCGTTGTGCATTTAGCATACTTTTCAACTTGACTACAATAATTTTTGGAAAACCACATCCTTTTCATTGTTTTTGTGCTAGCTAACGAGTATCTGAATCTTTTCCAAGATTGCGGGCCTATCTGTAAGCAGAGCGGAGATGTGAATGCACACTCTACAGCTTGATTGAAGTGCATTTAAGCATTCACTGCATCTATTCACAGCATGGAGAATATGTGGATTCTACAAGCAGGATCGTTGAATACCATAATGGCAGAGATTGTTCCCAAATGATGGTATGGTTGCAGCCTTGTGCTGCAATGTTAATATAAATCAGTCGCTTATACTCGTACTTATGCGTGGGGTTTTTTAGAGAACAAAAGATTAACGCCACTAAAACAAATGGCAAAATACTTGAGTGAAATTGGTTTCAGGTATAAGGAGGTGGAGTATACATAGGTAGAGGTATACCTAACCTGTATTTTGCGTCTTAAGATTTTGAATGAAGAATATCATCATTGAATATGTGTGCAAGAGTATTTCGATGAAGTAAGTCAGAATGTGGGATGCAATGTGCACGTGTGTTTTTTGTGTGTTGCTATTGGCTTTGGTATTAAGTCTTTTCTAATCTGAAATTTCCAAAATCCCAAGAAAACAGCACTTGGGATTATTTTGGTGCAATTCAGAAGCTCGAAAGGAGCTTACTTCCAATTTGCATTGTGGCTTTATTCAAGCCGAAAGCCTTAATGGGAAAACTGTGATTAATTTTTAAGAACATCCCTGCGTAAATAAATGATCCAAATTGAATTTTGTTCTTGAAGGATAAGTCTAATAATAATTCCTATGAATTATTGATTTGAGTTAACTTAACAAAACTTGGAAGCCAAACCCTAACAATCAGTTATTAGCTCCATCAAGATTGACCCTGAGATTCTAATAAAAAATATCACGCATATACTAAAATATCGCTCCTGGTCGAATGATTATTTTTAGAAAATCCAATTTCACTTTATGAATGTTTCTCTATAAATGATTTATTAAACTCATAGAGGTGAATTGAACTTTCGATGAAGAAGGGAAGAATAATTCGGAGAGAAATTGTAACTTGTCAATTAGCTCTATTATTTATTCATCAAGACTTACTTGAAACACACAAGCAACAGAAGATTGAATAGAACTCTCTATCGGATAGAAATTTGTCTTTAATGAATGAAAATAAAGGATGAAAAACGGAAGGGTTTGGATAGTCTATAATTTCTTTATTTCTATAGTAATTTTTGGCATTATGGTTAATGCGTTTAACTTTTATGATGGAGGTGGACGGCTCTTGTGAGGAAGTGACAAATCCTTCAAGAGTATGTCTCTTGTCATGGATGATACCAGCTCTCTACTACTCGTTGTTTTTTACTGATGATATCAGCCACCCTGTATTGTCAAGGTGCGTCTTTGAAAGACAAGTGAAAATCTAGCAACAGCCATTCGGAGTCGGTAGAAAGTTGTAAGTCCTCTCCATTCCTCCTAAGACGTACAAGGGAATAAAAGTAAATAAATAAATTAGAAGGCACGACGGATTGTACAGTATAATACTAAATCTAGTGACTCTTACAACTCTCAAAACATCCTGTGCGTTAGAAAAATTGTGGGGACCTACAATTTTCTGCCGATTCCGAACGGCTAATGAGCAGCATTTTTCATGATAAGAAAGACTCTTTGAGGATTACTCGGTTCATCGGAAGAGGATGTACACATCTTAAAAAAATTTTTTCAACAGCTGAGAAGTAAACCAAAAAGCTTCTGCATGATAATCCCAAGCTCTGCCCATTATGCGAGGTAAAAAGACACACAGGAATCGTTGAAAGTTATAAGTCACTAGGATAAGGCTCTCTAATTTATTTGGCATTTTTGATAATGTTTAAGGCAAAAGAATAGAAATTTAAATTGGAAAGCTTCCACACACGGTTTACTTTAGTTGATTATAATAAAAAAGCGGTAAAATCCACCTGCTTGATAATTTATGATAGTACAGGCTAATAAATCATGAGCACTTATTTGACCATTAATAAGTTGATGAAAAAATGTTATTTAATTGAATCGGTGATTGTTAAAACAAAATAAGTAACACATTTTTCGAAATCACTTTTACTATGGTTTTGCACTGCTTAGGGGTAGAGCTATAGGTTGAGAGCAAAACTATCAAAAATTTATACCTGAAACACACAGAATTTCGAGCGAGAGATCGGCATTTAGTGTTAAATCAACATACGAGTACATGGTTCTGCCATTTTGACAAATGAGTGCTAAAACACATTTAGTGCATGCAATTAATTTCTTTTTACATCCAACGCTGACAAAACGTAGTAGGCCAACTACTGTTGTTCTAGAGTTGTGCCAATCGTTCATTTTGAAAAACTGAATCAATCATTGATTGATTGGTTCAAGGATCCGGTCTTTTCAATCAATCGTTCATTCAATCGTTTTTTATCCATCCGTTTCGTTCCGAACGAGATATAGACCGACACAAAATGTTTTCAATCATTCATTCAACTAAAATTTTCCAATCGTTTCGTTCAGGCCGAGACCGAAACAATGTGAAAATGAAAGCAAATTTGGCTTTTTTCTACTTTGTTGCTTCGATCACGCCATCTTCTATTGTATATAAAATGAGGGGTATAGATTCTGTTTCATGTCCATTTCTATTTGGTTTGTTATTGGGAAATGATTGAGAACAAGTTGAATGAACGAAACATAACTTTTTTTCGTTCTTTTCGTTCATCGGTTACAGTGGCAAGAGATTGACATTAGGGTTGATTGATTAGGTCTACTTTGATTGCAATCAATCAATATTTTTCGTGAACGGGTCATAAAGACCGAATCAATCGCGATTGACATTCTAAGGTCTAAGTTGTTCGTGGTCTTTCGAGTTGGTGTCTTTGAAAAAGTTAAAATTGATTAAAACATGAACAACAATATTGATTCTTGTTTGGAGATAAGGCCAAGAAAAAGATCAAACAATGCGAATTCATACAAAAGATACATTATTACTCGTAAGAATTCACGTTTATGTGGAGCCGAGTCCACCAGTCACAAAGGGAAACCTGTCAAGTCATTGCATATGGGTCCAGGTTGCAGGTATTTTTTTCTTTTCTTTTTGCAATGGCTTCCTATTGCAGTTATTTTTCCTAATAAAGATGTAAACGTCAATGCTACACACTAATTGAAAACGACGAGGCAATGGAATTGTTCAAAAATTATCTTTAATTAGAAACGAAAAACGAACAGGACTTGTTTCTTCAACAGAACATTCAGAAAGTTATCGTAGTTCGCCGGTCCAAGTAGCAGCCACCTGTATATGTGTTGAAGGACAACCACATTTCAATGCAGAATCAGACTCCACTTCAAGACCTAATACGCCCACCACATCTGCAAGTCCTGAACTGATTTCGTTGACTAGAATTTGACTAGAATTCGTGGAGCTACTTATCACTACTTTTTACCAACTAAGGATGCTGGTAAACTAAAGGTTTGTCTGACAACATTTTTAAGTCAATTATTTAACCAAAACACATTGTTAGGTTTGCAAGACTGCATTTAAAAACATTTTTGCAGTAACGTCTGAAAGACTGCGAAGACTTTGCAACTTATTGAAGGGAGGTCAACTGCCCAATGACAAAAGAGGAAAACATCCAAGCAAAACGCGATACCTGGTGAAGTTTGCCTACAAATCGAAGACCATATAAATTCTTTTCCCAGAAAGTTAGCCATTATTCGTCAAAAGAAGTTCGATATTTGGATGCCAAACTTAATGTAAAAAAGATGCACAACTTGTTTAAGGAAAAATATCCAGACACTATAAGAGTTCTACCTAAAAATCTTTAATGAACGATTTAATCTCAATTTTGGAAGTCCACAGGTTGACACCTGCTGTACCTGCGAATCACTAGAAGTTAAAATCAAATCTCCATCATTGAATGAAAATACAAAAAGATGTGCAGAAGCAGAACTGATGATTCATAAGAGAAGAAGCAAGAAATTCTTTAATAAGCTTCAAGAAGTCACAAAATTGTGTGATCAAAAAAATTCAAAATATGAAGACTCTGTTCTGGGTATTGCAATTGGCTATTTATGATGAATGTTTCGCTTCCTCAAATACCTATCCAAGAGGTGTTTTATCTGCGTCAACTTACTGTTAATATTTTTTGCATCACTAATCTTAAGACAATGTCATCAAAATTTTACATCTACCACGAAGGTATAGCCGGTAAATCTCCCAATGAAGTCACTTCTTTCCTTTTCTTTTCTTGTTCAATAATTTATTTTAGCGAATTTTTTTTTAAGATAAATAAAACAAGTACATATTTGTCTATATTTGTTGTACTATACTATATACTAAACTGTTGTAATTAACAAATGAAAACCAATTCCAGACGCTCGTAGATCTGATGAAGACGACGAGCAGTTAGGATTTCTTTTTGAAGGGGATACAAAAAACGTCCTCCAGTAAGAGATGGAGATGCTTGGCAAAAGTTTTGAATCGCTTATTCCATAATTATAGACAAATTCTTAATGTTTTTGCTCTTATTATGTTTGGGGCGAAGAAGAATATAATCCGCAATTTAAAGGAAATAAAAGCAGCTAGGGAAGTGGTTAAACCAAAGTGGAAATTTAATCAGTGTATCCCAGCCTAATTTGCTTGCCAACTTAATCTGAGCCTGCATTAACCAAAACTAAGGCAGATGCAGGCACTTCACTTAAGTATTTAGAAGCAATTGCTTTAAATATGGAAGATAATTTCGCCAAATTTGGGGGTGAAGTTCCGGAGCCACAAGAACAGCAACATAAAACTGAAGAACCAACAGGAAAGAAACGACGGCAAGCTTTTATATTAAACAAAAAAGAGCTACGCTTCTGGAGAAGCAGTGTGTACTTCAAGAAATAACGTTAAATGGTATCAACGAAAGTATAAACAAAGGAAGAAGAGAGGAATATAAGTCATACAAATTAAAGGAGCACACTGATACTGATAGGAGAGACACAACACATCTTAAGATCCAAGAGGAAACACTTATAATTTATAAACATATGATGGAAAGAAAAGAAAATAATAAATGTAATACATCCCAACTAACAATTTTGCTTCCTTTTTCTGAAATTAAGAATCATTCGTAGCTATAGTGCCCATATAACCATTCTTGCTGGAAGTCAAATAGCTATAGGAGTAAACTTTGATATAATTCATCGCCTAAACATTCTCTGGAGCACTTTTTATAACCTCAATAGGCGTAAAGACTCAATTTTTCTTTAATCATACTATAGAGATACTATAAAATCACGGACAGCTTATGCTCCTATAGTAATCCCAACAAACTGCTATAAAAGTCTTAATTTATTATTTGTTATCTTTATAGAATCATTATTGGACAGTTTAAGTCAAGAATCTATAATCATGATCAATTTTTCTGTTGAACTCTTATAGTAAAATATAGTTCCTATAGTACTATTAAAAAACTGTGCAATAGGCATAATACACCACGTGCTTTTGCACATATAAGGATGAATTAATTACAACAACAAAATGCGGAATCTGAGTAAATCCTTATAAATAAAAAGTAGGATTGTGTCGAACAAACTTGCCTTAATGTAAAGAATGGCAATTTCAAAAAATTAAAGTTTATGGTCGAAACTGTTTTTGAAAACATTTTTTTAGAAAAATATTTGATAAGCAAAATTTGAATTTTTATTACTCAACGGAAACAAAATTGAATCTGAAAAAAAGATATCAAATTTTCAAAAAAGTTTTATTCTTTTTAAACCAAGAAAATATTTTAATTCTTTTCTTGGATCGAAGTTTTTTTAACCTCTTATCAAGCGTCTCTAAAAAAATATTATTAAAATCCGGCAAGCCGATAGTGAGAAATTCAAAATTACAAAAAATAGTTGAATAGGCACAGTCAGTAATATCTAATAATTTCAAAATTTTTATTGAATTATAGATCGTTAAAATTACATAATCGAAAGGAACAAAAATTATCAAAATTCTAGCCGAAGTTTTCGATAAAAATACAACTTGGAAAACAATTTCTTGACATTTTCAAAAAAAATTGTATTATAAAATTTTAAATTTAAAGCTTTTCAAAAATTAAGCATCGTCTTATTTTTACGAATAGATAACATCGCAAGTAAAAAGTCAATAGTGCAATTTATTTAAAAAAATATATTAAATATATTAAGTATTTTAGCGACAGTGATTTGTATTGTCGATTGATTGACGAGACTTTTTTTACTGCAACTGCAGCACACGACACATTTTTAACAGCTAGATTTTCGATATAGAAGCTGAGAATAATCAAGTTATTAATAAATTAATACTGGAACTGCTAGGTATACCAGAACTCTAGTTTTTTTCACAGCTTATGCGAATTACGAAGCGATAAATATCGCTTCCTTCTAATATTTAAGTGTTAAAAGCACCTATAAAGGAAGCCTATGTGCCTTTATAGGATATAATTCCTGATAAAAGTGATCCCAATTCAACGCTAGGTCTTACATATTATTCTAGTTTGGTCGTGCGGTCAAAGAGATTTGGTGTGAGAGGACCCGAGTTCAATTCCCACATTCTGCCTACACATGTAAGTAATTTTTAAATTAATTTTAAAAATAAAAGCAAAAATGAAATCATAAAAAATAATGAACTCTAAAATCTTTACAGAAATCATGCGGAAAAGGCCGAAAAACATGCAAGAAAAGCATCAAAATAAAAATGAAATCAAATAAGCACAAAATAAATATTTATTTTTTATTTTCCGCATACTCCTATAAGTATTTTATTCTTGTGACAGTAAATCTTCTTTTCATTGCCACTATCGATGCAATTGCTGCAATAAAGTATATATTACCTCTATAACATAACGATAAATATGTTCTTCGGAGTAACACAATTTACTCCATAAAGGTGGATTAGGAGTTAAAAAAAAGTCGCCCTTTTAACTCTTTGGAGTTTTATACAACCCTTAAATGTGTGCAAGAAATAGTAATAAGAAGCTTGTCTAGATGAATATAGAAGTAAAATTGTTAGTTGGGATTTCAACACTTATCATTTTAATTACTTATTTGTTTTCTAATAATTAAAAAACAACTGCATTTGTTCATTAATTGCACATCGAGCAATAATATTGTATGTAGACTTTCCTTTGAATTTGACAGATGTTTGTTACTTTTTCATCGTTTTAAAATCTGTCACAAAATCATCGCGTCGAAGAACGGAAGAATTTATGGAATGCCATTTGAAAAACGAGACGACAGAGAAAACGAGAGACGTCGAAAAGAGACGAAAAGATTGGGGTTAATGGGTCCCATCCAGGGCTGTCGTTTCATTCAAGAGAAAAAAAAGCAGTACGCAGCAGTACGGCAGTAAAATGAAACTTTTTTTCATAAAATATTTTTTTTATTTTATTTTTATAAAAAAATAAGAATAGTCAAATTTATATTTTTTTTCACATCAAATTCACAATTAACAAAGAACTATACAAACAAAAACAATATTATTGAATTTTTTATATATAATGCCTTGGATTTAAATCTTATAATATTAATGAGTTTTATATTTATAAGTACATACGTTAGAATATTTAAATAATAAGCAAAATTATGTTTAAAATTGCACATGTTAAAAAGAATTAACTGGTCTGACCAAATTTTAAAAATTTAAGTCTTCTTGTATCGTTTTAATAAATTTAAAGATAGTTTCCATCAATGTATCTGGTACCTGTCGAACAACGATTTGGCTGAAAAGATACCGCTTACAGTAGTCATATTTAAGGAATTTCTAGTTTTTGTTTTTATCAAATTTACGTTTGAAAAAACTCTCTCACAAGTAGCACTACTGTGTGGCAAAGCAAGTAAGGATCCTATAAACATTTTGTTATATTAAGGAAACGATATTCTCCCAAACCATTTCTGGCTGAAAATACATCACACCAGAATCATTCTAGTTCAAGTTCTCTAGACACATATGTAAAGTTCAGTAGAGCCCTCCACTCAAATTCCCGATCCTCAATGCTAATGTTTAGTACAAGGTTTGGAAATAAAGGATTGAGTTCTACTCAACTTTCACCTTAATTTCTTGGGCTTAGTTTTTGTGTTACTATTAGGGTTTTATCGTTTTTTTATAGTCTGGCAAAGAGTTTTATTATATTTTAGACAAATCGATTTTATTTCAACAATTCGTGTAAAAGATATACCTATTTTCTGCTTTTGTCAAGAGTTCCACTTTATGCCTAATTTAGATGTCTTTAATACTTAACAGAAGATTATTGTCATTCAAATTTATGTTGAAACTCAATATTTCGTGAGCCACATACTCGATTTTTTTGAAACTAAATGCAGAAAAAAAAATTATTTTATCTTTAAATAACTGCGCCTATAGAAATGTTAAAAAATAGTTTTCGAAAATCGTATTCTTCTCGAGAGCAACTCTTAGAATGTTGATAAAAAACTGTCTGAACGATCTACAGTTTAATAGACAAAAATTTAAATTAAGTCATTAATGACAGTAGGTTCAACAATTTTTTCTATTTCTTACTTTCTCATTGTAGGCATTATCATATCGAATTTTAATGAAATTTCAAAAAGTTTAAGAAACATTGCATATCAAAACATAAAAAAAAAGATTTTTAGAATTTGAATTTTTAATTGAAGTACTAAAAAGTGTTTTACAAAATTTTAACTACGCATACATGAGTGGCACGAGGTAGATTTTTGAAATCTTATGAGTTTCGTTCAAAGAGTTTATTCAAGAAAAGTTAAAACGGTTTATAGGTATGACGACAGAAACAGAAACAGAAACAAACTGGGTGGGAAGAGAATAGAACAAATGGATCCGTATGGCTAATGGCTTGTTGCTTTCCATTTTGTTTTTGGGTATGTTCGTAGAGAATAGTTTTTAAATGCATTTAGATAAAGCTTTGAAGATTTTGTATGGATAAGTTGACGAGAAAAAAAGCGGTACTTCGGCTATGTTTGCAGTACGGCAGTATACGGAGCTTCAAAAAGCAGTAAAAATACTGCAATTGCAGTACTTCGACAGCCCTGGTCCCATCCCAGTGTGCGACGCTTGCAGCCACTTCAACGTAACCTAACCTTGCGCTCAGTGAATAGGGATTCAATTCTGTTTTTCTACAAAGAAACACTCACGTTTTATACCTCTGTTACACTTAAAATGTTGATTAATATTCTGTGGACAGTAAAATATGTTTAAAAAATTTCAGAATTGTGTTCTAAATTTTTAAATTTTCTTGTTAATTTGTCGTTTACATCATAAGAACTTTGAAACTCTCCAGTTGCATAGACTAGCAACGGAAAAGGAATAAAAAATTCGATAACAAGTCCAACACTTCTTTGGAGAAAATTGCAGAACACTAGCCGCCATAAGGAAAATAAGAAAATATTTCCGGGTTATAGGTATGCTTTCATTTGCATAAAATACTAAAAAACTAACAACAGTTTATGCTAAAACAAACACACACACTGAGAGTGATGAGATGCCATGAGTAATGAGTTCTCGGTGGAAAGGTTTATCTGGAGAATACTCGTACTGCCTTTCCTGGACAGAAATTACGAGTATTATTGCGGAGAAATTCTCTGGATTAATATTTTTTTTTTTGTTTTGCTTGAAAACTTATGTGAGTGGTTTTAGAGTTGCTTTAACGCCTTTGGCGTTCTATATTTTCTATAGTGAATGAAAAAAAAAAAAGTGAATTAAAAAATAATTAGTTAAAGGGAGTTATTTTTTCTTGTTCGCTAAAGTTGAATACAGAACCCATTAAAAGTTTCACACAAAAATTAAAAAAAACATAGAAACGCCTAAGATGTTGCTAAACCAGAAAGTTGTTTAATCTTTAGTCAAACAACGATCAAAAATAAGACCGAAAGATGGAAACACTGCAGATTAAAATTAACTACTGCTACAGAGTCATTTGCTTAGGTCGATAGTTCTTATTTAAGAGGTGGCTTAAGGCTATGGAAGAAATGGCAGCCACAAGTACCATTGCTCGGGGATTCATTTAGCGCCGAAGTGCACCGTTTTAATAGTTGAAAACCATACTGAGCCTGCTTATAACTACTCTGAGGCAGTTTAATATCGTATCAAGCTAATAGAAATTGTCTTTGGACCTTGTTTAAAATGCTCATATTATATCTAATGTAGCAGCTACATAAAAGACAACCAATATTTTAATTGAAAAGTCTTGTTTAACGATGCTGATGAGGCTGAGAGTTAAATTCGAACCACATGTTTGCCGGAGTAATTTTTTGTTTGTAAAATTCTACTGGAAATGGAGATAAGGTGGTTTAATACTTACAAATATTCAACTTGTATTTTTGAAAAGTCAATCCTTGGATACATAGCAATACCTTTTGCAAAGAATCGCAGATCTTGTTAAAAAAAACTCAGATACAATAACACGCTTTCTACACCTTCAAATTCAACTCATGCTCAAGGGCTTATTGAAACCCTTATAATGTTAAACAAAGCACGACCGATAGGGAAATAAGCGGGGGAGATTTATGTAGGAGGTGTCGATGAACATTGGGTGTTGTTGAATATTTTCAAATTAAAATGGTAAGGCAAAACCGTGCCGCGTAAATTATTCCATATTGGTGTAGGTGTACGTAGTACGTCCAAAGATGTGCTCGAAGGCAAAATGAGTAATCCTAGCGAAACGCAATCAAGGGTGAATTAATTGAAGACAGGAATGCACCTGGCTACGTTGCTTGTGAAAGAAGCGTTAAAACAAGGAAAGCCAAGAAACATTCCGGCCCTGTTCAAGAAATGGAAATGTTTCCATGATAGTTCTGTTTCCTATCAGCTTAAACGTTCTGTTCTTAATTCTGTCTAGTAAGATGGAGAGAAGTTTGTGGTGCTGAACTTGCCTAAAGATGTGAGTTATACTCGAGTTTTGGACGTATGTATATATTCCTTATAAATTGTAGCCAGATCAGAATAGATGAAAAATTTCTTACACCGATAGAGAAATCCTAAGCATTTAGCAGCATTTTGGGCGGTCTCGAGAGTGTGGTCACTCGAACGAAGATCGTCGTTGGCACACATATGGATTACTGGGAGCTTTTTGGCTTCTTCGATGCAAGAGCAATTCAAGAATAATGGCATAGGGGTTACATTCTTCTTTAATGCAAATAAGCAGGCTTGAGTTTTCGAAGCATTAAGATATTTGATATACCATTTAGGAATTTTGTGAAGATCGGAGCTTGTTATATAACCGTAGCAATTCCACTTCCGAAGGAGATGGATGTGAATTTAAGAACCAGTATGTAAAGCTGAGGGTAGATTCGTCGGTAAGAGAATGAAGTGGATTAGAAGCTTCAGACAAGAGATCATTTTTTAAAAATGATTAAGAGAATAGGAGACAAAACGGAGCCCTGGGGCACACCAGCATTTATTTTGTGAAGATCAGACCTGAAGCCTTTCAATACAACAAGTTTTGAACGATCTAGAAGGAAAGTTTTAATCCAAAGAATAAAAGTTGCATTTTCATTTAAAGAGTCTGGTGCCAAAATCTATCAAATGCCATAGAAGTATCAAGCGCAACAATCTTACTTTCTCCAAACGAATTTAAAGATCTGTTTCATCAGGTGAGTTATGCCATTAGATAATCATAGGACGATTGCTGCAAAAGACGCATTGGCGGCCTTTGAACAGCTTCGAAAAAGTTCCTTAGCTGATGTTTGAATTCATAGCCTTGGAAAGAAGTGACGTAAAAGCAATTTGGTGGTTGGTGTAGCGGGAGCAAGGGTCACATTTTCTAGGAACAGGCTGGACAAATGCTTTTATCCATCCAAAGCAATAGAAGCGATGAAAAACAATCAGGATCAGCGGATTTGTTTATACCAAGATCTCGAAAGGATATTGCAACTGAATGAAATTGGAAATACACATATCCCATTGAATGACTTAAGCTCTCAAGTAGAGGAGTGGCAATATGGCAACGTAGAACTTGCAGCAAAATTACTTGCGAGGAGTAAATTTGCCATATCTGAAGAGTTAGTTTTTGGTTGTTGTTGCAGATGAGCGTTGGAACCAAAGATAAAGTTGAATTTTGAAGGTTATTGACACTATGACAATTGCCATATACCCTAAGAGATCTGCAATTTGTTCTAATTTTCTTAAAAGTCAGTTTTTTTTTTTCTAAAAAAAGGCTTAAAATATTTAAGAACAATAACTTTTAATATATCATTTGATGATTTTCTTCGTAGCTAGTACTTCCTCTTCGTGTTGATATTAAAGAACATTTTTTTTAAATTCTAGCAATAAAACTGAAGAAAAAATCGAAGTATGTACACAGTTGTTTCAGCTTCGTGGCACTTTTTTGTTGAGTTCTTGGGTCATGTACCATCTGATAGCGGTACAAAAAATAAAATAATTTCGTAAGTTCAAATTGTCTTTCTTCTTGGTTTAATCTCGAATTCTATCAAGCTGTTGTCTGCCTTTATATTTTTATCCATGGCATTAATCAACAAAAATTCAAAGCCCTTTATTCGCATAAATTAGTTTTACTCCTTTCAAAATACAAAGTGTGTTCAATGTACCATTATTATGAGCTCTTTTACTGCTATTCAATTGATAATATACTAAGTTCCTTTTGTATTCTAGCTAGTTTAGTTCTATTTCTTATTACAATTTGTATTGTTCGAAACAGAAGACCATAAAATTCTTCTTTATTGGCTTCGTGAAAAAGTAGCAATGCTAAGTGATTTTCCAAA
The DNA here is from genome assembly GCA_963931855.1 of Philhelius festivus. Classification (NCBI taxonomy): domain Eukaryota; kingdom Metazoa; phylum Arthropoda; class Insecta; order Diptera; family Syrphidae; genus Philhelius; species Philhelius festivus. The sequence continues at coordinate 95,214,309 of OZ007557.1, forward strand.
TTACTCTCAGCGGAACCGGAAACCAATACCATTTCGGCAGTTTTCGGCACGTTACACATCAACAATCAACAACGACGTGTACAATGTGCAATGTGAGTGTACAAAAAGTCTTCTTACGTTCGTCCAGGATTTTATGCTTATTAACCTTTTTAAATACGAAATATATCCATTTGTTGGCGTTTGTGTGTGTGGATTGAGCAAAAGTTTGACTACTCCATCAAGCTTCTTCCCTTTTATATCCTGCTCGTATAATAATACATCCCACCGGTGAACTTATTGTTTGTGTTCACTTCAAGCTTTTTTGCAGTATGTACACATAAAAACATACTTTTTTCCCTAGACTTAGGAAATGTGGCCAGGTTTTCGGGTTTATTATTTAATTACCAATACAAGAAGACGTGTTGTTTTGTTTTTTTTTTAAGGGTAGGTCTACCCCAGAAGCAAACTCAAATCTCATGTAAAAACGTGTACATGTATTGGTGTACAAATATGGCTCTCTTAGTTAAGAATTTTTGTGTTAAGAAAATAAATTTACCTCGTCTCGTCTCTTCAGGATACCTCTTTTTTCGCATCACGCATAGACATAGAGAAAGATAGAATAGAATATCAAAAAAAAAAAATAACAGAAAACGGGAACAAGGCATGAGTGGCAAGCCGCACAGGCAGCGCACAAGCATTTGATTTTGAATTGACTCGGATTGCGCAAAAGATAAATGAAAGTTTTTTTTTCCTTTTGTATTTTGGGTAGAAAAAATTATTTTTCGTGAATCGTGATTGTTTGAGGTTTAGGAAAGGGAAATTGAGTTTTTTGCATTCAATTTTGCGCACAATAAGACACAATAATAGACGGTTTGTTTTCTGTTTTATTTTTGGTTGCAGGTGAATTGAAACTTTTCGCATTTAGGTAGATAGCGTTTTTGTTCTTTGCGTATTTATACAAGGTTAATCTGTTGGTTCTAGGACTTTTACTTTTAAGGATATTTTAAAAAATAAAGAAAAGGGAGCACAGATTTAGACATTAGGAACCCGGGGAATTTGCTCTGATATTTATAATTTATTTTTAATGTAGACAATTAATTTTAGGAAACAGTTCACAATTCAAAAATTGCTCAACTAAAAAAATTATTAAATTTCCTAACCCAAGTAAATTAATAGACTTTCAAAAATAATAATGCTAACTATGTACCTATAGCCCGGTCAAATTAGCTTCAAAAATAAGGGTAAGGTTACATTAATTCGCACAAAGCTGAAAATTGGCATGAATATTGAGAACACTATTACAAACAATTTGTCAAAAGTCCCCATCGATCCGACGTGTGCAAAAAAAATTATTCAAGGTCAAATGTTGCAAAAATCGGTTTTTTGCATTTTTCAGCTGAACGGCAAGTTTTATCATAAGATAGGTGAGACAAAAGTTATTCATCATGCAATTATCTAAAGAAATTGTCTTAACACTTTTTCTCCTAAGAATCACCATTTTGGAGATATAGCGAAGCAAAAAGTTGAAAAAAAATTATTCAAGGTCAAATGTTGCAAAAATCGGTTTTTTTTGCATTTTTCAGCTGATCGGCAAGTTTCATCATAAAATAGGTGAGACAAAAATTATTCATCATGCAATTATCTATAGAAATTGTCTTAACACTTTTTCTCCTAAGAATCACCATTTTGGAGATATAGCGAAGCAAAAAGTTGAAAAAGTTGTATTCCTCATAATATGCACACGGTTCCGCGCCACCCGTGAAGTAGTACACTTGGCGCGTTTTTTTAAAGGTGGCTTTCCCGGTAGGCCTATTCAACGATCTATTTTGGTCCTATTGAGTTGAAAATTTTGTATCTAATTGAAAAATACTACTATTGGAAATGACGAAAGCGATTATGAGTATTTTTTACGAAAGATAAGTACCAAAACTTATCTAAGCACCTAATTACATTACAAATTTGACGCCGATATTGCAGTGCTTTTTTTCATTTCAAACGCTTTATTCAATTCATTGCCACAGAATAAACAGCACTCTTTTAAACAAAAAACAATTCTGACATTCACTGTCTCAAATGCTTCATTGTTAATGGTTTAACGAGTAAGATTGATTTTTGAAATCCTGTAGTATCACAACGGACCAAATATTGGTCTAAGTGTTTTGGCTTTTCCGGTCAGCAGCCACCTTAACCTAAGGTAACGTAACCTAAACAAAAAACTGATTCATTTACGCGTGCTCTAGTACGAGGAGGACTTATTATTGATGTACCAGCTTGTTCTTGTTCGTGACGTCTTTTAACTACGGTAATGGTACTCTTCCGAGTTTACTTTTTCCGCCAAATGTTTACTACAAATAAAGCAAAATTGATACATTTCTCTTACAAACAAGAAACTGCACAAATTCTGTTTGCAATAACTACTTGTTCTTACTACGAAGGAACGCTTGGGACTAATACTATTTTGTTTGGGCCCTTAGAAACGGAGCTGGTATACGAGCGTCGCAGACAGATGCTGCTCAAGGCCGTACGGTCACATAAAATGAGGGACTGGGTTTTCTTTCGAGTTTATATTCTTAAGCCAAATATACATTGTGCAAGTGTATTCGAAAATTCGGATTAAAGTTGCATATACACACACCAAGCATGAGTCTTCAATCTTTTATTTTAACATGGACGGTGTGGTGAGAGGACGTTGCGCTTTGTGAGTTTTTTTTCGGCGAAATTGTGAATATAAGAACGTCTTTGAGATTTTTTCAATTTTATCCGAGTAGGTAATTTGTTTTATTTTGTCTGTCCATTTCATCATACATTTTTTGTTTACTATTTTAATATTTCAATCAGTGCTTATGTTGTACTGTGTTCTCATCTCTTCAACGAACTATACGCAAATGAACCAATAAATGCATGGTCAATCATCAATCTTGCATATACACTACTTCAATGCAGGACGCTAGATTGAAAGAAACTCAAAAGATTTTCATTTTGCTTTAATCCTAAATCCAATCTATACGTGTGATTTTTTCACCAATACACTTGCGCGTGCTTGTCATGCATTTGAACAGTGTATATCTGGCTTTAGAATTGTATAATATGTATCTATACGCCACGAAAACTAATATTTTTACTTGTATTACCGTTGTGTAATGTATATAACGGTAATTGACATACATATTATGAAGAACACAAATTTTTCAACATCGCTGTATCTCCAAAATGGTGATTCTTAGGAGAAAAAGTGTTAAGACGATTTCTATAGATAATTGCATGATGAATAATTTTTGTCTCACCTATCTTATGATAAAACTTGCCGTTCAGCTGAAAAATGCAAAAAAACGATTTTTGCAACATTTGACCTTGAATAATTTTTTTTCAACTTTTTGATTCGCTATATCTCCAAAATGGTGATTCTTAGGAGAAAAAGTGTTAAGACAATTTCTTTAGATAATTGCATGATGAATAATTTTTGTCTCACCTATCTTATGATAAAACTTGCCGTTCAGCTGAAAAATGCAAAAAACCGAAATTTGCAACATTTGACCTTGAATAATTTTTTTTGCACACGTCGGATCGATGGGGACTTTTGACAAATTGTTTGTAATAGTGTTCTCAACATTCATGCCAATTTTCAGCTTTGTGCGAATTAATGTAACCTTGAATGTCTATTTTGACCGGGCTACTATACCTATAAAAATGTTCTTTTGAGTCTTTTTCAAAGGGCTGTAACTCTGCGAAAAGTGATCGTATTGGGATGAAACCAAAAGCGTTTTAAATATTTCTTTTTCTTGTTTCAGAGTTTCTAAAAATGAGAAATATCCATAGTCAACTATTTTAGTTTTTTTTTTAAAGGGCTTCATTGTCTTAAGGTTATTTATGATTCAATAAAATTAATAATTGCAAAAAAATATAGCCTCAGATTAAAAAGTGGTTCCGTCTTTGACCACTGATTTACATGTAAAAATTGACAACATAAAAGGTAAATTTGGCAGTTTTGAAAACATGAATAAATTTGTTATAGATAATGGATTTTTTGAAACAATTTATGGAGATACATAATTGATTTTTTACAATTTTTAATCAAACAGATTATCAATTTTGAAATTGGTTGATCAAACCGTTCGTTTATTATCTATTGTTCCTGAATGTTAGGTACATACCTAATCATCAAAATAAAAACAATGATAACAATTTTCATAGTTTTGCATTTGTTACATATCTTAGACTTGAAGTCCCTATCGGCGTTACCATTTCCGGAAAAAAATCGAAGGAGATTCGAAGAAAAAATTGATGTAAATTGGGAAAAATCGAAGTAGGTTTTAAAATGACTTTTAATTTACTTTTCGAAAAATTTGAACTGGGAATTTTCATAAGTTGACATTACAACACAAGATTAATGATTCCGTCTATACTGTACCAACAATGCAGTCCACACTTTGGTAAAAAATAAATGTTATTATCGGTACCTGTCATAGAACCTTCTTTTTATTTTCTACTTTTTCATTTGCGACTCTTCCGATTTCGATCAAAATATTTACATCGCAGATTCTTTGATTTTGAAATAATATTGTATACGACAAATGTTTTCTTTAAATGTATACTTTTAAATACTTAAAATTATCAATACATTTCTTTTAATTTTAAAGAAAATTGTGTATAAATATTTAATTTAATTTAATTAATAAAACATTCTTTTATAAAAAATAACATTAAAATTACTATATTTAAATATATAGTTTAATTTAAAATTAAAAACACATATGCAAGCGAAATTTTCATAGGATTCGTGTACACATCAGTGTGTTGAGTTCCTATGCTTTTAAACTTACTTATTTGTGTATTTTTATTGTGTTGACATTCTTTTTTTTGTAATTCGATGAATCTCTTCTTCGTTGGATTAGAAATTACCTTTCGGACCGTTCACTAAAACTAGTTTTGGACGGTTTCAAATCTGATATCCACAAAATAAATGCTGGTGTGCCCCAGGGGTCCGTTTTGTCTCCGACAGTTTCTGTCTATAACTGTTGCTCCGCTTAATTGTTTTGCTGACGACAGTAACCTTAGCTTTTTATATTCTTTCTTAGATTCACATCCTTGTCCTCGGATGTGGACTACCAACGGCAGCGTATGATAAGCTCATTAAATTATGATCTTCGAAAACTCAATGCTGTTTGGCAGTTGCATCGAGGAGACTGAACAGCTTCTAGGTATGTGCATCAAAGACCATCATTTGTGAAGTGTTAACATGTTTGACGTAACCAAAAACGCCGCTAAGTGTTTAGATTTTCTCCGCTGATGCAAGAAGTTTTTTACCCCTACTAATCTGGCTGTAATCTATAAGGTCTATATTCGTCCAAAGCTCGAGTGTAATTCGCACTAGGTAGGTGCTCTAAAAACCCTCTTAAGTCTCTTGCACAGAATTCAAAAGAGAGCTCTAAAAATGAAAGGCGACCGTTGTCTAACTGAAACATTTGAATCTCTCGAGCACCGCCGCAATTTTTATAAACAGTGCTCTAGTGAAGTAGCCAGTTGCGTTCTCCCCCTCAAACAATTCAACCGTAATACCCGTATTTCTAGGACTGCTCATCATTTTACCCTTGGGCCCAATTTCGGACGTACTGTCAAGTACAGTGATTCCTTTTTTTAGCCGCACTACACGAATCTGGAATGCTTTACCCGGCTCAATATTTCTCACTCATTGTAATGTGCAGACATTAAAAACCAATGTGTATCGGTATTTCCTTTCTCATCCTATCCTACTTTCCTAATTTCTTGCACTGTGTTTAACATTTTAATGGTATTCATAACCCCTTGAGTGCGCGTTTAATATAAAAAAATAATACCTAGAGTGAAATAGAGAAAAAGAAGTAGATTTGGACTTTTTTTGTGAAATTGAAGTAGGTTAAAACAGAGATTTTTAAAATGAGGTAAATTTCAGTATTTTGCTGATGGTGCGAAGTAAGAAGTAGATTTTAAATATTTGGAAAAAAAAGTATATCTACTATAATTGAAGTAAAATGGTGCCACTGGTTCCCATTAGCTGAAATAAATTTTGAAGAAAAAGTTTGTCAATTTTATTTCCAATAACATCATAGTATTTTAATTTTACTTTGTATACTACTATACTAATTTTAAGCTTTTATTTTATTAAGCAAAAACTAAAATGCATTTTATATAAAAACTGATCTCATTCAAAAAACAAAAACCAATTTCATTAAGTAATTTCGAAATTATTCACAATTTGTCTTTTTAATTTTGACACCAACAACATTATTGGAAAACTAATACTTGTTTTTTTTTTTTTACAAACTAGCCGACCCAGCTCTCGAAATTCGAGTGCCAATTTATTTATTATTTATTATTTATATTACTGGCAGTGTTTTCAAGCAAATTTATTAAATTAAATTTTATTTTCTGTAATATGCAAAGTGTTCGACAGTGCAAAAACAAAAATGACCCACAGTGTGTAAATGCGTGTCTCAAGTATATTCTGCACATCTCCGTAACTGTGGCCTTCCAACCATATAAAATTTATCGAAATCGGTTAAATACTTTTGGAGAAAAGTGTACCACAAAAAACATGTTTGCCGTTTTATTATATGATTAAAAACTAAGTGATAATGAATATATGAACATACATATGTTATGTATATTATATAAAGGTCGTTCTTATTAGAACTGGGCCAGACTTGCCTAATGTCCTTTGTTAAAAATTATCTCATTTCGAAATTTTCAACGAAATTACATCATGTGGCCTAATGAAAACGAAGTAGGTATTACATAATGTATGTATTTTCTATTTGCTTACTTTTTATCAATTTTCTTTGCTTGGGTTTTGTGTTTCCTTTGTTTGTTTTTGGAGGCATTATACCTTTGCAGCTAGGTTGTTGCAAAAAAATATTTATAGGTATGTACAAAATAGATTTGCACAATAAAAACACAACAGAAAATAACAGTAACGAGAGTATTATCTATCACCATGACATATTGAAATAAAGGAGACAACTCTTCCTATGTAAAACCAACAAAAATACATAAAAGAAGCGCACTTCCCATATTCTTTCTACATACTTTGACATACCTCCCAATTTCACCATTCTTCTACCAGTGGAATACGTCACCACCGAAAACAAAATGTGATCGAATTTTCTTTCTGAACTTATTTATATAAATATATACATAGGTATTTAGATTAATAGATACCTGCATACATAATAATTTGGGCCCCATCCACTTGCCATATCCCTTGGTTGTTGCGTATTCGCTTACAGTGAAATGCAATTTCATCATTTTTTGATACATCCATTACCTACCTACGCAAAATTAAATCAAAACAATCCTTACGATACCAAATCAAATCACGGCGTTGCACCTCTACATTACCTATGAACCTACCTATCAAAAAAAAAAACAACACAAAATCTATTGTATATATTTATATGCATATATGTATCTTATTCTATACACAACATCGCAAATTTCATTTCTTCCATCATCTACACACCCTTTGACAAAAAGAAAATGAAGATCACTATGCATCGCAATTTATTACTATGTGTGTACCTAAAATGGCTTTCCATAGAAGAAACAAAAAAAAAACAGTAGAAGTGATGATAGATCGCAAATAAAAAAATACAAAAAAAAACAAAATTTATGACAGCGAATTTGTGATATACCTACCTACTTATATACTTTTTTATACATACACAAAGAACATTTTTCCACTCTACCTCCGACAATGTGGAATGGTCATTGCATCATTTACCTACTAAAAACAATCATTTCTAACACGTTTTTTTTTTATTTTTTCTGTTCTTGTAATACGAGATGCAAGATTACAAGTCATAAACAAGAATAAAAAACTAAATGAGCCCAGACAAACAAAAAAAAAAGAATTAAGAGAGCGGATGGGCGGACAAAATTCTTTTGCACAGAGAATACGAAACCTTCTCTTTCAAAGCGCTGATATTGCAGTGGCATTCTTGTGAACTGAAAACTTACTTGTGTGCGTGTACAAAGGAACTTTTTGTTAAAAAATGCAAAACAGACCTCTTTTATAAAAATAAAATTAAATAAATATTGAATGAAAAAAGTATTTTGTATTTTTGAATTTAGTAAATAAAATATCAAACAAAAATAAAAAAAATATGTGAGAACTGTATTATTAATACTTTTCTTGCAAATGCATTACAAATACTGTCATATTTAATTGCATTTTTATGAACTTTAGATGAGTTTTATTAAATTTTTAAGACCGATACGCTGTTCAGGGAATATAAATCTTTGATTAAAAAATTATTTCCAAAAATTAAAAAATATAACTCTCAATTTCCCAGGGTAGAGAACAAAATATTTGTAAAAAAATGTATATTTTTTGACTTTTGTTAGTAAAAAGTTACTGTAAAAATAAAAAAAAAAAATAAAAAAAATATTAACGTAATTGCACATACTTATTGGCTTTGTATAAGAGTGAATTTTACTTCGTTATCTCTTATACTTATGAAGTTTTATCCAGTAGAGCAATCATACCACTATGCAAATTTCCTTCGTTTTTCATAGTTTTGTATATTTTTTTTTGAATAAATAATAAAACAGAATAAAAAAAGAAGACCGATACATGATTTGGGAATATGTTGTTTCTATAAAAAAAATATAAAAAAAATAAAAAAGTAATATTTTCGGAATTTCCCTATCATTTGAATAAGGACCTTACTAAAATGTATGATTTTTCCACTTGTGTGGCAGTTTCTGGGCACACAATTTTTTTATATTTTTTAAAAACTGCAAAAGTATTTTGATTAACATTTTTCTAATCGATGACCGTTTATTTCATTGAAATATTCGTAAAATTGTGAAAGTTATACAGCTTAGCGCAAAAGTCTAACCTATTTTTTCAATGGACACCTACCCTTAAGCCTTATATTTGAGCAGACCTTCAATGAAAATGCTAGCCAATAAAAGTCAAGAGGCAAATTCCATTAAATATGAAAAGACTGTTTTATTAGCATTTTAGCGGAAGTCACATATGTTGTACAAAAAGAACATAAATGTTTTTACCATGCCAGTCGAGGCAACATGAAAGGGCGCTATAAAATGTCATAATGTTTGGAGTGTATAACGTGTTCAATGTTGCCTTAGGGTGATTAAATGGTTACAGTGTTGAAATATAAGACTGATTATGGACCTGTAGAGTATTTTATCAGATTCTTACTGTAGACAATCATCAAACACACTTGCCTTTAAGTTTCAAAACATTTTTTATACTGTTAAAAATTAATGTTATCAATATTTTAAAATAATTCAATTTTCAATAGAAATTACTGGTACTCCGTAGTTTGTACACCATGAATTGTTTTCCTACACAAAACGCTATTTCAAAAATATAAATTTCTCCGATGTAAGAAAAGGGAATCATTTTGTATTATCTTTTGAAAGGAAACGCAGACATGGATAAATCCTGAAGTTAAAGGTGAACAGTCAACAATCTAACTTTCAAAACCTCAGCTTTTTGAAATTCGGTTTCTTCCAAAATTCTGGTTTTCAATGATTTATTTTACAAAGTTCTAGTAATAGCACTCACTTTTTCTTCTTTAAAAATGAAAAACTGTAGAAACCTTCAATTTTTAAAAACATAAACATACATACAAACCTATTAGCATGTTTAAAAAATTATTTTCAAAATAATATATAAGGGTTAGGTTACGCGAAACAGACATCTATGAATATGCGAGTTCTTAATGTTAAGATCTCTCTTATCAGTTTTGCATGCAATTTGTTTGTGTTTTTTTTTAATTTAATATTTTATAATTTATTTTATATTCTATCCAATTTTTTTAAATTTTTATAACAAAATTTGCTAAGCTGATTTATAAATTTTATTATCTTGTACACAAAAATAAAATTCCAAAAAAGAAAAAATGTTGGTACGCCAATTTAAAGTTTTTATTATTGTTCGAATAAAAATTAAATTTACAAAAAAAAAAAATACTGAGCCATATTTGAAATATCGAATTTTCTAAAAAAAAATAGATTTTTTTTTGTTTTCAAAAATTAAAAAAATATTTTCTTAAAAGTTTTTAAACACAATGGCGCAAAATTTTAAACAGCTTATTATTAAGGTATTAGTATGATACGACTTAACAATTTGCTAACTTTAGAGTAGTTTACTAACTCATTCTTAATTTTAAACATTTTCTAACTAGTATCGTACTAAAAGAATTTTCTTAATAAATTGCTTCTGAACACACCTAAAACAATGACATTTCGTGTTAAAAAGTAAGTACACGAACCTTTTTTGATGTTTGCAAATGTCAAAGAGTCATATGAAGCTAGCACGATACTAAAAAAATAAAGTAGGTGTTCGATGATTTTAACTTTAATAAAAGGGTAGAGAAAGTATGATGCTATATCCGATTAAAATTTGCAAATTCGTTGTTTCAACCTAGTATCATACTAAAACAGCTTTAGCATCGTACTAATTCAATTAAAATTTTGCGCCAATGTTTTTTAAACTTTTTAGAAGCTTCTCTATAGAAAACTTCATTAAAATCCTTTATGCTGATATGTAATGAGAAATTCAAAATTCGAAAAAATCGTTCTATGGTAGGTACAGTCAGTAATATCTTCATTTAAATTTTTTTATCTTTAAATTATAGATCGTAAGAATTAATCAAAAGAAAAAAAATTTAGCAAAATTCTCGGAACCGTTTTTGAGAAAAATACGATTTTCGAAAACCATTCTTTAGCATTTGTATGGAAGGTACCGTTAGTTTTAGATAAAAAAAAATTTTTTTCTCAAATCTTGTAGATTATGTTAAGAGACTTTTATTTATTTATCGAGCATGGGGTTTTCGAAATACTGAGTTTCCAAACAAAATTTTGAATTTTTTTTAAATTAAAAATATAAAAAATTCAAAATTTGAATATGTAATAATATTCAAACTTTGAAGGTTCTATAGCATAAAAAATGATTTAAATCGGTTGTACCGCTTTTGAGAAAATCAAAAACAAAACAAATGGTTCCAGAGGGGCTACCATAAAATACCTAGCTTTAACTATATGAAATTTTTGATTTTTTTTTTAAACTCTGTGGGACAGTTTTTGAGAAAAAAAAATATTTATGAAATTTCGAAAAAAAATCGTATGGCAGGTACCGTTACTTTTTGGTCTAAAAAAAAACGTGTGGGGGAAAATATTAAAAATGATATCTACCAAGTTTAAGGGGCCGAGCCGTTTAGGCTGTAGTCGAAAAGACAGACAAACAGAAAGAATTATGAGACCTACTGTTTTGGTCTTCGCTATTATCGTAATGTCAACTTTGATCAAAATCTCGAGTTCAATTTTTTTTTACGAATACATAACTTGCCTTATAGTACTTATAAGTCGCAAGCAAAAACACTAAGCTCGCACCACACCTATCTCATGTGGTGTGTTGTGGAGTGATGTGTCGCTATCGGTTCAATGTGTTTTATATGCTTAGAACCACATTTGTGAAGTGCGTTGTGGAGTGGTGTGTTATGGAGGAATCACTTCTGTTTCGATAGCGCCATACGCCGATCTGAAGTTTATGAAAAGAAATAAATGGTCAGATGTCATAACAGATATCTTACTGTTTTAAAGAAAAATAACACTTTTTTGAGTTCTTAAAAGTTCCGTTTTTATGCTGACTTAAAAAAAAATAAAAGAAAAAAATGAATTTGATGGTGCAACAGCTCGAAGTGAACCAGGACCTAGTGACTTACAACTCTCAACCTTTCCTGTGTGCGTGTTACCAGAAATGGAGGGGACCTACAATTTTCTGCCGATTCCGAACGGCTAATGAGCAGCACTTTCCATGACAAGAGATACTGTTGGAGAATTTGTCAATTCCTCGCAAGATGCAGTACACCCCTGAAAAAAACTTTCTTGCATCGGCTGAGAATCGAACTCGAGACCTTTCGCATGACAGTCCAACTACGCTGACTTAAAAAAACATTAATTATAATTGATATGCCCAAATATTTAATACCAACATAACACCAGATGCAGGGAGAACAGATAGCAGGTGAAAAGAGCTGCTGGATGGAATCTGATCGCTGTTGCTAAATTCGAATGGTAACACACAACGCAGCAGACATATTTGTCGTTCTGCCTTTAGTTCCCTTTGGAGATATTGGATTTTCAAAAAGCTAAATTGAAAGTGTCTTAAAAATCTATATTTTTTTGAACGAGAAAGTCAATAAAATATAATTTGCCGTTTTCGAGAAAAATACGACTTTCGAAAACCATTTCTTAAGATTTGTATAAAGAGTACCGTTATTTTTAGATAAAATAAAATTTTACTTCTCACATCTTGTAGATTGTTTTTAAAAACTATGTACTGTAAATTTAAAAAAAAAAACCAGCATGAAGTTTTCGACTTTGTCGTAAGAATTTGTTTGACCAACAAGCAACCATCTTGTTTCAGTTTACACATATTGTTGTTGATGGTTCACATTGAAGTGTTGTTTTCATATTAAGAATATTTCTGGGACACTGTTTCTATCTCCTGTCGAAACCGACGTCCTATTGCCTGAAAATTTCATCAAAATCGGTCTATAGGGAACAAACACAAATCAATTTTGATGCATGTATGTATAAAGATACAGAAATAGATTGAGAAGAAAATAATATATATTATTTGGATAAATGAACGGAAAAACAATAAAGATTGCGTGTTGACCTCACAATTTAATTGATGATTCTTAATTGCCTTCTTTGAAAAATCATTTGGCTAGTGAAGAACCTTTCCACACGCAATTTTATTTTGAGTTTGTTAATTTATCGATTCTTTTAAGATAAATCGAGTATTAACTACCTAAAATAAACAATGACAAGACTCACGCAAATAATAGGTAAAGTATTTATGTAAATATCCAAAAAGAAAAAAAATTGTAAGCTTAACAAATAAATTAATAATAAACCTATCTACTTTACGTCAATCAATTAAATTTATTCAATGGTCCAACGACAAAATATTGATTTTTAGTTTTATAAATATATTAGTGGCTATTCATTGAACATTTGAAGTTCATCAATTCTGGATTCGAATAAAAAATTAATTGACTCAGTTAAATCTTTTTATGTTTCTACCAACGCCAACGTAGAGATTCGGTTCGGTGATAGCGGTGGATATAAACTCCCTTTGGACTTTTAATTTTTTGAAATTTTATAACCAACTCTCAGGTCCTGGTTTATGTTTTTATGATCCAACTGTCGTCATCATTGATTTTCAAGAAAAGGCCAGACCTCTCTATGTAGCACTTTTGAATTATTGCTTCCCAAAGTTTATTCTAGGAATGTGATATTCTCAACTGGGCTGAAATTTAGGAGAAGTAAAAGAGCAAGTAATTATTTTAAATAAAATTTTTACATCTCTTGTTGAAAAACATGTTCCAATAAAGTTGATTATAAACTCTGATTGATATCTGATTATCTTCGAGATAATAACTTTCGAATCAAGAAAAGGCTTTTGTGTGAATATATGCTTAGTGACTTATATGATCTGTCAGGTTAAACGATTGTATTACATACATAAATTTAGATCAATTTTCTCCTTGAAACATTACAGGAAACTAGTTTAAAACTTGGGTACCAGTATAAGAAATAAATTTTTCTCCAATCACGAAGAAATCAAAATGAACAATTTGTTGTCTTCGTTTCTAGCACCCAGGCATTGATGTCTTAAACTTCTTCAAAGTTATTTTAAATACATGATGATGGTGATACCATTTTAACCGTCAGATTAAACAGTATCAGTCTGGACAACGTACATTCTGATTTCGTTAAAGTTTTACCTAAGATTCATTCATCCAATAGTGTTATATTCAATTACTCTCACAAGTCATGATCCGAATGAGTGGAAAATAATTCCAATGCCAACAAACTGTTTGCAAAAAATTTTAAACATAAACCGATATTTGCGCAAAATTTTAATTGAATTAGTACGATGCTAAAGCTGTTTTAGTATGATACTAGGTTAAAACAACGAATTTGCAAATTTTAATCGAAAATAGCATCATACTTTCTCTACACTTTTATTAAAGTTAAAATCGAATACCTACTTTATTTTTTTAGTATCGTGCTAGCTTCATATGACTCTTTGACATTTGCAAACATCAAAAAGGTTCGTGTACTTACTTTTTTACACGAAATGTTATTGATTTAGGTGTGTTCAGAAGCAATTTCTTAAGAAAATTGGCTTAGTAAGATACTAGTTAGAAAATGTTTAAAATTAAGAATGAGTTAGTAAACTACTATAAAGTTAGCAAATTGTTAAGTAGTATCATACTAATAGGCTGTTTAAAATTTTGCGCCATTGTCTTTTATCATTTCTAAAGTGTTAGAAGATATTGCCAGTTATTGATAGTTTGAGTTTGTTCAATTCTCTGGAAATTTGAATTTAGAAAAACCAATAGCTAAAATGAATAAGGTCACTGGAAACATTAGGTTGGCTTGAAAAGAAAGTAAAATAACACTTTTTATTCTGCTTCATTTTTCAAAAGTTTTTGATTTGGTTGAATCAATGATATTAAGTAGAAAACTTCCCGAAAGTTTTATTTCAGCAACAAAGGTGAACTTTTGTCGTTTCAAAACTTAAGAAGGTGTATGCCACAAGGTTCAATACAAGGACATTTACTTTTTTCGTTATTTATAAGCGATCTTCTATTTGCCATTTTGTTTTTGAAATATTGTTCATATCATTTCTACATACACATGTGCCGACGACCATCTATATAGATTTCAAGTTAGCTTCTATTTAGGTAGAACTAGTAAAAAATGTAACAGTAAAACTAATGAAAATCTGGTTTCCGTTCTTGAATGGTCAAATTGAAATCAACTATTATTAAACAAAAGTGCATACCGACAGGCACCTAACGACTTGAACTCAAAAACTTCACAACTATAATTTTGAATTAAGAAACGTTGCAGATATTTTTAATAATTCACTGACTTTAAAGGTTCCCATCAACAATACAGTTACAAAGAGTCTCTATGAGCAGTTTATTGGTTTTAAGACACATTTTACTCTTTGAAGTCAAAAGGTAGTTCGATCAATCTCTGATTCTTTCAGTTCTGACAATTTGTTGTGAAATATGTATTTTCTTATTTGAACTCTGAATCTCTTCATAAAATTCAAAAATATGATTCTGATGAAAGTGCGTAGATACCACGCCTCTGAATTTAAATTTTTTTTTTCCTTTGTATGTACCACAAGTAGTGATGGGCATAATCAAATGATTTAAAGAATCGAAGAATCGAATGATCTTCGAAAAAATTTCATAGTAAAAAAAAGTAGGAAACAAAGACTCCATTTCAAAGTAAATACATTTTATTTACTTTTATTTACAACTGGATCGCAAGAACTTGCTCTTATCTAAAAGTAATTTGGAAAATAAAAATTATATATAAATAAATATAAAACATGGAATAAATGAGATAAAAGTGTTCAAATGCATGAAATTGCCGTCTGATTTCCAGAAAAGTATGAATTCATGCAAACAAAGCTCAACAATCGTTTTATTAATAAAGTAACTTTTGTATGAGAAATTTCTGTAAAATTTTTTAAGATCGAAATTTGAGATGCAAATTTTAAGTAATTAATAATATCGATTTTGGGAAATAATTTCAAAAAATAACCGTTTACACGTGAGAAAAAATTGGAATTTTTCTCAAAAAACACAAAACATATTTTTGCGAATATTTTTATATATAATATTATTTTAAGCTTAAGGGGGCTCCAGCAAAAAAATCGTTAGAGCCGTTGATGATAAAGTCGAAAGTAATAAAACCGTTCTATGACAGGTACCGTTAATAAAATTTTTCCCAAAAATTTTTCTTGACCAAAATGTAGTCCATGTCCATAATAGTACACTAATTTTTTTTTATCAAAATCGTTAGAGCCGTTTTCGAGATAAATAAGATTTTGCATTACGGGCGTATGTAGTACTCCTTGACTTAATGGTTAGTGCGCTGGACTGTAATGCGGAAGGTCTCGAGTTCGATTCTCAGCCGCAGCAAGAAAGTTTTTTTCAAGGGTGTACTGTCTCTTGCGAGGAATTGACAAATTCTCCAAGAGTATCTCTTGTCATGGAAAGTGCTGCTCATTAGCCGTTCGGAATAGGCAGAAAATTGTAGGTCCCCTCCGTTCCTGGTAACACGCACGCAGGAATGGTTGATAGTTGTAAGTCATTAGGTCCTGGTTCACTTCGAGCTGTTGCACTACCAAATTTATTATTTATTTATTACGGGCCTATGGGGGGTACCGTTAGTTTTGGAAATAAAAAAATTTCAATTTCCACTCAAGAGAATCACCGAAGACCCTGGGCCTGAAGTACTGAGATTGAAGAAAATAGCTCCAGTGGCTTAGACTGTAGATCGAGGTATAGACATACAGACAGACAGACGAAATTGCCGGACCTGCTTTTTTCGTCTTCGCTATTATCGTATTGTAAACTTTGATCAAAATCTCAAGTTCGATTTTTTTTTTCCTTGCCCTAATAGTACCTATATCGTAAGTAAAAAGAAACCAGAAAGAAAACACAAAAAATCATAACATTATGGGTTCTCGCCTTTCGCTTACAATTCAAACAGAAACACTCAACGATGCATCAAGTGCGAAAATGAATATAAATATAAACCCAAAGTTGTTGAATACACAAAGAAGAGCAAGAGATACACAAATAACCAACTTCTCGAGATCTGGATTTTGTGTTTTCTTTTCTGTCCTTTCGTTCAATATTCGGTTCTCGAATCGGCAGCGGTACTCGAGTGCAGCGTTACCACTTCCGGAAAAAAAGTTGAAGTAGATTTGAAGAAAAAAGTGAAGTAAATTGAGAAAAATCGAAGTAGATTTCAAAATGACTTTTTACTTGCTTTTAGAAAAAATGTTGCATACAAAAATTTTTTTCCTTAAATGAATACATATTCCCTATCAAATATGTATTTTAAATTGTCAATACATTTCTTTTAATTTTAAAGAAATTTCGCATAAAATTACTCATTTGTGTATTTGTATTGTGTTGACGTTCTTTTATTTTATGGTAATTATGAGGTTATATACTACTACTTAGAGTGTAATAGAGAAAAAGAAGTAGATTTGGGCTTTATTTTGTAAAATTGAAGTAGATTGAAACAGAGATTTTTAAAATTAAGCAGATTCCAGTATTTTGATGATGGTGCGAAGTAGGAAGTAGATTTTAAAATATTTTGGAAAAAAGAAGTAGATCTACTTCAATTGAAGTAAAGTGGTACCACTGCTCGAGTGTCGACTTCTCATTTCGCTAAGTCTGCTATTACACTATGCATCTATAATTCATCCAACAAAAATATGCAGTACACGTCTTATGGGAGAGCTTTTTCAAAATCAGTAGCGTGCTATATTTTTGCACCATACTAAACTGAAAGAACTCCTCCATAAAAAAGTGTTTGTGCGCCCATAAGTTTTCGATTGCATCTGACGCAGATCCCACGTCCTATTGACTGCACATCTGAGTGTGCCCTGAATTGCTGTGGCCTATGGCTGTTGGTGCTATTCAATTTCAACTCCCATTAAATATTGATGTGCGTTCAGAGTAGTTCATTTCGTAACTTGTTTTTTTTACTTGGGTTTCTGTTGAAGTGCTTTTGATTTTAGAGCTTTAAAAAAAGGGTCCATTTAAAATCAACACTACGATAACCCTGTGAGAGCTTTAATGAAGGACAGATTTATGCAATTCACTGTAGCCAGAATGCGAGGCAAACGTCCTATCTTGCCTACACTGCATATTTTTGTTGGACAGAGTATATACCTAGCGTAAGTGCAAAAGAGAAAAAAAAATCGACAGATGAGATGGAATAAAAACTGCCCTGTGTCGTGTGGGTAAAATTTTCGGTGCAACAATTTGACGTTTCTCTTTTCTCTTGTCCGTTTTTCTTCTATTTTGCTTCATATGATTTCGTTGTCCGAGAAGTAAACTTCAATGTAATGCATAGAAATACTTCTTTCTGATTGCTTCTTTATTTAAAAGAGCACACACACTGACAAACACCGAAACGAAAAATAAAGAGAACTGTCAAATTGGATTCATGAATCTGGTTTCAACGTGTAATAGCGCTTGAATCAGTGGACGAAATATCAAAGAAGAATTCGAAGAAGGCGCATGCATCTAGATTCATCGTGTAATAGTAGACTAAGAGAAGTTGATTTGAGTTTGAGTATTCGAATAATTTGAGCGAAGAATCGAGATATCTCGAGATGTTGTCTTAATCGATTATAATCGATTATACTCGTATCATTCGAATGCGCCCACCACTAACCATAAGACATTCTTTTGTAGGAAATTACAACATTAAAAGAAATAAAACATAATTTTGATGATCTGTCAGTGAGTCGGTCAGTCCTATATTTCAGGAACCAGTTATGCTCAAGAGTTAAAGCACAGCTTGGAGTTTATTTTATCGCGATACTGATCTAGAAAATATAGATATAGGCAATCTCGCTCGCTTTATAAGGAGCTCCAATTGCTTTAATGATTAGGGAGAAAATCTCCAAGATTTAATGTGGTATCACAATGGGCCAACTCATGGTCTAAGAGTGTCGGCTCTCCTGCTGAGATCATTATCAACCTAACTTAACTGAAGTTGCTCAGAAGAAACTGTGAATTTGTTTCTGGCTTTGTTAGTACTAAAGAAAGAAAGGTGTCGAAAATAGCTTGAAATTGTGACGGTGTAGTGCGCCGATCTGACCTAATAAAATAAATAAAATGAATATTTTTCTTTCGTTAACAAGATACTATTTTATCAGTCAAAGTTCAAGAAATTAAACTCGATAATATTTTTTATATAAAATCAAAGCTTTTAAATTATAAAAAGTTACATACGCATATTTTTTTTTTAAATTATAATTACTCGTATATGACGATGACGAGTGTGGTAAATAAGGGAGTTTCTATCAAAGTTTTCTATTTCTAAATTTAAATAAAACAAACTGTGTTTAAGATAATTTGTTCTAAAGGGAAATCACTCGTCCGAAATGTCCATTTTGGCACAGGATTTGTGGCACGTATCACCACGCCTGTCCTATTGAAACCAAATTTCGTCTATGTCCATATCATCAAATTTGGCCCAGAAGAAATTGGTTACCATCGACCAATACTGCTAGCCCCATTGGCCAACATCGGAACGTTCTCAAAAAAGTATGGACCGATGATGACACCAACCCAAAATTCACACCAAACAGTGACTTTCTCTGGATGCATTGCAATTTGAAAAAATACATAAATGACAGCAGTCAATTTGACAGTTGTAACTTCAACCTGTCAAAGTTCGAAAACTTCTACTGGAAGACCCTTTATTATATGGTACAGACAAGTAGAACTTCTAACCCAAAATTCTCGACACATTTACTTTATTATAACATATTCATAACGGACTTGCTGAACAAAAAGTTTTGTTCAGAGCATTGAGACGTCATCTGCAAATGTAGTCAGAACCAAGGTCCTTACATTTACAGTGCACGAACTTCAAAACCATTTGGTATAAAATCAATTCCAAAAAGCCAACGCTACCCCTGAGACTTTGAAGTACAACCAAGTAAAACTGAGTTCACTTTCGAAGGTCTTGGTTGCAAAATCCTTTGGTGTAAATGACGTGAAGCACTCATCCTCTCTATAACCTATAAGACAGTTGTTGTTGTTGCAAATTTACAAACAAAAAAAGTGTATTCAATTTGTGTTGCGCTCACTCGATTGACAAGTTGAAAAGACGATTTTCGACAACAGGGTAAAAAAATACAGTTTTATAAACAACTCAAACGTTTATCCATGCTCACCACCCACCTTCCCCTCCCCTACCCACTTTAACTGACATATTCATATGGATGTGTTGTACTCGTTTGGATGTAGATGTACATACTTATATGTAATACTTGTGTACATTGATTGCGCGCCTTGGGGGATCTTCGAACAAAATTGGTTGGGGCAAATTTTGCTTGTTGTTGCAACATGATTTATTGAAATTCTGTTCCCTGATAGATTCGTGAGAATTTTCTGCAGAAAGTTAAAGTTCCATTCAAAAGAGTTGCGGTAAGTGAAGTGAATTTTTTGGCCCCAAAAGACAAATTTTGCGAACTAAGCATGAGAAAAGCGATGATGACACAATATGCACTCAAGTTTGCTTAAAATTTATTTCGGTAAGCTTCTATCATTTTTCATTTCAATTAATGTCAT
This sequence comes from Philhelius festivus, assembly GCA_963931855.1. Taxonomy (NCBI): domain Eukaryota; kingdom Metazoa; phylum Arthropoda; class Insecta; order Diptera; family Syrphidae; genus Philhelius; species Philhelius festivus. The sequence continues at coordinate 95,234,504 of OZ007557.1, forward strand.
TCGGGCATCGGAATGTGTATAGAACCCCTTGTGGATCTTTATTGACATAAGAGAAGGTTAGAAAGTTTTTTTTTTGTTTTATCAGGATGATGCCACAAAATGAAGAAAAAAAAGTTAACTTATAATTTTAAAGGTACACTTTTCTCATTTCTCATTCAATTGAATTCACTCGAGAGTCTAAACATTCCATTTTCAAGGACTTCAAATATATGGGTCCAGGTAGGAATTTTATGTTTTTGTTTTGAAAAACTTTCTTCGGCTCTTTAAAATATCTATTGATAAAAGTTTTTTTCTTCTTAAGTTCATTCAAAAAAAAAAAAAAAAATAACAATAATAAAAAAAAATAGTTTGCAATGTTCACTTGCGGTTAAACAAGTTTTCGAGAGGTATACATACACACTTACATACTTTTAAGAAGCAGAAGGAAAATAAAATTAATGTTTTCACGATGACTGGACACAACTTTTTGAATGGGACTTCTTTCTTTATGGTAAATGATTTTCGAAAGTTATTTAAGTTGTTTTCCTTTTTTTTTTTTTTGTTCAGATCTTAAAGTCTGTATGGCTTTATAATTTCGAATGGAAAATAAATTTTTTAAATGGGTTTTAAGGTATTTTTTTTTCTGTGTTATTTTTTGAGACTGAGGTAAGGCTAGTAGGGGTGTGTATCAAACTAAAAAAAATACTTAAGTATTCCTTTTCTTTAGAGGTTAATCAAAACTTGAGTGCATTTTGTGTCATCATCGCTTTTCTCATGCTTACTTTGCAAAATTGTCTTTTGGGATCAAATGATTCACTTCACTTACTGCAATTCTATTTTGAATGGGACTTTAACTTTCTGCAGAAAATTCTCATGAAACTATCGGGAAACAGTTTTTCAATCAATCATGTTGCAAGAAAAGGCAAGCAACCGATAGAGTGTGGGTAATGTAGGAATGAAAAGGGTAAGTGGAAGGATTAAGGGGAAGTTTTAGATATGGGGAGCCTCTTTGAACCATCCTAATTTCTGAATGCAACTAAGGATGCTTTTTAGTGGCTAAAATTACACGTTGCCCAGTTCGTCGAAAAGTACTCTCCGAGGGCATCTTTTATAGTTTTGACTAGACTGGGGAATTCGCACAAAAATAAGCCCTCTTCCACTTCTTCGTCCTGACAGCCTGTGCATAATTCAGATGTGCTGATGCCCATTCTACTCCTGTGGGGGTTCCCATTGAGTTGTGTCCCGTAAGAATTCCAATCAAGAGAAACAACTGAGATCTGCTAAGCTTCAGTAGATATTCTGTTTTTTATCTTCTCAAAAATTCCTCAAACTTGACAGGTATGAATTGTTTACCATCTGTCATTTGCGGTCTTGAGGAAACTTTGTTGAATTCTACACTTTTTCTGCTCCAACTCACAGTGGAAAATAATTGGATGTTTCTGATCAAAAATCTATAAATTTTGTTTTTAAAGATAGAGTATTGAAATTTTGCACAAATACAAAGGAGAGTATTGTTTTAATGAATTGCTTTTAATATAAGGATAACGATAATAATACTTGCTTATTTAGAAAAACAAACTAAAAATCTATAAAAACTCCATGGAACAATTTATTGTAAAAACTGCAAACAAGGTGTGACAAAAAGCTAGAACTTGTATGTTGTGTTGAGGCAAGACAAAAATTGCTTAAGAGGGGGTCTTTATTCTACATTTAGGGGGGAGGGGAACACACAAAAAATTATTTAAAAATACTTATAATGTCATGCAGTTTTTTTGAAAGATAGAAATCCATTTTTAATTTGCTTTTAAATCGATTTATTTGAGCAAATAGTTTTTGAAAAATTGATTTTCAAACTAAAAGTTTTGAAAATTTAATTTTTTCAATACCGTTAACAATTTAAAATCAAATGATCTATTATTTCTAAGACATGAGAAAATTAAAATAAAATCCCGATTAAATAAAAAAAATATACATATACATACATATGTATGTATGTATAAAAAAAACTTCATGGAATAATGTCTACGTGCGTACACATTTATAAGAGTAGAAAAAATAACTATAATAACATATATATTAGAGAAAACTCGATGGAATAATATATAAATATAATAATATATAATATAAAACAATAATAATAATAATAATAATAACCACATAAAATGTTAATTGAACATATTAAAAAAAACCTTCATAGAATGATGTATACATTTATGTATGTAAAAAAAATTTGTGGATATTACTTTGTGTGGGTTAAACATTGTACTTGTGGAGACTCCGTTTCTGAAATAAATTCGTTAACTTGTAAAAGTTGAAGAGTGTCTTTATCAAGTACCCCGGTTACAGGAGTAGATTGAGGAATCGAATCAGTGTTGTTCCTCTACGTGTCGACTTTGATTGTCTACATTAATGCGTAGACAATTGTGTCGACAATGTAGACAATGTAAACAATGTAGACAATGTCGACTATGATGTCGACAATGTAGACAATGAACACAATGAAGACAAAGCATGCCAGCCAATCTGTCATCTGTCATTCTTGATTTCTCTGTCACATTGTTTACTTCATTTAAGAAAATTTCAGGTGTTGATTTGAGTTTTTATTCAAATATTGGTCGACGAAAAAATAAAGGTTTCGATCAATTAGGTTTTCCTTTAATACAATAACAAATATTTAGCATATTCTACAAAATACTGCAGAAAGCCGTCTTCGCAGCCACAGGTAAATAAAAATTTGTTAAAAAAAGCATATTCATATCCTAATAATAATGCCTTCACATTCATTTACGAAAGGAATGCCTGTAAGCAATCCCAATCACCTGCGACATCTGAATCTGACGATGTCTCTATGATTGTTTTGATTGATGACAATGATTTTGGCTCGAGCTCTGATTTATTAGACGAAACATAATAAGAAAAATTAAATGTCTACGTTGTCTACATTGTTGACATTGGCATGTAGACAATCATGAATTGTATACGTTGAATTGTCTACACGTAGACAATCGTGTAGTCTACATTTTTTGTCTACATGGAACAACACTGAATCGAATGGAATTCGAATTGAGATTTCGATCCATGTATATGACAGCACTGGATCGAGAGATCAAATTGAAATGGAATCGAAATGATAACTGTTGTTGTACACACACTCGATTCTTCGATTCCTCGATTCAGGTATACAAGCATATTTTCGATTCGATTCAGCTCGTTTAGTGGGATCGGATCGAGAAATCCTATTTCAATCCGATCCAGATACGAGTATACACGGAGCTAAATCCTGATTCAATTCCGATTCAATTCTCCCTATAAACGTAGTAGACTAAGAGCCCACAGCAAATTTTGGATGTGATTTATAACAAAATATATTAAGCATAATTAGATAGGCCTTTTATAGTTATTTACAAATGTGAAAGTCTTGTATACTCTAGTGGGAGCAATAGTGCATAATAGTGCATCAAGTATGCAGTTCTTTCCAAGTCCAAATAATTGTGATAACAACTTTGCCATAATGTAGAGTTAAGCCCCCTGACTGACGTGGTAAGAATAGGCTACTTCTTGCGCTAAGAAGGCCACCTTCAAAACGTCAAGGACCTCGATATTTGTAATCACACTTAGCTGTTCATTTTGAAGTTATTGCAAATTTTGTATCCCAATTTTTTAGAATTTGGAAAGAACTGCATACTGCACTATTGCGCCCACTAGAGTATGCAAGACGTTCATATTCATAAATAACTATAAAAGGCCTATCTAATTATGCTAATTATTTTTTGCTATAAATCACACCCAAAAATTGCTGTGGGCTCTCGGTCTATGGTAAAGTTCATCTCGATTTAAGCTGTATTCTAAAAGTCAAATAATGAAGTTGGTTTTGATATTTGCTTATATCTTCAAAAGTATAAGTCGTACGACCATCTGGTTTTCAGTTTTTAATTCTAAATTTATAAAAGCATTGAATTTTTAAAACAAAAACAAAAACGTTATCGCAGCTGATTTTTATAAATTTTTATTTATAAAAACCTAAACTACAAGTTAAAAGAAAAAGCAAAGCATCGCGAAACATCGCTAACTACTAAAAGTCTCAGTGAACTTGACAAATATTTATTTTATTTTATATTTTAATTAATTACTTGTGAAATAAATCAAAATTTAAAAAAACGTAAAGTTGTTTTAATATTTCCATAAAATAAGCTTTTCAAAAATGTATAATACTTTATACCTATTCCTACAAAGTCTTATAGAAAACTAAATTTCAAAGTGATGAACCAAACAGCCTTGAATTGAAAATCTAAAAAAATAATAAACATTAATGCTTTAAAAAAATGATTCATACATATATTTTAATAAATTTTGAACTTTCGTAAAGATTGACTATTTAGCTTTCAAATAAAATCCAAATGTAATGAGAGTATCAACTTTAATAAAAATCATTTTTGATCAGCTATTGTTCTACCATTTTCCACTGTGCAACGGCCCGAGTATAATTTGGCTCGGTTCAAGTTATAAAACGTTTTTGGCAGGTTTTTCTTTCTACAAATAATGTCTCGGGACCCAGCGAAGGGTGACTAAATTTATTTCGCTGAGCAATAATAACGCACTACAGTAACGAGCAACCAGTTCTGACTTCGTGACAATTGACAAAATGGCTCTGATTGCCACCTGGATACTTATGAAGATATCAATGTTCTTGTTCGTCTGTTAACATGTCGAAAGATATTTTGCAGCCTCGAAAACTGCAAATAGTTTCGCTTGGAAAACACTGCAAACATTTTTGGAGCTTTATTGATCTATTTACGGGTGGGTTGTCTGAGGAGATGCCAGACCCTAGCTCAGCTTCCGTCTTGTCACCGTCTGTAAAGACCGATACATTAGGTGTGTTTTTTTCGCAAGGCTATCCGTAGTGAAGTAAGATTTTATACGTATTACAAATACAAAGTCTTCACTGCCGATAAAAGTAGAAGTAGGATCCAACTGCGGATAGAATGTTGACGTTTGCTCGAGTCTCGAATACAAATGTTGGTACAATTGAAAACTCTTTTGTATCTCGAAGGCATGTTCGTAGAGTACGAAAAGTAGTTTGTTGTTTAGCATTTTCCATTGAGAGTTTACGTCTTTTTTTTAGAAAACCATTTTTATAAGAAAAACGCTGCATTTTGTATCGTGTTGGTGTCGAACTCTTATAGAAAGTTGTTTAATAACTAACGCGTTTTTGTAGGAGCGAAATGTCGTGGTCAGCTGTTATACTTTAGTTAATCAGCGACATTTAAGAGTTACTAACGCGACAAAGCCGTCTTATGAAAAAAGCTGTTGAGAAATCCAAAACTAACTAAAGTCTGCGAACAGATCCCTTGACTTTTGTGGTGATAATTGTCAACAAAAAAAAAATTCACAAACAAAACTTCTGCTTTATTAAGAATGGCTGGTGAACAGAAAAAGTAAATACAAAATGATTTAAATTGAAATTCATAAATAAAAACCTCCATATATATTTTCAGAAACATGAAAATTACTTGGCAAAAAGTTATTGGTTGTTTTTTTTTTCAATTAAATATTTGAGAACTAGTCAGTGGTACCATCTTTAAAGTAGAAAAATCGCACAACTGCGGATACGTTTTTTTGGGAAATCCTACTTCACTACGGATAATTTTCCCAAAAAAACACACCTATTATTTGCGTTTAGGACCCGGTTTTCCATCCATATATCCATTGTTGGAATTTAGTTAGTGTGACTGGGTTAAAATCTATGTACGGTTAAATATAGTCCGTTTGAATGCCAAGGTCAGTGAGGTTTATGATGGTTCTGTGACCACACTCTTTAAGTCGCAGAGCGACTTTGTCCACGTTTTGATAGGCCTAAAAATGGCCTATCCTCCATAAAAAACTCTTAATTAAATCAGTTATTTTAATCTTTTTTTATAATTCACACACGCCGAAAAGTGTACATTGAAGGACCCTTATAATGTTAAAGATAAACAAAACATGGAGAAATTAGGGTTGGAGAGAAAGGAGATGTCGATGAACATTGGTCTTAAAAGATTCCAAACTGAAATCGCAAGGAAAGACCAGGTCGGGTAAATTATTTCATAATCAAGTTCTGATTAGCATTCCTAGCCAAACGTGTATCACGGGTGAACTGATTGAAGAGAGGAATACAACTGGCTACTTCGAGTGAACATTGCTAGTAAAAGAAGCGGTAAAAGGAGTTTTAACGCTCTGTTCTGGATTCTATCGAATAATTGAAGAGTAGCTTAGCCGGTACCAGATGTGCGATATACTCGAGCTAAGGATGTATAAATGTCTTAAAAATTTAAGTCAGATCAGAAGGAACCAAAAATTTAGCAGCGTTTTTGGCGGTCGTGAGAATGTGGTCTTTCCAAAGATTATCGTCATTGGTACACATATCGAATACTGAGAGCTTTTCGGTTTCTTCGATAAAAGTGCTTTAACGTCATTAAACAGCATTTAGTTTTCGAAGTATTATACTCCACATTATTTGTGTACCTCATTTAAAAACAATGCTGTTAAATGACCATATTATATGTTACCGTTGCAATTCCAATTCTGAAGGAGATGGACGTAAATTTAGGAATGAGTATATGAAGCTGAGGGTAGAGTCGTCAGAAAAACAGTGAAGCTTCAGACAATACTCGTATATCATTTATTTATATGAGGAAGTAGGCCGGAAAGAAAACGGAGACCTGGGAAACACCAGCATTTATTTTGTGAAGATCAGACTTGAAACCGTGGAATACAACATGTATTGAACGATCTAGAAGGTTATTTCTAATCCAAAGAATAGAGGTTTCATTGATTCCAAACGCACGTACAGTAGACTCGCGGTAACGTGAACTATTAAAAACCGAGCGTGTTCACGTTTGCGGAGTTGTTCATGTTTACGAAGGTGCAATTTTTAAAATTTTTCAAATAAATTAGACATAATTATGTACATATGTTTTAACTCAAATTCATATTTTTTTTTTGTGTTTCGGTTTGTAAATATCTAATCCATTATGCTGTGGTAACAAAAAAAAATGACGTTGAAATCAATAAAAAAAGGAGTTATCTTTCTTTGGATTTTCTTTTTTATAAATTTCTGAACAACGATTTTTGTCGTAGACGTTTAAGGATTTTTGTCGTAGACGTTTAAGTACGCTGATATCTGTTAAACTTATGTTTTCATTTTCCGCCCATTCCAAAGATTTATTGCTAAATTTTGATTGCTTCACTAGGCTCTATTCTGTTATGTGCTCTTTCTTAAATACTGTCCTCGCTTTCTTTTTCATCACTGGTCAAAACCTCGTTCGTTTCGGTTGCGTTCGGAAGATCTTCAGTCCATTCATGGATATCAGCAAAAGAAAAACTAACCTACCAGGACTAACGAGCAATCATTTACGGGGATTCCCCGTTTCGACTAACCGACAAATGCAGAAAAGAAAACAACGTTTTGTACGTTAAATGCATTTTAAATTTGTTCACGTTATAGGGCCTTCTCACAGTGTTCACGCTACAGAGTATTCAATGTAAAAAAAATTATGTTCACGTTAGCCGGTGTTCACGTAAGGCGGTGTTTTTGTTAGCGCGAGTCTACTGTATTTTCGATAACATAGCCTAGTTCCAAATTTTATCAAATGCCTTAGAACTATCAAGCTCAAAAATCTTACTTTCTCCAAACCAATAATACAAAGATTTGTTCCACTCTTCCGGGAGATATGCCATCAGATTACCAGTGGGAAGATTGCTGTGAAAGTCCTAATCATTCAGAAGTTTTTGATCATCGAGATATTTCTTGAGCTATTTCCATGGCCCTAGACAGAAGGAACGTATGTGCAATCGGTCTATATGACAAGGCTGGACAAATTCTGTTTTCCATCTTTCAGGAAATATTCCAGAACAGAACAAGCGATGGAAAAGGTAAGGAATTATTTTTGCAAACAAGGAAGAACACCTCTTTAAAAGGCCCATCAAGATCAGCGGATTTGTTTATATCTAGATCTTGAAGAGCTGTTGCAACTGTACGAGTGTGGAAATAAACCTGTCCCATTGAATGATTTACATCCTCCAATACACTACGAGCAATGTTGGTGTCAAGCAACTTAGTTAGAGATACAAAAGATGTTACAGGGCTAGATTGCTACATCATAAATATGTACATTTTTTATTTGTTTTGAATAATTTTTCAATTTTTGTGAAATTTTTATTAAAATGAATTTCCGAAAATAATGTCACCTGTGTTTCGTCTTAACAACCCAAGTGTAATGTAAGTTCATTTCTATCTTCCCAGAAAAAATTGAAATTTCAAACCGAATGTGTCTGTGGTTGGCACTAGCCAAGATGGCGACTTGCCAGAAATTATTTTTGAGTATTAATTCACCTTTCTAATGAACAAAACAAAATTTAATGATACTAGGTACGACAAACACTCTTCATTTCTTGAGATTATTTCTTAGCAAATGATATTATTGTTGATGCTTGACAAATATGTATAATGTACATGGAGGAATGTGCCAAGTTCTGTTAAATCGACTAAAAAATTAAATAAATGAAGCCAACACGTTTTTTCTTCATCAATTAATTAAATTCTTCATTTTAAAGGCTTGTTAAGTTCATAAATAAATAAATAAATAAATAAACAGTAAGAATAATTTAGTTCAGATTTAAACTGACCTATCATAATGAACACAAAATGGATGGGCTTCCTACTAACTCGTAAAACTCGGATGAATGAGATCATTTCACATGTAGACTTTTGGTGGATGATTGATTTTACGGAAAATAAATATTGGATTTCTTCGATTTTTATTGACGATACAAAATTAGATTTTAATTTAGCATTTTGTTTTCTTGCGTCAACACAAATATATTTTTTTATATTTTTTTCGTGAAATAAGGCACGTACATATGTACATATAAGAGAATTCACAAAATTGAGTTTCTAGTTTAAGAATATTTTTTTTTGTTTCTTATAATACAAGTTAATAGAAAATAATTGAAAGCATTTACTTTTTAACAAATAAATGCCCACGTAATTTTCAAATCAAAGGTGCCAAGTTTTAAACCACCTAGTGTTTAGGTTTAAGCATGAAACTACTTAATAAGTTGCTAACTTTAAAGAAGTTTATTTATTCTTTTTTAATTTTAAAAATATGTGTACAAGAATCATGTTAAAAAAATGTCTGTTCGTGCAAAAAAAAAAGAACAAAGTAACCAAACCTTGTTTAAATGTCGAAGAGATATATGAAGTTAGCACGATATAAAAAAAATTAAAATAGCTATTTCATGATTTTAACTTTAAAAAAATTTTGAGTAATTAAAATTCAATTAAATTTATCAGAATCATCGTCTTAAATAAATATTACACATAAACATAAACGCTTACTATAATTTTTTGTCAATATTTGTAACTTTTAAAGAATAATACTTTCAAATTCCATAATTGAGTCGATATTTTCCAATTTATATTTATTTTTGAAAAAAAGTTCAAAAAACTAGTAGCGTATTGAAAATCTACATTCAAATATAACAATGAAAAATGATATCATAAGAATTAGTTGCATTCTTGAATCCTAAACTAGTATTAAGTTGCATGAAATAAGAGCAACATACGGACGTTTCATCGAGTTTATCATGTTTTCACACCTTTTACGGACATCGATGATTGCCGTATAGCTTCCCAAAGGGCTTACTCCTAATTGAATTTACACAGGCAACGTATTTTTTAAAATCACACATAAGCTTTTCTGGGGGATGCTAGTCATTCCATTACAGTAACCCTTTTCGTCTGGGACCACTGCTTGGCAACTTAACTTATATACATATATTGGGTCATTCTCTTGCTGCAACCACATTTTAATCTTCAGCATATCTACATATACATATATGTAATTTTTAAAAATTTTGATACTGCAATATTAAGTCTAAATAATTGCGAGAATAAAATAAAATTTCAAAAATAAAACATTCACACTTTTGAGATACTTTTTTTGAGATATCAAAAAGATTTAGTAATTTTTTTTTAGTCTAAAACAAATATTTTTTAAATTTTTAATACTAAGTATTTTTTTAACTTCTTAAACATTTTTTTTTAGTCTAAAACAAATATTTTTTAAATTTTTAATACTAAGTATTTTTTTAACTTCTTAAAAGTTTCGGCATGAGATAGTAAAAAATCATGAAAATGGTTTCTTGGTGTTGGTAGTGTCAGTAATGTCTACGTTTTAATTTTTATCGTAAAATGATAAATGGTAAAAATTGAGGGAAACAGAAGAAATTTTTTGAAAATTCTAGGAGCTGCTTCCGAAAGAAATATAATTTTCGAAAACAATTTTTTAACAATTTTGTAGGGAGTACTCGTACCATTGTTTTCAAATAAACGAACCAGTTTATTTTTTTTACACTTGGTAGAATTGTTAGTTGGTCCAAATTTTTCAATAAACCGAGAAACCTCTTAAGATAATTGAGTTCGATTATAAGAACACTTCGTCATATAAAATGTAAAGCCTTAAACACTAACTTAAAAACATTATAATACAAATTGGCAACACTAGGCAACTTAATGCGAAATAACTTTCCTCATAGATTGTAATACCCTTATTACGAATATGAATACATATTAATTATGGTTCCTGATTTATTAATTCGTTTTCTTTTCGCATACCAAAATAAAGTTAAACAAAAAATTCAAACTCTTAACTCCATTTGCGAAACCAAATAATGTTTCTGAAGTTAGTAATTGAAGTCCTAGATCGAAATTCTTACCTAAGACTTCAAAAAACCATTACGATATAATTTCCTTTAAAAAATGTCATAGCACTTTAAGGCGGAAGGTATTACATGACAACTGTAAATAAATGGTTCTCGAAATTTTGTCTGTCTATCTGTTCTTGAAACATAGTTCACTAGCGATTTTAGTCATTCTTTTTTTTCAATTTTCATAGCACCAGAAATAGTGGTAAGTACATGCTATGTAAAATATTTTTATTGTTAAACAAAATCTTATTTTTCTCAAAAACTATTCCATAGATTCTTATTTAAAAAAATCAATAAAATGCTACGTTCTGGTTAACTTTTTCGTTAAGTGGTAATTTATGATACAAGTATTTTTTTACTTTGATTTTTTTTTTTTTAAACAAATATTGTATGCACATCAAGAAAGTTAAAATAAATTATATAAGAAAATATAAAAATTAAATTTTCGGATTTTTTGAACAGTTTCAAAATTTGTTTTGGAAAACTCAAATAAATACATTGGAACACAGCTTAGAAGGAAAATTTAATTTTTTTTTTTCGAAAACGGCTTAAATCTACTTAAATCGGAAATAAAACCTCAGTCATTATTTTCTAATATTAACTCCCATAAACCTTTTCTTACTTGAGTTCTATAGGGTAAACCGACCAATCATTGGCACCTTAAGGTTACCCACCACTTATTCGGCTTATATAACTTATGGGAATTAAGAAACGACAGTTTTTTTTTTTTAATTTTAAATTGTATTTTTGTTTAGTGAAAAACATTAAATACCCTATTTTTTGTTAAAATTAATAAATAATTAATAAAAAGTAAAACAATGTCCTTTTACCAATGATTGGCACCATTTTCCAATCATTGGCACTGAACAAACCAATGATTGGCACATTGATTTTGTTTAATTTTTAAAGTTTATTAAAACCAATAAAAACAAAATAAACGAATAGTATAACTCTATTATATAATTTAATAAAAATAAAAGGTAATTTATTTTTATAATTATATTTAAGTCTTTTAAGTTACATTATGTTTACAGTAAGGCCGAGATTAGATTAGATTTTTATTGATTGATAAAAAAGTGTATTATCCCCTGTGCAGGGACGGGTTAGAATATTCCTGCAGCGCCTCCCCGCTTGTCGTAAAAGGCGACTAAAGGAGTAAATACATCTAGGCCACAAACAGCAAGGTGAACCTAGCGACACGTAACACCTATAAACTTTCCCAAAAGTGTGCATGCCAGTCCCTGGGTTGGCACGACTGGAGATCACCGGTGCCGTAAAAGAGAGATCAAATACAAAACTGGAGCATGCACACGTCGATACTCGATAATTTTGTGAATTCAAGCATTATGGAAATACTCGTTAGAAATGACACTACCCCGCCAGGCACTACCATTGTTACACATGGTACTGATCCTGGACCGAGCAGCAATGCTCGGGTCAGAGCTAGACGGATTCCGGGGGCTAGCAAAGTAATGCCGCAGATTATACAAAATCTGAGAGTTGCGAGTTGGAACGTTGGCAGTATGACAGGTCGAAGCTTCGAGCTGGAAGAGATGATGAAAAGAAGGCGAGTGGACATCTTATGTGTTCAAGAAACAAAATGGCGAAACACGGGAAACAGGGCCCGTTTCTTGGATACGAGGACAAAAAACTATAAGATGTTCTACTATGGAACGGAAAAGGGTAAAAACGGAATCGGAATCATCCTTGCAAAACATCTATTAGGCAGCGTATTGACCATTTCGAAATCCAGCGACCGTTTGATGTCCCTTAAATTGGTGATTAAAGGAAAGTTGTGGAATATTGTCACTGCATATGCTCCCCAAATTGGATGTGAGCAGGTGCAAAAAGATGCATTTTGGCTAGACTTTCACAATCTACTTAAGGACATCCCAAAGGAAGAGTTTTTGTTCGTGGGCGGAGATTTGAACAGACATGTCGGGAAGACAAACGAAGACTATGAAGATTGCCATGGAGGCCTCGGATACGGCACAAGGAACCCTCCTGGTGAAGACATCTTGAGCATGTGCAAAACATACGGTCTTATCGTACTAAATACCATGTTCGTCAAACAAAGCCGACACCTAGTCACTTACAGCAGTGGTGGCAATGAAACCCAGATTGATTACCATTTGGTATCTAGTTTCATGAAACCCCGGGTAAAAGATTGCAAAGTGATACTAGGAGAAGCGATCGCCCACCAACACCGTCTCCTACTGACAGAATTTTTTATGGAGACAGTGAACGACAACAAACATACAAAAACTTTTGGGAAGATCAAATGGTATAATCTGGATAAGGAAAAAGGCGAAACTTTTATTTCGAATATGCAAAACGTTCTGTATAACAACACCGATATAGTTCGAAATGAAGAGAGTACAGCACAAAGTATGTGGGATCTCCTACAGAGAACTTGCAAAGAAAAAGCCAAAACACTGTTAGGGGTTTCAAAAGGACACAACCAACAAGGCAAAGAAACATGGTGGTGGAATGATGAAGCTAAATCAGTTATAAGTAAAAAGAAAATGGCTTTCAAGGCTTGGTCGAAGTGCCCCTCTAATGATACAGAGCAAAAGTCACGCCTCGAATTGGAATATAGAAACTGCAAGAAAGAAGCGAAGAAGAAGTGCGCCCAAATTCAAGCAAAGAATACAGAAAACCTGTATCGGGAGCTGGATGAAATTTCTACCCCGACAGCTGGTGCTATTCAAGAGCTACGGCAAAACACGAATAAGGGCGCAACTATCTTCAAAATAGCCGCTCAAAGAAGAAGAAATGCCCAGGAGATTTGTTCGCCAAAGTTCATTAACAATGCTCAAGGCCAACTACTTGTGGAAGACAACGAAATTCTTCACAGGTGGCGACAGTATTGTGACGGACTTCTAAACGAACAATTTCCAAGGCTATACCTACTTTCCAATAGCTTCACCTAACTTAAGCGAAGTATCCGACGTCACAGTCGAAGAAGTTAGTGAGGCGGTAAAATACTCCAAAAAGGGAAAAGCTGTTGGCCCAGACGAAATACCCTCAGAGTTTTGGAAAAAGATGGGAGACATCGGGTTTAGATGGCTCATGATTCTTGTCTCCAAACTTATACGAGGTGATCGCATGCCTAATCAATGGAGGGAAAGTTACCTTCTTCCAAATTATAAAGGAAAGGGTGATACTCGAAGCTGTGATAATTACCGTTCGATTAAGCTGATGTCACACACCATGAAGATCGTTGAGCGAGTCTTGGGTAGCCGACTGCGAAAAATAATTAGGCTATCTGATCTGATGACCAGTGCGGGTTTGTCGGGGGTAAGTCAACCACGGATGCAATCCAGAGTATAAGAATAATAATGGAAAAACATCGGGATTCTTTGGAGGATTTGCATGTCGTATTGGTTGATTTTGAAAAAGCATTCGATCGGCAACCACGAGATCTAATATGGGTGGCCCTCAGGCAACGAGGAGTTCCAGAAACCTATGTGCGGATAATTATGGACATGTATGATGGAGCAGTTACTAAAGTAAAATGCGCAGCTGGAGTCACCGAAGAATTCGAAATCACAGTAGGTGTACACCAGGGAAGTGTCTTGAGTCCCCTGCTCTTTATTAAAGTTCTTGATTACCTGCTTGAAGGCAAAGTGACGGATCCAAAAGTCCATCAGTTATTCTTTGCTGACGATGGAACCATCATAAGTGAAGACCCGATATCCCTACAACGAGCACTTGACGTATGGGTGGATGTTCTAGAAGGAAGTGGGTACCGCATAAGCGCGAAAAAGATAGAATACCTATGCTGCCCATTTTCTGATCCACACAGGCCTATTCCAGACATTTATTTGAATGGAGTAGTGCTTCCCAAGTGTGAAAAGTTTAAATATCTGGGGTCTATGATAAATAGCGAAGCTACTTGTGATGACGATATCAATCATCGCGTAAGCGTAGGGTGGATGAAGTGGCGGGAAAATTCTGCTATCTTCTGTGACCGAAAAATGCCCCCTAAGCTGAAAGGAAAGCTCTACACCTCAGTTGTGCGTCCAGCACTCACATACGGTTCACAATGTTGGACAATGTACAAAAAGTATGAGAGTAAGCTAACGGCAGCTGAGATGAAGATGCTTCGTAAAACAGCAGGAGTTACAAAGCTTGATCGAATTAGAAGTACGAAGATCCGAGGAAGCCTTCATGTTAAGAATACCATTTCCCAAAAAATTGAACACGACCGACTCAGTTGGTATTGCCATGTCCAAAGGAGAGATCCTGAGAACCCCGTCAAAAAGGCAATATCATACAACGTTCCAATTCGGAATAAAAAGAAAGGTAGGCCTAAACACTCCTGGTACAAACAAATGCAAAAACACCAGCATTTAGTTGGCCTCAGAAATGGAACAATACAAAACCAGGAGGCTTGCCGCCGATTTCTGAGGTCAACCCGGCGAACCCCACAGGCGGATCACTAGTTTGAAGCAGATACGTGGGAGAGTTATGATCCCCTCGACATCGAGATCATAACAGCGCCGAAGAAAAGGAAGAAGAAGAAGAAGATAAAAAAGTGTATTATAATTCTAAGGAAAATTGATACAAAATTATGAAAATCTGTAACTTTTTCTTTACCAATGATTGGCACAGTGCCAATAGCCAATGATTGGCACTTTTTTTAATGATTGGCATGGCATCCAAGGATTGGCATAGTGCCAATCAACCCAGTGATTGGCACCTCATCCAATGATTGGCATGTGCCAATAAATGGAAATTTGATGGGTTTACATTCCTATAGTTGACACCCCTTATAAATGCTATATTTTTAATAAATTATTAAAATAAAAAGAACTAACCTCTTTGTTATAGTTAATTCTTTTATAATAACTGCACTTGACAATGGTTTTCCTCTTAAATTTATTATTAAATTACACTACATTGTCACCACTTTCCTTAGGATTTTCACAAGTTTCACATAAAATTTGGCGCGAACTTGATTCTCAATTTTTAACAGCGTTTTTTAATTGCTACTAACTTCAGAGGCCAAAAGAAATGATGCCAAATCATCAGAAATAGGCTAAGGCTAATATTTTTAAAAAGATTTTATTAGAAAACTTTTAAATTTTATTAATACGAGTAATTTAAACTGTAAGTGCCAATCATTGGGGGGTGCCAACAATTGGGCAGTTTACCCTATATATGTAGGTAGTTACTATATGGCAAGTTATGCATTCGGAAAAAAAAAACAAAGTTGACTTTTCAGACTTGACATTATGATGATAGTGGGTATCGCAATTCCATTCTACTATTGCCTAAAATGCCGGCAGATTTTCTTCGAACTTGGTAGATAGCATTTCATAATTTGCTCCCCCATTTCATACCTAAAATAATCCTACCAGGGGAGATTTCGATCAAAGTTGACATTACGATGATAGCGAAGACTAAAAAGCGAGTCTCGAAATTCTGTCTGTCTGTCGGTTTGACTACAGCCTAAACGGCTTGGCCGATTTTTTTTCTAGATAGGTATCATTCTTGGTAGATATCATTTTTAATTTTTTCCCCCCAAACGTTTTTTCCTTTCTTTTAAGACCTGCCATACGATTTTTTTTCGAAATTTTATAAATATTTTTCTTCCTTAAAAACTGTGCGACAGATTTAAAAAAATCAAAATACAAGAAAATTTCTTTTAGTTAAAGCTAGATAATGGTAGACAAAAATTTTCCGAAAAATGGTTATTGAGGGTACACCCCAAAGAATCTTTTTTTGTTTTTGATTTTCTCAAAAACTGTAGATACAACCGATTTTGATCATATTTAGTTTGCAAAAGCTCCCCAAAAACTTGAACAGAATTGTGTATTCAAATTTTCAAAAAAAAAAAAAAATCAAATTTTTTTTCAAAATAAATATTTCAAAAATCTCAAACTTGATTTTTTTAGTCTTGATAAATAAAAGTTTCTCAAAATAATCTACAAGTTGTGAGAAAAAAAATAATTTTACCTAAAAATAACCCACTGTACAAATGTTTTTCAAAAACGGCGTCTAGAATAAATTATGATACATTTTTTTTCTTTCAACTACTTCTTACGATCTTTAATTTAATAAAAAAAATTGAAATCAAGATATGACAGCTTGCAGTTTCCATAGACATAATGGATTTTAATGAATTTCTTTTATAGGGATGCTTCTAAAAAGTTTAGAGAACATTGCATTTCAAAACTTAAAAAAAAATATTTTTTGAATTTTTGAAAAAAAAAAATCATTTTTTTTTGGCTTAATATTTTTTTTGGAAATTTAATTTTCATTCGTGCAATAATAAAAACTTAAAGTTGGCGTACCACATTTTTTTCTTTAAGATCTTTTAAAAATTTTGTATATAAAAGCTACTTTTTTAAGAAACAACGACTTATAATTTTTGTTCTTGCATAAATTCATATTTGCATAGCATTCTTTTTTATCTCTTACTACTAAATGAATTCAAGAAATCAATTTTATCCTTATGAACGGTTTTCTCTTATAACATTCATTTTTAAAATTCCTAGCAAGTTCGTGCGATACAGTCGTGCATATTATTTTTAATACAATCTGCAAAATGTGAGAAAAAAATGCATCTTATCTTAAAATAATGTTTTTCGAAAATCGTAGATTTTTTCAGAATTAATTTTTATTTTTTTAATTTTTTCGATTAATTTTTACGAAAAAATTAAAATTAAATTAAGATATAACTGACTTAAGACCTACTATAGAACTATTTTCTTGAATTTCTAACTATCGACATTACGAAATTTAATGAAATTTTTATAGAGACACTTCAAAAAGGTTTGAAAAACGTTGCATTTCAAAACCTAAGAAAAAGATATTTTTGAAAACTTTTGAAAAAAGGCGTCAATAATTTTTTTTAGTTTAATTTTTATTCGTAAAATAATACAAATTTAAAGTTTTTTTTTTTAAATGTTTTAAAAATTTTGTATATAAAAGCTTATTTTTTTAAGAACCGCTACAATTATTTATAATTTTTGTTCTGGCTTAAGACTTGATTCAGAAATCACATAGCATTCTGTTTTTAGCTCCAATTAATTACCTGGGAGTTGTTTTGGTTATATAAAAATTAATTTAATGGTTATGAACATTTTTCGTTAGTAACAGTAATTTTTTTAATTTTCAGTCTTTTGCATAAGACCAAGTTCGTCCAAGTCATTCATTTTATATTATTTTCGACTTTCTCATCATCAAACGATTTTGTCCCAAAATATTTAAATATTTATCATTAAATAAAATAATGCATACATAAATTTTCAAAAAAAAATTTCTTTTGCATTTAAATTTTCTTATTAAGAACTTGATATTTTAAATTTGAATTTGAAATTCAATTTTTATTTATAAAATTAATAAATAGGAATATAAATTTAGTGTACCAAAATTTGCCTTTACAAATTTTTAAAAATTATACCTATCATAATTGCATTTTATTAGTTTTTTTAACAACTTCTAAAGAAGTTGTTTTAGCATGAAGAATGAACTTAATGTTCCATGTTTAATATATTTTGCACATAAGAGCAAGAAAGATGCAGGGTAACATTTAAAAAAAAAGGTTATATAGATACCTAGGTATAAGTCATTTTGTAAGTTTGATAGAGGCTTGTTTTGCCTGAATTTTCGTCTAGGTTAAATAATAATAAGTTAACCCGAAAATAAAAATTTATTAAAAATGAAAATCAAGACTAAAATATAATTATCAATTTAAATAATTTCCTAAAGGCTGACTTAATTTTTTCCATGGAAAAGGGTTCGTACCTATACACATGTGAATACATTATTAAAAGCAATCCCTATAAAATGTGAGTATCGATTTGATAAATCAAAACAAATTTAAAAAAAATGAACTCGTAAGTTATCGCCTCAGACAAAAGACCCCACAAAAAAACAAAAGGCTTCCCAACGAAAAATCATCTTTAATCCATATCTATCAAAACAACACACCCCACAATCTGCCGAAGGACACGCTCGGTATCCGTGGCAAAATCTTGACCACCACACCATTCTGTAAAAAAAAAAGAGAAAAATATAAGAAAACTCTTTTTCTTTTTTGCTTTTGGATCACTGCCAAAACCCATTTATCCTGTATATTTTTTTCCTCTAATCCATCAATATGCTACGATGATGGTGAATGTACATTCTCACACACAAGTATGGTGATGTATCCCCTGTGCATACAAATTATAATACAATTCTTGAAATTCAATCAAGAAACCCTCTGAGCTGTGTTAACCTAACCAAACTGAGCCAAAACCATATCACCCGGATGGCAAACCCATACATAAATATAACAAGAAAAAATAACACCACATATATCACACATTTTTCCATTAAATTTTCAATCGAATCGTAAAATTTATTTCCATTAGGACGTGCAGAGTAGGCAAAAAAAAAAGGATAACAGAATGTGTAGATAGGTGCGAGGTAAAGGAGAAGAAACTGGCTAAATCCTATTTGCATAACTGTTTAATGCTATAAAAACCACTCTGTAAGTCTTTTGGAAGGCAGCACACACAAGGACGACGACGCGACCGAGGAGGTGAGTGAGTTGAGTATAACGAAAGCAAAACAAAGGCCCCACCGTATCCTTTCGCTAACACAAAAAGTGAATGTTTTAAATTCCAGCTCATCCTATTATCCGTTGCAAAGGATACCTGCCGTGTATACGCGACACACATTTAAAAAAGTTCCCCTTAAACCAAACCATAAAACGATAGTTTTTAATGCGTCCAGTCCACTTCTGGTACACACAAGAGCATGTATGGCTCTGGTTCAAAGAAAACAATGGCTAAAAGGCAAATGCAAATGCAGCGTTCTATTTTTTGTTTGCAGACTTACCAAAAGGAAAAAGACACTTTTCCATCATATTTTTGTTGTGTGTCCTTTTGGAATACTGTTTGTATGTGGATGCGTGTGTTTTTGGCTTACACACTTTCTAAGCTCTCGTCAGGATTAAAATGAATCACATCGCAAATGGGATGTCCTGTTCTGGGATGCTGTTGTGTCTCGTTATCTTTGTGTCTATTGCTACTGCTGCTGCTGATGCTGCTTGGTCTTCTGTGAATTGCTGTGTCACAAAATAAATTAAGGAGAGTGAAATATGGATTCTTTCCACTTAGAGAACCGTTACAGGACACACACATACGCACTTGACGAAGGGATGCCCTTAGGGCCAGGATGTGACATCTAGAATATATGCAATTTAAAATTAAACACTTTTGCTCGAGAGGTGTATTCGGAATCACTGCAATTTGAATTTTTTTTTTTCAATATTTTTTTGAGGATGCACAGACGTAGGGTGGGTTTTTTTTTGAAAATATCCACAACACTCGAGGAAGGAATTCTCCAGTCCTTGGTGATTTTTTTTATTATTATTACTCAATTCTTAATTACATACATTAACACTGTTATCCTTTTAAGGTATAGCAAAGGAGGAGGCCTTATCATTAAGGAGTAAAAACGGAAGGATACTGCCAACACGGTCTTACGAGTATTATGTTTCCCAGTGAAGCTGGCATTCTACTTAACGTAATCAAATGTGTTTTTGTTCACTTTTTTTATGCTGCTAATGCTACTTTTAAATTAGACAAAACATGGAGTGTGAAACACTTCAATTCAATTGAGTTAATGGAACGTGGCTAAGAAGAGATTTCGTATCACTCGCCACTGCGCGACATGGCTACCTAAAGATGCACAAAACTTCCGACGGGGGAAAGTATCTCTGCGATCCCGAGAAACACACAAACCTATTTCGCTGAAGGCCAGATATCAACTGATTTTGAATCTTTTTTTGATAGCAAAGCTTGAAGATGTCGACGAAGTCGGAGAATGACTGTGTGAGCAGGTGCATGCGCAGGTGAAAGCCGGGTGGAAAGTCAGTTTGTTTTGATAAAATATCGAGAGGAAGATATTTTTTTATAGGAAATATGTTGCACGGTTTTCATGCATCAGCATCATGTTGCTTTAAAAGGAGCTTTAAACTTTTTTTTTTGTTTAAGATTGTTTTCAGTCGAAAATTTGTTTTTTTTTTGTTGTTATCATTTAATCGGTCCCGAAAAGCTGGACGGATTTTAGTAAAACTATGGACATGACGTTTTTATAATACAAATGGTTTAGGTTGTTTAACAAAGACTTCAGAATAGTTAAGAAGATGCATAGTCAGAAAAAAAAAATTAGTCTGCTTAACTTAGAAGGTTTAATATATATGCCTTTGTATGTAAAATGCAATAACATGAACATTCCCGTTTATTATGGAACACAACTCGTTCAAGTGGCTGCCTCGTCTGGCTTCGCAGTATCGCATTCTGTCACTCCAATTTTCCAAGACCTTGTTGATGGTTTCGGGCTATAGCTCACGGACTGCTTGGATGATATTGGCCTTAGGTGCTTGAATCATTTTCGGATTGTTGGTATTACATAGGTCCTTCGCTGTTTCCCACAAAAGAAGTCCAAAGGGGTCCAATTGCAGCTCCGAGGCGGCCAATTGAGATGGCCCAGACGGCTGATAAAAGGATTAGGATCGATTGTGAAATGGGCTTGTGGTATGGCGCACCATTTTTCATGAACCAGAAGTCGTCCCAATCCATGTCTTCAATTATTTCAATAAGAAAAAAGTCGAATAACAAGGCTCTGTATGTCCCAGCGTTGACCGAAGCGTTGTTCCCAGCCTCATTTTTGAAGAAAAATGGTCCAATGATGCCAATACTCCACAACCCACATCAAACTGTCACTCTCTGTGGATACATTGGCTTGTGGACAATAACGTTCTGGTTTTGTTTGTTAACGTAGCCGCCGAGATGAAAATGAGCCTCGACAGAAAAGATGATTTTTCGCTCAAAATAGTTGTTCAATTCAAGCTGCTCTAAGGCCCAAACTGCGGAGCAATAACAAAGCAGATGGTCGTGCGCCTTCAATTGCTGAGTAAATCGGATCTTGTAAGCGAATAATCATAGATCCTTGTGCAGAGTTCTTCTCAGGTTAGTGCGTGAAATTTTGAGCTGTTGAGATCGATGGCGAGTTGATGTTCGTGAATTGAGTCTCACACTCTCAGCGAAAGCAGCATCTGTGCGCACTGTACGACGACAGGGACCATGAGTGTTTGTCAACTAGCACACCAGTCTCACGAACATTTGGCAGAAACTTGCGTACAGCAGGCGTAGTGGGTGCTTCAATTCGGCCAAAACGTCTTTTGAAAAAAACGCACTAGATAATCTACAGAGCACTCACTTTAGAAATAAATTTTCAATACTTCCCAATGTTGTTCAAAATATGACACTGACTTTCTATCAAGATTTCGAGCGCTAAACAGCTGTTAGTGTCAAAATAACCTATGATTTAAAAAGAAACCACTAGATGGTACACCCTTCACATTGATTAATTTTAATTGAGTCAAAAGAACCACGAAAATCTTCCATTTTCTTCCTTCTTTTGAAATTTCCAAATTTCAAAAAAAGAGGGCGATCTTGGGTCGAAAATCATTATGGGCGACGAGAGACATTTCGACCTAAGCGGTTATGTCAACAAGCAGAATTTTCGTTTCTGGGGCATTGATAATCCGTGTGCGATGCGCGAAGAGCCGTCACATCTTTTCAAAGGCACTGTAAGGTGCAGCGTTCCCGCGAGAGGAGGTATTGAGGCTTCTTTTTTTAAAGACACCATCGGCATTACAGTCACTGTTACTGGCAAGCGTTATAGCGCCATGATAAAAGACTTCCTACTGCCGGATTTGTATGAGCGAAGCTTGGTGAACATGTGGTTTCATCAAGACGTTGTGACCGCACACACAGCACGAGCCACAATGAATATTGTGAAGGAAGCGTTTCCTGGTCGCGTAATCTCCCGTTTTGGCTATTTGGCATGGCCAGCAACATCATAAGTTGTAAATGGCGCACCTCAAAATTGATCGCCCAATCTATGATTTGAAAAAAAAAAATTTCAAATTTAAACGTTACATTACCATGTAACCTTTTTTTTGATTTTTGACTATCTCACTATCGACAAAACGGATTTAATTGGATCTTATACTTACTTACTTACTTACTTACTTACTTATCCGGCTCCCGATCCATGGAGGGTCTCTGCCTGAGATATTGCGGTCTTCCATCGGTTGTGATCCCTCGCAAGCTCCCTCCAGTCGTTGAGACCAAGCGCTCTTGCATCTGAGACTGCCTGGTCCCTGTAGCGGAGGTTCGGTCTTCCTCGTCGTCTCGAACCTGTGGGCTGGGATTCGAAGATTTTCTTGGCTGGAGCGTTGTTGTCCATTCACTCGATGTGACCGAGCCAGTGTAGTGGCGTGTTTTGGCTCTTTGGACTACATCCACATCTTGGTACAAGCTCGTATAATTCACGATTGAATATTCTCCTCCATTCGTCCGCCGAAAAATTTTTCTCTCGAAAGTGCCCAGTATAAATTCCCATTTTTTACTTATCGTCCAGCACTCGGCGCCGTAGAGTAGAACTGGTGAAAGTGTTTTGTATAGCGTGCACTTTGTCTTTCGAGAAAGGGGTTTTGAACCCAGTTGTTTGGCCAAACCAAATTGGCAGCGGTTCGCTAGGGAAATTCTTCGTCGGATTTTCACTTAGGTGTCATTCGTGGAATTGATGTTTGTTCCGAGGTAGGTGAACTCCTTGACTACCTCGAAATTACTGCTACCAACAGTGACGTTTTGTCCTAGGCGATGGACAGCTGAGGCTTTGTTTGTTGATAGCATGTACATACTTTGCTTTGTCCTCATTCACTTCAAGACCAACGCCCTTCGCCTGTTCAACAATAGCTGTGAATGCTTCTAGCACAGCTCGCTTGGGCGGCCGATGATGTCGATGTCGTCCGCATAGCCAAGCAGTTGAGAAGACCTGTTGAAGATAGTGCTTTCCAGGTTGTCTTCCACTCTTGCGCACTATCTGCTCCAGGACTTAGGTTGAAGAAATCCCCTGATAGCGCATCTGCTTGTCTGAACCCTGTGCACGTCTGGAATAGCTCGGATGAACTGTTACCCATTTGCAGGTAGCACCGCGTATTTTGCAACGTCATGTGGCAAAGCTGGATCAGTTTTTTCGTTATCTCGAGTTCCGACATCGCACAATATAAGCTCTTGGTGACTTACGCTATCATATGCGGCTTTGAAATCGTTGGTTGGGTCGACTTGAAATTCGTTTGTTTTTTTTTTTTTTTTTATAATCTACTCACGCTCAAGGGATTATGATTACCCTTTAAATGTTTCAACACAGCGTGGGCGTGAAGTTACGGAAGAGAAAGAAGGATAGGAAAGATGTTGGTTTTTTCCGGGATTTGCCTCACTGTGAAGATTTGGTCTATAGTTGATTGGATTGCGTATCAAAACTCAAAAAATTGGATTTTTTGAAAAATATTCGAAATTGTATTTTTAAAAAATTCGATATCGCACGAAATTAAATTTTATTTGCACAATAATAACTAAAAATTTAAAAATTCTAACCCCCAGTTTCAAAGTGGGAGATTAAACTAAAGTTCAGCTGAACCTGAACTGGAGTTTAAATTTGAAGTTCAACTCCTGCGGTTTCACAGTCTAATCTGAAGTTCAGTTCAATTAAACGTAGTTTAGGTAAATTGGTAATAGGTAAAAAAAAACAATAAACGAAAGTTTGCTTTATTTCAATTGTGAACTGTGACAGGAAAACAAATTAAGAAATTAAAATAAATTCTATTTTAATGTATGAAGAGTTGTTGAACTGAGGTTGAAGCGGCAGAATAGCGTTTTTTAACTCAAACTACAGAATGAACTCTGTTCAAGGTTTAAAGGACACTGTGAACCCAAATTTATTGTTTAACTGAAGTTTAAACCAAAAGTGGGGTTTAAACTTCCACTGTGAAACTGGGCGTTAGTCAGTTCATGTTCAAGTTTATACGATCCAGTCGTACATTTAATTGAAAATCGATATTTAAAAACCTCAAAAATCGTACACAAAGCGTAATATCCGGTATTCAAAAATCCCCAAAACTGGTTAAATATACATAGAAAGATGTATTTCAAACTATCCACAATGAAACCGAGCAAATATTTCTTATTTCTGATGCATATGGGATACTTCTAGGAACATCATGAATGAGTAATTACTCACACAAGAAAATTCATTCATTAGAAAATATTATGCTTAGATGGTAAATTATCCAAAAATCCATATTTTGATTGATAACCAAAGTTTTCTCCAGAATTTAATTAAATTAACTTTGGGATAACCAGAAGTACCTTTTCAGTTCCAGTTAGAAACTTGAAGACAGTATCTATGTCCCTGCATGATTAAATAATGTAACCCTTTCCTTCAAAACCTCCTATTATAAATTTCAGAGCAAAAGACATACGCTGGCATATTTCTTCTTATGAAAGAAAAAATGTTCTGCCAAAAATTATAAATTACTTTGAAGACTTTTGGCCCATCCCTGACTTGAACTTTTTAGCATGCCGAAAGTTAATTTTAATTAAAAATATTAAATTTATAAGAAAATAGAAATTAATTGTTCAACAATAATTCATCAAATATTTATACCTTTCAAAGAGGAGAATTGGTCAAAATATTTGAGCTATCACGTGCTTGAAATTTACAGCCATCATAGAAAATGTAGTTCAATTTTTTTAAGCATACTTAAAAGCATTAGAAACATGATTGAAAATTGGTTTAATTTATTTCTAATCGATGTACGCTTTATTTAATAAACATATACATAAATATGTATTTGCATTAGGGTGGAGTGAATTTTTTTATATTTTCGAATATACAGACAAGATGGGTACCATTTACAATCCAAATAAGGGAGACAAAACTGAAATCGATAAAAAACCTTTAAGAGGGTTCACAAGAAACTTGAAAATTTCGAAAATGCTCTTAAGGTTAATATAAAGGTTTTTTTTTTAAATATTTTACAGCAGATTTTTAATTTTCTTAATGGATATTTCTGAAGTTTACCCATTGATATTCGGTTCGTAGAGCATTGAATGTTAATATACAGTGTTGGACTAAAGCACTAAAAAATATCACATTGGAAACATACGAATAAAAAGTGAAAACACTCCTGATACTTTTATATTTTTTATTTTTTCTTAATCACAACATATTATTCTATATTTTACAGATTTTAATTTGATTTTAAATCTCAACATATTTCTAAAAAAATAAAAATAGTTAAGAACTCATTAAAAAGTAGCTGGACAAAACTAAAGCACATGTACCTTATTTCTGTTTACAGTTATCGAATTTTACCGCTTTCTTCTTAAATGCTACTACCTTGACTTGTTATTTTGTCAAGCATGTTTTAGGCAAAACAAAAAAAGTTAATCGCGGATGTTTGCACCATACTAACGGTCAAAGAAATTTAAAATTTAAATAAAAATTGTTAAAATGGTGCGGAATAAAAAATCCAATAGCTAAATTAAAAGAAAGCGGTTAATCAACTACATTTATTATAATATATATGGTAGAAGCCATACGGTTATTTCTCGGATAAGAACTCGATTTTGTTGTCGGGGTAGTGTTCAAACATTGCACAATGGTGGTAGACCTCGAAAAACCACGTCGCATTGCGATAAAAGGATAATGTGGTTAATCAAAAAGGGCCCTTATATTACTTCTAATAAAATTTAAAAAAAGAACTAGAGTTATAAAGCTCTTGTAGAACGATCTGGCGAAGAGCGTTTGATAGCGGCTGGAAAGGTCGTCGTGCTGTAAAAAAGCCATTTATTTCCCATAAAAATATACGTACAAGACTAAAATTTTCCAAAAAAAACCTTAGCTAGACTAGGGAAAAATGTGAGCCTGTTATATTCTCGGATGAATCGAAATTTAATTTAAAAGGATCAGAAAGATTTCGTACGGTACGAAGCCCGAAAGGTGAACGCCTCAATCTTCGATTCACCAAGGCAACTTTTAAACACTGTGGGGGGAACAATAATGTCTGGGGATGTTTACCCAGTAAAGGGATCGGGCTCCTTCATAAGATAAGTACTATAATGGATCGTTTCATGTACAAGGAAAGCCTTCAAAACGTCATGCTTCCGTATGCGGAGGAAAATATACCGTTGCGATGGATCTTCGAATATGACAACGATCCGAAATATACCGCTAAACTGGTGAAATATTGGTTTAATGAAGGTAATATTACGGTTATAAAGTGGCCAGTGCAATCCCTGATATCAACCCCACAGAGAATCTGTGGGAAATTGTAGATCAGAGAATTGATCGAACAAAATTTAAAAATTTTGACTCGCTACTTGACAACAAGTACAAACTGCCCGGGAAAACATCCCCATACAAATAATTGACAATCTCATTGCATCCATGCCTCGTCGATGTGATGCAATCATCAAAAATAATGTTTACGGCACCAAATGGCAAATACTAATATTATAACTTTTCATTTATGTATGTATACATATATTTTGTATATGAAATCAAAAATGTGCCTTAGTTTTGTCCAACTACTTTTTAATGAGTTTCGAACTATTTTTATTTTTTAGAAATATGTTAAGATTTAAAATCAAATTAAAAGCTGTATATATATAATAATATATATATAAAATATATATATATAATAATATATCGTCGCTGTAGATCGAATACCTCGTAACCCAGAAAAAAACGATTTTTAGGTAATGATGCAATTATATTGTGAAAAAAATTCCGGATCTAAAGAAAAATATCCTGTGAACCGAAAAACTATAATTGCAGAGCCACGCGCATAATTAACAAAACGTCTCTCATTGCCTCTCATTGATTTGATAATAAGTTTTTTATCTCTCCTGAAAAATCGACTTTTCTGGTTTACGAGGTATTCGATCTACAGCGACGATATGTTGTGATTAAGAAAAAATAAAAACTAAAAAAGTATCACGTGTGTTTTCACTTTGTATTCGTATGTTTCCAATGTGATATTTTTACGTGCTTTAGTTTTGTCCAACACTGTACATTCCTCTTACGATTGTCAATTTATCAATTAATAATTGATTAATATTGAAAATTGATACTTAATCACCGAATTGAAAACAAATTTTAATAATTAAGAATAGTGCAGGCCGTTGCGAATTACAAAGAAATTGATATAATTATAACGGAATAGTTGATCAGTTTTTTAATAAATTAAATTTAAACCCTAAATTTCAATATTTGTCAACTATGGATTATAAACAAAAGGTTATAAGCAAAGAAAAAAATAGAAGGCTATCTCGTTACTACATAATTACCACTAGGGAAAAAGTAAATGATTTGATTCTTGGGAAGCCAGAACCATTAAAAAGGTGGTGCTTGTCAACGTTTAAGGATATAATAAAAGAATATTTTAGTATCGTGTTTGTACTTGTGAATATAAAGAACTTCGAAAAAAATTGTAGGAAATATTGATTGGGCCGCTACCCAAAGGGTATTCATATTCCCTTGAGCGTGAGTAAATTATAAAAAAAAAAAAAAAAAAAACTAAAAAAAGCTTAAAAAGAAAGCAAGATAGAGCAGACAAAATAAACCCAAATAAATTACCATATATTACAAACGTTATACTCAAATCTATTGGAAACCCTTACGGGTACTTCTGAATCTGAGGCAAATGAATTCAAGATCTCTTCTGTTAAAAAAGAAAATCTTAAGTGTCTATCACCAACCAATTGCGACTTAAAGACCCTAGTTTGGGAAATGGTTGCGTTCGAACATTTAATTATTGGATAGAAATGCTGCTCAAATCGCAAGGGGTTTTTAAAAGACATTAGCATAATATCCCAATAAGATCAATCAAAGGTCATAGATCATTTAAAAATATGACGCTCGGAGTCTGGACTCAAGCAAATCTTAAACCAATGGTACGTTGCTTGAGGGCCTTTATTTTTATGGTAGAAAAGATCGCACCAAAACCACTTCAAAGGAAGGCGGGCAAAGTTTTTAAAAAATTTCAGTCGAAGGACATATTTATATTGTCCAAGAACCTGGTAAAAACTATGTGGGTCATCGTTCCCCTATCAATGGGAAATCTAAAAGTGTTTGCGAGTGTATATTCAGTTTTTTTTTAATCCAATAAGATTTTACTGGCTAATATTGTTGCTGAAAGGGAGCTGTAATCAGATTGATGGAAGAAACTTTACGAAAACCTTTACAATAGGATATTTGTCTGCTTCATTGTAATGAGCTGCCCCTTCGACAACTTCTACAAAGTTTGGATGGTCACACAACAGGCTCATACGAGGGTGGAAAAGTGGCGATTTATTTCTCAACAAAGTCTTCTTTTGGCTCGATACACCTAATCCAGCGATACTCCAACTTCTTTATCCCATCCGAAAAATAGGTTTTCTCGAGGTCTGCAAAGTAGGCCT
This sequence comes from Philhelius festivus, assembly GCA_963931855.1. Classification (NCBI taxonomy): domain Eukaryota; kingdom Metazoa; phylum Arthropoda; class Insecta; order Diptera; family Syrphidae; genus Philhelius; species Philhelius festivus. The sequence continues at coordinate 95,263,552 of OZ007557.1, forward strand.
CCGTGGCGGCGATGACCTTCTCATTCGACTCAAATTTCTGCCCGGCGAGTGATTTTTTAAAGTTTGCAAACGATAAAAAAGTCGCACGGAGCAAATCTGGACAATACTGTGGATGGGGCAGCAGTTCGTTGTGCAATGCGACCAATTTGGCCGTGGCTCTGAAGTGTTCTCACGGTTGCACTTGTTGTCCGGAGTGAGCAAACGCAGCACTCATCGCGCCGACAGCTTTCTCATGTCCATAATTTCATAGAGGATACGACCCATGCGGTCTTTTGAGATGCCTACTGTTTCAGCATCTTCAATCAGCAGCGGTCTGCCAATACGAGATCGTGGATTTTTGACACGTTATCCTCCGTGGTATCCATTGTCGGGGCACCTGGGCGGAGCTCATCAAAAACCGATGTTTGACCACGTTGAAACTCGTTATACCAATTTTTGATGGTCACCATGGAGGGAGAAGAGTCACTGTACACAGCATTTAAGCGCCCTTTGATTTCGCTGCGCGATTTCCCTTCCACAAACAAGAATCGAATCACCGACCGATATGACCCTTTTTCCATTTTTCTAAAATTCGCGTACAATCTGGTTTCCACAAGTGATCAAAACAAAACTACGAGTCCGATTCGGCTGTAGCCGTCTTAGAGAATTTACTAGACGATAGTAAATTTTTCTTGCGATGTAGGAACTAAGAATTTAATTTAATTTTTAATTTTGTTGGTTGAGTTTGTGCCCCAGTATGGTTTTATATCAAAAGTCACCCTTCTTGCAAAGATGGTACGATTCACTGATGGAAGATAACACTCGCAAGTTTCTAGGTTCTACAATTAACTTAAAAGCCAATGATAACTTGAATCGACTGGCATGACGTTAAAGTTACTAAGGTTAGGACCGCACTTGCGATTTTTCGTCGAGGCGATTAAAAGGTCGTAATCGCTACAAATTATTGTCATGCACGCACTTGTGTTTTTTTTCGCGCGATTATTTAATCGCAAAAAATAAAACAATACGTTTTATGTGAGTACACGCATTTGCTACAAATAAGTAGCGACAGGAAAATCGCTTGAAAAAATGGAACTTGTTTCATTTATATAATCGCTACGATTTTTAAATCGCATGTGTTCGTGCATTCACATTTAACGCCATGTGTCTTATTTCTTGCGGCTAAGAAATCGTGGATTAAAAATCACAAGTGCGTGCATGCCCATTTCTCATTGCGACTACGATTTTTAAGTCGTAGTAATTTAAATCGCAAGTATGAGCATATCCATTTGAGTACATTCGTTTCATTTAAGCTTACGACAATCGCATCGTGTGAAAAAATGAAACAAATTGCGACCTTTAAATCTTCACGATTTGTTGGTAGCAAGTGCGTTCATTCCCATTTAAATTCATGTGTTCTATTTTTGAAATCGCAAGTGCGTTCCTAGCCTAAGTCTCCTGTAATCAAATTCCTCACCTATGAAGAAATTTCAAGTTTTGTAAGTATTGGAGATTTCGAAAGTAATTTACCTCTGATTCCTATGTCATACTCAAAGCATGGAGCTATGTGTGAATCTGGTAACTAAAGGCTGAAGTTTTTGGCTACAAAAACAAAGATGGGCTTATAAGAGCTAGAATCGCCTGTAGGAAAGTAATGCATGAGCTTAGCACAAAGAGTTTTGTAATAGAAACAGCAACTGAGTAAAAGAGCACTGAAATAGGTGGTTGGTGGGGTAGGGTCTTAAGCTGCAACTCAAAACCAAAAGTTATTAATATTTTCAATGCACTAGTTTCCAAGAGCATTGTGAACCCTCAACATATAGTTTTATCGAGGTGAAAATTGGTTTGCACTTTTTGTCTTTCTAATTACAATCACTCCACCCTAATGTGCATTCATTAATACCGCAAAAACAAATCTAATAGTAAAGTGTACTTTTACAGCTGTGTAAATTAGTGTAATTGATCGCATAAATTGTGATTTAGATTTAGTGCTTTAATTCAAATCTAAATAATAAATTCCATCATTAAATGTCATTTTTGTCATTCCATTGCTTGTATCTATTTAAAAAAAAAAACATATACCCAAATGACCATACTGAAAATTCTTAAAACAATTGTATCAATAAACAAGGAAAAAGTTAATTTGTTTTTATTTGCGAACTGCTGAAATCCATTGAAGTAATAGCATAACAAAACCGTTTTTCTATTTGCACCATTTGCTGGATTAAGAGTCTAAAAAGCTTAGTTGAAATGGAACAATAAAATACACTTTTTATTTTCATTTTTGTAAAAGCTTTTTTTTAAATTAAGGACCGTAATATATTCTTATCGAGAACAAAATGATGACATAAATACAAATTAAGTCTTTTTAAACAAAAAATATTATTATAAACACGATTCCTATGGGAATTTAAAAGGAAGTTTGAAATAAAAATCCCATCTTAAATTCGTTTTTGGCAAAACTCTAAAGGAACATTTTAAGACTTTTTCACACCTTGCTTAATTTCATTTTAACAACAAGACATTAGCATGCATATGTTATCAAAGTTTCTCTGTGAATGCACACATCCTGAATTTTGATAATTGAAATATGTATGTAGGAATACGAATATGTTTTCCAAGTACTTTGAGCGAATCATATATGAATTTTGATTTTGGCTGCCCGAAGATATTTGGGATTCTAGCCGAGGAAACAAGCAACAATTAGTTCTGCCAGAGAGAAACTCTTCAACTTTGGAACAAGTTGCGTGTGGTCCATCCAGCTATGTGTTAGCATATCCAATTCGCAATTGTCCTTGAGTAAATTTAATGAACAAAGAAAACACAGAGGTACACTACACATATATTACGAACGAATTCGTTTCACATCTCATATCATCTTTCATGGCTTACCTTTCATTTCCGTTTCCAGGATGAAAATGTATTTTGTTTGCGGCAGCTGATATGCAGCAAGTAGTCAACGTCATCGTTGTTCTTGTTGTCCTTTTAAAATTGCAATCAGCCATTTGATATATGTATGTACACCTGTACGCTCTTGCTTGTGAGTGAATGCGAAACATGCAGGTGTTTTAGTTGACAGAGTGCGTTATGCATGACAGATAGACATACTATGTGCATCACCATAAGTAGAATACTTTGTCAAGTAGACAGTTTTTTTGTGGTGTCATTGCAAGTATTCACGTATTCAATTCAATTTGAATTGTGTGAGAATATGATGTGAGCTGTCATAATGGAAGACGTTGTATGTCAGGATTGAAAATTTATTACAATCACCAAAATGGAATTAGATTTAGGATTATAACATTGACAGGTAATGTAATGGGGAGACGCCATTTGAATCACGCAAATGAGATGATTCACTGGAGAGATGGCCTTGACGTGGTAAAATATGGATGTGATTACAAAACAAGCACGCATTCAGATATTCAACTGAATGATTGTCCGATTTATGATTGACAGGTCTTAGGAAACGTCATTAGCAGTTTTGAATTAGAAGTAGACTGTTGTGTACTTTCTATGACAGGATATACTAATAATATTATATTGTTTATTTGTATTAACCAAAATTCGATTAAAATATTACGTATACGCCACAGTGTCCACTATGATCTAAAATATAGTTAGGGGAAAAAATGATATCAAAGTGAGTTCGTTCAAGGTGTTCATTTTTGATAATGAACTTTAAAATTTAAGGGCATTATATCAACCAAGATTTTGTTATATCATGTGTGTTTTAAGATCTCTTAATGGGACCTACAAAACACGACAGCTAAATCGCTGGTTTAACTTTGGCGTATCGGCCAAAGGAAGCAGATGCAGCTAAAGAAGAGGCATACAAAGTGGCACTACCTTAAAGGCTCAAATTTGATCTCGATTTCTACGAGCTGGAGCTTGTAGATTTCTCAGAAGTAAAAAGTAGAATCATGATAATACTCGTAATGTGATCGAGAATATCAAATTGTAGAAATAGAAAAAGTTAAGCAAAGTAACATTAAATCTTAAAGTGCCTAACGAGCTGGATAAAGGATATAACGTAGTATAGTTGGTCCATACTCGGTACAAAATTTTTCGTTCAGTTTAACAGTTCTGCTGTCACATTTTTCCATAACAACTACAAGTCTTAGGTACATTAAATATATATACTTTAGCAAAAAGAATTGAATTAAAAATTAGCGATGTAGCCTCCAACCCTTTAGCTGTTATTCTTATTTAAATCTGTGTGTATTTGAAAGCTTAAGGCTTTAACATGATATTTTCTGAACTAATCTAACTGGCTCTTTCTAAATAAATAAAGGACAGAGAAGGTCACAATGGTAAACAACATTAAAACATATATGTAGCCAAAACATTCTTCTAAAACTTCAAATATTTACTTTAAACAATATTTAGGTCTGATGTAAACTATTATTTAAAATTTAAATTCCCCAATGGCATACAAAAAAATTATTTAGTTTCCAAAGTAAATAAAACTTTAAGTTTTTGTCAATTAATTCTGCAAATCAAACTTTTGTCATATGTGAAAGATAAAGGTACAATTTTCAATTTGTCTACCACATAATTATGTGATGAACCCTTTTTCAAGTAGGAACACATTCATATATCCCTTAAATTAAGGGAATTAATCTTTGGTCACGATTTGTATAAAAATCATATCCTTCGTAAGCCCTAACGACTTCCTTCATCCTTATTATTATTATTATGTGTGTAATTGTGAGAATGTATTTGAGTATTTGCCACTTTTTATCATGATCCTAGAACTCTGAATATGTCTGGCACATGTTGGATTATCATACCGGGCCTTAAGCGTTATGGGACTTCTTGAAAAAAAAAAACATTTAATTCCAACCATAAAAGCATCCTTGAGGGTCTTTTGACACATTAAGCTAACCCATGAGGTTTGGTTAATAAAAGTATTTAACACACACATAATATGAAGTAATAAAGTAGAAGTTTATGTGCTACAACAATGTAAAGACTATCTTTACAAAAAAGGTCTATTAAGGGGGTTGGTTGTGTGAACAAAGTAGTGTCAGAGGTTTGAATATCTACCGATGGATTTTAGTGCCAGAGGCGAATTAAATAACCTCATCATTTTCAGCAGCTTAAACAGGATTTTCTTTTAATTTCTACCAATGTCATTCAAATATATAATACTTCTTCTGTTTTTAAGAGTTTGCTGAAATTCCAGTTTAACGTGTAGATATACTATTCAAAATTGAATAGCAAATCAGTAAATTTCTGAAGTAAGATTATCAACGGTAAGATTTTTCATAAACAAAATAATTCGATGGCACCAAGATTCTTTGAAAGCCAATCCCTAGTATTACCAACAATTCTCACCCATTCCTCTGTAGAGTTGCAGGCAGGAATTGACTGGACCAAACTTTTTCTGCAGAATTTGAATAGCTCAGATGAGAACTACTTTTTCAGTGATAGGTTAGGTTATGTTAGGTTGTTGGGCTGACAATTGATGTTGTTATCGTTACACTTAGATCAATGTAGATCCATTGTGTTACCCGTGAGTGTAGTCACTCTTTCGTGATAAAAACCTATGTGTTCTGTTAATCAGTCAAGCCATTTTGAGGCATTGACGGAAGCAAGAGACAAGCTTCGATTTTATCACAGTAGCAGAAATCGCTTTTATTGCCGCTTGGCTGTCATTTTAAAAGGTGATATGAGCCCGTGGTATCGCCATCATCGATAACTGTCAATCAGCTGTTGTCACTGCCAGGACCTCCGCTTAAAAGACACTGCTATGATCTTGGAGCCTAAGTGATTTGTTCAGCTCAAGAGGTTCTAAGAAAAAGGCTGCACCAACACCTGTGTCCATTTTGGAGCCATCAGTATAGATTGCTATTGCTGATTCACTGGTGTAGGGTTGGTTGTTCAGCCATTCTTCTCTGCTTGGAAAGGCAGTTTGGAGTAGTTTATAAAAGTCAAGTTCGGGTGTTGTATAATCTGTAATGATACTATCACCCAAATATTTCTGAAGAATTTGAGCATGTCCTATTGCACTGTTTTTCCAGGTATTAGCCTTAAGGCGCTACATGCTGCGAATTCTTGTACGAAAAGGTCTAGAGGTATCAGGTTGAGTATCCCCTCTAACCCAATGCACGCAAGTCTCTGTACTTTTGTCAGAGTTTTGAGGTTCGTGCTTTTTTCCGTTGCTTTTCACCATACCAAATTACCATAAGTTAGTATTGGTCTGATTATCGCCAAATACATCCACCCGATAATTTTTGGGCTAGGTCCCCAGTATTTTCCAAAGATTCTGTTACAGGAGTAGAATGCAATGATTCCTTTTTTGCTCTTTCCTAAGTGTTAAGACTTTAGTTTAATTTCCTATCTAGAATCACACCAAGAAGGTATTCTGAAGCTTGGTATTTTCCTCTTATTTGTAAAAAGGACTAATTCTGCTTTTGACGGGTTAACCATCAGGTCGCACTTTCTAGTCCATCTACTAAACTTAGAAAGGGCGTATTCAATCTGTTCGCTGATAGTGGGTAAGAATTTCCCTGTCGCTAATAACGCAAGATCATCAGCGTAGGCTACTACCTTTACTCCACAATGTTTCAGATTAATGAGGATTGTGTTCATAACCAGCAGCCAAAGGAGTGGTGAGAGAACTCCCCCTTGTGGGGTACCCCTGGATGGGGGTACTCTCATCTGTATCCCTGCCAGTTCCGAGTTAGTTTGCCTGTTCTTTAACATGCATATAAAGCAACGTATTATCGAATTATCGATTTTATTGTCTACTAGAGCTGCCTTTACTGCTTTATTGTTCACGTTATTGAAAGCTCCTTCAATATCAAGAAACGCAGCAAGGGTACATTCTTTGTCGCTCATTGTCTTCTCAATCGTGCTAACGACGCTGTGAAGTGCCGTTTCTACACTCTTCCCCTTTGTGTAGGCGTGCTGAGCTGGGGATAAATCAACCAGTTTCAGAGTACCACGAATATGTAAGTCTATCAGTCTTTCACATGTTTTAAGAATAAACGATGTCAGACTAATTGGCCTGAAATCTTTTCCTTTTATATGACTGTGGTTTCCAGCTTTTGGAATGAAAACCACTTTGACTTCGCGCCATGATAAAGCAACACTTTTTCAGTGATACTCGTACTTTTGGAAGATTGAACACTGCCTCATAATAGCCAGTGCCCCTGAAAAATAAATTTTTGTTTTAAGTGACATCGACTAGGAATCAGTCTTCAGATCTTCGACGTAACAGTCGAACGCATTTATAATTTCGACTATGGAATTTCGGGTGATAGTTGATGACAGAATAGAATAAAAAGCACTACTAAATCTTAAGTTCTTGCTCGTATGTACAAGAAGATTGGGATTTAATAATTGTATATATACAAAAAAATTATGTAGAAAATTTTAATATACTCATTCTTTAAATTACCATAATAACTACTCAAATAGGTTGAGATCAAAAACCAAAAAAATTATATGCAAACAAAAGTAGTAAAAAAAGGTTCCCTTATTTTCAAGGTATTGAATCTTCAAAAAAATGTACTATTCTTTAAATCAAAAAATAATTTTTGTTTGAAAATTTTTATATATAAAATTTTTACATCCTCGAAGAACCATCTCTATTAAAATGTTGGCAAACATAAACATCAGATCCGTTAATATGAAAGTCGAAAATAAAAAAAAAACTCGTTCTCTAACAGATACCGTAATTAACATTTTTGTTCTTTTGCTGACCAACATGTAGTCATTGCCTATAATAACCCCTAATTTTTTTTAAAAATCATAAAAAAAAAATTTCAATTACTCCTCTAGGGAATCACCGAAAGTCCTGTAGCAGCCAGTTTGAATAAAAATGCTTCAGTAGCTTAGGCTGTAGGTCAAGGTAAAGACTATAGACTAACAGACTATAAAGTCGGAATTTCGGGACACTGTTTTTCCGTGTTCTCTTTCATCGTAATGTCAATTTTGATTAAAATTATCGCCGTGTTTTGTCATGCGGCGATCCGGAATGTAAACTTTGGTAAAAGAAAAACACGAAACGCGCTTTTTACTTTAATTATATTTTTAATAAATTCGACTTCAAACTTATATTACAAAATACGATTTTTGAGACGAACGATTTGGATTAGCACCAGCAAAATCTTGTGTAAATTGAAAAACTAGACTAGACTGGGTTACAAAAAATTGCATCATTATATACTGACTTGAAGTTGGTTTCATTCTTGGTCGCGTTCGGAAAAGTTGTTGCGTTCGGACACGGAGCACGTTCACACGAGCAATTTTATATTGCGCTTAGAGGACATGATTTTATTTCGAATCTTAATTGTAAATTTATTTTATTTTGTAAAATGCCTATCCGCTACAAAATCTCGAGTTAAATTTTTTTGGCCTATAGTACCTTAATCGCCCGGAAAAATCGTGTTCAATTAAAATCTGTCACGATCACAAAAACGGCCCTGCAGAAACCTGCATAGCAATTCAGAGGAACAAAACCTTTTTGCTGACTTACATCTAATATGTCTGTCATTTTATTTAATGTAGAAGTGAATCAAACAACAACAGTAAACTTTTCGACCTATTACCAGATATATGTTTGGCAATTTCTTAATTTTGACAACTATGCACGAAGTGTACAAAATTCTTTGGAAAACAATGACAAATCAGTTCTGATTCAATAAACACGAAATCTGGTATATCTCAAGGTAGGCTCCTTGGTCCACACATCTTTAAAAATGCTATCAATGATGTTGTTTTGTTAGTAAATTCTTGTAAGGTACCTGATGATATTAAATTATCAGAAACTAGTCTGACTTTATATCTCTACAAAATAAATACAAATTTTTTGGTGTTCATTCAATAATCGTTTTTAAAATACAGACATTTATCGAAATGCCAATAGATGTCCTTTTTTAGAAGAAATACAATATTCTGTAATTATAGTATAAGCTGACTATAAAATGTTTATATTTTATACTAGCTATACTATATTTTGTCCCACTTTACTTAATTTTGTTATTAATTCAGATATAATAAATTACATATTAACTAAAAACTAAATAGCTCTAGCTAAATATTCAGCTACATTAAAGTTATATAAAATCGAAGAGTAATGAAATAATGTTGTAAATTCTAGTACTAAGCAGTACTGATAGCGTTATCTCTATAAGGTGTCAAATTACCAAAGCCTGGCATATATTTCACAATTTTTGTTTGTTACACAGTCAATAGATTTGAATGAATGCTAAGTACCAACGATTTGATTCTAAATTATTAAGTTTAAGTCATTCACAATTTTAGTCCTAGGCTCCAAATCGCTCGCTCGCTTAACCATTTGTTATTTGTGTGGTTCGAAATGATGACCGGCAATAGTTTGCTGATGAGCTCGTCTTTCGGTAAGACGGAATTGCAAAAATTCGGAGGAAATTAAATCAATCTCCTCGATTCGTCGACAGGAGCACGGCCATTACCAATAATCTGCAATTTCTCGGAGAAATCTTCAGCAGATGGGTCGGGTGTGGGTAGCACCACAGATTTGATAATTTGAGGCAAGCGTTTATTTCATCGGCAGCAGTCGATCTTGGAATGGCTGGCGGTGTTTGTCGGAAATCGCCAGATAGTGATATCATTGCATCACAAAAAATTCTCGAGTCATTAAGCAGATCTGTTAAGATTCGATCAAGAGCTTCCAATGCGCGTTTGCGCACCATTGTGCACTCGTTCCAGATGATGATTTTTGTGGCTACTAAAACGTTTGTCATTACAGAGTGTTTTGCTATGTTACATAACGGTTGCTCAGTAGTTTGAAGATTTTATAACAATTTCAATGCTGAATGAGCCGTACGGCATCCTTCCTACAACGTGGTCGCTATTCCAGAAGAAGCAACTGCTACCGCAATAATGGCCGAAATCAATGACATGAGTACTGTCTTTCCTGTTCCACCAGGGGCACCCAGAAAAATTAAGCCACCATTTCCATCATTGATTGCATTAATTAATGTATCATAGACTTTATTCTATTTTGGGTTCAAGAAGGGTAATTGGTCTAATTCATATCGATCATATTTACGTTCGCGTTCCAATTCTCTATTAAATGCGTCACTCACTTTGCGATCTGGCGCTGGCATTTCTAACCTGACTAACAAAACTGCCGCACATGAGGTAATACATATCTTCGATCAAGAGTTATGCATCTCCTCATTCACCTCAAGATCAGGATTTCTTGAACTGACTCAAATTCGATGTAAAATGACTTCTGATATGTTATCTTTGTATTTGTTCCACAGCCACAGGTCACGTGGATTAGATGGGAAGCATGAAGAAGTGACAATAGTAAATAATGTGTGTATCTGACTTAGAGATGCAGAAATAATTGCTTCAGCGATTTTCGTGTCCCAATGAGTATCGTTTTCAAGTAAATTGAGCTCTTGACATGCTGCACGAAATGTTGGGCATGCTATAACATTAACAGTTCGTAGTGATTCAAATTATGTTGGCCCACGAACATTTACCAGCAAAAACCGTAAAAAGAAACATTCATCATTCTTTGGATGAACTGTGTAAATACGACCAAGAGCATCAGTAGAACGCATATCTGGGTGATCAGGAACCGCATCGCCCTGCCTCCGACGTAGAAATTTCTTCGATGAAGCGTTCCAAGTGTAAATAACGTGGCATCTCCGAGTTAACCAACTTTCGTGCGAACGGATCGCTTTGGCAGGTCGTAAAGAAAGAGGTTAATGTTGTCGCTGGAGGTGTTTCAGCACAGTGGGGTGACGTTTGTGAATAGGGAATGAGAACATACACCAAATTGCCTCATTGCAGTTTACATTCTACGGTTGACGTGGTTGATTAGTGAGATCGTCATTCTATCATGTACCAGCCCTCGACTGTTTTTGTACAGGAATGCATCGTGGATAAAGCCGCTTAGACACACATTCTCGTAATAAACGTCGTAAGGTTAGTAAGCCCAAAACTGACACTCCGAATCAACTTTACCAAAAAAATCTATTCTGTTTATGTAGGCTCAGTTGTATAGAACCTGGTTGGAATAATACTATGTTTGAATACCGACTCTGGTTTTCTGTGTAATCTAAGACCTAAGATACTGCTTCTCAAGCACTCGAATCTTTTCCATTTGAAATGTGGCAACGTTAAACCACACCGGACTCCTATAAGCAATCATCAGCCGGATGGGGGTCATGTAACAAATTACTTTCGTCCTGTTGTCGAGCTGGCTGCCGTGAAACAACCGTTTCGTCACGGCAAAGAGCAGCATTTACATATATGACTGCCGAAATAAAAACACTGATCCAATCGGATGCCAAGTTACTTTACTACACTTCTGCTCGCCAGTGGCTGCACATTCACTACAAAATTTCACACTATTTAACAGTCCATATAACTCAATTTGACATCTGTCAAAACATAAAAAGCCAAGGCATTGACGATCACTATATTCTATCATATCTGACTGTTTAAGTTTTTGGGTGACACAGATTTGTTATTTGTTGCCATGCAAGTTCTTATAACACTCGGAAGATCAATTAACCAAATGTCAAATGCAAAGTGCAAGGGCAATTAGCTTTCCGAACACATCCATAATGCTCTTTGGTGAATTGAAATATGAGTGACCTTTTTATTGAAACGTCAAAAGAGAAGGAGAGAAACATAGACAGTTGCACAAAAAGCCAAATTAAGAATGACATAAATCTTTTAATATTTGTTCCATTTTCAAAGCAAAAAATTGCATTGAGTGTTAAGATGATAAAAAATACATTGTATATACGTTTTTCATAAAATTTTACAACTTTCGGATACATCAAAGTAATGATTTATCATTCTAGTCGTTGGCCGAATTCCCTTTTACATTTTTAAAATCCAGTCTAAAATGTTCTTTATTCCAGACAGATGGACGTATGGTGGAAGTTTGAAATTGAAAGTTTTTGATTTGGCGTTGAACTTCAGTCCACACTCGCTTCAGCTTTGCATACCTTCTTCTCATTTTACTGAGCACTTGTATAGTCTATTTTCTTTTTTAGATATTACCTACTAGTTCTTGAATAATCTTATTACTAATTGATGTACGAGTATTCTGTGCTTCTTTAAGATAATAGTATGGAACTTTTGTCTTTCCATTTGTTTAAGACCTCCTAAAATGCACCGGGAATTTGCAGCTTACAGTTTTATTATATGACATGATATATTTAAAAAATTTAAAATAACCAATTTATTAACTTTAGTTGCTTAAAACTCAAATAAACATTTAACGTTCAAGGGATTATAAGGGAATTATTTTCGAACGATTAAAAATGCTATTATCGTTGTCATTAACTACTTGACATGCAAAGTCAGTTGAACGTTTATACACTTTAACACCTTTATCGCATAAATCTGACAAACAAATTACACTCCCTGTAGATACACCTGGGCCTCAATGAGCGAGTAATGTTAATTTAAAAAAGTATATTGCGTGTATTGAGAAGTTATTAATTTTATGATGTGCGATGTGTGTGGTAATGGATTTATGATGCATACTTTTGGGATGGTGTGAAAAATTAATAAAAAGAAAAAAATTTTCCTTTTTTTTTATTGAAATATCTCAGCAGGAGGTATCTAGGTACTTTTGAATTATGGCAGCGGGATATCAATCAAGCATGGTGAACATGTGAAATAATTTGTCAAGGAACAAAAGTCAAAGGAGGCTTTTATTTTTATTTAAATTATATTTTTTTATTTAAATCAATAATTTTATTTTAAATACATATACATACATATTAAATACCAGAATTCTATAACGGCCTTTTTCATATTTTGATGATTCAGGTAACTCAGGCTTAAAGGGAATATTTTGGTCTAAGTAATGTTTTTGTTTTTATTAATTTTCATTATGCAGTATTTATACTCGGAGCTATTTTGGTGTCGTGTGAATTTTCTTCTTTATTTTGAATAAAACCACAGAGTCCTTTTGTGATGAATTTCAAAATTAAAATAAGCCACGTAATTAAAACAAAGAACATTTTATATTCGTCAATAAACCTCAATTATTTTTAAACTTATTGGCTTTTCACCACCAAATCAACGATTTCTGTTCCCTTCACCTTTTGCACCCCCGTATTGTGGCATATTTTTGATAAAATGCTTGCGAAATTGAATTTTTGGTTGGGTCTATAATACAAAATTTATATATTTTATCAATTAAAAAAAAAGTTTTTATTTTAAGTAACGTAACAAATTATTAAGTTATAGCCAATGATATGGTTAGTACAGCCAGGCATATTAACATTATTTGTAATTAAATAGAAAATTTGATTTTTGTTGTTTTTTACTGCTACTAGCCTAACGGACACAATTATTTGCACCCCTCTTATTTTGGACCAATTTATTGGAACCCCTTCAGAAAAAAATTGGTTCTTATAAAATCTAATGACCTGATCAAATAAATGCTTTCTTTTAAACTTAAACTTAAAATTCCATACAATTCTGTGTTTTTTGTTTTAATAAATTTCCTCTTCAGTTTGTTTTTATAATTGCAAAAGTAAGAACGTTGTTGTGAAAAAGTGATCAAAATTGACTTTTCCCGCTGAAGAGAGAGAATTTGGTAAGCGTTCGTTTTTGATTATCTCCTGGTATATTTAATAAAAATTTATAGTTTTTGTAATGAAAGTACGTTATAGTAACTGTTTTTAAAAATATAAGGAAATGCTAATTATTGGTTTCGCAAAAAAGTAAGGAATCAATTATTGGCTTGAAGGTGCCAATTATTCACTCTATGGGCTTTCAATTATTGGCACTGACAATAATAGTTACTCGTACTTTTTCCTGGTTCACTCCGAGCTTTAGCACCACCAAATTTATTTATTTTTTTAGACTGACCGTTACAATTTTAAATTTGAAGCACGCACTTCTCAACATAAATAAAATGAGAAATTTCTTTAAAATTTTTCCAGAACAAAATTTGGGATGCCAATTTTAAGTTCTTAGTAATATAGATTTTAGGAAATAATTCCAAAAAAAATCGTTCACGCGTTTTAAAGATAATTTATTGATTTTTCAAAAAGAAAAAACTTGGAATTTTTTTTTAAATCCAAAAACTATTTTAAATTATATTTTTTCAAATGTAAAATCGTTAGAGCCGTTGATGAGAAATTCAAAAATCAAAAAAAAAACGGTTCTATGACAGGTATACCTTTAATAACACTTTGGCCTTAATTTTTTGTATACCAAAATGTAGTCCATAATATCACACCTAATTTTTTTTATCAAAACCGTTAAAGCCGTTTTTGAGATAAATAAGATTTTGCATTACGGGTGTATGGGGGTACCCTTAGTTTTAGACCTAACAAAAAATTTAAATTTTTCCTCTAGGGAATCACCAAAGACCCTTAACTACCGAGATTGAAGAAAATAGCTCCAGTGGCTTAGGCTGTACATTAGGGTGTTTTACTTTTGTAGGGCCGCAAAAAAGTACTCTTATTTTTAAATGTAATAGTGCTCAAAAGTTGTATTAGGGCTTGAGGTTTAAGAACATGTAAAAAAAAAAATAAGATTTCGTTCGTCTTTGGCTCGCTCAAATCGGTTGAAGTTGAAAAAAAATTTAATTTACAGTATTTTTTTTTTTTTTTTTACTTATACTAAAAAAAAACTTAACAAAATACAGAAAGAATTTTTGTCTTTACAAAAAGATATACCACGACATTGTAGGTGATTCCGTTGATTTTTAAGAATTTTTTTTTGTAAAAAAAAAACGATTTTACATAAAAAAATGATTTTTCTTCCTTCTTTTATTATTTCATAGCTTCTTTATCAAGTGTTCAATTTAAACAAATATAAGCTCAAAAGTGTTTCCTTGCAATTATCTTTGACTTGAAAGCCTAAAAATATTTTATATAATTTTTTTGTATCCACACGGTGCAATTTAAAACAACACAAACTATTTCAAAAATCTCGAAAAATCAAATTTTTTTTGGATTTCATCCTATTTTTGAGGAAGCCAAAGATAATTATAAAAATGAAAATTGTAAACGCAGGATTTAATTTTGATAAGCAATGCAACTTTTAAAAGCTGTTACATTTGAAAATACCATAGTTGAGCACTTTGACATACCCTACTGTACATACATACATATGTATATCGTAGTATAGACATACAGATAGACAGACAGAATTGTCGGACCCACTTTATTTGTCTTCGCTATCATCGTAATGTCAACTTTGATCAAAATCTCGAGTTCAATTTTTTTTTACAAATGCAGAACTTGCCCAATAGTACCTGTGTATATCGGAAGTAAAAATGAATAAATGTCCAAAAAGCTTAATATTTTTAGATGTACTCGTACATTAAAATTAAGTTAAAGCATTTTACTTTATAGGAAAAAGAACTTACTATCATTGAATGGATACAAGTTTCCCAAAAAAAGCAAAAGAAGCTATTTTTTATGAAATAATTGCAGTTTTTGGAAAGCTTTTTAACCTTTTTTTTCAAATAAACAAAATGAAGTTAAAGTTAAAAAAAAATCAAATTTTAATTTGATGTACAAAATATATCAGCCGCTCTTTTAATTCGAAAGTTATTTAAATTTTAAGATCAATATTTCCGTAGGGGTGCCAATAACTGTATCCGTTATGCTATTTTTATATTTATTTTCCTTTGTTTTATGCATACATTATATTGTAGTTCTTATTTCAAATATCGCCTGATTATTTTGCTATTTTAAATTTTTTTAATTTAAAAAAAAAAGTTTTTTTGATCTAACGTTGAGTATGAATAAGAGATCAACTTGTATTGAGTGGTTCGAAAGGTATCGATTTTCGATAAGAGAGCGTGATGCCAAACTCTATCAAATGTTTTTGAAATATCAGTGCAATAATTTTACATTTTCAAAAACGGTGTTAGGATTAGTGCTACTATTTGGTGAGATATATCATCAGATCACCAGTGGACCTATTATTAAGAACATTTCGTTCTTCAAGATAGTTCTTGGGCTGGAAATAATTTATCAGTGTTTCCACGACCTTAGAAATAAAACGCACGACTGTGTCGCACGAACGTGCTCCTATGTCATAGACTAGGGATTTTAAAAACGAATGCCATTAGAGAAAACTGTTCACAAGGATAAAATAGATTTTTTAAACTCTTTTAGTGGAAAGAGATAAAATAGGAATGTTAGATGCTGTCGTACCCTTCTAAGACGCAATATATTAGTCGTTGGTTATCAACACACATAAAATTAACAGCACCAACGCGATGTAAATTATATTTTTCTAGGGGAATTTGGTTAAATTCAGACACCTAGAAAATGACGCCCGTGGTATGGCTAATTTAAGAAGAAGGGAAACAAAAAATATAAAAAAAAACTGTTTGCTTATAGTTTTTGATTTTAAATTTAGTTAATTAAATTTAATTACTTTCAATCTTCATTGTTTTTGTTTTTATTTTTGTGGACTCTATTTGATATTTGAATTTTTAGTTTCGCAACTGCTTGGGTCGAGCAACTAAACAGTTTGTGTTTTGACACAAACTAAACGATTGCCTAAAATGAGTTCGCTATTTTGTGTAACATATAATTATATGTTTTCTATAAGCAACCAAACAGTTGTGGAACTAAAAATTGAATGTGCGCGCCTTAAGGTCCAAAATGAATCAAATATTTTCACACGTTCATCATAAGAAAATTTGGTGAAACAATTATGACTGCAACTAACGTTGCAACCGAATGTCATTTGAATATTGCTTACCACCTTGACTTATCCGTTTTTGTATATTTTGTTTCCACAAAAATGGTTTTCGATTTTTTTTTACTCGATCCAGGGCTTCTCTTGGTGTAAGGCATGTAGTTTGTTTAGATGAAACGGAACCTTCTGCTGGTACTACATTTTCCAATGAAGGTACTAAAGGAGCTATATTAGAATTCTGAATCATAGAATTCTGAAATATCAGATCCTGTATGAGCTGGATTTATCATACTGTAAGCGACAAATATTGTATTCAAAAACTGTCTAAAGATAAAAGGGTTTCTCAAAATACCTTAAAAGCGTTTGAAGATTACGTTCCAACTTTTCGCTTACATCACATTGTGCTTACAGCTTCCAATGTTATATCAGTATTAATTTTGTGTGGTACATTACAGTGCAGTGATATTGAACAAAAATGCGGTTTTCCGTCCGCATAACTTTTTTAATAGGATTTTGTTCAATAACATACAAAACTAAATGGATTAGATATGGATATTGAACAACAAAGAAATACATGGTAGTTTTTTTTTAAAGTTAATATAAAATTGTTCAATTTCATATAAAAACAAAAAGCAGCGGTTGATTGAATAAAAAAGACACTCAAAATATTTAATAAAGTGGTTTATTGAACAAAATATTTCTTCATAACTTTAAAATTAAAAGAGATAGAAAAAAATGGAGTACGCCATTCGAAAGAGTATGTTCGATTTATAAAAACTGCATTTCTAACTCAATTTCACCAAAAATGGTCTTTTGAACAAGATAGAACTCAGGCGACGAACTGCTTGGTTCGAGCAACTAAAAAGTTTGTGTTTTGACACAAACTAAACGATTGCCAAAAATGAGTTCGCTATTTTGTTTAACATATAATTATATGCACCTGCGCTGATAGTCAACCAAATAGCTCATGTGTTTTCTATAAGCAACAAAACAGTTCTGCAACTAAAAATTGAATGTTTGCGCCTAGCCTTAGCATGAAAAAAAAAATGAGGAAAATCAGTTGTATCGTTTTTGAGAAAATCAAATACAAAAAAAATGATTCCATGGGGGTTACCATTAATAACCATTTTCCATTACTTATCTCTAACTAAATGAAATTTTTAGAATTTTTTTTTTCAAATCTGTCGAACAGTTTTTGAGAAAAAAAAAATATTTATAAAAATCGTATGACAGGTACCGTTATTTTTGGTCTAAAAAAAAAGAAAAAAAAACTTGTGGGGGGAAAAATTAAAAATGATTTCGACCTAATTTAAAGAAACTCGGCCGAAGCGCTTAGGCTATAGTCGACCAGACAGACAGACAGAATTGCGAGACCCACTTTTTTAGTCTTCCCTATTATCGAAATCTCTAGTTCAATTTTTCTTCGAATGCATAACTTGCCTTATAGTACCTGTAAGTACCTATAAGTCGCAAGTAAAAAGAGACTTAAGTGTAATTGGAACGATAGTTAAAATGGAACGAGGATTCATTTTTTTGTTCAGGAATGGACAAATTCCATTTTCCATTCACTCGGAATAGAATAGAACAGATGGAAAAGCCTACGCAATGGTTTTGCCAGCATAGGAGAGCACCTTTTCAGAATAATGAAATGGATATTATCGGGGCCAATGGATTTGTGTATATCGAGATCTTTCAGTAGTACTTTAAAATCGTTAACACTTTGAAGTATAGGTGTAGTCATGGCACATTTTGCAATTAAAAAATATTATTGAAATATTTTATTATTAAGTCTGATGGGACACAATATAAAAAAATAATATTTTATTTTGTTGCTAGAATTACTGTTCAAATACTTTGCTATTATTTGGGTCATTAAAGTTTGAATTTTCTTTTAAACTTAAATACTATTTCTACATCTTTCTAAAAATGATCTTGAAACATCCTATATAAGGCATTTTTTTTTAAATGTTATCAATTGTGTTACTTTAAGCTATTTAACATCTCATCTTCACAACCTGACTATAAGAATATGGCTGAAGAAGATCATTTGGAGTTTGATGTCCAACAAAATAAAAAAAAAACTTTGTACGCCTGCAAAAATAATTCAAAAATGATATTGGCTGCTTACTTTATTTGACCACTGTATCGCTTGAACAAACTTTTCTTCATTTTAAGAGTACTTTTAATACTCTCATTACCATTCCTTGAGTTAGGAAAACCCTATTTTATATTACTAAATATTATAAACTAACAAATTTTACCATCTTTTCAAGATTAAATTTTTTTTTTCGTGGGAAGGTGAAGAATCTTCATAGACACTATGAGCCCGGTACTCATACGAGTAGTAGTGTGAGATTTTTACTAACTAAAAAACACCTCCCTTTTGTTCTTGCGACTACAACTAAGTTACCTTATCAAGTAGTTTTAATTTCATTATATTATAATCACGTTTGGCAGGAAGATCTCCACTGAGAGGTCCTGCGGATACCACATTTGAAAGCGGATACTTCTTAGGGCGCTAGGTCGAACGGTCTCGTTCTTTGAAGTCGGCGCACAAGGTTTGTCTCATGAATTGTTTGTCGAATAATTCTATTGCTATGGTTATTTAAGTGATTTCGTAGCTTCCCAGCGAAAACTGCTATCTCATCTTCAACAGTTTGTTGGCAATCGTAAGTCTCTGTGTAAATCACTGTTTCTATTCTTCCAATAAGCCAATTCATTTCACGTAATTTATTTTCAAGTTGATCTCGTTTCTTTTTAACGTGAGTTTTACATTTAAGCTTAGCGTTTAGTGTCATTCCTAGGTACTTTGCTTCATTAGCATATGTTATTTGCACCGAATTAATCTAGGTGGGCAGATTGGTAATTTTTTTATAAGTAAAATTAATATGTGTTGATTTGGACTCATTAAGAACAATTCGCGATTTCTTAGTCCATAACGAAATTGTATCTAGAGCTCGTTGGAGCTTGTCGGTTTTGAACTGAATCGGATATTGCAAGTATAGCCGTATCGTCTGCAAAAGTACCTATTATGGTATCTTCTTCCTGAGGAATATCGCTAGTGTATAGTACACTTTTGAGAACAACATTAGCTACTGTGCGCCTTGTGAACCACACTGCTCCAAGCAATCGCCACCGGCCGTCATCAAATCGCCGCCAAAGTCCTGTCTCCCCTATTCTAGCTTTGAAAAACAAAATATAAAATGAATGAAAATTGTGCTAAAAAATCTTTTATACCTATTTCTTCTTTTGATGAAATAAAAACACTTACCCATTGAAACAAAAAATGAAAGGAATTCATCTTAAATCTATTTTTTATTCAGTTTAAAGTTCGTGTATTTTTTTTCTTTTTTTTTTTGATATCAGGACTTATGTTTTATTTATCCTCCAAATTTCGCAATAGACCGTCTCAAAAGACCAAGTCTTATTAAATCATGAAAATGAAAACAGCAACTGAAACTGACCCCAGAGAAATTCTGTTTTATTTCTTAAAAAGTTTCTTCTTTTTCCTTACTGTTTTTCTTCCGACCAAGTAAACTTAAAATGATTTTAGGAACTTCGAAATGAATTATTCTTATGAGAAAAGCCTAAGCATATTACGGATGGTAAAAGGTTTATTTTTTAAATCTGCCAAAGAAAACAAAAACTTATGCGAAGATTTTCTAATCTCAAAAATGAAAAAAAAGTATTTATGTATATGATCACGAAGGTCGAAACAATTTATTCTTCCATTATGTTAATACAACGGCTTGTTCGTTGTTGTCGGAGAGCTGCCAAAAAAAATTCAACTCAAATCCGACAAAACATTTCCTGATGGGCTTTCCGTTTCCTTCACTTTGATAGACACGTTGTCCTTTTTTACACATCCCTAAGCAATTTTTCACAATTTGTTGATGTTCCTTCCCCAAAAAATACAAAATATGTACAGAAAATAAATGCAGCTACCACAACCATAAAAAAAAACGGATAACAACTCTTGAATCATTATTAATCATTCGTATTACTCGTATTACTTATCCAATTCATGCGAGAACAAAAAACAACAAGGTTTACACGAAAATAAAAGGTTTCGTGTCAAGGACAACAAGGAACATTATAAACCCGGACGAAAGAGCTACCTACCGAGATTTTGTTTATTAATGCAAAGACCACTTGACCAAGACCCCCGATGCAACATAACACTCTTGGTAACGACCACAACCTCATATTGTCGCTAGGTGGCGGAAGACCAAAGAACCAGCCAGGATCCAGAAATATTCAGCAGAATTCTGATTTATGCATATTCCTTTGGGAATAAAGTTTTGCGTGTTCGGTGTGAAGTGGTATTGCGCCATATTGCATGGTAAGGTGACCAGATGTGAAATAACTCTCCCATCTCAACTCTGACGTAGACCTTACTTGCTCGATAGGTCAAATATGGGTTTGGTGTAAATAGATTTGAGTTTTTAGTATATGTATATTTAAGCGCACAATCAAGGGATTTTTGGCCATCCTTATAATGTTTTACCATAGTGCGAGCAGCAAGGATAGGCTTATAGAAGATTTTAGAGGAGAAACAGTCCGTCCGAAATTGCACTCAAGGGTATCCAATGAGTATTCCTGGTCTGATATATGTTGGCTGAAAATTGTTTCAGGGTAGGAATGCAACTGGCTACTTAACAAGAACATTGTTTGTAAAAAAAAAGAGATAAAAGAGGGAAAGGCAGCAAACATTTTGACAATGTAGGAGACTATATTATATGGTCTGACTAACAGACCTATTACCCACTAATCTTAACGCTTTATTTTGGATGCGATCAAGAAGATGTAAAGAAGTTTGTGAAGTTCCAGCCTAGAAGTCAGAATTATATCTGAGCTTAGGGCGAATATATGACTTATGTGATATAGCCAGATAGAGTACAAGGAACCCTAAACATCTTACATCATTTCTTGCAGTTTCAAGAATTTGATCATTCCATAACATTCATTAGTTCAGAGAAATACAAACCGAAGACTAAAAGTTTTTGGACTTTTTTAATGCCAGTGCCAATTATAGACAGGGGTAAATTTCACTTTAATGATAGAAGGCATTAAATTCTACGTGGTTAATAATTCCCCATTGAACAATGCTACGAAGATCAGAATTTAGTGAGCTCATCATATGCTCACGTTGAAGTTTTATATCCAAAGAAACTGGAGGTGAGTCTAGAATATAAGAATATAAGAAACTTAGTTTCGAAACTTAAGTTTTAGCTACAAAATCATTGAAGACAATAAAGAAAAGAGTCGGAGATAACACGGAACCCTGTGGCACACTGGCATTTATTTTGTTGATCTCAGATTTAAATCCATCAAATACAATTTGTATTGAACGGCCCTAAAGATAATTTCTAATCAATCGAAGAAGAGAATCATCAAATTCAAATGCACTAACTTTCGATAAAAGAGCTTCTTACTAAACTATGTCAAATGCTTTGGAAATATCAATATCAATTGTCGTCATCAGAGCCTTCCGAAGAAGAAGATTATGGAGAAACTTTTTTCGATTAAGTCAAATTTTACTGGCTTGGATGACATAAGCCTAAGATTTGTGAAAGGATTCTTCCATACAAACTTCCATACTTACTTAATGTATACCCTTGAGCCTTTTTTCAGCCATACAACACAAGTGAGGAATTCCTTACCAAACTCTGTTTTTCATTCCCAATATCGAAACATTAAGGACAGAAAGGTAATGGTTTTGATCTTCTACTCAATTCTCCCTCTATTTCTTAAACGCTTACAATGTGCTTAAACATTTTAAGGGTAGTCATTACCCCTTGAGTGCGGGTCAGTTATAAAGAAAATTTCCGGACAAAGCCAAGATCATCCAAATAACTGAAAGAAATAAAATACACGACTGGGTCGCACGAACTTGCTCCTTTGTAAAAAACTAAGAATTTCAAAAATGAATGTTAGATATTAGAGAAACTGTTCATAAGCATAAAATTCATTTTTTAAATGACTAAAAAAAACTTCTTTAGTAGTTAAAGGTAAGAATAGAATGCCATGTGATTCAAGCAAAAATAGATTTATGCAAGAACAAAAATTATAAGACTTTGTAGTGGTTTCTTAAAAAATAAGGTTTTATATAAGAACATTTTAAAAAAATTTTAAGAAAAAATGTTGGTACGCCAATTTGTAGTTTTTATTATTGTATGAATAAAAATTAAATTTACAAAAAAAGTATTGAGCCGTTTTCGAGATATTGAATTTTCAAAAAACAAAAAATTGATTTTTTTTTTCAAAATTCAAAAAAAAATATTCTTCTTAAAGTTTTGAAATGCAATGTTTTTTTAAACTTTTTAGGAGCTTCTCTCTAGGAAATTTCATTAAAATCCGTTGTGCTGATAATGAGAAATTCAAAATTTTAAAAAATCGTTCTATGGTAGGTACAGTCAGTAATATCTTGTTTTCAAATTTTTTTTTATTAAATTACAGATATTAAAAAATAATAGAAAGAAAAAAGATTTAAGCAAAATTCTCTGAACCGTTTTCGAGAAAAATACGATTTCGAAAACCATTTTTTAACATTTGTATGGAGGGTACCGTTATTTCTAGGTAAAATGAATTTATTTTTCTTATATCTTGTAGATTATTTTCTCAAACTTTTATTTATTAAGTTTTGAAAAAATCAAGCATGGGGTTTTCGAAATATTGTGTTTTCAAAAAAAACATTTTGAAAGTTTTTTTTTAAAATCCAAAAAAAATTTTGTTGGAAAATTTGAATACACAATAATATTCAAACTACTGGGAAGCTTTAGCATAAAAATAAAATGATTAAAATCGGTGGTACCGTTTTTGAGAAAATCAAAAACAAAAAAAAAATGGTCCCAAGGGGAGTACCAAAACTGCAAATTTTTTGGAAATTTTTTTTCAACCATTATCTAGGTTTAACTAAATTAAATTTTTTGATTTTTTTTTTAAATCGTTGGGACAGTTTTTGAGAAAAAAAAAAATATTTATAAAATTTCGAAAAAAATTCGTTTGGCAGGTACCGTTATTTTTGGTCTATTTTTTAGCTGTAATCGAACAGACAGACAGATAGACAGAATGGCCAGACCCACTTTTTTCGTCTTCAGATGAAAAAGTAGCAAAAGAGGTCTAATTATGCAGTTATATTAAATGAATTATAAATGTTTTGATAAATTCCACCCAGTTGTTCTAATGCTTCTAGATTTTTCAAATGCTTTCGGCACAGTCAATCTGGGTAGGAAACTAAAATTTGAGTTTAAATTCTCTAGAATTTCAACTAAAACAAATTATTTACGATTCTTAACGCAAGGCAGCATTGTATGACAGCTGAACAAAAAAAGGTTTCAGCTATTATCAATACTAAATGGAGTCCCACAAAGGTCTACATTCAGACCTACATTCTTCTTCCTGTACATTAATCAATTGTAAAGGGTAGTAAAATATTCTTTTATCTACTTGTAACGATGCTACTGCTAACGACGTGCAACTCTTTCAATAATAATGTCCGTTATGTCTTCAATTTGAGAAAACCTTATAATACTTCAACATATATTTCTTGACCGATAAACAACTTTCTGTCGATGGTCTTTTAAAATGTAGGCTTTGTGAATTTTCAACCAGATTTCATATTTGAGCGTTTTAACTTCTGGCAATCTAGTTGTTCTCAAATGCAAATCCAACCATGATTCGCTTGACTAACATCTGGGCTTCAGTTCTACGAGTATTGTACAAGTCGTCAGCCCTTGGAACTCTTTGCCTATTGGTCTAAGAAAAATTGGAAACGTAAATTGCTAAATTACAGTTCTTTTTGATAATAACAGGTATGTATCTAAAACAAATAGGTCCCAATCTCTTTTAAAATGAAATTTTGAAGGTGCTTCAAAATCCATAAGTTCCTGTTTTTAAGTGTTGTATTGTGTTAAGTGTTTATGCAACAGACTTTTTCTTCAGTTTGTTGCGGTCTTACGACGAAAATGGCGAAGTTGGCAAAGTTCACTCTTTGGAAAACATTTCAAGCGACAAGTTGTTTTCAAGAAAAGTCGATGAACAAATGTGGACCAAATATAAGAAAATTAAGAAAAAGTAATTGAGGAAAGATACAGATTAGATGTTTTTTGTCAATTTAGGCAGATTGTATCCTTTTAATTTATTAAATTTCGAATTTCATCCCAGTTACGCCTTATACTCGGTAACGGCTTATTTTTGATTTTTGTTTGTTATTGGCTTTACCCTCGTGTTTTATATCTGGTTTAAAGGCTTAGAAAGATTAGTTTTGGAATTTCCTTATTGTTTTACAGGTAAATTGCTGGCACCCACTTTTAATACAATAATTACACCCTGTAGTTGGACTTTTCATCATTTATTAATTTTTTTATTAATCGAGTTCGATTCCAAAATATTTCGTTTATTTTCGAATAATTTTCAACTGAGAACTTAATATTTGTGTTCGGGGTTCAACCCAGTTTTGATGAATTTCGAATAAACAAAGTTACAGAATAGCTTTTACTAAACAAGTTAGCGTAAGTCACTTTATAGAAAATCAAAAATATAAAAAATAGGTTTACTTAAATCTTCCCAGAATACTTGAGCTTATGAAAAACACACTTCGGGAAAATATAAAGACTTTCGAAAAAGATATCGTAAGCTTTAACCAGTGCGTTTCACTTTAAAGTTAAACAACAACAAAAAAAGAATGGTAACACTGATAAGTGAGAGCCTTGTCTCAGCTCAACTCATATACGAGTAGGTGCTGTTCATTATTAAATCTTGTCGTTCATATTCTCATATGCAACTCAGCATGAATTGTGGATGTGGTAGTAGGATATAGATTGTAGCTTGTAGAATATAGTCATGTTGGGTGTCGCTTTGACATTTCTGACATATGAAACCAGTTTAATTGTTTTTACTTGTTTTTGCTTTTAGAAAATCTAAACGCATATATATTTTAATAATTAGAAATAAAGCCATCAGCTGGTGTTTTTGCCATCTTTTAATGATTTTAGCTTTCCAGTGGTTTGGTCTAGTGAGGTTTTCTAAATTGCATACGAACATAATTTCTTCTTTTTTTTTTGTTTAAAATTATGATAAAATTAATTAAAAAACTAAAAACATTTATTGCAGTTAAAATACTTTGACCGGAATATTTTCTAGTTTTCATTTTATCAAGTTGAATTTTGAACTAAAATTTGGATTATAATCAACTTATTGTGTGGTTATGTGGGTTTCAATTTTTTTGAGATTGGTTTCGACTTTTTTTTATTACCAGGGAAATATACAGTCCTGAAGTACGGTTTGTTTTCATCGACGAACAACTTAAACAGCTTCGTAGCCACATGAAAAAAATTAAAAGTAACGTTTTTTTGTAGGCGAAAAAGACACTACCGTGGAAACGACTGTTGGAAAATTGAAACGAATTCAGTTGAGATTGGAGAATTTTGAATAAAAACTTCTAAGATCAAAAATGCAATAAACTTAACCTTGAAAACATATACATGTGACTACTAGTCTTTTAATTTAACAAAGTTATTACATTGGTGTCATCAGTTTCTTAAAAGGTATACAATTTACCAAAAATGAATTTAAAACAAAAGTCAATCAACTTTGGTTCTAATTACTGAAATGGTTATTAAAATAAAACATTTGTGTTCACAAATATCTAATAACTTTTCTATTGATTTTTATTTTTCAAAAACAAATTAAAAAAAAAAAATCCCAAAGGAAAAAGTGATAAGAATGTTTTTCAATATTCTCTTTAAAAGATTTAAGTTTAAATTTAGATTTAGTCAAAATATCAAAATATGTATTCATAGTTTTTCAATTATATGTTTCAATAAAAAATATTTTTTAAAACAATTGGTAGAATTATTAGAAAATATTTAAGTGTACAAAAATTAAAAAAAAAAACATATTAAAACCAGATTTTTCAAAATTAAAAAAACATCCAAACAACCATTATTCGAAATCTGTTATACTGGGTATGGACAAGTTAGTTACTTAATTCTCAGAGGTCATAAGCTGGCGTTTTACTAGTTTCAGATTAGGCCATTACTTAAGAATTTATATGGCAGGTTATTAAATAGTTATAAATAAAAAAATGGCGGCCGAAAAATGGTTCCCAATTTAAATAAAATCGTTTGAGCCGTTCGAGCTGAATTGCGAGGCCCAATTTTTCAACTAAAATTTCTAGTTTGACTTGTGGAAAGGCATCTCGTCAATACATGAGAAGGCCTCCAAACACAGTATATAATCCACGCTTTTTAGCCAAGACAATAAAACATAGAGGATCCAGCGTAATGGTTTGGGCATGTTTTTCCTTCTATGGTGTTGGTCCCATATACCGGATAAAAGCCATTATGGATCAGAATCTTTATGTAAAGATCATGAAGGAAGTTATATTCCCATATACTGAAGATGAAATGCCACTGAAATGGGTTTTTCAACAAGACAACGACCCAAAGCTTACAATTAAACTTGCGAAGCAGGGGTTCCAAGAAAAGAGGGTTAAAGTCATGGAGTGGCTTGCGCATTCCACAGACCTCAACCTTATAGAAAATCTATGGTGCGATGTCAAAAAGTACGAGTATGTTGCTAGTTGTAAAACTACTACTAAAGCAGCCCTTTAGGAAGCTATATAGCAGTCTTCGAGGTCCATCCCTATTGAAAGATGTGAAAATCTAATTCATTCGATGCAATATCGTTGTGCTGTTATTATGTCTAACAAGGAACATGCAGCTAAATATTAATTTAAGGTTCAAACACTTGACTATCCATTATGGTAGAAATTGTCTATTAACTTTCCATTTTCTAATATTTAAATGTGGATTTTGAATGCGCTTCTATTTCTTCTATTTTTGACCACTGTTTTTCTATATGACTTCGATAGATTTGGAATTACCAACTAATTTATTTAATTTGAAAATGATTTTTTTCTGAAAATAAAAGCCTAAAAAACACTATTTTCTTCTTTAAAATTAGTAGATTAATTTACTTAAATTTTTGTTGTGTCAAAAGGTTCACTACTATTATTTTGACCACTGAAGATTTTTCCATTAAATACTTTTTACCTTTAAATTTGAATGAAACAAATTTTAATTGAGATATCATTAAAGTTAAGTATTTATACAGTGCCTTGTATAAGTATAACCGCACCGTGTAAAAATGCGTTTTGAAGAAAATTTAAAATGGGAATGACAAGTTACTATTTTTTTTATTGAATGGCATCGCTAATAAAGTAAATTGGGAAGAAAAAAATGTTCTGTTATTTTCTCTTCTTGGATTTAAAAATTAAAAACAGCAAGATCCATTACTAGTTTTTCCTAAAAAAATGTACTTTAAATAAAAAAAAAATAAAAATAAAAATGCGGTTATACTTTTACAATACTACAAAATCTATTTTTAATTTTTAAACCCCAGAAGAGAAAATAACGGAACTTTTTGTCTTCCCAATTTACTTGATTAGCGATGCCATTCAATAAAAAAAATAGTAAGGTGTCATTCCCATTTTAATTTTCTACAAAACGCATTCTTACAGGGTGCGGTTATACTTATGCAAGGCACTGTATATACATAAAATATAACATCAATTAAATATCTGTCGTTACTTCACTGGCTGGTGCTAATCCGAAACGTCTAGTTTTCCATAATTCTTTTGTTTTATGTATCAGACTGAATTTGACCATTGACATTGATTATGTTAGGTTTCAGGGCAGTGGTACCTTATAGTTCATTTGCATAGACCTGTGACTTAAAAAAATCCCCATAGGAACTAGTCGAACGAGGTTAAATCAGACGATCTAGGTGGCCAATTCACGTTTCACCATAGATAACCATGTTCGGAACTTGCTCGTGCAAAATGTCCATTTTCGCATGGCATATGGTGCACGCAGCGCCACCGCCGCCGTCCTGGTGAAACAAAATGTCGTTATTGTCCATAATCATCCATTTCGGATCAAAAGAAATTGGCTATCATCGATCGATAGCACTCGCTATGAACCGACGACATGAGCGCCGTGCTCAATTGACTGAATCGGATCCTTCTGCACAATCTCACACACCACTCTTGTTGATTTGGCACATGTTGATTAAACAAAACAGACTTTATAAATGACATTCAATTTGACAGATGTAACTTCAAAAATGTGGCCGCAATCACCTGTCAAAATTCCAAACAATCTCTGTTGAAAAATCCATTATGTAGTATCGCAATGAAAAATGGGAATGACTGGATAAAATGAACATGCTCTTGGAGTTGAAGGCTATATTGCAGTTAAACCTCAAAAAGGTTATTAAAATTATCACAATATTAAGGGTAGGTGGGAATAAACATAAAAGTACTAAAAATTTAATTTCTTCTCTGATTTTTCTTAAACTTGTTTTCCTCAAATTTCGGAATGCAATTGAAACAAAATATGGTTAAGCTGTTAAGAATATTTACGGGCCTGATCGCGACTATTTTTCCAAGAAACTTTCCTTGTGAAATAAGTTGAATCCATGGCTTGGGCTCTCATATATTATTATATATAAAATATATAAAAAAAAACTTAAGACAATGAAAATCGTCTTCGAATGATATTCGCCTTCCTGGTAAAGACCAAGAAAAACACACTCACATCTCTTCCTATAAAAAGACTGTCATATATTTTTAAACAAAATTTCATTTCATTTATCATATGTGCTCAAAAATAATGTTGTTTTGAAAAATTTCATCGTTAATCTGAACATGACATACCAATTTACGCGAACTCCAGCAAGCCATTATCTCCCATAGGTTTTACTGAAAATCCCAGCCATTGCATAGCATTGCCTTTTCTCTTCCTCCCACGTGGGATTCAAATTCTGTCTAACTTAACAATACCGCATCCATCAACAGCAGTATACAGTGGAAACCCTCATAAAATATCGAATTCCAAGTAATTTGAATATGATGGAGGTGGTTTTTGGAAAGGGTTCAACAGACAGATATTAAACAATCCGATTTTTACCCCTTGGGTAGTCTAGAAAACCTACTGGACAAAAAAAATGAAAACATTGACCTATTGATTTAACAGCATGTGGTTGATTTAATTTCATTGAAACGCCTAGCGCAATTTATCATCGTGGGGCTGAATTATCCTTTGTTTTAAGGCTATAGATACGTAATTTGATGCGCACTATTGTTAGATAAATTACCGAGGTGCCGATGAATAATTATACCCTAGTTGTGCCAGGGGTGAATTATTTAGCCTTGAAAAATCTGTTATTGTGTGTTGTCAAGAATCAAGTGTTTGCTTATTGGATTTGTCTATGTAATTCAGTGGAGGAGTTGATTTCAATAGTATCCCTACAATTTTGTACGCTAAAGGCAAAAACAAATTCAATCATAAAACACCATCACAGCCATAACCCGATTCGTTATTGTAGTTTCAAATGTCCACTCAATCAAAACATTTACTTTTGCTTCAATTGAATTCGATCTGATTTTGCCGGTTTTAAGGGATATGATTCGAATTGAAAAAGGTACAATACAATTGTACATACATACTCCAGAAAGGTCCTTTTCGAAAATAAAAAATCGATCAATACATGGAATGAAATTTGGAAATATTAATAAATCAAAGGATTAAGGAGGTTATTCTGCGATTTGTATAGCTGAAACTGCAAAGGACATCGATATCCCAAAACGCTTTGATAAATTAGTGGACACAAACACACATTTAGGCTATGAAGCGGGTTCTTTTGAAATATTTATTTGAACGAAAACATTTTCCATTTTATTTCTGTATTCATGTGAAAATATGAAACAAAAATACTGCGGCATTGGGTTTTTTTTTGTAAGCACAGGTCGAAAATGGCATTCGAATTGGTGGTGTATATAACCGATAGTATATTGAAAATTTACAAAAAAAATTCTACGCGGGATTTTGATGTAATTATTGTATTTCCTGTTCCGACACAACCCTCGTAGCAACACAAAATGTTTTTAAATAAATAGATTGCATAAAAAAACATTACCGATTAAAATTCTCATATTCTCGTTTGACAAAATGAATTTTTCCACTCGAGAATAAATTTTTAATTTTAAAATATTTGAATCCCTAAAAATAAAAAAAATGAAGCGCAATGATGATTTTAAAAGAATACCAAGAAATAAAAATGAAAATTTTTTCACTGATGATGAAATCTATATCATGCAAAATAAAATATATAAGAAAAATTGTTGTTAAATTCAAATAATATTTAAGATAAATTTCTTATTGCAGAAATTAATAGTAATTTTACGTATGTGGAAAAAAACAAATCTTTTAACTTTGAATATTTTGCTAAATGGAACTTTTTCGGTTCAAAATATTTAAAAAATGCTTTTTACTAGTGATATAATTAACATAGAAGAAAAAACCGAACTTGATATTTCGAGCAGACTTGACTTTACGATGATGAAGACGAAAAAAGTGAGCTTCGCAATTTTGTCTGGCTGTCTATCTGTTCAACTGAGGCCTAAGCAAATTGGCTGATTTGCTTTGAACTTGGTCGATAACATTTTTGACGTTGCTAGGGGGATGAAAGAGGCGGTCACTTTGGGCCTTGGGAGTTAGGGGCGTTAAAATTTTCCTAGTTGTACATTGAATTCGAAGTTGTAAGCCAATGAAATATTTAAAATTTAACAACATTTTAATTAAAAAATAAAATGTTCATGGTATAAATATTTATAGGACGGCAAAATCATTACCGTTTCTCATTATAGAAGTTGGTAATAAACACAAAAGTCTATTTCTTTTATTCTATCAATTTTCATATAAGAAAGAACAATTTAATTATATTCAAATTTATAAGGGCGGAAAGGTCACCATCGTTGTTCGTAAGTAAGCTTAAAATTGCTTTTGATTATTGTTAGGCCGAAGGGGCGACAAATTAGTTTTCTACTTCGGGCGGCAAACACCCTAGCTACGCTACTGAAGATACCTGCCAAGAGTTCCACAGATTAAAAAAAAATCTAAGAATTAATTTAGTTAAAGCTAGATAATGGTTGAAAAAATGTTCCAAAATACGGAAATTAATGGTACCTCCCATTGAACCATTTATTTCATTTTCGATTCTCTCAAACCCGAAACAGCTGATTTTGACCAAGTTCTTATGCTTCTTAAAAGTTTGAATACTATTGTGTATTTAAATTTTCCAAAACAAATTGCTTAGATTTTTATGAAAATACTAAAAATTATTTCTTATAACTAAATATTTTGAAGACCAAATGCTCCACTTGAAAATCAATAGTTTTTTTCAATTATTATATTTATACATTGATTTAATTATAACAGGGTTGCAAAAGCTTAAGTCACTTGTTAGCTTAAGCTTGGCTTTAATTCACAAGCTAGTGAGTGACTTATGAATTAAAAAAAATTAATTCAGAACCTACTAAGTGACTTATGAATTAAAAAAATTTAAGTCATGGGCAAGTAAGTGACAAGTAAGTAAGTAAGTCATGAGCAAGTAAGTCATCTATAGACTTATGACTTAAGGATTTTTTAATTCAAAAATTCGCAACCCTGAATTATAATAATAGAATAAACGACACCCACCAACAAATGTTAAAAAAAAATTCGAAAATATCTATGATTTTTTCTCAAAACTGTGACTTGAATTTCTTACGATCTATACTTGCTCTTATGTAAAAGTACTTTAGAATTTAAAAATTACTTGTAAATATAAAAGCATGAATTTAATTGGAGCAAAATATTCAAATGCCTAAAATTGCCGCCTGATTTCTAGAAAAGTATGAATTCAAAAATTGTTTTATTGTCAAACACATTTTTTATATTACAAATTTCTTTAATATGTTTCAGGAAAAAAATTTAGGATGGCAATTTTAAGTATTTAGTAATATAGATTTTAGGAAATAATTTAAGAAATTTATCGCTCATATGTTTTGAAGATATTGATTTTTCAAAAACAAAAATTGGATTTTTTTTTTCAAAAACCCAAAAAATATTTTTTTTTCTTAATATTTGTATATTCAATATTATTTTAAATTTAAAAGAACTCCTGTACAAAAATTTTGGTCTAAGTCACTTGAGCCGTTGATGAGAAAGTCGAAAATCAAAAAAATGGTTTTATGATTAACCTGTGCCGAACTAAATATTTTTTTGACCAAAATTTAATTCATGCCTATTGTTGTGTGTAACACCCAAAAACCAAAAATAAATGTAAACAATAAAAATAGAACAAAAACAATTAATAAAAAAAATGTAAACAATAATGTAAACATTCATGAACTCGACGCATATCGACCTACTTGTAATTGTGTTTAATCATCAGCCGTCACCAAGCGATACCATCGTGCATTGAACTGATCGTATTACACACTAAGTATGTTCGGTCACTATGCGCCAAGTGCATGAATGGATTTTTGCTTATGACTGCAATCATATGCGACATATTGACTGAGCATTCGGAATGCCTTTGAGGAAATACAACCGAAGGTGTATTTTGTCAAGTGGACATTTAATTCTTACGTCATGTGGGACAGTGTAGTGTAGGTCATAGGCAAAATAAATCAATAAAGAAGTAGGATAAGAATATGTATTGAAAATGATATTTTGTAAAACTAGTTGTAAGTATAAATAGAAGAAAATTTAGAAAATAAAATTAGTCTAGTTAAAACCTTAACCACGACTCAATCAATTTAAAATCGTGCATTTTGATGCTCGGAGACACAAGCGGCCTTTTGGGCTAAGAAATTTTGTTCGTAAGAACTGAAGACCACCTCGTCAACCATTACACTATGAAAGCACACTTTTTTATCAAAATTGTTGGAACCGTTTCGAGATAAACAACATTTTGCATAGCGACTGTGTGACAGGTACCGTTAGTTTTGGAGCTAAAACAAAACTTTAAATTTCTCCTCTAGGGAATCATCGCAGACGTTTAAAGAAGTTTAAAGAAAATGCGTTCAGTATATTAGGCTGTTGTTCAAAGTACAGACATACGGACAGACAAACGGAATTGTCGGACCCACTTTTTTCGTATTCTCTATCATCGTAATGTCTACTTTGATCAAAATCTCGAGTTCGATTTTTTTCCAAATGCAGAACTTGCCCTATAGTACCTACATATATTGCAAGTAAAATCAAATAAGGACATTACTTAATTTTTTTTTTTGAAAATTTGGTATCTTAAAAACGGGTGAGAATATTTGTTTTCAATTTAATATTATATAAAAAATAAAACTAAATTCTGGCGTAAAAATTATTTTCTTAAAAATGTATTTAAAATGTTATACTATTTAAAAAAACTGCTACAATGATGTATAATATTTGTTCTTTCATAAATTCATATTTGATATCATATTTTTAAATAATCACATGGCATTCTGTTTTTAAATCGAACTTTTAAAGGAGGACATGTTTGAGATGATCAATCTCATTGCGGGTAGAGCAAAAACAATACCATACATCATCGTTCACGCACAAGAAGGTTTAACTATTTCTGCTGAGAAAGCTGAAGCGTTTGCGAATCAATTTGCAAAAGAGGGCCGCCCCATAGAGCTTCCAGACTTAATCGAAGAAGTAAAGACTCAATTTAGGGAGATATCAGCTACCACCGAAAACGTGACCTTAGTGAAGAAAATCCTTCATCGGAGCCACTACTGACAGATGTTTTTTACTTGTCCCGAAGAAGTGGCTGACATTATCATCACCGGAAACTCCAAAAATCAGCAGGCAGCGACAAGATTTCTAATTATGTAGTTAAAACTTTACCAAATCACCTTAAACTTGGCCTCAACAACAAAAAAAAACAGTTGTTCTTTCTTGCTTAATATTGAAAAAGCTGCCGACGGCAATTAGATATTTCTATTCAAACTCTTAGAACAAGCATTTCCTAATCACTTGGTAATAATAAAATCAAACATTTCCTAGCCCAAAGACTTTTTTCCGTACAGGTAGCAAAAGAACTGAGAGATTCAACGCTGGGAGTCGCTTACGGACCGCTGCTGTTAAACATTTATACAACTGATCAACCAGAAAACATACCAGGAACAAAGACAAACATTTATGAAAACAACTCCACCATAAAAGTCACCGCTTTTTCACCAGATATTTCTGCCAGGAGAGTGCAAGAACACATTAAAAACCTATAAGATTACTATTTTAAATGGCGACTGAAAGCAAACAGCAAACCAGCCGAACTAATCAGCTTCCGAATACCAGTGACTGTCAACTGTCATTCGAAGACGATCGCTTGAAACACTTTGTGTGCCATCGACGGAACACTAAAAGTAACAGATCTGAAATTAAGCTTTAAGTGGATACCTGCCTATTATGGCTTTACTCCACTGCTTAACCTCAAGCACTGACGGCCCAGGACTGGGTCCCAGTTGCTTTTTATCTGGATGAAAGGTAGCCACTCCCTTCCAGCCTCGTGCAAGACTAGCCCCCCATCGCTCTCAAATGCATCATCGTTGGTCTTGTCAAGGGAGTACGAATCAGGCATCTCCAGGCTGTTCCAAATTTTGTACTGTGTAGGCATTTCATTACCCTTTGGTACGGATCTAATTGTTTTTATCTAACTATTGCAGCAAGCCACAATAGCCAATCGCGTAAATTGATTGGTATAACCATCAGCCACCTCGAGCTCTCTTTACAGAGGGCCTTCCCAATGACAGTGATTCCATGGTCCTTACTCCATGGGGGCTATAATTAGCGGGGGATTCAGCAATCACTATCCCCGAGGTACCCAATTAGGGTGTTCTCTTATAGATATCACTCTACGGAAGATATCTTTATCTTGTTTGTTCTTACTTGTTACTTTAAAATATTATGGAGTTATTTTAAAAATATCACCAATAATATTACATGCGCTTAATAAATTAAGCAAATGAAGGTGCAGATCACAGCTGACCGAAGCCAACCACAACCTGCACCGAATACGATTAGTCTTTTTTGTCCTACACCAAAAAGGGATAGAGACACTACCCGCAATCTTTTAATTTCAGGTACCAGGAAGGACCGTCCATTGTGATTGCTTACCAAGACTAATAAGCAAGAGAGACGGTAAATTCGCTCAACTACCTTTCGTCATTGGCCGTGACCCCCACATCACATAGTTCAAGATTTGTATAAATCAGCACCAGGGATCCGTTGCTCAGTTTCCTGATATCAGATCTATCTGATTTCTGAGATTGGATATGGCACCAAAATTTTTTCGGACATGGCTTGAACTACAACCGATGTCCTTAGTGCTTTCAAAATTTCATCTTACTTATTTAGAAATCTCATTTTTACATCATTTTAATATCATAACCTTAGATTGCTTTTTGCATACATCGAACGAAAGAGATGTCTCGATCGCTTATTGTTATGTATGTCACGTGACCTATGTTTTAGGTTCTCGAGTTTTCTTAGTTGTCTAACTCCAGCAAGCCAGAGAAAGACGTAAGCCACCCCACCACGACAAGGTGAAACTCATCGGGGTGGACTAAAAGTAACAGTCAAACCATCAACAAAGTACTTGGGAATCAACTTTTCCAACAAACAGAAATTCAAGAAGCATGCAGAGTTAATGTTGAGTAGCGCCAACAATTCTATGCACATGATCCATCCGCTGGCGAAAGAAAACAAATCTGCTTGTCTACAGACAATTTATCTGACACGTTCTGATCTTCTATATTTGTCAACGCATTTCCACCAATATGGGACTTTTTGCGATGAAGTGACCACATTTTCTCTTTCGTGAGTAGTACACAACGAGCAGATCACAGGTAAATCGTTTCTATGGGGTATGAAATTGTTCTTGCTCGAAAAATCAGTGAAATTTTGTTTGCATTTTGGCGGTCGTAATTTGCTTGCTTTAAAGAATGTTCGAGCTTACATATAGAATATATGTTTCTCTGTGTTAAGAGCTTTTTTCTTTTTGAATGTTATCCACTCTTTCAAATTCAATATTAATGTTAGTTATAATGGTGACAGTATTGTTTCCATCAATAACAAGTAGTTTATCGGAGAGCGCTTCAGAAGGAATCTTAGCAGTTTATCTGTGGTATCAGATCATTGTCATCCCCACGATTACAGCATAACTGCTTGCGATTTAGCTGTAATAACTTTATACTTGGAGTTGAAAAGAATATCTTTGTTATCTGTTCCAATCGCATTCTTAGGAACCTATAGTTTTTTTATTCAGCTGCTTTTCCCAGTTAAAGTAACTTGTTATGATAAAACACAGTGTGCACAGTGCAGTGTGTACTGCATCCTTGTTTCAGACTTACGCAGTTTGAAACTAGCACGAGTAAAACTGATTTTTCATCCCATTCTCAGCTTAAAGTTTGGCTGTAAATTTTATCGATTATGCTTCCGAACTTGAATATTATTCCATCCACGTATACGTACATATGTAGTTAGTACATAAGAGCACTTGTGTTTATGGAAACAAAAGATGTTCAGAAATCTACAGAAAAAAACAAAGGTTTATCTTGTGTTTAAGAAGGTACGAATCTGGAATGTTTGTGAAGGTGAATTTGTGATCCACTATGCATTATCCATTTCAATAACCTATCTGGAAATCAATGAGTATAATACTTCTGGTGCTATTGCCGATTGACGCGTTTTGTTATAAGCACTAAATAGACATTTCAGGAACTTATCCGTTGCGTTTTTGAAAAATTCATTTGGCATTCGGTCACTTCCAGGGGCCTTATCACCTTTTTCCTTGGAAATAATTGGTCTTAGCCCTAACAGCGTTATATCACTGTCCAGTAATTCATGTTAGTAATAAGTTCTTAGTTTTAAGTCAAATGATATCAAATAAAACAAATTGAAAAAATGAAAAAAAGGGTAATGATTCCTTTCCAAAGAGCAAGTATTTAAAATCTTCTACTTCTCATTAAGTCTTTCAACACTTATGTAAGTAGTTTCTCTTTTAGTCTTAAAAATATAAAATGACTTCTATCTCCTATGCAAGTATAATCAATTAATCCTCACCCAAAAAAAAAACAAGAAGAACTCAAACACCAAACATCAACAACTTCAATTTAATTAATGATATCCAAAAAACACACCATTGCAACTTGCAAGTTTAAGTAACTTTTAGTTATTAGACAAAGTGAAAAACCAAAATAAATGACTTTTCCCCTTGTTTCGCATCCGGATTCAGTCAGAATCAAAATGAAGGACTTAATTAATTTACTGAAAATAATCCGCAAACACCAAGCAAGAATACGCTGAAAATGTAGATACAATAAGAATTTTAAGTTCCAGAGCCATTTCTAATTAAATTCAGACAGTGGAATAATTTTGTAAATGAATTCTTCACCCTGGTCCTACAAGAAAGACATTCTTGTAAGATGTATCATTGAGATGGGGTAATCGTAGTACCTACAAACATGTTCTTTTTTTTCTTGTAAATTCCATCCACCAGAGTTGCAAGGATATCCAACCGCAGATGCAGTTTTGAAAAGTTTTTCGAAGGAAATTCTCACAATAGAAAAGAACAATAGGAATCCCAAGAACAAAGAGACAGAGCATTTACAACATAGTTTATTCACGATTTATCCAAGAATGAACACAATTGCCGCATCAATTCAAGTGGAACGTTTATATTACAAATTATATCAACCACATACATATCTACCCACTTATCTTGAAGGCTTAAGCGTATTCCAATTATGGCCAAGTGCGGAAAGTCATAAAGAACGTTCTTCCACAGACAATATTGTGTCTGGTGCATTAAACGCATCTGAAATCTGCATGATGTATGCTCGCTTAATTTATGTCGAAACACAATTTACATACGAGAAGGTACTGTGGATGGATGGATTCCTGCGATGGCTGTCGAGGATGTGAGGCGCCATATCACAGAGACTATCGATTAAAATCAGTCGCCTACTCATCTGGCCTGAAGAACATCTGAGAAACACTGTAAATTGGAGAGAGATTTATATTCTCTGCAAAGATGAAGTCAAAAATAAAATTTGTAGCAGATTCCTTGAAATTTCTATACCCCACAAACTTCCATAAAAATTGAGTAGTGATGCGTGTACTTTTGAAATGTATCGAGATTAGTTTTTGAAACAACATATCGTCGGTGCCCATATCATCCAATTTAGGCTTAAGGAAATTGGTTATCATCAACCTCGTCGTCGACAACGTCGTTTTCATAGAAGCTCAAAATCGACTTCAAATAGCGTGTTTCTCAAGGTGCGTTGCAATTTCTATGGATCTCTTGTAATAGATGATTTTGTTGCTATTTTCTTTTTGACAACACTGGTTTGGACAGCCCACGCACGTTGCGTGTTTTGTATCACTGTCAAACATCTTCAGATTGGTCTATAATTTAACCATAAATCGTCTTACAAACGAACAACGCTTGCAAATTATTGAATTTTATCATCAAAATGCGTGCTCTGTTAAGAAAGTTCATCGTGCGCTTCTTCCATTCTATGGCCAGTTTAATCGACCTACTAAGGCGGCTATTCGAGCTATTGTGACTAAATTTCGCCCCAAATTTTCATTGTTGGACATTAAACCACAAACACGCTTACGTAGAGTGCGAACTGAGGAAAATATCGCAGCTGTATCGCCCAGTGTTAGTGATGACCGTGAATTATCGATTCGGCGTCGTTCGCAGCAATTGGACCTCTGTTAGAATTTAGGTGTGAAGCCTTTCAAAATACAGCTGGTGCATGAATTGAAGCCGAACGACCTACCTCAACTCCGAATTTGTGGTGAATGGACTCTTGAAAAGTTGGCGAAGATCCACTTTTTTATCGAAAAATTGTGTTCAGCGACGAAGGTCATTTCTGGTTGAATGGAACGTGAACAAGCAAAACTGCCGTATTTGGAGTTAAGAGCAGCCAGAAGCATTGCAAGAGCTCCCAATGCATCTTGAAAAAGTCACTATTTGGTTCGGATTATGGGCTAGCGGAATCATTGGGCCGTATTTATTCAAAGATGATGCGAATCGCAACGTTCTTGTAAATGATGAGCGCTACCGTGCGATGATAACTAACTTTTTTTTTTGGAAGAACTTGACTTGCATGTGGTTTCAACAAGACGGTGCCACAAGCCACACAGCACGCGTAACAATGGACCAATTGAGAGGCGTGTTCGGTGCAGGGTTGCGAATTTTTGAATTAAAAAAACCATAAGTCATAAGTCTGTAGATGATATGTGATTTAAAAAAAATGTAATTCATAAGCTAGTTAATGACTTATGATTTAAAAAAATTTAATTTGTAAGCTACCAAGTGACTTATGAATTAAAAAAAATTAATTCACAAGCTACTAAGTGACTTACGAATTAAAAAAAATTTAATTCATAAGCTAGTTGGTAAATTAAGCTTGTTTTGACTACATAATTATTTAATTATTAACGAAAGTAGATTTCAAGCTTTTGTGTGTCATAAAATTATCATGCAAGCTTATAAATTTTCCAATTAATAATTTTTTAATCAGAATTTATCCATTAACTTATGAATTAATTTTTTTTTTAATTCATAAGTCACTAATTTTTGAATTAATTTTTTTTTAATTCTTAAGTCACTTAATTGCTCATGACTTAAATTTTTTTAATTCATTAGTCACTTGGTAGGTTGTGAATAATTTTTTTTTAATTCATAAGTCACTTACTTTCTCATGACTTAAATTTTTTTAATTCACAAGTCACTTAGTAGGTTCTGAATTAATTTTTTTTAATTCATAAGTCACTAAGAAGCTTATGATTTAAACTGACTTATGAATTAAATTTTTTTAATTCATAAGTCAGTAACTAGCTGCTGAATTAAATTTTTCTTAATTCATAAATCACCCACTAGCTTGTGAATTAAAGCCAAGCTTAAGCTAAAAAGTGACTTAAACTTTTGCAACCCTGGTTCGGTGAACAGTTTATTTCACGTTTGGAGCCTGTTAATTTCTAGACTATTCTTTATAACTGCTGAGGCAAACGCAGCACAAAGAGTCCAGAAGATTATCACGTTAAGGGGCTGTCTTAAAGGAGTTGTTCTTTAACTCCTGCTGTGGAGGATCGTAGTGGATGAATTGCTGCTTCGGATTTGCTGATGACATTGTCATATCAGTCTTAATGAAGTTTGAAGAAACTCTTTATGACATAATAGAAAGAGGACTGACAATTACTACAAAATCGTGTCTATAGGTATCCTTAAACAGCATTTCTGCAAAGACAAATAAACACGATCTTTTCCATAGCCCCACACAAATAAATCCAACGCCAAGAAATCATACAATCTTGTTTGCCAGTTTACATCCCAAAAAGGATAAAGCACCAAATAACTTGCCCATGAAATTTGTCTTACAATTAAAAGAAAACGGAACGAGTTGTGAGTGGTTCATATCTTTGATTTCAAGTCAAGAAACTTTGATTGACGTTTGACTATAGCGATGATTATTGACGATGCCATTTACAACTTCCTCATTTTCTAAGAAATATGAACCAATGACAACACTAGACCAGTATTTAAAATCTAAATTGCACGCAATACAAGACGTACTTGGTGAAACTTATAAGCATCGCAGCAATTAAAAATGAATAAAACGCTTGTGCTCACTTTTTCACTTTTAAATTCACTCTTATTTTAATTTTATTTCAAAGTTGGTCATCATGATATCTTCAATGACATTCGATGTCAAAATCAGTGTCTTGTATGTCACTGTTCAAAAATTTCATTTCGCACTTTATGCCCACTCACTTTAGATTGCTGATATAAATTGTATTCACTTTTAGTTTCATTGCTGTTATACCTGGCTATTCACTTTTTCAAACATTTCTATTTCAGTGGATACGATGGCTGTCGATGGGTGCACTTTGCCATATGCAACAATTTCGAAGAAAATGTCGTTCGAAATTGGTCACTCAAATGTTGATGTTCTGGTAGTACTTTTAATTAAAATTTTCTATGATGACATTCCCAAACTCGAATCCTATTGCTATTCTACAATGAGCCCTAAAAACTTAAGTTCAATTTAAACGCTTATGTGTGTGTGTTATGTTGAGCTTAAAATTTAGATTTCGTTTCCACGAGAATGGACCTCAGTTACAAACTGCAAAGCAGTTTAAACCAGAATCAGTCAAGTTGAAATTTTAAACCAACATTGTTAAGTTTAAAACCAAGTATTTTTAAATTGGATTTGTATTTCAATTTAATTAATTTTTATTTTTATTTTTTTAAAACTATTAAATCAACATCACTTTACTTTATTTATACAAAACATATACACACAAATAAACCCATTCCACATCAAGCAAACGTTTTATTTTTTGCTCGTTTATAAACCCAAGGCACGTGACATTTATAAAAAAGAAAAGAACAATCAAATAACACCATGCAAATCATTGCAATTGTGTTTTGTGTTTTGCTTCTTTTTTTTTTTTTTTTTTGATGAAACTTAGCCTGGCTTTACAAAAAATAACAAACAATCAGACTCTGGTCCTTCAACCATTTGAATTGTATATAATCCTACAAACTATGCTTAAACTATACAAAAACGTTTTTTTTTTTCACTTTTTATTATTTTTATGGTGCAATTAAAACGAAAATTAAGCGCCCAAGGGAGTCGAATCGACTTGCTATTTTATAAGCCTTTCTAAAAGAGTAA
This sequence comes from Philhelius festivus, assembly GCA_963931855.1. Taxonomy (NCBI): domain Eukaryota; kingdom Metazoa; phylum Arthropoda; class Insecta; order Diptera; family Syrphidae; genus Philhelius; species Philhelius festivus. The sequence goes on from OZ007557.1 coordinate 95,305,748, forward strand.
TACTTTTCTTTTTACTTTTAAAAGTTTTTTTTTAAACAAAATTGATTTTTAAAAGAAATACTATATTTTATTTTTAATCTTAATAAGCTATGTGCTTAACTGATTACTATGAAACGAAAATTTTATCAAAATCCGATAATCGGTTTCCGAACACACGTTATCTTTCTAACATTAAAAGAAAACAAATGTTGAATCTCGATTGAGTAGTTTTTGTTTTTAATTAATTTTATATCTATCGGACTTCCTTAACTTCATTTCTCTATGTATGGACTTCCTTAACATTCTCTTTACTTAACTTTTATATCCCATTTATATATATAATAATTTAATTTCAGTAAAATTCTTTATTGCGTTTTCGAGATTTGAATTTCCAAAAAAAAAAAAAAAAACATTCTAACTCTGCATTGGAGAAATATGTTTTTGAAAAATTTTATTTGCATTATTATTTCAAAATCATTGCCGTCTCAAGCTTGGAAGGAGCGACTTGAAGACTCTGCTGGAGCATTTTTGTTGCTGTGGTCTAAATTGAGCCAATGCGGTCAAAGTGTTTCGACTTTCTGGTTTACTCGTATATCCACATCTTGCTATATCTTATACAATTCAGCGGTTGTAAATTGCTCTCCTGCGATCTTTCGAAAGGAAAATTCTTTAACGATTATTTGGTCCTATACGGGAGAAGTGCAACTCCAACCCCATATTCGTCCAAGAAATTTTCTTTCGAAATACCCCAGTATTACTTTTCTTTTTCCCTTTATTATCCAATCGATATAGTAAAATAGAACTGGAAGTACAAGGGTTTCGAAGAACTCGAACGTGCTGTTAACAGTGAAGAGTTAAACCCAATTGTTTCGCCAAAAGAAGCTGCGGTTTTCTACTAAGATGATGAGATAGATGAACTTAAAAATTTGTAATCTTTTTTACAAACTTGCTTTTTTTTTTTTTTAAAGCAAACGAAAAATAAGTTTCAATATTAAAAAACTTAGCGAGAAAACAGCGAAATTAAATCTTAAATAAAAGACGTGCGTTTTAGTGCGATTTACGGTTTAGAATGATTTTCTTTATTCTTTTTCTTTTGCTTCTTCATTTTCTTTTTTATTTGAAATAAATATGGCCGAAAGGCGGCAAATTTAAACTTTATACCAATACTATACAATTCACAATAGTATTTGAATTAAGTTCTTATTTTGTTTTATTTGTTATGTGTTTCATCAAAACAGAACTATTGGGAACAGCTGAGGATGTCGATATCGTCAATATCCCAACAATTGAACAGAATTTCTGAATATAGTGCCCTCAGTATTGACACCTGCTACTCTAGAACGAGATTGAATAAGTCACATGATATCTCTTTTCTGAAACCCTTTGAATGTTTAGAATAATTGGAATGAGCTATTCCCTAGTTGTTTCGCTTATTTTAAAATTTCATTTCGGTCATCCCCATAAAGAGCTCCTGGCAATGAATTTCAGGTAAGTCTTGATTTAAAATTCGTTGGTATTTTCCCCAATTTGGTCAGTATGAAAATTCAATCTAGTCCTGTAGATAGGCATGCTTCTTTCCACCAGCAATTGGTTCATTATTTTATGTATGGATTCTACCAACAAACTTTAAGAGATCAGCTGTTAAGCTATAAGATCCTGGGCCTTAAATATTGAACTAGTTCTTTTTAATTCAAAGATAGTTGTCTTTTTTAAATTTTCCTCGCTCTAGAGGAGCTCTTCCAGAAGCTTCTGGAAATTCTGCTTAAAAACATCTAGTATTTCCTGTGGTTTGATTTACTTGGTAATCTTGGCTGCTTGTTGGAGGTTATATAAATCTTCGAGAGTTGTTTCGATCGCGGGATTCATATATCTACTTGAATTGTGAGGCTGTATAAGCCCTATTTTTTCTTCGCAGGATCTTCTTCTATTTTCTATGTTTTGGCATGCAGCATATTTGCATGTGAACTTTTTCACTTTTTCCAGATGAACGACTTTTTTTTAAACTGTTGACTTTTTCAGATGAACGCCCTTTTGTTTGTATATTTTGCGTGCACTAAGTATTAGTCATATTCTTAAATTGTTGGACCAGAGTACGAGCGTTAGGAAAGTTGGAATAAGGCGAGATACCGATGAACATTGGTTTTGAATATCTGAACATCGAAATGGGAAGGAAATATTCGGCCGGTTAAAGAATTTCTGAAGTTAACATTGTTAATTTTAAACCGATAGGCATTCCCTGATGTCCAAGTATTACGTTTGAACTCCACTAGAATGGTGTTTATAAAACAACAAGAAACATTACGGTGGTACTCGAGAGATCCAAAGGCTTATGTTAAACATAGTTTTATCACATATGATTTTTAAAGAACTTTTTGGATTATATCCAAGAGAATCAAACTTGTTATTGGAACACCTGACTAAATATGGGAATAAGACGAACGTTGGCTTTATACATAACAGCTAGATCGGAAGAAGTGAACAATTTCTTGCATCGTCGAAAGGTACCTAAACACTTAGCACAGCGTTCTTGCCGACGACGAATATGTGACAATGTCGGCTGTGATGCACATACCATGAATTGAAAGCTGTTCTGTTTCCGTTTCATCAGGGCAAGTACCGCTCATAGAAAGCGAGATGGGAGGTGGGTTGAGCTTTTAAGCATTAAATTCAATGCGGTTGATAGTTCCCTCTTTTATAATGCTATCGAGATCAGAGCTTATCATGCGCTGCCGTTCTAAATTCTGAATTACCAAGTCTTACACGAGGTATTGAGGTTAAGTCAATGAGTTCGCGGTGTATAACAATGGCCTGAGATTTTTCGGGATTCAGGCGCAGATGATTTTCAATATCCCAATGAAGGATGTTAAGAAGATCTTCGTTTTTCATAGCAATACTGTTATGTGTCGAATTCGGACTTGAACTGATAAGCAATTGCATGTCATCAGCGTAAATGTGTACAAAACAATGCCTAATAACTAACTTCTACTTAATCATTAATGTAAATGGTAAACAGAATTGGGCCGAGTAAAGATCCCTGTGGGACTCCATTAGCAGTCTGCAAAAAATTGAATTTTACATTCCCGAAATTATTTATTAGTTTATTTCACATCATCGAGTGATTTACACTATCGAATACCTTCGAAAAATTGAGAAGAGTGATGAAGCTTAATTCTTTCTTATCCAGATTTTTTCGTATTTCATCAATAACGTACAATAAAGCTGATTTACAACTAAAATTAGTGCTTCTGCATTTGTTTTGGAATGACTTTTTCAAAAACTTTTGAAAGATAAGGTAAAATTTCTATGGGCCGATAACCGTTAGCACTGCAATTTTGCTTCTTGGAGATGGGAATAACCTTAGCCTTCTTCTATTCGAAAGGAAAATACGAAGTCTTAAAAACCGAATTAAAAATTTGGGTGCTGCAAGGAAATATGAATGGTAAACATATTTTAATGAACTTCGGATTTAATCCATCCAGACCTGTAGCATTCGATTTTATTGCCAATAGTGTTTCAAAAATGTCGGCTTCTGAAAAACGTCGGAAGAGCAGATTTCCAGGCTGATTGTTGTTATCTACTTCGAAAATAATCGGTTCTGCAGTTTGGTTATTTAATCTAGAGACTGAAGAATTGGAAATGGAATTAAGCTCATCACAGTTGGTGGTGGTAGGGCCTGTACTTTTTTGTTTAACTACTCCGATATCATTAAATTGTTTCCACAAATTCTTTCCAGCGATTGATGGATTAAATTTTTGCATATAGAAAGTTGTTTTCGCTTTTCTGGTTTTGAGAATGGGAACTACTAGGAATAATGTCATCAGCAAAACAATTTAATGGATTAGAAGATTCAGACAAAAGATCATTGCTGAATATGAGAAAGGGATACGGAGATAAAACGGAGCCCTGTGGTACATCAGCATTTATCTTATGTATATCAGACTTAAAACCGTCCAAAACTAATCGACTTGAACGCTCAAAAAAATAGTTATCAAATGAAGAAGACATTCATCAATACCAAATGAACGCATTTTTGATAAGAGAGATTTTGAAATAACCTTACTTTCTCCAAACCGATGTTGGGAGTTGAATGTAAAATGAAACTCTCTGTAGAATCAAAGTACTCCAATTATACTAAACCGTATTACTCCAAATTTCTTATTCTTGGGCGTTTAGAATTTATAGTCGAGCTCTGAATTTTCCCACAATTAGGAAATGGTCAGAATTGACGTTTGCCCCTCGAATTGTATGCAAATCTAAGATATCGGTAAAGTGTTTTACGTCGCTTACCAGATAGTCGATTTGGATAAGGGTTTGATGGTCTACTTTGTGGATTCTAAGACTTAGAAATCGAGTGCTTCTTATCATCGTGTTACGAGAAGGTGCAAAATCTAGTAGACGAAGATCGTTATCCGTTTGCCAGTTACTAAAAGCTGTGCTTATTAACAAACCCACCGAATTTTTTTTCTTTTCTAACTTAAGTATTTAAGTCCTCGATTGGAACTCCAATCAGGCTACCTCCAGGAGTTCGAAATTTTCAGTTTTGGTAATATTTCTTTTGACTTTATTTCACGGCTGGCTTTTTCAGTTTTCAATACTTATTTCAAAAAATGTAATACACTTAAGCTAAACTTCATTATGTATGTATTAAATTTTTCAAAATATATATAAACTCCGTAAAGCTATTAAGAAAATAAAATACGAAACATTTAAATACTTGATTGGATATTTTTTGTTAGACTTATACACTGCCGCTCATCTGAATGGGTTCACTGTTTTTCGTAACTTACTGTAAGACTCTCTGCATATATGTATATAGCAATGACACGTCTGTGTTATGTATGTAATGAAAGGGCATTATTTTGCCCTTAGTTTGGGAGAAAAAATTTTCTCTTTAAACTCACCGTTATTCTCACACGCTAGTTAAACTTATTTCATTAAGAAAAACTAACGTTTTTTTTGGCTCATCTGAATAGGTTCAAAAACAAAAAAAGGAAGAAAACAAGAAAAATAACTGTAATTAAATGATTAAAATTAATCATTAAATTATTAAATAGGTAGGGACTTAATAATTCATATTAATAATGTGTATTGCCAACTTTTTTTAAAATTGTTAAAATTGTTTAAAATTGGATTTGGAATGGAGTCATACAGTTTTTCTAGATATTGCAGCGAAATCTCTGCCCACGCTTTCTTAATTCCCTCGATTAAGGACAACTTGTCTTCATATTGTCTCCCCGAGTCATACACCTTACGGGAAAGACGTCCCCAAACATTTTCAATTATGTTGAGGTCATGTGAGTATGGAGGCCATACCAACACCTCTACATTTTGGTTCTCGATCCATTGTTTTACCGACCTCGCTGTATGGATAGGGGCATCATGATGCTGGAATGACAATGCTATTGGTCCTAAAAGATCAGAGAATTGTGGGAAGACCTTTTCCAACACACCTTTGTACACATTGACATTCATTCGCGATGTAAGAATTTGCAGCTCAAAGGTTCCATTACATATATGAAATTGCTCCCCACGCCATGACACTGCCTTCACAGCTATGCAGACGGCTTATATAATGTTCTTCTTTACGAAGGTCATGAAAGTAATAGTTGTAGCCATCTGGGCTCTCTAAGTTGTATTTTTTTCATCTGAAAATATAACTCGCCTCCACTCCGATTTCTACGACATGTATTTTTTGCAAAATTGGAGATGATTTTCTTTTCGTTTTTCGTTCAAATGTGTTTTTTCGGTATTTTTTTCCTTTTCAAATGTTTAGTACTCTTAATACCGCGTTTCACCGTCGACAAACTACACTTAACACCAGTTTTGAGTCTAATTTTTGTCGCGAAATCATGCGAATAGAAGCAGCTGTTGTAATTGCGGTACTTTTGGTCATTGATTTGGCCTTTTAAGTTCCAACTTTCATATTTTTCCCGTAGTTTTCGATGTTCCGCAAATATTTACCCATTAAATTTTGGCTTCTTTCCTTTTTTCTTACGATTTTTCTTTGGCTTAGCCCTAATTCACGAAATGCTTTTATTTTTCCTTTTTCTTCGCGTTTAAAAATTTTTCGCGACCCATTTTTCTTGTTAAATGGTTTAAAACAATTCGATTTACCAAGAAACTTAACTTTCAGTACATATCACCCGTGCACATCAATTAAAAATGATTTTTTTGCATTCGAACCTATTCAGATGAGGCAAAAAAAAACGTTAGTTTTTCTTAATGAATTAAGTTTAGCTAGCATGTGAGAATAACGGTAAGCTTAAAGAGAAAATTTTTTCTCCCAAACTAAGGGCAAAATAATGCCCTTTCATTACTACATACATAACACAGACGTGTCATTGCCATATATATGCAGAGAGTCTTACAGTAAGTTACGAAAAACAGTGAACCTATTCAGATGAGCGGCAGTGTTTATCAACGGTTTTTTTTGAAGTCTCAGTGAGGAATAAATAACTAGAACTTCTTAAAAAAAACATTCATTTCCAAAAATTGAAAATTGAAATATTGACAAAGTTAATATGAAAGATAAATACTCGTACCTTAACTGTCGGCATTTTCTTAAAAAAAACCTTTTTAAACGGAGTTTCACTTTAATTGACTTGGACATTAATAGAAACTAACGAACCTTTCTTACACGATTTATTGCTCAGTATCTGATGCAACCAAAAAATATTTCCAAAAAATTTTTTTCTACAAAATATTTACAAACCCAAATCGACCCTTTAAAAAAATGCATGAAGTAAAAAATTGCCAAATCCATCCTCTCAATTTATAGTAAACCCATTTTGATGGTTCATTGTCATTCAACATATTCAGGGTTTTTTTTTTTTTTTTTAAACTGTCATCGTGCTGTCCTGTGCATGATGATGGTATTTTTTTATTCTAGCCGTGCATACTTGGGATAACAAATTTATTTCCAACTAAAATATTTTTGGATTCATTTTATTTTTTTTAGATTTTCGGTGATATAAAATGTGTGGTGCTTATCAGTACTACACATACACTAGTTCTACCACTAGTGACAGGTCATGCGTATTTTTGTGATAAATGAAATTGTCAAATAAAATTTGTCTCCACATAAAATGATATTGTTTCGAAGGCTCTTGTGACAGTTAAGTCGTTTTGAGAAGGATTATGGGTTTAATACTTTTACAATTTGTATATGATCAGTACGAAAGAAACATAGGATATAAGCTTTTTCACCTGTGGTCTTAAATGAGTATTATTGGGGGTGGTTCTCTATTCCACTGTAACCTAAAGATCTATAGTGCCCAATGGACAATAATTTTGGAACAGCTGAATCTTAAATACATAAACACGGAGATCTAAAAAAAGAAAAAAATTAAAAAATAATATATAAAAAATCAATGCTGCCACAAGACCCAATTTATATTACTACCCCTTCAGTTGAAACACATTTTTCCTTCCACTTCGAGCTAAAAGATACAATGTCACTATTCCATTCGCATGAAACATTAACTGACAATCACAGCACTTTCGAATCTTATACATGTGCTCTGTGAGTAAATTGATTTATTTAAACTAATTATTTCCGAAGCTTTGAGGCTTTCTGAGAGTTACACGAGAGCAATAATTATGATGAACGCACTGCAACCCTAGACATAAGGAACCATATTATACATTGTACATGCTCAACCATTGTCACACTGCATAACTCAATGCTATTGTGTGTTGTCAATGGTGATTTAATCAAGCTGGTCTCGTTCTCAAGTAGTGAATCGTTTCTCCATTAGCCTTAACTAAACTTTATCGCAAATGGTCAAATTAAAGGGACATTTATGGCATCATGGTTGGAATTGCAAACCACAAAGCTTATCATATTGCATCTAATGAGCATGACAAACTGCAAACTATTTTATTGTAATTAACAACTTACATAGTTTCGAGAGAAATTTATGTTTATTTACCTCTTAAGGTAGAAGACCAACTATTTATCAAATACATTCTCAAGAACTCTGGTTTCAGATGGATGCAAATAGACTCTATATGTAAATATGAACCTTGACCATTGTATAGGTTTAACAAAAGTGCCAAAATGTATGTTTAATTGGAACTAATTTGCAGTTTTTATGGGGTCTTTAGTAAAAAATGAAAAAAGGTATAAAACCAAAGGTCTATACGGAGAGTAATGCATTCGTAAAAAAAATCGTCGACGAGATTTTTGTAACTTCCATAGAACTTTTTTTTCTACCATAATAATTTTCTCCTATAATAGTTTTCACTTGTGATTATTTTCTCGCTTGAGATTTTTCTCACATGATAGTTTTCTTGCAAAATAGTTTTCTCAATCACAACGGACCAAATATTGGTCTAAGTGTGTTGACCTTTTTCTGGTCAGCAGCCAATTTAACCATAGTTTTCTCACATACTAGTTTTCTCGCATGGTAGTTTTCTCGCAAGATAATTTTCTTGCATGATGGTTTTCTGAAATGATAGTTTTCTGGGATCCTAATTTTCTTTAATGATAGATTTTTGGCATTATTTTTTACTAGCATGATATTTTTCTCTCATAAAAGTTTTCTCTCATGATATTTTTTTTTCAAATGATAGTACTTTCAAATTATAGTTATCTTCCATGATAGTTGTCTGGAATAATGGTTTCCTCGCATGATACTTTTCTCCCTTGATAATCTTCTCGTATGAAAGTTTTCTCAGATGATAGTTTTCTCACATTATAGTTTTCTGGAATGATAGTTTCCTCGCATGATAGTTTTCTCAAATGATAGTTTTCTGGGATGATAATTTTTTTGAATGATAGATTTCTGGCATTATAGTTTCCTCGCATGATGTTTTTCTCTCATTATAATTTTCTCTCGTGATATTTTTTTTCAAATGATAGTTGTTTCAGATAATAGTAATCTCGCATGACCAAGGTAATCATTAAATATGCAGGCATTTAATCCTTGCATGATCTTCTAATTACGGGCATGTTTTAGATAAATCAACGACCGAAATGATTGCCAACTTCCCGAAACACAATCTAGCTCAGTAAACATTAATTACGTAATTGTTATACCGTTTGACTTTTCGCATTTGTTGTTTTCTTGACGAAAAAAAAAAACGAAAGTATCTTAAAAATAAACTCGGTGCCATTAGCAGATGTTTGGCTCATGTCATTCAACGGCAGATGTAATAATTTAATCTTACATAATAAGGATCCAAGGACGAAGAAGAACTTCTTCCGTAACTTCGTTATCTTGTTACATGATAAATTAAATATCCAAAAGGCAAACAAACCATAACCAACGAAATACAATTTTCACTGCCTCATCAGTTCAAAAATAAAAATCCGTTTGTGAAACGTTGTCGTATTTCTCAGGGTCAGTAAAAAAAAAAATCATAGCGAATCCTTTGCTTTCCTTCGGCGTAAACTTTTTTCCTGCAAATTCTTTTATTGACATTCACTAAGGTCCTTAGAGCGTGTGTCTGTGCTTTTATAGAATTCTCTATATGAAACTTGCGTGCAAAGAGAGTTTGGGTGTATACTTTTGCTCTTCCCTTGCTTTAGTCCTTTGTATGCGAAAATACTTGGCAATGTCAATTCACATTGAAAAAGGGTTGAAAAAAAAAAATATAAAAATTTTACAACGATGATGGAATTCTATTTACTTCTTAATCGGTTTAGTGATTTGTGCAAACAGATGATTGAACTTTGATTGTTGAAGGTTGCAAGAGAACGGATTGATATAAGAATATTATTTTTTTTTTTGTTTATTTTATTATTATTTATATAAAATGAAGCTTGGAATGGAAACCTCGATCAATATTTGATTCTGAATTTATTTGAAAGGATTTGTATATACCTACTTACAACTACTCTTAAGCTTGTATCTTTGCAAGAGGTCGAAGAGAGTAAACTCATTTTTAAAATATTACTTTTATGTTATGACTAGGTACCTATGTACGAGTATGTACATATATATTGAAAGATTACAAATGATGTTAAATAAATAGGTAAACAACCTCCCTGGTCCAATTACAAATAAAAATGGCTTGATTTTAACTTTTCTAATTTACTTAAATACAAAATGTCAATTTTTTTAATATTTAAAAAAAAAAGCTTATAACATATCTAGGTCTTTTCAGCTACCCTTTGCTAGTGTTTTTCGAGTTGAATAACTGGCGTTCAAAGAAGATTGCAAGTTACGGATTATAGTACAGGCTTCTATTAAATCCATAAATTTGACTATGTCCGCCTCAAAATTGCTCCAGCAATGCCGGAATGAGCTTTGTGAGCATGAGCATTAACCTAGGTGTCATCCCTATGTGGGTTTCGGGTCATAGTGTCATTGGTGGGTTCGAACGGGTAGCTGATCTTGCAAGGTAAAGATCATCCCTTCCTAGCTCAATTGCGAAAACAGTAAATATTCCAGTTGAAGTTATGAAGGGCAATATTCGGCCAATTATTAACGGTCATTAATTTCTTCTGGAAATATCTTGCCCTGGCCAAATTTTTATCCAGAATGACATTTTCTGACAATTTTGTGAACTTTCGGAAAAGAAGATCAAAAACTCAATCGCTTTTCTAAACTCGATAAAATGGCTTTAGCACTAACGTCATCGGTTATTTCTGTAAATTGCCCTCTGCTTAATTCCTTAGACCACAATCAAGCTGACTGAGAGCTTTGAAGTATCGGTCAACAAGCTGCCTAGTTTGAAGCAGTGCAGATGGTTTTGGATGTAGGTTGTGCTCCACAGGGTGATCTGGTTTTTGATGATTGTGCTAAATAAACACACCACAATAATAAGCCTCGTAAAAACCTATAATATCTTATTTTGAAAACTTTTATTTTATTTTAACGAATTTTCCATATATTAAGGAAAATATTAACAAAAAACACGGAAATACAACACGTGCACTTGTATAATAAATAAAATGAAATGAAAGATGAATTATTTGTTCTCAAAAGCTCTAAAAAGCATAGTTCTGAAAGCTCCTTTACAGAGCCCGGTAACATTGGTGAACTTGGTGACATTTCGTATCAATGTAAAAAATAGTATCCCTGATTAAATGTCCGTTCTGCATACTTTTAAATATATTCTGGCGGCGAACAATACAACTTTCGCCTGGAAATGTGGTAGATCGATCTTGTGGACCTTGTAACATTTTTTACTTGCGACTTATAGGTACTTTAAGGCAAGTTATGCATTCGTAAGAAAAATCGTACCCGAGATTTTGATCAAAGTTGGCATAAAGATAATAGCGAAGACGAAAAAAGTGGGTCTCGCAATTCAGTCTGTATGCCTAGCTGTCTGTCTGTTTGACTACAGCCTAAACGGCTCGGCCGATTTTCGTTAATCTTTTTTTTATAAGACCAAAAATAACGGTACCTGCCATACGAATTTTTATCCAAATTTTATAAATATTTTTTTTCCTCAAAAACCTTCCCACAGAATTTAGAAAAAAAAAAATCATAAGATTTCACTTAGTTAAAGCCTGAAAATAGTTATTTTTGTTAGCCCTTCGGAACCATTTTATTTGTTTTTGATTTTCTCGAAAACAGTACAACCGATTTTAATAATTTTTTTTATGCTGGATAAGGTTTAAATTAAAATTTTTAATTTTTGTTTGGGATTTTTAAAAAACTTTCAAATTTTCTTTTGGAAACACAATATTTCGAAAACCCTATGCTCGATTTTTTCACACTTGATAAAAGTTTCTCAATATAATCTACAAGATTTGAGACAAAAATTTTGTTTTACCTAAAAATAAAGGTACTCACCATACAAATGTTAAAAAATGGTTTTCGAAAATGGTATTTTTCTCGAAAACGGCGGCTAGAATTTTGATAAATTTTTTTTCTTTCTATTAATTCTTACGATCTAGAATTTATTAAAAAAAATTGAAATTAAGATATTACTGAGTGTACCTAACATAGAACCATTTTTTCAAATTTTGAATTTCTCATTATTGGCCTAATGAATGACTTTAATGAATTTTTTTATAGAGAAGGTTCTAAAAACTTTGAAAAATATTGCATTTTAAAACTTAAGAAGAGATATTTTTTAATTTTTTGGAATATTCGATATCTCAAAAACGGCTCAATAACTTTTTTGATAATTAAAATTTTATTCGTACAGTAGAGGAAGTTAGGGTATTGTGGTATACATGTTTGTTTTTTTGACTTAACAGAAAAAGTTATGAAACAAATGCTCCTAAATTTGGTAGATTTTACCAAAAACATATAAGCTACCAAGTGATTTCTTTTTATCGAATTCTAACAAAAACTAACAAAGATTTAGACAAAATATTGATATAACCTCTAAATCGTCACTTTTGAAAGTTAAAGGGTAATGTGGTACACTATGCTGTCTATTGTGGTATACTTTACAATATTACCCAGTAGATTTTTTAAATGTGTGTGAAATCTTAAATTTCCTATTTCATTCATTCCTCACAGTATGATTCCATGTCCTTTGAATCTCATTTTCTTACTTCAACCCTTTTAGACATTTTAACGAATGAATCTTTAGAAAAAACACAAATAGCCAAAAAAAAGAAATAAACTTTTATGATGGGTAATGTGGTATACTACCACAGTAGCCACGGCTAGTATACCACATTAGCCGAAACTGTATATTTTTACAAAAATAAATAATAAAATATAAAATAAACACCTTTGGACAAAACTAACAGTTGTTTTTCGTAGATGATTAATTAAGTTTTGTAAAGAATTTATAAACTAGCTTGAAACACAACTTTTGAGAGCACACAAACACTTTTTGTTTGACCCAAAAAAAAACTCAACTTCACGCAATAACCCTTCTCAAATATTTGCTTGAGATATACGAAGATTTTTGACTTGATTGAACACGAGTACTTAGTTTTATTTATATTACCGTCCGCTAAGGTAAAAACCGTTGAAGAAACATGCTTAGTTTTTGAGAAAACTGCCTATACCACATTACCCGCCTATACCACATTACCCCAAGTTACTCTAAAAAAAACTTTAAGTTGGCGTGCCAAATTTTTTTCTTAAGAATGTTTTAAAAATTTTGTATAAAGGGTGGGTAAATTTTAAAGGCCGATGTTAAATGTGAATCACACCTAAACGTCAAGTTTTTTCTGCATTTCATTTGACATTTCTCAATTTCAGACTAAATAAATTTGAACCATGGAAAGATACACAATGGAGCAACGCGTTAAAGTTATTCAGGCTTATTATGAAAATGGGCGTTCAAATCAAAATGCATATCGAGCACTTCGTGATTTTTTCGGTCAATTTAATCGTTCAAATGTGCGTACAATCGTAAAAATCCAGAAAACACCAGTGCATGCTCGTACAGCTCCTACTGCAGAACATATTGACCCTGTTCGCGATAGTGTGACTGAAGAGCCGTTTACCTCAACTCGTCGTCGTGCCCAACAATTGCACCTCTCACGCTCGTCGTTGATGAACATTATGCATAAAGACTTGCATTTACACGCTTACAAGGTGCAATTGACTCAAGAACTAAAGCCTCTTGACCATTTCAAGCGTCGTCAATGCTCAGAATGGTGGCAAGAAATGGCAACAGTGGATGATCAATTTTGGAAGAAAATCATCTTCAGTGATGGGCACATTTTCACCTCAGTGGATTCGTCAATAAGCAGAATTGCCGCATTTGGGCGAATGATAATCCAAGAGTGATTGTCGAAAAACAAATGCACCCACAAAGAGTGACTGTTTGGTGGGGTTTATGGGCTGGCGGCATCATCGGGCCGTATTTTTTCCAAAATGAGGCCGGTCAGGCAGTTACTGTGAATGGTGTTCGCTATAGTGAGATGATAACGAACTTTTCATGGCCCGAATTGGAAGATATAGACGTGGACGATATGTGGTTTCAACAGGTCGGTGCCACTTGCACACAGCTAACGAAACAATGGCTCTTTTGCGCGACAAATTCAATGGCCATGTGGTGGCGATGTCAATTGACCGCCAAGATTATATGATTTGAAACCGTTGGACTTTTTTTTTGGGGTTATTTGGATGAAAAAGGTGTACGTCGATAAGCCAGCAACAATACAAGAGCTAAAGGATGAGATAATTCGCCACATTAACGGCATAGAACCTCAATTATGCCTCAGCGTCATCGAAAATTTGGACAATCAGATGGAGGTGTGCCGCCGAGGTCGCGGCGGCCATTTTGTTCCATACATAATTGAACCATACCATATTATGATAATAAAAAGAAATGACAATAATTTCCTAAATAATTTATGTTTTATTCAAAATCAAAATGGGCGCTTAAAATTTAACCACCCTTTATAAGAACTTATATTTTTAAGAAACCACTACAATGACTTATAATTTTTGTTTTTGCATAAAATAATATTTGCTTGGAACAGTTGAACAGTTTTTCTTAATATCTTACATAAGAGCAAGTTCGTGCGACCCAGTCGTGCATTTAATTTGATATAGCTTTGAAGATTATTATTAATAAATCAAATGAAAGCTAATTGTGACCTGTAGTCCAAATGCGTTTCGCCCAGGTACGAAAGTTGGGCTCATCAGTTAGATGCTGTCGTACCCTTCTAAGATGCAATATATTAGTCGATGGTTATCAACACAAATAAAATTACTATTAATATTATTATCGTTCTCTAGCTGTATGAGGTATAATTAATTTCTCATCTATCTATGTAAGTGCCCTGATCTTTTCCATAGACGTAGGCTCCATATTGGAGAGTATTTTTTCACGGAACCTAGTGATCTAATTAATGTATACATTTATAGTCTCTCCCTCTTTATAAAGTTCAACGAGTAAGGAGAAAATCTCTTGTTTCAGGTGGTGTCACAATGAATCAACTCTGGTCTAAGTGTGTCAGCTGCCACGTTGGCAGTCACTTCAACCTAACCGCATAAATGCTACAATTTTAATTTTGAATACTTCAACATAGTCGGTAATTCATTAATGACTATAAAAAAACACTGGGCCTAAATGACTACCCTGTAGGATTTCAGAAATAAGTTTCAAATTACGAAAAGTAACGACTGTAATCTATTGAATAAATGAAATTGAAGCCATATTACAAAATGTTCACTATATTCTAGCTTCCTTAATTTAAAAACAATATGGGAGTTTTGATAAATGGTTTAGTTAAGTTTATAACGACACAATCAATTGAGTCGATACATTTACTAACCAAATAAAAACGTTACAATAGAGCGGCCTTACGTAAGACCATGTTAATTTGGTTTCCTATGCCCGTGCTGGGGTCCATTTAAGTGATCCGAATTCGGAATAATTGATCTAAAGCAAGACACAATAAATTCTACTACATCCTTTCAATAAATGATTAAACATAAAAAATATAGAAATTCAAAAATTATAGCCTCAAAAAGTTTAAGAATAACAGATAATTTGGCATCGGGTCTATAGTTTTAATTCCTTCTCCTTTGTTTTTCTTACGTAAAAGGATTATGAAACAATTTTTCTAAATAAATGGAAATCAAAAAGAAGACATTGATAAGTAAGAAATCACGAAGGTAACCACAAGTCACTTACACAGATTTTCAAAAAAAAGAAGGTTTACCATTTTTAGGGTAACATTGACTGGACATCGAACACACACCTTCGGCATGACAGTCCAATCCCCTAACCAAGTATCTGAATCTTTCAAAAAAGAGGTTAAATGTTATATCAAACAAAACATACCACATTCGAATTTTTCTCCCCCATGTGAATATCAATTAAGGCCCTTCATAACCAAGGCTATCAACACACGAGTTTTAAACTCCTGCCCAGGTTAGCTTTAAAAAACCCATATCCACACAAACATATAGGTATGCCCACATAATCCAATGGCACTCAAAAACAATAAACTTCCTGGGAATTGAAGAACGTTCAGCTATTGTTTCCATACAGAATAATCCTTCTTTTTTTTTTGTTGGGGTGGCAAATTTTTATGTTTGCTTTGGCAAGCGAAAATTGCTTTTCCATGAATCACAAATGCAAACAAGAGATTATGATGAGTTATGCAGTGGCATAAAAACTTTGGGGCTATATACCATGGCTAAGCATAATATCATAAATTTGATATATAAAAAAATTGTTTTTCCATTACACCTTTAAAATTTTTCCATTACACCTTTAAAATTTGTTCCAGGAAAAATAAACCCCTATAAAAAGTAATGCCGAGAAGGAAGCTTTTGAATTTGAATATGATAAGGGTTGTTAAACGTTTATGGTATAGATTTGACATCAATTTAGATTAGAATTTGCTAAAGGTGAACCTTAAAGAAGACTTAAATTTTGATGAAGAGTCCCTTATAAATGTACATTGTTTCGCTCATCACACATGTATTGTGCAACCCAAAAATATTGTTGAATCGGATTATCACAAGAACAAAAATCGAAACGGAAATGTCCTTCACACGCAACAAAAAATAATAAAAACCAACTGACACACACAAAAAAATAGGACTTCAGCAAAATGCAATCCATCACTCTGTTAAGCCAAAATTATCTCCAACGATAAATAAATTCAAACTGGGAACGTATTCGTCCTCTTTGCATCCGGTTTGAAGTTGAATCTTTTGGAGAAGATATGTAAAGGAACTTGCATTTTAAGAGAGAGGTTTTCCCGCCCTCAGCTCATCGTTCTTTGGATTGTCTCTTGCTTACTCCTTTTTTGCTTAGCTTTTTGTTTCTATGGCATTCTGGCTACCACCTATACAATACCCCTTAATTTTATTCTGCGAACAACAAGGAATATTTATTCGATTCGGAAATGATTGTGTATTCTGCTTAGGTTCGTGTTTGTTAGCCTGTAATCAGCTCGAGCTTATTTCGTGCCCTCATCGAATGGCACTTGAGATCCAGTGTTTACTGTGTAGCATGTAATTTCCTCTTCCTCTCGACACTTTGTGCTTGACTTTGAATTTAACTGGTATTCAATTATATCCTGTTATTTTTGCGTTTTGTTTGCTTGTAATTGTTAGGCTTTTATGGGTTTCCAAGAATACCAAGGCTAAAACGTAACTTTGATTAATAGCTCTGACTTAAGTTGGAATATCGTTTTTCCTCAAATAGGACAGAAGAGATAATTAATGTCTTGGAACTGGATATTTTTTTTTATTTTAATCAATGCCTACCTATGTACGTAACCAAAAGCAAGAAGACTTAAACCGAAATGCTGCTAATCGGAATTTCATTAGGGACTGAATCGATACTCAAAGGTACATAAATAATATGGTTTCTTAAGACATTTGAATAGTTAGTTACATTTCGCAGAAATTAATAGGAATATTTTGTAAATTATAGCCCAAGACTCCATGATTTCTCCATTTAATTAAAGAGATGAATGCCAAATAGAGGTCTTCTTAGACAGTCTTTCAATTACACGTACAATATATAAATTTTCTTCTAACGCAGGTTACGGCATCACTCCTTTTGTTGAAGGTAATGCAGAATGAACGAATAGCTGGTCCATATGGTGCTTTTCCTCAGCGCCCGATGGTGCCAGTATAACAAGAGAGATTTACTATCATCTATCTACTGTCAAAATTTCAGCCTAATCGCAGTCGTTGGACCATGATATTGATGGTAACACTCTGAATAAAACAATTGTTTCTGTTCCACTGACACAAGTCCCATCGCTCAGCGATGTTGATCAATCAGAGAACCAGAGATGTCCTTGAGTTTTGCGTGCTATAAAGTCAAACCCAAAGTTCAAATCCATATAATTCTAAAACGACTCCTAACTTAAGAAAAATTGGGTGGGGACCAGCGAGGAAAGGAAATATGGGTTAATTTATTAAGAGCACAATCATTAGTAATAGCATTTTTTGATGACATTGACGAACTTTTGGAAGTGACGATCAAAAACTTAATCTCTTTTCACAACGCAACGAAATAGTTGTAGGACGAACTCCATTAACTTCTGTGCCGTTCCCTCTATATGATTCCTTAGACTGGGACCTAGGGGAATGAAATCTTTGACGGAGGTTTATGGTGCAAGAGGGCTGGTTGTTCACTCAAACGGATAAGTTACTTCTTCAGCATCAGTCAACAATCTGCCTAGTTTGGCACAGTGTAGATGGTTTCGATGCGAGTGAGGGGGTCCGCTTCAGTGATAGAGTGATCAGAATTCGAAACGATTGTTGACTGTGCAAAAGCAAACTCACAATAAGACACATTAAAATCTACTACAATCTTTCCTTCTGAACTTAATTCAAACTGGATGACTGCGTGAAAATGTCGACAATTTCTTATATCAATTCCATCCAAAAGTTCGTACGAGTTATGGTATCAAACAGCACATCTAGGCGCCAATTGGGCCAAAGGGTCGACATTTCTTAATCCTTGAGCTCAAAGTAGAATGTCGTATGATTTCTGGAACAAATATCAATTAATGAAAACATGAACATGAACTTGCTTACAAACTACCCATAATTTTTCTTATCAAAATTGTTAGATCCGTTTTCGAGGGAGAGTACGATGACTTAGGCGCCAAAAATTGATAACGGATTTTTGTAGAAGAGTCAAATAAATGTGTTTTTTACTATGGAAGGGGGGTCTATCTCGCCCCATTTAGGAGGTAGGGGCGATTTAAAAAAAAATGACTTAAATTGAAAAAAAAAAATATTAAAAAACAACGGCAATACTTACAGAAGTCTGTTCTATAATCCTAAATTTAAATTAAATTATTTATGTCAATAGTTTTTGAAAAATTTGCATGCAAACTCAAAATTTTGTTAAAAAAAATTAAAAAAAAAGTTTAGACCATTTTTTTTTTCAAAATTGTGAGGGGTGGCGCGATGGATGTATGCTCGCCTGTCAACCTCATGATCACAGGTTCGATCCCTGCTGTCGTTTATGCCGCCTTAATTCCATTAAAACCTTATAAAGTTGTCATCAATGGGTTGCTGGTTTGCTCATTGCATGTTGTTCAGGCATAACATTAACAACATGTGATTTAGTAATACTAGTATGCCCATCAAATATGAAAAACGAATAAAATAATGTGAATTATAAGGGACATAAAAATAAGACACAGCATTCTCGGCACTAGTTCAGCCGCCATCCCTGGAGATAAACAAATCTGAGACAACCACCTTCAGTCTCAGAACATCGTGCCACACATCTTTCCTATCCTTCTTTCCCTTCCTTAACTTCACGCCCGCGCTGTGTTGAAACATTTAAAGGGTAATCATAATCCCTTGTGCGCGTGTAGATTATAAAAAAAAATGAAGTGCTTAATTGGCTTTTTGTGGTCAATGCTACTAATAATTCTGAATCGAGCACAAAAAAACGAATGGTTTTATGCCTTCTAGTTTTTGAGAAAATTGAAAATTACTAAAACTAATTTTTATGAAATTTTTGGTTTTTAATATTTACCTACGGTGATTTCATTTTGAGGATTAATGTTAATGTGGTTCATTTGTAAGTAAAGTACAGCAAATCATTTAGCGTTGCCAAGAATGCACCACGAGGAGGTAGAATTGCATGGCATTCCGCGTCTCAGTCAGTCAGTTTGTGAGTAAGTCAGGTATTAATTAAAAATAGTCAAGTCAATTTTTCAATGTTCAACGTATTAAAACCATGTTTACAGGCATTTTGATCACAAAAGAGATAATTATAGCAAGCACTTCCCGAATCTCTAGCCAATATTGAGGCCCATGGAAAAAGTTGCTGATAGATGGGTTTATTGTATTCTTACAGTTTTTGTCACCTTCTTTTAGAGCTTTTTTCGGAGCACCGCCACATCCAACCGAACTTGAATTTTTTATATTTTTCTACCTTTATCGGTAAGTTACAACACATTGGGGGAGTTGACGTTTTAGTTGGAATTAGACCGATTTCTTCTAAGAACGCGATGCTTTTGAAATATTTTTTTTGAAATATTGAAAAGTTATTTAATTTAGGATGAAATAGTGGATGCTAAGTCGCCATTCTTTATTCAAAGAAAAAAAATACCTCGCTCTTACAAAGGTTGAATAACGAATGACCTTGGTAAGTAATAACCACATTAGCATTACAAATGTTGGACACAAACAATAAACATATACATATTAATTAAGGAATTATATAAATTTGCTGCATTCGTACAGTAGTACCTAGGTAATGTGAATTTTTCATAATGTATTAAATTTTCATGTCTGGACATTTTAGATGTGCAACTTTGGGCTACGTACATACATATATTTAGTATACATTGGATATAGGCCATAGGGTAAACTCAAAGTTTTTTAAATCCAGATTCTGTAAATGCAAAAGAAACCTTGCATACACCCAACCTCGCACCTACCCCAAATCCTATAGTGTGCCCAAGCAGAGGGGTTGCATACATATCTCACTGTTTATGCGCCGTAATGCGTAAGCAAGCAAAAAAAAAGAAACTATCTCATAAAAAAGTCGTTTTAGTTATTTTCAATTTTCTCAAAAACTAGACAACATAAAATCATCCAGTTTTCAGTTTTTGAATAAGAATAAATTAGAGCAACGAATTTTAGGAAAAATAATAATGCAGTTTTGAAAAATTAAGCTTTAAAAATCTTTTTATGTTTTTTTTTCCCCAAAATTTGAGTTTCAAACTCGTTTTTTCAAAAACTGTGCATAGATTTCACTTGATTTACGAACTACCTAATAAAAGAGAGCATTGGGTTTGAAAAAATTATAATACTTAATTGTAAGTATTACCGTTATTTTTTAATACTTTTGTATCCATTTTAGTGCCTTTTTTATAAAATTGCCCCTCCCTCCCAAACGGGGGGAGATAGACCCCCTTTCCCGTAGTAAAAAATGCTTGTATTGAACTATTCTACAAAAAACCATTATAATTTCTTAGCGCCTAAGTTATCGTACTCTTTCCCGTTTTCGAGATAGGGAAAATATGGAAGACAAAATTTTTAATTTCTCTACTAGGCAATCACCGGAAACCCTTTAGTACCAAGTTTAGAGAAAATCGCTTCTTGGGATTAGTACATAGGCCAAGGAACATACATACAGACAGATAGACGATAAATTACTGGACCAACTTTTTTCAATGTCTCCGGCATCATAATGTCCAGTTTTATTATAATCCCGAGATCAATTTTTATTTCCAAATGCAAAACTTGTGTGTTTGTTAAGAACAGACCGCAAAACTTAAAGCTAACTTAACTAACTTATTACTAAATTAAATCATGTTGGCTCAACAATAGGGGCCCAACGTTCTTCATTTGGCTTTACATAATGCTATTTGCTTACAATATCATATTAATGTTTTCTTAATCTAATTCATGATTTTTTTAATATTAACTAAATAATAATTTTTGATGAGTGGGCGTTTTATCCCCTGTAGTATTGATTGTTGTTTTTCTCGTAAAAGGGTGCGTTGTCGTTATGGATGATGTCTTCAAATTGATCGTCAGTGATGGCTCGGGTGTGTAGATACTTGACACGAGGCTCTAGTTCATGCTGGAGAAGTTGTTGCACTTCTGTGTTAGGATGATCTTCCAGGTTCCTGATGATTTTTCCGGAGAGCTGCAGTAAATACTTGTCCAATGGTATTAACTTTGCTTCTTTATACAGATTCCTTGTTGGTATATATTTCTTCGTCAGTGTGTTACGGTACAGTCCAGTGCAAATGCGGAGCATCTTTCTTTCAAAAAGCTTCATCTTTTTCATTGTTGTAGGTGAAATAGTAAACCAGATGGGAAAGGCGTAGGTCAGAACGGGTCGGATAAGTTGTTTGTATACAAGCAGTTTGGTTTTCTTACTTAGTCCATTTCGCCTCCTGAGAAGCGGATGGACCAAGTGCAAAGAATAGTTGGCTCTCTTCAACATCAAGTCTGCATGCCTTTTGAATTTGAATTTGTTGGAAAAGTTGATTCCTAAGTACTTCGTTGATGATTTGACTGTCACTTCAGTGTTGTCTGGAAGCTTTATTTGTTATTTGTTATTTCTTTCGTAAATGCACCTAAGCCAAGCCGACCCCACCATAATAAAAAAGTGGCAGGTCAATTTTAAACCAATGCTCTCACGCAGGTGTTCTCAATGAAAAAATGTGTGAAATATGGTTAATCCGGTACTTTGTCACATTATTGTATGCTTATAAGACGATAATTAAAAGAATAGTAAAAAGAAAGTTAATCCTTTCAATCGTAAATTCACCTACATAAGAATCCAAAAACGTAAAAACTAAAATAAAAGGCTTTTCTTAGAACAAAAGTAGTTTTTGTTATTTTTGATTTTCTCAAAAACTACAAAACATTTTGACATCCGGTTTTTTGTGTTTGATCAAAAATTAAAAAGAGCATTGAATATTGAATAAAAAAATAATACTTAATTACGTAAAATTTTGAAAAAAATTGTTTAAAAAAAAAAATTTCATTTTTTTTTTTCAAAATTTTGATTTTGAAAATTAATTTCTCAAAAACTATTCACTCGAACAACTTTATTTAAAAACAAAATTAAAGAATGTATTTCTGGCTTTTCAAAATGCCATAGCATTACTCTGTAGGTATCACCGTTATTTTCTAATAATTTTTTTTCTGTTTTAAGTGATTTTTTTCTTAAATTGCCCCTCCCGCCTAAACGGGGGGAAATAGACCCCCCCCTCCCATACGATTTTTTTCTTGTCTAAGTCCAACCTACACGCCCTAGCTTTTTGTCACACCTTATGCCAATCACCCTGTATAATATGCTTGCATTATAGCTATGTCACGTGTGCCAAGTCCACTGTCAAACTATTTGTGTTGATTTGTTTCAGTTATGTGGATTTCCTTTACACATGAGAAATCAAATTCTGTGTGAAGATTTTGAACTCTCGACAGATTTTCTGTTCCTTCACACCAAAAAAATCGATTTTTTTCTGACAGAGATCAAATTCTTCGAATCCGTATTTGAAGAGAGATTTACATGTATACGAAATACGCACACTAAAAGAAAAAAATTGCCACGGAATCGAAATCGCTAGTGTGTAAAGGAAATCGACATTAGTTTGAACTAAAAAAAAATCTACACGTCAATTCGAAGCGAAGGGCTTGTAGCGAACACATTATGGCCCTATTCAATACTCATAAGGCCACTGAAGCTATGTTATCAACCTTATCCCAACGAAATTTGCGTTATGTATCAATTGAATTCGAACCATTTTTCAAACTACACAATACCTGGTTTGCATAACAAAGATATGTTTTTATGGTTGCATCGAACACTTTAAAGTTTGAAATAGCATCAACATATTTGTTGCAAAAGAATTTTCTCCACATTAGATTTATTGCAATTTTGGCTGCAGCACATTTTTCTTTCACATGTGAGCGGACATCAAGGTTGTAAGTCATCAAGAATCCTAAGTACGTATGCTCACTAACTACCGTAATGCATAATCTTATTTATCTCGAAAACGGCTCTAACGATTTTGATAAGAAAAATTAGGTGCGATGTTATGGACAAGGACTATATTTTGATCAAAAAAATTTTGGGGCAAAATGTTATTAACGCTATCTCTCATAAAACGGTTTTTTTTGATTTTCGAATTTCTCATCAACGGCTCTAACGATTTTAACCAAAAATTTTGTGCAGGAGCTCCTTTGCATTTAAAAAGTAAAATCTAAATACAATAATACAAATATGTAATACAATAATACATTTTTTTTTTTTTGAAAATTTAATATCTTGAAAACGGATAGACGATTAAATTTTTAAATTACGTTTTAAAATGTATTTCCTTTAAGACTAACAATTTGCATATCAACTTTTCTTATAAAAATTTTAAGGAAAATTTAGTACACAAAAAACATGTTTCAGTATGTCTCTTTGTCTGTACCTCTCCCTAGCCTAAGCCACTGGACCTATTTTCTTCAATCTCAGTAGTTAAGGGTCTTCGGTGATTCCCTAGAAGAGAAATTGAATTTTTTTTAGCACCATAGGCATGGACTACATTTTGGTGAAAAAAAAAATTTGGGCAAAATGTTACGGTACATGTCATAGAAACGATTATTTTTTAAAATTATTTTCTAAAATCTATACCACTTAATACTTAAAATTGACATCCAAAATTTTGTTCTCGAAAAATTTTAAAGAAATTTCTTATATAAAAAATTACTTTAATAATAAAACGATTAATTACTTTTCCGGAAATCAGGCGGCAATTCCATGCATTTGAACATTTTTATCTCATTAAATCCATGTTTTATATTTATAAAATGTATTTTAAATTCCAAAGTACTTTTACATAAGATTAAGTTCGTGCGATCCAGTCGTGCATTTTATTTCTTAATGCTGACACTGTGTCTCTGGCATACAAAAAAACTTTTGAGTGTGCGCTAACTGTATAAAAAAAAACATTTTTCTTGAAAAGTTCTTTTATGTTTTGGTGCTTTCAAAAATCACTATCTTTAAAATTCCATAAATTTTCAAAAAAATGTGAGATTTTCATAAATAAATTATTTCCGGAATTTATCAATACGTGAAATCATATCTTGTTGTACTTTTGCGATCATACGAAAAAGAGTTATCCCAAAACGTAAGGACACTCAACTGGTACCTACGTTAACTACTATACTACATAATTATAACCACAACGCTTTCAGAAGGTGCTATGTGCTACTCGTCAGTAACTGCAACTTTCGAACAAACGAAATGAGTTAGTTTTTTTTTTCTGCTATACAACACACTCCGACCTTGGAGCCATCAAAAACTCAAACTTGTTCCGTTACTGCCCAAATACCTAAACACATAATGTCAATCATCAAAAACGCAATTGCTGCTCGCTTCGTGTGTCTATTTGTAAATGATCAATTCAAAATACGACAGTTTCGTTAAAATACGAAGACACATAAAATAAAATGCACGACTGGGTCGCACGAACTTGCTTTTATGTAAAAGATTAATTGTAATAAATAAAATAAAATTAATATTTCTAGAGAAAAAATGTTCATAAGCATATAATTCATTTTTTAAATGACTAAAACAACTCCGTAAGTTATTATTTTATAAATAATAGTTTCGTAGTTAGAGCTAAGCACATAATATGTTTTATAAAAGGTTTTTAAAACATAGGTATTTAAGAAAAAATTTTGGTACGACAATTTTAACTAGAAGCTTCTCTATGCAAAATTTCATTGCAATCCATTCTGCCTATATTGACAAATTCAAAATTCGAAAAACTGGTTTTATGGTTGGTATTATTAAATTAAAATTAAAATTTATCAAAATTCTCGGAGCCATTTTTGAGAAAAATACGATTTTCGAAAAAGATTTTTTAACACTTGCATGGTGGGTACCTTAATTTTTAGTTAAAACAATTTTTTTCCCTCAGATCTTGTAGATTATATTAAGAAACTTTGATTTATTCAAGTTTAGAAAATCGAGCAGGGGTTTTCGGAATTGGCGTTTTTCTTTTTTCATTCAGAGTAGAGCACTGAACAGAGCATGAGCATGTCAAACATCCTCTGAACTTTCTATGAATCGAGTGTGTTCTAAGAGCTCTGAATTATTTTATAAACACACGCAAGTTTTTGTCTGTCAGAATGATTTCAGCATTTAAGTCTGTCTACTCAGCTATCTCTGAACACGCTCTCAACGAAAAAAGAAACACAATCTTTGAACTGTTATACACTCTGCGCTAGAACAGAAACACGATATTTTGTTTGACAATTCAGGTACTACTCTGAACTAAAAAAGAAAACCGCTCAATATTTAAAATTTGGAGGAGCTTCATAATGATTAAAATCGGTTATACTGTTTTCGAGAAAATCAAAAACAAACAAAATAAAATGGTTCCAAGAGGGCTTCCGAAAGATGATTCGTACCGTTATTTTTGGTCTTAAAAAAAGGAAAATTTAACGAAAATCGGCCCATGCTCTTAGGCCGTAGTCGAAGAGACAGACAGATAGAATTTCGAGACCCACTTTTTCTTTGCTATTATCGTAATGTGAACTTTGATACAAATCTTGAGTTCGATTTATTTTACGAATGCAATACTTGCCATAAAGTACCTATAAGTCGTAAGAAAAACGCAGAGAACCGATAAAGGGAAACACAAAACTTCTAATAATCAATTGAACTTACATTAATATTACATTAATATTAATATGGCACGAAAATAGCACTTTGTCTCCTCTTTTTTCTTTAACAAAATGAACTCTTATTTTTTGGTTGTTTCGGAGGGGGGGGGGGGGGGGGTTTAACCCCTAAAACCCCTACCTGAGTTCGCCCCTGAATTCAACAGAAAAATGAAATCAAAGTTAATTGACTAAAAATTGAAAAATTTACGATGTGTAATGTTTCGGAATACGTTACAGTAATTTCGAAAAAATATAAATGAAAACGTAATTAATTAATTAACATTTAACTTAGCATTATTGAGGTGGTGCGGAAAAACAATTTTTCAAAATTCAAAATTTATTCAATTTTAGTTCAAATTGAAAGATAGATATCCCGTTTCGATAAATATCAATAGGGTTTCTCAGAAATCAACCAAAATTCTTGTAGTTGTGACAAGCAAATTATTATATATCAATTGAAATGCTTAATCTTCTGTTTTTCAAAATCATAAAAAAATCCATAAATAATAACTTAACCTGTAGAAAAAAAAAGTAAATAATAAATAAATAAATTTACTATTCTTAAAGAGACATAAGTTCACAACAGTTGACTTTTTCAACAATAATTGCGATTTAAGGGTATTCTAAGCTAACGTGAAAGCTGAATCACTGCTGTTCAGTGATTGAATGCATGAAACAAGCTCATTACGAACAAATTATCTGTAAAAGCGTGACTTTCCTTTGTTTAAAAAATGGAAAAATGCAGAAGTCAAATTGTCAGCTAGTGTGGTTTAAAAAAAAAGGTGATTGCTACGGTAACTGTCATCTTCAAAAAGCATTGTATGTCTTGTCTATGTCCTAGAAAAATACATAGGCCTACATGATTTTCAAACAAATAATGACATTTTCTTAGAAATGACTTAAAATCACAAGTGATATTCTACAGTTTGTGTACCATTTATTTATTTATTATTGGTTTAAATTTCAAAGTTAAATTAATTTAAAAATATTCGTATTTCGTTATCAGACCATATATTTTCGAAACCTTACACTTTAGTCTTTTTCATATAACCGAGTCAATTGTTCACAATATCACTATCAAAAATAATTTCCAAGATATATGAGACCTAGACAAGATTCCAATTTAAAATGAAATCAAAGCCTTAAGTCAATTTAATTAGAATCGTTTGTGTCATCAAACATACTAACGAGCTACCAAGTAAATTTCATTGAACAAATAAACTTTCATCATTTTAAGTATACCTAGGTACCTGCCTACCTTCTATTCGGCTCTATCAACTAAGATCTACTTCTGCAACCAAATGAAAACAATAAACAAAACTTAAATCCCAGTCTTACACGAAATCCATTGCACAATATAGCTCAATCTTATCCTAAGTATCTACCTGGAAACCCCCAAACCAATTGTCTCTTTTTTCAGCAAATATCCCAACATAGTTTGTTTTCGGCTACACAAAACACACGCAGTAAGATTTGTTCGTCCTTCTTGTTTCCTCAAATTCAAAATGAAATCGAATTAAGTTGACCAAATCTGTTAAAGCCCTTGTTGTCACCCATCAAAAGCATTCTAATACCTTTTGGTCTGGCACTGTGTGGCTTACCACAATCAACAATCAGAACTACCCACGTGTGAATGCATAATCACACTTAGGTCCACATCATATCTTCGTGTTAATAGCTCGTAAAGACCGTTTAGGAACAACAACTGTGCAGGCAGGTGCTTTGTAATTGATATCAGACCACAGCCCAACACTCATAAGCATCCCGGAAAATATTTTCCAAAAATACCCCTACAGTAGAATTTATGCTTTAACGCCTTGTGTTTGAGTGTGTGTGTATCTAGCACTTGTAGTCTTTGGTTGGGAGCCTTGATGCAGGATTATTTAGGATAATTGCTATTAAATCATTCAAGTTCTTGTGTGTGTGTGTCCGTGTTTGTGTAAGTTACACAAGTGCGTGTATATGCAAATTCGAACTCGTACTCGTATACAACATCAACAGGCCCTACTGCCAAGCCCTGCTACAAGAGTATTATATTCTAGTCGATTAAACAGGGATTTTCTATTTTTAGGTCAAGAGTGCTACACACGGCTGCTGCTGCTGCTACATGTTTGATAACTACGAGTGACTGTATGGCATTGTGGTTTCTATAGGGATTTATTGAACTATGACACGATTTCCTTATTGATTTTCACTATATTAGTCAATGGAGGAATACGCAATATTTTCAAATCAATGTTAACACCTTCTGCTGCAGGTGTACCTACCTACCCCTTGTACATCAGTTCGCTTCAGCTCTAGTGACACTTTTCATGACCAAGAGTTGAAGTTCCACAAATTAATTTGAATTTGATTGACGCTGATACCTGTGTATGAAGTGAGTGCTTTTTTGCATGAAATAGTGATATGAGGAAAGTATATAGTGAGAGTCTTCATGCAAGGCTCTTCAAACTGCAAATAAAAAACTTGGTGCAATGGTATGTTCCGTTTAAGGAATTTTGTGTTTTCTTGCATTTCAATGTTAAATTTAGTGCCATCTACCCTTATCAATATTTCATCATTCACTTGAAAGCTAGGAGTTTTGTTAATTAATACAAGAAGTGGAAAACTTCTGTCCAGGAAGTTATCCAAAATATTTTATTTTCTTAGCTTAAAAAGCCTACAGCTTGGGGAATCTAAAGTTCGGTTTTGTCCGCCATTTTGTACGTTTTGACTGGACGTATGTATATCTGTTTTTTTAAGACTTAAGACACTTTTTGCTTCAAACATTTCTGGTAACTTTTTCCACTTTTGGAGTCTCAAAATTATGTTTTGGGTTTATATCTCGCCCAAAGTTTATCAGATAATTGTAGAAAATCTCTCGAGCTTCGTAGGTAACTATCTCCATCCTTCTTTACTTTAAAATTGAATTCTAATGTTCTTGAAATTTATTAAGCCTTCACTTTTCAAAAGATTGTAATCTGAATGGACAAACAGTGCCAATAATACCTCTTGGCAAAATGGTTGGCGCGTTGGACTCTCATATTTTAGGTGTGATCCTTAGTCGGTGCAAAAAAGTTTTTCAGGGATACTACCTCTTGCGAGAAATAGAAAAATCCTGAAAAGTTCTCTTCCCTAGCTGTTCGGAATCGTCATTAGACAATTATAGGTCCTCTCTATTTCTTCAAACACGCACACAGAAATGGTTGATAGGCTTAGGCTCTCTTTGAGCTGTATCTAATTTATTTGTGTTAATTAAAATTTTAACTAAATATCAAACTTTATTTTGTGGATAATTTCCCGAAGTGGCTATACCTCAGGAATTTAAACTTTAGAGATGCAAACAATATGGCATGTGATTTTTTTAGCAAATATGAATCTATGCAAGAACGAAAATTATAAGCCGTCGTCGTCGTAACGGTTTATTAAGAAAGTAAGCTATAAAAAAAATTTATAACTTTCTTAAGAAAAAACTTATTTTTTTTTTAAATTCAAAACTTCAAAACTAACCATATTCAAACTTCTTAGGAGCTTAAAAATAAAAAATATAAAAAAAAATGATCTACCATTGCGATGATAAAACATTTACCAAAAACCCTTATTAACAGATCCTTTCTAACAGTTTTTTATTTTTGACCTAAGTATAATTTTCCATACGTTGTGCATATAAAAATTCAAAAATTAAATAGTCTAAAACTACAGAAGAGACAAAACTGTTTTTCGAAAATTAAAAATTTTTTATACTTTATTTCTTATTTGCTAATTTTTTGACTTTAAACCAGTACCAACATTTTATTCTTAATTGTTTTAAAATTTTTAAATAATAAAATTTTCTATTAAAAAAAATCAACTCCAACGATTTTAAAAATTTTCTTCATAAATTCCCAATTTATCAAAAATTTTGACGAAATTCTTTTTTTTTTTTTTTTTTTTTTGACTAAAACTATTTAATGTCTTATACAATAATAAATATTTAGTTCTACAAATTTCAAAAATTAATAAAAACCCTGTTAAAAAATTTCAAAAAAAAAACGGACATGAATTTCATTTTGAATAAAACTAATCGATTACATTTTATCGATAACGCTAATTGCCGAAGTTGAATATCATTCAGTATAGAAGATTTGGTCGGTGGAAACGTAATTTTTAAAACTGTATTGGAAAATATTTTGTCATTTTCGTATACTAAGCTTGTAAGAAGTACGAGCATGTCGTAGGTTTCCCCAAACATAATTACGGAAACGAATAATGGGTGTTGTTTTTTGTAATCAACTTCTCCGTATCTTAATAAGCATAAAGTAAAATGTCAATATAAATGGAGATAGTGCAATAACCAAATTTCGATTTGCATAGCTTATGACTAGCCAAAAAAAAAAACTGCACGACTCGGTCGCACGAACTTGCTCCTCTGTAATAGACTAATAATTTCAAAAATGAATGTTACTAGAGAAAAACTGTTCATAACCATAAAATTATTTTTTTAAATGACTAAAACTACTTCTTTAGTAGTTGGAGATAAAAATAGGATGCCATGTGATTCAAGCAAAAATATAGGTTTGCAAGAACAAAAATTGTAAGTCTTTGTAGTGGTTTCTTAAAAAAATAAGATTTTATATAAAACATTTTAAAACATTTTTAAGAAAAAATTTTGGTACGCCAATTTAAAGTTTTTTTATTGCTCGAAAAAAAAATAAATTTACAAAAAAACTATTGACCCGTTTTCGAGATATTGAATTTTCAAAAAAAATAGATTTTTTTTTTCAAAATTCAAACAAAAATATTTTTCTTAAAGTTTTGAAATATAATGTTTTTTAAACTTTTTAAAATCCGTTATGCCGATAAAGAAAAATTCAAAATTTTAAAAAGTCGTTCTATGGTAGGTAAAGTCAATAATATCTTGTTTTCAAATTTTTTTTTTATTAAATTATAGATCGTAAGAATTATTCGAAAGAAAAAAAAAGTGAGCAAAATTCTCGGAACCGTTTTCGAGAAAAATACGATTTTCGAAAACCATTTTTTAACATTTGTATGGAGGGTACCATTATTTTTAGGTAAAATATTTTTTTTTTCTCATATCTTGTTGATTACCTATTTTAAGAAACTGTTTTTATCAAGTTTTAAAAAAAGCAAGCATGGGGTTTTCGAAATATTAAGTTTTCAAAAAAAAATTTAGAAATTGTTTTTGAAAATCCAAAAAAAAAAAATTTAGAAAATTTGAATACACAATAATAATGAAACTGCTGGGAAGCCTTAACATAAAAAAAATTATTAAGATCGGTCTTACCGTTTTTGAGAAAATTAAAAACAAAAAAAAATTGTTCCAAGGGGGGTACCAAAAATAATAATTTTTTGGAAATTTTTTTTCAACCATTTAACTAAATGAAATCTTATGATTTTTTTTTTTTTTAAATCTGTGGGACAGTTTTTGAGAAAAAAAATATTTATAAAATTTCGAAAAAAATTCGTATGGCAGGTACCGTTATTTTTGGTCTTAAAAAAACAGAAAAAACCGGGGGGAAAAATTTAAAACCCATATCTACCAAGTTTGAAGAAAATCGGCCGAGCCGTTTAGCTGTAGTCGAACAAACAGATAGACAGACAGACAGTCACACAGACAGACAGGCATACAGACAGACAGACAGAATTGCGAGACCCACTTTTTACTTGCGATATAGGTATAGGCCAAGTTCTGCATTTGTAAAAAAATCGAACTCGAGATTTTGGTCAAAGTTGACATTACGATGATAGCGAAGACGAATAAAGTTGGTCCGACAATTCCGTCTGTCTCTCTGTATGTCTGTATGTCTGTACCTCGATCTGCAGCCTAAGCCACTGGACCTATTTTTTTCAAACTCGGTACTTAAGGGTCTTCGGTGATTCCCTAGAGGAGAAATTGAAATGTTTTCCTTAGCTTTAAAACTAATGGTACCTCCCATACACCCGTAATGCATAATCTTATTTATCTCTCAAATGGCTCTAACGATTTTGATAAAAAAAATTAGGTATGTTACTATGGATATGGACTACTTTTTGGTAAAAAGAAATTTTTGGTGGAAATGTTATTAACGGTACCTGTCATAAAACGGTTTTTTTGATTTTCGACTTTCTCATTAACGGCTCTAACGATTTTAACCAAAAATTTTCACCAGGAGCGCCCTTAAGTTTAAATTAATATTGTATATGAAAATATGCGAACAAAAATATTTCTTTGTTTTTTGGAAAAAAAAAATATCCAATTTATTTTTTGAAAAATCAATATCTTGAAAACGTGTGAATGATTATTTTTTGAAATTATTTCCTAAAATCCATATTACTAAGCACTTAAAATTGGCATCTCAAATTTTGTTCTAGAAAAATTTCAAAGAAATTTGTTCTATAAAAAATTACTTTAATAAAACGATTTTTAAACTTTATTTGCGTAAATTCGTACTTTTCCGGAAATCAGGCAATTTCATGCATTTGAACATTTGCATCTCATAACATCCAAGTTTTATTTTTATAAAATGTATTTTAAAGTACTTTTGCATACTCGTAAGAGCAAGTTCGTGCGATCGTGCATTTTATTTGGTCTTCGCTATCATCGTAATGTCAACTTTTATCAAAATCTCGAGTTCGATTTTTTTACAAATGCATAACTTGCCTTATAGTACCTATAAGTCGCAAGTAAAAATTAAGAAAGGTATAATTTTCAAGAACAATGCTGTTATCGACTATTTTAGCATACTGTATCGGAGAATGCTAACAGCTTGGTGTTAGTGTACACTTGAGTTTAATTATGTACTTTTCAATAAATTTCTAAACTAGTCAAAATTAGTCTCAGAATGCTATATCGAATGAATTATTTTCTTCATAAATTCCTGAATGTTGACAATTTCGGTATGCGCTTCATTAGATGTTTTCTCACCTAGATTAAATCTCAAATCTGCATATTCAGAAATTTAGAAAATTCACTGTTCTAAGAAAACACGACGAGCATTTCTTCATTTAAATCATTACAGGGGGACACAACATTTAACTCCATTTTTCTTAACTCCAAAGTTCAACAGTTTTTCTTCAGAAATGTTCACCTAAAATGTTTGGAAACAAAAGATTCAAGAAATATTCTTGCATTTCAAATTAATTAAACTCTTCGATCTATAAGAGTTCAGAAAAGTGAATTAGCATCTAACACCGCTTTTTTTTTTAAAACAATAGAAAACGTGGAAAGCAGTGTTACAATCTTTACAAACCAGAAATCAAAAATCTTTTCCAGATATTTTTGCTCAATATACTGCATAGATCTTGAATTGAGAATAAAGGATTATTTATTTCATTTGAATTTAAAAAAAAATATTCGACATCAAAAACGTGTCCAAAAGCTTGTACTGTACAAATTTATATTGATGTAAGAGCTTAAAATTGTTGAGACTACAAGATTTGTCCTATAGTAAAAGTCTTCCTTAGCTCCCTTATTCATTCACAAACATTGATGAGCACGTAAACAAAAACCGAAACCTCTCATGAAACTTTTAATAACTCCTTCGAAGTAAGGTTTTTCAGGTCGTCTGTGTACTTCCTTTATTTTGGAAAAGGATTTGTTTTATTTTTTTTTGTTTCTGTCTGTGGGTATTGTCGATTTGCACGTGCAGTACAAGCTTTGGCTTAACCCATAAAGCTCCGAAAAAGAATAAAAATAATAATAAAAGGAAAGCAAAGAACAAAAGAACAATGATTTTGCCTTTGAAGAAGTCGACGGTAGGTATATTTGGGGCTTACCAAGAATTATCTATATAAAAAATAAAAAAAAAATATTTTGGGTCTTTTGTTGGAGATGGCCAGATTGCAAAACTTCGGTTTTTGTTTTTGTTTTATTTTGATAGAAAATGTATGAAACTAAAGAGGGAGAACACTTTCAATTGCTTCGACGTATTCTCAGTATTTCACTATGGATATTCATTAAATCTTTTTTGGACGAAAATAAATTGACAACAAACGCGACTGCTTTTTATATCTTTTCATGCTTCGACTGCTTTTGCTTACTCTTTTTTTTATGTATTTTTCTCTTCTATTTGTGAAGTTGTTGTTGGTATTTTCATTGCGGTTGGGAATTTTGTTGGTTTTGAAAAATTTGTGCATTGGGGTGAAGGTCTTCCGAAATAACAATTTCCGGATGCCAAAATGGGAAAGTGTATTTTTGTATTTATTTCTTTTATTTGAGTGTAAGGACATGGGTTTTGTGAAAGTCAGGTGTGTGCTTTAAATGGTAGAAATAAATATTGCACTGAATGAAGAGGAGGCGGGGGGGGATTTTATTTTTATTTTTTTTTCGGATGGAAGAGATTCATGTTTTTCCACTGGGGATACAAATAGATTACATCCTTAAATGTTTGTTGAACATGAGAATGTTCGTTTTGTCATACATAAATGCATACCTATATGAATTCCCTAAAATTGAAGAAAAGTTTAAATTTATCTTACAAATTAAGAAACAATTTTCTCGAGGAAGTTTTTTCAAGTAAAATAGAATTTATCATTTGTTTTGTAAAGCTTTGGCATCTAAAGGGTGGTTAAATTTAAGGGCCGATGTTGATTTTTAATAAAACACAAATTATTTAGGAAAGTATTGTTATTTCTTTTTATTATGATAATATTGGTATGGTTCAATTATGTATGGAACAAAATATCGGCCAAGTGGCCGGCGCGACCTCGGCGACACACCTCCATCCGATGGTCCAAACTTTCGATGACGCTGAGGCATAATTTAGGTTCTAGGCCGTTAATCTGCCGAATTGCAAGTGGCACCGTCCTGTTGAAACCACATATCGTCAACATCCATATCTTCCGACTCGGAAAATAAAAAGTTCGTTATCATCTCACGATAGCGAACACCATTCACAGTAACTGCCTGACCGGCCTCATTTTGGAAAAAATACGGCCCGATGATGCCGCCAGCCCATAAACCGCACCAAACAGTCACTCTTTGTGGATGTATTTGTTTTTCGACAATCACTCTTGGATTATCATTCGCCCAAATGCGGCAATTCTGCTTATTGCCGAATCCACTGAGGTGAAAATGTGCGTCATCACTGAAGATGATTTTCTTCCAAAATTGATCATCCACTGTTGCCATTTCTTGCCACCATTCTGACCAGTGACGACGCTTGAAATGGTCAAGAGGCTTTAGTTCTTGAGTCAATTGCACCTTGTAAGCAAATAAATGCAAGTCTTTATGCATAATGTTCATCAACGGCGAGCGAAAGAGGTGCAATTGTTGGGCACGACGACGAGTTGAGGTAGACGGCTCTTCAGCCACACTATCGCGAACAGGGTCAATATGTTCTGCAGTAGGAGCTGTACGAGCATGCACTGGTGTTTTCACATCTCCTACAGACCCGGGTTGCTCAAATTTTGCACGATTTTTCCGACACGAAGTGCACGATATGTATTTTGATTTGAACGCCCATTTTCATAATAAGCCTGAATAACCTTAACGTGTTGCTCGATTGTGTATCTTTCCATGGTTCAAATTGAGTTAGTCTGAAATTGAGAAATGTCAAATGAAATGCAGAAAAAAACTTGACGTTTAGGTGTGGTTCACATTCAATATCGGCCCTTAAAATTTAAGCACTCTTTAAATACAATTCAGGTCAGTAATCAGACTCAAAGTAAATTTAATAGTTGAAATATTCAAAGTTTAGATGGCGCTTAATTCAATT
Organism: Philhelius festivus; assembly: GCA_963931855.1. Taxonomy (NCBI): domain Eukaryota; kingdom Metazoa; phylum Arthropoda; class Insecta; order Diptera; family Syrphidae; genus Philhelius; species Philhelius festivus. The sequence goes on from OZ007557.1 coordinate 95,341,404, forward strand.
AAAGAAAAATATCAGTGCCTCTATTTTGACATCGAATGTGATTGATAGCTATATCATGATCACAAACTTTGAAACTATACAAACAAAACTAGTGAATGTTCCAAGGGCTAGTTATGGGCATGGCTATCTGCACATTTTTTCTGGAGTTTTTTCAGATACTTTGAAGTTTGCTGCTATTTTACTTCTTTTTAAAAAGGATCGGAAAGTGATATACATAAATAATTAAGAAAAAAAATAAAAATTAAAGAAACCATTACAGCAAAAATGGTGGATTTTTTGAATAAAATAATAAAAAAATAAAATAATTTTTAGCTCTGTTTAATTCTAATAGAATTTTAGAAATTTAATTCAACAGAATTTTGTTCCAAATCTTAGTCAACCTGAATAAATAAGAAAAAAACTTTTAAGGAGCTTCTCTAGAAAAAATTTCATTAAAATCCGTTATGCCGATATTGAGAAATTCAAAATTTGAAAAAATGGTGCTATGGTAGGTACAGTCAGTAATATCTTGATTGAAACATTTTTCTTATTTTATAAGAATAGATTGTAAAAATTAATCAGAAAAAATGTATCAAAATTCTTGGCGCCGTTTTCGAGAAAAATACGATTTTCAAAAACCATTTTTTAACATTTCTATGGTGGGTACCATTATTTTTAGGTAAAATCAAATTTTTATTCTCACATCTTGTAGATTATATTGAGACACTTTTATTTATCAAGACTAAAAAATCGAAATATTGTGTTTGAAAAAAAAAATTGGAACTTTTTTTGAAAATCCAAAAAAATTTTGTTTGAAAATTTGAATACAAAATTTTATTTAAATTTTTTGCATAAAAAAAAAATGATCAAAATCGGTTGCAGTTTTTTGAGAAAATCAAAAAAAAAAAATGGTTCCAGGGGGGGTACCATTAATAACCATTTTTGGTAAAGTTTTTTTTAACCATTATCCAGTTTTACCTAATATTGTATTGGATGGTTTTAAGTCTGATCTTCACAAAATAAATGCTGGTGTTCCCCAAGGCTCCGTTTTGTCTCCGACTCTCTTCCTCATTTTTATAAATGATCTCTTGTCTGAAACTTCTAATCCACTTCATTGTTTTGCCGACGACTCCACTCTCAGCTTTTCATACTCGTTCCCAAACTTACGTCCATCTCCTTCGGAAGTGAATTTGCAACGGTACCGTATGATTAGTTCATTAAACTCGGATCTTTACAGCATTGTTAAATGGGGTACAAGAAACCGTGTGGAGTTTAATGGTTCGAAAACTCAATGCTGTCTATTGTCATTGGAGCAAAATATACCCCCTATGCCATTGTCCTTAAATTGCACTTGTATCGAAGAAACCGAAAAGCTCTCAGTACTCGGTATGTGTGTTAACGATCTTCGTTGGAATGATCACATACTCGAGACCGCCAAGAATGCTGCTAAATGCTTAGGATTTCTATATCGATGTAAGAAATTTTTCTCCCCTTCTGATCTGGCTACCATTTATAAGGCGTATATACGTCCAAAACTCCAGTATAACTCACACCTTTGGGCAGGCGCTGCTCAATCTTCTCTCCATTTATTGGATAGAATTCAAAACAGAGCGTTAAAACTGATTGGAAATAGAGCTATAATGGATTCATTCCCATCTCTTGAACACCGTCGGAATGTTTCATGTATTTCCCTGTTTTATCGCTTCTTTCACAAGCAATGCTCACTCGAAGTAGCCAGTTGCATTCTCCCCTTTATCAATTCACCCGTGATACCCGCTTCGCTAGGAATGCTCATCAGTTCACCCTTGAGCCTAACTTTGGTCGTACCGTCAAATATAGAGATTCGTTTTTTAGTCGCACAACACGATTATGGAATAACTTACCCGGCACAGTTTTCCCTTGCCATTTCAATTTGCAAACATTCAAAACCAATGTTCATCGACACCTCCTTTCTCTCCCCTCCTAATTTCCCCCTCGCCCGTGCTGTGTTTATAACATTATAAGGGTCTCGTAACATACCCTTGAGCGCGAGTGTATTATAAAAAAAAAAAAAAAAAAAAATGAAATTTTTGTGTATCTTGTTTTTTTTAATCTGTCAAAAAATCTGTTTAAAAACAAAAAATATTTATAAAATTTCAAAAAAAAAAATCGTATGACAGGTACCGTTTAGTTTAGTTTTATTAGCGCACAAAGTATTAGTGATAAAGACAGTGAGCGTTTCCACCATGCAATAATCCACTAAAAGGAATATATGGCACCAGCGAAACTAAGATGCCAATGTAATGGAGAACTATGTACGTGTGGGGCCTAGTATAGAATTTCGAAGTTAAAATCAAATCGAAACTGATTTTTTTTTTTTAAACACTGTGGTACGACTCCAGAATTCTCATACCCTACAAGCTTAACATGAGGCCCTGTATAAAATTGAAAGTTAAGAAATTAAGTCTCATTTTATAACTACCTCAACCCTCAACGGTTAAGTCATTCTATAGAATGCCTAGGAATTATATAGAATAACTTCTTTCATTGTTGGTAACACATACGTACATTAAGCAATTTACATACAAAGAGGAAGGTTATTGCAAAGTTTCGCAACCACGTGTCTTGAAATCGATTTCAATTCTGTTCTCTTACTATCGTGATGCCATACCTATCTACCTTCCTCTTACCTATTTAACAAATTCAAAAGCCATTCATATAAAATCACTCCAAAAATTGCCATGCTACTTCCTGCACTTCAAGATGTTCGATCTAATGCTTTATGTGATTTTTAGATATTCATATCTGGAAGCTCAGTACTTCAAGAAAATTTCAATACAAGAAAGGGCTACCACATGTTGTGCGGAAGAAACCAATTTTCGAAATAAGTGGTCCTTGAATACTTCCACATCTTTAAAGGGTAATAATTTTGACTTGATATTACATCGATTCGAAGTTCCAACGGCTAAAAGCTATTTTATTCAATCAGAGAGAATCTCCAGCAATGATCCAATTATATGATTTTTGAACCATCATATACCACAACCGCAAGAAGAATCAAGTTCATTTCTGCCAATGGATAGTTATTTTTCCAGGTCAGTTGCTTTTGTGTAATCAATTTCTCCGGTGCATGTTCTGCGAAACCAAATTGAAAACCTGGTAAAAGAGTCTTTTCAATTTCCACAGAAAACCATAACATAAACGATACAATCTGAGAGAATATTTCAACCTACCTTCTATAAAATGAAATATGCATTCGACATGATAAAAAAAAATATTTTTATTGCAGCTCTCTCTTGTTCATGAGAGGTATCACTTTTGATAGGATTGGTCCAAGTAAAAACTAAAAAAATAAAATTTCAAAAAGTTTGCCCTTGTCATCAGGTAAAGAGAAAAGAGCAAAAGCCGATTTCATGTTTTCATGGCATTTCAGTGATAAAAAATCTTTTGAGTAAACAACAATCTGTAACAAAAAAAGTTAAAAAGTCAAACTGAAAACTGAAAACTTTTGGTCCCTTACTTTTTCAATGGAAGCAAACAAATTCTCTTTCTTGCACTATTAAGGGACTATATATGGCAAGTTCTGCATTCGTAAAAAATAAGATAAGAATCTGCGATTACAGTTTGGTTTTCGGCTTTTTTTTAAGTTGGTGCCTATCGTCTTTTGATTATCCCCCGACAATTTAGCTTTTATTTTTTTAAGATCAAACATAACATACTAAAAAATAACTATAAAATATTTTTTTCTCAAAAACTGTCCCACAATTTGATTTGTATAAAAAAATTCAAAAAACTCTTTTATTTTTAAGTTAGCTTTAAAATGAAAATATTTTCCTGAAAATGGATATTTTCTACCCATGGAACCATTTTTCGATCTTCGATATTTACAAAAACGATTCAATTGATTTTGATAATTTTTCCATGCAGATGGCCCAAGAAAGCTCAAAAAAATGCTTTCCATTTAACAAAAAAATCATTTTTTTTTTTAAACTCGAAATTTTGAAAATCAAAAGGTCAATTAAGGTCAATTTCGGGAAATAACTCTCAGAATAGTTGGGCTCTCATTCTGGGTCGAGCAGGACATTTATAGTGATCGGCAATAAAAGCGATTTCAGCCATTCAAATCAAATCGAATCTTGGAACTTGCTGTCACTAACAGCTAAAGGTTCTTGGTACAGAGTACAATATAAGGCTCTCTTAGGCTCTTGGTAATAAACCAGATGTTAATCCCAGGCAATGAAAGGACTGAAGATCTGGCAAAGATACGGATCAACACTTGATCTCAATCAGGTAGACCCAAAAGTACAGGTCTCACCCTGTAATCTTAAACAGGTAATCGACAGCAAAGTTCTAGCTCTAACAAACAAAAAATTGAACTCGCTTGATTCCTGTCTAATAAACAGAAAACTATGGCTAAGTTTGAACAAACAACTGAGTAGAAATTCTCTATCTGGGTTAAAACAAGAAAAAGATTAAACTCAGTATGGGCGATTACGCAGAGGATGCGGTGACGAGGAGATAGATACATGAGTATACTCTTTACTAGGCTCCTAGGGAGACTCTTCTGAAACTACTTGGAGGAGCTCTCTGAAATTCTAAGCGAACAAATAATGAAATTTACTCGTATTAACAATACCAAATGGCTTGAAAATTCCTAAGCTCTATCAACCAGCCTTTAAGCACAATCAAAAGACATAAAAAGGATCCAAGACGACCGTGATAGAACGAACGAAATCGACTGAACGATGCACGTGTATCTTGTAGGAGCAGCAACAAACGATGAATATCGGCACCTCGCTTATACACCAGCGTATGCTACTCTTATGGTGAACACAAGCGTTAGTAAGTTGATGGGGCCACCTGTCAATATAAGATTAATAAAAATCCTCTTGAGATTCGACTTATTCAGCAATTCTGACAAAACTCGTCTACAAGACGTTGCAAGGAGTCGCATGCTCCTACGGGCTAGGTGGAGGGTCGATTTCTCAATTGGCGGTAACAGAAAGGTTGTGACCCATATTATGTGTGATAATATGACGACAGATATTTCTTCAATGATTTAGCAGTACTCTCCGACATTTCAGGCTATAGCTTAATAGGATTATTACAGGCTTCAATACATGGGAGTCACTATCGGTAGGGTATCACAATGGATCTACATCGTCTGTTCCGCTATTGGCCTGTTTCCTATGCATGTTGCAACTATCCTGGTTATGCTTGGGTCTGCGTCTGGACATTTGTTCGAGGCTTATTACAGGTAGTAAAACTACTACACCACTACGGTTAGATTCTATGAGCAAAAAAAGACGATTTTTCTCTTCAAAACGTCAAGAAGAATTTTAATAAGAGGGGTTCTTAAAAACAGTTATGGAAAAACTTAAATTACTCGAAAACGCCACGCAGAATTAAAAAAAAAAAAAATTCCTGTATCGATTATGTTGGAAGATCTATCATTTAGTATTAAAACATAAGCGACTGTACCTACCATGCGAAGAAAACCGTTTTTAAAATGTTTGACTTATGTAGAAACTTCTTAAAAGTTTAAAAAATATTTCATATCAAAATTTAACAAACAATTTTTGGATTTTAAATATAAATTTCCTTTTATGTTTTTGAAAATTCGATATTTCAAAAAAGAAAATTGGTTATTTTTTTTATTTGAACAATAATATTTTAAATTGGTGTACCAAATATTTTAACATAAAAGCAAGTTCGTGCAACTTAGACAGGCTGAGAAATAAGAGCTTAAAAACGCATGCTTTTCCTATCCGTACCGATGAATGCATGCATGTTTAAACTTACCCCCTTTATCAACTTAACAAAGAAAATGTTTTTAATGAAAATATTTTGAATGCCAAAAGTCTCATTCAAAAGTTAAGAACCGAAAAGGGAATATAGGTGTGGGTATATAGGTTTCCTTCTGCCTTATTTTATTGCCATATCAAAGGCAACATAATCATAAAAGTTTCTTTCTTTTGGCAATTATCCAAGTGCAACAATTAAATAGAAATGTGAATATCATAGTGATATAGAAATGCAAAGCAACTGCAATTTACTTGAAAAATATAAAAAACAAAAATATTAAGAACTATGAAATTGTTTATGTTCTTTAATGAGATCATGCAAGGGAATGGATATATTCTGAGAAAGGGTAAATTATTGTTTGAAGTCGTACATTTACGAGTGTGATACATATACAGTCGACTCCCTCTAAGTCGAACTTTCACGGGATATCAAAACTAGTTCGAGTTAGAGAAAGTTTTTTTGCAATGATTTATTGAATTAAATAACAAGTAAAATAAATAAATAAACCCAAGCTTCTTGCTTTTACCGCTCATTAATCTATAATTATGTATTATAAAAAAAATATTTTTTCAACTTAATTATTTAAAATAAAATTGTAATTTTAGACATCACAGTCGCCGTGTCATCAGTGATCGCTTTTTTAAAAAAAGATTCTATTTTAAATAAGCAATTTTGAATTTCTTCTTTCATTTCAATTGCAGATTGCAATGTACAGATTGCATTTTCAATTTAATTTTTCTCTGGTATTTCAAAGTCTATTATTTCAGCTTTATCTTCTGCTTCAGCTCCATTTTCACCGTCATTAGTATCATTAGCATCTGCTTCCAAAATTGACTCGTTATCAGGTATTTCAGTGGCTATGATGCCGTCATCGACTTCAACATAGTCCTTCCAATGTACGCCTTCAACATTATAATGAGCTTCTGTTAGCTTTTCCCAGATTATCTCGATTTCTTGGCTGTTTTCGTTGTTACATCTATGTAAGTTAAGCGGAATGTCATCTTCGTCATCCCACGTCTCAGACTTAAATTCGGCCTTTTTGGAACAATTTTCAATTGTCAATGGAGTATCGTCCCCATGCCTTTAGGATTTCGCGCACACAATCGAGAAGTGATATTTTATATTGCTCTTTTTTACTTTCAAATTTTGTTTTATACCCATGTCAATTGGCTGAACTATTGAGGTCATATTGGGGGGGAAATACTCAAGCTTTATAAACTCTAATTTATCCCTAACTTGTTTTGGGTGAGCTGGGCAGTTATCGATAATGAATAATACTTTGCGCTTTGATCTTCCAAATTTAGAATCAAGTTTCAAAAGCCAACTTGTGAAAAGGTCTGATGTCATCCAAGAACGATGGTTTGCTACATAGTCCACCGGCAAAGTTTTAATTTTATTGAAACAACGAGAGTTTTTGCTTTTCCCTATAACCTGAAGCTTTAGCTTTTCCGACGACCTCTGAGATCTGTTGTTTTACTGCTTTCAAATAAAGCACAAAATGTTTGGAAGTTGGAATGGATCCAACCAACAAATGCTTTTTTTATTGACTTGCAATTTTTTTATGAATATCTTTTTAGGAAAAGGTTTTTGTGTTTGATAATATTGTAAATTGCAGGTATAGCAGCGCAGCACACTGACATGACGGTGACGGCGCAGGCGATGCAACATAGAGAATCAAAGAATTCGAGTGCGTGCTTTTCATAATTTTCATAAGAATTACAAACAATAACGAGTTGCGATTTGAGAGATTTTTTTTGATTTTTTTTTTCGGCAAAAGAAAAAAATTCGACTTAGAGGGAAAGAAAATAGGTCAATAATCAAGAGAATGTGTTCGAGTTAGAGGGAACTTCGACTTAGAGGGAGTTCGACTTAGAGGGAGTCGACTGTATATGTATGTATGCGCACGAGCATGTAAGTATACCATGTTAGGAATTCGTTAATTGAACTCAAGATTTTGATGCTCAGATGAAAGCTAAGATGGAAAAAGGAGTCCTTAATTTTTACGGTCTGTTTAGATACACAGCAGTCTAATGGTTTTTCAACCTTCACCGATGTAGTATTCTCAGAGAGCCATAAATAACAGCACCTATCATGTAAGATTACTTAGCTATAATAAGGAGAATATAATTTTTTCTCAAAAAGAACTAACTAATCTAATTAATGAATTTTTTTTGAATATTTGAATACACAATAATATTGAAACTGCTAACGAGCTTTAACATACAAAATATTATCAAAATCGGTCATACCATGGTTCCAAGGGGGTACCAAAAATAACCATTTTTGGAAAAAATCTTTAAACCATTACTAGCTTTAACTAAACTAAATTTTTTAAATTTAAAATCGTATGGCAGGTACCATTATTTTTGGTCTTAAAAAAAATAAAATAAAATGTTCGACTGGGTCGCACGAACTTGCTCCTATGTAAGAGACTAGGAATTTTAAAAACGAATGTTATTAGTGATTGTTTTGAAAGTGATAATTTTGTTCTAAAAATGCAAATGTTAGGCCATGAATTTTCATAAGGATAAAATTAATTTTTATTCTTTATTCTTCCTTTAGTAGTAAGAGACAAAAACAGAATGCTATGCAAATTTGAATTTATGCAAGAACAAAAATTATAAGTCGTTGTAGTGGTTTCTTAAAAAAAGCTTTTATATACAAACTTTTTAAAAGATTTTTAAGAACAAATTTTGGTACGCCAATTTAAAGTTTTTATTATCGTTCGAATAAAAATTAAATTTACAAAAAAAAATATTGATTCGTTTCTGAAATATCGAATTTTCAGAAAAAAAGAAAAAATAGATTTTTTTTTTTCAAAAATTCAAAAAATATTTATTTCAAAGTTCTAAAATAGAAGCTTCTCTATGAAAAATTTTATAAAGAACCGTTATGCGGATAATGAGAAATTCAAAATTCGAAAAAAGCTGTAATATCTTAATTTCAATTTTTTTTATTAAATTAAAAATCATAAAAATTAATTGAAAGAAAAAAAATTTTATCAAAATTCTGGGTGCCGTTTTCGATAAAAATACGATTTTTGAAAACCATTTTTTTAAATTTTTTTACCATTTGTATCGTGGGTACTTTTAATTTTAGGTAATATAAAATTTTTTTTCTCACATCTTGTAAATTATACATACTAAGAAACTTTTATTTATCAAGTTTGAGTTTGAGTTTTCAAAAAAAAATTTGAAGTTTTTTTTTTTAAATCCAAAAAAAATTTGTTTGTAAATTTAAATATACAATTCTATTTAAGTTTCTTGGGAGCCTTAGCAAAAAAAACTTATCAAAATCGGATGTACCGTTTTTAAGAAAATCAAAAACAAAAAAAATGGTTCCAAGGGGGGTACCCTCAATAAAAATTTTTCGGAAAATTTTTTTCAAGCATTACCTAGCTTTAACTAAATGAAATTTTTTTGTGTTTTTATTTTTTAAATCTGTCGAAGAGTTTTTGAGAAAAAATATGATTATACAATTTTGAAAAATTCATATGGCAGGTACCGTTATTTTTGGTCTTTAAAAAAAAGAAAAAACGTGTGGGGGGAAAAAATTAAAAATGATATCTATCAAGTTTAAAGAAAATCGGCCGAACCGTTTAGGCTGTAATCGAACCGACAGACAGACGGAATTGCGAGACCCATTTTTTTTTTAGTCTTCGTTATCATCATAATGTCAACTTTGATCAAAATCTCGAGTTCGATTTTTTTTACGAATGCATAACTTGTCTTATAGTACCTATAAGTCGCAAGTAAAAAACTGTGGGGGTAAAAAAACTAATAATACTATCTACCAAATTTATCGGTGTGCCCAACTCGGGAGCAAACCACGTACAATTGGACTAGCCTTATGTGAAAAATATGACTTTTCAAAATTTAGCCAGAAATAGTCAATGATCGGCCTCGGGCTTTGTGTACGGTAATAGCAAAGACAACTGCAGACTCTTGAATTCGAATAGTTATCCGGACATCATCGCCGTGAAATCGGTACGTCTTCGTCTTTGAATTTGCCACCGATGATCACTGCCTCCATTAAATTTGGGGACAATTTTTTGATGATCAATCTAGTTTCGTTGCCAACTTTGGTGCGTTTAAGTTGGAATACGCATCACTGCTGATCCAATCTTCAATGTTAATACGTGCGGCGGCAACCAATCGGAACTCCAATCAAATCCAATCAACTCAAAAATTCATATAATCATATAATGGACGTCTTGTTCTTCGTCCATTACTGTATCGAACGATTTCTGTATCGATTCGGTATTTACGAGTATTTGGCTGTTTCGCTGTTCAGCTTCAGTTGAACGTGCTCTGTAATCTCGTTGAAATCATCCTTTTTCAGTGCCAACATTGCTCGTTCGCAGAGCAAATCCAGGTTTTTGTAGTTGGTTGTTAAACTCTGGAATATCTAGCCCACAACAGCTTGACTGTTCAGTGGCATTTGACAGAAGTTTGGCGGGAACAAAATCTCGCTCGTTGCACGATCAATTGGAATTTTGCCATTTTCGATGGATGTTCAAAAGTTGTTTTGAGAATGTTTGGGCAGACGGGTGTAGCAGCGCAAGGACACGCCTGTTCGTCAGTTGCGTGATTTTCTCGACTGGATTTCAAAGATATGATGATTTTTAAGCATTCGTTCAGCTCATCTGCGAGCATTAGTTATGGAGTATCAATATAAAAGAAGAAGAATAAAAAGGCCTCCCATCGGTTGGTAATTCCCTCAAAATTCACACAGTACTCGGGCAACCGAGCTTCGAGCTCTTTCTTATTGGTCATTGAGCATTCGTCGCAAAGGATAATTTTGAAAGTTTTACGGATTGCAAGTTGATGTTTCTGCCTGGTTCCAATTCAATAGAAGCTTGAGTGCTAAGTGCAGTGCAATCCATTTGTGCATTCAAACCAACCGCTGCCAACATCAAATTGATGCACCAGGATTAATGTTCCTCCTGGTATATCGAGGAAACAAAATCGTTTGTTACACGTTGAATCACTTTGTCGTAAGCTTTTCTGTAACTGACGGTTTTTCGTTGAACATATTGTTTTTGCTTGTTCACTCCGAAGTGCTGTTTTCTCACCATGTCGACTGTTTCTGTCTCTTATCGAAGACGGTATCCTTATGTGAATAAGGACTTGGTTGTTGATGGACGTGCATAAGAACATATCCTAAATCACAATAAATGTTTTTGGCTAAATAAACTATGGGCGTGTCGCTGGCCTCTCTATTTATAAAAATTGCTTTCAATTAAGCCTTTCCTTTCTTTAAATTTGAATAAATCAAAGAAAGTAAGATATTGGGGGCTATCGTGAATAAAATTTCCCTCGGAATTTTTCATAACCTTCAAAATTGTAAACTTGAATAATGTCGATAGTTTCCCTTGGAATTTATTGATATTGAGAATTAAGTTTCATAGGGCCTTTGGCTCTCATTTTAAAAGGTCACCAGCCAGCTTTCAATGAACAGTGCAGAAATATTGTCGTTTCCCATTTTTGAAGATGGGGAGAATTCCGAGGGAAATTTTTGTTCACGATAGCCCTCATTATTAAATTTTTATTTTGAAGAAAGAAATTAATTATCGTCGTCGACCTATAGCGCTCGCCCTTGAGTGATTAGTGATAGTCTGGCCAACGTTATTCTCATACAAGTATGGACCGCAAAACTCCACGATCTCGTGTAGATTTCGGTCGTCCCCAATTCAACATTTTTGATTGTTAATGTACCAATTCATCCATTATTCAAAAACAAATTTGAATACTTTTTTAAATATACAAAAACAAATGTTTGAAAATTTGAATACACAGTACTATTAAAACTTTAGCATTAAAAAAAAAATTATCAAAATCAGTTAAGAAGTTTTTGAGAAAATTGAAAAAAATGATTCTATGGGTGGAGTGGAGTGGTACCATTATTAACCATTTTCTGAATTTTCGTTCAACCAAAATTTCTTTAATTTTTTTTTTTAATCTGTCGAATTGAAGCACCCAGTGCAACAACCGGATAACTTTAGTTTTAGAAATGTTGAGGAAATTAAAAATAACTATCCCAAAAATAAGAAATAAGAAAAATTTTGCAAACAGTGATAATTCCAAAATTGAGTTTCCGTATCCAAGAGCCAACTTAGATGTCTTTTTTTGCACACCGAACGAGGCAGGATTTTTTTTTGTATTTTTGCATTAAACATAATAACATATTTTGCAAGAATGTGGAGTTATCTGGTTGTTGCACTGGGTGCTTCAATTGTTTTTGAGAATATTTTCAATAAATTTGAGAAAAGTTATGGCAGGTACTCTTTCAAAATGATACCTACCAAGCTTAAAGAAAAACGGCCGATGTGCTTAGACTGTAGTCCAACCATAAGAAAGAATATCGAGACCAACTTTTTTCATATTATCTATCAAAGTCTGATCAAAATCACGAGTTCGACTTTTTACGAATGCATACCTACATATATATATGTATATATATATATATGTATATCGCAGGTAAAAACTGATAGATACTTCCTTTATGATAGGGAACTCCGAAAATTAATTTCTTCTAACGCAATGATCCACAAAATCGGATACAGCTTCTTAACAGTATCTCTCAAATATCGAATTAAAAACCTTTTAAAATGGGAGAGTAATTCGAGTATTCTCAAAAATCCAAGTCAAATCTTAGCTAATGTTACTCCAGGCTAAATAAAACCACGCAATCTACATTATGTATGAAATGTGTGTCTTGATACGAGCATGCTTCTATCTAAGCTTATAATGGAAAAAAGATTTTTTCCCACATCATATTCAATTTCCTTTGTGGTTCACATAGATGTAGTCTATTAAAAATAACAGAAATCTGTCCACACAGAAAATATAGTTCATGTCTTCCACATCCCTCAAAAAACATACTCTGCAGTTTGCAACTTATCACAACAACAACAAAATCAGGAGGAATGTTTTTTCTTCGGCGGAAATAGGTTTTTGCTTCTGAGAAGATTTATTCCTAGAAACCATCACCTAGCATACCAGAAAGTAGCTTAACGTAACTAAAGTTACAACACGTGAGATTTTTGTTTGAAATCCTTTCTACATGCAAGTGAATGTCTGTCTAATCTCCTCTCTCGGAGGGAAAAAATTAAATAAATGTAACAACAAATAGTAACATAGTTTCACTCTAATCTCGTAATCTTAAATTTTTTTTAAGAATAGAGGAAGTTCCTTTGAGATGTACTTGATAAATTGCTTACATCATCCCTTCTAACGGATTTTTTCACAAACACAAGGCAATCCTTGTGAATGAAAAATGTCCATCTTTCAACAACTACAGAAGAATTAGGTAAATGATTCAAAAGAAAAATTACAATCGTGAGACTTGGGAGATTCACCACTCACAAAGTAGACATTTCCAAGAAGGATTATTCTTTGGTTAACCTTTAGGCTGTCAAGTATCAAATTTAAACAGTCTTATCTTAACCCCCTCAATTCCAACTTTAGTTTAGTGTCTGACTTGGACAAAAAAAAAAAATCAAGTTAAAAGGATACAAACTTGAATGGAAAGTGAGTTATATAAAAAGGATGAGAGTTTAAAAAATAGTTAGCCATATCTTTCGTAATACTTTGCATTTTTTAATGTCCTGATACTTAGGGACAAAAGATTAAAGAAGAAAACTACGAAATTGTTCTGAACAATGGGATAATTCAGTTTATAATGCAATTCTACTGTTAAGGAGAAACTTTGTCATTCAATTTGTAAGTTCTAGCTGAATCATTCAATAATCACTTAACAGGGTGTTTCAGGAATATTTTCAGAATGATTTTTTCAGATTTCTTCAGCTACGTAAGATATGTCTTTCAGTCTTTTAATTTAAATTTGATTTATTGAGAAAATATCTGAAGATGCAAGGTGAATTATATGTTCCAGGTCGAAGTATATTTTTTAATATCTTTTAAATGAAGAAATAAATTGCTATCGACCACAAATGATAAATTCCATTCACGGCATTCACACAGAAATAGTAACCAAATAAAATCAACCTGGACCTTAAAACACACCCTGTATATATATAGGCGAGAGAGGGGCTTAAAGTAACAGAAGTAACTGCTAAAAAAAACACTGTTCACGTAAGAATGCAGAATCACGGGAAAGAGAAAAATATTCTTATTGTTGATTGGAGGCCATTGAAGGATGTTCTGGATGGGGTCCCAAAACTTAGCAGGTTTATGCATATGTATAATTTTTTTTTTGTGTTTTGTTTGTTTGGTCTTCCTCTTAACACGAAAGAGATACTGTTATGTCGGTCGTCCGCTAGGCGATCAACGCACAAATTTCGAATTCAACGCATTCAACTCTAATGTACGGTGCCTTCAATTCTGTTCAACCAACGGGTTGAATTTATTTATTTTTATTTATTTTAAAAACAAAAGTGTAACCTAGGACCTTTACAGATCATCAAAGAGGCCACTAAGTCAAAATATAATAAGATTAATTTAAATATAAAAAAGTAATAACTTAAATTAAACTATTTTTATTTATTTTTGTTTGTTTGCCCTTCATACATATATCAATCCAGCACATCCATCGTACAATAGAAAGAAAAGTACATGAACATAAATATATATAAAATATGAAAAATCCGCAGCAAAAATTTAATAAGTTGTATAGTATTACATAATTAATAACAAAAATAAGTTCAACCATAATCGCTACTTTGTAAGTATTGAAGAATATCTTTTTTAAAAACGAGAAAAGACTTTGAAATGTTTCTGATATGATCAGGCATAGAATTCCATAATATAGTTGAACGAAACATATATGAACGGGTCATTATATTAGTTCTGTGAGAAACGGCTATTATATTGGTCGAATTTAGTTGTTGGCCGTTGCTCAACGAATTGCGCAATAAGTCTACGGCTAGTGTACGAGCTCGTGTTGCTCCTTGAAAATGTTCGATCAGCACGTTGAGCAACATTTTCAAGTTAATGTTATTAAATTAAATTTGGTGGTGCAACAGCTCGGAGTGAACCAGGACCTAGTGACTTACAACTCTCAACCATTCCTGTGTGCGTGTTACCAGGAACAGGGGTACTACTTCAAGTTAATGTGTTGCACATTATTTGTTCAACGCGTTGATCAACTTTTTAATTTTCTTTGGGATTTCTTGACGTAATATTGTGTTGCGTTGCGTTGGTTGCAGTGAAATGTGTCTACTTGGTTGATCTATTGCGTTGCCATGAACTTGCAGTTGTTGCAACTTGCAAACTGTAGTTTATTTTGGTTTTTCGTCATGGAAGGTGATAAAAAACAAAGTGGACCACGGAATTAATTTTGCAATTGATTTCAGCAATGAGACATTAAGAGCCCCTCTTATAAAAATCGTGATGCCAGGGAATTGGCTTGGTCTCAAATTTCCTCGAAAATGCAATTGCCTAATGTACCGAACTGAAGTCAAAATTATTTCAGGTTTGACGTTTGAGTTTTTTGTTTATCGTGGCGCTTTCAACGCGTTCCCCAACGAGTTATCCTTGGTTAAGTGTACGAAGGTATCAACTCGTTCATCACCTGGTTGAGCAACCATATCGAAAACGCAGTTGATCAACTCGAAAAACTTTTTTTTCTGTCAAAATCGAACAAGTTTATCAACTAGTGTACGAGGTTATTCAACATTTGAGTAACTTGGTGAACTAGGTGTACGGAGCTATTCAACACTGGAATGAGTTTTAAGAGTTGATCAACTAGGTGTGCGAGGGTCATCAACATATGGGAAAGTGGGTCAATTATGTGTACGTTACTCCAAACGCATTTTGTTCAACTTTAGTTGCTCAACGTGAATTACGTATGTAAGTTGCTGCACTAGTGTAAGAGGTTGTAGATTCGTTTATCCAACGAAAGAGTTGAATAAAAAGTTGAACGAAGTTGGTTGAACTTATCGCGCACATAGTGGACGACCGGCATTAGGGTTGTTGCTCGTGGATATGAGTTTGGATTTCGTTCAAGTTTGTGTTCTCATAACACTGTGTGAATTTCGTTTTCTTTTAATTCCCTAGCGGGGCTAATTGTAACATTACTTTGCGGTGAGTTGTAACATCTCATTTTTATTCAACTGATCGTTGTTAATAAAAGCGATAGAGAACAGTTTGTTTTTCGTTTGTGTTTCGTTTTTTTTTTTTTAATGAAAATGAAATCAAAGTGCAAATTCCTTATTTAAGTTCTCGAGAAAAAGGTTCACTATGTATACGAAATGCAGCTGCTGGATGAAAAATAATTATCTCGCACCGCTCGAAATACCTTTAGAGGTTATCTATTGTATAGGTACGTTTTTTTTGGTATTTCACCCTTCCTATAATAATTAATTACTATACGTATTTATATACATAGGTTTATTTAACCAAATAGCAAATCAATTGAACTTAAATGCGTACAGTTTTAACCCTAATCCAAATTGTTTTAACCCAACTCTTATTTGGGTAAAATCTATTTGTGTTTTGTGCATTTTGTTAAATAAATTAGCGAATGAAATATTTTTTACATTGCACTAAGAGTTATGGTTTTTGTTAAAACTAAATTGATAATGATAACACATTTTTTTGCAGTTTTTGTTATAGTTTGTCTCGTTAACATATGAGTACAAACTTATCCATAGTCAGGGTAAGTTTCAACAGCACGACTTTTCTTTAATGCTATATCTTAACGTCTGTTTAAGGGGAAGTTCTCATTTTTCGCCGACCAAAAATGCATTTTTTCCATTTTCTTCTAGTAAAATATGTGTTGAATATGTAGCTAAAACCGTTTGTCTGAATACTTTTTTTTTTAAATTTATAGAACAAAAACGAGACCTACCTTTTTGTCTCGAAAATTGACATTTAGGCAGGTTTTACATAAATATTTTTGAATTTGGCGCCTATACATCAGGGATGGAAAATTCGGTACAATTGTACCGAATTCGATACAATTGAGTTTGTACAAGTACAAAAGTACAATTTGTCTCAATTCAGTACAATTACAAAATTTCCATATTTTATGTATTTCACAAAAAAAAAAAACAAAAGCACATAGAAGGAAATTGAAAGTTGAATACATCATCCTGGCCTTAATGCATACATTTTCATACCAGAACAATAACTCTCTTGATTACAGTTTTCACTTCTAGATAGCGCCTTGCTTTTCTGTCTCTTCATCGATCAGCTTTCTTTCAGACATCACTTCGTTTTGTAAACACTAAAGCCTATAGTACGCAGATTGGGAAAAATTTTGTCTCCCATCCAATTTTTTTCCTGGGAAAAATTTTATCTTGGATTTTTTTCCGAGGTACGCAACTCGCGCAAAATTGATACTTTTGTGTTTTGCCGTACTTTCAAACCACTAAATTTTGCCTAAAAAAGAATGATAGAAGCATTATTTTGCGGGACAAATTTTGACAGCCACTATATTCCTAAAGTGATTTCTGTCAATACTGGTTTTATGTAAAAGCTGCTGATGCTTCTCTTGAAAGCATCAAGGGGAGATTCCAAATAGGTATGACCGACTTTTGTAAGACAACCCGTTCCATAAATACACTCAAAAAAACAATAATACGAATAATTATTGCTTGATAGATACTTGACAGTATTTTTTATTTCTCTAAATTCAAACTTTTGTGCTACATTTGGAAACATTTTGTAGAGATAAAACTTGTGTTTGCTCGATCTGCGTACTAGGCTTAAACTGTAAACTTGTGGATGTGATTTGTGATTGCCGTTTTTCGTGATTTTAATTTGTGAATTTTAGTTTTATATTTCAATTTTTTTGTATAAGCTGGTGCTGCAAAAATGAACAAGTAAAAGATTAAGTTTCGTCATCACAATACAATACAATAGTTATGTACAGTGGGGAGCAAAAATGAGTAGGTACATGTTTTAAGAAAATGAAACAAAAGGATAGAATTTTATGTTTTTTTTACAAACAATTGAAACAAATTATTTTTATTATGAAAGTTTAGTATATAATTGACATTTTAGAAAAAAAAACAAACATTGATTAAAAAATAACAGTTAATAAAATGTTTATTAATGGAAACCCCCATGTACTCAAATTTGCACCTTTCAGAATTTTTTGTTTGAATCGCTTTTTTTAGTATTTAGTCCACAGCTCTTTATTTTGTATGACACTTCTAACTCTCCTGCGCATACCCTCGACTAAATTTTCGATATGAGCATGTGAAATATGTTGCCACTGCTCCTTAACTTGCTCCCATAAGTCATTCAAGTTTCTTGAAGGATTTTCGTAAGATGCCAAGCGTCTTTTGAGAATTGCCCACAAGTCTCGATCTGGTTTAAGTCTGGACTAGGTGCTGGCTACTTAATGGTTGGAAATAACTCCATTCCAAGCCAGCTCTGGACAATTCGTGCAGTGTGCTTGAGATCACAGTCTCGTTAGAAAATGATCTCCTCAGTGGAATAAGCGCATTCGTCTCCAAATTCTGGAAAGTTATTATGCAGAATAGACAAATATTGTTCCTTCTTCATTATTCCTTCGATTTTAATCAGCGGACCGACATTCCACGACGTAAAGCTTCTCCACACCATCATGTTGCCACCTTCATGCTTCATGGTTTCTTTCACTTGTTCCTTTTGAAGAGTTCCATTCTACCGATGCCAAAAATACTCTTTACCGTCTAATGGAAATCGATATATTTTAGTATAGTCCGACCAAACCATCCGTTTCCGATCTTCAGCACTCCAGTTTTTGTATTTTTTGCTGAATTTAAGACGTGCTTTAACATTTTTGGTAGGCAGTTCTGTTTTTTTATTTTTAACAGCTGCTCCTTAACCAATCTTTTGTAGGGTTCTCTTAGCTGTCCATTCACTCACGTTCTTATTAATTAATTTCGCCGCTGATTTCGGCATCTTGCAGTCTCTTATATGCATTGATCATCAGTCACCACCTGGTGGTGGTGGTGCAAAGCACATTTAACCTTTTTTTTATCAAAAGGACACTGCGTTGGCAGATTTTCATTCTCTCAGCACTTTTCCTTGAAGATAGTCTTACATCAAGTTGAGAAACTATGCCTTTTTCCGCTTCAAGTAAAATTTTTTTCATTTTTATTTATCTTTTCTGTAAAACAGTGAATATTTATTTTTTAAGCACTAATTAAATGGCGTAGAACTTTGAAAACAGTACATTTCCCTGCGACAATACGTTATTTTTAATTAAACGCAAAATAAACAAAGTAATTTAACTAAATAAGAGACAACGGCAAAACGTGCAAATTTGAGTACATGGAGGTTTCCATTAATAAACATTTTATTAGATTAGATTTAGATTTTTTTTACATCAAATTGTACATTGGAAAACTTTTAAATATTTGAATTATTTATTTTTTTTTTCATACCAAATTCGTTTTCGGTACAATTTACATCATTTCAGTACAATTTTATTCCTGATTTCAGTACAATTGAAAAATTTCATTTTCCATCCCTGCTATACATCCATGCCATAGTAAGCAGAGGTACCATATGGGCCACCAGGTGTCGACACTTAGACACAAGAGACATGAACCACCAGGTGTCGACAGATGAGCCATGACTCGAAAAAAACTTTAAACGCGTTTTTCTCGAAACCACGTTTTTCCAACTTTTGGCCATGATTACTTTAAAACTACTTGACGGATCGTCATAATTTTTTTTGTTTTAAAGCTTATTAAATTTATTGGAGTCTGGACCAAAATCAGGCCGATATATCAAAAACTTTTTTTTGTACAGGGCTCAGAAGAGCGAAAAAAATTGTGGAAAAAACGAACACTAAAATTCAAGGGTCTGCCATTTTTTTAATTTTTGACTTTGGACAATTATTTTGGTCCAGACTGATACTACACTCTTCTATTTTACTTAATCAGCTTTACTGCTTATTGTATTAGATTTTGTACCTGAAACATGGCTTTCAATTATTTTCAATTATGCAGGTGACTAGGTCCAGGTTATTTACGAGCTGTTGTGAGTCTAATTTATTTATTTTGTATAATTAAAAAACATATGTATGTCTGTTAATATCTTCAAAACGTATTATCTGCACCTTAGATTGAACACCCTGTATTGGAAAGTTTCACAGACATTCTGATTCTGTTCATGTTTTTAAAGTTTTGTGCGTGCTATTTGTATCCTTCCTTTCGAAATTAAAATATTTGTCTTTGTGAGGTTTATGGAGAATTGTTTTGAAAAGTCAAATAAGTAGATAAAGACTTTTAAACGAGACGGTAAATATTTTGAGCCAAGAGTATATACATAACTTAATATTGATCCAAAAGTAAGTCCTTATAATTGAAGAAAATCACTCATATATTATTAATTTAATCAAAACCAAACAAAAACACCTCAACTAATGAGGATGAAAAGTTATACCTACACTTCCAAAGAGGCATCAATTCTCACCCTCAAACCATAATTAATTACTTGTGCATTACTTGAAAACACATTGATTGATTTATTAGAATCTCTTTGCCAAGATTATGCAAATTGTTTTTCAAATTAATTTTGTGTACCAGCAGCATTGTCGCTAAATATATACAAATATATATAGCTATACCAACATAAATCACAAAGGAAATCAACGCACCCACAAAAGCTACCTACAAGGATCTTTAAGGATTTGTTCCATGTCGTCGTTTACGAATAAGAACAAAGAACAAAGCAGCATTAAAAGATACAAATATGTCAAGTAGAATGATAAAGATACGACTTTCATTTTCCTATCAATCCAGTTTATTGGATTAAACTTTGACTCTTGTCCGCAAAAGAACACATTTAGTTAAGTTACTTGTTTTCTTCAGTCTACTGCCAATGTGAAGGATAGTGAAGATGAAGAACCTTGGAATCTCTTGAAAAAAAAATTATAAAAAAACAATTAAGTGCACACATGGGTTGCAAGTAATTGCTCATCAAGTGGTTTTGAAATTTAGTTTTTTAAATGGTTTGAAATAATTGAATGTTAAAATTTAAGGCACATAGTTAGTTCTTGTTTTGCTTACATGCCTCTACATTTTGTTCACGAAATCATTTTACTTAGCTAAGTAGTTGTAATTACCATCAGTTAAGCACAAAAATTAGGTCAAACATGTGAGTCCATAACGTTTTATTGTCATACCTTGAAATTAAGGTTTTTAATTTTTTGAGCCAAGTAGATCTTAACCCTAGAAAGGTAATCATATTTTTTAGTACGTTAAAGGTTATCATTCGTTGAATCGACGAAGTAAAATTTAAATGCATTTTTTTCAAAAAGTTATTAACAAATTCTTGTAGATGTTAATAATTTATTTTTATCAAACCTTTCTTTTAATAAAAACACACTTTTCATTTTATTTTTTTAGATTTGTGACTGTTTATTCTCCTTAAAGATCTATGAAGAATCTATGAGAAATTTTAAAAAGAAAAAATGATGTTCGTCTAATCGACGAAGATTACCTTTCTAGGGTTAAGAATGGTAGAAATAATACAAAAACACAAAACATAAAATAATGTAGATTTGTTATAGCATTCAACATTTTTTAATGAACGTATCTCAATTTAATGACCTCAACCATCAACTTCGCTAATCACATTTGAGTTTATTGCACAGGTTTACAACATCTCACACATGCAGGGCCGGACATGCTATATGTGCAAGCTGTGCAAATGCGCAGGGCGCTGAACTCAAGGGGCGCATTGGGCAAGCGTTAAAAAAGCCACTACTTCATAACCACTACCTACCTTCTTTTTTAAGTCTCATTTCTTATTATAGCTCACACCATTATTGATGTTCATTATAATATAACTAACAGCTAATTCTGAATATAAATACAGATATAAATACAATGTACAT
The DNA here is from genome assembly GCA_963931855.1 of Philhelius festivus. NCBI lineage: Eukaryota > Metazoa > Arthropoda > Insecta > Diptera > Syrphidae > Philhelius > Philhelius festivus. Next base: position 95,362,971 of record OZ007557.1, read on the forward strand.
TATGTATATTATACATATGTACTATTCCAAAAACAAGTCGATGTTTATTCTCACAGTAAAAAAAACTACATCACAAAATCTTTACAAAGTGCGCAATTTTGTTCGCTTAACAACAGATACCTACCTATTTGCTATTTTTCTCTTTATCAATCTACTGTTACGTTATTCTTCCCACTCACCATAGCGTGTATGAGTGAAGGCATTTATTTTATTTTGATAACCCTCCCTTATGCAGTGCAACATAAAACTAAATTCCAATAGCAAATACCAGACAATTAACAGCTTGCATGTTGATAACATGCGCCCGGTGTCAGTTCTTCTATATGAAATCGAAGTCAGCAATGTTACTCAAACAGAAATTCTGAGGTACAGAATTCATACTCATTGACATAATAGCGCGCAAAATTAAAAGTTGCGTTAAGGGTTTTCCAGAGGGTTTTGCAAACTTCGATAGGTGATTGGGGCCATATTTTTGAGACTACATCTGTCAAATTGGCTGTTAAGTCTGTCTTTCTAAATCTATATGGAGAGTTTAGCATCAAGCTCTCTTGGAGAAATTGCGTACATTTGGTATTGATGAATCTCTTCTTCGTTGGACTAGAAATAATTTTTCGAACCGCTCAATACATTTTGCGTTGGAAGGTTTTAAGTCTGAAGTTCTTAAAATAAATGCTGGTATCCTCCGGGGGTCCGTTTTATCTCCCTCTCTCTTTCTCATATTCTTTAATGATTTTTTTTTTCTGAAAATAATGCAAATATTTCCATCTCTCGAGCACTGTCGCAATGTTTCATGTTTTTCAATATTTTTCCGTTATTTTAAAAAAACTGTTCTAGTGAAAAAGCCAGTTGCGTTCCTCACATTAAACAATACAACTGTAATGCGAGTATGCGAGGGAATGACCATCAGTTTACCCTTGATCCTATCTTCAGACGTACTGTTAATCTTAGAGATTATTTCTTTATCTGCACTACACGAATGTGGAATGTGTTACCCTGCTCAATATTACCCTCCCATTACGATATTTATACATTTAAAACCAATCTGCATGGATATCTCTTTTTAAATCATCTTCAACTTTACTAAGCGGTCACACTATGCTTATCATCCCTTTGGCATTCAACAACACTTGCAAGTGATAAAATTGTTGCATGAAAGTGGGTCTTCATTTCGGGGAACATTTCGCGTATTTTGCCAATTTTGTTCGCCATATTCAATCTTCCATGAGGACTGTTCGGTGGATAAATTGGAGTTGACCGGTGAAGCAGTGAAAATCCGCCAAAAACCCTTTCGTCAAATGACCGCAAGCTTTGTCGAAAAATATCACCGCTGTCTGTGAGAATGTGTAAAATAATCTGACCCAGGGGCTCAGAGTTAACAACCATAGACAACGACGTACTCGTAAGTTCGCTTACTGGGCTCTCGAACAGTTCGAAGTTGACCCCCATTTCGGTCAAAAAATCATATTCAGTGGAAAGGTTTATTTCTGGAAGAATAATTTTGTTAATAAGTAAAATTATCTCGACACGAGATCTAGAGACAAAAAAATTGAGGTGGATTTTGCAATGGCGGTATCTTCGCTCCGTTATCCTTCGAGAATGACGGACGTTGGCTAGGCCATCACTGTCAACGGTCAGCGCTATCGGTCAATGAAAACCAATTCCGTTTGGTCTGAATTGGATGGTATGGACACCGTCGACATTTGGTTCCAACAGAAAGTCGTGCCAAACAGCAGCCGGTGCCATAATCAACATTTCACACGAAAGATTTCCGAAAATGGTTGTCTGCGGCAGAAGTGACGGGAATTGGAGACCGAGATTGTGCGATTTTTCCCGTTAGACTTCTTGTTACGGGGTTTTCTTAAGTCACATGTCTATGCCAATAAACAACAATAATATCATACCGGATAATCAGTTCGGGTTTAAGGCGGGACATGACACCATTCATGCCGCGTCTAAACTCGTTTCTGATATCCAACGGAACAAAACTAAAAATCAGTGTACAGGTGCTTGTCTGGTTGATTTGGAGAAGGCTTTCGACACCGTATGGCTAGAGGGTCTCTATCTAAAATTGACTAGGCTCGGCATATAAGTAAACCACTATTATATATACTTTATGACATGCTCAATGGTAGAAAGTTTGTTGTCAAAAGTGGCAATGTAACTTCTACCGCAACCGTCGATATCAAGAATGGTCTTCAGCAGGGAGCGGTGAACTCGCCGATTCTATTCAGCATTTACACCAGCGATCTGATAAGTAGTCTAAATCAGGCAATTGCGTATGCCGATGACCTAATAGCGTACAGAACAGCTACAAAAGTTGAGGTTATCAGAATTCTCTTACAGCGTGACTTTGACAAGATTCAGCGATATTGTGATGACTGGAAGTTGAAAATCAACTTTCAGAAATGTGAAACGATTCTGTTTAGGACTCCGTTGGCTAGAGCCCCTAGGGATACTAGAAAGAACTGGCGTAAGCTGATGATCGTAGGGCCGCACCGGCAACCACTGGCGAACAGAAGTGTGGTAAAGTACCTTGGCATCTGGTTGGATCAGTATTTGTATTTCGACAGACATATAAATGCTGCTCTGAACAGGGCTAGGGGAGCCTTTGCCCTGACGAAACGGTTGTTGTACAGCAGCCGGCTTGACACCAGGGTGAAGGTGATTTGCTACATGGCCCTCATCCGGCCGATGATTGCCTATGGGTGCCCGGTGTGGTTCAACGTTGCCCCATCTCAAATGGAAAAGATTCGGGTGTTTGAGAGACAGTGTCTTAGACGTTGTCTTGGATTACACAGAACACCAGAATCTTAGTACAAACATTACTATTCCAACAGGACTCTATACAACGGAGCCAACATTAATAGAATAGATAATTTTTTGATAAAGCTGATTCGGAGTCACATTGCGAGGGCGATGACCTCAGCAAATAGCTTAATCTTTGGGGCTTACTACCCCAACACAGAATACTTCGAGAGTGTGCGTTTAAGTGGCCATATTGCACCTAATGCATTCCTCTATTTAGATAGTATAGGGTTGATCCAGGATAGAGAGGCGGTTCCGCTAAACTACCACGTCGGCCGTAGTACTGTGGATAGGCGGCTCCTTTATAGTCGAGACGTCCTCGCACAAGACGGAGCTGAGTGACTTCGGTTCAGTAGGACTGTGTCCGATCGGGACCTGAAAGACAGGGTGAGACAGGAGAACCAGTTTTGGTGGTTGTCTATTGTTGATAGAGATAGTTGACAAGTTATCTTGGCCGACTTACATAGTTTTAAGGTATTCTTAGGTAGGGACAGTCAGAGTGGCACCAAAAAAAAAAAAAAAAAAAAAAAAAAAAAAAAAAAAATGCGTACATTCTTCTAATGTACATATATACAAAAAAAAAAATCTTTTGTCTAGCTTTAAGTAGTTTTAAGATAAATAAAAAATAAAAATGAATTAAAAAAAAAAAAAAAAAAAAAAAAAAAACCACAAGCCACCACTGCCCTCATGAAAGCCAACAAAAACAATGCCATTTGTCAAATTTCGGCCTGAATTATGCGTCAGAATTATGAAAAAGAGTACCGCACCCCGTCCAGCAAACTCGTCACGGTTTTTTAAAGTATTTTATATTCCATGATACTCGTATATGGCATAGGTACATGGATTTTCTAAATAATTAAAATTTTGATCATCTCACTCACAGTTTGTTTTATTTAAATTTAAAGAGAAAAAATATCTTTTTATGTATTTTAATTGATTATAAACTTAACTTCTGAAATCAATTGAGTTTTCGAAGCTTGTACATATATACGAAAGAGTTTCGTATGGATATCAAAATCAATGTCATTAAAAAACATTGAGAAATCATCAAATAAGTCCGAGCTTGCTCTCAGAATTTAATCAGCCCTAAATTTATTACAACAAACTTCTGTTTTTTTTACGAATACATAACGTGCGTTTAAAGTCCTTTAACCACCAATAAAAAAAAAACGAAATGCCATTTTAAAGGAAGTCTATTTGTAATCTCCTAATGTCGTCTTAAGGTTTTACACAATTTCACAACTGCTTTTTCTTGTGCAGTCTGTTCCTTTCGTTTTAGGAAATTGGACAATAATCCCTTGTGCAATAAATCCCAAGTAATTTATCACACGGATTTTTATTTAATCAACAGGATAAGAGGAGAAACTGAATCTTAAATATTCACATAGTTATATATCTACACACAAATATAATATTGAGAGCGAGGACAAGACAAAAGGATGTGACAGTTGAAAAGGAGTAATTTAAACGACCATGCAGTCAAACTATATTTTGTCGGATTTTGTAAAGGATTTACCATGAAATTTCTAAGGACACCGGGAAGAAGATTGGGTGTGTTTTTTTGTTTTGTTTTCATGGAAGAAAAGTGAAGACAATCGGTTATGCTACAAAATGCAATATAAATTCTTCTCAATTCATATCGCAAATGCAGGCATTTTGTGGACTTTTCTTGGAATAAGAAAAGCAGGCAATGAAAAGGGTTTTGTTTTTATTTCAATGCGGGAGTTTAAGATTTGAATTATTTGTTCTTGAAGGCTGTTTTGCAGGACTATAAGGAAAAGTATACAAACCAGAAAGTAGCAACTTAAGGTGATTATTGTATCAAACCTAACCGACTGAGATAAACCTGATTTCATGGCTATTTACAAACAAGGGAGTTGTTAATCCTGAAATTCCTTAGACCATCAACAAACCCACTGACATTGAGTTGGTTTGTTTAACGATGAAATTGACATTGTCAGTAAAATCCAGATTAAAGGTAAAATGAAGTCAAGGTATTTCGACCTTATGTGAGTTATATTCTTCAATCAATTGAAATAGAAATTTGATTTTTTGAAAAAATCATTCCCTGTTATTAAATAAGGTTGGAATTCAAACCGTTCTTATTACACTAAATAATGAAATTGTTAATTTCATATTTCAAAAGTTAACATTCGTTCATAGACTAAAAGATTTAAAAAATGTTCATGCCATGCAGAAAACTTAGAATTTCACTATAGAGAATACAGAGAGATACATCATTGATGAATTGTAGCTAACATAAATAGAAGTGGTCCTAAGTGACTATCCTTGGGAACTCCAGATTTACTTATGAAAAAGAGCAGAATCTTATACTGATCTTTATCTTTTCAACATTAGTAGAGGAATATCATCAGAAGTAATCATTTTGCGGTAGAAAAAGGGTTTAATTGTAATTGTTCGTACCAAAAAGCCAGAGCCATAATGGGTTATGTTGTGTGAGATATGGCACCCACAGATGTATTTAAACTAGGTCTTCGACTTCAAACCCAAAAAAAAAATCTCTTTATATTTGTCGGTCACACCATCCCCAGAAAAAAGTAAAGAGCAATGACAGCCTGATCAAATAGCAGGTAGATTTTCACTTCCCCATTTATATTTGTCACCTTATCAACCGAGTGGAAATGAGCCTCATCGCTAAGGAAAATGATGTATGAAAAGAAGCGCGGAACGTAGTTTTTACAATTTTGAAGACGTTTAGCGATTGTTTAACTTTCCATAAAATGGCAAACCTTTAACTTTAACTAATATACTCTTGGATGACAGTTCGGCTTAACATAAATCTACATACTATGTGTTTGATATTAGGATGATGAAATGCGGGCCATGAATTGAATGGCCAAATATTGATTAGCATCCTTATTTTATAGGGGACAACACCCACTTTTATTCGACTTAATAGAACCTTATACTTTATCTAACATAAACAAATGTGGCTTGAATTTGAAGGATGATTAAGAAGACGCCATTTTGGGCAAGGTGAGTTGAGGTTAAATGCAAAAAAGTTAATTTTGTAAATAATTCTCCGTAGCATGCGAGTAATAGGTTCGTTGGAGCTACAAGAAATTACAAGGGTATGCAGATAGAACAGAAGAAGATTTCTTAGATTAGATGAATTAATGTTGAAAAGGATAGAGTTGTAAAGAGACGTACAGTCAACATATCCCGAAAGTAGTCTAATGCAGAGAATTATTGCAGCGTATTCTAGAAAGTTAATTAAATTCTTTTTCAATATGGAGGCAGAATCAAAGGGATATTCCAAAACAGTCCACGAAGGGAAAAACGTAGGATACGACATGCTCCCTATTCTGAATATATGAATTTATTGATAAGTGAACCGACAAAGCTGTGCATATGGGTTGATAATGAAGAAGGTCGAGATGGCAGGAGATTGGATGCGTTTTTTTTAAAAGTGTTTGATTTGCATTTGACAATTTTTCAGGCACCAGACAAAGAAAGATCGCGTTGAACAAGACAGAAGAGAATCATTTATCTAAGAAATGGTCTTGAAAAACTTGGTAGCATTGGCTTAGAACAACATTTATAATTAAATAAAATTAAATTTCGTGGTCCAACAGCTCGAAGAGAACCAGGACCTAGTGATTAACATATCTCAACCATTTCTGCCGATTCCGAACGGTTAATGAGCAGTTTTATGACAGGAGATACTCTAGGAAGATTTGTCAATTTCTTGCAACAGGCAATACAACCTTGAAAAACTTTTTTGCAGCGTCTGAGAATCGAATTCAAGACCTTCTATATGAGAGTAAAACGTAGTTACCAATATATCAAGGGGTAAAACAATATTGTTAATAGAAAGAATAAAAAGGAATGTACCTAAGTGGCTGCCTTGTGGAATCCCAGGGGTTGATAAGAAATCATTGGAGAAGGTAGATTTGAAATGAATAGTTATTCAGGTAAGAATAAATCCATCTCATGAAAATAGTTTCAAACCCAAGGGTGAACATTTTGAAAAGAATAAGTCCATTTAAAATCTTATGAAAGGTCATACTAAAATCGATTAAAACAACATTGACTTAATTTCTGTTATCTGAGACTAAGAGGCTAGAGGATATAAATTCAAGGAAACTAGTCGTTGTAGAGCTATGTATACCTTTGAGAAAGGCGTATTGTCTAGTGGAAATCAGAGACTTACAAAGAAAACTTAAAATACTGTATAAAATACTTTCAAAGATTTTGGGAATATGTGAAAGCTTAGCAAATGGGCAATAGTTTTTAACTTCAATCTCTTGGACCCTTTTTATGAATGGGCAGTTTAGATAAGATTTAATTCTTTTAATTCCTGTTTTCAGAAGCATTCAATTTGTAAAGACAAAATTTGACCATGATTTCCTTCTTAAGATACCTATTTACAGGAAAAAATAGCTTCATCTAGAGAGAGTGCAATTATATTATGCCTCTATCCTAGTTGAAAATTACGTTAATAAGACTAGCAATTTGTTAAAATTATTATTATCATTATGAAAAAAATAATAACAATCAATATGTTGCTAGTCACATTAAATAGAATAAAACATTGCTTAGTTAATTAATCTCAAATACATAATTAAAAAAACTTTAAGATGATTTTAAAACTTGGGTGCTGAGTTAAATCCAATGATGTCATGTTTATATTTACAAAATTTTTAAAATATTTTTAAGAAAAAATTTGGTACGAGTACACCAACTTTAAGTTTTTATCATTGTACCTACGAATGAAAAATAATTTTCCAAAAAAAATATTGACCTGTTTTTGAGATATCAAATTTTCCAAAAAAAAACTTTTTTTCTAAAAATTCAAAAAAAAAAATATTTTTTTTTATGTTTTTAAATGCAATGTTTTTTTTAACTTTTTAGAATCATCTCTCGGAAAAATTTCATTAAAATCCGTTGTGTCGATAGTGAGAAATTCAAAATTAGAAAAAATGGTTCTATGCTAGGTACAAGCTGTAATATATTAATTTCAAATTATTTTTTATTAAATTAAAGATCATAAAAATTAATTGAAAGAAACAAAATTTTATCAACATTTAGGCGCCATTTTCGAGAAAAGTACGGTTTTTGAAAACCATTTTTTTGACATTTGTATGGTGGGTACCTACCTTTAATTTTAGGTAAAATAAATTTTATTTTCTAACATCTTGTAGATTATATTGAGAAACTTTTATTTATTAAGCTTTTCAAAAATCTAGCTGGGGTTTTCGAAATATTGAGTTTTGAAACTTTTCGTAAAAATCGAAAAAAAAAATAATTTTTGAAAATTTGAATACACAAATCTTTTCAAATTGCTGGGGATCTTTAGCATACAAAAATTATCAAAATCGGTGGTACTGTTTTAGAGAAAATTTAAAACAAAAAAATGGTTCGATGGGGGTACCCTCAATATAAAATTTCGAAAAAAAATTCGTATGGCAGGTATTGTTATTTTTGGTTTAAAAAAAAAGGAAAAAAACGTGTAGGGGAAAAAAATTTAAAGTGATATCTACCAAGTGTAAAGAAAAACGGCGGAGCCGTTTAGGCTGTAGTCGAACAGACAGAACTGTGAGACCCACTTTTTTAGTCTTCGCTATCATCGTAATGTCAACTTTGATTTAAATCTCGAGTTCGATTTTTTTTCCGAATGCATAATTTGCTTTATAGTACGAGTACCTTAAATCCGCAAGTAAAAATATATCTATACAACCGGATGAAGGGCATTGTACGAGAATATAAAGAGCTCATTCAAGCGGGAACATTATTGTGTAATGGTTTTAGGCTCAGAATTTACTTCTTCGTTATGAAAAGACGACAGCTTTCTTCCATTTCCATTTCGATTTGTATTTTTTTGATACTTATTAATTCTTTTATCAGTGAAGCAGCTATAATGAAATGATTATTAAATGGGAACATTTTTTTTTACTTTCAGCAATGTATTGTATGTATTTATGTCACCAGAGCATACTAATAAGCAAGGACATGGGAGCAAATAAAAGTAATTTAATTATAATTTATACCAATCAATAAATAATAATGATAAATTTATGAGATGATTTTTAAGTGTCAAACGGTATAAATTTGACTTTTATCTATACCAGTCAGTTACATATTTTTAAAATTGATAACGTGAACACCGAAAAACAATTTCAAGCTGAATTAAACTATCTACTTTCTGTTTATTAGACTAGTTTATACCAATCAGTGAATAAAACCATAAAAATTTGTACTGGAAATATAATATAAAATAAAATGCATAACTGGAATGCAAGAACTTGCTTATTTTAAGGACATAATATTGCCAAGCTTTGAAGTATAAAATTAGTAGGACTATCGCATCATTACTATACATACACATACATACATTACTTTAAATGTGTAAAAAAGTCCAAAGATCTTGTCAGTGACTGATAAAGACCAATTATATATGTGTTTGAGGATAGGGTTGATCATTGAAAGCAAAATTGGCATTTGAGAATAGAAAGAGGATCGAACACATTCAGAGGAACGATTGTGTTCCAAAATAAAGAAACGAAAATCAGCTGTTCATTGAAATTGATTTCTGTCAGTAAAATATTAAAAGTGGCTTTAAAAGAAATTTTAAACAGAATTCTATATATATTCTATAAAAAATCTACTACTCATTAGCTTCATTTTGGTACCAATCAAAGGTGCAGGGCAATAAGTCCCCAGGAACTAAGTCCACTGAGGGACTTAGTTCTCACTTAATGGGAACCAAATCCACTTTACTAAAGTGGTCTTTGTTCCCATTGAGTGAGAACTAAGTCCACTTTCTTATGGGAAATTAGTTCACACTCGAAAGTATAAATTGGGAATGAATTTCCAACAACAAAAACTTATTGATTTTATATTGGTTATTTTCCAGATTCTTTAAATGCTAAAGAAACTTTGCATACACCCAACCTCGCACCTACCCCAAATCCTATAGTGTGCCCAAGCAGGGGGTTGCAGGGGGCAGCATTTTTAATTAAGTAATTTTGTTTGTATTTTTGAGATTATTTTAAATCTAGGTACTTTCCTCATCTTCCTCTACTTAATTGTATTTATTTTAGTTTCAAAGAGAATAGTCATAAAGAAGATTAATCGTTTAAGTCATTATTTTTGAAAAGTTAGTCAAGAGACAGGAGCTTATTATATTAAAGGTAGCCAGGTGATAATTATTGCTGAAATTCAGTTCACAATTGTTCCTTCTGCCTTGTTCATAGTGACCTACTGATTCTTTGAGTTCCTAGTTGGAAAGTCGCATTATAATTCTCTTTTTTATTATTAGTGCAGTGAAACAAGACTCAAGAAATTGATCAATATAAAACACCTACGGCTACAGAAACTTTAGGAGAAGTCTTTCATTTCTTGAGTTAAGATTAGGCAAGTGGAAACATTTACTAACGTAGTATTTAATTAAGATATTTTTCTTTACAAGCCTTAGGGTCTTAAGTTCCTGTAAAAGTAAGGCCAAAACTGATATGTAAACAAAAAGCCGTTTATCATCTTTGGCCCTTGATTCCGGTGAAAAATCTCCATCAAATAATTTTGTACAAATCTTTCTTTCGATGGACTTAAATATTTCCAATATTTATGGATTACTGAGTTTTCCTGTTAAATATTTATTTTAGAGAAAGCGACGTTATTATGTGTTCCAAAATTCTGTGAAACCAGAATTCTGTAAATGTGTATTTTGTATCTGCTGAACAAGAGAGAGTTCATGGTTTGTTTCGAGCTGCCATAATTATTAGGGTCAGCTAAGTAAATTTCCGATGTCATAAAGCCAACTCTACTGAGAAAAACCTTAAAAAATTTGTAATGATCATAATGACGCACTAAAATTTTACTCAACCAACAATTAAGGTAAATTATACTACAATATACCAAAGGTAGTAAAAATTGTTGGTCAGATCTTCAAAATTTACGAAATACTTCTTCGTCTTTGGTTCCTACGATATCGTTTTCAATGTCAGATTGCAAGAAATAGGGAATTTGCCTAAAGCACAGTTTGCTTTCAAACAAAGCTGCCAGAAAGTGTCATGACACCTCCTGCAATTGTACACTCGTACAATTGGGGATCTGATGGTATATCTGACCGAACAGTACACATATTTTTACATCGTTTTAGAGAAATTAGGATTATTGCACTTGACATTTCAAGAGCATAGAGTTTGGAATCAAGCTTTCTTATCCAAAATGCGTACACCTGGTATTTATCAATCTCTTTTTCGTTGTATTAGAAACTATCTTTTGAACCATACAATACAAGTTGTATTAAATGCTTTTAAGTCAGAAATTAATAAAAGAAATTATGGTGCGCCACAAGGCTCCATTTTGTCTCCGACTCTCTTTCTTATATTCATCAATGATCTTTTGCTTGAATCTTCTAATCCATTAAATTGTTTTGCTGAAAACAATAATCAGGGTATCATAAGTTCATTAAATTCTGATTCCGATAGCATTATCAAATGGAGAACCATAAATCGTTTGGAATTTAATGCCACTTAGCTACCGCTTTTATTATAAGAGGAAGCTCGGGCAACGGGTATTTTATATTTTCCTACTTTAGACTTTTTTGTCAAAAAAAACCAAGACTAGAACCCTTAAGATTATTATTTCGTAAAATATGTAAAAATGAATGAAAACAGAAATATGTAGTTAGTTTTGTTTCGACAATTGCTGAAGGATTTGTCTTATCTCTATTAGTGCCTTTTTATTCTCAAAATGAATTTACCTACGAGTATGTAACTTCTCTTTTAAAAAAGTTAAAAAGGAAAGCACTTCCAAAACGAATTTAGTAGACAGTGTGTGTGCCAGCAAGTCAAAGACAAAGTCCTCATTTCTGCAGACCTCCTTGAAATCCTCTTAACTTCTTTTTATGTTTCATCCATTTACTTTTGACTATTGATATGAAGTGGTACCGGGAGCTGAAATTATCATTCAAATGAAATTGAGAAGAAATAAATGTTTGTTGGTGTTGAATGAATTAATCTGCTTATTCTTCAGTAGCAACAGTTAAATGAACATTAGCTTTGTGCTACTTCTGTGAAAAGGATAATGTTTTTTCCTCAGAAAATATATACATATTTCATTGCATAATTATATTCCTTTGTTTAAGACTCACAAAAGGATGCATTTTTTAAAAGGGGAACATTATTTTTGTTCAAATAAAAGAAGCAAATATTATTAATGGTGGGGTTACATAAAAGAACTGAATAAAGTTAAGAGCGGCTTTGGTCTTACTATAATATTTCTTTGACTGCATGTTGAAATGAGCAAAAAATAAAACAGTTTTTTCGAACGCTATAATTTGCTTGCTAAATTAAATACATATATCCCCACAGGAGTTCTGTGGAAAATATCAATTTAAAATTATTTCATATATTATTATCATGGATTTTGTATTGCGAACTCTAGCCTGGTGGTGGCGCTGAAATTAGCGCTGGATTTTACAGTGGAGAGTAGGATAAGATAAAAGACAAGTAGTAAAAAAGAGAATATTTTATTATTAAATTTAGCAGAGACAAATCTAGCAAGGACTGTTCCTATACTTAAGATGTCGCCACAATCTTGAGTTTTATATACAAAGATACAACATCAATTTAGTCATTAAGGAGACAAAAATACGTAGATCAAAAACTAGAAAATTCACTCAAAAAAGAACAACTGACGAGTCTCCGTTCGATAAGTCTTCTCCCAAGTACCAGCAAGCTATCAGGGGAGCACGCAAGACCAAACCAGAACCGGAATACGGATATTATCGCAGGCTATTAGGCGGCTGTTAAAGCCATTAATTCTGGTACCTACATCATGCTCCAAATTGATCCAGCAATGCTGGGATGAAATTACTAGCTCCAATATTAACCACAATATCACTCTAATCCCCTTCGATGGTCATTGTGGCATTGGTGGAAATGATGGGAATGAACGGGCGAACGAGCTGGCCAGGTTCAGATACTCATAACTCACTTGCAGAAAGAGTCAATATTCCGTTTGCAGTTATGACGGGCACAAATCTCTCAATTTTTTTTTAGCGAATCAAACTGTAGGTGTAGCAGATTAAATAACTGATTTACGTCTAGAAAGATTTGGCCCACCTATAATAAATCTCGATTAATTGATCTGATATGCAGAACCAGGCAAGACATAGACAGGATCATAGCTACATGTAGCGGATACTGAACAATAGGAGAGCATCCAGCGAAGCTAAGCATTGCCCACAACACTAACTGTCATAGCTGTGGGGCCGTTGGTTACCATTTTAACCTACGTACCTACCAACAAGGTATTACAAAAAGTTTTTAATAGAGCTCTGTCGAAGTGGACGGATACTCATATTATATATAATTAAAAATGTGTCTTCATCGGGGAGTGCCTGCAGCCTGCCCGGTGTGGTTCAACGTTGGTCAATCTCAAATGGAAAAGATTCGATTGCTTGAGAGGCATTGTCTTAGCGGTTGCATTGGATAACACAGAAAAACAGAGTGGGATTACAAATAATATTATTCCTAGCAGGTTCTATACTACAACCGAACACAAAAGATTAATTTGTATTAAAACTTATTAGGGGTCACTTTGCCAGAGCGATGTGCTTGATCGGCTTTATCACGCCAAAAGCATTCCTCTACTTGGGCAGTCGAGTGCTAGTCCAGAATAGAATAGCAATTCCGGTAGTATACCCCGTCGGCCGTGTGGATATGTAGCTCATTTATAGTCCAAACGTCCTACCACAAGGCAGAACAGAGCACCTTCTGTTCAGTAGAACTGTCTTGTGGATGGAAGGGCACCGTTGAGATCAGATATCTTCGGGATCATTAAGAATCCTTTTCAAAGACGAAACTCCAAGACTCAATTTTTGTAATCATTGGAATTTGACTTCTTTTTTTTTTATTTCTGGATTCTTCTCTCCATTGAATTTTCTTAAGAACACAATATTCATTGAATGCTTAATTCTTTGAGTATAAAATTCCAATATGAAATGAATTCAGTTCTTCTTTCTTTAATTTACATAGAAAATCATTATTCTGTGTGTTCACACGTTACATAAGCCAGCTTGATATCTTAGAAGTTAAAACAAAAATCAGTGCATGTAGGGACAGTCTATAAACATGCAGAAGACTTAAAATCTCGAGCCACTATTAAACGAATTTCTCATTTTCTCTACCTTTCCTGCTTAGATTTTGACAAAAAGTTATTAAGTTCCACGACTTGAAATAAACATTTTTTTCGAAAGTTCTTCACCGGTTGCTATGAGAATTTATAAGCGTGGATCTTACATACTTAACACAAAAACGCCGCCATTTAGTGGGCATGAAAATGGCGCTCTTACTGAGAACTCAGAAACCAACAAAACAAAAGTTAACAATTATTTATTTCTGCATTTAATCTGATACATGATTAGCAAGTAGAAGACTGGGTTGCTGACTTCAAAATGATTCAAAGGTAAAGGAACATGTTATTAATACCAACATAACATCTAGTAAAAACTGAAGTCCCTACTTACTTAGGGTTTTCTCTTAAGGCACTTACGAATGTTTTATAGCCACAGTACATGTATATTTGAGGAACCTGAGAACCGATTTTAATGTGGTAAAAAACACTTAAGTTTATGTATTATGTTCCCAAGGACACGCAGGAGATTTAATATGTAAGTCTACAAACAAAAATGTTGTGACTAAAGTTTCAAACTTAACATTAACGAGCATGGTATGGTACCAATAAATTTAAAATAAGGGGCCTGTTCTAATTTCATTAAAAAAAATCGAGCTCGATAAGAAGTTACAAAGGGCTTTCCATTAAGCGATTTTTATCTTTAAATTTGTACGTGCGATATCATTGAAATTTTGTATTTACTTAAAAGGCTCATTATATGTGTGTATGTGATTTTGTATGAAATATAATACTATTCAAATGTTTGTCGCGATTCGTCTGTTTGTCAGGCTAAATTTGAGCAATAATGGTAGTTTATTTCCATAGACCTGTATCGTCAGCACAATTGAAAAACCGCTCAAAGACAAGGAATACACCCTTGCTGCCTTTCTAGACGTTGATGGAGCCAATAACAATGTCCGAAATGAGGCGGTAGAAGGAGCTTTCGCTAATCTTAATGTGAATAACCCCATTATCAGATGGATAATGTGTATGTTAAAAAACAGATAAGTAGATCAACTTTTAGCTATGAGGACTACAGATCAAAGTATCTACTTCCAGAGGGACTCCACAAGTTGGGGTTCACTCTCAGCTTCCCTAGGCGCAATTCTTATGACACTTAAACACAGTGGAGTCCAAGTAATTGCATATGTAGCTGACCTAGCATTACTAGCGACAAGTTAATTTCCCTCTACAATAAGCGAACAAATAGGGAATGCCTTATCAATAGTGACTATATGAACTAAGATCTGCGGTCTAGCGGATAACCCGCAAGAATCGAACTAGTCCTTTTTAAAATCAAAAGGCAATCACTCACTTTTAAAATTCGCTGTAGTGAAGGGACCTAACTCAAAATATTTAGGCGTTATCCTGGATAAGAAATTGAACTGGAGTCTGGAGCCAATAGCCCACTTCAACTTAGACAAACTGGTAGCTTGCGACACAGTGCCATAGGTCATACGCAGATTCTACAAGAATACACGGGAAAGGGGGTATGTACTGACTACATAACACCCCGCTTAGATTTTTATAAGCCGTTCATGACCACCTTTCCTAACAGAGTGGACTGAAAAATCAACGAGCCATCAACCTGCGAATCGATGATACCGATATAATTCTACCGACGCGATCGGTTCAAAGATGGATACTAGTGTTGTATAAGTGTGTTATAGAAACCTTTGAACTAGCCAGCTTGCTTAGACTTCCTGATTACAGCAGTGTCTTCCAAGATGAGGTCCTGGCAGTGACGAAAGCTGCTTTTCAAGTCCCAATGATGGCAATACTACAAGTTGATATCAACTGTTTCATTGAGAGCCAAGCCGAAATAAAAGCGATTTTTGCCATTGAAATCAAATCAAAAGCTTCTAATCTGCTGTCTAAAAGCTAAATGTTCTTGATACACAGCAAAACATAAGCCTTTGTTTGGTTCCTAGTTTCATTGATGTCCCAGATGATGAAAGCGCTTAAGAAAAGGTTCAACATTTGATCTTCAACAGACAGACACAACAGTTCAGGTCCCACTCTATAATCTTACACAGATAATCGAGATCAAAGTTCTAGCAACAACAAACAAGAGATAAAGCCCACTCGATACCTGTGTTAATAAAAGAAAGCTATCGCATAGTTTCAATAAACAAAGGGTACCTCGCCTATACGCCAATAATTGCTTCCCCTAAGGTGAACACGAGCGTCAGTGAGTTGATGGAGCCAACTTTTCTTAAGATTGATAAAATCCTCTTTAGGAAAGGGACAGCACACCCTGTGCAGGGACGGGTTAGAATATTCCTGCAGCGCCTCCCCGCTTGTCGTAAAAGGCGACTAAAGGAGTAAATACATCTAGGCCACAAACAGCAAGGTGAACCTAGCGACACGTAACACCTATAAACTTTCCCAAAAGTGTGCATGCCAGTCCCTGGGTTGGCACGACTGGAGATCACCGGTGCTGTAAAAGAGAGATCAAATACAAAACTGGAGCATGCACACGTCGATACTTACAACGGATTTTGTGAATTCAAGCATTATGGAAGTACTCGTCCGAAATGACACTACCCCGCCAGGCACTACCATTGTTACACATGGTACTGATCCTGGACCGAGCAGCAATGCTCGGGTCAGAGCTAGACGGATTCCGGGGGCTAGCAAAGTAATGCCGCAGATTATACAAAATCTGAGAGTTGCGAGTTGGAACGTTGGCAGTATGACAGGTCGAAGCTTCGAGCTGGAAGAGATGATGAAAAGAAGGCGAGTGGACATCTTATGTGTTCAAGAAACAAAATGGCGAAACACGGGAAACAGGGCCCGTTTCTTGGATACGAGGACAAAAAACTATAAGATGTTCTACTATGGAACGGAAAAGGGTAAAAACGGAATCGGAATCATCCTTGCAAAACATCTATTAGGCAGCGTATTGACCATTTCGAAATCCAGCGACCGTTTGATGTCCCTTAAATTGGTGATTAAAGGAAAGTTGTGGAATATTGTCACTGCATATGCTCCCCAAATTGGATGTGAGCAGGTGCAAAAAGATGCATTTTGGCTAGACTTTCACAATCTACTTAAGGACATCCCAAAGGAAGAGTTTTTGTTCGTGGGCGGAGATTTGAACGGACATGTCGGCAAGACAAACGAAGACTATGAAGATTGCCATGGAGGCCTCGGATACGGCACCAGGAACCCTCCTGGTGAAGACATCCTGAGCATGTGCAAAACATACGGTCTTATCGTACTAAATACCATGTTCGTCAAACAAAGCCGACACCTGGTCACTTACAGCAGTGGTGGAAATGAAACCCAGATTGATTACCATTTGGTATCTAGTTTCATGAAACCCCGGGTAAAAGATTGCAAAGTGATACTAGGAGAAGCGATCGCCCACCAACACCGTCTCCTACTGACAGAATTTTTTATGGAGACAGTGAACGACAACAAACATACAAAAACTTTTGGGAAGATCAAATGGTATAATCTGGATAAGGAAAAAGGCGAAGCTTTCATTTCGAATATGCAAAACGTTCTGTATAACAACACCGATATAGTTCGAAATGAAGAGAGTACAGCACAAAGTATGTGGGATCTCCTACAGAGAACTTGCAAAGAAAAAGCCAAAACACTGTTAGGGGTTTCAAAAGGACACAACCAACAAGGCAAAGAAACATGGTGGTGGAATGATGAAGCTAAATCAGTTATAAGTAAAAAGAAAATGGCTTTCAAGGCTTGGTCGAAGTGCCCCTCTAATGATACAGAGCAAAAGTCACGCCTCGAAGTGGAATATAGGAACTGCAAGAAAGAAGCGAAGAAGAAGTGCGCCCAAATTCAAGCAAAGAATACAGAAAACCTGTATCGGGAGCTGGATGAAATTTCTACCCCGACAGCTGGTGCTATTCAAGAGCTACGGCAAAACACGAATAAGGGCGCAACTATCTTCAAAATAGCCGCTCAAAGAAGAAGAAATGCCCAGGAGATTTGTTCGCCAAAGTTCATTAACAATGTTCAAGGCCAACTTCTTGTGGAAGACAACGAAATTCTTCACAGGTGGCGACAGTATTGTGACGGACTTCTAAACGAACAATTTCCAAGGCTGTACTTTCCAATAGCTTCACCTAACTTAAGCGAAGTATCCGACGTCACAGTCGAAGAAGTTAGTGAGGCGGTAAAATACTCCAAAAAGGGAAAAGCTGTTGGCCCAGACGAAATACCCTCAGAGTTTTGGAAAAAGATGGGAGACATCGGGTTTAGATGGCTCATGATTCTTGTCTCCAAACTTATACGAGGTGATCGCATGCCTAATCAATGGAGGGAAAGTTACCTTCTTCCAATTTATAAAGGAAAGGGTGATACTCGAAGCTGTGATAATTACCGTTCGATTAAGCTGATGTCACACACCATGAAGATCGTTGAGCGAGTATTGGGTAGCCGACTGCGAAAAATAATTAGGCTATCTGATGACCAGTGCGGGTTTGTCGGGGGTAAGTCAACCACGGATGCAATCCAGAGTATAAGAATAATTATGGAAAAACATCGGGATTCTTTGGAGGATTTGCATGTCGTATTGGTTGATTTTGAAAAAGCATTCGATCGGCAACCACGAGATCTAATATGGGTGGCCCTCAGGCAACGAGGAGTTCCAGAAACCTATGTGCGGATAATTATGGACATGTATGATGGAGCAGTTACTAAAGTAAGATGCGCAGCTGGAGTCACCGAAGAATTCGAAATAACAGTAGGTGTACACCAGGGAAGTGTCTTGAGTCCCCTGCTCTTTATTACAGTTCTTGATTACCTGCTTGAAGGCAAAGTGACGGATCCAAAAGTGCATCAGTTATTCTTTGCTGACGATGGAGCCATCATAAGTGAAGACCCGATATCCCTACAACGAGCACTTGACGTATGGGTGGATGTTCTAGAAGGAAGTGGGTACCGCATAAGCGCGAAAAAGACAGAATACCTATGCTGCCCATTTTCTGATCCACACAGGCCTATTCCAGACATTTATTTGAATGGAGTAGTGCTTCCCAAGTGTGAAAAGTTTAAATATCTGGGGTCTATGATAAATAACGAAGCTACTTGTGATGACGATATCAATCATCGCGTAAGCGTAGGGTGGATGAAGTGGCGGGAAAATTCTGCTATCTTCTGTGACCAAAAAATGCCCCCTAAGCTGAAAGGAAAGCTCTACACTTCAGTTGTGCGTCCAGCACTCACATACGGTTCACAATGTTGGACAATGTACAAAAAGTATGAGAGTAAGCTAACGGCAGCTGAGATGAAGATGCTTCGTATGACAGCAGGAGTTACAAAGCTTGATCGAATTAGAAGTACGAAGATCCGAGGAAGCCTTCATGTTAAGAATACCATTTCCCAAAAAATTGAACACGACCGACTTAGTTGGTATTGCCATGTTCAAAGGAGAGATCCTGAGAACCCCGTCAAAAAGGCAATATCATACAACGTTCCAATTCGGAATAAAAAGAAAGGTAGGCCTAAACACTCCTGGTACAAACAAATGCAAAAACACCAGCATTCAGTTGGCCTCAGAAATGGAACAATACAAAACCGGGAGGCTTGCCGCCGATTTCTGAGGTCAACCCGGCGAACCCCACAGGCGGATCACTAGTGTGAAGCAGATACGTGGGAGAGTTATGATCCCCTCGACATCGAGATCATAACAGCGCCGAAACAAAGGAAGAAGAAGGAAAGGGACAGCACCTTCGACTTATTCAGCAATTATGAACATAACACGAGGAAAAATACACCAACCACTGACCTACTAAACTCATCTTCCAGGCGTTGAAAGGAGCCACATGCTCCTACGCGCCTGGTAGTGGAATGATTTCTCAAGTGGGGGTAAAGGAAAGGATCAAACCCTTAAAAGGCGTCTATACTTCTCCTTAACGAGGTAAATATGTGATGACAGACATTTCTTCAACGACTTGCTGAAATTCATCAACACCCTTAATGGACTTGAATGACAGGACTTATCATACGTTCCATTACATATATTGGAGTCACAATCCCTAGGGTATTACAACGGATCTACATTGATCTAAGTGTGACGTTAACAAGATTAACTGTCAGCCCATTAATCTAACCTGACATACCCCTGTAATTTGAGAAAACCCCACAAAAATTAGTCTTACAGAGTCAAATCGCACGATCTCGGTGAGCAAATATAAATTTTGGCACCGGCTGTGCGGCACGTAATACCGTACGGTTGAAACCACATGTCATCGGTGTGCATATCATCCAATTCGGGCCAAAATAAATTTGTCATCATCGATCGACAGAACTCACCCTTGACGGTGATGACGTGGCCAACGTTATTCTCGAAGAAGTATGGACCTTTGATACCGCCAGCCCAAAATCCACAAAAAACAGTGACTTTCTCTGGATGTATTGCAACTGTGACTGTCCAAAACTCGACAATTTTGCTTCTTGACAAACCGATTCATCACAAATGAGCCTCGTCGCTGAATATGATTTTTAGACCGAAATCGGTGCCAACTTCCAACTGCTTGAGAGCTCAGTTATGTAGGTAGTCTATGGTCGTTAACTCTGAGCACCTGGGTCAGTCTGCGAAAGGCTGAGTTGTTATGCGCGGCCCGGAATTGAATACATTGGATTCTCCTGCATACTCTCACGGACAGTGGCAATGTTTAATAAACCACGCGATTTACATTTCCTTCACCACGTTGCAAATAGTCCTCTCGCAAAGACAATTATGGCAACCGTAAAAATGTTGCTTGAACAGAAGACCCAATTTCATAAGATAATCTAATCTTTTGTACATTTGGCTAAAAGCTATAAGTCTCCATGTTGATTATAGGTGAGACAGACTTAATTAATTAGATGTGCCTTCAACAATAAAAATTAATAAATATATTAGATGCTATGAAGGCTCAAAGAGACCATAAACCTAGTGAATTACATCTCTCAACCATTTTTGTGTACGTGTTTGGAGAAATGGAGGGGACCTAAAATTGTGAGGTTTATTAAAAAAAATTAAATGTGCTTTGCGTCAGAACAATTTCAGACCTTATTTTATAAATTCAATTTTTTTATAAATTTTACATAGTGTATCTACATATTTTGTTCTATTTAACCTTAAAAGTTCTTGAAAAGCTTCTTGAAAAATCAAAAGCAAGTACGTGCTACAGAGTGGTGCAATTTATTTTGATTTCTTAATTACAAATTTAAAACCGACAACTTGTTAACTTTTTCAACAATTTTTTTGTATATTTTAATCCCTTAGCCTTGTCTCTGCAAATGTATCTTGAATCCCAAAATGGTATACTCATATACCTACAATTAATTTGATAAGGCTCTTTCAATCTGTAAAGTCTTTCTAAAGTCTGTGCATATGTACGTATGTGTATAATTCTTCTGTCTGAAGCTTTTTGTGGCCCACCGAAGCACCATGAAACGAAACAAAAACAATAACATGTCGATTGTATGAAGCCAAAAATAGGGTAGTTGGCATAGAAATAGCAGCTATGTATAATACACAGAACATGTCTAACCAATTTCCAAAACCACATTTAACCCTTTTTGTGTCTTGTGTCAAGTAACCTAGAGCCGACCTTCAGACATAATATCGGCATAGTGGAAGGGTGTTTATTGAAGCCACTTCACTGAATTTAAAGCGTTTCTTGATTTGTTTTAGTGGAAGGATAAAGGTGGGCTATCTCCTATCTTCATGTTCGTGGGCGTGTCTCTGGGGTCGAAAGAAGTTATCTTGAAATTAAATCGTATATTTATGTACATGAAAAGTTTTTTTGAAATGATTATAACATTATGTCTGGCCCATTAGGTAATTGAATCTGTCTGATTGTGCGGTTTCTAAAGGATGATTATTCTTATTCTTTTTAGGGTCCACCTACTTAAAAAATGGGATATACGAACAGGCAAAAAATGTTTTTTTTTTTTCAACTTGGGGAGAAAGGTGGAAAGTTTTAATATTTTAATATATTTTTTTTTGTCTTACCTACTTTTTGATATTTTAGCTTCTAATGGACATGTTTACTTAGAGAAAAGGTTGTTTTTTTTTCTTGTATTATTTGTATTATTCAATCCAACATCCATCAATTATAATAAAAAGTTTTTTTCCAATTTGGCCATGTCATCCAAATTTAAACCAAGAAAATTGATGAAGTCATTGTATAGGTATAGCCGGATACCCTTTTGAAGAAAATTTATATTCACCAGACTTCTACCATATCTAAAAAAAATATAAGAACCTTTTTGGCCAATTACCTTAAGAACTTGTCTATTCAATCAATTTTTTCGAATGGTACAAGAATTGCATGTGTCGGCAATAAAACCCAATATAATTTTCTGTTAATCTAAAAAGGAACTACTAGCCCAGAAAAATTAAACAAAAAATGACAAACCTGCAAAAATTCTCCGACAAAATTGAATTTAGATGGAGAGTTTTCTTTTTAAAATTTCACGCATTTCCTGAAAAGTACCCTAAATTTTGACTAGAACTAAAGTCGTTATGGGAGTTGAAAGAGAGTAAAATTTAGTTCTACAAAAAAAAGTGGTATACTAATGTCATACGAACAATATACCTTGAGCGAGTAGAAGAGGTTTTCAACAACGTCGTCGTATCCAGGTCCATTCTGAAGAATACATCAGGGAGTGGATTATATCAATGCTCAGAGACAGAAAGATTCCAGATACGTTAGGTAATATGGAGGGCTCACAGCTGTACCGAACCAAGTCATTTTAAAGAAATCCAAAACTAACGCCAGGATTTCCGAAAAATTGACCTCTATTTAGAGCTGTAATGAACTACGAGTACAAAGTTCATTTAGAGTCAATTTTGCGGAAATTTTGGCGTTAGTTTTGGATTTCTTTAAAATGACTTGGTTCGGTACAGCTGTGAGCCCTCCATATAAACTTGACAAACTACGTTAGTAGAGGAACACCCTAGGGCGGAGTTCTGTCCCCTCTTCTATGGCTTCTAGTCATGAATGAAATTCTGTTTAAGTTGGAAAGATGTGGAATAAAGGCGGTTGCGTATGCAGATGACTTGGTACACTTAGCGTCAGAAAAGTTCACCACTGTGTTAAGTGAAATCACAGAAATGGCTTTAAGAAAAGTTAGTAACTTGGCCACCAAAGCAATGCGGAAGTGATACTATTTGCTAGGTTTTATGCTTGACCCTACGTTGAACTGGAAACTGAATATTGAAGGCATGCATAGCTTTCTAAAAAGTGAGGTATTCAATCTTAGATGATTTTGTAGACATACACAGCCGAGGTGCAACCGATCCTCACACATGGTTCCATTGTATGGTAGCGTATGCTATCGTTGGCGCCGCAGAGGCTCTTAAATCTTGCCCACTGATGCCTTAAGCGTTTTCTGCACCTTTTAACACTTAATTTACACATTGCAGTATCTTGCAATGCATTAAGACTAAAGGAATCGAAATCTTGAATTGCCAAACCTTATGGCCACCACAATATTAAGGAGCTGATTCCAATAGAAATCTTTTTGACTTTCACTGACTAATGTACCCCTAAAATGGGCATAAGTAAAGATTTGAAGGGTATTTTCCCATCAAGAAAGAGCTGGGATGATGAAGTCGTGAGGAAAGACTTTGACACAAATATCTTTAATGATGTCTCCAAGATGGAATGTGGTGTTGGTTTGGGAATCTTTTTTGTGACTTTGATTAACTAGGTCGTTTAGGCCAGATATTTTGTGACTTTGCTTGTATTTTTAAAGCAGAATTACTAGCTATCAGGGAATTATGCAAAGTACTCAAACAAAATCCAAACCAGAACCGGAATACGGATATTATCACTGTCAGTCAGGTGGCTGTTGAAGCCATTAATTCTAGTACATCATACTCCAGCAATGCCGGGATGTACTTAGTAACCTCAATATTATCCACAATATCACTCTTATTTGGGTGTTCAGTGTCATTGTGGCATTGATGGGAATGAACGGGCGGACAAGCGGACCAGCGAGGAGCAGCTCTTCAGAGTCACCATTCAGTTTGGAGTTATGATGGGCAAAACTCAATTTTCTTAGCGAATCAAACAGTTTAAATAGCTGCATTATACCTAGAAAAATAAGACCCAATTATAATAAATCCCGAACACTTGATCTGCTATGTAGACCTAGGCAAGACAAAGCAGGGATCGTAGCTACCTGAAGTGGATATTGGCCAATAGGAGAGCATGACATGCGGAGATGCTTACGATGTGGAGGGCCGGATGATCACTCAATAGGATTACCTACTATATCAGCACCAGTCAACAAGCTGCCTAGCTTGGCAAAGTGTAGATGGTGTCGGATGAGTGTGGTGGCTCGGCCGAGTGAGTGATCCCATTTCCGGATGATTGTGCAAAAGCGAACACACAACAAGAGATATCAAAACCTGCTAGATCCTTCCATATTTTTAAACTTAATCCAAACTGGATGACTCCATGAGAATGTCCACAATCTCCCATATCAATTCCATCCACATGTACATACGAGGTATGTTATCAAAATGGCGGACTTCAGAGATTTTTGGGCCACAGGGCTAGACCGCCGGTGGTAAGTGAGAATAAATAAGAAACGTCTGGGTCGCACGAACTTGCTCTTATGTAAACGACTGAGAATTTCAAAAATGAATGTTATTAGAGAAAAACTGTTCATAAGCATAAAATTCATTTTTAAAATACTAAAGACTCCTTTAGTAGTTGGAGCTAAAAACAGAATGCTATGTGATTCAAGCAAATATTAGCTTATGCAAAAACGAAAATTATAAGTCTGTACTGGTTTCTTAAAAAAATAAGCTTTTATGTATGTTCAAAATTTTTAAAACGTTTATGAGAAAAAATTTTGGTAGGCCGATTTAAAGTTTTTATTATTGTTCGAATAAATAAATAAATAATTTACAAACAAAAATATTGAGCCGTTTCTGAGATATCAAATTTTCAAAAAAAAAAAATAGATTTTTTTTAAATTATAGACTGTAAAAATTAACAAGAAAAAAATTTTAGCAAAATTATCGGAACCGTTTTCGAGAAAAATACGATTTTCGAAAACCATTTTTTAATATTTGTATAGAGGGTACCGTTATTTTTAGGTAAAATAATTATTTTTTTTTTTGGGTACCAAAAATAATCATTTTTTGGAAATTTTGTTTCAACCATTACTTAACTTTAACTTAATGAAATTTTTTGATTTTTTTTTAAATCTGTTGAACAGTTTTTGAGAAAAAAAATATTTATAAAATTTCGAAAAAAAAATCGTATGGCAGGTACCGTTTTTTTCGGTCTAGTCGAACAGACAGACAGAGTTGCGAGACCCGCTTTTTAAGTCTTCGCTACCATCTTAATGTCAACTTTGATCAAAATCTCGAGTTCGATTTTTTTTCGAATGCATAACTTGCCTTATAGTGCCTATAAGTCGCAAGTAAAAATATAAAGTTCATAAAACTGTCGAAGATTTAATGAAAATTTAAAAAAAAAATCACAACTTATAGACCCCATAGGGCATTTCTTTTATTTTTTTTTCTGAAAGGCTCGCTATAACACTTATCCATCATATACCGGACACCCTGTTTACAAAATTGCATATAAAATTTATTTGGCACATAAATCTTAAGCTACCTCTCCTCTAAGACAATTTCATCAAAATAAGTAGCGTTTAATTCTACAGAAGAAGCAAAATTGTATGGATTTCTCAAACAAAAAACTACTGGATATGGTACTACAAGATTGTTATTAAATACAAAATAATACACCAATTTTCAAGATTTAATAAAACTGGCAAATTATTCTTGTCTTCACAAAAATAAGATAAGTTCGACAAACATTTTTACTTTTCTACTTATTAAGCTTCTTAAGATTACAGGTGATTACTTTTCTTCTTGGACTTCTAATTTCAAATTACCCATGACACGCCACAGGTACCTACATTAATTTAAGCATGACCTACAAACAGTATCTAAGAAAAACCATTCTAATTGTGATGAGCTTTTTGAATTAGGTAAACGTAAATTCGTCTATTATTCTTAGATTTAGAAGGCAACCGTGCCTATGTAGAAATGGGTTTATTTAACCTTAATGTAAAATTACTTACGTATAAAGACATTGAGTAATCCGTGACTGAAGACCTCAAATGTCTGCAACAACTCTTACAATGGAAAAAGTGTCAATTATTTGACCTGATCTTTTATAAAGGATAAAGGTATTTTAACGTCTTATCTTCTTATTATTAAGGAATAGTACATTGTATATATATTTGAATAGTACTATCATGAATAGGAACGCGACTAGGCGAACCAAGCGGCACCATAATTACTAAATTAGCAGAGGTGCCTATGGCAGAGTTTTAACAGATAGACATTTAATACATGACAGCAATAGGAACTGTATATAAAATAGGAGAACAAAGGCACATACTATGTAGGTACATTGGAGTAGGATGTAGGTGTGTGTGGGGATTTGGTAGTTGTTATTTTCTGTAGGCATATATTTTCAAGATGAGGTTTCAATACTTTTTTTTGGCGATTACGTATTTTTTGGGATAGAAGAAAATTATTTCTGTGCATATTGTCGTCTGAGTTATATCTTGTTCAAAAGAGCATTTTTGGCGAAATTTAGTTAGAAATGCAGTTTTTATAAATCAAACATGCTCTTTCGAATGGCACACTCCATTTCTTTCTATCTCTTTTAGTTTTTAAGTTATGAAGAACTATTATGTTCAATAAACCACTTTATTAAACATTTGAGTTCGACTACAGCTAAACGGCTCGGCCGATTTTCTTCAAACTTGGTAGATATGGCTTTTAATTTTCCCCCCCCCCCCGGATGTTTTTTTTCTTTGGAATTTTTTTTCGAAATTTCATAAATATTTTTTTTTTCTCAAAAACTGTCCCACAGATTAAAAAAAAAAAACAAAAAATTTCATTTAATTAAAGCTAGGCATTGTATATATACAATGAGCTAGGTAATGGTTGAAAAAAATTTTACAAAAAATTGTTATTTTTGATACCCCCCTTGGGACAATTTTTTTTGTTTTCGATTTTCTCAAAAACGGTACGACGGATTTTGATAATTTTTTTTTGTAAAAGGTCCCTAATAGTTTGAATATTATTGTGTATTCAAATTTTCCAAAAAAATATTTTTTGGATTTTTAAAAAAACTTAAATTTTTTTTTTTGAAAACTCAATATTTCCTCAAAACTATCTTCGAAGAACAAAAATTATTATTTGTGTTGTTTTCTTAAAAATATAAGCTTTTATATACAAAAATTAATAAAAGGAAACAAATTTCAGCCTCGGAACAGTTTTCGAGAAAAATACGATTTTCGAAAACCCTTTTTTGAAAAAATATCAAGTAACTTACGAAAAAAAAATATTTTCACGCGTATACAAATTTTCCTTTTTCCAAAAAATGTTCATACTTTTTTGAAAATTTTAATATTATGAAGTCTTATATATTTATAATATTTTTTTTTAATTTTTGGAAAAAGTCATTCTTTTTGGAAAATTCGATATCTCAAAAACCGGCGCAATGTTTTTTTCGAAATTTAATTTCCATTCGTACAGTAATAAAACTTAAAGCTAGCGCACGATTTTAGGAGATTTTACTTAAAAACAATATTTTTTTGTTTCACGCTTAAAATACTTTTTAAGCGTTTTCATTTTTCGTTTCATACGTGGATTGAAAGGTGGCACTCCCTAGATCACGAATATGTAATTTTTAATTCTGTAGGATGAATAGTTTGGCCAGAAATCACGTTTGAAAATGTCAACTTTAAGGGGTCTACGAGGCTCCTTTTAGCCGCAAATCGCGTTTAAAGATAAAAATTCGTTTTTCGATACAATTTTTGACATTTGACAATTTTCTCATTATCGAAATAGGGATTTTTTATAGAGATGCTTCCAATAAGTTTAAAAAACATTGCATCTCAAAGCGTTTTTTTTTAATTTTTGGAAAAAAACTTGGAAAATTCGATATCTCAAAAACAGCTCAATATTTTATTTCGAAACATAATTTCATTCGTAATTGCAAGTTTTGCATGTGGGAAAAATTTAACTCGAAATTTTGATCAAATTTGACTTTACGATGATAGAGAACACGAAAAAATATTTCTTTATCTAAAAAAATTGTTTTTGAAAAATCAATATCTTGAAAATGTTTGAGCGATTAATTTTTGAAAATATTTCCTAGAATCTTTATTTTCAAATACTTAAAATTAGTATCCCAATTTTTTTTTTCTAAAAGAATTTTAAAGAAATTTCTTATATTCAAAATCAGTTTAATAAGAAAAGGTTTTTTAAACTTTGTTTGCATAAATTCTTACTTTTTATATTTAACAAAATAAAAAAAAAGCAAAATTTTTATTTTAATGAATTAATAATTTCCAAATTTGATAAAAATTCGTAGACAAACATTAAAAGAAATGTTTGTTTGTTCAAACTTCGCAGGGCAAATATCTTATTTTTTACAAAATATTTTTTGTAAAAAAAAGTTTATTTTTATTTTAAAAATTTTTCATGTGGGGTGCATCAATAATTTCTTAAAATTGACACCAAATTCCTTTTTTTTTAATTTTTCAAAAATTGCTTATAAGCAATATGTAAATGCATACAAAATATTTTTTCCAAAAAAGGTATCTGATTTTTTTTAAATATTACGTCAATAATAATTTTATTCTATTTTTTTAATTAATTTAAGTTTTCTAAAATTATTTTTTTCTCGAAAAAACTTATTTGATTTTTTTTTCAAAATAGCTTTTTGTGAATATTTATGAATTTCTGAAATTGTTTATTATACACATAAAAAGTATTAAAAATTTTCTACCTACATACTATGCAAAAGCTATTTTCTTTTTATTTATTATTATTTTGGTTACCATAACGAAATAAAGCCAATTTGAAATTATTTAGTTTTCAAAAACGAAATAAAACAATTTGAGTTTATTAAGTTCAAATTCCTCTAGATCTTATTATAAAGTCGACAAAATGGCA
Organism: Philhelius festivus; assembly: GCA_963931855.1. Taxonomy (NCBI): domain Eukaryota; kingdom Metazoa; phylum Arthropoda; class Insecta; order Diptera; family Syrphidae; genus Philhelius; species Philhelius festivus. The sequence goes on from OZ007557.1 coordinate 95,391,895, forward strand.
ACCTCGGTAATTAATGGTATCAGAATTTAAACAAACCAGAACTCTCATACACTCTCAATACTTTTTGCTTGTATTCATTTCGCGCCTCGCATATGCAACTTTATATACCTACCTACAATTGATTCTGACAGCAAAAAGAAACGCAGATAATATTTTCTCCCTTACCCTCATTATTGTTGTCAGAATAAATATATCTCTACCTCGTCTCTCGTTTTGCTTATATTTTCTCCTTCCACATCAACTCTGCACAGCTTAACATAGCCACACTTACGATTTTGCGGCACAATAATAAAACTTTTTTTCGTGTTCCATGAGAGTACTATAAAAATATAAATACAATGAGAGTACTATAAAAATATAAATACAATGAATAGTATAAAGAATAGAATTTCTTGAGGAAATTGGCGCATAAATACATCCTGAATGGACGAAGATTCAACGAAAAAACTGGAGAATATACATTTGTAAGCTGCTGGGGATAATTAGTTAATGACAAATCTGTCCCTCTTATGCCGCATGGAGTATGGCAAATGATTTTTTCGTAGGTTGTGAAACATTCTCTGATTACATGAGAATAATTTGAACCCCCTTCCTCGAATGATGTGGTTTGGAAAAGAGCGTTTACACAACTCAAAGCATTTAAAAAGTTTTACCTTAATACCTGCAGAAACAATTACAATTCTGCTAACATGAATTTCCGGGCTTTGTGTACAATGAAGAAGGCAGTCTATTTTCAAAACTAAGCAAATAGTTTAAAACATTTTAATTCAGCCAGAGGGATACGTGTGGTCACTTTTAATACGCCCACATTTTTAACAGTCATATTTTCATAACTTCCTGACATCATTACCAATCTGTGATTCTATCAGTGCAAGCCTTCTCCGATTGTCGCTCATTGAACTTGATAAAGCCTATTCTTTGATTTCGACTCCAAAAGAACTTAGTAATTTTCTAGATTAGAGGACGTAGAGTTGCTTGTAATAAATGGTTTTCCAATGGCACTGAAGTTATATTGTCAAACCAATATAAATATCTGGGAAATGTTTTTAACTTCAATATGTCTTGGAATGAGCATCTAAATAATTGACTCGCAACATCAAAAACTCCATGAATGCTACATGTTCCAGACTGCTAAGAAATAAAATGCACGACCGGGTCGCACGAACTTGCTCCTATGTAATAGACTAGGAATTTTAAGAACGAATGTTATTAAAGAAAACTGTTCATAAGAATCAAATTAATTTTTTAAATTCTTTTAGTAGTTAGAGACAAAAACAGAATGCTATGCAAATATGAATTTATACAAGAACAAAAATTATAAGTCGTTGCAGTGGTTTCTTAAAAAAAAAGTTTTTATAAGTATACAAACTTCTTAAAAGATTTAAAAAAAAAAAATTTGGTACGCCAATTCGAAGTTTTTATTATTGTTCGAATTACAAATTTACAAAAAAAATATTAAGCCGCTTCTGAGATATCGAATTTTCAAAAAAAGCAAAAATAGAATTTTTTTTTCAAAAATTCAAAAAATATTTATTTTAAAGTTTTGAAATGCAATGTGTTTTAGACTTTTTAGAAGCTTCTCTAAAAAAAATTTCATTAAGATCCGTTATGTGGATAATGAAAATTTCAAAATTCGAAAAAATGGTTCTATGGTAGGCACAAGCTGTAATATCTTAATTTCAAATTTTTTTTATTAAATTAAAGATCGTAAAAATTAATTGAAAGAAAAAAATTTTATCAAAATTCTAGGTGCCGTTTTCGAGAAAAATACGATTTTAGAAAACCATTTTTTTTTAATTTTTTAGCATTTGTATGGTAGGTACCTCTATTTTTAGGTAAAATAAAATTTTTTTTCTCACATCTTGTAGATTATATTGAGAAACTTTTATTTATCAAGTTTAAAAAAAGTCTAGCAAGGGGTTTTCGAAATATTGAGTTTTGAAAAAAAAAATGTTGATGTTTTTTTAAAAATCCAAAAAAATTTTTTTTGTAAAATAGAGTACACAATTATTCTATTTAGGTTTTTGAAGAGCTTTAGCAAAAAAAACTGATCAAAATCGGTTTTAGCGTTTTTGAGAAAATCAAAAACAAAAAAAATGGTTCCATGGGAGGTACCCCCAATATCCATTTCGTGGAATAATTTTTTCAACCATTACCTAGCTTTATCTAAATAAATTTTTTTTGTATTTTTATTTTTAAAATCTATAGAACAGTTTTTGAGAAAAAAAATATTTATAAAATTTCGAAAAAAATTCGTATGGCAGGTACCGTTATTTTTTGTCTTAAAAGAAAAAAAGAAAAAAACGTGTGCGGGGGAAAAATTAAAAATGATATCTACCAAGTTTAAAGAAAATCGGCCAAACCGGTTGGGCTGTAGTCAAACAGACAGACAGACAGAGTTGCGAGACCCACTTTTTTAGTCTTCGCTATCATCGTAATGTCAACTTTGCTCAAAATCTCGAGTTCGATTTTTTTTACGAATGCATAACTTGCCTTAAAGTACCTATAAGTCGCAAGTAAAAAGTCAGTTTAACATTCAACTAAATTTAAAATTTATGATGCTGCTACGAGATCAATTATGCTGTACTGTGTTTAGGTGTGGAGATTTAGCGAAAAACTACAACGTTTTTTTATTAAAAAATGTTTTCTTCTACCAGAAAACACGCCCAACTATCTTCTACATATCGAAACTGGACTCGCTAAAGCCTTTTTAACAACTCTCAACATACATTTTTCTTATATCCGGAAAACACTGAATGTTCCTAATGGTAGGAAGAAGATTTTTTTCGCGTAAGGAGTGGCTGAAACTTTTCTACGAAACGTCGATAGATTTTTCTTTCACCGTGAATTCGCATAAGTGGCGCAGATGGTATGCCAACTTAAAGTTTATATTATTTTACGAATAAAATTACATTTCCAAAAAAATGTTGACCCGTTTTTGAGATATGGAATTCTTCAAAAAAACGGATTTTTGTTTTATTTCAAAAAACATTTTTTTAATGTTTTGAAATGCAATGTTTTTCAAAGTTTCTAGGAACTTTTCTATAAAAAATTTCATTAAAATACCATAAGCCGATATAGTAAGAAATTTAAAATTCGAAAAAATTGTTGTATGGTTGGTAAGATCAGTAATTTCTTTATTACTTGCGAAATAGGTACTATAGGCCAAGTTCTGCATTTGGAAAAAAAAATCGAACTCGAGATTTTGATCAAAGTTGACATTACGATGATAGCGAAGACGAATAAAGTGAGATCACGAATATGTAATTTTTAATTCTGTAGGATGAATAGTTTGGCCAGAAATCACGTTTGAAAATGTCAACTTTAAGGGGTCTACGAGGCTCCTTTTAGCCGCAAATCGCGTTTAAAGATAAAAATTCGTTTTTCGATACAATTTTTGACATTTGACAATTTTCTCATTATCGAAATAGGGATTTTTTATAGAGATGCTTCCAATAAGTTTAAAAAACATTGCATCTCAAAGCGTTTTTTTTTAATTTTTGGAAAAAAACTTGGAAAATTCGATATCTCAAAAACAGCTCAATATTTTATTTCGAAACATAATTTCATTCGTAATTGCAAGTTTTGCATGTGGGAAAAATTTAACTCGAAATTTTGATCAAATTTGACTTTACGATGATAGAGAACACGAAAAAATATTTCTTTATCTAAAAAAATTGTTTTTGAAAAATCAATATCTTGAAAATGTTTGAGCGATTAATTTTTGAAAATATTTCCTAGAATCTTTATTTTCAAATACTTAAAATTAGTATCCCAATTTTTTTTTTCTAAAAGAATTTTAAAGAAATTTCTTATATTCAAAATCAGTTTAATAAGAAAAGGTTTTTTAAACTTTGTTTGCATAAATTCTTACTTTTTATATTTAACAAAATAAAAAAAAAGCAAAATTTTTATTTTAATGAATTAATAATTTCCAAATTTGATAAAAATTCGTAGACAAACATTAAAAGAAATGTTTGTTTGTTCAAACTTCGCAGGGCAAATATCTTATTTTTTACAAAATATTTTTTGTAAAAAAAAGTTTATTTTTATTTTAAAAATTTTTCATGTGGGGTGCATCAATAATTTCTTAAAATTGACACCAAATTCCTTTTTTTTTAATTTTTCAAAAATTGCTTATAAGCAATATGTAAATGCATACAAAATATTTTTTCCAAAAAAGGTATCTGATTTTTTTTAAATATTACGTCAATAATAATTTTATTCTATTTTTTTAATTAATTTAAGTTTTCTAAAATTATTTTTTTCTCGAAAAAACTTATTTGATTTTTTTTTCAAAATAGCTTTTTGTGAATATTTATGAATTTCTGAAATTGTTTATTATACACATAAAAAGTATTAAAAATTTTCTACCTACATACTATGCAAAAGCTATTTTCTTTTTATTTATTATTATTTTGGTTACCATAACGAAATAAAGCCAATTTGAAATTATTTAGTTTTCAAAAACGAAATAAAACAATTTGAGTTTATTAAGTTCAAATTCCTCTAGATCTTATTATAAAGTCGACAAAATGGCAACCTCGGTAATTAATGGTATCAGAATTTAAACAAACCAGAACTCTCATACACTCTCAATACTTTTTGGACTCGCTAAAGCCTTTTTAACAACTCTCAACATACATTTTTCTTATATCCGGAAAACACTGAATGTTCCTAATGGTAGGAAGAAGATTTTTTTCGCGTAAGGAGTGGCTGAAACTTTTCTACGAAACGTCGATAGATTTTTCTTTCACCGTGAATTCGCATAAGTGGCGCAGATGGTATGCCAACTTAAAGTTTATATTATTTTACGAATAAAATTACATTTCCAAAAAAATGTTGACCCGTTTTTGAGATATGGAATTCTTCAAAAAAACGGATTTTTGTTTTATTTCAAAAAACATTTTTTTAATGTTTTGAAATGCAATGTTTTTCAAAGTTTCTAGGAACTTTTCTATAAAAAATTTCATTAAAATACCATAAGCCGATATAGTAAGAAATTTAAAATTCGAAAAAATTGTTGTATGGTTGGTAAGATCAGTAATTTCTTTATTACTTGCGAAATAGGTACTATAGGCCAAGTTCTGCATTTGGAAAAAAAAATCGAACTCGAGATTTTGATCAAAGTTGACATTACGATGATAGCGAAGACGAATAAAGTGAGTCCGACAATTCCGTCTGTCTGTCTGTATGTCTGTATGTCCGTATGTCTGTACCTCTATCTAGAGCCTAAGCCACTGGAGCTATTTTCTTCAAACTCGGTACTTAAGGGTCTTCGGTGATTCCCTAGAATAAAAATTGAATTTTTTTTTAGCTCTAAAACTGACAGTACCACACCCGTAATGCATAATCTTATCTATCTCGAAAACGGCTCTAACGATTTTGGTAAAAAAAAATTTGGTGTAATATTATGGACATGAACTACATTTTGGTAAAAAAACAATTTTTTGGGGGGAAATGATATTAACGGTACCTGTCATAGAACGGTTTTTTTGATTTTCGAATTTCTCATCAACAGCTCTAAAGATTTTACCCAAAAGTTTTATGCAGGAGCTCCTGTGCACTTGAAAAAATATAATCTAAAATTTTTTTCGAAAAAATAGTTTTTGGATATGTAAAAAAATAATACAATTTTTTTTTTTTTGAAAATTCAATATCTAGAAAACGGATACACGAATAAATTTTTAAATTACGTTATAAAATGTATTTCATTAAATACTAATAATTTACAAATCAATTTTTTTTATAAAAATTTTAAGGAACATTTGGTACACAAAAAACATGTTTCAGTGTGTCTGTATGTCTGTACCTCTCCCTTCAGCCTAAACTACTAGGCCCTAGGCCTATTTTCTTCAATCTGGGTAGTTAAGGGTCTTCGGTGAGTCTCTAGAGGAGAAATTTAAATTTTTTTTTAGCTCCAAAACTAACTGTACCCCCCATACACCCGTATTGTAAAATCTTATTTATCTCGAAAATGGCTATAACGATTTTGATAAAAAAAAATTAGGTGTGATATTACGGATTGGTTAGACAAAAATTTGGGGCAAAGTGTTATTAACTGTACCTGTCATAGAACCGTTTTTAGATTTTTTAACTTTCTCATCATCGGCTCTAACGATTCTAACCAACAATTTTCAGCAGGAGCCCCGTTAAGTTTAAAATAATATTGTATAAAAAAATACTCGAAATTTTTGAAAAAAAAAAAATCCAAGTTTTTTTTGAAAAAACAATATTCTTAAAACGATCTATGCTACTAAATACTTTAAATTTGGCATCCCAAATTTTGTTCTCGAAAAATGTTAAGGAAATTTGTTATATAAAAAATTACTTTAATATTAAAAAGATTAATCAGACGGCATTCCATTCATTTGAACATTTTTATCTCATTAAATCCATGTTTTATATTTTTAAAATGTATTTTAAATTTCAAAGTACTTTTACATAAGAGCAAGTTCGTGTGACCCAATCGTGAATTTTATTTTTTTTTATTAAATTGTAGATTGTAAAAATTAATAGAAGGAAAAAAACTTTATCGAAATTCCATGAGCCGTTTTCGAGATAACTACGATTTTCGAAAACATTTTATAAAATTTGTATGGTTGGTACCGTTATTTTAAAATAAAATAAAATGTTTTTTATCTAACATCTTGTAGATTGTATTAAAAAAACTTTTGACTGTCAAGTTTTAAAAATAACGAGCATAGAGTTTCCAAAATATTGAGTTTTGTAAAAAAAAATCGAATACATAATGCTATCCAAAGTTGCGTGGAGTTTTAGTCCATACAAAATTATCACAATCGGTTGTACCGTTTTTGATAAAATCAAAAACCAAAAGAAGGTTCTAACGCCGGTGCTAACATTAATTACCATTTTTCGTAATTTTTTTCTTCAAGCATTACCCAGCTATAACTCAATAATTTTTTTAAAATTTTTTTTATTATATATTTTATATAAGTTATTTTTATTACATAAAATTTCAAAAGAAAAATAAGTTTGGCAGATACAGTTTCTTTTGGTCTCAAAGTTAAAGTGTGTGAGTGTTAAGAAGTTATCCGTTCCTTGAACGACGAATTCGACAAGTTAAAGGTATCCGCTTGATGTGACATGTAACAGTATATTACACATTAATTGATAGGAATTACAAGTTAACATATGTGTAAGTGTTATTCGTCGCTTATTTGTACAGATGAGACAATATTTTGTGAACCAATGGGGGGGTGCCTGGTTGACTTTCAACTTGGTATAGACTTATTAGTTTAAAAAGCTAATAACAACTTTGCAATTTAAAATCAATTAATTTTAAGAATTCCATAATTTCATGTAATATAAAGACATACAAAGCAATTTTATCAAAACAAAAAAAAAATATCCACCTCAAGCACAAAGTTTCAATCACTAGCTAGCTATTTTAAAATTATGTTCTTCCCCTGTTTCCGTTCACTTCCATTCAAACTCTTCAAACGACTTTTGCTATTTTACCAAAGTTGAACTTCAATTAGAAAACGTAATTAATTTCAAAATAGTGATGTCTAACTATTAATTTGCTGAATAAAAAAAAAAAACATCTTTAAATTGATTCTATTGAATCAATTTTTCACGGTTAAATACATTTTGATTTTGTCTTAATTTTGAGTTTAATTAGTTTTCTCTGTTATGACAGATGGTTTATCCATCCTTGTTCGAGGAGACTACCATTTAAAGAGAATATATATGAGGATAACTACTCAACGATGAGGATGACAGTGTTGAATGATAATTTTCATTTTTCAATTTAATCTTTGAAATAATCCTTAAGGTTCTTCAGGATACCTTAATGGGAGTAGACAAAGACGAGTTATTGCACTTGGACTTGAAATTTCGAACACAAAATGAGCATAGTGTCTATGTAGAAGGTACCTGGTAAAAGGGCCTTCAAGCAATTACATGTAATTGGTTTGATGCAATTAAGAAAGGTTGAAGATTACTACACAAGCAGTTTAAGAAAAACTAAGATTGAAAATTCTGTATAAAGGACATTTAAACTCTCGTGGCTAAAATAAATGTGCATCTTTTGTCATGCAGCCAAATTGAATAACGCAGGTTATTATTTATGCAGTCACACTCAAGTGTTGCATGGAACCCAGCGCGGACATGCTCTTCAAATCGATTGATAAATTTGTCTGGGAAAATTATAACATGGGATCTTTCTGTCGAAAATAAATTGTTTTCCATTAAGCGTTTTACATCTTCAAATTTCAATTAAGCAGATTGTGAGTGAAATATTATTTAAATGTCCGCCATGCGTTTCCTTGCTGAGGCTCATCCGAAACGTCCAAATTTTAATAGTTCAGGCGCATAAATCAGGCTGAATTTAACCAATGGCTTTGATTAGGTTGGCTTTCAGGGCAGTGTCTTATTGAAAAAGATTTGTGACTTAAGAAATCTGCACAAAAAGAAGTCCAACGGGGTCAAATCGCACGATGTCGGCGGCCAATTCAAGTCGTCTCCGAATGAGACAACCATGTTCCGAAATCGGTGGTGTGAAATGTTTATTATGGCACATGCTTTGTGGCACGCGCTCCGCCGCCGCCGCCGTAGCACTGTCTTTTTGGAAACACATGTAGTCGGTGTCCATATAATCCAAATAGTGCTAAAATAAATTGGTTATTATTGACAGATAGCGCTCGTCATTGACGATGATGACTATTGGCTAATGTCGCATCGGTCTCAAAAAATTATGTCACCAGCTCAAAATCCACACCAAATAACGACCTGGAATGCATTACAATTAGGTGGATTTTATGTAGATTGTGATCGTCAAAATTTCGACAATTTTGCTTGTTGAGAATCCCAGAAATGGGACCGGTCACTGCATAAAATTTTTCGACCGAAGTTAGTATCAAATTCCAACCACTCGAGCTCCTGGGTCGGTTGAAGTTTGTACGGCCGCGTTCCTTTTCGCCGCGCTGAATTGATTGCCTTGGATTATTCTGCATGCTATCCTGGACAGCCGCGAAATTTTCGGTAGACCTTGCATTTCGTTGATGTGAGTTTTATCCCATCTGGAATATAACAAAACTGAATGTACACGAGATGTGGACATCGAGGTTGAAGAGAATCTTATAATCTTAATTCTTAATGAAACACAGCTGGTTCTGTTTTTTTTTCGCGATCCCAAGATCAGCCATCACTATAAAAAGTTCTTAGTAAAGAATACTGCCAAATGTAACATCGAAGTCAACCAGTGGCGTGGCGTAGGGGGGGATGGGGTGTAGTTGGTAGCACCGCCAGCGCAGTGGTTTCGCATATCATATGTTTCGGAACGCTCCCTTTCAGTTTCGCGAGAGTTTCGGAAAGTTCCGTTTTAGTTTCGCGAGGCGCGCGACAATAACGGAATGCACCCTAAGATTCGACGGAAACGTTATTATAGTCTCAGCCAGCTCATTTCCCTCCCGCATCACAGAAAGTCATTTCGATTGTCTTGTTTATCGTTTAAATACTTTAGACTCTTCTAAATCTAAACACTTAGTACTTCACTCAACCTTTGAACTTGTTTTCGAAAATGAAAAGAGGAGCCTTCTGCTCCTGCCGAAGCAAAGATGTGAATCTCGACGTTGTAGGTTGCTGACCTTCTACTATGACCGACGAAGTCAGAACGCTTCTAGTACGTCGGGGATCTGACTCAGTACAGCACATCGATTCCAAATTTTCCGATGTTCTTCGCTCAGGGACTTCAACGAAAGGCGGTACCCGAAAAATAACCAGAGAGTGGTTCTACAAACCGTTATCTAACGGTGAAAAGGTTCTCCGAACATGGATTGTGTACTCGCCTTTGAAGTAATCCTTGTATTGTTTCTGTTGCAAGCTGTTTGGCAATTTCGGCTCGAACTTCGCATCTGAAGAAGGATTCAACAAATGGTGGAAGGTAAATCTAAGAATCGGAGACCATGAGAACATTATGGACCGTGAGCAGAAGGAGTTGGAAGTTCGCCTGAACCGTAAAGCAACCATCGATCAGAAACAACAAGAAGTTTTCGAAAGTGAGGAGAAGAAGTATAGGGATGTATTTTACCGGTTGTTGAATATTATCCAGTTCTTAGCTAAACAGAATCTGTCCTTCAAAGGACATCGAGGAGATGATAGAGTAGCAACCGCGGGAATTTTCTGGAGTTAGTGCACCTGCTAGCTAAATATGACCCTCTTCTAATGGAACGTCTGACAAAGATAAAGCTGAGAGCAAGAGTCCCAGTTTCGTTTCTATCTCCAGAAACCCAGAATGAATTGATAAACTTACTAAGACAGCAAGTTCGATCTACCATCATCTGTCGCATTCAAGAAGCTAAATATTATGGCGTAATCTTCGACAGTACACCAGACATCTCCCACAAAGACCAAATGAGCCAGGTTCTGTGATACGTACATATCGAAGGAGAAAAGGTCGCCGTGGTAGAATCTTTCATCGACTTCTTCGAACCTTTGTCTTTGTCTCACGAGCATGAACTCCATCGAGAGATGTTCGCATCATTTGAGAAGATCATTCAAGAAATGACGACTCGATTCCAGCAAGTTCAAAAAATAGCGGACAAGTTCGGATTTTTGACGCCAGCGAAACTTTTGGACAGCAAGTACGAGTGTGATCTTTCCCATGTATTAGAAGACATCGACAAGGACGAGTTTCAGATGGAGCGGAAGCTTCTCCAGCAGTTTGTCGCCAGTTCTGAATCAGGGGAAGATATAAGGGGCAAAGGGCCACTGGAGCTCCTCTAGTTTATTCAAAAACTGAATCTGGGAATTTCGGTTCCAAATATAGTCATCTTGATTTGTATATATTTGACTTTGGCAATTATTGTCCCCAGTTGTGAGAGAAGTTTTTCGAAGTTGAAGTTAATCAAAAATTATCTCAGATCCACTATGAGCTCAACTAGACTATCAAACTTGGCTATAGTGTCAATTGAACAAGTATTGGCTGCAAATATTGATTTTGACAAAGTTATTTCTGACTTCGCTGCTCGTAAGGCCCGTAGAATCCGTTTGTGAAACCGCTGATCCTATGTTGCCTTCAATAAAAGATACCTCATTGCCTGTGAAATTATGTCTCGAAATTTAATTTTAATTAAGTATTGAATGGGGCGGCAAAATGAGTCTCTCGCCCCTGGCGCCGAGATGGCACACTACGCCACTGAAGTCAACATAGAACTGGTAAATCCCGACTTTAAACTAGTTGGCCTTTTTCAGGATTTACTTCATCGTCAAAGTTTGGTCCACCATGGTCGATCTGCCGAACTGGAAGTCACAATGTTAATTGCTGAATTTAGTGTTGCACATCGTCTTGAGATTATCAAAACAACACGTTAAGAATGATCTTATGAGTGAAAGCGACAATTATTAGGGATCTATTCCTATAGTTCTTCCAAGACCTGGAATAGAATTTTTAAAATAAGAAGAATATGGAGCTGACGGTCTTGTCATCCACATGCTTCTTTTCACCATTTGTTTGATGGCTTTATGTTGATGGCTTCAGCTGTTGGAAGTGATGCTCAAATAAGTTTGTAATTCTATGTCTTCTTAATGAGGTCGGGATACTCGAGCAACTTTGAGTGTGTGGAGGCTCTTGGACCTTTGAATTTGTTCTTCTAGAAGGTTCGATATTTCTTTTCTTTCGACAATTGAAAGTAGTTGACGTTTGCCTCTCGAATTCTTAGTACGTCCGGGATGTCAGATAAGTGCTATTTTTGGAAAGTGCTAGGTTGGTTACTTTGCGAATTCGTAATCATGGAAACCTTGTGGTTTTACTTATCAGCGTACTTCGAGATGTTTCAATATCTATTTAGATTTTTTTTTTTAAATAAAGGGCCATATTTGTTAACAAGTTTTTTTTATCCCATTAAATTAAAAGTGCTGTGAAATTCCTCTAGGAATGTTTCAATACAATCTTTTAGTCTGTTCTTAGTGAGTCGAATGTGCGAACTGCAAATAGATATCATTCTCTGTTGAAATAATGGGGGCTATCGTGAATAAAATTCCCCTGGGAAGAATTCCCATTTTCGAAAAATCGCGATCGTGAATGAGTTCGAAATATTCCCTCGTAATTTATGGCTATCGTGATTTTCTTCCATTTCTGAGGATTTTAATGTTATTAGAAGCCTTAAAACTACACATACCTAATTCAAATGTGTTTTTCGACAACAGATGTACGGTATTTCTTTTTTATCGGAGGGGAAAAGTTTCGAGGGAGATTCACGATTGACGAAAAAAATTCCGTGGGAACAAAAAATTCCGAGGGAAATAAAATTTCCAGGCAGATTCCCGATAGGCCCCAATATATTAGAATGCCAATAGTTCGACTTCGCAAATATGTTGTTTTAAATGATTTTCGAAGGAAATACCTCTATGCAAATTTACTGTTCCAATGAATTTCATCCGCTTGAACGAATACTAATGGAAGGAATGGCATATCGAAGATGCCACAAACTAAACCATGCACTTTAATTACAAACAAATATTTGCTGAATTATGACATCTCAGCAATTTGTGGAAGGAATTAATTAACAACGCATGATTTGTTTTATCTACACCTGGTTGAAATTGGCAACCATTTGCTCTAACGAGTAAATAGGTTTACTCGTAATTGCAAATTAAACTCGAAATAATTATGCAGGTGTTATTTGGATAAATATTACCTTTAGGTGTGTCAATATGAGTAGTGTGATGGATCAATATGCAAACGATGCTCTTTTGAAAACCCCTTAAGAATATTAGAGGATATCACTTAATATTGATGTGTTTTCAACTATATCTTTATCGATAGGGTGAATTAAATATTTATTTGACCTAAGAGCTTCAAGCTCTAGAATTATATTGCAGTTAAATTTAATTTAATTAATTTCTTAAGAAAATAAGTCAAACAAATCATTTTTCTTCTGTGCATCTCTAGAGAATTCTAAAGCATTAATATTAATTTCATTGAACTATCTTAAAATTGGTTCATTCACACACGACTAGTTTGGTGCCTATTGATTCAAAAAGAAGTTACTTTTCTCTTAATGGTTTCGTTGGAACATAATGCAAGAGAAATGACAGCAATGTATGACATTTGGTTTGATAACACAAAATATCTCCACACAAAAACTACATCATGAATATTTCTAAGAAATCTGAGCAACTGTACGCTTAGAAGAATTTACCTGGCTAGTAAATTTGAACGAAAATTCGAACGCTTTTTAAAAGCACTTTCCTTTTAAGATGATTCTGAGCTTTCTGAATTCTTCTATCCGAAAATGATTGTTGCTGAAAGGGTCGAAAAAAACAAGTTGAATTAGGTACTTTTGATGGTCACATTGAGTTCGATTGTGCTATAATACCATTTATATGTGAAGGATATGATATCTTTCACTTTAAAAGTTCAGTGAAGACTACTGCAATGAGTATGGAAACGTGAAATATTTTCTAAAGAGACAAATTACGCAAAATAGAGGTATACCCCCCAATTTTCACTTTGTGTACCCTATACCAATTGAGAAGGCAAGGATTTATTGAAGTACACAAGAATAGATCTCAAAAACTTCAAGCTTACGAAGCTAAAGCTTGTGCCATACAGAATCTAAAATATTTCTACTATTGGAAGAGATAAATAACAATGATAATTACCTCAAATGATAAGAAAACCACAATGTTAGTAACAGTCGAACTTTCCAAATTATATCCATGTTGGGCGTCACTACAATGTGGCGCACAGAGGAAGATTTCTTTTAGTCCAAAAATATTTTAAAATAATAAAGAGGGTTAGGAAAAGAGAATAAGATCATATTTTCAATACTACTGCATCAAAACCAGTCTTTGCGTCCGGTTTAAGACCTTGTAATCCTTCTTGTTAGTGTTTTGAACTGTAGACTTCATATATAAACTACATATAAGTGCACTTGCAAAGATACTCGTATAACAACATTTCCATGTAAATTCGAGAAAAGCGACAAAATCAAATGCACGACTGGGTCACACTAACTTGCTCTTATGCTTATAAGAGATTTATAATTTTCAAAAAATGCAGCTTATTAGAAACAAATTTTCATAAGCATAAGATTCATTTTTAAATGGCTTAAGACTCTCTGGTGTAGTTGTGGATAAAAATAGAATGCTATGTGATTTCTTATAAACGAATACGAATACTGAAACAAAAATAATAAACCTTACAGCCGATTTTTTTAAAAATATGTTTTTATATACAATGTTTTAAAACACTTTTAAGAAAAGTGTAAGTTTTAAGTTTTTATTACTGCGCAAATCAAAAATAAAATTTCAAAACAAATCATTTCCCATTTTTGAGATAACAAATAATCAAAATTAATAATTTATTTTTTTAAATCCACAAAAAACATATTTTTTTTAGTTCTGATACGCCATTTCTTTATGACTTTTTAGAAGATTCTTCGTAAAAATCATTTAAATTCGTTATGTTGATGATTAGGATTGAAACGATACTTGTACTCGATTGTAGTATCGGAAGAACGTTTAAACACATGGTTGGGTGTCGAATCAAAATTAAAAAAATTTAAAATCTTTTAAAATTATTTATTAATAAATATAACATGGATTTATATATATGTATGTATATATACAGAAAATTGAAATGTTCAAATGTATAAATTTGATGTCTGATTTCTAGAAACGTATAAATTTATGCAAACAAAAGTTTAAAAATTTATTTCATTATTAAATTTTTTGTATAAGAAATGTCTTTAAGATTTTTCTTAAAAAAAATTTAATATGTCAATTTTAAGTTAACAAAAATATGTATTCTCATTGAATCGTTTTCAAGAAATTTATTTTTAAAATCCGAAATATACAAGTATCCTTTCGGAAATTTGTATATTACAATTAAATTTGATGGGAACACCTATAATAGACCAGGCTTACAACACTCAACCATTCCTTTGTGCGTGTTACCAGGAATGGAGGGGACCTTTATTTATTTATTTTCCGATTCCGAACGGAATGAGCAGCACTTTTCATGACAAGTAACAATCTTAAAGGACTTGTCAATTTCTCACAAGAGGCAGTTTTACCCCTGAAAAACTTTTTTGAAATGTCTGAGAATCGAACCCAAGACCTTCTGCATGAAAGTCCAACGCATTCACGTTTACAAGAAAATTTATATACAATATTGTTTTAAGTTCTAAAGAACTCCCGTCAAAATTTAAAAAAAAAACACGCGGTCTATGACAGGCACTGTTAATAACAATATTTCTTAATATTTTTGTGACCAAGATTCAGTTCATGACTACAATTGTACACCTAGTTTTTTATCAAAATCGTTAAAGCAGTTTTTGAGATAAATAAGATTACGTATAATGGATGTATGACAGGAACCGTTAATTTTGGAGCAAACAAAAATTGAATTTCTCCTCTAGCAAAACAAATCAGTAGAATGCTGATTTTATTTTTTAACAAGCCAGTTATAGCAATCATTGAAAAACTGGTTTCAATAAAAAAAAAAAACTGTCAACTCTAGGTATTTGAGGTTAGAGTTGATCATTTAAAGCAAAACTGACACTTATAGAATAGAAGAGAGACGAACACATTCAGTGAAAAGATTGTGTTCCAAGTTAAAGCTGTTCATTGAAATTGATTTCTATGAGTGAAATAATAACAGTGGATTTAAAAGAAAGCTTAAATCAAAATTTTGTATTTTATAGAGTACAAAAATTTTACTACTGATATGCAATGATATTTGGTACCAAATGAAGCCATTATACAGTTTGTTAAAATGGAAAGAAAAATTTTCTATGATGTATGTATTACAATGATAGCTACAACGGGCCCCTAAAATTTGCATATTTTTAGTAAAAACATACATACATAATGTACATACATCCGTTAATTAAAATCACAACTTAAAAAAAAATTCTACAAACTGTTTAAATTGTATATATATAAATTTTATATTAAATATAATGTTGAAATCTTCCACAAATACAAAATTATACCTTGCATCTGTCACTTGTAATGTCAATATTAATCTTAGAAGCAAACGAAAATAAGTAATGAAATAATTTGATGTATTTTCCAGAAAGAAATTTTTTTATAATAAAAACAAAAAACAAATAAAATATAAAAAAGTTTAAACTTTCACAAAACTATAGGTATTTCCTAATCTAATCAATAACTAATGATCAAAATGGAATAGCAACTTTCAGTTATAGGGCATTCAATTAATTAAAAACAGAAATAAATCGATCCATCTGCATAGTAGATACGCATCTCAAAAGGCTTTGTTCAAAGGTACGAGTAATAGGCATTTTGAAATTCAAATGCCATGAGATACCTTTGCAACTTTGATAACTTTTTGTGCTTCGATTAATTTAATTAAGAAAACTATTCCTCACTGAATTCCTGTATTTTCTGCCAATTATTCTATTTAAAATGCGACACCGAAATGTCCTAGAAGATTCAAAGAATCTGCCTCAACAATTGGGAGATACAGATGGCTTCTTCTTTCCTTCTGAAGATAGAAACGATTCATTTTGAATTTTAAGTTATCCGATGGATACAATTTTTGTTAAGCAACCGATTTTAATATCGAAGTTCATTTTCAAAACATTGTTAGCCAAAACATTCAATGATTGAAACAAAACAAGCACTACTATTGATTCTTTCAATATTGTCAAAAAAGTTGCATAGGGAACGAAATTTTTTGAAGTTACCTTAATAGTTCCCGATTTGTATGTCTTATCAATAGTTTATAGTTTCATTCTTAAATTACTCCAACTACCATTGTCTGATGACAGAAGTCTACTGGAACAATATTTTAAGATATTATGATCATGTGTGGTAGGTAAAGACATCGTGTCGATTGATTTTCAAAATCTTTTGATATTGTTGCGAACAGAGCTTTATACTCCTACAGCGTCATCTGTTGGGAATTACATATCTGCTTTATGAAGGAACAAAAAAAAGCTCTTTTCCATCGCATCTAAATTTCCCCTTATTCCAAACTACTAGAACATTCTATCTCCATATGAATTTCCCCTTATTCCAAGCAAATAGAATATTCTAGACAAGAACCTTCGAGAACAACTGGTTTGAGTATATAAGGGAGTGTTCACGGTGAGCGGAACACAGTTTATTTTCGATTATGAAAGTGTGCAAAGCTGAACTATTGGATTGTGGAATTAAGAAGTGTGATTTAAGTTTGAATAAAAGTATTGGAGTTGATTACAAATTGAGATTAATTGTTTTGATTTAAAAAGTGTAAATAAAGAAGAAATTCTAAAAGGAGTAATAAGTTTTATTTAAAGAACGTAGCAAAAATATTACAATATGGTTGATCTTGAGATATGTATTCTTTATGGCTTCATTTTACAAATAGGTCTCTAAAAGTCAAAGAATTCAAATATTTGGCTGTTCCTTAGGGCTCATTGTTATGACTTACTTTAACTTACATAAACTCTCTATTTGGCTTTAATTTTAAAAGTGTTTTAACTGCATTTGCTGATGATGTTAAGTGAGGCTATGGATCAGATAGTCGTTCGGACCTTATAAGAAATAATAATAATTGGTTTTATTTTTTCTCAAGAAAATGCTTACCATACCTAGCCATTCATTTCGAAACGAATACCATGTTTTTAGGCCCCCTGTTAAATCATTTCCTGATGTAAAAATATACTTTCAAACACCTAAATATTGTCAATTCACATTTGTCCATTTAGCTCAATCAGTACCTTTTGTTGTGATATTGACTGCAGTGAAAAGTTTTTGATTAAAGTTAATAAAAAACTGATTCAAAAATGTCATTTCTTTATCAGTCTTTATCAAAATGAGTTCATAAGTTCGTTTTATAAACTAGGTATATGTGTTTTTTTTTCCAATAACTTTTTGATGAAATACAATTTTATAATTTATATTTTATTGATGGATTATGGTCTTTAAAATTACGTATGGATTATAGAGTCGGTCAAGTAGGTGCTTCTTGCCGTAGCGAGAACGCGAGCTCTTTTGAGCACATTTTGCAGACTATTGTTGTAATTTCGTTTCTAATGTCATCCTTAACTATTAGAGGTTGTGGTTGCTTGGTGATGTACAACTTTTCCTTTAAGTAATCCCATAAAAATAAATCGGGAAGTGTCAAATCAGGAGATCGTAGGGACCAGGCGATATCAACAATTTTTGACATTATGATTCGCATCGTATCACGATCTGTCTGTTATGGCACCATCTTGTTGAATCCACATGTTCTGTAGAACTGATCTAGAACGAGATTGAAGAAATCTCATGAAACTCTGTGCATGTTTGGACTTGTTCGGAGGAGTTGTTGCGTTCGGCCATCGCCATATAGAACTCCTGAGGAATCCTGAATGCTATCTTATGCGGCTTTGAAGTCGATAAATAGATGGTGAGTCTCACCTTGAAATTCGTTGATCTTTCTAGAATTTGCTTAAATATAAATATTTGGTCTAAAATCGATTTGCCGGGCCAGAAGCCACACTGGTACTTGACCACTAAATTTTTGGTATATTTTATTCATTTCCTGGTTGTGATTTGGATGGTTCTCTTGATATTTAATGGTGTGACAAGGACAATTTTCCATGTTGAAAATAACAGATCCACATTTTCGATGTCCAAATTGTACTATTTGAAACTTCCAGTGGCTTTAATTGCTTATTTATAGGGTCTCACCTGAATTTCAAAAACATTTCTTCACCAGAATTTTTAATGATGTCGGATATGCCTTCAAGTTCGCCTTAATAGTCTTTGTTTGCCTTCCATCCTCATCCGTTCATCCCATAGACAAAAACCTTTTACTTAAAAAAAAACTTCTAAGGTTTTTGTGGAAATCTATCTAAAACGTATCATACGAGAAATTTTCTTCAAAAACCTTTCCTTTGAAATGTTGGTTTCATTGTTATAATTTCAGCCAGATTTAAGATTTTTTCTGACAACAACAACACATTTTTATATCCAGCATCGCCTTTCAAATTCAGACAATAATTTTTCATCAAATTATCTTTTTTTTTATAATATATATTTGCCTTTGTCATTTCTGCGAAAATCAGTAATAGTAATGATGGCTTAAGAAAACCTCAAATAAATTCAATTACATGGGTAAAATTTATTTGCGGTTGGCAATAAGCAAAATTATATTCCCACACTTTTAGGTTATTTTCATTTAATTTGGATAAACCCAAATATTTAATATCTTCCACCAGAATAATATTTTATAGGATTCTAGTTTGAGCATTTATATTGATTCGCCTGAATAATTTTTTTTTTTTTAATTTGGAGATGGTTTTTATACCATGGTCGTGGTTTTATAATTTCTGGTGAATTGTGGAATTTTGGTATGAAATGAGTGAAATTTAAATTTTTATGGAAAAATTTTACCGTGTGAAATCGAAATACATTATACATTCATATGCATGTATGAATGTTCATTAAAATGAAAGTAAAGGGTGCGACTTATGTTTAATTTGGTTGCCATATTTGTGTGAATGAAGTTTGCCAGTTGTCATTTGACAGTCGTAGAGATTGGTCGATGATAATTTATTACAATTAAAAGGAAATGACCATACCTCGGCGGAATTGGAATTCGCGCTAAAGATTTACAGGAGCTCGCTAGAAATGACCCCCATTTCTGCCACGAAGTGTGACGAAGAACATTTCAATTAGGCTAGATTTGTTTTAATGAACAGAAAATCCAAGCAACATTTTTAGCTATATAAATGCTTGAAAAGCGCTTTCAAAGCTAATCTTAAGGTTCGTTTATTCAAAAACACGCTCTAGATGAGCCTTTAGAGCAAATATGGAGCTCACTTGCAGCTAATTCATTGAGTTTGAGAGAACTTTTGAGCTCCTTAATAGTGCTTGTATATATACGCTATAAAACTGCCTTAGAGCCACGTGCTTTTACGTGAAGTTATAAATTATATTTTCTCTTAGTATTAGTAAATATAAATCATAATATTAAACATGAAAAGAAATTATTGTTTGTATTTGTAAATTATCTTAGCACAAACAAATGTCTCAGTCCTTTTTACTGGCGATATAGGTACTATAGGGCAAGTTCTGCACTTGGAAAAAAAATCGAGCTCGAGATTTTGATCAAAGTTGACATTACGATGATAGCGAAGACGAATAAAGTGGGTCCGACAATTTCGTTTGTCTGTCTGTATGTCCGTATGTTTGTATATCTGTATGTCTGTATATGTCTGTATGTCTGTATGTCTGTATCTCGATCTACAGCCTAAGCCACTGGAGAAATTGAAATTTTTTTTTGCTCAATGACTAACGGTACTTATTTATCTCGAAAACGGCTCTAACGATTTTGAAAAAAAAAATTAGGTCTAATATTATGGATATGGACTACATTTGGTAAACAAAAATTTTGGGGGGAAATGTTATTAACGGAACCTTTCATAGAACGGTTTTTTTTGATTTTCGAATTTTTCATTAACGGCTCAAACGATTTTTACCAAAATTTTTACGCAGAAGGTCATATGCATTTAAAAATATAAAATCTAAAAAATTTTCGAAAAAATAGTTGTTGGACTTTTAAAAATATAATACAAATTTGTTTGAAAATTCAATATCTTGAAAACGGATACATGAATAAATTTCTAAATTACGTTATAAAATGTATTTTATTCAATAATAACAATTTGCATTACAATTTTTTTTATAAAAATTTTACGAAAAATTTAGTACACAAAAACACATGTTTGAGTGTGTCTGTATGTCTGTACCTCTCCCTACAGCCTAAACCACTAGACTTTGTTCTTCAATCCCGGTAGTTAAGAGTCTTCGGTGATTCCCTAGAGGAGAAATTGAAATTTTTTTTAAGCTCCAAAACTAACGGTACCCCCCATGCACCCATTTTGCAAAATCTTATTTATCTCGAAAACGGCTCTAACGATTTTGATAAAAAAAAAATTAATGTGATATTATGGACACGGACTACATTTTTGGAAAAAAACGAATTTTGGGGCAAAATGTTATTAATAGTACCTGTCATAGAACCGTTTTTTTGATTTTCTACTTTCTCATTAACGGCTCTAACGATTTTAAACAAAAATTTTCACCAGGAGCCCCCTTAAGTATAAAATAATATTGTATATAAAAATATTCGAAAAAATCCAATTTATTTTTTGAAAAATCAATATCTTGAAAACGTGTGAACGATTATTTTTTTAAATTATTTCCTTAAATCTATATTACTAAGCACTTAAAATTGGCATCCCAAATTTTGTTCTAGAAAAATTTGAAAAAAAAATTAGTTATACAAAAAAATAAATTAAATAAAACGATTCTTGAACTTTATTTGCGCAAATTCATACTTTTCCGGAAATCCGACCGCAATTCCATGCATTTAAATATTTTTATTTCATTAAATCCATGTTTTGTATTTATAAAATGTATTTTAAATTCCAAAGTACTTTTATATAAGAGCAAGTTCGTGTGATCCAGTCGTGCATTTTATTTTTATTTACTTCAACGTGGGGTGGTGCGATTTCATTTTTATAAGAAATGTTGATATAGTAGATACTTTTTTTTATTTTTATTTTTAAATTTTCTTAAGACTTCCGTGTTTTTCTTGATTCTTTTAAAAGTGTAGTCGTTACTGCACTGTAAAAATTTTCTTTTTTCTGTTATATAAAAATTCTTAAATATTCGCCGTTTTTTTAAACATATGCATGAAGATATAGCTTACAGCTCTTAAATAACACCTTTAAAAATTCATTACCTGTAAAAGAGCTATTTTAAAGGGTAAAGAATCAAAATGCATTTATGCTTTCTGACAGCTGATAAAAACTTTCTTATGGAACATATTAATCGAGCAGAAGCCTCTTAAACATAACAGAGCTTAAGTTTGTTAATAAACGCCATTATAGAGACAGATTTTTAAATTCGTTCAACAAGAGCTGCAATCAGTTTTGAAATAGAACTATACTCTGTTCAATTTATATTTGCAGTACAGGGAAGATAGGATATTTACCTTTCAGTCTGACCATTATGGATTTCAATAAGCTGTCTTTAATTTAAAGCCCTTACAGGATTGCCGTAGGACTGTAGGATCATTAAAAATTGCCCGCAAATCTCAGAAAAATATTTGCTTCTAAAAGCTCGAAAAAGCTTAAATCCTGAAAGTTACATAGCACAAACCAAAGAAAACGCCATATGAATTTCTGTCAACTCGGCAATGGTAACTCTGTTTCAGTGTTTTTTTTTTTGTTAATAAACACAATAAGGGTTGGTTGCAAATTGGTGATCGATCAGTCTCCTTTCACCCATGGAGTAGATAGGTCATGAGCTCAAAGAAGATTACACAAACAATTTTAATGTAACTTAGTGATTCTCTTTCTTATTTCAGTGGCAATTTTTAAGTTAATGTGCCGTGCAAACAGCAGCCAGGCACCAGTGTTTCTGAAAAAGCTCTCCCATAAGGCCTGTACTGCAAATATAAATTGAACAGAGAGGGTCTTGCGTTTAACTCTCTCAGAGCTATTTAAGAACATTTAAATAACATTTAGCGCCAACAATGTTACATGAAAAGCCCCTTTTGGGGCACTGAAAAAAACCACAATTGATAGACCAATTGTATACGACACTCTTTCTTATCTTCATAAATGATCTTTTGTCTAAAACTTCTAATCCACTTCATTCCTTCGCTGATGACAGCATCCTCAGTTTCTCATATTCGTTTCCAGATCCACAAACCTGTTCTTCGGTTATGAAACTGAAACAGAGGCGTATGCTAATCTTATACGATTCCGAAACACAAAGCGGTCTTCTCACGACCAAGCGAAATATACCAACCATGCCATTATCCATCCTTAAATACGAGTAACACTTCCATCAAATAAATCTTCCATGGTCTGTATGTGTACTAATGGCAATCTTTTATAAAATTATTATATATTCGACGTAGCTTAAAACGCAGAGAAATGCTTAGGTTTTCTTAAAAGATGCAAGAAATTCAAGAAATTCTTTTCTTTTCTTTGATTTCATAAACACGTTATTTTTTAGGGAAAAATCACTCTTGCTTATGTTGAGGTTAAGCAACAGTTAACCCCTAAAGAGAGATAATTTAATAAATGTTGGGAACTAACTATGATTTAATTGACATATTAACTGACAGATGATTTAAATCGATGTTAATTTAGCACTAAAAAACTGACCCTTATAGCTTTCAGATCCTTAAGTGAAAAATTAGAGACCTATGCATATGTTCCTTGTATAAAGAAGTTAATCTAATGGTAGGACATATCCGTAAAATATGAATCAATACACCCCCTTCTACTTCCATATAATATTTTCGATACTACCTACAGAAAATAAAACTATACGCTAGCTCGGTGTAAATTGCAGAACGATTCTATCGGTTCAATTTATTTCAAGAATCATATGCATACACAAGACGAAAAATGAAGTAAAAATGAAAAAAAAATATCTTGCATTAGAAAGTATTCCTTAGAACTCACCTGAAATATTAATTCAATTATTCCGAATAAATTTACGTTGCACTTCCTTTCTGAAAAGGATACATTTACGAAACATGTGTATGGTCATGAATTTCCCTGGAAAGAACTTTTCAATGTGAATAACTTTTAAAATGGATTTTTCAATATTCCAACTTATCACACGTGTGTCTCGACGTTGACAAGATGAAAGTCGACTTTAAATGCACCATCCTCCCAGCTTGCACATGAACCATGCTAAATCTGAATAATTGAGATTTTTTCACAAATGTTTTTATCCTTAACTTATCCACTTTTCATAGAAAAAAACTAGCTGATATTAAAATATTTATGAAAATTTTATAAAGTGTGCGTGGAAAGAGGTGAAATCTGTTTTGGGATTCATATTTTATTGCATGGAAAAGTGTGAGAAGGGTTTTCTGTATATGTACGAGTATATGCAATATTTCTTAAAATTACTTCTAAGAAATTGAAAATTTTGAATAAAATATCCTCTTTTAAGGGAAAACAATTGTATTACTCAAGCATGATATTCAGGAGCGTGTTGCTTTTGGGTTGACAAATTGTTAAATATGCATGAATATTATTTTATTTATTAATATTATACAACTTCATTAGGGTGTCCCGACGCTGAAGTTACTTTTTGTAAGAATGGCTGCCAACCTATTTCTATTTTGTAACAAAAAATGGTTAAACATGAACTTCAAGTCCTCAATTAAATATTCTCCAAACCTAGGCAAAAGCCCAACGAAGTAGATTAAATTCAAGAAGTAGGGACTTATTGCCAAACTCTTTTTTCTTACTTCGAATAACTGGGATAAGTAATACATCAATTATTGCAAAATAATATTTTTTTTATTAATGGAGGGTTAATGTTTGCGAACGGAAACTGATTTTTATTTTTGAAACTTTGAACTTGAGGAAAATAGGTAGCTTACAGCCCTAAAGTGGGACTAGAAAAATATTCTAGATATCAACTGCGTTGATTTGCTCGCTCATGCAAATGTGCTCAGTGCTGATGGATGATGACGCAACCGAAATTCAGGATCACTGAATGGCTGTAAAAGTGTAAACAATAGAGTTCAGATCTAGAAGGGGCCATCCAGGCATGGCGAAAGCTTGGATGCTCACTTTATAACTGATATTGAGAACTAGAAAGAAAAAAAGAAATTTAGTGAAAGACGACGCAACTTGGTATATGTAGAAAAGCAAAGATATTTAGTTTGTGCTTGAACCTATGTTCTTAAGATGTAGATGTGTATGAATAAGTGGAGATATTGCCCACCAAAATTAAAAAAAAATTATTTAGTTTCATAATTTGTATTTGTTAAAAGACAATGGCGCAAAATTTTAATGGAACTAGCACTGTTTTAGTTAAAACGAATTTGCAAATTTTTATCGAATATAGCATCATACTTTCTCTACCCTTTTATTAAAGTTAAAATCATCGAATACCTACTGGGTCTCGCAATTCTGTCTGTCTGTCGGTTCAACTATAGCCTAAACGGCTCGGCCGATTTTCTTCAAACTTGGTAGATATGGGTTTTGATTTTCCCCCCCCACACGTTTTTTTCTTTTTTTTAAGACCAAATTTAACGGTACCTGCCATACGATTTTTTTTTTCGAAATTTTATAAATATTTTTTTTTTCTCAAAAACTGTTCCACAGATTTAAAAAATAAAAACACAAAAAAATTTCATTTAGTTAAAGCTTGTTGAAAAAAATTTTCCGAAAAATTGTTATTGAGGGTACCCCCCATGGAACTATTTTTTTTTTTTGTTTTTGATTTTCTCATAAACGGTACAACCGATTTTGGTCATTTTTTTGCTAAAGGCTCCCCAAAAATCTAAATAGAATTGTGTATTCAAATTTTCAAAAAAAATTTTTTTGGATTTTTAAAAAAACTTCAATTTTTTTTTCCAAAACTCAACATTACGAAAACCCCAATCTAGATTTTTTTTAAACTTGATAAATAAAAGTTCCTTAATATAATCTACAAGATGTGAGAAAAAAAATTTTATTTTACCTAAAAATAAAGGTAAAGACAAAATTTAAAAAAAAATGGTTTTCAAAAATCGTATTTTGCTCGAAAACGGCACCTAGAATTTTGATAAATTTTTTTTTCTTTCAATTAATTTTTATGATGTTTAATTTATTAAAAAAAATTTGAAATTAAGATATTACAGCTTGTACTACCTACCATAGAACCATTTTTCGAAATTTGAGTTTCTCATTATCCACATAACGGATTTTAATGAAATTTTTTATAGAGAAGCGTCTCAAAAGTCTTAAACACATAAAACTTGAAACTATATATTTTTTTAATTTTTGAAAAAAAAAATCTATTTTTCTTTTTTTTTGAAAATTCGATATCTCAAAAACGGCTCAATATTTTTTCATGTAAATTTAATTTTTATTCGAACAATAATAAAAACTTTGAATTGGCGTACCAAAATGTTTTCTTAAAAATCTTTTAAAAAATTTGAATATAAAAGCTTGTTTTTTAAGAAACCACTAAAACGAATTATAATTTTTGTTCTTGCATAAATTCATATTTGCATAGCATTCTGTTTTTGTCTCTTACTACTAAAAGAATTTAAAAAAATAATTTTATCTTTATGAACAGTTTTCTCTAATAATATTCGTTTTTAAAATTCCTAGTCTATTACATAGGAGCAAGTTCGTGCGACCCAGTCGTGCATTTTATTTAGTATCGTGCCAGCTTCATATGATTCTTTAAAATTTGCAAACATCAAAAAAGGTTCGTGTACTTACTTTTTTACACGAAATGTCAATGTTTTAGGTGTGTTCAGAAGAAATTTATTAAAAAATTCTTTTAGCACGATACTAGTTAGAAAATGTTTAAAATTAAGAATGAGTTAGTAAACTACTATAAAGTTAGCAAATTGTTAAGTAGTATCACACTAATACGTTAATAATAGGTTGTTTAAAATTTTGCGCCAATTTTTTAATATTCGTTTAGCGTTTTTGTCGCAAATATTCCGATACAGCGGAACCAGTGACTTTTCTCTTTAGTCCATTTGATATATTCGGAATTAGTGATAATGGGCCATTTTCTTCAGCTTTAATCTTTATTTCGTGTGCTTGGGTGTTAGCCCTTCTCAATTGTAGGGCTTCTCATGAAATTAAATAAATAACTTCTAAGCTCGGAACATCAAATCTTTTACTGTCGTCGTCGTTTTCCACTTCGAAGGTTTGTGATTTCGTTATTTCCAAAACAAAAAAATCACTGGCGCCTGTTTTTCATTTTTCATCTAGTCTTCTGTGGTAGAATAAAATTATTCCACCTTATATTTTCCAATTTATATTAATTATTGTTAAAAAAAATATAACCCACGAACGCACCCTGAGTATGGTCAAGATGTTAGCACTCTTTTTCAGTTTAAATGTTTTAAATTCGCCGAACTCGCCTCACTATAGTTTGACAGTTCATATTCACTTCATATTCCGTTTCTTCTTGTAGATCGGTCGCGTGGTGTTTCGCGGTTTTGTTTGGTCGTGTTTCTTTTATTCGAAATAAAGTCCCCTCGCGAAAGAAAATTGGAATAGTGTGATTTGTATCTCCAAAACAAATTTCCCAAAATAAATTTTCATATTTCTTTTTAAAGGCAATTTTTTGACAAACATTAATCATTTTCATAATTTTTTTGATCCACAAACCACGGTTGTAAAAGAATGCAATCTTTTGTGAATGCAATCTTTAATGAATTAAATTTAAAGATTGAATTCACTTGGATACAGCGACATTAAATTCTGTAATCCCCAATCATTTGACATTAAATAGATTGCTATAATTTTTTCCCAATCATTGAACAGCAATCAATTGATTGCAATCTTTTTCGAATTCATGCATTCTTTTACATATTTTGCGATGACAAAAACATAGCATTCCAATGCAATTATCATTATTACTGCTTGACAGTGTGCCCAAACAATATTATTTAGAAGCCTTAAAAAGTTAGGAAAACAAATTTAATGAAAAGTACCCTTAGTACAAATTTCGGGTATTTCTTAATGGACATCGTTAGCCCAATTTTGTTTTAAATATCATTAAAATGTGTTTTCAGATGTAAACGCCCACAAAATTTAAATATCAATGTCTCATAACGATCCAAGCCAATGTGTCCATAAATTAAAAATTTAAAATTTATTAATAACCATTAAAAAAGGGGACCATCACTAATGAAGTTTTATTTAAAATTGTTCGATAAAAGAGAGCTATGAGTTCCAGTTTTATTACGAGTATTTTTTTTTTGAATATCAAATCACGTTGTTTTGCAATAGAGGGGAAAAATGAAATTAATTATCTCAACCGAAAGTAGGCACTTGAACACAAAATTCCTTATCGCTACTTCAAAGTCTCGAAGAATTTATGTTTTTAGCTTTGATTTGAAGTGCGATTGTGTACGTAAGAACTCACTCATATTTCCAGAACACCATAAGACCTTTTGGGATGCAATACATAATAATGAAAAACCTCTCAACATTGGAATGAAACCTCAAAAAGTTTGAAATCCCCCAAACTCATGAGCATTTTCAATTTTTATATTGCCGAGTTGTTGTATATGGTGTTGAATATGGCTGCGCTGCCAAAAAGATTTTTCTCTTGGGAAAGTTTGCATAACGTGAGACTTTTATTTTGTTTCCACATCAGCTGACTTTTCTCTATTTTGGTAGAATAATACTGTAGGTTTAGGTTCAGATAATGCAACTGCAACCCTAAAAGTGTTTTTCCACTTCAGTTGTTTTTTTCTTCCTCTCGAAGCTATACTTTCATCTTATTCGTATTTGATATGATGAAATGTATCACAAAAGATTACATCAAGTCATCCGGGTGTTCCTCTTCACGGTGACGATGACAACCCGATGAAGAAAGAAAAAAAAAATATTTCAAGTTTTCCCATTTGTTTAGAATGTGAATTAACACTAGGGAATGCATCAGAGTAGAGAGTATGGGCTTTGGAAAATTTGAATCTTTTGTAAATTCAATTTCTAACGATTTAGCAAGGATTTCTGATAAAGTAGGAACATGGTGTTGGGGAAATTGAAGATTTTATACTTCTTGACAAAAACTATTTTGATTATGAAATAATGATATGTATGTTTTTTATAAATTTACTATATGTACCATGTCCACTTTGCTAAGCTCCCACAACTCCATTGTTTTAAAAATATTATTGCCTAGAACCTACTATATAGCAAATTTTGGTACAAGCCAATTCACGTAGGAGCTTTTGAGAAAATATATGTAATATTGATAGTAATATTTTCCAAACCAAAGCCAATCGGCCTAAGAAAAAAACTTATGGGAATTTTTTTTCATTAAGAATTTTTTAAGCTACAGTTTATGTGACAGCATTTCTTCGGCAAAATACAAAAAAAAAAAACTTGAAAACGTTACAATTACAAGTAAAATAAATGCGCTCTGATGCTCTCTCAATTTTGGAGGAGAATGAGCATGTTCATAAATCATCTCCACATTTTGTTTTACAGTTAACGAAAAGTCGTGAAGAGATTAAGTTTCGCTTAATTAGGGGAGAGTGGGGCACATTTGAACACGGGGTACATTTGAACAATGCTTATAAAATTTTACTTTATTACTCTTTTTTAAAACTAATTTAAAATTTTAACCTGTCAATACCATATCCATAAACGTCATTGACTTTCATTGATTCTCTCGTCTCAGTTGTCTCTCGGACTTAGAGGTGAAAGGTCCTTTTGCTAGTGGAAGTGTTTTGTTTTCGTTTTTTGGTTGTAAGGGTTTAAAACAAAATTATTGCGCGATTTTAAAACAGGAACAAATTTTTTTGGAGAAAAAATAAATTTTAAACTTAATTACGGTAAGCTTGTTACTGGATATATTTCAGTTAAATATTTATAATAATTTTTATGTCACTGGAACAGTTGGGGCACTTTTGAACATGCTCAAAACTGCCCTGATTAGTTTTTATTAACATATTTAAGACATTTAAGAGAAAATTTAATCAGCTTCAAGCAATTAATCAAGCAATTTGTTATCTGTTCTATAGGACAAGTATTGGTTTCAGGTAAAAAATGTTTTTCTCATATCGACCGTCAGTCTCTGCGTCTATACGTTCCCTGTCTCATTTTTGAGCTATTGAATACTGAAAATAAGGCCTAGTTAAAGCTTTCTAGGTCGAAAAAATCTTGAAATTTTTGTAGCTTTAACTAAAATATTCTAGTTTAAGCTTTTTTTATTGACACAAATTGAAGCTTAGGCTTGGAAAACAAGCTAAAACTAAATGAACTTAGCGTTGGCTATTTTAAAATAGCTTTTACTAGAAAACATCTTTAACTAGCTAGCTTAAGCTTATTCTTATACACTAAAAATCCAGCTTTTACTTAAAAATCCAAGTTTTAGATTTAGAAATATTTTTCTAAATTGAACGTCAATACCACTGTTGCATGTGAGTAAAATATCAGGCCAATTGCTCGAATATTTTGGGTTTTATAAGTCTGGAAAGCAAAAAGTGTTCAAATGTGCCACATTCTCCCCTACATAAAGGGTGGTCCAACGAAAACGCACGATGTTAATTGTAAATAAAGCAAACATTTTTCAGAGAATTATCCTAATATTATTTATTATGATAGAAAAGGATCTAAGACAATTGAAGGGTTGTAAGTCTAAAGGGTCTAAGTGCCATTTTTATAATTTAGAGATAAACGAGAAAAACATAAGCAAAAGCCCTTTGGCACTTATGCTATACCACAACTTTATTTGTGTGTGTGTACAGTTTTAAAAGAAATAGGCACTTGAATCCATTTTGATATTATAAGGCTTGGCCCTTACATTGTATTTTGATAAAAATATTGATTTTTGATTTTTTGGCACTTAGACCCTTTAGACTTACAACCCTTCAATTCACTAGTTTACAAATTTTCGGTTTTTGGCGAGTACCTCAACAAAAAAGTATTTTCTAGACTAATTTTGGCTCTCTGAACACGAAAATGGCAATCATTTATTTTTCCAAAGAAGCGTTTTCGAGATATGACCAAAAAACGTGTTTTTCTGCTCCTTTTCCATGTATAAGCCTAATTCTCAAAAACGGTCGAACTAATTAACATATACTTTATAGTTTTGAACAGATATTTTGTTTGTCTTTCCAACAGTATACGACTTGTGTAAATCGGCCCAACAAACATCAAGAAAAAGCCGTTCAAAGTTTCAAAAAACACAATTTTTCGCCGTTTTTTGAAAATCGCTTGTTTTAAGTCATTCCGTAAGGATAGAAAAAAAAATATTTAAAATAGTTTTAAGATCTCAGGTGGAAGATATTGTTTTTACAAAGCTAAAACGCACAATATCAATGAAATCGGATAATAAATGTGGAAGTTATGAAACATTACGTGAAGGCAGAACATTTCAGGTTTTTTCTTTTTTTTTTCATGATTTTTATTGAAAATATGAAGTATTGTTTAGTTTACACTTCTTCTTTTATGTGGCGTTGAATCTTTGCGGAGCTGCATGCAGCAGTAGTCACTCATCATCCCTTGGTCCCAAAAGCTCTCATACCTCGTTTCCGAGATAGCAAGGTCTGGTGGAATCTTTCACCCTGTTCATCGCTTTCAGCTCCTAAATTCGAGGGAAAAGTTTCCAAATGGCTGTGCAGGAAGTGCATCTTCAAAGACATGCGAGCACCTGAAAGGAATACAAATATTTGAATTTTAGTTGTCAATAGAATTCATTGTTTTTGAAACACTAATCTGCTAAATATTCACCAATAGCATGAAATGTAATCATCATTTTTTGATCAATTGACGATAGTTTGGACTTCTGTGGTTTCCCAAAAATCCATTAACTACGTCTTGAAAAGCATTCCATGCTGCTTTCTCGTTTTTTTTTAGACAATTCAAAAATCCGGTGTCACTAAACAATTTTTTTATCTGTGGACCAACGAATATACCCGCCTTAATTTTTTCGGTCGACAGCTTGGGAAACTTTGTTTTCAAATATGTTAATGCTTTGTTTTCGGGATCTTTTGCTAAGGCTTTTACAAAATTTTTCATAATGCCAAGTTTTATGTGCAATGGTGGAAGTATTACATTTTGATTTTCAACAAGTGCTTTTTCAGCAACGTTGCTCTTTCCTACTACATGATTTTCACGAAGTGGTCAATTTCGTTGAATGAAATGCTTTTTATCTGCTCTGCTATCCCAAAAACACATAAAACAGCAGTATTTTGTGTACCTACGACTTTTAAATCACAGCAGATTTTCCAATTATAGGAATTGTATTTCACAAGTTGAGGAAGTTTTTCCATGGTCTTGTAGTCCTCTTTTACATTTGTGGAGTGGCCAATCGGGATTGATGGTTTCGTGTTCCCTTTATGAAGTAAAACAGCCTTCACGCTATACTTGCTACCGTCGATAAAAAGCCGCTAATTCTTAGCTTCGTGGTTTTCTCCAAATTCAGCAAATAATCCTGTCACATCATTGCAATAACAAAAGTCACCCGTTTTTTGAATAATACCTTTCAAATTTCTTATTCCGATTTCTGTAATAAGTGACTTTTGTTTCTGCTTCCAAGCAGTTAAATTCCTGCAATCTTGAAGCGAGCAACTCAGACTTCTCTTAAGATAAGTTGAGATCACGGCATAAATCATTGAGTTGGAATTGATTAAATAGCTTTAGTTTTGGACTTTCAATCTCCAAACTGCTGCTGATTGTACTTCGGCATAAAAAGCTTTCCGAAATTTCCCTCCTTGTATTTTAGTTAAGCAGAAGTAACAGTCAGTCACATGATCAATTGGGTTTCTCCATTCAACTGGCTTTCCAAATGAAAAATACTTCCTATTTCCGTTTCCAAATGCAATTAACCTCACAAAGCACGAAGCACAGGTTGACAATATAGCATTACTTTACTATAAAGCACTACAGTAAATGCTCTGAGTTTGTATATTTTTTCCAACAATTCTTAAACAGGTAGATAAAACTAAAAAACATATTTTTTTTGAAAAAAACTGAAATGGTCTGCCTTCACGTAATGTTTCATAACTTCCACATTTATTATTCGATTTCATTGATCTTATGCGTTTTAGCTTTGTAAAAACAATATCTTCCACCTGAGATCTTAAAACTATTTTAAATATTTTTTTTTCTATCCTTACGGAATGACTTAAAACAAGCGATTTTCAAAAAACGGCGAAAAATTGTGTTTTTTGAAACTTTGAACGGCTTTTTCTTGATGATTGTTGGGCCGATTTACACAAGTCGTATACTGTTGGAAAGACAAACAAAATATCTGTTCAAAACTATAAAGTATACATATGTTAATTAGTTCGACCGTTTTTGAGAATTAGGCTTATACATGGAAAAGGAGCAGAAAAACACGTTTTTTGGTCATATCTCGAAAACGCTTCTTTGGAAAAATAAATGATTGCCATTTTCGTGTTCAGAGAGCCAAAATTAGTCTAGAAAATACTTTTTCGTTGAGGTACTTTTTTTGTGTAAACTAGTGTTATGTGTGAAACAAAATACCGGCCAAATACTCGTCACGGCTTTGGTGACATACATACCTCTATCCGATGGTCCATATCTGCAATGATTCCGAGACATAATTGGGGTGCAATGTGTTTTTAAATTGTTCTTGGCTTATTGAGGTACACTTTTTTTTTAAATATCCTCAAAGAAAGAAGTGTCAAATAACATGATCGTGAGATAACACGGCCATTGAATTTTTTGCGCAAAAGAGCCATTGTTTCGTTGGCTGTGTGGTAAGTGGCACGATCCTGTTAGAAGCACATATCGTCCAGGTCCATATTCTCAATTTCTGGCCACAAGAAGTCCGTTATCACTTCGCGATAGCGACCACCATTCACGGTAACTGCTTGGTCGATCTCATTTTCGATGAAGTACGGCCCGATGACGCCGCCAGCACATAAACCGTACCAAACAGTCACTCTTTGTGAATGCATCGGCTTTTCAACAATCACTCGTGGATTCTCATTTGCCCAAATGTGGCAATTCTGCTTGTTAACGAATCCACTAAGGTCAAAGTGTGCCTCGTCGCTGAAGATGATTTTCTTTGTAAGGTCACCATTCACCGTATTTGCGACACTTGAAATGGTTATTAGGCTTCAGCTCTTGATTCAATTGAACCTTGTAAGCGTGTAAATTCAAATATTTATTCAAAATTCGCATCAGTGATGTTCGTGAGATGTTCAATTAGTGGGCACGAAGACGAGTCGAGGTTGACGGCTCTTCTGCCACACTATCGCGAACAACAGCAGTGTTTTCCACATATGTAGTTGTTTTCAAATTTCATACAGACCCGGTTTGCTGAAATTTGCGCACAATTCTACCGATTGTTGACACATTTGGTCGATTATGCTGACCAAAAAAATCACCAAGTGCACGAAATGCATTTTTATTTGAACGCCCATTTTCGTAAAAGGCTTCAACAATCTTAATGCGCTGCTCAATTGTGTACCTCTCCATGGTTGAATTTGTCCAACACCGAAACAAAGAAATGTCAAATTAAGTTGGGCAAAAAACTTGACGTTAAGGTTTGACTTACAGTTAACATCGTGCATTATGGTTGGACCGCCCTTTATTAACCAAACCTGTAACCTACTGAAGTTTCTCAGGATTTCACTCTTCTCAAGTATAAGTTATAGGTACTGGGACTTGTACTTTAGTACACAGTAACAGGTACTTTAAAGAATGTAAGAACCAGTAGTTTTCTAGTATTTGGATACAAGGACTAAGTATCAGTTACTTAGGACCTTGAGCAGTTAATTCAATTTCAAAGTCCATTTTACATTAAGAGTTTAAACTGAAGTTAAAAATCACCTGAAGAAGAGTTTTAACTTTTGTTTAACTCTGTCGGTCTTACAATGGAAAAAAAAGTTGAAAGTGCTGGTCAAATACTTGAAAATACTTGTAGGTTACTGCTCAAGACTCAAATACATACTTTGGTACTTAAATGATTGATAATTGGTACTTGCGAAAAAGTATTTGAAAAAAATTAGTACTTAACATTTTCAAGTATCTACTAGTATCAGAGTATTGAAGTTTAGGTAAAAGTTCCGGTACGAGTACCTACTTGAAATTTTTCAGCTGTGATATTAACACAAAACGAGCGTTAGGCAAATAAATAGGGTTAAATTGAAGAATTTCAGTGAGGGAAATATAGAGCTGAGTTAAGCATTCCACATTCGTGTAGTCGGCTAAGAAAAATAATCTCTGGACTTGACGGAAAGCAGTTTGACTCGGTGGTGAACTAATTTGGAAAAGCAGTTTCTGTGGACTTGACTTAGAGAAGAAACGCAACCAGCTATTTCACTGGACCACTCTTTTGTAAAAATAACGATAAAGCAAGGCGATACAATATGCATTACAATGGTGTTCGAGAAAAACCTATCATCTATCATTCTTAAATATTTGTTGTGGATTTTTTCCAGAAGACTGAAGTACGAGTTTGTTGAAGGAGAATTAGCCCATATATTGGAATTTAACTCAAGATTTTAATGAACATACACCTTTATATATTGAAGCCTTATCAGAAGGGATGAAACATTTCATGTAACCTCCAAGAAAAGCTTAACATATGTTTAGCAACGTCCAATGGTGGTTATTCCACAAAATGGATGTGAATCTAGAAGCGAATATAAAAAGCTGAGGGTATTGACTGGTCTTTTCCGAACGCCTCTAGCGCTTTGGTTTCATTTTATCTAAATAAAATGACATCGTCATATTTTATTGAACTTGCAAGATTTCTTTCATTAGAGATAATGGTTTACTCCTTCTAGAACCATGGAATTTTGAGCATACATTTTTTTAATTTTGTTTTATCTTTAATTTTCTCAAAAATGGTTTAACTGGTCTTAATCAATTTTTGTATGCTAAAGGTTCTTTAAAAGTTTGTATGGAATTATGAATTAAAATTTTCCTTCATCACTTCCAAAGTTTGATTTTACATCGAGGTTTTTGTTGGTTGTTTTCCTTCAATTACCCTCACCTTTTGACAGCCGAAAAAAAAAATTCTTGTTGGAACTAAATATTCTGTATGCCTCACTGATCCAATACGGGTACAAGAAATTTGTTCAACATTTCTCGATAGCTGAACAGTAACTGTACAGCATTATCTATGGCATCATCAAAGACACCACAACGGTCAAACTGGAGCACCATGCATTTTCGAGTATTCTACGAGGGTGTAGTGGTCTTTGGTGTATCAATCTGGGATTTTCAGTGTCCTTACTGTTTATTAAAAAAGTCAGACAAATCAAACTGTGCTTCGTCGCTAATAATGCTTTTTTGTCAATTATGGCGTTCGTCTATATAGGGAGATGTTAAATTTGAGCTCTCCAATCTCGCCGACGTTAATGGTCATTTCCATGCTGCATAATAAATTGTTATTGACCACTCTCTACAACTACCAAACCTAACAAATTTCATCTACACTAAAATGGCCATCAAATAAACTCAACCTGCAACATAAGACCCACCCTTTAATTTCAATTTCACATTCATGCTTCTGGCATAAATGGGACAATATTATTTACTGACATTTCAAAAAGCAAAAAAAAAAATTACACGAGTCGAATAATATATATATTTTTTTTTTAAATTTAGTTTTTAAGAAAAAATTACAAATCTAAAACCAAAAGTCTGATTTTCTCCAATTAGTGTTCAAAATTGAAACAAAAATAAATACAAATAGAAACTGATTTTAAAAATAAACTGTTTCAAAAATAAATAAACCGAATTCACAATAATAAAAAAAAATTAGATATTTTTCTGTAAGCAATAAGTTCAGAACTATTAGGATACATTGCTTTTAAGTTTAATGGAATAATTTAATTACGTTCTAATATACGAGTAGGTACTTTCAGGTTCAAGGCTTGATAAGGAGTGGCCTATAGAAAGTATCTATAGAATATTAAAACGTATGCATTTTAATCTAAAGTTTCTTAAGAATAAATTTCAAACACAAACTTTTTTTAACTTTAGTTACCTTTTCCTATTTAACTAAAAAATCTTGAGGAAGTTTCTCATCATCTCTACCCCATTGGCGTTACTACTCATATATAATACATTTTTTTATGAAATTTATCTCAAACTTTACTTGGGGATTCTTCATCCTCTTTCAATAGCAAAACTTATTTTCCTGATTATTATTAAACTACTTAAAGCGAGGCGTATACCTACATTTTATAATCATGGTATTCTTCTTTCAGAAAAGATTGATAAAATAATCAAAAAGTAACTTTCTAATATTAAATTAAATGAGGTATGAAAGATACTTTAATACTCCAGACAAGCTTGCTGCGTTTGATTTTCAAAGTTAATAGTCCAAGTTTGTCGTTTTTCTCCTCACCATCAGCATACACTTATGAGTATATTAAAGTGGATTTTCGGTGGCCGCATTGTTGTAAAATTCTTCCTCTAACGACCATTTTTTCGTGATGCGCGGCGAGTGCTTAGCTAGTCATGTCATGTTATCGGAGTCACTTCAAGAACTAAGTTGAGTGGGATGATTTTCATACTCGAAGAAATGGAAGTTCATTGTGGAGCTAGTACAAAATTCTCATTTTAGAAAACTTATGATAAACATATGATGAACAAAATGAAAAGTGGAAAAATTAGTGAAACCGTTAAGGTACTCGTGTATATCTGAATGAAAACATCGTTGAATTTAGGTAAAATGAATCAGACCAAGAACATAAATGTTAAAAAAAGAGCCAATTCTT
The DNA here is from genome assembly GCA_963931855.1 of Philhelius festivus. Taxonomy (NCBI): domain Eukaryota; kingdom Metazoa; phylum Arthropoda; class Insecta; order Diptera; family Syrphidae; genus Philhelius; species Philhelius festivus. The sequence goes on from OZ007557.1 coordinate 95,429,081, forward strand.
TTATATAAAAACCTTTGTGTAACAAGTCAGCCGTGAAAAGTACTGAGATCTTAAAGTACCCTAAGTTCTTACTTCATGAAGGTTTACGTTTAATACCGAATATTTAAAGTAGAATAATATTGAAACAGCTAAAATATAATAGAGAAATTTTATTATTTAATGATTACTGACTAAAATTTGATGGGCTTACTTGGCAATTTTCTTGTATGTTTAATTCGAAATGTTTTTAAAACTTGACCAGCGAACCCATCAAATTTTAGTCTGTCAGCCCTACCGTTCTGCCAAATTTCATTGTTCTACTGCAATCGGAAGTGTGCCATATAATATTTACATCAGTTCTGAGGAAGTGGGCGGATACCACGCCCCTGAATGGAAAACCTCAAATTTTATATTTTTTTCTTTGTATGCGATTTAAGCTCTACCACTTTACCAAATTTCATCGTTTTACAACAGTCGGAAGTGCTCCATTCAACCAACACCAATTCGGAGGAAGTGGGCGGATACCACGCCCCTGAATGGAAAACCTCAAATTTTCGATAATTTCCTCTGCTTTCATGAGAAGATCTACCGTTGTGCAAAATTACAAGATTCTACGATTCTACTGCTTCATAATTTTGATGATCTGTCAGTCAGTCAGTCAGTTGCGGTTTTTGTGATTTTTGCGGCCATATACGAGTATCTCAGGAACCGCTTATGCTTGAAATTTGGTGAGGCGCCTGTGCCTGACTGGCTTAGTAAATATTCGGCATTTTAAGTTTCTGACATCATTGGTACTGAAAATAGGGAGGGGTCAAAAATCGCCTGAGTTTGTTAATGTAAAAAGGGTGCAGTGCAAGAATTTGGGTGGGCACTACCGTGCCCTTTGATCATCTTACCACCAACCAGCTTATTTGCACATGGAAGTGCTGCATTAGGACAAGTGATGTCATTTACAGTGGATAAAAAAAAGTATTGGCAATTTTATTTATTTTAGATTTCATGCGATTGTAATAGGTTTTTTCAAAAATGTATTTGTATATTAACAATTGAACAAAACTACACCTTTTGGGTGTATTTTTGCTTTCTTCGATTAAAAGTTTAAGACGAGAATAAAAAAAAAACAGTAAAATGTTCCTAAAAAAAGTATTGGCAACACTCATTGATCTTTAAATAAGTGCCGTTATTAAAGTACCGGAGGCTAGTTCATGAACAAAAATAGTCAGTTAAAGTGCTTTGACCTACATATAATCAACCTTCTCAGTTTAAGAAAATAAAAAAAATAGAAATGCCGCGAAAGTCTCAGGAGTTCAGTAGCTGTGTTAAAAACAAAGCTGTAATTTTGCGCCAAGATGGTTTTTCATACAAAGAAATCGGTGAAAAGTTAAATATAAGTTTATTCACGGTTAGAAGTATCATAAAAAAATACGAAAACACCGGGTCAACGGAAAACATGAAAAGGACAGGCCGACCTAGTATTTTTTCTGATAGGGAAAAACGTGATATTTTGAGGGAAGTGCAAAAAAAACCCAAAAAAAGTGCCCCGAACCTGGCAGTGGAATTCGAAAACACTACCGGTAAACATTTTAGTGTGCAGACTCTTCGTAATGTTTTGTACGAATCAAAGTTTTACGGAAGAGCTGCGAGAAAAAAACCATTTATTTCGGAAGTGAACCGGAAAAAACGTTTGAATTTTGCCAAAAAATATTTAAACAAACCCAGAGAGTTTTGGGAATCGGTTATATTTTCGGATGAATCAAAGTTTAACATTTTTTGGAGCGATGGAGGGCAATACGTTTGGAGGAGACCTAATACCGAACTCAAAAGACAAAATGTTGTGTCTACCGTGAAACATGGTGGAGGGAGTGTTTTAGTTTGGGGCTGTATGGCGGCAAATGGTGTGGACAATCTAACCTTTATTGAAGGTCATATAACAGCCATAATGTACATCGATATTTTGCGAAAGAACTTAGTGAATAGTGCTGATAAACTTGGTATTAGGGATTCGTTTGTCTTTCAACAAGACAACGACCCTAAGCACATCGCCTTAAAAACTCGCGAGTGGTTGCTCTATAATGCTCCTAGATAACTTAAAACTCCTCCACAATCTCCGGACGTTAATCCAATAGAGAATTGTGGAATCATTTGGGACAAGCCGTCAGAAAACATAAAATTTCATCTGAATCTGAGCTAAAAGGGGTGATAACGGAAGAGTGGGCCAAAATATCGAGTGACACCACAAAAACTCTTGTTTATTCAATGGGCAGAAGATTGCAAGCTATCATTGATGCCAAAGGATTGCATACCAAGTACTAAAAATAGCATTTCAGTACTTTTAGTAATTTTTTTTTTCTTTTGCTAATACTTTTTTTGAGATGTAGTTTTTTTTTTTTTATTTTTAAATATTAATGTTATTAAATTGAATTTAAATATCCTTATTTAGTTAACTTGTATTTACTGCTTTTTTAATTTTATTGATTTTGTAAAAAGTTGCTAAAATGGAATAAAATTGAAAAAAACTATGATTGCCAATACTTTTTTTATACACTGTATGTGTAAAGCATGAAGAAGCAACTTCAAAAGAAAAATGAGGACGTATTTAAAAGGAGATATCGATGTACATTAGTTTTGAAGATCTGAGATAACATTGAATTTTGAAAGCAGTTAATTATTTTTTGTTTTGTTTCAATTAGCGATTGTAGAAAGCTGTTAGATGAGAATTGAGTGAGCTTATCATACGCTGCGCTTGAACATCCACATCCGGTGGATAAGGATGTGAATGTACGGGGTGAGCCATTTATTGGTTTATTTTTTAAATTATAGGTTTGGCCCGAATTGCGCAAGTTTATACAAGAAGTTCTTGAGTCTGGTATGCTAGTGGACAACACTCATGGTCCCCGTCGTCATACGTACACATAAGAATGTGGCTGCCGTAGCCGAGAGTGTGAGACACAATTCGCAAAACGGAACATAAACTTGCCATCGATCACAACAGCTCAACATTTCACTCCCTAGCCTGAGGAGAATTCTGCACAAAGATCCCGGATTATTCGCTTACAAGGACCAATTGACTCAGCAACTGAAGGCGTACGACCATCCGCTTGAACAACGTTGTGTTCCATAAATCAATGGGAATGTTTGTTCTTACTAATAAAGCCATAATACATGGACAACATTTAGTTTTGTTCATTTTATTGCATTTTTAAAAAGATACTTGTATTTGGGCCATCTTTTATGTGTAGTTTTTATAAACGCAAATAAAAAATTGTAATTTTTACTAAATTTCTTTTAAAATCAATTTTCCGTTTGCCCTGAAGTTAATTTTCTTTTTTCTCTTAAAATAAAATAAAGCATTTCAACAGTTTAAGCTCCTTGAACTCTCCCCATTATTCGAATAAGTGACACAAGATACATAGATAAGAAACTTTTTGTATATTACTGTTGAAGTTCTGAAACAGTTTTCCCTTATAATATTCAGATAAAATGTGATTTATTATTCAAGTCATATTCTCTCTACGAGTTAAATATTTTGTCGGATAAAAGTTCTCTAATGGCTATCATTTATTTACTAAAATACTCATTCACAGAAATTATATCTTGCAAAATAAATTCATAATCGAGGACGAAATAAAATCGATGCTAAAGGACATTCAAACATGAAACTGACAATCAGTTGAAGAGTTGGAAGATTTTCAACGAAAAGTTGGCAGCAGAAATAGGAATTTCTAAAAAAAAAAAAAACATATTTAATTTGAATGACAAGTTTTGCAATAAGGATCTTTAAGAAGCTATTACAAAATTGAATTTGCAGTGTACTTTGTGTACTTGTGTTTCAGTTTTTTTCACAGAAAATCCTTTCGCTTGCTTCATTCATCGTCCATTCGAAGAAGTAGCAGAAAGTTGCAAGAGTTTTGGTTATACATACTCGTATTTGAGGAAATTGATTTTTATGTGAGCAGCAGTTGAATTTCTGTTTGTGTTTTGAGTAGGAAGAATCCGAATATTTGAGGAAACATCTTTTCTTCGTTAGTCATACAGCAGTCAAAATTTTATCTGGAATTAATTAAAAATGCTTACCTTGTATTTTTCTTTGTCTGAAAAATAAATAAATAAATAAATTTTGTGGTGCAACAGCTCGGAGTGAGCCAGGACCTAGTGACTTACAACTCCCAAGCATTCCTGTGTGCGTGTTACCAGGAACGGAGGGGACCTACAATTTTCTGCCGATTCCGAACGGCTAATGAGCAGCACTTTCCGTGACAAGAGATACTCTTGGAGAATTTGTCAATTTCTCGCAAGAGGTAGTACACCCCTGAAAAAAACTTTCTTGCAGCGTCTGAAAAAATATTCAGCTTAACAGTTAAATTAACATAATTAAGAAAGTATGTATATTAAAGTTGATTTAAGTGTTAGTTTGATTTTATGGATTACAAAGAAATAATAGATGCAATTATTGGATTTAAAAAGAAATAGGAAAGTTAACTTAAGTGAATTTTAATACATTTGTTTTTAGCAAACAGAATTTTCATTTTGCACAGCCATCGGAACTAAATTAACAGAGTTAATTTTTTGAGCTTCGATGGGATTTTGACTACGCTTAGCAGCAGATACCGATATACATAGGTTTTGAATGTCTGAATGTCGTAATGAGGGAGAAATATTGAGCAGTTCAAAGTAATCACCATTCATGTAGTGCACCTAAGGAAAGAATCTCCGAATTTGCCAATACGCCCGAAGTTGGGATGAAGGATAAACTGATGGACATTTTCTGAAGCGAAAGTATTACAGTTGAATTGTTTAAGAGAAGGAAGGCAACTGTCTAATTCACTAAACTGCTAATCATAAAAACAACGGTGAAATAATGAATAATGAGACACATTTCACATTTCTGTTTATAGACTTTAAGGCCGCCTATGATAGCATAGCCAGGGTAGAACTTTACAAAGCCATGAGAGAATTCCCAAATAAATTGACACGACTATGTAGGTTGACCATGACCAACGTAACAAGCCAAGTAAAAATAGCCGGATTGCTATCCAGACCAATCAACATCTTTAATGGACTTCGACAAGGAGACGGTTTGGCCTGCCTCCTCTTCAACCTGGCGTTGGAGAAAGCAATCCGTGACTCTGGCACGGCAACAAGAGGGACCACCTTCAACAGGTCCAGCCAGTTACTGGCTTACGCAGGCGACATCGACATCATTTGAAGAACCGAACGATTCCTTCATCCAGATCGAGCAGGCGGCACAAAATCTGGGGCTGCACATTAGTGAAGGTAAAACAAAGTACATTGTGGCGTCGAATACGAGAGGCACAGTTGGTCAAATAATCAAGGTAGCGGAGCACGAATTTGAAGTGGTGCAATCCTTTAAATACCTTGGGTCAATAATAGCAGCCGATAACAATATAAAAGAAGAAATACGCGGGCGGCTTCTCAAATCCAACAGAGCCTACTATAGTCTGTCAAAGCTCTTCAAATCCAGAAATCTCACCATAACTTCAAAACTGCTGCTGTACAGGACCATGGTCCTGCCAGTACTCACATATGGATCCGAGAATTGGGTGCTTAGCAAAAGGCACTCCGACCTCTTAGCTGCGTTCTATGGTAGACGACAGCGTGGTAGACCATGCTTGCGCTGGAGAGATGGCGTAGACCAGTACGCCCGAAGTCTTGGGGTGCACAACTGGATGGCGTCGGCTAGAGACCGGGATTGGCTTCCGCTTCAACAATAGTAGATAGTCTTGAGTTTTTGAAGCTTTAAATTCTACATGTTTTAGGGTTCCCCATTTGAAAATGCTGTCGAGACTCGAATTCAATGAGTTTATCATACGCTGCCGTTCTACGTCCACAACCGAAAGGCAAGGACATGCATCTAGACACTAATATGAGAAGCTGAGAGTATTGTCGGCAGCAACACAATTTTATTTTATTTTATTCTATTCTATTTTATTTATTTATTAGAAGTTTCAGATAAAAGACAAAACGGAGGCCTGGGGCGCAGCAGAATTTTTTTTATGAATATCAGACTTAAAACTATACAATACGACATAATTATATTGAGCGGTTCGAAAGGTAGTTTTTAATCTAACGAAGAAAATATTAATCGAAATCAAATGCGCCCATCTTCGGTAAGATAGCTTGATGCCAATCAAGTGCAATAATCTTACTTCAAAAAGATGTAAAGATTTGTGCCACTGTTCGTTGTATTTTAATATCAGATCGCCAGTGGACCTATCGCTACGAAAGTCAGTCATTCACAAGCTTTCGTTCGTCAAGAAATTTCTTAAGCTGATAATTTATCAGAGTTTCCATGATCTTGGAAAGAAGAGATGAAATTGCAATTGGATAATAGTTGGAAGGTGAGGAAGATTCGCCTTATTGAGGGACATGGTGGACAAATGTTGTCTTCCATTCATTTGGAAAACGGCCAATGGAATGAATAAATGAATATTTAGAGGGTGTTTGGGATGAGACCTTAAGATCCATTGTGCCCTCATCCAGAGCTAGATGAGTTGAAAACCCTACAGCTCTTCCTCCTCCAAGTCTATCACTTTGATGAGTTTGATTATTTGGAGTACCTTCAGGGTGGACAAATCACTTTCTTCTACCTGGTACCAGAATATTTGTTTCTTTCATGTATTGGTTCTTCGAAAACCGCCTGGTATATGTTCCGGAGTTTCGTCATAAGAATTTCACAATCAGCATGTCGGGCTGTTGTCAAAGTCAAGAATACTCACGTGTCTTCTTAGATTAAAGTGACCCATGAGGAGTCTCGTTACTAATACTTAGTTCATACTTAAACTGAAACAGTTCATAAAAGGATCTTGTTTATAGTTCCCAAAAAGTAGTTTGGCATGCCTCTGTTTTGTGAGTTTTTTCCAGTTTTTTTATCTTCTGACTTCCTCCTTAGTTTTTATTTGGTTTTTAATCCTGTTTTCTCCTACTTCATAGTAGAGCTTTGTCCCCAATAGAGGAGTCATTGCACCTATTTTTGCTTTGGAGTCTGACTCTTAATTTCCCTGGGTACAGGGTACCTCTTGCTACATCTTAGTATTTTTTACCTTAATATTGTTTATCATCCAAAAATGTTGTTCATCGAGTATGTTCATTTAAGGACTCATTCAAGTCTTACTCGGAAGGTTGGTTGGAACATCGGAAACTTACTTCTCCAACCCTAACATCCCTTATACAACTGGAATCAAACTACGAGTTCTATTTTGGTTTAATAAATTTGTTTCTCATTTTGGAAAGAATTAAATTTGTTATCATACGAGTGTCTGCTCTGGAGTACAAGGTTCTGTCAAGGAAGTATAGTGAATAGTTGAAGTTCCCAAAGAAATCATTAACACCACCCGAGTTGGCTTTCTCGTACTGACAAATGATTCTATTAGGATTTTTACTCTAACTAAGTCATGTTTACACGAGAAACCTGTGGCCTGTTTATTACAGAATAGACATGTGTATCAACGAAAATATTTTCAGGCTCTTGAATGTTGGTGTAAACACAATCATTAGAACAAAGATTGAATCAACAACAATATCATTTTAAGCTGATTTCCCCTAAGCCCATAACTTTAAATTTATCTGTAATCTTCTTGGATTCGGTAATGATATTCTATCAGTAGGAAAAAAGCTCTACCGATTTCTATAAAAAACTGTTTACATGAGATTTTTGCGATTTGAAATAATATTGCGCATATAAAATTTTTCGAAAAAATTCGCATTTCCATTTTAAGAGTTGTTTTAGCAATTAAAAGAATGAGTTTAATACATTTTAAGATTTTTTTCAATTTTGTTTTATTTATACAAAATTTAAATTTCCAATATAAACATTGCAGCAAAAACGTGCGATCTAATCTTGAACCTTATTTTCTTAAATTTTCAAAATACTTACTACCCCACAAAGCAAAATTCAATCAAAGTCCTCAGTGTTTCTTCCAGGCGGCACTTATTTAACGACTGCTTTATTTCTGTGTTTTCTTCATAGATATAAGTATCTACGTATGTATAGTCCCGAATAAATTCGTTCTTGACAGCATCATCTTCAAATAAATAAATTATTCAAAAGTTTCTATTAAATCATTTGAACTTTAATGTAAACAATTTAAAATAAACTCAAGAGAAACATAAAAGCTTCCTTGCTCATAATAAAATGTGGCCCTTATTATTTTTGATATTATGTATGTCGTACATAAGAATGTACGGGAATATTGTAATAGCGTAGCAAAATATCGTTTCTCTGAAATAGTTCCCTTGGGCAGTATTCAATTAAAATTCTTAAGAAAATAGCTTAAACATTTATCATTCAAAATGGTGTGCTTCCTTGTGTTGTGCCTTTTGATTTACATCCGCATCAGGGCTGACCGATATAACTGTTGTTTTCATTATGATAATTTTTAAAATTTCATGATATTATATATTTCAGCTTATTAAAAAAAAATATATTTTCTCCAAGGCAAGTATTTGTTTGACTTGTATTTGAATGACTTTGGAAGCGAAATTAAAATAACAACAAACTAAACTAACTAATTTCCCAAATGAGGTGCCAAAAATCTTTCGTACAAAAAACTTTAAAAAGTCAATAAAAAAATTAATAAACGAATTAATAAAGCTAGATGACCTTTTATATGGGCCTACAGACCTTTTATGTGGTCTAAGTTTGTTGCGAATATCCCACAAATAAGGAGCCACAAATCGTTATGACCTTGAAACAATTTGAACGAAACTCATTAAAAATAAAATGCACGACTGGGTCGCACGAACTTGATCCTATGTAATAGACTAGGAATTTTAAAAACGAATGCTATTAGAAAAAACTGTTCATAAGGATAAAATTATCATCATTTTTTAAATTCTTTTAGTAGTAAGAGACAAGAACAGAATGCTATGCAAATATGAATTTATCCAGAACAAAAATTATAAGTCGTTGTAGTGGTTTCTTAATAAAAAAAAAAATTTTTTTAAATATTGAAAAAAAACTTGGTACGTCAACTTTAGGTTCTTATTACTGTACGAATGAAAATTGAATTTCCAAAAAAAAAAATATTGACCCATTTTTGAGATATCGAATTTTCCAAGAAAATATGATTTTTTTTTTTTCAAAAACTCAAAAAATATTTTTTTTTTAAGTTTTGAAATGCAATGTTTTTGAAAGTTTTTAGAAGCATCTCTATAAAAATTTTTATTAAAATCCGTTTTGTCGATAATCAGAAATTCAAATTTTTTAAAAATCCGTCTTTGGTAGGTACAGTCAGTAATATCTTGTTTTCAATTTTTTTTTCTATTAAATTATAGACCTTAAAAATTAATCGAAAGAGTAAAAATTTAAGACAAATTCTCGGAACCGTTTTCGAGAAAAATACGATTTTCTAAAACCATTTTTTAACATTTGTATGGAGGGTACCCTTATTTTGAGTTAAAATTAATTTTTTTCCTCATATCTTGTAGATTATTTTAAGAAACTTTTATTTATCAAGTTTTAAAAAAATCGAACATCGGGTATTCGAAATATTAAGTTTTCAAAAAAAAATTTGAAATTTTTTTTAAAAATCCAAAAAAAAATGTTTTGAAAAAATAATATTGAAATTGCCTTAACATAAAAAAAATGATCAAAATCGGTTGTACTGTTTACTGTATACTGTTCGTCTTATACGTCCAGCGAAAGTCTTTTGGTATCAACTCCATCATAACCTTTTCCTAAACGGGCGTAAATTATTGAAAAATCTCAAAAAAATTGTCAACAAACTAGTGAACCTACAAAGCAAGGACGTAAATTGCAATGAAATTAACTTCAATCATCTTTCATCAATTCCACAAACAACGAACTTATGTCAAAATCTTAATGGTGAAGGGTTTATTGCCTTGTACGCAGGAGCTGAATTCTGTTTTTCGGGAGTCAGTTCTGATGAAGTAGAAAACGAAAGTTACCTTTTTGGTACTTTTAAATTATTCCTAGGTATTTGACACTATTGAGTATTGACCACAATGTCATGTGTTACAAGCAGCTATTGAAAATTTACAACTATTCTCCCGAACCAGTGAAGCTAATTTTTCTTATTTTTTTCTTATCTATCTGGAAGACAGCAAGCCATTTTGTCGTTGGAGATCAGGTTTCTGACTCTCTACCCCTGTATTGTGGAGCAATAGTGGGTCCAACTTTTTTTTTTCATTTAAGTTCATGAAGCTCCTAAATTGAGTCACTGCGATGAGCACCTTTTTGCTGACGACCTTCAATTAATGAAAAGCTGTTCAGTTGGTATGATTAAGGACTGTGTGAGTAAGATCAATGAAGACCTGTGGAATGTGGACTCACTCTTAACCCACAAAAAAACTAAATGTCTTGTTATATCAAAAAGAGTTATTGATGTTTCTTTTTTTTTCAGGGAGCAAACTTAGAAATACTGAAGTGAAATTCGTAAATAATTTAGATACATATATGCTTTAATCGAACGTTACACTGGAACAACCATATCATCTAGCCCGTAGGTAAAGCATAATACGAGTATGGTGCTCTTCGATTGCTTTGGCCAACTAGGATTTTTGCCCCATTATATACCAGGAAAATGTAAGCGAAAACCCTTGTAGTGCATATCTTGACATACGGTTGTAAAATTTTTTGTAAGCTCGATAGTCTAAGTTGCTTTGACTACATATCACATTTTTCAAAAGACATACAAATGTATGGCATTTCTCTAGATAATCTTTTAAAGCTTAGAACTCTCGAACTACTTTTTAATTTAGCCAAATCGTACCAATTTTCATGATAGGATCCAGTTATCGTTGTCTAGAAGATCTGATACCCCATTTTACATATGGGTGATTCTACAAACAATGGAATAAAATGATACAAATTTCGGCACGACATTTTTGGAAGCCAAAAGTCGTAAGAATTGTTCTAGTTGATCCTTAGAACGTCTCTTTGCGTTGTTGAAAGCGGCCAGTAAAAAAAATTAAAAATGATGATTTTAAGGACATTTTTTGAAAAAGGATGTTCAGGGGACTGAGTTTTTTTTTTAAGGGGACTGAATAAATCTTAAGTTTTTTTGTATTTTCTCTTGGGTACACACTGAAATATAGAAATTAAATTTAATTAGCCTTCATAAACATACAAATTCATGGTTAATACATAATAACTTAGCATTTTATTAAAAGAAAATAATATATTATAATAAATTTTTTTTTCTACTTAGAATCAATTTAAAATAAATTATATTCTTTTTAAAAATTTTAAAAATATTTCGCAATGAAGTTCGAAGTTCAACATAACTTAAAAATCCTCAGGTTTCGGAATAAAATATCATTTGTTTATTTATTAGCCAGGGGACTGAGACCAGGGGACTGAGGTTTTTCATGGTTTTTGCGCAAAAAAGATATTAAGGTTTTACTTAAAAAATCAAAAAAATATATATAATATTACAGTTTTATCAAACCTATACTATACTGCTAAAAAAGATGCCTACTTACATATAAATTTGTTTCGTAAAAACTCACCAGAGGACTGATAAACTAAACGGACATTCCACGACTTCATGCACAAATGTCTTTTTCACAATACTAACATAAGAAACAGAATCGAGTTGCACCATGATTTTATTGTAAGGAGACTTGGTACTTCAAACTGCCAGTGCTGGAAATCTGATCCACATCCTAGTTATTGATATTTTCGACTGTTTCAATATGCCAGGGGACTGATACAAAAAGCGGGGGACAAAGTTTAATGCATTTTTTTTGTAATAAAATAAATTACTAAAAAATATTTATCTATTTCGTAGCAAAGACGTATTATTTGGCGTAACTTCGGTGGGATTCATTTTAGTATGAGACCTGAAATAAGAGAACGGTAATAATTTTTCTTTGCGAAAACGCACTGGGGACACGTCAGGGGACTGAGAATCGGACACTTTGAAGAATTTTTTGAGCAATATAAAATAAGGTCACCCTAATAATATTGTTAGGCCAGATAGATATCAGTCAGATTTAATTTTATAAAAAAACATCAGATCAAATAATTCAACGGATTTCAAAATATTTCTGGGGCCGCCGAAAATTCCATCGTTTGTAGAATCACCCATATCTTACTTCGCAGCGACAGTTCTTTGTCAACGCATCTCGGTTATGGAATTCTTTACCACGCCATGTGCCTGATACAGATGATATAATTATATTTTCAAGAACAAATTTTTCGCTTATTATTCGACGACTTAGGCTAGGAACGCACTTGCAATTTTTTGTCGATGCGATTAAAAAATCGTGGCCGCCACAAATTATTATCATGTACTCACTTGCGATTCTTTTTGCCACGCGATTATTCAAACAAATAAAACAATGGCACAAAATTTTAGTTGAAATAGTACGACGTTAAAGCTGTTTTAGTATGAAACTAGATTTTAATCGAACATATTCGTAGCATCATACTTTTTCTACACTTTTATTAAAGTTAAAATCATCGAATACGTATTTTATTTGTTTAGTATAGTGCTATTTATAAACGCCACAGAAGGTCTGTTTACTTAGTTTTTTGCACGAACGCTCATTGTTTTAGGTGTGTTCATTGTTGATTTAGTGAACTACTTTAAAGTTGGCAAATCATGTTAAGTAGTATCATACTAATACCTTAATAATGGGCTGTTTAAAATTTTGCGCCACTACTTTTAATGTGTGGGCACGCATCTGCTTAAAATAAATAGCAACGATTAAGAATTTTTGTTATCTACCCCAATGTCACAGATAATCGTTCCTCTGGGAATATTGAGTTTCCCTATTTTGTATTTTTATACGCAATTCCGGATCCAAATAGCTGCAGTAGTTCCTTGAAGCATTCAATACTCATTCTATAGTATTGCACAAATTTCTGTGGATCTTATGAAACTGACGTTAGACCTGTCACTTTTAACCGGATACACATTTTTACGTTTTTGAGTAGACTTTATAAGTAACAAAAGAGACTTAAAAGTCGCAAGTGCGTGCAGGATTATTTAAATCCATTTGATCTTAATTTGATTTGATTTAATTCTGCGACAAAAAACCGATTGAAAACATAGAACTAGTTTCATTTTTATAATCGCTACGATTTTTAAGTCGCATGTGTGTGCTTTCACATTTAACGCCATTGTCTTGTTTCTTGCGAATAAAAAATCGTGCAATGAAAAATCACAAGTGCGTGCAGTGTATGCCAATTTCTTATTGAAAATACGATTTTAATATTTATATATTTTAAGGCGTAGTAATTTAAATCGCAAGTGTCAGCATATCCATTTGAGTGCAGTTGTTGCATCTATAGAAAAATTAAACAAATTTCAGCCTCTAAATCATCACGATCTTTTTTAGATCAAGTGTGTTCATTCTCATTTAATCTCATGTGTTCTATTTTTGCCGCAATTGAAATCGCAAGTGCGTTCCTAGCCTTAGTATAGTTTAACTGACCTTGTTTTCTGTTTTTGTTTTTTCACATTTCTTCTTTCTTCTTCTCTTTTACTTTATCTTTCTTTTACTTTAACATACTCGTAAATATATTTTATTTTATTTTTATGTTTTACTTAATTCTATTTTTTTAACCTAATTATCTATATCAAAGAAAAAAATGTTAAATTATTTTAGTCGTAAGTTAATGTCATTTATTGTTTCTTCAATCCAAAGCTTTATTGTAAAGAAGATGTAAATCTTAAAATCAATCTTTAAATAATAAATTAAAAACAAATGATCCTGATTTAAGATTTGGACTTCAACTAGGACACAAAAACTGAACCTAAGATTTATTTTTATTTTAAAATAATATTAACATGTGGTCCACGCACCAAATTATGGTCACTCCTGATTTAAATGATATTTTGATGTCATATACAAGATATGCTATGCAGAGTGTAAATTTTCTAAAAGAAGTTTTTAACGTTTTTGTTTATTTCAGTGTTAAATTTGTATTTATACATTATTGCACGACCAAGACTGAATTTCAAGCTATCCCGATTAAAAACTAGTCATTTGACATAGAAATCGGGTAAACTTTTACATTGGACAAATCGACACACAATATAGTCACTATGATGGTTGTAAAGTTTTTGAGTGTTACCTCTCTGTTGAACTTTTCCAAAAGTTTGAGCTTTGCTTGTTTTTGGTTGTTTAAACCGTTTTATGAGTTGATGCCATGGTAGTTGTTTGAGTAAGCACTCATCGCTTCAATGAACAATATTGTAAAAGTTAAATTTTTCCTTAAAGTTTGAGGTGGTTAAGCAAATTTCATGTATAAGGAAATGTTTTTAGGTGCAGAAATCATAGGAAATCATAGTTAGTTAGATAAACTTTAAGACATTATCATTAATTTGACACCTTACCCTGAGTAAAACTTTTGGTTCAAAAGCAAACTGTCATGCATACAAAATAAGGAAATCTACAATGTAGTAAGACTAATGTAAAGAACATAATTTAGATTTTCACATTTTGTAAGTAGATACTTTTTACGTTCTCAATACCTTGAGGGTCTAAATAGTCTAAAGCGTTTTTATAGCTTTGAATCAAAAGAACAAAAACATCCGTCTGATCCATACGTTTGCCTTGTACACATATTTTATTTCGCTAAAAATTTTAAATCATAATAATAAATTCCTGCCGACGACGAATATTATTTGAATTTCAACAAGGACACGACTTCCTCCCACTGCAGACAATAGTTACATTTGTTTACCTATATAACAATAAGGTTGGAAATTTATTCTTGAGGAAATATGATGCAATAAAAGGTTTTTTTTTTATTTGTAAATTTTATTACGCTTGTTCAACTAAATTCTATCCCATCAACTACTCTCACTCGCTGGAATCTTATTAATAAAATATATCTTGAGGTATCTAGCGTATTTTTTGTTGTGTAGCTTTCAGTGAAAAATTTCATTTTAAATTTTAAATTTAAATTATAGGTACGAATGTATGGAATTCACAGCAGTGAACTTTCGTCAAGGATACAACAGTAGAGTTATATTGGGTAGACGAAACTATTGTATGGAACTACCTATTGTAAGGGAAAGAATTTCATATGAGGAAATGCCTAAAAGACGGCATCGAAATATTTATAATCTACGAGTAAAGTGTCATTGTAGTGTATTTTGGTAATGTGTACTCGATTATTGCATGGTGCTTAAATGTGCTTCTTGAACGTGTGTGAAACCTTAGAAATTCATTTCTACATCATTCATTGACAGAAGGTAGTTGAAGAAAAAAATATAGGTCTTCTTTTTGCGGCCCCTAATTTTACTAAGACTCGAAAAAAAGTGTAGGTCCCCTCCATTACTGCTGACACGCACACGTGAATACATCTAACCATTTATACAGAGTTTCACACAGTTCGATAAGTATGATTTGGGAAATGATTCTTGGGTATATTCTAATATAAAAATCGTTATGCAGTAAGGGTATATCTCCAATGTTGATATCATTTATGGGAGATTTAAAAAAAGGCTTATTTTGATGAACGTTTCCCTACTCATGTTTACAGAAATGACTCCATTAATACTAAGGGTAGAAACTTCGCTCACCAATTGTAACAGCAGTTAAAGAAAGTTCATATCTTACTAGAGCAGAGGCGAACGCAGAAAAAAATTTCGGGGGGGGTTTTCAAAAAAATATGAGATTTTCATAAACAAATTATTTCCGGAGTTTATTAATACGTGAAATCATATCTTGTTCCTTGTTGTACTTTTGCGATCATACGAAATAGAGTTATCCGAAAACGTAAGGACACTCAACTGGTACCTACGTTAACTACTATACTACATAATTATAACTACAACGCTTCCAGAAGGTGCTATGTGCTACTCATCAGTAACTGTAACTTTCGAACAAACGAAATGAGTTAGTTATTTTTTGCTGCAATACAACACACTCCGACCTTGGAGCCATCAAAAACTCAAACTTGCTCCGTTACTGCCCATATACTTAAACACATAATGTCAATCATCAAAAACGCAATTGCTGCTGGCTTCGTGTGTCTATTTGTTAATGACCAATTTAAAAAAGGACAGTTTCGTTAAAATACGAAGATACAAAATAAAATGCACGACTGGGTCGTACGAACTTGCTTTTATGTAAAAAGTTCAAAAATTAATATTTCTAGAGAAAATATGTTCATAAGCAAAAAATTCATTTTTTAAATGACTAAAACAACTCCGTAAGTTATTATTTTATAAATAGTAGTTTAGTAGTTGGAGCTAAACACATAATATGTTTTGGAAAAGATTTTTAAAACATATGTATTTAAAAAAAAATTTTGGTACGCCAATTTTGACTAGAAGCTTCTCTACACAAAATTTCATTGAAATCCGTTCTGCCTATAATGACAAATTCAAAATTCGAAAAACTGGTTTTATGGTAAGTACACTCAGTAATGTCTTAATTTAATTTTTTTTTATTAAATTAAAATTAAAATTTATCAAAATTCTCGGAGCCATTTTTGAGAAAACTACGATTTTCGAAAAAGATTTTTTAACACTTGCATGGTGGGTACCTTAATTTTTAGTTAAAACAATTTTTTTCTCTCAGATCTTGTAGATTATATTAAAGCTTTAATTTATTCAAGTTTAAAAAATCGAGTAGGGGTTTTCGCAATATTGAGTTTCCAAAAAAAATAATTGGCGTTTTTCTTTTTTGATTCAGAGTAGAGCACTGAACAGAGCATGAGCATGTCAAACATGCTCTGAACTTTCTCCGAATCGAGTGTGTTCTAAGAGCTCTGAATTATTTGTTTTTATCGAGAAAATCAAAAACAAACAAAATAAAATAATTCCAAGAGGGCTTCCAAAAGATGATTCGTACCGTTATTTTCGGTTTTAAAAAAAGGAAAATTTAACGAAAATCGGCCCATGCTCTTAGGCCGTAGTCGAAGAGACAGACAGACAGAATTTCGAGACCCACTTTTTCTTCGCTATCATCATAATGTCAACTTTGATAAAAATCTTGAGTTCGATTTATTTTACGAATGCATAACTTGGCTTATAGTACCTATAAGTCGTAAAAAAAAGGCAGAGAACCGATAAAGGGAAACACAAAACTTCTAATAATCAATTGAACTTACAATAATAATAATATGGCACGAAAATAGCACTTTGTCTCTTTTTTCTTTAACAAAATGAACTCTTAGTTTTTGGTTGTTTAACCCCTAAAACCCCTACCTGCGTTCGCCCCTGTACTAGAGTCTTCAGATATTTAATTTGTTCGGTTGTTAATTTTTTCTTGGCCATGCTAGTTTTTGGATTTGAGGTAAAAATTCTTCAGAAAATTCATACTTAACATAAAGTTTTGATGCTTGTGTTGTTTCAAACAACAAACTGGAAGATACAGTCTTGGCCAAAAGTGTTAGGCACCCTATATTTTACGCTCTATTCTCTTGGAGAATAAATTGTTCGCATTGTGCCGTGCAAAATGCCTTAGATCGGTTTCGGAAGATTGGATCCCATCTAAATCGTGAAAAATCCGGCAGGAAAAAAGTAATCACGGTAGGAGAAGATCGGTTTTTAATACGAACCTTTATAAAAAACCGTAAAAAAACATAACACAGTAAACAAAACATTATAGGAAACATGGAAAGCATGGACTCAATAAAATACATTAATTTGATGCAAAACACGCTGATGCCATCCTTCCAGCATATTTTTGGTGATACAAATATGCAGGGCGTGTTGTTTCAGCAAGGCATAATGCACCCTGTCACAAGTCCGCCCTCTCAATGAAGTGGTTTGCTGAAAATGCCACTGACCTGCTCCCATGGCCTGCCCAGTCTATAGATCTGAACCCAATTGAGCATATATGGGGAATTTTAAAGCGTAAAGTCCGACAATACCCAACAACATCAAAAGAGATGCTCAGAAAGGTTTTTGAGCAAGAACGGCTCAAAATAAGTTCTGACGAATGCTGTAAACTCGTAAGCTCTATGCCTAAACGAATAGCAGCAGTCATAAAATATTAAATTTTCTTTAATAAAAAAAATTTACAACATTTCTGCATACTTGTTTTTTTTTAAATTTTACTTGGTTTTAAAATTATGGCATCTTTTTGGGGGTGCCTAATACATTTGGCCAAGACTGTAGTTTTCAAACGAAAGATAACCACAGAACATCCAACAAAACTGGGAAATCTAAAGAACAAGTTTAATTAAACTATGAAAACTACTTCTCGACAGTATAAATTCTATTTTATTTTCTGTAAAATAAATTAATTACAAACTATGTTTTTTTAATAAAGACTAATTTGTTTTCTTACAAATTGCTCGTCGTCGTTCTATGAAAACTCCCTAAGTCCATTTTTTGTTTTTTGAGATATTTGCATTTAAACTTGGAAATTAATATAAAAAAACCAAAAATTATCAGAATAGCACGATCTCAGGCTTCAATTGTAGAATGGGTTTGGCGTAGCCATTGTGCAATAAATTTTTTTGCAAATGGTTTATCCGAAATGAATTAAATAAGAATTGAATCACATTTTTTTTAAAATGGACTTAGGGAGTTTTCATAGAACGACGACGATATGTTTTTCTTTTTATGAATATTGAAGGTTTGAATATTATAACAACAATATAACCGATCGTCAGACTTGGTTTTAGTAGTGCTTAGCGATCTAAGTTTAATTGAAAAACTTTCTGGCATTGACTGAGACTTGAACCCAGATTTAGCGTCTTCAGAAGCCAATGCACTACGCATTATATAGTTCTTTTTGCTCGTATAAACATAATAATATTTTATGATACTTGGGAAAACCTGGGGGTCAATTGCAATTCTCTATCTGTGAAACTGTGAAGTGATAAGTTTTTTCATAACTTCACACACTTTTCGATTCGCATTTTATGAAAAAATGTCGAAATAGTTTCAAATATTAAATTTTGTTTTCAAACTCAAACGATTTTGTGAATAGCCCTTTTTTGACAACCATTTATCAGAATGAGTTCCAGAATCGCATTATGTGAGTTCATGAAATGTAAAAATGAAAAATGGCTGTGAAAACTGAAGTGATAACTTTTTTCTCACTTCACAGTTTCACAGATAGAGAATTGACCCCCTGCAGCAGGTAAAATTGTAAAAAAAGGGTTTAATTTGAGCTTCAGAATTTACGAAGAAAAAGAATTTTGTGTGGTTTAAGATATTTTTTTATTTAATGTGTGTAATCGAACAGATCAAAGGGTCCTTGTTGATTTTGTATGCATGGGAGAAGTGGGTTTTTTGATTTGGAATAATCAATGCTGTTATGCCAGGAGATTCATTTCCTCCTATCCAACGATTATCGTAGTCTTTATCTTGTTGATTTTTAATATGATTAAACTATTTAAACCAGTTAAATGTCCTTCAATAGTATAGTAATTCTATTTATACTATTAATAACGTCTTAATTTGAATTCGTTTTGTTTATTAAAGTACAAATTTGAATACACAGATAAAATTTTATCAAAATTCTTGGAGCAGTTTTCAAGAAAAATAAGTATCTCAATATCGATTTTTTAACGATAAGATAAGAGGACGTCCAAACGTAGTATATAGTGTCAAAAAACACCATGTACTGAATTGAAAAAAAAATCGACATTATATGTAGTTTTTGAAACACTGGGTTTCTAAAAACGAACTAAAAATATTAAAAGAAAAAAAAATTGAGAACCTTCTCTAAACAAAATTAAAATTCGAATTACAAAACAATGATTCTTTCTTTAAAACAATTTTCGATTTTTTTTTTTAATTTATATACACTTTACTCAAAGAAATGTATTTAGTTTTAGATTCATACAAATTTGAGAAACATTTTTTTTGTGTTTTGGAAAAACTTGTATGGAATATACCCTTGCTTTTGGTGTTATAATATTGTGAACAAAAACTTTTCGGGGGAGTAATAAAAATTATGAAACATTTTCAAAATATTCAAACAAATTGATAAGCAGAAGGATTTGATCACTATTCGATTTTTTGCCCCCAGGAAATTTTTAATATGTATGTACATAGTTGATACTGTTATTTTAAGATAAATTCAAAGTTTTTTCCATCTTGTAGATAGTGTTCTTGAAAATTGTGAATTATCAAGTTTATTAAAAAAAAAACGATCATTTTATTTTCGAAATATTGAGTTTTCAAAACAAAATATGAACTTTATATTGATGAATCCAAAAAAAAAGGCAATGATCTTACAATTAATTTTCAGACAAATTTTCTGATAATCAATTATAAGACTTCACGGTTGTAAGATATTGTAAGCACGTTTTTCACTGACTGATCTGACAATATTAGGTGTGTTTTATTCACTTTGCATAGCTAGCGCAGCAAAATTTTCTGGCAGTTGTGCTGGTGATAGAACTTTAAATTATTACAATGAGAATGGCGCTAGGCATTAAATTTTAAAATTGAATATATGTACAGTACATACATGTTTTGATATCAGATTTTGATATTTTCTATAATAATGACATTGAAATATAAATTGAAATTGCGATATGAAGTGAGTTTGATCGTTTTATTCACACTTGAATGCTGCGCTAGCTATGCAGCAATGAATAAAACGCACCTATTGTAAGATCTACCAATCGCGTAAGCTTAACTTTAGGAGCGTTAGAGAATATGTAAATTGATCGAAAACTTTTTCAACTACAATCAACCTTTTTCTAAATGAATTTTTTCGATTTCGTTTTAAAATTTTTTGGAAATGTTTTTGGGAAAAAAAAATATTTTTTAAATTTCGAAAAAAAATGTTTAGTAAAAATAATATTAATTAAATTAAAAATAGTAATGAATATTAAGTCTAATCAAAATCTTTAGTTCGATTGTTATGAAGGTATAACTTGCTACATTGAATGATCTTCCAACATTTTTCTTCTTTTTTTTCTTTTGTGTCGTTGTAATGCCACCCATAGAGCACTCATAACAATATTTTATAGAACTATACTTTTTTCAAACCTTTCACAAAAATTTTGAACAGCACTCAAAAAACTTTACAAATAAAATAGTTTTGCATTTGACAACTATGAGAAGTAACATATGACAGTTGTTTTCAGTTTCACTTAAAGAGACTTCGAAATGACTTGAAAATTATGAAAGCGAGTGAAATGTGCAACACTGAAAACAAATTCACTCGAATCGGAAATTCGATTTCACTTGGTTTAAGGAACCTGGCTGTATACCCAGAAATAATCGCAAGTGCGCAAGTTAAATAAAACATTTTTTTGGATTGAAAGAAAAAACTTTAAAATTCGATATTTTAATGTAAATGGTGCAAAATTTAAAACAATCTATATTAAGGGCTTAGCAATTTACTAGTTAGCAAATTGTTAAACTTTTAGTAATTTATTAGCTCTTCGAAAATTTTAAACCCCTTTTTTCGTTTTACTTACTAGTAAATTACTAATTGCCTTTTATTAAAAACAGTGCAACTGAAAACGTCCAATTTTAGTTCGTGAAAAAATCTGAGGAGCGGACCTAATAATTTGATTTGTCAGAAGTCAAAGTGACAACCTACAATTTATTTTGTGATTCGTATATTTGTAGCTTCTCATCAATTTATTTAGTAATTTTATTTTGCCTAGATCCTGTTTGTTGGAGGTATGTACATATTTATTTTATAATATTATTTCAATTCAAAATAATAATCTCCTTTTCACCAAATAGCGAATAGTTTGCTGTTTTGGACTCAAAGAAGAATGGAGCAGAAGAAGAATACAATAAAATACTGAGTAGATTGTTTAATACGTGTTTCTTAAAACATTTATGTTATTGCTCTATTTTTTATTTTCAACAGGTTCAAACTGCACCTGCCAAGCCTTCCGGTCTTGGATTTTCAGGTTTTCAATAAAGAACCGAACTGTTGTCTTGTCAGACTTATAACTGGAGTAAGATTCTCCATCGTCCAGCTCTTTTCTCGGGACTCGAAACATCTCACTTTTCTGCACAAAGCTGAGTCTTTAAAACTTTCGAAACATCTCCCTGAGCGAACATTCATTTGTTACGTTTCGTTTAGCAACTCTGAAAAATTTGTTTTGAAGAACATGAAAATCCTTAGCTTGATTTGATTTGAAAATAAAAAAAGTTATATTGTTTTAGCCTGAATTTTAAATCCTTCATTTGGTAAACAACAAACAATAAGACAATTGGAAACTTTGAACATAAGTGTACATAACACGAACCCAAATTTAACTTTGTAATTTTTGGGTCGTATTCGTCGTTTTTTGAGTTTGGACAAAAGAGTTCTTTTTTTGGCTTTTTGGCAATTTTTTTTTCAGATCAATTCGATTTTCGTATGGTTTTTCTGCCTAATTATTTCGTCTATTCTTTCGAAGATTCAGGAGTCCCCGAAATTTGAAATTCTTTAAACTCATCATTCATCTCCTTGCTAAAACAGCATGTATCTGAAAATAATAACATTTTATGAAAACCTTGAACTTAAATTCAAAATATTTATTGTACTGTATTTATTAGTCAAAGAAGACAACACATATGACCCAGTATATTTCAATGTATGTCTGAACTGGAATCGATAGATGGGTTCAGATCAATACAATATGTACTCCTTCTGTCTTCTTATTTTATACAATATGTGTGCCATTTTGTCAGTTATTTCTCTAATAAATGTTTACAGCTGTCAAGTTGACATTTTCCTGAGACCAAGAAAATAAATTGAATACGTGGTATAGCAAGCTTATAGCTGCAATGCAGAAAGATATAATATTAAAATACAGAGCAAATCAAACGTGAATTTACGAGTAGTATTAGACTCTTTATGTTGACGAAGAACTTTTATAAAGTAACTGCGGATGGTATGACATTAATTTTGCAATATAATATTTTTTTAAATCTAAAAATATAAGAATATGGGATCGTTGTAATTGAATTTCATATACAATAGAATTCTATACAGTCTTTGATAATTTTGATTTTGATTTAACTATTTTTCAAAACCTAATTTTCAAAATCAATTCTGTTTAAATTCAGATCTTATTACCGCCTAACAGATCTAGAATTCCATATGAATGAAACCGTATTTATGTACAAGTAACTACAAAATTTCTAATACATATTTTAAAAATGGATTTTGGACTTTAATCGTTTCCTCTTTTCAGTACTAGATGTTATACTGCTCAATGTTTCCCAGCTTTTGATTATTAATTTTAGTTTATGATAATATAGTTCCTTTCCAAGTGCACATCTTATCTAAATATACGATTACGACAGGGGCGTCGTTCCTAAAAAAAATAAAGGGGCGCCAGCAATTTTTTTTTTTTTGATAAAAGAAATTACAAACCTTATGAAGCGAAACCAACGATGAAAGCAATTTTTGTGAAAAAAAGAAACCAAATATTTTATTCCGAATGGGAAATTAAAAGAATTTATTTTAGATTGGGAAACCTTTTTAAATATAGGCTAAAACCCCTATATCTTTTCAAATTTGAAAAGGTATACAGTTTATTTTGGAAATTTGAAGATAAATCGTTACCGTTTTGTCCCGAATGAACAACAGATCTTGAAACGGAATTTTAAACGGACAGAAGCCAAACGCGAATTAATATTTAAAATCGAACAAATACAAAACGATAAAACCGATAATTTCACTCTACAAGAAAATAGAATACTCATCTGTTTTTTTCTTTTTATGTCAATTCCTTTTCTTTAAAGTTCCTCTAGCAATCCTTCTCAAATATCCAATCTTTGTCCTTTGTCTCCTGAATTTTATTTTTAACCAAAATTTTTCCTTTTTCTTCTCTGAAAACTTTTCTTAATTTTTCTTTTGCTTTTATTTTTCAAAACTTCTGCTTTACAACACAGTCAAAACCGAAGTGTCTTCTCAGGTATTTTACATGCTGGACGAACTCTTCTCTTAAGAACTCATCCAGTGCTTTCGGGCAATCAGTGGCCGCGGTTTTCGGTCACGTCATCATTCAGCTACTCTCTGCCATCTTTGCTGTAGAGAGCGCCGACATAATTGAAAACCAGCGGTTCTGCGTATTCGCACTTTCTCTCTGCATAATCATCATAAATCCGCCGATCGCTGGTGTCATTTCCAGGAGCGGCGAATACGATGAATGCATACAGCCATTAATACCCATTTTTTAAGTTATTAAGAAAAGCTTTCAAAAAATAAAAGAAAATCAATGTCGCGATAAATTTTTCCCTCGAATAAAACAATATCAACCCATAATATTATGGAACATATAAAACAAGATATTGACAGGAATACCATTTTCGCGAAATTACTCTAGAGCGTTGGGCTTCTGTGCAGATTAGGGGGGATTGGGGACTAGCGATTAACATTTTATTTTTTACAAAATCATACAAAAATATAAATCAAATACTTTGGGCACTCGGCCATTCTCAGAATGAGTAACTTCTAGCATTCGGGGACCAAATGTCACCCGTGCTTTTCGAAACCAACTTGTCCATATCGTCCGTTTGTTCATAATTTAATAGTGGAATGTTCGTCCACATTTGAGTTCATAAATGATGTTGAATTTGTTTCTCCAAAATACTGAGAGAGCGCATCGATGGCTGATGGACCATGGCTGCCCCACTCTCTCTCAGTAAAGTGAATGAAACACCTGTAGGAAGAAAAAAACTGGAATGGAAGGGAAAGGAATTTGGGGAATAGAAAGAACGATTTTTGTCGGGGTAAAATTTACCGTGACAATATAGTTCTTTTCCGAGTGTACATCGTATCTTACACAACCAAATCTAGGCAAATATTAAATTATTGAAAAATGAACCATTTAAAAATTTCCATTATAATCGAAGAAATATTGGCCCTGAGTAATAGATCCGAATCTAGCCTAAGTTCGATTTTAACCAAACATTCGTAGAAATAAAACAAATTTCAAGTATAAATACTTAAAAGCGGCTTTCCTGTAACTAAGTTAAATTTAAAATGATAGAATCACAATAGAACTTTACGAATTACGAATCTGGTTAATAGAAATCTGCTTGTGTATCAGTTCACAATAACGAAATTATGAAAATGAGTCACAATTATTGGTATAAATAAGACTGTTGTTAAATTTGATCTGTTACTACGAAATTTTAAAAGTAACTTTTCTACATCTAACAAAAAGTGACTTTAAAACCGATTCTATGAATGTCTATTACTAAGGGCCATTGTCAACAGATGTTCATTTAATTTCTGTGTATGTTAAATAAATTATTGTACTGGTTTTTTAAACTACGTTTTCACCACGATTAAGTTCCATTTGTTCTTAACCCTCTTCAAACCTCATAGATTTATCGTATTTGTTTTTAATGTAGTAGATTGTAAGTGTATTCTGGTTAATCTACATGGGATCAACATAATTCTTAAAACCGTACATAGACGCGTACATAGGGTAATCTGGATGTCCAGTTTTCCTTAAGTTTAATTGTTGAGCAGGCAGACACATTTTGATCATCATCAAATTTATTACTGGATGCGTAATATCATTAAGATCAAACATTTTACAAAAAGGATCCATAATTGTTTTGACTTTATCGATCTGATGGACCATAAAATGCTCAAAACGCCTAATGCGTTTCTCGAATTGAACCATATTATTCCGCATAAATTTGAAGAATTTGCAAACATTGCCCCGACAGGTGAGTTTTCTCACGATGAATGAATCATTGTGAATGAAACATTGTGGCCAATTCAAACTTCTCCGCCTCTAAAAAGACACCCTTTATTGTGTCGTAATTTTTTGAGACTCATGGATTGTTGAACTTTAATAAGAACCAAGCTTTTACTATGGATTCATAACCTCCCGCTCAAAAAGAAGAATGGTAGGTAACAAGGTGAATAAACATAAGTATTTATGTTTACAAAATACAAGAGGTTCAATAATTCCCTGAAAATTTAAAGAAATGAAGTCACCATCTAAAGTCAATAATTTTTTTTTTTTTCAAGAAGCGTCGTTCGAAAGAATACTGCCAACTTTTTAGACAGATCTTTCAAATAGTTTTGCATACGATAATTTTCGTTGAAATAGAACAAAAACCATTACCACTCCCCTTCATAAATCGGGATCAAAAGGAGCTGATGAAAGCTATAGACCCATTGAAAAGTTCCAATTAATCCTTTAAGTTTTCAAAGCTGTTGTGAAAAATAAATTATGCAGCCTTATTCATAGGCACATTTCTGAACACAAACGTGGTTTTTTTAGAGGAAAATCTACAACTACTAATTCAAAAACTGTCTAACGCATGCGGAAACACATTCACAAGTAGACACTATACACACTGATATTTTAAAGGCTTTTGATTGTGTCCTTTTGAAGAAACTTAGGGTGTTTGGCTTCCATTCTTCGCTCCTTAAGTGGATAAATATTGGTTAAGTATTTAACTTCTCAGGTGTTCCTCAAGTAAGTCATCTTGGACCGCTGCTTTTTATTATTTTTATAAATGATTTACCACTCTATCTTATTGTAACTGCCTTTTATTTGATGATAATTCGAAAGTGTTCAGCAGCATTCATTCAACTTATGAATCAAATAATGTTCAATCTGATTTAATCAAAATTATTGCTTGGTGCAAGCTTGATGGGCTGTACCAATACAAGTTTTAACATTATAATATTTTCCAGAAGCAAAAATCTCTTATGCTTTGATTACAAACTCGAAAACGATATTAAAATGAATTTTTCTTGAAATCATGCGATTTCAAAAGCGAATTCCATGTTGGGTTACTTAATCCAAAATAAAAAAAAAACTTTGAAGATCCGTACACCTTATACACTCTTAACTCTAGATTTGTAAGACCGCAGCTGGAATATTGCAGCCTTATGTGGAATTCCTTTACACATCCTGCTATTTATTGTTTAGAAAAGGTCCAAAAGAGATTGATTAGGTTTGGACTACGGAAAACATTTCGAAATTCAAGAGTTCCATACTATGAAACTAGCCACTAGAAACTAGCATTTTTATAACCTCTTAGTTTTGGAAAGAAAATTAAATTCTGTACTTTTTGTCTTAAATGTCTTGAATTCTATCATTGAATCATAAATAATGAAATAGATTACCTTGAAAAGTGTAAAACGGTCATCGGCGCATATAAAGCAGAGCTGCCGAAGAAAAAAGTTATTTTCCAGGACAACGCGTCGCAATAACAAAATTGCATGAATTGGGTTACGAACACTTCCATCATCCAACCAATTCTTCAGGTTTAGTCCCTCCTGCTTCTTGTTTCCAAACATGAATAATTGATCCCAAGGTAATAGATTTGGGATGAATGAAGAGGACATCTTTGAAACAAATGCTTATTTTGAGGGGCTCGGGAAATCGTATACTATTTTGAGGCCATCAAAAGATTGGAGAAACGTTGGACGAAGTTTTATCAAGCTTAAAGGAAACTATGTTGAGAAATTAAATAATGTGTTTATGCCGGAAAGAGTGTTCTTTACTTTATTTTGCAGGATTATTTACCCACCCTCTTAGATGTCAACTTATTAACCTGGTTTTTAATGGATGATTTATAAATTATAAAATACTTTCTGAATTTCTATTTAGGTAGACCAACCTTAGTACCTACTGTGACATTTTAAGCTGACTCCTGATTATAAATCATTAAACATTTATTCAAAATGGATGTCACATACAATGTACGTGTGTAGGAGGACGAGAATCAAAAGGAACTACACAGAGTGTCAATTTGTAGTTACAGCAAATAAAACTTTTACGGATTTTGTTTTTTTTTTATTTTATTTTGGATTTAGATTAGGTAATAATTTTATTTTAATCCTCTTTATAACATCTTTCATATAATAATATACTAAGTTATTTAATAGGAATAGGTATATTATCAGTAGTACCCCTTGGCATAATGGTTAGTGCGTTGGACTGTCATGCGGAAGGTCTCGAGTTCGATTCTCAGCCGCTGCAAAGTTTTTTTCAGGGGTGTACTGCCTCTTGCGAGAAATTGACAAATTCTCCAGGAGTATCTCTTGTCATGGAAAGTGCTGCTCATTAGCCGTTCGGAATCGGCAGAAAATTGTAGGTCCCTTCCGTTTCTGGTAACACGCACACAGGAATGGTTGAGAGTTGTAAGTCACTAGGTCCTGGTTCACTCCGAGCTGTGGCACCACCAAATTTATTTATTTTATTTTAGGTATATTATCAGTGTTTATGTCACTTCAATAAAGAAATACAAGTTATAAGTTGTATGGGTGGAATGAAGTACAATAAAATTCTTTAGTTCTAAGAGACCAAGGTATAATTTATTAAAATTGCGACAAGAAAAATTAAAAATCGCTGGGGTGTCAGAGAATCGAAACCATATATGTAAAGAATTTATTTGTAAATTGCGATTGTCAAAAATAAAGTTGATTTTCTGACCAATTTGTGGATTTAGTACTGCAAAGTGGAAATGTAGTTTCCTTCGGCTTTTTTGGTCGCTGTAATTTTCGCAATGAAACAATCAATTGTAATATAAATGTTTTGACTATTTTTCTTATTTTGTCTAATACCCCTGAAGAAGGCAGCAACCCCTGCCGAAACGTTGGGAAAGCTGATTGTCAAAAATTCTAAAGCTAAATAAAATCACTTTAAGCGCTTTACCTCGGAGTTAATAATAACTCCAAGAACGACAGCTTAGTCGAGATTCGACGAAGAATTACCCTAGGAATCCCCTGCTACTTGTGCTTAGCAAAACAAATGGGTTCAAAACTCCTCACTCGTAACACGTTCCAGCTTAGGTTCCAGCTCGATTTTATTTGGTTGCTAATTTTATTTGAGTGAAATATATCACTTGGCAATTGGCAGTTGTAAGAAGTGATCGATATAAATTTATTACAGTTGCAGCAGGGTTATGACCATCAAAGTCAGCGAGATTGGAGTGCTTGAGTTTTGAAGCTTTCTTGTACCAGAATTTGATTAATAAAGCCAACAGATCGTGCGTTTCCACAGATACGGTGCCACATCACCACAGATCGTGATACGATGTGAAATTCACGACTAATTTTTCCTAGCCGAATAATTTCAAAAAGTGTTGATATCGACTGGCCCCACGATCCCTTTATCTGAAGCCTGCTGATTTCTGCTTATGGGGGTAGTTTAAAGAAAAAGTGTACATCAATAAACTCGATCCTTAAACACAACTTACAAAATTAAATGGCTGAAATTACAGTAAAACGCTGCGAAATTGTCAAGGCAAAATATGCTTTAAGGTGCTCGTCTTTGCGCCGCGGCCCAAGTACCCACTTGACCGATACCATATTACATACAAAAGGCTAAGCAACATATTGAGTATAGTCAGTAAAATAAAATTTATAAAATTGTATTTCATTTAAATATTATCGAAAAAACATCGAACTGAAATATAAAACTCACCCTGTTCAATGCTTAACGACAGTGACGGCAGGCGAGTTGAACCCCTTGGTATAATTATTAGTGCAATTGACTGTCAAGCACAGGGTCTTGGGTTTGATACTCAGCCGTTGCAAAAATAGTTTTCAGGTACTATGTACTGCCTCTTGCGAGGAATTCACATATTCCCAAATGTATCTCGTCATGAAAAGCGGTTTGGAATTGGCAGCAAATGTAGTTCCCTTATATTACTGCTAAGGAATGGCTAAGTGTTTAAGTAACAAGTCTTATGATTTCTTTAAGCCGTAATGGCCTCGAATTTATTTATTTATTTTTCATTTTTAACAACAAAGTATGAAAAAAGTCGAATGTAAATAAATAAAAAAATAAATTTGGTGGTGCAACAGCTCGGAGTGAACCAGAACCTAGTGACTTACAACTCTCAACCATTTATGTGTGCGTGTTACCAGGAACGGAGGGGACCTACAATTTTCTGCCGATTCCGAACGGCTAATGAGCAGCACTTTCCATGACAAGAGATACTCTTGGAGAATTTGTCAATTCCTCGCAAGAGTCAGTACACCCCTGAAAAAAACTTTCTTGCAGCGGCTGAGAATCGAACTCGAGACCTACCGAATGACAGTCCAACGCACTAACCATTATGCCAAAGGGTACTACTAATGTACTAAAAGAATATTTTTACTTGCGATATATTTACTATAGGGCAAGTTCTGCATTTGGAGAAAAAACCGAACTCGAGATTTTGATCAAAGTTGACATTACGATGATAGCGAAGACGAAAAAAGTGGGTCCGGCAATTCCGTCTGTCTGTCGGTATGTCTGTACCTCTCCCTACAGCCTAAACCACTGGATCTATTTTCTTCAATCTCGGTAGTTAAGGGTCTTCGGTGAATCCCTAGAGGGGAAATTGAAATTTATTTTTAGCTCCAAAACTAATACCCGTAATGTAAAATCCTATTCATCTCGAAAATGGCTCTAACGATTTTGACAAAAAAAATTAAGTGTGATATTATGAATTAAAATGTTGTTAACGGTACGTACCTCGTACCCTCGTATATAAATTAAATTTTTAAATTACGTTTTAAAATGTTTTAATTAAATACTAACAACTTGCGTATCAATTTTTTTTATAAAAATCTTAAGGAAAATTTCGTACACAAAAAACATGTTTCAATGTGTTTGTATGTCTGTACCTCTCCCTACAACCTAAGCCACTGGATCTATTTTCTTCAATATCGGTAGTTTTGATAAGATTATAAAAAACGAAATTGTTTTTAGCAGCTAGATAAGCAAAAAAAATTAATTTTGAATGGTCAGTTTGCCGGTTATAGCTTGTCTCTTATAGACAGGACTTAAGACCATAACTACCCATACCTTAAACTAAGCCTTATTCGCAATTTTCAAGCGTATTTTCTTATCTTATGAAATGGGTCTGATACACAGTTTTTATAGTTTCAATTTTGAAGATCAAAACCTCGAGTTTTTTTATCCGTGTCTCATCTGTTTTTTTTTTTTAATCCGTACCCCACCTCTATTCTGTATGTTTCCCAGCCGTATCTTATCCATACATCATCGTAGCCTATTTGTATCCCATCACATCCGTATTCTATCCGTATCCCATCGACATCCATTTTGCATCTGATTCATATCCCATCCATAACTGTATTTGTATCATCTACTGCTCGACTTTCAACCAACTTTACCAGAAGTCTTTAAAACGGTCCTTAATGTTCCTCGCATTCAGCTTTTCACTTCCAAATATTTAAGCTCCATTTTATACGAAAACTCGAATCAATATTGAAAGTTTTCTTTCCAACTGGATCAACTAAAAAAATACCGCCTTGCTTCTCAACCTTTTGAATTTCTCTATTTTCTACATTCGGATTGATTTTCAAATATCTTCTTGTCCGCCCTCCCCAGGACATGCCGGCATCGCCATTTCTGATCCCATGTCTCATGAAAAGAAATGAAATTTTATACACATTTGCTCGCTAGCAATGATTCTCCGAAAATGCATTCAGCCATGTGCATATACCAATGTCAACCCATTTTATGCTGATTTCTCTGCATCTAATATGAGCTGAGCACATATGCATTGCAAACAGGGATAAGAACCATTTTCAGGTGTCCTTGCTTCCAGTGTCTGCATATTTGAAGCCGCCCAGAAGGTACGTCCTGTACAACAGGAACACACTTAGCTAATCAAAGGTGTCGTAATGCAAAATACATCCGCTAGGAATAAGAACTTCTGATACTGCATTAGCAGTAAAATGTAGATGTATGTTTAGATGGTTTTTTATACTTTTTTTTCATCCCGAATTCTTGGTCGTTTTTCAGCAAATGCAACTGAAGATCTAGCAGATTACCATTTTTCAGATAGTTTCAAAGTTTTCGCCCCGAATGTATGCAAATGGAGGAAACATAATATACGGATACACATATCCTTGGGCAGTATTTTTCAATTATCATCCTGGAATCCATGATAAGACACTCCTGAAATAAGTATCTGGATATAGAAGTTGGGAACTTTTTCAAAGGATATGAGCAAAATTTAAGGGTATGTTTTCCCCTGAAAATTTATATCTCACAACACGACCAGGTGAAAAGTTCGAAAAGGTGGTATTATGATAAAAGTAAACTTTGGTTAGGTGCAATTTGATGCTTTTCCCTACTCTTCCTCCTTCCTTATATCAAAGACATTTTAAAAGAAGATAAGAAAATGTGGTGAAAGAGTTAACTTGTTAAGCAAGTACTTGCAATGTTTTCATCTTAAGCTGAGTACCTTCTATGACGACAATCATGACTCTGGTGTAAGAAGAAAATTATAAAGTTTCTCTACGCTCGATAAGAAGAAACTAATCAAAGGGCTCAGTAACCGGAAAAACGATGTCATTGCCACCTAGTTTTCAAGATTCTTTTACTATAAATGGCTGAAATTTATAGTCGTGTAGTTTTGGTGGTGTTAAAAGCTTATGGTTGCATGCTCCATGTACTGGAACATGTTTCTTTTTGTACTTTTGAAGAACGTGATGCAAAAGGTCTTGTTGAGTTTGCGAAGGGAAGAACTTTAAGATGTTTAAAATGCGGCAAACCTCGTGAATTTGAGATAGTGTAGAATAAGCATCTTACTCGAGTGGAAGTTTTGGTTTTGAAAAGTATTTTTTCTGAAAGTTTAAGAGTTTGAGAAAAACGTGGATGCGTTCAATTAGAATAATGTAGGTGTTCGTTTCAGAAAATTTCTTTGAAACCATGTAATTATCTGTATCTTGATTTTTTGTTTCGTTACACAAAATATCGTTCATTAAAAAAAGTTAGAGTTTAGAATGTAAGTATTTTATTGTTTTTCTGTTATTCTTCATTTCAAAATGCAAAATTTTTCGTTTGACTAGTGAAAAGCGAAAAAATTTGCATTTGAAATATCTAATCTTTTTGTGATTTCTATTTCTTTACTTTATGACTTCGTCTAGAACTATGTTCCCCCCAAACCGAAATCTAAGATTTCTGCTGAAAAATGTTGAGATCTCAAATTAGTGCAGCAAGATTTCATTGAGATTTCGTTTAAATCCAGAGTTGAGATTTCGTCAAAATCTCTATGAAATCTAGTTCCATCAAATAGACATTTATCAAAAGCTATCAGCCCAAAATATCGTTTATCGTTTTGGCCTTCGTTTAATCGTCGTGTAGATAAGGACTGTTCTTCTTTTTCCTCAGAGTCATATCTTTTTCGAGCAGTTGGCAATCCGAAAATGCAAGTGTTGCCTTATTGCCTAGTTTCCTTGAGTGTTGCCGAGTACTTTTATTTAAATCCTAAATTCATAGGTTTTAATTGAGGTATCAATAATTTCAGGAGATCATCTTAGAATATAAAAATTATACATATACACATGTGGTCATTAAAATAGGGACTGTTATTTTTTAAACTAAAATTGTTGCGTTCTTTCAAGACTATGTTTTACTTTTTTTTATAAGTGGCAACACTTTTTTTTGGTGGAAATATAAAAATTGCTGTTATTATATTTTGTTAATGTTGCATTGACAACATAACCAACACATTTATTTAACTTAACAACCGTTGCATTTTTGATTTGATCCAAAAGAGTTCCTTTTTTAATGACCACATGTGTACATACATATGTATTAGTTTTGACGTACATGAATCCATATGTATTTTATTTAATTTAACGATTGATTGCTAAAATCTGGTTCAGAGCAGACAGTGTCTGTCTGTCAGTTTTGACAACATGATATTTATTTTGTTTTCAATTTTACTTTCGACTTCTTTAAATGAATCGTCAGACAATATATTTTGACATACGGATTTATATTTGGCTGAAATTATTATAGTAGTATAAATGATCACGTACATATGTATATCGCAAAACCCATATTTGAAAATGAAGTTTCAATAAGATAAATAGGTAAACATTGTTTGAAGAGTTCAGGAAAGTACACAGCTGGAAATAGAGTTTTCTTGAAGTTCCATAAATATGATTAATGACAGAATTTATATGGTATCTGCAAGAAATATTACTAGAGATTTTGAAACTGGTTACGGAGTTCCCAAACCAAACTGAACACACCTAAAACAATGACATTTCGTGTGAGAAAGTAAGTACACGAATCTTTTTTGATGTTTGCAAATGTCAAAGAGTCATATGAAGCTAATCGTAGCACGATACTAAAAAAATAAAGTAGGTATTCGATGATTTTAACTTTAATAAAAGGGTAGAGAAAGTATGATGCTATATTCGATTAAAATTTGCAAATTCGTTGTTTTAACCTAGTACCATACCAAAACAGCTTTAGCATCGTACTAATTCAATTAAAATTTTGCGCCAATGTCTTCTTTTAGTGCAATTCTATGTGAGAGCTAAATTTGTAAATCATCCGCATAGGAATTAAAAGCAACATTCTCACAAATATAGATATTGTCGATTTAGGCAGAATTGGACCCAGAGTTCTGCTACACAAAAAACTACTCATGGTGTCAAAAGATATGTTAGAAAAGTCTAACATTAAGGTGGTGGGCATTGTCTTTCTCATTTTTGAGTCTTGTGCTCTCTTAAATCGTGACCATTGGTGTGGTGAAGGAATGGTTAGCTTTTGATATGGAAACTACAGTCTTTTAAAGACTTGAGATTTGTTCGAGAACTTTGAATATGCAAGGTAGAATGCCTATTGACAGGTTTTCGGAGGGTTCTACAGATGTGGACATTTTCAGAACAGGAGTTATTAAGGCTGCCTTACAAGCCGTTTGAAAGGTTGAAGTAACAACATAGTGATTGTTAACATCGGTGTGAGAAGTATCATTAGTAGGTAAGTAGATCACAAATCTAAGGGGAATACCGCCTTCTTCTATAGCTTCAAACCTATGGATTTGAAAAATATTTAATAAACGACAGGATTGTGCGAATTTATTTTTACGCTTTAGAGAATACAAATTTAAAAAAGAGGCTGGGTGCGATCCACACTGATAACTTCCCATTTGTGGTCTTGAAAACTTTATATTTAGTTTTTTTCAAATAACCAAATTTTCAGCGAAACAAACTTTAGCTGTAAAATTTAAACAAACATTATTTTAAGATTGAAAAGCATTTTAGTTATTTAAAGAGATTTGAAATTGAGATTCTTCTTCTTCTTCCTTTGCTTCGGCGCTGTTATGATCTCGATGTCGAGGGGATCATAACTCTCCCACGTATCTGCTTCACACTAGTGATCCGCCTGTGGGGTTCGCCGGGTTGACCTCAGAAATCGGCGGCAAGCCTCCCGGTTTTGTATTGTTCCATTTCCAACTGAATGCTGGTGTTTATGCATTTGTTTGTACCAGGAGTGTTTAGGCCTACCTTTCTTTTTATTCCGAATTGGAACGTTGAATGATATTGCCTTTTTGACGGGGTTCTCAGGATCTCTCCTTTGAACATGGCAATACCAACTGAGTCGGTCGTGTTCAATTTTTTGGGAAATGGTATTCTTAACATGAAGGCTTCCTCGGATCTTCGTACTTCTAATTCGATCAAGCTTTGTAACTCCTGCTGTCATACGAAGCATCTTCATCTCAGCTGCCGTTAGCTTACTCTCATACTTTTTGTACATTGTCCAACATTGTGAACCGTATGTGAGTGCTGGACGCACAACTGAAGTGTAGAGCTTTCCTTTCAGCTTAGGGGGTATTTTTCGGTCACAGAAGATAGCAGAATTTTCCCGCCACTTCATCCACCCTACGCTTACGCGGTGATTGATATCGTCATCACAAGTAGCTTCGTTATTTATCATAGACCCCAGATATTTAATCTTTTCACACTTGGGAAGCACTACTCCATTCAAATAAATGTCTGGAATAGGCCTGTGTGGATCAGAAAATGGGCAGCATAGGTATTCTGACTTTTTCGCGCTTATGCGGTACCCACTTCCTTCTAGAACATCCACCCATACGTCAAGTGCTCGTTGTAGGGATATCGGGTCTTCACTTATGATGGCTCCTTCGTCAGCAAAGAATAACTGATGCACTTTTGGATCCGTCACTTTGCCTTCAAGCAGGTAGTCAAGAACTGTAATAAAGAGCAGGGGACTCAAGACACTTCCCTGGTGTACACCTACTGTGATTTCGAATTCTTCGGTGACTCCAGCTGCGCATCTTACTTTAGTAACTGCTCCATCATACATGTCCATAATTATCCGCACATAGGTTTCTGGAACTCCTCGTTGCCTGAGGGCCACCCATATTAGATCTCGTGGTTGCCGATTGAATGCTTTTTCAAAATCAACCAATACGACATGCAAATCCTCCAAAGAATCCCGATGTTTTTCCATAATTATTCTTATACTCTGGATTGCATCCGTGGTTGACTTACCCCCGACAAACCCGCACTGGTCATCAGATAGCCTAATTATTTTTCGCAGTCGGCTACCCAAGACCCGCTCAACGATCTTCATGGTGTGTGACATCAGCTTAATCGAACGGTAATTATCACAGCTTCGAGTATCACCCTTTCCTTTATATATTGGAAGAAGGTAACTTTCCCTCCATTGATTAGGCATGCGATCACCTCGTATAAGTTTGGAGACAAGAAGCTTTTTGGCATGCAAACGCTTGAACTCAGAAGAAGATATTTTTCAATTATGATTGTAAAAGATTTAATTGATGGCCATATTAATTGCCCCTACTTGCTTCAACGTATACACTTTTTTTTTCCTTGCAGGAGTCTCCGTATGAGTTTTCACCTACGAGAGACTTTTTCAAGAAACAATTACAGTAGAAATGAACCGTTTACACGTTGCATCAGAGAGATAAATGCGATTATTAGTAGAATTGATGTCTGTATGCCCATTCCAAGGGATACTTTTAAAAAAAATATTATGATGATTTTGTTGTAATGATAGTAATCATATGTACATATTTATAATATTAAATTATGTGTTTTTTTTTATTTTATAACTTTATATTCTATTTATTATTATATTAAAATTGTATATATTTTTAATCTTATTTATTTCATGAATATGTTAACAGTAATCTAATAGAGTATATCTCAAATTGATGAATAAATAAATAAATAAATAAATAAATAAATAAAGAGAATCATGAGAATCATGAGCCATCTAAACCCGATGTCTCCCATCTTTTTCCAAAACTCTGAGGGTATTTCGTCTGGACCAACAGCTTTTCCCTTTTTGGAGTATTTTACCGCCTCACTAACTTCTTCGACTGTGACGTCGGATACTTCGCTTAAGTTAGGTGAAGCTATTGGAAAGTACAGCCTTGGAAATTGTTCGTTTAGAAGTCCGTCACAATACTGTCGCCACCTGTGAAGAATTTCGTTGTCTTCCACAAGAAGTTGGCCTTGAGCATTGTTAATGAACTTTGGCGAACAAATCTCCTGGGCATTTCTTCTTCTTTGAGCGGCTATTTTGAAGATAGTTGCGCCCTTATTCGTGTTTTGTCGTAGCTCTTGAATAGCACCAGCTGTCGGGGTAGAAATTTCATCCAGCTCCCGATACAGGTTTTCTGTATTCTTTGCTTGAATTTGGGCGCACTTCTTCTTCGCTTCTTTCTTGCAGTTTCTATATTCCACTTCGAGGCGTGACTTTTGCTCTGTATCATTAGAGGGGCATTTCGACCAAGCCTTGAAAGCCATTTTCTTTTTACTTATAACTGATTTAGCTTCATCATTCCACCACCATGTTTCTTTGCCTTGTTGGTTGTGTCCTTTTGAAACCCCTAACAGTGTTTTGGCCTTTTCTTTGCAAGTTCTCTGTAGGAGATCCCACATACTTTGTGCTATACACTCTTCATTTCGAACTATATCGGTGTTGTTATACAGAACGTTTTGCATATTCGAAATAAAAGCTTCGCCTTTTTCCTTATCCAGATTATACCATTTGATCTTCCCAAAAGTTTTTGTATGTTTGTTGTCGTTCACTGTCTCCATAAAAAATTCTGTCAGTAGGAGACGGTGTTGGTGGGCGATCGCTTCTCCTAGTATCACTTTGCAATCTTTTACCCGGGGTTTCATGAAACTAGATACCAAATGGTAATCAATCTGGGTTTCATTTCCACCACTGCTGTAGGTGACCAGGTGTCGGCTTTGTTTGACGAACATGGTATTTAGTACGATAAGACCGTATGTTTTGCACATGCTCAGGATGTCTTCACCAGGAGGGTTCCTGGTGCCGTATCCGAGGCCTCCATGGCAATCTTCATAGTCTTCGTTTGTCTTCCCGACATGTCCGTTCAAATCTCCGCCCACGAACAAAAACTCTTCCTTTGGGATGTCATTAAGTAGATTGTGAAAGTCTAGCCAAAATGCATCTTTTTGAAATTTGAAATTGAGATTGTTGATGTATAAGTTGTTGTTTGTTAAAATTATCAATTCGATACTTGTCAAAATTTAACCATATGTTAGTAATTGTATTATATCCGTAAGAATGTACTAAGCGACACTTTTTTTGAAAATGACTTTTTGATGAGGAAATATACTATATGTTAAGGGCCACTTGTTGGCCTGGGTTTCGCCAACCTATTATGCATAAAAAGGAAACTAGAGTACAAAAAAAAAAAATGTATCAACTGCCATGTTTTCTCATTAAAATAATGTTGCCCCCTGAAATTTGTATTTTCCGCCAAAAAAATTATGCTAAACGACATTAATAAAGATCTCATTGTCGTGAGCAACAAAAAATTTTGTTAGATGTCACTTAGTTTAACCAAAATTGTCTCTTAGCACACTATGATTCAACTAGAACGTTCTTCGTTTTTTTCGTTTCCTGAACAATTTTAGAAATGTATACATTCTTACGGGAAGGTATCGATGTATAAAACAACATACTTTAGAAGGCACTATCGGTGTTCATTCCCAAGAAATTAGACTTGAAATACAATTTTAACTAGTTTTCACTAGAATTTTTAATAGTTTTTTTTATTTAAATATTTAAATAAAAAAAACTATTAATTCAATATTTGTCAACATTTTACCAATTGTACAAAATTATACTATGTATAAAATAAACTAAATTAGAAGTCAATATCACTACTAGTTCTCGAGAAATTTGAGTCGAAAAACAATTTTTACCAATTTTCAATAGAATTTTATATAGTTTTTTTATTTTTTGTAAAAAACTGTAAACTGATTTTTTTTTTTGAAATTTTCACCAGTTGTCAAACACATTATTTTTCGGAAAATAAAATTATTTTTAATTTCAAATTGTTTTCCAACGTAGGTTTGTGACTAAGAGCAGATTCTTGTTGTTTTAATAGTCTTCTGGAAAAAATTACCCTTATTTGTAAATGGCGAAAATATTTTGGTCTAAGAAAGAAAATTGTTAGAACGAACGCTCGTTAATAAAGTCACCTTTTATATTTTTTTTTCTGCACCGCAGAATTTTCGAAGTTACGTCATTAAAGAAATAAAAGATTATTAAGTGAGCTACAGTTTCTTTTTATAAGCTTCTCGCCAAAACCAATAATTTTGTAGATAAAAGTCAAATACAACTTACATTAAAGCCTTAATCCGGTATTTAGTTTTCCGAAAACTCAGTAGTTCCTATATCTACAAACAAATGCTTAATACGATCAAGTTCCTATAGATATTTTTCTTTCACTTTTTTCCATCTAAATTGTTTCTTTGACTCTTTAATTAAAAAATTCA
The DNA here is from genome assembly GCA_963931855.1 of Philhelius festivus. Taxonomy (NCBI): domain Eukaryota; kingdom Metazoa; phylum Arthropoda; class Insecta; order Diptera; family Syrphidae; genus Philhelius; species Philhelius festivus. Next base: position 95,468,480 of record OZ007557.1, read on the forward strand.
CTACCAACTTCATTCACATTGAAAAATAAAAAACAAGGATATCTCGTGGGTTTTACGTTCAAAGTCAACATTTCTCTGAAATTCTTAATTGCTTCACTAACTTTAGCAAATATTTCCGGAAAAGATTCTACAAACGAAACGACTTACATCAAATGCATGATGCATACAAAACACTTTACTTAATGGACCCTATTCCTTGTTTGCCAAAAATACCCCATGGAAGGGAAGAAAGATCTCCATATTGTACAGCAACAAATTCCCTTATTAAAGCCTCGGTAAATACAAGACTTCCTCGTAATTCGTTTCACAAGGCATTAAAATTACTTACAATACAATATAAAATTATTTTGCATTGTTCTCACGAAATGAAAGATTATAAAGCCAAATAAATTCAGTATTAATGGAGAAAACGATTGTCTTTGTGAATATGATTGGGGCACAAAAATTGAATTATGATGAAGTCAATTTTACGTGCCTTTCAAATTGAATTCATTATTACATTATTTATAAAGCTTACATAAATATTACATTTAAAAATTTAAAAATAATTGAAAAATTGCTCTTCTTACTGAGAATAATAGGGTGATTCGATTTAGAAGGGATTAAAAGGTAAAGCATGTAAGTAAGCTCAAGACAAAAAAAAACTTTGGCAGGAAGTGGGCTTTTCTAAAACCAAAAATGACTTTAAATACCAAGGCAACAGCTTAGATATTAAAAACAAAAATGGGACAAAACCACTCGTAGAAAACCAGGGGCTTACAACCCTCAACCGTTCCTGTGTTCACATTGTTTGTAGGAATGGAGGGAACCTTTAATTTTCCTTTAATGGGGAGCACTTATTCATGACAAAAGAAACAAGCCGTAGTACCACTTAATAAAACATTTTTGTTTTTAGTTGACAGATGATGGGACTCGGACCTAGAAACCCACGCTGTAATGAAGTTAAAAGCTTTAGTTTCACTTCTACTCGTAGCTTCTCCATAATTTGTGAGTATGATGAATAGCTAGACATAATGCGGATATATCAGACGGATCAGCAATCCTTATTTTAATGGGGCAACTCCTCCATTTATTTGACTTAATACAAGCTGATTCTCAATCTAACTTAAATAAATTGCACGACTGGATCACACGAACTTGCTCTTATGTAAAAGTACTTTGGAATTCTAAACACATTTTATTTATATAAAACATGGATTTAATGAGATAATAATGTTCAAATGCATGAAATTGCCGTCTGATTTCTAGAAAAGTATGAACTTATGCAAACAAAGTTTAAAAAATCGTTTTATTATTAAATTAATTTTTTATATAAGAAATTTCTTTAAAATTTTTCAAGAAAAAAATTTGGGATGACAATTTTAAGTATTTGTTAATATTGATTTTAGGAAATAATTTTCAAAAAATAATCGTTCACACGGTTTGAGGATATAGATTTTTCGAAAATTTTCAAAAACCCAAAAAATATTTTTTCGAACATTTTTATATAAAATATTATCTTAAACTTAAGGGGGTTCCTTCTTAAGAATTTTGCTTAAAATAGTATAGGAGCCGTTGATGAGAAATTCGAAAATCAAAAACGGTTTTATGACTTTTGAGACATTTGCGACATTTTGAGAATTTTGAGACTTTGCGTGTGATTCACTGGCATAAGACAATATTTAGTATCAAACATTTTTTAGACAGATAAATTGTCAGTATCAAGTTGAAGAAAAGTGAAAGTCTTGAGGAAAAGGTCTCAAGAAAATTGGTTTCGTCAGAATCGACTGAGATATGAGAATATTTCGTAACCATTTCAATATCATTTATAGTTGTAGTAAAAAACCAACCCTTATTATTACAGTTCTGTTACTAGCTTTTATGCTATATTTCTAACATAACACATCCAGTTCCTTATGATTCGATTTTTTATTTTTTTATAGACATTCTCACGATAGCAAGAAGGGACTTATTTAGATGTAAGATCTTCCTACTCCACTAAACACGAATTTAAAACAAGGTTTAAAGCTACACCTCCACGGATATTCTATATTATACTCGTATCTTCAAGTGTTTTGAAGGCAATGTTCACAAGTCACTATACTTCCACTGCCAACCCTTTTTATTTCTAGAACAGCATAGATTCATCAGGAGAACTAATAATTATGAGAATATCTAAACAGTACGTTGTGGGCGTGGCAAGTTAATAAGGTAGTGAATTTTATTACCAAAGAATTATTTACCTCAATAGTAAAATACAGTTTAAGTCGATAGAAGCCTCTACATTGTGTGGTACTGAGGATCTTAGGCCTATTTGGTTTCCCCTATTTTTTACTTGCGACTTATAGGTACTATAAGGCAACTTATGCATTCGTAAAAAAAATTGAACTCGGGATTTTGATCAAAGTTGACATTACGATGATAGCGAAGACTAAAAAAGTGGGTTTCGCAGTTCTGTCTGTCTGTCTGTCTGTCTGTTCGACTACAGCCTAAACGGCTCGGCCCATTTTTTTCAAACTTGGTATATATGGGTTTTAATTTTTTCCCCCTACACGTTTTTTTCTTTTTTTTTTTTAAGATCAAAAATAACGGTGCGTGCCATACGAATTTTTTTTCGAAATTTTATAAATATTTTTTTTTCTCAAAAACTGTTCTACAGATTTAAAAAAAAAAATCAAAAAATTTCATTTAGTTAAAGCTAGGTAATGGTTGAAAAAATTTTTCCAAAAAAATTGTTATTTTTGTTACCCCCCTTGGAACCATTTTTTTTTTGTTTTTGATTTTCTCAAAAATGGTACAACCGATTTTGATCCTTTTTTTATGTTAAGGCTCCCCAGCAGTTTCAATATTATTGTGTATTTAAATTTTGAATTTTTTTTTTTTTTGAAAACTCAATATTCGGAAAACCCCATGCTCGATTTTTTTAAAACTTTATTAATAAAAGTTTCTTAATATAATACAGGATATGAGAAAAAATAAATCATTTTACCTAAAAATAACGGTACCCTCCATACAAATGTAAAAAGATGGTTTTCGAAATTCGAAAACAACATATTACTGACTGTATCTACCATAGAACGATTTTTTCGAATTTTGAATTTCTCATTATCGGCATAACGGATTTTAATGAATTTTTTTTATAAAGAAGCTCCTAAAAGGTTTAAAACACATTGCAATATTTTTTTCAATTTTTGGAAAAAAAAGTCATTTTTTATTTTTTGGAAAATTCGATATCTCAAAAAGGACCTAGTATTTTTCTTGAAAATTTAATTCTCATTCGTACAATGATAAAAACTTAAGGTTGGCGTACCAACATTTTTTCTTTAAAATGTTTTAAAAATTTTCTACATAAAAGCTTAATTTTTTAAGGAACCACTACAACGACTTATAATTTTTGTTCTTGCATAAATTCATATTTACATAGCATTCTGTTTTTATCTCTTACAACTAAAAGAATTTAAAAAATTCATTTTATCCTTATGAACAGTTTTCTTTAAGAACATTCGTTTTTTAAATTCCTAGTCTATTACATAGGAGCAAGTTCGTGCGCCCAGTAGTGCATTTTATTTTCATTGCGAGGATGAAATCGTATGAAATCTGTGTTGCTGTCCCACATTCAAGTAGTAGTCCTTCGTGTTCTAAATCGACGACGAAGGTGTCCTAAGTTGACTATTAAAAATTGATCCAATAGACCATTTTGCTTTCGGAAAGAAACGATCAAAATACTTGAATCAACCTGATAAAAGGTTATGTTGTATAATTTGAGCAATAAGTTGAACCATCTCTTGGACGAACCAGATTGCATTAAAATTAAATTAAATTTGTGAAAAAGCCTACCTTGGCACAATATTTAAAATTTTTAGGACAGCACTCAAACTATAATTTGATTTACTGGGATACTTTAGTTGAAGGTGTTTGTTACTACCAAACTACGAGTAACATTCACTTTTTCTAATTCAGACACAAATTATTAACAATTGTTATTTTTGTTTGAACGAGCCTTACCTAACTACATGAACCTAATAATTCAACCTATTTACGTTGAAAACTTTATATTTATATTAAACTTTTCAATTTAAAATACAATATGTTCACTGTACCTTACAACATGAACTTTAACACGACTTCACTCATAAGCCAATTTGTGTAATTTTAGAAATTTAAAAACATTCCCAACAATTTCCATCAACAATGTTATTTTATTAATTTTAACCCTCAGGCGATTGCTCATAATTTTGTTCGTCTAGTCATCAACTCTAATGCAATAAAATATCGACTTGCATGCAGTTTTCCATCATATTGTGTAAGCCCCAGTATTAACGTACCTGCTGACCAGTTTAAAGGGGAAAACCTCACCAAAATCAGAGTTTGTGTGCAGAACTCTTGGTCAAAAGTTTAAACTTTTCAACATAACATGCACGTGCCACTGAGCAATATGGCAAACATGATTATTTTCCGGCTTTATTTTGCAACGAAGCGTAGGTTTAGGGCTACAAACATCAAGTCCCGCATCTGTTAGCTGACTTGTGGGAGTGATAAATAATAGTACCGTTGTATGTAACCGTTGGTGGGAACATACAAATTAACTTAAATTAAAAAACGTTAAACCTTCTTATAGTCGTTTGGGGAGCGCGACAACATAAGATAACATTAATGGCTTTGCATAAATATTGCAGGAAACATTTTGATGAAGAGGATGAAATCACCTGAGGGTGATTAATCAATTTTATAGAAAAACAGCCATAAAGAAGCAAAGTATAGGAACAACTTTTGTTCATGATAAGAAAACACTGAACCCATAACTACCCTCTTACGAAAAATGAAAAACAATCCTTGAAGATAAATAAAAATTGGAAACCAACAAATTTCAAAGTTTCGAATGCATTTCACGGACAGGGTGTATCCCATTTCCTTCCGAAGTTAGAAGAAATGTTAATGAACTGAACTAAAATCGATTTTAACAAGAGAAGCCCGCAACTTCTAAGAGCAGAACAATGCGAATTCATTTTAACAAAATTTGGTTGAAGGCGCCTGAGAACTTTGTTGGAAAGCTGAATTGTGTTTCGAATTGATTATTTTGGTGAGTTAAAAACAAAGTTGAAATAAATACGTTTGGTAAAGAAATAGAGAAGAAGATAGTGAATATATTAAAAGAAAAAGTTTCTTTTGCGAATTCTTCTCAACTTTAAGTTGCACCGAGAACGAGAAGTCAATGAGGTGACAGGTAAGCGATGAAATTGATAGGTAATGCTTTTCGAGGGCTGCCAAGGAGAAAACATAATGGCGGATGGCAACGGTAAAATGCAAAATTTGTGTTGTATGATTCGGGGAAAGGGAGAAACCGATGCTCATTGGTTTTGAGTGAATCAATATCACATGACGAGGGAAATATTAAGCCAGGTAAAGGATTTCACATTCGTGTAGTGCAGTTAAGGAGAAAATCTCTGTACTTAACAGTCCGGCCGAAGTTGGCCTCAAGAGTAATTTGATTGGTATTTACTGTAGTGCGAAATGTACGCTTGAATTGTATAAGGGTAGGAATGCAACTATAGTTATTTCATTAGATCATTGTTTAAAAAATTTACGGCAAAATAATGAAAGAAAAGAATCTTTGTGGTGATTCTCGAGCAATGCTAATATTTCTGTTAAAGTTCTATCACCTATCAGTAAGTTCATTTTTGCATTTCCAAAGGACTCAAGTGGGTTATTGGAGCACTTGCCCAAATATGAGAATTTAACTCAAACCTTGAACGAATAAAGGCCTTAAATATCACAGCCAGATCATGTAGGTTAGGTTAGGTTAGGTTAAGGTGGCTGCTGTCGGAAAAGGTCAACACTCTTAGACCAATATTTGGTCCATTGTGATACAACAGGATTTCAAAAATCACCCTTACTCGTTAAACCATTTTGAGCTAACAATGAAGCGTTTGAGACAGTGAATGTCGGAATTATTTAGATCACTAGGATCGTTATAGTAGTAGTCTCCCAAGTGGAGTCTACGTCTTTGCGCTAGGGCAGGACAAGAACATAGAAGGTGAGGAACTGACTCATCTTCTTCTTCATCCATGGCTCTTCTGCAAAAATCATTTGCAGGAACTCCAAGACGAAAAGCATGTCTTCCTATTAGGCAGTGTTCAGTAAGGACACCTATAACGGAACTAATATGCAATCTACCAATAGAAATTAGTTGTTTTGAGCGTTTAGCATCAAACAATGGTCAAATCAGTTTATAGACCGGCAAGTTGGGGTGCTGGGCCATATATGTTTAGCTTTCTCTATGGTATCATGCTTTAGCATACGTTTACAAGTAGCTAGGGGTATACCGATGTTAGATTTGCTATCCAACAAAGGTAAGATTGTTCCGTTTCTTGCAAGTTCGTCGGCTTTACAATTTCCTCGAATGTCTCTATGCCCCGGCACACATATAAGGTGAATGTTAAACTGTTTTGTCATCTCCACCAGAGATGATCGTCAATTTTGGGCTTATAGTGAGTTAATGGAGACAGAGTCCAGTGACTTTATGGCAGCTTGACTGTCTGAGAAAGTACGTATATCAGTAGTCGATATAAAGTATTCTTTGAGCCAAGAGATGACTTCTTTTATTGCTAGAAGCTCTGCCTGGAAAACGCTACAGTGATTGGGAAGACGAAAAGATAGACAAAGATTTAATCTTTTGGAGTATACGCCTCCACCGACCCCGTCATCGGTCTTAGATCTGTGTGAAATGAATCGCTTCGTCTACGTGGTAGACCTGGAAGGGATGGACACTTCTACATCTCGGCAAAGTTCGACGCACAGGTAGAAGTCATAATTGTATTATATGAACAAGAAATCAAAAATTTAAGCGGGTAATTTAGCAGGTTAAAAGTTCCTTGCGTTTTCAAATAACTCATCTTGTCTATTTTCAAATAGAAAGAAATCCAGCGACTACCAAAGGCTCAACTAGCCTGCTATTACCATTGTTGATCTCTTGTCCCATTTACAAACGCTTCATGTAATACTAAGTTAAAGTGACTGCCAGCGTCGCAGGTGACACAGAGTTGATCCATTGCGATACCACATATATCTAGAAATTTTCTTCCTACTCGTTGAACCATTTGGAGATCCTTATATCACTAGTTTCCTCGGAAACTACCAGGATGGAGCCTACGTCTATATCTGCTCTATCCCTATTCGACATGTACATAGAAGGTGAGAAATTGATTCTACTCGTACCTCTTCCTTGTCAATACAGCTTCTACAAAAGTTTGAATAGACGCCAAGCCTCATCACGTGTTTGCCATATAAGACTGTGTCTAGTTTTGACACCAATTACGAAGGTGATATATCAAACACTTGGAACGTTTTAAAACAAGCATTGCCCGAACTGTTTTGTCATCAGAAGGCTGGATATATATTATTCCATCTAAGGTTTTTCTGTCATTAGCATCTTGCTTCAGCATAAGCTTACATGTAGCGATGAGTATACATACATATGTTATCCATATCAGGTAATATAGGTAAAGTTTTTCGATTTTTGGCGAGTTCATCAGCCTTACAGTTTGCTCGAATGTTCCCATGCTCTGGTACCCAACAGGGCTGTATATAAAACTTCTGCGCTATGTCCATAAGAGATGAATGGCGACGGATATTAGAAGTTGATAACTCTTTTTTTTCAGCCAAGACAAGACTTCTTTAATCGCCCTAAGTTCCACCTCGAACACGCTGCAATTATTTGGAAGAAGGAAAGAGAAAGAGAGTTTTCCATCCGTGGGTGTAAAAAGAAACTGATATCCTACCAGAAAGACCTCGACGGAATGGTGACTTGGAAGTTTTTGACAAACTGTAGTTTTGGGTTAGCGTTAACGATGTATCTTAAATGTGATCCGTGTTAGTTCAGAATGACAAAATGGTCAGGTTTATGACTCTGCTGTGCACGCCACCGTCTGTTTGCTGAAAAAGTCGAGGGGTGGCAGATGGAGCAGGAGCGGTTCGTAAGGCAAAGTGCTCCGCTTATGCACAGACAAAATGGTCCTTGGACTTTGCTTAGCTTAACACGATTTCTAGCCTTTTCTAGAGCAATCCACCATACTGCTACACCATAAGTGAGAATCGGTTTTATTACCGAAGAATAAAGCCAGTGAGTTATGCAAGGTTGAAGGCCGCATTTGTTCCCAATAGTTTTGTATATGAGAAAGAGTGCCACTGTGGTATTTTGACTCATTCTTGTATATTTTGCTTCGTCTGAAATACCTAGTGAATAGTGAAGGTTAACTCCTAGGACACACCCCTTTGTCCCGTTTTTTAGCTTGTTTAGAGCACTTTGTAGGAGTTGTTTTAAGATGTTAGGATACTTTCCTGACACGGCAATAGGAACTACGTCCGCATTAGCAATTACTCTGCAGCTTTCCGCTTCTAGGCAATTCACCAGCTCATTAACTCCTAAGTTCCAGAGAAGTGGAGGAAGAACACCGCTTCACGTGTGGCGTATCTCTTATGATAAATCTTCTAGCAAAAAAGCAGCCCAGTTTTTAATTGATACTCCAGCTAGTCAACATCACCCAGATCAGTCTTAACAAATTTCTTACATCGTTGAAGGAACTTAAAAGGCTAGCAGCGTTTTCGGGGACGTCAAAAATGGTGATATGTGATACACATGTCAAAAACTGAAAGCTGCTCGGTTTTATCAATGCAAGTGTCGCTCATGGATAGCGACATGGGGGGAAGGGTTTTGCTTCCACGACAAGCATTGATGTTTTTAAGAATGAAATTCAACGTGGTTGATGCTTCTCCATTGGACAATGCTATGAGATCAGAGCTTATCATAAGCTGTAGTTCAAGCTACATATATCTGAAGAAAAATAGTGTACAACGATTAGGAAAGTACTGAGAGTACTATCGTCAGCAAAACATGAATTAGAAGTTTCAGACAGTAGTTATTATAATTATATGAATATGCGAAAGAGATTCGGGGACAAAACACAGCCTTGCGGTACATCATCATTTATTTTTGTTCAATTATCAATTTCTGGCATTTTCAATAAGAGAGTTTGTTTCAAAGTCTATCAAATCGTTTTCAAATATCAAGCGCAATCATTTTACTTTCCCCAAAACGATGTTAATATCTGTGCCATGGTTCAGTCAGATGTACCATCAGATGCCATAAACTAGTGAATGTATTGCTAGAAAATATAGTTGATAATTTTCATAGCTATAGTTTAAATAAAGTGTTGGTAGTCAAGTGAGAAGTAAGTGTTTGATAGCTTAGTAGGCAAATTCAGAAAAATGAAATTCCATAAATATGAGAATACTCAAAAACATAAAAAGGATTCCTCAGCTGATTTTATCATTTTTGCTGTTAAATACTGAAAAAACAGCCTCTGGAAAATATTTTTGAGATCTCATTTTCAATTGAAATGGAATATTTTTCAAGTGAAAGTTATGGTGGATCTCAAATGGAATTTTGTATATTATGTACTTGACCTTTTAAAGATATAATGATTTTACTGCATCAAGTAGATTTTTACAGTTCGGGTAAAAAAAATTAATCACATTTTATATTTACGCTGTAGTACCCCATGAATAGTAATGTGCAGTACGTTGGACTGTCATGCAGAAGATCTGTGTTCAATTCTCAGCCGCTGCAAAAATGTTTTTCAGGTGTGTACTGGCTCTTGCATAGAACGAGTAGCTCGACTTTTAACGAATTCAATGCACTGCCGATTCTATCCTGAGAATTATTGCTCATTGTCAGTGAAATCGTTGTTACGAGCGATTTTAAAGTACACGATTCTTCATGGATGTGTTAATCTGGTCAGACAAAACCCAAAGGATTGAATACCGAGTGCTTTGCTGAGATAAACAACCTAAAGTTCTCCAAACTATAGCACAAGTCTTCACGTCATTTTTGAGAATGTAAGATAATTGTACTTGATATTTCAAAAGCATTTGGTAGAGTTTGACATAAAGCTCTTTTATCGAAAATCCGTGTAATTGGTATTGATTGATATTTTCTTCGTTGGATAATAGAAAACCTTTCGAACCGTTCCATACAAGTTGTATTGGAAGGCTTAAAACTGACATTCATAAGATGAATACTGGTGTGCCACAAGGCTCCGTTTTGTCTCCGACTCTCTTTCTCATATTCATTAGTGATTTTTTGTCTTCAACTGTTAATCCATTAAATTGTTTTGCTGACGACCGTACTATTGGATTCTCATATGCGTGTGAAAAATTCTAATACGGAATACTTAATCTTAGAAAGGGAACTTGCTCTATTTTAAATACAAAACATTGTCAAAATATTTTTATTCAAAGAATAAAGCATAATTTCATGTATTGAAAAATTAGCTGAACCGTTATTCTTAGATAGTACCATCAGATATATAAAATATGAGTATTTATTTTTGAATGAAAAAACAATTCATAAAATATGCCATTCGCATTCACTTACACAATTAAAGATATCCAATTTTTGGTCAATAAAAGAATACTGCCCACTTTTCAAATACCTCACAATTTTTAATACACCAAGAGCACTTCCCAATAACAATTGCAAAAATTTCAATGTGCAGAATTTTGATATGTTTGGGCTTGAATTCAAATTTTATTTTGTCTGTTCCTCAAGAGTCAAGAGAATGCTGTGAAAAAAAGGGAATACACACTGTTTGAAGGACGTTTGCAGAAAATCAATATGAAGGGTAGAAAGTTAATTTTGAGTTTTTGTGCGAAAAAAGTGCAAAAAAAGCATAGAAACTTAACAACTCAATATTGAAGCCGATTGCATCACTACCACCATCCATCCATCGAGGGAAGGGAAAAGGATTTTGATTGAATTTCATTGTTTAATACTGGCAAAGGGTTATGAAACTTCACATGAATCGTTTCATTAAAAAAATTTAATATTGATATTGATTTTACCTAAACGAAAACGTGAGGTTTTATTTTATTGATTGATTGAAAAGTGGGGGAGAAACTTTGAAATAGAATTGAGTGAAATAATTGGAAATGATTACTTTTGGTGCAAAAATAATCTGCTGGTAATGAGAGGACTTCATTATTGAGAATTGATGGGCTACTAATTTGAGAAGTCAACATACAATTAAAAACAGTCATTTTCTAGATAGCTATATTCTATTGGCATTCCAATTAAATACCTACTATCAATCGGCATAAAATATTTTCATTTTAATTGGTCTCGACTCGTGACCATGTTGTGTTGGTCTATGAAAATTAAAAAAATAAAATAAATTTTATGAAACTATTTTTTTTTTATTTTTATTTTATATTAGGTATTATGATAAAATAAATTATTAAATTTGACAACTCTTACGAAAAATTCCGGTGATGGAAGTATGTATTCCGAAACGCGTCGCAATGAAACAAGTAGTTAACTCCTACATACGAGTAAGTGTTCAAAATTAAATGTATGTATGTTGGGATTACAATCTAAAGGGTATTTCAATTGATGCGGATCGATTTTGACGTTCTCTGGCGACCATGTTGTTTCTGTAACATCTATCAAATCTGTTTTATTATTTATTTACTGATGCCAAATCACAACTGCAAGTAACACGATTGAACTGCACGTCCAAATGATAAAACTTTATGCAAACGTTGTGCGCGTTGCTCCCATTTTACGACGGTCGACTATTCAAAATTTGGTTGCCAAATTTGAGACGACAGGTCCAGTTATTAATCAGTCAACATATGTTGGTTTGGCAAGCCAGATCTGCCAAACCATCACTACGATCCATGAAAGTGTACAGCAGAACTAAAGGCAGTCGGAAAGGTCCCGTGGACAAGTTGACAAATTTTGTGTCGCGACTTAACCTCACACTCCAATTTTGACCGACATATCATCTGCCGTGACTAGACGAATTTTTGGATGAATAGCTCTGTTAACAAGCAAAATTGCCCACACCAAGCTCAACAGGTGATACTGCATTCTCAAAAAATTACCTATTGGCGTTTGGTTTGGATTTTGGGCTGGCGGGCGACAGTTGATGATAACCAATTCCTTATGACCCAAATTGATCTATATGAATAAAACAAAAAATTTTACTGAGGACATGTTCATATTTTTATCAACAATAGAGTTTGTATAAAATATGGAAGGCCGACACCAATACGGGACAGGAAAAGTGTCTAAGAGACCTAGTGCGAAAATTGTAAATCGATGTGAATCAGAAACAACAATATGTGTAAACTCAAACAAGGCTGCTGGTCAAAAAATGCTTACGACAAAGTCATGCAACGGGTAACAAACGGAAATGAGGGACTTTTTTCATCGATGCTCCAAGAGGAACAGGTAAAACAATCCTCATCAATTTGATATTGGCGTAGATTCGAATGCAGAATTAGATTGTACCAAAACTCAAGTTTCCATTTGAATTTGAACCATACAAAAACTCTTACTTGCAACATCAGCAAGGACTCAACTCAGACATGCCCAGAACCCTTAAAACGTGTAAGATTACGAATATCATTTGGCACAAATGCACAAGAACAAGGCACAAGAATTCGCTCAAAGCACTTCACCAGACTCTGTGTGATTTTCGAGAAAACAACCAGCCGATTTGAGGACCTCTTATTCTTTCTTGCTGTTGATTTCCGTTAAACTTCGCCTGTTAATTCCCCTGAAGATGAGCTGAACGCATGGTTAAAATCATCTTGTATTTATAATCGAGCCTTTGGGTAGTGGAAATGACAAATTTCCAAATTTCTTCAAATAATTACTTAAGCCGTTATAGCAAAGTCTTACAACCCACTACAAAAATCCGGTTTGGCTTGGAAACGTGCAATTTTGGCGACAAAAAATGATGATGGCAATAAACTGAATGAGTAAATTCAAGTGAAACCGGCCGGCAAAAAAGTTAAATACAAATAAATTAATACAGTATTGGACGAATAACAAGCCTTTTATTGTTCTACTGAATTTTTAAATTTATTTGAACCACCGGAAATATACTCACATGCAATTAACATTGAAGTTAGGATCATTCGAGGTGATACTCATTTGTAACTTAAACTCACCAAAATTGCGCAACGGAACTTGATTGACCATTGTTACCATATTTATTCGACGGGACAATTATATGGGAAAATTCAAAGGCTTAGACGGAGTAGTACCACTCATACGGAAGATAACGATATACCATTTTGAATCCAGCGACACCAGTTCAGTTAACATCACTTGAAGCCGGAACGGGTCGCTAGTACACTTAAATAAAATTAAAAAAAAACTGACAATGTCTCACAATTATCTACCAATGAGCTGACAATTAAGTTGTGTTTGTACACGGTTGGTAGAAAATCTACCAATCTCTTACAATTTATTGTCAGAAATTGGCTGACAATTTATTTTCAGATAGCTGGCCAAATACCTAACAATTAATGGTAATAAATTGTTGGATTTTCTACCAACCGTGTACAAACACAACTTAATTGTCAGCTCATTGGTAGATAATTGTGAGACATTATCAGGTCTTACAATATTGTAAGATCTACCAATCGTGTACACTTAGCTTAATTGTAAGTTTTTGTTGGTTATGGAAACTACTTCATTTGAACCTTGGCTGCAAATTGTCTGACAATGAAAAAATTGAATGATGCTAAAATACATCTTACAATTTCTTCATTGTCAGAAACGTCAAACAACGATAAAAATTGGCAGGCCTGACAATAAATTGTGTGTGTAAACGATTATGAAATAACTTAAAATTTACCGTCTTACAATTAATTGTCAGACAAATTTTCTGACAATTACTTGTAAGACTACACGGTTGTAAGCATGTTTTTCGGTGACAGATCTGACAATATTGTAAGATCTACCAATCGTGTACACTTAGCCTTAGCATTTCTTTAAAAGTATTTTAAGTACCTTAAATTTTGTTGGGGGGAAGGGGGTGTTGTGAAAGGAGGTAAAATCAGTTTTTTTGAAAATTTCTCGAAAACTAATATTCATTTAAAAAGATGTGAAGGTAAAAATTATAACTTTTCAAATTTTACAAAAAAAAAAGTGTAATACGTTTTTTCCACAGAGTCAATAGACTTGCTGATGATATCGCTATCATAGCCATAGGTAAGTAAGAACTAAGAAGAAACTATTTGCAATGGAAATCATGTCTCTGTAGGACTATCAATAAAAGTAATACCATTTACCAGAAAAAGACTTCTAAGACATCTGCCATATATGAAACCTATCCAGTTAGCTGGTGAAGTTATTGAAACGCAGAGGGAGGTAAAACATCTAGGAACTATCCTCTGGAACAAAAACTTAGAAACTATAGCCGGGAAAGCCACAAAAGCCCTTATGATCTTCAAGAGACTTGCAGGCAAGTCCAGAGGCTGCGAACCGAACATCCTCAGGTAGATGTAAACTATGACGGCAAGACCCATCATTACTATGGTGCGGTTGCATGGCACAAGAGAACCGAATTATCAACAACTAGAAAAATTCTAGAAAAAGTACAAAGGCTCGCGATTATTTGTGCAGTCCACCAGCATTTTTCAAACAGAGGTAAATGCCATAGGGAAATGCATGGATCGAAATCTCGAAAGGAACTATCGTAACAAGAACATTGCCATCATGTCAGATAGCCAAGCAGAACTCAAGGCACTGAGCTCATATCCCATCAGCTCTAAATTAGTTAAAAAGTGCATAAGCAGGCTAAATAAACAGAACATGATCAAACTTCATTGGGTACCTGATGACGTGGGTGTTCATGGAAACGAACAGGCAGATTTATGAACCGCTTTAACAGGACCTAAGCCCTATTAAGGAATAAGAGAAAAAGTTATCATAAACAATATTAAACAAGAAGAGGAGGCAAGTAGATACAAGAACTCCCAATGCTTAGGCTGGCGAAACTACAACAGGGTAGTTAAAACCAGGAACATTTCACAAACTGTATAAGCTTAAGCGGGAACAACCTTTGAATAATAACAAGTATCTTATGTAACTGGACATTGCAAACGGAGAAGACACCTAGGTTTACTTGGTGTGGTGAGCAGTACTACATATAGATTGTGAAATATGCACGAGAAAACACCGGACCACATGCTAGGAAAATGTTGTCCTCTCATGCACCAAAGGAAAATCTGTCTGGGACAATACCAGGTGAAAGAAAGGTGAAGGTGCCCCAAATACTAAGATTTCAAAAAGCAGTATATTTGGAGGAAGAACTGTAAAATGAGCAAGCTCATCTAGATTCAGGTAAGAGCACAATAGATCTCTAGGTCGCAGTGCTATTCCCCCAATACATAATTCATTCAAGACTTTGCAGGCCAAAGTTTGCCTATGTGACGTCGAATGCTTATGTTCGCCTATGGCTTATTTCTTGGCCTTGAATTAATGTCACAGAGGGCAAAGATTCTGTTTCTAGATCGCAATTGTTTAAAAGAAATATATTCAAGAAATACTAATTTCCCTGAATGTTGATGATTCAAATTCGAATATGTCGAAAAACTAGAGCCAATTGAGTAGCTCTTAGAACTCACCCTTTAAATTTATAATTGTCATAAAACAAAGATCTATCTTTTCACAGCAGTCTATAAAGGTGACAAAATTCAAACTTGAACTGCGTGAAATTAGCTTGAAGAACTTGAAGGAAAAAAAAACATTTATTCAATTACTTAAGTAATCCAAAAAATAATTAAGTCAACCTCCTAATTTGGGAATTATTTCGAGAGCCTTTTATCTTACACTTTCACAAGTTTAAAACATAAGACTCTAACGCACAACATAAGGCTGATATAAGACATGTAATGTCAACACGTTTCTTTTGTTGACAATACTAATGCAATAAACCTACTACATCATTACAGAAAATACACACAAATGTCTACCACCTCAAGCCGTATGCCATAAGTCTTTTAGGATAATGTTTAGGTAGATAATTGTGTAAAATAAAAGGAGCCAACAACCCTTCGCTTCCTTGTAACAAATTTAAATTCATTAAAGTGTCAGCGTTAAAATGTGTGTAACACAATATACGCCCCGAGTCAGAACATGTTAAACAAAAATCGCTTCTTTTATAAAATCACGGGATTTTCAACGATCCAGGAGCTTTAAAAGTGCCACATATAATGAGAATGTGTAACCAGAGGCGAATAAAGCAATTTTCCTTTTTTGTTTTGTTTAATTTATTTCATTTATTCTGGGAATTTTTTCTTCCTAGATTAACAGTTAACAGTACCTTGGAGGACCTTCTCGAGATAGTATATGAAAAGAGTAAAAAAAAAATATTTTAAAACTATACAAAAGAATTTTCCAGCTTCATTGTCTTGCCATTAAGAAAGTTGATCTGGGAGTTCTTGTTTTGTGTTTACATAGGCAAAAACATGCACAGTGTTTACAGTTTCATAATTTCTTAACGTGAAATGAGCTCCTGAGCTCCTTCATTTCCATGAAGTTGTTTAAAAAAAATAATTTGTTGATTGCTGTTCTACACAAACAATAAATACCATGGAGATGAAAGAAAAAAAGAGTAGCGATACAACAATGCAGCCTTGTGGAACATCAGCTGCAGGAATTCCCTGCACATAAATGGAGTATTTTCAATTAAGGATGTTATCCAGTTGGCTCATCAGTAATTGATCCATTGAATAAATATTTAATTAAGAGCAATAAGTGCGATAACTCGGAGAGCTTATACGCGTGCTTAACGTGGGTATTAATGATAATTTATATATTCCATGTTCGACAGGACAATAGGCTTAATTTCTTCATCTCTTACAAGGATGGAATGAATTTTTATTTATATTTTTTTTTTTTTTTTGTGAATCTCATTGCGAAATATTTCAATGAGCCATAAATAAGTGTGTAGTTTTCAGTCTTATTTACAATAAAAGTACCACCGAACCAACATCATGGGCGACTGAAATTATTTAGCTCGGATATAAATCAGAGATGGCATCAAGGACATCGAACATGAAACTCCCATGAGACCTCAATACAATTTATGCAAATTGAATGTGTTGAGAATATGTTTCGCTTTGCAGGGATTGTAATTGTTTGGTAAGGAAATAATATTGAATTGAACGTTTATGCATAGGTAGATATACATTTTGAAATAAATAATTAAATCGTGCAAAGTAATTAAGAATGTTCTACGTTTTAATTAATAATATTAATTCTTCTTTTTTTATTCAAATTGTAAATTATTTGGAAGCCATGGAGGTTGGTCTTGATTTATGACTTAACTTTTGTCATACGAGTAAACATACGTACTTCATGTGGAATTTTAACGGAAATCGGGTCTGAGTAATGTACAAATATTTCAGAGGCTAATTATTTGATGAATTGCATGGCTGTTGTTGTCGAAAATTCTTAAAAATCCATACATATTTTTTCAGCCTCCAATCCTTCATACATTAAATATTACATAATACCTTATTGGAACTGCGGAGAAGTGTATCGTTCAATGAAGCTGAAGATCGCTGCATCCAAATTTATGTTTTCATTTAGGATAGCAGATCTCGATAAGTATCAAAGATATTGGAATATTTTAAACGCCAAAATGTTGGGCGCAAATTTTCCTAGGCGCGATGTCCGTTACTTTTTTTAAATTGTATCTCGTTATATTTTATTTTAGTGAGTTTTAAAACTTTTAAGACAAAAAGATTTTTAGGAGAGGATATAGACCGCAATAATTTTTTTAAAAATAAAATAAATATGACCCAATGTACGACCCAAACGCAAAATAGTTGGCCTACTCATCAATTAACAAATTAACATTTTTTATGTGCCTATATTTTCTGGTTCCCAAGCAGTTTTTTTTAAAATTTTTTTTTGTCGATGTAATAAATTACATTTAATAAGTAAATTAGACCAAACAGAACTAAATTCGAGAAAGCACATATGGCTCCAGTTTGCATTCCCTCAAACAAAGATAGAGCATAATAGTTGGACTACTCTCTCTGGGATGCAAAATAGTTGGCCTATGAAGATTTTAATAGATTTTCAGTTAACCGTTATTAAAAAAATGAAATGCATTTGTTTTGTTGTTTATTGATCTCTTGTTTTATGCAAGCCAGCAACAATTTAATGTCAACCATGGTGCGTGGCGTTGCATTATCAAGAGACCTTAGGGAATCCATAAATAAAGCCTTCGAAACGGGATTATGGAGCTATAAAATCGCAAAACAATTCAATTTACCGCGTTCATCAATTCGAAACATCATCTCAAAGTTCAAAAATAGTGGAAATGTGGAGATCGGTAAAAAAACGGGACGCCCACCAATTGCAAAACCTCGAGATTGCCGAGTTTAAAAAAAAATAATAAAAGAAAATCGACGTCAAACGGCCGCTGCAATAACTGTTCAATGGAGGGAAAGAATAAAAAAAAGTGTTTCGGTCGACACTTGCAAACGGACTATGAAAAAAATTGGATACAAATTTTATAAGGTTTGTTTTAGATTTATTTAAATTAGAGCAATTTTAACTCGTTAAAAACATAGGCCAAAGAAAAACCACTTTTAACACCTAAACAAAAGAAAAAGCGGTTAGAGTGGGCCAAACAACGTAAAAACTGGACTTTAAGTCAATGGCGGTCCGTTATTTGGAGTGATGAGTCCAGGTTTGAAGTTTGCGTGGGCGACGAACAAAAACGAGTCATTAGAAATTCAAGAGGTTTTTCACAAAGATTGCCTTAAAAAAACGGTCAAGTTTCCAGCATCTCTAATGATATGGGGATGCATGTCGGGGCGGGGTTTGGGCAATTTGCATTTTGTAAATGGAAGTGTCAATGCTGCCAGGTACAGGAATATTCTGGAAAATGAGCTTCTCCCATCAATACCACGACTTCAAGCTAGTGATCCAGACGATATTTTCCAACAGGATGGAGCTTCTTGCCATACAGCAAAGTCTAAAATGGCGTGGCTATCTGCTGAAGCTATTCCTTTACTGGAATGGCCTTCCAGCAGCCCTGACCTTTCACCAATTGAAACTGTCTGGCATAAAATGAAACAAAAACCGCGAAAAGAACCATGCCGGACCTCTTCAAGACTTTAAAGCTAAAATCATAAATATTTGGGAATCTTTTGGCACCGAAGAATGTCAAAAATTAGTTGACACAATGCCACGACGCCTAGAAGCAGTTATCAAGGCCAAAGGCGACGTAAGACCATGGTAAAATAAAAATTAAGACCCATAGGCCAACTATTTTGCACTTAAAAAAATGTTTAAATCGTTATTTTATTTTGTAAGATTGCTCTATACCGTTATTTAATTGAAGTCATTTTGTTTTTGTTACTTATTCCTATTCAAAATAAATATATCTTAAGAAAAATACCAAAATATTGATTTTATTTCCGATGGAATTTAAGAATCAGAAGATTTTTGTTTTTTACCATAGGTAGTCCAACTATTTTGCGTTTGGGCTCGTATAATATACGTTTCTCTAGGGGCGATGTTTCTCCTTTTTTTTATTTTTTTTTTATTAAGCTTATTTAACCATGATTTAACCATGAAATTAACAAAAAAAAACAAAAAGTTTGGACCCTTATAACTTTGGATTGACTAATCGTAGGTAAAAAATCGGTACATGAAAAAATTAGAAATTCCAAACTCTAGGGCGATGTTTTTTCTTTTTTTATTTTTTTGTCTATTAAAGTTTTTTAAACATGAAAGTTAAAAAAAAAAAAAAAAAGTTTAGACCCTTATAACTTTGGATAAACTAATCGTAGGTATAAGAACGGTACATAAAAAAATTAGAATTTCCAAACTCTAAAGGCGATGTCTTTTCTTTTATTTCATGTTCTTGAGTCATTTGTGTTTTAGCAAACTTGGTGCCAGTGCCATACTTGTAAACGGTGGGCAGAATTTGGATGTCTGAACTACTTGAAAAAAAACTGAGGAAGAGTTACAAAATGTATATTTTCTCTTCAGTTGTGACTGTTGTTCTAGATGGCTGGCATTACAAGAGGAATAAAACTTGAACCATCGTTAGAACTAAGCCTAGTATAATTTAATATAATTGTTTTAGCTAAACTAAAAGCAATAAATATTTTTCAATTTAAATTTGTTATACATATCTCATAAATCTATCTAATTGTTATTAAAGTTATTCTATAAAGTACATATATTCATTCTGGAATTTTCTTTTTCTTTGTCTTTGCTGAAATTTTGTTTTTGTTTGTATAACAATTAATCTTTTCTTTATATAATTCCAATTTTGTATAATTATTATCAGAATTATTAAAACTTGAATCGAAAAAATAAAAATTCATATGAAGTAAATATTATAATTTTGATAATATACAATTATTAATATAATGCAATAAAAAATATAAAAATATTACAAATAACCAACATCTTAACTAACTAACACAAAACGTAGATATCTATTTTCCTTTTTGTTGTAATTTGTTGCTAGACAACAAATGACTCAAAAACATGAAATAAAACAAAAAGAAAAAACATCGTCTTTAGAGTTTGGAAATTCTAATTTTTTCATGTACCGTTCTTATACCTACGGTTAGTTGATCCAAAGTTATAAGGGTCTAAACTTTTTTTTTTTAACTTTCATGTTTAAAAAAATTTAATAAACAAAAAAATAAAAGAAAAGAAAAGAAAAGACATCGCCATTAGAGCTTGGAAATTCTAATTTTTTCATGTACCGTTCTTATACATACGGTTAGTGGATCCAAAGTTATAAGGGTCTAAACTTTTTTTTTTTTTTTAACTTTCATGTTTAAAAAACTTTAATAGACAAAAAAATAAAAAAAATAAAAAACATCGCCCTAGAGTTTGGAATTTCTAATTTTTTCATGTACCGATTTTTTACCTACGATTAGTCAATCCAAAGTTATAAGGGTCCAAACTTTTTGTTTTTTTTTGTTAATTTCATGGTTAAATCATGGTAAAATAAGCTTAATAAAAAAAAAAATAAAAAAAAGGAGAAACATCGCCCCTAGAGAAACGTATATTCTACATTGGGTCATATTTATTTTATTTTTAAAAAAATTATTGCGGTCTATATCCTCTCCTAAAAATTTTTTTGTCTTAAAAGTTTTAAAACTCACTAAAATAAAATATAACGAGATACAATTTAAAAAAAAGTAACGGACATCGCCCCTAGGAAAATTTGCGCCCAACATTTTGGCGTTTCAAATATTCCAATATCTTTGATACTTATCGAGATCTGCTATCCTAAATGAAAACATAAATTTGGATGCAGCGATCTTCAGCTTCATATCGTTCAATGCAGGTGATTCCCAAATTTGCCAATCACAATGAGTAATTGATCAGGAGCTCGCCACATTCAGTATCTAATATTCGACGAGTTAGCGTTGAGTTCAGAAGTTTTGACAAGAAAGATAAACGATTAATGAAAACCGACTGGGGCTATGAACATCTGGATCAAGTACAAATTATAAATCAATAAGAAATACGTGTACTGGGCATACGCAATCTAAAGTCCACGTTATTTCGAAAAATATACTGAAAATGTATCAATACAAAATTCAAATCATGAGGTTTCTAAACGAAAATGACTATTCTTGGCGATGACCAGGAACTATATTGCGGGAGGTGCCATATTTTTGATATTATATCCTCGTCTTCTTCTTCCCTTTTGAGTCTATTTTAACCCACCCTAAGGAACGACATCAAAAATGAAAATGGTTTCCCTATTTCATAAAAAAAGACTTAAGCACTTTAAAATAAAATAACTGACATACAGGAAGAATTTTTAGGTCACGAAACAAAGAGAAACTTGGAAACATGTGATTTCGTTGAGGCGACTTGAAAAGCAAAAAATACTAAGTAGATAGCTCTTAATAATTCAGGGAAAACTATATTTTGCTTATAATAAGAATGTCTCATCGTTCCATAAAAATACTTTCCCAAATTACTTGTGTGATTTGAAACATTCATATTTGAGTGAATAATAAATCTTAAATTTTTTTAACAACCATATCGGTGATACGAGTATTATCAGATCGAAACAAACTTGAATTTTTCAAGGTACAAATAGTCTTAAAATTATATGGAATGAAAAATAAAATTGTTACTGGTTCTGTTTAATTTCAAACATAGGTTCACAAAATTATATTCACAAATTTGTCAGCTACCTCGCAATCTTCTTTTGACATAGAAGGCTTATTAGGGATGATGGGAACTATTTTCCATTCCTTTTTCAGATCACCTTTTACAAATTAAACTGATTTCTGTAAAAATGATCATGGTAAATCATAATCCTGGCTTAAATCTTGAAAATAATTTTTTAAACTGTCCTTGAAGGACAGTATTATTAGGATTATTATCGGAACTTATATCGTGTGACTTTTGTATTTTATCATACGTTAGGTTGCGAGTTTACAACAATAATCTTTATCAAGCAAATATCCGCCTTGAAGTTTCTGTTAATGAACCAACATGCTTTACTCTTGTATGTCTATATATTACAGAATCCGACTCTAAAAGTATGTTAAGTGACTTTAAGAACCCTTATTAGTGCAGTTGATAGTTGCAGAAAAAGAAACGTTTTCTGAATCTGCTCTTTTATGTATTCAAACAAAATTAAATATACCGGTAAATATAAGGTATAATGGTTAATAAAAGTTAGAGAAAAACATTAAAAAATATAAAATTACTAAAATATAAAAATTGATTATTTTCGTATTCTTAATTATCATCATCATATAATAAAACGGCAAACATGTTTTTTGTGGTACACTTTTCTCCAAAAGTATTTAACCGATTTCGATAAATTTTATATGGTTGGAAAGCCACAGTTACGGAGATGTGCAGAATATACTTGAGACACGCATTTACACACTGTGGGTCATTTTTGTTTTTGCACTGTCGAACACTTTGCATTTTACATAAAATAAAATTTAATTTAATAAATTTGCTTGAAAACACTTCCAATAATATAAATAATAAATAATAAATAAATTGGCACTCGAATTTCGAGAGCTGGGTCGGCTAGTATCTATAAAAGGCATGACTTCCTCTTGTAGTTCAAAGTAATAACGTAACATTTAAGAAGTAACAGGTACGCCAAACTTTATTTCAGTGTTTAAACTTTAACATTTACTAACTGATTATAAGTATTTCAGCTAAACCTGAACTGAAGTTTAAACTTGAAGATCAACTAGTCCGGTTTCAAAGTCTAATCTGAGCTTCAGTTCAATTGAACGTAGTTTAACTAAATTGTTTTCTCTTTCTATCTGAATCAAAGAAAAAACAATCAAGGAAAGTTGGCTTTGCTTCATTGTTGTGACCTGTGGCAGGATAACAAATAAAAAAATGGAAATAAATTCTATTTTAAAATGTGTGAAGTGGCTGTTGAACTGCGTTTTAAACGTGTCGT
This sequence comes from Philhelius festivus, assembly GCA_963931855.1. Classification (NCBI taxonomy): domain Eukaryota; kingdom Metazoa; phylum Arthropoda; class Insecta; order Diptera; family Syrphidae; genus Philhelius; species Philhelius festivus. The sequence continues at coordinate 95,491,759 of OZ007557.1, forward strand.
TTAACTTAAACTACAGAATGAGCTCTGTGCAATGTTTAAATGAGACTGTGAAACCAAATTTATTTTTGAACTGAAGTTTAAACCAAAAGTGGGGTTTTAACTTCCACTGTGAACCTGAGGGTTAAAATTTAAAAAAAATAAGTGTTATTAGAGAAAACATTTCGTAAGCATAAAATTTATTTTTATTCGCGACTATATGAGAAGTTAATCATTCGTTAAAAAAAATCGAACTCAAGTTTTTATCACACCTCCCCCACGTTTTTTTTTTTTTATTTTCTTATAAAATCATAAAACAGAAATATTTGAATCTCTCGAGCACCGTGTCGCAATGTTTCTTGTCTCTTATTATTTTACCGTTACTTCTATAAACAGTGCTCTAGCGAAATAGCCAGTTGCATTCTTCCCCTTAAATATTTTTACCACAATACTCGCGCTTTTAGGAATGCTCATCAGTTTACCCTTGAGTACACCTTCAGACGTACTGTGAAATACAGTTTCTTTCTTTAACCGTACTACACGAATGTGGAATGCTCTACCCAGCTCTATTTTTCCTTCCTATTGTAACGTTCAGAAATTAAATTTAAAACTAATGTGCACCGGTATCTCCTTTTAAACCCTTCCTTGGGCCTTGTGAATAAAAAAAAAGCTAAAGCTGAAACTTGGATTTTTAAGTAAAAGCTTGATTTTTAGTGAATAAAAATAAGCTTAAGATAGCTAGTTAAAGATGTTTTCTAGTAATAGCTGTTTTAAAATAGCCAAAGCTAAATTCATTTAGTTTTAGCTTGTTTTCCTAGCTTTAGCTTCAATTTGTGTGAATAAAAATAGCTTAAACTAGAATATTATAGTTAAAGCTACAAAAATTTCAAGATTTTTTCGACCTGTCTAGAAAGCTTTGACTAGTTCTTATTTTCAGTATTAACTTGTGCGAGTTGTTAATTAAACATAAGGGAATATCTCAAAAAATAGGACTGTGAACGTATAGACCTAAAAACTGACATACGAAATGTTAAAAACATTTTTTAGTCGAAACCAATAGTTGCCCTGTAGAACAGATAACAAATTGAGGAAAAAAAACCTTCCTTTTGGTCATACATGTACCAGTTTTAGCTAAAGCTAACTAGCCGAAACATGTGAATAAAAAAACGAACACCTTAAATTACGAAGCTTAAGCTAGAATTTTTATTTTTAATTTTTATTTTTTAGCATAAGCTATTTAGCGTTATCATTTTTTTATTCACATAAAACAAAGCTTAAGCTAGTACTGTCTAGCTTTAGCTGCTAGTAAAAGCTATGACTAGTTGGCTTTAGCTTCCTCCAAAAAAAGCTTTAACTTTTTTTTTTATTCACAAGACCCCTTGTTTTCCTAATGCTCGTACTGTGTAAATCATTTTAAGGGTGGTAATAACCCCTTGCGCACTAATTATAAAAAAAATGGTATCGGTTCCTGCCATACAATTTTTTTTCGAAATTTTATACAATATTTTTTTTTGTCAATAAAAATTTTATTAATTTACAGCTGGAAAATGCTTGAAAAAAATTACCGAAAAATGGTTATCAATTAATTGTAACCATTTTTTGTTTTTGATTTTCTCAAAAACGGTAAAACCGATTAATTTTTACGATCTAGAATTCAATAAAAAAAAATTCAATTTGACCATTTTTTCGAATTTTGAATTTCTCATTATCTGCATGAGGAATTTTAATAAATTTTTTAATGGAAAAGCTTCTAAAGAATCAAAAAATTGCATTTTGACATTTAAAAAAAATATTTTTTTGAATTTTTGACAGAAAAAAAAATAATTAAAGCGAAACAGAAAAATTGTATCTTAATTTTAAGTGCGGTTTTCTAGAATAATAAAAGTTTCAGAATCCATTTTATTATATTTCGTATTGTTTTTAAATTAAAAAAACAAGTGATGTTTCACCTTGATTTGAATTTCACTTCGCACTGATATTTAAACTACGCTTAACGGTCTTTTCATTGACAGGAAATGCTTAGGTTCGGGGAGTTTATAATTAAGGCTTAGAAGAATATGATGCATAGTATCTCTTCACATAATTTTGATTGTTTATCTCAATTAAATTTGGATTTTAAGCCTCATTTTTTTGTAAAAGTTTACTATGGGAGTTTCATCAAACAATATATTGTGTATTTTAATTTTGGATCTAATCAAATGCATTTTTAATTTTAATTAAATTTATCGAAGATGTCGAAAATTAGAGAACTACTTCTGATTGTGTGGAATGATTGAATATGTATGTACATACATAATGTAGGTATTTCATTATAATTGAGATCAATTAACTTTCAATTGAATTTGATTAAATTTATTTAAAAGTACTAATGTTTATGTAATCTTTTATTCTAAAATGTTGACCTTTTAATTTTGGATACTAGATATTTAATTTTGTACTTGCGACTTATAGGTACTATAAGGCAAGTTATGCGTTCGGAAAAAAATCGAACTCGGAATTTTGATCCAAGTTGACATTACGATCATAGGGAAGACGAAAAAAGTGGGTCTCGCAATTCTATCTGTCTGTTCGACTAGAGCCTAAACGGCTCGGCCAATTTTCTTTAAACTTGATAGATATCATTTTCAATTTTTTCCCACCACACGTTTTCTTCGAATTTTTTTCCGAAATTCTATAAAAATTTTTTTCTCTCAAAAACTGTTCTACAAATTTAAAAAATAAAAATACAAAAAAAATTTCATTTAGTTAAGGATAGGAAATAATTGAAAAAAAAATTTCTGAAAAATGGTTATTGAGGGTACCCCCCATGAAACAATTTTTCTTGTTTTTGATTTTCTCAAAAACGGTACAACCGATTTTGATCATTTTTTGTATGCTTAAGCTCCCCAAAAATTTAAATAGTATTGTGTATTCAAATTTTCAAAAAAAAAAACTTTTTTCAAAACTCAATATTTCGAAAACCTTATAATTGATTTTTTCTAACTTAATAAATGAAATTTTTTCAATATAATCTACAAGATGTAAAACCAAACATTTTATTTTAGCTGAAACTAAAGGTACCCACCATACAAATGTTTAAAAATAGTTTTCAAAAATCGTATTTTTCTCGAAAACGGCGGCGCCTAGAATTTTGATAAAATTTTTTTTCTTTCAATTTTATGATCTTTAATTTAATAAAAAAAAATTAAATTAAGATATTACAGCTTATACCTACCTAATGTCTAATTGTCTAATTTTGAATTTCCCATTTTCGACAAAACGGATTTTAATGAAATTTTGTATAGAGATGATTCTAAAAAGTTTGAAAAACATTGCATTGCAAGACTTAAAAAAATATTTTTTGAATTTTTGATAAAAAGGTATTTTTTTTAAAAAACTCGATATCTCGAAAACCAGTTGGTAGTTTTTTTGGAAATTTAATTTTCATTCGTACAATAATAAAAACTTAAGGTTGGCGTACAAAATTTTTTTCTTAAAAATGTTTTAAAAATTTTGTTTATAAAAGCTTTTTTTTTAAGTTTTTAAGAAACCACTACAACGAATTATAATTTTTGTTCTTGCGTAAACTAATATTTGCCTTAAGCACCTGGCATAGTATGCTTAGCTCCAACTACTAAAGGAGTTGTTTTAGTCATTTAAAAAATGAATTTTATGCTTATGAACAGTTTTTCTCTAATAACATTCATTTTTGAAAATCTTAGTCGTTTACATAAGAGCAAATTCGTGCGACCCAGTCGTGCATTTTGCTTTATTTATTTTAAAAAGTATTGAATTTTTGTAGTACCCCTTGGCATAATGGTTAGTGCATTGGACTGTCATGCGGAAGGTCTCGAGTTCGATTCTCAGCCGCTGCGCTGCAAGAAAGTTTTTTTCAGGGGTGTACTGCCTCTTGCGAGGAATTGACAAATTCTCCAAGAGTATCTCTTGTCATGGAAAGTGCTGCTCATTAGCCGTTCGGGATCGGCAGAAAATTGTAGGTCCCCTCCATTCCTGGTAACACGCACACAGGAATGGTTCAGAGTTGTAAGTCACTAGGTTCTAGTTCACTTCGAGCTGTTGCACAACCAAATTTATTTATTTTTATTGAATTTTTCAAATACAAATTTTCAAACATTTTTGAAGTACCTACCTAGATAAGTATAGTCTGTAATTTTGAATAAATTATTACTAAATACTTAAAAACTAATCAACCAGTTTTAAAAATAGTAAATTTTCAAAATATAACTATTTTGTTTTCAAAAAAATCAAAATTAGATTTTTTTTGAAAAATTTTAATAGATTTAACATAAGCAAATTAAAAGAAGTCTATTGATCGTTTAGCGAAATGCTGGAAATTCAAAATATCCGATTTATGGCAGATTCCATCAGTAATGGTTTCTTAGCAAAAGATTTTCTTTCAAAACATAGGCCATTTCTCATCTAGCATACACAGGGGCGGACGCAGAAAATAATTTCGGAGGGGGTTTTAGAAAAAAATATCAATTTTTTATAAATATAATATTTTATTACTTTATTGTATGTACTTGCTAATTACATAATCTTTATTGTTATTAACATAAATATATTATAACTTTACACAATATTGGCTCTTAGGGATAGGGACTTTTGGAACAATTTCATATAGCTAATCGATAAAAATCATATATGTAGATGTTGCAACGGATACACATTTGGCAAATTTGAATAATGTTACCAAAAGTTGGAAAATATTCTATTTTATTAATTTTTAGACATAGACTTTTACTACGGAGGCCATTATTTGGTTCATATAATATCATCAAAATTCTTAAAACATTTTAAAAAAAAAAATTTGGTACGCCAACTTGTAGTATTCATTATTGCATGAAGAAAAAAATAAATTTCCAAAAAAAATATTGAGCCGTTTTTGAGATAACGAATTTCAAAACGCAATGTTTTTTAAACTTTTTAGAAGCTTTTCCTGAAAAATTTCTTTCAAATCCGTTCTGCCTATAATGAGAAATTCAAAATTCGAGAAAAAAACGGTTTATTCTAGGTACAGTCAGTAAGCATATCTTAATTTTAATTTTTTTTTATTAAATTATAGATAGTAAAAATTAATCGAAATAAAAAAAACTTTATCAAAATTTTCGAAGCTGTTAAAAAAAATACAATCGAAAACAATTTTTTTACATTTGTATGGTGGATACCTTTATTTTTAGGTACAAACATTTTGGGGCTTCCAAAAAATAACTATTTTTAACCAAACCCTAGATTAAACTCAATGGGCCTTACCAATAATCAAATTTAGAGACGACAAAATTAACCATTATTTAATGGACTCTATATAACTGACCATACATGTTACATTTTAATTTTTAAGTTCCGTACAATAAATGGTTCATAACTTAGAGTCCACTTTAATATTAAGTTTGTAACATATATGGCTAACTATATAGAGCTCATTACATATTGGTTCATTTCACTCAAATATTAAAGTCGTCTCTAAATTTGATTATTGGTAAGGTCCAATGAAATTTTATAATTTTTTTTTAATTCTGTGGGATAGTTTTTGAGAAAAAATAATATTTATAAAATATCGAAAAAATGTATGAGTAGGTACCGGTTTTTGCTCTAAGAAAAAAGAAAAAAACCTGTGGAGGGAAATTCAAAACGATTTCCTTGTGATACGGGGGCATAATGGGGGCAATATTACTGTTTTTTATTTAATTACTTATAGTTACTTATTGCATACTTTACTAGACATTTAAAGAAATTGTGGTATGAATATAAAATGAATAAAGTTGTTTACTTTTGTTCCTACTTTATAATTTATTTAATATCCCTGTTTAAGTAAGTACAAGTATTGACCAAAACTTCAAATTTTTGCGAATTTCAAAGAAAATTGCCTCAATTTTCATCTCCATGAACTCCTATTCTTGGGCCGTACGTTAATAATATTTGAATTATGGAAATTTTTTATGAAATGATATAAAAGAATTTATGACGCGAAAACAACACTTTTTTTTTAAGAAAATGAATCCTTATTTTCTTATTCCACATGTTTCGGAGGGGGTATGAACCCCCAAAACCCCAACCTGCGTTCGCCCCTGAGCACACATATCCTTTCTTATCAAAAATAATATTTTTTCTGATGTTGATGTAGCTGCCACAAAACTTACAAGGAAACCCTTCTCTCGTTTCACCACAGCCCCAACCATAAAAAAACCAAACTTAATTATCCTTTATTTTCAACAATGGCTATAATGATCACCGCTCTTATTCAATTCTTATGGAAAACAATATCTATCACCTGTAGCTATAGATAAACATTTTGCAGCTTTCCAACTCAATTCATTCAATTAGAATGGCAAAACGTAATACAAAAAATCCAATTTGTATACCATATCCCTTCCGCCACGCCTGGTCAGCCACACTATACAAAAAACTTGTCACGTGTTTCCTCGGAAATATGCAATTCGTTCAGCAAAAACCATGACTTCCTATATGTTAGAAATGTCTCGTTTTGATAGTTCCTCTCAATTTCAACATACTATGTATGTACATATAGAAGGGAAAAAAGATTGAAAAAAATTGTAATCCATATGGAGTGCATCACGTATTCGAATCCAATGAACCAACAAGAGCAAGGATTGGCTTTTGGATAGACGTGAGTAGAAGTTTAATAATAAAGCAACAAACAAAAAAAACAACAACACCAACACAAACCTAACCCATATCCTTGGTGTGAGAAAAAAGGACGAGACTGTTAAAATAAATTGGCAGAACACAACTCACATCAAAAAATAAATCCATTTCAACTAAACTCATTTAAAATTGAGCAAGAACTATTGTGAATTAGTGTTCTTGAAAATCTTTAAAAACAAAATAGAGAATTAGATACCTTTTCCTTCTTAATTGATGGAAAGTCGGTTGATTTTGATTGATGACATTATTTAATTTTAAAAAAAAACCTAAACCGGATATTGATTTTTTCATCCATTCGCCATTGCTTCGACTTTTCCCTATTACACTTTATTCCACTTCAAAAGCTAAAGGTTCAGAGAAATTCTATGCTCTCAACATGAGTTACTCCTGCAAGGAAGCAAAAAATATGAGTTCTTGTACCTTGTACCTGTTGGTGTAGGATGAAGGCTGGGAGTGGGAGTGAAAAAAGAATAACAACGAAAATGAAGGATTTATGAGGTTTATCCCTTATTCAGCACGTTTAATTTTTCACGCGACTTTAAGAATTCGTGTAAAGTAGCAACAAATCCCATTTAAAAAAAGAGAACAAAAATGTACACCGCAACCGGAATATGCTGGATGGAAGCACCACTTGACCGAAGCGAGAAATGAATTGGCTGAGGCTTGTACCCGCATGCACTTCATATCCTGGTATTCGAAAGAGATCCCCACAGCACCATGAATGAAGTCGTGATTTATTAACGCCTAATTAAGAACAAATGTTTGCATGCCCCTATAACATGCAGGGCTCGACAACTACTCACACTCACAGTCTCGACGACAACACGCCAACGACGACGCTGACCGCGATAGCCCCGCCCGACACATGCAGGCGTTTAGCTCTTGGTTATATTGAGTTGTATGTTTGGTTAAAGAAGTTCGTTCGTGCAGTATGTATATTCACTGAAATGGGAGGAAAGTGAGTCGTGATGTTGGACTAGCTTTAAAATTACCTACACAAGTTGGTGAACATTGGGATTAGACAAATGAGTCTGCTAGCAATTATACAAGCTTTGTGTCTGTTCTCCAAGGGATAGGGATATGTAATATACATATATCTGTGTTCTTGTTCATGGAGAGTGACATTGGTGACAATTAAAGGACGATTCAAATTTGGCATCCAGAGTGGATTCATGTTGGTTTGAATTGTATTTTTAATGACGTCTCTTTAAAAAAAGGTTTAAGGTCTGTTATTTTAAATTACCACAAACGAACAAGTTGTGCGTAAAATGTAAAAAAAAAAACAATTGCCGGTCGAAAAGCTGGGAACATCTATCTATACCAATTTACTCTAGTTTTATATTCAACGACTGTGTTCAGTCAGCTGAACTTTAGTTTTGGCGTTTTGTTTATTTAATTATTTAGGCTGAAAACACACCGGATCAAACAAAACGTGTTTGGTTTGATAGTCAAAAAAACATTTACAAAACGTTTTGTTTTTTTGTTTCGTTTGGTGTGCGTTGAAATGAAACAACATACATACGAACTATCGTAAAAGCTTAACTCCGGCTGAAAGATTATTACTTTACGGCAAGTACATACAAATAACAATTTTGTGTTTACAAAATAGACATTATGTGTATATTTATAAGAAAAGAGAGAAGCTGTGAAATGCAACGAAAGAAGAAAATAAAAAGAACGGAATCAAAATTTTGTTTTGCATAAAACAATAGGTCAGTTATCGGCAACGAAACATGTTTTTCTGGTTTGCTTTTGTTTTTATGTTTCGTTTCATTTGGTGTGTTTTGCACCACAAAAAAGTTCGCAATTATCGTCAACGACGGTGGTTCAAAACAGTTTTGTTGCACTCGATGTGTGTTGCTCGTATACAATGGCATGTATTTTCGACAACCACCACCGAAACACTTCAAAACAAAAACGTGTGTTTTGTTTCGTTTTCTTTGGTGTGTGTAGTCTCATAACAAACTATGTTCTCTTGTTTCACAAAACAAAAAAAAAACGTTTTGCTTTATCCGGTGTGTTTTCAGCCTTAAGGTTCTTAAGAAAACTTTTTGATTATTGTGTTGCATATTTTGTGAGGCGTTTTCCTTCTTGAAAAGCTACAATATTTTTAACCAGCCTTATCCGTTACCAAATATAACATTAATCTAAATTTCAATAATATGACGTATTTTGTGCCGGAAAATAAAAAGCTTCAAACCATACAAATCAGCAGGACCAGATGGTATAATACCAGCTGAACTCCAAAAGACTAGTGATATGGAAATCCTAAGGATGCTCTTTAATAGTTTTCCAAATTTGGTGCATATTCCTGTACTATGGAGGGAAGTTCGAGTTGTATTTATACCCGAAGCGGGCAAGTGATCCCATGTAGAACCAAGAGATATCAGACCTATTAGTCTATCGTTATTCCTTCTCAAAACTTTTAAGCGACTGATTGATACCCATTTAAGAACAATAAGCAACGACAATAAACTTCTGTCTACGGCTCAACACTCGTATTGTAAAGGGAAATCAGTAGAAACAGCTCTTCAAACGCTGCTGGTAAGAAACATCGAATACTCCCTCAATCATAAAGAGTATACTATGGTTGCCTTCCTTAATACATAGAGCAGACACTTCCGGAATCGCGTCTGCACTGTCACCTCTGAATGTAGAAGGTTTGCTTGGATCAAGCAAATGCTGCCTAGCAGGATTATTAACACAAATTTCGGCGGGCTTTCTGCATGATTATCTGTCAGTAAAGGGACGCCCGCCGCCACTTTACACTTCTTTGGAACTCTGTAACGAATGACCTGTTGAGATATCTGGAAGCGGACAGTTACAGAATGATTGTCTATATGAAAGACGTTGCTAGTGCCGTATCAAAGAAGCATCCTTATACCCTTAAAAATCTTTGACAATTTGCTTTAAATAAGCTAACAAACTGGGCCGATCGGTAAGGACTTGAGTAGTAGTTAGCTGACGAACTCGTCAAAATTGGAACAATGATACCTTTATTGTCAGATAAGACAAATATAGGTATTCCCATCGCTAAGTGTAAGCTTGTGCTAAAGCAAGATGCTATGCAGTGAAAAAACCTTAAGTGGAACAATATCCCTGCTTGGTGACCTAGAAGATTTGGCGAATGCTGGATCTGAAGCATTTCAAATATTTGATATCTTTAACCACATCGCACATAGGCTCAGTAACACGTGTTTTTAACAGAACACTGTTTAATAGATAAGCTCGTAACGTGGCTTGTAGTTTGTTATAACGATTTCCGCAGAAGATTGATAAACGAAGATGAGGAGGAATGGATCCCTCACCTTATCTGTATATGTCCTGCATATAATTGAATCCACTAGACTTTTTCTTGTTAGGTTACCCCAAGTCACAGGTCTATACGAATAAACCATAATCAACCGATGCCCTTAAGATGAACATAACACAGGCCTTCGCTCAAATTCAGCTCAGCCCCACTGAAGAGTCAATGGGGCATTTGAACGATGTCCATCTATAACTAATATCATGCATGGGTATTTCAAAAAGACTTTTGTTAATACATCACACACAGCTTGTTTTGTTCCACCTTGACATTTTCCGGCCTCTATGGAAAAACCCATTCTAAAAAAAATATATATAAGTAAATTGATAAACATGGAATATATTTATTAAAAAAACTTAGAATTTTTTATATTTAAGACTAATTTTAATCGAGGATTTAAACCAAAAATTTAGACCTTTTTTTTTTTTGTTTTCGATTTTTCTAAAACAGTTCAAATGATTTTGATAATTTTTTATTCAAACACAATCTCGATTTTTTTGAAACTTGACAGTTAATAATTTTTAAATACTATCTACAAGATTTAGAAAAAAACGGTAGGTACCCACTACCCACTAAACAAATGTTGAAAAATTATTTTCAAAAATCGTATTTTTCTCGAAAACAGCGGCTAGAATTTTTATAAGTTTTTTTTCGCTTAATTCTTACGACCTATAATGCAATTGAATAAAATTGAAATTAAGATATTACAAATAGTACCTACTACCCCAGAACCATTTCCTCAATTTTTAAAGTTCTCATTTTCGGCAAAACGGATTTAAATGAAATTTCTTCTTTTTGTTGAAAATTAAATACCCCAAGAAAGGATTAATGATTTTTTTAAAATTCAATTTTTATTTGCACAATAAAAACTTGAAATTGGTCTACCAAAGTTATTTATAAAAAATGTTTTAAGAAATTTATATATAAAAACTTTTTTATAAAAAACGTTAAAGGGATTCATAATTTTTGTTCTGGCATAAATGCATAAAAATGCTTGGCATTCTGTTTTTAGCTCCAAATACGAAGGGAGTCGTTTTAGCGATTGGAAAATTGTATTTTAGATTTACGAACATTTTTCTATAAAAAATATTAATTTTTAAAAATGTAAGTCTCTCAGACATAAAAGCAAGTTCGTGTGACCCGATCGTGCAGTTTATTTTATTTATTAATGTTTTTATTTGTAAGGTTACTTACTAATCCTCTAGTTCATTAGTTAGGCATTAGCCGATATTAAATCTATAATAACATTCACATATGTACATAATTATGTAGTAGATATCACACACAAAAAAATTACAACTTTTCAATAGTGGGACATAATGGTACGTCATATTTGTAGGAAAACTTTGTAAGTGATGTATGTGACTCTTTTATCTGTGGGACCAATTTTATTGCTTTCAGGAAAATCAAGGAATCTCAAACTTTTGCTTGCTCGAAGCCAATACAAGGTACTTAACCTATAGACCAAGTCACTCCTCGAATATTTCCCATCATAAACCGTTTTAAGGCTATCAGCATCAGCAAACCTTGAATACGAAGCAAAAAATCTCACGCAAACCTTATGTTTACTTTAATTTTATCATTAAAAAAGAACTTTTACGACTTACCCTCTGCAGGTAAATCGATAGCGTCCTGCTGGTGTCCAGCTCATAAAATCATGTAATGAATGTGCCACAGCAACAATGACTGGAAAATAAAAACAAGGACTAAAACGAGAAATTTTTTCCCTCAGGAGATTGTAGCAGAATCGTGTCACATTTTTATGACCCAGACCATATATAATAAATCACCTCGACTAGCAGACCAGGAGCAGGACAAAGGCAGCGCATCCTTTTACGCTCTTTGTCATGGAAAGTGATTCTGCAACGACAACTACTTGATGGCAGTATGGAATCCTATCTTGTCCGATTTGTCTAGCGATGAGAACAAAAAAAAAGTTATATAACGCTGCAATTTAAATTGACCACCCAACGTTATTTATTTTAATCGCCAAGGGATTCGCATTGCAGTCACGTATCACGCTCGGATAAAACAAACTCTAAACAAGCCCTATTTTTCTTGTTAGCTACGACTGGTTGTGTAGGTTTAAAGTCAGTAACATATAGCTGCAGCGAGCAGTGCAGAAATTAAACTAAGTTCGTAAAAGTTCATCTTATGAATTACATCAACATTTGAAAATTAATCGTGAAAGGGTTTTTCTGTAAGATCTTTGTCGTTATCATCCCAAGGACCATCCATTAACTGTTCATCATATTGAAACTTCTGATAAGCAAATCTAAAAAACCCATATTGTTAAATGTGACATGCGCACTCTGAACCGGGACCAAAACTTTTATGAGAGAATTCTTCTCTCGAATATTAAGAACTATATTTTTAAATGTTGCCCATAATGAAAAAAAAAATGAGTAGAACTAAAATTATAGTATTGGAATATCTCTCCGTGTCGCCCAAAAGAAACTCAAGATATCTCCATCAACAAGTGGTCAATTGAACTTAAAGATAATACGGAAACAGAAATCATTTACTTGTTGTTATGTGTATGAGGTTTTATTATTTCAAACTATGTAGATGTTCACTTCTATGGTTAAGCAAAGATTTCTTCAGATGGCTTTTAAATATCGATTAACCTAATTCTTGCATTAAGGTCGTGATATTTCTCCTTTGCATCTATTTTTTAGACTTACTCTATAGAAGGAATGATTTGTGAAAATAATGGAATTAGATAGCTGTTGACTTCAACACAATCAGTGGCGGATTTACCAGCAGGCTGAGTAGGCTTGAGCCTAGGGCGGCAGATTTTAGGGGCGGCAAATTTGAAAACCGATATTTTTTTCTTAACCGTCTACTCGTACATTCAACGGTACCGCAAACTTCTATATTCTACGGTAAGACACCTAGTTCACGGCCCCAACCAGAAATCGGCCGTTGCCCACACTTTCTATGAGTGAAATGAGAGCGAAATTGCGGAAAATATATTTCACACTCTTCCCACTCCCACTACGTACTCATACAAGTCCGTACGTATTGGTGATTGCGGTATTGATGTGGTAGATCTGAATAAAAAATTGTTGCAAAGAAAAATGTTTTGTTGGAGATATTCTTCGTTTTGAATGGATCAAAAGATTTAAAAATAATAATCGAATTTTATCAATTTTAATCTTATGTGTTGTCTATACTGTTTGTTGAACAGGTGCTAACTTCAGAAAATTTTATTTGACTGCTAAAAAAACTCAAATACTTTTCAGATTGAAAACTAGATACAATCGACGACGCGACGTTGAATATTCGTACGTGTGAGTTCATCTGGAATCTCGTTGTTATTTTTTCAATTTGTTTTGATATGGAAATTACAAATAGCATAGTTATCAATATTGATTACATTCAATTATGATGGTGCGTGATACAACGCTACAATTTAATCAATGTTCCACGTGCAGTTTGCCGGGCCCATTCCCATTCCAAGAAAGGTTTGGGTTCCTTTTTTTTGTTTTATTGAACATACTATTTACAATTTGGCTTACAACTAATAAGATACTACATTACTTCATACATACACTGCCGCTCATCTGAATAGGTTCACTGTTTTTCGTAACTTACTGTAAGACTCTCTGCATATATATGGCAATGACACGTCTTTGTCATGTATGTAATGAAAGAGCATTATTTTGCCCTAAGTTTGGGAGAAAAAAATTTCTCTTTAAGCTTACCGTTATTCTCACACGCTTGCTAAGTTTAATTCATTAAGAAAAACTAACGTTTTTTTTGGCTCATCTGAATGGGTTCAAAAGAAAAAAAAATCATTTTTAATTGATGTGCGCGGGTGATGTGTACTGAAAGTTAAGTTTTTTGGTAAATCGAATTATTTTAAACCATTTAACAAGGAAAATCGGTCGCGGAAAATTTTTAAACGCGAAGAGAAAGGCAAAATAAAAGCATTTCGTGAATTAGGGCTAAGCCAAAGAAAAATGGTAAAAAAATGAAAGAAGCCAAAATTTAATCGGTAAATATTTGCGGAACATCGAAAACTACGGGAAAAATATAAAAGTTGGAACTTAAAATGCCAAATTAATGACCAATAGACCCGCAATCATAACAGCTGCTTCTAATTCTCATGATTTCGCTTCAAAAATTAGACTCAAAACTGTTGTTAAGTGTAGTTTGTCGACGGTGGAACGCGGTATTAAGAGTACTAAACATTTAAAAAGGAAAAAAATACCGAAAAAAACACTTAAAACAAATCCACTATATGACACAGCTATTAAAATTAAAACTCTAGAAAGAAGACAAAACTAAAACATATTAAACAACAACAATATTAAAACCTTACAACAAATATTGGCTATGACACATAACACCAACGTCATATTAAGTTAATTGCCCGAAGATGGAGGTACACTCCGAAACGCGTCGCAAACACAATTAAATATTAAATATTAAATAAAAGTTGTGAAAATTTTTGGAAATAAAAAAAATTTAAATAAACACTAGTTCAAAATTTTGTGTATCTATTGTATATTTAATTCTATTTTAATATAAACACAACTCGGAGACAAAATAAAACAAAATGAAAAAAACACGTTTGAAGGAAAAACGAAAAGAAATTCGTCTCCAATTTTGTAAAAAATACATGTCGTAAAAATCGCAGTGGAGCCGAGTTATATTTTCAGATGAAAAAAATACAACTTAGAGGGCCCAGATGGCTACAACTGTTACTTTCATGACCTTTGTAAAGAAGAACATTATATAAGCCGTCTGCATAGCTGTGAAGGCAGTGTCAAGGTGTGGGGAGCAATTTCATATTATGGAACTTTTGAGCTGCAATTTCTTACATCGCGAATTCAATGTCAATGTGTACAAAGGTGTGCTGGAAAAGGTCTTCCCGCAAATCTCTAACCTTTTAGAACCAATACCATTGCCATTCCAGCAGCATAATGCCCCTATCCATACAGCGAGGTCGGTAAAACAATGGATCGACAAGCAAAATGTAGAGGTATTGGTATGGCCTCTATACTCACCTGACCTTAACATAATTGAAAATGTTTGGAGACTTCTTTCCCGTAAGGTGTATGAGTCAGAGAGACAATATGAAGACAAGTTGTCCTTAATCGAGGAAATTAAGAAAGCGTGGGCAGAGATTTCGCTGCAATATCTAGAAAACTGCATGACTCCATTCCAAATCCAATTTTCGAAACAATTTTTAAAAAAAGTGGCAATACACATAATTAATATAAATTATTATGTCCCTACCTATTTAAGGGGCAAAATAAATCATTTAATTACAGTTATTTTTCTTTTTTCTTCCATTTTTTGCTTTTGAACCTATTCAGATGAGCCAAAAAAAAACGTTAGTTTTTCTTAATGAATTAAGTTTAGCAAGCGTGTGAGAATAACGGTAAGCTTAAAGAGAAATTTTTTTCTCCCAAACTAAGGGCAAAAAAATGCTCTTTCATTACATACATAACACAGACGTGTCATTGCCATATATATGCAGAGAGTCTTGCAGTAAGTTACGAAAAACAGTGAACCCATTCAGATGAGCGGCAGTGTATGTATAAAAAAATTTACACTTGTTGGCTCATAGGGGGCCTAACCATAACAGTGACCTAAGTTTAATTATTTTTATATAAAATTTACATGACGACAAAAATAAAATTTAAGAAGTCGGTTGACTGTATTTTACTCAGGGTGTTCATTCCCGGTTATCATTGGTGATTTTTGTGGGTTGTGGGCAGGGATGGCGTTTTAGCCGCTGTGGTAGGCTGATCCAATGTCAGCGTAGAACGACACTACTTCCTCGTTGTCCATGATTAAGTTGTCATTCAAAGTTTCCATCACACTGAGGTACCTCAGTTCGGCATGGCGTTGTTCTGTGGTCATCCTTCTCATAAGCTGATTCGGGTGGTCGATGATGTTCCCCATTAGTTTCTTCGTTGAATGAACTAGATATTTGTCCAGTGGGATTAAATTCGCTTCTGTGTAGAGAACCTTGTTCCTGTAGTGTTTTTGTCGTTGACGGTCGAAGTAAAGTCCAGTGAAGATCCTCAGTATCTTCCTTGCGAAGGTTTGGGTTCCTTCGATTCCTCGAATCGTTTTTTCCGAACGAATGGAGGATAGATCTTGAAAAGATAAAACTAAATTCTGAATCATTGGAAATTGTATCTTCGTTTCTGCGAAAACAGAATTTGTAGAACGTTTATCCTAACTTGGACATAGCTCTTCGTAGGGCATTATGTACTCCAGCGACAAATTGTTCGGGTGAGAGAAGCTTTTCTTATCTAAAAAGGGTAAAAAAATATCTGAGATCGACCTTAATTCAAGAAAAATTAAGGCTTTAGCTCTTTTGTGTATAGAGTCAGAATTAATGAACAAGATCACTTAGGATGAAAACACACCGGATAAAGCAAAACGTGTTTATTTTTGTTTCGTGAAACAAGAGAACATTGTTTCTTATGAGACTAAACACACCAAAGAAAACCAAATGAAACAAAACATTAAAACAAAAGCAAAACAGAAAAACATGTTTCGTTGCCGATAGCTGACCTATTGTTTTTTGAAAAACGAAATTTTGATTCCGTTCTTTTTATTTTCTTTTTTCTTTGCACTTCACAGATTTATTTGCTTCAACGTTTACTCTGTGCGCAAATTTTTAAATAAATATGGACGTAGATGGAGAAAAATTGTTTTAATTGAGGCAAAAAGCCCTATCTAGGAGTATAGTTATAAAAATAAGGAATATAAACTTACTATTGATAAGCTGTGCATTGCTACTTCCTACTATGACATTTTTGCTTTTCTCTTTTCTTATAAATAAACACATAATGTCTATTTTGTAAACATAAAATTTTTATTTGTGTTTACTTGCCGTAGAGTTATAATTTTTCAGCCGGAGTTAAGCTTTTACAATAGAGTTCGTATTTTGTTTCATTTCAACGCACACCAAACGAAACAAAAAAACAAAACGTTTTTGTTTTATTCTGTTTTGCTTGGTGTGTGTTCAGATAAAAAATGTTTTTTTGACTATCGAATCAAAAACGTTTTGCTTTATCCGGTGTGTTTTCAGCCTTACGACGACATTATCGATGATTTTGCCAATACAAAATCGCGCAAAAAGGTATTGTAAGAAACTTTGATAAGTTAATTGAAATTATTTTTTTACACTGTTTGTAAGCGCAATAAGGATTATTTAACTACGTTTACCGAATGTACATTATTGTGTGAGTGGCATACCCCGCCTTATTAGTCGTACATCATTGAACTTTGATTACCTCAAAAATAAACTCAAAAACTATTTCTTGTACAATTTGAACCGAATTGTTGGATTGTAAAGATAATCTAGGAACTGACAATTCACAATTGTAGAGGTAAGGGCGGCAAAAATTCAACAGCCTATACTTGGGAAATGTGTAAATCCGCCACTGAACACAATACAAAAACACTATTTCAAGAATATCGTAAATACTTATATACGTGCCCAGATACTTGTTTTAATCATTTCGCTGCTTTTCTAAGAGTTTGTGCAGCAATTTCTAGATTTTGCTCTGGACTTATTCCATAATTATCCAAAGACTAATATATGATTGCTTTAGTTAATCAACTATTGTCTATGGCAGAAATAAGTAAGACGTTGACTATTTGCTGAATACGTTTATTTTTTGAGTTTTATTTCCAGTTTTTGAGATAATTTGTACAAGTTGACCAAGGCAAGGTTTATAGGGACTTAGAGTTCTCAAGCTCTTCGGATGAGATTAAATCCATTTTTTTTAAATTACTAGACAAGTTGTTTCGTTTTACAAATCTAATGTGACTCCAAGTTCCTTGAGATATTGATGCTCAAGACTTTCATTATGTTGTGTGTAATTTAACACCTTTCATCCACGATTACCAAAAATAGATCGGAATTTAGTAGGCGATCATTCTACCTTTTGTTTTCCACAATATCATCAGTTTTGGTACGTAGGCCATACTCTTATCAGCGAAAAGAACACGATAGCCACAGGCATTAGGAAATAATTCGATGAATTCGCAAAATGGTCGTGACAATTTATACTTGGCACATCAAATTGAGAAAACTGCTTTTGAAAACTTTTTGCGAACTCTAGTCCAAATGCATTTTGCGCAGGCACGACAGTTGAACTCATTCGTTAGATGCAGTCGTACCTTTCTTCGTTTTTCCTTTTTTTTCTGAAAACTACTTTTACCTACTTTTGTGGTACCAATTATAGTAGTGCGAATACCATGTCGAAGAATTTGACATTGCCATTGGCCTCCAGTCTGCATTTGAATATCTTCTTCTCGAAAAGAAATCAGGTAAGTTTTTAAATCTTGCAAGAGATCATCTCCAACATATTCATATTCTTCGAAAGAGAACCAGTGCCTATTTTTGGTAGTTTTTTATTTCTGCATGGATCAATTAAATAGACTAGATCTTTGACTTCGGTTTGATCTAATTTTGCAGTGAAAAAGGCACGTTTAGTGAATTCTCCAGGTTGTGACCTTCTAAGACCACGGATATTGCCTAATACATAGAACGTTGCTTCAACAACTGTTAAATATCAATGAACTTGGAATTCATAAGAATCTTCCCCAGAAAAGTCATCAGTAGAAAGTTACCGTAGAATGAACGCTTTGTCAATTATGTCCTTAGTCACAGGATCGTAAAGGCTGGACAAAGTTCTCAGATACAATAGCACGTAAAGTCTCCCATGCACGTAGAGTCTATCATGCACACGAATAACTGTCACGTCACACATTTCTCATAACCTAAAGATAAATTTAATATTTAAGATTCAGACCCGTAAATTAAGAAAATTCATATTTTTCCGAAAGAAAGAAATATTAAGTATTAAATAAGTTTTAGAATATTTCTTATAAAGTTTTGTTTCGAATTCATTTGCTGAACATTTTTGGTTTAAATACCATAACTTCGTTTTACTTATAAGCAATATGTGGGGAAAGAATGTCACCGCCTCTAGTTTCTAAGGAAGCAACTCAAGTTGTTTTATGATTCTTAGAAATACAATTTTCCTTGCAGAATCCCATATTATGGAATTCAGCAGAAGAAATCAATAATTGTTCCATTGAATTTCTTATTTTATATGCAGTCGAAAGTTTGTTTTCACAAAATGAAGCTCTTATACCTCCAGTAAATGATTGAAATCCTTATTAAGATATTCACGGAAAACAAAATTACACCTTGTAAAACTTTCCAATAAGTACTTTGTTCCCACTAAACTAAAATCTGAAATTTCATCTGAAAAATTTTGAGATTTCAAATTAGTGTAGCAAGGATTCTTTGGGATTTGTGATCGGTAAAATTCAGAGTTTTCATTGAGATTTGGTTAAAATCTCCATAAAATCTTTTCCAATTAATTTTAAATATCCGAAATCTCCTATATCGTTTTTGTGGGATTTTAAAGTATTTTTCAATAAGGACGGATAGATATTGAAATGAAATAAAAGACGCTCTGTGTGAGCTGTTAATAAAATTCTTACTTTTCATTCAAAAGTCATATTTTTGTATGCAATTATGTATGAAATATGACATCGATCAAACGCCTTCATCGGCTTCCAACGATAGCACAGATTCGAGTAGTCTAATTTTCAATTACTCTTTCGCTTAGATATAGGACTGAATTTGAGCAATGGTCTGCGTTATGTTCACCTTAAGGGCATCAGTAAATCATGGCTTATTCGCATAGACCTACGACTTCGGGAAACCCCACAAGAAAAATTCTAGCGGAGTCAAATCACATGACCTTGGTGGATAAATTCACGTTACCTCTGCGAGCGATAACCTTACCCTCAAATCGTTCATGTAAAATGTCAATCTTGGTGTCCGCTGTGTGGCATTACGGTGTCGCCTCCTGCTGGAGCCACATATTGTCAAAATTGGTTATCATTGTTCTATAGCGCTCGTCATTGACAATGACCGCCTCACCAACGGTGCTTTCGAAAAGTACGGAACAAGGACGCCACCGGCCCAAAATCTACAACAAACTGTAGCTTTTTGATGATGCATTTTCATCTGGTGAATTTCGTGTGGGCTTGTTTCGTCCCATATATGCCAATTTTGCTTGTTAACACAGCCATTCATCCAAAAAAGCGTCTCTTCGCTAAAGATAATTTTTCGACCAAAATTGGGATCCTCTTCCAAACACTCAGAAGTCCAGTCAGCGAAAAAACGGCGCTGTCTATGGTCATGAATTTTTTGAGCTCCGGAGTCAGTTTGATAATTTACGTGTCTCTTCGCAAAAATCGCCGAATCGAAATTCAGCGAAAGGGCAAGGAATCGACTGCTTGGGGTTCTGCTGTACACTACTTTGACGGACCGCGACGATGTTCTCAGCTGATCTTGCATTCCTTTGAATAGCGAATTTCGACTGATTGAATACCTCAACGGTCGCCTCAAATTTGGCTACCAAAAGTTGAAGAGGCGAAGAAGGGCTACCACGTCTAATGTGAAATGGGAGCACTAACGAACACTCATTTTGATAAAACAAAATTTAAGGAGGACATTTGGGTCTAAAAACTAGAGGGTTTTCTGAGGCCATGGCCAATTTTATTTTCTCTTTTGTAAGTGCAAAATGAAACATAACATTGTCAGCTTATGAATACTAATGGCAAGTTATACTTTCGTAAAAAAAAAAAATTGAACTCAAGATTTTGATCAAAATTTACAATTAGATTATATGGAACAATAAAAAAATTGGTCTCGCATTTTGTCTGTCTGGTCGACTATAGACCGAATGGCTCTACGAATTATCTTTAAGCTTGATAAAATGCATTTTCAAACTACCCCGCCCTGCACGTTTTTCAAAAAAAAACTTTTTCTAGTAAGACTTAGTTTGGGATTGAAAAAAAAAAGGTTATTGATCGTAGGTACCTCGCAAAAAACCATCTTTTGTGATTTCGACTTCGTATTGTGTATTTAAGTATTTAAGTTTTTTTTTTGGAAAATTTAAACATAGAAAATCACATGCTTGATTTTTTGAAACTTGACAATTAGTAGTATTTTACCACTATCTACGAGATTTAGATAAACATTGGATTTATTCAAATATAAAAAATTGTTTTCAAAAGAATATCTGCTGTAAAACTTTATTATGAAGTTCGCTGGATGAACTACATTGTCAATTCCTAAAGTTACCTTATCCGTTATGAACTTTCCTATCAACAGTCAATTACAGACATTTAGCCAACGGCCTAGGCTTTGATGAAAGCGTCGCTTTCTTTCTTCTTTGTTAGATTTTTGGCTATGTCCGGTTGCGTCTTCATCATTTCCACCATTTCTCTAAATTGTTTCCGATAAGTTGTCCGATTTCTATTAAAATTTGTTAAACAAACACTTCAACCAGGGTTGCAAAAACTTAAGTCACTTTTTAGCTTAAGCTTGGCTTTAATTCACAGGCTAGTGGGTGACTTATGAATTAAGAAAAATGTTAATCAGCAGCTAGTTACTGACTTATGAATTAAAAAAATTTAATTCATAAGCTTCTTAGTGACTTATGAATTAAAAAAAAATAATTCACAACCTACCAAGTGACTTACATATGAATTAAAAAAATTGAAATCATGAGCAAGTAAGTGACTTAAGAATTCAAAAAAAATTAATTCCAAAGTTACCTAGTGACTTATGAATTTAAAAAAAATTTAATTCATAAGCTAATGGATAAATTCTGATTAAAAAATTATTAATTGGAAAATTTATAAGCTAGCATGATAATTTTATGACACACAAAAACTTGAAATCTACTTTCGTTAATAATTAAATAATTATGTAGTCAAAACAAGCTTAATTTACCAACTAGCTTATGAATTAAATTTTTTTTAATTCATGAGTCACTTAGTAGCTTGTGAATTAATTTTTTTTTTAATTCATAAGTCACTTAGCAGCTTATGAATTAAATTTTTTTAAATCATAAGTTACTAACTAACTTATGAACTAGATTTTTTTAAATCACAAATCATCTACAGACTTATGACTTATGTTTTTTTTAATTCAAAAATTCGCAACCCTGACTGAAACATTCATTATGATAAGACTTACATTTTTGTGTTTTCCATTGTTTATTTTCGTTTTTTTTTTTGTTTAATTAAAAATTCACTCCGAATTCGTCTCTAAATTGGCTCGAATGTAAAATGATAGAAATTGTATGGAGTGCGAATGGATTGCGGATTTAGTAATACCAGATAAGTTGAACAGAATGTCAGTCGTTCAACCTTCTTTCGTCGGATTCAGTAATATCAAAAGTTTGGAATTTAATTGAAACTGTCACTTTAGCTCATTCGCTGAATTCTGTAACAGGGGTGAATATATCTTGGACGATATTTATTTAAGACAAAAGATTTTGACGTTGTGTTGGTTGGTAAAAATTCGTTTATGGACATCTATTTTTACAATGAATACAATGAATTTCAATTAAACTTCGCTTTTTTACTTGCGATATAGGTACTATAGGGCAAGTTCTGCATTTGGAAAAAAAATCGAACTCGAGATTTTGATCAAAGTTGACATTACGATGATAGCGAAGACGAAAAAAGTGGGTCCGACAATTCCGTCTGTCTGTCTGTATGTCTGTATATAGACATATGTACATCGAACTACAGCCTAAACTACCGGAGCTATTTTCTTAAAACTCGGTAGTTAAGGATCTTCGGTGATTCCCTAGAGGAGAAATTGAATTTTTTTTTTAGTTCCTAAACTAATGGTACCCCTCATACACCCGTAATGCAAAATCTTATTTATCTCGAAAACGGCTCTAACGATTTTGATAAAAAAAATTAGGTGTGATATTATGAACATAGGCTACATTTTGGTCAAAAAAAATTTTGGGACAAAATGTTATTAGGGGTACTTGCCATAGATCCGTTTTTTTTTTTATTTTCGACTTTCTCATTAACGGCTCTAATTTTTTTAACCCAAAATTTTCAGCAGAAGTCCCCTTAAATTTAAAATAATATTGTATATAAAAATATTCGAAAAAATATTTGTTGGGTTTTAAAAAAAAAAAAAAATGTTTAAATCAATATCTTCAAAACCTATGAACGATTATTTTTTGAAATTATTTCCTAAAATAAATATTATTTAATACTTAAAATTCGCATCCCACATTTTTTCTTGAAAAATTTTAGACAAATTTCTTATATAAAAAATTTATTTAATAATAAAATGATTTTTTAAAGTTTATTTGCATAAATTCATACTTTTCCGGAAACCAGACGGCAATTTTATGCACTTGAACATTTTTATCTCATTAAATCCATGTTTTATATTTATAAAATTTATCTTAAATTCCAAAGTACTTTTACATAAGAGCAAGTTCGTGCATTTTATTTCTATTAACTCTCAAGTTTGCGTAAACCCATCTATATTTTTGAATCAAAAATATATTACCTAGAAACCTTTGCTCAAACTCGATAACAAAGTTCAATACATTATCAAAAACTCCATATTTAAAAAAAAATTCTTGCATACCTCTTTTACTTGCCAGAATTTCAAAAGTATTAATTAATCTTGTCTAATTAATATCATTTAATATAATTCGCTTTCTCCTTCTAAGCCAGTTTGTATATAATAGCAGCCCCCAGTATTGCATCAATCAATACAATTTTTCCACCTCGCCAAGCGTTCAAGGTTAATAATATTTAATGCCTTTCGAAAAGCACATAGCGCTTCTTTCTAAACAACAATAGAAGGTATTGCTATGGAAGGGTGCTCATGCAGAAGCTATCATCAGCTCATGTAATGCATAAATAAGCAATTTCCATTCTATAATAAGGACGTGTTGATAAATCGTATTCATTACACTGTAATAATCAAGAAGTTATTGGATATTTAAATTTTGATGAGTTCTTAAAATATAAAATAGGTTCACGTGCAAGTTGAATACATGTTTATGAAAGTAGGTGGAAATTTTCTTATGTTTAGAGTTGGAAATACATTTCCCATAAACCTGCATAGGTAAGGAACATAAAAATGAGGAAGAAAATATAAATTTCTCGAGGACGAAAAACAAAAGTCTAATCACAATTCAGAGCAAGTTTATGTTGTGTCGCTTATGTTCACTTTTATTTGCAATTTAATGATTTAGCATACCTTAACAGGGCTGGATTGGAACATTGGCAAAATAGGCTTGAGGTAAAAAAAAATACGACGTTCACAAGTAACTCGGAAAGAATTTCTCCAAGTCATGTTTTTAATAAATTAGACATTTGCGTTTGTTATACAGTTTTTACTGTCAAAAATTCGAAAATCTTTGAGTTCGAGAAGTTATTAATTAAATGAGAAATAGAGCAACATAAGACTTCGAACCCTTTCTCAGAACTAAAAATCCGCGTGAGATGCACGAAAAGTTATTACAGGCATTCAAAGCCACTTTGTTGTGCGGCGTTCAAGCGGGAGGAGTGATTGGGCGGTATTTTTTTAGGACGCCATCGACAGCACGGTCAATGTTACTGCCGAACGCTACCGGGCCATAAAAACGACTTCTTACTACCGGAATTAGATGAGTATGGTGACCATGTGGTTCAACAAGACGGAGCAACTTTACACACAACACGAGCCACAATGGATGTTGTGAAAGTAATGTTTCCTGGTCGAGTTATCTCCCGTTTTGGTGAATTGGCATGCCCAGCAATATCACGCGATTAAACCATCCCAGACTTTTTTTTTTTGGGGCAACTTGAAGTCTCGGGCTTATGCCAACAAGCCTCAGACAATTGTAGCCCTCAAAGAATATTCGACAGTTATCGTCGGAAATTTTGCGGAAAGTCATGCAAAATGCGATAAAATGAGGAGAAATGTGTATCAACATTGGCGGTAGCCACTTGACAGATATCATATTTTCCCCTTAACAGAAAAAAATCGTAAAGGTCAAAGTAAAGATTTCCATCACTCAAAATCATTTTTTTTGTTATTTAGTAAGAATGTAACTCAAAATTGGATGATTAATTTTGCGCCACCTTGTAGTAACAGCTTTCAGTTTTAAAATGGTCATTGTAGAAGAAATGGCGAAAATTTTAGTTGAATTATTAGCATGCTAAAGATGTTTTAGTATGAAACTTAGTTAAAATGACGATTTTGCATACTTTCTCTCCTTTCTTATTAAAGATAAAATCATTGATTACCTATTTTAATTTTGTAGTATCGTGCTAACTTCATATGACTCTTTGACATTAACAAACGTCAAATCAGGCCTGCTTACTTAGTTTTTGGCATGAACTTTCATTACTTTAGGTGTGTTTAGGAGCAATTTATTAAAAAAATAGACTTAGCACGATAATTGTTAGAAAATGTTTAAAATAAAGAAAGAGTTAGTTATGTACTAAAAATTAGCAAATTGTTAATTACTATCATACTTATATCTTAATAATAAGCTGTTTAAAATTTTGCGCCAATGAGATTAGAGAATACAGTAAAAATACTGATTATCTGATGAAGAGGACTATTTGAGGCAAAAGTTGAAGTATGGAAATTTCTTCTTTAGCTAGAACGACTTATATTGAAATTTAATTGGCATTAAGATCCATATATTAATCCAGTAATGAAACAGAACTGCAAGTACTCTCTTTGAATAGAAAAGGATTGGAAGTTTATCAATTGAAGTCTTTGAGAGAATGGAGGTAATTGAACTCTATCTGAACAGGGAAACAAACGAAGAGAAAGTCTTAAGAATCTTCTTTGAATAATTTCAATTCTGCAAAAATTGACCTGACAAAAGTAACAAAGAGAATTTTTATAACATATGGATCATGGACCTTGACGCGGGCTTTTGAGGAAACGAAGCATTTTGTTTCTTTTTAAAAAAAAATATATAAAGTGAGTCTAATAAGAGATTCCAAGATCGGAAAAAATCTACACAAATGTGACGAATTTAACAGATAGTCATAAATATATAGATTACGGTTTTGTTTAAAACAAAATGTCTTACACTTATCAATACTTACAATCCGCAATGGAGTTAATTAATCGAAATATTTGTACTTCACCAGCATACATTGTAGCCATTGAATATTGTAATATAGAGGAAGATCATTTATGAATAAAATAAACAGCAAAGGCCCAAGATGGTTTTCCTGGGGTACACCAGAATTCACTTAAAATTGATGTGAGCTATTATTTTCGAAGATGACTTCATAATATCTATATTCAAGGTTTTAAAAAATCCACAAAACAAAACGAAAAAGAAACTCACCAATAAATTTGGTTATAGCTGTGATATATCTGAAAACCCGATCACTAACTAACTGTGATAAATATTTGATATTCTTGGCCTTCCTCCTATTTAGTTGCTAGTTTATTGACTGATTTGCTATTTATTTGTTATTTAATTTAGTTGTTCCAACACAAATTTATTTATTTATAAATTTACTTGTTTTGTACCTATTTGTACCAACTTTATATTTATTTATTTATTTATTCATTGATTTATTCATTTAGTTATTCATTAAATTATTTGCTTATATGTTAATTTTTTTTTTGTATTTATTATTAATTCTAATCACTTGTGTACATTTGTTGCAAATTCGCTTTTTATTTATTTATATCACTTATTTTGAAATGTTGTTGGTTATTTTCTTAACTTATGTTTTTGTTGTATGCATATATATTTTTTTTTCACAAGAACTGTAACAGATTAAAAAAAAAAAACACAAAAAAAAAAAAAATTACAAATAATTAATGGTTTGGTTCGATTATCAGCCGCTGCAAAAAAGTTTTCCAGGGTGTACTACCTCTTGCTAGGAATTGACAAATCCTCCAAGAGTAGCTCTTGTCATGAGAAGTGCTGCACTTTAGCCGGAATCCGCAAAAACTTGTAGGTTTAGGTTGAGAGTTGTGAGTCACTAGATTTAGGCTCTCTATGGGCGTCATCGCCTTTAATTTATTATTATAATGGTATTTGCCAGAAAAATATATTTTCAATTTCCTCAAAAACGGTAAAACTGATTTTGATAAATTTTGTTTATACTAAAGCTCTTAAGAAGTTTGAATAGTATTGCGTATTGAAATTTCCAAAATTTTTTTGCATTTTGAAAATTCAATATTTCGAAAACAATATGACTTGAAAATTTACATCTACAAGATTTTGAAATAAATTGTTACCTACCATACATAAACAGAAACATTTACATCTCTCAAGCATCGCCGCAATGTTTTACCGTTATTTTTATAAACTTGTGAAATAGGCAGTTGCGTTGCTTCCCTTAAGCAATTCAACTGAAATAGTCGCGTTTCACTTTAGTATTGAGGACAACTTTGGACTTACTGTCGAATTCAGAGATTTTTACTTTAGCCACACTACACGAATGTAAAAACCTTAACCCAGCTCAATATTTGCCTCCCATTCAGACATTCAAAACCAATGTGATGCATCGGTATCTCCTTTTAAATCCTATAACCAGTTTTTCTAAACGCACTGTCCTCAAACATTTTAAGATTAGCCATAATCCCTTGACGCAAGATTATAAAAAAAATAAACATGTTAAAATATGATTTCCAAAAATCTTATTCTTTGTAAAGAACAATCGAAAACGGAACACCAAGAATTTTGATAATTTTTTTTTTTTTTTTGATTGGCTTTAAAGATCTATAATTCAATAAAAACTATAAATAATGATATTAATGAAGGTACATACCGTAGTATACCGTATACTTCTAAAAGGTTAAAAAAACATTGCATATCAAAACTTAAGAAAAAAAAAATATTTTTTTAGGTCTCTTAAAAAAATTCCAAATTTTTGTTTTGATAATTCAATAACTCAAAACAGGCCAGTGACATTTTTTCAAATTTAACTAAGCAATCACGAAAAATAAAATAAAAAATAAAAAAATTGTACATTAACCACCAATTTCACTGTTGAAGTTTAAACCCCACTTTTGGTTTAAACTTCAGTTCAATAATCAATTTGGTTTCACAGTGTCATTTAAACCTTGAACCGTGTTCATTCTGTATATTAAGTTAAACGGCACTATTCTGCCGTTTCAACCTCAGCTCAACAACCACTTCATACATTTGAAATCAGAATTTCTTTTCATTTTTAATTTTTTTCCTGTCACAGGTCAAGAGGTCACAACTGGAACAAAGTAAACTTTCCTTAAGCTACGTTCAATGAACTCAAGTTTATTCTAGACTATGAAACAGGACGAGTTGAACTTTAAATTTAAACTGCAGTTCAGGTTCAGCTGAACTTAAGTTTAAGCTTCCACTGTGAAACTGGTGGTAAGAAAAACTTAATGCTGGCTTTCCCGGTTTTTTTTTGTTGTTAAATGTTTTTAAAATATATATTAAAAACTTATAAGAACCTCTACAATAATTAAACATTTTGCTCTTACATAGGCTCATATAAGAACTTAAAAGTTGTCTTAAAAATAAATAGTCGGCCATTACGAGAACCTTTACCTAGCGACTTTTAACTCTCAACCATTCCTGTGTGCGTTTTACCAGAAATGGAAATGACCTACAATTTTCTACCGATTCCTAACGACTAAAGAGCATCACCTTTCATGGTTCCTCGCATGAGACTGAAAAACCTTTTTGCTGCTGCTGAGAATTTAAAAATTTAATTTTATGCTTGTGATTATTTTTCTCTAATAAAATTCATTTTTAAATTCTATCAAACATACTAGAGCAAGTTCGTGCGACCCAGCCGTGTACTTTATTTTATAATAAAATCATGCTGACTCACTTATTAGAACTGAAATTTCAGTGACTCATACTTTTTTTAGATTTCTGGTCTTTTAAAACCTTAATCCGCTTATGTCATTTTTTCAGGAATATACAACTAGAAATATATGTAAAACAAAAAAAAAACACTATAGACCAAACTGAATTTAACCCTCTTATGGTGGCCGGTAATGGTTTATGAATTAAAGAAGAGCAGATTCTCCCTTATTTATCATAGCTCCTTTATGATTTGCATCAGGTAAGGACAACAGGAACAAAAAATAACGACGACAACACAAATGGGAAACTTTATCGTTTGATAAAGGGATGTAAGAGCTACAATGAAAAACAACAAAAAAAAAAAAAGAAACATGCTCGAAACAGCTTTTAAAAAATATTATAATATTTTCCAAGGAAGGAAGCTTTTGTTATTGAAATTACGTCCAAGAAAAGTCACGATGAAGCTACTTTTATATTTTTTTTCTTAGCTTATAAATAACCTGGGTGACGAAGAAAAATAATTCAATAAAAAAGAAACAAAAGTTTAATTAATTTTTAAAGTTATTTTCTTTTCTTCTTAATTTTAAATAAAGGAATTTGATTTTTTTTTAGAAAAAGGCTTCCATTGGCTGACGAAAGCTATTTTAACTAGCTTATATTGGAGACTTATTTTAAAATCTTTAATTGAATATCAATTTGTTTACCATTAATAAAAATATGATTGATGCAATTTTAATTGAACGTCAAACAAAACTGCGAACGGGAGAGTGCCTACAAGACGTTTTCAAAACATTCTTCTTTTAATTTATTTCAATTTTTATGAAATGTATTTGATTGATTCTGTTCTCATTTTAACATTGCTATAACAATAATTTATAAGTTCGTCAAGCAAACTCAGCCAAGGAATATTTATAGCTCCCTCTGCCGCAACAAATCAACCTATCCTTCATCATAAATTTTAGTTGGCCTTGACAGAGTTCTATGCAAAATCTATTTTTTTAATTTAAGCTCTTCTTAAGATCTATGAATCTTTAAAATAAAAATTCTACAATATATTTGATTTATGTATAAAAATGTGTAAGGAGAGCAGCATAACATGACATTTTCAAAAATTTCTCAGTAACACATTGAGAGGGAGATACATATAACCCTTCCATTTCCTTTAAGCAAAATCAAACATTTATAGTTACAATTCTCTCTCCCATAATCCTCAATAAAAGAGGAGAAAAAAAATTAAAAACCCATGTCCCTCCTTCTCAGTTTAGATTCTTCAAGTAAAATACCTTTTGATTCCGCTTACAGGAACTATACGAGCATCCACATTCTCAACATCTCACCAAGTACAATATCAAAACGTTCCATCTGTGTGGTGCATCCTTAAATTGTAATAAAAAAAAATAAGGTCACCCTTTGCAATTCCTTTTAATCTATTCCCGTTCTCGTGACAAAGTTGTACCATAAAATATTACTTCTTACAAAGAGGAAGAACTCCGACTGCTCATTTTCGTTCTCCTTCCTCTTCTTAGTACATTCTCGGTCGGTTGGTCGTTGAAGTCATCTTTGTTAAAGGAAGTTCACAAGAAAGGAAGAAATTTGTTCAACCGGATATCTACACAATTCCAGATATGTACGTTTAAAACAGTAAAACAAGGAAACCAAAGGACGCGACATTACACGACAAAGCCGAAGGACCCTCACACTTGGTAGATAACTTGGCTTTGAACATCTCATCGTGATTTCTTTTTTTTTTTTTATTTTAAATGGACTTAAGGGAATTTTCCGTTTTATTGTTTAAGGTAATAGGTGACATAATTTAATACCAAGAAATACTTTTGACATGGCTTTCAGGTAAGGGGATTCTGCTTGACAGATTTTTAAATTATAGGTATTGTCGTTAGGGTGGCTTTTAGTGGGATTTGTTATTGATGGAACAAACAGAATCTTGAGTGATTAGCATAATTGTTTTGAATATTTCCATTTGCGTCTAGAAGAGATCCTTTCTAACAGAATCATTTAAATAAATTAAAACAATTTATAAAATTATCACCCCAGTGTGATTGTTTGTGGAAAGTAATTTTTAGTCAATTATATTGTCGAACGTTGCCATATTTTGTTTTTTTTTTTTTTTTTTTTAATACGAGTAGATTCGGGGATTTTGTTTTGCATTTTTGTGACAATCTCTGGACAAGTATATGATCCCTAAATATGAAGATTTCTCTTTTAGTTTTAAAGTTTTAGTTTACGTATGTATAAAGGGTGGGCAATCTAGGGATTTTTTGACAGAAATTCACTCTAGGTCCCCGTCGTCGTACGGTGCGTCGAAAATAAGGCCGTTTCGGTCAACAGTGGGTAACTGACTTTTTTTATACCGAAATTGAAAACATCGATTTTAACGACCTCTGGTTTATTCAGGATGGCGCGCCATGCATCAATCGATCTTTTGCGCACCAAATTCCCAAATCGTATCATCAACCCTCTTGGCGATGTCAATTGTCCGCCTCCGAGCTGCAAATCGCATTTGGACTTTTTTTGTGGGAAACCGTGAAGGACCGATGTTATGCCAATAATTCGAAAACGATTCAAGCATTTAAGGCCAATATCATCTAACCAATTCGTGAACTACAGCCCAAAATCATCAATCAAGGTCTTGGAAAAAAATTGGAAAATTGGATTGACAGAATGAGCTACTGCGAAGCCAGACGAGGCAGCCACTTGGACGACGTTGTATTCCATAATTAATGGGAATGTTTGCTCTTACTAATAAAGCCATAATGCATTGACAAATTTAGTTTTATTCATTTTATTGAATTTTTAATAAACTTGTATTTGGCCCACTCATTATTCAATAAAGTGTCGGGTCAATTATATTTCCCTGAGGTACGCCAAACTTTACTTCACAAAACAAACTTCTAGCCCCATCTACCTCAGTTATTTACCTCCTTTGATTGAGATAAAATTTGAATTTGAGTCATGTCATGAACTGTGTGAAAGGTTTTCGAGAGGTCAATAAAAGCTACATCACCCATATTTGCTACATCATTTTTCTTTTTAAATTAAGGACACAATATCAGTCAACGCCGAATTTAGTGCTTGATTTTTTTGCCGAAAACCATATTGCCTTCTGAATCCGAAATTATATTTTGTTATGTGAGTTATTAGTTGCTCGTTATGAACAACTTTCTCAAGTATTTTTCACATAATAGTTAAGAATATAGTTGTTTATGTCCTAAGTGTCTTATCCTTAATGATAAAATGATAATGATAGTGTACAAGTAGTTTTGTTATGGAATGGTTTTTTTGCATTAATTATTACAAAATATTACAGTTTTGCCGGTCAAATTTATAATTTTGTTACACTTACATATTACAAAGATTATCTGAACTAAACGACATTTTGATGAACACTTCCACTGAAATACAAATTTTAAAATAAAATTTAAGTTGTTCTTCATTTCAATTTTTAAATTGGTATTGGAATTTGACCAATGGTATTGAATATGTTGACTTTCAGGGTAGTACAGGTTTATGGTTAGTTGGAATAAACTCTTAACTTAAGAAAACCTCTTGCATCGTATATGAATGATCGATTGACAGCTCTGAACCAACATTTGCCTATGTCATTAATTAAGGTCAAATTCATCAAAACCTGAGAAAGCCGCAAAAACAAAAAAAAGGTGTTTTTCATAAGTGCAATTTTGTAATGGAGCATCTAGTTTAAATAAAATAAAATGGATTTTTCTGGACAAAAAAAGTATTTTTGATAAAAGTAACGAAGGTAAACCAAAATAATTGATTGATAAACAATAGGTTATGTTTTCTAATAAAAATATTATTACCGAAAACCGTAAAACTGATTTGTATGTATTTGTTTTCTATTGCATCTAATTGTTTAAATAAATTGTTTACCAATATTTAAAAAAAAGACTCAGTATAAAACCACATGATCAATTTCTTTGAAATTTGGCATCTCGCGGTCATTTAATACCCAGCTATCATGGAAATATCTTACTCTTTATTGGAATGATTTTTCCCCCAGTGATGCCATTACAAAGATCTACCATTCAATATGAAATAATTTTAAATCAAGCCGAGCTGGGATACAATTAAAAAAATTCGTTGCTTTGACAGTAAAAATCTGAATCTAAGGGATGTGTAGAAAATCATAGACCTCAGTTTATCCCTAATATCCGTATAAGCTGCAGTTCATTCCTAATGTATTTGAAGGTATAGCAAAAACTAATCTTTAGTCTAGTTCAAAATCATATTTGACGTCGCCAAAAACGCTGCTAAGTTTTTAGGTTTTCTCCGCCGATACAAGAAGTTTTTAACCCCTTCTGGTTTTGGTTGTTATATATAAAGCTTTTATTCTTCCAAAACTCGAGTAAAATTCCCATATGTGGGCACTTGCTCCAAAAACTCACTTGAGTCTCTTGGACAGAATTCAAAAAAGAGCGGTAAAAATGATAGATGATAAAAATGTAATGAAAATATTTTCATAAACAGTGCTCTAGTGGAATAGACAGTTGTATTCCTCCCCTCAAACAATTCAACCGTAATACCCGTACTTCTAGGAATGCTCATCAGCTTACCCTTGAGCCCAATTTTAGACGTACTGTTAAGTACAGAGATTATTTTCTTGCAGCACTACACGAATGTGGAATGCTTTACCCGGCTCAATGTTTCCTACACATTGCAAAGTGTTCAAAACCAATGTGCATTGGCATCTCCTTTCTAATCCTATCCTACTTTCCTTTTTGGTCGCACTGTGTTTAACATTATAAGGGTATTCATAACCCCTTGAGAGTGCGTACAATATAAAAAAAGAATATTTTCAAGAATTAACATGGCTTTATGATTGGAATATCGACAGCAACTTCACAATATTAACAATATTCACAAATTACTGTTTAGGTTGTTTTGAAAATCCCTCGAGAGTCGACGTCATTTATACTAATATTTCAAAGTATTTCGATTGCATACATATGTATGTATCTACTCGTATATTCTCCTTATAACACTTGAACTACCTGTTTTCAGTCCGTTTTACTTAATCGGCTTTAGAATTATTCGGTTGAACGAAAGCAATATGTCAAAATTGACGATGAAATAAAAATGTTTTCCGGTGTCCCTCAGGGAAGCCATCTTAGACCACTTATTTTTATTCTTTTTACTAGTGATTTGCCATACCATTTTTCTTATTCAAAGTGCCTTTTCTATGCCGATGATCTCAAAATTCAAAATCTCAAATTCAAGTTGATATTGGATTCCATAGTAAACTGGCCTTATGTAAATGGGTTAATTTTAATATTTAAAAATGCTAAGATTTCTTATATTTGATCATGTATTAAATTTTAATATTATATGTATTTATTTGGGCTTAAATGATCGATGAAGTGGATGCAATTAATAAAAAACTAATTCATCTTATGTTACCCTACGTTTCGCTGGCTTTTTGCCGGCTTCTTCAGGTTTTTTTTTTTTTGTTTTTATTCATCTAAAACAACCAATGATACAATATTATTTGGAATACTACCTATGGACATAATTATTATATAAAAATGAATATGGAAAATTTAAAATAAAACTTACTTCTGATGTTTAAAAATAATGTTTTACATTTTGTTTTCATTAGAATTTTGAAATTTACGTTAAATTTTTAAAAAAATTAACAAATAAATAATTTAACACTTAAAAAATTGAATTAACATTAACACTATTAGAAACAACAAAAAATTAAAACTAGTATCACTTGGTATCACAGATTGGAAATGGCAACGCCATATATCGAGCTTATGTTGTCAATGTCTTCTTCATGTTTCATCGTTGTTTTTATAACATTTAAAAAAAAAAAACTAAATGCATTTTGTATCAAATACAAACTAAATTTAAAATCATCGTTTGGAAAGATAAATGGGTCAAAATGATCTTGGAGCTATTTTTGACTCTAAAATTTCTTTAATTTAAACTGGCGTTTCAATTAATAGACAAAGGAAATAAATAAAATTCAAAGATTTTTGGCCATAAGAGCACGTAGTTTCAACCAAGGAGCTTAATGTTTTTGTAATTCTCTAAGAGTTATACATATTTTAACTTTTGTTTTAGCTCATCTAGTAAATTCTATAAAAAAAGTTTCAATCTTCAAAGTTACTCAGAAACGCCTTAACAAAAATTGATTTAATTCCTACCATAAATATTGAAAGTAATTTCAATAAATTTATATTTAAGGTTTTACGAGTAACTTAAAATTTAATTTCTTTTAAATAGCTTAGTCTTATACTTCTTCATAAGATTTGGTGCCATTTTTTTTTGTAGAATTTTCTAGTACTCAACCCAAAATAAATATGCCAAATACTGCTTCAAATTTATCAGCAACCACAAAAACAACGGTTTTGTCAACATATCCACGATTGTTTAAATAATCAATTTTCATCAACCAAAAATGAAAATTTTCCAGATAAACTTTTTCTACGTGCCCATGTGTATAGTATATTTGATTTTCCTAACAAGAAAAAGTATAGAGCGTGATACTTTAATTCAAAATCATTGCCAAAACCCATGATGGTGATTTTTTTTTCCACACTCCATAAAGTACGTGTGGGTTCATAATTCAAAAACTGTTTCCATACCGGCATGTACGAGAAAAAATTACTATGGCAGACTTTTTTGCTGAAATTTAAAATATTCACTTCTGCTACCATCTTCTAAGATATCTGGCCTTCAGCCAAAAGTCCCTTGCCTAAGCTGCTAAATTATATTTGCACTCGTGTTTATTCTTAAAAAATTATACATATTATATACAGGGTGATTTTTGGCAAACCCAAAAAAAAATTATTTATTTCCCCAATAATTTTTTTAATATTTCACAAATAAATTGGTAATATCCTATGTTGGTTGGTATAATTAGTGCATTGGACTGTCATGCTGAAGGTCTGAGTTCGATTTCCAGCAACTGTGAAATCTTTTTCAAGGATGTACTAGCTATATTCTGCGAGGAAGTGATAATTACTCCTCTTGTCGTGAAAAACACTTCTCATGTAAGTCGTTCAGACTCGGTGGGAAATGGCATGTCGCCGCTATTTCTTCACAATGGAATGGTTGAAAGTTGTAAATCATTAGGTTTAGCCTCTTTACGAGCGGTTGGTCATTAATTTATTCCTTTTTTCGTTGAATAAAAAGCGGCTAAAAGTGGTTTCAAAATGGAGAAATAATATATATTTTTTTTTAGGTTAAGTTTTCTAAGTTTATAATCGTATGCTTCCGCTTTTATTTTAAAGCGATATCAATCTGCCAAATTATTCAAGAAGCAAATGGTTTTTTATTTGTTCACTTTGACCATATTTTGGGCTTTTTATGAAATCATGAAAAACCACCCTGTAGACGTGTTTCTCATAATGGAATCCATCCATGTTTTAAAGCAAAGAACAGACTAGGCACATTTAGTTCCTTGTAAAATAGAAATTTATGTATTGCTTAAAAAAAATACTCAAAAACCGAACATGTGTGGTAAATCTTAAAGAACATAGTCCATTTAAAAATATGTATGTATATATGGGTTTTTGAGGTTCTTCATTCACTGGTTTGAGAATATATGCAGATTCTGGATTTTTTGCATTATTAATGACAGATTGAATTATTGATTCGAAATGACCTACTCTTGGAAAATAAATGGTAAGAGGAAATAATTCGTAACCTTGTGATGGAAGAAGTTCTTAAATATTAATCTGTTTTGGTAAAAAATCAAGGGAGGCCTTATAATTTTTCCTGTGCGTAGAGAGAATCATAAGCAGCTTCACTTTCTGCACACAAACGAATTTTAAATCATCTATACCTTCGTCACTTTTTCCTTGTGATAAGGGTACGTTTTGAATTTGGAAAAAAATTGAACTAGAGGTTTTGATCAAAGTTGATATTTCGATGATAGGGAATAGAAAAAAGTGGGTCCCATAATTACGTCTGTCTGTATTGCTTAACCGCTGTAGCTTTTTTCTTTGAACACGGTTGTTAAGGGTCTTCAGCGATTTCCTAGAAAAAGAATTGAATTTGTTTAGCTCCAAAACTAACGGTACCTTATTCTAACCACCCGTTATGAAAGCTCTTATTTATCTCAAAAACGGATCTAACGATTTTGACCCAAAAACAAAATAAGTGTACTATTGTAAGAATGGTCTACATTTTGTGCAAAATTTTTTTAAATGCAAATTTAATTAACGGTATAATTTTTGTTTTTGATTTTCTCATTAGGGGCTCTACCGATTTCGATCAAAATTTTTACGCAAGAGATTCTTCGAAATTTTCGAAAAATTATTTTTTGAGATTTTATATGTATTGTTAAATATTAGAAATTGGTATTCAAATTTTTAGAAAAAACTTTATTTAAGTTATTTATTAATACATTCATTTCATGATTTTTTCTAATTTTGTTTGCATATTATTTTAGTTTTATACATTTGAACATTTTTCTCTAAATAATGTTTTTATATATAAAATTTTTAAATCCTTAAAGTACTTGTACATAAGAGCAATTACTTGCGATCCGGTCATGCATTTTTTTTTCTGTACGGTTGCGATAGGTACGGATTTAAACAACATATACACAACACTTAAAAGAATGTTAAAATGAATTCTGTATTCGCATCTCAATTTTACTAAATAAGTTTTTTTAAAAAAAAATCGATATCTGGAGATACACCGGACTGTACCACGTTTGTGGTTCATAGTGATCGAAAAAGTGTTGCCTTAACTATCGGAGGCAATATTTAAATTAAGACATGCACTGAAGTAAAGAAAGGGCTTTTCAATTTAGAATACCACAAGGAAACATCCTTGGTCCAACACTTTTAAGGGTATCCGATATTGTTTGCCGATGATGTATTTCTAATGTTCTCTGAAAAACACATGAATAATTATTTAGCTAAGATCTTGAATTACATATGAATATGCATTAATTATTGATAAATATTAAAAAATATGTACATACATACATTGTTAACAGAATACAAATATCTCTCTCAATATTAAGTTTGAGACTAACTTACTTGATAATTTCCAGTACTTGGGTTTATGGGTGTACTCATCTTAAAATTCAAAAACCACATCATCACAAAATCTTTCCTGAGGAGCAGGAACAAACTACAACAACATTTTAAAATCCATAAGGAAACCGATGTAGTATTCTTCTTAGTAAATATTAATAACATTACAGTCCATCCATGCCAATTGGTACCTACAATACAAACTTGTAATTGTATAAACTTTAAATCTTTGGAAATTTTACGTTTGCGTTTTTTCAACGACTTTTCTAGAATAGTAATTGGAAAGTATATAAAAAAACCAAAGCACAAAAACGAAAAAGTTTAAAAAACTATACATACTATCTCATTTATTTCAAAAACAAAACAAAAATTATTCCCCAATTAACAAATAGCTACGCAAAACGACTTCGCCGTCTAAGATATTGGCAAAGTTTCGTGCAACCAAACACGATCGCCACCCTCAGCGAAATCAGCAGCTGCATGATCACTACCCTTGAGTATCCATTTTGTTGTCAACAATCCCTCAACACCCACTGGACCTCGGGCATGAATTCTCGCTGTCGAAATACCAACTTCAGCACCCAACCCAAATCGGAATCCATCAGCAAATCGTGAACTGGCATTGTGGAAGACACATGCACTATCCACAGATGATAGGAACTTGCCAGCAGCACTCTCTGTTGCAATAGTAATGAAAAATTTCAATTATTAACAAGTTAACAAATTGTTTCATTGTGAACATACCATCTTCAGTTACAATAACGTCGGTATGACTACTTCCAAATGTGTGAATATGATGGATGGCATCTTCTAAGTCCTTAACAATTTCAATGCAACATTCCAAAGCTCCATATTCATGTCTCAAACTCTTGGCTGCCGGTGGACCGAATGTAAGTTGTTGACTAAGTTTTGGTCCAGAGTAGATTTTCACTCCCTCCCGTTTGAGCATGTTACAAACGTCATTGAAAATAGTTCCATGCATCAAGTCTTCGTGAATCAAAAGAGTCTCCATGGCGTTGCATGCTAAAAAGAAAAACACAAGAGTTAAGCAAAAACTTTGAATTCAAACTTATGTTGAGCGAATAGTTAAGAGCAGGATTTTTAACATATGTAAATATTTTCTGAAATTGCTTTTTCCTTAAAAAAAAAAAAAAAAAACAAAAAAAAAAACAAAAAAAAAAACAAAACAAAAAGTCAGAATGGCATTGAGTTCGTAAAATTCAACTTGAACAATTTGTAATACACCCTCTGATTCTCTGAATTACAGATAAAAGATACGGTCCTTCGAAATAAAACTATACTTTTTCCATTCCTTTCCTTTTTCTTTTTCGTATTCAAAAGAAATGAAACTTATCATTTGACCCTATTTATAAGTCATCAACGAGCATCAGAACTTTTAGTAAATTCTTCGAACCACTAGGGCATTCCTAAGTCCGTGGAAACTACAATAAGGACTATGAAATCTTTGACAGATTACCTCCCTAATTTTATATACTGTGCTTTATGCTCTCCCCATTTTCGTATACATATTTATCGTAAGTATTTTATGACTTATTTATTAACATTTATTACAAACTCTCCTCGCACATGTTCGAGTACCTGGAAACCAGTGCAGAGAATTAGGGCAAAACTTTGCAATCCTCCTACACTCAAAGTTGTAGTTTGTTTACAAACCCATTTAAGTCTGCAACTGAAGTCTTATGAGTAATTGCAATATGAGATTTCAAAACCCCACCACACATACACTCGACAGAAAATTATTTCTGTTTCCTGATTGGGATTTCAGATTGCTATATATGCAATTAATTACTTTCCAAGTTTTCTTGTTTTCTTGTTATGAGAAAATTTTGACTTTTGAGAATAAAAAACTGGAAAAGAGTGAACTTATATGGATTGGCATCTTTTTAAAGGGTGAATGTAGTTCTTACTAAAAATCGTTTCATTAAAATGTTTGAGGAAACTATAATTGGTTCAAATTTGTGCGCTCTTTCAAAATCAATTGAAATGATTCCTACTTTATGAGTTTTGTAAATTTAGCCAGAATTTTGGGATAATTACAAAATAACGATAGTACAACTTATTTTTAGTGCAATATGCTTTTCTGCGAAATATTCTGCTAACGACTACTTTCGCCAGAAAAACGTATTCTTCAAAGAAATTAAGTACAAATTAGTTCCTTATTTGCTCTGTTGATTACTGGTCGATTATTTAGAATTTAATCAAAACTATTCGATGATCCTAAGCGGATGGAAGAATTTGCTTCAAATTTACTTCAGTCAACTTTTGAAGTGTTACCTAAATCGGATATCTGTCATACAGTAACATTTTTTTTTGTACTCGAAAACGGATGAAACGATTTTGGTTAAAATAAGTACAAGGTGACGCAAAATTAATCATCCGATTTTGTTTTCGACATTTTTCCTAAACAAAAGAAATGATTTTGAGTAATGGAAATCTTTATTTGAACCTTTACAATTTTGTCGGTTAAGTGGAAAAGATGACATCTGTCAAGTGGCTGCCACCAGTGTTGATACACATTTGGGCCCGTTTTATCTCATTTTTCATGACTTTCCGCAAAATTTCCGGTGAAAACTGTTCGCATTCCTGTCGAATTTTCTCTTTAAGGGCTGCTTTTGTCTGAGGCTTGTTGGCAAAAGCCCGCGACTTTAAGTAGCCCCAAACAAAGAAGTCTGAAATGGATCAATTAGGCGATCTTGCTGACCATGCCAAATCGCCAATCGGAAGATAACACGACCAGAAAACGCTTCCTTCACAACATTTTTTTTTTTTTTTTTTTTTTTATAATCTACAGGCGCTCAAGAGATTATGATTACCCTTTAAATGTTTAAACACAGCGCGGGCGTGAAGTTAAGGAAGAGAAAGAAGGATAGGAAAGATGTGTGGCGCGATGTTCTGAGACTGAAGGTTGTTTTCTCAGATATTTTATCTCCAGGGATGGCGGCTGAACTAAAGCGGAGAATGCCGTGTCTTATTTTTATGTCGCTTATAATTCACATTATTTTATTCGTGTTCATCCTTGTTGGGCATACTAGTTTAACTCAATAACATGTTGTTAGTGTTATGCCTGAACAACATGTAATGAGTAAACCACCACATCCACAACCCATTGATGACAATTTTAGAAGGTTTTTAATGGAATTAAAACGACATAGACCACGGCAGGGATCGAACCTGTGATCATGAGGTTCACAGGCGAGCACACATCCATCGCGCCACGGCCATCCATTGTGGCTTGTGCTGTATTTTCGGTTCCTCCGTCTTAATCGAACCACACGTTCACCAAGCCCTGCTCATCCAATTCCGGCAGTAAGAAGTCATTTGTCATGGCCCTGTAGCGTTCCCCAGTAAATCACACGCGACGGATGGTCAGCAGGTAATAACTAATGCATTATTATTTGCATTTTGTACGGGAACATGGACGTCTTTCACTAAAATTCGCTGTAGCGTCCGTGTGATGATGGCCAATTGCGTGTCCCGTGCGTCGTACGGTTGATGTTTCTTCGTTCTGAACGACATCGGCAGCCACACCCGCGATATTATCGGCCGAATGACCTTTTAAGTGATGGCCACGACCTGCATGGTTTCATGTGGTTCCAGGGTATTCGAGTCTAGTAGCTAAGCGCTGGAATGTTTACCCAGTTGGTGCGTCGCGATTAGGAAACCGACGTCGAAATTCACGAAAATCGACACAATTAATCCAAGCTCTTACAAAGTATAGTGCTCCATTGCTTGTCTGTTTATATACTGGAGTTGTCTAGTTCACAAATGTCAAATATGATGGACTTAAGACGCCATTTTCAAAAATTATAACATCGAATTTTTCATTGTATACGAGTAGCATTATCAGACTATTCTTTGATAGAAAACGAAAAACTGATGCTGACATATCGCCAAATATCTTATAGAACTCCAAAAAAAAAAAAGTCCAAAATCGTGACAACCTAATATCCGGAATACCAAAAATCTTGAAAACCCAAAATCCCGAAAACCCGAAATATCAAAATCTAGACTGTACAATGTAAAGCGTTTTTGGTTGTAGCTCGAAGGAAGCACTTTGCCCTATCTACGTTTTGTGAGTTCTTTCCATATTTTTGATCTTATGTCTTAGGCCACGTTAGTATTGTCGTGGTCCTTGTTTTAGCAAAGAGTCTGCCTCTTCATTTCTAATGAGACCTACGTGTGCCTCAACCCAATGGAGTATGACAATATTATTCTTACTGAGGTCGTTTAGCCTGCCTACACCAATTTAGATGTTTAACGCTTTGAGTGCCGCTTAATGATGACATTAATGGCAATATTTTGGTTGTTTCTTTCGAGATTTCTTTTGGCACACTATCCTTTGCCATTCAATTTTACCTGAAAAATACTGGAAGATTGCCTAATTGACCAGTAAGTATGGTTCAGAGGCCAAAATTTCCTGCACCTGTCCTTGAGAATTCAGTTTCTCTAAGTCATATGCATTTTCATTTACACTTTTACACTTATTGGGAAGACTGAGACTTATGTATATACGAAAAAACGTATTGAATGTACTGAATTTGAAGAAAATGTCATAATCAAAATCATAGTATAATAAGAACTTCTTGATTTTAAGTTTTTGTGTTTCTCCACTTTTTGAACTATTGATTTTCGAAATTCTTATCCCAATCCTAAGAAATCGATCGAAGTCTGTAAAGTATCAAACATTTACTGCCTAATGATTGTAGTTTTTTTTAATTTGAAATTTTTAGCATTTCTAACAATACTTTTAGAACTTTCTATCAATTGGAAAATGATTTTTAAAGTTTATACATTCATCGAAAACCACTGCATGCATTTTACTGGTTATTTTTCGAAAAAAAAAA
Organism: Philhelius festivus; assembly: GCA_963931855.1. Lineage (NCBI taxonomy): Eukaryota > Metazoa > Arthropoda > Insecta > Diptera > Syrphidae > Philhelius > Philhelius festivus. The sequence continues at coordinate 95,534,267 of OZ007557.1, forward strand.
TGGCCGTTATGAGTGTTAAATTTAGCCAATTGAATTATTTTCTTTTATGCTTTTTATAAAAAAATATAAAAACATATTACATACCTGCTGGATAATCACACTTGGCATCCCTAGCAATTTTCAAAGCCTTATTCAAATCAGCTTCTTTGTCAATATAAACATGGCAAACACCTTCAGCATGTCCCAATACAGGAATGTGCACCGATTGTTCTTGAATACTACGAACTAATTCCGATGATCCTCTAGGAATAATCAGATCAATATGATCTTCCATTGAAAGCAAGTCGCTTATTTCTTCTCGGGTGGAAACCTTTATAAATATAAATTTCAGTTTAAATTAAAAAACAAGAAGTTAATCATCAACTTACCAAGGAAACTGCTTTCTCTGCCCCAACTGTTGCCAATGATTCTCTTACCAGTTCCATCAGTGCTTTATTACTATAAGCTGCTTCCTTGCCACCCTTGAGTAACAAACCGTTAGCTGATGCCATTGCCAATGCCGCAACTTGAGGTAGTGAATCTGGACGTGATTCAAAAATAACCAAGAGCACACCAATTGGCACTGTAACTTGTTTAAGTTCCAAATTTTCCGCTAACTTTGTTCGCCTGAGAACACGACCGACGTTCTGTAAATTGAAATTTAAATACACTTTCTCAAAGTTATGGAAGTTTAAAAACATATTTAAGTAAAGGCAACGTTATAGGTAAACGGTCCTTCCAAGACTATACACATTATCATGAACGAAGAAATCAAACGTTACCCATTAGATAAGTACAGAGAGGAAAATAAGGCCTTGAGTTACTTTTTGATTAGAAAAGTTTCGATTAGTTGATAAATTTCAGAAGTAAAACGAAAAAGGCAAAAAAATCCCTGAACGAAGTACATCACTTTGATAACGTCCATTTTTATTTTATTTATTATTCTCTGTGATACGTGTTGAGATTAAGAAGAATCGCAATTTTTTCTAGTTCTCACCTTTATGGTGCTTTGTTTTCGTTCTTTTTCCTAATTTGTGTTGGATAAACTACCCAAAAGTTTGCCAAAGTTCTTTTCAAGTTGTTTTTTTTTTCTTGTTTTGACTTTGGAAATATAATTTCGTTTTTAGGATAAAGTTTTTTTCTGTGTGGTTAAATGAAGGAAGGTCAAAAAATAAATTGAGGTCATCTAAAGCACTTTGCTCGACTACCATTTGTTTAGCTTACACAAAAACAAGTGTAGCAGGTAGTATTTTACGAATCATACAACTTAGTCTAAAGTAACCTGGCATTTTAAAAATATTGCAAATTATTTAAAGGATAACGATTGTATTGAAATCTAATTTTGGACAACTCAACTATTGGTATAGTTTAAAGGCAAATATTATATCACATATAGATGCAGGAAAATTATTAAAATTTTTTAAATGTTCATAATAACTTTTATCACAAATGAGCGATTGGTATAAAACTTAAGTAAAAGGAAATAAATTAAAGGCATATAAACTCGAAGAGTACCTGAATCTAGTGACTTGCAACTCTCATCAACTCCTGTGTGTATATTAGCAAAGATTGGAATGGGCATACAATTTTCTCCCGAGTTCGAACGGTTAAGATGAGAAGCACTTTTCATGAAAAGGAAAGTGACAGCGGTTGGGATCGAATCCAGATCTCTGGCATAACAGCTCAACATACTAACGAAAAGGTACTTTAAATAGTACAAAATATTTGTCAAAAAATGTTTATCCTTATTCAAAAATGAACAAATCGACACAACTAATGTGCTACCAGATTTGTTTAAGGTTTTTACTAAATAACGCCTAGGAATTTTCTGAAAATTAACTTTGTTTGCGATATCGCATCACCTTAAAAAATTTAAAAAATTTCGTAATCTTACATGGCCAAAGTTTCTAATTGCAACGCCCATTTCAAGGGTTACCACCCATACAAATTTCATTAGTTTACGAAACTACTCAAAAACGGCTCAAACAATTTAAATGAAACTCTGCGTGTGTTGCATTCTTCGTGATTGTAATACGAGTACAACTACATTTTTCATATTTTGTGTTACTCTTTTTTTTTCCTGAACTTAGTACGCTTTCTTCAATAGAAATAAATTCTTTGCTTTTCAGCTACATGTACACTTTTCAAAATTCAATTTTAATAGGTCTACAATATCTATTTGAGCTTGGACGTGGATTTTTGTGTATTATTTTAACACCAGAAACTAAGCGAAGTGGAACAAGGCAATTAAGAAAAACAGTCGATTCTACCTGGTTCAATTCATAAAAGGCTTGCTTATTTGAATTGTGACCACAACTCCCATCAAAGTCCCATTTAGAGTACAAGCATAAATTTATCAATTCTTAGTGAAGTGAATTAATCTTGTCTTTTTGGATAATAATTAAACGTTTAACTGTTAAGTTTTGCAAACCTAGTAAACTTGTACTCACAGAAGTTTTGGAAACAATGATATATACGTTCAGGATCGGGATAGCAATTTCTTTAACACTCCATACGAAGGAAATACTTAAAAAGCTTTTGATCTGATAATTTCATATTGAAATTTAGATAAGCCTGCTTCGAAAATTAACGCTAAAGCTTCTTCGCCATTCATTGAAGTAGGTTAAATGGACTCTCTTAAAGCTTCCTACACTTTTTGACTTTTCTAAGGGTACTTCGTGAATTAGTTTTGCAGCTACCGACTGCCCAGATGTTCTCAAACTCATTTCAGCTGCATATGCTAATTCAGAAAAAATGTATGTCATTTTAAAAGTTACCCAAGTATTGAGTTTGCCTTACAATTTCTTCCTTTAAAAAATCCATCTGGCCATTAAATTCTTGGCAACTTGACTTCTTTATTATATTAAAAAGATCTTGGCTGGTTATTGGTAGTATTTTTGATTTTGATTGGCGTAAGAAATGTCAAAAATACAATAATATTGACGAAAAATATCTTTTTCTAGAAAGTGACGTCACCAACAAAAATGTACACAACACACAGGGGAGCAGATTGGTGCAAGAAAATTTTGCAAATTCTGAAAGGAGAATTTACACTTAACAAAATGACATATAAAACTTATTGGCACTTTACGGCGAACACAACTAAACGCCTAAGGATTTCAGAGAAAACAAGCAATTTTTTAACTTTTTTTTTTATATTCAACTACGAATAAAAATAAAAAGAATTTATTTAAAAAAAAAAAAAAACATACAAAAATGCACTTGAGCTTACTGAATCTATTGCAAATTAATTTAATTTGATACACGCAATAAATAATGAACTGTACGGAATTTACTTAACCAACTCGAAATGCCAAAAGAGGTCCGCGATCGACTCAAAACGTGAACTTACTCTTCATTTGAGACGATCTGCAGAAGATTACGTGATTCAAATAAACTTTCTCTCTCTCATTTCTAATTCTCTATCATATTTGGAAGAGAAAGCTCAACTTCATAATTTGATTAAATTCCAGCTTTTTTACGTTTTGCCCCATTGTGCAGCGTCTCGAAATACGAATCTTCTCAGATTAACATCCGATCTCCAATAACATTTATCATCCTACTAACAGAGTCTGCTGAGTTTATAATCAACATCAGAAGACTGGATGTTCACCAACTTCAAAAAGACAACCTACCTAAAACAGTAGCAAGCAGAATTCTGAAATTGACGTGGAGTATTTGTGACATCTTGTAACTGTCCATTTGTGACGAACTGGAAAAATAAAATCGAGACAAAATATCCAAAGACAGATAAAAGCACTTCTGAGCATTTAGAAAAACTATAAAACACATAAACAGAGGGTAAGCAAACGTCTTCAAAGAATTTACCAGCGGGCGGGAGTTGAATATTCCCAACATCAACTATCACATGGTATGAAGAGAACTGCAATTGCATCAACGTAATTTTTTAGATTTCCAACCTATTCCACAACAACAACCATTTCGAGAAGAGTCTGCAGTCAATAAAACCTGGACCTAACGCTTTCAAAATTATAAACAGACTGATTGGGAAGAAATCTCCGATTCCGAAGATATTCACCGAATTATAGGACAAATTTGTAGCATTCTGAAGGAAGTATCGTCCGCACCCAATCAGCCGATACAGTCTCCCTCGAGAAAATTAAGGAATTCATCCCACAAACCCTGATGCCAACCTGGATAGATGTACATTCAGCGAAACCAAACCGAAAATTGATCAGATTGACAACCATAGAGTCATAACATCATGGAGGATATAACGAGATCAGAAATAACTTCAAGCTAAAGAAGTCAGACGGGCGGATTAGATATCCAACTTCATTGTTAAGAGGTTCCCACACACAGGCAACTCCGTCGTAACTATTTCGCCCAAAAATGGAAAACTGCAAAAATCGTGGCGTTTCCTATGATTTCCAACTATAGGCCGATAAATCTCCTCAGAAACTTAAGCAAACTCTTGGAAGTGCTAATACTCAAGAAACACAAGAAGTATTGCAGCGAAAACTACAAAATTTCTGATATTCAGTTAGGTTTTCGGCAGAAACATTCAACATCTAAAGTTTCAGTATGCCATCTATACTAAACTATACTTAACACACGTCGAATTACCTTTGGATGCCTTCCTTATGCCAAGAAAACATTCGACAGCGTATGGATTGAAGACCTCAAATCCTGACAACTTCCAGAACCTTCTCTTTGCTGAAGACTCGATGTAAACATCGATAGCTGTGAAGAAAATTGAAGTCAACATGTATACATAGACTCCTAAAGAACTACAGAAATTGGGGAATCAAAATCAATATCTCAATGTGAGAACTAATCTGCTTCAGAAGACTATCATCCAACTGCGAACACAGCCAGTCAGAAGCAAAATATATCCTTAAGCTCCCTGACGGATCGAAATTGTCAACCAACCGAAGCGTGAAGTAACTAGAGATCCACTTCAACGAGATAACCAGCTGGGCCTCCATCGTCTTCACCTACTCATGAATAAAAGTGCCGAACTAAGCCAGGAGAACAAGATCCTAAAAATAAGCAGCTTTTGAAACCAGTCATCTAATAAAGCTTTCCTGTTTGGTTTTCCATCTCTAAGACAGGAAGATATTAAGGATATGTACCGGACTAATCTTCCACCAGCATGGTCAAAAATACTACAGCAATGAACTTCTATACTCAGTAGACAGTGGACAAGTACCTGCTACTTCTGTCTAAGAAGCTAGTAGGAAACACAACCAGTCACCCAAATCAGCTAATAAAAATAAAATAAAAAGAACCCTACAGTGACTACTCCAGCCTCAAGTCAATGTCTGTACATCCTAGATGACAACATAAACCTGCTTCTTAGCTGACCCTAGATCAGGCAAAAATCACCACTGACAACCAGGACGGGACCGGGACCTGGGCCGAGGACAATAAAGTCAAACACATTTTAACTTCATCAATAACAAGACTTTAAGAAACCATATTCTTCCTTTCCAAAGCTTTTAAAGAAATATTTAAATAGAAATTAAAACACATGACGACACTGCTTTGACTCAGACTCGTGTTTGTCTCTTTAAAATCGCACAATCACAAAGTTTTTAAACGTTTCTTAGCCTTGGTCTGTTTAAATATGTTTGGTGCCGGTCTCGATCTCTTATAGTGAACTGAGAGAAAAACGAAGACAAGGTTTGAGATGATTTTGGGATTCCTACATTTTTTCCGAGACCAAGAATTTGTAGCCAGTTCTAACCATTGGAATCTCAGTTGATGGAACGACGGAAGCAATTTTAATAAAATTTAATTATCATACAAGATAAGGCAACACAAAAAGAAGTCGAAAGATTAGATTGGTCTCCATGAAAAAGCTCCAGAAGCTGGCTATTTATTTTTATACCACAAATTCTATGCTTCTCTATTTTACAACTTAGTCCAAAATTTATTATTTAAAATAGGCGCTTTCAGTTTTGTATTGGTTTAAAGTTTTAATTTGAGCGATTTTTTAAGAATTGAAACGGATTGTTTCTACACAATGTAAGCCCACCTGATAAGAGCAGCTTTTTCGGCTATATAACTCTCCCTTGATCAAAGTGTTCAAGAATGTTTTCCATGAAAAAGGATTCAAGTTCTTCTGGAAAGAAGGATCGTTATAAACGTTACAAGACCCTTTATTAATACTTTTCGTCATTGTTTTTGCCCGAAGATGCTTGGATCAAAAATATTTAGTCAAAACAAAAACGTTTTGACATTTCTTCAATGACCTTTCTCATAGATTATGAAATTATTTATACTTTCTTAAAATAAATATGAACTGACCTTATGACTTGAGTCAGCAATCTGCTTTAAGCCAACTGACAAATTCTTCAACTTGCCAGCATTTAATGATAACCGTGACATCAATGGCTTGGCAAGTCCACTTTTTTCAGCTTCAGCCAAATCTAAAGCATTGGCACTCAAAATGAAGTCCTGTTTGGCAACCAAGAGGTCAGCAAGTGTATTCACAGCATTAGCTCTTTCCTCTGGAGATAGAGCTTGCATCTGTCGACCGCCAGTTCGCGCTAAAATTAAAACAAACATAATTGTGTTAATAAGCCACAGCCTTTTAACGAAAAAGCTCACAACCACTAGAAAGATAACAATTTATTTTGCTGAATATTCCCTTTAATTAAAACTAATATATATCAAAAGGATTTTCCAAAAAATCAAAAAACTATTTACCATTTTCAGCCAAAGTTTCGACAGGAGTGGAAAATCCTTCTGTGGACTCGGTGAAGAACGTTCCCACCTTCCTGCCACCAATTATTGTTTTAATAGCCTTCTCTTGCATACCGTTGCAAATGACAACACTAACACCACGATCTAGAGCCCAGGTAGCCGCCTTAACTTTAGAATCCATGCCACCGGTTCCCACCTGAGGACAGGACACGATGATGATGGCATTAGAAAAGAACAACTATTCCGAGGATAAAAGTTTTACCTTTGATTTTTTGCCAAACTCAATGCTTCGCATGTCGTTCGAGGTGTAGGTGTGCATCAACTTTGCACCGTCCTCCCACGGCGGCTTATTGTAAATCCCGTCGACGTCTGACATCAAAATTAGTAAATCAGCTTGCACTTCTGCGGCTAGCATAGCTGCCAGGCTGTCATTGTCCTTTATAGCAATACCCTGGTGTAGGACACAAAATACAAAAAAAAAAAAGAAAAAGCAATCCAGTTAATCCTGCTGGTATATAGTTGGGATAATGGGATTGAGAGTTAGACGTATATAAATAACCGATACTCACTTTCTTAGATCCGGCTGGTAGATCATCGTCCTTAATAAACATTGGCGGGGATACGGCATCGTTTGTATTAATAATTGGAACGATGTTCAAACTAATCAATTCCGAGAGCGTACAGAAGAGATTATTTCTTGTTTCCTCGTTGTAGAAATCTGGTTTTGTTACAAGGACCTGCAGCGAATAAACAAGAAAATGAGATTAAATAAACACCGTTTCTTTTGCGCCTGGTTTTGTGGTGTGAGGATTTACAGGATGTGCAATGTGTGCACTGTGCAGGCAGACAGTTGGTGTGGTTTATACTACTTTTCCTGATTGCGAAGTGCAGAAGAAAACTTTATTGGTTGTGCATTATTATGCACTGCGGATACCGCAGAGTTCCATTTCTTATTCATGGGTTCTTTTTTTTGTCTAATACCTACTACCAATAGGTTTCAAATAATTCAAAGGGGATCTTATTGCTCTGTGCATCATTCGAATCGATTTGCGGAGTCGAAGTGTACTCGTATTGTGTGTTGGGAAAGCTTTATGTTTTGTTGTGAAGGAAACGAAGATGGGCAACAACGTACCATGAAAGAAAAGTTCCGGAGAAAATAACTTGTCAAACTGAACTGTAGACGGAAGTGTACGTGGTATCATTAATTATTTACAACGGAAAGTTTGCAATGTTTTGAAATTTTTGACAATTTGAAAGAACATTATTTTTCATCAAAACAGCATTAAAGGATTGTTTTGTTTTTCTATAATTAACGCGCACTTAAGGTGATATGAATACTCTTATAGGTTAGACAACACAGTGCGAGCTTTATGAAAAGTGAAGAGGATTAAAAAGGTGGTACATATTGGCTTTGAACTTCAGAATAGCACACTGAGATGGAGATTAGAGTATTCCACATTCGTAAAGAGTGGCTAAAGTAAGAATCATATCATATCTTCGCGAAATGAGTTGCTTTACGCTTGAATAGCTTTGGAAAATATTGAAACTTTATTTCCAAAGTGTGTGCTGTGTAGCCCGCTCAAACAGTGCATTTTTTGAAAAGAAGTTTTGGCCAAAATGAAGCACCCATCACGCCTGCTGTACACAAGTTTATGCAAAAAGTTCGTGAGACTGAAATGCTAGTGAACAACACTCATTGTTCCCATCGTCATATGGTGCTCACAGACGAGAACGTGGTTGCCATCGACCTCAACAGCTCAACATTTCAAGCAATAGCCTGATAAGAATTCTGCACAAGGATCTTGGATTATTCGCTTGGAGAAAAAGAATGCGCTACTGCGAAGCCAGGTTAGGCAGCAACTTAAACGGCGTTATGTTCCATAATTAATGGAAATGTTTGCTCTTACTAATAAAGCCATAATACATGGAAAAAAAATAATTTTGTTCAGTTTATTGCATTTTTAAAAAGAAACTTGTATTTGGCCAGATAATAGCCAGATCAAAAGAGGAGACAAATTTCTTGCACTGACGAAGAAAATCCAAAAACTTTGCTCACTCCATAGAAGGTACCTAATTTATAATATATGTACACATAACGAGGATTATAAGATTGCCAGTCTTCTCTATGCAAATCCAGCTCGTGCACAGTGGCAATATGGGATATGTTTCGGGGGACAAGAGACAACATTGAGTTTTAGAAATATCAAATGCTATGCAATTTCTTTTTTCCCATTGGACAACGCTTTCAAGATTAGGAACTAATGATCTTATCACATGTTGTCTCTTAGTTCAACATCCGAAGGATATGAGTGTAAGTTTTCAAACGATTATGAAAAGCTAAGAGTACAGTCGTCAGAAAAACAATTTAATAAATTAGAAGTTTCAGACAGAAGATCGATCATCAATGAATATGAGGAAGAATGTAGCAGACAAAGCAGAGCCCTCGGGCACACCAGAATTAATTTTATGGGTAACAGACAATACCAACGACCAATACTACATTTATTGGAAAGCTTGGAAAGGTGTTTCCTAATTCATTGAAAAATTGAGTTGTCGAAACCGAAGTCACGCATTTTCGATAGTAGAATTTGATGGTAGACTCTAGCAAGTGCTTCTTCAATATCAAACTCAATAATCATATTTTCACCAAAACGATATAAAGATTTGTTTCACTGTTCGATGAGATATGCCATCAGATCAGCAGTGGAATGAGTGCTGGGAAAACCTTATCGCCGGTCATTAAGAAACTTTCGGTTTCGAGATATTGTTTGAGCTGAAAATAAATTAGCATTTCCATGACCTAAGAAAGATGGGAGGTACATAAGTGCGATCGGCCGACAGTTAGTTGCTGAAAAAGATTAGCTTTTTCAGGGATTTTTCAGACAAATTTAGTAGATGAGTGTTAAAACCGTGAGCGAGGTGTACGAATCTTAAGCATCATTGCAATTAAATAAATAGAACATTAGATACTTTCACCATAACAACCCTAAAGGAACGCCATTCAAGACATTTTCACTGTTCAAAAATAACAGTGTATTATGATATTTCTGCATGAGTTATTATTGGCCTTTATTTTTCCACACAATCATTGCTGACGTATTTTGCTGAATTCTTGATCAAACACAATTAGAGCTAGATGAGGCCACTCTATAACCAGCAATCATCAAGTAGACCTAAGATTATGCAACTTTTTTGTATGATAATACCTTAAGGCAGGGTCTTAAAGCAAAAATTTGTCACATATCGTCGCTTTTCCGGCAGAGTGGCATAAGTCGATATTTGCAAATTTTCAGGAGAGCCTTTTAAATTTTTTTTTTTCATAATGAAAAAAAAAATCGTTGTTCATAAAAAACAGAACTCGAATGTTGAATACGTGAAAAAACTGCATTTTTTGTTTGTTAAGTTTTATAAAAAACGAAATATTAAAAAAAAAAAAAAAATGATTTATGCCGTATTTATACGTAGAAAATGACAGGGATGTTTTTGAAAGTGGACGGCGGCGCTTTTTCATAACTCGGAAACTAGAAGAAGTAGGTTAACGCCGATTACACAGAAAAATTGTGTTTTTTTTTCAGCTCAGTTCTGTGTTCAAAACTAAAAAACGACAAATTTCGACTTATGCCACTCTGCCGGAAAAGCGACGATATGTATCCATTATGAAAATATTTGTTAAACATTATACAAGTACCTCTTAACGTGTCTTGGAAAACTCTAGCCATAAAAACAAGACGAAGTAAAGAGTTAAAAAAAATTAATAAATTAGAGGCAAGATATTTGGCACAGAACCTGATCCTTGAGACTTACAACTCTCAAACAGGCCTGTATGCGTGTTTCCTGCAAGACAAGGCGAGTCCTACAATTTTCTTCCGAGTTTGAACGGCTGTGAATTGGAGCAGTATTCACTCTTGGGGGAGTATTTATTTTCTTTATTTTCGCAAGGAGCAGTACCCCTGAAAAATATATTGTTTTTTATTTTTATGTGCCCGTCCCTTGGAATTGTTTCCGTGCTATTACCTTAAGTTAAGGGCTTATAACTTCAATCCCCTAACAATTCTAGCCCTGGGAGAAAATATTTATCGTGAAGTCGTTGCCATTCAACTCAAGCATTTCTCTTGCCTATTCAAAAATTTAAGAATCAGATCTCAAGATTGAAAGACGATTGGGTCTTATCTTTGTTTATAAAACTTTCAAGAAGACGAACGATTGGGGCGACATCTTAAGTATATCGATAGTACAACACTGAAAATAAATTCCTAGGTAATATTGACAAAAACGTTTTGTTGACCTTTAACAGAACAATTTTATCGTTTTGATAAAATTTTTGTCAATACGAAAGAATGATTTTGTTGATTTCACAAAATTTTTATAAGTCAGCATGATTTTTTGTCAGTTTAACAAAATATGCACTGCAAATAATATTGTCAGTTTAACAAACCAAGTTTTGTTAATATAACAAAATAAAACAGAGATTTTTGTCACATCGACAAACTTTTTTGTGATGTTAACAAAATGTTTGTTGAATCTACAAAAAATCTGTTTTGTAAACGTTTGTCAATATCACAAAGTTTTTGTTAATTTTTTTTGTCAATTTAACAAAAAATGAAAACATTTTTGTTAAAATGACAAATATTTTGTTTTGGGGTTGAATTATTTTGTAATATTGATAAAATAATATTATCAGATAGATAAAACTATTTTGTAAGGAAACCAAAAAATTCTGCGCGTTTATTTTTTTGATCATGACATTTCGTTTGTGTATGTTATGGTTCACATTTGGTTTTTGTCGAAAAATCGATGTAAGATTAACTGAACTTAACAAAAATTGCGTATTCTCCATACGCCCTCACAGATGGTCGCATGTGAGATCGTAGGGACGAAACGCCAATTTTTGTGGACTTAAATCCCAAAAAACAAAACTATTTTGACAAAATTAATTTTGTGGATTCAACAAAAGAAATTTTTAAAATTGACAAAATATTTTGTTAATTTAACAAAATATAACAAGCAATTTTTGTTAATTTAACAAAATATTTTGTTAATGTAACAAAACAATTTTGTTAAATTAACAAAACAATTTTGTTAATTAAACAATACAATTTTGTTAATTTAACAAACAATTTTGTTAATTTAACAAACAAATTTCGTTAATAAAAAAAAACAATAACACTAACAAAAAAAATCGTTAATACAACAAAACAATTGTTAATATGACAAATTAATTTTGTAAATTCTACGAAATTTTGTCATATTGACAAAATATTTTTGTTATTTCAACAAATTAATCTGTTAGCATAACAAAATAATTTTGTGGATACAACAAAATAGTTTTTGTTACCTCAACAAAATTCTGTAATTTTTATCAATTTGACAAAAATTTTTGTTGGTCGTATATTGACAAAATTTTTATCAGATCAACCTACATTTTTGTTTTATTTTCAGTGTAGTAAGATTTATCTCTGCTAAATTTAATAATAAAATATTCTCATTTTTATCGACTCTCCACAGTAAAACCATGCGCTAATTTCAGCGCCACCACCAGGATAGCATTGGTATCACAAAATTACGCTCTATCATAATACTATAAATTATATATACAAAAGTCTTATGTATAAATAAAAGCTTTAGCTAAAGCTTTAATTTTTAAGTGGAAGCTAGGTTTTGCAAGGAAGTTAGAGATGCCTTTTAGTACTACCTATTTTAATATAGCTAACGCTAAATTCATGTAGCTTAGACTTATTTTTCCAGTTTAAACTTCAATTTGAGTAAATAAAAATAGCTTCTTTCATTCTTTTAACCCTTTCTAGAAGGGTTTGACTAGTTATTATAGTTATAATATGACCGAGACAACCAAAATTTTATAGGAAACGGTTGGAAATCAGTGATGAGGACTTTCATAGTTTGCTTCGGTTTTTAAAAGAAAATGTTCAATAGTCTTCTACCTACTTTTTAGGAGACTGGGCAGAGCCTAGTGGAGATGTATTGACTTCTGAACAGAAAATGCAGATATTTTTATGATATCTGATTAAATATGGATTTTATTTTGGTGTAAGACGAGATGTTGAGATGAAAGCTCTATTGTATGCTAAACTGTTAAGCATGTGGTCAACAAGATTTTGAAAAAGGCTCAAATTCATATTCGAATTCTTCTTTTGTTTAAAATGTCTAGATCGAGCTACTAGTAAAAGCTTTAACTAGTTAGCTGTAGCTTCTTCTAAATAAAGCTTTTACTGTTTTATTCACAATGTCCGATTGTCCAGGTTTTCGGGAGTGAAATTTAGCTTAGCCTAACAAGTAAAAGATATGTATCTTCTGCTAATTGCTATTTCAAAAAAGATTCTTTATTCTAAATCAATTTTCCGGCGTCTCGTCTGCTTTTTCATTTGAACTGGGAAGATGAGTTTTGACATAAATTCTTAATTTTAAAATAGTTAAAGCTACTTTCATATTCAGTAAGCTTTAATTTTTGAGATTAAAAAAGGCTCAAACTTTAATATTATAGTAAACTATAAAATTATTAAGATTCTAACACCCCTATCTAGAAGAACTAATTTAAGCTTCTTCAAAAACAAGATTTTACTTATTTTATTCACAAGACCCAATATCTGACGTGGGAACAAATTGTGTATTTAATTTATGTATAAAACCTATATCAAATGATTATTTTTTTTTGGGACATACATATGTATTTCGATGTCATGCGAAAGGGCACGATTTCGGTCAGCAAGGGTCCTTACAATGAATTAATATTTGTTTTATTAAATATTTTCAACAATTCAATTTTGTGCAATATTTTAATATGAATAACTCTGAAATCAAATTTCAATATGACTGGGTCATCAATAACAATATATATCTTCTAACAAAGGTCTACTATATATCATAACAACTATCATAAATAACCCTCTCAATAAGAACCAATCGTAAATCCTTTGCATAATACCTACAAATTTTAATATTACTTTATCTTAGTGCCCTCGAAGTTAATATCAATCCGAACCTTCATATTATTCATTTTTATTAAAAACCAAACTATAGGCGTATATCCACTCTTTCCTCAAATTTATTCATATTCAATAATTTCTAAGTGTGTAGAATTATTTTGTTTCCTTCCAACCTTTTTGGTTAGATTAATTTCCCGAATATTTCTATTCCGCTAACCTCTACCATCATTTCATTTCTAATAAAAAAATAATAATAATAATAAAATCAACATCAAACGCAACTGCCAAAGGCAACATCAGCAACCCAACAACATAATTCTGAAAAGAAACAACAAACCTGTGCTATCTTAACTCCGTACTGTGCAAACATAGCATCATATAAGGACATCAAACCCGATTGTCCAACAGCAGCAGCTGCTCTAGGTTCTAAGAGAAGCGGAGCTTCCTGTGGCGCCACAAATGAAAATGAAATAAAAGAAGACAAAATTAAAATCAAGTTTATGTTAGACTTTAAGTAGAAAGGATAGATGTACATTTATTTTTGTCGTAGTCTTCGTCTTTCATTATTTTGTAGGTCTTCTTTTATTAAAATTTTAACTTACATTATGATGATCCTTTGGCGATAGAGTCTCTCTCATTGACAGGGACATTAATAGTTCTTGTGCGAGTTTTTGACTTCCAAATGCTACTGCTCCACTCGTAACCATCATTACTTCTCGTCCTTCCAAGTGACATTCAGCAACCTTTTATAAAAGGAAAGAAGAAAATAATAATAATAAAGTACGAGTATCTACATAGCAGTTGTATATTCATTTTCTTTTATGTAAAAACTATTTCGAATGGGATTGAATGTTCATATGATAAATAATCAGATATTGAAAGCAGGGATGTCGTTTTCCAAAACTCCAAAAGTGTAGATAGGTATCAATAGCAAACATTTTGTTTTTGCTTTTTTTCAAGGATAAGATAGAAGTTACAAGATGATTAAGGGAATCTTGTAAGTTCCGATTGATTAATCACTAGATTTGTTTACAACAGAGGAGAATATGGTGTGGAAAGTTTTCCTTTAAACGTGTAAACTTGTCTAGGAAAAATTCGTTTTATGTCACGACATAAAAAATAAATAAATAAATAAATAAGAGGCACAATAACTGATACACTTCCTGAAATTTTCGACTTGAAACTGTCAAACATTACAGTGTGCGTGTTGTCTGAAAGAAACCAACAGTTTTTTCCAGAATTCGAACGGCTGGAAATAGACACAGTTTCAATGATAAGAAGTACTCTTGGAGGAGATTTTATTTTCTCAAGATGCTGTACCACTGAAAAATATATTGGCGCAAAATTTTAATTGAATTAGTACGATGCTAAAGCAAAAATTTTAGTATGTTAAAGTATAAGTATGATACTAGGTTACAACAACGAATTTGCAAATTTTATTCGAATATAACTTTCTCTACCCTTTTATTAAAGTTAAAATCATCGAATACCTAGTTTATTTTTTTAGTATCGTGCTAGCTTCATATGACTCTTTGCAAACTTCAAAAAAGTTTCGTGTACTTACTTTTTTACACGAAATGTCATTGATTTAGGTGTGTTCAGAAGCAATTTATTAAGAAAATTGGCTTAGTACGATACTAGTTAGAAAATATTTAAAATTAAGAATGAATTAGTAAAGTACTTTAAAGTTAGCAAATTGTTAAGTAATATCATACTAATATCTTAATAAGGCTTTTTAAAATTTTGCGCCATTGTTTTTATTTCTTTGTGGGCCTTCAGCGTGAAAGTTTTACGCACTAAAAATTACACTGAGAGGTACTAGAGTATGAAGGACTTTTATAAGTATTGGTGTTCCGTAAGGAAGTGTTTTTAATATGCTTTTGTCCACTCTTTAAGATCATCACTCAAGAAGATCATCACAACAAAGCATATAATTTTTGAAAAAGAGATGCAAGTCCTCACCAAATCAGAGGTGAAATGTAGTGCGATCTTAAATTATGCCAAGTTCTAAGTTCATGAAGTTTTAAATCAAATTTTTAATATCGAAACGACTCTAAATTATGAGGAAAAATTTTGTAAAAATTTGAAGAGTTCACTGGTCAAGTTTTCATAACCTTTTAAATTGTAAGCAATTAAAAAAAATTGGCATTTTGCGAAATAACAATGTTCTACGCTGCCGGAAAGTGCTCCATAATTTTGATGATCTATCAGTGAGTGGTTTTAGCGATTTTTGAAGTCATATAAATCTCAGAAACCACTAATGCTAAAGAGTTTAAATTGGACGAAGCGCCTGTCAGCAAATATTGTGAACTTGCAGTTTTTTGACACGATATAGTGGTACTTGACTATGGCATTTACTTGGCGAATCCGGAAAGTACCTACATCCAAGCCTTCCAGAAATTCTCAATCAATCAGTATATGATATTTTTTTTTGCTGTAAAGTGTATTTATTACCATTTCACCTACCGACTCCTTGATACTACTTTTATAACTCCGTTTGAGAGTTTTTCTTTAAGTTTTATATTTTAATCGCTCCACCTCCTAAAATATCAACAGGCTTGGAAAAGTGGAGATGAGTTCTCTTTCTGTATTAACTTCTAATATTAACCTGGTTAAGAACTCCAAAATATTTAATGCTGGAAAATTGACAAATCTGCTACAAAATTTCCGAATTTAATTTTTTACATCTTGACATACATGAAGGCTTTAAGTAACCTTAAAACTCAATGGATTTTTATTTCGGTTAAAATGCCTTTAAGAGCTTTCTAACGGGTAGATTTTGACGGCTTGTGGCGGCCATGTTTGGAGCCATCTGTCATTTGATGCTAAGTCACCATGGCAAGTGACACGGCTGAATAGACGGGTCTAGACGTCCAAATGTTAAAACTTTAATATTAAAATCATTTCAAGTGGCTCAATTGAATATTCAACTTGGTGGAAAAATTTGAAACGTCTGGTTCGCAGTCTCTGAAAGTGTGCAGCAGAACCCTAGGCACTCGATTCTTTGCCTTTCGCAGAATTCACGAGGTTCAACAGGTGATAAGATAATACATCCCTTAAAAGTTATAGTTTGGTGTTGATTTTGGGCAGGAAGTGTCATTGGTTCGTTTTTTTTCGAAAAAGACGTTTGTGTGGCGGTCACTGTCAACTGCGAGCTCTACAGAACGATAGTTAACAATTTCTTATGGCTCAAATTGAAGCATTTGGATCTAGACGACATGTGGTTTAAGCAGGACGGGGCTGTACGTGCCACACAGCGATGCCACGATGGATATTCTGCATTGACCAATAACTGCTTGTAGGATTACGGTTCTTATGCTGTTTCCACCAAAAATTTGTCTAAGTTTGGATTATAATACATTTCCCCCAACCTCTAAGCTAACAGAAGGGTATGACAGCATCTATCTGATGAGCCCACTGTCGTACCTGGGCGAAACGCACCTTGGAGTTGAGGTCACTTGAGCTTTTTAATTGACTCTAAGCTAATATTAAATAATCGAAGATTTACCTTACAAAATTGAATAGTAAATCTAGTAGATTGGAAATTTATCTTGATAAATCTTCATAGAGCCAATAGTCAAACTAACTAAATATCAAACTAACCTATATATACCAATATCAAGCTAACCCTATTCACAGTGCAATCAACATTTTTCGCTTCGTTCCTCATAAGGTAAACATTCTGTCTAAATTTCACTTCATACATAAAATAATGAAACATCATTTGCAATTTGAAAGATGCTGTCACTTTCCAAGTGGAAATAATATCAACAGTTAATCTAAACTAAGATAATCCTTCGATGGAACCATAGCATTAAATAAATCTATGGTGCTTATTTTGACATTCTCTTTCGTTCGAAAGTGAGTCGAATTCGTTGAAACTTAATTTTGAGACTCGGCGATTACAATGTTAATCGAACAAATCGAAAGTTCACCAAATCCATAGAAAGTTCATTCATTTGCGGAAGCTAATTCAATTTTGACATTCGAAAGAATAGAATTAAATGTCATTTTTGTGTCGTTTGAATTTTTCTGTCGACTAAGCAACAAAACATGTACAAGTTTTTAATTATTTCATGGAAAATAAATTACTTTTATTAATTTTGTTGTTGTTTTATGTTTAAAGGTCGCATTCCAACTGGACAAACCGCGAACAAAAGGAAAAGTTAATCAAAATAGCGGAAGAAAACCCGGAGGTAGCAAAGGGTTTTTTTTACCACCCGCGTTGATACGGAAAGCATCCACTATCCTTCTCCTCTGCACTTCTTCAACACCATCTTCATTTATAAACAACACAAATGCCATATTTTTATTTTTTATTTATTATTTTATGTTTTTATCAAAGAAATTTAAATTATTATTAACCAATAAACAAAACAATTGCAACTAAACAGAGATTTCACTTTTTGGTTTTGACATTTCACAAACACTTCTCTTTTGTTTTTGATATTTTAGTGTGACCAATTGTATACGAAAAAAAATAAAAATTTAGAACGCGTCATGAAGAACTTATTTTTTTTTTAAATAGTTTCAAAACAGCTGAGTTGACACAAAAATGTAATGAATATGTAGTTCTTTATGGTTAAACTTTACTTTATAATGAAAAAGAAAAAGTGTATTATTCATTTTGTTTCTTGATTATTTATCCAACATCTATAAAATGTTTAGAAACAAAAAAAATGTAAAACGGTCATACTAATTCAAATAGAAATATAGTAAATGTCAAACAGCTGACAATGAAAATGATTTTTTTTTTAAGTTCATTTTATGCTATCTTTCGCAAATGAATGTTATTCGTTCGAATCTCAAAATTAAGAAAGTTCATTCGAAGGAATAGAATCATTCTAACGAATAGACTATTCATTAGAATGTCAAAATAAGCATGTATGTAGTGCTGCCATCACAATGAAAGATTATACACACAGAAAATTAACTCTTATACCACCTTTCAAATGGAAATGAAACAGAAAGTTTTACTTAAATCAAACGGAACGAAAAACGTCGAGTTTCCATTGAATGCATTCATCGCCATATTAATATGTTTAGGTTTGTTCAATGAAGATTTAGCAAGATTAATTTCTTATCTACTATTTAGATTTACGGAATAAGGATTTCAAGAAGATTAAAAACAGATTTCAGTTAATCTCGGTTTTGCGGTCAGTGGAATCGCAGAATTTGAATCTATTGTCAGGTTATTGAAAAAGAAATGAAATTTTGGGATCTGACAGATGAGATGTGTCGTTTGCCATTCTTCCATTTGTCAATGGACGATTCAATTTTTTCATAGGTCAGCTTGAAAAATATTACGAAAATGATACTTGAGTAGCACTTTCAACAGCACTGGTAAAATCAAATCTTATATCTTCGGGTGCATTGTGAATTTTTCCATATCAACACATATATGTATATGTATGTTTCCTAAAGAAGTTTAGTACTCGAATGGTAGGTATCATAATATTAAATCACTCTTTTGTGTGCTTCTTTGGTTGTAGAATTGGTTTTGTGAATTATTATTTTTCCATCAACTCTTACAAGCTTTTCATTTTTTTCTCTTACTGTAGCTTTGGATATATGTAGTGTAAGCCACAAAGGAAGTTTGTATCTTATAAATACTTATGGGTTTAATAGTTTCTATTGTGAAGTTTCCTTCAAGTGTTTACAGGAAAGTTATTTTTTATCTGTCTTCTAGTAGATCATGAGACCCTTATTTTTCCCAATACATTCATTAAATTATTCCTCTAATATGTCTCTTTTTTTAATTCAACAATACATATTTCGAACTATTGAACAAGCAAATCAAATGTATTTGGTTTGATGGATAACTAAAGAAAGTGAAAAAAATATTTTCTTGCATTTATTAATTCTAAACAAAAAGTGTAAAAGCCACGATCCGGGAAAGCTTCTTTGCAGATAATATGAAATGGTGAAACTTTCTATTCGAATCAAATTTCTGCGGAACGAAAATTGTCATTTTAATGTAACTTGAAAAAATTAGCAATAAACTTTTTCAATTAAAACTTACTATTGAAACACTATTGGTGCAACATTTTAAACACTCTAGTGTTAAGATATTAGTATGATACTAATCCACAATTTACTTTATACACTCATAGGCACATTTAACTGACCATTTCGTATTTCTGTAAATTTAAAGAAACCGTCAAGTTTAGATCATATTGGGTGTAAGTAATGTTGAAAGCAAATTTTGAGAAAACAAAAAAAATTCCTTGAAAAAAACACGTTTTTTAAAGAATTCACACAAAAAACAAGTTTTTGAAAAAATACTCAAAAAGATGTTATCTTTTTTTGCGGTGTGCAAGCATGCGTTGTCATGTATTAACCGAAAGTTGTCACCAATAAATGCTGCAGAAGGCATAACATTGTCTTGCAAAACGTTTTCCACGTATAACTGAGCATTCACACTGTCTCTATCGAACACAACAAGGTCCGTGCGAGCTGCATGACTGATGCCTCCCCAAACCATTATAGAACCTCCTTGGTAACCCACTGTTTCGGTTATCATCCATGGAGCAAACCTTTCGTTTTTTCGCCTGTAGACACGCTGACTTCCATATGGACCTCGTAGACCTATTCTGCTTTCCTCTGAGAATAGGACGTCCCCCCATACCTCAGCAGTCTACTTAACATATTCTCGTGCAAAACGAAGTCTTGCTGTACGGTGCTGTTGGAACAATTCGGGGCGAGCGCTGGTCGGAAAACTTTGATATTCAATTCTACCAATCTTCTTCTGATGGTGCGTTCACTCACACTAACATTCCTCACCTCAAAAAGACGTGTACGAGCCTCAGTAGCGGTGCAAAACCGATTTCTCAGTATATTTCTGACGACAAAGCGATCATCCGGAGCTGAAGTGCATCGATGACGACCTTTACCTGGCCTTCTCGTATATAAGCGAGTTTCCCAAAATCGTCTGATGGCATCCCCAAACGTAGTTTAAAGTACAAAAAGCGTACGTACAATGCGATGTTGGCTATACTCGGCATCAGTTAAACCCACAGTTCTAGCTACACCAGGTAAATCTAGTGGTATTTTTCAAGAGTCACAAATAATAAATTTCCAGTACAAACCTAAATTTACCGATATTTACTTACTTTGGTACAAAAGACAAACAATTTAGTCAAGTTTAAGTAACTCAATCAATATTAAAAAACGCTTAAATTGCAAAAAACGATTCGATGACACAATTTTATGGGGCGACATAAGGGCGTAAGTGTTTTGGTTTTTACAAAAATATCCGTTAAACAAACAACAAATAACCAGATAAATCGTAGTGAGCTTAAAGATTCAAGGTGACGAAAAATGCAGAAAGTCAAATAGTTGTGTCTTTGAGTGTAGAAGTTTACTAATTCTTTATTAATTTTAAACATTTTGTCAGACGCCTGGGTTCAAAACCATGTCCAGCCAATTCCACCTTAAATGTTTTTTTTTTTTTGTTTTTTTTTTTTTTTGTAATTTTCACCCCGAAAAATGTTTACTGCTTTTCACTGAGTGATTTTGCTTCTTTTTTTTTATTTTAAAAATCAAAATTACCAATCAGTCACAATATGAAAAAAACAAAAATCCCTGAATCCATCTTTTAATTTAAAACATCAAAATAGAATTTCCAAAGCTCAGCACATTTTCTATTCTTATTTAATTCACGTTTCATTTATCTACAATCCATCATCATCAATTTCAAATCAATCTTGAAGTAATTTTCTTCAAGTTACCAAAACTTCATGCGTCATTACCCTTCGATCTCTGTCTAATAGGCTTCAAAGTCAAAAAAATGTTTTAAGCAATTTACTTAAAAAATTATTTCAAGACAAATATGTTAAGTCATTTGCCTTAAAAGAAATAAGTATGTATGAATAAAAAACAGTGACTGAGGCAATCCTATCAGTATTACATAACACACATGAAAAATTGGTGATAATCCAAAAAATCCTCGGAATAATATAACACGCTTATAAATGGCTCATAAAATATCCTTTTTCTGTTGTCCCATAAACACAATATAAAATAAAAAAATCCATATCTATAAAACTGAAATGTGATACTTTTTGAAAGGATAAACTTTGTATTTTACAAGGACGTCCATACATAATGACATAATGTGTGAACCTTAGAAATTCCCCTCTTGCCTTAAAATATAAGAAAAACTTTTGAAGGATACAAATTAGAAGTCAACATGTTACTTTTTCTGTCGAGTGGGAGGCGTTGGCGTTCGTGTAGACTTCTTTTTTTTTACATCTTATATTTATATCCTTACACGGATGCTGCTGCACCATATGACACCAACATAAACCTAAAACACCCTCTGAATGAGTTATCAGCGTCAAGGAACTTGGGGCGGCTTCATGTATTATGAACTTGAGGAATTATTTCGCACATGACTTCCGTCAGCGTCATGGGGTCGAGATATCATTTTTCAAAAAAAATTATGTTTCTATAAATACAACTATAAAACACACCCAGTTTTCATTCAGTGAAAGAAACAAGCTTTTTTATGATGAAACTGGACTCAGGTGAACTGAAGGGGAAAATAACAGAATAAATAGGTCATACCGTGAGAAGATGACAGTCTAAACACTTAACGATGCCGACGTGATGTGACATAGAAAAATGTGTCATGTTAAGGATAATATCCTTGAATGTGTAAGAAGGATCTGGGGAGCTATTGATTTTTGTGTTTGTTTTTGTTTTATATTTCTTAACTTGAAATTATACCCAAATGTTAACTTCATTTTATGGACCATAAATTGACTAGGGTCAGCCACATAGTATAAAATTTCAAAATTACAGAGAAAAGTTTAATTTTTATTTCAGTTAGTTGACATTTGGTCAGAAAAAAAATACTGGGCTGGAAAGTGATATGTTAAAAGAAGTCCTCACCATCTATTCACGATTAGGATAATGTCCCTTAATTTAACCCTGGGATTCTGAAATACCTTAAGTGACATCTTAGGATGTTGCAGACTTCTTAATTATTTACATCAATTGAGTTTATTTAATTTTTCGGGTCATAAATTTTGTAATTTTATTTTTGTGTTATCTCATTAAGAAATTTACCAGACATAAGCTTATCTATTATACATAATAAGAGCAGATTTTTTAAAGGTTCTGAAGCCTATAGGCGAGTTGATGGTTTTTTTTTTAAGTTTTTGAACATTAGAGGGTGTTTGAAAATATTTAATTTGCTACCTTTAGTAACCCCGCTGCAAGAGGTAACGTAAAGGTACCTCCTTTTGGGGGAAGGGAGGAAACATTTCTATAGAATATAAATGTAGACGAGTTTCAACAGTATTTTGCAAACTTTGTGGTACCCTGTACAAAAAGCTAAAAATTTGTTATTGATTTTCACCGCAAGAAAAGGCTAGATCTTCTTTGTTTTTTAGGTCTTAATTTTTATAGAAAATAAATCACAAATTATCCAACGACGAGTCTATCGCTTGTGGCTTTACTTTATAGAATGATTTTATCAGAGGCTTTACCGACGTCAACGTTATTTTTACTTTTTACTTGCAACTTATAGGTACTATAAGGCAAGTTATGCATTCGTAAAAAAAATCGAACTCGAGATTTTGATCAAAGTTGACATTACGATGATAGCGAAGACTAAAAAAGTGGGTCTCGCAATTCTGTCTGTCTGTCTGTCTGTCTGTCTGTCTGTCTGTCGGTTCGACTACAGCCTAAACGGCTCGGCCGATTTTCTTCAAACTTGGTAGATATCATTTTTAATTTTTTCCCCCCACACGTTTTTTTCTTTTTTTTTAAGACCAAAAATAACGGTACCTGCCATACGAATTTTTTACGAAATTTTGTAAATATTTTTTTTTTCTCAAAAACTGAACGACGGATTGGAAAAAAAAAGATAAAAACAAATTTTATTTAGTTAAAGCTAGGTACTGAATGAAAAAATTTTTCCGAAAAATGGATATTGAGGGTACCCCCCAAAGAACTATTTTTTTAATATTTGATTTTCTCAAAAACGGTACAACGGATTTTGATCATTTTTTTGTGCTAAAGCTCCCCAAAAATTTAAATAGAACTATGTATTCAAATTTTCAAAAAAATTTGTTTTGGATTTAAAAAAAAAAAATCAAAATTTTTTTTTTAAAACTCAATATTTCGAAAACCTTATATTAGATTTTTTTTCAAACCTGATAAATAAAAGTTTATCAATATATTCTACAAGGTGTTTGAAAAAAAGTTTTATTTTACCTAGAAATAAAGGTACCCACCATACAAATGTCAAAAAATGACTTTCAAAAATCGTATTTTTCTCGAAAACGGAGCCTAGAATTTTGATAAAAATTTTTTTGTTTCAATTAATTTTAACCATCTTTAATTTAATAAACAAAAATTTGAAATTAAGATATTACAGCTTGTACCTACCATAGAACTATTTTTTTTAAATTTTGAATTACTCATTATCGACATGACGGATTTTAATGAAATTTTTTGTAGAGATGCTTCTAAAAAGTCTAAAATCCATTGCATTTCAAAACTTAAAAAAAAAAGATTTTTTGAATTTTTGAAAAAAAAAAATCAGTTTTTTTTTTTGGAAAATTCGATATTTCAAAACCGGTGCAATATTTTTTTTTCGAAATTTAATTTTCATTCGTACAGTAATAAAAACTTAAAGTTAGCATACTAAAATTATAGTTTTTGTTCTTGTATAAATTCATATTTGCATAGCATTCTGTTTCTGTCTCTAAAAGAATTTAAAAAATTAATTTTATCCTTATGAACAGTTTTCTCTAATAACATTCGTTCTTAAAATTCCTAGTCTATTACATAGGAGCAAGTTCGTGCGACCCAGTCGTGCATTTTATTTACTTGCGACTTAGGTATAGGTACTATATAAGGTAAGTTAAGCATTCGTTAAAGAACTCAAGATTTTGATCAAAATTGAAATTATGATGTTCGCGAGGACTAAAAAAGTGGATGTTGCAATTCTGTCTTTCTTTCAGTCTGTCTGATCAACGACAGCCTAAACGACTTGGCCGATTTTTTTTTTTTAAACTTAGTAGATATCATTTTTAATTGTCAACGGCCTTGGCTTTGATGAAAGCATCGCTTCCCAAGTTATTGATAAGTAGGCTAGTTTTATGAATTTTTGTCTAACATTAAGATAGTTATAAGAATGAATTGAATAAAAATGAATTTAAAAAAAAATAAAAAAAAAAAAAAAAAAAAGCATCGCTTCCCATCGATAGTGTAAAATGTAATGTAATTTTTAATTTTTTTCCCCACACGTTTTTTTTTTAAATTTCATAAATATATTTTTTTTTTCTCAAAAACTGTTACACGGATTTAAAAAAAATTCTAAAAATTTCATTTACTTAAACCTACTTAATGGTCGAAAAACGGTTATTAATTCCATTAGTGCATGGAATCATTTTTTTTTTGTTTTTCATTTTCTCAAAAATGGTACCACTGATTTTGATCGTTTTTTTTTATGCTAAAGCTCCTCAAAAAATTGTTTATTTGTTTGGATTCTTAAAAAAGTTTCAATTTTTTTTTTTCAAAACTCAATATTTCGAAATCCCCATGTTCGATTTTTTTTTAACTAAACAAATAAAAGTTTAACATTTCTATGGGAAGTATAGAAATGTTAAAAATGGTTTTCGAAAATCGTATTTTGCTCGAAAACGGGGTTTAGAATATTGATAAATGATTTTAATGAAAATGACAAATAGTTTTAATGAAATAATTTGCAGAAGAAAAAAATTGCATTTAAAAACTTAAGAAAAGATGTTTTTTTGAATTTTTGAAAAAAAAATTTTTTTGTAAAATTCGATATCTCAAGAACAAGTCAATATTTTTTTTTTAAAACTAAATTTGTATTTATATAACAATAAAAACTTTAAGTTGTACCAAATTTTTTTCTTAAAAATGTTATTAAAATTTTGTTTATAAAAGTTTATTTTTTTAAGAAACCGGTACAACGAATTATAATTTAAGCTTTCTTATCGAAAAAGCGTCCATTTGGTATAGATGAATCTCTCCTTAATTGGAGTAGAAATTGCCTTTCAGGGCATTCAATACGAAATGGCTTTGAAACCGAAATTCATAAAATAAAATCTGGCGTGCCGCAGGGCTCTATTTTTTCTCCGGTTGTCTTTCTTATATACATCAATAAACCTTTGTCTGAAACTTCTAATCCATTAAATTGGTTTTGCTGACGAATTACAAATTCGTTTCACGTTCTTGTTTTCCAGATATAGAACTGGAATGGCAGCGTATAATTAGCTTATTACATTTTGACCTCGACAGCACTGTTCAATGGAGAATAAAGAACCATTTAATGCTTCTAAAACTCAATGATGTCTCCTGTCGTTGAAGCGGAATTCATCCCCAAAAAATCTTATCAGTTTTGGGAAGTTAACCAACAAACATTTTGTCTGAAAGCTTTATGACACTTAAGATGAAAAACAGGGAAACAAATTAAAAACATCACTTTAAAGATCTTTTTAAGCCTTTTTGTCTCTTAAAGTATTACAGTCCTATAGACTTTTAAAGTTATCCTTCAGTCGCTTTAAGTCTTTAAGTGTTTTGAAATATTAAAGCCTCTTAGAGACACTTTTTATTTCGAAATCATAAACTACAGACGAATGACTTAAATGTGACATCGGTTATCTTTTATGTACATATTTCGAGTCCTTTGAACCAAGCCCCGTCTTTCCATCATTTATTCTTTTTAATGATAGTCTTAAAACGCAATGTTCACTCTTCCAGTGTTATTATAGCCTACCATTAAGAACTCTAAATCCTCTTCAAGCCTTTGTTATGTATACACCATGGTTACGGCAATACCCAAATCCTTCAAGTAGAAAAGTTCCTTCAGTATTCAGAAGGTATACGTATACATAAACTCTAACAAAAATTCACAGCAATAAATACCTGTTCGACAATTGAAGCTAATCGTCCCAAAGCAAGTCCATGGCTATCCTCTCGGGTGATGACAGCACTACCAAGTTTAACGACCAATCGCTTTGCGTATTTTAATTGACTCCTTTCGGTGAATGTAACTGTTTTCTTCTCTGCGATTAATCCTCGTTTATCATGTTGGATCGTTTTGCTCTGGGAATTCAAAGAAAAAGGAAAAAATATAATAAAATGTTCAAAGCAGACACAAACAAACTGATTAGTGGATGAGTTTCAAAAAAGGAGGTGATTATCGATTTCTTTGCTAAGAAAATATTCTTTTTGTCGGGTTATTTTTATCTCTGAAAATGTCTAGTCGTTCGTTATTTGGAAGTTGGAACTGAGTTGAAGGATATTTTGGGTTTGATTTTGTTTTCTTTGAACGTAGATTAAAGGAAGTATTATCCGAAAGATTCACCGGAAATGGAAGACAATTTACAAATGGCGTCAGTATTCCTGGAATATAAAGTTCAAAAAGAATTGCTGATAATTTAGCTCTAAGAACGATTTATCGATGATTGAACTGCATCAATTCAATCATTGACTGATCTTTTTTTACATTGACCCAAGCTATTAGAAATATATGAAGATTTATGATGGACTGTTTGAAAAAAATTCTTTATTCTTGAATTGGAGATTCAGCTGGAGACTGACATCGTGACAACTTGGAATTATGAGAGAGATTTGTAACATTTTAAACCGAGAGTAATTGATTAAAAAAGAAAGTAAACTTCTCAAGTAAACCTTCCAAACTTTATTCAGTTATCATTAAATTACAAATTCCTCTAATAAATCTGATAATTTACTGAAGGAAGTCTTATATTTTTTGACACGTGTTTTCTTGAACTGAAGTGAGACCATATCAGGTCTATAAAGGCTCCTCAGTATTTTATGTTCCAAAATAACACTTTCAATTGGATTAAAATTATTGTCGGGTGAAAAAAGGTGGATGCACTATGCCCTCACACTCTACCAAATTCTTTCATTCTTCGAAAATCTACTCGATATTATGATTTATATTCTGAAAATGCGGGAATTTTCCAAGGCTCTGAATTGAAAATCTTAAATTTCCCCCTATTGACCTACCAAATTTCAATTCAGTTACATAAATAATAAAATATCACTTTTTTGAAAAATTTTCACTATCACCCGTGACCACCTTGAATGAAAAAAAATTGATTTTTGTATTCGGTTAATAATTGTGCGAAGAAGTGTTTAAATATCCTATTAAAATTAATAATGAAGTACCCCTTGGCATAATGGTTCTTGCATTTGAATCTATTGCAAAATGTCTTAGATTTTTCAGGGATGTACCGCCTCTTACGAGGAAGTGACAAATCCTTAAAAACTATCACTTGTCATGAACAGTGCTGCTCATTAGAAGTAAGAAATCTAAGTGCCATAGTTTCTGCTAACACGCTTATAGGAATGGTTGAGAGTCATAAATCACTAGGTTTTTGGTTTCTACGAGCTTATTTCTATAAAAAAAACTATGTTCGTGAAAATCTTCCTTGTTTTCTGATGGAAACTTTCTTTTTGTAAAATATTGATAAAATAAAGTCATAAAATCAAAATCCTTAAAATAATTTTTGAGAAAAATCTTAAAAAAAAAAAAATGCTAGCACTTTAAAACAAACAGATCTATCGCCCAAACTAAATTTAAGTTTTGTGTTGCAACAGCTCGAAGTGAACCAGGACCTAGTAACTTACAACTCTCAACCATTCCTGTGTGCGTGTTACCAGGAACGGAGGGGACCTACAATTTTCTGCCGATTCCGAACGACTAATGAGCAGCACTTTCCATGACAAGAGATATACTCTTAGAGGATTTGTCAATTCCTCGCAAGAGGCAGTTCACCCCTAGAAAAAAACTTTTGAGAATCGAACTCGAGACCTTCCACATGACAGTAACCCGCACTAACCATTAAGCCAAGGGGTACAACAACATCTCCCAAGCACTTCCCTAATATGACCAAACACAATTTGACTATTGTCATAATTTCTTCCAACATTCAATTTTACTACGCAAATGACTAAAAATGTCATTAGTATTCATACATACGAAGGCAAACCATTTGGTCAAAAATATCACCTCCTTTGAGACACAGAAGTTTCTGCTAACAAAGCTTCCTGGAAAATTTAAAAATCGTGCCTGAAGACAATATACCTACACTGAATACTAAATCCTTAAAATCAACCCGCCATTGTTTTATTGGTGAATTTCGAAATCTTAAAAAACCTTTTTATTTTTTCTATAAACTGACGCTTACTTTTCTTAAATTTAAAAGAAATAAAACAATGCATAATGATGTTCAAAACATAGCTTTATCAGTTTTTCAAAATTATCATTAAAGAGAATCCTGAATTTCAAGAAATCCTGCTTAGAAGGAATTTGTATGCATTCTAAGCATGTTGCGGATCATATGGCCAATTTTATAAATACGAAAGATCATTACAGAATTCTCGAAATTGAGAAATTTTTAAAACAAATAGCACCTAATAAACAAGCAAATTATTACTATGAAACAAATACATACTATGTCGTTAGACCTACGAATTGGATAGCTTTTCTAATGCCGAGTCCTAACTGTTAGTTATGCAGATACAAATTTGAAGATTTAGTACTTCTATGAAGAAATCACTTGATACAGATTTGAATACTAAAAATTGGTCTTCTTAGGTCTTCAAAATTTTCTAGTAAGTGGTAATAATCACGGTAATACCCAGTTAAAACTTATACTCGATAACAAAGTGACAAAACTGGGGCTTAGAACTTATGTAACGAAAAAAGTTAATATTGATTTGAAAAATAATTTTACGAATAATGCATATACTTTGATATAAAGGAATATTGCACTGCGACCTAATGATCTATTATGCCGCCATCCAGAGCTAGATGAGTTGCTAACCCTATAACTTATCCTTCAATGTAATCCCTTTAAGAAAATTGATTATTTGGAGTATCTTCAGAGATAAAAAGTCACTCTCCTCTACCTAGTAGTGTCCTAAGTACTTATTTTTTTCATACATAACTTGTCTACAAAAAAGATCACCATTGCTTTCAATGTTTCCCAACCCCTGTAGAAATACATTAAACGAAAGATCTACTCAATTTCTGAATACACTTGAAAACCAAGAGCTGCTGCATGATCTGGTTCTCGAAATATTGCAATCCAAAGTGATTCTTCTTATTTTCAACACAACGCTAAATCTGATACTGATAGCGATATTTCCATCTGCCTAGTACGAGTATATGGTCCGGGTTTTCTTCATGAGTATTGTGGAATCTGCATATGAGACTGTTTTTAAGGTCAAGTGTTTTTGTTTTAACAATATGTATAATCGCCCGTTTAAGCTGATACTGTTCCATTTTGGTTCCCAAGTAAGAAGGAATTTTTTCCAGTTTTCGGATTTTTTAACATCCTCATCTTTTTTATTTCAATTTTAATCCTTTTTTCTCCTATTCCGCAGTAGATTTCTGCTTCTGTTAAAGGAGTCCTTCTTTTTTAGCTAGAGAGTCTGCTTCCTCATTTCCAACATATCCCGATACTCAATGAAAAGAGTCATTATTGTTCCTACCAAGCTCATTTAAACTGCATACACATTCCCACATCAACAAAGATGTATGAACTTAGGGCTTTAAGTTTGGTTCGGCTATTTGACATAATGGCAATGTTTTGGTTTTGGCATTTCCTTTAGAGATTTTGACCTGCACATTCCGCTATAGCATTTACTTCGGCTTAGAAACTACTCGTAATAATGGATTATCCAATCCGTATAAAAAGTTTGGTTTTAGGCTCACAAATTCCCTTCTGTGGAATATGTAGTTTTCTGTTTCGCCTAACAACTCTTTTGTGAAACTTAACTCCATTTTAAAATTTTTAACAAAGTTATATTTTGTATTCATGCCATCCCTAGGAATGTCGACAAGGCTTGTCGACTGCTGACTATAGTAGTTAATGGTACTATAATGATAAGGACTTTGGCAAGAAATCGGCCGTGGATTCATAGCCCCCAGCCATTCATGCACTCCACCAATCAAAGAATTCCAGTATTTTACTGAAATTTGTCTTTTAAATGTAAAAACATTATTGGAGTGTTCCAAACAATATACATTTATTAAACAATTTGATTAAGTGTAAAAAGTTTCAAAATAAAAAAAAAAACAAATTTCAAAAATTTAAAATTTGAAAAATAATAATATTCTAAAAATTTATTTCCCTAAAACTCATTTTAAAAAAGTTTGGTATTTGTTAAATAGATATACATAAATCCATTAGAATAAGCAAAAACTGGAATTCGTTCGCCAGGCTTTCGTCGTACGTAAATATTTTCAAATAATAACGAACCAAGAGCGTAGTAAGTGATTAGTATTTATTCATGACTTTGCGCCGGGCTCATTGAACCGTTCATTACTTTTTATTTTGTCAATTGGCAGTGCTTTTTTAATTTTAAATACTCTTCCATTCAAAATTTAGGAAAAATGTAATTAAAGTTTGTCATTTGGAGAATTATGAAAAAGATGTCCAAAATTAAAAATGACAATATATTTTCTTGACCTATAAAACTGAAATGAAAGATTGTATTATAACCGCTATATATGTACATAAGACTGCAATAAAAATATCAAAAATTTTACTCGTTATAAAGGTTTGATGTTAACATTGGTGATAATTCTATAACTTGGCCGCTTTTTAATTAAGTCGGTTTTATTTTGTTATATTTTATTAAAATTCTAATACGAGTATCTTTAACCATATCACACTAATTGTTTGATTAGAATGATTGACAAGATCATAAAACACAAACGCTTTTAATCACATGTTAACGAGTACCATAATATACTCGTAATAACCACCAACAACCAATAAGTTTGTCTACGAATATGTGTCGGTAATCTTGTTTGTTTTGTTTTTTTAATTTTTGTTATCATGCAACATACTGACTTACTTTTCTGTTGCCATTCATTTTGCTGTTAATTATTTATTGTTGGTCATTAATTTTTTATCAGCAGAAGAAAAAAAAACAAAAAAGATATAATTTTTGGAACAAAATATAAGACCATCAAGGTTCTAGAAAAAAACATTGAACGGTATCAGGACAGTATCAGTATTAGGCAAGTATGTACACATATGTATTTCAAAATTTAAATTTTGATTAACTCGTAGTCGTAGCGTGTTTATTTGAAAAGTTCGAAGTGCAATCACGTCGGATTTGTTTTGCATAAAAGTAAAATAATCAAAAATGACGATCTCTGTTTCCTTTGATTGACAAGACACACAGTAAATATATTGAGTATTTTATTATAGTAACTCAATATTCCTTATCATTATAAGAATTTTCAAAAGAACGTGGCGAGTTAGACCCTTTCTTCCTTACAAGTTGTCAAGGTGCTTTAAATAGAAAAAAAATCGCACTAAAATCGTAGCCTTGCATTAAAATTTGGTTCCAAATATTATGTTTCATATTTTTAATTGCTCTAAGACAGGTTTAGGTGTAAAGTATTGTGTAAGATTGAGGTTTTAATTAAAATAAACATAATGGAGAATTCTAAAGGCCTAAGGGGTTGAACTAATTTGCTTTAAATCTGCATAATTCACTAGATAGTACATTCAAGCTAGGTTTTTACATAACATTAATTTATTACGAGCTGTCCCGAAAAGTCTTTCCCTCCTCCTAGCGCTTTCATCCATTTTTACCTGGTCTATTTATTTCCAATCCTAATGATCGGATAGAAAAGTTTGTTGAAATATAACATTTGTTATTATAAGTCCCACTCTCTGTAGTAAGTCCCAACAAATATAGAGGGTAGCATAGTTTGTAAACAGATTTCCTCCTTTTTACGAAAGTTTTTTTTTTGAAATTTTGCTGACTATTTTCTAGGGCAGTAACTGGCAGCAATTGTCCAAAAATGCAAGCTTCCTATCTTTTTGTGATTAAAACCAACTTGAAATGAATCGGTTTCTAGAATAGAGGGGTAAAAGGGAAGCAGGTAGTGAAAAAAGGACTACGACAAATTCAACAATACTCGTAAAATGCAGAGTCTTGGCTGTTACAAATTATGCGTACTGAAGTGTACTCGCTGTTTTCCTTGAACTATAAGGTGCTATATTGCAAATTATACTCGAGAATCGAGATTTTGATCGAATCTCGAACTGGAGATTGTGAACAAATTTGATATTACAATTATTAAAGAGAAGTCAAAACTAAATTGAGTTTCTCAATCCTGCCTACCTATGTTTCACTGCAGCTTTAAATTCAATTTTTCTTTTAACTTGTTGCTGAGCGTTTTCTAATCCCCCGGATACTTTTTTTTTCGTGTTACCTTAACGACCAAACTTCTGACTGCCAACCAAGTTTTGTTTCGAAATTAAAGAAAAAAATTGTGCCACATACGAGTATTTAAAAAAAATCAATCAGTCAATTATTCCACTAACTTTTACGTACTGAAAATTAAACATAATTTTCCTAAAAATGGATATCAATAGTGCCTCCCATAAAACCATACTTTATTTTCGTTTTTTTTTTTTTGAAAATGTAACGACTGAAAAACATATTTTTACGAGGCTTAAATAATTATTATTTATTACGAAATCTCCAAGCAAATATTGTTTGGATTTTTACAAATAAAAAATTAGCAAATATTTTAAAAACCATAATGTAAACTTGACGACTATCTGTTTTTATTAACACTTTATAAATTATTTAAGATTTAATTTTGTTCGTTTATTAAAAAACAAAAAAAATCGTATAAATGTTTAAAAAAAAATATTCTATAAAAAAAAGTTTTTATAGAAAAGAGTTTTAAGAAATTATTTTGGTACGCTAATTTTATGTTTATGTGATTCTGTAAAATAAAATTAAGTTTAAAAAAAACACTGACCCATTTTTGAAAATATTTTGAAATTTTTCAAAATCCCAAGAAAATATACATATATATATATATTTTAAGGTTTTGACATGCAATACTTTCTAGACTATAGAACAAAATTTTATATTCAAATCAGTTAATCAGTTATGCCAACAATGAGACAATGATTCTGTTAATAAAATGTTTATTTCAAATAAAAATTTTTAGCAAGATTTAAGAAAAATATGATTTTCATTATTTTACCGTTACTTCTATAAACAGTGTTCTAGCGAAATAGCCAATTGCATTCCTCCCTTTAAACAATTTAACCGTAATACTCGTGCTTTTAGGAATGCTCATCAGTTTACCCTTGAGCACAATTTCAGACGTACTGTGAAATACAGAGATTCTTTCTTTAGCCGGACTACACAATTGTGGAATGCTCTACCAAGCTCTATTTTTCCTTCCTATTGTTATATTCAAAAATTTAAAACTAATGTGCATCGGTATCTCCTATTAAACCCTTCCTTGTTTTCGTACTGTGTTAAACATCTTAAGGGTAGTAATAACCCCTTGAGTGCGCGCTAAAATTTAAAAAAAAAATTCGAAAACGATTTTTGAAACATTTGTCCTGTAAGTTACTTTATTTTTAGATAAACTAGCAATTTTGTTCTAAATCTTGTAGGTAGTGCTAAAACCTGTTAACTGCGAAGCTTAAAAAAATCAAGTAGGTATGTGGTTTTCAAAAAAAAAAAGAAAGTTTAAATTCTAAAATAAAAAAATATTTGTAGACGATTTCAAAAATACCCATTTCTTGGATTTTTTTTAACCATAAGTTTACTTTTACCAGAACCAATTTTTGAATTTTCAATTCGTAGAACAATTTTTGATTGAGAAAAAAATTAATTCTTAAATTTCGAAAAAAAAATGTATGTACAGTGATCCACAAAAGTCTGCGTACAAGGAAGAAATATTTTTAAAAACTGCTGTTATTCACAAATTTAAACTGATTTGTTTAAAAAAAAAAATTTTAATAAAGAAATGTACAAGGTTTTTATTTTCAACAAAAAAAAATTAAAACAATTATTTATAACAAAAAGAAATTAATAACAACAAAATAAACCTCTGAAATTCTTTCACAAAAGTCTGCGTACAGCTGTAACAGAAATTGAAAAAAGTTAGTTAATATAGACAAATAATTATTTTTTTGTACTACTTTCGCTGTTAATATTTGGTCGGATACCCTTTTAGCCTTATAACTTCTTTCAAACGGTTTTGCATTGACCCTATCAGTTTTTCTGTAAAAGAACTATTAATCTTACTCCATTCAAGCGACAAGGCTTCTTTTAACTGCGCCTTTTTAAGCATATCGGATCTTTTTTTCCAATTCATCCCAGCAGTGCTCGATAGGGTTAATATCTGGACTCTGTGGTGGGGTTCGTAGCAGGTGGGGAGTGTTATATGCCAGCCACATGCGCGATTATGGGCGGTATGTTTGGGGTCATTATCTTGCTAGAATTAATAGTCATTGGATATACCCAGAATTTCAGCACTTGTTTTCAAATTTCTTTTGAGGATATCGATGTATACATATTGATCCATTGATCCTTCTATTACTTCCAGCTTACTGACTTTTGAAGACGCCATACAGCCCCAAACCATAACACCTCCACCACCGTGCTTGGCAGTCTTAATTGTGCATCTGGGATTAGGGGCATCGTTTGGTCGTCGCCACACCCTCAAACGACCGTCAGAACCAAAAATGTTGTATTTTGATTCGCTGGAGAATATAACCTTACTCCAGAAGTCCGGAGGCTTGTTAACATACTCTTTTGCAAATGCTAGCCGTTTCTTTCTCTTTAATTTACTGACCAATGGTTTTTTCCTGAGTGTGCGTGACTTAAACCCCTCTTGAACAATAGCTCTTCTTACCGTTTCTGGATGCACTGTATTGTTGTTATATATTTCGAGCCGTTTGCTTATCGTCTTAGCCGTTATAAAGTGATCTTGCTCCACCATTCACTTGATCACACGCTTATCCCTTTCGGAGAGCTTCGAAGCTCGGTCTTATCTTGTCTCCGATTTAATCAGTCCTGCGTTTCTAAAGCGATCTACTACCGTTCTCCGTACCGTTGACCGAGCTCTTCAGGTTATTTTTGATATTTCACCATACGACTTTTTTTGTTTAACGTAAAGATTAATAAATCAGCTGCCGCTCACTCAAACTTAACTCTTTATTTGCCATTTTTTGCTTTAAAACAAAAAAAAAACACCAAAGACAATGATTTGCAATACGCGTTTATAACGATTAAAAATAAACAAACAATCATATTATGCAAAAACAAATTTATCGATACTTAAAGAGTGTGTAATGCAAGAAATATTCACCTGTACGCAGACTTTTGTGGAAGAATTTCAGAGGTTTATTTTGTTTTTATTATTTTTTTGTGATACGAATATTTTTTTTTTTATTTTTTTTTTGTTGAAAATAAAAACGTGATAAATTTCTTTTAGTGAAAAATACCTTTTTTTTTAATAATTCACTTTACATTTGTGAATAACAGCAATTTTTAAAAAATATCTTCCTTGTACGCAGACTTTTGTGTATCACTGTACATACATACATATATGTATGACTGATGTCCCATTTTGGGCCTTAAAAAGGAGAAAAAGTGTGAATAGAAAAAATTAAAAAATGCTATCTACCAAATTTGAAAGAAATCTGGCGAGCCGTTTATGCTGAAGCCGAAGTTACATACAGAATTTCGATACTCACTTTTCCGTCTTCCCTATCATCGGTATTAACATACCAAAATGTTTTCTTAAAAAATAATTTTAAAACTTTACATAAAGGTTAGATTTGTTTTAGTGACATCTAGCAAATCTTTTGTTTATTATTCAGTGTTCGTTGGTTCAAACGTTGCGCCCATTTTAACGTAGGTCGAATTTTCAACGTTTAGTGGCCAAATTTAATAGGACCAGTTCTACCGAGAACATCCCCACGGTGCGTGAAAGTGTACAGCTTAACTCAAGGCAGTTGATACCTCTTCGTTCACAAGAACTCGGCCTTTCGCAGACTTCAATTTGGCGAATTTTGCTTCGGGACTTGGGCCTACACCAGTATGCATGATCTGTACAACTGACCCAGGAGCTCAAAGCTCATGACTAGGGTTCGGATTTCCATGCAAATGCATATTTTTTTAGGAACACCTTGGAAGCAAGGCAACTAATTATGTATACGAATCAAGGAATTTCCTTTAAAATGGCATTTAACCATTAGTGCATATTTTTGCATATTTTTGCATATTTTGCTATAAATGTATATTTTGCATTTTTTTGTGCATATTTTATTATAAATACATATTTTGCATATTTTTAATAATAAATTTATATTTTTAAAGTACCTACGTACCTATATTATTCAAAAACTAAACTAGGCAGTAAAAAAAATGTAAATTTTATGTCAGTGCAAACGAACCTTAAGACTGTTATCTATTTCTTTTATTCATTTCACAATCTTGAACCATATTCAAACAATACAATATAAAGCATTATATAAACAAAGGTGCATATATGAACTTGACTAGATGGTGCTGGCTAAACATTGAAAAGAAAAAAAATTAAATCTGTATTTGAAACTGTATAAATGAGATCGAAATTTAAAAGATCATCTATCAAAAATGAAAGTGTGTGGGTATAATGTAGTAAAGCTTAAAGTGCGAAACAGATTGAACCAGAACCAGCAACGTCACCAGCAACAGCGGAAGCCATTGTTTTAGAACCAATGTATTTTAATCGTTCAACACAAAATAGACCAGCACCAGCAACGTCAACAGCGTCGTTTGGTCAAAATCCAAAATTTGCTGTTGCTGGTTACAATAACAAAAAATGCAACAACAATAAGACGTATAAATGTCAAAACACGATGCTGGTTTAATGTGTTTGAAAAGTATTTGCTGGCCAGCGTGCTGTTTGCTGTTGACGGCGCTGGTTCTGTTGCTGGTTTAATCTGTTTCGCGCATAAAGCTTAACACGTTTCATGTACAACAGCCAACTGTTTCCGGTTGCGACTACACATAAACCACTACATATAAACTGAAAAATGTTGACTGATGCACTCATGCTCATATACGAATAAAGGTAGGTACTTCGTTGAGCCGTTGTTTCTTGAAGCCATGAATTGACGTTTCTCGCAGCTGTACCACTTTCCTGCAATTGCAGTAGATCAACTGCACTTTTCCCAAAATATAAATCTTCTACCACAAAATAAAATCTACTCCACCTTTTTCAAAATCCCACAAAATCATAAATGTTTGGAATCCGCTCTTATGGAAAAATGAATCTAAGACTTCGTTTTAAGATATTACTTTATTTTAAAAAACAAATAAAAAAATTAACTTACTTTTAAAGATGAAGAAAATGTGTTTTTATATTGAATAGAAATTAAGTTGAATCGGTTTTAAGTGCATATTTTAAATGCATATTTTGCATTTTTAAGCGCATATTTTAAGCGCATATTTTCAGATTTTAAGTGCATGAGAATCCGAAGCCTACTCATGACCATAGACAACGCCGTTTTTTCACTTAATGGGCTTTGGAGTGTTTGGAAGAAGACCCCAATTTTGACCGAAAAAATATCCTTAGCGACGAGGCGCATTTTTGGATGAATGGCTATATTAACAAACAAAATTGTCGTATTTGGGACGACACCAACCCATATGACCTCAAATTTTACCGCTTGCTATAAATTTTGGGCCGGTGGTGGCGTCATTGGTCCGTAATTTTTGAAAGCGACGTGGGTGAGGTGAGGTTACAGAATGATGATAACCAATTTTGTATGGCCCGAATTGAACCATATGAACCTATAGAAAATATTAGTTCCAGAAAGACGGAACGGTATTAAATGCCAAACAGCGAATGCAACGGTTGACATTCCGCATAAGCAATTTGAATTTGTCACCAAAGTCATGCGATATGACCCCGATAGATTTTTTCGCAGGTCCATGCAAATAAACCACAATCGACCGATGCCCTTATGTTGAACATAACACAGGCCATTGCTTAAATTCGGCCGAATCTGTTGGACCGCTCGGATCCTTGCACCGCAGAAGCGTCATATGTAATAGCATACATACATATATGTATGCTGTTCAAACAAAAAAAATAATTTTATCAATACCTATCCAGCCTTTTTGAAAAACCCGTTATAAAAAATATTTTTTGATATTTTTTTCTGATAACAGCCATGTTCGAAATTCTAAGCTTCTTGAATATACATAAATACACATACGCGCGACAGTAGTTTTGACATATAATTGAAAAAAAAATATTCTCATCTTTAAGTTATTCCCAATTAGCTATGTATCTCTTCAATGGCTCGAGCAATTTTATCCTAATTTAAAACACTGCTAAATAACATGGAATTTCGAATGTCTTATTTAAAAAACTCAAGTATGAAAGTTGTTTGTATACATTTAACTTACATAGTAGTAAAGTAATTTAATTAAATAAACTTACACTTCATATTTTTAATGCTCAATGACATAACAATTACTTGTTTAGGCTATTCAGTGGGGAGTTTTATTTCTCTACAAATCTAGATCTAAATTAATATTATGTTCATAAAAAAATTATAATACAATCTTGAAAAATTCTTGACTAAGTATGTCAAAATGATCTATATCTTAACTCTTTGATAATGATTATTTTTTATTTTTTTTCAGTTAGGTAATATATATAAACAAGCATTATCATTTTCCACCTCTTATCTCCCATTAACCTAGACTAATTAAATTAAATAAATGTTATAAAACAGTTTATTCAGTATTATGTAGAGTTTTTTTTCCTTAAAGATAATATTATTCAATCCATTTATACAATATTGTCTTTAACTTGAAAATAAATTTCAAGCAAATAAGGATACATTAAGAACATAGATAGGTTAATTTTGTGTTGGATTCGTCTACTATATAAAGAAATTTTATTATGAAATTTTATTAAATATTTTATTTAGTAATTATGATATGTATAAGAAAAATTAAATACAAATTTTCCCCGACTGAATCTCATGAACTTTCGCTTGTGGTTCAAGGAAATAATGTTGCCAAACATTGAAAGCACAAATTAAAAGGTTATAAAATTATTATCCCATTGTTCACTATGCTTCTGGTTTTTTCCTTATACAGTTAAAGCCAATTTTGTTATAAAATTTTGGAACGCAATATTATTTTTATCATTGCACAAAATTATATGTTTATTGCAACAAAAGTGATTGAATTATAAACGAAATAAAAAGGAATAACGAAATAACAAGAAAATTTTATCAAAAAACTTCGATATAAGGTCAACTGAAATCAACAAGCACTCACTTGTCAACTATTGAATTCTATACCGCCTCGACGAAATGTTAATTTTTGTGGGCTTAAGGCCAACAAAGCTATTTTGAATCAATAATACAAACAAGTGTAATAGTAACAAGTGGCACTAGCTCTTCTACTTGGCTGATTTTTTCAGTAGTTATAAAAATTTTGTTTTATAAAAAAAAATAAGGCATTATCGAAAAACGTCAAAATCCTATCTCCGTTTTGAGCACTTTCGACCAAAATCCAAAAACTTAGTTCTATTACAATCCCTTCAGAAATTTCATGAACGAACTTCGAACAAAATCCTTAGAGAACTATTGGAGAAAAATTGTTCTTGATGAGAAAAAATAAAAATTCAAAGTTCCTCTCAAGGGAATTACATATAAAAGCTTTGAAGCAAATTTCAAGAAAATAAGTCTACCGATTCAAACTTTAGCTCGACGTACGATATGACCAACACATTTTTTTTTACTTTTTCAGCATCGTAATGTTGTAAATAGTTCATTATTAAGATCCCCTTAATTGAGTGTATGTTATAAAAAAAAACTTCTTAGTTAATTCCAAGAATAGAGCAAGAAAAAGGCCACCCTTCAATATTATATCAATTCAAGTACAAAATATTTTTACAAAAAAATGGTGTTAAATTTTCAATGTAGTATTATAGCAACGGAACACATTTCATAGCAAATAACTTGGACTAATCGAAGGTAATGTGAAAACCTAGTTTTAGAAAAAAAATCGACAACACCATTCCATGAACTAAAAAACACAAAATCGTAAAAAAATCTTTTGTCCTAATCATCTAGATTCAAAGTTCATAATTCTTTTCAACTAAACTGTTTTTAATATTTAATTTATTCTGCGCATATTGTATAATTGAAGAATGATAATCCCAAGCTGATTTGAACTTACAAATAATCCATTTTGAGAACTGAGGCACCTCCAAAGATTCAATTTAGGTGCTACATTTTTTGTCACAAACACCGAGGTGGTAAATCCTTTTCGCAGCAAAATCATATTTTATATCGTTTTTCGGTTATCACAAAATTTCTTTTTAAATTCACTTAAATTAGATTATGTATCTAAAAGCCAATATTCAATCACAGATATTTTTTTGTATATATTAATTATACTACGAAAGAGGACAAACTGAAATAGTTTAATGAAAACTTAGTTGGATTCTGAATCCTAACCCAGACACTCAATTTATTGTTCAACAACCACCCCGCTGACCGATTTCCAACTGAAACGAATTACTCGCATTCGAATCAAGAGTGTCTGAGATTAATTCGTATTTGCTTGATAGAATGAAAATACTTAAGCTGTTATCAGCCAGTGCGCGTTGTTATCACTAGCTATTCAGGGTAAGAGAACTTTACCCTTCTGAGTTTGGAGATGAATGAGCAGGGGAAGGTTGTTGTTTTGTTTTATCTTTGACAGTGACGGAAGATTGTTTTGTTATTATAAAATTGTGTTTATAGATGTTTTATTAAATTTAGCGAATTTCAAAAAAAAAAAAAAAACATGCTATTACATTATCGAGAGATATAGAAGTGGCACTCAAGAACAGAGCCAGTTCATTGGAATGTTATCACCCCGTAGATGCTTCATGTTGTAAATAGCTTTTGACTGCATTTATTTATTTGTTCTTGTGAGTGTTAGAAAATAATCTTAAAACTCTCTTTGTCTTTGCCAAGTATTTTAGGTATTTCAATGATTTATTTCTCTAAATACCCTATTGTTTCTCCAAAGCAGTAAACTATTATAACGAGAATTCGCACAGTGAATAATGTCATTCGATTAAAATTTCTAAACCATGACCCTATTAATCTTAGAAAATGGGGGTGAAAGATATTTATTTTGCTTAGATATCAGGCATCAGAATCAAATAGAGACAAAGTTTTTTGGAAAAATACATTAAGGATACCTTGTTAGGATGGTTTTATAAATATCTTAAGAAGATTTGATATCGGCTTTCTACCTGACTAGACAAATGGTATCAATATTTCACTCAACTTCATAAATTAATTACTCTATTAAGCAAATAATTAATTGGCAATAGAGATAGAAGAGTAAGATTAACTCCTCAGCAGAGGGGAATATAAATTGGCACAAACTTATTTATATTTCTCGATACGAAAAAAACATTATAATTTTCTTCTTTTTGTTTAATTCAAACTTCATTAAGTTTTCAAACATTTGCATTTGGAATTGGCCCAAAACTTTTAACTTTGTTGAAATTTACTTGAAATAGTGGTTCAGTGGTAGTTGTAGTACCTCTTGTTATGGAAAGTGCTGCTCATTAGGCGTTCCGAATCGGCAGAAAATTGTAGGCCCCTCTGTTCCTGGTAATACGCACAAAGGAATGGTTGAGAATTGTGAGTCACTAGGTCCTGGTTATTTATTTAAAGAGGTTCATTTGTGGCAAAACCAGTTTTAAACATTTAACTTTAAATCTTTTGTGAAGCTTTAATTTCGGATCTTTAAATTAAAACAACCTCATGTTTAGATATGTCATTCAATATGTTCAAACATAAGGAGCATCTCTAAAACATTTGCTAAATTTAGATGGAAATATCCATCTGCCAAGGCTTTCGACACATTTCTGTGTTACAAAATTTTCAGACAATCAATATTTCGATTGAATTCGATTTCTGTGTACAATCATTTACATTAATACTGGAGCAATTCATTTCGAATTAGAAATTGCACTCGAATACATGTTCATTTTAAATTCAGCAGCAGTCCAATGGATTAAATCCTCCTCAAAACCAGAATTCTTAAAACACTTCAAGCAATCCACATGTTCAATGGAAGAAAAGATAATTGTAAATAGTAAAATTTCCGGAGCGGACGTTCGAATAATTTCTTTTAAGGTTAGGTTTTGTACCCATGTAGCAAATCCCTATTCATGTATGAGAATATATGTAGTTGGTGGCGCATTTAAATATTCGGATAGGCTTGTAGCTTTAGCTTTGCTGGATTTATTTTTCAAGAGATTTTGACTATCCTTTTGATGATTGAGGTATGTGACCACAAGGGAAATACGTAAGGATTTAAATTGAGATACCGAAGCGCATTAGATTTGAATGATTGAATGATTGGATGATGGTTGTGTTGATATTCACCTGATGTGGGTTTCCTTGGAACAGTTTCAGGAAAGAAATGCATACCCGGAAAACAATACAATCTGAATGGTAAGATATATATGATTGTATCATTATAAAGAAGCTCGAGTGATGAAGTTATTTCCATCATCCTTCAAATAGATCAGTTGGCAAAGTCAATAAAAATTGTTCATACTGTACGATGAGTCGTTCTCAAGATATTGGGTAAGATTTATTGAATAACATATGCAGCATACAACTCTAGTTCCACTTTTTCCCTTAAATATTCAGCAACAACCCATTTTCTAAGGTAAC
Source organism: Philhelius festivus (assembly GCA_963931855.1). NCBI lineage: Eukaryota > Metazoa > Arthropoda > Insecta > Diptera > Syrphidae > Philhelius > Philhelius festivus. Next base: position 95,577,426 of record OZ007557.1, read on the forward strand.
TCATAAGGTTCGATGACAATCATAATAAATTCATAGACTTCTGAATCACTGACAGATTATCAAAATTATTGAATATCCCGATAACATCCCGAACCTTTTTATTTCCCAGGGCTTATTTGGCAATTTTTGTTTTATTACTCACAAATAATTTGGAGTTGTTTTGATATTACACTACTTAAGAAATTTGATATTAAACTTCATAAACTTAGAACGGGGTGTAGGTTAAGATCTTACTTCTTTTCACGGCTTACTTGTTTCACTAATGGTTTTTTGTACATGTGTGGCTCATTTTTAACAATTATTTACATTTAGCTCAAAATTCGAGAATCATTTCTTTCACCTCAAAAAGAAGTCTAAATACTAAGAAAACTTTTTGGAGATATTTAAAATGACATGGAGTCTTTCCATAGGTCAACAAAGTTAATACGAAAAATGTGAAGTTTCTTTGGCTAGCTATTCATTGATAGAACAGTACAGGGTTCGCTCCACTTCAACAACAATCATCTTTTAATTCCTTCTATGTATTTTTGTCAAGTTCGAATTCAGTAAGTTGATCTATGTTGGGGTTCTATGATTCTACGGTTAGTACATATGAAGAAGAGATATGATATGAATGTCAATATTTTTTTCCTTAAACGAAGGAGATATTATGTAATAAAAATAATAATCGATGGAATTGTTGCTAAAAAATCGGTATCTGTCGTTGCGAAGCAAAGAAATACATTTCTTTAGATGGTAACTTATTTACCGTATGAAGAATTTTTTATAATACAAGCTCTTGAACTATTGAAATAAGAAGAGGGAAAAACGAAAAATATGAAAAAATTAAAATATTTGTTTTTGTTCTTGTGGACTCTAATAATTAAATCAATTGAAAGTTTTTGCGACCTTTAGTCTAAATGCGCTTTTCCCAAGCAGAACAGCTCGGCTCATCAGAAAGATGCCGTCGTACCCTTCTAAGACGCAATGTAATAGTCTAGGCTATAGACACAAATAAAAAGTACAGCATGATTGCAATGTACTCGTAAATTATATTTTCCGGGGGAATTTGGTTAGATTCAGAAACCAAAAAGAAGGAAAAACAAAAAATGGAAAAAAATTTGTATAGTTTTTGTTTTTAAAATATCAGCCAAGTAGAAGACTAAGTACTATTTAATTAGATTATTTTATTTTTGATTCAAATTACCTTTTCTGTCCTTTAGTCCACAAAATTTGGCATTTCGTCCTGACGATTTCACTTGAACTCATCAGTTAGGGTCATCTTACTAAGAAAATTTTGTTGTTAAATTCAGTTCATCTGCTGATACTTGCTTGAAAATGATGTCCTAATAACAATAGGAAAGATACTATTACAAGCAAACAATAATTGTGTTTATGTATCAACATCCATTGAAATTGTCCGATTAAGTCATCTATGTCGGTATGGGCAGATGGAATTATAATAATTTCTTACTCTGACCAATCAGCAGAAAACTGATCTGCAAGTAAATTTTTCTTATACCGAAAAAGCGTATCGTATGCTTTTTAGTACGTACTTATACGCCTGAGTGAACCATTGTTTTACCTTTACCCACCCGTATCCTTGTTGATAATTGTTATGAATTTTTAAAATGATATTTAGAATTTCTCAGACGAGGAATTTTTTATTAAGAAAGTATCACCGGAAAGGATATATGCAAACGTCAATTCAAACTGTCAGCAGCGATTGTGTGTGTATGTTTAGTTTAAAGTTCGGCATTTTAAAATATTGATCGTCTAACGATTGGTGAACCTGTTAAAATTGTAAAATAACGATTGTCTAGAAATTTATTTCTAGAAAAATTTTCTTTAATGATGAGACTTATTTTTAATCCGTAGATATTTAAAAATAAAATGCACGACTAGGTCGCACGAACTTGCTCTTATACAAACGACTAAGAATTTCAAATATGAATGTTATTAGAGAAAAACTGTTCATAAGCATAAAATTCATTTTTTAATAGACTAAAACAACTCCTTTAGTAGTTGGAGCTAAAAATAGGATGCCATTCGATTCAAGCAAATATAGGTTTATGCAAGAACAAAAATTATAAGTATTTGTAGTGGTTTCTTAAAAAAAATAAGCTTTTATATACAACATTTTTAAAACGTTTTTAAGAAAAAATTTTTGTACGCCAATTTAAAGTTTTTATTATTTTTCAAATAAAAATCAAATTTACAAACAAAAATATCGAGCCGTTTCTGAGATACCGAATTTTCAAAAAAAAAAATAGATCAAGGTTTTGAAATGCAATGTTTTTTAAACTTTTTGAAAAAAAAATTCATTAAAATCCGTTTTGTCGATCATGAGAAATTCTAAATTTGAAAAAAATGGTTCTACGGTAGGTACAGTCAGTAATATCTTGATTTCAATTTTTTTCATTTGATTAATCGTAAAAATTCATCTAAAGAAAAAAAGTAGCAAAATTCTCGGAACTGTTTTCGAGAAAAATACGATTTTCGAAAACCATTTTTTAACATTTGTTTTTTTTTTTTTTTTTAAATTCATTTTTATTTTTATTAATCTTAAAACTATCTTAAAGCTAGACAAAAATTCCTAAAAACTAGCCTAATTATCCAATTACTTAAAAAACTAACTTACTGGCCCTATGCGGGCGCTCTAAGCTAAACTATATCTTAATTGTAATACCTTTCGGCCTAAAGACTGTTATTAATTTAAACTATATCAATTTTTTTTTTTCGTGTTCTCGAGAAAATGTTTAAAAAAAAAACTCGGATTCTATATCTTGTTTTTAAATTTTATATATAAAACTTACAAACTAAAGTAAAACTAATTAAAACTACCTAAGACTACTTAAACTACTTAAAATAAACTTAAACTACTTAAAAACTAGAACAGCCACAGCAGCATTTTTTTTTTTTTTTTTTTTTTTTTTTTTTTTTTTTTTTTATGTACACAGATGTGTACCTATTTTTTTTTTTTTTTGGTGCCACCCCGACTGTCCCTACCTAACATTTAACATTTGTATTAAGGGTACCGTTATTTTTAGGTAAAATAAATTTTTTTCTTACATCTTATAACTTATATTAAAAACCTTTTATTTCTCAAGTTTTAAAAAAATCGAGAATTGAGTTTTCGAAATATTGAGTTTTCAAAAAAAAAATTGAAATTTTTTTTTATAAATCCAAAATTTTTTTTTTGAAAATTTGAATACACAATAATATTGAAACTGCTGGGCAGCTTTAACATAAAAAAAAATGATCAAAATCAGTGGTACCGTTTTTGAGAAAATCAAAAACAAAAAAAATGGTTCCAAGGGGGTACCAAAAATAACCATTTTTTGGAAAAATTTTTTCAACCATTACCTAGCTTTCACTAAATTATTTTTTTTTTAAATCTGACAGTTTTTGAGAAAAGAAAAATATTTATAAAACTTCGAAAAAAATTCGTATGCCAGGTACCGTTATTTTTGGACTTAAAAAAAAAAAGAAAAAAACGTGTGGAAGGAAAAAATTAAAAATGATATCTACCAAGTTTGAAGAAAATCGTTTTTTTTTATTTTATTTAAATTCTCATTCTGAAAAAAATGTATAAACATGATAAAATGTTCGTAAAGATATTATTAAAACGCATTTGGTTCTCCAAATAAACCAAAAATTAAGCTTTTTTCGCGAAACAAATTCAATTAGTTTTATTAAAACAAATGAATGGAATTATATGTACGTAAATTTAAAGTTGCTTTTTATGAAATTAAGAAAAAAATAAAAATTCACCCATAAAAATGGCTTACATAAAATTTTCGTTAAATCTTTCAATTGCGCTCTAGTCTATGTCGACAAACTGCTTAAAGAAAAACCCTTATTTGTCAAAACTAATAAGATAAGTTAAAACTCCACAAATAATAAAAATGCTTGGCTATTTTTTCGTTAAGGTAAGACAATGGTTCACCTAGGCGAATACGTACTTTTTTTGGCACGTCTCGTCTCTAAAATCTAATATTAAATATTTTTTCTTTTTTATATTTAAGGAAGAAGAATACTTTTTATTTGCCGATATGGCATTCTCACATATGTATGTATACATATTAATGTGTTATTTAATTTGATAACAGCAATCAGAGGGTTCATATGCCAATGCCAAAACTGAACTTTTAATAAATCCAAACCTATATTCCATTAACAGCCAAAAACGAAATATTTATAGGACAACCCAAAAATAGAACAATTTTATCAACAAAACTTCAAAATTCATCCAGAAATTGGCCCCGTCACTGAATAGTATTTTTCGACCAAAACTGCGTTAAATTTCCAGCTATTCGTTAGAGAGCTCTGGGCCCTATTTGTGTTTAAAAAAAATTACAAATGAAAAAATCTCGATTTTTTACAAATTTGGTAAAAAAATGCTTGTCATCACAATTTTGTAAAATGGTGCAATAGGCCCCTGTTACTAAACAAACGTCATTGTCTATGGCTTGAAACATAAGAACAAGTTTATGCAATCTAATCGTCCACTTTATTCATTATCAAAAGTCTAGCACTTGAGTTACAGAGGGCGGAACATACTTATTTGTTGGCCTAGAATACCCTAAGAGGCACATGAGTCTTACAAATAAATTTAGCTTTGCTAAGATGTTAATTAAAGTCTAAAGCTTTAATAAAAGTTTAAGGGATTTGTAGATGTCAATCTTTGGAAAATACTGATAGTATTTTTGTAGCTTTCAATAAATAGTTAATATAATTCAATATACAAATAAAATATACTCTCTTCAAAATTTTATAAATACAACACCTTTACATATAATTTTATATATAACTCATTAGAAAGAAGACCGTCATAACTCAACAATTGATACTTTTTGAAGAATAACATTTTGGGAACTATTTTTTTCGCTTCATCAAATGTTATCTATATCTGGTTTCGATTTTTTTACTGAGGCTTCTAAGTTGTTCCATTTATTTTAAAAACGAAATCTATAATTGGATTTATCTCGGGATAACAGATTTTTAGTTCCTTTGCTCTTTTTTGTTTTGATTTCAAATAATTTCTTTTTTCCATAAGTCATACAAAGTTTTTGCCTCAAAAATGACATTATAAACCCATCGAAATCTCAGATATATTCATCGTTCCCAGGAAACAGAGCGACATCCACTTTCTTTTATTAGAAAAAAATCCAAAATCCCATTTTCCCTTATGTCATCTAAATGATTTACAGACCTTTCGCTTAGTCTTTCTTCGATTTTTGTTTGCACTCCATTAAATCTTAATGCTCCCTTGTGTTAGATACGCTATTATTAAAAATAATTTATCATCGCGGGAAATAAAATAGAAAATAAATATATAAAAACTTTATTATAGAAAATGGCTTTTGCATTGAATTTAATTTTATTTATGGAATTTTGGTTTTATTTTAAAACAATATTCAATATGGGCTGGTAAATTAAAGCTAAACAAAAATTGTAGAGAAAATTCTCAAAAGTTCGACCATAATATAAAAAACTTATTAACGTTTCACAAGGAATTCCTAACAGCACTTACCACTTAGGACTTTTAACATACTTACTTCTCAAGGTTATAAACGGAAAAAAAAACTTTAATCAGCATTGCAGGTTCTTGGCTGAAAATTCACCAAACTAAAACATTCAGTTCACGGTGTTTGTATGGATCACTACTTCTATCTGCGATAAGCTCCTTTTACCCTCCGTGGAACATAGGATGTCAGCTACAGGCAATGTGTTTGAGCTCTTACCAACTTTTTCCCAGCTTCTAAGATTTTTTGTCCATTATTTTTCGCCAAGTTTTTCTCGTGTCTTGCAATAGATTCTCATCAAACTGCAGAGTGTAACTAATCCACTGCCACTTCCTTTTGTTTTTGAAGGATTTTGACCACTTCTCCGTTGGAGTTTTTTATTGGTGATGGTATTCAGTTAAAAAATTCTAAGGATGTTTCGGAGACATCGATTAGTCACAAGAGTTTGGAGCTTTTTTTTATATAGTCTGTGAAGATTTTCATATTTAAACTGCCGAGTTTTTCGATAATCGTTTTACAGATTCTGTTCCAAAATTTGTGCGAAAGTGTTTCTCAGTAAATCAAGTATTAATGCTTATATTTTCCCTAATTTTCAGTATCAAATATCTATTCCCCAAATGTTCGTTTTATTTTCTATTCCTCTACTTACAACTTCAACGATGAAGAATTATATGTTCTCAGTATAGCTTATTTTATGCAAAATATTGATATTTGCATGAGATTGCAAAAAGAACTCTTTGTAATGAGTACAGACGCCACCGTGTACTGGATACATCTCAATTTATATATGAACCGCCACAAGTTTCCTTAATGCATAAAGTATGAATTCACTACACGCCTCACGTGTAAAATATTAAATATTTATTTTTATGTATATATGAACTCAATATATCTCTCTGAGCCAGTTTCAGTAAATTATGTAATGATAGCATAAATATTTCAAACTTTAAAACTCGCCATCTACACAAAAAAAATAAACTCATTATAGCGATCGATAAACGTATATTGATTGAATTATGTAGGACCATCCAATTCGTGGTCTAAAATTGACATCCCTGTTTCAATGACATACGTCAAACCAAACTGTCATCCGAGACTGTTCATATTTAGTTTAAGGTTTGCTATTTTCCAATATGGATCATTTAACAATCGTCAAAACTTACAGTATATACCCATAAACCCATGGTGATATTTTTTCAATTAAACTAATTTGTATACTTTCAATGCAGGTGAAAACGTAATTTGATCGATTAAGACTAAATTTGTAGTGAGCACAAGATAGAATTATTGACAACTCGCCATTACTTTTCCAAAACGCACTTCCAGATGTAGTTGTTGGGCAACTCGGTGCATCGTTTGTAAAAATAGTGTTGAAAAATACACTTGCAAATATGAAAACTAACAAGGCCTTTGGACTTAAGGTAATTCCAGTTGAATTTCTGGAAAACAGTATTGCAAACTTTCATGAGTGTCTTATAGATTTCTGTAAAAATGTGTTTTTGAATGACGATGTTCCAGATATTTTCTTAAGTCAATTATCTCCCCAATTTTTAAAAAAGTTGATAAATCTCTGGTTGAAAATTGCTATTCCATGTAGTTTGAGAAAAATGTTCGCTCAAATTTTGTACAATCGCTTAGCATAATGGGTTAAGCGTAATAATTGGCTAATTATCTTTCAAGGGGGTTTTCGTCCTGGAATGTCAACGGTCTACCAATTTGCTAGAAGATATATAATTAGATAAAAGAAACCTTATGATTTGTTTGTACATTTTTAAGCAGCTTTCGACACTGTCAATAGAAACTCACTTTTATATAAGTTTCGTTTAATATTGGTCTCTACAAAGTTTCTAAGCGTCTACAAAAAAATTTATTACAAACACTTCAGCGTCAGTTAGGAATGGAAATAAGATGCCTCTGTTACTTAGACAGGGGTTCCACAAGGCAGTGTTTTCAGTCCAATTCTCTTTGCTTTTATCATTGATAATGTACCGGAAAACTTTGCCTGGTGTGTGTTACTATTGTGGGAAATGTAAATGTAAAAATACTTTTATTAACCGCCGTCGATTTAGGTATTCTAGCGGATAACCCCATTACGTTTTAGCTTCAAGAAATAGGCTTAAGCAGTATTGCGAAACCTGGAATCTAAAAGTAAACAAGTCCAAATCAAAAGTCTGGATATTTCAGCACTCGGCAAGCAGAAGACTACCAAGAGAAAGTTGGAAACTAGCGGACGAACCCTTAGAAGTGGTCAAGGAGTTCAGGGATCAAGGTTTTGTATTATCCTAACAAAAATGTAGACACTACATATACATAAATTCAAAATATTCAATGCTACTATCAACTCCTGTTTCTGCTATGCAAATCAAGTATTTAGTTTCAGAAAAGTTGAAGAATTTGAACGCTTGCAGTGTTTTTTCTTCAAACTCATTTTCAAACTCTTTGTACAGAGGTCATAATTCCTCAAATTTACTATTAGAATCTTAAAGTAAACGCAGATTTTTTAATTAAAATAATGAAGCGTTCAAACGCAAATCTTCAGACACAATTATTTAGATATGCTTTTCGTTTTAATTTGTCACCATTGAAAGACTGGTTTGGCCAACATGGTTTGAGAAACATGGGGTGGAAATTAGCTTAATTCCTGAAAATATAAATGACTGGCAAAATAAGTTTTATGATTGTATAGCACAGATTGATCAATCTTTTTTATAAATGCTGTTTAAACTGGACACGATCTTCAGAATCTAGAAATCTATATAGAATGTTAAGTCATTCCCTAGGCTCAAAGAGTTAATTCGTGAGGACTGGGGCTCTATACCTCAATTTTATGCCACACAGACAAGATTTAGTGAAAAAACTTGTAGCCTCTATAGCTGAAGGCATTTACCACTTCCTCGTAGAATATCTATTTTTTTTTTTTAATAAGAAAACTTTGTTTCTCACACTCCAAGAGACTTATCTTTTTTTTTTTAATTATATCATTTTAGTTTTTCTATCTACATTGTCAATCACTAGGAAGACGGCAAAATAAAGGCATGCTCTTTTTCTTTTTCTAAAAATAAACTATTACGTTTAAGTTAATTAATAAAGAACAGTTAATAATAAATAATAAATATAGAACAGATTTCAGCATGTAATCAACGCAACGTTTGTGTATGAATACATACGATACATACATACATTTTTAATCAGTGTTCTTATGTCAAAATTAAGCAATATTTTTGAGAGAAAATTGAAAAGCATCCTTAATTCAAAATTAAATCAACCTTTAGCGATTTTTCACATTTGATTATTTGACCTACATTTTTTAAATGCTCAAAATATTATTGTTTTCTCGAAAGCACGAACTTATAGTTTTAACCCTAACCGACCAACTTTTCTATTGCAATTCGAAGTACTTTTATCTAAAAGAAAAACTACACCACTTCAGCTTAACACATTCTTCATAATTACTATTATAATTTAACACTCGATACAAAAATGTGTCATCTAAGCACTCAACCGCCTTCTTAAGTATCAATGTTTTAAAATGTAATTTTAACTTTTAAAAGAAGCTCGTTCCTTTGCCGCCTTGAAAAATAATGTTATCATCAATTTATCGATTGATGTTTATCTTCTGAGCATACAGTCAATATTAAATCAGTTTTCATCAGTTGATTGTAGTCTTTCGGTGTGTGACATCTTCTAAAAGCAGCCGTTTTTTAAAACTTGCAATAATAAGAAATAGGTCATCATCATACGAATAAAAAATAAGAAAAAATTAAAAAAATCGAGAATTTAAAAATTCAAAATGAAAACCTTCGATTACGACGAAGATGATATTTATCTAAGAAAACGGTAAAATATTCGTTGTCGGAAATAGATCGATATGAATTTTTCTTTGTTATCGATAGCAAACAAAAGGAAAAACCTCCGCTATGGGACTCCTTTCAGGATCCTCCGCCAAAGAAAGCCACTGGCTCAGCTGCCAGTTGGAATAAACTGACATTGTTGCTTCAGGTGTTTAAAATACTCGTCTACATTTTGGTCTTCGGCATTGTTCTAGGCTCAGCTGTAATATCGAAGCTCAGCTATCTGCTGATGGTGGCACAAATACCTTCGGGCTCTGAAGTGAAATATTGTGATATCAGACGTGAGTATGGTGAGGGTGTTAAATTGGTTTGAAGCGATAAGAACCGAACAGCCATCATGATGTGTGTGAATATGTCAGCCTTGGGCTGTGCGTATAAGTCAGCGAGGTGGAAATACGTCATGCTACACAGTTATCACTTGTGTTATTTTTTGAATTTATTTGGTTTTTTTCTTCTCTCTTCGCACCCTGTGTACAGATCCGAAAAGGGAACTTTATGCACGAATACCCGATGAACAGCAAATCGCCTGGATTTGGGCGTTGATATTCGCTTTTTCTGCACCGGAAGTGTTTACTTTCTTCCGTTCGTTGAGAATTTGCGTGTTTAAAGATGTAAAAGCACCAACATGGCTGGAAGTGTATTTGGTAAGCAGCAAAAAAAAAAAACAAAAACCAAAAAGGGACTCTTTCCTTTTTTTCTGTTTTTTTTTTTTTTTTTTATTCAGTTTGTGGTTTCTTTAACGAGGTCTGTGTTTAAATTGAATTCCAGGTTGTTGGAATGGAGGTGCTACATGTTGTCGGTTTGGCTGTGTTTACATTCGTTGCACTTCCAGCAATGGATTCATGCAAAGCTCTGATGGTAACTAATGCTGTTTGTTTAATTCCTGCAATGTTGTGTAAGTAAATATCTGCAAGTGCAATTTATGCGGTAAAATGCGGTAAAGAGAAGGAGAAGCGGAAACTGTTTTTTTTTTTTGTGCGTTTTTATTCTCATCACTTTAGGAAGTTCCTATGTAAATGAATTAATGGCTTTTGGTTGTCTTTTTTTTCATCAAAATTCCGACTTAGAAGAAACAGTAATCTACTTTTGAGATAATGAATAGGAATAAATCAAAAACTTAGAAGTCAACTTTTAGTTTGGTCTTGCATAAAGAAAATGGACTCTATAAATAATATTTTGTTGGCTGATGAAAGGCACATTTGCAAATACATATATTTAACCATATGGAAAATCAATTTAAACTATTAGACAATTTATTTAAGCTAATAGAAATTTAAATTTCTTATAGTTTAAAATGATTTGCTAGTAGTTCAAATTGTTCTGGTTTGGGTTATATCTATTTGCGTTTGAGTTAAATCTATTTCTGTTTGGGATGAATCTATTTGCGATTAGGTTAAATTAAGAAGGGAGGTGTAGATTGTTGAGTAATTAAAATTATTTACAAATTTGGGTATTTATTTGTTAAGGTACTAGTACGGTCTAGAACGCCAAAAAACGCACGATTTTTGGGAATTTTTTTCTCAGAAACCTTATTAGGTAATAACATAATTTTTTTTAAATAATGAATACATGCGTTAAGAGTACAAAAAATATTAAAAAATTTGAGAATTTTGGTCGAATTATAGAAGGCCCAACGTCGACTCATCAAAAAATACATTGTCCCATGGCGGACAGTTAATCTCAGGATTGGCTGGACTGAAACTAAAAAACCAAAGTGGGTTATTTAAAGGAAGGTTTCTTACGAGACAATTTACCACAATTTGTTTAAAAAGTCAAAACAAAAAAAAATCTCGAGCTTTGAAAAAAAAATTTTTTTTTGGCATTTTTTTTGGCCATTTTTGGGTCGCCATTTTTTTTATTCATAACTTTTTGGTCAAATTGTGGTACATTGTCTTAGAAAACATAAAAACAATCTAGTTCCAACAAGTTTTTTGAAAATCGGTTCAGTAGATCCGGAGATTAACTGTCCGCCATGGGAAAATGTGTTTTTTGAAGAGTCGACCTTGACGCCCTCTATAATTCGGCCAAAATTCGACAAACAAATGTTTTTTGTACTCTTGACACATGTATTCATTATTTAAAAAAGAAATTATGTAATTATCTTATAAAGTTTCAGAGAAAAAAATTCCCAAAAATCATGCGTTTTTTGCGATTTCTAGACCGTACTAGTACCTTAATTGGAAAAGGTTTTCCTTCAGCTGTATAGGTCAAAGTAATTTAATCAATGAAACAACAGAAGGTTTCGAAAAGGATTCCTGTGTTCTTCACCGGGGAACTTTTTATCAGATACAAAATGTAGAATGTAGGTGTTGAACTAACGAGTGATTTTTTAAGAGCTATCGGAAATTAAAAAAAAAACACATTACATTCAGAAAAATACATGAAAACTTTTAGTTTAATGTTAATGTTTTTAGATTATTTCATACAAATGTTGGCCGAGACTGCGCCTCAAATGGTCTATCCGCTTAGTCCAATTTTGGCATACTTTATCTAACATTTCGGCCGGTATCTCACAAATGAATGCTTGAAAGTTGGCTTCCAGTGTGTCAATCGAAACGGGCTTGTCGCTATAGACTTGAGCCTTAACATAAACCCACAAAAAAATAGTCTAGAGGAGTTAAATCACACGATCTAGGCGGCCAATTGACCGGCCCCAAATGTGAAATAAACTGTTCACCGAACTCGCCTCTCAATTGGTCCATAGTTACGCGTGCTGCGTGGCATGTGGCACCGTCTTGTTGAAACCACATGTCATGCAAGTCAAGCTCTTCCATTTTGCGCAAAAAAAGTTTGTTACCATCGAACGGCAGCGCACACCATTCACAGTAATGTTGCGATTCGCATCATTTTTGAATAAATACGGCCCAATGATTCCGCCAGCCCATAATCCGCACCAAACAGTGACTTTTTCCGGATGCATTGGTAGCTCTTGCAATGCTTCTGGATGCTCTTCACTCCAAATACCGCAGTTTTGCTTGTTCACGTATCCATTCAATCAGAAATGAGCTTCGTCGCTGAACACAATTTTTCGATAAAAAAATGGATTTTCGGCCAAGTTTTCAAGAGCCTATTCACCAAAACTTCGGCGGTATGGTAGGTCGTTCGGCTTCAATTCTTGCACCAGCTGTATTTTGAAAGGCTTCACACCTAAATCCTTCCACGTAGTGGAGTAACAGAGGCCCAATTGCTGCGATAATTCACGGTGATCACTAACACTGGCCTATACAGCTGCGATATTTTCCTCAGTTCGCACTCTACGTAAGCGTGTTGGTGGTTTAATGTCCAACAATATAAATTTGGTGCGAAATTTAGTCACAATAGCCGGAATAGCCTCGTGAGTAGGTCGATTAAACTGACCATAAAATGGAAGAAGCGCGCGATGAACTTTCTTAACAGAGCACGCATTTTGATGATATCTAAAATTCAATAATTTGTAAGCCTTGTTCGTTTGTAAGACGATCCGTGGTTAAAATATAGACCAAACTGAATATGTTTGACAGTAACACAAAACGTGCGTGAGCTGTCAAAATAAGTGTTTCCAAAAAGAAAATAGCAAAAAAATCACACATTATTATCTCGATACTTACATCAAGCCTTAACAAAATTTCATGGTATCATTTTCTCAAAAATTAAACAGCCATTTTTGACAGATTTTACATGGTTGGAAAGCCACAGTCAGAGTCCAAATACACACTGTAGATGTGTGCATGTATGTATATTATTTGGAATCGCATACCAAAATTGTAAGTGGGGGCAAATTTAGACACAGGTTGAGTCTCAATCGTTCTGAAGAGGTGGGTGTTCTTCTACGCTGGTAAGAAATATCTTGAAGAAAGAAAGCTTTTTAATGACCGTCAGTATGGCGTTCATAGCAATAGGGCCACTCAGATTCTCATATTTGTTACCATAGGCATATCCTCGTTCTTCGGATGTGGATATGGAACCCTAAACCGCGTAGAATTTAATACTTCAAAAACTCGATGCTGTCATCTGTGTTAAGGTGCAAACGCTCGCACTGCGATCAAACATTTTAAGGGTAGTCATAATCCTTTTAGTGCGTAAAAATTGTAAAAAAATGAAATGTCAAAAATTAATTTTTAATCGACTTAAAACAGAGCCTTATGTGGTTATCCCTATGTAGAATTTAAAATCTTGTTTAAAAAGTAAAAAAAAATCTGAAGACTAAAGCTTTTTAAGGCTTCAGATCCAAATCATTTTCTGAATAGAATAGTATGTGTTTTTAGTAATTCTCCCGACATTATTTCATAAATAGCTCTGTTAACTTCTACACCAGCTGGCCTTACCTGCAAGGCTATCTATTCTTAGAATGACAAAGATTGCACACCAGACATTTGAACCTAATTGTCTATAAAATCACATTTATACACATCATCATCTTCCTGAGGTTGTTTAATCAGTTACATTACTATTTTCGGCATTGCTTTATTTAAATGGTCTACTACTCGTATACCTTTATTTAAAAGCAACCCTTTAACAGAAGCTTTCTATGTACTTATCATAATTTTTCTCTTCTCTCTGCAAACAGGCTTCCTTGGCGGACCAAAATGCTACTGGAAATCCATAATTAAATCATCCCTTAGCCTTCTAGCATTATTCTGTCAGGTAACAGCCCTCATAATCTGGTCAGTGATTGACAACAAATTAGCCATTCAAATCCTTTCTCTACCACTCCTGCTCATCTCGTTTCGTTGGTGGGAGAATTACATCGACCGTTTTTCGTTCATAGGTAAAACGTTAACATAAAATTTGCATTTTCCATCAAGTAATTAAACAATCATTTTAATATAGCTTATCTGACGAAAACCATTCGCAGGACGAAATCTCGTTACAATACCTACCTGTTTCTGGCCCCGCTAAAATGTATACTCTTTGCCCTAAGTGCTTTCGTCCTTGATGGACGCAAATTCACAACATATTTCACGAAATTTCTCGCTGGTTGGAAACTGCATGATATATCCATCAATCAGGTAGGTACATAATGGCCTTTTTGATATATGTCGAATCCAGATGAATATCTTATCACATAATTCACATAACCATACAGAGTTCGGTCATTTACTCGGATGTCCATAGACGTACATCCATCTCAACGACGACGACTACATCATTGCCGATGACATCAACACTAATGACTCCATCATTGGAAGATGAATTTGTTGTTCAGTCAGACTCTTATATAATCGTTTACACGCTCCTGATTCAGATTGTTTCGTCATATCTTTGTTATATATTTGCCAAGTTTGCGTGCAAAGTTAAAATTCAGGAATTTAGCTTCTCGCTATCGGTGAGTGTTGTCGGACCGGTGTCATTGGCAGTTCTTGTCATTGTTGCTAGTGCCAGGGAGGCTGATGTGTGTGCATTTCATGAGTACGTTCCTGACTACCTGTCATTTCGGAGTCTACCCATTTATCGGTTTAGCGACTATCTACAAAAGGATTTCGTTTGGTTGGGGCTGCTCTGGTGGGCCTCTCAGCTATGGGTAACATATCACATTTGGTATCCGAGGAACGATAAGAATGCACCTACGGAGAAATTATTTGTGTGTCCATGGTACTGCGGATTTTTGGTGGAGCAGTGTGTAACTATGAATAGACGAAGAGTCGATTCAAACGAGGAGGGTGTCACATTGAAGGTCAGAACATTAATATTATGAATTATTGTTTTTTTAAGCATTTAATTTTAACTATACTTTTAAAAGTTAATTTAGTGGTTTTAATTTTTATTTATTTTTTCAAATTTCTATATAAGAAGAACATAAAAGTGAAGAATTTTTTTATTGTTTCTTAATTGCATTAAAAAGAACTAATTTTAGCGAAAAAATCATTTTATAAGTTAACATCAGAGACACAGGTATCTGGGTAGTCATCAGAACTAAATCTCTGAAAACGCAGAATACTTAAGTTTCTCAAGGGGCAAGACTAGAAGAGAAGCTGTAGTATCAGCGATCTTATACTCAGGTTTAGACGGAGGCACAATGGATCTAAATGACGCAGTGCACTTAAAGCCCAAATTGTTCGTTCATTCATTCGTTTGAACAGTTTGACTTTAATTTTTAAATTTTGAAAATACGAAACTTGACATCGATCACCCTTCTTTATCCTTGCTCGCGGTAATATTTAATTGAAATTTCAAAATATGTACTACTTTTTGTTCTTTTAGATCATCTATAATGGGTGGCTCAAATACAAAACATTTGGGTTTAATTAATTTTTTTCAAAATTGACAAACAATAATATATTTGTAGTGTTTGATATAAACATGATAAGTCCATAAAATAGTTTTCGTTTTCACGTCTATTTACATTGAGCTAAACGGGCCAGGATTAAGGGGATTGACTGATTTTCTTTAAATTTCGAATATTTATGAAAAATTATGTTCCAAATTTTAAGAAATTCTCCTTACAAATTTAGGTTCTAGCTCGTTGTAAAGTGAACCTAAGAATGCTAAAGTACTACACCTTGGCATTATGGTTAAAGCATTGGACTGTCATGTAGAAGATCTCGGGTTCGATTCTCAGCCGCTGCAAAAAAGTGTTTCCTCTTTCAAAGAATTGCAAAATCCTCCAAGAATATCTCTTGTCATGAGAATTTTTGCTTAATTAGCCGTTCGGAATCGGCAGAAAATTCTAGATCCCCTCCATTCCTGGTGACTTAGACAAGAATGATTGAGAGTTGTTAGTCACTAGGCTTAGGCTCTCTAAGAACCATAATTGTCTTTTTTTAAGAATGCTTATTTAATGGAGTTGTCGTGTTTCTACCAAACACTATAGATTTATAAATATTTGGACTGTTTTCCAAAATCTAGCAATAATCAATTATCAATTGATAAATAGTGAAATTCGATATTAAATTTATTGATAAAAATGTTGATCATTGAGAATGAGGCTGATCTTTAGTCAAATATCAACAATCAAATTTGTTATGTGGAGAGTATTTAATAGGAGATGTCGATTCACATTGGTCTTGAAAGCTTCCGAAAGCTCAAGTGTGAAATGATGAGTATTCAGATCTAGACGAGTATTACGGCAGGCAGAATTATTTGATTAGAGGAATGAAACTGGCTATTTCAATTGAAGATTGTTGATGGAAAAGTGATAAGACAATGAAAGACAGGAGACGTTACAACGATGTTCAAGAGCTTAATATGTTCAAATAAGTAATGGGGGCACTAGCCCAAACTTTATGCCTTATAGATCGTAGCCAGATCAGAAGAGGCCAAGAATTTTTTGCATATTTTAAGAGAACCAAAGCATTTCTCTGCTAATATATTATGATCAGACCAAAAACATAAATGTTAAAAAAAGAGCCAAGTTCTTATGCACAAAAACCTTTGTGTAAAAAGTCAGCCGTGAAAAGTACTGAGATCTAAAAGTACGCCAAGTTCTTACTTCATGAAGGTTTAATACCGAATATTTAAAGTAGAATAATATTGAAACAGCTACAATGTAATAGAGAGATTTTATTATTTAATGATTACTGACTAAAATTTGATGGGTTCAGTGGTCAAGTTTTTAAGACCTTTCGAATTGGGCATAAAAAAAAACTTGTTAAGTAAGCCCATCAAATTTTAGTCAGTAATTATTAAATAATAAAATTTCTCTATTAGCTTATCAAATATTCGGAATTTTAAGTTTCTGACTTCATTTCATTGGTAATGAAGACGGGGAAGGGTCAAAAATCGCCGGAATTTATTCCTGTAAAAAGGGTGTAGTGCCAAAACTTGGCTGGGCACTACCGTGCCCTTTGATCGTTCCATAAGAGATGGTCATTAACGCACTCCGACTATGGAGACCTTTTCAGTTTCTTTGATGCAAGTGCCATTGCTGGATAATGGTGTGGGTGGTATATTTCACTTGGTCGACAGAAGACAACTTTGTGTTATCTAAGCATTAAATTTCAAGCTGTTTTTAGTGCTTCATTGTATAATGTTATCGAGATCGAACGTCAGTTGTACCGTTTTTGATAACTACGAAGGTAAATCAGGAGGTTCTTTCCATTAGTAGGGATTTTTTGTCATTTTTTTTTTCAATCCTTAGCTGGCTTTAATTAAATGAAATTTTTTGATATTTTTTTCAAACTTATGCAAAATCTTATAAGAAAAAAATATTTTCTAAAAATGTCCAGTAGAATTATTTGTGGTATTAAAAAAAATAAAGAAAAAGCGTGTCGGAGGAAAAATTTTAAATATTTTATTTATACAAAATAAAAATGCCGTCCATATATTTCAACACCTTATTACAATTGGATATCTTAAATTTGTTGACGCCAGAGAGCAGAGCGTTGATTCAATGACAGCAATTTCACTTCAACTTTTTCTTCTTCTAGGGGTAAATAGTTTATAGATAGTTTCCATGAGCACTCGACGTTAGATATCTCTTTAAAAAAAAAGTCGGGTGATAATAGTTTCGATTAGCGAGGGTCCCAGGTACCCGTACTAACTGATTTAGTCATTGGGAAAAATTACTGTCAGCTTTCCCATTGAAAGCCAATAGCTATCTGTGGAGTGACTTCATTTTGCTGAAACTGTGTTCTGTTATTGTTCTCGGGAAACAACTGCAGTTTACCA
This sequence comes from Philhelius festivus, assembly GCA_963931855.1. Lineage (NCBI taxonomy): Eukaryota > Metazoa > Arthropoda > Insecta > Diptera > Syrphidae > Philhelius > Philhelius festivus. Next base: position 95,595,370 of record OZ007557.1, read on the forward strand.
AAAACTTTTTAATCATTCGGTAACATCCGTCAGCAATGACTGTCTCCCTTTGGTCGAAGAAATAAGGGCCAATAATCCCTTGGACAGAAACTGCACATCACACTGCAGTTCTTGGAAAGTGCAAACGATTTAGTTTTGCAAGCTTAGAATTCTTGTTAAACGTTTTCTTTTCTCTATTAGACCGCTGAACCTACAATTCACTAGCTCCTTGAATACAAAATGGGATTACCTACGGAGCAACACTCACGAGCTAAACTAATCAAGACCAACGTCCAATGTTGATCCTCTATGTAGCCAAAGACGAAATAAATAGGCAAGGTTCTTACTGAGGTATTTGTAAAAAACTACTTCTTTTACAAGACTTAAAGTTATGTAGTACATGGCCCAGTTTTCTTGTGAAGCTAAAATTTGGTTTCAACTTTTATATCTATTCTTTATCTAAGATACTAAATTTTTAAATAAAACAATTTCTAACAAAAATCATCTCGTCTCCAAAAATTCTTTTTCTTCCCCATTTGAAAGATTATTGTCAATAGTTGCTGACTCATTTTACATATGTTTCTGAAAAAGATACTTTATTTTTTTTTTATTTAAATGCTCATTTATCTTGTATAACATCCTTATCCACGTTATTTTCCATTTTATCCCTTAGAATGATACATTTACACCAGTTGCACCTGTGAATATTGATTCAGATATCTTACCACAAGACACAATACCACAACTTATTATTTGTGCAACAATGTGGCACGAGACACAGGAAGAAATGATGGAGTTCCTGAAGTCGATTGTACGTTTGGATGAGGATCAATGTGCTCATAGAATGGCAAAAATCCACATTAACAAGGGCAAAGAGGATGAGGAATACTATGAACTGGAAAGTGAGTATGCGAGTACTATAGCAGGTATAAAATATGTTTGTGCTGTGAAGGCCCATCCCTTTCATTGGAGTTAGCTATGCGTTACCTTTCTATATAAACATGACGGAGTTTCCGTTTCACGGATGTTGTTGTTCATTTGAATAATGGCTTTTTATCCGGTGTGTATGATTACGATGTGCTTGACGAAGCTCAAGAATTTTTTTTGTTAATAAAAAAAAAACTATATATATGGAAACGGATAATGGAAGTACCTTCATTATATTTATTCGTTGTGCACGTGATGGATTCTCATATAATTTATCTCTTATTATTTTATCCACCAAGTCAATGGTTTTTTTTTTTATTCGTAAACGAAACAGAAAAGATTGGTTTGGCATCGTAAGCTTTTTTATGCACAGAAAGGAAAGAAAGAGCACAATGGAACTATGTGTTCAAATTCACCTTCATCTTGGTATATTCTCTTACCAAATCAAAATAGCACTTAGTGTCCGAAAGCGTAGCAAGTGTAATCTGCCAATTTAGAGTGTTTTTTTAGTTTTTTTAGTTGGTTAATTCAACACAAGAAATCCTAAATACTCGTGCATACAATGGATGAATATGTATGAATTATGAATAAAAAATAAAAGTTAATAATAGGAAACTCACAGTATTCCAGATGACTTCAGTTAAAATTCTTCTCATGCGGGAAATAAACTTAAATAGTTCCATGAATCTGGTCCAAATCTTTGTATTAAATAGTGCCAGAAAAAACCGAAAGATTCCAGACCTATTAGTCTATGACAATTCCTTTGAAAACTTTTGAAAAATTGATTGATATTTATTTACGAACAAGAACTGATACCACAACATGCTTGTTTTAAATGTAAATCAGTGGACACTGTTCTACAAATACAATTTCAATCGAATATCCACTCCATGGTAAAGTCTATACTAGGTTGCTAGATTTGATTTTTAACATAAAGACGTATCTGCAATATCATCTCTGAAGGGAAATTTATCGTTAGGCGAAATAATTAATCAAATACTGACTAGCAGGATTATTCTTTAATAATTAGAAAGAGCCTTTTCGGCAAGAAGATCTGTCAGTAGAGATACGTCATTCTACCGATTGTTGGATCTTGGTAACCAATGAGCTGTTCACATGCCTGGAAGTATAGTGCTAGAGAGTAATTGCTTATGCGGATAACGTTGAAATTTGAGTACGTTGAAAGCATCCTAATATCTTTAAAGTACTCATACAATAAGCTTTGAACCAGCTAACAAGCTGGACAGATCGGTATCAGCTATCGAAACACACATCTCGTCCGCTTCTCCATCTAACCTTAGTTCCCTATATATAAGATTACGAGCACAGCCATTCGTCTTAAGGTCTTTCCACAGTGGAACAATTGTGAATTAGGCTAATTCGGATCACTTTCAATTCAAAGTTACATTAACTTCCTAGATCTACCTAGGAAGATAAGGAATAGATAAAACTTCAATTATTGTAGTGTATTTAAGCTATATAACCGGTGATGAATGCAGAAGAAGCCTTATCTTGGGTCAAATAAAACGTGATATGGATTTCTGATATCCGTATTTTTCCAGGTAGTCACGCTGCCACTAAATCTCTGACCTTTGTCTCTAAAAATTTTAATAGTACCAAGCTACATATTATCTCTTATGAGATAGTTATGTTCAATATTGACCTTTGCTGGGTGTAAGGCTAAAGGAAATTTTCAGCTGACAAACTTACAAGAAGTGGAACAACACTACCTATTTCACAAGATATTGTATCTATAATTTCACACATCACTAAATGAAAACTTTAGCTGAAACGAGATGCTATAAAGCGAACAAACCTTAGGTGGAAAAACATACTTATCATGATAGCATTATGAAATCGGGAATCAAAAATAGCGTACACTGAAAATAAAATCTAGGTATATATGATAAAAATCTAGGTTGATTTAACAAAAATTTTGTCAATATACGTCCAACAAAAAGTTTTGTCAAATTAACAAAAATTATAGAATTTTGTTGAGGTAACAAAAAATATTTTGTTGTATCCACAAAATTATTTTGTTATGCTAACAAATAAATTTGTTGAAATAACAAAAATATTTTGTCAATATGACAAAATTTCGTAGAATTTACAAAATTAATTTGTCATATTAACAATTCTTTTGTTGTATTAACAATTTTATTGTTAGTGTTATTGTTTTTTTTTATTATTATCGGATTAACAAAATTTTTTTGTTAAATTAACAAAATTGTTTTGTTAAATTAACAAAATTGTTTTGTTGAATTAACAAAATTGTTTTGTTACATTAACAAAATATGTTGTCAAATTAACAAAAATGACTTGTTATATTTTGTTAAATTAACAAAATATTTTGTCAATTCAACAAAATATTTTGTCAATTTTACAAATTTCTTTTGTTGAATACACAAAAAACAAAATTAATTTTGTCAAAATAGTTTTTTTTTTTGGATTTAAGTCCACAAAAATTGGCGTTTCGTCCCTACGATCTCACATTCAACCATCTGTGAGGACGTATAGACAATACGCAATTTTTGTTAAGTTCAGTTAGTCTTACATCGATTTCTTAACAAAAACCAAGTGTGAACTATTTCATACACAAAAGAAATTTTTTGGTTTCCTTACAAAATAGTTTTATCTATCTGATAATATTATTTTATCAATATTACAAAATAATTCGACCCCAAAACAAAATATTTGTCATTTTAACAAAAATGTTTTCATTTTTTGTTAAATTGACAAAAACAAATTAACAAAAACTTTGTGATATTGAAAAACATTTACAAAACAGATTTTTTGTAGATACAACAAACATTTTGTTAACATCACAAAAAAGTTTGTCGATGTGACAAAAATCTCTGTTTTATTTTGTTATATTAACAAAACTTGGTTTGTTAAACTGACAATATTATTTGTAGTGCATATTTTGTTAAACTGACAAAAAATCATGCTGGATTATAAAAAAATTCTGAAATCAACAAAATCATTCTTTCGTATTGACAAAAATTTTATCAAAACGATAAAATTGTTTTGTTAAAGGTCAACAAAACGTTTTTATCAATATTACCTAGGAATTTATTTTCAGTGTAGAATAAAATGCTTCAAAAAAAATGATGTCTTCTGTGTTTGAGGCAGAATCCATACCCATATCGCTGTCCAAAAGAAACACTTACATTGAGAAAACCTAACAACTTTCAGCTATCGTCTAAATTTTGAGTACAATTCTCGGACAAGTAATCCAAGAGTATCTTGAAAAATCCAAAAAAAAGAGCTTTAAAAATGATAGCTAATAGAACTAAATATTTTGACCTTCTAAGCACCGCAATAATGTTTCACGTATATCATTATTTTATGATTATTTTTATAAACAGTGTTCTAGTGAAACGGTCAGAAATAAAGTTCGTTTAACGTGGACAACTGCCAATTAAGGATTAATTCTACCGCTAACCTACTCACACTAACGGAGTAAAATTAGGCGTTGACCACGGCCCTGAGATAGCATTATGAAACCCCAGTAGCAATTGTGCGAACGTGTTGTGGATGAGGAGCGAGTTCTATCTCATATTTCTAGCATTCAAGAAAACTTGGACACCATTTATTTCCGCGATGTTGGGTAATTGCAGCCACTACGATACTCTCACAAGGGAGCCTTCCTCATTGATAGATCTGAGGCAGAGAGGCTAAGCATCTTGCGACACGAGAAACCACTCCACCCCAGGGGCACTATCTACCATGTTGGTGGAGGTTCTTGAAAGTCGGATTTGCACACCTGACAATTAACCAAGGTAAAAGTGGCTGCTGAATGCAAATGGAATGCAAGCTCTACCCGAATTATTCTGCACAACAACAGACCAAATGCACGTAGAACTGACGTAGATAACACATGCACTCAACCCTGCTACGAGTTCAGAGTCAGACACAACTATATATAGCCAAAAACTACAACAAGGACAACACAAAACAATAACTACCAGTATGACGTGGACGAGTCACAAGTCGCTACGCACCTACAGATCAACGCACCTTGTTCAGGCATATGATCGGGAGGGACCAAGGCAGAAAAGTGAAATGGCCAGTTTCATCGAACGTAATCCTCAGGAAATACCTGTCATTTTACCCCAGAGCCCAACTAACTGTCAAGTTCAGAGATTCTTTTTTTAGCAACACAACACGAATGTTAAATGCTGAAGCCGACTCAATATTTCCTTCTAATTGCATTGACATCAGACATTTGAAACCCTCTCCAACTTAACCGAAAACCATGACCCTATGCTATGGTCATCATAATCTCTTTAAGGTGCGCAAAATTAGAAAAGAAAAAAAACTTAAAACTTGCAAGGCTGAACTTATTTCTATAAAAATCTAGAGTACAATATAAAGTTCCGTACTCGTACATATATGTAAATATATATGAAAATATTTCATAAAGGACAATAAATGGACTATAAACGCGTATTTACATACTTAACTTACTATCAAAAAGTCTGGAAAACACTTGTAAGCTGAAATAAACCATCAAATTCACCAGTTTTTAACATTCTTAACATCCGTTCGACTTACGAGAAGGCTTGAAAAACAAAAATTAATTCAGCACAATTTGGGTTGAAAAGTTTCAATAACACATTTATAACTTTCCAACATAACCGTATTGAATGCATAAAAGTATTTGCTAAAGTATCAAAGAAAAAGGCACCTTCAACATCATTAACCATTCAGGCGGCGAGACGACCTTGCCAAGTTTTGCACTTCAGTAAGTTTTGTACTGTCCTCTTTGGTAACTGGATGAATAAAAAGAGCTGGTAGGTATGTAAGTTCATACCTTCTGTATATTTTATGTAGTGGGATGAAAATAAATCGTTCTTTCAACTGGCTTTTGAAACGTATATCCTTCGTATACATTCGTAAAATTTATATATTTCTGAATTTATTTTTAATCCCTTTTAATGTATGTATCTACCGTTAATTCCTAACTTCACTTCCTTCACACTTCTTTGACATGTTATATGCAATTCGAGTTAAGAGGATGTTGCCTCAAAGTAGAAAAGTCTCTTTTTTTAAGAAGAGAATGTATTATAACAATTACACGTGCGTATTTGGGATGTGTTTGTCTCACGTTGGGCGCCATTTTTTTTTTTTTTTTTTTTTGAAGTAGTAAAAATGTTCATTAATTCAAATGAATCAAAACAATATACTTTGTGAATTTTTTTTTGTTTGTTTCCCGTTTCCAATTTGTTCTATTACTTTGGTTTAAGCAAACCAAAATCTTAAATATCATTTTAGTATATTTGTTTACACATTTTTTTAATTTGTATTTATTTATTTTAAAACAGATCGTCTTTTTTGTAATACTCAGAATATGAATGGTTTGAGTTAGTGAAACAATTTTTTAAAAATATTTACAAAACAGATAAATATAGTTTACAAAGTTTTCTTCATTTTATCTATTCACTGAAAAACAAGGAAAAATTGGCAGCACTTCCTTCAGTTCTACTAAATAGTGTCAAAGTTCAAATAAATTTGTAAAAAAATGGATATAATGTATCACAAAAGAAAAAAAGGACTGAAAATTGGAGTTCTGGCGACAAGGTTAGTTGACACAAGAACGTATGGCAGCCATTACTTAGATACTTGGTGGAATGTGTATTATGAAATAAAATGTTTCTGTCAAATTTGACGAGCAAGTTAAAGATATCCGCTCGTTAATCACCAACATCGGTGAGATAAGTTATCCTCTCATTGTCAAACGTCATTTAAGACTAACACACATTTATTATTAAGAATTATAAGTTAAAATACGTGTTAAAGTTGTTTCGCCTTCATTTTGTGTTTATTAATAGGGCTGTTAGTTATTTAAATTTCAAAATAATTTCAGCACTTATATAGGTTTTCCAAGTATTTTTCAAAGAAATTTAAGCTATTTTTAACTCTCAGGTTTGCGGGCAAGGAATCCCAAGGGAAAACAGCATGTACAAAGAGTTTCTTCATTTAAAGGTATAGGGACAATGAAAATATTATTTCTTTGTGGTACTGAAAAAATAAGCTTTTTTAAACAAGAAATTTTATAGTCTTAGCCAGTCCATGATATTTTTTAAAAGTCATGCTGAATATACTAGCTGCCCTTACAGAAACATAACCGAAACGACGCAAGCCATAGATAAAACGAGAAATGTTGTTAAACGCTACTTAAAGCTTGCGCCTACTAATACTCGTACTATGCAAGCAGCGAAAAATTGGGTTTCGATATAAAATGGTTGGTAGAACAAGAGACAGTTCCATGAAAGGTGCAAAACTTGCAAAGCAGCATAAACTTAACAAACGGCACATATTAAATGTGTGTACCGTAATAAGGTTAAGTTGAAAATAACTCAAAGATTTTTTACTGTTTAAGTGTAGTGCCATCAAGCTCGATATTTTGCAGATTTGACATGTCACGAGCAATATTACCAATCATAAATGCCTGGCATTTATTTGAATTAAGTTTTTTTTTTTTTTTTTTTTTTATAATCTACACGCGCTCAAGGGATTATGATTATGCAGATGATATTCCTCAGACCACTGTTCTATTCGCATTAAATCTTCATTTATTCTGGTCGATAGTCGTCTCCATACGTATGTGAATTTCAAAATCATGAAGTATCCATGGTAAGTAATTGTTGAACAACGTGAATAAAAGTGGATCTAAAATTGATCCTTGAGGCACACCACCACAAGTAGAGAGAAAATCAGATAGCTTAGAATTCGCGAAGACTGCCTGAGTTCTATGACTAAGGTATTGTTCAACAAGGGACAGAGCTGAGTTTTCAATCAAGAAAAAGTTCTTCAGATTGTTCAAAAGTATTCCGTGGGAAGCAGTTTCGAAGGCTTTGTAGAAGTCAAGTAAAACCAATGTTAATGTTGTTACATGATCATTATCAATTTTATGCCGCATGTCGTCGATTGTTTTGAGAAGCGCTGTTGTGCATCTCTGTTTTGCTCTAAGACCGGATTGCGCAGATCTTAAAAGTCTATGGGTATCTTAAAACTCCGTGATCTGTCGACTCACACGCTTTTCCTATGCTTTTGAAAGGAAACTGATGTGCTTACTTGTCAAACCTATACCTGGATTAGAATTCTCCATCGTCCAGCTCTTCAAAAGGATTTTATTGCACTTTACTGCACAAAGAAAACATTTTATATTATTTTATTTACTTTTAAAAACAATTAGCTCACGAATCATAAAAAAAATTAATTCTTTCAAATAAAATTGACCAGAGAAAAATGACAGATTGCATATGAACTTCTCAAGTTACTAAAAGTCAAAGTAGCTAGTTTGTGATTTTAACTTTAGTAAAATCTTACAAGCTTTTAATGGCTAAAAATCGTTTTGAAATCAGAAAATTCTTCTTTTTAACTTAGTAACTCACTAAAATGGCTTTAACTTTGGACTAAATCGTTGAAGATTTTTGCTAACAAGTAAGTAAGTTACAGAGAAAAAAAGTAGTTTTTTTTTTTGTTTATAAAAATCAACTTCATATTTAAGAATTTTGTTTGTCCTTGGACTTCATTTTTACTTGCGATATACATTAATATACTTATGTATGTATGCACTATATAGCAAGTAAAAACTGAAAGACTGATCAGCCTTGACATTATAATGATAATTAGGTGTGGCCGTGGCGCGATGGTTGTGTGCTCGCCTGTCAACCTCAGTATCACAGGTTCGATCCCTGTCGTCGTCCTCTATGTCGTCTTTAATTACATTAAAACCTCTAAAAATTGTCATCAATGGGTTGCTGGTTTACTCATTACATGTTGTTTAGGCATAACACTAACAACATGTAATTGAATTAAACTAGTATGCCCAACAAGGATGAACACGAATAAAATAATGTGAATTATAAGCGACATAGAAATAAGACACGGCAATTCTCCGCTTTAGTTCAGCCGCCATTCCTGGAGATAAAAAAATCTGAGACAACCACCTTCAGTCTCAGAACATCGTGCCACACATCTTTCCTATCCTTCTTTCTCTTCCGTAACTTAACGCCTGCGCTGTGTTAAAAACATTTAAAGGGTAATCATATTCCCTTAAGCGTGAGTTGATTATAAAAAAAAAAAAAAAAAAAATTAAGACGGAAAGTGAGTCTCGCAATTCTGTATCCCTGTCTGATCGACTAAAGACTAAACGTACAAAAACTGATCCACAAATTTAAAAAAAAAAATTAAAAAAAATCATTTAAGACCCTGCTAGAATTTTAAAACAATTTATAGAAAATGCTTATTAATTGTATCTCCCATAAAACCGTTTTCGTTTTTTTCTTGCAACTTATAGGTACTATAAGGCAAGTTATACATTCGGAAAAAAAATCGAACTCGAGACTTTGATCAAAGTTGACATTACGATGATAGCGAAGACCAAAAAAGTGGTTCTCGCAATTCTGTCTGTCTGTCTGCTTGTCTGTCTGTCGGTTCGACTACAGCTTTAGCGGCTCGGCCGATTTTATTCAAACTTGGTAGATATGGGTTTTTTTTTTCCCCCACACGTTCTTTTCTTTTTTTTAAGACCAAAAATAACGGTACCTACCATACGGTTTTTTTCGAAATTTTATAAATATTTTTTTTCTCAAAAACTGTCTCACAGATTTAAAAAAAAATTGAAAATTTTCATTTAGTTAAAACTAGGTAATGGTTGAAAAAAAAATCCAAAAAATTGTTATTTTTGGTAGCCCCCCGGGTACATTTTTTTTGTTTTTGATTTTCTCGAAAACGGTACCACTGATTCAAATCATTTTTTTTTATGCCAAAGCTCCTCCAAACTTTAAATATTATTACATATTCAAATTTTCAATCTTTTATTTTTTGGATTTTTAAAAAAAATTCAAAATTTTTTTTGGAAACTCAATATTTCGAAAACCTTAAGATCGATTTTTTTTCAAACCTGACAAATAAAAGTTTCTTAACATAATCTACAAGATTTAAGAAAAAAAAATTGTTTTATCTAAAACTAACGGTACCTTCCATACAAATGTTAAAAATGGGTTTCGAAAATCGTATTATTCTCGAAAACGGTTCCGAGAATTTTGCTAAAGTTTTGTTTCTTTTGATTTATTTTTACGATCTATAATTTAATAAAAAAAAATTGAAATCTAGATATTACTGACTGCACCTACCATAGAACGATTTTTTCGAATTTTGAATTTCTCATTATCGGCGTAAGGGATTTTAATGAAATTTTTTATTAAGAAGCTCCTAAAAAATTTAAAAAACACTGCATTTCAAAACTTAAAAAAAAATATTTTTTCAATTTTTAGAAAAAAATTTGGTTTTTTTTGGAAAATTCGATATCTCAAGAACGGTTTAGTATTTTTCTTGTAAATTTAACTCTTATTCGTACAATAATAAAAACTTAAAGTTGGCGTACCAAAATTTTTTCTTCAAAATGTTTTAAAAATTTTGTACATAAAAGCTTATTTTTTAAGAAACCACTACAATGACTTATAATTTTTGTTCTTGGATAAATTCATATTTGCATAGCATTCTGTTTTTATCTCTTACTACTAAAAGAATTTAAAAAATTCATTTTTTTTAATAACTTTCTTTTTTAAAATTCCTAGTCTATTACATAGGAGCAAGTTCGTGGACCCAGTCGTGCATTTTATTTTAAATGTATCACTAAATTTGATCAATTTTGTATGCTTAAGCTCTTAAAAAGTTTGAAAGGTACTGTGTATTGAAATTTTCAAAAAAATATTTTGATTTAAAAAAAAAAATAAAAATTTTTGTTTGAAAACTTAATATTTTAAAAACTATGTGGTCGGTTTTTTTGAACCTTGACAATCAACAATTTGTTAATAGGTACTATGTAAAAGATGTAGAAAAATATTGTTCTTTATCTAGAAATTACGGTATTCACAATACAAATGTTAAACAATGGTTTTCGAAAATGTTATTTTTTTTCCAAAACTGCACCTAAGATTTTGATATAATTCAATAAAAAATATTAAAGCCAAGACATTGCTGACAGTAGCTGCCATAATAAAAAACTTATAGTAAACGTACCAATTTTTGTCCGTAAAAAAGTTTTATTAAGAAAATACCGCTTCAACATATTTTCTTGAGGAAAAGAATGGCATTTTGTAATTACTTATTAGCTCCATTTATTAATATGAAAAATTTTCCCTTTAACATCCATTTTTGAAATACTAAGGCTCTTAAACTTAAGGAGTAAGTTCGTGCATTTTATTTCTAATTGCTTCTTATATGTATGACAATGGCTGTAAGGATACACACTATAGAACGTAAACTTTGTGAATTACCTTTATTTATTTTTGTTACATTTCTCTTTCGTTACCGTTGTGCTCATTTAAGTCATCAGGGGATAATAAGTTCGTTTCAATATTCAAAATTGTCTGCAAAGTTCATGGATTTAAATTAATATTGTGTTTGTTTTCAAAATGAATTCATATAATAAGTCCTTCATGAGCAAGATGATGTTTTATCTGCCTTACAACTCGTTCCTTTCAATGAAAACATCATTCTCAAGACATAAATCATCACCTCCATACTTCATGCCTAATTAATATATCATGTAACAATCTAGCATTCTAACTCACCTCTCAATTTATCCACACACAAGTTACATCCAGCTTAAAGCTTAAAACATCATCCTGAATTCATTCCGATGTCAATCGATTAATTAAACTTCATTAACATACAACCACTATCAGTGGAAACACGACTTGTTGAAATGTTTTCCCAGACAGAGCTCCCCCCAGCCCTAACCTTCACAGTAACTACTGAATATTGGTGAATATGAACTGTGCACAGAGAGCACAGCCCATACATAATTTACATATACATGCAAACAACCTTAACATCCTATTTCGACCAACCCAAACCACACCAACCTAGAGACGAATTGAAACATTTAATAACGAAAAGCATTTCTCATTACAGCCAACATCTTCTTCGATGACGCCTTCGAGCTAGAATCGAAATTCTGCCAGGACCCAAAGAACCCACCCCTTAATGAATTCGTTAAACTCCTCATCGATTCAATCGAAAAAGCCTGCTTCGAAGTGTACGGTGTTCCAATGAAACTCAAACCACCGATGAAAATTGAAACGCCTTATGGCGGTCGTTTGGTCTGGACACTGCCTGGACGTACTAAAATGATTGCCCATCTAAAGAACAAGGACAAAATAAGGCATAAGAAACGTTGGTCTCAGGTCATGTACATGTATTATTTGTTAGGGTTCCGTATAATGGAATTGGAGAATGCCTCCCCCAGACGAAAGACCGTCATTGCCGAGAATACATTCATCCTGGCCTTAGACGGTGACATCGACTTCCAGCCACAGGCAGTGCAGCTGCTTATCGATCGGATGAAGGCCATTGATGAATTGGGTGCTGCTTGTGGTCGCATCCACCCAGTTGGCCGTGGTCCAATGGTTTGGTATCAGAAATTCGAATATGCCATCGGGCATTGGTTGCAAAAGTCAACAGAGCACGTTATCGGCTGTGTCCTATGTAGTCCTGGGTGTTTTAGTCTCTTTCGTGGCAGCGCCCTTATGGAGAATAGTGTGATGAAAAAATACACAACCGTATCACAAGAGCCCATGCACTATGTTCAATATGATCAAGGAGAAGATCGCTGGCTGTGCACGCTGATTCTTAAACAAGGAATGCGGGTCGAATATTCGGCCGCTTCCGATGCCTACACTCATTCGCCGGAAAACTTCAATGAATTTTATAATCAACGTCGACGTTGGGTACCATCGACCATTGCCAATATTTACGACTTGTTGTCCGATGCGGATATGGTCGTGAAGAACAATAGCAGCATATCAATGCCATACATTGCCTATCAGTTTATGTTGTTGGTGGGGACTATCCTGGGACCAGGAACGATTTTTCTAATGATGATTGGTGCGTTAGTTTCGGTGTTTAGCATCGACATTTGGACGGCATTTCTATGGAATTTCTTTCCTCTCTTGACATTCGTATTGGCTTGTTTGTACTTGAAGCAGAAATATCAGGTATTTGGTGAATTTCATAAGCACGATAGTTTTTTGAATAGTTGTTTGTTACGTGAAATAGTCATATTTTCGTAAAACTTATAACCAGCACAGCAATTGAAAGTTTATACTCTTTTTTTTTTTATTTCAAAATCTGACAGATGTTATATTTGTCTCTAATTGAGGCGTGATACCACGCCCCTGAATAGAAAACCTCAAATTTTATATTTTTTTCTTTGTATGCAATTTAAGCCCTACCACTCTACCAAATTTAATCGTTTTACAGCAGCCGGAAGTGCTGCAAAATTACAAGATTCTAGGATGCCGGGAAGTGCTCCATAATTTTGATGATCTGTCAGTCAGTTACGGTTTTTATGATTTTTGAGGCCTTATATCTCTTGAACCGCTTATGCTAGAAAATTGAAATTTGGTGAGGCGCCTGTGCCTGACTAGCTTAGCAAATATTCGAAATTTTAAGTTTCTGTCTTCATTGGTACTAAAGATAGGGAGGGGTCAATAATCGCCTGAGTTTGTTCCTGCAAAAAGGGGTAGTGCCACAACTTGGCTGGGCACTACCGTGCCCTTTAATTCACTTTTAGTTTTGTTGTTGTTTGCGGGTCAAAATTTACAAACATGGCTGAATACAATTTACGTCAGCAATCGGAGTGAACATAAAGTGTATTTAAACTGTTAGAATGTTGAGAGTTAAGATGGCGCTTAGTTCAATTATAGAGACAAATATGACACCTGGCCTCTGATTTTGAAATTAAAAAACAGATTGAATATAAAAGCGAGATTAAGAGTTTTGTGCTGCACTGATTATAAGTTTCATAAAAACACGCCGAAAATTTGCGAAACTGTCGCGTTGGTTATTTGGTTACAATCAATCATAGCAACAATAGCATTTTAGCATTTCTGTAAAACTGTTAATACAAAAATTTTTTTCGGTTATTTCGATCTTTTGTCAGTTTTGTTTGTGTATACCAGTTAATCGAAAATTCCAGAGTTGTTATTAAGGAACATTTTTAAATAGAACATTTTGCGAAAAAATTGAAAAAACTTAAGTGTGCTACCATCAAGCTTATACTACGTTTTCACCAAAAATAAATCCGGGATTTAAGGCAAGAGATTTATATGGTGTTTTCACCGCACTGAAAGATTAATAAGAAGATTAACTTTGACAGCATCTATCAAAATGCTAATGTTGTTTCAATTTTTCTTATAAAGTAGAAGCGAGAGAAAGAAAGTTTCATTTGTGCCAAACGATGAAAAATCATCGAGATAGCTTAGCACCGTATGTATTGTTGTGAACAGAGCTTTATACTACTACAGCGCCATCTGTTGGAAAATTACATATCTAATTTATGGAAGAAACAAAAAGCTCTTTTCCAATGTCAAATGTATTTCCCCTTATTCCAACCATCTAGAACATTCCAAGACGAGAAGCTTCGCGAATTTTCGAGAACAACTAACATGAGTATAAAAGGGAGTGCTCGCCGTGAGCACGACACAGTTGATTTTTGATTACGGAAGTGTGCAAAACTCTGCTTATTGGATTGTGTAAAGTTTAAAACAAGTGTGATTTTAAATTGAATAAAGTATTTGAGTTGATTATAAATTGAGATTTATTGTTGTGATTTGGAAAGTAAAAATAAAGAAGAGATACTAGAAAGAGTAATAAGTTTTATTTAACGAACCTAGTAAAAATATTACATTGGTGTCAGAAAAGTGGAATAAAACTTATTGTGCAGTGAAGTGTGCAAAAAAAAAAAATAATAATAATAAAAATGAGCAAGTTACTAAAAGAGCTCAACTGTAATGAGCTGAAAAGTGAATTAGGCAAGCGAGAACTTTCTAGAGCAGGATCGAAAAATGAGCTTGTTCTGCGTTTGGCCGAATATTTGAAACAACAAAATGAAGACCCGGACATTTTCGTCTTTGAAGCTGACGCTGAGGAAGCAGACGTAAGTAAAAATGTAGATGTTTCAAATATGATTAGTCTTCTGCTTCAACGTTTCGAAGAGCAACGAAATGAACAAAAGAAAGAACAAAAGAATGTTCTCGAACGTCTCGAAGAGCAACGAAATGAACAGAAAAACGAACAAAAGAATGTTCTCGAACGTCTCGAAGAACAACGAAATGAACAAAAGAATGTTCTCGAACGTCTCGAAGAACAACGAAATGAACAAAAGAATGTTCTCGAACGTCTCGAAGAACAACGAAATGAACAAAAGAATGTTCTCGAACGTCTCGAAGAACAACGAAATGAACAGAAAAATGAACAAAAGAATATTCTCGAACACCTTGACAAACAGCATAGCGAACAAAAAGACCTTCTCGAAGAACAGAGAAACATGCTAGAAGGCAAGCTTGTTAAAATCGAGAATAATGTGTCTGCACTTGATGAACGTGTTTCATTGCTAGAGAATCAAGTCGACAACAAAATGGAGACGTTTTCAAAAGAGCTAGATCGCATTCGAAATATAAAGATTCGGGAAAGTTCTGGAGAAACCTTGAAGAAAAAGGAGATGCAACCTCCAACCTTTGATGGACAAACTTCTTGGTCTATATACAAGAAGCAATTCGAGGCAGCTTCCACAACAAATGGCTGGGATGAGGCTGACAAGTATATAGCCTTAACTCTTGCTCTTAGAGGAGCAGCTGCTGAGTTGTTGCAAACCATACCAGCAGATAAGAGCGGCGACTTCAATTCCTTGGTTTTGGCTATAGACAAACGCTTTGGTAACAGCCACATGAAAGAAGTCTTCAAAGTGCAACTCAATTCCAGAGTTCAGAAGAGGGGCGAAACTCTACAACAACTGCAAGCGGACATTGAAAGGCTTGTTCATCTTGCATATCCAGATTTTGGAGAGGAAATTTGTAACCAGTTCGCAGTTGAGGCATTTGTTCGCGCCATTTCTGATATACATCTTCAAAGGGCCGTGCGAACTGCTGGAAAACGAACTCTTTCGGAAACATTAGCGTTTGCCTTGACAATGGAAGCAGCTGAGCAAGCTTCTCACGGAGTACATCGACTTAGAGAAGCCGTCGTCGAAGAATGCTCATGTCAAAGAACTGATGTCCAAAGGAACCAACGAAATGGACTTGCAAAGTGCTGGAATTGCAACAAGACCGGACATTTACAGCGTCAATGTCGATTACCACCAAGAAGAGCTTGTCAACATTGTGGACACGGAGTTTCAAACCCAGAACAAGGTAACAATAACATCAGTGTTACTTCCCGAACAGTTTCCCAACAGGGAAACGAGTAAGAACCAACTTCGAGGGGCAGAAGCTGGTTTCTGGTATCGATGGCCCCAGAAACACCATCCAGGTCTCCCAAACTAAAAGAGACAACAAAAGTCTGACTGTCGAGGCAACTTTAAATGGCAACAAACGTGTGGTCACCATCGACACCGGTGCCACCGCCTCCATTGTGCGTCAAGACCTAGTGCACCTGAATTGGCTACACAACACAAATACCTACCGTCTGAGAACTGCCACAGGAGAAGCAGCTAGGGTTTATGGTGAAGTCCGACTTAGAATTCGAATTGCAGATCTAGAATTCTCACACAAATTTTTGGTGGCAGATATATGTGACGAATGCATCATAGGCATGGACTTCATGAAAGAACATCGAGTAATTTTGGATATTGGCAAACAGGTACTCAAATACCAGAATACAGAGATTCCAATGAACTATGGGCACGAAGGAACAACAACTCTAAGGACTGTCATCAAAGAAGACGTGATTATTCCAACTTCTTCTGAGGTATTCGTTTGGACAAAATTAGAAGGTGAGTGTGGACGCCATCGATACCTAATAGTGGAACCAGGCCCAGATTGTTCTTCCCAAAACGTCATCATTGGGAAGACACTTGTGGCTCCAAAGAACAATATGGTCCCCGTACGGATACTCAACACCAAACCGTACGATGTAAAGTTAGCAAAAGGAGAAATTATCGGTAAGTGCGAATCTGTCGCAGCCATAACACGAATTGACGCTGAAACACCGAGAATGACATTAAACCCTGAAGAGCTCAATAGCATCAAGGCAAAGATACTCAATTCAGCTAACCTAGACCAACATCAGGTTAAAATGGCAGAAAGCCTTCTGAATGAGTATGCCGACATTTTCGCTTCACCAAACGGGAAATATGGAAGGACACAAATGGTGCAGCATCGAATAAATACAGGAGATGCAAGACCCATTCGTCAGCCCGCAAGACGTCTTCCACTGGCCAAACAAGGTGAAGCTGAGGAAATGATTACCACCATGAAGAAGGATGGTTTGATTGAAAACTCCAAAAGTCCTTGGGCGTCACCAGTGGTCCTAGTCAAAAAGAAGGACGGAAGTACACGGTTTTGTGTTGACTACCGAAGGTTGAATGACGTAACCAAGAAAGACAGTTACCCCCTGCCAAGAATTAGTGACACCTTAGATGCGATGGAAGGAGCACACTGGTTTTCAACACTGGACTTGAAAAGTGGATATTGGCAAGTTGAAATTCACCCTGAAGATCGAGAAAAGACAGCGTTCTCCACAGGTAATGGGCTGTGGCAGTTCAACGTGATGCCATTTGGTCTTTGCAACGCTCCGGCAACCTTTGAGCGTTTGATGGAGTGCGTCCTTCAAGGCCTGACGTGGAAAACTTGCCTTGTCTACTTGGATGATGTTATCGTTTATGGGAAAACATACGACCAACACTGTAAGAACCTAAAGGGTGTGTTCCAGAGACTTCGAGAGGCTAACCTTAAACTGAACCCAGAAAAATGTGCACTGTTCCAGACTGAAGTAAAGTATTTGGGACATATCATCTCGTCCCAAGGAGTCAAGACCGATCCTGAAAAAGTTGACACCGTCAAAAATTGGCCAACACCACAGGACAAACATCAACTACGAAGTTTTCTTGGTCTTGCTACTTATTACAGACGTTTTGTTAAGAACTTTGCCGGAATTGCGAAGAGTTTGCATCAGCTTACGGAAAAGAACAAGCAGTTTAGATGGTCAGGTGAGTGTGAAAAAGCTTTCCAAGAACTGAAATACCGTCTGTGCAATGCTCCGGTGCTGATCTATCCGACTCCAGGCAAGCCTTTTATCATCGATGCTGATGCAAGCAACGTAGGAGTCGGCGCTGTTCTGTCACAAGTGCACAATGGCGAAGAAAAGGTTGTCGCCTATTTCAGCAAAGTACTGTCGAAGACGGAAAGAAACTACTGTGTGACCAGAAGAGAACTCTTGGCACTCATTTTGGCAACGAAACACTTCCATAAATACATCTATGGACAGAAGTTTCTTCTACGAACCGATCATGGTGCTCTTAACTGGTTGTTGAACTTCAAGAACCCAGAAGGACAAGTCGCAAGGTGGATAGAAAGACTGCAGACTTACGATTACGAAATTCAACACCGAAGGGGAAAGCTACACTCAAATGCCGACGCACTATCCCGAAGGCCTTGTAAAATAGATTGCAAGCACTGCAGGCGACAAGAAGAAAAGGAATCCATCAACATTCTGCGAATAAGGGCTGACCCCATTTGTGGATGGAGCAATGAAGAAATAAGATCTGCTCAACAAGAAGACCCCGACATTGAACCTCTTCTCGCATGGAAGGAACATGAAGAAAAACCCGCATGGAATGACATTTCCGATAGGAGTCCAGTTTTAAAGGCCTATTGGGCACAATGGGACTCACTTCATGTGCAAGAAGGTGTTCTTCGGCGAAAATGGGAGTCCGCTGATGGTAAATCCTATATGATGCAGCTTGTATTACCTCAATCGAAAATCAAAGAGGTTCTTCGAGAGATGCATGATGGACCTTCAGGAGGCCATTTGGGAGTCAATAAGACTTTAGAAAAAGTGAGACAACGATTCTACTGGTTGCATGCAAGAGACGACGTTGAAAAGTGGTGCCGAAATTGTGACGCCTGTGCTGCAACCAAAGGCCCTGGTAGAAAACTGCAAGGAAAAATGATGCAATATAATGTTGGCTCACCGTTTGAAAGGATTGCTATTGACGTAGCTGGCCCATTTCCGGAAACGAATGATGGAAACAAATACATTCTGGTGGTAATGGATTACTTCAGCAAATGGCCTGAGGCATACGCTATCCCGAACCAAGAAGCCAAGACCGTGGCCGACCAGATTGTGTCTAACTGGGTAAGCAGGTTCGGTGTGCCTATGGAGCTCCATTCTGACCAAGGAAGGAACTTTGAGTCGAACATATTCCAAGAGGTGTGCGCGTTCCTTGGCATTAAGAAAACGAGAACCACACCACTTCACCCTCAATCTGATGGAATGGTTGAAAGATTCAACAGGACCTTAAAAGAGCACCTCACTAAGGTCGTAGGCGACTACCAAAGAAACTGGGATAGGCACATACCACTATTTTTGATGGCCTACCGAAGTGCAATACATAGCTCAACAGGACAAACACCATCTGAAATCCTCTTCGGAAGAAGCATACGGCTGCCTAGTGAGATAAGATTTGGACACCCATCAGAAGAGTCTCAGGAAACTGGGGATTACGTGAGTGACCTAAAAGAGAGGCTAATCGACATCCACGAAAGGACCAGGACTAGAATGAGCGCTTACAGCGATCGAATGAAGACAAGGTACGACACAAGAGCAAACACGACAGGATTCCAAGTAGGAGATCGTGTATGGCTGTATAATCCACATCGTCAAAAGGGATTGTCGCCGAAGCTTCAACAAAACTGGGAAGGCCCTTATACTGTCGTCACGAAAATCAATGATGTCGTTTACCGAATTCAAAGAGGGTCACGAGGGAAGTTAAAAGTTGTGCATAGTGATCGACTGCACCGATACAGTGGCGAAGCTGGAGATAGAATTGTTCGGGACGAACAATCTTAAGAAGGGGGCAATGTTGTGAACAGAGCTTTATACTACTACAGCGCCATCTGTTGGAAAATTACATATCTAATTTATGGAAGAAACAAAAAGCTCTTTTCCAATGTCAAATGTATTTCCCCTTATTCCAACCATCTAGAACATTCCAAGACGAGAAGCTTCGCGAATTTTCGAGAACAACTAACATGAGTATAAAAGGGAGTGCTCGCCGTGAGCACGACACAGTTGATTTTTGATTACGGAAGTGTGCAAAACTCTGCTTATTGGATTGTGTAAAGTTTAAAACAAGTGTGATTTTAAATTGAATAAAGTATTTGAGTTGATTATAAATTGAGATTTATTGTTGTGATTTGGAAAGTAAAAATAAAGAAGAGATACTAGAAAGAGTAATAAGTTTTATTTAACGAACCTAGTAAAAATATTACAGTATGTTAGGTCAGTTCGAATTTCGATGGATCGATCCTATGAAGATTTAGTAGAGATTTATTTCTAATCTACTAGATTTACGAAATAAATTTGTATAGTAAATCTTCGAGATTTAAAGAAGATTTATGGTAAATCCACTTAAATCCCGGATTTACTCTTGGTGAAAACGTAGTATTAGGCTTGATTTATAACTATTTTGGAAGAACTTAAGTGTGCTACCATCAAGTTTAGGCTTGATTTATAACTATTTAACTTTTTAGAAACCATCGGCATTTCAAGAGATGTTCCTGTGAATAGACATCCACACATTTATATAAAATATATTTGTGATACTCAAATACTTTGAACAAAATGGTAAGTTAAAAATGTTCTCTTGAAAAATTTCAATTAAAACTGGCGCCCGGGACATGTCTAAATCTTGTTTTTTTAACTCAAAAACTATCGTGATTGGTGATATTTTCCTTTCATATTGCAGTGTCTTTTTATACGTACTACGAACATTCATTAATTATTTTTGTTGCCCACAGTTACTGATAGCGTTTGTTGTTAGCACAGTTTATTGCCTAGTCATGATGGCCGTTCTTATAGGAATCATCATACAAATGCTAGAGGATGGTATCTTTTCCCCAGCTACATTGTTCTTTATAATTGTTGCTGGCCAGATAGTTATAGCTGGTATGTTAACTTTAACAGGCCACTTACATAACATACAAAGAAAACCATGTCAAAGAGAATATATTGTTGGCAATAAATTTCTGTTTTTTTTTTTAGGTTTGATGCATCCTCAAGAGGCTGGTGCTCTGTGGTGTGGATTTATCTATTACATCACCATACCATCTATGTACATGTTGCTTCTTATTTATTCGATTTTCAATATGAACGATGTTTCCTGGGGAACACGAGAGAAAAAGCCTGAAAACGATGGACAGGTGAGACCCCCAATAAGCTGATGGTTCAGCATTCCTAAGCTTATATGAAAACCTTTTGAATAAAATGTCATTCTCCTTTTATGCCCACCTTATCATATAGGCCAAGCCAGATGCAGCAAACAAGTCAAACGATGCTAAGCTGAATAAATTTCAACAAGTGTTCGCATTCCTCAAACCTAGTAACCAAGAGGAAGGATCATTCGATTTTTCGTGTGCAGGTTTGTTTCGTTGCATGTTTTGTACACATCCCAAATCGAATGCTGTGGAGAATCAGCTAATGGTTGTTATATCCAACTTGGCCGAACTGAATAGCAAAATAGATGTTTTAGAAGAGTAAGGGATCAAGTCAAAGAGCTTCTGAAAGGATTTTCCTTAACTCTATTTTGTATACTTTCACAGAAAAGTTGTAAAGGAATCCAATATCGAAAGTAAAGTGGACAAAACAGAGCAGCCAGAGGCTATTTCGTTGGTAAGTTTTTGTCGTTAGCAAAAAGACTTAAAAGACTAAAAAGTCGAGATAAATGCTTGGAAGTTTTTAACTGTGAATATAGAATAGCTCTTCAATGCGTATGAAAGTTTCTGTCTTTATAATTCTAAAATAAATTCGATTTTAAGGGAATCTTTATTCGTACTACAATTTTAAAATGAAATCGAGAAGAATTTAAATTTTCCTTTCAGAAGAAAAACTGTCATTTGTGTCATTTGTCCAAAGCCCAATAGAAAAGGTCATAAACCTATAACTGTAGCAGAACTTTACTACCAAATTATCGAATTTCACAGAAAAGCTTTGAGCTTTAAGCTTTTAAGCTCCATTTAATCTGCTTATTTTTAAATTTGTTGTCTTAAAACTTCTATCTTTTATTTGAAAAACAAAATAACATAAAAATGTTTCAAAATTTTTTATAGAATTTTGGAAAGCAATAAGGTTCGGAATTCATACAATTGAAGTCCAACAGAATTTGCTGTCATGATTTATTTAATTGTTGATAATCAACCAGACTATTCTTAAGATAGCCTTAAGTCCGGCTCATGTCACTTCTGTTACATACTGTTACATATTAATGAATCTAATTCTTTTGTTTTTGCCAATCCGAAGGATCAAAATAGTGACATCGAATTAGACTTAGATTACTTGCCTGGATGGGTCAATGATCCACTTCTAGTGGACTCGCCTATTGGTGAAATACCTTTACCGGAGAAACGTTTTTGGCGTGAACTCATCAAGAACTATTTGAAGCCGATGTTTCATACCAAAGAGAAAAAGGACCAAATTGCTGAAAGCTTACGTGAATTACGAAATATGTTTGCGTTTGCTTTTGTCATGATCAATTCATTATTTATTCTAATTGTAACGCTTTTGCAATTGAAAAAGGAATACCTTCACGTTCAATGGCCAGTAAGCCCTAAGGATTTCATAACCTACGATGAAACTCATTTGCAAGTCTACGTTTATCGAAAGTATCAGGAATTGGATCCAATTGGTTTATGTTTTGTGGTGTTCTTCGGTTTTATACTGATAATTCAATTTGTCGCAATGTTTTTTCATCGATTTGCCACAGTCTCACAATTATTGGCAGCCACCAAGTTGGATTGGCTCATGAGTACTTCGGTAGGTTGAAGTTGAGGTTGGCTATTGTTGTTGATTTGATTTTTTCAAAACTCAATCTTTAGAAATCTGAAGATGATGCACTGCAAGAAATTCGAGGTAATGCTGTTAATATTTCAAGACAATTACAGCGACCCAAACGAATGGATGATGATGATGGTGAAAATGAGAATGGCGAGGATAATGACGAGGAAGAAGGTATATCTCGTCGACAAACAATTTTCAAGTTGCACGAAAACCGTGAAAAACAACAGCAGGACTACAGTGATTTGGTGCGGAATTTTGAGAGCAGATTCTATGGTGAAGGTAAGTTTAGACAGTAATTTGAAATCTTATACTACATTTCACCGTGAGTTAACCTTAATATTCTTCAAATATTGAAGATTTATACTACGTTTTCACCAAGAAATAATCCTATGTTTAAGTGGATTTACCATTAATCTTCTTTAAATCTCGAAGATTTATCATACACATTATTTCGTAGATCTAGTACATTAAATCTTGTTATATCTTCATTGGATCAATTGTTCTATAGTTCGAACTGACCTAATATCCATATCGTGCTAAGCTATCTCGATGATTTTTCATCTTTTGGCACAAGTGAAACTTTCTTTTTCTCGCTTCCACTTTATAAGAAAAGTTGAAACACCATTAGCATTTTGATAGATGATGTCAAAGTTAATCTTTTAGTGCGGTGAAAACACCACATAAATCTCTTGCCTTAAATCTCGGATTATATTTTGGTGAAAAAGTAGTATTAGCATCTCTAGTAGATTAAATCTTCATTGTGTTAGAAACCGAACTGTCCTACATCCATATCGTGCTGAAGAATCTCCATAATTTTTCATCGTTTAGCACACATGAAACTTTCTATTTATATCTCACTTCCACTTTAGAAGAAAAAATGAATAAGCGTGCATTTTGATATAGGTGTTGTCAAAGTTACTTTTTTTGTAATTGTTTTGTGCGGAGGAACCACGTCATAGATTTATTTAATCTAACTTAGTGCTATGTTTCCTTCGAAGGTTTGGCTTTGGTTTAGATTAAATAAGTCCAAAATGTGTGACATGTGATTTGACAGTAGGTACCTATCATAACGCAAAAACTGTTTTAATTCATGATCGAGATACTTCAGAGCGATATGGATATAGGTCAGTTCGATTTGTAAATTGTAATTTGTTTTAATGAAGATTAAACAACATCAATTTCTAATTTACTAGATTAACTTAATAAATTTGTATAAGATATCGTCGAGATTTGAAGAACTTTAAGGGTAAATCACACATTATCTCGGTTTAGTAGACGGTGGAAATGTAGTATAAGATAACCATCGTTGGAAACATAGCATTATATATGTAATAGTTTTGTTAGTAATTCCATATTTTTGGCTCAACTCAATAAACGAAAGATTTATTAAAGCCATATTTTACTTCCTTTTTAAGTGGCGCCCAACGGAAAGTTTAATTTTTATAATTCCTCTTAAAGCAATGTTTTATTTGTATATTTTTCATAGAATTGTAGATATTATGCGAACTTAGTTATATTTTAAACGTAAAAATTGGCACCCAACAACGTGAGAAAATTTCAATTCAACATTATGCTTTTTATATCTTAATACAATTGCATTATAGGAATGCATATTTTAATACAAATCTTTTCATTGCTTTTTTCGTTACAGATGAACTTAAAGTTAAAAATATTTCAATGAGTCGAAAGTCAATAATGCTCCTCAACGTGACAAGAGATGAAGCGAAAAGACGTAAGACCGAGCAAATGAAACGAAGTCAAATTTTCAACATCAATGGAGGATACGATAATGAAGCTTTTGACACAACATTTTAGAGTATAATTTTATTAAAAAATTATTCGAAATGTACTTACATACATTCAACACATGTATACATACATATATATACAATAATAAAACTAAAAAAAATTCTTCCTTGGCAAACAATTTGTTTAGTCTGCTTCAATCAGATTAATCAATTTGAATGCAAATGAGTACGTCAGATTTAATGCAAATTATTATTTTTGTCTAGTTTTTATGAAGAACCTAGGCTTATAAATGTTTTGATTCCCATTTGGTCTTTTATTCGTCGGTCGTTGGTTGTAAATAGTTCTTTATATTATATGCGAGTTTTTCTTATATGGGTAATTCTTTTACAAATCGAACACCTTTCTGACCGACCCATTTCCGATTTGGCTGAAATTTTTTTACGTGTTCTTTATCGAAAAAGAAAAGACACCTGTCCGAGGAATTTAATTTTTTTTTTGTTTTTTTTTCGAAAATTGAGAGGGTTGAAAATTTCAGATTTCGGTGATTTTTGGCTCCGGTTCATTTTAAGCTAGACACAATTTTTTTTTTCATTTTGAAGGTAAAAGAGTGAATTAAAAAAAAAAAATAGATTAAAAAAATGTTTGAACAATTTCATATTGTTATATAAGCAACTAGCGGCCCGGTACGTGCTTCGCTACGTATAAAGTGAAATAATAAAACAATTTAATTGTAACATCAAATTATTCATTTATTCAAACAAAAAAATATTTTATTAATTGCTAGCTATTTTAAAACTTAATCCAAAACATTTGGATAAACAATATTTTTTGTTTTTCCATATCAGTTGGAATCGTAGGGATACGCGGTATCAAACAAACTTCTCCTTTTGATTTAGCAGTTAGGATCGTAGCTTCAATCAAATTTGGCAATAACTTTTTCACTGCCAATCTGGTGCCATTACACAGTTTTGGTGGATTAATATTTCGCAACAATATAATCAAAGAACCAACTTTCAGATTCAAGCAATGCGGTGGTATACCGGCCGGTTCCAATGAAGTTAAAAATTCAATTGGATAATTCATCTTGATACATGACACTGTCAGTTGGCAACTGGCAGTTTCGCTTGAATTTGAAAATTATTGGCATTGATATGAATGTTCTTGGGTGCTAAAATGGCGCGTTTTCTCAACCAATCATAATTTCTGTAATTCTGAAGAATATTCGGAAAAACACATTCAATCAATTCATCTATCGATTGCGCAATTGTACAAAAATTGTTTGGTACAGCGATCAATCCGTTGGTACTGTCGATTTATGTTTTGCCACCACCAATTTCTAACAATTGTTTTGAAAATTCATGGGCAGCTAGATCATTTTGTAGGTGAATACGCATATTAATGTTCAATGTTAATTTTTGTACATACATATCTCCAAAGAATTGATGACTTCAAACAGGCATTTATTTCATCAGCAGGAGTTGATCGAGGAATAACAGGCAATATTTGACGAAAATCCCCTGACAGTATTATCAAAGCACCACCAAAAAGCTGTTGATTACCACGTAAATCTTGCATTGTTCGATTAAATGCTTCTAGTGATTTTTTATTCGCCATTGTACACTCATCCCATAAAATAATTGACGTTAATCGCAGAACTTTTGCCATAGCAGAATTTCTCGAAATATTGCAAGTTGTAGTTTCATTCACCTGTGCATTCAATGGCAATTTTAATGTGGAGTGTGCAAAAATTGATTATCAGCGTCGGGGTATGGCAATAACGAACCAGCTTGATGATAAATCTGGCCCTGAATCTGTAACATGTATGCAATTTTAGGTAGATGTTGGATCAGAATTATAAAAACTATCGAATACTTTATGATTCAGATTGATATAAACATGGGACAGTTCTGTTGAAGTATTTACCTTAAACGTCGGCATAAAATTATCTCTAATAATTTTAGTAGCGCCAAAAGAAGTCATTTGAAATGCCGAATTGTATAGTTCAATATGACTCAAAAAGGGATTCAACGTTTGAAATGTCCCAAAAGTAAGTGAATGCAATGGTTCGGGTGGATTTTCTAATGCTGGCAATCTCACTTTGCCATTAGCACAACACATGCCGGGCAGGGTTCGAACCTAAATCTACTCCTACGCTCCGATTTTTCGAGATTTACTCCACTTTTTCCAAACAGACAAATTGTCTTATTTATATACGAATATGACATTGTTGAAAAAAACCATTAAACCTTTGTTAAAAATTCTTTCTGAATTTGTAATGTTTATTTTTACAAAACAATTTTTGAAAATAATACTAAGTTTTCCAATGAAACCTGTGATTTATTTTTCTTTTTTGCTAATACTATTTTTTTATGTTCATACATACATATGTATGTTTTAATTTTCCTGAAAAGTAAGGATTTTCTTTTTGTTTCAAATCTACTCCGAAAATCTTGCATTTGCTCGACTTTTTTTTCAAATTTGCTCCGACATTTTATAATTCAGTTTCGAACCCTGATGTCGGTCGTCTCACCTGGAAAGTTAGCCGCATCACAATGTGGACATTATTGCGTCCATCATTCCAATGTATCCGTACATACTATAATTAATTTGACTGTTGTAATTAAAAGCAGCACGCATCATTTCAGCCAAAGGAGCACGACGTATTCGTGCAAGATTCAGTACAGGTACAGGGTCAACAGATCTATTTCGTGCATTACGTTCACGCTGCGATGCATTAGCAGTCTGTGATCGTCTTAGTAATGCCACATCATTTGCATTACGCGTTCGCCGAGCTATATTTGCTCGCCCGTCTCGTGGCATTATTCCTTCATATAAAAAAGGATAAATCAAATTAAAAACAAATTGCTACATTAATAGTGGTGTATCAGTATCGCTAAAAAACTGAGAAAAGTACACGCACACATATACATAGTACATTTGAACGATTCAATTTGACAGCACAATCCATATATGAAAAAAGTTTCAATTTGACAGCAAAATCTCCACTACCAAAATGATCCGAAATTTATTGAATTCATTTGTTACAAAAAATGTGATAAATGAAGAACCGCTCGAACGATTTTGTGCAAACTTCATATAAACCATCTACTACATAGTCCGAACAAAGCCTAAACATTTGGTTCAGATAGGTGAACCCGTTCTTGAGTTATAAAAACACAACGAAAAGTGGCATTGATTTTTATATATATAGATTGAAATGTTTGAATCAATTTTTAACAACGAAACCCACCACTTAGCGTGTTTAAAGTATGACCATCGTATTCTACGTCCAATTTTCTATCGAAAACGCTTTTTTTATTAACGGAAAAACGATTATTATTATTGCAAACAAATTAAAAACACGAGCGCGTCTGCGCCCCAGTTGCAAAGTAAACCTCGTATTCTCGCCTTATACCGTTATTCTCTGCATTATATTGCAAATAGTATGAACA
Organism: Philhelius festivus; assembly: GCA_963931855.1. Classification (NCBI taxonomy): domain Eukaryota; kingdom Metazoa; phylum Arthropoda; class Insecta; order Diptera; family Syrphidae; genus Philhelius; species Philhelius festivus. The sequence goes on from OZ007557.1 coordinate 95,623,329, forward strand.
GTAGGTATGTTTTAAATTTTTAATTGAACAATATTGTTTATCAATTAATAATGTTTCAAAAAAAAATTGGGTAAATTAAATAAAAAAACAACATTATTTCATACTTTAAACACGCTAAGTGGTGGGTTTCGTTGTTAAAAATTGATTCAAACATTTCAATTGTTTATAACAATATGAAATTGTTCAAACATTTTTTTAATCTATTTTTTTTCTTAAAATTCATTCTTTTACCTTCAAAATGAAAAAATTGTGTCTCTAGCTTAAAATGAACCGGAGTTATGAATTTTTGAAAATCAGTCTTCAAGCCAAAAATCACCGAAATCTGAAATTTTCAACCCTCTCTATTTTCGAAAAAACAAAAAAAATTAAATTCCTCGGACAGGTGTCTTTTCTTTTTCGATAAAGAACACGTAAAAAAATTTCAGCCAAATCGGAAATCGGTCGGTCATTTTTTGTTCGATTTCGTACGGTTTGTAAAAGAATTAACCATATTTGTTTTAGCACTAGTTTCCACACGTTCGGCATAAACAAACAACATTATAGAGTCAATTTTTTATTTTAAATACTAATTTTATTCCAAACTTAGTGCACCAGCACAAATGATTTTGTTTAAAAAATAATTATTCATCTGTCATTTATCTGAAAATCTTGAAAGTATAATTTAAGACTCGCTTCGAATTCGATTCGAGGCGCATCGAAAAGGAGATAACGAATTGAAAACGACTCGCTTCGTTTGAATAAATGATTCATTTTTAACAATTCATGCACTATCTGCATTGATTGTGGTGAATGCTGCCATGGTGTGCTGGATAGAAAATGTGCGTGGATGAATACTTAAGACAATGAATATTTCAGTGGCACGCGATCATCTTACACTACACAGATGGCGTTGTCTATGGAAAAATAAAAAAAGTTATACCTATCTATTCTGTTATTATCAAATTAATTTGTTATATTATGCTTATTTTAAGTATTTAATAACGCAAAATTTTAAACAGCCTATTATTAAGGTATTAGTATGATACTACTTAACAATTTCTTAATTTTAAACATTTTCTAACTAGTATCGTACTAAAAGAATTTTCTTAATAAATTGCTGCTGAACACACCTAAAACAATGGCCCTGAGTAATAGATCCGAATCTAGCCTAAGTTCGATTTTAACCAAACATTCGTAGAAATAAAACAAATTTCAAGTATAAATACTTAAAAGCGGCTTTCCTGTAACTAAGTTAAATTTAAAATGATAGAATCACAATAGAACTTTACGAATCTGGTTAATAGAAATCTGTTTGTGTATCAGTTCACAATAACGAAATTATGAAAATGAATCACAATTATTGGTATAAATAAGACTATTGTTAAATTTGATCTGTTACTACGAAATTTTAAAAGCAACTTTTCTACATCTAACAAAAAGTGACTTTAAAACCGATTCTATGAATGTCTATTACTAAGGGCCAATGACTTTTCGTGTAAAAAAGTAAGTACACGAACCTTTTTTGATGTTTGCAAATGTCAGTCATATGAAGCTAGCACGATACTAAAAAATAATAAAAAAAATAAAGTAAGTATTCGATGATTTTAACTTTAATAAAAGGGTAGAGAGAGTACATATGATGCTACATTCGATTAAAATTTGCAAATTCGTTGTTTAAACCTAGTATCATACTAAAACAGCTTTAGCATCGTACTAATTCAATTAAAATTTTGCGCCATAGATTTTTGGAAATAATTTCAAAACCAATCGTTCTTACATTTTCAAAATCTTCCGTTTTTTTAAAAAATTTGGAATTTTTTTTTTTTCAAAAACTGAAAAAAATGCGAATATTTTTATATGCAATATTATTTTAAATTCATAGAAACTGCTGTACAAAAATATTGGTTGAAATCGTTAGAACGGTCAATGAAAAAGTCGAAAATAAAATTTAAAAAACGGTTCTATGACAGGTTCTGTTAATAGATTTTTTTTTTTATTTTTTTGACCAAAATGTAGTACATGCCTATAATACCACTATAATAGCCGTTTTCGTGATAAATAAGATTTTGCATAACGGCTGTATGGCAAGTACCGTTAGTTTTGGATCTAAAAAAAAATTCTATTTCTTCTCTGAAGAATTGCCACTTTTTTCGTGTTCTCTATTATCGTAATGTCATCTTTGATCCAAATCTCGGGTTCGATTAATTTCAATGACGGTTCATAATATAACTTTTTATTAATTCAATATGCAAAGAAATAGAAAATGAACTCTTTCAACGAAATTAATATGTAATCTATGTACATACATACATTTCAATTATGTGCTGTTATAAATATTCATATGCTTAGGTACCTACCCTCCTAGTTAAAAATGTGAATCCATTCAAATGCCTGTGAGCCACTCATAAGTTTCATAACTTTTGTGAATGAAGTGATTGAATGAATGGTTTGAGTGTGAGCCACGCATTCGATACTGATAAGTGCAAGCAAGGTAACCATTCCCACTCTAATGCATTGCGAAAATGAATGTTTGTCAGAAATGAATACTGATTCACGCTTGTATTGGTTCAGTGTGTATGTGACTGTGTGAGGCTCACTTTTTTGTGAATGATTCACAATGGCAAATGAATATATGTATTCATGCAGCTCTCTGTTTCGAACCGCTCCCAAATCCATATCATGTTTTCATATTTTTTTAATTTATACGATATAATGTTTTTATGCGACTTTAACTTTCGCCAGCTTCTCATATTAACTGGGTAGTATCTCTGCCAATCCTATGCAGAGTTTTACAATTAAAAATTATTTGGAACCACCAAAATGAGCTCTATCATAATATTCGATCGGAAAAACACTTTCTCCAATTCATACGAAGTGTAAGAATTTTGTATCGGGGTTCCGATTGATAAATGAGACATAATACATAAATATGTTTTTCTGAAAAGTTTAAATGTTCGTTACAAATCTGAAAATTAAAGTAACGCGTCTCAAGTTCATGCGATGTATGAAGATTTTTATTATCCCATCGTCTTTGACAGGAAAACAGAAGTAGAATCTTTTCCGGATTTCCGAAAAAGTTTTTTACAAACATACATACATACATACGTTGCATCTGAAAGTTGTAAAATATTTAAAACATATATTTCTTAAGGATCTTCTTTCTTCTTAAATTGCTGTTTTTTTCCTCATACATATCTTTCTTGGGTGAAAAAAAAATTTCCGAAAAAATGATTGATGGTTCCCCCCGTAGAACCATTTTTGTTTCTTCTTCTTTTTTTTTATTTTCTCAAAAGCGTAACAACCGATTTTGATCATTTTTTGTATGCTAAGGCTCCCCAACAGTTTGAATAGTATTGTGTATTCAAATTTTCAAAAAAAAAAAAAATTCGAAAACCCCAAAATGTTAAAAAGTGGTTTTCAAAAATGGTATTTTTCTTCAAAACGGCGCCAATAATTTTGATAAAATTTGTTTCCTTTCGATTAATTCTTATGGTTTATAATTCAATAAAAATAAAATGCACGACTGGATCGCATTTAAAAAATGTTCAAATGTCTGATTTCTAGTAAAGTCTGAATTTATGCAAACAAAGTAGTTTAAAAATTTAAATTCTTCACACGTTTAGAAGATATTGATTGATCAAAAAACCCAAAAAATATTTTTTCGAATATTTTTATATACAATATCTATTATTTTAAATTTAAAGGAGCTCCTAATGAAAAATGTTGGTTAAAATCGTTAGAAACGTTAATCAGAAAGTCGAAAATCAAAAAAACGGTTCTATGACAGAGATCGTTAATAACATTTTGTACTAAATTTTTGTTTCACCAAAATGTAGTCCATGTCCATAATAGCACACTTAATTTTTTGTATCAAAATTGGTAGAGCCGTTTTAGATTTGAATAAGCTTTTGCAGTACGGGTTTATGGGGGGTACCGTTAATTTTGGAGCTAGAAAAAATTCCAATTTCCCCTCTAGTGAATGACCAAAGACCCTTAAGTACCGAGTTTGAATAAAATACCTCCAGTAGTTTAGGCTGTAGATCGAGGTACAGACATACGGACAGAAAGACGGAATTACCGGACCTATTTTTTTCGAGTTCTCTATCAACTTTTATCAAAATCTCGAGTTCGATATTTTTCCAAATGCAGAACTTACCCTATAGTACCTAATAACTACGAGTATATGGCTAATAAAAAATTGAAAAAGATATTTACTGACTGTATGTATCTACCATACAACCATTTTTTCGAATTTTGAATTTCTCAGTATCGGCAAAACGGATATTGATGAAAGTTTCCAAACAGTTTGAAAAACATTGCATTTGAATCTTTGAAAAAAAATAAAGTTTTTTTGAAAATTCGATATCTCAGAAACCGAGTCAGCATTTTTTTCAAACTTAATTTTTATTCGGAGTGCCAAAATTTTTTCTTAAAAATGTTTTTAAAAATTCATATTTGCTTAAGAAATCACCTGGTATTCTGTTTTTATCTCTCACTACTAAAAGAGTCTAAAAAATTAATTGTATGCTTATGAACAGTTTTTTCTAGAAACATTTTGTTTTTTTTTAAATTCTTAGTCTTTTACATAAAAGCAAGTTCGTGCGACCCAGTCGTTCATTTTATTTCGTTGCGAAACGGTTCGATATTAGATTTCTAAAAACGAAAACGGTAAAAGGATTTGAAAGCCTTAACAATGTTGTACATAATTAGATGTATATTTCATGAAACACCTATGTATTTAGTTAAGTAACAAAATTGAAAAATGAATACGTCCCAGAAATTCCCGCAAAGAACCAGGGCCTCCTCACGTAAGACGAAAACGATCGGAAGACATCCACTGATTTCTCAATCATTTAAAGACAGAGCTATCTTCAATACGACACCATTAGATCGTTGTCGTTTTACAAAAGTGAGAGTGCTAAGGTGAAATTTTTGGATTACTTTAAAGACCTCTTTCAAAGATCTCTCTTATCGCTACGCACCTGACCGACTGGCTGTGCCTCCAATCAACCATGAACCAAAATAATAACAAATATAGTTTCTGAATACATTCAATTCTTCTTCTTCCGATTTTGTGGAAAAAACGTTTATTGCAACAGAACAAATTTTTTAAACCATATTCTATTTAGAGAAAACTATTTGCTGGATTTTTCTTTAATATTTTTTTATCTCTTTGCAGAATCTCTTCCTTACGTTCTTTTTTAGCTTGGGTAATGATTTTATCAATTTCCTCCAATGAAATTCCATCTTCCTTTACAAACTTATCATGCTGCCAACGACCTTCAACCCCGCTAACATTTTTCGGAGCAGTAGAACTCGATGGTTGGGAGGAAGGTGTTGGGGGTGTAGTTTTGTTTGCATTATCCCATCTCGATGTCGGGTTAGTTCCATCAACCGGCCGTTGCCACACTCGATTGCCAAAGACCTTTTTAGGTTGATTGTTAACTCCGCCTTTATATCCATTAGACGAAGGACTTAAACGACGGCGACGAATCGGCGAGCCAGCACGAGGGCGACGGTCTGGGTTAAACGGAGATGGGCTGCGACGACCTTTAGATCGAGATCGAGATCGCTTTCTCGTTGGGGAACGTCGACCTCCTCTCGGAGAAGGCCTACGTCCACGAGAACGAGAACGACGCCGAGATCTTGAACGCCGTGTACGCGACCTTGATCGACCTGAACGCGAATTCGACCGACGTGACCGTGAACGACGCGAACGCGACTTCGAACCATGCCTGCCAGAGGGCTTTGATCCATGTCTGGTAAGCGATTTTGATCGGCGTCTAGTAGTTGACTTTGACCGTCGTCGCCTACTTCGACCTCTCGATCGAGAACTCGAACGCGAACGTGAACGTGAACTCGAACGACAGTGGATGTTCGTGCGGGAATAAATTTGCATTTTTTCTCGGGATCGTGATCGTTGCCGATCTGACCCTCCAGCTGGCTTTTCAATACCTGGTGCAGCCAGGCGAAAGCAACCGAATTTATCCAATACCACTGGTCCCTTTATAGGGAATGGCTTAAAGGAATTGGCTTCCTGCTCATTTAAGGTGGGAGCAAATCGTGAAGGTCTATTCGGTTGCGCCGAGCTTATCGGCGGCGGTGCATGTGTTCGAACGGTTGAAGAAATTCCCGGATTCTGCAATCTAATACATATTTTAGAAGATTTCGGTGCTGGGGGTGCTGGAGACTCCGGTCGTTGTTTCACAGCCCTGTTAAAAGACGGTGCCGGTGGAGGTTCTTCGTTATCTAAGTCAATAATTTGATCATTCTGTGTCAATTGTGCTTGCTGGGAATTCTGGAGCTCCATAATACTACGCTCGAACTTTTTAAGACTCACGTCTAAGTCTACAGCATCGATTGGTGGCCTATAACAGACACTATTTAGACAAAATATCAATACAATTTTAAATATTTACTTTTGATAGGTATTCTCCAAAGTAACTCCTTCCTGTTTGAACTTCTTGTCCATGCGTGCTGCCTCTTTTTTGGCTTTTTTCCTTTTTTTTTTAGATTTTTTCTTAGACGAAGACTTACCCTCGCGCAGTTTTTTATGTTTCGAAGCATCCCTTATGAGTTTTTGTACTCGTGTCTCATAGTCATCTTCTGCTCCTGCTCCCAAAAAATCATCCATCTAAAAAATAAACATATTGAATTTCAACTGAATTTAGCTGGTTCAAAACCTAATTAAAACTAACTTTATTAAAATCCGTTTGTTCATCTTTTTGAAGCATATGAAATGGTTGACTGAACTCAAAACTTGATGATCCGACATTACCTGCATTCATGTCAGACATTCGCTTGCTAAGCGGTGATAGGGACTTTTGCTTACGATTTTTTTTCTTTTGCTTTTCATGTTCTGAGTCTAAAAGTTGATATGTATTTTAAAAAAAGCATGTTAAAATACTACATTTAAGGATCTTAAAAAAATATGTATGTATATACCATGTAATATAAGTTAGCATGTGTGTATATGTATATATAATTTTTTTATCAATACACACCTGAACTATCACCCGATGAATCGCTGTCCGATGAGGAATCAGATGACTCATCACTGCTCGAAGAGGAACTTGAAGATTTATGCTTTGGTTTTTTCTTTTTCTTCAATTCAGACGAACCTGTGGAAAATTTTACTGTGTATTGAAGTAAAGTTCCAGTAAGAAAAGAAAATGAAATGAAGTAAAAAAATAGAATATACAAGAAATAAAGAAAAACAAATTTAGACATACAAAAAGAATTGTGTAGATAAAATTCAGGAAAATAGTGAGAAACATTTTTGAAGAACATGAAGATGCCTGAAATCAGGACACAAAGGGTTTCAAGTTTAAACATTGGATTAAGCCCGCTCTATGTACAAAACATAAACGTCACAAAACATAAACAGGGCTTAACCTCCTTTCATTTGAGTTTTGAAAATAAATATTTAATTAGCTTTTTGTTCTAGGTCTTCCTAAATGGAAGCATCTAAAGAACGCTTTCAAACACATGGGATAATTCGGAATATGAAATTCAGTCGCTGTTAAGTGACAGGGTAAATATTTCTTCACCTAAGATTATTACGTCTTGTTAAGGCTAAATGCGACTGAAAACTTAATAAAATTGTTTACTTTGGGAGAACCGTTGGACAATATGAGAAAGCCAATTGGGACGGCCTAAGCAACTTCTTTCTAAAATTTAATTGGTCTATATGCTTCTTCGAAAGTGACATAGATAACAGGCATTATTCTCAATTGAATGAAAACTTTTACCCAAACAGGACTAAAAGAGTTAGTTCCAAACAGAATTCTTGGTACGATTATGATGCTACAAACCAATCGCCATTGAGGAAAACCGGAATATCGGAATTGAGGAATTCCTGCACTGCTCATATTCGAAGAACAAAGTTCTAAGATGATCAAAACCTACGAAAAACAAATACTACATAAATCTGCTTGTCCAGATTGTATATCCCCTTAAGTTTTGAAGAGGTGTTCTTTTACAAATACTGCTTAAGCTTTTCCATCTGTCATACTCTTTGGGTATCTTTCCGAGTAGATGGAACACATTAGTCCACCTTGTCTGCGAAAAAGGCTAATCTCCCACTTCCTCCAGTTAGCGACCAATTGCAATAACATTCCTTCTTTCCAAGTTGATGGAAACGCTGATCAACAGTCAGCTTAAAAAATACCTAGAACAACGACAGCAGTACGGATTTCGTAGCAATAATAGGTCTGATGGCATATCAATCTTTACATCGTTTTGGAGAAACAAAGGTAATTGATATTTCTAAAGAACTTGATAGAGTTTGGCACGAAGCTCTTTTATCGAAAATGCGTGCAAAAAAATAAATGCTGGTCTGCCCCAAGGATCCTTTTTGTCTCAGACACTCTTCCTTATCTTCATAAATGATCTTTTGTATGAAATTTCTAATACACTTCATTGCTTCGCGGACGACAGCACCCTCAGTTTTGCATATTCGTTTGCAGACTCACAACCCTGTTGTTCGGCTGAGGAACTGGAGCGGCTCATTAGATTCCCATCTCGACAGCATTATACAATGGGTACTAACAACTGCGTGGACTTTAATGCTTCGAAAACACAAAACTGTCTTCTGTGGGCCAAACGAAACATACTTCCCATGGCATTATCCATGAATCGCACTTGCATCAGACACTGAAAAGCTTTCCATGGTCGATATGTGTTTTAATGAACATTTCTTATGGAATGATCATATATTCGACGTAGCCAAAAACGCAGCGAAATGCTTAAGTTTTCTTAAAAGATCTAAGAAATTTAGTTCCCCTTCCGATCTGTCTATGATCTATAAGGCATAAATCCGCCGAAGACTTTTTAAAATAAAAAAAAAATTATTTTTTTTTTCTCTTCTTATTTTTTCGTTTTCGACTATAACTCTCATATCTGAACCTGGTTGCTTCTCGTGAAGACGGTCGTAAAATCTCCTGTCGTTCATTTTATCGCTTTTTCTATCAACAATGTTTATTTTAAATCACCAGTTGTATTCCTCCCCTCATACAATTCCGCCGTAATACTCATCTAGCTTGAGCCTAACTTCGGATGTGCTGTCAATATAGATATAGAGGTTCTTTCTTTAGCCGCACCACTAGAATGTGGATACTTTGCCCCTCTCGATTTCCCCTCACATTGGGATGTACAGGCTCTCAGAACCAATGTGCGTCGAAATCTCCTTTTAAATCCTCTCCACTTTACCTAAACGCGTCCGCACTGTGTTACACTATTAGAATATAAGGGTAGTCATAATCCCTTGAGTGAAAAAAATATTCATTACGTTCACGGAAAAAGTTTTTGAACCAATTCAAATAGAAAATTAATTTAAATTACGGACTACCGAGATCCAAGACAATTTAATAAAAACCTCGAAGTTTTTGCTGTAATCAACTTAATTTAAAAGTACGTTAATGGTTTATAGAATTATTTACCTGGAATTGATAGCATATTAATATCAATCACTGGAGCTGCAAGTCCGGGGCGTCGCATCAGAGCATCCAGAGAAATTCTAGCCTGTTCATGATTCGGAATAATATTTAAACAATTCTTATAAGCTTTGATTGCCTCCTCCAATTGGTTTTCCTCCTCATAACTTCTGCCTAGTGCGACCAAAGTCTCTCCCATATATTTCCTGGCATTAGTATGGAAAGCATTCAATTTCAATGCCGTTTCGAAGTCCTCCACAGCTTTGACAAATGATCCCTTGTTTGCATACAATGCTCCTCGAGCCACCAAACCTTCCACATTCCTCGGATCAATGCTCAAGGCTTTGTTCAGACACTGAAATGCCTCGACATGACGGCCAATTTTAAAATGCTCTATCCCATCGGCAACAGACCTGCAAAGACATTGTACAAAAAGCATTTTGTAGATCGCCCAACATTCTTACCTAAACGCCCATTTACTAGCTTGAGTTTGTCTCAACTCGATGGCGTAGTCCTGCGTGGCGAAACGATGTTTCAGACTTCGCATATGACTGAACGTGTCATTGATGTCTAAGCCAACATCCTGGTAAAGTATTTCATAACAATTTGGATTGTTAAATATCTTCGAACTGCTCAAGTAGTCCATGTAGTTATCAGCGGAGTCGGCTATAATTCTTCTGTGAATTTTGGAACGTTAAATAAACCCGGACCGAAATTGAGGTGACTAATTTAAGAGTTCACCTGTAATAATCGGGAATTTGTTCGGGCAATATAAGTCCCAACGGCGCTGAAGCGTCTTTACTGAGGACTCCTTTCATTCCTAGTGTCATGCGATCAGCGTCCACCGAGATTTCCAAAACCTCACAACAAACAAAAACGTTCGTGCCATAGTTTTTGGGATTCCCCTTTTTATCATATCCCGGGACCATGTACATGTTGGGAAGATGAGCCTAAAGAGTCATGCATCGAGAAAGAGAAAGATTAAAGTGGGGGGAAGTGAGGGAAAATGAAACCACCGTCAGAAAATATCAGGAAGGCGCTTGCAACTTTACTCACGGAAAGAAGATTGGAACTTGCTCCATCTAGGCAGATAAGTAGCAAGAACCACGGAGACAACCAACAACCAGAACTTACCTTCACCTGAATGTCTGCCAGATATCGCACCAGTGGCTCACGAGTGCACAACACCTTAACCTGCATTCCAGTTCCGTACGGCTTCGTGATAACACCATACACAATATGGCCAGGTTTTAAGGCATCTAAGGTGCTATGACACACTTTAGATCTCTCCTGGCCCGCGGTGTTCAAGAAATACTCATAGGGCGGCAATGGTACAATTTTATCGGTGGCATCTGAATTTATAGGAAAATCAACTTAAGGCTCAGAGCGATTACTTAAAAAAATAAATAAAGTGTAAACATGCAAAAGGGAAAACCGACCTTGACGATTGCCGGTCGTTGTATCTGACCCGGTATTCACACTGGCGCTTTGCAAATCCCGACTATAGAGCTTGTCGGCATTTCGTGCAAGAAACTGATGAAGTTTCAAGCGCTTTGCGCGATCCTGGAATGTAAGATCTTTCTGCCTATCCAAGTAGATAGAAAAATCCGGATTGGTGATGCCGAGCTGGTAGAGATCGTGGTCTCCACGCTCACCGGCCCATATCTTTTGCAATGGCTGACCGTGGAACCGCAGAGATTTGGTTATGAATTCCGTATTCATTTTATTTATTTTTTTTTTCAAACACACTATTCACTGGTAGGAATAACAAAAACACATAATAGAGGAATTATTAGAACAGAAATAAAAAAGAACGCAAATTATGGGAAAATATATTTTTAAGAAATCGATGCATTGAAGCAGCTCGGCGACATTTTGGAAGCAACTTCGATTCTGCAAAAAATAAATCGTTAAAAGCGTGTTTCTATTTAGTCCTACCTGCTCGATTTCATGCTAACGACAATTAATAATTGTGCTTCATTGATTTAAAACTATTTGTTTTACAACTTGAAATATTAGAAATGAAGAATATTAATTCTGGATCTGGATATAGATATTCACTTTTTCAATTTTCTCAATTTTCGGTATTTTTACAGTCCGGTGTAAAATCTTGCGGGCGTTAACAAGTCAAACTAGTGTACAGTTCAAACTGAAAATGAACTTGTTTTGTTTGACTAGTATTACACGGTGCATGTGTAGTCAACATTCAATGAAATGCCAAAGAGAGAAACAGAAATAAAGGTGACTGGCAAATTGGGCTGCGTGTGTATGATTTCCTTGTATAGTTTTGACATTTCCTTGTCTCTTCTTTATTCTTCGAATTTACTTCATTTCATTTCTGCGTCTCGTGATGAAATAGAATTCAATTTGGCCGCTGATGAATCCAAATGGAGAAATAAGCGAGTTCATATTTATTTATGAAATGATTTATCAATACATTTTGTAAGCCTTTTTTATTTCCATTTTCCTTTTATAATTAATTTTATTTTTAAACTGCTACAACGAACACAAAATGAAAAAGACCTCTATCACAGAATGCATTTTAAAAGATAATAACCATGAGATGCGCATTAAAATCATCCGCCGTGTAATACTACCCGCCTTTGTAATTATTAGACCGCTCATGAATGAGGTCTATGGCCCAAGTCACACATTCATATAGGGATATATATATATATATATATATATATATATATAGTCTTATTAATATAGCTATAGCTTCCTCTTTCATGATCTCATATTATATGGGCTTATATATTCATAAATGACATGGAAAGTGAAGTTGTGCCTTGCCATAGCAACGCTATTTCATATGCTACGACCAGTCTATATCCGTGTTTTTATCCCTAGTACAGTAGGATTTTATATGAATAACAAAAACAACATCCACGGTAGGATCACTGCCGATACTCAAATAAACGTCAAATCTCTATCCGCAGCAGGATTTCACTTCTCCTTTTTTCCGCAGTGATCCTGCTGCGGATGTTGTATTTGTTATTTATATAAAATCCTACTGTACTACGGATAACTTTTCCAAAAAAACACGGCTTATGTAAGCGGCTTATATAAGTCACAAGTTATACTCCTTATTGGTGTTCTTCTTTTTAAGCTCAGAGCAGGGAACTAAAAATTAAATTAAATTTGGTGGTGCAACAGCTCGAAGTGAACCAGGACCTAGTGACTTACAACTCTCAACCTTTCCTGTATGCGTGTTACCAGGAACGGAGGGGACCTACAATTTTCTGCCGATTCCGAACGGCTAATGAGCAGCACTTTCCATGACAAGAGATACTCTTGGAGAATTTGTCAATTTCTCGCAAGAGGCAGTACACCCCTGAAAAAAAACTTTGCAGCGGCTGAGAATCGAACTCGAGACCTTCCGCATGACAGTCCAACGCACTAACCATTATGCCAAGGGGTACTACAGAGCAGGGAACTAAGCTGTCAAAAAAGATCTGTATTTATTTTTTAGCTCAGACACATCAGATCGCTCCGGTTGTGTTTCTTTTTCAATCAGAGCTAGCTAAGGCTAGAGGCGCGCACTTGCAACTGTGATTGAAATAAAATAGTTTAATCACCAGTTGATAGAACACCGCGAACTGTCAACTCTTCACTCACGCTCACACTTTTCTCTCTTGCGCTTATATAAAACAGCTCAACTATTTAGTTGAATGTCCGCGGAGGTGCATATAATTATATGTTGCACAAAATAACACTCATTTTAGATAATCGTTTAGTTTGTGTCAAACACACAAACTTTTTAGTTGCTCGAATCGAGTTGCTCTATGTACGCGGAGTTCCATATAAACCCATATATGTTTCATTTTAGCTACTAAACAGTTGCGAAACTAAAAATTGAATGTGCGCGTCTGGCCTTAGAACGCCCTCGATCAGCTCCGAATAAAATAACCGAGCAGATGGAGTAATAAGCTGAGTGCAGCTAACTTCACTTTTGTTCTTGTGTGTCATATGACAGAGACAGACAGCAAAAAAAAAAACAAATACAAATTGCAATCGACGCCTTTGACAGTTCAGTGTTCCAGCGTCTTTCATCATAATCTGCTCAGAGCTTACTAGACATGATCAAGCTCTGCTTAGTGCTCTGCTTAGAGTTAAGGCCTAGTACGCAGATGGGGAAAAATTTTGTCTCCCATACATTTTTTGTGCTGGGAAAAATTTTTTCTTGGATATGTTTCCGAGCAGTACGCAGTTCGTGTGCAAAATTCATACTTTTGTGTATTGCTGAACAAAATGTCTCCACTAAGTTTTGCCAAGAAAAAGAATGATACAAGCATTATTTTGCGGGACAAATTTTGACAGCCACCGTATTTCCGAAAGTGATTTTCGTCAAAACTTGTTTTTTGTAAAAGGTGCTGATGCTTCTCTTGAAAGCATCAAGAAGAGATTCCAAAAAGGTATGAACGACTTTTGTAAGCCAACCCATTCCAGAGATACACTAAAAAATACATTAAATTAGTTTTCATCTCTCCAACTTCAAGCTTTTGCGCGAGATTTTGAAAAGTTTTTTGGAGATTAAAATTGTAAAGATAAAATTTGTCTTGTCTCGATCTGCGTACTGGGCTTTAGTATAAAGACTTTGCTGAAATTAGCTCAATAAATTTCCCTAAATGCTATAGAACCCACGCGGGATGAATTCTTCCACGAAGAAAATCTGTTTAATACTTTACATGATAAACTATCATGACGGAAAAAATATATTCAATGCGTCAATATTTCTTGCAGAGTTCAAAATGCAGAAGGTTTTGTGTGTATTAGTTTTCCACTTCAACAATTGTATAATTGATTTTAATCTGTGGGTATATCATCCCGGTCCCGCAGATCAAATGATACTAAACTTTATTTCATGGCACCGAACACCTTGCACTAAATCTCACACAAACAGAACTGCAAACAAAATCATAGCTTAAGGTAAACAGAACTTTTCAACTTTTGACAAGTACCAAATGACATCTTGAGGCCACAGCAAAAGCAAACATTTGTTATTTTTATTTGAATAAAAATATAAATCAAGACCTAACCAATATCCCACAAAATTTGTATAACATGAAATGCGTCCTAAGCGGTCCGAATTCCAGAAGTAACTTATCCAAATATTTATTGTGTATCTTCAATGATTCCTTTCTCTTGTAGTCTTAGCCAAATCAATTCAATCTCTCTCTAAATTCGGAACCGACCTGTACATCGTAGCCGACGATAATGGATTTCAATTGCGTTCGGTTAACGCCAACAAGTCCGCTGTTGGTACATTTAAATTTTTCGAAAGATTCTTCGAAACCTATGATGTAGCTGGTGGATCCAGCGACGAAGAGAACTACTGCCGCCTCTCAATGAAGGCCTGTTTGGGGGCTTTCAAGTGCATGAAGCAGGTAAGATTTCGCCAACTGTTTCTAAGCCAACACAAGAGATATACCCAATTGATTCCAGGTGGAAACCTGCTCTATAGAAATACAACCATCGCGTTCCAAATTCCTAGTTCAAATGAACTGCAAACACGAGACGGTGAAGCATTTTATCATTTCAATCATAGATGATGACAGTGTAACCGCCGACGTTCCTATGGATAACTTTCCAAATTTGTAAGTTGTTTGTTGTACTTTAGAGAACCCACCATAAGAGTTAGGTATTTCATAGGATTGGTGGCTCGTATAAGATATTTCAGGAAATCGTTGCAAACTTCCAAACCGCTGAAGAAGAAATCACATTCGAAGTGAAGACTGATAAAGTGAATGTCAAGAACTATGTCGAGGGATCACTAGTGAATGATAAATTCATGAGATCCCAGTTGAAACTTACGTAAGTAGCGAGAAAATCCAAAGGAATCAACTAAATCCACCCAATATAACCTTGCACAGATCCGATGAGTTCGAGAATTACAAAATTTCCGAGGAAACCTCGGTCACATTCTGCCTCAAGGAGTTCAGAGCGTTCCTTTTGTTCTCAGAGGCTCTGTTTGAAAATCTCAATATCAAGTTCCGAGACGCTGGAAGGTAGAACAAATGTCATTTCCATACACTTTATTGACTTGACCTTTTTTTCTCCCACAGTCCGATTGTGTTTCTAATTGAGAAAACAAATTTCTTTGAGGGAACACTCATCATGTCCACTCTATCACCAGATGAAGTCACCATGTGTGAAGAAATGCAGTCCAGAGAGATAACTGAGAGCTTCCTCTCACGATCGACGAAGCAAAAAGCTGCGGCGAAACGAAAAGTACCTGCGAAGAAAGTTCCTCCTGCTAAAGAGAGTAAGAGGCTGAATAGTACGAGCATGGCCCACACCAGTGTTCGGGAGGAGTTACCAAGTTCCGAAGATTCGTCAATCTTCCGATTCGATAGGCCCTCGATAGATTCCCCCAGGAATAACCCGTCGATTGCCTCCAGTACACATCAACCTCGAATTCCTAGCCTCAGTATACATTCGGAGATGTTAGACACAAACGTCCGACTTTCTGAAGAAGTGGAACCCAATGCCCGGCAGTCCGAGAGTGAAGTCTTCGTAACGTTCGTTGAAACTGAGGAAAACCAAGCTCAAAACGAACAAATTGCGCAGTCTCCCGACAGCGACCCCAATCGGAAAGGGCTGCGTTGGATTTTCTCCAGATGTTTCGAGGCGACATACGTGCCGCGCGAACCATCTCCCACCGATCCGATGTATGTCCCTGACTCCGACGAAGAAAACTAATTGACACAAGCATTATTTTTATTTAATATTTATTTCGGGAATAAAGTTCGCAGTCAGAATGTCCTCGGTTTTCTCCTTCAGTTGCTTCACATTGGTTTGAACGACCTTGACTGAACTGAGAGCAGATTGCATTGAAACCTTAAGAAAAAACAAATAGCAAAGTATAGTTTTACTTGAGGGAGTTTAATATTTTTAAGGGGAACCTGCGATTTTATGAGGATTTGATCGGCGCTCAGCAGCTGCTTGGAAGCAGAGAGGACGACATTACGTATGAGAGCGTTAAGACTTTTCCACAGAGCTATATTGGATTCAACTAAAAGGAAGACTTGAGAGTAAATCTAAGCAAAGGCAACATGGTGTGATTACCTAGCTTCTTGTGAAAAAACTCATTGTTATTGATGGTCCGGTGGGTGGCTTCCGAAGATAGGTGGTTGTCGTTCTTATCAAAGACATCTGAAATGAAAAGGTGGCGTTGTGCTTTTTAACTTTGGCAAAGCATTTAGGTAGCGATTTGATTTTTTTCACTGTCGTTGGCGCTAGCTTTGAGATATCTACTGGAATTATGCCTACGCTTCGCTTACCTTCATCAGATTCAGCCGCTTCTCCTTGAACAGCTCTGGCATATACAATGGGCTACAAGAAGTGGTTTCAAGTAATGAAATTATTTTGCTCAATCAACTATATCCTCACCCTATCGACAATGGTTTCTTCTTCAGATTCGGAAGCTTCTCCAAGCACAAGAAGAGACATGGTTTTTTAAGAAAAAGCTACATACATAGGTAAACAATACGATAAAAAATGATATTACATTTGTTAAGAAGAAGGGAAACAAAAAATATAAAAACAACAAAAATTGTGTTTATAGTTTTTGTTTTTTACATTTGTTGCTAATTTTTTGTAAGTTCTTGGTAATTTCATTAGTGATGCCAAGTCTTTATTTAAGCAAATGAAATAGTTCAGAGAAAATGCAATGTTATTAATTTCCATTTTTTTTAGAAAGGTCTAAAGGTTTTTAGTACCTTAAAAAGTTTAACTCTATTATAATAGGTGTGTTTTTTTTGCAAGTCCATATAGAATTGTAAAAAAAACGACATCGGGATTTAGGAGCTTTGACATGACATTTGTCAGCTTATTGACGACTAGCATCAACCAATCCAAAAACTTCACTTTTGACGTCTCTGAGCAAATTATCGATAACATATAGATAATACTATTTTGGCATCACCATTTTTATCGGGTCTTAGATTAAGGCTAGCCGCGCACTAGCAACTTTTAGTTGCGAAACTGTTTGGTTACTTATAGAAAACAGATGAACTGTTTGGTTGAATGTCCGTGAATTTGCAGATAATTATATGTTCAATCAAATGGCGAACTTATTTTAGGCAATCGTTTAGTTTGTGTCCAAACACAAACTTTTTAGTTGCTCGAACCAAGCAGTTTCGCAACTAAAAGTTGCTAGTGCGCGGCTAGCCTAAAGGCTCGGTCAAACAGAACGCGTTTTCAACGCCGCGTTAAGATTTTTTAACGCGACGGTAAGATTATTTTGACGCGACGTTGCAACCGCCGCGTTAGAGGACGTCAAACAGAGAGCTGTTAAGCAATGAACAAACAAAACAATCATTCCTTAACAAAAATAATATCAAGCAGCTCAGATTCAGAAGAGGAATTATTGCTTCTATTTGCTATATTACGAAATTCTCGTAAAAGAAAAAGAATTTGGGTACATGCCAATTAACAAAAAAAGATAAGAAAATGGCGAATATCACCGGCTGTGCCGGAAGCTAGAGTAAAACATCTCGTAGGCCAACAAACAGAAGACCTACCAATGCGGAATTTATGATAAGAGACAAATTTCTCTCATATTTCAATAATAATAATTAAATATGTATTGTCTTACATACATATTTAATTATCGTTCTTATACGATTTATCACCCATATCGTATAGACAAGGGTAATTTCTCACCAATTCAATTAGTTTTTCAGCGTTAGAAACAATCTGTAGTTTCACAAAACGTCGCGTTTCACCGCCGCGTTGCAACGCTATGGTGAATTCAACGCGGCGTCAAAAACGCGTTCAGTGTGACATGGGACATGTATTGCAATGTAATACAACGCTTCGTTTGAACGCGGCGGTGAAACGCGGCGTAAAAACGCGTTCTGTTTGACCGAGCCTTAACTCTCGATAATTATCTGGTCTTAGCTAACTCTGTATAGATTTAAGTAGTTGTTGCATTTGCATGTAAAGCGCTTAGTCCCGATGTCGTTTTTTTTTTTACAATTCTATATGGACTTGCAAAAAAAACACACCTATACTCTCGATAATTATCGGTGCCGTGAAATAAGGCCAAGTGAAATAAGGCCAACTTTCAAAAACTGGCCATATTGCACTTTGATAAAGTGAAATAAGGCCAATTTTCAGTAGTTGGTCTTATTTCACTTTGACAAAGTGAAATAAGGCCAAATGATTTTCAGAAATAAGACCAAATTGGTCTTATTTCACTTTTTCAAAGCGTAATAAGAGCAACTGAATGTATTTAACGGTGCCGTGACATACGGCCAAGTGACAAAAGGCCAAATTTGTTTGTGACTTAAGGCCAAACATAAAATGTTTTGTCTTGAGCAACAGTACCTTGGGTGGCCCGCTTCGCGGGTTTTCAGGATTTTACCTCCCTTTTCGGGGCTCACACCCGCTCACGCAACTCCGTTGCTCCGCTTAGGGTATGTTCAGTCGCCAGGCAGGCGCCTGTAGCAACAGTTTTGTATTTTACATTAATTGGAGTAAACAACTAACAGTTATGTACTGCTGCTCAGGAAAACTGTTGTTACAGGCGCCTGCCTGGCGACTGAACATACCCTAAGCGGAGCAACGGAGTTGCGTGAGCGGGTGTGAGCCCCGAAAAGGGAGTTAAAATCCTGAAAACCCGCGAAGCGGGCCACACAATGTACTGTTACTCAAGAAAACCCAGAACATCGGCCCCCAATAAAAAATAAATTATGTATTATACGAATAAATAATACTTATAAATGAAATAAATATAAAAACGCAGTTCGGCCTTATTTCGCTTAGTCAAAGTGCAATAAAACCAACTGTTGAAAGTGAAATAAGACCAACTTGGCCTTACTTCGCTTAGTAAAAGTGCAATAAGACCAACTGCTGAAAATTGGCCTCATTTCACTTTGTAAAAGTGCAATAAGGCCAATTTTTGAAATTTGGCCTTATTTCACTTGGCCTTATTTCACGGCACCATAATTATCTGGTCTTAGCTAATGCGCAAAACAGATTAAACCAGCAACAGCACCAGCATCGTCAAAAGCAAACAGCACGCTGACCAGCAAACATTTCTCAAATACATTGGCCCTTAGTAATAGACATTCATAGAATCGGTTTTAAAGTCACTTTTTGTTAGATGTAGAAAAGTTGCTTTTAAAATATCGTAGTAACAGATCAAATTTAACAACAGTCTTATTTATACCAATAATTGTGACTCATTTTCATAATTTCGTTATTGTGAACTGATACACAAACAAATTTCTATTAACCAGATTCGTAAAGTTCTATTGTGATTCTATCATTTTAAATTTAACTTAGTTACAGGAAAGCCGCTTTTAAGTATTTATACTTGAAATTTGTTTTATTTCTACGAATGTTTGGTTAAAATCGAACTTAGGCTAGATTCGGATCTATTACTCAGGGCCATTGCCACCAGCAACGTCATTTCATCTGCTTGACATTTCATATGAAAAAAAAAGCTTTTCATTGTGGTGCCACTGAATATTGCAGTGGGAAAGTTGACAACACCGCACCAGCAACAGCAAATTTAGAACTTTGGCCTAACGACGCTGTTGGCGTTGCTGTTCAAATGTGTGTTGAACAATTGAAATACATTGGCTCTAAATTAATGGCGGCCGCTGTTGCTGTTGACGGTGCTGTTGCTGGTTCAATCTGTTCCGCGCTTAACTCTGTATAGATTTAAGTAGTTGTTGCATTTGCATGTAAAGCGCTTAGTCCTGATGTCGTTTTTTTTTTACAATTCTATATGGACTTGCAAAAAAAACACACCTAATATACGCGAGTAGATGTGAAATGGAATTAAACTATGTAGCTCATGCCATATTAATAAAAAACGCTTATTCCACGGTTTTACTAAACCATGGAATAGGATAGTTAAGTCCTGGCTTAAATATTTACATTAATAAAAACGAAATGTTCGAGAAATGGTTAAGTGACGTTTATCAAAAATCCTTTAAAAATATCTACTACAACAAGTAAGACATTTTTTTATATTCTGTGTCTGCTTAAATTGATTGTCATTTATTATTGCTTGTGTCTTATTGTCATTCCTTTATGTATATAGGAGAATCATGCGTTCTTTCACGCCAGTGACAAACTATATGTCCCTTATTTCTAAATTGACGTCACAAACTACCTATGTACAGAGGATGAAAAGATAAGGAAACAAAATTAAAAACATGTTTGGATTTATATTTATACACCCATATTAATAAAGATGGTTTAGTGGAGGTTTATCGTTAAGTCCTGGACTAAGTGCGAAATTTCATTAATAAAACCAATTTTCTGTTAATTGACGTTTACTAATTATGATTAAGTTAAACCACCGAAGTAGGTGGTTTAGCGAAGGAATAAGAAATAGAAATGTCCACAGTCAGACACAAGCAATTGACAATGAATTTAGGTAGCCAGAGAATATAAAAAAGAGATTGCTTACTTTTGTAGAAGATTTTCTTAAAAGGATTTTTGATAAACGTCATTTTACTATTCCGGGAACATTTTGTTTTTATTAATGTAAATATTTAAGCCCTGGCTTAACTCCTATTCCATGGTTTAGCAAAACCATGGAATATAGGTGGAATAAGCGTTTTTTATTAATACGGCTGATACAGTTTTTAGTAAGCTGTCTCTACTTGCGCATTATTGTAGTAATCCTCTCTCGTATTCAATTTATTATTGACCGCTTTCTCCTGTCGGTTTTTTTTTCATCGTAATATGGCTGCAGTCAAATGCACCTATGACTTGTCGAAATCCACTTAGGACCTTAAATCCTTTCGTAATTCTCATTTTATTAAACTGCTTTGCTTTCAAAGCAAATGCCTTGATAACTCGTGAAGACACGCACTTCGCACTTTTGTTTAATTTTTTTTATAAAACAAAACAAGTTTGACAATTCTATTTCATATTCCATCGCTAAACTACCTATTTCAGTGGTTCAAAATAATCATAGTTAGTAAATTATTCTTTATTAATATGAGTGGTTGTGTTTAGTATTAACAAAACTCTTTTTTATTTGAATGGCCCAAGTATGCCATCGTTCAAATGCGTGTTTCGGCTTCCTACAATGGTACGGATCCGAGTGGTCCAAATTTCAATTACTCTTCAGCCTTAACTTGAGAGATATCATGTGTTATGTTCACGTCAAGGGTATCGGTCGATTGTGCCTCATTCACATAACTTCAGGAAACCCCACAGAAAAAGCATAGCGGGTCAAATCGAATGATGACCGCCTCACCAACGTATAGTTTTCGAAAAAAAAAGTATGGACCAATGATGCCACCAGCCTAAAATAGATACCAAACGCTAACTTTTTGAAGATGCATTGTCACAATGGTGAATTCCGTGTGGGTTGGTGTCGTCACATTCAATTTTTCTTGTTAACAAAGTTTTTCATTCAGAATAAATGTACTTTGAGCTCCTCTGTCCTGGATAGATCTAATACGGGTGGAGAAAGTCGAAATATCGAGTTCTTGTGCACCGCGAGGAATCGACTTCCTCGGGTCCTGCTGAACACTTTCACGGATTGTGGCGATTTCGGCTGATCTTGCGTTCTTTCGCCGAACGAATGTTGGCCACCAAACGTTGACTGTGAAAAGCTATCACGTTTACCGTAAAATGTGTGTATTGCGCGTAACGTGTTGATCCGTGCTGTTCAATCGTGTTACTTGTTACAGTGATTTGGCATCAGCAACTGAATACAGATTTGGTAGATATGTCACCAAAACAACATGGCCGCCACAGGCTGCCAAAATCTAACCATGACAAAATTCGAAGAAGGTTTGATGAACAATCACCCATATTCCACAAGTCGTATTTTGTCTCGTACTCGTAGTCGAACTCGAGCTCGTTTCGTATCAAAATCGTTATTCTTCAAGTCGTATACGTTGCGTACGTGAAGCTTAAAAAAACAACGTATATTGTCGCCCGTAAGTAATTGTCAAAAACAATAAATTTGAATTGAAAAAGTCAATTGTTGTTTTTTCAATTAAATTATTTTATTTATAATAAAATTCTCATAAGCTCCATTGATTTGAAGTAGCTCTTCTTCTATTTTATTTTTTTTTCCTTTTTGTGTTTTGTTTGTACGAGTGGTGTTACTGGCTTGTGAATCCTCGTTATATTCTTGGACTATGTCAGTTTCATATTCAGTATTTATCGTGTCCACTACAGGAGGATGCTGAAAAACTCCAATGTTCGGTCCTTGGGGATTAACAATTTAAATTCAAATGTTAGCAATGCACTCCTCAAATTTGCTCTAGCATATGGTTTGTAATTTCACCACCCCTGTGCCTTTAAATTGCTGCTTATTGTGATGCAGTTTGTGCTTTAACCAAATACTTTTGATAATTGGAAACCTAAAGAGGAATGTATTACAATTTGTTAAATATTTCTTACTTTAAGACAAGCTGGACCATTTCGGATGGGTGGCTCAAGGCTATTTATTTTTATCGAAAGATCCGCCCATAACTGTTAAATATTTGCTTTGAGTTTTCCACTCTTCCTAAACCAATAAAAAATGTACTTTAAAAAATTTGGTGGTGCAACAGCTCGAAGTGAACCAGGACCTATAGTGACTTACAATTCTCAACCATTCTTGTGTGCGTGTTACCAGGAACGGAGGGGTCCTACAATTTTCTGCCGATTCTGAACGGCTAATGTGCAGCAAATTCCAAGACAAGAGCTATACTCTTAGAGGATTTGTCAATTCCTTGCAAGAGGCAGTAGGTACACTCCTGAAAAACTTTTTGCTGCGGCTGAGAATCGAACTCCAGACCTTCCGCATGACAATTTAACGCCCTAACCATTAAGCCAAGAGGTACCAATGTACTTACATTAACTTTTTGTCCATTTTTATCGAAAAAAAAAAACAATTCTCGTTTAGAAAATTTAAGACGAGTAATAAAGTACACAAATACGACTTCAAGTAAATCGAATACGAGATTCGGAATAACGATAAAATATGAATAGTCGTATGCGATGTCTTGCGTTTCCCAATATTAGTACAAGTGAAGTCGAATGTACGACTCCTGAAATACTAACATACGACTATAGTCGAATACGAGTCATAAATACGAGTTTCAGAATATGGGTGAATATTTATAAAAAAAGAACTATTTTATCTATTTAGAATTTGAAAAAAATTTAAATAAGCCATTATTTTACCTAGAAGACGTTTTGGAAGTCAACAACGATCTTACCTACAGAATTATTTTATTTATAGAGTTACCATTAGTTTGAGATTTTATCAAACTGGTTAACTTTGAGAAATGAGCTTGAGATTAAAATATATACCATAAATTCGGGATTGACAAGGTATTTCTTTGAAGCCAAATTTGGTAAGATATTTTATGGTAGTAAGAAATTCATTTAAAACATTTTCCCTTTTTAACTTAGCTAGAAAAAAAGCTTCGTTCCTGTAAATGATGTTTTTTGAAAGATCTTGAAATCTGATAAGCAATTGAGCATTTAATTTCCAAATTTTTGCTCTCCACTTCATATTCTGAAATAGTTGCTGCTGCTCTATTCAATCTATTGTCGATTTCCTTTACACATGAGAAATCAATTTCTGTTCGATGATTTCGATATTTCGACAAATTTTACGTTCCTTCACGCCAAAAAAATTTTTTTTTTACAGAGATCAAATTCTTCGAATCCGTATTTGAAGAGAGATTTACATGTATACGAAATACGAACACCAAAAGAAAAAAATTGACAGGAGATCGAATCACTTTACGCATCAAATCTCCTTCCATATCTACCTTTTCCATTATCAATCCATATTCACCACTGAGTCTATTTGCGAACCTCTTTGTTTAATGTGGTAGAGAGCTCAACTATCTGACACATATTGGTATGATTATTCTTAAGGCAAACTCTGTATTAGGCTTTGTAAAACCATCCTCCAAAGAATTCTCTGACTCCTACGCTACACGATCTTTAAACCTTTGTTCGCCCACTTTTTTAAATGCCTGTTGAGTTCACAACTCTCTACCATCTTCCATCTTCTTCAACACTAATTTCCGTAATCTGAAAAATCCTCGTCTCTCCTATCTGCTCCTATGGCTCCAACGAATCTATTACTCGCACACTTCGGAGGATTAATTGTAACATAAAACAGTTTCGACTTTAACCTCTGTTCACCCTGCATGTAACTCCGTATTAATCATCCTTTAAATTTCCTCCATTCATAGATTTATAGAATTAGATTTGCTTACCTTTCTAATCTAATCTAATTTAACATTATCACAAAAATAAAATTTTATTTAAAAAGAACAAATATTTGTTTAGCTTCTTTGCATTTTTTTTCTGAAGTATTCTGGCGACTTTTTGTCTTCAGAATTTCATGAATTTAGCGACTCTTAGGCCGGTATTCACCGAGCGCTCATAACTTAAGAAGCTCATAAACCTATTCACCAAGCAATATTAGTGAAGATCTACGAGCGCTCTTAAATGTTAGGAGTGGTCCCGACCACTCCTAAACTTACAAGCGCTCTCTTCGTTTTGTTTGTTCAAAGTTTGTTCAAAAATTCGAAAACTAAACAAACTAAACAAATGAAAGTGAGTGCAAAACCAGAACCAGTTATCGTCACCAGCAACGTTCCCCAAGCAAAATACGAAATTGACCGAAGGATTCTCACTGCCAGCTGTCATTCAAGTTTGAAAACAGTTTGATTTCAAAGCTTGGGTATGCCTGAACAAGAGAGAGTGGCTCTCATTTTCTAACTTCGAAAAACACTTGCGAGTGGTTGGTGAATACCCCAAAAAAATTTCAAGTTCAGAGCCTCGTAAAGTTAGGAGCCGTTTAAGAGCGCTCGGTGAATACCGGCCTTAGGACTTCTTAGTGGTTTTTAATTATTTGTGACGTTAACAATCAAAACGGTGCTAAAGGCACTTTTTTCAAAATATGGAGTGTGGTATACCAAAATTTGCGTATCAAAGAGAGCTATAGAATGGTGGAAAAATTGTATTTCAAAACGGGCTGGTTTAGAAGTTATTACTATTTTAATGTTTTTAACAATCAAATGGGTGCTATTTTTCATACAATGCTTGTAATTTTCAAAACAGCTCTATTTTTCTATAAATGAAATCAAATAGATAGGATTGTTTTTCAAAAGGATCTAAATAATTTTGGGCGCTAAAATTGTTGACACTTATAAAAGGATCTTTAGTTTACCTATCGTATTCTTTGTTATCATTGTTAAATAAGTTTTAATGAATTCCAATAAAAAGAACTTTTCCTTACTTAAATGTTCTCTTCTTTTTTTAATTTTACAGGAATTTGAGAATCAAAATTTAAAAAACTTATTTTCAAAACGCGCTAAATATATTTTTAACAAACAAAACTGCCTAAAAAAAAAACATTTCACTAAAGGACGAAAATAAAAGGTCCCTTTAGTATTTTTATTGGTCAATCTAATAAAAAAGACTTCTACAAATTTTACAAAATTTACTGCATTGAATTATCTTAAATATTTTAGGAATTATAGTTTTCCGCCCTTTTACTCGGTTTCATGTTCGTTTTTTTTAGCCTCTGTTTGTTTGTTAACGTCACATTTCAGTGTGCAACAACATTTGGCTTACTTCACTTCGTCTGGTATTCACCGAGCGCTCTTAAACGGCTCTTAACTTTACGAGGCTCTTAACTTGAAATTTCTTTGGGGTATTCACCAACCACTCACAAGTGTTTTTCGAAGTTCGAAAATGAGAGCCACTCTCTCTTGTTCAGGCATACCCAAACTGTGAAATCAAACTGTTTTCGAACTTGAATGACAGCTGGCAGTGAGATGAGAATCCTTCAATTTCGTATTTTGCTTGGGGAGCGTTGCTGATGACGATAACTGGTTTTGGTTTTGCACTCACCGTCGTTTGTTTAGTTTTCGAATTTTCGAACAAACTTTCGAAGAGAGCGCTCGTAAGCTTAGGAGTGATGGTCGGGAGCACTTCTAACTTTTAAGAGCGCTCGTAGATCTTCACTAATATTGCTTGGTGAATAGGTTTATGAGCTTCTTTTTTTATTTGGAGCTTATCTGGAGCGCTCTGAACACGTTCAGAAGACCAAAAGAAGCACAAATTCGAAGTTCTGAGAAACTCTGTTGTGAACTAAGAAAAGGAAAACGCAAGATATGTACCTTAAAACTAATCTAGACAGGTCCTTAAAATAAGAACATAGTTGCTAGTTTATTAAATACATATATATGTAATGAAAAAACTATGTTGTAATCTATCATGTAATTCCATCAATATGCCTTACATTGTTTTGGTGAAGAGACATTAATTGGCCCTGTAATTACCGATTGATACCTAGTATTTGTTTTGTTTTTATGAAATTCAGTAAACCAATTAATTCGGAATTGAAATTGTGAGTGCCTTAAAAATTTTCGATTAATTTGATTTTTTTTACGCAAAAATAATGTTATTTTATATTAAATTCTTATATTGACCTGAATTCACAAGCTTACATCCTTTATTGTATGGACTCATGAAATAAATGACGCAGTTAAAATGAAATTTTTGACAGTTTATTGATTATTTTTTTTAATTTATACACGCTAGATAATGTCAGAAATGTTGCATTTGAAGTTACAGGCCTAAACTTCATAGCGTTACCTACTCTTTAATCCGCATTTCAAATTAGAAAAAAAAGAGATCAATACTTTAAAGTGCTCGTACTTTTGAAGTTTTGTTTACACATTTTCCTTGATTATGTTATTCTATTGATAAATTAATGATTTCCTTCTTCAATTTTTGACCAGCGTATATAGCTTTATTTCTAACCCATTTTTACCTTGTGGTTACAAAATGAAGCTATGAAATAATTTAATTTCGTGTTTTTAATGCGAAGCCATCTTATTTACTATAAAAGAAAAATACAAAAAAAAAAACTTAGAGCTAAAATTATACGAGTAGCTTTGTTCAACCAGAAAAATGCCAGTGTAGTGCAGTACAGATTCATGAAAACTGTCAGAGCAAATTCAAGCAAAAACGTCATAGGTCAGATGTTAAAAAGAAGAAAACAAAATAAATTTGCTGCAAGAAAAATGCAATGCCTGCGCTGAAGTCGATGGCAAAGGGACGAAATCCATTCCCAGTGCCTGCGACGATATTGTTGGCATGTTTGGCACAAAATTCTTTTCCTCTTCATCTTTTTTCATCGAACTTTTAAACACTTGCGTTCGGAATTCTTCGTCTTAATATACATAGATTTAATTAAGAAATTATTGGATTTATATTTCTTTTTCAATTTTCTACTTACTTTGCTCCAACACCAACAGCTACACACCAAAAAGCTACACTTTT
Organism: Philhelius festivus; assembly: GCA_963931855.1. Lineage (NCBI taxonomy): Eukaryota > Metazoa > Arthropoda > Insecta > Diptera > Syrphidae > Philhelius > Philhelius festivus. The sequence goes on from OZ007557.1 coordinate 95,651,033, forward strand.
CTGCACAGTGTAGTCCAGTGCAGCTGGTTGAACAAAGCTTATATGACACAACCATTTCAGAAAACTAACGAGATTTATATGGTACAAACTAATAAATATTGATGGCTAAAATTATGTTAAAGGCCAAAGTCTTGTAGAGAACCTGAACCTAGTGACTTTCAATTCCCAAGAATTTCTGTGATATGCTGTCGATAGGAATTGAGGAGACCTAAAATATTTTTTTTTTGATTTTTGAGAAAATAAAAAAAAAATTCCAAGGGGTGTACCATTAATAACCATTTTTCGGAAATTTATTTGCAACTATTACCCACATAGCTTTAACTAAATGAAACTTTAATTTTTTTTTATAAATCTCTGTGAAACAGGTTTTGTGAAAGAAAATTATTTATAAAATTTCAAAAAAATTCCGTTATTTTGGGTCTTAAAAAAAATAGAAAAAACTCGTGGGGGAAATTTAAAAATGATATTTACCAAGTTTAACCAAAATCAGCCGAGCCGTTTAGGCTGTAGTCGAATAGACTGACAGACAGATTTGCGAGACCCACTTTATTCGTCTTCGCTATCATTGTAATGTCAACTTTAATCAAAATCTTGAGTTCGACTTTTTTACGAATGCATAACTTGCCTTATAGTACCTCAGCCTTATTTATTAGAATTCGCTGAACGCGTGAATAGTTATGCACTGCATAAGGACTTATTCATCCACTATGCAAATTCATATTTATAAAACATTTGCCTACCCTGCATAGTTATAATGAGCTTGTGTCAAATAAAGTACCAAAAAGTAAGAATCTATTACATTTAGCCTTCATAACACTCAGCTGTTTATCAAAAAACAAAGAAAAAACATCCTGTCTGTAAATCGAATTTAATAAACAAAAATGGAACTACCAAAAGCTAAAAGAATTCGAATAATTAACTTTGAATTATCAGATAAGGTATGTACATAATTATCTCTAGCACATATCTATTGGAAATCAAATTGTTGTTCGTTTTATCCTAGCTGGAATACTGCTCAGACAAGTTATTGAGGATACAATTTAATAATGCAAAATAAAGATTGCAACACTAACACACCGGATGAAGAAGGATCGGTGGAGAGAGATCACCAACAAGAATATTTATCTATTTAATTCTAAACAATTTTCAATTCAATTTGTTTTTAATATATTAGTATAACATTTTAGTTTCAATAAATAAAAACAACAGAGCTTTAGTTTCAATATCAAGTAAAAGTAATTTTATTTTGTTGATAATCTTTATAATTCAATGTGATGTCAAAGTGAATGGTACAGTTCAATACTAAAATGTCCTTATGTAGGCACTATTCAACCTCCAAACGCGTTTAGCTTATAATGCCTCTATTCAACGTCACATAAGTTTTATAAATAACGATTTTGCGTTTAGAGGCATTATAAGGGTTGCATAGCCTTATGTACTCACTGTAATGAGTTTATAAATATGGCTGCCTATGTTTAAATCGCAAGTAAATAAGCAGCAGAAGCGATACATTTTGGTCGTCATCAGCTTAAGTTTTGTTAAGCCACCCATGCGTATTGAGTTTCTTTTGGACATATCTACAGATTAAGAAAATAAGTAGTTACAGCCGTATTTATTAGAATTCCCTAAACGCGTGAATAGTTATGCAATGCATAAGGACTTACAGCCATATTTATAAACTCATTATAGTGAGTACATAAGGCTATGCAACCCTTATAATGCCTCTAAACGCAAAATCGTTATTTATAAAACTTATGTGACGTTGAATAGGGGCATTATAAGCTAAACGCGTTTGGAGGTTGAATAGTGCCTACATAAGGACATTTTAGTATTGAACTGTCACATTCACTTTGACATTACATTGAATTATAAAGATTATCAACAAAAAAAATGCCTTTGACTTAATATTGAAACTAAAACTTTGTGTTATTTCTATTTATTGAAACAAAAATGTGGTACTAATATATTAAAAACAAATTGAATTGAAAATTGTTTGTAATTAAATAGATAAATATACTTGTTTGTGATGTCTCTCCACGCATCCTTCTTCATCCGGTGTGTTAGTGTTGTAATTTTTTTCTTGCATTATTGAATTGTATCCTCAAGAACTTGTCTGAGGAGTATTCCAGCTATAATGAAATGAATAACAATTTGATTTCCAGTATTGTGCTAGAGATAATAACATACTTTATCTGATGAATCAAAGTCAATTGTTGGAATTATTTTAGCTTTTGGTAGTTTCCTTTTTGTTTATTAAATTCGATAGACAGACAAGATGTTTTTTTTTTTGTTTTTTTGATAAACAGCTGAGTGTTATGAAGGCGAAATGTAATAGATTCTTACTTTTTGGTACTTTATTTGACACAAGCTCATTATAACTATGCAGGGTAGGCAAATGTTTTATAAATATGAATTTGCATAGTGGATGAATAAGTCCTTATGCATTGCATAACTATTCACGCGTTTAGGGATTTCTAATAAATACGGCTGTTATTCATCCACTATGCAAATTCTTATTTATAAAACATTTGCCTACCCTGCATAGTTATAATGAGCTTGTGTCAAATAAAGTACCAAAAAGTAAGAATCTATTACATTTAGCCTTCATAACACTCAGCTGTTTATCAAAAAACAAACAAAAAAAAACATCTTGTCTGTTTATCGAATTTAATAAACAAAAACGAAACTACTCAAAGCTAAAACAATTCCAACAATTAACTTTGATTCATCAGATAAAGTATGTTATTATCTCTAGCACAATATTGGAAATCAAATTGTTATTCGTTTCATTATAGCTGGAATACTCCTCAGACAAGTTCTTGAGGATAAAATTCAATAATGCAAGATAATATTACAACACTAACACACCGGATGAAGAAGGATGCGTGGAGAGACATCACCAACAAGTATATTTATCTATTTAATTCTAAACAACTTGCAATTCAAATTGTTTTTAATATATTAGTATAACATTTTTGTTTCAATAAATAAAAATAACAGAAAGTTTTAGTTTCAATATTAAGCCAAAGGCATTTTTTTTGTTGATAATCTTTATAATTCAATGTGATGTCAAAGTGAATGTGACAGTGCAATACTAAAATGTCCTTATGTAGGCACTATTCAACCTCCAAACGCGTTTAGCTTATAATGCCCCTATTCAACGTCACATAAGTTTTATAAATAACGATTTTGCGTTTAGAGGCATTATAAGGGTTGCATAGCCTTATGTTCTCACTATAATGAGTTTATAAATATGGCTGTTAGAGATTGCTTAGATAAGTTTGCCTTAATATTTAAGTTATTTTTAAAAGGATTCCCTGTCAACTGGTCCCAAACAGCTGGTCCCACGACAACTGATCCTACGACAACTGATCCCACGACAACTGATCCCACGACAACTGATCCCACGACAACCGATCCCACCAATCCCGTTTCTTATTACGACGTATAAACAGTGAGGTATGTAACCCCCCTGCTTGGGCACACTATAGTATTTGGGGTATGCAAAGTTTCTTTACATTTTACATGTAGTAGGGGTATTATCGAAAGAAGATAGATAATGTGCGATCAGTTGCCGTGGGACAAAATATCCTGGAGAAAGGTAAGGTACCGTATGAAAACTGTTTATTTTTGAAAAGTCAATTTTTGTAGGAAAATCAATATTATAACAGACAAAAGCTAATTGTACGTATTCTTTAACAAAAAAATTAAATTAAGTACACCTGTGAAATTAATTGTAAATATAGTTTAAAGTCTTTAAAGATAAACATTATAAACTAAATCCAACATCAGTTTAATGTCAACAAAAGTTTTATATAATACAAAAGTCTTTTGAAATACAAATGATGTGTATCGTTTATTTCTTATGCAGGTGTCTATATCCGTGTGTACATATCTCATCTTTTCTAGAATAATGAATCAGATAAAGAGAAATTGGACTTGAAAAACCTTTGAATTTGCATATTTGCAATATATATATTTTAAGACAATGCCATAGATTTAACTACATATTATGCTTTTAAGAAAGATATCTGAATTTTTGTTTCACTTGTATTAATAGACTAGACGAGTATAATTAGGTCATATTTATGATAAAAATACACTCCCTGTTTAAATATAATTAGGATTTTGTTTAACTGCAATATTATAAAGATTTTAATTTTTGTTTGTCAATTTTTTTTATTAATCTTATCAATTTTAAAATAACTGGTTTGGTTTATGGATATTTGAACAAAGACTTTCATGAGGTTTTTGAAACAATTGATGGTTATTTTTTTGTACTTACTATTTATTGAAAGCTCAACGCTCACAAGATTTTCGAAAATAACATACCTTCAAGAAGGGAGTTTTGAACCTTTGCTTGAAAAAATCATCACTGAAAAAGTACGTCTGCGTAAATACAGGCACTTTAAGACTTTAATACGAATGCAATTACATAGTTGAGAAAAATTATTCAAATTCTAGTGCTAAGAAATTTAAAGGATTTAACGGACATTAAAACATAATGCGTAGTAAAGTATAATACTGTAATACTTAAGTATTATGCAGTTGATACTCAATAAAATGTGAATATTTTCACATCGTCTACACAAGAAATGGTGTAAATGTATATTAAAAAAAAGTATTTAAAAACTCTCTTGTGTTTAATTGAAAAGACTTTGGTTTTTTTTTTTTTATAATCTACCCGCGCTCAAGGGATTATGATTACCCTTTAAATGTTTAAACACAGCGCGGGCGTGAAGTTAAGGAAGACAAAGAAGGATAGGAAAGATGTGTGGCACGATGTTCTGAGACTGAAGGTTGTTGTCTCAGATATTTTATCTCCAGGGATGGCGGCTGAACTAAAGCGGAGAATGCCGTGTCTTATTTTTGTGTCGCTTATAATTCACATTATTTTTTTCGTGTTCATCCTGGTTGGGCATACTAGCTTAACTCAATTACATGTTGTTAGTGTTATGCCTGAACAACATGTAATGAGTAAACCAGCAACCCATTGATGACAATTTTAGAAGGTTTTTTAATGGAATTAAAACGATATAGACGACGGCAGGAATCGAACCTGTGATCATGAGGTTCACAGGCGAGCACACATCCATCGCGCCACGGCCACCCCCAAACGAGCCCAAACGCAAAATAGTTGGACTACCTATGATAAAAAACAAAAATCTTCTGATTCTTAAATTCCATCGGAAATAAAATCAATATTTTGGTATTTTTCTTAAGATATATTTATTTTGAATAGGAATAAGTAACAAAAACAAAATGACTTCAATTAAATAACGATATAGAGCAATAATACAAAATAAAATAACGATTGATACTTTTTTTTAAGCGCAAAATAGTTGGCCTATGGGTCTTAATTTTTATTTTACCATGGTGTTACGTCGCCTTTGGCCTTGATAACTGCTTCTATGCGTCGTGGCATTGTGTCAACTAATTTTTGACATTCTTCGGTGCCAAAAGATTCCCAAATATTTATGATTTTAGCTTTAAGGTCTTGAAGAGGTCCGGCATGCTTCTTTTCGTGGTTTTTGTTTCATTTTATGCCAGACAGTTTCGATTGGTGAAAGGTCAGGGCTGCTGGAAGGCCATTCCAGTAAAGGAATAGCCATGCCATTTTAGACCTTGCTGTATGGCAAAAAGGTCCATCCTGTTGGAAAATATAGTCTCGATCACTAGCTTGAAGTCTTGGTATTGATGGGAGAAGCTCATTTTCCAGAATATCCCTGTACCTGGCAGCATTGACATTTCCATTTACAAAATGCAAATTGCCCAAACCCCGCCCCGACATGCATCCCCATATCATTAGAGATGCTGGAAACTTGACCGTTTTTTTAAGGCAATCTTTGTGAAAAACCTCTTGAATTTCTAATGACTCGTATTCGTTCGTAGCCCACGCAAACTTCAAACCTGGACTCATCACTCCAAATAACGGACCGCCATTGACTTAAAGTCCAGTTTTTACGTTGTTTGGCCCACTCTAGCCGCTTTTTCTTTTGTTTAGGTGTTAAAAGTGGTTTTTCTTTGGCCTATGTTTTTAACGAATTAAAATTGCTCTAATTTAAATAAATCTAAAACAAACCTTATAAAATTTGTATCCAATTTTTTTCATAGTCCGTTTGCAAGTGTCGACCGAAACACTTTTTTTTTTTTCTTTCCCTCCATTGAACAGTTATTGCAGCGGCCGTTTGACGTCGATTTTATTTTATTATTTTTTTAAAAACTCGGCAATCTCAAGGTTTTACAATTGGTGGGCGTCCCGTTTTTTTACCGATCTCCACATTTCCACTATTTTTGAACTTTGAGATGATGTTTCGAATTGATGAACGCGGTAAATTGAATTGTTTTGCGATTTTATAGCTCCATAATCCCGTTTCGAAGGCTTTATTTATGGATTCCCTAAGGTCTCTTGATAATGCAACGCCACGCACCATGGTTGACATTAAATTGTTGCTGGCTTGCATAAAACGAGAGATCAATAAACAACAAAACAAGTGCATGTCATTTTTTTAATAACGGTTAACTGAAAATCTATTTAAATTTTCATAGGCCAACTATTTTGCATCCCAGAGAGAGTAGTCCAACTATTATGCTCTATCTTTGTTTGAGGGAATGCAAACTGGAGCCATATGTACTTTCTCGAATTTAGTTCTGTTTGGTCTAATTTACTTATTAAATGTAATGTATTACATCGACAAAAAAAATTAAAAAACAACTGCTTGGGGACCAGAAAATATAGGCACATAAAAAATGTTAATTTGTTAATTGATGAGTAGGCCAACTATTTTGCGTTTGGGTCGTATTGTAAAAGTATAAACTCATTATACAGGTATAATTGAGTACGTTCTTTAATGATATAAATAAATGGCCTAATGCTTTAAAACTATTTATTAAGGAAAGGGATAAATATTCGATTTCATAATTTAAGTTGAAGTAGTACTATTTTAAAGCTGTTTTAGTATGAAAATAGGTTAAATAACGATTTTGCAAAATTTTAATCGAATATAGCATCATACCATTTTATTAAAGTTAAAGGAATTAAATACATATTTTATTTCTTTAGTATCGTGCTAACTTCATATGACTCTTTGGGCCTTACTAATAATCAAATTTAGTGTTATAGGCTTTTCACACCGAACTAAAATCTCGGATTTCAGCAACAAGATTACGAAATCTCATCGAAGCGTTCACACTGAACAGAACCAGGATTTCATTTGACGTTTCTGTCCATTTATCCTGCTTTCTCGGATATAATTTATCTTCTCTCCTTCTCTCCCCACAATTCAAATTTCAAATAGTCACTCGAGACTCGACTCCATTATCTGTTTTTATCTACCTCTTCTCTTGCTGACAATTTGCTGACAAAGCAGAACATTTCTAAAGGTTTGTTTGTTTTGACAATCTTGTGTTTGAAAGTAGATTTTGAGGAGATTTTGTCGTAATCTAGTAGATTTGGAAATCTGAAAATGTATGGGAAATCTAGTAGATTTGGATGAGATTTTGAGAATTTTGCTCGAAATCTAGATTTTGATTTGGTGTGAATAGCGTATTAAGATTAAAAGAAAATCTCCAGATTTTAGAAAATCCCCATACCAATAACTTATTCAATCTCCAGTTTAGTCGTTAGTTATATGTCAAAATTTAATACACGGAAATCCATGATTAAAGTCGAACACTAAATAAAAGGTGTTGCCTTAGTGCTGTTTTATAGTACTTAAATTTGTATTTTACACTCAAATCTACTTCCAGGCTATCAGGTCGATTTTTCAGATTTTTGTTTAAAGTGAAAAGGAAGTAGTTAATTTGTTTGTTTATATGTTTATGTGCAACAGGAGTAGATTATTTATTTTTTTTTTTCATAAATATGTATAAAGTATGCCTGGATTTTACTTAAAATATGTGGTTAATTTGTTGATTCCATTTTCATAATTACGTGCATGTAAAAAAGTAATTTTTGTGTTGAAAGGGAATCGATTTTTGTCTGTAGTTGTATTAGTAAAATTGTGTGTATCTGTATTTATTTTGAAAACAAAAACAAAAGTAACATTTGAACCACATTCAGTAGAGTTAGATGAGCTTGAAAAACTTATCTTACAAGTTTATAGCGGGATGATCTTTCTTTAGTACAAAAAAAAAATCATTATAATAATACAGAAATATATCCGTCGAATACAATTTAAAAAACCGAACAACCAAATTAAAATTGTATTTGTTTGTTTATTTTTGAAAAGAATTATAATTTTGCTTACGACGTTTGCGTTTTTTCATAAAAGGATAAGTTTTTGATTTGATACACAGAGGTGCTGGTTAAATAGTGTTAATCAATTAACTGAAATCGGCTGATTAGGTAAATCCATGATCAAAAACTAATTCAAACTTAAGATGACACACTGTGAACAAATTGGCTGCTACTATTTATCAATAGAAAACCTAAAAAAAACGATATTCTCACATAAAATATACCAGTTGACTTATTTATATTTTAAAATATTTTAAATTTAAGATTTTCTTACTTTGGTACCTATTGCGAATGAAAAATATTAAAATAATATAAAATAAGTAACGAAATATGTTTCCTTGTTAAAAAATATGGTGAAATATGGTGTTATAAATTAAAAAAAAAACAATTGAAAATTTGCTCCGACACTTCAATTCAATTGACGTACTATAAGTACTTCAATGCTTTCTGTTAAAAGAGAATACGGCAATACTTAACTTTGAAGGTTTAGAGCAAATTATGATAGGTCCTGAACTTTGACAGACCCTGGTGAAAATTCTGACAGTTCATTAATTTTTTTTTAATTTGTTGTAGATTTTGAATAGATTAAATAGAAAGTCTGGAGAGGATAAAATCGTTTATTGGTAGCATCATTTCAAAGCTCAAATTTTGTTTTAACGTTCCAGTTAGCTAATAGTCAACATTAAAGTTTGATTATTAGTAAAGCCCTTTGACATTTACAAACGTCAAGAAAAAGTCTGTTTACTTAGTTTTTGCACTGTTGTGAAGGCAATCGTTTAGTTTGTGTCAAAACACAAACTTTTTAGTTTTGAGAATCGAGTTGCTCTAAGTGCGCGGTGTCCCATATAAGCCCATATGTTTCATTTTAGCAACTAAACAGTTGCGAAACTAAAAATTGAATGTGCGCGCCTAGCCTTAGTCCTCGTGTATTTTTTTTTTTATAAATGAGCTTTTCATGATTAGAGCAAATGTCAAAGAGTCATATGAAGCTAGCGCGATACTAAAAAAATAAAGTATGTATTGGATGATTTTAACTTTAATAAAAGGGTAGAGAAAGTTTGATGCTATATTCGATTAAAATTTGCAAATTCGTTGTTTTAACCTAGTATTATACTAAAACAGCTTTAGCATCGTACTAATTCAATTAAAGTTTTGCGCCAATGGCTTTAAATGGCTTTGAATATATTAGCTGTGTTTTTTTGTAGGATTTTATATGAATAGCAAATACAACATCCGAAGTAGGATCACCGCCGATGCTCGAATAAACGCGTCAAATCTCTATCCGCAGCAGGATTTCACTTCTACTTTTATCGGCAGTGATCCTATTGCGGATGTTGTATTTGTTATTCCTATATAAAATCCTACTGTACTACGGATAAATTTTCCAAAAAAACACGGCTTAACACAGCAACATCGACATCGACATCAACGTTAGACCTAAGCCCTTAATTCGATGTCACTGTGCAAATGCTACCAACTTTCAAGGCGAAGTTTTTCAGGTTAATCAACACTCAAATAAAAATATGACAACCTATTTTTGTTTGTTTCGTCTATTTATTTTATTTTTTGACAATGGAAGAGCGTCTTATAGAATAAGTAAAAACAGATCCATTTTTATACGACGAAGGCGCAAGTCGTATAAGAACATTGAGGCATTTCACGTTCATTTTTATCAAATACCCATCACCACACACAGTTTTTGCATATAATTGTACGGCAAAATCATTTCGCACTTGCAGCTATTTCAACTATTTTGTTTATTTGTTTTTATGCTGCCAAAAACGCTGTTCACGTTGTAATCTATTTCAAATGACTTTTGATGTCGAAGTTTTCGTTGCTGTTATGCCGGATATAAATTGTTCAAATGCATAACAAGCATGTGCAAGTGTATTAGTGAAAAAGTCACACGTATAGATTGGATGTTGGATTGCAGCAAAATCAAAATCTTTTGATTTTCTTTCAATCTAGCGTCCTGCATTGAAGTAGTGTATATGTAAAATTGATGATTGATCATGCATTTATTGATTCATTTGCGTATAGTACGTTGAAGAGATGAGAACGCAACACAACATAAGCACAGATTTAAATATTTAAACAGTAAACAAAAATTGTATGATGAAATGGACAGACAAAATAAAACAAATTACTCGCATAAAATTGAAAAAATTCCAAAGAAATTCGTAAAATCACAATTTTGTCGAAAAAAACCTTTGAGTATATATAATATGGAGGGCTCGTTCCTATCCCTAATGCATTGTAGTACTTGAAGTTGTGATAGGGGTCGCTATCTCACTTTCTGTAAGTTAAGGATATAGCCGTATCCTCCGATTTGTGCTTACCTTCTCCTTGCATATAGTTCTCCGTCACATGTGATATGAAGCACTCGGCAATAACTTTGTCTTACACAAATTTGAGTAGCGCCCCCTATGATAGTCACGCATTTGGAATAGAAACGAGCCCTTCATATTATATATACTCAAAGAAAAAAACTCACAAAGCGCAACGTCCTCTCACCACACCGTCGATGTAAAAATAAAAGATTGAAGACTCATGCTTGATATGTGTATATGCAACTTCAACCCCAAATTACCAAAACACTTGCATATATGCTTGTCATGCATTTGAACAGTGTATATCCGGCATTAAAGTTGCTGTGTCAATCTGTTTCTCGCATAATGCATTTCGTACTAGACTTTAGTAAGAAGCCAAACGACTTATTCAAATTGGCATCACTAATAACTTGTCGTTAAACAGCCAACAACGTTCATAAACGTAATCCCTAAAAGCTTTACCCTATCTATCGAACAAAGCTCTCCAAAAAATCCACAACCACGATTTCTTCTGTTTGCTTATGTTTTCGTTTAAAAGCATGCGAATTGAATAATTATTTATCAGTTTTTTACCGGTTCTCTCCAAGTACCCAGTGTGTAACAAACTTGTTGGATTTGTTTCCGTCTTCTTTGATAAATTATTATCTAATTTTCTTTGTTTATAAAATAGTTTTTGCAAATTCTAATTCAACAATAATATGAGTTCTAAAGTACCAAATGTTGTGCTAAATAATGGCAATAAAATTCCAATTCTTGGTCTAGGAACATGGGGAGTGAGTATATTTAATAATGTACTTAATTATTGGTGTGTTGTAGTTTTATAAATAAACTAAACGTGATTGTTATTCTTTTTGCATTCGCATTTGTATCTACCTTTGGCTTACATTGCAATTACATTAAAATTCTATAAACGACCTTGATCACTGTCAATTTTGAGAACTTTAATTTATAAAGTTTTCTAGGCTTTGACGTGCAGTGTAATTTTTATGATTTATTTATTAAAAAAAAAGTAAATGCTTCGCTTGATAGAAAGCACTATGTTAGTTCTTGTGACATAACTCGATTACCTAGTTTAATCGTGAATTATTAATTTTGAGTAGGCCTTACGAAGCATTGTCTGTAATCACAAATAATAGGGGCAATTAGACTCCACACTCCGCAGGATAATAGAATAGCAATATCCTACTTAAATTATTCTCAATCGTTGCTTGTGAAATTGTCTTAATGATTTAGTTTCTTTCTAAAACTAAAACCATTATGTGCAATCGACGATAAGAAATTGATAAGATTACGATTGGCGAGTTCACAGATGACAAGTTAGTGTTCGAATTCATTCGATCTCATCGTGGAAACGTTTGTGATCTATCTTATAGAACTATAAAATAAACAATGTCAATGATGTAATAAATAATTGAATGAACTGATGAATGAGGAAAATTCCATAGCAACAAAATAGAAGTTCTATAAACGTTTCCAATTTTATATCAAATCTCAGTTTAACTATTCCAAATTCAACTCTTGCAAATGTATGGCTCTCTTGAACAAGCTTTCGAGTGAGATTGCGATTTGCTAAGTGCGGAAATGCACGAGAAGCTAATATTAACACGTCATATGTTATGACCCTTAAGAGTAAATGGCTAAATAATAAACTCAACTCCAATAAGGTCACATTTAAAAAAAAAAGACAGTAGGTACCTAAATAAATGATAAATGATCCTAGCTTAATGTTCATAATTGAATCACCAATTGGAAGAACGGAATAAATCCATCTCATCTAATTGTGAATAATTTATGTAACTATGTGACTGTTCTAAGATGCTTTTTTAAAATCACCTATATTTCTATTAGAAAAACGGGTTTTTGTTTCTTTCTTCGGCCTAACCGATGGGTCTAGGTATAGAGATGACATTTGCATCAAAATGTCATGGAAATTTTGGCCTTAATTCCCTTCTTCCAATTGGTGATTCAATCATGACATGCAAAAATGTCAAGCGAATAAAGATTAGATTTATCCTATCTCATGAATTTCTATTCTGGTGCTCAGAAATATGTTTCGTAACTTTTTAAAATGGTTAAAAGCATTTAAAATAATGAATTTTAAAAATATTCTTGTCAGAAATAGAGAAACTTGCAAGAAATCACATTTGAATTAAAAACGTCAAAATCTGACTCCACACTAGTAAAGTACGGTATTGCTTACGACTCGTCTTATTTAAAAAAATCAAATTATGTAACCATTACATTAAAACCATTATTAAAAGAAAGACCGTAATAATTGGATTTTTTGTTTGGTTCATTAAAGAATGGTACTACTCTATAAACTTTTAAAATTTTAGAAGTTGTGAGTTCCTGAGCAAAAAGTACTAGACCAAGTCTTTTAAAAAAAATTGAATACTTGGAACTTCAAGCATTCGGATACTAAAACAATTGAAAAGACGATTTTTTGATATTTTTCTTCAAAAAAAAAATTGAAAAATATAAAAATTGCAATTCTTTAATAAAGACAAATCAGAGATAAAAAACTGTTATTTTTTTTTTTATTTATTTAATTATTCATCTACCGATATAAATCTTACAGATTACTAACAAATTCAAGTTATAGTTTATATTTAATAAATAGGAAAACTTAAAGTTAATTTACAATATTTTGTAATTTTATTTTAAATTCCAATGTGTTATATAAGAGATCAAGTTCATTGCATATAGAATTAAAAAATTTAATACATCTGGAGAAAGATTCATTACACCCATAATTGTATCTACATATGTCTTGGATTATTCAAAAAATGTCGTAGACGCAATTGTCGTTCTGGAACATATATTTCAAAATAGGGAAGAATCTGTGGACACTTAATACGATATGAAAATACATCATGCACAAACAATACACACTGAACAACCCGTCTTTTTTCTAAAGTATCTAGTCCGATCAAGGCACACCTAGATGCATATGAAGGAGAATCAATTCTCCATCTTAGCTGTTTGACTACAAATCTTGTAAAGACCTTTTGAAATCTTTTAATACGTGTTATCCAAGTGGAAGACGAGGGACACCATACAATTGAACAATACTCTAGAATTGGACGAACTAAAGACATGCAAACAGATTTTTACAGAATTGAATCTGCCCTGGCAATAATGTAGTCTACATTCAACGAAACGATACGACTTCAAGATCACGAGTCTCAGATTTGCGATCAAGAGTCTGATTCAAAAGTTTATATTTGTGAATCATTGGAACTAAAGTACGATGTGCTGTAAAAACATTACATTTTCGTATGTTCAAAGGAAGAATATTTTCTTTCACACCCAACAGATAACATACTTAAATCATTTTGAATCTTTTGTTGATCAATTCTGTGTTTAATGCATAAATATATCTTTATGTCATCAGCATACTTAAAACATAAAGCATTTTGAAGAAGAAATGGGATATCATTAACGAAAATGTTAAAAAGAAGTGGACCCAAGTGGCTTCGTTGAGGAACTCCAGATGAAACTTTTATAACGCTAGAGACGAAATTTCCTAATTTCACACATTGCGTTCTATCGGTTAAGTAGCTAGATATCCATTTCAGAAGCGAACCATGAATACCAAAAACTTTAAGCTTAGCTATAAGAATCTTATGACAAATAGAGTCAAAAGCTTTGGCAAAATCTGTGTAGATGGTGTCTACTTGGTAACTAGATTCGAAAGAATCGGTGATGTATTTGCAAAAAAACATGAGATTTGTCGCGGGAGCTCTTCCTGACATAAATCCATGCTGCTCCACACAAATATGTTTTTTAATATTAAAAAATAGATGGTCTTTAACTATAAGCTCAAATAACTTAGGGATTGCAGATATTTTAGAGATTGCTCGATAGTTAACTACCAAATTCTTTGCTCCTGATTTATAGATGGGACTTACATAAGAGAATTTCCATCGATTCAAAAACTGACCAGTAGAAAGGGATTTATTATTGTTTTAAAACATAAGATGGAATTCCATCAGGGCCAGGATTTACGCTGGGATTAAGGTTTGGAGATACCATTTAATATATCGCTTTCAAAAAGATTAAGCATTGAAATGCTTAACCAGTATGGTCGACATTTTTGTTCAAAATTTGACGGAACGTTTTTTCAACACACTTCACAGAAATATACTTAAAAAAAAAATAATTTAAAAACAAACGGTTATATCTTTGTAAAAATTATGATTCCAAATAGTAATAACTTTCCAACTTTTTGGCAACGCTTCGATCAAAAAACATTCGGAAGTTTTTTTGAAGTAAAACTTCTTTTCCGGCGTTGGGGGTAAAAAATTTTCTATGCAGCTGTCATTGACATGTCAAAACGACACGTTATCCATCAAAGACAGTGACATGTTCTTAGAATACAAAATGTTTGTACGTTTATAGGTAGAATCTTACAGAGGCTTTGCTTGAGGGAAAAGAAGTTTTACAATGCTGCATCTGCAGAGTTCCAAAAGTTTGAAATCTTTCAGCAGATCGCACATAGGGTCCGTAATTGTTGTTATAAAAAATAAGAAACAAAAAATTCGGTAGGGTTTTGTGATTTTAAAATAGTTAATATCATCGCTGCTTCAAAACTGCTGTAGGTACATCGTCATTGTGAATAGACTCAATTAGGTAGGTCTTGGCATATTTTAACTGGAATCACATATCAGGCTATTTTCACCCTTTCGAATTGATTATTCAAATTAAGAATGTTTTGTGTGGTTACTGCATTTTCTCACTCACATAGCATTTCGATCAAAAATACGATTATGTTTTCTGAGCTTCGCACTATGCATTGTCATTCAACATTGTCTTATTGAAAATATAATAACCGGCATATTTTTCTCAGCCCATGGTAGCATTATTTTCTCTAGTATTTCAACGTATTTGTCTTTGTTAAGAATTCTTTCAACACGATGAATTGGTTCCACCGCCATGTTTGACTATCGGTTAAATGTACTTTGCCGTCGGGACTTATGCGATTTATCTTCGTCTCATCGCTCCACAACAAAATTTCCGTCGATTTATCGTCCAATTTGCATATCTTTTTTTTGGCAAACTGGATGCGCCGCCGTCTTTACACTTTTGTAACCATCGGGTTCTTGCGTGAAATTCGTCCATCAAGTCCAGCTTCAACAAAACTATGTGCAACAATTGTTTTTTATATGCGGACATCAGAATCATCCATTATTTCGCGCGGAATGCTTCTGTACTTTTTCTGGGATCTGCTTCCGACAGTAGAACAATTTTTCTTGCGGAGCGAAACATTGTCTGTGGTTTTATATTTACGGAAATAGGCACTGGCATCGAACACCATCTTTTTTGGAACAACTAATACAGCCCATTGTGAGAACCGCATGTCCAACAGTTTTTTTCTTAGAAAATGATATTTTTCATGATAATCAGTTAAATATACACTTCTTAATTCACATTAAAGCCAAACATTTCGATTATTTTCACTTTAAATCTCAATCGCTTATAATTAGCTTCCAACCAAAAAACACATTTCTTAACTAAAAACCTTAACGGTTTGCAAAAAGTGTTTCTATTAAAATGCTATGTATATTGTTTTGAAGAAAAAGAATGAAAGATCTTAAATAGATAACAATATGCACAGTTAGGTGAGAGACATTCATCAATATAAGGGCAATACTGCAAAAAGAATCTATTTTATTAATGGTTTTGTGGTTAGCAGTCTGAGCTCCACAGGTGAAAATGTTTATTCTCAACCACTTTCTTCAATTAAATTATTCCACCCTTTCCCACTTCACAGGCAATTCAATACATAAACAAGTGATTAAAAACTCGATGGCTTAGCCTTTAACTATTCATATTTTATGAAACTATAGAAAGTCCTTCGTTTGAAATTTACATCAACCTTCCGTCTATCTTAATCCATTACAATTCACATCAAATATACGTCGGAAACTCGTAAAACTTTTATGTGAATTCAAAAACAAGGCGAGGTAGTTGAAATAAATAAAACTTCCCTTCATCAATAGTGGGTGCTATTTCATCAAGTCGAATCATTGCTCTTATAAACTTCACATTTTATCGAACCATGATAATAATTTAGATTAAAGCCATATAATTTATCCGTGCTGTGGACCAATTCGTGTTTAAATTAATATGTTATTCTAACATGCAACAAATTGATGCACACCCAATTTTTCATGTAAAGTTGAACAGTGTTTAAAATGGTTTTATATTTTAAATAGTTTTTTTCTTAATAAGAGAATATACATATATACGAACTAATATTCCTGATAAATAGACACGAACATCTGTTCTCCACTCTAATTATTATAAACTTTCTTGGATACAAAAACACTATCACGATTTTAGCGAAAGCTAATTGGGTCTTCAGATATCATTGTTAAAAAAAACCACGCTAATGTGCTAAAACAAATATATGTATATAAAGATCTGTTGTATGAATAATCAAACTAATTTCTGATTTAAATTCTCATGTAACCTTTTAGAGTCCTCCAGGACAGGTTGCCCAAGCTGTGAAGGATGCCATCGATATTGGCTATCGTCACATTGACGGTGCTCATGTCTATCAAAACGAACACGAAGTTGGCGAGGGAGTTAATGCTAAGATCGCCGAAGGTGCTGTCAAACGTGAAGATATTTTTGTTACCAGCAAATTATGGAATACATTCCACCGTCCCGATTTGGTTCGTGGTGCATGCGAAACAACCCTTAAAAATCTTGGCCTAAAATATGTTGATATGTATTTGATCCATTGGCCAATGGCCTATGCCGAAGGAGAACCCATTTTCCCAGTTGGACCTGATGGAAGAACTCTATACTCCGACGTAGATTATGTTGATACTTGGAAGGAAATGGAAAAGCTCGTCGATGATGGTTTGGCCAAGTCAATTGGTGTTTCGAATTTCAACAAAAAGCAAATTGAGAGAGTTTTGGCTGTGGCTCGTATTCCACCAGCCACAAACCAAATTGAATGCCATCCCTATTTGAATCAAAAGAAACTGATGCAATTCTGCAAATCAAAGAACATTGCCATAACAGCTTACAGCCCATTGGGATCACCAAACAGGCCATGGGCTAAGCCTGGCGATCCAGTTCTAATGGAGGATCCAAAGGTTGTTAATTTTAATTTTGAATTTTTCTAGCTCATTGGAATATTTTTTTTTCTAGATTGTTGCCATTGCCAAGAAGTATAACAAGACTCCAGCTCAAATTCTGATTCGTTATCAGTTGAGACGTGGTAACATTGTGATCCCTAAATCTGTGACCAAGGCTCGTATTGCATCGAACTTTGATGTTTTCGGATTCGATTTGACTGCCGAAGATGAGAAGGTTATTGATAGCTTCGACTGCAATGGTCGCTTTGTGGCCATCGAAAGGTAAGTGTCGTAGTTTTCGGTTTAAGTTTGAGTTCAATTTTATAATATTTTATTTTAATGCAAAAAATAGCGAGGCTGGAGCACATCCACACTTTCCCTTCCACGATGAATATTAAAATTTAAGGTTTGGCACAATTGGTTTTCTGTTCGAATACCCCCAATGCATAATATTGTATGTTTCTCTGTGTTCTACATGCTTGAAATATAATTGTTCCTTATTGACTTTTTTGTGAGCTATGACGTGAGCAAGTGTTGATAAGAGTTCAAATGCTCTGAACTTGAAATCGCTATCTAGGGCGTACTACTATAGTTAGCGGTGTAATAACTGACGACATCGTATTTATCATTCATTTCATTCGAATCATTCACACTTTAAGTTTATCTATTTGTTGTTGCTGAGTAAACAGCTATAGAACGTGATGACTGATGACTGCTTTTTATGTGGCATAAAGTGCTGATGCATTATAAAACTTAATATTTGCACAGTAGTTGCTACGAGTAAATATTGTTAATGATGTCTACAAAAAATTTTGGAGATTTGTAAATATGGACTGAAAACAATGAGGATTTAACTTGGAAAAATAAAAAAAAATTAATTCACTTAGCTCTGGATTTTCAACGTTGGTTATACAAATAGAAGAAAACACATTCCCTTAGGACTCGCTGCCTTTGACTTTGGATCTTTTTTTGAATTTTGTATCTTTATTAATGGAGGTGGTTAATGTTTTCAAAAATATCTTTCAGTGTGTAAATTTTTCTATTTCTGTGTTTTCCTAAGAGTTTTGTTAAAAAACAACTGCACCCTTTTTCCAATATTTTTGCACTTATATGTATTTGTTTTATGTAATATTGTTATTTTATTTATAAAATATAAGCATTTTCATAATTCTTTTTCTTTTCTTCTTTTTCAACAGTGCAAAGGGAATTCATCCTCATTATCCTTTTGATGATGAATTCTAAGCAAACAACAACAACAATTCAAGTAACGCACCAATTTAAAAGAAAAAACTACCAGCAAAAAATTCCACCCTGGAAATACAATACAATTTTATTGTGCTATCAGTATAGAGTCGTACATTATGTGTCAGCTAACTTGTGTTAATCTTTAAATATTATCTATATTATTATATAAAAAATTGTTGAATAAAAACATAAGAAAGCTAATTTTCGATCTTTTAATTACTTGATTTGGTCGAATTTACATAATCGAATTTGTGCCCATCTATGCATATAAAAATCAATTGTGCGTTAGTCTTGCTAAGGCTCTGGATACAAGGGTGGTTAAGGAAAAAAGAAAATTCAGAAAAACTAAAGGGGAGAGCTGGAAAATCGAAATCTCTGTGTTTTTATGGGAATTTTGTATGGAAAAGTAATGAAAGTACAAAGAGAGGATGTTTAATTCCGCGCTTCACGAAATTACAATGGTTCCAACTTACTTGCTATTTGAGTTCAAACTGGATTAACTGAGAGTATTCGTTTTTCTTACAGGGTCATTGGACAACTGTATGTCAGGTGTTCGCATGTCGGCGAGACAAACAAAGGCCAAATTCCTAAACGTAATTCCTAAATGCAAAGCAAAACACCTGCAAAGCAGATATAGCAAATCAGAAACGTTACATTGTACGTGTTTTTTGCTTATTACTCGAAAACTGCAATGCTAGTTTGACTTTTAAACATACATCTGATAGATCTTTTTAAAGTCTAATTTTTGTAGAGAAAAGTTTTTATTTATCTCTTATAGATTTGTAAATATTGTCCTTCAAATTCGGTGATAACGTTACATTTTTTGGAAGTAGATTTTGAGGTTGCTGAATATATTCTGAAAACTCTGCGAATTTGGTGTGCTAAGTTAAGTTTTTCTTTTTAGAGAATTGAGATGAAATTCCAAATTATAGCTTACAACTTTTTTTTTAAAGAAAAAGTTATATTATTTACGTTATTTCAACTCAAATGTGTATCTTATAACGTTACAGAAAAAAGTCTTATAACGTTACCTTTCGAATTTCTGTATGAAAAATGGGAACAATATGGCCGAAAGTAATATACATAAATACATAAAAAAAAAAGAGGCTGGGTGCGACCCACACTGATAACTTCCCATTTGTGGTCTTGAAAACTTGTAATAATTACGAAGGTTGGTAGGTATATAATACATATTATATACTGAATTATAGATTTCCGTGTTTTTTAATATTATATTATAGAAATTACTTTATTATTTCGGTTCCAAACATTTTAATTGAAAAAAAAAAATAAAAACGAAATATTCAAACATAAAAGATATGGTTTGGTTATTGATGGAAGTGTACTTACAAAATATATCCGCTCTAAAACTAGATATATGTCATATATAAACCATTTGTTAGAAATTGTATTATGTATAAAATTAAATAATGGCAAGTCAATATCATTGCTCGTTCTCAAGATCTAGTTCTAGTCGAAAAACAAATATTACCACTTTTAAGTGGATTTTTTTTATATTTTTGTTAAAACTGTCAATTCGATACTTGTCAAAATTTACCCATATGTTAATAATTGTATTATGTCGATACCTTCCCGTAAGAATGTACTAGGCGACACTTTTTTCGAAAATGACTTTTTGATGAGGAAATATACTATATGTTAAGGGTCACGTTTTGGCCTGGGTTTCGCCAACGAAATTTCTTCGTTTTTTTCGTTTCCTGAACAATTTTAGAAATGTCGCTTAGTATACATTCTTACGGGAAGGTATCGATGCATAAAACAACATACTTTAGAAGGCACTGTCGGAGTTTATTCCCAAGAAATTCGACTTGAAATACAATTTTAACTAGTTTTCACTAGAATTTTTAATAGTTTTTTTATTTAAAAAAAAAAAAACTATTAATTCAATATTTGTCAAGATTTTACCAATTGTACAAAATTATACTATGTATAAAATAAACTAAACTAGAAGTCAATATCACTACTAGTTCTCGAGAAACTTGAGTCGAAAAACAATTTTTATCAATTTTCAATAGAATTTTATATAGTTTTTTATTTTTTGTAAAAAAACTGTAAACTGATTTTTTTTAAAATTTTCACCAGTTGCCAAACACATTATTTTTCGTAAAATAAAATTATTTTGAGTTTCAAATTGTTTCCCGTTCTTAGAATATCTGGGTTATGAAATTTTTTTTTTCAGTTTTTTTTATTTAAAAAAATAACGGTATGTTCATTTTTTTCCAAATTCATACCAAATGTGTATGACCTTATAATTAGTACATTAAATTTTATTTGAAATCAATAGCAATATTTTTTCGTGAGATATTTGAAACTAACCAAAATTTTTACTTTTTTTTTAAACCGTTATAGTGAAAAAACTACTCACTGAATTTTAATAAACGCCCTTTCAGCCTCTTTCGAAGTTATTATCTATTAAACAAAACTTATTTGAAGTCGATATCTTTACTCGTTCTTGAGATATCGACGACGAAAAATGGTACGAGAACGTACGGACGTACGAACGTACGCACGTACGAACGTACGAACGTACGTACACACACACACACAGACATCTCTCTAAAAATGATTGATATAGCCTCTAGGGACCTTGAAACGTCGAGAAATGTCAAAAATTCCAATTTGACAAATCGGACCGATTACAATAACTCCCTATGGGAAGTTAAAAAACGAAAAGCAAGCAAATAGAACAAAGTTAATTTATTTATTATAAGGTAAGTACTTCATTTGTAATAACATTAATACATAAATAAACAAAAAAAAAAATAAATGCTATATCCCAATCTTGAAGTATGATAAGTTTTTATTTTGCCATTATTAAAATGGCTGATGACTTCAAAGTTTTATTAATTTTCAAGATGTCATCATTGTGGACTTCTTCAACGTAAATTGTTGAAGAAGTGCGGCTAAGAGCTTGCGCAAAATCGGATGCGTTTTTGACAATACAGTCTCGAGCCCGTACGTGCTTTCGCACGACAGTTATTGCGATGGCACCAATTCCATCAACGCATCATTTGCCATGGGAAGTGGCAAAACAGTTCCAAGAAAATTTTATCCTAAATTTGGATTCAAAGACAGAAGGCTGCAAAGAATTTGTTTTTGAAGTGGGAAGATGGTCAAATCGCTCCAAATTTTAAAAACTTTCAACTTACTTGGAAGTGTTAAAGAAGTTTGTATACAAATACGGGATAATGGTATCTTTAGTATGCGTCAAATTGTCTGTTACAAAAACGCGCGATTGAAAATTTTCATTGAAATAAAAAACAGAAATAAACAAAGTGGAGCAAAATTTTAAACAGTGCTCGTTTAAGGTACTAGTACAGTCTAGAATGCTAAAAAAACGCACGAGTTTTGGGAATTTTTTTTCTCGGAAACCTTATTAGGTATTAACATATTTTTTTTTAAATAATGAATGCATGCGTCAAGAATACAAAAAAAAAATTTGTTTTTTTTAAATTTCGAATTTTGGCCAAATTATAGAGGGCACCAACGCCAACTCATCAAAAGATACATTGTCCCATTGCGGACAGTTAATCTCAGGATTGGCTGAACTGAAACAAAAAAAAAAACAAAGTGGGTTATTTAAAGGAAGGTTTCTTACGAGACAATTTACCACAATTTCTTTAAAAAGTCAAAAACAAAAAAAAATGTCGAGCTTTGAAATTTTTTTTTTGGCAATTTTGTTGGCCATTTTTGGGTCACCATTTTTTTTGTTCATAACTTTTTGGTCAAATTGTGGTAAATTGTCTTGGAAAACATAAAAACAATAAAGTTGCAACAAATTTTTTGAAAATCGGTTCAGTAGATCCGGAGATTAACTGTCCGCCATGGGACAATGTGTTTTTTGATGAGTCGGCGTTGGTGCTCTCTATAATTCGGCCAAAATTCGAAAATTAAAAAAACTATTTTTTTTTGTATTCTTGACGCATGTATTCATTATTTAAAAAAAAATTATGTTAATATCTAATAAGGTTTCCGAGAAAAAATTCCCAAAAATCATGCGTTTTTTTGGAATTCTAGACCGTACTAGTACCTTAAGGAATAAATCCGGCTCTGCTTAACGCAGTCGTTTAGCTTGGAGACTTCGTCTAACTTTTTCCTAATTTTAAACATGTTAGACAACTCTTTTAAGTAATGTGGTTTTGTTTCTTTATAAAAATAAAACATAAGTAAACATTTTTACTTCGATTTGCTTTGGTAATAAGGATAAAGTAGATCTTGGCGATCGTGTTTAATGAATGTTTCTGATTATTCACGTTTGATAAAACTGTGTGTTCAGAAACTGTAGAGTGGAAATGAGTCGAATGAATATTGAAGTATTTCTTATTACCTTCAGCCCTACTCAAGGTCACCTAAAGTCAATAGAGTTTCAAAAGTTAGATACATAACTTCATCTTTATTGGTTTCAGCAGAAAATGTCTTATAACGTTACACGTCTTTCAATATTGTTTAAATAAAAATGGTCGCTTAATTTGAATGATTTTTTAATAGTTTTATTAAATAAATACAAAATACTCAATAAATTTCTAAAAGTTCAGTTTCTAAAACTTTCATATCATAAGTAAGAAAACTTTTAAGAAATTTGGTCTTATAACGTTACACGAAAGTAGAGCGCTTTTGTTTTGTAAAATTTACAAGTTTGAATATTTTTTTTTACCAAAAAAAAAAACGAGTTATTTAGTTAAAGTAAGACTTTTCCATAAAATTTATAGTTGAAGGTAAACAACAAAATAAATAAAAGGTAATTTATATTCCCTTTTTCGAGTACTTACTTGAATTTCCGGCTATGTGTGAAGAGATCAACAAGCTAATTTGCAGTGTGGCTTAGGACACACCAAAAAATTTTTTTGCTGTTGATAATGATATCAACCATTAGTATGAGATATTTTCTTTCTAAAAATGAGCATAGTAGCGGTAAATTCTAAAAAAAAATTGTGGCTTGGTTTCAGTTCTCGTGGCCGTGACCATTATGTAAGAGAATTGCCCAAGAAATGTTTGACATTTGCACAAATGCCTCTGCGCAAGAAAGTAGCATCGATCGCATTTTGGGATACTCTGCTTAGCAGAGATTTTTGTATTTGCATTTTGGAACTGTTTGCTCTGCTTGGCAGAGGCTTTTGTATTTGCATTTTGGGATGGTTTGCTTAGCAGAATTTGTCTAAGATATGCGTTTAGGAATTTGCCCAAAGTTTAATGTTAGCTTATGTTCTTTTTTATTTGGCAATCCGGAAGCCTTCCGGACTCTTCTGAAAGTGTTCACTTGGGAAAAAATGACAGTTCTGATTCTGAAAAGAAGAGAAATTTGGTTCTGGATTTGAAATCAGAATCGAAACCAGAAGCACTCACACATACAATCACAAAAAACTTCAGAATCATCAGAATCAAACAAAAGTGTTCGGTTGGGATTCCGGATCGGAGAGAGATTCCAGATTGCCAAATAAAAACGACATTTAGTTATGCCCTGCTAAGGCTGCGCGATGCGATACGATACGATACGACAAGCGATTCGAGATGCGATTGTGTTGTTAATTCCTTGATAATTATTGCCACCAAAATTATCAAAAAGTGGCACCACACAACACAAGCAGTCAAATAACAAAATTTTACTCGTTTGATTTTTTTCTTGAAACCTCAAAACAAACAATATGAGCTTTCTCGCACAAGCTCACTTGAAAAAGTGGTCAGAACAGTTTGCGTGCGAGAATCTCGCAACACTCGCATCAAATATAGGCCCTTTTTGCGAGTGTCGTTTGTTAATCGATCGACGACTTTTGTCTAAAATCGATAATCGAAAAATTAAGATATCTGAAATTATTCTTGTATAAGATACCATAAGCTGTGTTTTTATACGTGGTTACAACGACATTAAGTTATCTAAATATCTTTGGATACAAATTTTAACGCATCAAACGTTTTGGCACTATCGACTTTTATCGAATCGAACGTTAACGACACTCACAATAAGGCCCATAGCTTCACGTATATAAGAATCAATGTAAATAGAATATACAATACAATAGTTTATTTTTATTTACGCTCAAAATATGTACATAGGCTATAAATATTATTTACAATAATTAATTTCTTAAGTCTAATTCTTATTAATCTGCGAGCACAAAAGGGGCTCTGCTTCGTTAGCTTGGTTATGTTTTCTGTTTACATTTGAATAACAAGTGCTTTAAGTCTAACATTGTTTTTTTTTTTATTTATCTATGATATTTACGTCGGCTTGAGCAGTGCTAACGTCGTTGGCTTGTGTGGTGATGAAGGGGTGGGTAGATATATGTAGGTCATTGTTGTTTGTTGGCCGGTCTTTTGATGGCTTCAACCTCTGTTGTGCTGCGTCCATGCAGCATCATAGAAGTTCACGTAGCTTTCTTCTCCAGCTATTCCAAATGCTTGGTCCATCATGGAGAGCATTTGGAGATATCGGTCGTCTTGGCTGAGTTACCTGTAATTAAATCAATAAGAGGACTGGGTTGGGATTTTTCTCAGCATCTTAGTGCTGATATTGTAGATATATTTGGTAATCGGGACAATTCCTGAAGCTTCGTACAGCCTTTCATTGCTATAATAGCGGTAAGAGTTGGGTTTTCGGTGAAGGGTGCAATGGCGGAGACCTTTTCGCTCGAACAATTGCAATTTTTTCATATAAGTGGGGCTTATTGTAAACCATATAGGGAAACAATGGTCAAATTCCTAAACGCAAGATTTGCAAAGCAAAATACCTGCAAAGCAGATTAGAAAATCAGAATACGCATATGTAAGAGAATTGCGCAAGAAATGTTTGACATTTGCACGAATGCCTCTGCATTTGCGCAAGAAAGTAGCATCGATTGCATTTTGCTTAGCAGAGATTTTTGTATTTGTATTTTGGAACTGTCTGCTTAGCAGAATTTGCGCAAGATCTGCGTTTAGGAATTTACCCAATATGTTAATATTGGGCGAATGAGTTGCTTGTATAGCAGAAGCTTCGTCCTGGTTTGGAGACCGCCCCTCATTTTCATAAGGGTACGTAAAAGGGATAAGGCATAATTTTTCTTACGAAGTGTGAATTTGGTGTGTTGGTTAAACTTGAACCTTTCGAAGAAGTGAACTCCAAGGTATTTAACACTTTGTTTGGGGGTGATAACTGTGTTATCAGGAAGAGTCAAGGAGAGATTTTTGCGTTTTGTGGCTAGGCCATTACGCGAGGGGAATCAATGTAAATATTATTCTCTAATGCAAACGCTTCTCGCATCGCATCGCTTAGTCGCACTACTGTACGCGCAACCTAAGGCTCGAAGCCAGCGCGACCTGTTTGTATGATTATATTTTTTTTGTTTTGTTCATCTAATTACTGGGATGGTTAAGAAAAAAAAAATAGAATTCTGAAGACCTCAAAGTAAAAGCTTGAAAATCGAAATAACTAAAAATTGCATTTTGTATTTTGGAATTTTGGTAGTAACTTTAATAAAAGGGAATTCAATTAAATTGAATTGACTAAACAATCATTTTGATCAGGTGTCCTAAGCAAATTTAATAATTCAAATTAGTTTTGTTCCTCAAGGATTTCAATATTCCATAACAAGGTAGTTTCGACAGATTTGGTTCATGATAAAACCAGTTCATGATGACCAGCATGCAACAGATAATGAAAATAATCGTATTGGCATATCTCAATTACGTTCGAGAGCGACTGAAGATGAACGGTAAGCAAATATGTAGATCATGAATGGAACTATCAGACATTGGCAAATGCAAAATCGCAGTTAACATCTCAGCCGGATTTATCACATTGCCCACAAAGAGTTTATTAACCGTGTTTTTGCACATAGTCAAAAACTTCAAGAACCATATCTGGCTGATTGAACGAGCTATATATTGGCGGCAAAAAAACAAATATTTTGATGATCTCAATCCGACCAATTAAAATTTCATACCGGGACAGTTGTTTTCCTTCAAATCGGTTGATGAATGTGAAAAAAACTTATGGACAACACCATCCAGGCTACAATTATAGAAAGGTACAAAGGAAAGGATATTTTGATTCCACGCATCCCGATGATTCGAGTTTAAACGGGTGCAATTCTCCGTGCGTCTGTCTGGCCTTTGCGATGACAGGCCAGTCATTGAAAGTTTGTGGAAATGTAAGAAGAACTTTGCTTGAAACACTATGAAGAATCAAAGTTCAGTAATGAAAACATGCAAGTAACAACAATTAGTAGTTTAAGATAGGACCAAGGCGTTCTCCAACTGAAGAAGACTATGGAGAACACATAAATTTGCTAAGTCATAAATTGCTTGTTGGTTGCGACTTCAATGCTAAACACACCCACTGGGGATCTAGGCTTATTACTACAAAAGGGAAACGACTGTTCCAAGCAAGCCGCAAATACAACTGTGAATTCTATTCAGCTGGGTTGCCAACATACTGGCCATCTGACCCTAACAAAATGCCCGACCTTATTGACTTTTTTGTAGTTAAAGGAATAAAACGAAATCATACAAGTGCGAAAGTAATTTCGATTTATCGTCAGATCATACCCCAGTAGTTTTGTCACTGAATGATGTAGAAATGATAGAAAAAATAATCCTAAGATCGTGAATAATAGGACAAATTGGAATGAATTCAGAGATAAGCTTGAAAGTTTTATAAACTTCAGATCCCCTACAGAAACAAGTGAACAACTTCATCATGAAGTAGAACAATTTATTGCTGATGTGCAATAGGCTGCAGATGAAAGTACTCCAACTATTTCAATATGCAGAGAAACAAAAATAAAATATCCTGTTGAAATAAAAGAGCTGATATTGGAAAAAATAAGAGCTTGAAGAAAATGGCAAACTACGAGATCTCCAGGCGATAAGGCAGTATTCAACGGTCTTGTTAAACGAATATTTTAAATTACCGGTGTATAACATTTAAAATATTTGGGTAAAAATTGCATATTTTCAGGCGTAAATTTGCCATATTCTGTCGATAGTGAGGATTGTGCATTTGATAACCTAATACTTCCGTTTCTGTTTTCGAAGACACCAATCTATACATCCAAGCAATTTTATAAACAATAAGCGTAGTTAACTTCATTATGTCTACATTTAATTTTAAAGTGATGTTGAATCTATGCTGCCTAGGAAAAATAATTTAAAAAATTATAAATCTTAGATAACCCTTAGTTGACAGTTTAATATTGGATCCAACATAAGCTCCAATGTTCTCGAAACTAGCGAAAGCATGTGGCTTATCAAAATCTGTTAATGAATTGTTATATGACGAATGAATTGATTTTTTTTTTGTTGTGGAATCCTTTATCTTCTTTGGTAGAAATTCTTATTAACCAAATTATCTTCCGATAAGATTGCATAGTACAAGCACTTCAATTTCGAATAACCATTATAATTTCCTTTTAGAAAATAAAATATCTTTTTAATCTTGGAGTTCGAGCATGTACATACGAGTATGTACATACATATGTATATATAAAAACATATTGAAAAAAATGAACCAACCATTTTAACAAAATAAATAAAATACGCGCCTGAAAACTACTAATCAACCAATTTTTATCAAAGCAAAACATTTTTGGCCTATCGTTTCTGATTATCCAAACCGAAAAACCCAAAAATATCGCGACACGAAGTTATTTAAGACTCTTGCCAAAGTATCCAATCGGTAATTGTTATTTAAAAGTCGTTGGGGTTACTAACAAAATGCGTTCAGAAGCATTTCTTGTTTTGTTCCACCTGGCTCTCGGGTGTTTGGGAATTCAAGCCGACTCGAAATTTTTTAATATAAATCGAATTCTGGACTCATTGAAGTTTAATGGCGTTCGGGTACAAGGTGACTGTTCGTACCACATTAATGGAGATTTAACAGATCCACAACCGTTAATTTTAAAACATAACACAACACAGTTCTTGCAGCCAAATACAACTGGTGTTGTAAGTATTTCCAATGGCCAACTCTTTGACATGTACTGTACTGAAGGATTCAATGAACCATTGGTGAATAAGACTAAAATAACGGCCCAGTGTCTTCAAGGTTCCTTCTACTTAATCGACGGATTAATTCGGAATTTTAAGGACTTATCGTGTCATAATTGGCCGACTTACACAGCTCGTAGGACAAATAAGACATGTAATGGTGGAACTGTGTTAATAGAAGCAGGGTTCGAGATTGATGGAGGAAATTTCGTTCAAATCATGGACGTGTGTCATGACGAAATCAATGAAGTTAACCGATATGTACATTACAAGATGACTCCATCTTCGCAGGCATATCAACGATATGTTGCGAGGCCTTTATTCATCAGTGGAGACTTTTATAAGGGAAAAGATGTCAACGAGGTTTATACAAAGGTCAAACAGAAATTGACATTCGATAAAATTCTTGGAGAAAATTCGACAAAGTACTTTAATGCAACCAACATTTATCTGGCACGAGGTCATTTATCTGCCAAAGTTGATCACGTTTATGGAACACAACAAAGAGGCACATTTTTGTTTGTGAATGCGGCTCCGCAATGGCAGGCTTTCAATGAAGGAAACTGGGAGAATGTGGAAAATAGTGTTAGAAAGTTTGTGACGAATCAGAGAATTTATGTGGATTGCTATACCGGAACATGGGGTGTATCGACTTTGCCTGACGTCAACGGCATTGAACAAGAATTATATTTGGATTTTGACGAAAACAATAATGGTTTGATTCCAGTGCCAAAGATCTACTTCCGGGTAGTAATCGAACCAGCAACGAAGAAGGGTATTGTTCTAATTGGTGTTAATAATCCACATATATCGTTGGAACAAATACACCGGGATTATGTAATTTGTGATGATGTTAGTGATAATTTAACTTGGATGAAGTGGAATAAGGATGATTTACTCCAAGGCTATATGTATGCCTGTGAAGTTCAGCAGTTTAGAGAAGTTGTTAAGGATTTGCCAGAATTTGATGTGGAAGAATTATTGTATTGATAATTTTGTGATATATCGTACATATGTACATTATGTACGTATATATACAAATATGTAAATGAATGACTTATAATTTTAATGTTTTTAATTTATTCTATGGAATATATCTGAGAACTCTGGTTCTCGTTTTAATAATGCATTTAACAATTAAATAGCATCAGTTGTGAAAAATATGTCTAATTTTCCACGATCAAGCTTTGTAAGTATTTGAAACAATAAAAAGAAACCATTTTTCATTTTTCACTTCTTAAACCAAGTTTTAATTCTTTTTAAGATATGTATTTTTAAGATATGTATTTTAAATGTTTTGACATTTAGGACCGGCTCAAGTGCGTACCGGCTCAACTACAACTTTGTTTATGGCAAATTATGGAAAATTACGGGTGACAAATGGTTTCATAAAGAAGTGTTCATATCAGATCATAGCACGCACACGTACCGGAGTACCAACAGCATGCTGGCAATAAACTTTGAGTAAGGGGTCTGCCCTAATGTAGGTTACGTTTTGGTTAAATGAAAAACACCAATATTTGCATATGACTAAAGCAACAATTTTTTTTAAAGAAACTTTTTCGAGATATGTGTAGAAATCTTTTTTTCAGAAATTGTTGTGAGATATGGTTTATTTTTCAAATGTAAGTTATTTTGATTTAAAAAAAAAAACTGACTGTAAATAAAAATCGAGAGGAAATTCTTTCATAAAATTAAAAAGCCTGAAATTAATTTATTAGAATACAAAAATGTAAGAACTATTAGACTTCAAGTGAAGGTACATTAAAAACCTTTTTTTAATTAAAATTCTCTGTTTATACAAACTATTCCTATTTTTCGGGATTAAACGATGCTGTTTGAGTTATTTAGCATTGTTATAGTCCAATACCTTTTGCCAATTTACATGCACCTTAAGTTCGCCCTATCGGCCTGGCTGCTGCCAACCCAACGAACCCATTTTGTATACATATATCTTTGAATGAAATTAAATTAAAAGGTGCATCGTTAAGATTTTTTGGGCTTGAGTTTTCAAAAAGAGGAGAACTAACGGGACGGCACCAGCAAAACAAGATTTTTAAGCAACTATCCAATGGTCCAACCAAACGAACCAAGTTTTCAATAAAAGTTAAAAGAGTTAAAAATTGTTTTAGTATTTTATATTAACTTAAGCAAAGTTAAATTGAAAAGTCACGAAAATTTTTGACAAAACTCTTCACATAAGAAATGTTATACCACGGTGATTCGCCTTAAATGAGATATAAATTGTATCCGAGAGGTCTATTTTCCTCTGCTTAGGCGGGACCTTGAAGTATTCGTAGGAAAAAAAAATGTTTATTTATTTATTTATTTATCAATGGATTATTACATCTGCTGATTACATTAATATTCTTAAGAAATACATACATATATACAAAATTGAACTACTATCTACTACTACTATCATTTTTAATGACAGAAATCTATTGTTTTATTTACGATATTGGGTCAATAAGTCCCTGATAATTAAAACAAATGAAAAAATGGCGGCAACCATGTAAAGCAAAAATTTTGTTTGTCAAGAAGTGTCTTTCAAAAGAACTAACCCCAATTTTCAGACAGATCTGTCAAATAATTTTGTTGTGGCAGCCATTTTAAATAGACACCTAAGAGTATTTTCGTTAAAGTGGAACGCTATGATGTAGATGAAACATGTATATTCACCACAAGCACAACACATCCAGAGACCAAGGAACAGTCAAAACAACGGACTTCTCCTGGTGAATCGAAACCGTTGTTTTTTAGTTTGTTTTTCCTACGTTGAGATATGATTAAAGCGCCCTCTCTCCAATATGAAGTTAGACAACTTTTACAACAGGTAAGCGACTTAAGTTCAAACGCTTTTGCCAACTTTTATAAATTTTATGGGAAAAAGAAAATGCCGATCTTTAAATATTAAACTCATATTTTTAACCCTTTTTTTAAGAGTTCCAAGAAAGTAACATTTCATGGTTTCAAGAAAATCAAAGCGAATTTAATCTGACCTCAACGGAAAATTTTGATATTTTGGTCAATTGAAAAATGTTAATCTACTTTTTTCTTGTCTAAAGCTTCTGCTATTTGTGCTTCAAAACCGAAAAAATTTAAAGTATTATTTAGATGTTTGTATTCCTTAAGTTTTTTTTTTTTAAATTGATTGCTGTTTGAACAGAAACTCAAAAACTTGGATAAGTGAAAATTTACACAAGATTTAGGGGCCAGTTATAGCTATCATTGAAAATTTTCATTCCCATTTTTAAGACGAATAAACAAACTGCAATGGCTTTAATTGGTACCAAAATGAAGGTAATGAGTAGTAGAATTTTTTTTATTCTATAAAATACAAAATTCTGATTTAAACTTTCTTTTAAATCCACTTTTATTATTTCACTGATAGAAATCAATTTCAATGAACAGCTGATTTTCGTTTCTTTAATATGGAACACAATCGTTCCACGGAATGTGTTCGATTCTTTTTCTATTCTCAAATGCCAGTTTTCCTTTCAATAATCAACTCTTACCTCAAATGCATAGAATTGGTTGTAATGCGCCACTGACAGGATCTTTTACTGAAATCAATTTTTCAATGATTGCTATAACTTGCTTGTCAAAAGAATGAAGTCAGCATTCCATTGATTTGAAAGCTATAACTGGGGCCTTAGGGCGCGGTAACAAAACCTCCTTTTTTCAAATATGTAGGCCCTTTTAAAGAAGGCCTCAACACCAAACGTTTCTTAGTGTTCCAACTAATAATGGGGACTGATATGAAACAGTGACATCACTTCACTTTAATTGAAGAAATCTACTTCCTTTTTTTTTAAATATTTTAAAATCTACTTCCTACTTCGCATACTGAAATCTTTTTCATTTTAAAAAATCTCTGTTTCAACCTACTTCAATTGAACAAAAAAAGTCCAAGAATTTCCATGAGAAAAATGAACGTCATTAAAATACAAATACACAAATGATAAATTTTACAAGACTATTAAAAACTCACCACACTCATGTGTCCACGAATCTAATAAAAATTTCACTTGCGTATGTGTCGATTTTTTAAAATTAAATTATATTTAATTATAGTAATTTTCATGTTATAATTATTTATATAAGAAATTTATTTAAAATAAAAAAATGTTATGACAATTCTTATTATTAAATTAAATTTAAGGAACAAATTTTTTATAAACAAATTTTTTCAAAATCAAAGAAGCTCCTGTATTAAAATTTTGATCAAAATCGATAGTGCCGGGAATGAGAAAGTTGAAAATAAAAAAAGTTTTTTACGACAGGTACGGTTAATAACACTTTTTTGACCAAAATATAGACCATTTTGCTATGGTCTACACATGTTTTTTTTTTCAAAATGATTAAAGGTGGTTCCAAAATAAATAAGACATTTCTTAATGGCTGTATTCTTCTCTAGACAGATTTGCAGACATACAGACAGACGGAATCACCACTTTTTTATATTTATTTTTTTTAAATGCAAGTAAAAATACATTTTGAAATCTGATTCGATTTTTTTCAATTTACCTCACTCTTTACTCATAATTTACTTTGGCTTTTTTTTCCGGAAGTGGTAAAGCTGATCAGAAAAAAACTGAACCAAAGGAACAAAAATATACACATTCTTAAAAGAAGTTCATGATTAAAAAATTCCTGATTCCAATACGAATTTTCTTTTCGATCCAGTTGCTTAGCTCTGGAAAATGCTTTCCTTATTATTGTATTTGAAAAAAAAATGCAAAGTTCACAGTGGTGTTGCATACTTAACAACTTGATATAAAAAATGTAGTCTAGACACAAGGGGATGTCGAATCCTAAAAGTACTTTATTATTTTGTTATTATTTGTTGCGTAGTCACTGAAGGTTTGTTTGTTAATAAAATGAATTTAGAACACATTTTTGTTTTGCTAAATTTCTTTAAGGTATAATAACTTTTATATTTAATTTACTATTTTATTAAATTCTCTATCAAGAATTTTTTAAATATTGTTTTAAAAATCTATAGAAAAATAATTATTATCAAATTGTGTAGCAACAAGAACTGTTATATCAAAATAAAATAATATTTCTCTAAAATATTCTGTAGAATATTCTTAAGCTTTAGAAAGGTCTTATTTTTACGAAGGGCTTATAATAAAATAATAACACATAGCTTACCTGCATAGTCATCTAAATATCTTGTTCGAATTAAATACAGGATATATACCTAAGCTTAAATTACAGGTCTTAGAAGTAAGCTCTTACAACCTGATTTTTTTAACTTTGTTCAGAATTTTGATGTTATCATTTTATTAGAAACCTTTTTACAAGAAAAAAATGAAAATGATTTTTTAAAATATTTAAAAGATTTTAAAGTAATGTGTTCACCTGCAAGTAGATCAAATGTACACGGCAGATCCAGTGGTGGAATGTTATGTGGGGTTGAAAAACTTTAAATTGTGATTTTCTAAAACTTATGAATGTAGAAAACAGACTTATTTTCTAAATTTCAAATGCTAATTCAAAATATTCAATAGTTCCAGTATACTTAAACTGTAATAACTGGCAGAATGACTTTGATGGTTTAATAGACTTTATGAATAACTCTAATCTGGAGAATGCTATGATTATTGGAGACTTAAATGCTCGAATTGGCGGATATAAAAATCCTTCTATTCAAAACCTACATTCGCAAGAAACACTTTATGCTATGAGAAACTCCAAAGATCAAAATTTTAACAGAAGACTCCGTACCGAATTCTTTGAAAACTTTGGATTATTCGTGCTGAATGGAGCAACTAAAGGCGATAACTCGGGTGAGTTTACATTTATAAGTGGCCAAGGACAGTCTGTAATTGACATTTGTGCAGTATCGGCAGAATGGTTGAAATTGTCTGGAGATTTCAAAGTGGGTATAGCGAATTTTTCAGCGCACTTACCATTACAAGTTGAAGTTATGTTTTCGAATGAAGGTATTCAAAGGACTTCAAGTAATTTTCTAAAACTAAAGTGGAAAGAGAGTAATGGTCACCTTTATAAATCTCTTTTAAATCGCCACTGCATTTCTCTACCTTCCCATCCAACAACCAGCATCGAACAATTGGATGAGGAAATGACAAGCGTGATTAAAATTTCAGCTACATTTGCTCATAATACCAACACTCATTCTTTTACTCCACGGAACATATGGTTCGATAATGAGTGTAAGAGCCTTCGCAAACTATCTTTTGTGTATCTCAAACTATTCCGATCTACAGATGCCTTATTTTTCAAAAATATTTACCTACATGTTAACAAGGAATACAAAGTACTGTGTGCAGCAAAAAAAAAAAAGAGTACTTGAAAATTCTAGCAAAAAAACTAGCTGAATGTAAGAATTCGAAGACATTTTGGAATAATGTTCGTGAGCTGGGTGGACGTAATCGAAATGTGGTGAGTACTCTCGGAGCTGAGACACTAGCAGCACATTTTAAAACTCTTGTCAGCTGACGTGAATCACCATACTTTCTCTTACGCTCTACCCAACATTATTGTGCATGAACTGGATGCCCCAATATCTTTGTGTGAATTAGAATCAACTCTTCATAAGATGAAAAATAACAAAGCACCTGGCATAGATGGAATTCCAGTTGAATTCTACAAATATAGCACTGATCAATTAAAGAATTATCTCTTGCTATACTTTAACAGATTATATTTCGAATCGTATGTGCCAAACAACCTCAACAAAGCAGTTATTTTTGCAATTTATAAGAGCGGAAATACAAATCTACCAGAAAACTACAGAGAAATTTCTATTCTAAGCACTTTGAGGAAGATTCTTACTTCAATTCTCTACGAGAGGCTTACCAAATGGATCGATGATAGAAACCTTCTAAGCATGTTTTAAGCCGCTTTTAGGTCGGGTTTCTCAACGTTGGACCATATCTTTGCATTGACAAGTATTGCTAGAAAGTCAATCGAAAAAAAGAAAAAATTACACGCTTGCTTCGTAGACTTTAAAGCAGCATTCGACAATGTAAATAGACAGGCTTTGATGTACAAACTCTCAACGCTAGGAATCTCCCGGAAATTCTTGAGGATGTACTTCAACTTTCTTGTTTCTTCGAGTGCCTCTGTATGGGATGGAACGGATTTCTCAGAATGGTTTGAAACAACGGCAGGTGTTCCTCAAGGCTGCATTTTAAGTCCATTACTTTTTGCTCTATTTATTGATGATATTTGTGATGTACTTCCAGGACGAATACCTTATGCCGATATACAAGTGAAAGTCTTGCTCTACGCTGACGACTTAGTATTACTGGCTGACAACCCTTTCACCCTTCAGTTACAAATCAACAGGCTGAATACCTTTTGCGAGAAATGGGGGTTAGTCGTTAATACAAGCAAGACTAAGGTGATGATTTTTGAAGCGCGTCAAAGGAGAAGGCAGCCGGAAAATTATTGGTCCCTAAATAATGTGGATATTGAAGTTGTGCAAGAATTTAAGTACCTGGGTGTTTTAATTACGCATAATCTGAATTTTTCGAAACACGTTAAGCAAAAAAGCAATGAGGCTAAACTGGCTCTGAGCATAATGTGGCTTAAATTCTTTGCAAACCAGAACATTGATCTCGCGTCAAAATACCGTGTTTTTCAAGCAACGGTCAACACATGTATGTGCTATGGTGCCCAGGTTTTTGGTTATGTATTCTTCGAGGTGTTTGAAACGTTGCAGAGATACTTCCTTAAACGCTTATTCAGACTGCCTAATGCAACGCCAAACTATGCCATCTATGTGGAATCTGGTATAACGCCTCTGTACATACAAAAACTGAAAGCCAGCTATAATTATTTGATAAGGGTGATGAAAAGAAGTGGCAGAAGTCTTCACAAGTCTATCATGGTAAGACTTCTGCAAACTAACGCCTCTCCGTTCAAGGAATGGAATGAAATGGCCCATTCCCATGAAGCTCATCTGTCACTAATGGAGTCTAACGTTGATGAATTAGAGTGTATGTTTGTAGATGTGACTGCAAAAATAGATGAGCAGATTTACACCCAGAATCTATCCAGAGCAAATTCTACATCGTCCAGGAATACATACAGGAACCTTAACCACCAGTTGTCTTCAGAAACGAACTATTTCAGCAACGAATTCTCTGTCGAAGTTATAAGCTACATTTTTAGAGCCCGAGTTGAAGTTTTTAACTTAAACTTTATGCCTCATCGAGCTGACCTACCCCAAATCTGTAATCTTTGCAACAGACGAGAAAATGAAGATATAAACCATTTAATTGCCATTTGTCCTATACTGCAGGAAATCCGCCGATTATATTTTGATGAGAGTTACCTTTTTCCAAGGCGACTTTATGAAATACTAAACGGAGAACTAGGACTCTATATAAGTATTGCAAACACGTCTTAACTTTTCGCAACAGTTTCGAAGCTTAAAACCTCTAGTTCAACCAGTGACTGCAGTTTAAGGCACTCTATTTTGTGTTTCAAATCACTTTAAAATTGAAAAATTGTAAAATTTTAGTTGCAAATCATTTTAAAATTGTAAAATTTTTATGTTTCAAATCATTGCAAAATTGGTATCTTTTTGTGTTTCAAATCATTTCAAAATTGACAACCTTTTGTGTTTCACATCATATTAAAATTGTGTAATTGTAAATTACTTAGTGAAAATTATTGTCATTAAGTAGAAATGTATCTTTTTGTTTCCCTTTAAATTTTTGTATATTTTTAACTTATAATAATTATAATCATTGATTATTAATATTGGTATATTATTAGTTACTCTTAATTTATTATTGTTTTTTTATTTATCACTAAAATGAAATGTCATATCAGGCAGACGGCAGAAAAGCCATGTTCTTATTCTTAAGTAAAGAAATATTGTTAAACATTTTTTGATATAATAAAGAATTTATCTATCTATAAGCTTAAATTTGACCTAGAAATAGATTTTGCTCCCAAAATAAATATTTAAGTTTTATATTCCCAGACTAGTTCACAAAAAAAAAAACTCCCTTCAACACTAGATAATCGTTGACTCTTTTAATTCTTCATCCTAATGTTAAGTAAAATAATTTCCCAAGTTTCATGAGTTAGTTTTTACAGTTAGACTACTTGGAACCGTGAATTTGTTATTTTTGCAAATACTTTTCTTGGCCTCAAAGAAATCTTACTTAATTGTTGTACCTACACATTTATAATTTTATTGCCAAATCACTTAAACCTTATCACCTTTCTTCGCTGCTTAAGTAAACTAGATGCCAAATTTCGAGATTTCGATAACGGTTTTTGCGATATTTATATACTCGTATAATGTATTATGTATCTATATATACATACTATGTATTTATGTACTAGTTTCCAAATCAAATTCAGCGATTATATCTTTAAACTTCAACTTTCCCGTTCAATTCACACGAAGATTAGATAAATCAATGCTGAGTCAGTTTAGTGCAATCATGAAAAATGCGAATTATATAACTTAGACGTGTGTATCACAATAATTTAATTTAACTTAAATATAATATTCATTTTCTTACAATATATTTTAATTTAATACAATAGCGAAGTAACATCAAACTTTGGCAAGTTCGGGTTTTTCGCAGCGAATTCTTTCACTTCGCACGCATAAGAATAGCCTGCTTTAATATTGTCCTTCTGCCAATTTATCCAACTGATCTTGTTGCTTACATCGTTGCACAAGATATAATCCTTTTTTATCTGGTCTAAGGTTAAGTGTGGATTGTTAACACCAATTAGGACAATTCCTCTTTTGGTTGAGGGTTCGATTACAACTCGGAAATACAACATTGGTACGGGAATCAACCCATTATGGTTCTTATCATAATCCAAGTACATTTCGGTTTGAACTCCTTTTTTGTCAGCCAAAGTTGTCACCCCATAAACTCCGGTCCAACAGTTTACGTGGAGCTTATTCTTTGAAACCCATGTCCTAACACTGTCTTCAACTCTCTGCCAGTTACCACCATTAAAGACCTGCCATTGTGGAGCTGCATTCAAAAACAAAAAAGTTCCCCTTTGTTCGGTGCCGTAGACAAAATCAGCCTTAGCTGCCATATGTCCGCGAGCTAGGTAAACGTTTGTCTTCGTGTCAATATAATTTCCGGCTATTCCACCAAGTTCATTGTTAAGTGTTTGGGTTTGAGTTGGTTGCTTATATAAATTGTCAACATTCTTGCCACCAAAGAATCCTGCAGTTGCGAAATTTGGCCGAGCAACGTTGTTCTGGAAGTAGATACTTCCGGGTTGTAATGTGTGAAACACATACCGCGTAACTTCTAAATCTTCATCGAAACATATTTCCAACTGCTTGACGAATCGGGATCCAATGGAAAAGCCAGTTTCGACAATAATTCCTCCATTGCATTTGGCACCAGTTTTACGAGCTCTTGAGCTTATCCATGATGAACAAAGAACCTTACCAAAATCGTAATTCGATCCACCGATTTTGAAAGTTGAACCAGATACACAAGTTGCAGTTTGGCTTCCTGACTTCCCTGATGGGTAAGAGAATGTAGATGGACAAAACATTTCAACACTCTCCCCAGTTGTGAATTCCATAACTCCGACATCGTTGAATGGGTAAATTTTAGTAGTGCCAGGTTTGAGGAACAGTGGCTGGGGACTTCCTGCATTTCTCAAGCTAAAGCTGCAACCTATTTTAGAAAGTGATATAGATCAAACTTAATAAAAACTACTTAAATACACACCTGATCGAGGTTGGATTTCAGACTGGTCGATTACTATTTCATCAGGTCTTTCAATGATTTCTTCCAAATCAGGCACCTCATCTTCAGTCAGGATTTCACTTTCGAAATTCAATTCTGGAACCACTATATCCTCTTGATCTGCACTTGAACTTATTAGTTTCTGAAACAGGTTCGGAGAGGAATCCAGCGAGTGTCCCGTACAGTTGAGCACAAAGCTACCAACGAGCAGCAGTAAGACAGTCGTGGACTTCATAGCGTATTTTGATGGAGTTTAGCCAATTAATGGCCTTTAAATACTGTGATTTTTTCATATTCCTATCTGACGCGTGTGTTTGTTTCCGATAAGGCTCAAGACTTGTGTATCTGAAGTATATTATCTTGAGTATCATAGTTTCATTAAACATTGTATAAAGGGGTTTTTAAAGTGATCTACTCTGATGTCTGTACACTTGAATGATTTAAGTTGTGATTAGCTAGACAATTTTTAGGGGAAGTTATGTATTCATAAAAACTCCAAATACCCTCAAGTCAATGCACGTTTCGGACTCCCATAATTTTCGTATTTGAAAAGTTATTCAAGCATTCAAATACGAAAAAAACCGAAGGTTATATTTTTGAAAATTTGTATATAAATTCTCAAGACTTTTTTCAAAACGAGATCATCCTAGTTTCGGGGTTATTTTCTGATTTCTTTTTTTCGAGTGAACTCAAAAAAAATTTGGTGAGTTAACTTCGGCATTTACAAAACGTAAATTTCTGACAGATGTGTGAAAAAGCGATTTAAATTCATAGAGTCGCACATCGATTTCTATAGATTTTTGACAACCAAAAGTTAAAGTTACTCTTCTTGAAAACTCACCAAGTTTTAACTTTCTAGAGTAGTTTTTGAAAGTAATTAAAAAATAACATACTACACAATATGTATTTCATAAAACAACAAAGAGATTATTTTGAAAGTGCTTGGAAGCATTTAAATTATTTTTTATTTTATTTTATTATTTTTTAAGTACAAGTATATGCAACATATTAGGGACTTAAGTTTTATTTTTAGCATTGCTCATGTTTGTATGTTAAATGAAATGTTAACGCTCCAGACAACATTGTTTTAACTGATTATCAATAATAATTGATAAAGAATTAAATAAAAAGATCTCTGTTAAGATCCCTATAAATAATCACCTATGAAGCTCGATATAAAATATAAAAATTAATTCAGTTTAGTACCAGTTTTAATTGCTTATGAAGCACGTGACATCTTGAGGATACTGTATCATAAACATAATCTGTTCCGAAATTATTTTGCACATTTTGGCCTTACGAGTGGCTCAAAATGTATAGCGCAAACTGTTATACAAATGTTCGACGAATTTATTAAGCAGTTGTAAGGTCGCATTTTTCTGCTGTAATTGTTATTATTATTATTATTTATTATACTCTACATAAATTTACAGAATAATACTTAAAGATCCTAGCTACCAGGGCTTTAAGCTGAATGTGTGAAAATATAAAGTTAAAATATGTACAGTTTGAATGTGCAGCTACGGGGACAGTCAAAGGAGGCAAGAACGTTTTATGCTGTAATTTTATTAATAGTAAAATGGAAAAATGAACTGAGCGCAAATCATTGAATGGAAACTCTATTATTTTGTAGATGCGCCATATTCAATCAATTATCAGAATTTAAGTTCTGTTAAAGGACTGCAAAGTTATGCTTTTATATTTCTAAATGAAAAAGTCCAAATTTAAACATTTTCAAGTTCTTAAAACTAAAAAACCAATAACAAATTGAAATGTGTCAAAGGACTAATGAAGTTTCCATTAAACAAAAATGAAATCATTGTTCAAATTTATTGTTACAAGTCTAGAAACGTTGTTGCCATTTTAAATACCAAAACCTTTACTTAAAACCACCCCTTTTACTAAAGGGTTTAGATTTGTAAATTTAAAGACCAAAATGAATAAAGACTGTTTGTTTGCGGTTTATTTGTAAGTTCTGGTTTAAGTACGAAATTTCCTTAATAAAACAAAAGTTCTGCTAAGTGACGTTTAGTGACAGCGATTTAGTAAAACCATAAAGGAAGGTGGCTAGCGAAGGAATAATAAAAAGAATTGTTAAAGTTGTTTTTTTATTGCCCTATTAAAAAAATCATACTCTGTCATTGAAGTTGCATTTTTAACACCTATTCGTTGAAATAGAAAAAAATTATTTTAGTGGACAAATGCAAGATAGAAAGAAGTATTAGAAGTATAGTATTAACTTCACTTTACTATTCCGCGAACGTGTCGTTTTTTTACTTGCGACTTATGGATACTATAAGGCAAGTTATGCATTCGGAAAAAAATTCAAACTCAAGATTTTGATCAAATTCTGTCTGTCCGTTCGACTATAGCCTAAACGGCTCAGCCGATTTTCTTTAAACTTGCTAGATATCATTTTTAAATTTTTCTCCCCATACGTTGTTTTCTTTTTTTTTTAAGACCAAAAATAACGGTACCTACTATACCATTTTTTTCGAAATCTTATAAATATTTTTTTTTTTTCGAAAACTGTTTGACAAATTTAAAAAACAAAAATAAAAAAAAATTTCATTTAGTTTAAGCTAGGTAATGGTTGAAAAAAAAATTGCGAAAAATGCTTATTGAGGGTACCCTCCATGTTTTTTTTGTTTTTGATTTTCTCAAAAACGGTACCACGGATTTTGATCATTTTTTTGCTAAAGCAGGCCAAAAACTTGAGTAGAATTGTGTATTCAAATTTTCAAAAAAAAATTGTTGGATTTAAAAAAAAATCAATTTTTTTTTGAAAACTCAATATTTCGAGAACCCCATGCTCGATTTTTTTTAAACTTGATAAATAAAAGTTTTTCAATATAATCTACAAGATGTGAGAAAAAAATGTATTTTACATGTTTTTTTAATGTATTTAAAATAAAGGTACCCACCATACAAATGTTAAAAATGGTTTTCAAAAATCGTATATTTCTCAAAAACGACGCCTAGAATTTTGATAACAATTTTTTGCTTTCAATTAATTTTAACGATCTTTAATAAAAAAAATGAAATTAAGATATTACAGCTTGTACCTACCGTATAACCAATTTTTGAATTACTCATTATCGAGTAAAAAAATTAAAAAAACATTGCTTTTCAAAACTTAAAATTTTTGAAAAAAAAAATCATTTTTTTTTTCAATATTTCAAAAACGGCTCAATAGTTTTTTTTGGAAATTTATCGTACGGTAATAAAAACTTAAAGTTGGCGTACCAAATTTTTTTCTTAAAAATGTTTTAAGAATTTTGTATATAAAAGCTTATTTTTTTAAGAAACCACTGTAACGACTATAATAATTAATAATAAATAATAATCAAAATCCAAAAATTATTTTTTCGAAGAAATTTTTAGATTATATTTTTTCAAATGCAAATGGGCTATTGCATAAAAATGTTGGTTAAACTCGTAGGAGCCTTTGATGAGAAATTCGAAAATCAAAAAAACGGTTCTATGGCAGGTACCGTTAATAACATTTTGCCCCAAATTTTGTTTGACCAAAATGTAGTCCATGCCCATAATAGCACTTCAAATTTTTTTTTATCAAAATCGTTAGAACCGTTTTTGAGATAAATGAGATTTTTCATAATGGGTGTATGCCTATAGTACCTACATATATCGCTAGTAAAAATGTAAGCAAATTCTAAATATTGTTTTCGTAAAAAACGACTTTCGAAAATATAAAAAATTGTTCCCAAATCTTGTAGATAGTACTCGTATTTTAAAATATTCTAAGAAAATCGAGCAGAAGGTTTTCGAAATATTGAGTTGAAAAAAAAAAAAGTTTTATAAAAATAAAAAAATCGATAATTTGAATACACAGTACTATTCTCAGTTTAAATATGCTATTTTTATCTTTTCTATCGTCGTAATATTGAGTTCGACTTT
The DNA here is from genome assembly GCA_963931855.1 of Philhelius festivus. Lineage (NCBI taxonomy): Eukaryota > Metazoa > Arthropoda > Insecta > Diptera > Syrphidae > Philhelius > Philhelius festivus. Next base: position 95,694,570 of record OZ007557.1, read on the forward strand.
TTTACGAAAACAAAACTTGACAGAACAAGCAAAAATGTTTTTTTCTGGGGTACTTTCAAAAATTCTTCAAGAAAATCTTTTTTTATAAAACGTTGAATTGACACACTCCTGTCAATTCCTGCAACTAATACGCACACTGAATTGGTTGAGAGTTGAACATAAGTCAATACAGTTTTGTATAAAAGTCTTAATTTCTTAAGTTGTGTTATTATCGAATCAGTTAGAGTATGTTTTAAAAAATTTCATAAATGTTGAATAACTACTGGCTAAATTTCGTGTTTTTGTACCTTGTACCTGCTTTAATTGTTTTAAGCAAATTAGATATTTGCTAAATTAAAAATAATTATACTATGTTTACTCATCTGTTTTGGAATTTCAAAAAATAAATGATTATGAGCTATAATGGTAGCTTTTATGTGATAAGACATTCAGTGCGCAACTACTCCTACCCGAAGACAAATTTAATATGAAGTTTGGCACTGCTCTACTACTCTTTGCTATCAGTGTTGCGCCAAGCTTTGCTAGAGACATTCAGAAATCAAGAGAAATCAATACGGAAACCATAGGATTTCCGTTCGAAAATCCAAACGTTACTGAACAAAAGAGTGATGAATCGAAATATGAACAAAAGAGTGATGAATCGAAATATGAGTCCATAGTACCAAAAAGCCGTGCAGCTTCACGTCAGAAATCAGGTATCTTACTTTATTTGTTTAGATAATTTGATAAAAACTTGAATCTTTTAGGTTGTAGTGTTCGGATTGCTGAATTAGGATTTGAACCTCAACCACTCTTCCTCAAGCCGGGCACCAACGGGCAATGGCCAGTCGGTTTATCTGGTGACATGGAGCTATCTTCTGGCGATACATTGGAACTTTTTTGTTCATCCACCTTTGCCAAACCATCGGGAATATCTGGAAGTCAAACTGCAACCTGTGTTTCTGGAATTAATTTTAAAATTGGCAAAACAACCTACAATATCTCCGAGGTATCTTGTTCTTCTAATCCCGAATTTACAACTCGCAAAACTGGTGAAAAATGCAATGGCGGTGAAATTTTTGAAAGTGGTTTCCCAGTTGGCAGTAGATTTGTTAAACAATTGGAAATATGTTTCAATGAAGATGAAGAGGTGACTCGGTATGTGTATCACACTTTGACACCTCAGAATATAGAATTCCAGAGCAACGTAATACGTCCAACATTTGCCAAAGGAGGTCTTTTCGGGCGCAAGAATGTTGATAAGTTATACACACAAACCAGCCAGATTAAGTCACTGGCAAAAGTTATTGGCAACGATAATGCTAAAAAATATATTCTACCAAAAGAGAACTTGTACCTAGCTCGAGGGCATATGGCAGCAAGGGCTGATTTTATCACTGCCAACGAGCAAAGGGGAACTTTTATATTTCCGAATGTTGGTCCCCAGTGGCAAGCTTTCAATGCTGGAAACTGGCAGAGGGTTGAAGATAACACCAGAAACTGGGTGGCCAAGAGAAAAATGAACGTTAACTGCTGGACGGGAATCTATGGAATTACAACTCTTCCCAACGAAGACGGAATCGAAACCCCAATATACTTGGACTACGATAAAAATAATAACGGCCTAATTCCACTGCCAATGTTGTACTTCCGTGTTATAATTGAACCTTCGACAAAACGGGGAGTTGTTCTATTGGGAGTAAACAATCCCCATCTAACAATGGAACAAATAAAGAAGGATTACATTTTGTGCAAAGATGTCAGTGATAAGCTCGACTTTTTAACTTGGAAGAAAGAAGATCTGAAAGCGGGATATTCATATGCCTGTGAAGTGAAAGATTTTGCCAAGAAGAACCCATATTTGCCCAAGTTTGATGTTAAGTCACTATTATATTAAAGTGAAATAAAGTTATTTTTTGACATTGCTCGCTTAGTTTGTCTCAAAATTCAGTATAGTCTTCTCCTTAACCTTGTTTTTTGGACATTGAATTTTTGGAGCTTAACTGAAGTTAACTCTGAAGACTGAAACTTAGAGTTTTTTCGTGATATAATTTGAGGAATATATATGAACCTCATAGACATGTTTTATACTAATCACACTTATTGTAGCAGGCGTTTCGCTTGAACGACAAATGTCATTTTCAAAAATTTGTATTATGAATGGCGGTTTAGAGTCGTTTATCGTTATTTTTCGAGTCGTAACGCCTTACTCTGAGTGGAACGTAAGTTTTTGTATGGGAAATGTCACTCATTTTTTCTTAGAATATGATCAAGAATCACATCACAAAGTATGGCACCGAATTACAGGACACCGTGTATTGAAAAAAAAAAACACAAATTGTTTTGAAATATCTATTTGTCAATGACAGATGTTTATGTGGAACGCATGGTTGATTCAAAACGCCTGGCGTTTAAGTATCGTAATACCGACTCTTAAACGCCTTAAAAGTGACTCGACAGAAAAAGTGACGGGTGTCGTTCAAGTGCAACGCCTATTATAATCACCCTTATTATAATAGGCGTTTCACTTGAACGACACTCGTCACTTCTTCTGTCGAGTCACTTTTAAGGCGTTTAAGAGTCGGTATTACGATACTTAAACGCCAGGCGTTTTGAATCAACATGCGTTCCACATAAAAATCTGTCATTGACAAACAGATATTTCAAAACAATTTGTGTTTTTTTTTCAATACATAGTGTCCTGTAATTCGTGTGCCATACTTTGTGATGTGATTCTTGATCATATTCTAAGAAAAAAATTGTTCTACGGTAAAGTCTGATTTTCAACGATGTAAAAAAAGGCTAACTTTGTGTAGCCTGACCCATGTTAAGGTCAATTTCTCTGTCAGTACTGAGATTTTTTATTTTAGACTTTATTTTGAGTAGAAATACTAGCCTTTAAGCCTACGTTTAAATTGAGCTGATATGTTTTAGGGTTGCCAGATATTCAATTTTAAATGGTGTTCAATTTTAATAAGTACACCCAAACACCCAAACATTTTATGATACTTGGGAAGATGTAAAACGGGTAAAAAATCGAAATTTGTGTTTTGTAGCTACTTTTATTGCTAATCCTTGCAATTGGTGCGGTTTTCTGCCTGCAAGACGCGATAAGAATAGCGTACTTCTTGCACGAAGAAGACCGCGTTCAAAACGTCTTGGACCTCGATATTTGCAATCAGATAACTTAGCTCTACATTTTGAAGTTATGGCAAATTTTGTATCACAATTTTTTAGACTTTGGAAAGAACTGCATATCTGATGCACTCTTATGCACTATTGCTCCCACAGGGTATGCAAGACGTTCACATTTATAAATAACTACTAAAGGTCTATCTAATTATGCTAATTATTTTTTGTTATTAATCACATCCAAAAATTGCTGCGGGCTCTTAGTCTATTATAAAAAGGGTAAAAAGTGTACTTATGCCTATTTGACTTGCTGTCAAAATCCTAATCACTTTAACCCTTCACAGGGAAAGTTAAATTTTGGGGATGACTGTTTAATGGGTAAATTAACTAAATAAGTAGTATAAAAGAATAGAAAAACTCAAAACTCATTCATCAGATTATCAAGTTTGATAAGAGCGCTTTTTGAAATGCCTTTACTTACGAGAGAAGAAAACGCAGACATTTTATTCGTTTATGGGTTGTGCAATGGAAATTTAAGAAGAGCACAACGAAGATACCAGAAACTTTATCCTAACAGACGACTTCCTTCTTGAAATGTTTTTGGAAATATCTTTCAAAGGCTTTGAGAAACTGCATCAGTTTCAACTGCAAGACCTAACGCGGGAGCTGCAAGCACAAGAAAAGTTTCAGTGTTACACTGCATCTGTATTGGGTTAGTTATTTTCACCCTTAAATAAAACAAATATAATAAAAATTACAAATTACACAATACTAAGATGTAAAACTTTCATCTTTATCCAATTTCGACAATGAGTCGTTTGAAAATTTGTATTCGATAAAAAATAGCGTTCTGAGAGTCGTAGAAGTCGAGAAAAACGACAGTTATAATACAGATGAGTGATATTTCTCATACGAAAACTTACGATCCACTCAGAGTATGGCGTTGCGACTCGAAAAATAACGATAAACGACTCTAAAACGCCATTCATAATACAAATTTTTGAAAATGACATTTGTCGTTCAAGCGAAACGCCTGCTACAATAAGGGTGAATATCTGGCGAAAACGTTTTCTAAGGAAACATGCCTTCTTCATGTTGAGAAAAAAACAAAATGAGGTGTATTACGTAATACCTACATACATATGTTAATATTTACACATTTTTCCCTCGTATCTGTACAATAATTTTGAGTAAGAAGTTTGAACAAATGTTTTTGTTTTATTATACAAACAAAACATTTTTTTAAGTTTCATGAAATATAGTTTTTGAAGAATGTGGCCATAACACATATACATATATATATTTCTTTAGAAATTTATCAATTTTTTTTTCGAAAAATTGCAAACAATTGATTGAAAACAAGGTTTGCTTAACAATTTAAAATAACTTTAGCTTTAAAGTGGTTTATCATTGTTAATTGTGTTAACAAAGCAAATATTTATAACATTCATTTTTGAAAAAAGGCCCATAAAGTGCGAACAACACCATACGTCATTCCAACAGATATATTAATATGATTGTCCTTTTAAAGGTGATACCAAGTAAAATTCCAAATCAGTCTGGAATGATTTGACTAGCTTGCTATTACAGCAAAATCTTCAATGAAACCCAATGGACAATTCAAAACTAGCTGAACAACAACAGTACACATATAAATAGAACAGTATAAGCGTTGAAAACATATTAATATAAAGTGAGAATAGGATGGGCCCCAAGATGGATTCCTGTGGAACACCATTCGTTACAGAAAGAAACTCGGATAAATTATCCGTAAGAAAAGACAAAATAAAGTTTAACGGCACACGTTAAAAAATTGTACAATACAGACAGTTTATGACATAAGAAAGAATGGCCAACTATATCAAAGGTCTTAGAAAAATCTAATAAGACCAAGAACGAAACTTGATCATCGTCAAGAGCATAACATATTTTCTCTGAAACCCCTGTAGAGCTACGTTTTTGACGAAATCCAGATTGCCTAGGGGACGGAAGGGTATGTCCAGAAAGATGGTGATTGAATTACTTTCGTAAAATCTTTTCGAATGCCTTTAATAAAAAAGGGAACGAGGGAAATTGGTCTGAGCTTTACTTCCAATGTGAGAGGAAGATACCTGTAGTTACAGTTACATTACAGAATTAAAAAAAAAATATGAAATATATGCAAAAAATATAGGCAAAATTATTTTCAAAAATGAAGGATGAACTTAATCATGTCGTACTCAAATTTTATGCATAGTATACTTTGAATGAAGCCATCGTTTTAGCTTACCGCAGTGAAACAAAAAATAGGGCAATGAGTAGGTAAGGATGACCTTTCAATTTCTTGAAGATTTTGTTGAAAGTTATAAGTAGGCTGTGATGAAATAAATTGATAGTTATGGAAATTAGGGCCGAGTACATCAAGGTTGAGACTTTAAGGATTACCAATGCTGTTTTAACGCACATTCTGCCACAAGACTTTACCACTTTACAAAATCTCATTTAATCTCATACAAGGCAGACAGTACATAAAATCTTTTATTTTTTTGTAAACCCTCTTTCATCCACTTGAGATTTGTTTCAAAAACCATTATAAATATTTCTGTTCACAAAATTTTCAATTTGAAAACCGTTTTCCAGATGTTATGAGATTATATGGGAGTTCCAAAATAGTTAAGAATTTAAGAAAAATTTCTACATTAAGCGTGTCTATTAGGTTTTATTTCAACCATTTTTTGTAATCATCTTGACCAATAAGGAATTAAGAAACACTGACTGAATAATTAGTATCATCATCATCATATAATAAAACGGCAAACATGTTTTTTGTGGTACACTTTTCGCGGCCCACAAAAACCGAAGGGGCATAAATTACATATCAAACGAAAGCATTTTTTGCATAGATGTGCAGAATGCCAAAATTATTTGAATATACTAAATTAATTAATTACTCATCTAGAGTAAATTTTAAAAAACTTTATTTATTCTTAAAAGCCTATTTTACAAGAGTATCTTAAAAACTCAACTGAGTCTCAAGAGCTGAACTTAAGAACTAACTAAACTATATCTGCTCATCGTAGATTGAAGATGAGGTGATGTCACCTTTCTGGAATATGGAGCTTGGAACCCAGGAATATCAATTTCATCCATGATTGACTTCTTTCGATCTTTAATTGTTGTACGTGACTATATGTCACTTTGTTTACGAATGCTTTCCGGTCATGCAGACACTTGTTTGTATTAACTCTATTTTGACACAATTGGATGTCATTACTATGGGGTTGTAATTGAATACTCTAACGTTAACTTACTATACAGAAATTGCTTAAAACAATAAATAAAAATTGCAAAAAATGCCCGGAAAACAAAAACAATTAGAAATGTCAAATCGACTACCAACTTTAGTTTATGTCAAAACACAAACTTTTTAGTTGCTCAAACCAAGCAGTTGCGAAACTAAAAATTGAATGTGCGCGCCTAGCCTTAGTGTTTTCAAAAAGTGAAATTTAGAACCATTTCAACTTTTACTTTTTGTGTTTTTCGAGATGGAAGGTAGAAATTTGAAATGAGTTGAAAAAAGAGAGCATGTAGTTCTAGCTTTATTATATGCGTTACTGTTTTCAAATCTTCCCTGAAAATAAAATATCCCCCTGGTTTGACAAGAATGCGTTAATATTCTCAAATACGTTAACAAACAAACAAAATATCAAATTCGAATTAGAGCTGAGTAAATCGTTCATTTCAAATGATTGAATCGTTCAACAATCGATTACGAAAATGATCCGATTATTTCAACCAACCGTTTATTCGATCATTTTCATTTTACTGAAATGATTCAATACTGTTCCTATTCGATTTTAATTTCGATTTCGATGATAAGATTGACTTATGGCTTTTATAGTTCTCATAAAATACTCTATTATTGTAAGCCATAAATTGCCAAATAATATCGAATGATGGCTACTTTGTACATGGATTAAAAACTGTCAAATTCCATCAAATAATGGCTAAGATTTCGATGGATTAAAAAACGTTTATAAATATCCAAAAAAAGGCATTTTATTTGTTGCTCCGGAAAAGAGCAATTTTATGGCTTTCGGCTAACATTTGGTACGAAATACTCTTTGTACGTCATAACTGAATTCGTCCTCTATTTGTCAAGCCATAAACTGTCAAATTCCATCAAAGGATGGCTACGATGTCGATGGATTAAGAAACGTCAAAAAGTCCACATTAAACATACCGGATTCTGATACATCAAATAACATCAGTTCAACCCAACAATTGTTTTTGCGGCCTACAACATCGACAACCAATCTGCAACGTGTCAAAAATCTGCAAAGTCAAAAATCTGCAAAGTCAAAAATCTGCAATGTGTCAGAAATGTGTATAGGTTTGAAAGTTTGGTTACCATTAACTGTTTTCCTTTGGACTCCAGGATTGAGTGCTTAGTAGGTACTTCTCATTGCATTCAACAATTTAAAAAAATCATGAATTCCCTGTCTTTTATTGAATGATAATGAATTAAATAAATAAATTGGCACTTGAATTTCGAGAGCGGGGTTGGCTAGTACAATAAAAAAGATTGTAGATTTCTCCAAGAATCAAAGTTTTGCATATGTATTGAAAAATGTATGTATGATAGAAGAAAACGATTGTATCTGCAAACCTAAACTAACTAGTTAATACAAACTTGTTTTTATATAAGACTTGGAATTCTAAAAGTGTTCTATACAAAAACATTGTTGTTATTAGAGAAAACGTTCAGAAGTATACAATTTAAACTTGGATACAAATAACATATTCCTGAGTAGTTTGAGCGAAAAAAAACCTGAATAAAAATTGGAAATTTGTATTCTTATTCTTGCTGTTTTAAGAAAAAATGTTTGTTTGGAAATTTTAAACTTTATATTTAACAAAAATATAAATATAAATAACATTTGATTTCTTTTGAATCCTTAAGCCCCATTTCGATGATCATTTCAGTTTTAGATTCAGTTGAGCTATCAGTTAAGCTTTCAGTTAAACTGATGTCTAAATACAAAAACTGATACTGAAACTAAAACTGAAACTGATGGAATTCCCGTAAGTTGTCAGTTCAGTTATTAGTTAAACTGATGTATCAATACGTTTCTGTTCAGTTGTCAGCTCAGTCGTCATATCAATAATTACAGTTGGCGGTGACCCTTTTTATCACAATTCAGTGAAAAGAGAATCAGCATACATTATGTTGTGGCAAAAACTAAAAGAGGTGGATACAGAAGCGACGAAGGCAAGGCTTAGGGCGTATAATAAAGAGTCGAAAAAAGTAGAGTGCTCAAACAAAAGTGGAATAAGGACGAATGATGTGTACATGCCAAATCTGTGGTACTTTGATTTGCTGGATCTCTTTCAGCTTTGTCAATTTTGGGTGGATTATACGTATTTCTACATTTTTTCCGTCAATACAACAACATCCACATTTTCAATCTTTAAGTTTGTAGCGGATTGAAAGTTTTGAAATCTATTTGATAAAATGCCAAAGGCATTCTCAACAATGTGTCGAGCTCTTGATAATCTGTAGTTAAAAACAATGCGATCATAACTCAACTCCTTTTTATTGAATGGTTTCAAGAAGTTGCGTTGTAGAGGAAATGCCTCATCTTCTACTAAATGTATTTCTTCTGACTTTCGACGACTGCTCACAAGTAAAATGAAAGCTCAACTGAACACCAGACTGATGCCTATATACACTGTCTTTTTTAACTGAACTGATAACTGAATTGACAACTGATCGTCTAAAAGGGGCTTTAAATATTTTTTTTAAGTACCGTATAAACTTCGTATGAACGTCTTTAAACCTCTGTATACAAAATGATTAGAAAGGTAAAAATTAAAAAAAGATTCTATGGAAGTTACTGTAAAAATATAGTGTTAGTTTAAAATTGTCTTTTATCGAATGATAGATCGCATAAATTAAGCAATATAGATAAAATCTTATCAGAATCTTACGAGCCGTTTTCAAAAAAATAAGATTTTTGAAAACACATTTTTCTAACATTTTTATTTACAATTTATTTTGAATAAAAGAACAACTATTTTTTTCTAATTCTTTTTGATAGTGTTAAGAAACTGTTGTGAGGAATGGTTTTTTAATGCCACTGAAGTTAGTGTCAAATCAATATAAATATATGGCAACTGCTTTTAACTTCAATATATCTTGGAATGAGCATCTAAATAATCGACTCATGATATCAAAAAACTCCATAAAAGCTATATTGTCCAAACTGCCAAGAAATAAATAAGTCAGTTAAGCATTCATCTAAATTTAAAATTCGTGATGCTGCTGCGAGATCAATCATGCTGCACTGTGCTCAGGTGTGGGGCTTTAGCGAAAAAAACATTGGAACAAATTTATAAGCTTTGCCAATGAATCCCAGTTTCACTATGATTACTCAAATCTGCTCTATTCTAAAGTACTAAATTGCTTTGATGATTCAAACCCTCGAGATATGATTTTCCTCAACTTGAAGACTCGGAAAGTCCTTTCAAAGAGATACTAACGGTCTCTGCACATTTTGCAACTTGGAAGCCTCTGAAAATACTTTTCACTTCGGAATCTGTCCAATCTTCAAAGACTATAGAAGGATATTTCTGACGTACTTTCCTGATCACAATTTTTAAACGTGTTAAATGACAGCTGTTACTTAACTCTCTATAAGTTTTTAAAAACTTCACTTAAATATCGCCATTTTATTTTAAACGAATTTTCATAATTTATAAAACTAACTAAGCTTAATTTTTTGACCGTCAATTTTTTTAACCTTTCAAGCAACTTTATGTTTATTTATTTATTTAAACCTTTTTATGAAATAAAATTATAATCTAATTATCTATCTAAACTGTTGGGTACCGAAAAAAAATTTGAATACATATTCAACCTTTTTAAGAGTGTAGCATACAAAATTGATCATAATTAGTTTTATCATTTTTGATAAAATGGAAATACTGAGTTGGAATAATACTAAATATAAGAACTTGGTGAATTATAATAATGTAATATTTTTCCTAGGTTCGTTAAATAAAACTTATTACTCTTTTTAGTATTTCTTCTTTATTCACACTTTACAATTCAAAACAGTAAATCTCAATTTATAAACAACTCAAATACTTTTATTCAAATTTAAATCACACTTGTTTAATATCACAATCCAATAAGCAATACTTTTGCACACTTTCATAATCCAAAATCAACTGTCTCTCGCTCACCGTGTACACTCCCTTATAATACTCAAATTAGTTGTTCTCGAAAGTTCTTATCTTGGAATGTTCTAGATGTTTGGAATAAGGGGAAATACATTTGACATTGGAAAAGAGATTTTTGTTTCTTCCATAAATTAGATATGCAGTTTTCCAACAGATGGCTCTGTAGTAGTATAAAGCTCAGTTCACAACAAGAACAATAAAGTTTTTGAAGCTTGGTTAAGTAATGTGCGATTCGTGCATTTTAATTTTCTGTGCTCAGGCTTAAATATGTGCCAAATTAAAATCTATAAGCAAATATATGTATATAATTTCAATCTTATTACTTTAAACGACGTATAATCTAGCCAAATCAAACATCCCCCTGGTTTACGGCAAATTATATAATATTATGATAATGTTTAATTTTACATTTTATAATTTTAATCGTCTATTGCTCGGTTCTTATATTCGTCGGAATTGATTGTTGTATCTACCTATCTTTCATGTATTTAAAAAAAATATATCGATTAAAATATATATTTCTACCTCCTGCCATTTAGAAATAGGAAATAACGAGCCTAGATTAAGATGGAAAAAACCGTTGTAGGGTTAATATTCAAAAACTATAGTTAAAAATAAAATTTGGTCCCCAATGAAATATTAATTTCCGATAACAATCATCACAAATTATAATGGACTAATTTTATGTATTGTTTCAATTCAAATTTTATTTGAAATAGTTTTTGTGTAGTTTTGACAAAGAATAATTGTGACACATAAAATGTCATAATACCACTGTAAAAAGTTTTTCATATTTACCTATATTACACAAATTCGTGTTAAATGATTACGATAAGTTGTAAAAAGATTCTTTTACAAATTTTGACAGTTTTTTAACGACCACAATATCACAAACTACCCGATGTTAACAGAGATTTTGAAAATAAAAATATTCTTGTTTTAAAATCTAGGCTTAGAATCTGCTATACCTCAAAAATTAAATTATCAGATCAGAATTTCCACTCATAGTGGGAAGAATATAATGTCAATCATTCCTGCAGAGCTAAAATAAATAAAAAAAACAGTTTTCTTTACAAGATTCAAGCCTTTTTCGATTTCATTTAAATATAAAGCAAAACTTAAAACATCCTTTAAAAATATTGGTAATAACGAAACTTTAATTTTGTCATGCTAGAATTAAATCCTATGAAAAATCTCGTCTTGCTCATTTTTATTTCATACACACAATTTAGCTACAATTTATTTGAACTAAAAATAACATTAAATACTAATCTTAAGTCTTTAAAAAGACAAATACATATAAACAGACGTAAAAACACCGTAAAAATAGTTTTTCTTACAACTAATAAATAATCAAACAATTTCACTATAAAAACTTAAATTGATCTACACCAACAGTTCATGCACGTTTTTTAAACTCTTCGGCAATTCATCCACAACTCGTATAAAATCATCCACTCTACATGCAAAGAAGTATCCCCTTGCGATATTATCACGTTTCCATCGGATCCAAGGTACCCATTCACTTATGTCATTACATATCAGATAGTCCTCTTTGAGCTCCTCCAATGTCACGTATGGATTATTGACACCGATTAGAACAACACCTTTCTGTGGGTTTGATTTTGTGTCAACGATCAATTTATAGAACAATTTTGGAACCGGAATTTCGCCATTATTATTTGCATCAAAAGCGAGGTAAATTTCTCTCAGTTCACCTTTAGCGTTTGGCAGTGATATGACTCCCCATGTTCCAGTATAACAGTCTACCTGTAGATTTTTGCTAGCCACAAATCGGCGAATTCCATTTTCAACAGCATTCCAAGTACCAGCATTGAAAATCTGCCATTGTGGAGCAGCATTGAAAAAATTAAACGTCGCCCTCTGTTGAGATCCATAGATATGATCGGTTTTCGAAGAAAGATGTCCGCGCGACAGGAACTGTGTCCGATTGTTGAAGAATTTCGCATAATTTGCCCCGAGAAGATTTTCAAAGACTTGCTTTTGATTTTCTTTCGAATATAAATGATTCATGTTGCGTTTTTCAAAGAAACCTGCCTTGCTGAAGTTCAAGCGTTGTACGGATTTCTGAAAATGAACATTTGCTGGTTCGATTGTATTGAATGTCCAAAGAGTATTAACGCTCGATTTGTCATGACAAAGACTAATAGTCTTGATAAATCGATTAACGCTGACATCGAATCCGACTTCGTAGAGCTTTGCATTGTTTGCACAAGTAGAATTAGCCTCCCGTACCTTATACTTCACCGGAGATGTACAGTTGAGTAGTTGAAAAGGTACTTTTTCATTATTCACTAGGAAAGTCTTGTCTTCTGAACAAGTCGCGTTGACGGATTTATCTGTGGGTTTTAATCGAAAACCTTTAGTGCATTGTAGTTCTACACTCTCTCCGCGGGGGATTTCTAAATGACCTTTGTCTCCAACTGGCCAAAAGACAGTAGATCCAGGTTGCAGATGCAGAGGCTGGGGATCAGTAATGTCTTTGTTAATATCCAAGACACATGGTGGACCTGACATAATAGAACTGATCGTAAATATTTAATTTTTTAATGAAAAAAAAAAATTTAGCCTTACCATTTGGAATACGTTCCACCTTTATTTCTTCTGGTTGTTGCAACTGAATTCGTGAATTCACCAAGCAAGAATTTAACGAAACAATAGTGAAAAGCAAAACAATCTTTAAAATACACGTCATAGTAAAAATGACCAATTTAAATATAAGTTTTTATTTACAGAAAAGAAAACGCGAGTTCTTATCGGACAGTTCTGCTGTTCGTGTCTGTTTCGATTGAAGTCCGAAATATATCTGAAATCTCAATGTGAGGTGAAGTGAGCGTAAGAGTATAGATACATTCACCTGTTACTTAGAAAGCTTGAAAGTTATACCAAACAGGGTCAAGGCATGTTTTTATTGTTATTTCTTTCTCTAAATTTTACACTGTTCATTCTCATTTAGGTTCTGAGATACATAGAGAGAGAATCTTGAAGAAGCGTCAAAAGATAAACTGGCTCTGAGTCACTAAGTGAAATGTTATTTTACATCGTCACTAATGGTTTGTAATTGTTATTGTTTGTTTTAGTAATGTCAATCTGATTTGGTTTCTTATCGCATTGTTTCCTTTAATTATTTATTGGTTTTCTCATTAAGGAGCGCCAGTGACTATGTTGTGTAGTTATTAATTTGTTTGTACTATCAATAAAATGGGATCATTCAGCAAAAATGGTAAATACCAGAATTCGATTTGTTAAATAATTGGAATAGACAAAAACCTGTGACTATTTTGAAATATAAAAATACATTTTTGCACGTTCATATGTATATAAATTATGTACATACCTACTTTTTGATTAATTGAATGTGGCAACAGACATTATACAGCGGAAAACTTGGACATATCTCTATTGGTATTTTAGGTGATTGGTATAATCTGGTCTAAGCAACACACCAAATACCACTAGTGGATGAACGTAACAAATAAAATAAGTTAAGGGATTCCTACACTACGTCAACACTTTACTTTATTTACTTTATTTATTAATTAATTCGCTGATTGGTATAAACTGGTCTACGACATATTGTAAAAACGAAATAAAAACTATGTGAACATAAATACATACATCATACTATAAGTGAAAACAGAAAATTCGATTTGAAATTAAAAAAAAAGACTAAAAAAAAGTGTTCGAATATATCAAACAATAAAGAAAGATATTTCTCCATATTTAAATATGTGTATATCCTAAGAATTTAATAATTTTAATAGTTTCAAACTATTATTAGAATGTAATGAAACAAATAGATGTGGAGATAAACCTTATCGGTTTTCTCTCTTAGCACTCATGAGAGTATATGTATAATATTTCCACATAAGACTGGTATAACTGATCTAACTCACGCAGCGGGAACATAATAATTAAATTATCTTTATTTTTTTTTCGACTTCTCATTGCATAAAGGGTTAAGTGTATTAAATTTAAAAATGAAATACAACACATAAAAATAATGTTATTGTTATTTAAACAAATAATTTTTGTCTCTATTGCATGGAATATACACAGTTCAATCTGTGAGTCCAATTTTCGACCAGTTCATTGCAAAAATATGGCCGTTTTCTTCATGGCAACAATCACAAATTTGCAGACATTGTATTGTATGTATTATCAATCAATAAGGCTGACGATTTTCTTCCAGGTTCAACGGTAAGTGTTGAAAATGTTCTTAAAGTTTTTCCACGTTTTTCCATTTAATTTGTATGAGAAAAACAAAATGGGTATTACCCTTTGGAGATGTGGGATCTTAACCGTGAAAACTTTGAGATATTTTTTCATAGCAGATTTTGTCTCATAGTTCCTAGAATTTCATAGCAATTTCGTTTAATTTGACCCAACTTATTACACATTATTATGTACTAGCACTATAGGTCAAATTTGTATATCAAATTAAAAATCATTGCAAAAAACTTAAATACTATTTTGGCTTTCATGATTGAGCTGTGTGTCAAATCAAGAGTTATGTAGTCAATAGCTAGCGAATTGTCAAGATTGGTAAAAAAAACAGCCTTTAAATTTTTGTATTGGTGTACCACAAGGTTCTATTGTAGGGCCTTTATTATTATGCTTATTTATAAATTATCTCCCTGATGTCTGTTCAAATGTATGGCTGCATCTTTATGCAGACACAATTTAAATTGTCCCGACCAATTGGTCTACAGGAATTGGTAATTGGTCTATTGCCAATGGTCTAACACTAAATCTGGTTAAGTCTCTCCATCGGTAAATTTTAGCCGAAAATCACGTATATTTCATAGTGGGGAGAATCTACGTAGACTCTGGCCATTTTCTGCCATATTTCCAGTTAGTACCAAACTAAGGCCAATAAACCCCTTCTTAGTGCCTTTAATTGACTAAGTGGTCTGTTGAAAGTTTTCTCAACACAAAGTCCTTGCAGGTTTTAACAACATTTATAAGATACGTGTATGGTTTCCGGAGATAGCAACACATCTCAAATTGCCATGAACAACGTCCTTGGATCCTCATCCTCATATATTTATGATAAACTTAAATTTATCCAATCTTTTAGAACACCTAATTTCAACTACTTGAATTTTTCATGGCTCTTCATTGTTTATGGAACCAAGCTATGGAACTCTCTTCATCCTACAACCAAAAGAATAATAGTAATTGCAAAGAAAAAATAAATATTTTATTTTAGATTATTTTTAAGGTTAATTATAATTATCATTATCCGTATTTTTAAGTACTATAACAGACTAGGTCTTTCTTGTACATTGGTTTTTGAAAAAATTGAAATTGAAATCATTTAAAGGATTTAATAAAACCTATCTTATGCTGATAGAGCAGCTCAAGAAATTTTCCATTTCCGTTAGTTGGTCTGTGCAATTGTGTGTTTGCATTTGCATGCACCTCAATATCAAGTTAGCAAACTGAAAGGTAGGATTCGCTTAAAATTTTATAGTTAAGTCTTGAGCCCAACTTCAAAAGTACTGTGAAGTACAGAGATTATTTTTTCAGCTGCACCATACGAATGTGGAATGCGCTACGTAGCTTTATTTTTTCTACCCATTGTAATATTTAGAAATTTAAAAATAATGTGCTTCGCTATCTCATTTCAAAAACTTCTCTAACGCACGCACTGTTATAATCATTTTAAGTAGTATACACCTTTCAATGTTCCCATACTTAAAAAAGAAAAACAAAACTTCACCGCCTTAAAGAAAAAGTACAACTTCTTAAGAACTAACTGTATATTTAAAAATTACTATTTACAAGAACTAATGACTTTTTATAAGAATAATTAAAAATAAAAAAGGAAAAATATTTTTAATGAAAACCGAAGTTTCGAAGTTATAAATCCTCCAAAATAAGCTTTTTTAATATATTTTTTTAATTTATTTAAGTTAAAAAAGATTGAATTTGGTTCAGCCTTATATAATTAAAAAACAAATATTATTCAAATCTGATATAGAATTAAATAAAAATTAATCTGGAAATAAATGTGTAATACGAGGAAATGCGGTTTTTTTTTGCTTAAATTTATACAATAAAATTCCATTTCAAGCTGGTTATCGTCAGAGCTAAATATATGTTTATGAAAATTTTTATTTTAACTATAAACTACACATGTTTAAGCAAAAACTTAGAAAATACGTTCTTTTCCACCTGTTTTCCGGCTTGGTGCAGAATCACCAAAAACAAAAATAAAATATTTATTTCTCGCACCTGTTTATAAGTAGTGAAAACTAAATTCAAGGAAAAAGCCAAGGGAAACGTATTTTGTATTTATTGAAATTGTTAATATTCTCAAGTCCCAAAAAGATTCATGTGAACAATTAATGGTGGACAGACAGAAAACTTTCGCTATGGTGGTGGCATTGAAATCTCATTAATACACAATAAAATAAATAAATTAAAATTTAATTCGAACAATACAGTTTTCTTTGTGGAAATTTTATATTTAAAAAAAAAGCAAACATAATTAAAAATGAGAATTTCTTATAAATTAGAAAAAAAACTTATATCTATTCGATGTGACAGATACAAACAAACATTTAATACAAATACATCATAGTGCCAAAAATTTATTGTAAATTAAGCCAAAAGATCTGCTAATTGCACAAAGTGTGTTGCACTCTCTGTTGGCTTTTTACTTCATCATCTTCTGGCATCGAGTTCGGTGGATCTCCTGTTAGCCTTTAAAGATAGCTTCCAATCGGTGGTGGTGTCGACGTGCATATACAAACGATCAATGTCTCCATACTCAATCGCACAGTGTCATCTAAAATTGGAACGATATTCAGATACGCTCCTGTTGTCATAATTTTGCACAAACATTTGTTTCCAAAAGAAAAAGCTAATTATATCGCATAATTTACAACTTTTTTTTGCGTGATCTCTATCTACAATCTACCTGTGACGTCTGATGTCGTGTATAGAACATTAAAAATTTGTTTTTCCGTCGAGTGTGAAATAAATTTTCTATCTTCGAAAATAAAAGTATAAACGAACATTGCCTTAGAACAAACGGATCTAGAAAATACACGCAAAAAAGAAGCTGCGAGCAACGAATTTTTATATAAAAATAAAAATATTCGCCGAGTTTAGAAATTGGCAGGACGACTGCTTGTGAAATAGATCAGCACCGAGTTGCAAATTTACTGAATAAATTCATTTGTATTTTTATAATTTGCTCGCACTGAAATCGTGTACAATTTAATTGTAAAATAATTTGTATGTGATTTATGTGCACTTCGGAGTTTCGATTTAAAAATTCGCTAAGATTTGTTTTCAGATTGTGAATATTTACGGAAAATTGTGATAGATTTACATATAATTCATTAATTTTTTTGATTTTGTGCTTTAAATAATCGGGTTGAGAAGTGTTCATGCCATTGCATTCAAATAGTATGGATTACTTTTTGAATGTTAATCCACGACACGTACAAGAATCGGGAAGAAGTGGGCGCCGCAATCACTGGAACGATAGAAAACTTTATCCAGTGGATGAAGAAGCCACTGATACGGAAGATGATAGTGGAATTGCTGAAGAATCAGCTGAAGAAATGGGATCAAGAGAAAGAGAGCTTTCCAGTTTTCCTGATGTGAAAGTAGTTGAACCTGTAGAAGTGAACAAGGGTGGGAATACACTTGACAACTTTTTTGGTTATTGGTGAGTTAATATTTTATGATAAAACGAAAGAAATATGTATTTTTAATTTTCAATCGATGAGATCACTGTGGCGTATACGTAATATTTTCATTACCGTATTTTCTTATTTTATTTTAAATAAACTTAAACAACAATATCATCACTCTTTTCGTAAAATAAAAAAAAAATACAAATATCTGTATCTGCAAGCCGACAAATAAATTCATATTAAAAATCAAATAGAACACATTTAATTTGTTCGCGTTTTGTAGCTATACATATTAAACGCCGATATGGAATATCCATTTTGTTTGACAATGTCAAAAGAAAACTTTGATTTGTTCAACTATTTTGAAAGCCTCGATGTGGTTAGTCTGTTTTGTTATCAATTCGGAGATCTGAATTCAGATCTAAGTTAAGTTCAACAAATTCCATCAAAAATCTTTTTTTTCAACGAGATACTGCATCTAGAGAGGAACTTAAAAAACCTGAAGGATATCTCTGGTCATTATGACGTTTGTCTCATCGTAAATGTTGAGCTTTGTAAGTCACCAATTCCCCAGGAGATGTTACATCAGTATTTCTCTTAATAACAACTTTTGGCAGATATGTTGCTTCCTATTGAAAGGAATTGTAAGCAACGCATTTGTGTGCATACTTGGTTACTGGCCTAATTGTCTTACTGTGTTTTTTTTTAAAGAGCACACAAGGCTTGTATAGTCAAGTCGTATAAAGCTGTAACCATTCACATTTTATACTTAACAGCATTTATACATTAGTCTCTGTTAATATCAAACGACAGTAAAGTTTGCGATACTACACCCTTTTTACAGGAACAAACTCAGGTGATTTTCAACTAACTTCTAACTTCATTACCAATAAGACCAGAATAAATTCACAATATTTGTTGAGCTGCTCAAAAAAAGGTGCTTCACCAAATTTCAACACTTGAATGTTAGTAGTTTCTGAGATATAGTACTTCAAAAATCACTAAAACCGTAACCCACTGACTTATCAAAATAATGGAGCACTTGGAGACACTGTAAAACTTTAGAATTTTGGTCACAGCTAGGTCTTGTGGTACATACATAGGAATAAATTGGAATTTTTCATTCAGAAGAACTTTCGGTTATTTTAGAATGATGAAAATTGGTGGAGCGGTAACGCTTAAAGTACCTACGTACAAAGAGAAAAATGGAAAAAGAGGAAATGAAATTTGGAATTTTTAATTATTCAGGAAGCGAAACATCAATTTATATATGGATTACTTTCGATTGTAGTTAAATGATGAAATTTTGTAGAGAGCGTTGAGACTTCTACGTTGTGCATTGTCTTTTCTATAATCAATGTACAAAAATTCATTTAAAAATTTATCTCTACATCTGGGCTTTGTTTGTATTTAGAATTCCACATTACCAGCTTTTGTTGATGTCTTTCGAAATCTTCGCGAAATAAAATCTTTCCAAAAATTATTGAAATCACAACAGAAAATTTACATTTTAGAAGAACTGCTAACTTCTAATACAAGGTGGCGTAAAATTAATCACGCTATTGGAAGATGTTATAACTTTTGCAAATGGCGTTGTACGTCAATCATATTTGACAAATGTGAAGTACACAGCTTTAATAAGCAAACATACAAGAAAAGGAGCGCTATACTCCGCAAGAGTGTGAAATAATTGTGTCAAATTTTTTGACCAATAATCAGTCAGTAGTGTTAGCGCAGCTTAAATTTTGACGTCAATTTCCAAATCGCGTCAACTGGGAAAACAATTTCGGTGCTTAGCTACACGACTCAAGCCTACTAAAACCACAGGAGACTAAAATCAGCTGGAACCACAAGAGAGAGACCATGCGTGGCCACCATCGGACTGGTAGTTCGGCCAAGAATATCGCGGCTGTGTCTGCCGATGTCGCTGAGAACGAAGAAACTTCAACCAGATGACTGGCCACGCATTTCAACATCACCAGTTGGACCTCACAACGAATGTTAGTGAAATACTTAGATATCTTCCCGTACAAAGTGCAAACAGTGCATCATTTGATGCCTGTTTACCGTCCGTCATGTGTGAATTAATGTCATTTGATGTAACTCATATGCGAGTAACTTCTATCTTAATCTTTTAATAGAATGAAATAAGTAAAATAGCAAGTAAATTAGTAAAATAATTACCAACATGAATGTCCTAAGGTATGTACGTACTTAATATTTTGATGTGAATTAATTAAAAGAAAGAATTCAGAACCTGTTATACTTTTTTTAAAAGTCCTAAGCATTCCCTATTACTCATTGGATTTAAGAAGATATTTTATTGTTTAAACAGATATAAAAAATTGTTTATAAACTAATATTATCCACCAGCGCCGATGGAATCTTTTAATATCAAGAGGATTACTTAAAATATTTATCATTTTTTATTGGTGGCTTTAGAATAACGACCCGAAATAAAAATTTTGCTCTCTAAACAATAAGATGGATACGGTAAAAATATAGAAATACGATTATGTTCAAATAAACCAGATTTCTCTTGGAAAAAAAAATAAATATTTTTCATCATTCGTCCCACATAAAAATCATACACATTCTCGACCCCTATAAAATACAAAATGTCTGCTCTGCAACAAGAAACGTAATATAAATTCTCTAAGAAATGTCTTTATGATTTAATTATGTTTAAACTTGTCACTCATAATTAAGATAAATTATGTAATTAGAAAATATAGTATTTTGGTGTCAAAAATATGTCATCAACATTGACAAACATGTTTTTTTTTGTTTTATTTATTTAGTTTATTTAGGTTAATATGTTGACAAAAAAAAAAAACTACTAATAATAAATAAAAACACAAAGTCTGTACTTCTCTGGGAATTCCCATTTTGTCCATTTTGATATTGCTTAACAATTTTCTTTTAATATGATTTTAAATTTAAAAGGTTGACGAATTTTCTATTTTAATAATAATTGAATTTATGCAATACTTGACTAAATTACAAGTATTTTTATACCTAGGTTTTCAAAAATAAAATGGACGTAAGAAAATAACCGAAATATAAAAAAACTTAAATACTTTTGCCCCTAAAGTCTCGAGTTAGAAAACACTATTAATTCTATTTTGGCAGCTGCACAATTTTATTGTGTGACTTATTTGTGCAGATTGTGTCGTATTTATGTACACTTATTTTAGATACAAATAAAATTCCTTATAATTTTTTTTCACAAATATAAACTATAGGACGTAAGCAAGTCTTGTTTGAGCTAATTACGCTTTTTATATAATGGGGAAAAAAGAATAACAAAGCATTAATTGGAGAAGCCTATTTTATTTTCTCAAATAAGAACTAGAGGGCAAGACAGGTGTTTTAAGTCAATGAATCAAAAACTTGGTCCGCAGTATAGTCTTATTTTTCAATGTTCAAAAAATTAATAGTTCAAAAATTCTATGAAAAGTTTAGTTGAAATAAGTGAAATTTTTTATAAAAAAATACCCGAAGCCTTAGCAGTCAGTCTCTTACTAAAGATTTTGTTAAAATTATAAAAGTTCATAGAAACTCTTTAAATAAAAATTATAACTATTTTTTTAACCAATTTTGTATCATTCAAAAATATCAATAAATAAGATTTTTTATGTGTTAATTCATTAGTAGTTTTTTTAAATGCCCATTTTGGTTTGTATGTTTCGTCCAAAGTCTAAAGATTTTTCGTTAATTATTCCACAGGGAAATTTCAATTCTCTATGGAATCATGTGCACCATATTTTGTTATTCAGTGTATTTGCATTGTTTACTTTTAATGTTAGGGAAATTGATATAAGATTCTGCCAACAAAAATCCTTTTTACTTTATGCGAAATAAAAGTATTAACTGTTTTTTCCCCAAAGAGGCTCAGATTATTAAGAAAAAAATATTAAATATAAAAACATGGGTGTTATTAGAAAAAAAAAAATGTTCAAAACCATAAAATTAACTTTTAAATCGCTAAAACAACTCCCTAACTGGAAAAATATTAATTTATACACACATACAAATTGAAAATAATTGAAGTCACTATTTAAAAAAATCGTATTAAATTAAAAAAAAAAACTAAAAAACAAGTTGTTATTATGAATGTATACTGTATGTACAGGATGTCTTCTTTTCTTAAATTTATTTAACCAAATCAATTTTACCTATTCGCAAACAGCTTTGATCCAAACACAAATCGTTTTAAATTATGACCAAATCATTTTAAATTGCCAATAGTTTGGACTTAATCTTTCAATGTTTGAGTTGAATATTTTTGCCTTAAGTTTAAATTGATTGGCTTTTGGGTAAATAAATTTGAGAATAATTTAGTACTAAGTAAAACTGGTATAATTCTAAGTAGTCTTAGTAATATTGAACACCAATAAATGTTTCTTTAAAAAAAAAGCATTTTTAACTGAATAAAAATAAATTAATACGACGTACTGTTACTTGAGAACGCTCATTTATTCAAGCTAACAAGATCTCTTGTTTGATTATTATATTACCTTTGTGTTAAAAATTCAATTTGAATTTTATTTGGAAATTTAAAAGTACGGATTTAGTTAGAAAAAAATACTCAAATGCATAAAATTGCCGTCTGATTTCTAGAAAAGTATGAATTTATGCAAAATATTTTCCATGCGCACATAATTTTTGTTTTTTATCAAAATCGTTAGAGCCGTGTTTTTTTGAAATAAATAAGAATTTTGCATAACAGCTGTATGGGAGGTACCGTCAATTTTGG
Organism: Philhelius festivus; assembly: GCA_963931855.1. NCBI lineage: Eukaryota > Metazoa > Arthropoda > Insecta > Diptera > Syrphidae > Philhelius > Philhelius festivus. The sequence goes on from OZ007557.1 coordinate 95,717,340, forward strand.
AGCTAAATTTCAATTTCTCCTCTTGGGAATCACTAAAGACCTTTAAGTACCGAGTTTGAAAAAAATCTCTTTAGCGGCTTAGACTGTAGCTCGAGGTACAGACACACAGACATAGAGAAATACAGACATACAGACAGAAGGAATTGCTGGACCCGCTTTTTTCGCGTTCTCTATCATGGTAATATCAACTTTGGTCAAAAACTCAAGTTCGATTTTTTTTTGTCAAAATACAAGTAAAATAGGTCTTAAAAATCAATGAGTCCAGAAGAAAGAGGCATTGTGTTAGCATTTAGAGCGTTACGACCAGCTGCAACTTAAAAGAAGCCGCGCTGTTATTAACAGTTTTTTTTTAGTAAATGTCAACGGCTACGGAAAAAAGACGGAACTTATGAAACCACGATAGTCCTCGAAAGAAGAGCAATCTGCACAGCTGCTTTGAATTTGTACAATTCAACTACATATAACAATCAAGAAAAAATTCGGTGTTACAGATAGTCTTTTCGTGGTTAAAGCTGATTTGCGGAGATGTAAAGATTTTTACATGGTTTGCATCAAACACCCCTAACACCAAACCGTTTTTGTGGCAACCATATGAATTTGAAAAAACTAGTGGCATAGGGTTATTTTTCTGATGAACAAAAATTAATTTCGAAGGCTCCGATGGGAAGAATTATTATTATCACGATTTCAGAAAGGAAAACTAACAATTGAATAATTTTTACAGATGCGAGAGTGGGAAATGGTTAGAGGAATAATCTTATTCTGTTGAAAAAGGCCTTTCCACATTCTTTTTCAAATATTTTTTCAAGGTTTCTCAAGATAACACACCTATCCATACCACTAGGGTAGTGGGGGAGTGGATCAAAGGTCAAAACGTTTCATAACTTCAGTGACCCCTCTATTCTCTTAACCGAAACATTATTGACATTGAGGTTGCATAATCCGCAAGATATTTGAGTCAGAAAAACAATATGATATGATATTTTTTTTAATAATATGAGGGCACCCAAGATGTTACATAATATCACCTTTAAAGTAATATTCACCGTGCAAGCGTTACTCAAACAGGGAATGTTTTGAAAGGAGATACCGATGCACATTAGTTTAAAATTTCTAAATATTACAATGAGAAGGAAAAATTGCATTAGTAGAGCATTCAACATTCGTGAAGTGCGGCTAAAAAAAGAATATCTGTTGAGTTGAGCTCAAGGGTAAACTGATGAGCACTCCTAAGAGCGCGAGTATTACGGTGGAATAGTTTAATGGGATAAATGCAACTGGCTATTTCACAAGAACACTGTTTATAAAAATAGGGAGAGTCATGAAAAATTGTGGCGGTGATCGAGAGGTGCAAATGCTTCTGTTATTATTCTATCATTTTTAAAGCTCTCTCTTGAATTATGCTTAAGTAGCATATGGGTTCACATGCCCACGTATGATAGTTTTAGAATAGAGGCTTTATAGATTACAGCCAGATTAGCAGGGGTCAAAAATTTCTTGCATCGTTCGAGAAAACCTAAACACTTAGCAGCATTTTTGGCGACATTTAATATGTGATTCTACACAAAATGTTTGGTTTTCTCAATGAAAGTGTCACTATAGTGAATATTGGAATGCCATATAAAAGGCATTGAGTCGCATAATTTGGATAATTTGACGAAACTGTATGATTCAATACCGAATAGACTTAATGAAGTTACTTTTTACCAAGATGAAAGTACTCATTATTAAAAATTGCTTTACAATGTATTAAAAGATTATTTATTTTGTATTCTTGTATTAAAAGTTGCATTATTTTTAAATTTTAAAGTCACTGGATGTATTCTGATGAGCTAAAATAAATGAGTGTTTTTTGTTAAAGATATGCGTAAGCGTATTTTTATAAAATAGCGTATTTACTAGGGTTATGATTGTACTAAAGTATAGAGTCGATTATTATGTCTTAAAAAAAAATATTGATTTGAAACAGATGTTAAGAAAAAAGAAAATTCAACTTGAACTTTTACAAAGCACTAGATATATTCAGTGTATATAATTTCATTTAAAATTACAAATAAACAATGCACCATTATATATATGTACATAAACATATATATATGTATATATGTACTATTAATTCAGAATCCAGGATTGTGTCTTTGAATTTTTTAAAAAATATTTATTCAAATATTTCAATGCTATTGAAAAATGTTTTCAATTTTCTTACTTGCACAATTTGTTCATATTAAAATATAATTATGATTTGTCAAGGATTGTGCATTGTGAATTAACAATTGAATATTGAAAATTTTTGAGATTTTTACAAATTTACAAAAGTTTTACAACAAACTGACGTTTTTCTCTGAGTGCACTTGTATGTCTTGATTATTTTTTTCTGTACAAAATGATCATTAAAAACTCATCTTGGAATAGAGGATTATACATTTTTTATTTTTCATGATCACTATGAAAAAGCAATTGTCTTGATTGAGGTTATTATTTCAAAATAAAACAAAAACACACAAATAAAATAAAACGATAAAAATTGATTATAAGATATATTTTGATTCATATTTAGCAAGTATCAAGTTACAAAATAAATACTTATTTAATTGATAATAATTAAAAGTTAATAAAACATTCAACAACAAATATTGTATTAGGTTATATATTTTAGTAATGTATAATATGTAGTTTTGTTAAAGCAATTCAACAATATATTTCTCGTCAGTTTATTCTCTAGCAAAATTGAAATACACACATTTAATATACGAGGGCGGGTCAATAAGTCTGTGACTTTTTGAATTTCTGACCTCTTTACTGAAACAGCAACACTGCTCCTGTCAACAGGCATCTGTCAGTTGACTCCTGTCAAAATTTAAATTTGCTGCGTCAGTTAGTTTGTATTTGACAGATTTTTTATCGGACTACTCACTAATTTGAGGAGAAAATGGAAAAAAGTGAATTTCGTGTGCTTATTAAGCATTATTTCTTGCGAAAAAAACCATTACCGAGACCAAGGCTAAGCTTGATAACCATCGATTTCAATGGTAAAAACGTGGTTTACTGAATTTCGTTGTGGCCGTACAAGCACTGAAGATGCCGAACGTCCTGGACGCCCAGTTGAAGTCTCTACACCCGAAACAATCGAAAAAATTCACGATATGGTGTTGGCCGACCGAAGATTGAAAGTGCGAGAGATTGTGGAAGCCGTAGGGATCTCGCATGGCTCAGTGGTTTCAATTTTGAATGATCACTTGGGCATGAGAAAGCTTTCCGCAAGATGGGTGCCGCGTTTGCTCACAGTCGACCACAAACGCAATCGTGTAACAACTTCACAGGAAGGTTTGGCGTTGTTTAATCGCAATATGGAGGAGTTTTTGCGCCGTTTTGTAACCGTGGACGAAACATGGATCCATCACAACACACCAGAGACCAAACAACAGTCAAAACAGTGGGTTTCTAAGGGTGAATCGGCGCCAAAGAAGGCCAAGGTGAGTTTGTCAGCCAATAAAGTTATGGCGACTGTTTTTTGGGATGCACGCGGGATAATCCACATTGACTACCTTCAAAAGGGAAGAACAATCAATGGGGAATATTATGCCAACTTATTGGACCGATTCAATGACGATTTGAAAAAAAACCGACCTCATTTGGCCAAGAAAAAAGTTCTTTTCCACCAAGACAATGCAAGGGTGCACACATGTGTAGTTGCCATGGCAAAAATCCATGAATTGGGCTATGAATCGCCTCCTCATCCACCCTATTCTCCAGATTTGGCTCCGAGCGACTACTTCTTGTTCCCAAACCTGAAGAAATGGCTTGGTGGAAAAAGATTTGACTCCAATGATGAAGTCATCTAGCAAACAAAGGCCTATTTTGAGGACCTCGACAAATCATTTTTTTTGGAAGGGATAAAAAAATTGAAGAAGCGTTGGACAAAGTGTATAGAGCTCAAGGGAGACTACGTTGAAAAATAAAATTATTTTTTTATCAACAAATCTGTGTTTTATTCCAAAAGTCACGGACTTATTGACCCGCCCTTAAGTTCATATTTTTTTTAAATATATCATGTCATTCATATATACACTGCCGCTCATCTGAATAGGTTCACTGTTTTTCGTAACTTACTGTTAGACTCTCTGCATATATATGGCAATGACACGTCTGTGTTATGTATGTATGTAATGAAAGAGCATTATTTTACCCTTAGTTTGGGAGAAAAAATTTTCTCTTTAAGCTAACCGTTATTCTCACACGCTAGCTAAACTTAATTCATTTAGAAATACTAAGGTTTTTTTGGCTATGGATAGGGATAGGGGCATTATGATGCTGGAATGACAATGGTATTGGTCCTAAAAGACCAGAGAATTGTGGGAAGACCTTTTCCAGCATACATTTTTACACCTTGACATTCATTCGTGATATAAGAATTTGCAGCTCAAGGGTTCCATAATATTAAATTCCTCTCACACCATGACACTGCCTTCACAGCTATGCAGACGGCTTATAATAATGTTCTTCTTTACGAAGGTCATGAAAGTAATATCTTTAGCCACTTAGAGGGCCTAGCTCTAAGTTGTATTTTTTTTTATCTGAAAATATAACTCGCCTTCACTCCGATTTCTACGACATCTATTTTTTGCAAAATTCTAGACGATTTTCTTTTCGTTCAAATGTGTTTTTTCGGTATTTTTTTCCTTTTCAAATGTTTAGTACTCTTAATACCGCGTTTCACCGTCGACAAACTACACTTAACACCAGTTTTGAGTCTAATTTTTGACGCGAAATCATGCGAATTAGAAGCAGCTGTTGTGATTGCGGGTCTATTGGTCATTGATTTGGCCTTTTAAGTTCCAACTATCATATTTTTCCGTAGTTTTCGATGTTCCGCAAATATTTAACCATTAAATTTTGGCTTCTTTCCTTTTTTTTACGATTTTTCTTTGTCTTAGCCCTAATTCACGAAATGCTTTTATTTTGCCTTTTTCTTCGCGTTTAAAAATTTTCCGCCATCCATTTTCCTTGTTAAATGGTTTAAAATAATTCGATTTACCAAAAAAATTAACTTTCAGTGCATATCACCTGTGTACATCAATTAAAAATGATTTTTTTGCTTTCGAACCTATTCAGATGAGCCAAAAAAAACGTTAGTTTTTCTTAATGAATTAAGTTTAGCTAGCGTGTGAGAATAACGGTAAGCTTAAAGAGAAAATTTTTTCTCCCAAACTAAGGGTAAAATAATGCTCCTTCATTACATACATAACACAGACGTGTAATTGCCATATATATGCAGAGAGTCTAACAGTAAGTTACGAAAAACAGTGAACCTATTCAGATGAGCGGCAGTGTACATATTTACATACATCACGTATCATTTTTTTAATCTTTCATCTAATCTTAGCGATAATTTTTGAGAAAGATAACTTTTTTTTTTAATTTGTGCAAAATTGAAAACCGTAGGTATATATAAAGAACATTTCATATTAAAAAAAAGAATATTCTGTTGAGTTTTAAATTTCAAAGAATTCAAAGAATGCGATGGTATGTCAAATGCATTTCTTTACACTTTTCAACTCAAATGACTCATTTTTTCGATTTAAAAAAATATTTTCGTTTTAATTTTATGTTTTTAAAAATTAAATATGGGTTTCTAATGCGTTTTCGTTGTCGTTATTTCTTCAACGTCGCTGCCCATATAAACTTTTAGTTATTTAAATGATCACAGACCATTAGATTGTTAGAAGTCTGACACCTTGCAGATGTTACACATTTTCCTGCTCTAAATATCGCATCAATCATGTTCATGATCAAACACAAACTATCTGAGAGATTTTAAAATTGTTTTTCTTGTTGTTTTACATTTAGTAGATTAAGATATCTTCGCACATAGATCGGGAAGAAATTGTGTAGCTTGCTTAAGTGTTTTAATTTATAGGTATTTGGTTGATATATTCCAATATTTTTCATTTTTAATTTTGAAATCGAATTCAAGTCTGAGAAAAAATAAATAATTGAGTGTTTGTAGTTTTTTAATTATACATAATTATTTTATGTTTTATATGGATTCTTTAATAAAAGAAATTACGTACATGTGGACAAAATGTTTGTTTTTACAAGCATATAAATGTCATTTCGACACAGGCAACAAGAGAAAAAGTTAGAAAGAATTTTTTCTTATATCATTTATATTGAATTTTTTATTCTTCAAAAGTAGGTATGATAACAAGATTTAATTGGCTTTTTAAAATTGTTTAAATAATAATTGCAATTATTGGTGTTCCCTCCAACATAAAAGGAAAAATCGTTTTTGTAAATAATGTAAGAGTGGAAAAGATAAAGTCGTTTTTTTTTTTTAATCCAAAAAATTGCATATTCGTTATATTGAGAGGTATGCAAAATTATTTTGTTTCGACATCTGCAAAATTCAATAAATTCTATATTCAGAACTATGTTTAAATACAATTTTTTTTTGAGCAATTTAACTACCGATATAAAAGCGTTATAGACATTTGTAATCATACAAATCAGACAAGAGATTTAAATCAAACGTTGCATTTTGATCAATGAAGAAATATGGAATAAGAAATTTTTATTTCTGCTTAAGTGGAGTGATTAAATTTAATTCATTTGAACTTTCGATTGAATTAAATTTTGATGATAAACACGAAAATAAGAGGATCAATTTTTCCAAATTCAGTATGTCGAAGTCTAAGTACGAGTACCTTAAGGAATTGGTGTAAAAAGTAATTGATTTTTGTAGCTCTAAAAAATAACGTTAGCTTAATTAAAAATCCTTCCATTTTTTTTAGAAACCTGTACAATAATATTACTTATTTTTCATAACACAAAATAAGAAAATATATTTTTATTTCAAATAGGTGATTTTTAATACTAATAATAATTTAAAAATCAAACTTAGTTTTTCAAACAGAATCGTATTCTTTGGAGTGGAGAATTACACCAACGCAACGTAACAAATAAGAAACCAATATAAAAAATTTTTCAACTGATATGTGTAGATTTTGTCGGCCATGTTGTTTTGGTGACATCTGTCAAATCTGTTCTTCACCATTTAGCTGATGTCAAATCTCCATGGCAAGTAACACTATCAAAGTTCACGTCCAAATGATAAAACTTTATTTTAATGCAAACGTGGGTCTTCACAATCGACACATCAACGTTTGGTGGCCAAATTTGAAACGACCGATTCAGTAATAAATCAGCTTAAATTCGTACGTCAAAGAAATGCAAGATCAGTCGAGAACACCACCACGGTCCATGAAAGTGTACAGCAGTACCAGAGGCAGTCGAACTCTCGGCCTTTAGCAGACTTAAACTTCTCGAATTTTGCGTCAGGACTTGTGCACGTACAAGATCCAATTGATCCTGGAATATAAAGCTTATGACCATAGACAACGGCGTTGATTCGCTGACTGGGCTGTTGAGCGTTTGGAAGATATCCTTTACTTTAGCAATGAGGCACATTTTTGGATAAATGGATGTGTTAACAATTAAAATTGCCATACATGGCGTGACACCAACCCATATTGGGCCGTACTTTTTCGAAAACGACGAGACGGCCACCGTCGATGATCTGCACTACGAAGGATTATAACCAATTTCGTGTGGCCCAATTTGGATCATATAGACCTACATAGACGAAACGTGTGGTTGAAAATCATTTTTACTGTTTTCGAAAATATGATAAACGTTTCTTCGTGAGGTTCTATTAATAACGATGTAAATGCTTTTTTACATTAAACTAGCGCTTACTGAAATAATTTATTGAGATTTTTAAGGATGAGTTCTTGTGGAAAAAAGATTTTCTTTAATATTGAATATATTATTTGTTTATGTTTTTGGTTCTAAGCCTTGTCGGCAAAATAATAAATAAAATTGAACTAGCTACCAAGTTTAAAGAATATGGACCCAAGCGATTAAGCTGTAGGAACACTAGAAAATTCACACTGATGCATTGAAATACGATGAAGTGAGTATGTAAATAAGTTCAATGTAAAAATGATTTTCCCTATAAGTCATTACTTTGAGCATTTTAATTTACCTTTATTTGCACTTATAAGTGAAAATACATATATTTCCAAAAATGATCACATAGGTACTATATGTCCTCGGTATTCGTTTTAAAAATTTTATCGTTACACCTTTACAATTTGTTATCCTAAAATGTAACCCATAATTCTGTTGACAGGGATTAAATCTGTCACCGAAATCATTGGGAATCTCATCCCACAGATAAACCTTCATCAATCTGCAGTAATAAAGTCACTTTTTACGACTTGACTAACCTAAAAAATCTTCCCTCGGAAATTAAATAAAAAACAACAAACCATTTACATCAGATTTCATCAATTAAGACAAAACATTTCACCCTTCTCCCCTTCCGCCACTTACCGATCGAACGATCATGGCATCAACTTGACTTTCAAAGATCTCTCAATCAAGTTGAAAAATCCATAGCTCTCAACCTCATCAAGATACTCGACCGAGCGCCATTCCTTTTGTGTATCTCGTAAATATCTCATAAATACATACATACATATATGTATATCCCACTCCACTGGAAAAACAACGACAAAGATGAGTAAATTACCTCAAAGGAAAACTCATGCAAAACTAATATCAACAACAACAACAAAATCTGTTGAAGTGAGTTTTAAAAGGAAAATTCGCTGAAAGATAAAAATAAAAGGAAAATAAAATCCGCCACTAGGAGAACTCCATCCTCACCATCAGAAGGATTTGGTTTTTTTTTATTATTATTATTTAGCCTGCGTCGGTCGTCGTCTGCTGGAAAACAAAAAATATTGCCGGTCTTTTAAAAAGTTTTTCAAAATTTTTCAATTCAGTTTCAGCACTGCTATCGTATTGCGAAGAACACTGAAACTGTGTGTCTCAATTGAGTCGGAAAAAAGTGTCAAACTTAAGGAAACATCGCGAAAATTTGGAAATATACTCGTATCTCTATTTTCCTCTGAAAGTTCATCAAACAAAAAAAAGATGAAAAACACACAGAAATAAAAGAGAAGATACAAATAAGAAACACAAACTCAAAAAACAGAAAAGTATCTCAAGTTCTTTTTTCTGCATTAATTTATAGAAAAAAAAAACAGATCGGAAAAACACTTTTTCCTACGGGTGGGGAATTTTCTTTCGGTCTCGTCGGCCTATCTGGCTGTTGTTACTCAAATACATGTCTGTCCGCCTGTTTGGCTCGGCAAAGTGATTTTGTGCCTCGCGTCAGGTGCTCGGCAGTTGGTCGCGCGCGTTCTACGCTGCGACAAAAGCCTGTCTTTTTTTTGTTCTGTTTTTTTTTTTTTTTTTTTTTGTAATTGCATTTTGTAAGTAAGTGTAATTGTTCAACGCATCGTTTGCCAATGTGTCGCCATCTACAAGTGCGGTTCATTGGCCCGCGTACTGATTCATTGGGTAGGCTGTTCCTTGAGGGAAAGTAGTGAAGTGCAATTTAGTGTTGACAGACTGTTTTGTGGAAGGTAAATTACGTTGGTTTTTACAGAAAACCCACGACTTCAAAGAAAAGTGATGAAATGTGATGGAGGATGCTATTAAGTCTGTTTATGTAATTTCGATAGATATAACAAAGGATTAACAAACACTCCCTGATTCATATAATAATGTGTCATGATTGTAACGCCTCAAAAAACAATGAATAATGGATCTTTGTCAATACTATGAGTCAGAAAACATTTTGATTTAGTAAAGGTTGAAAACATTTCAAGTACTCAACTCTCTGATGAAATATTTTTATAGGGCATTTTTTAAATTTCTTAAACATTGTTCAAGAAAGTAAAATCCGGAGTTAAAGAGTGACCTTCTGACATAGGATAAAACAATTGATTTTTGTTTCATAAAAAAACAAAGGAATATGAAATTATAATTTTAAGTTTTTACTTTAAAAATACTTGCAATGAGCTTGAGCTTGATTCACTTAAAGGTTAAATTGAATTAATAAAGAATACTTAGTTAACTTATTACGAAAGTACTTTCGAATTCAATTGTAGTGCATGAATTTTATGATTATTTTTTTAATGTTTTAATTGAATTACTAAGCCTTAAACTACGTATAAAAAATCTGCAACATGGAGTTTTAAGCTTATTTTCTTAGCTGAATGAACAACTTCTTAAAATTTTATTTTGAGCCCAGTTTATTAAGTCAGATTTTTTAGACTATTTTATATTTCATTGGATAAGAAATTTTAATAACAATATTAAAAACCGCAATATCGAAAAACGTTTTTCGATATTTCATAAACGGTGGGTGGTAATCGAAAAATTCGAAAAGATTTTATTTAAAAACTCTAATTCAATTGTAAAGAAGAAATAAGAAATTATTTTTCATTAACATGACATGAGTATATAAAAAAATAGTTTATGCATCTATGATGAGTTTGCGTTTAATGGTTTTTTTCTTAGAGATTTTTCAAAAAAATATACAATTTTTTACTTTAACTTGACCTTAAATCCAAGTTTTTGACCATCAATCCGTTAGAAGGTTGCCGCTAACTACATTTAAAGAGTACATTCGTGTTTCACCAATATTAATTCTACATTTAATTTTAAACGAGAAAAATGTTTAGGTATTGAAACTAGTTAATCTATTTCGAATATTTACCGAGTTAAAGTAGTATTAATTTAAAATAAGATTACTATGTATTTTTCTAGTCAAGTATGTTTTGTTTTAGAGCTACTGGAAAACTTATAATTGGTTTCCAATCGTAAAATAAGCAAATTATAAAAAATGACAGTGAAAACGAAAAAATTGTGTTTCGAATTCTTTCTTTCTGTCTGTTCGACTACATCACAAACGGCTCAGCTGATGTTTTTTTAAATTTAATATTAACTATTTTAAAAATTTCCCTCACAAGCTTTTTTCTAGACCAAAAATAATGGTAACTGCCAAACAAAATTCGAAATTTTAAGAAAAAAATTTGATTTTTGAAAGAAAATTTAATCTTATAAGAGCTTGCTAATGGTTAAAAAAAAAATTCAAAATGGATATTATCGGTACCTTCCGCACAGAACCATATTTTTTGTTTTCGATTTTCACAAAAACGGTGCAACAGATTTTTCTTTAAGTCAAGGCTAAATGTTTAAGCAGTTCTGTGGATTCAAATTTGAAAAATATTTTCAATTTTTTTCAATTTCTTTTTAAACTCAATATTTTCAAATATTTAATCTCGATTCTTTGTTTTTTAATACTATCTTTAATATGTAGAAATTTTTGTTTTAAAATAAAATTTTACTTTTACTTTTTTTTTTATAATTAGAACTTAAAATTGGCGTACCCAAATTTTTTCCTAAAAATGTCTTAAAACTTATTTTTTTTTTATAAAATAAAATGCAGTACTGGATCGCACGTACTTGATCTTACGTAAATTGAAATGAAGAAATTCTGTATAAATTTCTATAATATAAAACAAAGGTTTAATGAGATGAATATGTTCAAATGCATAAAATTGCCGTTTGATTTCTAGAAAAGTATGAATTTATGCATACAAAGTATAAAAATCGTTTTATTAATAAGATACTTTTTTATACAGGAAATTTCTTTAAAAGTTTTCAAGAAAAGAATTTGGTTTGCCAATTTTAAGTATTAGGTATAAAAAAAATTTGTATTTTTTTTAAATACAAAAAATATTTTTTGAATATTCTTATAAGCAATATTATTTTTAATTTAAAGGAGCTCCCGTATAAAAATTTTGGTCAAAATCGCTAGAGCCGTTAATGAGAAAGTCGAAAATAAAAAAAAACGATTCTATGACAGTTAACGTTAATATCTTTTTTTGTAAAAATTTGTTTGACCAAAATGCAGTCCATGTTCATATTACTACACCAAATTTTTTTTATTAAAATTGGTACAGTGGTTTTGGAGATAAATAAGATTTTACTCTAGGGGGGTACCGTTAGTTTTGGAGCTAAGAACAAAATTTCAATTCCTCCCCTAGGGAATTGCCGAGAACAAGGTGGGCCATTTAGTGGTTTCTTTTTAAATCATAGGTCACTTTGACACTGAAAGTTGTTTCGCGCTCGAAATATTTACAGAACATCAGTATCATACCTCCGCGTATTGAAATGAGTCGCTTTGGGCTCGAACAAGAGATATTGAAAACTTATTTCCAAAGTGAGTGCTGTGAAGCCAAAACAGTGCGCTTTTTAGAAGAAGTGTTCCCCGAAATGAAACCCGCAAGAAGATCGTGAGACTGGTATGCTAGTGGACAACACTCATGGTACCCGTCGTCGTACAATGTGCAAATACGAGAATGTGGCTGCTGTAGTGTGAGACTCAATTCACGAATATCAACCTGCCATCGATCTCAACAAATTAACATTTCAAGCTCTAGCCTAAGGAGAATTCTGCAAAAAGATCTCAAATTATTCGCTTACAAGATCCAATAGACTCAGGAATTGCAGGCGCATGACCAACCACTTGAATGACGTTGTGTTCCATAATTAATGGGAATGTTTGCTCTTACTAATAAAGCCATAATTCATGGAAACAATTTTATATACATAATTCATTTTATTGCCTTTCTAAAAAGAAACTTGTATTTTGCCCACCCTTTATATAACCCGTGGGTACTTTATGACTAGTAATATGCATAATACTGGACTCAAGATTTTAATCCATATTGATGTAATTATGATAGAGACCGAAAAAAGAGGCTCCCAAAATTATATCTGTCTGTTCCACTACATCCTAAACAAATGGGCCGATTTTAAATAAATGCCAAGCAATTTAATGTAGTCATTAAGAAAAATCTAATTAAAAAAAATGCTTACAGAATGTTATCCCAAAAATCAATTGATTAATATGAATCAAGGCTTTGTTTAAGTTGTCCATAGAACCATTTGATTTTAATTCCGACTTTTTGAAATACGTTGTTGCTGATTTTGATCAAATTTGTTATGGAAAAGTACTACAAAAGTGTAGAAAAAAAAATATTCTTCACAAACATTTAAAACAATTTTAAATTTGGGCGTTATTAAAGTGCCTTTCATTTACATATACCTATTTCATATATGGAAACTCTTAAACGCTTAAAAAGTATTGCATACATACATTGATTTTTTTTAATTGAATTTTTGACTGTGCATTAATAAATCCTTAAAATTTACATTACAGCGGTTATTCCTTAAAAATGTTTAAGGAAGTGAATATATTTATTTTTCTTAAAATCACGCAATGAATTTTATAAAGCTTGTTTGAAAAAAACTTATATTTACTTATGAAATCAGAAGTTTTTATGGAAGTTGATTTACTCGTAAAAATTTTAATTTGATTTTTTTTTTATAATGAAAAACATGTTTCATTCATTTGTAAAAAGTACTCTTTAAATGATCTATTCAATTTCAATGAAAAATAATTTCAATGGTAAATATGATTGAAAAAGTATCACATTTAATTTAAAATATTCGGATTAATAACTGTTGTATTTTTGATTTTTTTTTTTAAAATTATAAACAATTTTCAACTCAAACAGTTCTGTGAAATCTGATTGAACAGATTTGTTTATCATTTTTTTTTCGCTATAACCAAAAACAATTCTCTCTGGTAAAACAAAACAAATTCTCATGAAAAATAAATCATCAATTTATTTTTTTGAAAAACGAACAGATTCAACACCAACAGCCAGTCATTATTCAATGTCATTGGTGTTGTGCCAAAAAACTGTGCCAATTTTGTACAAAATTATGGCGTCTTTAATGGAAAAGAATCATTCATGATGCGTTAAGCTATCCCACGTTAGCCGGATGTCGGAGGCGGAGAACTTTTCGCACTCGTCTTAAAATTATAAACACCTTTAGACTCTGATAACATATCACTCGTTTATAATAATAATGATGGCATCCCTGCTTTAATGTGAAATTTGACAGACTGTTATATTATTGCAAACTATCTAGTGGCCGATTTCCGAATGACATTTGACAATTAGGAAAGAAAAAAATTTCAAAATCTACCTTGTTGATGGAGATGTGACGTAAAATACTCGTAGAGGCGACAAAATATTGCTTATTTATTTGTTTTAGGATTTTAAGGGGCCAGGTTATGAGTGTTTAATGTTCTGGCTGCCTTTTTATTATGTTGTGGCTTATGGTTTATGTTAAAAATAAACCACGGTAGTGGTGAATAAATTACAAACGATATAAATTATAGTTGCTCTGCATACTCTCTGTGAGTGCAGGGAGTAAAAATAAATAAAAACATTTTAATGTGTACATGAGAAGATGGAATGATCGCTTTAGTGTCTAGTCTATTTCTACGGTGTAGGTATGGATTATAATAGTGTATTTGTGCCTCCCCTGCAATTTTTTTTTTTGCAAAATGAAAAACGTAAGCGCAAATAATTAACTAAATATAAATTGATGGAGAAGATCTTACACGTTTCCGCTATTAAGAAGAAAAGCGCATTAGCAAGACGGATAAATGTACATTCCTAGATACTCCTATTAAGGCGGATTGAATTAGAAAAATATATGCCAAATTAAAATGGGAAAATATTTCGAATAAACAAAAATTGCAAATAAATTAGAAATAATTATAAATAAAGCGAAGTGTTGTTATTATTTAAATAAATTATCGGAAATCGGAAGTACCTAATTGAAAATCCCATATAATTTATAGAAAATTATTTTTAAGTCAATTATTGGAAAGAAAATTGAATTTTTTAAATTTTAATTTTACAAATCAGAAAGGTTATTTAAAATGTATATTCTTACTATTCTCTGATATATTTGTATGTTTCTTTAAAGGGGGCATCACAATTTAAAATCTTTGGTTAAAAAATCGTTTTCTAATGAGCTTCTCATTTTTAATGAAAAATAAATGAAATAGTGGCCAGTAGTTCTTAGTGAACCTATTCTTAGTGAATAAAATCTCTCAACCAATTCTCAACCATTTTTGTATGTTATTGCCATGAATTGAAGGGGCTTACAATTTTCTGACGAATGTCCAAAAGACAAGATGAGGAGCACTTTTCATTACAAGAGATACAAAAAATGTTTACATTCAGCTGAGAGCTGAATTTTTATATAATTTGGAGGATGAAATTGGTTCAAAATATTATTTCCCTCTAATCGTGGTATTCAGACATTCAAAGCCAATGTGCATCGATATCTCCTTCAAAATCCGCTCCTATTTTCCTAACCGCTCTCACAGCGCTAGTCATAGTAGGTTCAATTCAAAATTGAACTAAAATGCCTACAGGGTTACAAACTTTCCTGCCATCAGGAAAGCATGGAAGATTACCTTGTAACAAAATCCAAACAAGAACCGTAATACGGGCTATTATCACAGTCAGTCAGGCGGCTATTAAAGCCATTGATGCAAAATTTTAAACATTTAAAATCTACTCTAAACCAAAATTTTAGAATGGGAGTCGACTCTTAATATTGTGTATAAATTTAAAGGACATAAACTATACTTTAACGTTAAAGAGTTCTTCTAACTTTAACAGCAGCTAATAGCTAGTTTATCTTTTAAAAGTACACTTTATCCATATTGACAATGGTCATTTCATACCAAAGCAAATCGAAGTAAAATTATTTGCTGAGGTTTTATTTGATTTTGTAAAAGATGTGTTTTCTGTTTTGTAAATAGAATTAATATTTGAAATTCGAAACAATTGTACAAAAGGTCTCTACGATTTTTAATTTGAAATATTGCGGCGGGCGATGGAAAAACAAATTTGTAAATCAAAATCTGTACCTAGGTATGTAGTATATAAAATGTATTTTATTTGGCTTGAAGTTGTCTGTTCTTTTAATTTTTATTTTTTTTTTGTGTAGTTGTGTTTGAGTTATGTATCTGTCAAATTAAGGGTTGTTCAACGTTAATTCGCTTGCGTTCTGTTGTAAAACCCACATTAGTTAGAGGAGTTGTCTAACGTGTTTAAAATTATGAAAAAATAGACAAAGTCTCAAAGCTAAATGACTTCGTTAAGTAGAGTCGGTTTTATTCCTTAAACGAGCAACGTTTAAAATTGTGGGCCATTCATTCTAGTACATTATTCTCCAAACTGATCCAGCAATGCCGGAATAAGCTTGATAGCTTCAATATTAACCACAATGTCACTATTGTCTGGATTCCGGGTCATTGTGGCATTATTGGAGATTAACGGGTAGACGAGCTGGAAAGGCAAGAATCAGCTCTCCATAACTCACTTGTCGAAAGAATCAATATTCCGCTCGGAGCTATGATTCTTAACAAATCAAACCGTAGGTGGAGCAGTTTAACTAAATGCATTATATCTAAAAAGATTTGGCCCAACTATAATAAATCCCGAACCCTTGATCTAATATGCAAAGCCCTGCAAGACATAGTCAGGATTGTATCTGCCTTAAGCGGGCACTGGCCAATAGGAGATATTAAACGAAGCTAAGCATTCCTCACAAAACTCACTGTCATAGCTGTGGGGAGCAGCGGAAAAAGGAAACAGTCCTGCACTTCTTCTGCTGGAAAAATAAAATGCACGACTGGATCGCACGAACTTGCTCTTATGTAAAAGTACTTTGGAATTTAAAATACATTTTATAAATAAATAAAACATGGATTTAATGAGATAATAATGTTCAAATGCATAAAATTGCCGTCTGGTTTCCGGAAAAGTATGAATTTATACAAATAAACTTTAAAAAAACGTTTTATTATTAAATACATTTTTTATATAAGAAATTTCTCTAAAATTTTTCAAGAAAAAAATGTGGGATGCGAATTTTAAGTATTAAATAATATTGATTTTAGGAAATAATTTCAAAAAATTATCGTTCATAGGTTTTGAAGATAATGATTTAAAAAAAAAAATATTTTCAAAAAAACCCAAAAAATATTTTTTCGAATATTTTTGTATACAATATTATTTTAAATTTAAGGGGACTCCTGCTGAAAATTTTTGGTTAAAATCCTTAGAGCCGTTAATGAGAAAGTCGAAAATAAAAAAACGGGTCTGTGGCAGGTACCCCTAATAACATTTTGCCCCAAAATTTTGTTTGAGCAAAATGTAGCTTATGTTCATAATATCACACCTAATTTTTTTTATCAAAATCGTTAGAGCCGTTTTCGAGATAAATAAGATTTTGCATTACGGGTGTATGGGGGGTACCGTTAGTTTTGGAGCTAAAAAAAATTTCAATTTCTATTCTAGGGAATCACCGAAGACCCTTAACTACCGAGTTTGAAGAAAATACCTCGGGTAGTTTAGGCTGTAGTTCGAGGTACAGACATGCAGACAGACAGACGAAATTGTCGGACCCACTTTTTTCGACTTCGCTATCATCGTAATGTCAACTTTGATCAAAATCTCGAGTTTGATTTTTTTTCCAAATATCGCAAGTAAAAATAGTCTTCCATTTCCTCCGCAAATACCCTACTCTGGCCAAATTTAGAGCACAATTATTAGGAAGGGCATTTTTTGATGACATTGATGAACTTTCGGAAATGAAGATCAAATACTTGACCCCTTTTCTCAAAGCGACGAAATAGCTCTAGGACAAACTTTGGTAACTTCTGTGCTGTTCCCTTCGTTTGATTCCTTAGATCCCCAGCTAGCGGATGTGTTGGATGATTGTGGTGGTCTGGTTGAGTGAGTGATCCAATTTACGGATGATTGTGCAAACAATTAAGCAAAAATTTTGGTACGACAGTTTATACATAGTTTGTATTATTTTTCAAATAAAAATTGAATTTAAAAACAAAATCATGGGTTCTTTTTGAGATATAGAATTTAAAAAAAATGTATTTTATTCTTCAAAAATACTTTTTTTTTAAGTTTAGATATTCAATGTCTTTTTAACTTATTAGATTCTTCTGTATACAAAATTTTAATTTAAATACGTTATGCCCATAATGAAAAATCGATAAGTCACAAAAATGGTTCTATGGTAGGTACTGTCAGTAATGTCTAAATTTGCAATTTGTTTTTATTGAATGATATAAGGCGAAATAGAAAAATATCATCAAAATAATGTTATTGAGAAAAATTCGATTTTCGAAAACCGCATTTTTTTAAATTTGTATCATTAGTTTTGGATGAAAGAACAATTTTCTACTTCTTTTAAATAGTATTGAAAAACTGTTAATTGTCAAGTCAAAATGTTGGGGCGACTTTCCTTTAAGGTAGCACGAGTATAGTGTTGATTTTTTTTTTACAGTTAGGTATGGGTCTCAATAGAACAGGGTTAAAATATTAGAGTGAGGAAACCCCCCTAAATCCTAAAAAAAAAATATTTTCTTTTCGGTTTTAACCTCACTTTTTGTTTGACTCAATTTTTTTGGCGAAATTGTAAATTAAAGTGCTTAATTGGTTTATGTATTCAATGTTACTATCTATTCTGAATCGAACACAAAAAACCGAATGATTTTATGTCTTTTAGTTCTTGAGAAAATTGAAAATTACTAAGACTACTTTTTGTTTTTTGCTTACATACTTACATAAATGCATCAGTGCTAGCATCCAGCATTATGGCGCATAAACAGTGAGATATGTATGGGGGGGCATGCTGCCCCCCTGCAACCCACCTGCTTGGGCTCACTATAGGATTTGGGGTAGGTGCGAGGTTGGGTGCCCGCAAAGTTTCTTTTGTACTTCATAATTTCAATACAAGTACAATAAATTTCAAGAATATCGCAAAAAAACAGCGCGTATAAAATCACTGAACCAAAGAAAGAGAGGAAAAACGTCAAAATAAAGCAAAAAAAAAGTTTTTCATGTGCATCGCAGCCATTATTGTGTTCAATTTGTATGAAAAAGTGAAACTTTAAAAATTAATTAAAAATAGTTATAAATGTTTCCTCACTTTAAGATTGTGATATTTGTTATTTAAAAGTGCTAATCTATCGAATAAAACTATCCGCGTGTGGAAATTCGTGCTACCTTAAAGGAAAGTTGAGCCAAAATGTTTTCCAAATTTTGTAGTTTCAAAAACAAAACTAAAGTTTTTTTTAAAAATCAGAAAAAAACTGAAATTTTTAATATACTAACCATTTTTGTGAATTTTTTTTTTTCAACTGAAAGCTTTTACTAAAGGAAATTTTTATTAATCTGTGGACGGACAAAAAAAAATTGTATGACAGATACCGTTATTTTTGGTCTTAAAAATTGAATAAAACAATTCGGGGAAAACTCAAAAATGCCAAATACCAATTTAAAATCCGTTTGATATGAAATCGAACATACAGGTATACAGAATTACGAAATCCCATATTTTAGTCTTCCCTAAGTATGAATTAAATTTGGTGTAAATAAGAGTATATCAAGAGTAAAAAATTAAAAAAAAGTATTCGATGGTTTTAACAATAATAAAATGCTAGAGAGAGAATAATGCTTAAGTCGATTAACATTTGCAAAATCATCTGTCTAATAGTTTCAACATCCTGATAAATCGATTAACATTTTATTCGGTTGCTTGCGCTTTATTCATGGAAGTTTAAATCGAAGAAACTAATTAATTCATTCATGTATACTTTTAGGCTTCTTTCGAAAATGTATGAGCTTTTAAATATCTCCAAGAAACTGTTTTCGAAGACTGCAACCACACACAGTATAAAAAAAACTGAGAAGAAACTTTACACCAAAATAATTGTTTTTTTTTTTTAAGCTTTTCACTTTTTAATAAAAACAAATACACACCCATATAACTATAACAATATGTATGTATTTTAAAAGTA
This sequence comes from Philhelius festivus, assembly GCA_963931855.1. Taxonomy (NCBI): domain Eukaryota; kingdom Metazoa; phylum Arthropoda; class Insecta; order Diptera; family Syrphidae; genus Philhelius; species Philhelius festivus. Next base: position 95,737,024 of record OZ007557.1, read on the forward strand.
TATTTTAATACCATCAACTTCTGATTAATGAAGAAAAAAGAATAAAAGATAAAACAATGTAGATAAAATAATATCTTTTACCATCTTCTCATTTACACTCTCTCTGTTTTGCTCGTTTTTTTTTTGGGTTCTGTTAAATAATACATGTTTTGTTTTATTTAAATCTATTTTGGTTTGTTTTTTATTTTCAATGATACAAATAAAATAAATTGAAAATAAAACAAAATTTCAAAGATTTTAAATACAAGTTGAACCTAAAACACAAATTTAAAATCTTTTTCATCAAAATAAAACTTAAAGAACACCTAGAAAAAGTATTTTCAAGTATAACATGACATAAGAAACACTAGACATACGTGCCTTAATGGACTTTTAAGGTCTTCCATAAGACGTCTACAATTCTTTTCATTCCTAAAAATACCTCCTAATTTTTGCATTCAATTTGATCGTCTATTGAAAGACCTACCCTTCGAAATTTCAAGAATTTCTGGCCACAATCTACACGAACTATTCATGGTCAAATGCAATCTTTTCAGTATACTATACTCAAGTCCACAACAGGAAACATTAAAGCCAACAATGAAATGCATTTCAACGAACTCGATCGATCGATGATCTTGATATAGCAACGTGCGTGTTTTCTTTTTAAGATGAATTCCCTTATAATTTTAAAGGTCACATTCCCTGTTGAATTGGATTATTTTTAGCCTTCGCCGACGTCGCACGCTCGAGCTGAAAACAAAGTAATGTCTTCTGAACTGAAGCCTTTGTATCATTTCCACTCCCACGTTTTGCTAGGAAAAGCTCTTGTTGCCACCAACAAAGGGGATCGTTTGTTTTCGAGAAGTCAAAAATTCTATATTTCAAGTGAAAGAACTCAAACACTTATGTTATTGCGCGCCTGAAATTGTTTATTATTTCGCCACGAGCCTGGAGCAGATTTCTCTGTTAAATGAATAAAGAAATTGCTTAGATTGTATTATTTTCGTTCTAAGAATTTTATTTCTTTATTAATGTGGAATAATTTTATTATTCTCAAAAGAAGATTTTTGGATGGAGATCCTAATTTAAAATGGTGGAATCATGAAAATGACGCATTAAAATGTTTGGTCGTGGGCATTATTATGAGTCGTAAATTTTTGTATGATTGATTTCTGGGTGTATTTTATTTGGTCTTTGTGTGTTTCACCTAAATTTTATGAATTTTAAAGTTTGGTTTTATTATAACGTGAAATGAAAACAACACTGATTTTGTATTTATTAACGAAGAAGTAAAGAAAATTAAATACAAGGCTATACATTCATGTTTTTTCTCAGACAGGACGCTATTTTTTGAATATTTATATCTCAATAGTACTCAGCATTCACTTCTAATCAGTCGAAAATAAGTTCCTTAATTTTTCTTAAACCGAATTTTCGACTTTTTGGCCTGCAATGACATAAGAAAAAAATTTAAGTTCATGAAACATAATTAATATTTTTTACATGTTAGTTTTAAATATAACAGAAAATAATATGCATGTGGAATACATTTATTTTCATAAAAAGTGTGTGCTCAGCTTTATCGTCAAATAAACCTTATAAACATTTTCAGTAAATACGTTTCACGTTTATTATGTCCCATCAACTGTAAAAAAGGTTGAAGAGTTTGAGCTTTGTCAATTTGTACAATAAGGCTTTTAAATAAAACAAAGATCTTGTTTGATTAAATATAAGGTTCTAAGAATATTTTTCTAGAAAGACTCGCATATTTAAATTGTTGATATCAAAAGCGAAAGTTGTGCCAGAAAGTGCAAGATGAATATAAGTTAGAACTTCATAATTCTAAAGCGAAATATGAAGTTCTTAAAACAGAATAATTATTTTTGACTGCGTTCCATTTTAATAATCGTAGCTCTTGGTAAAATGGGTAGCGCGTTGAACAGTCATGATTAAGATCTAGGATAAAATTCCAGCTACTGCAAAAATGTGAGGAAATTAGAAATCCTCTAAGATTTTCTCTTGTCATTTTCAAAGATGATTTTATGGATAAACACAGTTGTAGTACGTCTTAGCATATGGTTCGATTGTGCGGTGGCCTTAACTTAAAAAAACGTACAACGTTATTTAACTTAAGAAGGTTTAAAGAACAGTTTTAAACTTTTTTCTTTACTTTTTACCACTATTAAACATCAAGTATCTTGCAGTGCGTTGAGACTAAACGATTCAGATTGTTAGATTGCCAAAGCATACAGACACAGCAATATTAAAAACCTGTCCCCCTAGCAGGTACTTTTTGACAAAAATTGACTTCTGCACTCTGCACTACTGTGGGCATCAGTAAGGATTTTAAAGTTATTTTTCCAACTAGAAAGGACTGGGAGGATAACGTTGCGATGAGAGACTTCAACACAGCCATCTTTACTGATGCCTGAAAGATGATCAGGAATTTTCTCTAAATCTTGAAGAGTCTCTAGGTCTTTTCAGTTACCTGATTTTGTCAGTGTTTTTCAAACTGATTAACTGGTAGTAAGGGAAGCATGCAAAATATTCAAACTAGATCTAAATTTAAACCGGAATACATCCCTTTTTTAAAGCAATCGATTCGGTTTTTGTATCCTCTAAATTGGTCCAGCAATGCCGGGATAAGCTTAAGAGGCTCAAAATTAACCTCAGTTAATATTTCTCTTGATGTTATGAAGGCGGGGTAAAATCTCAATTTTTCTCATAGAATCCATCCGCAGGTGGTGAAGTTTAATCATCTGAATTATATCTAGAAAGATATGGCCCACCTATAATAAGGCCCGAATAAATGACCTAATTTGCAGACCCAGTTCAGTTGCAACATACATTGAACACTGGCCAATAGGATAACATTCAGCAAAGATAGGCATTTCTTAGAAAACAAATTTTCTTAGCTGTGTGGATCAGTAGGAAAAGAAAACAGTCATTTATTTTCTCGGTAAATGTTCTGCTCTGGCCAGAATGAGGGAAAGATATTGCTCTTAATGAACTTTCTGAACTGAAGATCATTTCTTAACACAATGAAGTGGCTATGCGACAAACATCGATGACTTTTATAATGAGGTTTCCTCGATCTTAAGATCGCAAGATCATGTAGAGGAGAGTTCTTGAATCCTTTATCATATCTCATTAAAACAGTTCAAAGCTGTTAATAATATCATAACGTCGCTTTTTAGCGCTTATTGGTTCACTAGGCAAGACCGCCATTTCTACCTACTCTATTATGCAAAGTGCTTCTCATCTCAGCCGTTTGGATTGGACAGAAAACTGTAGGTCCCCTCCATTATTGGTAACACCTACAAAAAAATGTTTGAGTGCTTCTGCTTAGGTCACTGGTGCAAAATTTTGAATATTGTTCGTTTTTGGAATAAAACCGGCTCTACTTAACGCAGCTATTTACTTTTAGTTCCGAGAATTTGTCTAACTTTTTCATAATTTAAAACAGCTTAAACATCTCTTCTATTTAATGTGCGTTTTGCAACATCGAACAACTCTAAATACGACAAATAAAGAATCTTAATACAAAAAAAAAATGCACGACTGGATCGCACGACCTTGCTCTTATGTAAAAGTACTTCGGAATTCAAAATACATTTTATAAATATAAAACATGGATTTAATGAGATAAAAATGTTCAAATGCATGGAATTTCCGTCTGATTTACGGAAAAGTATGAATTTATGCAAACAAAGTTTAAAAATCGTAATTTTTAATATAACAAATTTCTTTAAAGCTTTTCGTGAACAAAGTTCGGGATACCAATCTTAAGTATTTAGTAGTATAAATCTTAGGAGATAATTTCAAAAAATATTTAAAAAAAAAACTTGGAATTTTTTTTTTAAAACACCCGAAAAATTTTTTTTGAATATTTTTATATACAATATTATTTTAAGCTTAAGGGTGCTCCTGCTGAAATTTTTTTTGTTAAAATCGTAAGAGCCTTTAATGAGAAAGTCGAAAATCAAGAAAACGGTTCTATGACTCGTACCGTTATTAACGTTTTGCCTGACCAAAATGTAGTCCATGTCCATAATATCACACTTAATTTTTTTTTTATCAAAATCGTTAGAGCCGTTTTCGAGACAAATAAGATTTGGCATTACGGGTGTATGGGGGGTACCGTTAGTCTTGGAGCTAAGCAAAAAATTTCAATTTCCCCTCTAGGGAATCACCAAACACCCTTAAGTACCGAGTTTGAAGAAAATAGCTCTAGTGACTTAGGCTGTAGATCAAGGTACAGACATACAGACAGACAGACGGAATTGTCGGACCCACTTTATTCGTGCTCGGTTTCATCGTTATGTCAACTTTGATCAAAATCTCGAGTTCGATTTTTTTCCAAATGCAGAACTTGCCCTATAATACCTATATCGCAAGTAAAAATATTGAAAAGAAGGGGACCCAAATGGCTTCCGTGAGGCACATCTATTTAATAAATCTCGAAAAAGAATTATTAATCATTTTTATTTTTTCAAACCTACCAATGAGGTATAATGAGATCCAAATCAGGAATGTAGATTGGAATCCAAAAAGTTTTAGTTTACGCAATGGAATGGAGTGGTTCACCGAGTCGTAAATCTTGCTAAAGTCTGTTTAAACGAGTTAAGAATTATAATTTGGCTTTCACGATACTCTAATTTTCTATTAAATTTTTGCACGCAGATTTATGAATAGGCACAAGATAAGATATTTACGATTCCTTAAAGATGAGGAGCAATTCTTGAGAAATATAGCCGTTAAACAATTTTCTGCCTCTATTTTTTTACAGACAGATTTAAAAAATAATTTTCAAATCTAAAACATTCGAAACAAAATTTCTTTGTTAAATAAAGATTGTGGAACGCATTCACTTTTCATAATTCAATCCACATATAATTTCAGATATTATACTTTGTCTGAAAGGATGCAGTTTTAAAAAAAATGTCCATCTTGTTTTCTTTGAAAGCTAATTTAATTGAGATTAAAAAAAATTAATTTAATTGAAATATACAAAGCAAACTTAAACGTTTTTGTAAGTCAGTCAGTGGTATTTTATCAAGGAAGCAGCTGTAGCAAGAGCCATCAAAATCCCAAGCCATTATTCACTTGATAAACAAAATTTCCTTACTTTTTTCATTTTAAAATATATTAACTACTTAGCTTCCGCCTTGAAATCCCACTTGAAATTTGTTGGCGGTTTCCAATAATAATATCTAGAACACACGTCAAATTAATTATACAATTATTGAAACAAAAAGATCAATCGTTTTTTCCTCAAACAAAAATTATTATCTCTTAGACTTTTCCAACTATGTCTGCTGAAACTTATTAATTGAAAAAGTATGATTCATCATTAATAAAAGAATTTTAAGATACTTTTCCAACATTCTATTGAACTTCTTACATTCCTATATGACACTTAAAATTAGGTTATGATTTCTAATAAATCCCCCAAAACATCACCTTTCGTCACTTTTATAGTCGTAAATAATACATACATACATAATACGTTTATAAAATCAAAACTTCATAACAAAATACATATAAAGTTTTCAACAACTCTTTGGAAAGAATTTCAAAAATTAAGATACAAATCTTTTATTTGGAAGAAGAAATTAAAAACAAAATTAAAAAAATAAAAACAAAAGTATATATGTAAAATATTTCCTCGCCTATAAATAAATTGCTAGAGAATAAAAAGAATCAAAAAGACCAAAAACAACAACATCAAAAAAAAAAACAAGAGAGCCACAATCATATAAAATAAAACTAAAAACAAAATGTTTAATCTATTTCGTCGCCGTGGTCGGCGTTCCTCCAAAGAAGAAAAACAAATAAGAAAAAATGTCGCAAAACTCGATGAATTCAATGCAAATCACAATAGCACAAGCAGCTTCAACGAGAACGATCAGCAATTGAAATCCCAACAGCCAACATTTCTAAAACATGGCGCACGCGCTTCAGAACTAAAGGTAAATTTAGATTCCACTCTAGAACGACGGCGGCGACCAAAAGAGACGCCTCAAAAAAGTTTAGTTAATTACCATGAACATAGTGATGGTGGTGTTGTTGTAAGTGAAAATAGTACTAATAGTCGAAACGAAGGTGCTGATCCGCTGGGACAGCGACGAAGAGACAACGACGGCGATCAAAGCAGTGATCAGCATAAGAATCAATCAAACGAAAAACCTGCCAAACGGTCGAAGGACAAAACTCAATCGTCAAATCGAAGATCGATCTTCTTTAGGCATTTCCATACAACACCGCCAGCTCCAAGCGAAAACCGCTATCATCAGCTAGACGAGGATCATTCAGAGTTTATCAATGAAACAATCCCGACAGCGGGGACATCAGTGAGCAGTAGTTGTAAATCGTCGACGAAACGCTTCAATCCCATCGAAAAGGGGCGCGAACTATTCAATGATATACTGATGGCCAAGGGACGTCATCGGAATCATCGCAGCCATCATCACAAGAATGGTGGCAGTGGAGGTGGACAAATAGCTTCGAAGGGAAACCAGGAGCCGAAGAAGGATTTCGATTCGTCAAAGAAAATCAACCCTGATCCGTCAACAGGACAACATACTTATCAAATATCTCAGAAGTCTAAAAATACGCCCGGGCGACAAACTGCAGATGGCGCTGCAGCAGCTGCTCGAGCAAATGTCGTGTCTGCTGTAAGTTCAGTCAAGTGCGCCGACTCCAGTGATATAAATAGCTCGGTCACTGCGCAAACTCTTGTCGAAGAGAAGAGAACTGAAGATGTAAAAAACAATGAAAGCTCTGGCTACAATCAGACGGTAAGCGAGCGCGCGTCCATACAAGTACATCGTAAGAACGCATCGGAAGACGTAGAGACGATCGTTGCATTCGAAACAGAAAAGGAATTTCGTCAGAAACGGCTGGAGTGTGATCGCGTCACAGCGTCTTTGAATGTCGGGGATCTCCAAAATCTTTCGGAATTGACGGAATGTGATCGAGATCGTTTCATAGTCGAAACCGCTACCAACACCGAAGAAATGGGTCAGTCCCAGGCGAAATGTGAGCCAACAGAACCGGTTCCAAAATCAAGATCATCATCACCAAGCGTTAGGGATTTTCGAGAGTCACATGCTGCAGAGAATCAGCAGCCACCACCTATAATAACCACCGCCACTGCCGAGTTGGTTGTGCCAAAAATTGTTGTCGAAGATTTTGGCAATACCGCGGGGAGTCCCTCTGAGAAGGGCGAGATATTTTACGATTCGGAAAACAATCGAAGTGCGCCAGAGCCGAAAATTGAAGATCACCTGCTGAGAGTTCCCGAAGAAGATGATCACGGGGAAGAAGATGATGACGAAGAATATGAAGAGGAAGAAGATCAATGGCACTTTGTCAACAATTTACTTCAGCACGGCAGCAATACTGCCGAGGGTGAAAGTACCACAAGCTACCAAAAGGCCGAAAATTCCTCGGACTCGAACCTCAGCAATTCGGATTCCGGCATAGCGACAGCGTCCGAAACCGCTCCGAAGGTTCTGCTTCTAGAGAGTTGTGATCTGGTCAATGACAGAAGCAAAGACGCAACACCACAAAGATTTCGTGATGGAAATTCGACGGATTGTGATGAAAACCTGCCACTTTGTAATGAGTTTGATTATTACAAAGATTTACCGACAGTTGTTGACAGTGTCGAAGTCGTGAGTGCAGATGACAGTCATTCGGGAATTCTTATCGAGAGTATAAGTTTGCCAGATGTTGTTGTCGAATCTACGTCAGCTCAAAGTGTGTTGAAAAATAACTCAAGTGATAGTGTGAATAGTAGTGATCATCGAGGGGCTCATAATAATGAGGATGAAAATGTTGATAATAGTGAGAATGTGAAAATGGGTAATGTTCATTTTATACCGATTCGTGTGGAAAAGCGCCGGAGTATTGATGATAGTGTGTTGATGACGAAATCGGCAAATGGTGGCAATTTACTTTACAATGGTCAGCAATATCATGAGGAGAAACCAACGTTGGTGATAACATCTGAGGATGAAGAGACGGGAGAAGATCAGGCTGCCGCTAAAGCTGCTGCTGAAGAAGAGAAACACAAGTAATTTTTTTTATTTTTTTATTTATTTTATTATGTTTTTTTATTTTGAAATTCGAAATAACAAAATACCAACAAGGTAATTCGCATGTTAAAGGCGAAAATTGTATTCATACAATAACATAAGCTCATATTTTTTTTAATGTAAAAGTTACAAGTCAAAATTAATTTTTTTAAATATTGAAACAATCATTTGATAAATGATTTCTTTTTTATTTCACGAAATCAGTTGAAAAATATTTCTTTTCCCCATTTGATTTATATTAGTTAGTCCAGTCGGCAGCGATAGAAACATTTTTCATAATGGAAACATATACGATGAATATTGTTTGATTGCTCTACGAGTGCACCAGAAGCCATTTAAAAAAAAATATTTTAGCCCATGTTGAACTTTACTTTTTTTACCAAATTTAAAATTTTTTGTCATCAACAATCTTATTCAGAGTAAAAATTTAGCATATAAGGAGTAAGAGGGCATCACTGAAAAAGGACAACTTCTCACGTCTTTAACTCTTAAAATATCACTCTTAAAAAAAATATTTTACACAAAAAAAAATATCTACATCTTTTGTCGAAAAAAATGCTTATCTATAATTTTTTTTTTCAATGAGTTGCTTTTGAGATTTTGGATTGAAAACCAAGTTTTCCTTAAGCTTGGCCATTTTAAAATTCCTACCCTTACGTTTGTTCGTTTTTTTTTTTTTAAGATACAAAATAACGGTACTTGTCATTCAATTCGAAATTTTAGAAAATATTTTTTTTAAGTATTTTTAAAAGAAAACCTTATCTACTGACGCTATCCCTCATAAAACATTTTTTGTTTTGCATTCGATTTTCTCAAAAACGATATAACAGACATTGACCAATTTTTGTTTGTTGGAACGTCATTATAAGTTTGTAATAGTTTTGAAAAAAACATGATGTTTATCCTTATGCGGGAACAAGGTCAATTAATAATAGCTTTATTAATAGTTTTATATAAAATAATATTTAAAATTTGATGATGATGTTTTTTATCGAAATCGGTAAAGCCATTCATGAGAAAGTCGAAAATAAAAAAAACCGTCCTATGACAGGTACCGTTAAAATAATGTTTTCTTAAATTTCTTTTGACAAAAATATAGAACATGGCTATATGCAATAAAATTTTATTTAGTTAAACCTAGAAATTGGTGGACAAAATTTTTCTGAAAAGTGGCTATTAATGGTACCCCCTTTTGAACCATTTTTTTTTTGTTTTTGATTTTCTTAAAAACGGTACAACCGATTTTGATGATTTTTTGTGCTAAGGATCGCGAAAAATTTGAATAGAATTGTGTATTCAAATTTTTTTTAGGATTTTTACGAAAAGTTTCAAAATTTTATTTTCAAAACTCAATATTTCGAAAACCCCATGCTCGATTTTTTTAATCTTAATGAATAAAAATTTCTGAATATAATCTACAAGATGTGAGAAAAAAATTTATTTTACTTAAAAATAAAGGTACCCACCATACAAATGTTAAAAAATGGTTTTCTAAAATCGTATTTTTCTCGAAAACGGCGCCTAGAATTTTGCTAAAATGTTTTTCTTTTGATTAATATTTACGATCTATAATATAATAAAAAAAAATTTTAAATTAAGATATTACTGACTGTTCCTACCATAGACCCATTTTTTTCAAATTTTGAATTTCTCATTATCGACATAACGGATTTTAATGAAATTTCTTATAGAAAAGCTTCTTAAAAGTTTGGAAAATATTGCATTTCAAAACCTAAAACAAAATTATTTTTTAACTTAATGAGATTTAATTTTTTTTTCAAATCTGTGGGACAGTTTTTGAGAAAAAAAAAATATTTTTAAAATTTCAAATTTTGGTCTTAAAAAGAATGTGTGGGGAGAAAAAAACGATATCTACCAAATTTGACGAAAATAGGCAGAGCCGATGTCTAACAGACAGAATTTAGAGACCAACTTTTTTAGTCTTCGCTATCATCGTAATGCCAACTTATCGAAATCCCAAGTTCGATTTTTTTTTACGAATGCACTTGCCTTATAGTACAAGTAGAAACCAAAAGGGGAGTGGTTCTCAATATTTATTTGGCTGTCCTTTTTGCTTAATCATTGATTCCAGCCGCTTTGCGATTGAACTAATAAGTGTGTACCGATATTATGTGCCACTCTTGCAAAAGTGCTCTCTTTAGGTCTTCTCTGTTTTTATTTCGAGCTCCAGTTTAGACCATACATTTATTGCGTTTAGATCTGGAGATTGTGCTAGTGGTCGCAATTCCAAATCAACCAATTTTGCACAAGTGCAGAATTATGCTTAGAATCGTTGTCTTGGTTAATTCGAAAACTTTCCCCTATGTTGAGCTTAGTGGCTTTTAAATATTGCTTGAGAATGTCTAAATACATGTTCTTGTCCAAATTTGCCTCTATATGTTACCGATGCCAGCGGATGACATAGAGCCCCACATCAAACCGTGGCCTCCTCTGTATTTTATCGTACCAAGTTTGATTTGGCTGCCTCAAACGTAAGCTCTGCTATCCGACCCATGAAGGTTAAATTTGCCTTCATCGGTAAAAATTACACTTTTCCAGATGATTCGATCTTGCTTAAATGCTCACGAGAAATTTTGACCCTGCTTATCTTATTTTTGGGACTTTTAAATGGCTTCTTTTCGGCACTCCTGTCATTGAAATTGGCTTTCCTTAAAATTCTTCGAATTTTTTCAGGACTGCTGTTCTTATTAAAATATATTCCAGCCTCTTGGGCCAATTTTAGTGCACTAAGAAAAGGTTCACTCTTATTTTTTCCCAAAACTTACAAATGAGTGACTACTGTTATGGAAGAGCATTCGTAAAGAACTCACTAGTTCAATATTAATTATTATGTATTATTAAAGATGCTAATGTTCTTCACTCTACCCCTAAGCTGTGCTTATATTAATATTAAAAACAAATTGTTTTAAAATATTATCTTTTTTAAAAAAATATAATTACTTTTGTTTTGAAAAATAAATATGTTTACAGAATGATATATACTCATAAATAAAAAAAAAACAAATCCATAATAATGTAGAAGACATTATTTTATCAATAAATATTCTGTTTGTTATTCTTTTAGATTTCCTTGTCTCGCTAAATGTTTAATTGTTTTTTTCTTGTACAACAATATTGCCTTGTTCTTTTAATCTTGCAATTCAAACGAATGTAAACAAATTTAAAATAAAATCAAGTTCAAAACAAATTGTCTTGGCCTTTTTTAATTTCACCAATCGAAGGTGACTCGTTGAAAGTGAAATTAAAGCGCATTTTGATTTATTCACTTAAATATTTATAGAAGATTTGTTTGAAATTTTACATAAAATAATTTAAACTTTTTTGGTGCAGTTTTTTCATTTTATTAGAATAAGTATAGAAATAAAATTTTCCAACCGAATTCAACTCCTGATTCGTTTAAATTAAATGATAGGATCAAAAGAAATCATTTACAATCAAATTTAAATGAAAATCATTTCTTACTTACTTACTTACTATGTACTTAACCGACTTACGGTCCATATAGGGTAGATTTCTATCCTCTGCATCCCCGAGCATGCTGCTGCGAGTAATTTAGGCCAAGCGCTCTGGCATTCGTGATAGCTTAGTTTGCCTTGTGTCGTCGCGAATCTGGAGGCTGTGATTCGAAGACTCTCTTAGCTGAAGCATTGCTGAGGTAGAGACAATGTAGTCTATGCTCTTTGGCTTTCTGGACTTTACCCACATCTTACTACAGTTGACAGAGTTCCTGGTTATATCTTCTCCTCCGTTCGACCTCCTCGCATACAGGACCAAATATTCGTCGAAGAATTGTTCTTTTGAAAGAGCTCAGTATCATCTCTATCATTCTGCTTGTTATTTGGTTTAGTAGTCTCCATGTTGTGTGTTTATTAGTGATAAATGTGAACACGATAAAATTTTGTAATAATTGTATATAATTTATTTTATTTATTTAGTTATAGTAAAGAAATCAAGCCCGAAGATGGATACTTACATAAGATCCGAAACGCGTCGCTTATTATTAAATGTATAATTAATGTTGTGTTAACACTTTGCTATAACTAAATAAATAAAATAAATTATATACAATTATTACAAAATTTTATCGTGTTCACATTTATCACTAATTCTGCTTGTAGTCCAACACTCGGCGGCGGCGGTTTCTTAAGGTAATTCTTCGGCGGATCTCCACTAAGGTGTCGTTAGTAGAGTTATTTATAACTACCTTGAAGATTTTCTTATCAATGGCGACGTTTTGCCCTATTCGGTGTACAGCTGTTTGTTGATAGCATATACTTGGTCATGTACTTCAAGACCACCAAACCTCGCATGATCTTCAACAACCGTGAAGGACTCTATTACAGAACGTTGTGAACGGCCGATAATTTCGATATCGTCCGCATACTCCAATAGTTGGACGGACTTGTTGAATATAGTGCTCTCCGTGTTAATTCCTGCCCAGCGCACCAACCATCTGCTCTAGAATGAGTTTGAAGAAATCAGATGATAGCGCATCTCCCTGCCGAAACTCTGTGAAAGTTTGGAATAGTTTAGAAGAGTTGCTCCCTAGTTGCACATTACACCGCTTATTGTCCAATATCACGTGACACAGTTAGATCAGTTTTCCCGCGATCCCGACGATGCATGCTATCATAAGTCCATTAATAGATGTTGAGTCTCGTCTTAAAATTCGTTGGGTTTTTCCAGGACTTACCTCAATTTGAATATTTGGTCTATGGTCGATCTGACGGGCTGGAAGCCACACTAGTTATTACAGAACGGTTTAAGATGCTCACATAGCACGTTTGATGGGATATGTGACATTCCAGTAGGATAGCTCTGGCAAGATATAGGATAACCTTTCGTGAGGCAACTGGGTCATCGAGCATGCTCCCTTCCACCCATATTTGGTTGATAGTTTGATGGTCCTACTACCAAAACATTACCTAAATATTTGAAGAGCTCTACATGTAATCCATCAGATCCTGTGGGTTTGTTCTTCTTAAGCTTATTTATAGCTAAGCCTGAATGAATAAATAAAAATCATAAATCATCTAATCAACAGAAATTAGATGATTAGTGATTTCGGGGAATGAATAATCACCGATAAAAGATGTTTCCTTGTGGATAGACTCGCTCGAACGGTTGTCCACGTAATTGGTATCTTCCAATTAATGGCCGCTTTTTTTTAATTAACGATATAAATCTATAAACTCAATCGTTAGGAACTATTGGTTAAGTCGACTTAGTGGATCTGAAAGTTTTCTAACATGACAATTTTATTTATAGCTATAACAAGCTATTTAATGGCTTGTTAACTTCCCAAAACTAAAATTGTCTTTTTTAAATTAAAATAATTTTATCACCCTCAGTCATGCAATAATATTCTATTCATAAATTTAACGTAAAAATAATCTCATTTTGTTTCGCTTACAGTTTGTGTGTTGTGTACCTATTTTTATATTTTTTGTACAAAATTTCTGAGTCATCAACCCCATTGAACTGTTTATTTCATAGAATTTGCATATAAAATAATATTTATTTCGTTTTTGTTTTTTTTTTTTTTTTTTTCAAAACACACTTCTTGTCAACATTTTCAAAATTCAATTATACAGATACATACATACTTGAACATGTACTCGTCTAAGTATGAATACAAAACCGATGTGTACGAATTATTGCTGCAAATCTTGGCAGGATATTGGCATCAGAAAATGCCACGCATTAAGAAACGCATTTATTTTTGACAGACATTTTTTTCTGTTTTCGAATGCAATTTTAGAAATTTTTTGAAGAATTTCAACCGGAAAGAAGAGAATTCACCGAAGAAACTTGGCTCGCTTTCGTAAATTGCATTTTCTTTTTTTTCTAATTTCTTGTTTTCAATTCGACAGATTTGTAGTTCTTATGGTTTGACACCTCAGGGTGTGAGATTTTGTATGTGATGCTTATAGTGCGGGCTTGTAGGTAGATTTGGTTAAGAAAAGTACGCCAATGTGATGCTGACGTATTTTTTGAAGAAATTAAGGTGTTTTCCTTTATATATTTTTGTTTTAAATAAAAAATTAATTTTTTTAATGTTTCCTACTCGAAATAAAGTCTTCTTAAAGTTTCATACAAAATTCTATTTTTGTAAAAACACGTTTCTTAAGATATTTGTATTTATGTAAATTAATAAATATCATCCCTATAAAATCAGCAGAGGAGTGAGGAACAATGGTTTCTCTGAAAGAAAAGGAAGTTGAATAAGGTTGGGAGGGTTACGAAAAGGGTCAAAGCTCGAAAAGTTTTATCAAGCTGCTTAGGCTGGCCGCTTTGCTGCCAGGCTGTTCAAAGCGGAATGTGGTGAACTGGATAGAAGTTTGCTTATTTAAAAAATATAGTCGGAAGAATGCATGACTGATAAAGGAAACCTAGCATTGTTTTTCCGATCTTTAAAAAGCCGTTTGAACTAAGCCAGCTAAAAAAAAGAATTAGTCTCCTTAACACCCCCGTTAAAACTTTTTATGAGAACGTATGAAGCCATATTCGTCAACAATCAGATTCGTATCAGTGAAGCTTCAGGCCCAGTAAAATTCACCATCGAGAAAATATCAGATCTTGGACAAATGTATGTGTAGGAAAGCATATTTAGAGACGGGCTATGATGGGTAATGTCTAGTGTGGTATCCTCATCCGAATATGCAGGATGACGGTGGAGAATGCAAACTGTTCCATGAATTCATTGAATATAACTTGCATACTCCAAAAATATGGACATAATAATGAAGAGTCTGTGGCAGTTTTGTAAATATTGTGGTGGAAGGTTTAATGGTCAATGGCTAATTATTTATTCTGTAACACACAATACGGAAATGTTTGGGCAATTTCAGATATATGTTCAAGATAGTTAATGAAATTTATATTTACTTAGCCTATACTGTAAATACAGACAACGACAGCAATGAAATATAACTATTTACAATCGCTGCATCTTTGGGCTTATAAGACAATTGAGTAGCAAAGTCCACTCTCAAGAAACTTAAGTGGCCCTTTATGTGACACAAATCATACTGGTCCTTGAATATATGGCCCAGAGGCATAGACCCTGTAAAATTTGGATAAGAACGCTTAAGCCTTTTTCAGAGAAAAATTCTTGAGGTGATTTTGGATCCAGTCTGCATAAATGCGAAGAGGACCAGGAGATACAACAAGGAATTGTACAGACAATACAGTGACATCAACCTAACTTAAAAAGTGAAAAGCCAACAATTGATGTGGTAAATAGACCAATATTCCGACTAGGAAAATTTATGAATCTTATCTCGAGGAACCCCAACTGAGGTGGCGCACATAACTACAAGAGCGCGTAAATTAAATTGAAACTGGATAAAGCTAGCTAGGGACCGAGCTTGCCGGAAAAAGCTTTTTCAGTTCAGGCCTTGTTCTACTGTAGACTATTTTCAGAAAGCTAGTAATAAATTAAGATTTAAATGAAAGTTGAAATTCCTGCTAAGCTAAGGGTCAACATTTTCAAAAGAAAATGGTTTCTTCAATCATTAATCAATAACTAAGAATATTTTATAGGTTTAACGACGATTATATATATAGTATAAGTGTGTTCAGAGTACACACCTGAATTAAACAGAAGAGCAAACAACACTCTTAAAATTTCACTCTGAAAATATAATGGAAATCATTTTGGAGTATTTGGAGGGTAAAACGACAGAACAGGTAAAAAACAGAACCTTCCAGAACTCTCCAATCCAGAATGCCACCCGAACAAGTTATAACTCTTTTTTCATTCTTACGTTTTTGTTTCGTTGTATTTCTGAAATGTGAAATGCAGATAGAAAATTGAAGTTGTTTTCATTATTTATAAATATTGCGAACACTAATTTGGAAGATTTTGATCCTCTTTGCGAAGAATATTCCTGAATAACTTCCATTGACTTTAAACTTAGTTAACTCTTTAGGTAAAAATTCCACAAGAAATTCATCATCCACACTTGAAGATGACAATTATAAAGAAGATTACAAGTTTGGGCTATATAAAACAAAAAAAATAACGTTTCAGGACCTTGAGGTTTAAAGTGTGAGTCTGTACACTCCTGTTCACAAGAATATGAACTGTCTCCTAATGCCTTCTAGTGATTTCAGAAGCTGCTAGAGTGCTTCCTTACAATAAATCGAAAAAGCTTTAAGAGTTGGGCGCCATTTATATTGCTGGTGCTTTTAATGAGTGTGTTGCCTATGATTTACTCGTAGATCAAGATCAAGATAATTTCCTTTTTTTTCGAAAGAAAAAGTACGTATGATATTGATTAAAAAGGTCATCAAAGCCGTTACGCAAAATTATCTCGAAAACGGTTCTAACGATTTTAATAAAAAAAAAATAGGTGTATTACTGAAGGCTTGGACTACATTTTCTTAGAGAAAAATATTAATAACGGTACCTGTCACGGAATCGTTTTTTTTTTATTTTCAACTTTTTCAATAATGGCTGTAACGATTTTGAATAAAATTTCCTTTTTTTTGTGGAAAACTTCAAAAGACACTTGGTAATATTCGCTACCAATTAGTGTGGGACTTCTACGGCAATCACCAGGATCAGAACCAATCAAGAAAGATCGACTAATTTTTTTTTTTTAATTTAAAATCACATTGGGGGAATTTTAAATATTTAATACTTTTCAATAGCTTTTAGAACATCAGTTCAAGAGGCTCCGAACATTGTCTTTTACATTTAAGACGGTTATAATCTAACTTCGAAGTCGCTGAAAGGCATTTTTGGACTTTGTTTTGGAATTTTTGAATTGGTTCAGCTTTTGTTTTATTTGTACATAGCTGGATACCATACGTCCAAACGGGTTTCAAAACTTGCTTGTATACCATTATTTTGTTCTGGAAGGATAGGCAAGAGTTCTGTTCCCAGTAACCAGTACATTTTTCAATACTTTAAGTTCAGTTTTTCTCTTTATTTTTGATGTGTCCTTTCCATTTGAGCATTACATTTAAAGTTATTCCAAGGTATTTGGCTGAATTAGTGTGAGGTACAGCTTTACCGTTGATAAAAATTGGAACATTATTTTGTTTTTTATTTGTAACATTTTGCATGCGTCGATTTTGTTTCCTTTAGTTTAATATGCTGCGTCCAATCTCTTATTTTGCCGACTGCATGTTGCAGTTTTTCTGTAGCCTACGCAACGGATTTATCAGGCACCAATATAGCAATATCGTCAGAAAAGGTGGCCATGACAGTGTTGATGTTCACTGGAATAGCGAGCCCTAGTATATAACAAATACAGGGTTGGTCCTAAAACACTACCTTGGGGTACACTGGCTTCAATTTTCTTTAATTCCGAGTAATTTTGGGCATACCGCACTCTAAAGAGTCGATTCGTAACGTATACTGCCTAGAAAGGTCCCTATGCAGTTTGTACTCAAGTCCCAAACGCCAAAGAAAGATTTGAGCAACATCTAAGAATAGAGCTGAACATATTTGTTTTTATATCACTATTGGTCTATCGTGCATTATTTGTTTCTAAATCCAGACTGATGGTCCCGAATAAGTCTTCTTTTTTCTATCATTTTGATAAGCCTTTTCAGGTTCAGTTTTTCGAAATCGAAATCGAAATATTTTTTGAATTTTTAAAAAATAAATAAATTTTTTTTGAAAATAATTTTTGTTTTTAAGTGCCTCAAGTTCAATTTTTGGTTATTATTTTTTATTTTGTATATTGTGACAAAATAAATAAAATGCACGACTAGGTCCTACGAACTTGCTCCTATGTAAAAGACTAAGAATTTCAAAAATTAATGTTATTAGAGAAAAACTGTTCATAAGAATAAAATAAATTTTTTTAACTCTTTTAGTAGTAAGAGATTAATATTATTATTATAATTTTATTGGAAGTATAATACAATTGTACTAACAATAATTTAATAAAGCGTTAGCTACCAGGGCTTTTCGCTATTAGTACGAGTAGTAAGAGATAAAAACACAATGCTATCCAAATATGAATTTATGCAAGTACAACAATTATAAGTCCGCTTTTATATACAACATTTTTAAAACATTTAAAAAAAAATTAGTACGCCAATTTAAAGTTCTTATTATTATTCGAATAAAAATTAAATTTACAAAAAAAAATGTTAAGCCGTTTTTGAGATATTGAATTTTCCAAGAAAAAGATAGATTTTGTTTTTCAAAATTCAAAAAAATATTTTTTTTTTTAAGTTTAGAAATCCAATGTTTTCTTAAAACTTATTAGAAGCTTCTCTATAAAAAAATTCATTAAAATCCGTTATGCAGATAATGAGGAATTCAAAATTGGAAAAAATCGTTCTATGGTAGGTATAGTAAGTAATGTCTCAAAATTCTCGGAACCGTTTTTTGAGAAAAATACGATTTTCGAAAATCATTTTTTAACATTTATATGGAGAGTACCGTTATTTTTAGGTAAAATAATTTTTTTTTCTCAAATCTTGTAGATTATACTAAAGAACTTTATTTATTAAGTTTGATAAAAATCGAATATGGGGTTTTCGAAATATTGAGTTTTCAAAAAAAAAAAAATTATGAAATTTTTTTTAAAAATCCAAAACAATTTTTTTTGGAAAATGTGAATACACAATAATATTAAAACTGCTAGGGAGCTTTAGAATAAAAAATTATCAAAATCGGTGGCATCGTTTTTGAGAAAATCAAAAACAAAAAAAATGGTTCCAAGGGGGGTACCAAAAATAATTATTTTTTTTTAAATATTTTCTAGCTTTAAATAACTTTGATCAAAATCTCGAGTTAGATTTTTTTTACGAATGCATAACTTGCCTTATAGTATCTATAAGTCCCAAGTAAAAATAATAACCAAAAACTGACCTTGAGCCCACTTAAGGACATATTTTTTAAAAAAGAAAAAGTCACGAAGAAAAGTAACATTTTTTTTTTAATTTTTTTTTTTTTAAAATCAATATCTAGGAAACGAGTGAGCGGTTAGTTTTTCAAACTTTCATAAAATGTATATTATTAAATACTTTCAAGTAAAAGTCAAAAGCAATATTTTTTAAGGTTATGATATACCAGTTATTATTATTTTTAACCGAAAACCTTTTCATTATTTGAAAACACCCATTTTCACCTTCAAAATCCATTTGAACTTTGTTTCTTGTTTAAAATGTTTGAACTTAGTGTAGAATTTGGGATTTATGTAGGACAACTGTAGAATTGTAACTTAAATAAAAATTTGCAAAACAATTATTTCGCTCAAATTTAGAACAAAGCGATTGTTATTGTTCGAACTCCTGTATTGGAATTTCTCAAAATTCTGAATCAATTGAGCAACCCTGAGATCGAATTCAAAAACCTTAGAAAAGTTATTAAGTAACAACGGCCACTAACATTTTATTGACCAGTGTAATTGTTAGGATTGTTGAGAGTAGCTATCGTTGAGAAAACTCAAGCCCCTATGTAACTTTTATATGTCGAACCAAGTACATGTACTATAAGACTTTCGTTGTAGTTTTTTTTTTGGTTTTATATTTTGAAATCCGTTCACCCCACAGTGCTTTTCATGAATTTTTAATCATTCATTAAGAAATTATTTTTGATTCTGAATTGGTTGTAGGGATAAACAAACAAATTTGGAAAACAAATCAAGTAATATGACGTCAGAAACTGTTACGTAGGTGTCTATATTTATTTCTATATTTTATTTATACTTACATACTCTTACACGTGTTTTTTTTTCTGAAATATTTAAAAACATTCCAAATACTTGAAGATAATGAATAAAAAGTTTTCCATTGAAACATATTGAGAAATGTTTAATAGATTTGTTAATGATCGTCTATTTTTAACTAATTGATTTATTAACTAAGAGTTATTCTTCATACCACAAATATACAATTTAGAAAAGTATAAACTGGAAATAATAAATTGCAGTATTTACTTGAGGGGTTTTTTGGGAATAGATTTAGAAATAATTTCTGCAATATGAAAGTTATCCAAGCATCTGCAAACCTTATTATAACTTTTTTAAGAAAAAAAACAAAACTTATTAGGTAATAAAAAAATTGGTTAAGAACAAATATAATTGGTTGCTTCGAAAAATACTCGATCACTGATTGAAATTCACATACTTTGTTGGTTATGAACTTCGCTACAGCTGGCAACTGATAATAATTAAAGCTCACTTAATCTTTAGTTAGTCACATAATTAGTGGAAAACAGTTATAGATTTCTCTCATAGTATTTAAGACTGTTCAATTTTTCTGTCAATTTAAACCAGCTTGCATTTTTGGATTCTTCAACAGGAGAGAACTAGTTGATCAAGAAACCCACTATAACGCTCAGCTGGACGATGCCCAAAAGAACATCTATAATCTGCAATCCAAAGTCAATGAATTACAGACAAAGGTTGATGATTTGGAAAGGGAGTTATCTGCTAAGTCATGGAACGTTGAACGTAAGTTATAATCAAAATTCAAAAATTAAGCAAATATTTTAAAACAAAACTGTATAGGTCTTCAGGGTGAATTAGGAGCTGCCCACAAAGAAGATGAGTTTGTTCGCAAGAAACTTAAGCTCCTTGAAGATGAAAAAACTATTCTTCGACAAAAAAGTTTCGAAACGGAAGAAGATCTACAAAGAAAATATGGTAAAAGATCTATTTCTTATTGGCTGGATGTTCTTGTAAAAGTAACAAATATATTTTGAAGATGATCTCGATCGCGAATACAAAGAGCTGGATGAAAGGTACAAAGAAATGAAAGCGCTAGCTGGTAATCTCCAGACACAACTAGCTTGTGCACAAAGTGAAGCTGAGCAATGTAAAAAAGAAACTGAAGACCTGAGGCAGGAAAAAGATGAGCAGGTTCGAATACTGGAAGAAGCTCTTGCCACGGCAAAACAAGAACAGGAAGAATTGCAGAGAAAATGGCATAAGGAGTTTGAAAGTCTGCGTACGCAAAATGCTGGTGAATTGAAATTGAATTTAAATATAAATTTCAAAAACGTTTTTTAAACCTTATTCAATTTAGATCGTGAGGAGAGTCTTATGAGTGACTGCGAATGGCAATTGCGTCAAATGCAGAAATCTTGTAAAGAAAAATTAGACAAAGCCGAGCACCAGCGAAAAGAAGCCGTTGCGAGAAATCAAAGAATCGAGCAAGAAGCCGAAGAAAAACTTCACGAAGTCGAACACCTAAGGTCATATGAAGCCGAAGTCAAGCAATTGCGGGGCCTTACGGGTGATCAGGAAAATTCCATAGTATCTATGAGAGAACAAATTGAAGAACTCAAGGCGGATCTAGTCACTGCCAACGAAAATCTAGAGGAGCAGATTGAATGCGTTCGCAAGATCAAGTATCAGTGTAATAAGTAAGTTTAGCATTGAACCTAGACCCTTTCGAAAAATACCATTTACATATTTTTATTTGAAATGTGGTTTTTCGTAAGTCCTTTCCATCAAATGCCCCATTTAGCTTAGCTATCATTTTGTTCCCAATCACCTGGTTCACAACCGATTTCTCCAGCTTTTTAACCTCTGCAAGCATCTTTTGCTATTTATCTCTGCTTTCTCAGCTGCTCTACACCCAAGTCTCTCCTACGTATTATTCTGACAAATACTTCGCCTTTTATTAGTGCCCTATATGACAAGGAACGTGAAATGTTACAAAAGATCGATGATGTTCGAAATGAAGCTGCATCCTTATGGGAAAATAAATTAATGTAGGTTTTAAACTTTCTTCCTCTTTGTTTAAATTAAAAAGAAAAATATATGTATATTTAAAACATTACAGAACAGAGATGACAAGACTGAAAATGGAACTTGAGTCCGTCTATGTTGATGAACGGCGTGAAGAACTAGATAAACTTCAAGCCGAACACATAGAAGAACTGAAAGCACTCACAACAAGATACACAGCAAATGAAGAAGAATTAAGAGCAGAGGTATGAGTTTTTGTTAAGAAGATTGAAATTTCATTTTATCTTAAATAATTTAAAAGATCTCAGAACTACGAGCATCACTGCAACAGCGAAACGAAGAATATGCCAATCTACGCGAAAAATCTGACAACGCCATTCTACAAACAAGAATGCATCTGGATCGTGCTGATAGAGACTATCAGACGGCCATGTGTCGGGAGGAAGAGAAGAGAGAACAATTAACTGGTGAGATCTGAGATTGTTTCTTATTCATATTCAAAGGGCTAACTTTATTTTGTTCATATTTTATATAGATTCCCTTCGAAAAGAACTTGAGGCAGAAAAACTTGAAATGGAGGAAAAGTTCCGCGAAAGGCTGGGTCAAGTGCAAGATGAATTCAACAAAGAACTGCAAACATCTTCACAGGAAATGCAAGAGAAGCATAAAAAACAATTGGGTAAGTTGAAAATTAAATATGAATTTACGAAGTATCCAAGAAAAAAGGCTGAGTTTTAAAAATAAGCATTTTAAAGTTAATCCTAAGCGGTATTACCGAAAATTAATGCATGCTCTAGTTAGACATTGCACGGCGTATGACGGGACTCATTTAGATCACTTTTCCCCTTGAAATCCCAAATTTGAAAATCACCGTATACGAGTAGAACTCAGCTTTGACGTCGTCGTTACAAATGCAAAATTTGCTTTTGTATGAAGATTTCTTCTATGATTGATCTGTCCTGTCAGAACCCACACTGCTTTTAGCCGATTCAAGTATTGAAAAACGTCTTAAAATACTCTCACAATGCCTTGTATAACATCTTATATGCGACCGCGAAGTTTGGTAAGCATATAGCTTAACAGTAGTTGTGTGGAAGAAAACGGCTCGTTTTATTGTAAATAGATCCTGAAAAAACGGCTTTGAAGATACTAGGTGACAGATCTATAAAGGAAATAGTTGTGCCTCTTTGACATCGTCAAAATGTTTTATCATATAATTATTCTATCAAAACTTATACGACCAATGCTCGTGTTAAATAACCTGCATCATTTTTCGCACAATGTAATCTTAGAATGTTTTACACGGCTTTATTTTGCCTCTCTATTACGATTTACATACTAATCTGCACCAATATCTTCTTTTAAATCTTGTCCGATTATCTTTAGGACTTAAACTGCAGTTGAAAATTTTAAGGGTAATTATAGTCGTTTTTTATTGGTAAATGTATAGGCAGCGCAGTAAAATTTTACACAGTAAACAACAACAAAGGAATAGTGCGTATAAACTAGGCAGTAATAAGAGTGCACATAATATAGTGTTGATAAAGTTTTGGAGCATCTGGATTACAGTGACACTCAAATTGGTTGCAAAAGTTCTATTTTTCGTGAGGTTTGCAGGTTTTGATTATTCGAGAATGTGTTCGGTGATATTTGTTCATTTTATGGTAAATTTTCACAAGAGCCAAAATTATGTGGTTTGAAATATTAATTTACGATTAGACGGTAAACGTTAATAGTCAATGGTCTATGTATACATTACCAATAAAATACGCCTTATGTCTCTTTCAGTACTCATTAAATTAAAAGATACTAAATAGTTTACGAAAGACAATGTAGGCTACTTCTGCATTGTCATGAATTGTGAAATATAGGCTGTTTTCGAAAACGTCAAATCAACGTCAATTTGATCGTCAAATGATCGTCATTTTTTGACGAAAAGTTATCCGTAGTACAGTAGGATCTTATATGAATAACAAATACAACATCCGCATTAGGATCACTGCCGATACTCGAATAAACGTCCGCAGCAGGATTTCACTTCTCCTTTTATCGGCAGTGATTATACTGCGCATGTTGTATTTGTTATTCATATAAAATCCTACTGGACCAAAACGCGAAAAACGAAACCACAAAGAAAAAAAAAATTTTTCTAATTTCGCGGGCTTTTCGCCATTTTTATTTTTTATACATCCCAAAGTAACGAGTAACATAAATTTCAAAGAGATATTCGTTACTTACTTCGCGATAAACACGTTTTTCTTTGATCCTTGAAATTAAAAAAAAAAAATTAAAATACAAAACGAAACAAAATGGTAAGTTTTATTAATTCAAAATTAGTTTTTTAAGTGTTATCTGTTTTGGTCACATTAAGTAAGTTTTGTTGAAGGTATAGGGCTTAAATATTTGGAAAAACAAATTGAAATCAGCATTTAAAATAATAAAGAAACCCACCGCAATATTTGATGTAACGTAACAGTCCAAGAACCTTAAAAGTTTATTTTTCCAGCTTCTATTATATCAACATATTAATAAAACCATATTTTCTCCGAGTAGTTGTAGTCTATTTTAAAAATAAAATAATAATTCTTTTGTGTACTAAATAATGCCGTTGCTTAGAACAGAAAACAGTTTGTAACGTAACAGTCTTTTTTCGTTTCAAATTAAAAAATTGTAACTATGTTGATTTCATAACCTCAATCATACTTCTAATGTTTAGGGAAATCTTAGTAAGACCCAAAAGAACAAAAACTATGAGCCTTATCATCGTACCCGATCGGAACGTAATTTTCTCCGATTTCTACGAAATGTACGAATTTTGTATGATTGTAGCCGTTCTGATAGGGCAATCGGAAAAATCTACGAAAATAAAGTTTGTGTGCGTTGAAAATGTCAAATCCTTACGTTGCATGCCGATGAAATGTCAAAATGGCAGCAACGCATGGTGAATTCATGCGATTTATGAAGATATTTGATTTACGATTTCTCCGACAGCAAATTATAAGTGGAAAATTTTCCAAAGAAAAATTAAAAACGAATAAGCTTTTATAATTTATAATTACGCTGTATCTAAGTTAGAAAATATTTGATATATTTCTTAAGAATATTCTTTTTTCTTTATTTAATTTTCTTTATTCATATCTTTCCGGTTCCAATAACACTGCTGCACTATCCATGATTCTTCTTTGCTTATTTGACACGAATCAACACTTTATTAATTTATTGGCGTTTACATCAAATACACGCGTTAGCAAACGTCGTTTTTTCCGTTACGCAACAGATACCATGAAGGAAATAAACGTTACGATCGTAAAGATACGATGATAAGGCTGTATACATGAATGTACGTAAATAGTTTAAAAAGGACGGAAAAGTCTGAGAAGTTGTTGAATTCCAAATTAGAATTGATTTATATTTATTTATTTACAAAGCACTATTTATACTAAAAAATTGTTTAAATTCGATAAAAAAAACTTAATAAATTATTACAATGAATGATTGATAAATTTATCTTAAATAAAGTAAAATATTATTATTTTTAAAACTAAGTGCAAATACTTAAAGTAAGTTAGTGGATTAATGGATTGCCACAATTTCGATATGTACTTACCTATAATGAAAAATTAAGTTTTTTTTTTTATTTAATTTGTATGTTACATAAGTTACCCTTTTTTAATGTCTAACGATAAGAAAACCAAATAACTCTAAAAAAAATACAATTTTAGCCATTTTCCATGCTGACTTTAACTCTTAAAAGAGCCAAGATCGCACGTGTAACGTACTTAATCTCAGAAACCTCGTACCTCACGTTTGAAATAGTACACTAAAAGAGCAGACTTATTGCATAATGTAATGCAACCTCAAAATCTACTTCCAAATTCATGTAACGTAACAGTCCTGCTAAAACATTTTTAGCGTTTAAATGACAGGCCTCACTGATTTTTAAATTAATAGAAAATGTTAGTTAGGAAGTCTATTTTGAGAAAAAAATAATAGATATTGAAAAAGTATTCAGTTTCATATATTTTCAGGTAAATTTGTATTGAAATATGCGTATGAATGTAACGTAACAGTCCGCGTTTTGGTCCTACTGTACTACGGATAACTTTTCCAAAAAAACACGGCTATTGCTGTCGTCAAATATGTAATCGTCCTGCTTGCACAAGATCTATTTGATCAACGTCAGTAAATTTTCTTGCAAATGCATTTGACGTTTACGAACACGGTCAACAAAATTAAAAACGAATGCTAAAAATTTTTCAAAAATTGTTGTTGAAAGTTGTTCGAAAAATTTAAATACGTGCTTTTATATAGCAAACAAAATTATTTTAAAACAAGAAAAGAGAAGGCGATTTGGTTTAAACTCCGAAGTTTCAATTCATAAAATGTAACATTCTTAATAAATACCTAATTCTAGGGATTGAAGGAAGAACTAAGCCGTTTTTGGAAAAAGGCAAAAACAGGACGCCCAGGTATAGACTTAGAACAAAGCCAATACATTACTCTTTGGGCTTTAAGCAACAAAAATTCATACTGAGAAATCGTTTCAACAAATCTATTAACTGCGTATTTTATACCTTAATTAAAACTTGTAAAACAATTGTGCGCCTACTTTCAAAATTTGTGAGATGGTCAACTACAAATGAAGAAATTGATAATGTTGTGCACCAATCTAACTACTTTTACCCACATACACACAAAAAAGACAATCTAAACTCTATTTTCTGAACTTCAATTATTTTTGTCGTCAACTCAATTTTTTTACTGCAGAGCTGCGCCGCAAATGATGTTATCGAACATATGACTTAAGCAAACTGCGTTATTGAAAATAATGGCGCAAAATTTTAAACAGCCTATTATTAAGGTATTAGTATGATACTACTTACCAATTACTTACCAATTTGCTAACTTTATACTAGTTTACTACCTCATTCTTAATTTTAAACATTTTCTAACTAGTATCGTACTAAAAGAATTTTCTTAATAAATTGCTTCTGAACACACGTAAAACAATGACATATCGTGTATAAAAGTAAGTACACGAACCTTTTTTGATGTTTGCAAATGTCAAAGAGTCATATTTCGAACAGTTTACTTTTGCAGTTTGCGCTTAAGAACATTCTGCAAATGCATTTTTGATGCAGATGACTTTTTCGAAAACGGCCATAATCACAAGAAAATTGTTGTTTTTAGAAGACTTTGTGGGATTCTGCTGGTTCCGTTGAAAAGTTCAAAGCCTTTTTTTTTAATTTTGTTGCGATTTCACAAAAGCAATGCTTTTATCAAGATTATCGAAGTTCTTTTTACAAATCTGATAATTTTGTTAGTTGATACACAAATGGGTTTTTCAATAAGGGTGGATAGATGTTGAAATCGAATAAAACAAGCTTTGTGGGAGGTATTAACAAAATTCTTTTTTATTTGAATGGCCCATCTGTGCTATTATATATGGAATATGACATCGTTGAAGTGCCCACATAGTCTTCTTACAGTCGCACATCTCTGCGAGCGATAACCTTACCATCAAATCGTTCATGCAGAATGTCAATCGTAGCGTCCGCTGTGAGGCACGTAGCACCATCCTGCTGGAACCATATGGCGTCAAGGTCAATATGGTTCAATTTGGCCAACAAGAAATTGGTAATAATCGCTCTGTAGTGCTTGCCATAATGATGATGACCACCTCACCAACTTAGTGAAATCCACACCAAACGGTAACTTTTTGAGAATACATTGTCACCTGGTGAACCTCGTGTGGGTTGCGGTCGCCCCGGGCGTCTAAATTTGGAATCCTCTACCAAAACACTCAGAAGCACAGTCAGCTAACAAAGGGGCGTTATCTATGACCATGAGCTCTTGGGTCAAAAATTTTATTCGGAAATTTAATATCAAATCTTCGTACTACAAGCTATGATTTTTAAAGCAAATCTTTTTAACCTGTTGAAATCAGAATAATATTTTCAAAGTATTACAAAAATTTACATTTTATGGTTGTGACTTGTGATATCTGAAATTTGACTTTTAAAGTTTTCGTAAGCAGTGATAGTAGGCGCAGGGAAAAATAGCTTCAAATATACATCTTAATATGTAGTCCAAAAAACATTTTTAAATTAATAAAAAATGTGCATCATGGATCTTTCAAAAAATGTTCATCTCTGAATTTGAACTAGTAGGTATTTGGGAGCTTTTATATAAGACTAATATAGGCTTACGAATACTTGTAGTTCTTAAAAGAATGTATTGGAATACTTTTATTTTTGATGTAGGGTATTCTGCAAAACAGATATTTTTGCGAAAACCGGGTTTTGGGTTTGATGCAAAAAGGTTATAATTTCAGTATTTTCAAAACGTAATTATTTGACATTGCCTAAATGTTATGCATTAAATTAAATTATGCATAAAATTAAATACACAATTATTGTTAATTTTTTATAATAAACACTTACAGATTTAATACCATTTACACATTTAATTCATAAATGGTAAAAATTAAATTACGAGTATATTATGAGCCTTATCATCGTACCCGATCGGAACGTAATTTTCTCCAATTTCTACGAAATGTACGAATTTTGTATCATTGTTGCCGTTCCGATAGGGAAATCGGACAAATCTACTAAAATAAAGTTTGTGTGCGTTGAAAATATCAAATCCTTGCGTTGCATGCCGAAGAAATGTCAAAATGGCAGCAACGCATCATGAATTCATGCGATGCATGAAGATTATTTGATTTCCGATTTCTCCGACAACAAATTATAAGTGGAAATTTTTTCGAAGCAAAAAATAAATAAATGGACGCTCAGCAACAAAATGATTCGTAAGTAATCGTCTTCGTCTTTTTATTTGGTAATTATTTACTTAAACATGTATCTTTCTTTCTTTGTTCATATCTTTCCGCTTCCAAAAACACTGCTGCAATATCCATGGTTCTTCTTTGCTTATTTGACAATTAATTTATTGGCGTTATATATGAAGGAAATAAACGTTACGATCGTAGGATCTCTCCGATCGTAGGTTTCTCCGAACGGATACGATGATAAGCCTGTATAACAGTTATTATTCTTGTCAAATCAGAATAGCTGACGTCAGTGACATTTTGTTGACATTTCCTTTCTCACGTTGTGTGCGATAAATCCGGTTTCTCCTAAAGAAAATAGCAATTTCAATTACAAGAAAAAATATGCCATTTCATTTATTTAAAAACCTCAAGGTTCTGCCACAACAGTATTCGCATTTTTAGAACGTTCTTAAAATATTCTTAGTTATTGTACCTACTATTAAGAAATCTATGTTTCCCGTCTACGATGTCACTGCATCTCTTTTTTATAATCTGCCAGAAAGAATCCGATGTGATGGACTGAAGTCTTCAAATTTAGGAAATATTAAAATTCTAATATTTTCCTTGGACTTTGATGTAATTGGTAGTAAAATTATATAACTTAGGTTTTTGGATTGTAATTACTTTTTTTTATGATTTTTTTTGTTGACTGTGATTTTATAATTATTTTTCTAATTTTTTCATATCTTCTTAACAAATAAAACAAAGTCAGGTTTGTCCGAACACATATAACTCGAGAACTGCTGGACCGATTTTCATGGTTTTTGATTTGTTGTATTTTTTGTCTTCGTTCCGAATAACAGAATAACTATTGACATAAAATAGTGATACAATAGTTAAAGAACAAAATGTTCACGGGTTTCATAATTAAAGAACGTATTTAAATAAGGGTTTCGAATCGACAAGATATATCCACAATATTCGGATATTGGCGTATTTTAGATTTTAAAAAGAGGCTGGGTGCGACCCACACTGATAACTTCCCATTTGTGGTCTTGAAAACTTTATATTTAGTTTTTTTCAAACAACCAAATTTTCAGCGAAACAAACTTTACCTGTAAAATTCAAACAAACATTATTTTAAGATTGAAAAGCATTTTAATTATTTAAAGAGGTTTGAAATTGAGATTGTTGATGTAAAAGTTGTTTCAAAATGTATTATATTATAGAAATTACTTTATTATTTCGGTTCCAAACATTTAAATTGAAAAAAATTTAAAAACGAAATATTCAAATATAAAAGATATGGTTTGGTTATTGATGGAAGGTCACTTACAAAATATATCCGCTCTAAAACTAGATATACATATGTCAAATATAAACCATTTGTTAGAAATTGTATTATGTATAAAATTAAATAATGGCAAAGTCAAAATCATTGCTCGTTCTCAAGATATTCTAGTCGAAAAACAAATATTACCACTGTTTAGTAGATTTTTTTTATATTTTTGTTAAAACTGTCAATTCGATACTTGTCAAAATTTAACCATGTGTTAATAATTGTATTATGTCGATACCTTCCCGTAAGAATGTACTAAGCGACACTTTTTTCGAAAATGACTTTTTGATGAGGAAATATACTATATGTTAAGGGCCACGTTTTGGCCTGGGTTTCGCCAACCTATTATGCATGAAAAGGAAACTAGAGTACAAATAAAAAAATGTATCAACTGCCATGTTTTCTCATTTAAATAATGTTGCCCCCTGAAATTGATATTATCCGCCAAAATTATGCTAAGCGACATTAAAAAAGATCTCATTGTCGTGAGCAACAAAAAATGTTGTTAGATGTCACTTAATTTAACCAAAATTGTCTCTTAGCACACTATGATTCAACTAGAACTTTCTTCGTTTTTTTCGTTTCCTGAACAATTTTAGAAATGTCGCTTAGTATACATTCTTACGGGAAGGTATCGATGTATAAAACAACATACTTTAGAAGGGACTATCGGTGTTCATTTCCAAGAAATTCGACTTGAAATACAATTTTAACTAGTTTTCACTAGAATTTTTAATAGTTTTTTTTATTTAAAAAAACTATTAATTCAATATTTGTCAACATTTTACCAATTGTACAAAATTATACTATGTAAAAAATAAACTAAATTAGAAGTCAATACCACTACTAGTTCTCGAGAAATTTGAGTCGAAAAACAATTTTTACCAATTTTCAATAGAATTTTATATAGTTTTTTTATTTTTTGTAAAAAAACTGTAAACTGATTTTTTTTTGAAATTTTCACCAGTTGTCAAACACATTATTTTTCGTAAAATAAAATTATTTTGAGTTTCAAATTGTTTTCCGTTCTTAGAATATCTGGGTTATGAAATTTTTTTTTCAGTTTTTTTTATTTAAAAAAATAACGGTATGTTCATTTTTTTCCAAATTCATACCAAATCTGTATGACCTTATAATGAGTACATTAAATTTTATTTGAAATCAATAGCATTATTTTTACGTGAGATATTTGAAACTAACCAAAATTTTTACTTTTTTTTTAAACCGTTATAGTGAAAAAACTACTCACTGAATTTTAATAAACGCCCTTTCAGCCTCTTTCGAAGTTATTATCTATTAAACAAAATCTATTTGAAGTCGATATCTTTACTCGTTCTTGAGATATTGACGACGAAAAATGGTACAAGAACGTACGGACGTACGAACGTACGAACGTACGTACACACACACACACAGACATCTCTCTAAAAATGATTGATATAGCCTCTAGGGACCTTGAAACGTCGAGAAATGTCAAAAATTCCAATTTGACAAATCGGACCGATTACAATAACTCCCTATGGGAAGTTAAAAATGTAGAATAATGTCATTAATGAAAAAGGATTGACACAAATTTATTTTGTGTAAACTAAGGAAAATATATTAAGCGATTTATGTAAATATACAATAAATAACAAATGAACAAATGACTTAATTAAAAAAAAATACGTCAAATCGATTGGTCTCACTGAATTATTCCAGATTATTCTGTCAATCAAGTCAAAGTCAATATACGAGTATTATATAGCAAATATTTACGTCGCAAAATTGTAATTTATTTAATTAATGTTGTCTGTGATATGTTTTGATGTGTGAGTATTACGAGTATTATTAATAATTCCGCTGCCAAGAAGATCTAATCTTTTACAACGGAGTCGTAATGCAATTTTGTATTTATACAATTTTAAAAATTTCAAACTGGCCTTCCAATTTTTTTTCTTATAACTGTTTTAAAAAATGTATATACACCGTTTGCAAATTTATATAACAAGATTAACAAATTAAATTGATTTACTTATAGTTTTAATAAGCTTGAGGTTGGGTTTTATCTATTTTAATTTAGGTTAAATAGATTTTAAATTTTAATAAATAAATAAAATTAGGGTTTTTTTTTAATCCCTTGTAGGCATTTTTTTTTTTGATATATTATCATTGCGTTAATTTCAATTTTTTGAATGAGGAAGAAGAAGCCGAAATTAGTCCACCCCAAAGTTTTATCATAAATAATCACGAAACTTGTACGAAATATTAACACAATAATCAAAATGGAAAACAAAAGTTACAGTGACGTTTTAAAAACTTCCACTTTACTTTGGTTTGCCTGCAAGTGCGTGTTAGTCTAGCTAAAAATTGAGATTTGAATAATCGATCTTCGACGTATTTAGTCTTTGAAAACAATTTTTTCCGATGCAGTCATTTTCATGTGCCTGTTCTGTCACAATTTTGTTTAAAAACATTAAACAAATTTGGTGGTGCAACAGCTCGAAGAGAACCACAACTTAGTAAATTACAACTCTCAACTATTCCTGTGTGCTCGTTGCCAGGAATGGAGGGGACCTACAATTTTCTGTCTATTCCGAAGGGCTAATGAGCAGCACTTTTCATGACAAGAGATACTTTTAGAGGATTTTTCTATTCCTCGTAAGAGGCAGTACATCCCTGGAAAAAAGCAGCGGCTGAGAATCAACACAACACCTTCTGCATGATGTGTAAGTGTAACGGACTAAACATTATGCCAAGGGGCACTTTTTTAGTATATCCTACATCTTTGATGGAAAACTACTTATTACCCAAAACATAAAGTACTATGTGTAAAAATATTTATGAATTGCTTTGGGAAACATGCTTCACCGACATGTAAAAAGTACCATATTGTTTTCCTCAGTGGAATTCTATATATTAAACAGTTAATAGATCAAAAACCCCAAGAGGACACTTTTAAAGTATATTTTGTTTATATTTCCAGAACAACAGTGGCAGAGATTAATAGCTGAAAAAGAAGAAGCTATCCATGAACTCGAAGCACGGAACCGAAAAAAAGTTGAAGATATTGAGGATCGCCTTCAGTAAGTAATAATTTGTTTGTACAAATAAGACAGTACTGGCAATGCTTTTGCTAGCCTTTGTCAACAAAATATTCGATAGAAAATTTAGTTAAAAAACTAGTACATTTTTTTTATTCAAAATTTTGCATCCACTAGATAAATGTTCATGGTGAATGAAATTTTGTGTTCATTAAAAAAAAAATAGCATATACCTAAATGAACTCTTAATTGGCTATGTAGAAAATTATCCTGTAGTTTTTGATTTTGTTTCTTATTGCTTGATTTAAAAATGGGAACTTTTTTTTTTTGATTTTTGAATTTTTGTTGTATTGTCTGTTTTTTGTATTTTGTTTCTCTTTTTTTCAACAGAACGAACCCAGCAGATGGTTCTTCGTCAATTTCTGCTTTATTCATGATCACGAAGGGAGCGTGTCCCTTTATCCCATCGATTATTGCTCTCTATATGACAATGTCAGCTCGTATTGCACTTGCATGTTTAATATTTACATTTGTTGCTTTTATTTATGTTAAATTGAAAATAACTTAAAAAAATATCAGTGTTTTAAGTATACTTTATTTTTCTAAGGATTTTCCCAACAAAAATACATCAGTTTTCTTTAAAGGAATTTCTTAGTTTCAAATAAAATGATGAACTTTTTTACTTTTTTTTTTAATACAGAATTTCTTCCAGGAAGTTTTTAAAGGGGCACGCTTCAGCTCACGTATTTGAGAACGCATATAAATAGTTTACTCAAAAAAGCTTAGTTTATTCATCCAAGCGAACTGAAATCATTTTACGAAAAATTGATTTTTTTTCAGAAGTTAAAAATAAAATAAAATTGGTCTCAAGAAAAAACCAAACACTTTCTCAAGAAATTTCAAGTTGGACCTTTCTCAGGTTTTTATTTGGGCCCTATCGTGAATAAAATTTCCCTGGGAATTGCTCCCAACTTTCAAAATTGTCATCTCGAATAATGTCGAAAGTTTCCCTTGGAATTTATTGATATTGAGAATTAAGTTTAATAGTGACTTTGGCTCTCATTTAAAAAGGCCAGTCGCCAGCTTACAATGAACAGTGCAGAAGTATTGACCTTTCCAATTTTCGAAGATGTGGAAAATTCCAAGGGAAATTTTGTTCGAGATAGCTCCCAGCATTATGTCGTTTTTCCGACACCTTATGTATAGATTAACAGCCTTTTCGCATCAATAAGGACAGAGTTTTAATTGAATTAGATGAGAACAGGGAAATAGAATAGAAAAAAAAAACTGTATTCGTTTTTTAATTCGGGCATATATCATCCGAAGGTTAAATTTTTGTTTTTCTCATCATAACTAGCAAGAGTACTAAATTATCTGAATATTGGTAAATCACCTTTCCCTGATAGCATTCTTCCCATTATTTCTTTTAACAGGTGTTCTTCAAAGTTAACTGGTAAAACTTCTGTGTATTCCATTCAATTTATTATATCGGGTTTTTCAATAAGAACGCTACAAAAGTTTTTTTAAATAAACCAAAAATGGTTTTGGATATCAATGAAATTCTTTATTCCTGTAAAAGTACGTTTGATGCCATTATGTATGAAACTCGATTTCTTTTGCATGGCCACCACGGGCACGCTTGCAGAAATCCAGACGCTGAACCCAATTTTCGACGGTTTTCAAGCATAAATCGGCCGATACTGCTGCAATTTCACGTTCGATATTCATACGAAGTTCATTAATCGTCGCTGGCTTGTTGGCATAGACCAGCGGCAGCAATATTCTCGATACTACGGGCACTTCTTTGTCTCACTGGCACGGGAACATTTTGTACTGTGCCTGTGGATTCAAATTTTTCCACTAGACGCTCAATTGTTGATCTGCTAGGACGATTATGACGACCATAAATTGGACGTAGCGCTCTTAACGTTGAGGCCACTGACTCCGAATTTCGGTAGTAAATTTTAATAATTTCGACTCGTTGTTGGCTCTTATATCTTTCCATCATGAAATGGCAAACCTTACTGAAGAGAAATGTCAAAAGAACGGCAGAAAATATGGCGTCGTTTGCTGTCCCTGTCGCTCTACTTTTGTAGCGTCCCTGTTGAAAAACCCTTTACTTTAATTATCTGTTCCCGTGTGGATGGAAAATAGTATTTTCCCCAGAATTTTCTAAAACAAAGCCTAATCTTATTCCCATTATGAATATCGTTCAATTGCATTAAATTCCCTTCTTTCTAAAGACATAGACACTATTTATTCATAAGCTTAAGAAATTTTTTGAAAAACCAAAGCTTATCAATGACCGCTTGTATGGCTTTTTTAGTAATAGCTACACTGGTGATCTCACCGCACCGTTCAGTGGAATAAATTTTTTATATCGTTTTGGAGATAGTATGTCGATATTTTACAAGTGTCGATATTTCTACGATAAAATAGAGCATTATTTTTTATCTATGATCATCTTCTTCGGTGGATTAGAAATTCGCTTTTGAACCGCTGAAAACATCATTTTGCATAGTTTTAAGCCTAAAATTCC
This sequence comes from Philhelius festivus, assembly GCA_963931855.1. Taxonomy (NCBI): domain Eukaryota; kingdom Metazoa; phylum Arthropoda; class Insecta; order Diptera; family Syrphidae; genus Philhelius; species Philhelius festivus. The sequence continues at coordinate 95,772,472 of OZ007557.1, forward strand.
CAAAATATTTCCTGGTGTACCTGTGGGCTCCGTTTTGTCTCCCACTCTCTTTCACACTTTTATCAATGATCTTCAGCCTGAAAATTTATTCTATCAAACTTTTTTTTTCGTTTCTAGAGCAATTTTTTTTTTTTGTATATGCAGCTCCAACAATAGTCTGATATTAGCAGAATTGCTAATTACAGAGTCAAAAACGGCATACAACCTATCTTCTATAGTTTAAGTGGAACCTATGACAGTTGATCCACAGTACATTTTACATGTAGACATTCTTTGGAATGTCTTCAATTTTGATATGGTTAAAAATGCTGATAAGTATTAAGGCTCCTTTTGACAATTGAACATCTGACTATAATCTACATTCGTCCAAACCTTGAGTACAACTTTTATACGAGTATTTCTGTAGGTACTCATCAATTTCTTTCAGTCTTTTGGGCAAAATCTAGATAAGAGCTTTAAAAATGATAGTTGATAAAACTATAAGGGAAACATTTGATTCTCTTTACCACCATACTGTTTTAGTGAATTAACCAATTATGTTCATGTCTTTAGGCCATTCATCCAAAATACTGTTGCTTCTGGGAGTATTCATCACTTTTCCCTTGATCCAAACTTCTGATATACTTCAAGTACAAGGATCTTTTGTTTGGTCTTTTGCTTTCCATTGTAATATTTAGAAAATAAAAAATTATTTCAAAAGCATTTGAAAAATGCTTGCATTTGGTATCGAGAAATCTATTCTTCATAAGATTAATCAAAAACCTTTTGAACCCTTAATATAAGTTGTATTGGATGGTTTCAAATCTCATATTCATAAAATAAATGCTGGTGTTCCCAAGGGTTCCATTTTATCTCCTACTCTCTTTTTCACATTCATCAATGATCTTTTGTCTGAACCTTCTAGTGTATTAAATTGTTTTGCTGACGAAAGTAGTCTTGGCTTCTCATATTCTTCTTCAGATTCACGTTCTTGTTCTTCGGATGTGAATCTAAAATGGCAGCATATGATAAACTCAATAAATATTGAGCTAGATAGCATTGTCAAATGGGAAACCAAAAACCACGTAAAATTTAATGCTTCAAAAACTCAATGCTATCTCCTGTCGTTAAAGAAGAACCTACCCCTGTATGGCTATCCATTAAAAGGCACTTGCCTTGAGGAAACCGAACAACTTGCAGTTTTCGGTATGTACATCACAGACCTCCTTGCGTGGAACGACCAAATATTTGACGTCGCAAAAAAACGCTGTGAAGTGTTTAGGTTTTTTTCGTCGATGCAGGAAATGTTTCACCAATTCTGATCTGGCTGTTATCTCTAAAGCCTAAATTCTCCCGAAGCTCAATTCCAATATTTGGGGAGGTGTTCCAGAATCTCTGCGGTAAAATCCAAAAAAAGAGCCTTAAAAATGATAGGTGATAGAAGTATAACAGAAACATTTGCATCTGTTCTAGTCAAATCGACAGTTGAATTCCTCCTTTTAAATAATTTAACAGTAAATCTCGAGTTTCAAAGAATGCCCGTCAGTTTACAGTTAGCTCAACTTCAGACGTATTGTTAAATTAAAATATGTTTTCTTTAGCCGAACTACACGAATTTTTCTCGAGTTTTGATATTCAGACACTTAAAACCAATGTGCATCCGTATCTCCTTTAAATATTCTCCAACTTTCCTAAGCGCTCGTACTGTGCTCAGACAATTTAAGGTAGTCATAATCCTAAAAACTGAAAAAAATAAAAAAAAATAAGTAAAATCCAAACCAATGTGCCAATATCCTTTTTTATTCTTCACCATACCCTATTTTTCACTAAGTTCTTATATTTAAAGAGGTCGCGTACAAAAAGCTTTATTATCAATATTCGTAGTTTCTAGAACTACATAACACCCAAAACGACTTGTTTGCTTTCCATTAATGTTGCTTGATTACCACTCGGCGCAAAGAGGTTTACAGATTTTTAATCATATTATACTTAAGTGTGCCCTATAATTTAATAACAGAGATCTTATCACGCTCAAGTACGATCGCCCTTCTCGTACTCTGTGGTTCAGATTTAAAGAGGAAAAGCGATTCATAAGAACTGTTATTCATTTTTGCCTAACAATTTATTCACGAGTCTAATAATATCAGAACACTGTGGAAATACACAAATTCATGAGAATCAACAAGAACTAATTATAACTAGCATACAAATAACATACTAAATTTTTTTTGAAGAAAACGAATTTTTTTAAGGTTTCAGTCGCATAAGGTCTTATCATTGAAGATATCTTTTTTTCTCAGAAAATTTTTTCAAAACTATCATTTTCATAAAAATCAAGTTCATCATTATGTTACTTCTGTTGGACCCAATTAAATTTAATCAAATCATTGTTGTAAGTTTTTTTTTATTTTTATTTCAAATTCCATCCCCGCCTGTTATGCAGTCAAATTATTTTCCTATTTTGTTTTGTTTTATACTCACAAATATTTTATTAATAAAAAAATTATAACACGCTTAAAAGCCTTAAAATTATTATTTTGTTTAATTTCTTCCCTTTTCTTCCCTTAAAAAAAACTTAAATAAACAAAAAAAAAATATTATTAACATCAGCGATGCTGAGACGCGTCACCAACATAACCTGAAGGACCTAAAATTAATGTATGACAGCGAAAAAGCATCACTCGATAAGCGTGATTTGAGCAACGCGAATGAAATTGAACAATTGCATCGAAAATGCAGATGTTTAACAAATCTGTAAGTATTTTTGTTGTCAAGTTTTTTTTTTTTTTTTCAATGTGCTCTAGATATTTTGTGCAAACTGCAGCTTTCCCTGTGTAAAATGTAGTTTTATAACTCTTTTCATTCAAATAATTTTCAAACTTTCATTTTTCAAACTATAGATTCGAGGAAATGCGCATGCGCTATGAACGCCGCGATCCACGAGCAGAAGATCTTCGAGAAATTGCAGAACTGCGAAGCCGTTGTGAGGCTCAAGAGCGAGACATATTTGCATTGACTGATCGCCTGCGAGATATGCAAATTCAATTGGAAGAACTTCAAGGTGGGACTGGTAAAAAGAAGTCTCAGGTGCGAAAGCCCCCACCAAAAACTATTCCTACCAATTGTGATGTAATTTATGAAGAAAACGAAGAACGTGAATCTCCACCACCACCTCCACCAAGACCAATGACATCACCAAACAGTCATCTTCATGAAGAAGCCGACGATGAAGATGATGATGACGAAGAAGAAGACGGTGACGATGAGGAAGAAGATGAAGAGGACTCTGAAAGCACCCCGTACCAAAAAAACACAATCAATGATGATGATCATCCCTCAAAGATCATTAACAATAAGAAAACTAATTCATTGAATCTTATAAATGAGTCCATCATTTAGATTCAAAAGTTAAAAAATAAAAAAAAACGATTAATTTTTACAATTTTTTCGAAGTCGAAATGTGACAGTTCGTTAAAGTCTTCTTTGGAAGTATTCGAACATTGTGACAGATAAATTAATGGGTTAGGTATACTCATATGTTAAAAGATGTTTCTTTGGCATGCCTTATACCTACTTTGAATTAATATCAGTCTATTGTTATTTAGTTTTGTAAAAGAAACAATATTAAAATTGATAGAAAAACAATAACAAAATAATTAACCTCTCATTATAACAAACAGTTCCTGATTTTCTCTCTTTCTGAACACAAACATGCATAAATACAATAATTTATGCACCAATTTGATACATTTTTCTCAGCTTAACTTATTTTTTAATCTTTAACTTTATGTTTTTAACGAACATTTTAAAATGGCAATTTTGTACATTTAAAACAAATAATAATTGTATAAATTAGCAAGAAAAACTATTCTCTAATTTGTAACCTAAACTAAAAACAAACTATTTAGGAATAAGTGTTAGATAAAAAAAAAAATTATTAAACTAAATTAATGACTCTACGAGTTTAATAAAAAAAATAAACTTTAATATAATGTAATATTTTATGGAGAAATATTATTGAATATATGAAAAATAAACGATTTTTTTGTAATACTGCAAACATTATTTTGTTTACTTTTTTGGTTGTTAAAGACGGCGAACCTGGGGTGGAATCGCGTAAGGTGATAGTTGATTATCAATTTGTTGATTGTCGTTTTGACCATCGCTCTCTCTATAATTCTCAATTGATATGATAGAGACAGCTATAGTCAAAAACGACAATCAACGAATTGATAGTCAACTATCACCTTACGCGATTCCACCCCTGTGTTCTTAAATAATAAGAAATTAGAATTTGTTGTTCTTAGCAGATCTCGAAAGAAATTATAATCTTTTTAAAAGGTAAGGTAGAAATGGCCTCTCTAGCCCTGAAAATCAATTAGCCCTGAAGAGCGCCATTTTGAATTGAGTTCAAAAAGAAGCAAGTATCTAGCAGGTTTTGATGTCTCTTATTGTGTGTTTGCTTTTGCAAATCCGGAATTTAGATCACCTAACGGGACCACCACACTTATCCAACTCCATCTACACTGTACTAAGCTAGACAGCTTGTTGATTGGTGCTGAAATAGTTGCCAATCATCTGGAACTGTGCATCCTAAACTTCCGTCAAAGCCTTCAGTCCTCGAGCTGCTAAAGAATCAAATGGAGGGCACGGCCCAGAAGTAACCGAAGTTCGTCCTTGAGCCACATTTCGTCGCATTGAGAAAGGAGATCAAGTCTTTGATCTTCATTTATGAAAGTTTGTCAACTTATTACTTACTTACTTAGTTTACTTGAACTGCGACACCTTCGGTTGGTTCCATAACGATATATTTATGGCATTAAACATGGAATTATTAATATATTATCTTTCAAATGCCCACCGAGGGTTTTCTTGATGACACGTATTCGGAAGGTCCATTTTAGAAGAAGTACGGACAGATTTTTACGTAAGATTTAATTTTTATTGACTAAAAATCTTCAAATCATCAGCAAAAAGTATTCGAGTTAAATATTTCTGGTAAATTATTTGTAAATAACAGGGAAAAAAGAGGACCTAAAGGTCTTCTTTGTGGAACTCCAGAATAGTTCATAATAGCGTTCAAAAGAAGAACCTAATTTAATATGTTCTTTAAGGTATTCTCATTATCCACCTGAGTAAAGGAAAGTGAAAACCTAAGGTCAATAAGTAACGCTTAAAACACTATGAAACTGAATACAACTTAAAGCCTTAGCAAATCTGAGTAAGTCTATTTGTTGTGTTGTGAATCTACTATCTACAAACGCATTTTGATCCTCAGAAATAAAACACAGAGTAATAAGTAGAGTTTTCGGTTGACAATCGCTTCAAATACTTTTGGTACCAATAACAATTTCGCAATAGGCCTATAGTTTTCGAAATCCTGCTAAGAACCTGTTTCATGAATAAGGAAGTGAAAAGGGAGTACTTGAAGAGATCTAAGAAATAAACTTGTAAAACAAAATTGACAGTACGATCATAGCGAAGACTAAAAAAGTGGGTCTCAAAATTCTGCCTTTCTGTCTGTTCGATTAGAGCCTAAATGGCTCGACCGATTGCCGTCAAACTTGGTAGATATCGTTTTCAAATTCCCGCCCCAGATTTATTTATTTTTTTTTTTAAGACCAAAAATAATGGTACCTGCCATACGATTTTTTTTCGAAATTTTATAAATAACAAAATTTCCCTCGGAATTTTCCCCATCTTCGAAAATTAGAAAGGTCAATACTTCTGCACTGATCATTGTAAGCTGGCGACTGGCTTTTTTAAATAAGAGGCAAAGTCACTATAAAATTTAATTCCCAATATGAATACATTCCAAGGGAAACTTTCGACATTATTCGAGATGACAATTTTCAAATTTGGGAACAATTTCCAGGGAAATTTTATTCACGATAGGCCCCATTTTCTCTTCTCAAAAAAAGAGCGGTACGACCGATTTTGACCATTTTTTATGCTAAAGCTCCCCAAAAGTTTGAATATTATTGTGTTTTTAAATTTTCAAAAAATATTTTTTGGATTTTTAAAAAAAGTTTCAAGTATTTTTTTTTAAATTCAATATTTCGAAAACCCCATTCTCGACTTTTTTTTTAAAAATTGATGAATAAAAGTTTCTTGATATAATCTACAAGATGTGAGAAAAAAATAATTATTTTACCTAAAAATAACAGTATACAACATACAAATGTTAAAAAATGGTTTTCGAAAATTATATTTTTCTTGAAAACGGTTCCGAGAATGTCAATAATTTTTTTCTCCTTTCGTTTATTTTTTACGATCTATAATTTAATAATAAAAAAATTGAAATTAAGATATTAGGTACTGACTGTACCTACAGTAGAACCATTTTTCGGATTTTGAATTTCTCATTATCTACATAACGGATTTGAATGAAAATTTTTATAGAATAGCTTCTAAAAAGTTAAAAAAGACTTAAAAAAAATATTTTATGAATTTTTGAAAAAAAGATCTATTTTTTTTTTGGAAAATTCAATATCTTAAAAACGGCTCAATATTTTTTTAAAATTTATTTTTTATTCGTAAAAAAATAAAAAATAAGTTAGCGTAGCAAAATTTTTTCTTAAAAAAGTTTTAAAAATTTTTTATATAAAAGCTTATTTTTTTAAGAAAAAACTACAACGACTTATACTTTTTGTTCTTGCATAATCCAATATTTGCTTGAATGACATGGCATCCTCCAACTACTAAAGGAGTTGTTTTAGTCATTTAAAAAATGAATTTTATATGCTTATGAACTGTTTTTCTCTAATAACATTAATTTTTGAAATTCTTAGTCTTTTACATTTTATTTTAAGTTGGCTAAGCGTTTACTAAACTTTTTTGAACTTTAAAACACACCTAGAGAAACATAACATAAGAGTCCAATTTAAAGGTACTATAAAAGACTAAGTCTTATTTGTACGCCCGCTATAAAATAAATAAAATTGAAATTGAAATTGAAAACCTCTTTTATTATATGCATAAACAAAATATAGACATCTTCCAAATTCGTTCGTAGACCTCCAGAAATCTGATATGTAGTAGATTGAGTTGCTACTATTTACATGGCATAGTTTTGGTCCTTATTCGGAATTCCCCCCACCAAAATGCACTGTTTTTTTAATGAATCGATAAAAAAAAGTGCGCTGTTGATAAAAAACATCAAATTATGGAGGAGAAACACTTTTTTATGGTAAAAAAGTGAAGTATAAAAAAATGAATATAGGCCATAGGGTAAATTCAAAGTTTCTTTAAATCCAGATTCTGTAAATGCAAAAGAAACCTTGCATACACCCAACCTCGAACCTACCCCAAATCCTATAGTGTGCCCTAGCAGGGGGGTTGCAGGGGGGCAGCATGCCCATTCATACATATCTCACTGTTTATACGCCGTAATGCGTAAGCAAGCAAAAAAAGCAAATATCCCATAATAAAAAAGTAGTTTTAGTTATAGTATAGTTATATAGTAGGGTGGTCGGCTTATACTTCACTTTTTTACCATAAAAAAGTGTTTCTCCTCCATAATTTGATGTTTTTTATCAACAGCAACATTTTTTTATCGATTCGTTAAAAAAAAGTTCATTTTGGTGGGGGGGGGGGGGGGGAATTCGGAATAAGGTCCATAGTTTTTACCAGAAACCACATCAACGAAAGCAATATCACGAAATATGTATTTCGACATCATTTAAGACCTTTAAGGCAGCAATGATTCTACTTATTACATCAACTTTTATTAATCCGTCATCAGTAGTCTCAACAGTAGCACTTTTAGTAACAACAACATTATCAGCAGCCACATCAACCGTAGCATCTTAGGATCAACAATATCAGCAGTTGCAACATCAGCAACAAAAATCTCAGCAACATTGAAAACACGTCCATTAATTTATTATAAGCAAAAGCATCATCAAAAATAAACTTAACAACAGATGGTATTATTCTGGTGTTGCCAGAGGAAAAGTTGGTTTTTGGTAATTTTTATAATTTTTGTCTAGACTTAACGTGCGAATTTTCACTCCTTCAACAAAAATTCAGATCTACAGATCATATTAGCATATTTAGTCAATTTAATGCTATTTGGTACGATGCTAAAACTGTTTTAGTATGATACTTGGTTAAAATGACGATTTTGCAAATTTTAATTGAGTTTAGTATCATACTTTCTCTAACATTTTATTAAAATTAAAATCATAATATGTCAATTTTATTTTTTTAACTTTAATAAAACTAATTTCCATATAGAGCAAGTAAAAATAAAATGATGTTTATACACAAAAAAACAAGGGTACGTTTATATCATCTGAGCTTTAATTTCCAATTTAGATTGTCATTAATATTAATTTAAGCAACCTTAAATCATAATTTTGTTTTTAAAATAGTAAAATATCAATGAATATTATTATTCAAAAGATTTCTATACATTATTTTCAAACTTAAAACTAATAATATCTGAACAAAGTTTATTGGTAATCTTCTTCAATTATTTCTCATTGAATCTCATTCAATATCTTCTTTCTTGACACACAAATTCGTTTTGGTTTTTCTTTTTAAGAAAAGATCACATTCCAATTATAATTCACAGCTTTGAGAAAATTATAAAAATCTATTAAAACGTATCAAATTAAAAAAATAATAATAATATAATTAAAAAATTAATAACATTAAATTCGTATTTTTGTTGAAAGATTGTATGATTACTTTTTTTTTTTTGATGAACTTTGTAAAAAATTGTCTTATATGATTCGTTCGTATTTTGAAATTTTGATCCATCATGGTATCTGTTTCAAAGAGAAACCAATAACGTAGTTCTTATAGTTTTACAATTATTTATTCATTTTATCTAGAATTATAAAATTCTCCTTTTTCAACTTATTAAACAACGAACAAGTTATACAATTTATTCGCAAGCGATCGTGGAAATAACTTTTATTTTCCCCTTTTTGTTTTCGTACTTTTATCCTTTTAACGTTTTTAAAACCGGATACCATAATAGGCTTGATAATGATTCTTACAAATTCTTAAGAAATTTTATAGTAGGAGCTGAACATTTATACGTAATATCTAGTCAAGTACTTAATAAATACATAATAATATGAAAAACTACGGAAGAATGATTTGGTTTTTTTGTTTTGTGTTTCAAAATTGTAATTTGGTTTTGTTCTTATAAAATCTTATAATATTTACAACTAATTAATTAAAGTTTATATACAAAACTAAAAGTTAACCTAATGGCTAGTTTGGAGAATGCTAACAAACTTTGTTAATCATTTTAACAAGTTCCTTATATAAAATGCATTCTCGACTTCGTGGCTTACAGATTTGTCGATGATCTAAGTGAAGACCGCAAACTTCGCCAATACCCGGATCTAAAATGAAGAAAAGAGAATTATTTAAGTTTAATGATTTGGAATTACTTCCAGAAACAAAATTTTCATAAAAAGCCTTGACAAGAAGAGGAAGGAGTTAAGTGAGTAAGCTGAGTATTTTTTCAAGATTTTATAAATTAAGCTCGACTTGCATGATCATTTTTTGACAACAGTAATCCCTATCTGATAGATTTTTCGGGTTACAAGTTGTAATGCATTATTTACTGATGTTAAAAAACTTTACTTAAAGTCGGCTTAAAGGCTTTTAGCTCTAATTTTTTTTGTCAACACTTCAATTCTATACAGTATGATGTATAGTTGAAAACTTTAACTTACCCCCTGAATCAACACCAATAATTCTCAAGTAAAGCACCGACATAAGTGTTAACGCTGTTTCAACAAAACTGAAAACTTCAATTTTAAGATGTCCCGTTTGATAAAGTCCAACAAATCTTCTATGAAGATCCAAAAGATACTTATTATCTAAAAGACAAATTTATAGTAAAAAAATCATTGACCATTGTTTTAAAAAATTCTTACTTTTTTCGATATCAATCAACTCCACCGATCGTCTCAAAAGTGGTGCATTTATCGAAGCCAAATGTGATCCACGATGTGGTACTGAATAGAAAAACACACCTCTTGCTGATCTCCATAGAGGTGCCGCTGTTGGCCTTCCACTCTCCCAGGCATCAGCGAGAATTTGTTTTACAAAAATGCCACCCTTGGAATGACCAACCCATATAATGGGATGACCATAACCAACTTTATTTTTTATTAGCAATTCAGTCATTTCTCTAGATCTTTCCACTAGCCCTGATCTGGCTTCTTTCGTTTTCCACACAGGTCTCCAGAGATATTGGTCTGTGGTGTAATTAATTGCTATAACTCGTACTCCAGGGCAGTCTAGAGGCAACCAATCTCGGGGCCAGCATTTCGAATAGTTCGGATCATTTATAGAAGGCTTTTTTATGTTACTTTTGCTTGTGGATTCATATTGAGGTTCTACAATTTTACTGTCGTTATTCAGCCGAAGCCGGAATGAGGGGAAGCTATATTCTACCCCATCACAAAATATGACCTCTTCAGGAGTACCGCATTCATAGGTGAAACTGAAATTTTTAAAAATTGCTTAAGCAAATATTTTCGAAAGTTATTTTTTTTTTTCGGTAAACTCATAAGCCTTTACCTCGAAATTTTGTATCACCCCATTTTTTTATAGAACAATTACTTACCCATTATTTTCCTGTTCGCTGCAACTGTCATCAATTTCAATATCATGGTAGGTAGACGCGAAATGCTCCTCATCGGAAAATCGTCTTCTTTTCTCTTTGTGCGTTGGTACCATTATATTCGATCGGGAATGTCTTGGGCGCTTGGGTGGCCTTACTTCAGGCTTTGGTGGTCGTTCGAAATGCTCTGGTTTTCTATCGTTATTCCAGAGACCCTGTTTCCAGGTGTTTGCCAGAGAACCATGCAATCCATGGATAAGAACAATATCAGCACGAATCGGAGTACCAGGCGGAGGTTCAGTTAGAATTTTGATCGTGCAACATTTTTTAGCTTTTGTATCTTCATGATGATCATCAGTCGGAGTGGATTTTGGTTCACGCATCAAAGGTGACGATGGAGGTGTGGGTCTGTCTGGAATGCTTTCAATCATACCATCACAGCGTTTGAGTTTCATCATCTTTAATAATGGATCAATTCGGTGGGAGACTGCAAGTCAAGATAAAAATACTAATAACCTAGGTTATTTGAGCTTCTTTCCAACAAAAATGTACCTTGAACGGAAGATAAGCTCATGGAAATTGTATTTGCCGCATAGGCTAGTGCATTGGTGAGACCTTGTCGGCTTGTAGCTAAATTTCTGAGGGCATGTAAAAAGCGTACATCACGAATACCTTTCAGACTACGGGCAACACCATTTGCCAAGGGCAGCACCAAACGGAGAATAATACCGAATGCCACACGCATACGGTTTTGTTGGGAGCTAAGAAAAAATATTATTTATTTGAAATTTTATGAAAGATGCATAGTTTCTATGAACTTAAAAAACCTACCTTTCCATTAACTGGCCATCAACTTCGGACACATTAACCAGCTCATTTATTGTCTCTTCTTCTTCATCGCGATCTAGCACCAGATCGTTCAGGTACATAGCTGCTGCACTTGCAGCATCACTGGAATCACTGGCATCTCTGGCATGGTCTATAATCCAATCACTTGGTGCATCATCGTCACTCATTCCATTTTCTTCCAAATCTTCTTCATCTGCATCATCCGTATCACAGTTGACATCTTTGAGTTTCATTTGAATATCATCGCTGCCCCTTTCAACTCCCCCGCTGCCATCATCTTCATCATCATCAGTAAAAGTTGAAAGGCTGGAGCTGTACTTTGGATCCAATGTGTCAGCATTTTGTTGTGTGATTATTGTTTTATCGTTAGCTATCATTTTTATTTTAGTTTTTGTTCTTTGTTATGTAAAAAATTGTTTCTATTTATTTATTTAGATTTTGTTACTTTAGTCTTCTATTTGGCGTTGTTATCACATTTTACGATAAACTTGGCGAAATCTGGAATTAAAAAAAATAATAATGAAGTGGTTGAGTTTGAGTATTGTGTTTAAGTAGTTTTCTCGGTTAATTGGTCAGATTTAATCTTATCATAGAAAAGTAATTACAAGTATAAACATAAATCACACCGTGTGGCTTGATGAGTTCATGATAAAAATATAACAACACAGTTAAATGAATGGCACTAGAAGATATACACGGAAAACAAATCTGTTTCTTCTAAACTAGAGGTCGCTGAACACACAAATTGGAACCATATTGTTCTCAAAGAAGCGTTTTGGATACACAGGGTGGGCCATCTAGTGGTTTGTTTTTAAATCATAGGTTCTTTTGACACTGACAGCTGTTTCCCGCTCGAAATCTTGACAGAAAGTCAGTATCATACCTTCGCGGAACGAAATGAGTCGCTCAACGCTTGAACTCAACGCTTGACAAAGATAGTTTGAATATTAAAAATAACGGTGCACATAAAGACTTTGAACATCTTTTTAATATTATGACAGGGAATCCATCAACACCTCGGCTAGTATTTGGCAAAGGAGAGCTAAGTGCGCTTAAAAACATCATAGTGTTATGAATGTATAGGTGTAATATTAATATTAGGGCCGTTTCGTGGAGGTTGAGTAAAGTTTATATTTAAATTTAAATTTAAATTTAAATTTAAATTTAAATTTAAATTTAAATTTAAATTTAAATTACTTCAAAAATTTCATATTAAGGTTTATGCTCTTAGTTTTTCACGGCTGGCTTGTAACATACAGGGTTCTTTTACATACAAGAACTTGGCTTTCTTGTTTGACATTTTTGTTGTTTTTTGTGATATGTACTAACTATTCCTATTTGCTGGCTTTAACGATGCTGTTTGAACCAATAGGCATCATAAACATATTCTTCACGTAAATTCTTAAAATTAGTTAATTTAACTGGCACAAAATTTTAAACAGCCTATTATTCAGGTATTATAGTATGATGTTAATTAACAATTTGCTAACTTTATAGTAGTTTACAAACTCATTCTTAATTTTAAACATTTTCTAACTAGTATCGCACTAAAAGAATTTTCTTAATAAATTGTTTCTGAACACATCTAAAACAATAACATTTCGTGTAAAAAGTAAGTACACGAACCTTTTTTGATGTTTGCAAATGTCAAAGAGTCATAATTATGAAGCTAGCACGATACTAAAAAAACAAAGTAGGTATTCGATTATTTTTAACTTCAATGAAAGGGTAGAGAAAGTATGATGCTATATTCGATTTAAATTTGCAAATGCGTTGTTTTAACCTAGTATCATACTAAAACAGCTTTAGCATCGTACTAATTCAATTAAAATTTTGCGCCATTGTTTTTAATTCATTAATTAAAACTAGGAGTATGGTAATTATAAAATATAACCACAATAAATTAATAAATAATTTTAAGTATTACACTTTTAAAATGTTTATAAAGCATTACATTAATAAATTTATAGGGCTCTATCTATAAGGAGCTTTGAGCTAGGTAATTTAGTTTGTATTTTTGAATTCAAATATTTTCTATGTTGGTCATAGCCTACCATTAGGTGTTTTAAGTTACTAATGAATTAGATTTTCATTTTAAAAATATGCCAGCGTTCAAGAATCTTTACTATTCTCAATTTACTGGGACTTTTTTAATTATTTATAATTATTTATATATCTTTAAATGTTATTAACACTTTTGTGTGTTCCAACCTAAGTCGTTTTTTTTTACTGATCTACATGTAAACAATTATTTAAAAATTCAAATTCTCTAAGCCAATATTAAATTAAGAGTATGTTTCATTAGGATGCACATAGATATTAGATAGTTTGTTTATTTATTTTTAAGGCTCAAGTCATCCAATCGATAAAATTTAGTCTTCAAAATAAAAATTCAAGGTCTCTTAATAAACGTACACTCCTTGCCTATAATATAGCTTATATATTTTTGTTTAAATGTATATTCAATTTGGTTTTTAATTGACATGCAAGACACGAATTGGAAATGAGCCCTTGTTATTATGAATTTGAAAGAAAAAGTTACTTTTTTCATAGAGCCTCAAATTAAATACCAAACATTGTCTAAAAATATAACACAACAAATGATTATTTTTATTTATAACACAGGCTAGATTGAGGCTCAAAATCTTTTAATTAAAAGAGCAGGTGGTTTTTCTGTTCAAATTTATTTTTTATTTACTACTTTTTAGGAAATGTGTTTGTCTTTTTTTTATAAACAATGTGATGGAGAAGTTCAAAAAAGTGTTTGTCACTCCGAAAGCCATCACGTCTGCGTTATTGCAATTAGTTCCAGGTGTTCATCAAACTAGATCCTAAACGGGTGGCCGGACTGGATACAAATTTGGAATCAATATTAAAATTTAGTTTTTTTTTTTTTTATAATCTACCCGCGCTCAAGTTATTATGATTACCCTTTAAATGTTTCAACACAGCGCGGGCGTTATGTTAATGAAGAGAAAGAAGGATAGGAAAGATGTGTGGCAAGATGTTCTGAGACTGAAGGTGGTTGTCTCAGATATTTTTATCTCCAGGGATGGCGGCTGAACTAGAGCTGAGAAATACCGTGTCTTATTTCTATGTCACTTATAATTCACATTATTTTATATGGTATTCATCCTTGATGGGCATACTAGTTTAACTCAATTACATGTTGTTAGTGTTATGCCTGAACAACATGTAATGAGTAAACCAGTAAACCCATTGATGACAATTTTAAGAAAGGTTTTAATGGAATTAAAGCGACATAGACGACGACGGCAGGGATCGAACCTGTGATCATGAAGTTGACAGGCGAGCACGCAACCATCGCGCCACGGCCACCCCCAAACATAAACATTTAGTTATAAACATTTAGTATTAGAACCAACAAATTGGGTTACTACATTCCAAATCTGCAAACCAAATGTTTTGTTTTTTAATAAATCAAAGAATAAATAAATTTTTAGTCCACAAAAATTGGCGTTTCGTCCGGGTGATCTCACATGGACTGATTTATTTCAGTAGTATATAGAATTGATGAATTTTCGTCTCTTTTACGAAATTTTCAGAAAGTCTTTTTTTTTCAAAACTAATTTTTGGAATTACTTAATTTATCTTTATATTGTTGCGGTAAAATTTACCACAACAAGTTTCACCTACCTATTCTATTTTCCCCAATCCATTTTTCAACCTTCCCTTCTGTTGCGGCTCCAAAATGCTGTAGAGCTCAGTTGAAACCTGGTTTCCACCGTCCAGAGTCCTACTCTTAAGCATTCTGGAAAAGCAATCAAAATAGGTCTTCGGTTCTGAAATACAAAGTTGAGTGACAGGTGGTCACCAAAATCCATATACATATATGTGACGGATGAGTCACAACGTCAAAAACACACAGGGACACAGTGTGCGACAGATGGTCCGCAAGATATGTGGGTGTGCGACAGATGGTCCACACAGGATTGCAAAACATGAAGATTTTGACCCATGTTCAACGGCATGTGAACCAACATAAATTTAGTATGGCCTTCTGCCCAATTTTAAGTGTCTGGCTCACCAAGTAAAATCACGTTGCGATGTTATTCCCTTTACCCTTAATTGTCTGCGCGAAAGTCTACGGGTTTAAATATGTTAAATTTCGCGTCTTATAATGTTTGTTGGGAAAATGGCATGGGATCCCATCTAACAGAATGCTTTCTTCAAGTTTTTGAGTTGGGCCGGTTGGGCTGGGGACTTTATTCGCGATCTTTAATAATTTTTCGCTTAACTTTTAGACCATTGGAAATTGACGGATTAGAACTGAACTCGTCCATTAAGCCAAGGTTGGTGTTCAAATCACCAAGGTGAAAGAGACCATATATGCGTGGCTGGATTCGACAGCGGCATGCACACCAGCGAAAAAGCCGGGTGTTGCATCCGCGACAGAATACCAACACGGACCAAAGGTCAGAAGAGGATGGTATATATGTCGTGGCCGAATGGATGAGAGAAGTTCGCCTTTTGAGAGGCACTTTTTGAAGAGCTACGAAAGAGCTAAGTTGTAAAAAGTTTATCAAGCGAAAAATTATTAGCGAATCCGAAAGGAATTTCTGATATAAATTTTTTTTAAGTTCGAGTTGTGGTTAAAAAAAAAAAAAAAAAGGAATCCCAGTGGGGAAAGTTTTAAACGCTAATTTTACTGTGTTGATAAGAAGGCATTCTTGTAAGAGGAAATAGAGCCAGGGTGAGACTGACTGTGGAAGAGACAGGATCCGATACAGAAAAAAAAAGCTAAGTATACGTTGTTCGTTGTTCAATTGTGCTTCGGAGAATTTTCATTCGTTTTTTGCTTTGTTTGGAGGCTATTAAGTGCCTTAGATTTACCCCGTTTAGGCTTTCGTTTCGTCTTTTGTCTTCCCGAGATTGCGGGACTCGCGACCGTTCTTAGATTCCGTTGTTGTTCGGGAATTTTTCCTAACGTGATTTTTCTTCGTGCCCCGTTGTGGCACAAAACCATTGTTCTTGTTTTAATTTTCCATCTTTCATCTTTTCAACCATATTTTTTTGTAAATTGGCCATCTGCCAATTACCAATTACATTTGTTAAATTTCTTGCTTGTTTTAGAAAAAATTCTGGGTTTTATACCTATATTTATAAAGGTTTCCCAGATAGTTTCAAAAAAAACTAATTTAAAATCCTATTCAGGTAAATTAAAATATTCTTTTATTTCTCCTGGAAAGAAACTTCTTTTTCAGCTAATTGGTTCAAGGTTTGTAATTTCCTACTTAGTCCAGAACTAAAACAAAAAAAATTACTGGCGCCCATTTTATTTTGGTACACCCTACTGTACAATTCAATTTAATTCATTTTTTACATCTTTTTTATCGATTCCCCAATTAATACAGCCCACCGTTTCGCTGAATCCACCCCATCGCTGAGCTATCTGGGTGGCAGCATTTTTTTATGCTCCCTGTTGCGAATTCTCTAAACGCGCCCACCTTCGAGTGACAGTTGTCATTAATTTTTTTTTCTCGCACGTCGCGCCGGCTCGTTTCGTGCATTTTGACTTTTTGTATATTTAATTAATTTGTTTAATTAAATAATTATTCTATCTGTTTTGTGTTTTGTGGATTGTTGTTCCGCCTTCATAAATTTAAACTTTAATTTTCCTACAAATTTATCCAAATTCGCGTTTAGAATTTCGGTAACAATATCTTTTCTTTTAAATTAACATACTTTTAAGTGTTTTATTAAATTTTGTTTTACGTAGAATAAGGTTTAAACACCCGAAAATAAAAAAGTTGAACAAGTAAACTTACATAATTCAGTTTGTGCCTAGAATCTTTTGATACATTTTGAGTTTACTTTCTAACGATAACTTTTTTATCACGTAAATCAGGAACCAGAATGGAATACAACAAATTCTTTGTTTAAAATTTACTTCTTCATCAAATCAACATTGACCTAATTGTGAATACTGAAAAAAGAAAATCTATCTCTTTGGCTATACAACTGGAAAAACCCTGCAATTATATCCCCAAAGTCATTATAAGAATTTTAGTTTTTAGTCCAATTCCCATTTACATGTATTGACACATGCATTTTTAAAATGTCTTTGCTCTACTTTTTTCGTTCACTACAAATAGTGAAAGGAATTCAGACATTGAAACTCATAAATGAGCCCATTTCATTTGCCTAAAATATAGTCAGAGAGCTATAGTTGTACTTTTTTTTTTAAATTCCTACTTGTTTTAAACAAAAAAATGTTAAAATTTTAATTTAAGAAAACAGAACTACGTTTATATAGAAGACCAATTGTTAGAAACTGTCAGCAAAAAAAAAAATTTTTAATCATAAACATCCCTTAAGGAAAAAAAATATAATTTACAAATTTGTATAAATATGGTTTTAACTTGTCATAGCCTCAATTAATATTTTAACTGGTAAAAATACATGTAGTCACTTGTTCCCTATTTCTTAGATTCAAGATATTGTAGAGAATATTGAATGTAGGCAATAACAGCCCAAATAACATTGTAACACATCTTAAAATTTTAAAAATGTGCACTTTTTATTTTGAAAATTACTTATTTGTAATTTTAGTTCTTTAGGTATTTTATTTTTTGTTAATACATTTTCTCACTTATATTAATATTAAACTCTTTATATTGGATGATTCTTTATTAATTTTAAGTGCCCTAATGATATATGTATTTACAAAAATGAATTATTTTTTTTTTAATTCTAATAAAAAATTAAATCTGTTGCGGAAAGGAGAATATATAGTCACATCATCTAATTTTAACTCTTAAACAGCAACAAAATTAAAAGTGAATACAATCAAGGTCAGCAATCAGAATGGACTTTAAATGAATTTAAATTATTTAAATGTTCAAAGTTGAATTGGCGCTTAATTCAACTGAGGAAATTTGTGAAATGTGTCACATAAAGGCACTGATTTTGACATCGAATGTCAATTTAAAGGTGAGTTTAAGTATTTTATTAACTATCAATTGGTTGTAAGTTTAACCATAATCATATTTCATATATGTATGAGGAAGATAAAAACAACAAGGTTTTGAATATTAACCCAAGCATTTAAAATATTATGCGAAATTGGAGAAAGCCAAATGAATTTCAATATAACAATGGTGAAAAACGTTCATTTCTATCCTTACGATTTCTAAGCTTTAAGGATCTCTTGATAATCTAAAATGTGTTCACGGTATATTTTCAAATGAAAAAGTTCGTTACTATAAGGCATGGTCTCTTGGTCCCATTGGAATATGGAATTAATAATAAATGTACCATTGACCTGATCTAATACGTCAGACTTTGTTTTAGAAAAATGTGCAAAACGAGGCCAAACAAAGCAATTCATTCCCCCATAATAATCGAATTCACCACGTGGCGTGGGTGCAATGCTTTTTTTTTCACAATTCTTAAACATTTGTCCATATATATAATGTATAACATAGGAACAGAAACGACGCGACGCTGCGTTTTAAGGTTTAGCTAGGTACATTAATCAATTATTGAAAATATAAAAAATTCTTATTTATTTTGTAGGCATACATTTGATTCAGAATTTCTTCGTATTAAAAATGATGTTTATCCTAAATAGCGCTCAAGGTCATATTGATTGTTTTTATTTTTTGAGTTGTAATTCGGGTGTGATTAGAATTCTTCAGACTTATTTATGAAGAAGGGTGTAATCACAACCGAATCGTTACAACACAAAAATAAAAACAATCGATAATTGACCTTGAGTCCAATTTAGAACAAACATCATTTTTATAAATAAGAAGAGGTCGCGAAGAAAGGAAACACTTTTTATAAAGTTGAATTCGTAAAAAACGTCCTTTTAGTTTTTCCGGAATATCGTAGGCATTAATTAACTTTTGAAAGTAGTTAAAATATAATATTTGTTCTCAAAAGTCGTACACTAAAATCCTCAAGAATAGGGATACAGACTTCTTAAGGAATGTTTATTTGTTATGTATGTATACATATATTCCTTAAATATAAATACTCTAACGTTTGATAGAAAGATTATTAATTTCATATTGGTCGTTTGCAAGAATTCTCAACTCTTTTCCTTGTAAATTATTTAGAACGTTTATGAATTCACAAAGTATAACCTTTGTATATACATATATCTTAAGATATAAATACAATAGTATAACAGCAGTAAATTGGTTAAATAACTAGCTAACATGAACATATGGGTGCGTCGAACTAGCTTCGAAATTCTTGATACGAACATGATGAAAAGTTGGTTGCTTGAGATTCAAAGAGAAGACTCTAAAAGTATCAGTTCAAAATTATAAAGCTTATAGGATTTCCATCGCCATTTTGATTTTCCAAAATCATATGGACACAAAATTGGGAAACACTTTGGAATTTCTAATCCACACATCCGTTACATTGGTCTTGGAAGAAATTCATTAACATATTATTGTGTCAAACGGTAGATATTTTTCTATATTTTAATGGGTAGGAAACATTTTTTAAACAAAATAATTTGAATGAAAAAAAAATAAAGAAAAAATAAAGATTTTTGAAAGGCAAAAATCAATTCTTTAATATTTAAAAAGTTTTGCATTAAAAATGTAGAAAATTGTATGTAAGTCGAGAAGCTATTATCAATTTGTTAATTAATTAAGCCTAGATGAAATGAATATTAAGAAATAAAAGAAACAAATTTCAACATTTAATGTTATTGGAGAAAAACTGTTCATAAGCATACAATTCGTTTTTTAAATAAACTCCTTTAGTTGGAGCTGAAAACAGGATGCCATGCGATTCGAACAAATATTAGTGTATGCAAGAACAAAAATGATAAGTCGTTGTAGTTTACATTTTTAAGAAAAAAAATTTTATACGCCAACTTAAAGTTCTTATAATTGTAAGAAAAAAAATAAATTTCCAAAAAAAATTGATTCATTTTCGAGATATCAAATTTTCCAAAAATAAAAAATAGATTATTTTCAAAAATTCAAAAAATATTTTTCTTAAGTTTTTAATGCAATGTTTTTCAATATTTTTGGAAGTTTCTATGTATAAACAATTTCAATTTCAATAAAATCCGTTTTGCTGATACTGAGATATACAAAATTTGAAAAAATGTTCTATGGCAGGTACAGTCAGTAATATCTTAGTTTAATTTAAAAAAAAAAAAAATTCATCAAAGTTCTAAACAAATGAATTTCTTTCACGACCAATGGCTTACAATTTCAAAAGTCCTAATGCTTATCACATTTCTTTTTCCAAACAGTTTTCTTACCCCCAGTTTCACAGTGAGAGTTTAAACTTAAGTTCTGCTGAACCTGAACTGAAGTTTAAATTTGAAGTTCGTCCTGTTTCACAGTCTTATCTGAACTTCAGTTCATTAAACGTACATAGTTTAAGTAAATTGTTTTCTCTTTCTATCTGAATCAAAGAAAAAACAATCAAGGAAAGTTTGCTTTGTTTCAGTTGTGACCTGTGACAGGAAACAAAAATTAAAAATGAAAATAAATTATATTTTCAAATGTTTGAAGGGGTTGTCGAACTGTGATTTATACGGCAGAATAGTGTCGTTTAACTTAACTTAAACTACTTAAACTACAGAATGAACTCTGTTCAAGGACTGTGAAACCAAATTTATTGTTGAACTGAAGTTTAAACCAAAAGTGGGGTTTAAACTTCCACTGTGAAACTGGGGGTTAGAGTCCCAAGTAACAACTCAAGTTCATTTAATCGGACCCACCCTAATGAACATATTTACATAGTAAAGAAGTAGACTTTTGTTATGCTATTCAATTAGAAATGTTGCGTCATTGTAAATATTTTCTCTGCGGCGAAAGTCTTATTTGACTCGTTTATTGCCTATTAATTATACACCTTTTAGTTGTTCAGGTTAAGAAAATAATGTTTGAATAATATTATTACCTCACATCTTTAGTTCATAATTAAGACAAATAAAACATACACAAAATTGCCACCAACTTGGTGGGTTTTATTTTCTTGTCTACTTGAACTTTATTTTATTAGTTATGTTAATGTTATCAAAACTATTTAACGTCTTTAATAGCATTAAATAAAATAACTTTCAGGAACAGAAAAATTACAATTAACGCATATTTTCATGAATTAAATAAAATACTCGTAAGTAATGAATGTTCGGCAAGATTTGGAATAGAAAAATTAAAAGATTTAAAATTTGGCGTGCGATTGAAAGTTTTGATTAAGTCCATGACCTTAAGTCTTTGTCTGCAGCTACATTTGGATGCGTAAAATTACATACAAGTAGATTTGTGAATATGGAAAACTAAACTCAACATTTCTGTGGAAGGTTTAAAAAGCAGTCTAAGTCCATCCAATAAAAAAGTCCAAGTTCAGAACAAAAAAAAAAAATCTTTTTATATCAAATATGAGAAAACCAAAAATGTCGTCTAGGAACTTGAAATAAAAAGATATGAGAGTTGTTTGACCAATTTGGTTCCTTTGTGCTCTGACAAAATCAAAATCAAACATTTCGTCTAGCAACTTCAAATTAAGATTTACGAAAATCTTTGTGCTTGATTTTATTTGTCCAACAGCAATAAAAAACTACACAAAAATTTAATTTGGACTAATTTTTGTTTGGTTTTGGAATTTAAAGGTTGCATAAAACTTAAATGTTTATAAACTATGGACAAAGAGATATTAAATAAACAACCATTTTTTTTTAATTTTAAGATATAAACTTCACAAAGATCGTAGAAGTATATATTACCGGAAAATAGAATTGTATTAGAGAGGGTTGCCAAAACTATTTTATTTCTATAGAGAATGCGGTTGTAACAGACGTCGAAAATGCTACCAAACTAGCCTTTTGTTGTTTTGTTTAAAATAAAAGTTTTTAGTAATTACTTGCAATGGGATGATGCATTTAGATATTCTTAACTTCTTGGAGTAAGATTTAGTTCATACTATCTAGTTTTTCTGAATTTTTAGAATTTTGGATGAATTTTTAAAATTGGTATATTCCTCAAGTCCTGGACCTTCATACAAGCATATGACAAGATGTTAAATCCCTAACTTAAACTTTATCGTATTCGGAAAATCTTAATTCGTTTCAAAGGCTTCGACTTATTATACTCTAACCCACCGACAGACTTTAATAAAATGTCGGTTGTTGGAACGATAGTTCAATTATTTATAATATAATGGAAAAGTCTTGATTTAATTTTCATCCATCCATCTGTAAATGGCAAACGTTCCACTAATCAGGTCAAAACCTCGACAAGAAGTTTCATTCACGAATTTGTATTTTACTATATTTAAGAGGCAATCTATTAAAATGTTTTTCTATCGAAAGGCGTTAAGAGGGTTTCCGGAGGAAAATGTGAAACGTATTTTTATCAACAGACCCTATTAGAGCTTTAAAAAATATAAAGAGAATATATTTTATTTTTACTTTGTAAACTTAAATATTCGATAAAATTAATAAGCTATTAAATAATTAAACTCTTTATTAAAATTTAAATTTAAAAAAAAATATCTAAATGATAAATTTTAATAACAAATTAATATTATAAGAATAATACATAAAATAGGTGTCCATTTTTTTAAAGTACAACTCATTAATAGTTTATGGTTCAATCGCTTAAAATTAAGAGTCTGTGGTTACAAGCTATGAGAACCAATTGAGCATTTTCAGAAACTTTTTTTTATATATTTTCTCTTTTTTTAATTTTGACATTTGAATGGAAACAACTATTGTATTTCGTGAAAAATGTTGATTGCCTACATCTCAGACTAAAATCTTCTACATTTGAGGCACGGATGGTGGAATTAACAAATATCTAAATGGAAATATTATTAGCAATAGATTCTGATCAAAGAGGAAAATAAAGTTCTTGCAAACAACCAACTTTTATTGGATTTCAAGGCCGCATTTTTTTTTATATTATACGCGCACTCAAGGGGTTATGAATACCCTTATAATATTAAACACAATGCGAGCAATTAGGAAAATGGGATAGGATTAGAAAGGAGATACCGATGTACATTGGTTTTGAATGTCTGCACATTGAAATGAGTGGAAAACACTGAGCCGGGTACAGCATTCCACATTCGTGTAGTGTGTATTATATATCTCAAAAACCACATGGAAATATTCATAATGTCTAGGCAATGTGAAAAATAAGGAAGTTCAAATTATAATTATTTAATTCGCCCTAAGCAGGTTAGGTTAGGTTAATGATCAATGTAGATCCGCTGTGATACCCTAGGCCCCTAGGGATTGTGACCCTCATGTATTGAAACCTATGATTACCCTATGTCTTTCAGTCCCTTTAAAGGTGTTGAAAAGTTTCAGCAAACTATAGCCTAGAATGTCGGAGGGTAGTTCTAAGACATTGAAGAATTGTATGTCGTCACATAATCACCTGCTTCAGGAGAGGTAGACGACTTTTAATTGCGTTATCTTTTCCTTTACCCCACATGAAGAATCATCCTTCAATTAGGCTCGTAATAGCATGTGGCTACTTAAAACGTCTGGTAGATGAGTTTTATAAGTCAGTGTTTAGTGAATATGTATACGTTTGTTTGGTCAGTATTCATGATTTAGTCGAAGGGATTGTTCCTTTCCTCAACTCACTGACACTCGTGTTCACCGGAGGGTGGAAATAGCTTGTGTTAGGTGAAGTGCCCATTCTCCGTTGGTTGGTACTCCTGCAAGAAACACGTGCATCGTTCAGTCGTCATCGTTGATAGCCCTAAGTAGCTTGTATAATTTATTACTTGATCCATACAAAATATATAAGATCTGATGATCTTGTATTTTCTTGAATTTTTGAATCAACAGAATTTTGCCAAGTGGACTGAACAAACCGATTATGATAAAATTCCTTCTTTTAAAACGCTCTGAATGAATAAGTATATGTATAGTATAAACTTAAGTATATGCTTCTTTAATGTAGACTTGTCATTTTTTTTCAAACATTTATAATAAATACAATATTAATAAAATTGTATTACGAAAAATGTAGACGTAATAAGGTTTGAATAATTTTTACCAACATTAATGTTAATTCAACTACACGAAGAAAGTCTAAGTTTAACTGATAGGTTAATGTAAATTATATGGTAAATCACACGTCCAACACTTTTTGGCACACTAACGACAGCACGTGTTTTAAAGTTTAAATAAAAATATTTGACATCCAATATTGCGTGGAAATGTTGTGCAAAATTTTGAAAAATGTTGATTTTTAAGAATATTCATATTTATATCCAATGAATGGGTAAAATGTGCACATTGTGCGAGTATACGGTATACCTACCTATCATACTCTTGATGAGGCAATTTAGCCTTTTCGAAGAACAAAAGAAATCCGATTGCACTTCAAAAAAAAAGAAAAACATCAGCATTTTCAAGATATACCTTTTCTAAAGGCGGCTTTGTTTCAAAGCATTTAAAAGGCTTAACTAAACTACACAATTGAACTTATTCAGTGACCATGAACGGAAATGTCTCATTTCCCGGTCCATTTTTCACTTCTGTCCCCTTAAAACTATTAAAAAAAATCATTATACCAAAACTAGAGTTTGCATACAATATGTAGACAGTTGTTGGCAGGGAAAATTATGCAGACAGTTTGATGTTTCACTAATATATATGTATATATATATATTTATCTTTTTTTGAAAAAATAGCAAATGGTAGATACTCAACTTGAATTGTTCGTTCCGCTCTACGCAATTAAACATACATTTACACAAACTTGGCACTTACTCATGGATTTTGTTTCAATTATTTGTTTTTACTAACCCAGGTAGGTTTATTTATTCAGAAATTAAATAAAAAACAGAACACAAAGTTTGAAATATACACATCCGTACCGTAGACAACTGGTGGACTTCCTCAAAAAAATTTATATTAGGGTTGTTGTTACGAATAATCCCCTTTTAGGCTGATGTTGCGCAGTCAATATGTTAGTATAATTTTTATTTTATAAATTTATAAAATTCCAAATCAAAATTGATTTGGATACAAAAAAAATCAACTTAATAAAATATAGGGGCGAAATTAAAGTCAACAAATTTGACGCACCCTCGATAGTCAAGCAACCGACCTCGAAGAATTTCGCGACAAAACTGCGCGAATTATTTTTCATTAACAAAATTGGAGAGGGCTGCTGTTTCACCCGTTGTAGTTGCCGTGCCGCATTGTAAATGCATACAATAGTTTTTGCTCCAACAAGGTGGTTTGTATGTATGAACAGTACTTGTGTGTCGAAAACTGATACATTTACATAACAGCCCTCATAGTTTGGGGTTGGTTGTCGCAGATAGGATAAGCTTTTCATTCGGTCTACTGTCTTTTATGTCAGATACTTTCGTATAGATGTGCTAGGGTATTCTATGTGTGCGTGACGGTGAATTTTTATTAAAAAAAATAATTGTTTGCTTTTCAAACAGCTTTGTGTGAAAATGAGCTTTTTTGTAAGAACAAACGAGCATAGAATCAACCCATTTTAAGAGTACCCTCATCACCCTGAATATGGGAGCATAGATTATAACGTAGATGCCTACAGATATGTACATGGAAAATTTTCAGTTCTTGAGTTGATGATGAATGTAAACATTTACAGGTAAAAGTTACCAGAGTATAAAATAAACAAAAACAGATACATATCATAGTATTGGAATTATTGTTTGACATTTTTTATTGCTATGTAAGTATATTTTTAGCGTGTCGAATATTAAAAAGAAAAAACAATTTAAAAATCTGAAGAAATATTTTTCCACCGCCCACACAACGTGCACGAGGAAAAGAAATATTTTACATCTCTAATGAAGATGTCAAAATTTCATGCCATTCAATCTTCTTCTCTAACCAATGTTCTAACTAAAACATACTCGTAAAATGGTCGAATGGGTCGCATAAAGTTGTTGTTATGGTAGGTGTAAGTACCAACGCAAGAACTGTTTTTTAATAATTAATTTCATATTAAATTTACTTATAAAACTTATTTCCTAAGTGAGTGCAGTGTAGTCCAAACAGTACCTTTTTCTATTTTTCAGTTTTAGTTACTTTCTTAACGGGGAGATGTTGATAATACTAGGTTTTTAAAAATTAATAAAGTCCTTGATATAAAGAAAAATCAAACATTTTGGAAAAGGGAAAGTAGACGTTTGAGAAAAAAATAACTACATGGGTAATTTTTAAATATTGAAAATATTGAACGATTTGAAAAACATATTTTTAAAATTCGGTACTACAATTTTGTTCATATTATATTTTTACATATCTGGAATATTTAACGAGCTATATTAAGTTATCAAAAAAATTTAATTGAATCAATTTCTGTGGAAAGTTTTTTTACCACTTAAAAAAAGAATTTCTTACTACTCCTCAAATATAGGCAAGATATGACAAAAATACATTACAAGCAATTTTGTAGAACTCCTTTTTTAGAACTCTAGGTTATTTTTTTCTATGATGATGAAAACACATACATTAATATTTACAAAATATTAATGCAACTTCAATTCAACATACCGGCAACCCTGGTTGTTGCTCCAAAATTCGGATTTAAGCTCCCTATAAATAAAATATTTCAAAAAAAACCCTAAAGCTAAGTGTACACGATTGGTAGATCTTACAATATTGTCAGATCTGTCAGTGAAAAACATGCTTACAATGTCTTACAGCCGTGTAGTCTTACAATTATTTGTCAGAAAATTTGTCTGACAATTAATTGTTAGATCATTGTCTGACAATTAATTGTAAGAAATCTGACAATCATGTGTACGCTAGCTGACAATCATGTAATCTTCCAATTAATTGTCAGAAAATGTATCTGACAATTAATTGTAAGACGGTAAATTGTAAGGTTTTTGATAATCGTTTACACACACAGTTTATTGTCAGGCCTGCCAATTTTTATCGTTGTCTGACGTTTCTGACAATGAAGAAATTGTAAGATGTTCGTTTTTCAGCATCATACAATTTTTTCATTGTCAGACAATTTGCAGCCAAGGTTCAATTGTCACAGTTTCCATAACGAACAAAAACTGGTAATTAATTGTGTGTGTGTGTACACGGTTTGTAGAAAATCTACCAATCTCTTACAATTAATTGGTAGGTATTAAGCGGACTATCTGAAAATGAATTGTCAGCCAACTTCTGACAATTAATTGTAAGAGATTGGTAGATTTTGTACCAACCGTGTACACACACAACTTATTTGTCAGCTCATTGGTAGATAATTGCCAGACATTGTAAGATCTTACAATATTGTAAAATCTACCAATCGTGTACACTTAGCTTAAGTAATTCAATGATTACATAGAGAAGATTTTGTTTCAGAATCTGATTTCCAGTTTTGTATTTAAATTTTGACTTAGAGTCCACAGTAGTTTTAGCGTGTGAACGTTGCTTTTATTGGATAGTATTTAGAATTTCGTTTTCAAATATTAGTGTCTCGTAGTTTCTGGTGGGGACGATTATTAGTAATCGTACATCAAAAACGCCCTTTTTTCGAGAGGTTAAATAATTGTGATAGCACCTATTTTTTATTCAAAAACTGCTCGACAGATTTTTCAAAAAAAATGAAAAAATTTTATTTAGTTAAGGCTAGGTAATGAATGATTGAAAAAAAAAAATTCGAAAAATGATTTTGATTTTATTAAAAACGGTTCAACTGATTTTGATAATTTTTTTATGCTAAAGCTGCCCAAAAGTTTGGATAATATTGTCTGTTGTTTGAAAAAACGATTTTTTTTTATTAAAAAAAAAACTGATTGTATGTATTTTGAAAACTCAATATTTCAAAAAGTTTTCAAGTTTTTGACAAATTAACGTTTTTAATACAATCTACAAGATGTAAGAAACAAAATTTAATTTGATCTAAAAATAACAGTACCCATCATACAAATGTTCAAAAACCGTATTTGTCTCGAAAACAGCTCCTAGAATTTTGATGATTTTTTTTTTCTTTTGATTAATTCTTACGACTTATAATTTAATAAAAAAAAATTAAATTAAGATATTAGTGACTGTACTTATCATACTCGAGTTTTTCGAGTTTCTTACTATTAGGATAACGGATTTAATGAAATTTCTAAAATGTTTAAAAATTATGGCGTTTCAAAACATAAAACAAAAATATTCTTTGAATTTTTGGAAAACAAATCAATTTTTTTTTGAAAATTCAAGATATCAAAAACGGATCAATATTTTTGTTTGAAATTTAATTTTCATTCGAATAATAATAAAAACTTAAAGTTTGCGTACCAAAATTTTTTCTGAAAAATGTTTTATTTTTTTTAAGAAATCTCCACAAAGACTTTAATTTTCTTATCTCTTACTACAAAAAGAGTTTCAAAAATGAATTTTATGAACAGTTTTCACTAATAAATAACATTCATATTTAAAATTCTTAGTCTATTACATAAGAGCAAGTTCGTGCGACCCAGTCATGCATTTTATTTCATTTGGAACACTTGTTCTAGATAAATGCAGTATTAAAAATCGAAATAATATTTGTATAATATACAAATATTATATACAACGAAAAAATAATCATGAACACTTCGTTAAAAATTTTTTTTTTAAATTATCTGATTTGCTATTTTTAAGAGAAGGAAACCTGAAAGTGACGGGAAATTTATAAGTTTCAAGTAGGTATGTATATGGAAGTAAGAAGACAAAATAACATTGTTTGAATAAACACTTTTTTGTTCAATTAATTTGGGGCTCAAACTACTAGTGTTCAAAAACTGACTAACAAACAAAACATATGCAGCCCTATTAATAAGCACAATATAAAGGCGAAACAACTTTAACAAGTATTTTAACTAACAATTCTTAATAATAAATGTAAACATTTGACAATGAGAGGATAACTTATCTCACCGATGTTGGTGACCGATCTTCAACTTGCTCGTAAAATTTGACAGAAACATTTTATTTAATGATATCTACATATTCCCCCAAGTATCCAAATAATGGCTGCCATAAGCTATTGTGTTAACTAACCTCGTTGCCAGAACTCCAATTTCCAGCCCTTTTTTTCTAGTATATCCATTTTCTTACAAATTCATTTGAACTTTGACACAATAATTAAATAACCGTTTAGAATTTGTTTGACAACAAAAATTATTTTGTATGAATAATAATGAAAAAAGTACTAGAATATTTAGTAGAACTGAAGGAAGTGTTGCCAATTTTTCCTTGTTATTCAGTGAATAGATAAAATGAAGAAACAATAGTTTTATTAATATTTTAATTTATCAAAGGGATAATTTCACTATCCGTGTGTTGGACAAAAAGTGTGTTAACGAGCAAATTGTGTGTTTTTATTAATACGGCTGATGGAGTTTTAATATGATATCGATCCCGGAATAAACGACCGAATTTTTCGATAAGATCGAGTGTTTTATTATCTTTGTTTACAATAAAGATAAAACACCCTATTAATTAAAAAGAAAAACACTATCCACTCCATACCACACGTGCTATCTTGCAAACGAGTAGCTTGTTTTTTTCCATAACACACAAGTTCTATCTGGCAAACGGATAGATTTTGCGTTTGACATGTTTTCTAGTTACTAAACATAGATACTTTTTTATAAAATTTATGCGTTAAAACTATATGTTCCTTGAACGCGATATTTTGCGAGTTAAAACTTATCTGCTCGCTACCACATATCACAGACTATTTGTTAAAAATAATTTAAAGTTAACTAATAAGTAAGTTCTAACTCACTGTTTTTCGGCGTTAATTTTTTAATAGAAGAATAGTGAATAAATGAAAGCTTTAAATTTAAAATGTAATAAATAAATGTGACGAATCCAACATGTATTAGTAACTAAATTAATGTTTTTTTCGTGTAAAACATATGGAATTACTCTGCTCAAGTAGCATAAAATGGTATAATTTCGGTATCACATTTCTTAAATTCATACTTTATTCCTTCTTTATTAGGTATGTCAATTTATGCCTACTTAATTCCATCTTAATATGATCTTTATAAGGTTGTTTTAAAGAACTTAACTTGGTGTGTTTACTCTACTTAAAGCATTCTTAAATACTTCTCAAATTGGCATTTCTTAAATTTTTTTTTTTTTGTTACTTAATTCCTTCTTTAATCCTTCTAAAAACATAACTTTTTTGTTTTGGTCCTAAATCGGTATTTTTCAGATTCTTTAATGGGTATTTAAGTCTTCTTAAACAATTTATACAATTTATGTTATTATTAAGAAGCAATTATGTATTGGCATGAACAAAAAAAAAACAAAATATAGCATTTTTAAAATTATTGGTTAGGTTGAATAAAAGAAATTTTATTAAATTTAAGTACCAATATGATGCCCAAAAAAACGAAAATTAGCTTTATTTTTTGCACACGAACTGTAAGCTTGTCGTAGATAAAATCCATAAAATCGTTTAAGAATAAAAATAATTTAAGAATTGCAAGCTCACCTCGATATTATGCTACAATCCCATAAGAAGCTTATTGTTCGAAATATTTTCACGCCATCAGAATAAATTAATATCGTCGAGCTTTATAAAACAGAGATCAATGCAAACAAAAGTGGACCAAAGTAACTTCCCTGAGGTAGTCCAAAATTTCACCAGAACCTCTATATTTGAACACTTCTGGAAAGTTGACTTCATCTCTGAGGTGTGAAGAAATAAAATAATGATTTTATTTCTCAAATGCTGTACCCAAGTTTGTTAATATTTACTTGCTGTTTATTTTCAAAACCATCAATGCCATGGTCAAATTGAACGCCTTTTAATATGGCTGTATTTGGTTATATTTTGCCGAGGATATATTAAGGCGGCAGAAATTCTTTCTCAAATACTTTATAATAAAATTTAATTTTTCTGTTTTAATTTATCACTGACAGAAATAACACACTTAATAAGAATTTGGTCAACACTTGCCATCCCTATTAGTAACCATCAAATGGATTCTATCGCTTTCGTAGAGCATCTATATTTCTGAATACTCATACTATGTATAATCTAAGAAAATAAAAGGGCCTTTTAGAACATTAACTTGGATTTAGTGCGATAAAATCAAAATTGCGCATTGGGACTTTGTTCCACACGTGTTTGGAATAATGCCATGATTTTTATTATAGCATTCTTCAATTTATTACATTGTGTATTCAAATAAAGGAACAATACGTCAGGTATTTTAGCGAAAATTTAGACACTGAAATGAATAAGCATAAACAGAAATAATTTTTTGTTAAAGTTCAATAGTTAGTTATATGTGTAAGAATCAAAATTATGCCAATTATTTCCCAAAGTGTTTTGTTTATTCTTAAAGTGACAGCTTATAGTTTTCCAGAAATTAAAATGTCTGTTCATTTGAAATTTTGGACCACTTGAACCAGGTCGAATCTGAAAAAATATTCTAACTACTTTGCGAAACAACGCAAGCACTGGTAAGCTAGTAAGCAATGACATTTGAATGGAGAATAATTGATTTGAAAACTTCTTTTCTTGTTAAAAAACGTATTTGGAAAAATATTTGCTGTGAGTGTTGGTTACATACTTATGTATGTATGTAATTTTTTACTAAAAACAAACCTTCTTATTTCCACGCAATAAAACAATAATACAAATATGTTAAGCACTTCACATAAATTGAATGCAATTTACAAGTGAACTGCGTAATAGACTGATTGCATGCAATTTAAATAATAAAAAAGTTAACTATTTACACAAAAACAAGCTCAACCTCGTATATCTATTACTGGTTATGCATGAACGCGTCTTTAATGCCACATTCTCACAAATTTATTTATGTGGCATCAAAAAAGTTAGGTAGTATCTATGAAAAGATTTCTATAACGTCAGAACCATTAACATTATTGCGGCCTTCATATTATTCGTAGTTCATTTTTCCACTTGGATAACTGCCAGAAAAACGCCATCGACCACCAGCACCAACGGCCAACAAACTTTAACGTCACTTGCGTTCGCATCGAGCATGTGATCGTCGCATGCCCCAACACCACAAGACCTGCCATACTCAAATCAAGTGCAATGGAGTTGCACAAAAATAGTGTTGGGGGCTTGTAGAGATATAATATGCGTTAGATGTTACGAGTAGTTATTATGGTGCACCCACTCTTTTACACAAATTGAATTA
This sequence comes from Philhelius festivus, assembly GCA_963931855.1. NCBI lineage: Eukaryota > Metazoa > Arthropoda > Insecta > Diptera > Syrphidae > Philhelius > Philhelius festivus. Next base: position 95,805,014 of record OZ007557.1, read on the forward strand.
AATTTGCACCAATTTAACTGAATGTAGCAGAATGACTAGTTTTTGTTGTATAAACTGTGTTCAGTTGTCTTTTGCAAATTGACACACAAAATTACTATTTTTAGTGAGATAAATAAGTTCGATGATCTTTTATACATTTGTGTATATTACACATTATTTATTTCAAGAGATGAAAGCGCGCGCTAAAATTTGATGATATTTTTATGACAAAAAAATAGTAAAAATACATAAATTTTTGAGAACTATACAAATGAACGTGTTTTTCATAAAACACGACTCAAAAATATTACATCAGAATGGCTGGATTCCAATTTTTTATAATTTTATTGTACACTAGTTGCGAAGCAATTTTCATGAGAAGAGATACTCTGGGAGGATTTGTCACTTCCACGCACGATTCAGTACAATCGAATCAGCTTAACTGAAACAGTTAAACGTGTTTCTCAATTGACCGAAGTTCGGATAACTGAAACAATTTTCAAATTAAAACTGAAAATTTAAAACACTGGCGCAAAATTTTAGTTAAATTAGTATGATATTAAAATTGTTTTAGTATTAAACTGTGTTAAAACAACGATTTTCCACATTTTTGTCGAATATAGCATCATACTTTCTCTACCCTTTTATTAAAGTCAAAATCATAGGCGCAACATTTTAAACAGCCTATTATTAAAGTATTAATATGATACTTCTTAAAAATTTGCTAACTTTAAAGTACATAGTTTACTAACTCAATCTGATTTTTAAATATTTTCTAACTAGTATCGTACTAAAGCAATTTTCTTAATAAATTGCTTTGGAACACACCTAAAACAATGACAGTTCGTGCGAAAAAACTAATTAAGCAGACCTTTTGTGGTCTTTGCAAATAACATGATACTAAAAAATAAAATATGTATTTGATGATTTTAATTTTAATAAAAGGGTAGGGAAAGTACATTTATGATGCTATATTCGTGACGCGATGGATGTGTGCTCGCCTGTGAACCTCATGATCACAGGTTCGATCCCTGCCGTCGTCTATGTCGTTTTAATTCTATTAAAAACCTTCTAAAATTGTCATCAATGGGTTGCTGGTTTACTCATTATATGTTGTTCAGGCTTAACACTAACAACATGTAATTGAGTTAAACTAGTATGCCCAACAAGGATGAACACGAATAAAATAATGTGAATTATAAGCGACATAGAAATAAGACACGGCATTCTCCGCTTTAGTTCAGCCGCCATCCCTGGAGATAAAATATCTGAGACAACAACCTTCAGTCTCAGAACATCGTGCCACACATCTTTCTTATCCTTCTTTCTCTTCCTTAACTTCACGCCCGCGCTGTGTTGAAACATTTAAAGGGTAATCATAATCCCTTGAGCGCGTGTAGATTATAAAAAAAAAATTAGCAAAATTGTTGTTTTAACCTAGTTTCATACTAAAACAGCTTCAACATCGTACTAATTGAACTAAAATTTTCCGCCATAGAATAGGTACCTATTTTACTTTTTCGTGCTATTTACAAATGCCAAAAAAGGTCCGTTTACTTAGATTTTTGTACGAACTGACATTGTTTTTGGTACAAATGTTCAGAAGCAATTTATTAAAAAATTGAAAAAAAAAAATGCTTTAGTAAGATACTAGTTCGAAAATTAAGAATGAGTAAGTAAAACACTTTAAAGTTAGCAAATTGTTAAGTCATTATCATCATTCTTATGTATGTAGATATGTAATAATTCAAAGCAATGACATTTCTTGCTTGCTTAAGTCATATACCTGCAATTATAAAATTAATTTATTTTCCAAAATATTACGTCAGCAAAATATATCGTAGACATTTTTGAAGATAAGCCAATTTTTTAAAAATAAATCTTAAGAAAATAACCGGCATCGAGAGGGAATGACAGGAAATGAGTGAAAACATTGGAATATTTTGACGTTTCTAATTGAAAAAGTGTGTTTGATTTAAAATTGATGGCAGCATTCAATGGAAGTTTCTTTTAAGCCCAAGTTGACTTGGTGTAAAATGTTTATTTGTGTTTTAAATATTTATTTCGATCCTACTGAGTTTTTAATTAAGCGGAATGTATGTATGCGAAATATTTTGTGCGAAAAATACTTTGCTTGTCTTCAATTCAGATTTTAAAACAAATCGGATTTTCCATTGGGTAAATTCAGATTTCGAATTGTAATTTTTTTTCTTTATGAAGTCGAATGGACTTCGGTTGCAGAGTGATTTGATCTTTATTTCATTGGTTCAAGTGATCTCAATTTCAAAATGTGATTCAGCCATATACGACACTCATCAGTAATATACTGTCGCACTCTCCTAAGACGAAAATATTGTTTGATATTTACCACCTCTTGTAAGAATTACAGCATTACTATTCTATGAATTTTATTTTTCAAGAAGTAGAGGTAACTGGAATTTTCAATCTAATTACATATATTCAATCACTTCACTTAAATAGAAGTAATTTTCTTCTTCTACGTTTTAAGACCTCATGTCTAAATTGGCTGCTTGATTTAAGATGTCAGCGTTCACGATAGAACGTTTTTGAATGTTATAAAATCATCAAAGTCTAAATCTATATTTCAGCCAAACACTCAACAGAGATTTACCCTTAATCTAGTACAAATATCGAATATTTTATATTTACCATACAAAACTAGATCGTAAATCTAGTAGATTAGAAATATATCTTCATTAGTTTTAGCAATCGAAACCCAAATTGAACTGAATGCATTCACTGCTTTGCGCATTCCTTTGTTTGCTTTGCTTGTCATAAGTTAAGCTTTATGTCTTACTTTCACTTCATAACGCCGCACCTCCATTAGCAATATTTATTTCTGACATTATGTCAGACACTATATCTGAAGTTTATATTTCTTTAACACTGTGGGCAAATTATGTCGTGATTATTCATTCTTCGCCATAATTCACGTCGTTTGATTTTAACGATAAACGCATTGGAAAAGCTTGAAGAGGCAAAACGGAAAGAATACAAAAGGAAGCACAGGTTTTGGGTCGATCCATTTTTGAGCAAAAGAGATTTGCACGACCTTGAAGAAAATTTGCTCCAAGACTTAATTGAGTAGTCCCGCAAGCATGGAAAGTCTCTGAATGCCCTAACTAATTTAAAAAAAATTAATCAAAATACTTACTATCTTCAATGTTTAATTCTTTTAATGTTAATTTTGGCCTGCAAATAACCAAACAACAATATATATGTACTTCAACAGACAGTAAATGGTAGAAAAATTACATCTTGGCTTCACAGGACATAATTTCTATACGAAGTGAAAACATAACATGAGTTTGTCAATGAAATGAAGGAATGTTACATGAAAATGTGGGAATTGGTGTCAAGACTCGACGTCTTTTCAGAAATTTGTGTCTAGTGAAGTCACAAGTCACGAAACGTCAAAATTTATATCTGCATTTATTTCTTCTACGAAGACGAGAAATAAATAGAAAAAATTATGTCTAAAAATAACAAAAATCAAGACATAAGGGGGCTCCACAAGAAATATTGGCTACATGACACATTTCTTGCAATCATTTATTTCAAGTGGAGGCTCGGTGTGATAAACACCTTTTGCAATTTGAAAAATAGCTTTAAAGTTAATATACATGTTAATTTTTTTTCACAGTCGAAGTTTAAACTTAAGTTCAGCTGAACCTCAACTGAGGTTTAAATTTAATGTTCAATTCGTCCGGTTTCAGAGTCTAATCTGAACTTTAGTTACTTTTTTTTCTCTTTCTATCTGATTCAAAGAACCTGTGACAGGAAAAAAAATTAAAAAATGAGAAATTCTATTTCAAGTTCAAGGTTTCAATAACACTGTGAAACCAAATTTATTGTTGAACTGAAGTTTAAATCAAAAGTGGGGCTTAAACTTCCACTTTGAAACTGGGTATTCATAGATTTATTTAATCCAAACATAAAAACCCTTTGGTTCAAACTTAGCATAAAATGTCAATATGATGACATCAAAGAAAGATTACAAGACAATACATTTTGGAAAAATTACCAAGAAACGTCATTCTTGTAACTGTCCCAATTTCTTAACCAGGCTTCAAACAATTAAATTTCCATACCTAATTTTGTATTTCCTTGATATTTAATCATGACTCATATTCGCGAAAATAGTATCTACATATTACCCGCTCTTTATTTCGCTTCCTACCATAACACATCTCTCCTTTTTGTTTGAAAAACATTTATAAAAAGAGGCTGGGTGCGACCCACACTGATAACTTCCCATTTGTGGTCTTGAAAACTTTATATTTAGTTTTTTTTCAAATAACCAAATTTTCAGCGAAACAAACTTTAGCTGTAAAATTCAAACAAACATTATTTTAAGATTGAAAAGCATTTTAATTATTTAAAGAGATTTGAAATTGAGATTGTTGATGTATAAGTTGTTTCACAATGTATTATATTATAGAAATTACTTTATTATTTCGGTTCCAAACATTTTAATTGAAAAAAATCTAAAAACGAAATATTCAAATATAAAAGATATGGTTTGGTTATTGATGGAAGGGTACTAACAAAATATATCCGCTCTAAAACTAGATATATGTCAAATATAAACCATTTGTTAGAAATTGTATTATGTATAAAATTAAATAATGGCAAAGTCAATATCATTGCTCGTTCTCAAGATATTCTAGTCGAAAAACAAATATTACCACTTTTTAGTAGATTTTTTTTATATTTTTGTTAAAACTGTCAATTCGATACTTGTCAAAATTTAACCATATGTTAATAATTGTATTATGTCGATACCTTCCCGTAAGAATGTACTAAGCGACACTTTTTTCGAAAATGACTTTTTGATGAGGAAAAAAGGGCCTCGTTTTGGCCTGGGTTTCACCAACCTATTATGCATGAAAAGGAAACTAGAGTACAAATAAAAATATTTATCAACTGCCATGTTTTCTCATTAAAATAATGTTGCTACCTAAAATTGGTATTATCCACCAAAAAAATTATGCTAAGCGACATTAATAAAGATCTCATTGTCGTGAGCAACAAAAAATTTTGTTAGATGTCACTTAGTTTAACCAAAATTGTCTCTTAGCACACTATGATTCAACTAGAACTTTCTTCGTTTTTTTCGTTTCCTGAACAATTTTAGAAATGTCGCTTAGTATACATTCTTACGGGAAGGTATCGATGTATAAACCAACATATTTTAGAAGGAACTATCGGTGTTCATTCCCAAGAAATTCGACTTGAAATACAATCTTAACTAGTTTTCACTAGAATTTTTAATAGTTTTTTTATTTAAAAAAAAAAAACTATTAATTCAATGTTTGTCAACATTTTACCAATTGTACAAAATTATACTATGTATAAAATAAACTAAATTAGAAGTCAATATCACTACTAGTTCTCGAGAAATTTGAGTCGAAAAACAATTTTTACCAATTTTCAATAGAATTTTATATAGTTTTTGATTTTTTGTAAAAAAACTGTAAACTGATTTTTTTTGAAATTTTCACCAGTTGTCAAACACATTATTTTTCGTAAAATAAAATTATTTTGAGTTTCAAATTGTTTTCCGTTCTTAGAATATCTGGATTATGAAATTTTTTTTCAGTTTTTTTTGTTTAAAAAAATAACGGTATGTTCATTTTTTTCCAAATTCATACCAAATCTGTAAGACCTTATAATGAGTACATTAAATTTTATTTGAAATCAATAGCATTATTTTTTCGTGAGATATTTGAAACTAACCAAAATTTTTACTTTTTGTTAAAACCGTTAAAAACGTGAAAAAACTACTCACTGAATTTTAATAAACGCCCTTTCAGCCTCTTTCGAAGTTATTATCTATCAAACAAAATTTATTTGAAGTCGATATCTTTACTCGTTCTTGAGATATCGACGACGAAAAATGGTACCAGAACGTACGGACGTACGAACGTACGAACGTACGAACGTACGAACGTACGAACGTACGAACGTACGAACGTACGAACGTACGAACGTACGAACGTACGAACGTACGAACGTACGAAAGTACGTACACACACACACACAGACATCTCTCTAAAAATGATTGAAATAGCCTCTAGGGACCTTGAAACGTCGAGAAATGTCAAAAATTCCAATTTGACAAATCGGACCGATTACAATAACTCCCTATGGGAAGTTAAAAAGGGAATCAAGATGTCATCTTCATTATAGCTTTCGCTTAATTTTGATAAAACATTTTGTTTCCAATGGTTGTAGTCTTCTTGAATAAATGAGTTGATTTTTCAAGATTGAACAATGTCATTTTTTATTCATATTTGAATTTCTCAAGCCAAGCTGCACCTGCAGCAAATTCAGCAGTTTCTCCCAATACAATTACAAAACTTTGAGCTTTTTCTGATATAATTTTTCGCAAGTCTAAACGTATGGCTTCCGTTAACCATATTGAAATATGTTCGGCCAACACTGTCATATTAAAGAGATTTTTTTTCGTTTCGTGAAGTTTAAGAACTATTTAACACGTTCTCTGTTCTTCAGTATAGTGGAAAGTTTACTTGGAGGTAAACCATATTTTATGGTCATATCTTTCTTTTGGTCACCACTCTAAACTTCATTGCTAACCTTCAGTTTTTTTTTTAAGTATGATTTAATTTTCGATAATTCCGTCACGAAATTTTAAATAGAACTAGGAACTTTTGTGCATTAAAAGTATTTTTTTTTTCATACAAAACCGATTTTTAAGTGAAATACAATTAATTCTGAACACATCCCTATTTCTCAAACAAACTTCGAAAATATGTAATCACAGTAGACTTAAGTTTATTTTAAAAGAAGGTTTCCCTATTCAAAGAAAAACTTCGAGTTAGTTAAGAGTAAAAAAATTCCAAAATAATGAAAGTGGCTTGTAATAGAATTTAAAGTTAAAACGCGCTTTAAGCCCTACATATCCAACTTTAAATAAGTATTTAATAGCTAGGTTCATAAAAACGTAGATACTCGTATTATAAGTTGCAGAAACCTAACGATCTTTAAAAAATTTCCTGGGCATTTTCCGAGCCAAAAGCTTCAAGATGAATATGAGACCAAAATTCTTTTATATGCAACCTGGATTCCTTAAAAACTACAGTTCTTTTGATTCAATACTTTAACAAGCATTTAAATCTAGGCAATATTGAATTAATTGAGAGATGTATTCATTGACAGATTTTAATTGGCTAATCTTCTCTGTTTTGATAAATGTACTCGTATTTAAGATCTTATTTCAAAATATATAAAAAAATTTACTCAACTTGTTATACATATCTACATATTTATAAAGTTTGAATTTTTTTCTGTTGCCAGATGTGATACATATTTCTTTATTAAAAGTTTGAAGCGTTCGACTAGAAAATAGAAATTTGACACCAAATTATGTGTCAGTTTGCACGAGACATATTTTATTTCTATTTAACTTTTAAACCACCTTAATTGAGATTATTTTCTGTGGTCAATTTAGAAATCTGATTGACTTTGAAATTATGAATCTGTTTATATAATACTATGTGGATATCGTCAACAATCTACTCGTCTTAATTCATTCATCTCTATACTTGAATTGAAGATTTCCTGCAAAAAAATAAACAACAATATACCTTATCGTATGTACAATCAGATGTAAAAAACGATGTCATACTCATCTGTCAAGTTATTTGTCACGTTTTTCAAAGGCACACAGTTTCAATTGACGATTGAATGCAGTGCTTATTGAACGTAATCTTGAAGGCAACAACTGTATAAATGACTTTATTCATATAAATATAAATACTCGTATGTATGAGATAAAACATCACACATTTTTTAAAGGTGACTGACATTTTATTCGCTTAATAGAGGTTCATATGACAGTACTACACGTGGGTAGTTTTTATCTTTTTTGATGAAAAACACTTGACATAAATGATGTATTGAAATAAAATTGATGTCTATGACATAATAGTGACAGTTCAATGTCATATCTGCAATGATTGTCATCGGATATCATGATCATGACGTATGATATTGAATAAAAAAGTAACCGAAATTTAAATAGATATATTCATATTTTATTGGCAATACTAGATTTTATTATTAGTCAATTTAAATTAATTGACATGAATTCTACTGCAAATAACAAAAAGAAACAATGTTTAATATAAGAGGGAATTTTGTTCATTGGTGCTACATAAGAAAGTTTCTTTAAATTGATTCAATTGGACAGTAATTCATGCAAACAATACAAAGACACCGAAAGCAGAGAGAGACCTCTGTGGACAGATTATGCAAAGTAATGTTAAACTCTTTGAAGTTCAACAATAAAGGTTATGGGAAATTAATGAAATAAATTGATTTGATTTGGAATTCAGTATTTCAGTAAATCAATTCAAACACATCATTTGGGATATGAAGGAATATTGAAAGCAATATGTTTCTATTTAGGAGCCTTACTTTGACGTCAGTGAAAATGTTATTTCAAAACTGGCTCTAATGTTGTTTTCCATTGGTCGTCTGGAATTGTTTAGAATCAATCAACTTGAAACCATTTCGTTTGATAAAAAAAAAAATAAAATAAACGAATGGATCGCGGGAAACAAATTGATTTGAATTTGATTTAATTTCGAAGCGAATTATAAGAAATGGAAATTCACTGAACTTTTTAAGCTCTAGCCCAATACCCACCGAAACGCTCAAACTTCCAGATTTTTTGATATACAGACAAACAGACCTATGAATGTTATGACGAAAGCCAGGTGGATTTTGAATGACAAGAAAAGCTTAGAAAATATTGGACTGAATCAGTCATTAAAATTCAATTCCGGAAACAAGACTTCCTAAACCGTTTGTTTCCTCATACCTCAAATATTTGGATATTAACAATAATATTAAATAAAACATCTTAAACAATAAGCCGCACATATTTATTTCTTGGTTAATTTCAAATGCTTAGTTTGACATTAAAAATTTGCTAAGAAACATACCCTTCCCCACATACATATGTAGCTTTTCAAGAATGCATAGAATTATTAACTAAGAGTGCATATACCAACTTTTTCTAATAAGCAATTCAAATCAAAAACACCTCTCAATCGAATAGATAGGGTATCAGCATTAGCATACATTAGAAGTCTGAGAAACAGTATGAGGTCAGACATGGCATTATGTGTATGTCTTTTGTTTAAGTATAAATAATTTTGTCTAGTTCACTTCAGCCACATATTTAAATATTTCTGAAAGCGAAAACCTAATTAAAGCTTTTTATTATATAATCTTCCTATTTTGATGAGTCTCTTTAATTAATTATTTTATTTTAATTCCACAAGACATCATCATAAAAAGCACACATATTCTTCATAGAATTAATTTAATCAAACAAAAAATTCTCGTCACGAACTGTCACATTACGATTATTCTATGAAATTATCCAGAAATAAAGTTTAGACTTTGACACTTGATTTCCAAAATGGTGCAATCTTAAAATTCAAATTATACATATCTATATAGTTTGAACTTCCGTTTTTTCTTGCCTTATCAGATTTTTTTTTTCGTATTTTCTTTTGTTATACAAATTTTTATTACAGTCGAGTCGGTAAGGCGACACAACTAGGCAGGTGATAAGAATATTTGGGTCTTGCACACGTCTGAGACGTGATTTTGTTTTGACAGTAATACACGTGCTTAGAAGTTTACACTTTCGATATCAGTTCCGTGAGAAAAATTTTCATTTGATTTATTGTTTATTTTTATTTTTATTTTTGTGTACATATGTACACAATGTATATGTATGTATGTATGAGTATTTATATTTACAGTTAGTAAGTGCATTGGATTGTCCCATAAAGATTAACATACATATATGGACCAAAACGCGGACTGTTACGTTACATTCATACGCATATTTCAATACAAATTTACCTGAAAATATATGAAACTGAATACTTTTTCAATATCTATTATTTTTTTTCTCAAAATAGACTTCCTAACTAACATTTTCTATTAATTTAAAAATCAGTGAGGCCTGTCATTTAAACGCTAAGAATGTTTTAGCAGGACTGTTACGTTACATGAATTTGGAAGTAGATTTTGACGTTACATTATGCAATAAGTCTGCTCTTTTAGTGTACTATTTCAAACGTGAGGTACGATGTTTCTGAGATTAAGAAAGGAAGTAGCAAATAATATATTAATTACACTAAATACTGTATTTTTAGATTCTGTGGAAAGAAAAATGTTGGGACTGTTACGTTACATGAAAAGACTGTTACGTTACAGGTGCGATCTTGGCTCTTTTAAGAGTTAAAGTCAGCATCGAAAATGGCTAAAATTTTATTTTTTTTTTTAGAGTTATTTCCTTCCCGTGAATTTGACCTTGACGCGGTGGGAAGGCTTACGTCCTGTTTCCCCAGCAATCCAGCTGCGGTAGCAGAAACAACAAACAAAATTCAAAAACCCATGAACCATGATGAATAAAGCTAACGAAAAAGAGAAAATTCGAACGGGGATATACGTTCAAATGTCGGCAGGAGTCGCGACTGCCGGCACGGGCTTGGCCTCTAACGAGGATAAGTCGCCAGCGACTATAATAGCTTTACAAGGCGAAGCGGCTATCAAGCCTGACACAGTTTGCGGAACAACTGTTAAGACAGGGTCCGCGGGCTGTAGCAGGACTGATAAGCTACGCTCCATTGGTAGTACTACCAACAAACCCAAACCCCACTTCAGTGGTAAGGCGCCCTTGAGAAAAGGGTCTGCTGCAACCACTACGGCCAGTGACAGTACGTCCAGCAAGCCCCACTTCAGTGGTAAGGCGCCCTTGAGAAAAGGGTCTGCTGCAACCACTATGGTCAGTGGCAGTACTACCAGTAAACCCCATTTCAGTGGTAAGGCGCCCTTGAAAAAAGGGTCTGCTGTAACCACTACGAGACATCCCCTATCGCAAAGCGTTCGCGAATTGCGGAATGCTAAGAGGATCATCAAAAGACTAGGTGATAAACTAGAAACTAATGGTGACTCTAAGCAGGAAGCATCGCTAGCATGGGCCAAAAGCGTCATTGCTAAACAGCAAGATGCTGAGACCAGCGGTGACTCCACGTCAAAGCGACAAAGGTCCATTGAGGGAACCACTTCGGAACCCAAGCGCCCCAAAGTGCAGAAGACCAGCACGGTATCAACTGCGTTAAGGAAGGATGATCTTTCTTTTAGCGATGCGCTAAAATCAAATATAATAGTTGCAGTCATCGACAGAAGCGATATCGATGGCAAGATCTCAGTAGATCGCTGGGCAGTGGTAACAAGAGAGCTCTCGGTACGCTACCTGGACATCATGAAAGCCAATCCAGGACCACCCCCAGTTATTAGAGATAACGGCTGGCACCGAGGCCAAGTAAAGCTTATCTCTTGTGGAGATCAGAGATCTTGCGATCTATATAAGCTTGCTGTCAGTAAGTTAGGAGAGATCTGGACAGGCGCGAAGCTTGAGGTTGTTGCTAGAGAGCAAATCCCTACAAGGCCAAGGGCTCGCACCTGGATTCCAGAGGAACCTTCTCGACCGGATACAATCCTTAAAATTATACAAAGCAGTAATCCAGACCTGCCCACTCATAACTGGAAAGTTGCGAAAGTGGAGGAACCAAAGGGCGCTTCAAGATCTGCAATTATTGTAGTGAATAAAGAGTCCTTGGCTCCTTTACTGGCAACCAAAGGTGTGATTGGGTATGGATTTTCTTCGATTACTCTGAAGGTATACAAAAAAGATGAGGGTAACACTGTTCCTCCACAACAAATAGGTACTTCCACAGTCGAAGAATCTGCGGTAGACATCGACCCAGCAATGGAAATTGATGCTCCCAGCAGCTCTGAGACTGAAGTGAAGACCACAAATATCGCCGAAAAGGCTCCTGAAAATGTCGACAGTCTCTCCGAGAAGGAAGCTGAAGACTCCGTGAGGAAGGTTCTTCTGAGTGAGGACGAACCCATTGGCTCGGACTCTGAAGCCGAGTTACTGGATTCGTCCTCTGAATCGGAAGACCTGAATCTAACCATGTTGGGGGTTGGTCTGGATGAGTGTAGCCAAAATGCTGCAACTACTTCAGATTAACCTTCAACATTCCATCAAGGCTTCGGCCTCACTTCTTCTCCGTCTGCACAAGAACCGAGAGGATATAGTCCTGATCCAGGAACCATGGATTGCCAAATCTAAAATTCAGGGACTCAGGACTCCTGGTTACTACTTGCTGTATGCATCGGACAAAGGTGAACCCAGATCCTGCATATTAGTTAAAAGTAGTTCTAATGTATATTTACTCCCTGATTTCAGCGATCGAGATATAACCGCCGCCAGACTACACACCAAAAATGGGACGTACTGGATAGTGTCGGCTTATCTTGGCCACGACAACCCTGGCCCTCCTGGCGAGACGCTCAAGAGGATCATCGCTGAGGCAAAACGGCAAAATATCAGCCTCCTTATTGGGTGTGATGCCAATGCCCATCACACTGTTTGGGGAAGTACGGATATAAATGATAGAGGTGAGTCTCTTTTTGATTATATTCTTAGTACTAACCTTATAGTCAGTAACATCGGCAATGAACCTACCTTTGTTACCAGAAACCGACAAGAAGTGCTAGACATCACTCTTGTCTCTGACACTATATATCAAATGATAACGAATTGGAAAGTATCAGAGGAACACTCATTCTCAGACCATAGATACATTCAATTCAGTTTAAATGATGTACCCACCACACGGCCAGTTTTTCGTAATTATAGGAAAACAAACTGGCAAACGTATAGAGATATACTGGAAAGATCGCTTACAGCCGAATCTCTAGATATCCCCTCCAACACCTCAGATCTAGATAATAAAGTCAAGGATCTGACACTAACCCTGAACAATGCAATGAATATTTCTTGTCCTCTTCTGCAAGTTAGAGGAAAAAAGAAACCTTATTGGTGGAATTCAGGATTAGAACCGCTCAGGAAAAGTTGCAGAAAACTCTTCAATCGAGCTAAATACACAAAAGAATCCTCAGATTGGGACTTATACAAAGAATCCTTAAAGATTTATAAGAAACAATTGAGGACAAGCAAAAGATCTTCATGGAGGAACTTCTGTAATAAAATAGAAGATACTTCTGAAGCATCCAGATTGAGGAAAATCCTCTCAACAAATCCAGTCATGCCAAGCTCTTTGAAAATGTCAAATGGCTCCTGGACAAATTCATGTGAAGAATCACTCAATTTGCTACTTGACACTCACTTCCCAGGTAGCTCGCAAAACATTTGCAACACTGACTCATTAGAGTCGGATAACAAAGGTATAAAGATCCAAGGGTTAATAACAAGGGACAAACTAAAATGGGCAATTAACAGCTTCGATCCATACAAATCGGCAGGACCAGACGGCATAATACCAGCCGAACTGCAAGTTGCTTTAGACATTATCTTACCCACGTTAGAGATAATAATGAACAGTTGTCTAAACCTGGTTCATATTCCCCTTATATGGAGAGAAATCAAAGTAGTCTTTATACCCAAAGCTGGTAAATGCTCCCACGTTACGCCCAAGGACCTAAGACCTATCAGTCTATCGTCATTTCTTCTTAAGACACTGGAACGATTGATTGACATCCATCTGCGTAGTGTTATAAAACCAAACCTTTTTTCTACAGCACAACACGCTTACTGTAAGGGAAAATCAGTAGAAACTGCGCTACATACCTTGGTACGCGCAATCGAATACTCCCTAGATCACAAAGAATACACTCTAGTTGCATTCCTAGATATAGAAGGCGCCTTCAACAATGTCGACAGCGCCGCAATAGCGAAGACACTGCAGAATCTCAATGTGGATAGCTCACTTGGTAACCTTATAAAATTCATGCTGAAAAGCAGAATTATAAATGCGGAACTAGGTAGCTTTACTACAAGAAGGTCAGTCAGTAGAGGAACCCCACAAGGTGGAGTCCTATCCCCACTTCTATGGAACATGGTAGTTAATGATCTGCTAATAGACCTAGAAGAAGAGGGATTCAAAGTGATTGCATACGCTGACGATATTGCCATTGCCGTATCAGGAAAGCACCCTCAAGTTTTAACAGAACTTATACAAACCGCTCTCAACAAGCTACTAAAATGGACAGATCGCTGTGGCTTAGGTGTTAACCCCCACAAGACTGAACTAGTCCTCTTCACAAGGAAATACAAAATTCCTCAACTAGACCCTCCATCGATTAAAGGTGTTCCACTCACTTTCTCAGATCAAGCTAAATACCTGGGTCTTATTTTAGACAAAAAGTTAAGTTGGAAACCTAATATACAGGAAAGAGTAAGGAAAGCCACGGTAGCTCTCTTTTCTTGTAAAAAAGCCGTAGGGAACAAGTGGGGCTTGTCTCCACAAATAACTCACTGGCTATACACTGCGGTCATCAGACCGATACTTACTTACGGGGTGACCGTATGGTGGACGGCCTTAGATAAAGCGACTAATCGCGATAAACTAAGCAGAGTTCAACGTTCAGCGTGTATGTGCATCAGCGGAGCTCTCCGCTCGACACCTTCCGCTGCACTAGACATACTACTCAACCTGACACCCCTAGATATTTACAGTAAACAAATGGCCGCGAGCACAGCCATACGTCTCAAAGCCATCTCTCAATGGACCAATAACTCTATTGGCCACACCACCATTCTGAATTTATTCGGAACTCTACCAAGTCACTCTGACTACATCACTCCCTTTTTGGTCTTCGATAAAAACTTTGAAGTCACCATTCCCTCAAGGTCAGCTTGGGAGGAAGGGGCTTTGACAGATAATAAATCAGTAAACTTCTTTACAGATGGATCGAAGACTGAAAACGGAGTGGGTGGTGGAGTGTACTCAGATGAACTAAACCTTAGTCTCTCCTTCCGCCTACCAAACCATTGTAGCGTATTCCAAGCGGAAATTCTGGCGATAAAGGAAGTATTGTCCTGGCTTAAAGAAAACGTGGTATCTAACACAGATATCCGTATCTTCTCAGACAGTCAGGCTGCTTTGAAATCCCTAGCATCAGTCTCTGTAAACTCCATTACAGCCCAAGACTGTCGTTCGTCTCTAATGGAGATGGCCAAACAGTTTAACATTCACCTATTCTGGGTGCCGGGTCACAGGGACATTCCGGGGAATTGCAAAGCCGACGAACTCGCCAGAATTGGAACGGAAATGCCTATCTTACCCGAAAAGGCAAATATAGGTATGCCCATAGCTACAAGTAAACTTATGCTGAAACGAATCGCTCTGGAACAATCGAACACAAGATGGCTTAATACTACCACTTGTATGGCGACCAAGCGGATCTGGCCTAAACTGGATCTGAAACGGTCAAAATGTCTATTGTCCCTCAGTAGATCTCAGATCAGCTCCGTCATAGGTGTCATAACTGGACACTGTCTCATAGGTAGACACGCCGCACGTCTCGGTGTGCTATCAAACGATTTCTGCAGGAGTTGCTTGGACGAGGAGGAAGAGGAGACAATCCCACACCTTCTTTGTACATGCCCTGCTCTCTCTTACAGACGCAAACTTCATCTAGGAGAATATTTCTATAATGAACCAAGCGATCTCATAAATAAAGACATTAAAAGTCTCCTTCGCTTCATCAGAAGCTCCAAATGGTTTTAACTAGTAGGTAACCTTTTTGTTCCCTATTAGATCGTGGTATCACAATGGACCTCTAATGGTCTAAGTGTGTCAGACGCTTTAATGACAGCCACTTTAACCTAACCTAACCTAACCTAGAGTTATTTGGTTTTCTTATCGTTAGACATTAAAAAAGGGTAACTTACAAATTAAATAAAAAAAAAACTTTATTTTTCGTTATAGGTAAGTACATATCGAAATTGTGGCGATCCATTAATCCACTAACTTACTTTAAGTATTTCCGCTTAGTTTTAAAAATATTAATATTTTACTTTATTTAAGATAAATTCATTAATCATTCATTGTAATAAATTATTAAGTTTGTTTATCGTATTTAAACAAACTTTTAGTATAAATAGTGCTTTGTAAATAAATATAAATCAATTCTAGTTTGGAATTCAACAACTTCTCAAACTTTTCCGTCCTTTTTAAACTATTTACATACATACATATATACAGCCTTATCATCGTATCTTTACGATCGTAACGTTTATTTCCTTCATGGTATCTGTTTCGTATCGGAAGAAACCGACGTTTACTAACGCGTGTATTTGACGTAAACGCCAATAAATTAATAAAGTGTTGATTCGTGTCAAAGAAGAATCATGGATAGTGCAGCAGTGTTATTGGAAGCGGAAAGATATGAATAAAGATAATTAAATAAAGAAAAAAGAATATTCTTAAGAAATATGTATATCAAATATTTTCTAACTCAGATACAGCGTAATTATAAATTATAAAAGCTTATTCGTTTTTAATTTTTCTTTGGAAAATTTTCCACTTATAATTTGCTGTCGGAGAAATCGGAAATCAAATATCTTCATAAATCGCATGAATTCACCATGCGTTGCTGCCATTTTGACATTTCATCAGCATGCAACGCAAGGATTTGACATTTTCAACGCACACAAACTTTATTTTCGTAGATTTTTCCGATTGCCCTATCGGAACGGCTACAATCATACAAAATTCCTACATTTCGTAGAAATCGGAGAAAATTACGTTCGTTACGTTCGGGTACGATGATAAGGCTTATAGTTTTTGTTCTTTTGGGTCTTACTAAGCTTTCCCTAAACATTAGAAGTATGATTGAGGTTATGAAATCAACATAGTTACAATTAATAGTTAATTTGAAACGAAAAAAAGACTGTTACGTTACAAACTGTTTTCTGTTCTAAACAACGGCATTATTTAGTACACAACAGAATTATTATTTTATTTTTAAAATAGACTAAAACTACTCGGAGAAAATATGGTTTTATTAATATGTTGATATAATAGAAGCTGGAAAAATAAACTTTTAAGGTTTTTGGACTGTTACGTTACATCAAATATTGCGGTGGGTTTCTTTGTTATTTTAAATGCTGATTTCAATTTGTTTTTTCCAAATTTTTAAGCCCTATACTTTCAACAAAACTTACTTAATGTGACCAAAACGGATAACACTTAAAAAACTAATTTTGAATTAATAAAACTTACCATTTTGTTTCGTTTTGTATTTTATTTTTTTTTTTTTTTTATTTCAAGGAATCAAAGAAAAACGTGTTTATCGCGAAGTAAGTAACGAATATCTCTTTGAAATTTATGTTACTTTGGGATGTATAAAAAATATAAATGGCGAAAAGCCCGCGAAATTTTAAATATTTTTTTTTTCTTCGTGGTTTCGTTTTTCGCGTTTTGGTCCATATGTACATAGAAAGATTGCAGAAGATTTGAATTAAAATAATAGATTAAATTTATATTTAAATTTTAGTTCAAGCATGCACATATTTAAAAAATAAAAATAACAAAAATTTTCAAATTGATCAGCTTAAGACGGTTCTTGTAGGGGCAGTATGAATGGGTCGTCCCATCCAATGCACCTCAAAGCAAATCCAATAACTCCCTATGGGAAGTTAATAAATCTGCGATGAACGGATTCAATTTTCTCTGAATTTTGACATGATGATAGGGTGACCGCAGCCCTGTGACACGTACTCTACCCTACTCTAGGGGTCTAACAAAAGTTATACAGGGTAAGCCATCTAGAGTTTTCTTTTTAAATCATAGATTATTTGATGCTGTCAGCTATTTCCCGCTCGAAATCTTGACAGAAACTCAGTGTCATAACTCCACGGAACGAAATGAGTAGCTTTAAGCTTGAACAACTTTGGAAAATATTGAAAACTTATTTCCAAAGTGAGTGCTGTGTAGCCCAAACAGTGTGTTTTTGAAAAAGAGTTTTGGCCGAAATGAAGAGCCCACCGCGCCTGCTGTACGCAAGTTTGTGCAAACATTTCTTGAGACTGATATGCTAGTGGATAGAACTCATGGTCCTTGTCGTCCTATGGTGCACACAGACAAAAATGTTTCTGCTGTAGCCCAGAGTGTCAGACTCAATTTGCGAACATCAATTCGCCGTAATCATAATGAGCTTGATAATTCAGCAGATTATCAAAAAGAATGTCTAAGTCGCGAATGGAAGTAACAACAGAAACTTGTTCATTATACATGTAGTAACAACGTTAAAGAAAAAAGGTCATTTGCGGGAGTTAGTAATGGTTTGACATTTACTAACATTTAGCTCAAGGAAATTATGACGGCACCAGGTATATATGTAAGTAATTTAATTTCACTTGTAGTAGCTGGGAATCTTCCGTGCAATTAATCTGTTTGGAGATACGCATGTTGTTGGCGTTAATCTCTAACTCAGATCCTACTAAATTAAGCTCAACGTTGTTAATAGTTTCCAAGAAGAGCAGAGGGCCGAGACGACTTCCGTGCGGGACGACTGATGTTGAGTTTATAGGGTTCAAGGTATTCGGCGGCGGCGTAAGCAAAACATTGTTTTTTTTTTGTTTTTCGCGCAGATAGAAATAAGTCACATTTAAAAAAAAATCAACAATTGAAAGACCATTAAAGAGCTGTACTACGGTGCAGAGACAAAATTCCCAAGGACATAATTACCAATTATTATTTTTGGGACATAAAACCCAAATCGAATTTTGGACTTATGTATGTCTCACCTAATTGGGACTGAAGTGTCAAAAATTGAAATTATGAGTTATATCCAGCTTTTAAGCTTAGGAAGTTTATTTTCAGTTATAAGCCAAGTGTGACTGTCAACAGTTTTTTTTTGGACGAAAGTAGCTTCGGTGCCTGCTTTAAAGTATTTCAGGATTTAAACTCCCATTTTGAATCCTCTGCGCTATTCAGTCGTCAGGCGCAGGCGCCTATACCAACAGTTTCTTTAGGCAACAGTAACGCCGAAGATACCACCGAAAGTACTATTTAAAAAAATGAACTGTCTACATATGCATCAGCCTGGTAACACCCTCAGTGGAGGAACGGAATAACATGAGTGGTACAGAGGACCCAAAATGGAAGTTATAAGTCTTGGAATCTGCAAAGCGAACCAGACAGGTACAGTTGTTCAAGCAAAAAGGTTGGCATTGATACCTGTGTGTGACACTAGGACAAATTGATCTTATATTGGAAAAATTTAAAAGTTGTTTCAACACTCGAAACGCACAATGTTTTTTTTTATTATCTTAATACTTTTTCTGAATTATTTATTTCCGACCAAAATATTTACGATTTATTTCCCATTTATGTGAGACAAGTGCCATAATCGATTTGGGTTTTATATTCCCCTTTATTGGGGCTTAATTATCAAAAATTAAAATTGAGCGTTCTGTCCCTGGGAATAATTTCAATACAATCTGAAGTAGAGAAGATTAACAACTGCCGCCCAATTAGTGGACTTTGTTATACGAGTATTCATGACAAAAACAAGAAGCTTTAAAAGAAGGAAACCTTTGAATTTGACTAAATGAAAATATGAGGCTGATAGTAGCTCATTGTAAGCAATTACCTTGATGGTTTCTTACCATAAGGATTTCGCTAATAAACTAGCAGTAATATCATGGGGACACTCAGTGACTCTGGTACTACAAATGCTACGTCTTATCATTGTGTGTTAGGGTGAAAATAAACATTCTAAATATGAATTTTCTTGTAATAATAATTGTAAATAATACAGACAATTCTACACACGAATGAGCTCAAAAGTGAAAGCTTCAGGAGAAATAAGAAATTGTACTATGTATATATACCCATTGAAAGTTTTCTAAAACCAAGTGATAATATATGGATCTCGAAAAAATACACCATCTTCAAAAAAAGCACTCAAAATGACGCCTATGTGGATACTGCCAAAGGATTAAGGAAACTTTCAGGATTATTTTATTGATTGCGTGAGTGTAGTTTGCAAATTCACAAAATTATGGAGCGAGTGCTAAGACTTTAGAGAAACAAAGGAATTATTTTTATTTTCCTCTATGGTCATTTTCAGGAAAATAATGTAAGATATCCACGTAACTTTCTTAACGTCAAAGAAAACGTCAACGAGTAAATAATGATAAACCCTCTTTTTCTATTTCGAAATTTTCAATTGACCTTGAAATCTTTAGGACTTCTTTTGCAGGCAACCTCAAATCTTTCCAGCTCGTAGGGACTTTTGACTCACGACTGTCAATAATTCCTATATTTGTCTTGTCGGAGGGCTGGGGTCGGCCTTAAATTTTCTCCCAAGTCCGAACGGCTATAATGAGAAGTTCTTTTTCATGACAAGAGTTTGTCAAAAAAACATTGATAAAACCTTATGTGACTTTCATGTAACTTGAAATTTATTGGAACACCTGTTTATACTTGTAAAAATCAATCCATATTATTTCTTAAGTAGTTTCTTATTGATTTATTAAGTTCAACTGCTTTTAGAGTATGTCAATAATAGTTTCTTAATTATAAATATAATTTCTAGACTAAACCTATGGTAATACCTGGTAATACCTCTTAAGACTTTCTTACAATTATACTACGCAAAAACCCACTTAGAATTTCCAAAACTTACGTCAAGAAACATAAATTTGATTCATAAAATACATATATACTATATAAGCTGATAACTAAGTAACTTTCAATTGGATGTAAAATAGGAATGATTAGTGCAACTATGATTATATGTTATCAGCTTTGTATAATTGTCTATAGCTCATTAAAATATAAGTCCATATATCTGTTGTTGGTACGCTTTGTGGGGTGAACAATATTAGCTTGACATTATCTTTCAATTGTTTTATGAAAGCTATAATACGTACATATGTATGGCGTATACGTAATATTATTACTGCATTTTCACTTGGCTTACAAATTTTTACACTTTTTAATAAGAAGAAGAATTGAAACAAAAATGTACATACATTTAATTCTTTAGAGAAGGCTTAAACGGGGCTGGTGCTCCTAGTTAAATATGCCAAATTTTGTATATGCCTTAGACTTTGAGGAACAATGAAATAAAAGTTCAAGTTTTTGTTCCTGAATCTTTACGAAAATGCATAAAACATCTTTTGGTTTTTTCTAGAAGTGCGTTCAATACTTATTTCTCTACGAAAATATTGTAAAGTTCAATACGTTAGCGATAACAGTGAGTTGTATTATTATTTATTTACGTAAAATCTACATCGCACTTCCCTGCTAAATCATTTCATCATTACAGACAAATATTCTTTTTTTTTTTATAAGTATTCCCTTTTTTTATCGTCATTTATCTTCAATAATACAAATTAAATATGAGAATCTTTATACGTAGATTGCAAGCATTTATCCAACGCACGTGCATTTATATACATACATCAATCTGCTTGGTCAAAGTCCAAGCCCAAGTCGGGCTTTCACCCGCACCCTCACCCACTTTGATGTAGTCATAATAATATACAATCATATATGTACATATCTTCATATAAGGATTACCCTGCATTGCTCAGTAAATTATTCTTAGATTTAATTCAATAAAAAAATAAAAAAAAAAAAACCATAGAATAAAATGCAAGAGATATTTCTGGAAAACAAACAATAAGTGCACTAGGGCGTATTTAAATTCAAATAATTTTCCTCTACTTGTGCATTATTGCGCACAAATATTGATTGTTGTTGAAAATTACGTCAACATCATAAAATTGGAAACAACGTCTGCTTGTAGAGTGAGAACGTTGTGAAACTGCAAGGGTCGAATTTATTTTAATTAAGCTAATATTAGGGTTTGATTTTAAATATTATTTTACTCCTAAATTTTATTTTTAGATAATAATTAATTGGTTTTTGGTTCTGTTGATAGTTTAGTTTTTCATATTGGAAGAATTTGTTCATATAATACTTCTTTAGAGGCAGTTTTAAGGCGATCTAATGATGTTAGTTGTATTTCGAAACGAAAATTAAACTAACTAACTACAAAAATGTTCTCCCTTCGTCTTATGATGATACTCTGATAAACGCCTAGTATTTCTACAGATCTGAAGACTTATAATATCGTGTCAATTAAAAGGGATGGGGATCATTTTTACATTGTATTTTTTAAAAGCCTGGCTTAGAGTTTATCAATGACTTCAAATAGATTTTATGACCTATTCACAATTTCTATATTTAGAATTTATTTAGAAAATTGAAAGTTTAAGCTGAACCCACATAATTTTTGAAAATATGTTAACAATAAACGTTAATTTGATGGTTACTCAGCTAGCGTTAAATATAATTTTTTTTTTTTTTTTTGAGTTTACGCCCAGAGACGATATATACGTAATATGTTTGCTGATAAAAGCGCCGTATAAGACTTTTAAGCAACAAGCACTACTTTAATGGAATGGTTACATTCTTATAACTGTCAACAAATTTCGCAAGCTTCCATATACGATAATATTTTAAAACTTGATGAATGTTTTAGTCTTGGCTCGGATGGTGTTCCGTCATTTATTTTATTATTTATGAGTCTCTAAAATTTTTAAAATTTCCTTTCTTTGGAAATATTAGTACCTAACGCCAATATATAAAAAAACACCCTACAAATTTAATAGCAAACTATTGTCCTTAACTATCTGTGACTTACTTCATTGTAATTGTTCTTCTGTATCCTGCAAATGTTCCCACCGATAGTCCACATTTATGAAATCTAAAGGAGGTTGTAGAAATCATCGGTAATTCTAAGCGAAAAAAGTCTGCTGGACCAGAAGGTTTCTCCTACTACATCATTTTAAACAACTGCATCAACAACTGTTACTTCCCCCAGAAATGGAAAACAGCGAAGATTATGCCAATTCCGAAGAAAAGTGCTTCCAACATAGTTTCCAACTACAGGCCGGTATCACTTTTCATCAACCAACATCAGCAAATTACTGGAAGAAGTAATCCTCCGAAAACAGTGCAGTAAAAATTCCATCATCTACTTTTTGTTAAGAGACCTTTGAAAATCACTAGCAAGTATATTGTATCTTTACAGACTTTAGTAAAAGGTTTTCCCGTATGTTTCGTGATCGAAGTCTTGAATTCGGATGATTGGTATGGACGTCACACTACTCCATTCATCTAAACAGAATCGAAAGTATTCAAAAAAGATTTTTTAGATTTTCTCTTTGTTTTTTTCCCTGTTGGGCTATCCCGGTTCAATGATAAAACTTTTCATCGATAAATGATTTTGCGATTTTTGTTCTAGGTAAACATGAAAACTTCTGTCAAAAAAATATCATATGAAAAGTATGATTTTCTGTGATAAATGCTGCGAACTTCAAAAAACATGGAAAAGGTTAACTGTGTGCAAAAAGCCAATGGAGTTGTTTGATCAATTTTTTGAAAATCATTTTGATCTACCATATTAATTCTTTGTTGGTAATATTGAAAGAATTTTGTATGATTTGATGGTGGGCATTTGGAGTGCATTTATGGTGGAAGAACTAGAACTTCGAGAAAGCCTACAAAATTGTATATACCGTTTTATCCAATATGCACTTTTTAATTTTATTTTACTAATACAAATATGTAACCGTTGTTTAAACTTGGTATTAAATTTGAATGAAAATATTGAATCACAATTATTATTGCTGTGAATTTTTGTATCTTCAGAAAGAAGTGAATTAAAAATTTTTGAATTTGTGTTTGTTTCACTATCATCTTTCTGTTCAAAATATTCAGGCATAGAAACTCGAGCCTTCATTTAAATATTATGAAGAGCTGCGCATGCAATTTATTATTTTTTTAGCTTTTTCAGAAATTTGTGAAAGTTTTAAGAGCAAGACTTGTCCAAAAAATCGCTGCTAGCAAAGAATGTTAGAGCTGCAAATACTTTTAATTATTAGGGCAAGTCATGAATGCGACTCAATATGTTTAACAATAGAGAAATGTTATCAATTAATTATTGGCAAAGATGCTTGGGAAAATAAAATAGGTCCCTAAATCCTTCTTCAGAAAGAACTTCAAATGGATGTTGGGTGTCTCTCATATTTTGTTCTTAATATTCTCATCCTAAACCTGACATTAAAAATATTTTTGTATTTCCTTTTTAATTTTATTACGATTGTTTATTAAATTGAAATTAGTTTCCATCTTTCAAGCAACATTTTTGGCAAATAGTTGAACGAAGTGTTCTGTCAAATGGTCAGCAAACACTCAGAATAAAATCAGCGGATTTTATCATAGGTGTAACCAGAATCAACTTTCTTGTTAAAATCAAATGATATAATGAAAAAGTTGAATGAAAACTCTCGTGATAAAAAAATTATCATTTCATCATAGAACCAGAATAGGGGTCCTGGTCTAATAGAGTTCTTCTGACTTCAGTTGATAAATCTCGCATATCTTTCCATTCACAGAGTAATTTGAGTTCTGTTTATGTGGATTAATAGTTAAATGAATCTATTTCTATTCCATTGGTTTTTTTCGATTAATTAATGGGCCGTTCTCTTTTAAAAAGAAATTTGCAAATTTGCACTATTTTAAGCAGATCAAACTCCGGCGTTAAAAGCCTTTAATAGCATTTTTAATAATACAAATATCTAGCGAAAACGTAGAAGCATCTTTGACGGGTCATAAGTATTTAAAAAAAGAAGTTTTTTCCGCTTCTGGTTAACTGTTTATTGTATCTTTGTGCGCAACAAAATTACTAGCGACATACATAGTGAAACATACAAAAATATAAGACAATTTAAAAAACATCAAAATCATATTTTATGTTATGAAAAAGAAAAAAATACAGTCACCTAAAAAATCATTGGTACAAATTTTAATGGAAATCGTAAAAGCTGTTCTTGATAAAATTTTAAAGATACATAAATTTTGTAAGAGACCTTCCCGTTTAAGATGAGACAATGCGAAAATAACAGTAGAGGTATAGACGCATAGACTAACAGATACACAGACGAACAGATACAGTCAGTCACAAATGTCATGACTAAAGGCAATTTATTGGGCTTCTTCTCTATCGTAGTGCTAAGTTTGATTTAAATCTCAAAACAAAGCCAATACACATATTCATCTTCAGTTATTTACTATCATTACTACTGTCATTAATTTATGGAAATTCGGTCAAATTTGACCGAATATACTAAAATATACTTTTACTTACCAAGCACTTGGTACGAGTATATTAATGAAATTAGACAGAATATTTAAATTTAAAAGCAAAAAAACTGACCCGAAATTGCAAATTAAAGGCGTACAATTATTTTGGGTTAGTTCTTTTTTCGCACGCGAGCTAAAAACATAGGCTAACGAGTAAGTTCAAATACATTTCGAACATACATAACATATATCTAAAAAAATATAAGAAATTGATCAAAAAGTCGACATTATAAAACTGTAGTATAAAGTTAAATGTTTGACATCTCCGAATAAGTTTGAAGTAAAAAAGTTAATAAAGCCCTTAACCATGAAGCTTCGATCATTTTAACTCATATGATTTGTAAAGCAAACATATGTATGTATATGTATATCAATTGTTTTTGTTGGTAATCTCTCCACTCTAGTTCAACGTTTGCCAAAAAAAACAATTTTGTTCCATTTTATTTGCCTTTTAACTTTACTTCTCCTATGCTATATAGGGTGACATCATTTCTGATATAGAACTTTAGTCTCGATCGGTTTTCTGTATTGACTCCCGATCCTGCGTTATGGATAATTGTCACTTAATAAATATTTTTTAATGATAGGCCATTCAATTATTTATTTTATTTGGTACTCTTAAAATATTAAACAATGATAAGTTTCCTTATTATTTGTTTGTGTGATATATTTTGCATTTTAATTAAACGATTTTTCATTAAAGTGCATTTCAATAAACCGGATTTGACTGTGTTGCATCTATAATCTAGCTAAAATAAACATTCGCAATATCTAACAAGTAGGTGTAATAATCTAAACATGCAAACCTCTGGCGTCTATTTCGTACCATCAACTATTTCAATTCAAGTCTTCCTCTTCGAATGACTGTCACTATCTATGAATATATACAAATAATTTTCAATTAAATAAATCAGACCCACAGACATTTTTTAAATCTAGTGGAAAAAAAAAAACAAGTTAAGAAACAATATAAATGTTAACTTTGGCTGAGTTATTGTTATTTCATGACAGACATGTGCTCTGCAAGATTGTTTTTATTCTTCGTATCCATGGCCACAACATCTATCTGTATCTAGTTATGTAAGCTTTTTGTATCTGCATCTAGCAACTGCTAATTATATTTATAGATTCATAATGGTAGTTTATATATACACAAACCTATGTATGTAGTCTCCAAAGAGACTAGACTAGACATTTAAATAATTATAATATTAAAGCTCTTTGTGGGTACACAGAGTAAAAGTGAGTATTTATCTATCACATTAATAATCCAAATATATACAAATGAACTTACTGTTTTGGCGCTATCAGCAACAGATACAAATTATACACTCATCTCGTTCTATCACACTCGAAAAACTACCGATCGCGATCGAGAGTACCCTGAGCAAATAAATTTATTTAAAATCAAAATTGTGGTTCAATAAAATTTCGTTCACTTATTTATTAGTCTTTTCCTAGCCGATGGAAATTTTATTAAGTAACGAACTAAACAAAACAAAAAACAATTGAAATGATATACGATGTATTTGAGTCACATACACGTTATTGCATCGGTGGGCCTTCAGGGCACACTGGGTGTAATCTTAAGTTGGGAAACTAAAACTTTTGTTGCGAAAACTTTAAATAGCAAATGGCAACAAACTACGAGTATTATCACGTTTCAGAACTAGTTTCTGTGGAATGAGCTTTTGATAGAACAAAAACAAAAGGCCGATCGTATTCGTTATGCTTTGTTTACCTTAATAATTCCTAGATAGATAGGAACAAAAATGTAAACAGAGAAAGAGAGAAACCTCTAAGCTGATGCACGAACCAGTTAAAAATTTCAAACGAAATTAAAAGCTGTTTTGCGTGAGATATTTTTGACGACGACAACGACGCACGGCATCCGAACAACTCAAACTCTCAGCTGGTACTGTTTGTGTTTGCCTATTTGCCTGCAAGAAGTTCCAATAGATTAATTTGTAAAGCAAAAAAAATAATCATAAATTAAAAATAAATTCTCGGTGGCCAGAGAAACAAATGTTGCGTGGAGGCTTGAAATCTGAATCTGAGTATGCTGAAGTGCTGCGTGAAAAAAAAATCTCTTAAAATATACTAATTTTACACTTGAAGAGGAAAAAAGAGAATTTAAATAAAGCTTTATTTTGACAAAAAAGTATAATTTTTTTCAAAAGTTCTGGCGGGAGTGGTATGCACGAAAAATAAACTTGACGTACAACAAGAACAAAATATTCGCCAAAGACTACGAGTAGAAACAACTAAAGCTTATTTTTTCTAATTATTGTGGGCGCCTTAGATTAAATCAAGATTTTTCACCACAGTTCCAATATACTTTTTTTTTTATAATTCACACGCGCTCAAGGGTTTTTTAAGGACCCTTAAAATGTTAAACACAGCAACGGTCGATGGGGAAATTGAAGGAGGAGATAAAGGAAGTGTCGATGAACATTGGTTTTGAATGTTTGCAAATTGAAACGGCAATGGAAAACCGTGCCGGATAAGTTATTTCATAATCGTGTTGTGCGACTAAAAAACGAATCTCTATATTTGACGGTAAAACCAAAATTAGGCTCAAATATGAACTGATGACCATTCCTAGCCTAGCGAAGCGGGTATCACGGGCGAACTGCTAAAGGGGAGGAATGCAGCTGGCTACTTCGAACGAACATTGCTTGTGAAAGAAGCCATTGAAATATGTAGTCAAGTCAGAAAAAAATTAGAAAATCTAGTATTGTAATGACAAGAATTGAAGATTTGAAACTAATGTCGATTTCCTTTACACACTTGGGATTTCGATCCTGGATCGAAAATGTTTCGTTTGGTGTGTTTCATATACATACATACGTGTAAATCCTTCTTCAAATAGGAATGTGAAGATTTTGATCCCTGTCAAAGAAAAATCAAATTTCGTTGTGAAAGAACGCGAAGCATAAAAATCTTCACAATGAAATTCATTTTGCGTGTGTAAAGCAAATCGACATGTTTTAAAAGGAATTTGTAATAAAATCTTAAAATTTGACAAAAGGCCGAGTAAGAATACAGTTCAAAAGAAAATGTAAAGTTATCATTGATGTTAAATATCTTCGAAATTCAAAGTCTTAATCCACTTTGACAAGAACTAAGACACATTTTTGTAGAGTTTTTTTTTTTTAATAGATAACTTAAGGTGATTCACTTGATTGCTTTATTTTAATTTATGTATGTTATTTTTATTTTAGTTTCCCTATATTTGTTTTTTTTTTGGTTATTTGGTTATATGATTTCAAATTGTATGGAAAGAAAAAATGCTTTTTTGGTTCTATTCAAATGTCAAATTTATAGAAAACGATTTGAAAAATGTTTAGTAACAAAATCGTTATCCCATACACGTTTGGTTTGTACGGTTGAATTCTTATTGATTTGATCTTGATTGAATATTTATTTAATTGTTTTATTTAAAACAAATATTTTGTATTTCAAGAGTTCACTTTTTGACGATTGATTTATGTAATTTACAAAACTCAAATCAAATAAGAATTTATTTGAATTTGAATTTTTAAAACATTTTTAAGAAAATATTTTGGTACGAAAAACCTTGAGTCTTTATTATTATTAAATTTGCAAAAAACTATTGACCTCTTTTTGATATATCAAATTTTCTACGTTATAAAATGATATGTTGTTTAAGCTTTTAAGAAACTTCTCTTTAAAATATTACATTAAAATCTGTAATGCCGATAATAAGAAATTCAAAATTCGAAAAAATGGTTCTATGGTCAGTAAAATATTAATTCCAATTTTTTTATTGAATTATATGTCGTAAAAATTAACAAAAAAATACATTTTATCAACCTTCTCACATCTTGTAGATTGTGTTAAAAAAAATATTGAGTTTTGAAAAAAAAATTATTTGAAAATTTGAATACACAATACTATTTAATTGTTGGTAGCCATAGCATAACAAATTTATCAAAATCAGTTGTATAGTTTTTTAGAAAATCAAAAACCATAAAAAATGGCTTCAGGGGTTTGGGGGTACCATTAATAACATTTTATTTCAAGCAATAACACCTAGCTTGAACTTAATGGAATTTTTTGATTTTGTTTTTTAATCAGTGGAACAGTTTTTCAGAAAAAAAATATTAATGTCTTTGAAAAAAAAAATTCGTGTGGCAAGTATCATCATTTTTGGTTAAAAAAAAAAAACAAAGAAAAAAACGTGTGGGGGAAACATTTTAAAATGCTGCCTACCAAGTTTAAAGAAAATCGGTCGAGTCGTTCAGGCTGTAGTCGAACACACAGGCCCACTTTTTTCGTGTTCTCTATCATCGTAATATGAATTTTGATCAAAATCTCGAGTTCGAATTTTCTTATGAAGGCATAACTTGCCTTATAGTACTCGTACCTATAAGTCGCAACATACATATTTTTAATTTTTATTTAATTTTATGGCACTAATTTAATTCTAATTTAGAGCAAATGTGTGTAAAAGGAAACTGTGGCGTATACTTGATTTTTTTTAATCATCAAGTGGACTGAAATGTAAGTATAATGATATAACTTTTGCAAATGACCACAAGTGTCAGTTTCGTTTTGATTTGTATTTGTAAAGAGAAGATACAAAATACCAGCCGATACACGGATCGCCTAATACTCGAGATAAGGAAATATTAATGTCGTTTTAAAACAACAAAAACAACATTGGTAGAGTGTTTTTGATCACCATTTAAATATGGCTGGTAAAAAAATATATATTATATATATATTCTTTTTTTTTTAATTGTATTTTAATAATTTTATTAGTACAAATGTGATGTAAGTTTTGAAACAGCAATCAGCTCGCTGTACACATCTCATTTGTCAATATGGTGTTTTCCAAATGGGTTTTTTGTATATCATTTATTTTTGTTTTATTGTATAGAATATCAAATTTTATTTTATATATTTGATTGCCTTCAAAGAAATTATCCCTAAATTACCTTCAAGGTCATTCCCGCATATCCAACATCTGAACAGAAAATTATTGATTGCGGCCTGAAGAGTTGAAGTCGTGATCTCATCATTTCTCGTTTTAATCGACTACTTCAATTTAAATTCATTGGTTAAGTTTTATACACCTCTTGCTTGACATAACCTCATTCAAAAAATCTGTTGCAGTCAGGTCATATGACTTTGGGCCATTCCTGATACTAATTTGTTTCGCAATTCTCGTTGCCGCTCCAGTCTCGCTATGTATGTCTTCGGGGCAGTTCCAACTTAAAAGAAACTCCTACAAGATCTATGAATAACGCTCCTCAGTGACAGTTACTTTGATACGGTTTTTTTTTGTTAAGAAAAAGGCCGGACAATGCACCTTGATAAAACTGCACCCCACATATGGGCTCCCTGTAGTGCAGTTCTGCATCATGGAGAATATATAGATCAAAATGATCCTCTTCAGACAAAAACAAGCTATGTATCAAACTGTTGCCTTCTTCGGCCATTCAAATCATTTTTTGGCAAATCCAGAAGAATTTGGACTTTGCACGGAAAAGCTTCAGTCAACATATGTAAATTATACGATGTAATGTCTGTTAACTCCCATTTGTGTGGATAAGTTTCGAGCCGAAACGCTTGAATTTGCCTGTATTTACTCGACTACAACTGCGATTGTGTTATCAACCCCAACATAAGGACCTCGATTTTACGGTCTTCATGCGATCTATGCGGTCTATCTATTCGGGAGTGTGCCGCAAAACTACCGCCTAAATTCCCTTTAGAAAGAAATGACTTCGTTTCGATATCCCAAGCATTTATTTTAATAAATATAAACAGTTATTAAGTTTTGTTTTTGTAGCGCCCTAAATATATATAAAACAAATTTCATGTTCACCTTAAATAAAGCAGCATGTTCTGCATTCCCCTTCACTCCGAATTTATTTCCGAATTGTCAAAATCAGATGAAAGACAATTTGCATCATTTATTCAAACATTGTTTCTTGTGCAAAACGTGAAACAAAAAAATCTTCTAAAAAAGAGTAACTATGTATTATTTCTAATAATAAGTGGTAGATGGGAAGAAAAACGAGGGGAGAGAGTTCATAGTAAAGCTTTACGTGGTAAAGCCAAAATTTTAGATCTTAAAGAAGCAGTGTAAGTTGAAATGGGGAAACTAGCTAAGTCAATGAATTTACATAGACATATTTGAATTGTTTGCAGTTTAAAAAGAAGCTTCAGTCTAAAGTAAGATACAATATTTACATCTTGGAAGAAATAAATCAAAATAGACTTCAAGTCCCTTTACACATAAACTTCTTCCTTAAACTTCTTTCATAAATTGCAACAAAACTTTTTCTTGTCGTGAGTTCTTGTGTTTTCAAAGCTTCATTTACATTTTTGTCAATTGTCGCGTAACTTTAAAGTTTCACCAAACAAAACTAAGTGTATTGAATACACCGTAAAACGGTTTATATTCGAAATGTAGAAAACGAATTTCCATCCACGAAAAATCAATTCAATGATAATTTATTAATTTCGAATGGAATTCAGGACACCAACATTTCACATTCGGAATGAACAAATCACAAAAGTATCCGGAATGCAGAACATCAAAATTCACTTTTGTTCATCGAATTCACAATAAGTGAAATGCAGAAAATGGAAAAGCGGCTTTGCGAAACTCGGCAAGGTGTATCTAGATTCAATATAAAATATTTCATATTCAAGCAGTCAAAATAAAGTATTTAATCTTTTTTTAGTTGTTTTTGACTACACCTCGAAATTAGGTAGCAAAAATCCTCCAAAAGTAACAATTAACTAAGACCCTATTCCTTTGTTGTAAAGTCAACGAACACCAAAAATAAATTAAGTTTATTTCCAGTTATAATCGAATTGTAATTCCATATTCCTAGTAGTTTCGCCTGTTTTCGAATAATTGGCAACATAGCAATTACATCGAACTGACAAGATTATTATTTCGCTCCAATACAGAATAGAGGAAGAAAAAAAGAAATTAATTATGAAAGCATATTGACAAATTTATTTTATTATTTAATAAAAATATCAAAAAATCCTAACTCCTATAAATAATATTAATAGTTTATGCTAGAGAAAATAATCCCAAGCTCTTAAATTAAATACTTTTCAAGCATTGTCCTCTTGAACAATCAATATAGAGAGTAGTCAATTTTTTCACAATCAAATTCATACCACAGTTATTTTTTTGTTTGTAATAAGCTCTAGTGATTTCGTAAATTTAGTAATTGAGTTTAGCTCACTTAATATAATTTTACATATCTTTTGTTTGTGGACAAGAATGATCTTATAAAAACAGTTCGTTTGTTACAAGTTACAACTAAAATAAATAATTTTAACAAAAATGAGAATACTAAAATACAAAAATGTAATACATTTAAGGTTGTATAGGTACAAAAATAATACAAAAGAAATTATACAAATTTAACAGTCTCTCGAAGGCGGGAGTGCAGGCAGGCACAAGTAGCAGAATTTAGAAATTCATCTTAGGCGGTATATCTGATGAAAAACGTTGGAATAATCGACCAAAGACTTGAACTTACACTCTGTACAGCAGGAGTTGTAAAGCTTTGCTTCACCGGTACTACTTCTATTTCTTCTTTTACCTCTCTTCTTGGATTAGCCTCGACTGATTCCTCAATGACTCTCAAAAGCCTCTGATAGAGGAATGACTGTCGAAAGATTGGTTTGCTCAGACTCAAATGGTCATCTTTGAGAATGTAAAAGTCTCCGTAGTCTATCCGTGCAGATTCTTCGGTTACGATGCGAAGTGGGAATTTAAACGAAGTCAGCATTGTGGGTGTTCCCTCGGCTATGCTTACGATATTCACATGTTTGAAACATGTTCTCAGGCAATGCATAAACCGATTGTGAAGTTCGAGCAACTTTGGAGCTCCCTCTTCCAATTCTTTCACTTCAATCGAAGGAGAAAGAATCACTTGCATGTGTTGCTTCCACTTGGCTATGGAAGAACCTCTGTGTGGAGTTCCCAAAAACACAATACCTTTGGTGCTTTCTGCAATTTGTCTTACTTTTGGGTCTGGATCATCGAGAGCTTTCATCAACATGATTTTGGTGAGGATTCCACCCATGGAATGGCCAATCCAAATAATGGGACGGTCTTTGCCGACGTCTGATCGTGAGATACGTTCAAGCAGAGACGTGGCGCGTACATCGAAATGCCCTTGGCCTTTCTCACATGGACAGTATTTTGTAAAGTTAGCTGACCATTCAGTCACAGCCGATGTATAGTCAATACCGAGAATTCTATAAGAAGAAAAAGTGATTCCTTAAAACAAAGACCAAACTTTTCCGTGTTGTCTAAACTCACCTCATATTGGGATGATCCTCTGGTAGCCACTCCATCGGCCAGCAGTTTGTATATTCTTCACTATCCTGTTTAATCCATTCACTCCTGTAAAGAATCATAAATCAGAACCGATGATTTCAAAAATATTCTTTATTTAACTCACCCATTCACACTAAACTCTCCTTGGCAGCCTTCATTTGCTTTTAATGGAATGTCTGGATGGACAACTTCCCATTCGGGGCTCAATTCAGCTGAACTTCTCAATGTTTCGACCAGTTCTTTAGTAGCTTCATCACTTATCTCAAGCTCCTTATCAGTGTGTTTTGTTTTACTCAGAAGAGGTACTCGCTGCGTCTCCGCTTTCTTGGTCTTTTCGTTCTTCTTGCCATTTTTGCCAAACATTCGTTTAGCTTCTCCAATTAAAAATACATCGTCGACTTCATTTGTGTAGAATGCATTTTTACCATAGAGTCCAAGCTCTGTCGGAACACGGTCTTTCTGGCGCCATGTAATGAAGACACCACCTGACAGATTAGAATTTCTATTAGTTTTATTTTTCAAAACATTTTCAGTGTTATCAAGACTCACCCAAAAGACCATGAATGAAGACTACATCAGCTTTTGGCTTAGTCCTCGTCCTCATCAGTGGATGCAGTGGATAAACATTTGGCGGATATTGTGTGTAGTTTGGATCATCAAGATCCAGGTTAGCCAGACACTTAGCTGCTGTCACTTGAAGGCGGATGTCATGACCTCTCTGCCATTCAGCAAGGACGCCAATCCAACCTTTAATATGAAAACTTCATAAGTTTTTCCTTATTCCTTTCATTATCAAAAAACTGTCTTACCTGATTCGAAAAAGTCTTGAACCGATTCACTGGACATTGACATGTTAGCCAGAACCTTGCACAGTGTTGATAGAGTTTCACTATCTCCTGCAAAGATCTTTTTCAGCTCCATGAGATGCATCAAGCCACCTTCTTTAATGAGTTTCATGCAGATTGCTTCATCTTTTGTAATATGATGCAAAAAAGCAATTACTTCTTTTAACAAATCTGTGTCTTGAACTGAGAGGGAATTGCCTTGTTGAATGAATTCATCAATATCTTCAGCCTGAAATGTTAAAATTTTAATCTTCTTCTCATTTTTATGAGTTTTTTTTTCTTTACTTACATGAGGATCATTTGCAGGAAAGTATTTCTTCAAAAAATGTTTCACACAATCATGGGGCTGAAGATCTTCGAGCATTTTGTGCAAATCGGCCAGAGCATATTTGGGATTTTTAATAACTCCTTTCATGTGCACCGGCATAAACCATCTCGTATCACAGCCAGATCTAGCCAGAGACACTGCAGTTCGAGCATCACATATCTGTGCCAAATGACGAAAGTCCCAGTCTTTAAGATGATCAATGCTAGACAATTGTTGGATTGCCTTTAGACGTTCGTGTCGATCACCAGTTTGAGCAATATTTAATAGGCGCCATGCCACAGAGTGTTTGAATGATTTCCACCATTTGCCAACAGGATTGATGATGACATTAATCCAATTCTAGAAATTAAGAAAAATATATATTAGGTATGTTATGTTCATATGTTACGCAACCAAAAAAAAAACTTACCTTATCTTGTTCCTGTTTGCGTTGGAGTTTTCTCATAGACTCGCGATAAATGTGGTATTTAATGTAGATGTAGTCAGGACGTTTTCTTTCAACATCAAGGACACTTGGATTTACTAGTTTTGAGAGGAATTGATTGATTTTATGCTTTTCGTAAAGCACAAGACTGCAACTAAAATATAAAATAAGAGGAAAAACAATTAGTACATATTTTAATATTTTAGGTGATATAGATGAATAACGGTTGAGAATGCAGAAACAGGAATGTCAAAAAAGAGCAAGTAGACTTTAATGATTTTGAGGCGCTTTGGGATGTTCATGGTTTTAAGTGCAATTGAATCTTATACTATGTTTTCACCAAGAGATAATCCTGGATTTAAGTGGATAAACCATAAATCTTCTTTAAATCTCGAAGATTAACCATTTAAATTTATTTCGTAAATCCAGTGGATTAGAAATTATTCTATAGTTCGAACTGACCTAATATACATATCGTGCTAAATTATCTGGATGATTTTTCATCGTTTGGCTTACGTATAAAATATTAAGATATTTTGGACTATTCTGACACATCTGTTATTCTGCTGGAAATTTTCTGTAATCATAAAAGATTTCCACCTTAAAAGATTTTTTATGATTGGTACCTATTCAGAGATTCGAACTTTTATAAAAGCTTGTTATGCAACTTCGAAAACGAAATCTGTTATGGAACTGAACTAAATCTGCTATTATAATCAGCTAACCTGACATATTTAATATGGATGCAAACAAAAAAGTAAACTCATACATACCATGAAACACGATTTTACAACATATGTTTCAAGGAATACCATGGCAATAGTGTTCTTATTTGTTTATATTTTTAATATATTTTCTTACAATTTATCTAATAACATTCGTAAGAGTTTATCTGAGTTCGAATGTTTGTCAGTTCATCACAGATTTCGAATACCAAGATTATAATTCATAAAAGATTTTTTAACAACTCAAACTTTTGTATGGAAATTCATAGCAGTATAGCAGAATAGAACATTTAGCCGAAAACACCTTTTGGGTTTGGTGTGAAGAGGCTATTAGGTCACAGCACATTATGTATGTATGTAGATACAATTAAAGCTCTAGGACATCTTAACTTATTAATCTTTTTCTAGAATACTGATCGAACTTTTTTTTGCTAATCTACGTTTTAGCTTATTTATATCAAAAGGTATGTATATTTGAAATACAAACAAACAACTTTAAATTACAACAACTTGTTTACAAAACATCTTATGTCATTTTTTAAAAATAAAAATGATCAATCACACAACCAAGACAAATTTTCTGCCAAGTAAATTCATCATCTCATTCAACATCAACACGAGAATGAAAATTTTTTTCGTTTCGTATCATTATGGCATTGTGTTTCCAGCCGTATTGTTAAATAATTTCCCTTTTGAAAAAACAGATGTTTGAAGGTTGTTCAATTCAACAGTTTCGTTGTCTTTCTCTTTTGCTCTTGAGCATGTTTGTTGTGTCGTGCTTCTTTTGCATCTACATAAATAGAGAAGTTCGTCATTCTTTCATAGCAACGCTTGTTTTTGTTATTCATTTTATGGTATGACGATGACCGAGAGAAAACATAAACATAAAAACACGTCAGTTTTCATCGTCAGAACCTCATCCGCCATCTCTGTCTAGCGAAATCGTATGTTTTGATTGCAATATGTACCACTTATACGCAATGTAGGTGTAATTTATTTTTTGGTTTCAAATTTCGACAGCGCAACACAAATTGAGTTATGAGTTCATTAGAACTTTAACATGGCTATACATCATGCACATTTGAGTGTACCTAATTCATATCATGTCATCGAAATAATTAAATTGCTTTCCCAAAAATAACTCATGATACACTTAATTTTGGGAAATGTTATGTACATAATGCTTACCCTGTCAACACTCCAACGGCACTGTAAAATTTCCTACTTTGAGCAATTTTTCTCAATGAATCAGACATCATCTGCACGATTTCAGGCGCTGCGGGCCTTTTAATAAGAACTGTTTTGTTTAAATTCACAAAAATTAATTCGCACTGCACTTGGTTCACTAAACTGTTTTATATTTATTACAATTGCTCTTGTTCGAGTAATTTCTTTGTCTATATGTATGTAAAAGTTTTGTTGCTTTTGTTTGTGGTTTGTTTTAGTTGTGCTCACTCTGAATTTCAATTAGATATTAAGAGGGCCGTGGCTCGCGCAAGTGAATTTATAAAACGTGAATAATATTTTGCTTCGGTTGGTGTTTGTATTTGTAAATAGTTTGTTGGCAATTTGGCATCGAAATCCCAATTCCCTTGTTTTTTGTTTTCTGTTTGTGATTTTCGGAATTAAAAGCTATTGAAGCTGTTTCGTTGAACTTGGTTCGTTGCTTGACGTTAGAAGAGTGTGGAAATATTTGTTCCCAAAAGGAGAAGTGTGGGAAATTTTGGGTTAGCAGAGCATATTTGCTCTTTCTAAATTCATTCATAATTCATGAAGGAAAAGAGATAGCGAACTGTTGTTTCGTTTAGAGGTAAATATTTTTGTTTACATTTTTTTTTGTAGTTGGATAAATTCGAATTGATGAGTGTGTTGGTATTGTTGTTGTTTTGCATTAGATGTAGTTTGTTTTTGTTTATTATTCAACACCAAGCTATGCTATTTACAATTTATAAATCGTAGGGTTGAAAGTACAGTGAGTGTAAACTGCAAAGTTAGAACAAATTCAAATAAAAAGAGTTTAAATCTATTTAAGTACCTAACTTTTTAGAAGGAAATCTATTGACCCAAATTTGAGAATTATTTTTCCCTATCTACCTTTCTGGAGTAAAACTCACAAAATTTTAATAAGAAGGTAGATATCTTAAGACGACGACTAGGGATGAAATTTGTAGTTATACCAATTTTAATAAATTAAATCAGATAGTTATACCTACCTATGTATGAACAAACAATTTTGGCCAAACTGATTTCACTTAAGAATAAAATGCACAACTGGGTCGCACGAACTTGCTTTTACGAAAAAAACAAATTTTTAAAAATGAATTTAAATGAATCTAGTGAAAAATTTTCATAACCATAAAATTCATTTGTTTAAATGACAAACAATTTCCTTTAGTAGGTACCTACATAGTTGGAGCTAAAAACAGGATGCCATGTGATTTCTAGAGCAAATAGGTATATTAGTTTATGCAAGAACAAAATGTATGTCTGTGAAGTGGTTTCTTAAAAAAATAAGCTTTTATTATATCACCTACAAAACTTTTAAAACATTTTTAAGAAAAAAATTATTTTTATTTTAAAAATTCAAAAACAGTTTTTTTTTTTAAGATTTGAAATAGGTACTATGTTTTTCAAACTTTTTAGAAGCTGCTCTATTAAAAATTTCATTAAAATCCGTTATTCTCATAATGAAAAATTCAAAATTCGACCAAAATTGTATGGTAGGTACAATCAGTACTAGGTATGTGAACTTAAAACATTTTTTATTGAATTATATGTAGGTATATCCTAAAACTTAATCGAAACAAAATAAATTTATAGGCGCAGTTTTCTAGAAAAATACGATTGTCGAAAACCATTTTTTAACATTTGTATTGTTGGTATCGTTACTTTTATTTATTATTTTTATTTTAATTTTTATTTTTACTATTTATTTTTTTTTCTCGCATCATGTAAATTGTATTTAAAAACTTTCATCTGTCAAGTTTAAAAAAAATCGAGCATGGGGTTTTCGAAATAATGAGTTATGAAAAAAAAATTGAAATTTTTTTTAAAAACCAAAAATTATTGCAAAATTTGAATACACAATACTATTCAAACTTTGGGAGGGCTTTAGCATAAAAATAATCAAAATCAGTTGAACCGTTCTTTTTTTCAAGCATTATCTAACTTTAACAAATATATTTTTTTCAATTTTTTTGTTTAAAAAACTGTGAAACAGTTTTTGAGAGTTTTTGTATATAAAATTTCATTAAGATCCGTTATGCCGATAGTGAAAAAGTCAAACATCGAAAAACAGTTCTATGGCAGGTATTTCCTGTTATGTCTTAATTTCAATTTTGTTTTTGTATTAAATTATAAATCGTTAAAATTAATCGTAAGAAAAAAAATGTATCCAAATTATTAATACCGTTTTCGATAAAAATACAGCTTTCGAAAGTTAATTTAAGATAAAATAAAAATAATTATCACAATAATTATATTATTAAATACCTGTTAATTTTAAAGCTTGAGAAAAATCGACCTTGTGGTTTTTCGAAATATTGGCGCAAAATTTTAAACATTTAAAACCTACTCTAAATCAATTTTAGAATGGGAGTCGACTCTAAATATTGAGTATAAAACGAGAACCGACTTTTTGTTAATTTTAAAGGACATAAACTATACTTTAACGTTAAAGAGCTCGTCTTACTTTAACAGCAGCAAATAGCTAGTTTATCTTTTAAAAGTATACTTTATCCATATTGACAATGGTCATTTCATATCAAAGCAAATGGAAGAAAAAATGTTTACTAATGTTGTATTCAATTTTTAAAGATGTTTTTTGTAAATAGACTGAATATTATAAATTCGAAATAATCGTACGAAAGTGCTCTACGATGAAGAAATCTGTAAATACAAATGTATGTAGGTACATATACATATCTTATGTATGCACGAGCGCCGCCGCGCCGGCCGAGACGAGTATAGCTAAATGAATCTGCACCTTGCAACAACAAATTGAGTTTTTATGCTGTGAATTTGCGATTTATACTTTATTTCCATCTAAAATAATGTAAATAACTTATAAACAATCAAAATCTATACCGATGTAGTATATAAAATGTACTTTTTTCGGCGAAAAATTATTTGGTTTAAAGTTGTCTGTTCTTTTTACTTTTTTTTTGTGTTTTTGTAGTTGTGTGAGTTATGTATCTGTCAAATTAAGGGCTGTTCAACGCAAATTCGCTTAGGTTCTGTTGTAAAACCCACATCAGTTAGAAGAGTTGTCTAACGTGTTTATAATTATGCAAAAGTTAGACCAAGTCTCCAAGCTAAACGACTGCGTTAAGTAGAGCCGCTTTTATTCCTTAAACGAGAACTGTTTAAAATTTTGCGCCATTGAGTTTTCAAAAAAAAATCTTAGAACCTAAAATTGAAAATGTGAATAATTAGTAATTTTCAGACTTTTTAAGAGCTTTAGCATAAAAGAAAACTTGTTGTACTGTTTTTGAAAAAATCTAAATAAAAAAAAAATGGTTCTATGGGGTGTACCGTTTACAGCCAATTTTCGGAAGTTTTTTAACCATTATCTTAGTTTAAATAAATGATATTTAAAAATGCTATCTACAAGGTTTCAAGAAAATCGGCTCAGCCGTTTAGGTGAGGCTACAGTCGATCAGACAAACAAAATTACGAGACCTAGTTTTTTTCGTGTTCTCTACCATCATAATGTCAACTTTAATGAAAATCTCTAGTTCAATTCAATGCAAAACTTTCCCTATCGCAAGTAAAAAAGCAGACAATGTTGGCATATGGACTCTTTTAATAGTTCATAGCAGATAATCCTCGTTTGCTTATAAAAAGAGTAGAAAATGGATATGTGCTCAGTTCCATTCATGATTTTGAGCTATTTCCAGTTGGAAATATTATTTTACAGCTTACAAAAATAACACACACTTCTTGATTTTTTGCGCTTAAGCCCTTTTTATTATAATGGTAGTATGTGTAGCGAATGCTATTTCATTTAAAAAAAACCAAATTATTAGAAACATAAAATTCGCTGGTTTCTGTTTTTTTACACGTCTTGCTGTAGTTTTATTTCTATAGGGTAAGTAAGCCGAATATGCGGCTATGGTTAATACCTATACCAGCTTTTAAATATTGAGCACATTTTGAGTTGATTTTGGGAAAGCTGCAAATGCAATTCACCCAGTTTCGATCACTGGGCATTTGGATGTACAAGTTAGTATTTAATTTATTATAGAAAATATTATAGAAATCATAAATACACAAGTGTTTTTAAATAACTTTCTTTTGT
Source organism: Philhelius festivus (assembly GCA_963931855.1). NCBI lineage: Eukaryota > Metazoa > Arthropoda > Insecta > Diptera > Syrphidae > Philhelius > Philhelius festivus. The sequence continues at coordinate 95,846,076 of OZ007557.1, forward strand.
TTACTAAACATGCAGGTATATTTATGCAAAGGCTTCTTCTAAAAAAGTAAGAGTTGCTTAGTGTGTATAATTTTTGTATATGTCTACACGTTCCATTAATTTTGGGTCCAATAAGATAAAATGCAACTCTTTTAAAATTTCTTAGATACCTTATTTTCAAAGAATTATAACGATTAAATTTATTTTTTTTTGGTTTATTTATTAAATAAAATCTAACAAGGTTTAAAATGATGTTAAAAAATATCTTGTTATATGCTTGTAATTTCTCTTTAAAATCAATTGTTGACTGTTAATTGGGGCATATTACACCGATTCAATCACATTTTATGTTTTCCAAAGTTTTTTTTATAATACAGACCACCTATATAATAGTACATAGATTAAATCAACTAAATAGAAGACTTACCTTTATTTAATTGAACTTATTGAATGTAGTCCATACACAAATTGAGTACTGAAAAGGACAATTTTTTTTTTTCGAGTAAAGGCCAATAAAGTACAACAAAATGGTACATTAAAAATATTGGTGCTTATTTCATTAAGATATACCTAGAGTTTTTAAAATAAGTTAAACCTTCAAATATTTAAATATTTTTTCAAAGACCAATACGTTTCACCTTTGACTCACTGTTAACTTGTTGCATACCAACCAAATACCCTCTCTAGTTATTTACCACCTTAGAGCCAAATGCGTCTTGTTTTCGTCGGCTTTATGTTTCCGTTTTAGATACAGATTTATTTTAATGCATAGCATGCGATATCTACGACTATGAAAAAAAGGCGTGGCAGTATTGATGTATCTACATACGTAAGAGTATCTTATAAGATAACATTGAAAACCACATTCACGTTGTTTACGCAAAAAGATAAAATTAACGAAAACAACTGGCAAATGACAACATAATAGTTTTTCATCAAAACAGAAATCGTACGATGTTTTATATTTAAAATGAGTCAGATTCTTTCATGTTTTTCGCCTTTGTAGACAATGCAAAATAGCGCCACACGGTGGGACAAGGCTTGCAATTAGCTCTAGTGGTTGGCACTGACAACTGGTGTTAACTTTATTTATTCACTTAGGTAGAAAATGAATCTCTTAGATAAATAGCTACATGCACAATATAATTCAATGTATATATTTATCTAACGTTGGCTTAGACGAAGAATAATATTAAAAATATATGCAAACCATCAAAAAAATGAATTCATAAAATTTTAGGATTGGTGTTGCAGGAAGAGGTCAACTTCTACAGCATATCCAAATTCCCCCTCTTATTTGCTTTTGTATAGAGTCGCTTTCAAAGAGCAGAAGATTTCATAAAATTGGTTTCATAATGAAAAAGGCTTTATTTTTGGGATCATTTTAAAATGTTTTAAGACCAAAAAATTTGGGCCATTTTGATAATGAAATTTGGTCCAAAAAAAGAAGAATAGAAAATTGTGACAAATTAATGAAAAATCACCCTAATCCAACAAAATCTTATCAATTTTTGTTGTTTTTGTTTTTCATACAAATTTTTGGGGCCATTTGTCATTTTAACATTGGGCCATATTCATGTAGCCAAAGAATGTATACAATATCATGTTTTGTAATTAAAGATGTGAAGTTTTAAAAGTGCAGATAGCTTATAATTAATAGATCCACTGGTGATTTGATGGCATATCTCACTGGAAAGTGGAACCAATCCTTACATCTTTTTGGGGAAAGTAAGATCATTGCGCTTGATATTTCTAAGGCATTCGATAGAGTCTGGTATCCTGCTCTTTTATCAAAAATGGGTGCGTTTGGTATCGATGTATCTCTTATTCGTTGGATTAGTAATTACCTTTCGGACCGTTAAATTCAAGTCGTTTTGAATGGTTTCAAGTCGGAAGTTCGTAAAATAAATGCTGGTGTCCCCCAAGGCTCTGTTTTGTCTCCGACTCTTTTTCTCATTTTTATAAATGATCTTTTTACCGAAACTACTAATCCACTTAACTCTTTTGCTGATGACAGCACACTCAGCTTTTCATATTCATTTCCTGATTCAATTCCTTGTTCTTTGAATGTTGAATTACAACGGCAATATATGTTGAGCTCATTAAATTCCGATCTAAATAGCATCGTTAAATGGGGTAATAAAAATCGTGTTGAATTTAATGCTTCTAAAACCCAGAGCTTGCATCATAGAAACTGAAAAGCTATCAATTCTTGGTATGTGTATTACTGACCACCTTTTGTGGAATGACTATATATTGGATATTGCTAAAAGTGCGGCCAAATGCTTAGGTTTCCTAAGACGATGTAAAAACTTTTTCTCCCCCTCTGATCTAGCCACAATTTATAAGGCTTATATACGCCCTAAACAAGAATACAATTCTCATATCTGAGCTGGTGCATCAAAAAAATCTTTACAATTACTAGACAGAATCCAGAATAGAGCTTTAAAGCTGATAGGTGACAGAGTAATTTCCGAAACAATTGTTTTGTTGGAACATCGTCGAAATGTCTCTTGTCTATCACTGTTTTATCGTTATTTCTATAAACAATGTTCTATTGAAATAGCGAGTTGCATTCCCTCCCTAAAAAAAAATTTCACCGTAATACTCGTGCCGCTGGGAATGCTCATCAATATACCCTTGAGCCAAACTTTGGACGCACAGTTAAGTACAGAGATTCCTTCTTTTGCCGTACGACTCGAATGTGGAATTCCTTAACCGACTCTGCTTTTCCTCCCCATTTCAATGTCCAGAAATTTAAGACGAATGTAAATCGGTTTCTCCTACTCAATTCTCCCACTGTTTCCTAAATGCTCGCACTGTGTTCAACCAACATTTAAAGGGTAGTCATAATCCCTTGAGTGCGCGTTAATTATAAAAAAAAGGATCATTCCAGCAAATCAAGTTGCATATATGAAATATGGGTACATTTACGCTATGAGAGAATATCTGCAAATTCCAAGTTAGAGATAAAATTCCTACGAGAAAGCCAACTCGGACGGTCTCAACGATTTCTTCCAGAACTTTAACTGGTCACTATGCTTCCTCGATAGTGACGTGGACTCCACTGCAGATATGGTTTAATATTTAATTATTTTCGGAATGAGAAAGTTTATCCCGAATAAGTAAAAAATCTATCAAACCAAAAAAAATTCTTACTTTGTTTCGAGCTCTAATGAGGTTATAAGTGTCGGGGGAATAAGTTTCCGAAATTATAAAGGAAAATCGGAATAAATTAAAGCAAATTAGAAAGACCTGTAATGATCATATTCTACGGAACAAATCTACATGACCAACAACAATTAAGGCAAAAAATACTACAATGTCCCAAAGATAGTAAAAATGTTTGGTCATTTGTAAGCAATTTTGATTGACTCCTCCCGTACTTCAGAGCGTAAGCGATTTACAGGATTGAAAAGAACATATGTCCACCATGTCCCTAAAAAAGGCAAATCTTTAACCCCCCCCCCCCTCCTTATTAAGCTTTCCACATACCACTGCTCTGCTAATTACTTAGCGACCAGGGATTCTTCCCTCATACACACTACACGAATGTGGAATGATGTAACTGACTCATTATTTAACCCCCCCCCCTTCCCCTCCCACATTCTGATATTCAGACATACAGAACCAATCTGCATCGGTATCTTCTTTTAAATCCTCTCCAAATACCCTAAACGCTTGGACCCTCAAACATTTTAAGGGTAGTAATAGTGTGCAAAATTAGAAAAAAAAAAAAACAAAAACAAAAAAACACCGATAAGCTAGCAACGTGTAAGACAACTTGTTTATTCAGAGGTTCTCGAAAATATTTATCAAAGTCAGCAGAACTTAAACAGAAAAATATTTATCATTCGAAATGGGATGACCGCGGATTTGCATTGAAAGTTAGCTACGCTATTTATAAACTTGAAAATCAGTTCTGAGTTCGTTGGTCGCAATGATCTGATGAAGCCCACTCACTTTAGATTCTGTTTAAAATAAGAAACAGCACGTTCAGATATTAAGAGTGATCGAAAGCATTCTTCCTCATTTTTTCGGTGCATATAGTATAATGACGTTTAGATGCATTTTGGCCGACAAATGAGGTGACTGTCATCCGACAGAATGTGTGCTAAAATATTACGTATCAGTTGATATTTTTATCTTTGGATGTGTGTTTGAGGCCCGTATAATGTATGAGTGTTTGTTTTTTGAATCTTATGAAAATATAAATCTTTCTCTTTCTGGAAGGTGCTCTGAAGTAAGTCCTCGAGAAGCAAGTTAAATGAAGGAATTTCTTCTCACTAAGTTGGACACCCTAATGTGCCATAGTTAAGTGGACTTATAGCTCTTATGAACGGTATACACAAATCCGTTTTTAGTGGGAACTAAGTAGATATTCAGATATATGAGGAGAGAACTTACTTAGATGTTGTGCTTATAAGACATTTGCTTTTATTTCACTTTTATAAAATACTCGTAAGCACAAATATTAGAGCACAGTGCGAGAGTTTAAAAAATATTGAAGATGATTTAAAAGGAGATTCCAATGCACATTGGTTTTGAATGTCTGAATATTATATAAAGGGAGGGAAATATAGAGTCGAGTGAAGCATTCCACATTCATGCAGTGCGGCTAAGAAAACAATCTCTTAATTTAACCATACTTCTGAAGTTGGACTCGAGGCTAAACTGATGGGTACTCCCTGTAGCACTAGTAATACGATTAAATTGTTTAAGGGAAGGAATGCAACTGTCTTTTTTCACTAAAACTCTGTTTATAAAAAAATAATGATAAAAGTCAAAATCTACACTAGTTATGCCTTTAAGAGAGTGCGGACTAAAGTTAACGCCAATGCTCTGCATTCGATTCATTGTCAATTCAATATGCACATTGTGAAATCAATATTTCGGTGACACTGTGAAATGGATTTTCGAAAGAGAAAATCGTAGTTTTGCATTTTAATAGTTTTTTTCTCACTTTCCGTCTGTATATTTCTTTTTCTTCAAAATTAAGCTAGAACAAAATTCAATTTGTTTTGATAACATTATGATAAATTTTTTCCACCACTTTACTACGAAATGAATCAATATTGTATATACACATGTGGTCATTAAAATAGGAACTCTTTTGGATGAAATAAAAGATGCAACATTTGTTAACTTACATACATTTTTATGCGAATGTGTTGGTTATGTTGTCAATGCAACATTAACAAAATTTAATAACGGCAATTTTTATATTTCCACCAAAAAAAGTGTTGTCACTTATAAAAAAAAGGTAAAACATAGTCTTTAAAAGAACAACGATTTTAGTTTAAAAAATGGCAGTACCTATTTTAATGACCACATGTGTACATAGGTACTACGTCAACAAACAACTCTGACACACCCTTAACAAGCCCCCTATGACTATATAGCACACGTAATCAGATGTTGTTCTATCAATGTTATAATTTTTATTAAACAACAACTTTTGCAACGTAAATAATTTTTTAATTTAAAAACTTATCATTTTACTACGTCTTGAATGAATGTATTGGAATATACGATTGGCGCGTGTTGATTGTTGTGGAAATACACTAGAATTTATTCAATGAGGTAATGGTTGACTCATTTACTTTTAAAAGAGTTACAATAGGTGCGTTTTATTATTCACAAATCTATCTGGATCCGGATCTGGATTAAGTTTTTACAAAAACAATTTGGCATCCTGTTTTCTATCGGGATCTATTTCAAAGATCCAAAAATCAGTTATTACACTGGCGAGTAGATGGCTTTTTATGGTAAGGTAGTGTAAGATATAGTGTAAAGAAAAAAGACAAGAAAAAATTGAAAATTTACAAACCCAAGAATAAAAAGAGACAGACTTATAACACTGCTGTTGCTAAGATCAGTATCGTTTTATTTTCAAGGGAAGATCCAGATCTGGATCCAGATAGATTTGTGAATAATAAAACGCACCTAATTTTTACTTGAGAATGTGTTTCTCCAAATGAAATGTGAATATTTGAAAACGGAATATATTTCTGTTCCAAAAACCGTAATTATCATTTACCTGCAATAGAGATGTTTTTTGTTTAAGATATTTACAAAACAATATGCACGACTGGGTCGCACGAACTTGCTCCTATGTAATAGACTAAGAATTTTAAAAACGAATGTTATTATAAAAAACTGTTCATATGGATAAAATTATTTTTTTAAATTCTTTTAGTAGTAAGACATAAAAACTGAATGCTATGCAAATTATGCTACAACAAAAATTATAAGTCGCTCTAGTGTTTTTTTTAATAAGCTTTTATAAAATTTGGTACGCCAACTTTAAGTTTTTATTATTGTACAAATGAAAATTAAATTTCCAAACAAAATATTGAGCCGTTTTTGAGATATCGAATTTTCCAAAAAAAATTACTTTTTTTCAAAAATTCAAAAAATATTTTTTTTAAGTCTTAAGATGTAATGTTTTTTAAACTTTTTTGGAGCATCTCTAGAAATTTTTTTATTAAAATCCGTTATGTCAATAGTGAGAAATTTAAAATTAGACAAAATGGTTCTATGGTAGTATGGTATGGTAGCTTTAATATCTTAATTTCAATTTTTTTTTTATTAAATTTTATTTATTTATTTATTTATTTATTTCATTATTCTTATCTTACAAACTTTGTACTTAATTTAATAAATAATATAACAAATTAAAAATTAAAGAAAGAATACTTAGTGACATTTGTTTTTTGAAAACAAAAAAGTGTTAATGTCACATCATAGAAAAATACCTTAAGATTGTGGGGTGTACAACAATTTATTACCAATTTAAAAAAAAAAATAAAAAAATTTATGAAAAACAAATTTTTTTTTTTATGAGCAAAAGGCTTAGAGAAAAAAACGCAATTATGTGATATACAACAACAGAGTTTTGATTTCATGGTGATTAAAATCTAGAAGCCAACTTTTAATTCTATTTAGGAAAATAGGAAGAGAACTTATACATCGAAAGTTCAAAGGTAGACGATTAAACAATTTAAATGCTACAACGGAGAAAAAGTTTCTGAAATGTGTGGTTCGAAGTGAAGGTGTGACAACAGAATTGAATGAATTGCTACGCAAATACCTAGTGTCAGAAATTGGACTCTGCATATAACCACCTCTCAAGAAAAATATTTTTAAGACTTTAAAATAATATAAATGTTTTAGTGGCAGGATTCCCAATGACTTAAACAGAACCATAGAATGAGCCAAGCGATCTGCTCTGAATATTTTTCTTATAGCGGACTTTTGTAAAACAAGGAGTGGTTGGAGAATTGTGTCGTAAGCGCCCCCCCAACAGCTCAATCCATACTGCAATCTTGATTGGAATATTCCGAAATAAACCATTCTAAGTGTTTTACTGGTCACAGAACATGGTCACAGTACATCAATTTTGTTTTCCTGCTAACAAATAATTTGTGTTCAGAAAACCAAATTCGAAGAAGATGAACATCGTGATTGATTTCAGCATTTAGGTTTAGAGCGCTATCTGAATAATAAACAATCCCAAGACCATCTGCAAAGGCAGTAATCTTACCTTTAAACGGTTGATTAAAAAGAGAGTTAATGTAAATTAAGAACAATATAGGCCACATGACTGAACCTTGGGGATACCTTGGTTTATAATTTTTGAATTACTAAGGACATTTCCGACTTTAACTTTTTGATTTCTATCCTTTAGGTAAGACTTAAACCAATCATAAGTAAAACCCCGGAAACCTATGCAAAATAATTTATCTAATAGGACACTATGATTAACCATGTCGAACGCCTTGGATATGTCCACAAAGAGGCCGGCACAGTGTTTTCTGTCATCCAACGCCTTAAATATGAAAGAGCAGAACTCAAAAAAGGCATCTTCCGTTAAAGATCATAAAAATTAATTTTTTAGATTAGATTAAGAATTTTATTTTTCAATTTGTTTTATATACAATTTGACTTAAAACTAACTTATTACTAAATTAAATCATGTTGGCTCAACAATAGGGGCCCAACGTTCTTCATTTGGCTTTACATAATGCTATTTGCTTACAATATCATATTAATGTTTTCTTAATCTAATTCATGATTTTTTAATATTAAATAAATAATAATTTTTGATGAGTGGGTGTTTTAACCCCTATAGTATTGATTGTTGTTCTTCTCGTAAAAGGGTGCGTTGTCGTTATGGATGATGTCTTCAAATTGATCGTCAGTGATGGCTCGGGTGTATAGATACTTGTCACGAGGCTCTAGTTCATGCTGGAGAAGTTGTTGCACTTCTGTGTTGGGATGATCTTCCAGGTTCCTGATGATTTTTCCGGAGAGCTGCAGTAAATACTCGTCTAGTGGTATTAACTTTGCTTCTTTATACAGATTCCTTGTTGGTATATATTTCTTCGTCAGTGGGTTACGGTACAGTCCAGTGCAAATGCGGAGCATCTTTCTTTCAAAAAGCTTCATCTTTTTCATTGCTGTAGGTGAAATAGTAAACCAGATGGGAAAGGCGTAGGTCAGAACGGGTCGAATAAGTTGTTTGTAAACAAGCAGCTTGGTTTTCTTACTTAGTCCATTTCGCCTCCTGAGAAGCGGATGGACCAAGTGCAGAGAATAGTTGGTTCTCTTCAACATCAAGTCTGCATGCCTTTTGAATTTGAATTTGTTGGAAAAGTTGATTCCCAAGTATTTCGTTGATGATTTGACAGTCACTTCAGAGTTGTCTGGAAGCTTTATTTTGATTGCATCACAGCGTGTTGCAAACGCTCGTCTTCGAATGACAGTCACTGGTGTTCTGAAGCAGATGAGTTCAGTCTTTTCGCTGTTTATTCTCAGTCCCCATTTGACATAGTATTCCCATAGGTTTTTAATGTGCTCTTGCACTCTCCTGGCAGCAATTTCTGGTGAAAAAGCGGTAGCGTATGTGATTGAGTCGTCTGCATAAAGCTTCGTCTTTGTACCTGGTAAGTTGGCTGGTTGATCAGCAGTGTAAATGTTGAACAGCAGCGGTCCAAGTTTTGATCCTTGAGGAACTCCAGCGTTAATTCCTTTGGTTGATGAAACATGTTTTTTTACCTGTACATAAAAAAGTCTATGGGTTAGGAAATTTTTGATTATTCTTACTAAGTAATTAGGAAGTCCAAGTTCCGAGAGTTTGAATAGCAATCCTTTTATCCAAACGCTGTCGAAAGCTTTTTCGATGTCCAGCAAACACGCTACAGTTGTTTCCTTTTTGTTGAGTCCAATTGTAACATCAGTATGGAGTCCCAGTAATGGATGTAGGGTAGAGTGTTTATTTCGAAAGCCATACTGAAACTCCGGTATGACATCTCTTTCTCTGCAGAAAACGTTGAGTTTCTTCAATATCAACGCCTCCAGTATCTTACTCATGCTGCTGAGCAAAGAAATTGGCCGATATCCTTCCACATTTGCGCGGTTGTTCTTCTTCGGGACAGGTACCACTTTTGCGGTTTTCCAGGCTGCAGGGAAATAGCTGTTGTTCAGGCAGTTATTGAAGATTATAGTCAACAGGAGAACAGCAAGATTTGGTAACCTTTTGAGTACGTAATTAGAAATCTTGTCGCTTCCTGCTGATTTTTTGGAGTTTCCAGTGAAGATAATGTCAGCTACTTCTTCAGGGGAAGTGAAAACATCTGTCAGCGTCGGCTCCGATGATGGGTTTTCCTCGTTGAACAGGGTCACGGTTTCGGTGGTCGCTGATATCTCTTGAAAGCGAGTTTCAACGTCTTCGATAAAGTCAGGAAGGTGTACGGGAGGGCGGTCTTTGAAACTATCGTGAAAATGATTTGCAAACGCTTCAGCTTTCTCTGCAGAAGTTGTTGATACTTCTTGTCCATAAAGGATGGTGTCTGGAATTGAGTTTGGTCTTCCAACAATCAGATTGATCTTTTTAAACGTGTCAGGTCCAGGTTTGATATCTTCGAGTCTCTTCCTGAAATCCTTTTCCTGGTGATGTTTTATTGCCTGGTTGAACATTGTGTTAGTGCACTGAAGTTCTGAGTGTAGCCGACGGTATTCGACACTTTCCCTGTTAAAGGTCCTGTGGAATATTCTTTGGAGGCTTTTGCGAAGTCTTTGCCGGTGAGCATATATTAATTGTATATGTTGGGGTAAGTTTGCATATTTATCTCTGCTGGTGCGGGGTGTTTTCTGCCTGTCCAAAGCATTGTTGACCACTGTTTCAAATTGAGCAATGGTGTTATCGATCTCATTGTTGTTGAGATTGTTGACACTGGAGACTTCTGGTAGGCGTTCTTCAACTTCTGAACGGAATCTTATCCAGTTCAGTTTTTCGTATTGGATTTGGAATTCGGGAATACGACGTTCAGTTGTAATCCTGTAATTCAATCTTACTCTCATCTCAACCGCCAGATGGTCCGAGTCACTATCGTGTGCAACACAAGTGAAGTTTTGGAACTCAGGAAGGATGTTCGTAAAATTGGACGTCACTAAAAAGAAGTCTAGGAGCGACGGAGTTCTTGGAAATGTGGGCCTATGTTGCGATATAACCACCAATGAGTGAAGCTCGGGGTTGTCTTCCAGCCAGTCCACAATTGCTTTTCCTTGTGTAGATTCCCTGGTGTCCAGCCAGAGTGGGTGTCGTGCATTGAAGTCACCTCCAAGTACACAGTACGTATGTTGGCTAGCAAGATTGTTGATGGCGTTGAGGTCATGTATGATGTCACATCTTGTTGCGTTACACTTGTTGTATACTGAGACAAGAAGCAGCGTCTCATTATCCGACATATTGATCACAACGGCTGTAGTCTCCATGCAGCGCAGAACAGGTACCGTAATGTACTCGCTTTTGAGGTCCGATTTTAAGAGGATGGCAGTTCCTCTGCCTTCAGATGTCTTGTCCTGTCTGTAGGATGTGTAGCCTTCCGGTTTAAGGGTGTTTCTTGCTGTGATGTTTGTTTCCTGTAAGAAGATAATATCGGGTTTCTTTGATTTTAAAAAAAAGTTTAGTGAAATACGTCTGGCTGTAGAATAAATAGAATTAACGTTATATGTAATGAAGGATAGGTAGTTTCTTATATACATAATGAGCAAATAAGTTTACCCAATATAACTGTTTTTTCTTTATCATTGAGACTACCGTAATTGCTTGGAACTACCTCCTTTGCCTTTTGGAGAAGAGAAAGGAGATCTGTTCCAAACAGTCTTTCGGTATCATCAAATATGTTGAAAGACTGTGATTGTCCTTTTTGGCTTGATGTGTTGGATGGTGCAGTCCTCTTCTGGACTACTGGTTTGGCAAATGGCGTTGTAGCTAGTGCTGGTGGAGCTGGCTTAATCCCTGCCTTCTTAAATGGGCCTCCTAAAGGTTTTGAAGCTGCTCCAGATGTGGCTGCAACGCTAGCGTATGATAAGCCATTCACAATCGCTTTTTTTGCTGATGTTACAGCAAATTGGTGATTTTCACGCTTCTGTGTTGCTGTCTTCGTTTTTGCGGCCAGTTTCTTTTTCCTTGCAGGGCATCCACTGTAGCTGGCAGGGTGCCCAGTCTGTTGGCAGTTAACGCAGAATACCATATCGTCACTGACTTTGTTGAGGGTCCTAGAGCAGTTTCCTGGAATATGATCATCCTTGCATTTTACACAACGGTATTTCATGCCACAGTTACTAGCAACATGTCCAAACTTTTGGCAATTCTTACACTGTGTAATGGTGGTGGATTTAAACTTCTCCCAATGGACTTTTTGGTGCATAAGAAGCGTTTTTCCGTAAATTGCTGGGATATCAGATGTTTTGGAAACTTCAACGACGAAGCTATTGTACTTCCTGTCTGATCGGGTCTTGTAGGGACTTACTGCTAAGACTGAGATGCCTTCCGCAATGAGCTCCTCCTTAACTTCAGTGGCTTCGTAAGTTTGATGAATTCCTTTAAGGACCAGCAATGTCTTCTTGTCTTCTTTGGCGGTATAGGTATTGAATTCTGTCTTCTTCACCTTCAAAAAATCTCGGATCTTCTGGTGTTCCTCTTTGGTCTTTGTTGTGATAACAGATTTTTCACTATTGATATTGTGAACTTTGAATACTACACCTTAAGTTTTCAAATGTTTACTGATTTCCGCCACGTTTAGCTTGAAGCACACAATTGGTGGCATTAGTGTGGACCGGGGTTCCTTGTTGGGTTTCTCGAGGCTTTGTTGTTTTGTTGGGTTTATTTCCTCTGCGTTGGTGGTAGAAGCTTCATTATCCATCGCAGGCTTTTTGGTCTTCTTTGGTGATGTTATTGGTGACTCTGTAGGCTTTCTTTTTGATCTTTTAGTTTGTACCACCTCAAAATCAGAGTCCAAATTCACCATTTCTTCGGTTTGCAACATCTCTGAAGGTTCTTCTTCTGCAGGTTGCACGTTAAAGTTTTCCTGTCCTACAACTTCTTCTTCGATTTGCTGTTCTGTAATTGGATCCATAATTTGTTGCGCATCCATTACTTCGTCCTTGTCATCTTCGTAAAGCTGGTCTATATCACCGAGCTTGGCGTGAATGTTTACCAGGAACTCTTTTCCATGCGTTCTCATGCCTTCTTTGATGTGAGTCTTGAGTGCCTCGTATGCTAAATTTACGTCACTCTTCCTTCTTTCGGCTTTTCCCATTTTTAACTGGGATTTCCAGAAAAAAGATTTATTGTTTTTTTTAATTACTTAAAGGATTAAGATTAAAAATTGTAATTAACAAGAAGGATAATCCACATTCGGAAAAACCCTTCATGTAATTAACTAGATTAATTTTAGCAGGTAGCGTAGGTGAACCTTTGCTAATCACTTTTTTCACTGAAATATATTATTTTATTACCGTTAGGTAGATTTTAGTTTTTATTTTCACTACTTTTCTCCGCGCACTTGTGTACTCGATGAATGTCAACTGTGAACTGATAAAAATTAATTGAAAGAAAAAAAATGTTATCAAAATTCTATTCGACGTTTTCGATTTTTGAAAACCTGTTTTTAACATTTGTATGGTGGGTACCTTTATTTTTAGGTAAAATAATTTTTTTTTCTCACGTCTTGTAAATTATATTGAGAAACTTTTATTTATCTAGTTTCATGGGTTTTTTCGAAATATTGAGTTTTGAAAAAAAAAAAATTTTGAAACTTTTCTTAAAAATCAAAAAAAAAAAAAAAAAAAATAGAAAATTTGAATACACAAATCTGAGAAAATCAAAAACAAAAAAAATGGTTCCATGGCGGGTACCCTCAATAACCATTTTTCCAATTTTTTTTTTTCAACCATTATCTTGCCTTAACTAAGTGAAGTTTTTTTGTATTTTTATTTTTTAAATCTGTCGAACAGTTTTTGAGAAAAAAATATTTATAAAATTTCGAAAAAAATTCGTATGGCAGGTACCGTTATTTTTGGTCTTAAAAAAAAAGAAAAAAATGTGTGGGGGAAAAAATTAAAGTTGATAAATCTATACCAAGTTTAAAGAAAATCGGCCGAGCCGTTCAGGCTGTAGTCGAGCAGACGGACAGAATCGCGAGACCCACTTTTTTAGTCTTTGCTATGATCGAAATGTCAACTTTGATCAAAATCTCGACTTCGGTTTTTTTCCAAATGCGTACCTTGCCTTATAGTATTTACCTATAAGTCGCAAGTAAAAATTGGTGGTGCAACAGCTCGAAGAGAACCAGGACCTAGTGACCTACAACTCTCAACAATTCCTGTGTGCTGGTTGCCAGGAATGGAGGAGACCTACAATTTTCTGACGATTCCGAAGGGCTACTGAGCAGCACTTTTTATGACAAGGGATACTCTTAGAAGATTTGTCAATTCTTCGTAAAAGTCAGTACACCTCTGAAAAACTTTTTTGCAGCGGCTGAAAATCGAACCCTACGCATAAACCATTATGCCAAGAGGTACTACAATTATGTATATATTTTCAACTATTTCAATAACGACTTCACCGATTTCGATACAAATGTGTATCATTTTTTCATAAGAAAGTGAAAAATATAAGTGACGTTTAAATTTAAATTATATCATGGAACAGCTTACGCAGTGGTCTTGACAGCGTTGAAGAATACCTCTTTAGGAGGAATACTATCCGAGCCAACTGATTTGTGTCCATCGAGATTTTTTACGACTCTTGCAACTATGCGAGTGTGAAATAGGATTTTTTCCATAAAAACGTTTACAGGAGGAATCATGGCACTTTTCGACAGCGTCGAATTAACAGCAAATTGTTTTTTATTGTGAGCTGGCATAAGAGGTGTCATTAAAGACCAGTAAACGAAGACGAATTAGTATTTTGTAATTTTTTGTTCGCTAGCCTTAACTAAAATTTATTTTGAAATTATTTTGTCTGTAAGAGATTTTTTCATAATCGAATAAGTATGAAAGTGTTATACTTTCCATGAATACTTTCAGAAATAACTTCAATTAGGAATATGTACAAAAAACTCAAAAACCATTTATTTTTAAATATCGCAGTCACATAGATATGAGCTTCGTGTGAATCTTGCTTTTTGCCTTTTTTTCTCAATAAGAAAGATTTTTAAATGAAAAATTTTAAGAATTTATCTTTAATAATAAAATTTCTATGGAATAAATGATATGATCTTTACATTCACTCAGAATATTGTGGTAACTCAAATACACATAGTTTATATGTTGTATGTGTTGCTAAATAAGTATACATTCTGTTTCTTATTGCAAACATGGCAGTTTTCCAATAAAACGAATTGAAAAAAAGCAAAATACTCGCGTAATGCATTCTTTTTCTTTGCTTTTTTTTTTTGGTTCGTATACATTAAACCTCATATACATGATGATTGTTAATTAGAAATAATGCTCTCTACTGTTTATATCAATCATTATTCATTATTCAATTTAAAAGAATTACATTTGAACAAACTGCTTAATTCATCAAAATTAATTGTTATACAGGAAACGGAAATTATACAGTATAATGCTTTTTATCCATACATATCCACTCAACTGTTCAATATGCAGCATTTGTATGGTTTCATTGTTGGTTCGTGTATTCGATATATTTTATCCAAAAACCAAATACAGTAACAATCAAAAATATAAAACTACAATCAGTCAATAACTTATATATTTACGAAGAACGAGACTAGAACCGATTTTAAAATAGTTTTATTTATTATAAAAAGGTGTCTTAAAATATATATTTTTATTTTTCAATAAAGTATGCTAAAAATTTTATTTATAAAGAAATAGAAAAATAATATTTATTGCAATAAATTGATTTAAAGGGCTATTCACACCATGTTTTGTGCTGTCGAATACCGGACATAAAACAAGCTTTCTTCATGCCAAACCAAATATAGCTGAAATTCTGATGACTTAGACCTTAAAATATAACAAAGGTGGATCCACTGTCTATGCGCGTAGAGTGATGGAAGATTTTTTAGCATGAGTCCTTGAACACGATGTAGCTTAGACCACGAAACAAAATGAATCCGTTCACGTACACTGTGTGTTTTGTGAATATACTCGTAAGACTGCTATATTCTATACACAGAGCTTGAAACGCATAACGCATAGATGGAAAAATGTATTTACTAGTAACTACTTCGTAGATTCTCATAAATACAGTTTTCAACAAATGTACATATGAGTTAAATCTTCGAGCGATGTGATTTAAAATAGTTTAAGCTATTTTATTTAAGGCTTTAAAAATATTATGATGACAATACCCTTGTTTTAAAGGATGTTACTAGTTCTAGCTTAAAATAACATTAAGGGTATTCATGCAACGAGATAATTTTCCGCTTTGCATAAAGATATAATTTTCCGCAACATGATTGCATGAATAAACCCTGAAAAATATTAGCGTAAATGTAGGAAATATTCAGCTGTTCGTCAAACGTCAATGTCAACTCATAAAAACTGTTTATCAAAAATGTATTTTATTCGATACTTTTACTTAAAAAGATGCCAAGAACAAGCAAACAAATATTATTTTTTTTTAAATTGTATGAAGAAATTGCTTTAAATGACTTACCGCTTTTGTGAAATGTCAAATTAAAAGTCACAATCGATATTTCTTTAGTTTATCAGGCTTATTTCTTCTCTTTCCGCATCAAATTCGTGGGATAATTTTATCAGATCTGCAGAAAGTTTTTCCCATACAAATTTTTACAGCTCGTTTCTGCGGAGATAAAATTATCGAGTTTCCGAGGTTTATCAGGGTTTTCCGCGTTTACATGAATACCCTTATTATTTATTTTTTTTTTAAGTGAGTGACTCTATTCATCATTAATCAACGACGGAAGCAGTTATTATAATTGTTTTGTTTATTGTAATGTTTAAAGTTGGATTAATTGTGGTTCAACATCAATATTGAATATTAATGGGATTTACAAATTGATTTGCATAATGTTATTATTTCAGAAGAATGCTTTAAACTAAATTACAAACAATAAAAACAATCAAATTCAATTCTTGTTAAACCTTTTTTTCTGTTTTATTCATTTCATTTAAAAATATAAATTGTTGTGATATTTAGCTGCTGTTTCGACAGTATCCTTGCTTGGATTTGTTTGAGTTAAGCTATTACTTTAAGTTCTAGAGATTGTATTCACAGTAGTTCATGTATCTTTAACAGTAACAAATTTTTGAAGGAGCAATTCTTGTTTTTTTAATAGAAATTAACCGAAAAGATGATCTTTCTCTAAGCATAAATAAGCAACGAGGGTTTTGAAATTTATTTGGGGTCAAAAATTACTTTGCCTGTCAAGCCTCCACAAAAAATAATTCATGTCAGTAAACCAGACATGCAATTAAAATATTTCCAATTCGGACCACAAATCGCATGAAATAACTATACCATCTCTGGCAATAAATGAAGAAATAATTTGACGGCAGATGTCAGTTCGACTAACATTTGTGTTGGTTTTCATTCTTATATGAAGGTTGAGTTAGATCAGGCTTGGAACTTAATGTGTTCATATCTCTTTAGTTTTCAATATTAGGTGCGTTTTATTATTCACAAATCTATCTGGATCCGGATCTGGATCATCAATTGAAAATAAAACGATGCGGATCTTACTGACAGCAGTGTTATAAGCCCGTCTCTTTTTATCCTTGAGTTTGGAAATTTTAAATTATGTCTTGTCTTTTTTCTTTACACTATAGCTTACACTACCTTACCATAAAAAGCCATCTATTCGCAAGTGTAGTAACTAATTTTTGGATCTTTAAAATAGATCCCGATAGAAAACAGGATCCCAAATTGTTTTTGTAATACATGTTAAAACTTAATCCAGGTCCGGATCCAGATAGATTTGTGAATAATAAAACGCACCTATTGTATCGTATTGCAACTTCATTATACTCTGTTCAATTTATGTTTGCAGTTTTAAGCTCTTACCACACTTGCCTAGGGTGATGCATTGTATGGAAATTTTGTTCTTATTGTGCCATACCACTACCTTTTGCAGACATTTTTGTAAATTTCTTTGAAAAAAGGCAGAGTTTTTGGAAATAACTTTATTCGTTTAAGAAAAAGCGATCGTAAATAATGACATCACTCTTGATTTGTGTGACCAATCACACTCATCGGCAAAATGGACTAGATATGTTTTGTTAGATGGCTAAGAAGGTTGAACGCGTCTTGTGATTCAAACCCGCGATCGAATCGAATCCGAATTGAAATTTCGATCCATGTACTTGTACATAATATATGGGCATGATGGATCGAAATATTGAGTTCAAATGGAATTTAAGTTACAGCCTTTAATTGTGTGCGTGCGGTGTTATGGGTATAGACCAAAATGGCGACACCAAGAGACAAAATTATTTGCGGTCAAAACCGTCTAAGAACAAAAAACACAATTATTCCACACACCAGGTTGACTTAGGCTGACGACCACAGCAGAAGAGCCGATACACATGGTCCATTGTGATACCACATTGAATCTTGGAGCTC
Source organism: Philhelius festivus (assembly GCA_963931855.1). Taxonomy (NCBI): domain Eukaryota; kingdom Metazoa; phylum Arthropoda; class Insecta; order Diptera; family Syrphidae; genus Philhelius; species Philhelius festivus. The sequence goes on from OZ007557.1 coordinate 95,863,963, forward strand.
TTTATGAAGCGAGTGATATTACCTAATCTATAATAGCCAGATCACTAAGATAACTGTAGTCCCAGATAGGTCTACATATTTGGGATAAAGTATAAGGAAGGTAAAGGATCGATTCATGCTCTTTTTCGTCCATGCAGCTTGTGCTTACTTATCAAACATTGTCCTGATATTAAACCTTTAGAGCGCTTCAGATTCAGCAAATCAAATCTGTTTTGTCACCAAGCAGGTGATGATATTGTTTCACCTTAATATTAATATTGCTTAAGTATAAGTTTACACGTAATAGTGATGGCAATACCTTTATTTGCTTTATCTGACAATGAAGGTATATATCACCGTTTCACTTTTGGCAAGTTCTTCAGATTTACAATTTCCTTAAATGTCCCTATGGCCAGATACCCAGGAAAGGTGAGTGTTAAACTACTGCGTCATCTAGTTAAGTGCTGTTATTGAGCTGGTAGGGACAGAATCAAGAGCATGTTTGAAAATGATCTTTTCAACAAAAGTTATAGCTAAGTCACTACCTCAATAAATCTTTAAAAGCAAGAACTATGAATCATAATCACAGCCTTATGTAATGTGTGCTTACTTTTTTAGTTGTATTCCCTGGCTTTTTAATTGGTGTGTTAGACTATCACGCCCGAAATCTGGCTGCCACCTAAAAACAAAAAAAAATCTTTCAGAGATCTTGCCTCTTGCTAGGTAGGAAGTGACAAATGCTCAAAGAGTATCTTTTGCCATGAAAAGTTCTTCTCACCTTAGTCGTTCGACCTCGGCAGAAAATTGAAGGTTCCTCGCATTCCTACCGTTAACACGCAAACAGGTACATATGATTGAGATTTGTGAGTCACTAGGCCCTAGTTTTCCAGAGTTTTTTTTATGAAAGTTTGCTTTCGGTTGTTATCGGATAAAGTTGTGACTTGATTAAACTTCTCCCAAAACACTGATTTTATTTTGTTTAACTCTAAAAAAAGTTCATTATAAACATACATAGGTAACATAAAACTCATTAATATCTGTGGTAGTTCTAAATTTCCTTCACTAAAACACGCCGTAATTAAGTCTCTTGCAAAGCTTCTTCATTCCATTAAAGCGTTAAAAAAAGCAGTTGAACATATTTGGCATAAAATGTTTATATATGTTATTAATACGCAATATTTTGTTAATTACTGTCCAATTTCTCCAGAAAAAGCAATTTCAGCATTTGCATTCAATTGAAAAAGAAATTACTTCCAAGAATACTTTCATCACTTCCTTCCTAGCCTTCCGTTGCTGTCGCTTAATCAAATTCTCCCTCAGGACAAATTTTGTAATAAAACATTTTATTTTAGTTCCGCTGGGCTACTTTAAACACAATCATTTAAATTCCAGTAATCTATATCCCTAATCTATATAAAAACCACCAGGGCTGTTTACAATCCAGTGGATGAAAATTGAACTGCACAAGAGGGCTCTTTCAGATATTAAAAACGAGAAAACTCATTTCTAAGTAAAATATGGCGGGAATCATGGTATCTTGTCGGTCATCAAAAAACAACTTTGGGCGTCTAAGGTTTGCCAATTAGAGGATTAATGCATCCCTTCATAGTACTTCCTTCCAATGAAAATACGATTTAAATTTCGTCGAAAGCTAAAACCTAGGATAACCTTTAGGAATTATGCCCCTGCCTCTTACACTACTCATGTTAAGGATTTACACCGTTGGTTAATTCAAAAACAGGGTCATGCAATTTATGGTTCTGAAAGAAAGTTTAAATAAATCCTACTTGCGATTTAAATTTTGATGAAAATTTTATTTCAATGGAAGTTGTTTAACCCTAGAAAGGTAATCATATTTTTTAGTACGTTAAAGGTAATCATTCGTCGAATCGACGAAGTAATATTTAAATGCAATTTTTTTTCGAAAAGCTATTAACAAATTCTTGTAGATGTTAATAATTTATTTTTATCAAACCTTTCTTTTAATAAAAACACACTTTTCATTTTATTTTTTTAGATTTGTGACTTTTTGTATTTTCGAAGAAAAATGGTCCAATGATGCCACCACTCCACAATTCGCACCAAACTGTCACTCTCTGCGGATGCATTGGCTTCTGGACAATAACACGCGGGTTTTCCGAATCCCATATTCGGTAATTTTGTTTGTTGACGTAGCCGCCGAAATGAAAATTGATGAAAATAATTTTCAATGAACAGCAGATTTTCGTTCCAACAAAGTGGAACACGTTCTCATGTGTTAGTTTTTTTTCAATGATCAACTCTAACCTCTTTGTAATTTAAGTGACAGATCTTTTCAATGACAGATATTTTTAATGACAGCGAAATTATTGATTACTATAACCGACTTGTCAAAAAATATTCCACCGTTCCACTGATTTGTGTTTCAATGATGGTTTTCAATGATAGCTATAACTGGCCACTTTCATACGGATTTTCACTTCCCCATATGCGACAGTTTTGTTTTTTTGACATGTCCACCGAGAAATGACGATCCATGTTGTTAAAAGGCCAACTCTAAACCAAACATATAGAGTCTCGGATGACAGTTCGGTTTGACGTATGTAATTGAAACAGGGATGTCAAATGTGGAAAATAAATTGTATTTTCATTTTTTTTTTATAATTTTATCGTCAGCGTTTATATAATATGGCGAAATATTGGGCCTTGGCCCCAGACCATATTTTCGATATGGCAATACAAACCACTATTATCCCTAGCAAAAAACAGCATCCAATTTAATCTTCTGTTTTTCTTGTCTACCTATCAACACCGCAATCAATGGTGGCTTCATTTCTCATATCCCGGTTTATTGTTATTTCTCGCCCCATTTCGTCTTCTTTTCGTTTTTGTGTGAACAAAATTTTTAATTCAATTAGAATATAGCACTCTCATCTCCACAGTCACCACCTTAACCTCAGAACTTCCCCATCAACCAGATTCATCTCAAAATATTTCACTTCTCTGCATCTGGGATATTCAGTGTCAGCGCCAGACACCCAATGGCACGAAAGAACATCACCATTGCGCCTCTCACGTATTAATGGAATCATGTTGTGGTAAGGTGGGCGGGGGGGTGTTGGTTGAAGATCAAGATGAAGCTGGAAGTGAAAAACCGTGAACAAAACTTAAATCAAATCCAAGAATTTATTTCCCAATCCCAGCACCTCTGCCTCTGTTTCTATCTTTGAACTTACAGTCAAGACTTGAGAAAATAAATATATGTCAGTCTTCCGTTTGGCTTTATGTGGATCTCCATCTTCGGGCTTTGCGGGAACTATTGCGTTACATATGTCGGATTAACTGATGAGATGATTTTCATACTCCAGGCCTCCTTGGTATCCCCTTCTATCATACCATTCGAGTGCAATTCTTGGGCACACTCAATCATGTTTAAATCCATCATCCATGAAGCTCGAGAAGCATTCGTGTGCACTTAAACCCTACATAAGGTTTATTTATTTTTGTTCTTGTTGGCTTTTTATTTTTGTTTAAGTGGGATTTGTTGAGTACAGTAAACTTGAACCAGATGGTTTGGGGCAGGTTTGGCATTTAATTCGAAGGAAATTGCGGATTATTGGAAAAGTTGAATGAGCTAAAAATATTAAAAACTTTGACAGGCATAGCAAGAAGGCAGAATCATGTACATTTTATTTTAATTCCGATTGAAAGGCACATTTCTTCGAATAAAATAATTAATTCAGGTTTTGCCTTTGAGAATTAGGGAATTACTTTCTTGAGCTACGAGCATGTGTATAAACAAATTTCTTCTTTAGTAAACGAAGATATTGATTCAAGAGAAAGTAATAATGGGGGCTATCGTGAACAAAATTTCCCTCGGAATTTTCCCCATCTTCGAAAATTGGAAAGGTCAATACTTCTGCACTGTTCATTGTAAGCTGGCGACTGGCCTTTTTAAATGAGAGACGAAGTCACTATGAAACTTAATTCCCAATATCAATAAATTCCAAGGAAAACTCTCGAAATTATTCGAGATGGCAATTTTGAAATTTGGGAACAATTTCCAGGGAAATTTTATTCACGGTAGGCCCCAATAAGTACATATTTGCTCATGAAATTATTTTGGAGAAAAATAAAAAAAATAGAATATTTATCTATTTTTTAATTTAAAACCAGTACAAATAGCCTTGAGTAACTTCATGAAAGGAACGACGCTCTTGAAAGTTATCCAATCTTGTGTAAATGTTTTACTGTTTTAGATCGGGGAACAATCTATTTCCTCATGAAATATTTAAGATTAAAAAGAATGAGATGTTTCACTCAACACCTTTGTGGTCCACCATAAAAATACACTTATGTTTTTTTTTTTCCTTTTTTATAATTCACACGATCGCAAGGGAAAACCGTGCCGGGAAAATTATTCCATAATCGTGCTGTGCGGTTAAAAAACGAATCTCTGTACTTGACGGTAGGTCCAAAATTAGACTTGAGGGTGAACTGATGAGCATTCCTACCGAAAAGGGTATCACGGATGAACTGATTGAGGGAAGGATTGCAATTGGCTACTTCAAGTGAGCATTGCTGGTGAAAGAACAAGGAAATACATGAAACATTTCTACGGTGTTCAAGGGTTGGGAATGATTCCATGATAGCTCTATTTCCTATCAGTTTTAATGCTCTGCTCTGGATTCTATCCAATAAATGAAGTGAAGTTTGTGGTGCTGCACCTGCCCAAAGATGTGAGGTATACTCGTGTCTTGGACATATAAATGCCTTATAAATGGCACCCAGACCAGAAGGGGTGAAAAATTTCTTACATCGATATAAAAATCCTAAGCCTTTAGCAGCATATTTGGGGCTCTCGAGAGTGTGGTCAATCGAAGATCGTCGCGTCGTTGACACACATACCGCGAACTGAGAGCTTTTCGGTTTCTTCGATGCAAATGCCATTCAAGAACAATGGCATAAGGGGGACATTTTGCTTTAACAATAGACAGTATTGAGTTTTCGAAGCATTAAACTCCACACGATTTTGTATATCCCATTTGATAATGCTGTGAAGATCCGAGTTTAATGAACTAATCATTCGATATCGTTGCAATTCCACTTCCGAAGGGAATGGGCGTGAATTTAGGAACGAGTATGAGAAGCTGAGAATAAAGTCGTTTGCAAAATAATAAAGGGGCTTAGAAGTTTCAGACAAGAGATCATTTATAAAAATGAGGAAGAAAGTCAGAGAAAAAATGGAGCCATGGGGAACACCAGCAGATCAGACTTAAATCCGTCTAATACAACATGTATTGAACGATCTAGACGGTAATTTCTAATCCAAATAATAAGGGTTTCGTCGATACCAAAACGCACTCATTTTCGATTAGAGAGCCTGGTGCCAAACTCTATCAAATATGCCTTAAAAGTATCGAGCGCAATAATCTTACTTTCTTCAAAACAACGGAACGGAAAGCCGTATTGCGGGTCACTTTAAACTTGTATATTATTCTTAATTTTTAAATTTTAACATGTTTTATGAAAAAATAAATAAATAACATCGCCTCTTACGGCTCGTGGATAGTCTAAACCCATAGCTGGGCATTAACTCGTTAATCCGTTAATCGTTAATTAACGAAGTTAAAATTTTGATTAACGGATTAACTTTTAAGTTAACTTTCAAAAATGTTAACGGACACGTTAAATCCGTTAATCCACGTTAAGTCCGTTAATCGTTAATCCAATGCCTACTATTTACCGCGCGGCGCGAAAAACAGGTTCAGACAAGTATGAGACAAGTGCCGTGCGGCGCGTGCCGCGGGTGAAACAAAAACAGCTAGGTACGTATTATATTTTGACGGCGCGTGCGAGTGAGAAAACTGCGAAGAGATTCGTTTCGTTTGATCATTTCATTATGCCGGTCATCCGCATCCACGCGCGATAAGTTCAACCAACTTCGTTCAACTTTTTATTCAACTCTTTCGTTGGATAAACGAATTTACGAATTTTGATCAACTCTTAAAACTTATTCCAGTGTTGAATAGCTCCGTACACCTAGTTGACCAACTTACTCAAATGTTGAGTAACCTCGTACACTAGTTGATAAACTTGTTCGATTTTGACAGAAAAAACATTTTTTCGAGGTGATCAACTGCGTTTTCGATATTGTTGCTCAACCAGTTGATGAACAAGTTGATACCTTCGTATACTTAACCAAGGATCACTCGTTGTGAAACGCGTTGAACGCACCACGATAAACAAAAAACTCAAACGTCAAACCTGAAATAATCTTAAATTTGTTCCGTATGAGTATGATTTCCTCTAAGAAAAAAAAAGTGGCTGCCGCATTAATAATATTAGAAAATGAACGACAAAGGAAGAAAAAACAGCCAAGACGATTCTGGGTAGATGATTTTTTCTTGAGTCGCGAAGAAAATTGTTTTTTTTTTTCAATGAAATATATGAGAAATTAAAATCGATTGATCCCACCGCGCCCGTGAATTCGAATTCAAAGTTTAGGCAATTGCATTTTCGAGGAAATTTGAGACCAAGCCAATTCCCTGGCATCTATATTTTTATAAGAGGGGCTCTCGCACAATTCGTTGAGCAACAGCAAACAACTAGATCCAACCCGTTGGTTGAACAGAATTGAAGGCACCGTACATTAGAGTTGAATGCGTTGAATTCGAAATTTGTGTGTTGATCGCCTAGTGGACGACCGGCATTACTTAGCGCCGGTGCTCAGAGTAAAAAAATATTAAAAAAATGCAATTTTTATCACATGTTAACGGATTAACGATTAACGTTAACTTGCGTTAATTCTTCCGAAATTTAACGCTTTAACGTTTAACGAAGCTAACTTTTTTAGTAACGGATTAACGATTAACGAAGTTAACTGTTTGATTAACGATGCCCAGCTATGTCTAAACCTATAGTGGCTTACCACACTTAACCATTCGTGCGCAAGTGTTACCAGGAGGGTAACCTGCAATTTTCTGCAGATTCCGAACTCCTAATAAGCAGCATTTTTCATGACAAGAGATAAGATAAGAAGAAGTAGAACCATCTGATTTTTTTCGAATTGGATAAGAGTAAAATTAGTACTTGATAATGTAAAATATATAAAAAAATCAATTTATGCATTTTTAAAAAACATTCAAAATGTTGAGCTTGAAAATTATTTTTTTTTTTAATTTGCTTAATGTTATGATGTATAACATTGCGAGAGAGTGGAGAGGATTTAATAGCAGATATCGATGCACGTTGGTTCTTGAAAGCTTATGCATCACAATGAGGAGGAAAACTCGAGAAGTACATCTGAAGTTAGACTCAAGGGTAAACTGATGTGCATTCATAGTTAGACGAGTATTACGGTGGAATTGTTTGAAGTGAGGAATGCAACCAGGTATTTCGTTTGAGCATTGTTGATAGAAAAAGCGGTAAAATAATTAAATACAGGAAACATTTTGATGGTGTTCAAAAGAACGTAATTATCAGTCTCCTATAAGTTTTATGGCTCTGTTCTGGATTCTATCCAATAGTTTCAAATGAGTAACATTAAGCATATTTCTTGCATCTTTTAAAAAAAACTCCACCATTTCGCTGTGTTTTTGGCTACGTTAAATAGAAAGCTTTTCGGTTTCTTTAACTCAAATGCCATTCATGGATTATGACATTATTTTCGAAGCATTAAATACCACACGGTTTTTCAATCCCTACTGTATAATTCTGTTAGGATCAGAAACTAATGAGCTAAGTATACTAGAGATGCCGCGAATAGTGACTCGGCCGAATACCAAATATTCGGCCACACTCGTCGGCCGAATACAAACAGACAAAATGATAAAGATGTTGAAAAAACTGCCATTGAAAACAAAATAGATTTTTTTAAGAACTTTTCTAAAAGATCGGACGGCAGACCCTTAAAAGTGGTGATCAGCAAATACAAAACTGTTTTCCAATTTGACAACATTTGCTGAAATCTAACTCTCGTCTCCTGGTACTAGTGTATTAGTGAGAGGTTATTTGTATAAGCTATAATTGTTTCGAATAAAGACGTTACATGAAACGTTACATGAAAAAGCTGTTTTTATTCACCATAACTTACCATTAGTAGATTTTAAATACTAAAATAAAAAAATTTAATAAAAATACAACATTTTTTGTAAGATAATAAATCTTTTTTTATTCTCAATTTAATATTTGGTATTCGGCCGAATGTTGTGAACTATTCGGCCGAATACCGAATATCAAAAAATAGGCCGAATGCCGAATAGTGGCCGAATATTCGCGGCATCTCTAAAGCATACGCTGCCGTTTCAGTTCCACAAATAAGCAGGTTTGTGAGTCTGCAAACGATTATGAAAAGCTGAGGGCACTGTCGTCAACGAAACTATATGAAGTAGATTAGAAGTCTCGGACAAAAGATCATTAATAAAAATAAGGAAGAGTATCGGTAACAAAACGGAGCCTTGGGACAAACCAGCATTTATTTGTTGACTACCCGACTCAAAACCATTTAGAACAACTCGAATTGAACGGTCAGAAAGGTAATTTCTAATCCAACGAAGGAGAGAATCATCGATTCCAAATGTACACATTTTCGATAAAACAGCTTCTTACCAAATGCTTTAGAAGTATTTAGTGCAATAATTAATTCTTCAAAAAGTAATAATTGAAAAAACCTTATTTTTAAATAAAATAAAAAAATGGAATTCTTGTTTTAAGCGTACTACGTAGATGGCGCTATAATCTTGCTCCCATACAAAATTTCCAAAGTTTAGCTAATCTAAACTTTAGTGAAGAACTTTAGCCAACTGATAAATAAATAATAAAATTTTGTTTCCAACTGTCAGCACTTATGATCTTATGTCCATATTAAGCGCATAATTGTTCGGCAATTTTTTCTATATTATGAGAGATTCTGCTTTTCTACATATTATATCTTCATATGATTTTTTATTTTTGAAAATTAAAATCGAAAACGAGAAACATTTCGGAACAAACAATTAAATTCTTTAAAATGTTTTAATAAAACTTCTTTTCAGTGAAAAGCTGATATCTACTAAATATTCTCCACGTAGATTTTATATCAAAATTATGCTAGGATCTTAATAGAATGAAATATAGGAACTTAAATTTAGCGCGATCTGCGTACTGGTCTTTGGAAAAAGATGTAACATTATATTGGAAGTGTTCTGGTGAAATTTCCAACCAGCGCAAATTAATGGCTAATGCCCACTCTGATATCCACTCTTTTTCTATTAATTTCAAAATTAGTGCAACATTTCACATTTTTCTTTCTATAGTTGATTAAGCGCCATCTAAACTCTCAACATTTCAAATATTTAAATTTGCTTTATGTGTTATGTACATAAAATTGCGTTTGATTTCTAGAAAAGTCCAAATTTATGCAAACAAAGTTTAAAATATCGTATTATTATTAAAATAATTTTTTATATAAGAAATATCCTTAAAATTTGTCTAAAAATAAAATTGGGGTGTCAATTTTAAGAATTAACTAAACATTTTAGAAACTAATTTTAATATTGATTTTCCGAATAAAATTTTGAATTTCTTTTTCAAAAATCTAAGTAATAATTTTTCGAACAATTTTATAAGTATACAATATTATTTCAAATACAAAAAAAAAATTTGGTCAAAATCATTAGAGCCGTTAATGATAAAATTGAAAATCAAAATTTTTTCCTAAAATTTTGTTGACCAAAATGTAGTACATGCCCATAATAAGTCACATAACTTTTCTTATCAAAATCGTTAGAGCCGTTTTCGAGACAAATAAGATTTCGTAGTGGCTTTATTGCAGGAATCGTTAGTTTTGGAGCTAAAAAAAACTCAATTTCTCCCTTAGGGAACCACCGAAAACCCTTAAGTACAGAGTTTGGAGAAAATCGCTTCAGCGGTTTAGGCTATATAGATCAAGGTAAAGACGTACAAACAGACGGACGGATTGTGGGACCCACTTATTTCGTGTTTTCTATCATCGTAAAGTCAACTATGATCAATATCACGAGTTAATTTTTTAAATGCAAATTGCAAGTAAAAAGATTCGATCGAGCCTTTTGCATGACATGTTTAAAAAGTTTTTTTTTTTTTCAAATTGACAGAGATATATTTATTATAAACGCATTCAAAATTAACAAATTTTTTTACACTGCAGTTGATGTGAGTCTCTTGTTTGTTTTTTTGGCACCCTGGTCTAAAAATAAATTCCCTAAACGCGTATATTATCAACACTGTAAAAAGCCCCAAAATGTCCACATATTGAATTTAAGATGCAAATCTCTATCCATCAACTCATTTGCTTCATTTCATCTTCGGTCATCAGTATGATAATTATGATTTTAGGGAAAGTTTCTGACAACCGATATATTACAATAGCTGTCAAAATTGCTTTTTCCCCCAAAATTTTCTCACGGCCCCAAAAGCTCATTTAAAATTCAATAGAAATGCATTTCTCAAGTTCAAATGTATCGACTTGAAGAAGCCAAGCTATCAATCCCATAGTGGGCGTTGTGTTAATGATTGTCTGTTATTATTTCAAATTCAAATCGCTAATCGAGCATACAAAAAAAAAATAACAGCCTTAAAACTAAAACCGAAATACTATAATTTCCATATACGAAGCTCATGTTAATGAGATGATGATCAACGCTATTATGTTAATTTTTTTGTCCAAAAATAATCGCGTTTCACTGCGAGTATTCTCTGGGCTTCAATTCAAACTTTGCGTGTGAACTGGGTGAAGTTTTTTCCCATGGCATTAACAAAAGTATTGCTACATCATTTGTAGCATGCAGCAGCAGCAGGTGAAACCGGTGCTGCACGCGAGCAACCATCTATACTCAGAGGGAGTGGCGGGCGCATTAAGCATTAAATTATGCCCAAAAAGACCTTCGTTAGCATCTTTTGTTTGCCTTTGTTGTTTTTGTTGGCATTATGGCGGTTCAAATCGTGATTTTCCAAATAACATTAACCAAAACCATTTCTGGGGCAAAGTTTTCCCAGGCTTATAGAGGTGCTTTAATATACAAACCGTCCCCACCCGGGACTTTATTTCGACCAGAATGACAAAGAGTAACAAATAATAGAGATAAAAATAAAAATCATATCTATGCAGCTTCAGGTTTGTGCTGTGGGGCACATTATTGTGGCGCATGTATAATTATGATTGAATTAAAATTTGTTACGTTTGGTTGATTAAACGGATTGTAGTTGCTAACTTATAGCTTTCACTGCAGTCAAACTAGGATTAATTACTCATTGAGCAGTAACGTGAGAAAAAAAACTCTTATCAATGCAATTAATTAATTATTATTTTATTTATTCATAATGGACTACATCATTTTGATTTTAAAATATAAGTTTGTGTTTGTATTTTATGAATTGAAATATATAAATTGATCTCTTGATAGATATTTAATTTAAAATGTTTTATGTTCCTACTTTTCATGGATGAATTTTTAAACTTTATAGCTCGGCCAAAGCCGTATACCGTTTTCCATTGGTGAATTAAATCAATTTATTTTTGATCTGTCAAATTGCTGATTTTGGCAATTTTTGAATTTCATTGGGCAAAAATATCGATTTATTTTTCGATTTTAAATCAATTTTGCAAATCTAAATTTTCTGTCAGATTTACCCCTTATTGTACTAATGCCATAATGTCAGTTTGCAAATTTAGTTTTAAGTTTGGTGTAATTTATTTAACTTTTGAAAATTATAGCTGCAGAACTGCTTTAATTGTAGTTGTGGAAAACACTAGGATGGCTGTAGATAATAATATAGTTACTATTCTCACCCTCTTAGATTTCTCCAAGGATTTCGACACCATTAATCGTAACACACTTTGTGAAAAGCTCAAAAATCAATTTAGTTTCTCATTATCATCAGCAAAACTTATTCTTTCTCATTGAACCAATAGATCACAGGCTGTTTTACCTCGATATCTTCATTTCTTCTTTTGTATAAGGGTGTTCCTCAAGGCCTTTTGGGCCCTTTGTTATTCCCGATGTATATTAATGATCTACCTTCTTGTTTGCTGAACTCTTCCTTGCACATGTATGCGGATGATGTCCATTATACAGGGTGATTTGCATAAGGTGTGACAAAAAGCTAGGGCGTGTAGGTTGGACTTAGACAAGAAAAAAATCGTATGGGAGGGTGGGGGTGGTCTATTTCCCCCCGTTTAGGCGGGAAGGGCAATTTAAGAAAAAAATCACTTAAAACAGAAAAAAAATTATTAAAAATTAACGGTGATACTTTCAGAGTATTGCTATGGCATTTTGAAAAGTGAATAGTTTTTGAAAAATTAATTTTCAAAATCAAAATTTTGAAAAAAAAAAATGAAAAATTTTTTTTAAACAGTTTTTTTTTCAAAATTTTACGTCATTAAGTATTATTTTTTTATTCAATATTCAATGCTTTTATTAATTTTTGATCAAACACAAAAAACCGGATGTCAAAATGTTTTGTAGTTTTTGAGAAAATCAAAAATAACAAAAACTACTTTTGTTCTAAGAAAATCCTTTTATTTTAGTTTTTACGTTTTTGGATTCTTAGGTGAATTTACGATTGAAAGGATTAACTTTCTTTTTACCGTGAGAAAAACATCGCAGTCCAAAAATATAACGCACTATGCTGTTAAATGCAATTTGGAGTTTGCATTTAACTACTACTAACTAGCTACAATTGTAAAATAATTCACATCCATAAGTAAGTATGGGAACAACAAATGATTTTTCGAGAAGCCATCGGGTTTTAAAGGTGGCCCATAAAGTGCGAAGTACACCATACGTCTTTCCAACCGATAAATAAATATGATTATCCCAGGTTAAGCTCCTATTAAACGTCACGCCAAGGTTCTTTAAAGTTTCCACTTACATAATTTTGTCGCCATTAAGAAATATGGACGGAAAGTAAGACAGATCTAAAATAACTATGCAATTTGATTTTTTGGGGTTCAAAATAAGACTGCTATTATATGACCAGCGTTCTATTTCTGCAAGATCTTGCTCTATGAGCCCAGTAGACAGCTCAAAACTAGTTGCACATCGTCAGCATACATATTAATCGAACAGTGATTGATAAGAATGGGGAGCTCATTAATATATAAAAAGAAGAGAATGGGCCCCAGGATGGATCCCTGTGGAACATCATTGGGTATACAGAAATTCAGAGAGATTATCATTCACTGCAACTACTTGCGTCCTATCTGTTAAATAAGACAATACAAGTTTAACAGCGCATGGTGAGAAATTGAACAATAAAGACAGCTTGCGACATAAGGATTGATGGTTCACCATATCAAACGTCTTAAAAATCAAGTAAGACCAAAAAGATACCTGTCCCTCGTCAACAATACAGCTGGTGAACGAAGAAAACAAAATAAAAACATAGGCACAACATTTTAGCCGATTTAGTACGATTTTAAAATTGATTTAGTACACTACTACCTAGGTTAAAAACATACTGGACTTTGGAAAAAATTACTTTGCACGCTCGGCAGTCGTTGCAGAAATCAATAAGTTCATATCGGGACTCTTCTAACCTAATACTGGGTATTTCAGAATTGTTTTATAAAGTGGATACATATCACCGGAGATATTCCTGTATCTTGATGCAAACAGTTATCTATCAGACTCAATGAACTCAGCTTTCGATACAAATTGAAAAGAATTTCATTTGTGCAGCACTTCTTATCCAAGGGATGGATGGGAAAATTATAAAAATCTTTAAAACAATTTACGACAGGAACACCGCGCACATTAAAACAGACTACATTAAACCTGAATTTAAAATATCACGAGGTGTTAGACAAGGAGACCCTCTCTCACCGCCGCTTTTTTCTGCTGCTCTTAAAGAAATTTTTAGAAAACTGGATTGGAATTACAAGGAATAAGTTTTGGAGTGTTAAACATCTGCTGGACTTGAATATCTCTAAAACCCTAAGAAAATACGTTTTAGAGCCAACAATACTTCCAGTTCACACTTATGGCTGTCAAACATGGCAAATCACTAGAAGTACGAAAACTGATCTACGATTTTGTACCATATTTACCTACATTAAATGACAAATTGTTCGTCTTTAGTTTGGACATAAGCTCAGCGGAAATTCAATTCATATATTTATATATTTTTATAAATCTGTGTCTCAAAAACCTAGGTGCTTCAATTTAAATATACCAAGTTTGTATTTAAATTCATTTTTTTTTTATTTTGAAAATATAAAAATACTATATCCACACAATAATACAAGTTTGAAATTGGCGTACCATTTTTTTTAAATGATTTATGAATTCTATAGATAATATACAAAATGTGTTTTTTTTTACATTTTTACTTGCGATATAGGTACTATAGGGCAAGTTCTGCATTTGGAAAAAAATCGAACTCGAGATTTTGATCAAAGTTGACATTACGATGATAGCGAAGACGAAAAAAGTGGGTCCGACAATTCCGTCTGTCTGTCTGTATGTCTGTATGTCTGTACCTCTCACTACAGCCTAAACTACTGGACCTATTTCTTTCAATCACGGTAGTTAAGAGTCTTCGGTGATTCCCTAGAGGAGAAATTGAAATTTTTTTTTTAGCTCCAAAACTAAGGGTACCCCCCATACACCCGTAATGCAAAATCTTATTTATCTCGAAAACGGCTCTAACGATTTTGATAAAAAAAATTAAGTGTTATATTATGGACATGGACTACATTTTGGTCAAAAAAAATTTTGGGGCAAAATGTTATTAGGGGTACCTGCCATAGACCCGTTTTTTTTATTTTCGACTTTCTCATTAATGGCTCTAACGATTTTAACCTAAAATTTTTAGCAGGAGTCCCCTTAAGTTTAAAATAATATTGTATATACAAATATTCGAAAAAATATTTATTGGGTTTAAAAAAAAAAAAAATTAAATCAATATCTTCAAAACCTATGAACGATTATTTTTTGTAATTATTTTCTAAAACCAATATTATTAAATACTTAAAATTCGCATCCCACATTTTTTTCTTGAAAAATTTTAGAGAAATTTCTTATATAAAAATTTTATTTAATAATAAAACGATTTTTTAAAGTTTATTTGCATAAATTCATACTTTTCCGGAAACCAGATGGCAATTTTATGCATTTGAACATTATTATCTCATTAAATCCATGTTTTATATTTATAAAATGTATCTTAAATTCCAAAGTACTTTTATATAAGAGCAAGTTCGTGCGATCCAGTCGTGCATTTTATTTTTATTATATAAAGTCACGTGTCTTTGACAAATCAGATGGCGTTCTTCTTTTTAAAACCCCAAACTTTCAAGGTTCTTTAGAAATTTAAAAAATATATTTCAAGTTTTTTTTTACATGTTTCTCTAAGTAATAACATACATTTGCTTGTATAAACAATTTTTGAAAGTCTATTAGACACAAGATTAAATTCATACGGCCCAGTCATGAATTTCATATTTTCTTTAACAATATTCTAGTCGTAATAGTCAGTGGTCTTCCCCTCTAAAATAATTTCACCATAGTATTTGCGCTTCAGGGATTGTCCATTAGTCGCACTACACGAAAGTGGAAAGCCTTGTAAAATATTCCTCTGCTAAAACGAGTAGTTAATAAATAATTCTGTAAGGGTGCTCATAATCCTTTAATTGCTTACAAAATTGAAAAAAAAGCACCACTCAAACATCAGTGACTTCATCCAATATGAACGCCATGACAGTCATTGTGTTGATACGAACAAATACTATCGAACGCGTAAATTTTTCCCGATTCTATTACCATACTTAATTTACATTTCATTTAATCAAAAAATCTCTTTGTTATCAGCTTTCCAGAGGAATTCATTTAATTCAAAATTAAATAGAAACACATCAACTACTCGTATATGATAATGTGAATCTATTTCACACATCACTGGTAGAAAATAAAGTCTACACTGTGTTGTAATAAAACTTTTCAGAGAAAAAATTTTTACGTAAATACAAATGCAGATTCAAAGCTAAGGATATTTCGTAAAAGTGGGTGTTGCGGAACACTGATATTGTATTGATTTATTAGCTTATAGTGAAATTTAAAATGGATTTTGTTTCTAATGAAAAATACATATATTTCGTAGCTACAAAGTATCCGAACTGACCTTAATTCACTAAATTGTTAAATGTGCATTTTCAACAACAAAAAATCAAATTATTACTTATGAGTTATAAATTATTATCAGTCAGTGTGGTTAAGTGAAACGTTGGTTCACTAATAGTTGAAAAAGCTTAATCCGCTTAAACAATCCTTATGATAAAAAAGGACTCTCAGTGGCTTTGACATTCCTGCCTGCTAACGACACGAACAGAGGAAAGTTTGAGAGTTGTTAATCAATAGATTCCGACTCTCCAGGTCAAATTTAAAATTTAACTTGGGAGTTAAAGATTTAATTATCAAGTTGTTTAATCGAACTTTTTTGTTGTTGAGAAATTGACGTGACAGAAAAACATAGATTGCAGAAAGCCATTAATCGAAGAAAGATACGGGATTCTTTGAACACTTTAGAATTGGAGGAACAAACGCGATTGACCTTTTTCAATTTAATTCAAAAAGCTGCATAATTTGGGTTAGATTTAGATTTTTACAAAATGTTCTACTTTCCAAAGAAGATTTTTTTTTAAATATGTTGGTGGATAAGGATGACAAACTGAAACCATTAAAAAGACAGCATAATATTTTCTGTTGTATGTTGAATATATTTTGTTGTACATCGGTCTAGATCTTGGAGGTGGCTTTTAAATGTTTCTTGTTTAGACGTTTGATTTCCCAGGAGCACAAGGCTGTGGTTGTCATCTTTTTTCTTATAAACAAGATAAAATTTCTTCTTGTCTTTATTTTTTATTTCGCGGTTTCTCTCATATCTTCAGCGATAAAATTTGGCAATTCAATACCAAATTAATTCCTCAGTGAACGGTGGAAACACACAGAAGACATGAATCAAAGGAATAATATTTGTATGAAATTACTCACATTTTTAATCTAAAATAATCTTGTTAATCTTGATACTATACGCTGAATTGTTCTTCTTGTCTTGACCGGCTTATATTGGTTATGGTGAATTAATTCTTATCAACGATAATCATATTTGCACAAACAAACTGCAAAAAATGTGAAAGTGGATTATCTAGTTTTAAAATAGTCTTATATAGTTTTGGTTAGTCTTTACGTACATGCATAGGGTGACCATATAACAACGATAGGAAATGAAGTTTAAATAGAACAACAACGGTTTGAGATTACCTAAAATCAAATTATGGCTTTATTTTGAAGCTATGTACATTCATGCCATTTATTATGGAAAATTACTTTTTTCAAATAGCCGCTGCATATCAGCTAATAATCCTTCAAGGCATATCGGTCCAATTTTCTATTACTTGTGGCGTTATTCCGACAGTAGCATCTCGAATGTGTCGTCCTCGAGCTCCTCAAAAGCGGTTAGCCTGTAAGCTTGATTAAGGATTAAACGTATGTAATCGAATAGTGTCAAATCACAGCGGGTAATTAATCAATGCTCGCAATGAGATGACCCAGTCTCTTGCTTGTAGGTCATTTCTTGTTGGAACAACTTGGATATATCGATGTTATTGGGCTCTGAAAGTATGAAATTTCGTTAATATCGCCTTACATACACTCCGCTTCAACTGAATACGCACAAAGTTTTTTTAAGGTATGTTGTTCATTTTTTTCAAACTTTGGGCCTTAATATATCATTTGATGATGCTTACTGTTTGCTTGTAATGTTGAGAAAACAAATCAGAAAGAATAATTCAAAAAGTACCGCTATTTTTCCTCTCGCTCTCCTACAAAGCGTTCCATATCGAAAAATACAGAATTTTTTTGCGTCAACTGAATAGGTACAACAATCAAAATTGGAAATAAAAGCTAACGGAATGAAATACAACAAGTTTTTCCTTTAAATATTTGTTTATTGGTTATTTCTAGTAGTGGGTACTGACACCTTTATTGGTAATTACTTCATGAATTCGGTCCCGCATGCTCTTTAAGCAGTTCAGCAAAATTTCCCTCCAGGCTAATTTAATGGCTGCATTTAGGGATTCTCTGCCCTCAAGCTGATGGCCAGACTCATAAACTTTTCGTACCAACCATCCCCATACATTTTCTATAAGGTTCAGGTCGGGAGAGTACGGCGCCCATTGAAGCAATTCCACATTCTGGTCCTATATCCAATTTTGGACAATGCGTGCGGTGTGGATGGGGCGTTATCCTGCTGGAAAGTCCAGTTAATGGGTCCTTAAATATCCGCAAATTTAGGAAAATTTCTTTTCAAGATTCCTTTGTGGGTAAATGCAGACATTTTTGACTTTTGAACTTCAAGCTCTACAGTCTCATAGTAGTTTACTGAACCCCATACCATAACTTGACCTTCTCGGCTATGATGCCGCGCTAAAAATCGTTCTTCTTTCCTCACATCGTGGAAATAATAATTACAACTATCAGAGCCATGAAATTTGAACTTTTTCTCATCAGAAAAAACGACGTGGTGCCATTCATTTTTCCAACTCATATGGAGTCTAAAAAATTCTAAACGCATACCTTTTCTTTGCTCGTTTAGTGGTGGTTTCTTTTGAATCGTTTTAAATGATTTGCATTGTTCATTACTTTACGGAATGTTGAAACGCTTGCAGATACACCGGGTTTTTGTTTAAATTTTACCGCAAAGTCACACGAATCAGAATCACATCTTAAAATTTCTCTTCGATCAATTGCATTTGTTGCCGTTTTTTTACTTCCTTTCATGTTTTTCCCTTATAAACTTTTATTTCTTAGGTGAGAATAAACAACACTAAAACTTGTGTGTATTTTTGGTAGCTTTAGCACGACCAGTTAGTCCTTGTTCTTTTAACAAATCGGTTTTAGCTCTTTCGACACTATTTAAAGCTTTTGATCTACCCATTTTTTTTTAATTTCAATTAAACGGCTAAATTTCATTTAAAACACTTCAAATTTTGATTAAATGTGTCAATCATCTCAAAACTCTCATTAACAATGAAGATAATGACAGATAATGATCGTGTACCTATTCAGTTGACGCAAGAGAGCGAGAAAAAAAATAACGGTAATTTTTGAATAATTTTTTCTGACATGTTTTCTTAACATTACAAGCAAACAGTAAGCATCAAATGATACATTAAGGCCCAAAGTTTGAAAAAAAATGAACAATATACCTTAAAAAAAATATGTGCGTATTCACTTGAAGCGGAGTGTATATCCGAAATTATGAACCGCAAAAAATAGTTAATCATTGAGAATGGATTTTGCTTGATCAATTTCCTTGTTGACATTGCTTCCGATCCAAAAATGCAAGATCTTAGCAAAAATCCTGATCTCCCGTTAATATTTCCAGCTCCTAAAAGCAGATAAACGTTATTACGTATCATTTGTCATTTGTACCTTTGACAGCTGCTGAAATATAACAATTGGAAAAACTGTCATTGCTATCTATAGTCGAACTTTAGTTTCTAAGATTTATATTTCCTTTAAAAATTCCAAGAGCTGTTGCGCAAGCAATTTATTTATATAAGTTAAACTACTTAATCAGTTACTAACAAATCTCTAAAGAATTATTTGAATTCATTTTTTTTTTCTTGCATTTTCATTCACCAACATTTATATTTGATATATATTCAAGGTTCGTACAAAGTGTCGACTGCTAGCTTATTCTCACGAACAACACGAATTAAAAAAAAAAGTATTTTTCACCCTTTTACATAATCCTGTACTTTTCGCTTGAGGCAAAACAAAAAACATTTCAAACTCTATCCTTAATGACACAAATTTCACACAAAGAACAAGAGGAAAAAAAAACATACTTGTAATGTATGCCATATGACGAATTCAAGGACTAAATGCGCCTTACTCGTGTTGTATATTTAAAAGCACATCCGTTAAAAGTAACACCTTCGCTGTAGGTCGGTATACTTGATATCATGTCACGATGTCACCATAGTGTCAATGTCGCAAACTCACAACTTTTTACCACAAGTCAACAGCCACCATTGTGAATGGGGTTGAAATTTAATATCCTTTGAAGAGGATAAAAGGAAAACAGTTTTTAAATTAAAAACATAAAATAAAGCTGCAATGGATGATGGCAGAAAAAATATACTAAAAAAAAACAGCACAAAGCTTTACACTTCAGGGGCGGACTAAGAAAATCGAAAGGTAATAAAATATTGTGCTGTCCACATCTGGGAACTAAATTTTTAAGTTGTAATAGATCATTGTTGATCAAAATCGTTTTGGGTTTTCTTGAATTCTAAACGGAAATTCTCATCTTTTCCACAAAATATGGAATTTGAAGATATAATATCTAATGACACAGAACAATCTTTTAATCTCTACGCAAAGTTCTTCCAAACATCCTACAATAGCGATGAAATTCCAAATATTAATGAATACTATTGCTGCTTAAATCCCATAACTGATTTTCGTTTAAATGATTTTTCCGAAAAGGAGATTCTGGAGAGTTTGCTTCATATTGATATAACTAAAAAAGCAGGATACGATTTAATATCTCCGCTGTTATTATCAAGTTGTGCAAAATCATTGAGTTATGTGATCACTCGCATTTTTAATAAATCCATAGAAGAAGGAGTTGTTCTTGGTGAATGGAAGATATCTTTTATTGATCCAATTTTCAAAAATGGACTTAAACATTTGGTCAGTAATTACAGACCTATCTCGAAACTTTCTGTTATACCAAAACTGCTTGAAAAAGTCATAACTCAAAAACTTTATTTTTCACTCGCTAATTCTTTGTCTCCGTGTCAACATGGGTTTTTAAAGGGTAAATCGACTAGCACAAATTTAAGTCTTTTTACCAACTTTTGCTGCAACCAAATGGAAAATGGCAAGCAAATTGATATTCTATACACAGATTTCATAAAAGCGTTCGATCGTGTCCATCATGGTCTTATTTTACAGAAGCTAGATAAACTAGGTTTAAATTCATCATTTTTAAAATGGTTGAGATCATATTTAACAGGTAGAAAACAAATAGTTAAAATTGAAAATTGTGTATCAAACCCTATTAATGTTATCTCAGGTCTCCCACAAGGAAGTCACTTGGGACCACTATTATTTATCATTTTTATCAATGATTTACCTTCTGTCTTGAAATTTTGTAGTTGTTTAATGTACGCAGACGATGTCAAAGTGTTTTTTCCAATTTCTTCGATTGAGGATAGTTTTCTCATACAGGAAGACATAAACAATTTTTTAAATTGGTGTAATTATAACCATCTTCAACTAAACAATGCAAAATGTAAAATATTAAGTATAGCAAGATCCACGTCAGTCATAAATTTTGATTATTGTTTTAATGATTATAAAATTCTTAGAGTGGACTGTATCAAAGATCTAGGAGTTTATATTGATTCAAGAATGGATTTTCGGTCACACATTGATTACGTTGTTTCTAAGGGAAATTCATTACTAGGCTTTCTTAAACGAAATTCAAATGATTTCCAAGATGTATATACACTAAAAACTTTATTTATGTCTCTAGTCCTTCCAATCTTGGAATATTGTTGTGTAATCTGGTCACCATGCTATGAAAATAGCATAAATCGGATTGAAAAAATTCAAAAAAGATTCACGAGATTTGCTTTAAGAAAATTTAATTGGATGGGTCCCATACCTACCTATAATTCGAGATGTCTACTGATTGACATGAAACCGCTTAAAAGTCGGAGGCAAATTCAATGCGTTCTATTTATAAAAGATATTTTAGATAATAAAATAACTTCTATCGAACTACTTTCTCTGATTCCTTTTTATGTGCCCAGTCGATCGTTACGTATTAAAAACGTTTATTTTTACGTTCCTCATCATAGGACTAATTACGGATTGAATGAACCGATATCACGCTCTTTAAAATTATTCAATGAAATGTGCAGTAATATTGATGTTTCTGTTAGTAGAGATGTCTTCAAAAAATTGTTAAACCATTGTATTTGATTATGTATTATTTGTCAAATTAAATACATCTATGTATATAATTGTAAGGTATGTTTTTTTTATTGTTATGTAAAATGTAAGACAAATTTTTTATGTTTGTAATCAGCAGATCTTGAATGAATTGATAAATAAATAAATAAATAAATAAATAAATCTTAAAGTTGGAATAAATTTTGTAAAACAAATCATTTCATTAGATGCCATAGAAGCACTTCATTTTCAATACAAATGTAGGTACAAAAAAATGTCTTTCCTGTACATCTCTACTCCTGCTTAGTTGTCATCTGGCGTGCAATCCATTGCAGTGCAATAGGTGCATTTATGGATCGTAAGTTTTATAAAAAAAAATTATGCTCTTAAAAATTAGTTATTTTAGATATTAGTTTAAAGTTTGCTTTAGATTCGGAACAATTGAAGAGATCCTGGATTTCAAAATTAATAAAATCAGTCCGGCACTGTTGCAATGTTTACAAGTTTTTTCTTCGGTGGAAATTCTTCGAGTTTGAAGTGTGAACATCCATTTTTACATACAAAGTTCATTGCAATTCTTTAACGATTACTGGGAATTGTTCGTGATTATCATCAATTTTTTATCATCAATTTTTTATGAACTAGTTTTTGATCAATGATAAACTAATTTTGTAAAATGTTCAGCTCACTGAAAAAAAGGTTTTTTATGATAAAGGACACTCGCAGTTCACACTAAACCTGCAAAACTTTTCGCAACATTTCTTGTTTTTATTAATTGCTCATCATCCTAGCCGTTCGCATTAAGTAGAAAATTGTTTTTGGTGAATAATTTTAAATTCTTTACAACCATAGAAAAATGAAAAAGTAGTACGCCTTGGTATAATGGTTAGTGCGTTGGAGGCAGCGATATTTTGATGACTAGAAGTTTAAAATTAACCTTCAGAAATCTGAAACAATTCTGTTTAGAACTCCGCTGCATGGAGCCTCAAGGGATACGAGAAAGACCTGGCGCAAGCTGGTGATCGTAAGGTCACATCGACAGCCACTGGCGAGTAAAAGTGTATAGTAAAATACCTTGGCATCTGGTTGGATCAGCATTTATATTTCGACATAAATATAAATGCTGCTCTGACGAGGGCTAGGGAAGCCTTTGCCCTAATGAAACGGTTGTTTTACAACAGCTGGCTTGACAGCAGGGTGAAGGCGATTTGCTACATAACCATCATGCGGCCGATGATTGCCTTTTGGTTGCAATCTGGAGTCTGAGAGGAAGTGTCTTAGGCATTGCCTTGGATTACACAGAACACCAAAGTCGGAGTACAAACATTATTATTCCAACCATCAGGTTCTATACAACGGAGCCAACATAAACCGGATTGCTAATTTTTTGATAAATCTGTTTCGGGCTCACATTGCAAGAGCGTTGTCCTCGACCAACAACCTAATTTTTGGGGCTTACTAGTTACTACCCTAACAACGATTATTTTTTTTTTTTTTTGATTTGGATAGGCAGCTCCTTTATGGTCGAGACGTCCTTGCACAAGACGGAACGGAAAACTAATTGTCTAGTTTTTATGAATTTTTGTCTAGCTTTAAGATATTTTTAAGATTAATGATAAAAAAAATGCGTTGGATTGTCATGCAGAAGTTCTTGGGTTCGATTCTCATCCGATGCAAAAAATTATAGGTCCCATCCATTCCTGATAACACGCACAATGGAATGGTTGAAAGTTCCTAAATTTAGACTATCTATGAGCCGTCATGACCTCTAATTTTGTTATTTTTAAGTCAAATAAAAAGAAAATTGACACCTAGCAAACATTTTTAAAAAAGTATCAACTCTGCAGACTAGAATGTTATCGTTAATTTATCGTTACTGCAAATATAAATTTAAGAAACCTAATTATTGAATTTGGAAACAATTTTGATGCATCAAATGTTGAAACTTACTGTGGAATCTGAGAGCGAGAAAAATGTTGTCATTTTAGTTAGGAATACCACCGATAAAACAATACGACTCCAAAAACGAAAATTGTCATTATGGTGAAACACCTATGGGAATAAGTCGATGTTCCTATAGAACCAAAATCTTTGATTTCTGCTAAAAAATAATTGGATTTTAAATAAGTGTACCAAGATTTCACTGAGAAAATTTGTTTAAATCCAGAGTTTTCATTGAGATTTCGAGAAAATCTCCATTAAATCTTGTTCCATCAATTTGGAAAGCAAAAGTTTTAAGCCAATATCTGGTATTTCATTTTGTTGTAAACATAGTATTAGGGTGAATATCGTGATTTGCTCCAAATATTTCTTAGAAAAATCACTCGAAGCCCGATTTTTTTGTTAATTAAACTACGAGAGTTCTAAAATTAATTCTTTGAAAACCCAACTTCTGATTCCCAAAATACTCATTCCTGTTTCACCATTCGAAATGTTCAGCATGTCTTCTTCAGTATTTCGGGATCACAATCCTAAATATTGCAATCGCAATTCCTTAAGAAATAGAAATCGACTAATGTTTCATTTACTCCCAGGTTGCATATTGTTTATTAAGTTCATTGAGAGTTTAGAAGACTATTATAAAAGTTTCATTCAAAATATACAAAAATATATGGGTTACCTCTTGCTTTAAAAACGCAGCTTATTTTAGAAAGGATTATTTTCTCCTACAGGTATGCAATTCTCTTGTTGTAGTTGAGTATTTATATTGGCGCAAAATTTTAAACAGCCTATTATTAAGGTATTAGTCTGATACTACTTAGCAATTTTCTAACTTTATAGTAGTTTACTAACTCATACTTAATTTTAAACATTTTCTAACTAGTATCGTACTAAGCCAATTTTCTTAATAAATTGCTTCTGAACACACCTAAATCAATGACATTTCGTGTAAAAAAGTAAGTACACGAACCTTTTTTGATGTTTGCAAATGTCAAAGAGTCATATGAAGCTAGCACGATACTAAAAAAATAAAGTAGGTATTCGATGATTTTAACTTTAAATTAATTAAATCGATTAAAATTTGCAATTTCGTTGTTTTAACCTAGTATCATACTAAAACAGCTTTAGCATCGTACTAATTCAATTAAAATTTTGCGCCATTGTATTTAATACAATGCTACTGGCCCTGTGAACTTCCTATTCTTTATATGTATGTGATTTCTGAGAACAAAGAAGGTAAGATGCTTGCTGAAAGCACCTACTACATCCAACAATATCCCGATGTACTCCATCCCATCTTTATACCAGTATATATTTTTGGATGCTATTTTATTCGCCATTCAATGAAGAATTCGGTTTTCTTGATATGAAGTAAATCCTTTTTGACTTTTTTTAATATACGAGTAGCTCATATGAGATTTCATTGTATTAAAAACGAGAGGATTTATTTTGTAAAGTAACAATGTAGTTCAGTTTGTGGGATTCTTAAATTTTTTTTAATCAAAATCCCATTGTGCCTTTTCCATTTGAATGTACTGATGGTGTCCCGAGACGTGTGCTCCCATATTGATTTTATAACCGCATTAAAAAGTTCGAATTTAGTAGACATATCTATATATTCTTTGTTGCCAATGTATATTGCAAGTTAGATTCAAGCTCATTTAAGCCTGTGAAACTCCAAAAATATTGCTTGCTGATATGAGGCATGACCAATGCCTGGATTAACAGTGCTGATTAAAAAAAATCATTTTAAATTAAAGTGAATATCTCGACCGAAATATTACACAACTTTAACAAAGCAGTACTAGAAATTTTGTCATGTGCTCACGTGAAGGAACATCAACTAAAACCCCCTTTACAGACATAAATTCATCTGTCCCGCTGGGGCAGCTTTTTTCCCGGGTTGTGACTCAAACTCACAACATAATAAATAATAATATCTTTTATTGATAAGGAACAATCGCTACATTGTGATTTAACCTTAAGAAATTGCTTTTAAAATTTCAATCAAACAAACCTTAACAAAACTTAACTAAGAATGTACTTTTGCAAACTAACATCTGTCATTAAAATTGGCAAAAGAAAAATATTTCCAAATGACAAAAAAGTTATTTGATTAGTAACTAATAAAAGAATTTATTTATTTTGATCTACACGCATATTATGATTTTTTATTTTGTCCCGGGCAATTTGTTGAAATCCCGGGATTTTTCATTATTTTAGCCATTTGTCCCGCCGAGATGTAAGAAAAATCTGGCAACCCTAGTACTTACGTCGTTTTCCATTGGTTTCACTCAAGGATCGACTCATTCTGAAATCCAATGGAACTGTGCTCAATACTTCTACTCAACTTTTTAAATGTTGCCTTTGTATTAGTTAATCGTCGTGTTGGTGAAAATCTGCGATAGTTGCTTTTGACATTTGGGTATGTATATTAGTGCTTCTTGAGTGGATTCTGACTTGAAATCGAGAAGCAAATTCTCTTCTCAGAAGAGTATTTTTTTCCCAATGGAATGGTTTGAGAAGACTTCTGGACGCTTTCAAACGCTTCTGGACGACCAATGGAAAATGAAATTGCTCACATTTTCCAATATATGTAGATCTGTTTGGTTACTTGTTCACAAATGTTTAAATCTTCACTTTGATGACATTGACATTTGTGTATTCATTACTGTCATTTTTTTGTACTTCAAGCGCACTCATGGGGTATTGAAAACCCTTTATATGTTAGACAACACAGTAAGAGCATTATGGAAAGTATAGAAATTTTTTGAATTTCTATAAATCATAATGAGAGGGAAAAACATAGCTGGGTAGAGCATTCCACATTCGTGATGTTCGGCTAAAGAAATACACTCTGTACTTAACAATACGTCCGAAATTGTACTCGAGAGCAAATTGATGGGCATTTCTAATGGGAGGAATGCAACTGGCTTTTTTACTAGAGCACTGTCTTTTAAAGACAGATGGTAGGCTCATCGCAAATGGGTTACTGGTCGTGCCCTTGCGGTCGATCCATGCAGTGGTGTATTATTTCGTATTTGAATTTGGCGGGTGATGGTGGTAGAATCCTACAAAACGATAAAACAACGAGATACAGAAAACATTCCGACGGTGTTCAAGAGACGTAATTGTTTCAACGATATTAATATCTCCAATAATTTTAAACTGTCTAGTATGAATACTTTTTCAAATACTCAAGTGACTCCTTGGAGCACCAGACCAGTTACACTCCATCTTTGGACGGATGCAAGTTTTTTATATATACACATACCAAGGGTTGAAAATTTGTCAGTTTACTCGATAAAAGTCCTTAAGTGTTAGGCTTCAGCTTCATTATTAAATACTCGGCATTGAGCTATGCTATCAAGATCAGAATTGAATGATCTTATCATTAATTATCGTTGAATTTCCTAATCCGAAGGACATCTTCAAACAAATATATATAAATTTGCTAGCACTATCTTCTGTAAAACATTTGTATTGATTAGAAATTTCAGAAAGAAGTTTATTAACAAAAATGGAAAGAGAGTCGGAGACAAAACGAAGCCTTGAGGTACACCAGCATTTTTTTTCACGGAAGAAAGTCATACATAAGGCTTGATGGCAGACTCTATCAAATGCTTTTGAAACATAAGGCGCATTAATCATACTTTTATCAAAACAATCAGATCACCAGTGGACCTTTTGTTACAAAAGCCTTAATGTTGGTTATCAAGGAGCTTCCGTTCTTCGAAAGACTTCTTAAGCTGAAAGTTGATCAGATCAGCATTTAAATGACTTAGGAAGTTATATTTATTATACTAATTAGGTATAAGAAATACACTTCAAACTTTTATTCGTTTTTACTATTATCAACATAACTTCTAAAATTTGTATTATCAATTCGAAAAAGTCTGGATGGCTAGTCTGAAACATGCAATCTACCAATATCTAGAGATCCCTCCATATGATGGTCGAACTGTCCCTCATTAAAACTTGGTGTAAAATCAACTATTGCAACGCTTCACTTTATTAATCTTGAGTGACAGTGCAGTTCACAAATGTAAGAAAAGCAATCGGAGATACAAAAATGTTTTTTTTTATAATGAAAACAAAATATTGGTAAAATTTTCATCATATCTGGTATCTGCTGGATTGCAGTTATATCTGTCTTTTTCCGCATAAGAACAGACTCAAAGTTTCTTGGCACTTTTTATAGGCCTCGCAAATGTACCACAAATAAGTTTTAAATCATCAGCTCTTTTGCAGAAACCGTGAATCTAATTGGAATTTCTACAAACTCCAAACTTCCATCAAGAAGTTGAATCAAATTTTATTATAGTTCTTCTTCGGAAAACACATCTGATCAAGCTTCCGCGAAATACCGACCCTCAAAAATTATTCATACAAAAATTCACATTCAACAAATGAAGAATAGGACACCACATCGAAGAATCCCAAATAAACAATTGGTAGGTATATCTACTCAAATTAACCCGTCTTCCAAATCCCAAATCCCAACACCAGCATCAGAGACAACAAAAGGCGAAGCAGCAACGCACAGAAGATGAGCGAAAATAAATAAATTTCAAAACTAATGAGATCACGTTTATTACCAGAAAAAGAACCCTTTTCCCCCTCATAAGCATCATAATAATCGTCATCTTCATCATCAGCTGCTTCTTGGTAACATGGTGTTAAATCGCAGCATAGAATCATCTTTCTTTCGTGTCGAAACATGTTCAAAGACTGACGCATGAAAGAGAAATTTTCTATCGAATTCGATTCCCACATTTGAAAGCAAAATTCAAGAGAATACACAAAAAATAAAAAAAACAAAAGTATCGGACTGAACTGCGAACCCTTCAACGTCTCAGTTTCAGTTGCCAATTTGCATTGTGGAACGTCTGGGCGCCTTTTGTTGTTTTGTTCTTCTCCTACATGGATTTCCAAGTAAAAAGACGCCTCCTCTTGTTCTTATTATTGACTTATGATGCTTCCCTTTCTGAACTCTGACGCTGTCAAATGATTAAAGAAATTTCCAGGGAAAAAAAAGGAACTCTACAGCTCTCATTGCGTGTTTAGTCACTGAGGGCGTTTCTTTGTTGATTTTCTTGTTCTTGTTTTTTTTTTTATTTTGTTCGTTCATGACTCTGTTGTATGACTGAAAAAAATTGGTGCATATGGATAGTTATGGCTTCTGCATGGGTTCTAAATTCTGATTCTGGCTGGGAGCACACCAACAGCAACGACATTATCATAGGGGCTTCGTCGTCGTCGTCGTCGTCGATGTCGTCGTCGTGAGCAATATCAAATTCCCTGATATGAGGTTATATTCGGTAACACTTTCCCATGCAGAAGATGATGCTGATTTAATGGTGCGGTTCGTCGTTGTCGTCGCTATCGGGTGAGTTAGTTAGTCGTCTTGACCCTTTTTCTGCTGCGTTGGTCATCAAACACTGGGAACTCGAATCGAAGTGGTTATGACTTTGGCTATAGTGTGGGACGCAGTCAGAACGGATGTGTAACTTTGCACACATGACATGAACACTCTGTTAATGGACGTCTACGTCCATAAATTCCAACACCTCATATTTTTGTTTTGTTTTTGAAGAACCAAGTCGCATATTTTATTATTCTTGGTCTGGTGCACATGTTGGATGCATCATCGTAGTTTATTAGCTTAGAGCATTGGCCATAAAAATGTAGTCCTTTCGAAGGGAGCATGGAATATATATATATAGGTACTTAGAAGTTTCGCATTTCATCAAACTAAATATTTACAAAAATGTGATACCTACTCGTTCTACTTGCACAAGTGTACGAGTCCCTCATTTTGCATAGAAAAATCAATTAAAAACCTGCTTAGTGCGTTGAACTGTCATACTGGGTTTCTGGACGCGATTTGCAGCTGATATCACATACTTTACTTTATTTTCGAAAATCCTAACAACTTTATTTAAGGCTTTTTATTCTAGACCCTTTGTTGACCTGGAAACTGAATATTGAATAAAGTGTTAAGAAAAGCATACCATAGCGTTTTACGCCTGTAGTAAAACCTTTGGTAAGAAGTGGGGTCTTCAATCTAAGATGATTTTGTGGACATACACAACCGTTGTGTGACCGATCCTCATGTATGCTTCAATTGTATGCAAATAATTGCTAGCGTTGGCACCACAGGGGCTCTATGATCTTGCCCAACTGATGCCTTAAGCGTTTTCCGTATCTTTTACCGCTTGATTTACACTTTAAGCATCTTGTATGTTGCACTGCATTAAGACTAAAGAAATCGAACTCTTGGATTGCAAAATCTTAAGTGCATAGCAGTATTACGGAGTTGATTCCAATAGAGATTTTCACAACTCCCACTGATTACTGCAGACCTTAAATGGGCATCAGTAAAGATTTTAAGGTTATGTTCCCATCAAGAAAGGACTGGTATGATGGAGTCGTGACAAAAGACTTCGACCCAACTGTCTTTACTGATGGCTCAATAATGGAATGTGGTGTTGGTTCAGGATTTTTTTTTTTGAAACTTTGAATATATCTAAGTCGTTTAGGCTACCCGACTTTTCTAGTGTTTTTCAAGCTGAGTTCCTGGCTATCAGGGAAGTATGCAAGGTACTCAAACAAGATCGAAAACCAGAACCGGAATACGGCTATTATCACAGACAGCCGTGGGCTGTTAAAGCCATTAATTCTGGTAGATGATCCTCCAAATTGGTCCAGCCATGCCGAAATAAACTTGTTAGTCTCAATATTAACTACAATGTCATTCTTATCTCGGGTAATTGTGGCATTGATGGGAATGAACGGGCGAACGAGCTAATTAGGAAAGGATATCAGCTGTTCATAACTCACTTGTAGATAAGATAGAATGAACATTCACCTCGGAGTTATGAAGGGCAATATTCTCTCAATTTATCTTAACGAATCAAACCGTATTTGGAGCAGTTGAACTAACTGCATTATATCTAGAAAGATGTGGCTCACGCCTCACCCATAGTGAGTCTCGAACACTTGATCTAATATGCAGACCAGGCAAGACATAGCTAGAATCGTAGCTATCTGTCCTGTAGTCGACACTTGGTAGTAGGAGAACGTGCAGCGGAGCTATTCATTCCTCACAACACTCACTGTTGCATTCTGCGGAGACCAGCAGGAAAACGAAACAGTCCTCCATTTTCTCTGCAAATGCTCTGCTCTGGGCAAATTTAGAGCGCAATCAATAAAAAGAGGATCTTTTGACGACATTGACGACCTTTGGAAATGAAGATCAAAGGCTTGTTCTCATTTCTCAACGCGACGAAATGGCTATAGGATGAAATTCGTTTACTTCTTCCGAGCTAGCAGACTGAGGGCTTTGATGGAAATTTACCGTACCGGCTGCGGGCCGGATGATTACTCTATCGAATTGGCTACTGTTTCAGCACTAGTCAGCAAGCTGCCTAGCTTGGCGCAGTGTAAATGGAGGAATGTATTGGTCCGGCTGAGTGAGTGGTCCAATTTCCGGATGATTGTGCAAAAGCAAACACACAATAAGAGACATCAAAACCTGCTAGATCCTTTCTTTTTTCTGAACTCAATCCAAACTGGATGACTCCGTAAAAATATCCACAATTTAACATATCAATTCTATCCATCAGTTCACAAAGTTATTGTATCAAAATGCGCCACTTCAGCGCTAATTGAGCCACAGGGCTAGCCTGCCAGTGGTCGCCATTTCTACCTACCTACCTATCATTAAGGCAAAACCAGATGTGCAGCATATGTGTTCAAATAAGTGTGAGACTCAATTCATGAACATCAACTCGCCATCGATCTCAACAGCTCAACATTTCACGCACTAGCCTGAGAATAGTTCTATAATAAGATTTCAAAATAGTTGCTTACAAGTTCCAATTGACTAGGCAACGACGTTGACCACTTGAACGACGTTGTGTTCCATATTTAATGGGAATGTTTGTTCTTACTAATTTAGCCATAATAGATGGAAACAATTTAATTTTGCTCATTTTATTGCATTTAAAAAAAAAAAACTTGTATTTGGTCCACTCTTTGTTTCAATTTTTTCGATTCAATTATTTTTATTATTATTTACAAGCTTTAAGATACAATATATTACATGAATAACAAACACTTGACAAGTATTTTTATGATCTTAATCCTTAAGGTTTAACTAAAATTGACCTTTCCCAGAAATTCTTCAATTAATTCAAATTTCAATTAACTACGAGCTGACCCAAAGAATTTGTGGAATAAACTTTGGATTATAAGAAAAGTTATATTTATAAAAAAGAATTTAATGTTTATACAAAATTGATCTATGTGCAGTGCTTCCTAAGATCTGGCTTAACTCAGGCTCAGTATTCAAAAAGTCAGCTTTACGTATTTCTCCCCTTACCTTAAATTTGACAACAGACATAATACCGTTTTTTTTTTTTCAAATTTAAACAAAATGAGAAATTACTTATAAAGTTTAACAGGGAATTCTATAGTTAACACACATTAAGTGCAAAACCTTGTGATCTTTTAACTATTATATTTTATCTACTCACATATATGACGCACATAAATCGATTAAAATTGAGAATTTACAATTGTTCTTATAATCTTCAGAAGGACGAATATACCAATCATTTCGTTGAATTTTGTTTCCCATAGCTACAAAAGAACAAAGTTAAATAAAATTTAATTGGATTTTCTTCGAAAAAGAATAGCCCAGAAATCCACTTTCAGCAATGAAAAGTCTACACATACGAGTACACACCATAGGGATATAGTGCTAGCTTAAAACGTTCCACGTCAATGAATATTTTCGAAGAAGCACATT
This sequence comes from Philhelius festivus, assembly GCA_963931855.1. NCBI lineage: Eukaryota > Metazoa > Arthropoda > Insecta > Diptera > Syrphidae > Philhelius > Philhelius festivus. The sequence goes on from OZ007557.1 coordinate 95,896,666, forward strand.
CATTTTTATTAAAACTCAACACAAAAAGAAGGTTATATTTGCGGTGGTATTGAATCCTCTGTTTTGAAGTGGCATTGGGAAAAAATATTTCCATTAGGTAAGCATAAATGAGTTCTTTTCCAAGAAACCTTGTTCAAGTTGCTGTGTTGTGTAATTTTACCATTTCTCAAAAAATAAATAAAGTTTTTAAAATTTGGATAATTTGATTTTGCGAAATTGAAAACCTAGATTTTTTTTTGAGTGTGTGCTCCTTATACACACATGTATAGATTCTATAAATACATTATTTAAGCTAAAGGAAACTTGAAAAAATTTTAATTTAAATTTTTAAATATTGACATATGTCAAAATCCCGAAAAAAAACTGTCATAGCATCCATTGTAGTGAAAAATCGCATTCAAATTGCCATTACGAACGGATTTGGTGATAGCTTTTTTCGGGATTCGTAATGGCTTCCGATTACCATGGAATTCGTGATAGGGCGGATTATTCTTCAATATACAATTTGTCTAATACCTATGAATTTATACATACTATGTATACAGCTTAAAGCATAGGACGCATATCGGGGTAAATTTTAGCTCCCATACAAAATATCTCCAAAATTAAGTGAATCAAAAATATATGCAAAGAAATGAGTAAATGAAATTTCATTTCTCTGTCAAAGGATTATCCAACTCATTTTTCTCGAGCTCAATTTAGACAAATTCTGTTTTTCTTTAACTTTAGGTATGTGAGACTACTTTGAGAAAATGATAACTAGAGCCAAAGGAAAAAATTGGACTAAATTGGAAATTTTTGTGGACTAAAGGCCAAAAAAGCTATTTTAAATCAATAATAATTCAACAAGTCCATTAATAGTGCTAAGTCTTCTACTTGGCTGATTTATTTCAGTAGTAGAATTTGTATTATAAAAACCTTCATATGTTGGTGAAGAATGCGTAAGATAAAATTTTGCGAGATTTATACATAAAATATAAAAGTTGTTTGCAAATACAATAACTTGGATTTAATTACAGAAAAATGTTAAAATTCATAAAATTGAAAAGTCTGAATTTATGCAAATAAAGTTAAAAAAAATTGTTTTACTATTAAATTCGTTTTGTATATAAGAAATTTCCTTAAAAATTTTTCTAAAAATAATTGCGATGTTAACTTTAGGAATTGAATAGTAAAAATAATTTCAAGAGCCATTCGTTCACCTATTTTCAAGATATTGATTAAATGGAGGAATTTTCAAAAATCAAAAAAAAATTCGAAAATTTGTATAGGTATAGAATTTTATTTCAAATACAAACGAGCTTCTGTATAAAAATTAATTTTAACAGTCTATAATTCAATTTAAAAAAAAATTGAAATTAAAATATTACTGACTGTACCTACTGGTACTGGTTTTTTCACAACGCTTCGTGATATAATTACTTTTCTTTTAATTTACCGTGCTATGGGCTAAACGACACATCATGTTTAGGTTAACTTCGAAAGTAAAATATTTTCTAAATTTTTTAAAACACATAACTGTTCAAAATCATTATCAATTAGCAAGAGTTCGGACTCAATTTTACCAATGATATCCAGCTGTCAAAATATTCAGTAAGGTTCGCCATTTCATCCCACTGACAGCAGACAATGCCGTGAGTCGCTAATTGGAGGCTGGAAATGTTAGACAGATATCCGGATGTAAACAAAAATCATCCTCTCAGACGAGGCCCATTTTTGGCGCAGAGACTACGTCAACAAGTAAAATTGTCGTTATTGGATCGAACACAATCCACAAGTGTTCGGCCAAGCAGCAATGCATTCACAAAGATTGACTTTTTAGGACTGTTTATGGCATGGCGACATCATCGGATCTTATGTCTTTCGAAACGATGAAATGGACACAGTTAGCGTGTGTTTTTAGTCTCGGGTATCGAGTGATGCTAACCGACTTTCAGTGTCTAGAGCTCGACAACATATAGATATATCTTAGTTGTGGTTCTAACAAGATGACGCTTCATGCAATTCAGGAGTCGCAACGATCGAAGTTGTGAAGGAGAGTTTACTCGGCTGGGTCATCTTACGGCGGCGAGTGGTAATAAATTAGCCCATAGTGATCAAGAAACTGACCTCACTCGATTATTTTCTCTACTTTGGATGAAATCCAGGAAATACGAAACTGACCACTTAGTACTGTACTGTAATCAAAGCCAAGGCCCCCATTTCAATGATGTGCTATTCCATACATAAGTACATATCATGCACCGTTTTTGTTTTATTTAGATTTCATTTCTTATCATTCTTTTCTGGTAACCCTCGTCACTATGTAACTATATAATAACAAACAATTAACGACATTATTATACTGTAACAAAAATTGTATTGTTTATTGAGCCTAAACTATTCATAAGGTGAATTAATTAGGTACTCTATGAAGGAAATCTGTAAATTTATTTAACTGTTATATTATATTATTTAAGCAAAAAGTATCCAAACATCATCTACAATCATGAAGATATTCAAGCTAGGTACCTAAACTTTTCTCTATCTAGACAACATTTTTGTTGGCTACCAACATTTGTATTATCCTATAATTCTCCAACTTCAAAAGGCTTTAATCAAAGTCAATTGTATTTAGATAATCTCAGGTTTAAGACCGATTTTTAAAATATTTCATTTAAACCAACACTTCAAATTAAGCTCTATACTCAATCAATCGTCCCTTGTTAAAACAAAATATGGATACACACTCCACGTCCACACTTTCTCAATTATTCATTTAAGAAAATTATTTTAGTCAACATTTCCAAGAAATGATTTCTTCAAAGAAACAGTGCAGTCTTGTTTGGAAGTTAATAAATTTAATGTTATTTTGGCATAATACGCAACAGGCGAATCGTAACACGAATTTTTATTAGTATATAAAAAAAAGTACTTACTCGTATGTACTGTATATGCCTTAATAGTTTATGTACATACGTACATATACATATACGTACATATACATATATACATCAAGAATAAACATGGAAAAAAATATGGTTTCTTATGTTCGTTAAGGGGGTCAATTTCAATTGAAATAAAATTGGCAAAATACTGAAGCATGAAATTGAATAATTTTTCGAAGAAATGAGAAATAAATTTGTATTTTCGATATGAGGCACATATTGGATGGATGTACATTATGTGCCTATGTATATCAATATATGTATCATGGATACACAACCTCAATATACCTCGGGGTGAATGTATCCACAATTTCGTCTATCGATCTGCAGTGAGAACAAAAAGTATCTATGTTGGACGTTGATACATGAAACACACAGCACAAAAACTACTTAAAATTTGAAACACAATAAAAAATTACTTTATTAAGGGGAGGTTCTACTTTTTCAGTGTCAAAAATAACACTTTTTCATGAATTTTTTTTTTTTTTATGGAAGGAATGATATATGTAATCAATTCAAATTTTTTTTAACTTGTTGATTATCATATTATGTACAAAAAAATAATTTTCTTAATCAAAAAATACCGGGCCTTTAAAAAACAATGCGCCTCGGAACGAGACCACCTCCAAAAAAAGTTATTTGCTGTTGGCCACTCTAACTCCTGCAAAAATGATCGAAAATTAAAAAATTAAAGTTTTTTTATAAAATAGAAGAGTGTAGTTGGATTCTGGACCAAAATAATTGCCCAAAGTCAAAAATTAAAAAATGGCGGACGCTTGAATTTTAGTGTTCGTTTTTTCCACTTTTTTCGCTCTTCTGAGCGTTGTACAAAAAATAGTTTTTGATATATCAGCCTGATTTTGGTTCAGACTCCAATAAATTTAATAAGCCTTAAAACACGATCCGTCAAGTAGTTTTAAAATAATCGTGGCCAACAGTTGGAAAAACGTGGTTTCGAGAAAAAACGCGTTTAAAGTTTTTTTTTTCGAGCCATGGCTCATGTGTCGACACATGGTGGTTCATGTCTCATGTGTCTAAGTGTCGACATGTATCGACACCTGGTGGCTCATATGGTACCCCTCTGCTTATACCATGGTATGGATATATAGGTGTCAAATTCAAAAATATTTATGTAAAACATGCTACGCTCAAAATACCGCTAAATGTCAATTTTAGAGACAAAAAGGTAGGTCTCGTTTTTGTTCTATAAATTTAAAAAAAAAAGTATTCGGACAAACGGTCTTAGCTACATATTCCACACATATTTTACTAGAAAAAAAATGGAAAAAATGCATTTTTGGTCGCCGAAAAAGGAGAACCTCCCCTTAATTAATTCGTGTACTCATATTAAAAAGAAAACATTCTATATAGCAGAGCAGATGATTATGTCTGAGTTTGAGATTGGACATTCGTTCTGGGACGTATTGACATATAGTCTGCAGGGCCGGATAGAATAATACCATAAATTCAAAGCCCTAAAGATATAATTGTTCCAATCTGTCTAAACATCATCTTTATTCCCACTGTGATAAGGATGAAAATTTTATTTTAATCCCGAAAGCCGGCACACTGAACCGAAAGATTTCGGAGCACTAATATTGTATTTTCCTTTTTTCTCAAGATTTGATAAAGTCTACAAACATCCCTTGGTAAGCTCAGCGATGGGGCCAGTAGATGTGAGCTAAATGGAAACCCATGGAAAACAGAACCGGTTTTTTCCCCGATTCTTTCTTTATAATAAAAATTGGTTCGTTCCAAAATTTTTAAATGAATATTATTTTCTTCATTGAGAAATTGGGAATTATGTACCCTTGTGCAAAATTGGGACAAAGTTGCCTGAATCATTAAAGAAATATTCGAGAAAAACCCAGAAATACGTTATACGTTATGTGTATTTTCCATTAAAAACCAAAACATTAGGCAATATTAAAATATCAACTCACGCATCACATCATGTAAAAATTTTAATTAAAATTTTTAAATCCGTTTTGGAGAATATTTCGAAAAACCTGAAGCTAACAATTTTACATTATTTAAAATTCGAATTTCTCCTTTATAGAATAACATACGAATTTAGAGCAAACCGGCTTATTCCGCGCACAGGCGCACGGACGCAACAACTAACAGGCGAATGGTATGACGAAATCAACATTTTGAACTTTTCCATCATCGTTATCGTAAGTTTGATTAAAAACCTCGACTTTTTGTTTTGCAAAAATGGCTGATTAGACATTTTGTTTTCGTCTATCTAAGTCTTACCTCTAAAAGATTAAACAATTTTGGCATCAATTTGGACTTTTGACAAAACACCCATATAAACCTAATTTGAGAGATTTGACAAGTAGGTTATGCCTCCCGAATCGCTCTAGCTTATGCGGGTGTCACTTAATTCGTGCATAATATTTTAAGGTGTGATTCTTGGGTATATTCTAAGAAAAAGATCGTTGTACAGTAAGGGCCTATCTCAGTGGCGTAGCGTGCCATCTCGGCGCCCGGGGCGAGAGACCCATTTTGCCGCCCCCATTCAATACTTAATTAAAATAAAATTTCGAGACATCATTTCACAGGCAATGAGGTATCTTTTATTGAAGATAAAATAGAATCTGCGGTTTCACAGACAGATTCTACGGGCCTTACGAGCAGAATAGTCAGAAATAATTTTGTCAAAATCAATATTTGCAGCCAATTCTTGTTTAATCGACAATATAGCCAAGTTTGATAGTCTAGTGGAGCTCATAGTGGATCTGAGATATTTTTGATTAGCTTCAACTTCGAAAAACTTTTCTCACAACTAGCGACACTAATTGCCAAAGTCAAATATATACGAATCAAGATTCAGTTTTTGAATGAACTAGAGGAGCTCCAGTGGTCCTTTGCCCCTTATATCCTTCTCTGATTCAGAACTGGCGACAAACTGCTGAAGACGCTTCCGCTTCATCTGAAACTCGTCCTTGTCGATGTCTACATACAATATGATACAATGGAAAGATCACACTGGTACTTGCTGTCCAAAAACTTGCTGGAATCGAGTAGTCATTTCTTGAATGATCTTGTCAAATGATGCGAAGACCTCTCGACGGAGTTCCTGCTCGTGAGACAAAGCTGCATCTGCGGATTCATCGCCATGCATGCGTTTTTTCCTGCGAATTCTTCTCGTTTTGAGTTCGATTCCGAGTTTTTCGCAGAGAGTCTTAGCAAAGTTGATTGCGGCTTGGACGAAACGGTCTCTACTCTCCACTAGGAGAGCTTTTAAAGCGCAGTTTCTGAGCACACTTATCCACACTCAGTCCTCGTTGCTGCAGGTAAATCTTTGCGTCATCTACTTCAGGTAGCACTGCAGCCCAAAAGCCAAGAAAAGTGAGGAAGTGGAATGACTGCAAGGCTGTCAGAAGAAGACTGACTCCCGATCTTGTTTCGGAAATTTGAGATGAATCCATCAATTCTTCCAATACCTCAAGAACTTCCTCAAACTTATTTTTAAGCGTCTTGACAGCTTCATGTCTAGCGCTCCAGCGCGTTTCAGTGAATCGTTTCACTGCTTGACCTGTGACGGCAACCAAAGCGTTCCACCGAGCAGTTGATGCAGAAAAGAAGGCAAATAGCTTCTCCAGAGTTCCAAAACCAAGTTGAGGGAGTGGTTTGTGCTTGCAAAGAATATAGCTTTCGGATTCTGTGCTTTAATCCGGGCTTGAACTCCATTGTGGATCCCTGACATTGTGGCAGCGTTGTCATAAGCCTGTCCTCTCAATTTCTGTATGTCCAGTCCGTCTGATGTTATCTTCGCGATTATATCGTTGCTAAGATCTTCTGCATTTTTGCCTTTTGGTTCGAAGAAGTCGATGAAAGATTCTACCAAGGCGACCTTTTCTCCTTCGATATGTATCTATCGCAGAACCTGACTCATTTGGTATTTGTGGAAGATGTCTGGTGTACTGTCGAAGATTACGAAATAATATTTATCTTCTTAAATGCGACGGATGATGGTGGATCGAACTTGCTGTCCCAGTAAGTTTATCAATTCATTCTGGGTTTCTGGAGATTGATACCAAACTGGGACTCTTGCTCCCAGCTTTATCTTTGTCAGGTGTTCCACTAACTCCAGAAAGTTCCCGCGATTGCCACTATCATCTCCTCGAATGTCTTGTCGATGTCCTCTGAAGGCCAGATTCTGTTTGGCTAGTCGCGCGACAGTAACGGAATGCACCCTACCCGCTTCACTGGTGACATGTAGCCGCCCCCTCTGCTCCACCCACGCTACGCCACTGGCCTATCTCCAATTATTAAATCATATATCGGAAATTTAGAATATACCCAAGAGTAACGCCTTAAAATAGCATGCACGAACTAAGGGACACCCTGAAAAACTATTTGACCAGACAGTTCCAGAGATGTTTCACTTGCGACTTTACGCCCCCATCTGTATATCGATCTATGAGCCTAAACTCGATAAGATTACTTCAAGTTTCGTATATAACACGATATTCCCTAGCTAGCTAAAAGTTATCATAAGACGATTTTAATTTTTTTTTTTTTCAAACTTTAGTGATTTTCATTTAAGTTTGTAAATATAATACTCGATTTGTTTAAAAGCTTTTCACATCAAATCGAAAACTAGTTCAACAAATACCCATAATATATTTTCAGATATCGTAAATTTTAAGAAAACATGCACATAATCTCGGTGTTAAAAGATGATGAATCTTCATGATTATGGGAAAAGAACACATAATTTATTGCCACGTGCTCGAAACCAAACGATAAATAACTAAATCCGAAAACAGCTTTTTCCTTTTTGCACAATCTAAAAATTAAAACTAGTGATTAAATATATCTTAGATTTATAATGCTTAAGGCCGTTTAAGCATTGAACCACAAGAGCAGGTTCGTGCCATGCAGCAGTGAATATTATTTGAAAATTGTAAAAAGTACAACCGATAACAACCTTTGCCATTTCTCATTTTACATTATCTACTCGTATTTCTCAACCACGCCCTGAACATTCCAAGAAATACATCATCCTAAGTTCGTTGAAATAGAAGCTGGAATTTATGTAGATTTTTCTTAAAACTTTAAACTCCTTTCTGTGCAAATTTGCACATTAGACCCTACTCCGTACACGTAAAATACCCTTTTTATCATTTCAATACTGATTTCGAACGGACAATATAGGTTTTTAGCTGGAAACCGTTTGAGCTCAACCCGTTATAGCTTTTTAGATATATCCATCAGCGATGAAGTAATTGCAAAAAGTTTTCCTTTGAAGAACACTCTTCTTTAATGGGTGGTTGTGAGCTTCGTTCTGTTGCTGACAAGGTTCATATCGCTTTTGCTCCAGAATTTATTTATATAGGACCGTGCAAAATTAGTGATACCAGAATCTATTTTACCCATCATCTTCCATCCATTTCAATATTTCATTGCTGCAGCAGTTCCAACCCCATTTCTTGGTATAGCCTTTATTCTTTTATAGCAAACACGAATGATTCTGGGAAGCTTTCTCTCACCCTTTTTATACCCAACCCACGTCTATCATCCTGCCTGAAATTATACAATATTCCTCCTCATCGATGAAAGTGGTTCTGTTTTGATATATACAATTTATACATATCGCACTAGGTTGAGGCTTGAGGGTTGAGGGTTGGTGCAGAATGTGCGAATTAAAATTCCACTCCTTTGGTACTTGCGTTTGGTAGAACAACTGTTATAGTCGTTTCTGCCTCGTTCCGACTAAGCCCTGGGGCTGACATGCAACCAGAATATCTTCACCACGCCCAATAATTCGTGGAAATTTGAATCAATTTTTGAAATTTTCATTTCAGCACGGGCCTTTGTTCTTCACCCGTAGCGATGATGGGAATAGAGTTGTATCGGGGTTAAAGGCATATTCACTGCAAAATATTTTCTTTTGATATTGTTAAGCGTTGATTTCTATTAAGACTGTAATTGGGAAGGATTTATTAGGTATAACAAAAATACACGTGTTCTTTAAATAACATTCACATTAAGGTTCGGTCTTAAGCAAATTATCGTAACACTTTAATATTGAGTAGCTTTCCCCTTTTTCAATACAAAAACATTATTTATGAACATCGTTGATTCGGAACGCCTGCTTCCTCTATTGACCTACATAAGATTACAGATTTGTACGCTTCCCTTAAGTCTTTTATGCTTGATTTAATATAATTCGGGACAAATGATTATCATCATAATGCTTGACAACGAGCACGCAAACATTAAGCTCAATTCAACGTCATCGTTCATCGACCTTATCTGGAATTCCGATCATAAAACCGCGAATCCCAGTGACTCATGGAGACTCTATTGTTCTTTGATGTTTTTATATATTTTTACTGCTTCTTCAACGTCTAATCATGATTGCCATGATTGTTTTTTTAACTTTATAATTTCCGCATGATTATTGAATTATCTTTGGATTTAATTTGTTCTTGCGCTTTCCACATTTTTTTTTTCATTCGCATTAGTTCGCAAAATTCAAATTTAAAAATTTTTTAACGTGCTTTTCATTTTAGTTTTTATATTTAAATTAATAATAAATATAATATTAAAAATACAAAATACGAAACTAAACGTATTGCAATGTTTGCGAATTATTATTGCCAGGTGTGATCTTTTAGAAGTATCGATCTTTTTTAAAACCAAGACGTAACGAAATAAAATATTTGATAAATCTCTATTAGATCTTGGCTAGGAGATTATCATATTTTTAACTTTAAGCAAAGTAAAATTGACAAATAAAGAAAATTAAACTGGATTGCACAAACTTGCTCTTACTTTTTAAATTCTTAGAATCTTAAAAATGGATGTAATTAGTGAAAAATGTTCAGAAGCAATAATTAGTTTTTAAAATGTTAAAACAATTTTAAGTGCTTAAATTTCCTTCAAAGTTGCAAGAAATTTTGTACCTGTTCTGGTCTTGTTGTAATCTATACGGCTCGAGTACAATTCCCATATTTGGGCAGATGTTGCATTAACACACTTGAGTCTCTTGGAAAGAATCCAAAAAAGAGCTTTAAAAATGAAAGGTGATAGAAGTATAACAGAACGATTTTAATCTCTCGAGTACCGTCGCATTGTTTCTTGTCTTTCATTATTTTACAGTTATTTTTATAAACCATGTTCATAATTTAAACATAATATTCGGGCTTCAGGGAATGGCCATTAGCTTACCCTTGAGCCCAACTTCAGACGAACAGTTAACAGTTGAGTCGGAACGATTTTATAACAACGAAAAGGTGAGAGTGAATCATGTCTCGCTCTCGTTTCGTGTTCTCTTCATATTACGAATCGGAAATAATTAGGCTGCAGTAATAGCTTTCATTCAAAGGCATCATTGGAACAAATCAGTGGAATGCTGACTTCATTTTTTTGACAAACCAGTTATAGCAATCATTGAAAGATTGGTTTCAGTAAAAGATACTTTCAATGGCTGATTACAACCAATTCTATGCATTTGAGATTAGAGTTGATCATTGAAAGGAAAACTGACATTTGAGAGCAGAAAGAGAATCGAACACATTCAGTTGAACGATAGTGTTCCATATTAAAGAAACGAAAATCAGCTGTTCATTGAAATTGGTTTCTCTCAGTGAAATAATAAAAGTGGATTTAAAAGAAACTTCAAATCAGAATTTTGTATTTTATAGAGTAAAAAAATTCTACTATTCATTAGATTCATTTTGGTATCAATTAAAGCCATTGCAGTTTGTTTATTCGCCTTAAAAATTGTAATGAAAATTTTCAATGATGCATTTCAATCATAGCTATAACTGGAGCCTTATAAAAACTTTTGTCTGTCGTTTTCAATTGTATTTCAAAGTCAAAATCTTACAAAGGATAAAAATGAACTAAGAAACGGCTAGTATTGTATTAGTGTCCTTTCACGATTTAATGATATGCACCCAGCTTAGTAATCATGTACGTTAAAAAAGCGCCATCTCTGCGTCATAAAGAGAGCCATCTGTTCGTCAAAAAAGCGGCATCTGTGCGTCAAGAAGAGCGCCATCCATTTTGCTCAACTTTAGTAACAAGCAAGTTATACATGATTTTCTTAATAAATTCCGACGAGTTTTACCTCAGCCACGAAGAAAAAGGTTTTGACATATTGCAATTTACAAGACTATACTAAAACTAGATTTTTTTTATGTTTCCGAAAAGCACATGAATCGTACAGAGTCTTTGCTTTTGGGAAAAGAAGTTTTACTTCAAGCGCACGTACGTCAGTATACACACACATTTTTTTCTTTTAAAAATGTATATTTGCTTACAAAATCACATCACTATTAAGATATTTTTCGTTTGACCCAGTCGTGTATTTTTCTAATTAGGTACCTACCTAAGTTTCGAGGTAAAAATGTGTATAAAAAATAAAAAAGGTTGTAATCCAACTCCATGTGCTCCTAATACTCGTAACTATTTCATATAAATAGAGACGTCTAAAACAGAAAAACATTCACTTCATCTATATAATTAAAGATAAGTTTTGCTAAGCAGCTGCGGCAACCCTGTTTCTAACAAGAAGAACTAAATACAGGTAACAAAACATTCTCAATTTTAGTCAGCCAAGTCCAAAGGAAATAAGAAAAATGCGCGGGGTAAGACCGAAGTGTGCACACACTTCCACAGAGGGAGCCAAAAAAGGGCGGGTGATTTTAAATCTACATACCTTAATACAACAACAATAACTACGAATTTCGATAATCCAACAACAACTGCTCTGCCACAATGAAATATGATCTTAAGTTTGTGTCTAGAGCAGAATTTCTGCTCCTGCTGCTTCAACTGCTGCTGGTGCTGCTTCCAATGGCTACCCTCATTCTTTTGTTATAAAGGTTGGTTACACCTTTTCATTCGATTCCCAGATCCCAGTGCCAATTCCGATAATGATCTGTTCATTCGGCCCCTCTTTCTGTTTGGATTGTTGGCTTTGGAACGGTGCATGCCGAATGCTTGGCGATGTTGATGATGAAATGATTTGCGTTTCTCAAGAAATCGCGTGCATGATCTTTGTTCCGAAAAGTTGAATACAACACAGAAAAAAAAAACACTGATGGCGACGCACGGTGGCAGATGTCTGAAGGTATAGTGGCCTGGCCTGGCCAAACCAGGCCATTGACATGTATTCCGAGATGATAATATGCGGCATATTATAATGCGAGGGTTGCACGAATGAATGCCGACGATAATAATGGTGATGAGTCATTGGCTTGGCGTGAATGTTGTTACCTTACATGCCATAATGGGATAATGAATCAGAAAATTGTTCCAAATGACAAAAACTTAAGTAAGGGAAGTTCTGTATGTGTTATTCCCCTTTTTCAAAAAAAAAAAAATAATAATAATAAGGTGTTGTGCAATTAGGCTCAGGTTTTTAAGTTGTGTAGTGGTGATGGAATAATGAATTTGTTCTATTGAATTCCATATTTATCTTGATATAGGTATTCTGTATTGTTTTAAAATTTAAAGTACTCTATCTCCAATATTTTTCTGAATAGTTTTAATTAAGAAACGAATTAGAAGTACGAAGATCCGAGGAAGCCTTCATGTTAAGAATACCATTTCCCAAAAAATTGAACACGACCGACTTAGTTGGTATTGCCATGTTCAAAGGAGAGATCCTGAGAACCCCGTCAAAAAGGCAATATCATACAACGTTCCAATTCGGAATAAAAAGAAAGGTAGGCCTAAACACTCCTGGTACAAACAAATGCAAAAACACCAGCATTCAGTTGGCCTCAGAAATGGAACAATACAAAACCGGGAGGCTTGCCGCCGATTTCTGAGGTCAACCCGGCGAACCCCACAGGCGGATCACTAGTGTGAAGCAGATACGTGGGAGAGTTATGATCCCCTCGACATCGAGATCATAACAGCGCCGAAACAAAGGAAGAAGAAGAAGTTTTAATTAAGAAACGATATTTTAGTTTATTCCAATGCCCCTTATAAGATTTTCTTAATGCTTCTATCTTTTTTGTTTTTATTTTGGCGTTGGGCGCCATTTAAAATGTGGATGAAATTAAGTAAGTTCTTTCATGAATTTAATTTAGAGTTCATATAGGTACCTAATTTTGCTCGGGCTTTTATAAATTTCGATAATGTGCTAAATAGCTGATGAATCGAATAAGCCAACCTAATTCCGTCTGTAATTTTATCAATTCTATCAATTTTCTTACCAAAACTGATTTAATTTCAATACTTCTATTGTATACAATCAATGAATATTATGTGTATTAAGCTCTATTTTGGATTGTTCTAAGCTCTCTCTTTCAATTAAGCCTTCGGTAAACATTCCAAATTTATAGTAAATAAAGAGAAGTGATTTACCAACTCAAACAAATTTAACAGACTTACACCTTTATCACTATAAAACCTTTTTTATGTATGGGCTATTTGCCATTTTGCTCAACTTAACATTGTGGTTATTTAATTAAACATTAAATCTAAAACCATATTTACATTCCTGTAGCTTAAATACACATAATATCCCCGTCTACATACATGTGTACCTATTTTAAATTAGTTTTCCTATGGCAACAAACAAAAATTAAGCTTTATAGGTGGGTAATTTATCTGTGAGTATGCACAGGTTACAGGAATGTCCTATGCATATGAATACCACCTTTGTAAATGTATACACTTAAATGGCAAAACCAATGTATGTATAAAGTTTAACAATACCTAGGTATACCTAGGGAGTTGTTGTCTGTCTCGTTGCTAGGACCTAGAGCTAGACTAAACACAATCAAACGAACTTCCAAAGAATTTCAGATGCACAACAACAACAATTGCCGCACAGGGAGAATGCAAAGACCACCGTCATGGAAAGCATTTGACATTTCTAATTTTCCCTCCTTCTCCTATTACCCACCGCATGATTGTGGCCATACAGATGGACAGGGGCCGCTGTGATGATTGCTTCAACCATCGTTTATTTTAGCAAATATTTCAAATTACAGACTGGACCAGAGATAGCTTATGATGTTGATGATGATGATGAAGCCACATTTTAAACCTTGGAGGATCTATCACCACATATGGCATGTAGGTTAGTTTACGATGACGTACGATATTTATGATTGTTGTTAGCAGGGTTGCCAGATCTCTAAGCACTTTAATAGTTTAATTTGAGATATTCTATAGCTTAATCACAAGCCCCAAAATTTTAAACCTTCATGATTTATATTTAAAAATTAACAAAAATAAAAGGCAAGATTTAGTTTTTTCCTATCTGTTTTGTATATTATTTCTAAAATAAGAGATGTGGCGTGATGAGGGCACTAAGGTATTTATAATCTTTGACTTTCTCCACTTCTTCGTGGTGCCAGGTCCATTTCCATTTCATTCTAGCAAATGTTATTCCTCCCGGCAGAAATTCTATAAGGTCATCCAAAAAAATGAGAATAATAGCGGGCTGAGAAGACAACCCTGCCTTACTCCATTACCATTCGGATACTATATTGCTGAGTTTATAGAATAAAGCTTTCCTTCAAATAGAATCAAATGCAACCTTATCGGAATAAAATGCGTACAGCTTTTTCCATTATCAAAATATGCTTGTGTGATGCTCATGAGGGAGAAGATGTTATAAACTGTATAGTATTCTTTGCGAAACCCAGCTTGGTGTTCATTCAATAAATTGTTTAAATTAGTGAGCCTTTCCAAAATCACACCCGTAAATAAAATATTTTTGTGATAATGTTCAAAAAGGAGATTCCTCTATAATTATAGGTACTTAGGTACTTGGCTTCTTAGGATCATCTTTCTTCAGAATTTTAAATATGATGTTTTCTTAAAACCTGATGGTATTTCGCCAGTATTAAAAATAAAATTAAAGGCTTTTACGAGTTCGACGATGAATGGGGGCGACACATTTTTGAAAAATGCATAAAGAATACTGTTTTCACCACCTCAAATTAGTAATTGACCGATCAAGAGCTTCAACTTCAAGTAAACGTAATGCGAACTGTATAGTATCTCCGGTAAGTGTCGTATTTAGTAGCTTTTACAAGTATTTAGCTAAAACGAGAGCTTCAAATTTTATGCCACCCCCATGGTCGATCCATTAAGTCTTTTAGCAATCTTCCAAAATGATCTACTGGTCCCTTGTACCTTTTTTCCTCAGCAAGTTTGTACCTAACACCATAGAAATATATCCTGAGAAGTTACTGTTAGTCTGCCATTGACATAACACTTTGTATAAAAAAAATCTGGTATGCCAATTTTTAGTGTTTACTGTGTTGTGTAAACTTAAAAACTTAATTTAAAAAAATCATCACTCATTTTTTAAATATTGAATTAATTTTATGATAAAATTGCAAAATGATATAGTACCGACTTATTTTTTTTTTCAGAATTTTGATATGCGTAAGTATTACAATTTTTAAGGAGGTTCTAAAAATGTTGATCGAAATCAGTTCAGTCGATAACAAGGAAGTCAACATCATAAAAACGTGTCGCAGGTATCATATATACTTATCAGGTCTTATTATAATATTTTTTTTTTATCAAAATGTAGGACATGCCTCGATTGATACACAGATTTTTTTATCAAAATCGTTGCAACCGTTTTTAAGATAAATTACCTCTTTCCAAATGAATATAGAAATTATTGCGATATTTCTAAGCAAATTGCAATAAATAACTCAAAGTGGCAACCCTGTTTGTCAGTTTGAGTTGGTTTTTCAATCCAAAGCAAGCATTTGAAAAGCTTAAACTTCAACTCGCATACATATATTTTTTTATAATTCCAGTGGTTGCAAAGATTGTTACTGCCTGCAGAAACTATGTAGACATTTTTCAACGCTAACCATTTCGTGGAAGTGGCATTTTAATATTCTACATCTTTACATCATAGGAGCAGAGTTCCGTTATACATCCATCCGTCGACATATAGGTATGTATATGCCTAGTTAGTAATTGGACTTAAATTAATTCTTAGAAACGAATCTTATTAAATTTCAATATAATTGAAAACTAAAGAAACCGATTAAACTTTGTCGATTCTTTTGTGGTACCAATTTTAATACCACGAGATTCAATTGATTACTAATGTTCTTCGAAGAATTTCAAAAAGTATTTCTTTATTTATGATTTTCGGTACCCGAACATATACAACAGATGATAGTTTTCTTCATGGAAATATATTCGTATATATACCTATGTTGTCTTAAATACCTAACTGTGAATAGATACATATTAGCTAATCATAATCAAATTAGCCATGTAGAATCTTAGCACTATTTAGTTGGACTTGTTGAATTATTGATTGTTTTAATCACATTTGCAGTGACGTAGCGGTTATAATTTGCATAGGAATTCGGAGCAAAAGTACAAGTGCCTTATACTCGTATGTACAGCTGTTTTCAATACCAACTACATAAAAAAATCAATTTAAGGTTTTTTTTTAGCTTAAATTATTAATTCGTGTTTAAATAAACAGTTTTCTTAAAGTGTCTTCCATGAAAGCCTTCTTGATCGTCGCATTGTGTAATAATTTAGAATTATCTTCTATTTTATTAAATTTTGATTTTAATATATACAGGGTGCGTTTTATATTTCAGGTTTATTGCCATTTTTGTGTGAATAAAAATGGTCAGTTGACATTTGACAATCTTAAAGAAGCGTGGATAAATGTTGAAGAACATACTCGTACTTATAATCAATCAATAAAATATAAATCATAAAATTGTATTTCATTTAAAAGTTATTAAAAAGTAAACTTCGACCGGAAACATAAAACACACCCTGTATATTATTTGGCACACGATCTTTTGCATAGCCATACAGAAAGAAAATTCAAAGTGGATAAAACTCGCTCAGACAATCTTGGCAAATCGAGTTTTGTTTTGTAAGATGTTTCACCATCTTCTTGAAATCACTTGTCTGTCTATATATAAATATATATGTTCGATTTCTGGCGAAAAAATTTATATACGTCAATTTTATTTTTTAACGTACATAGGTATCCAGATCAATAATTTGATAATTATTAAATATATATATATATAAATGTATATAGAAATTTTAGGACCCTTTGGCATATACTTTGGCATATACTGGTAAGTCCGTCGGAAATGCCATGCAGAAGGTCTTGAGTTCAATTCTCACCCGCTACAAAAATATTTATCACTGCCTCTTGCGGGGTATTGACAAATTGGCCAAAAGTATAAATTTCTGCTTACAGGCATACAGGAATGGTAGAGAGTTGTAAGTCACTAGGCTTAGCTTCTCTACGAGTTATAATGGCCGTTAGTTTATTTCTTTTTACTTGCGACTTGTATAGGTTATGTACTATGCATTCGCAAAAAAAATCGAACTCGGGATTTTGATCAAAGTTGACAAAGTGGCTCTCGCAATTCTTTCTGTCTGTCTGCCTGTCTGTTCGACTACAGCTAAACGGCTCGGCTGATTTTCTTCAAACTTGATAGATATGGGTTTTAATTTCCCCCCCCCCCCCCTCACGTTTTTTCTTTTGTTTTTTCTAAGACCAAAAATAATGGTACCTGCCATACAAATTTTTTTCGAAATTTTGTAAATATTTTTTTTTTCTCAAAAATATTTGGCAGATTTGAAAAAAAAGATACAAAAAAATTTCATTTAGTTAAAGCTAGGTACTGGTTGAAAAACTTTTTCCGAAAAATGGTTGGAATAGCTTGGAACCTTTTTTTTTTGTTTTTGATTTTCTCAAAAACGGTACGACCGATTTTGATCCCCAGCAGTTTCAATATTATTGTGTATTCAAATTTTGAAAAATTTGTTTGAAAACTCAATATTTCGAAAACCACATGCTCGATTTTTTAAAACTCGATAAGTAAAAGAACCATATAAGCATTTTTTTTTTAATTTTGAATTACTCATTATCGACATAACGGATTTTAATGAAGTTTTTTGTAGAGATGCTTTTAAATAGTCTAAAAACCATTGCATTTTAAGACTTTAAAATAAAATATTTTTGAATTTTTGAAAAAGTTTTCTCTAATAGCACTTGTTTTTCAAATTCCTAGTCTATTACATAGGAGCAAGTTCGTGCGACCCAGTCGTGCTTTTTATTTTAGTATGTATACAAATTGAATTAATTAGTTTTATATTGTTTTTTTTTTTTTTAAGTTTAAAGTTAAACAATAAAAATCCGGAGGTCCAGCTAGAAAGTAATTAATCTTTGTCTCATGTGGCCAAAATTCGAGCATAAAAAATACTCTTGTAGACGAAATATATTTCAATGTTAAATGTTGATGTGTTAAAACTATATATAAACTATTAAGGAACACAATATTTGCTAGAATTTTGAATATTGAATGCTTTGAAAATTGATGTTTTTTCTTAATCTTTTCTAAACAGCCAGCAAGAAATTGGAAATTCAAACTTAAAAGATCTCTTAATGTATGCTTTATCTAAAAAAAAAATACTTATTGATGTGTAAACATCTTTTCCGGCGGTAGAGTGAATCGAAAACGTGAGTAAAACTTATACGTTCCATGTATCCCGTTACGGTTACACGTTCCGTGTAGCAACCTACCTTACCAACGATTGCATTTAACACCATGTTTACATTGGAAATATTGCGTACTTACGACATCGTGTTTCCATTGGAAACTTTGAGTACTGAAATCTGGATTTTATTCCTTTCCATTGCTGGCTAGAACTTAATTCAATCCCTTAACATTTCTTCACCTCTCGACCAATATGTCAAAAAGACGAAAGGCAAATCAATTGGTGTAAACTTTCATAGCGAGTTTATTTAATGTCTTAAAAATATCCACTTCACGTTAGTGATATACGATAAGATTTTATTTTATGCTCGCAAAAAATGCATTTTCAGAGTTGACCTTTAAAAATCCATCTGCAACGAAATATTCTCGATACGTCAAAATTTAATTTGTCTCTTATCTGTCATACCATATAATTATTTTAATAATCGAATTAAATATTCTTTATTATATCAAAATATACTTTTAGCATTCACTATATCAAAATATAGATCGTTCTCCATCTGTCAAGCCATGAACTGGATGATGACTACGGCTAGGCGCGCACATTCAATTTTTAGTTTCGCAACTGCAACTAAAAAGTTTATGCTTTGACACAAACTAAAACATTGCCTAAAATGAGTTCGCTATTTTGTGTAACATATAATTATATGCACATTCAACCAAATAGTTCATCTGTTTTTTATAAGCAACCAAACAGTTGTGCAACTAAAAATTGAATGTGCGCGCTTAGCCTACGACTTCAATGGACTAAAAAATGCAGTTTTTGTCACATTTAATTCAATTACAACGTGGGAATGATGTCAATCGGTTTATAAATCTCAGAGGGAGTAAGATAAAGATACAGAAACCTAAAACCAAAAACTTAAGGGATTGGTTTGATTTTGATAAGGTGAACGCTCCATCTAGGCTTGTCAAACAAAAAGTTTTGACATTTTCGCTGCATGACAAGTATATTTCTTGACGGCGCGGCGTTAAGCCAGATATACATTGTTCAAATGCATGTACTATTATTTCAGTGGCGAGAGGACGTTGACCTTTGTGAGTTTTTTTTGTTGTTTTATTTTATTTGTTTTATTTTGTCGGTCCATTTCATCATACAATTTTCGTTTGCTGTTTTAATAGTTTAATCAGTGGTTATGCTGTGCTGTGTTCTCATCTCTACAACGTACTATACGCAAATGAACCAATAAATACATGATCAATCAGCATTCAGCAATCTTGCATATACAATATTTCTATGCATCACGCTAGATTGAAAAGATTTGGATTTTTCTTCAAGCCTACATCCGATCTATACGTATGACTTGTTCACTAATACACTTACACGTGCTTGTCATGCATTTGAACAATGTATATCTGGCGTTGGGGGTAAAACATTTTCTATGCAGCTGTCAGTGACATGTCAAAACGAAACGTTATCCGTCAAAGACAGCGACATGTTTTTAGAATACAAAATGTTTGTACGTTTAGGTGTGTTTTTTTTCGCAAGTCCATATAGAATTGTAAAAAAAACGACATCGGAATTTAGGAGCTTTTTTTCGAAATAGCTGGAATCACTGTGTACGCTATGACATTTGTGAGCTGTATTGTATGACGTCACTTTTGACGTCTCTGAGCAAATTATCGATAACATATAGATAATACTGTTTTGGCATCACCTTTTTTATCGGGTCTTAGATTAAGTCTCGAAAATTATCTGGTCTTAGCTAACTCTGTATAGATTTAAGTACTCGTAGTTGTTGCATTCGCAAGTAAAGCGCTTAGTCCCGATGTCGTTTTTTTCTACAATTCTATATGGACTTGCAAAAAAAAACACGCCTTTTATAGGTTAGAATCTTACAGAGGCTTTGCTTGAGGGAAAAGAAGTTTTACTTCTACCGCGCCTACGTCAGTACACACAACCTTTTGATCTTTTCATGAACAAGAAAAGTGTGTTTGGACTCGTTCCGAAATAATTATTTTACTATAAATAAGTAAAGACAACAAAATAGTTGGTTAAATGGTTTTTACAGGACATGGTCCAAAAATACATGTGTTTAGGTGGAAAGCGTTATTTACAGCTATGTACATAGAGATATTTTTGGATTTAAGTATAAGCCAAAGGGATAAATTGTGGGAAAAACACTGGCTTTCATTTGAATATACTAAAGTCACAAACTAGTACGATTGGGATTGCATTATATGTTTATTGGAACGTTCGATAGAAAAAATATTCGGCACTCGGACGAACGTTGATGTTTACACATCTTAACCGTGTGTCCTGGCACTCACACTTTTTTACTTGCGATATAGGTACTATAGGGCAAGTTCTGCATTTGAAAAAAAAATCGAACTCGAGATTTTGATCAAAGTTGACATTACGATGATAGCGAAGACAAATAAAGTGGGTCCGGCAATTCCGTCTGTCTGTCTGTCTGTCTGTCTGTCTGTCTGTCTGTCTGTCTGTATGTCTGTACCTCGATCTAGAGCCTAAGCCACTGGACCTATTTTCTTCAAACTCGGTAGTTATGGGTCTTCGGTGATTCCCTAGAGGGGAAATTGAAATTTTTTTTTTAGCTCTAAAACTAACGGTACCCCCCATACACCCGTAATACAAAATCTTATTTATCTCGAAAACGGCTCTAACGATTTTGATAAAAAAAATTAGGTGTGATATTATGGACATGGACTACGTTTTGGTAAAAAAAAATTTGGGGCAAAATGTTATTAACGGTACCTGTCATAGAACCGTTTTTTTGATTTTCGATTTTCTCATTAACGGCTCCAACGATTTTAACCAAAAATTTTCAGCAGGAGCCCCACTAAGTTTAAAATAATATTGTATATAAAAATATTCGAAAAATTATTTGTTGGGTTTTTTTGAAAAAAATTTTTTTTTTGAAAATTCAATATCTTCAAAACTTATGAACGATTATTTTTTGAAATTATTTCCTAAAATCAATATTATTAAATACTTAAAATTCGCATCCCAAATTTTTATTTTTGAAAAATTTTAAAGAAATTTCTTATATAAAAAATGTATTTATTTAATAATAAAACGATTTTTTAAAGTTTGTTTGCATAAATTCATACTTTTCTAGAAATCAGACGGCAATTTCATTTTAAATTCATGTTTTGTATTTATAAAATGTATCTTAAATTCCAAAGTACTTTTACATAAGAGCAAGTTCGTGCGATCCAGTCGTGCATTTTATTTCTTTAGTTCATATTCCCGAAAGCTAACGTGGTTGTGTATTTTAAAGTGCTTGTAATCGAAATAATTCGATACGGTCATGTGATCAGAATTGTCCATAAATTGTTCCTAAATCAAACCTTTATTGTTTTTCATGAAATCTCTGTTTGCCAATTTTTCTACAGAACACAAAAAAAGATTAAAATACACATAATCAATGTTATAAGGGTGAAGGATTTACTTGGTAAAGCAACACATGCGTGGGCAATTCACTAATAAGAAAATGAAATTAGGGCTTCTATTGACACAAAGGCTACTGGCTGATGTCGTTTGTTTCTAGGAACTTCATCAATGGCGAATTATTTAATAAATTAAAGTATCAAATTGGTTTTATAGCAAGGTATGAAGATGTGTTTTTGGAATAATACACGTGCTACTCGAAAATGTTACAGTGAAATGTATGTAGAAACGAGTAAGTATGTAGGTACTCGTATATGTAATCTTCTCATTATTATTTAACTAACATCGCATAAATTTTGTTCTGATAAAGTAAAGTAATATGGCGTCGAGAAATACCTAATACCTATAATTTCTTCGAAAAGTAAATTTAGTCTTTTGGATGAACTTTATATGCGTAACTTACTTCGAAATGGATGGCCCACGAGAAGATTAAGGAGAGTATAATATAAATAAGTTATTTATTTCGGGTTTGGGTGGAGGGTTAAAAAAGACTGGGTAATTGGAATTCCACAAATCCTTACATATTCAACATGACTAATTACCTGGCAACATATAACGGATTACCTACCTGACGTTTTCCATTGAAATTACATTTAAAGCTTGTTTTGTGGTTCTATGAATTGTGTTATTCGCTCATCTTTGTATTCATTAGAAATGCGAAGTATGTAGGAATGTTATTATTGGCAAATCGTTTGTTCGTATGATAATTAAAATAAGGTCATAATAATTTAAAACAAAACAGTGAAAAATATGAACTTATGTTTTAAAATTGAATTTATATGAGAATTACCTTTTGAAAATTTCCTAAACGTTACTCGTTCTTATATATCATAAATACATTAAATCTGAATGATGAATTTTCAAGTTAAAAAACCAATGGAAAACTGACTTTTAAGAGTCCCTTCTACCATTGATGAACTTGGTAACAAAGTCAATGAATTGTCAATAGCTTTTATTTCGTATGTGGTTATCTTGAGTCCCACTAATTATAAAAGAGGAAAAGGGTAACCTCTCTGCTGAACTTCTGAGCTAGATGCGTTCAGGAAAGATTGTAGAAAATGTTTCAATCGAACCAAAAGCACTAGAGAAGTATCAAATTAGTACTCATACTTCATAACTTGGGCATAAGTTTGTCGATTATATTTCTTGCACTTGCAGTGACTTCTATCTAAAGTAACCACAAGATATATTCAAACGAACCGAGTTACAAACAACTGGGAAAGCACTTAGAAAAAGTCCAAATGCTCTCTTGTTTATGCATTACTAGAGCAATGAAAACTTGTCCGACAGCAGCGATTGAGGTTATTCTTCATTTGTCCCACGTTAGTAGTTGGAAAGGAATCCAGTATTAGATTTTCCAAGAAAGGAACTGGGTCCGGCAATTATTATATAGGTAAGTCACAAGAAAAAGAACTGCCTTTTAAAGTCGGTAGTAACTAACTTTATCGACATTCCTAGGGATGGAATGATTACAAAATACAATTTTGTAAAATATTATAACGGAGCTAAGTTTGCAAAAAATATTGAGTAGACGAATCAGAAAACTACACATTCAAGCCAATGCCATTAAGTAGTTAAGTGGTACACTGATGGTTCGAGAACCACAAACTCCAGGGAAATGAGAAGGCAGACTCCCTAGCAAAAATAGGCGCACAGACTCCTCTAAAAGGGCCAAAGCCCTTCTGCGGAATAGGAGAAAACAGGATTAAAAACGGAATCAAAATAGAAGAGGAGGTGAAAATATCAAAAAACTGGAAATAACTCCCCAAACTGAGGTCGGCCAAACTACTTTGTGAAAACAATAACCAAAATCGTATCTGCTTATGTTGGAACTATCTACGAATAGAAACGGGACTTCTCATGGGTAACTGTTAACTAAGAAGACACTAGAATATTTTTGGTCTGGTAAACAGTCCCGCAAGCAGACTCTGTAAAACTCATGACGAAACGCCGGAACACATTCTAGGCGGAAGCGAAGCATTAATGCACCAAAGAAACAAGTACCTGTGAGGGGATGCTAGAAGAGAGTGATTTATCCTCTACGAAGGTACTCTAAATAATTAAACTCATCAAAGGGATAAACTTGGAGGTAGAGCTATAGAGTTAGCAACTCATCTAGCACTGAATGGAGACACAATAGATATTTATGTATATCGCAGTGCAAAGCCCCCCCCCCCTCTCTCTCTGTTCCTTAATCACGAGCCCTTAAGTCAAAATGTCTATAGAAAATATTTATTTGGTATTCTGTTCTGTTAAGGCCGTTTTAATTTCAATTTTATGATTTTGCTTTAACAGCGATTCAGCAATGATAATTATATAATCGTATAAATCAGAGCTGTCTTCTAATAATAAATTGGAAATTAAGTGCGGATTGAAACTAGAATCCTTAAATTTATTATATAGGTATGTATGTAGGAGGTTTTTGTATAAAAAAGGTCTTCTTACTCCTCCTTTAAATCCATCAAAAACTTCTTCTTGCGACCTCTATTGCTTTAAATATGTACTCAAAGCAACATGAAGTTGAATGTTCTTTTTACCCTTGTTGGAAGTATACCTTTGTAGTTAAAGCTTCATACATTTTTAACTGTATTCCTGACAGTTCTTTGAATGTCAGTTACTCAAGCTACTGTAACAGTAGTTACAAATTATTCAGATATGACATCTGCTTGTGTCATTTGTGTGCTTCCCTAACAAATGTCAAACATAAGTAACAGCATTTTACTCGAATAATCTTTGCTGTATACCTACATTTTAACAACTTGCTAAATAAAGTGGTTTAGTTATCGAGTCTGACATCAGGATAGGAACAAAAACAAATATGTATGATGGATGTACGAGTATCGCAAAAGAATATCATGTTCTGCTCAGGGAGTCATCAGGGTTACCGCCCGATCTTTTTTTTGAAAATGGTGACATGCTGGATGGAATACAATGTTTGTGAAAAATTATCTGATGTACGAGTATTGTGGTTTCCAGTCCAGCCTTGAGGTTAAATTAAATTTAAATGTTTCAAAAAACAAGTCGTTTTGGGGGTTAATTCACAATCTTTTATACAAGATGACACAAAAGTTGTCATCCGATGTTCTTTGGCTTTAATTTCTTATGAATGAAAAACTTTGGTACGAAACATAAATTATTCCACGTTCTTTAGGAGTATAGCGATTCATTTCAAAGTAAAATAGACATTTGCAGCAGTTTGCGAAAATTATAGAATTTTGGAACTTAGTTATTATTTTTTAATTTTCCAAATGGAGGAACCTAATGAAAAGTATACAATTTTTCGAAATCATCTACGAAATTTCGCCATTTCCAGTACATTGACAAAATTTAAAAATCACCTACATTTTTTAATTAAATTGCGTTTAAAATTGTGTTTTTACGAGTTTATAGAGATAGATAATTAATTTTTCTATAGACAAATTGCAAGGTATGTATTGGTTAAATCAGGTTTGCAAAATTTCGCTTGACGAACAACACCTACAGCAACGCCATTTTTTGTGTACCTACTCTGAAACTTCAGGCAGACGGCAAAATTTGCCATGCTATTATTCTTAAGTATGTAATAATGTAAAACAAATCGAGAAAATAAAGAATTAGTAATAATAAATAATAAATAATAATACTCTGAAACTATCCACCTACAAATTTGGTCAATATATTTTTACATTATACCTAGGTATCCTCTGCTGACTGGCCTTTAAAATTTAGATTTGAAGGTAACTCTGGACACCATAGTTCCGGTCGGTTTCTAGTTATAATGTTTTTGTCAGTTATCATTCCCGACAAAGGCGAACATATCTACAAAACACAAAACAAAAATAATTCCTTTCTATGATCCTTTTACAACAATTTTATTGTGTAGGTCCTTCACATTGGCACGCACAAACCCATGATACCTATAAGGAGAAGAGTATAAACGGACAGACAGAACGTAATGATAGTTATCCCTTTGACATAACGAAACACACACAGTTCTCAGAAATTGAACAACCTTTTAGTTTCGGTTGCCTTTGCGTTGTATGCAAACAGGAACGAAAAAAAAACTGCTCGAGAGCTGACAAGTTCTTGGATCTGATGCCAAAATCGTCTGAAAATTCCTGAAAAAATAACCAACCAAAAATTATACTGGAGATTAAAAACTTTTGGAGGCCCTTGCTACAAACATACATGCTGCTTAACATATAGGGAAGGAACGTTTGTGCCCGTCTCTTGACGCTGGTCAACTTCTTTGACATTAGGTGTTGAACATGGTGTATACGAGAAGAAGTTATGTGGTAAGAGGATATATTATCGGGAAGGCAGAATTCAAAGAAATATGATGAAGATGGTGAAAAAGTATAAATTAGATTTCCAAGAATTTCGTGCTCGCATTCCACAACTTGGTGGGTTCTTAGTTCACACAGAATTTTTCTTTCAACTTTATTTTGACAGATGATATGAACAAAGGGGCTTTTGGTTTTGATGGAGCAATTATTCAAATGGAATGCCTATGATTCTGAAGTGGTGATTTTTTTTCTACTTTAGAAAGGGAATTCAGTGCGAAAGAATTTAATTAAATAAAAACGTCTTAAAAGTGAGAACGATAAAATATAGATTTCAACTTCTTTGACATTGATTCTTTGTTATACATATTTTATATCTGTCTAAACATATATTATCTCTTAACGGTTAATAAAGAGATTGAATTTATTTCAAAATTGTGTTTTCAGCTTTTGAGGAATACCTTAATAAGAAAAAGTTTACCTAACCATAAGAATTTGATTTAAAGTTCTGCCGGCCCCTTTCCACAATTTCTGTGAAGTCTTAAATTTATTTCGAAAGTTTTTGAACAAGTTTTTCTGCAGAATCATACTGCTCAACAGTCTAATAAACAAATGTCGATGAAATCATTCATTGGTTGATTAAATTGTTGATCATTAATTTCTAGAAATGAATAATCTTTAATTAAAGATTATATTTCAAAACAAAATATAAAAGACAAATGTAACGAAACCCTTCTACGAATTTTAGTGAAAGACTAACACATGTTCCCGTACAAAGTACAAACAGTGCATCATTTAATGCCTTCTGACCGTCCGTCGCGTGTGAATTACTGTTAAGCAATCCTCAATCTCAGTAACGAAGAGGACGATTTTGTATCGAAAATGAGCGACGAGGCGCATTTTCACTTAAGCGATTACGCCAGTAAGCAAAATCTTCGTTACTGGGCATTGCAATCCGCGTGTGATGTACGAAGAGCCATTACTTCCATTCAAGGCCACTGTTCGGTGCGTCGCCGTTCACGTGGGTGGAGGGCTTGGACCGTATTTTATTGAAGAAGCCATAATATGGTCTTTGCTACTGGCGAACGCTACAGGGCCATGATAAACGACTTCTTCCTGAACACGTTGATTCAACAAGACGGTGCAACCGCACATACATAATGAGCCACAATGGATACTGCGAAGGAAGCGTTTCCTGGTCGCGTCATTCCCCGTTTTGGCAACTTGGCATGGCTATCAAGATCGCCCGATTTAACCATCCCAGACTTTTTTCTTTGGGATTAGTTGGAGTCGCGGATTTATGCCAACAAGCCTCAGACAATCGCAGCCCGTAAGGAGAACATTCGACAGGAATGCGAACAGTTTTCACTGGAAATCTTGCGAAAAGTCATTGAAAATACGATAAAACGGGCACAAATGTGTATTAACACTGGTTGCAGCCACTTGACGGATATTATCATTTCCACTTGACAGAAAAAATCGTAATGGTCCAAATAAAGATTTGCATCACTGAAAATCATTTTTTTTTAATTTAGTAAGAAATTTATTCAAAAACAAAATTGGAAGACTAATTTTTCGCCTTGTATTATATCGATCCATAATAACCTAATAACCGCATAATTTGTACTAATAAAAAATAATCGCAATGACAGTTTAATGTTGAAAGTTCAAAAATGTTGCGACATTTAAAATGAAACCTGTTTTTGGAAGACCCTTTCTAATGGAATAATTATAACACGCGAAGAATCTTTCATGGGAAATAACTCATGCGAAAAATCTATTAAGTGAGAAAATTAACATGAAAGAAAACCATCATGCGAGAAAAATATGATGAGAAAAATTTATCATATGAAATAATTATCATGCGAGAAATTTATTAGTCAAGAAAAGTCTTATCGCGTATAGAAAACTATAGATATTATGCGAGAAAAATATCATGCAAGAAAACGATGTTGCGAGGAAACTTTCATACGAGAAATATAACACTTATAATATAATATAACTAAACTATAGCTATTGACTAATATAACTATCATGTCAGAAGACTATCATGGTAGAAAACTTCCATAGGAAAAACTATCATGCGGAATATATTATGCGATTAAACTTATATGCGTAAAAACTATTATGCGTGAAATTTATTATGCGAGAAAACTATCACGATTGGAAAAATATCATGCGAGAAAATTGTCATTGTCATTGCGAAAAAATGTTCATGCTTAAAAACTATCATTCGAAAAATATAACGAGTAATTTTTAAGAGCTAGCGGAAATTAAAAAAAAAAACAAGCACATAAAATTCAGAAAAATGCATGTAAAATTTATTTGAATCGATAGTGCGGTTGATATAATTTAATATATGAAGATTATTTCATGCAAATGTTGGCCGCGGCTGCGCCTCAAATGGACCATCAGCTTAGTCTAATTTTGGCATACTCTTTCTAACATATCGGTCGGTATCTCGCGAATAAATGCTTGAATATTAGCTTCCAGTACATCAATCAAAGCGGGCTTGACGCTATAGACATGAGCCTTAACATAGCCCCTTCAAAATAGTCTAGAGGCGTTAAATCCCATGATCTATAGGCGGCCAGTTGACCGGCCCCAAACGTGAAATAAACTGTTCACCGAACTCGTTTCTCAATTGGTCCATTTTTACGCGTGCTGTGTGGCATGTGGCACCGTCTTGTTGGAACCACATGTCATGCAAGTCAAGCTCTTCCATTTTGCGCAAAAAAAAAGTTTGTTATCATCGCACGGTAGCTCTCATCATTAACAGTAACATTGCGATTCGCATCATCTTTGAAGAAATACGGCACAATGATTCCGCCAGGCCATAATCCGCGCCCAACAGTGACTTCTTCTGGATAAATTGGTACCTCTTGCAATGCTTCTGGCTGCTCTTCACTCCATATACAGCAGTTTTACTTGTTCTCGTATCCATTCAACCAGAAATGAGCTTCGTCGCTGAACACAATTTTTCGATAAAAAAGTGGATCTTCGGCTAACTTTTCAAGAGCCCATTAACCAAAAATTCGGCGTTGAGGTAGGTCATTGAGCTTCAATTCTTGCACCAGCTGTATTTTAAAAGGCTTCACACCTAAATCCTTCCGCAAAATTTTCACGTAGTTGAGTAACAGAGGCCCAATTGCTGCCAACGGCGCCGAATCGATAATTCACGGTCATCACTAACACTGGCCGATACAGCTCCGATATTTTCCTTAGTTCGCACTCTACGTAAGCGTGTTGGTATTTTAATGTCCAACAATGTAATATAGTGACAATAGACTGAATACCCGCCTCAGTAGGTCGATTAAACTGGCCATAAAATGGAAGAAGCGCGCGATGAACTTTCTTAATAGAGCACGTATTTTGATAATAAAATTCAATAATTTGTAAGCGTTGTTCGTTTGTAAGACGATTCATGGTTAAATTATAGACCAAACTGAAGATGTTTGACAGTGATACAAAACTCGAAACGTGCGTAAGCTGTCAAAACCAGTGTTGCCAAAAAGAAAATAGCAAAAAATCACCAATTATTATGAGAAAACTGACATGCCAGAAATTTATCATGCGAAAAAACTATCATTCTAGAAAACTTTCGAGAAAAATATCATGCGAAAAATTATCATGCGAGATGAAATTCTTGCGAGTAAATTCACCAGCTTGCTATATTTAATTTTCAAAATTGTATTTCCTTGTCTTATATAAAATAAAAAAAACAATACAAAAAAACTGACAAACTTGTTATAAAAAAATAAGAGGAACATTTTTATTGGTGTTCTTAGAAATATAAATCCGATTAATACAAAACACAGACATTTTTATATTTATCTTACATAATGTATGAATTTTTTGGAAAATTAAATCTCTTCGGCCCTAATACATTGATTGATATGATTATACATATTGTCTATGGCAACAACGAATGAAGTTCAATGAAAAATTGAATTATACCTTCCTGAGTATGTAATTATTTCCTTAGTACTCCAAGATGGTGATTAAAAAATAATTCAATATAAAAGATGCAAGAATAAGCCGTTCTTTTTAATTCTTTCAAATTAAATTTCATATTACCAAAATAATGAACATTCTGAAAATGTTCTATGTGGCTTATGTATAATGTTAAGGGCCAGACAGATACACTTCTTGTTTTGCTAAGGAGATAATGGATTTCTAGGAAAATGAAGTGGGTTCTGTCAGATATATGCATTATCTAAGGAATGCTTTAACTTTAACCACACACGTGTTTATACGAAATCAAATGTGCGTATTGGTCGCATGTTCCTACTTGGTATTTTGGGTACGAATAAATAAATTACAATTCTCTGCAAACTCCGAAGGGCCAAGATGACAGACCTTTTTGAATCCGATCATACGGAGTTTAACCTACATGGTTATAGTTTAGTGCCATTATTCTTTGCTCATCATGGTCTAGCCGTACACGTACGTAATGATGTTGCCTATCAGCTCCTACCACCTGTGGTTTGAATTCACTGTTGAAAGGCGCATCATTAATACATGTTTTATTTGTCGCAGTCCAAGATTGGATATTAATTCGACTTCTAATGAATTTGATGCAATGTCTGACTCTATCAGAACTGTTTCAGAGAGGTGATTTCAATATACACAATTCTTCGTGGTTACGCTATTCTGGCCAGGTACAACCCTAAGTTATGTCGAGATTTTTCTTGAGTTAAACAACCTCTTAGTTTGTTTACAAGCCTACTCGGATTCATGACGTTACAGGTTATTCCGCCAACACTCTAGACCTGTTCCTTATATCTAACCCTGATAAATACACTATAAGTGTATTATCGCCTCTAGGCACATCAGACCGTTGTGTTATATCTGCGAATTTCTTGTATCAACAAACCCCAGTTAAAGAAAAAGAAACCCTACGAGAACCGTTTGGCTGTACGAGAAAGCCATAACTGGGACGGTCTCAATGATTTCTTTGTCAAATATAACTGGTCACTATGCTTCCTCGATAGTGATGTAGATTCCAGGTATGAGAAATTTTATTTTAAAATCTATCAAATCGAAAGAAAACTCCTGGTTTGATTTGAGCTGTAGAGAGACTATCAGGGTTAGAGAAGTACGTTTCCATAGTTTTAAAGCCAATTTTACTGTGGAAAACCATAATAAGCACAAACAAGCTATAAACCCCTGTAACGTTCATAAACGACAAACTAAATTTTTATATGACCAAAAATTACGAAATACTACGAAATCCTCAGTTCCATCGCTCGTCTTCAATGGCACTCCTGTGTGAGCTCCATAGATACGAGTACAATCTATTTGCTTGCAGCAAATTTAGCTTCGACGCTACCAGAGATTTAAATGACTCCTCCTGTACTTGAGAGCGTAAACGAGTTTATGGTACGAATCTTCTTTCGCACTCGTGCAGTTGCTAGAGTACTTAAAAATCTTGACATTCACAGATTCGCTAGCCCTGATAGTATACCTCCTATTGTTCTGAAGAAGACAAAACCATGCGTAAGTTTTTCCATCTATCCTACTCTACAGGTCTCTTCCCGAGTGAATGGAAAACAGCATTTGTCTAGCCTGGCCACAAGTGATCTGATGTTATATCTCACCGAACATTGGCACAAATATTTACATCGTTTTGGAGAAAGTAAGATAATTGCACTTGATATTTCAAAGGCATTTCATAAAGTTCGGAATCAAGCTCTCCTATCGAAAATGCTTGCATTTGGTATCGATGAATCACTTCTTCGTTGGATTAGAAATTACTTTTCAGACCGTTCACTACAAGAAGTACTGGATGATTTCAAATCTGATATCTACAAAATAAACACTAGTGTGCCCCAGGGCTCCGTTTTGTCTCCAATACTCTTCCTTATGTTTATAAATATTGGCATACGGCAGCTTAGGATAAGCTCATTAAATTCAGATTTTGACAGCATTGTCCAATGGGGAATCAAAAACCGTGTAGAATTTAATGCTTCGAAAACTCAGTGCTGTTTACTGTCGTTAAAGCGTAACCCTCCAGCGATGCCACTATTCATGAGTGACACTTGCATTGAGGAAACCAAACTGCTTTCAGTTCTAGGTATGTGACCACCTTGTGATGTGGAATAGTCACATTTTTTTTTTTTTTTTTATAATCTACCCGCGCACAAGGGATTATGATTACCCTTTAAATGTTTCAACACAGCGCAGGCGTGAAGTTACGGAAGAGAAAGAAGGATAGGAAAGATGTGTGGCACGATGTTCTGACTGAAGGTTGTTGTCTCAGATATTTTATCTCCAGGGATGGCGGCTGAACTAAAGCGGAGAATGCCGTGTCTTATTTCTATGTCGCTTATAATTTACATTTTTTTATTCGTGTTCATCCATGTTGGGCATACTAGTTTAACTCAATTACATGTTGTTAGTGTTATGCCTGAACAACATGTAGGTAATGAGTAAACCAGCAACCCATTGATGACAATTTTAGAAGGTTTTTAATGGAATTAAAACGACATAGACGACGGCAGGGATCGAACCTGTGATCATGAGGTTCACAGGCGAGCACACATCCATCGTGCCACGGCCACCCCCAAAATCCTGCTAAGTGTTTAGGTTTTCTCCGACGATCCAAGAAATTTTTCACCCCTTCTGATCTGACTGAAATATATAAAGCCTTTATTTTTTCGAAACTCGAGTACAATTCCCATATCTGGACAGGTGCTCCAAAAACCCACTTTTGTCTCTTGGACAGAATTTAAAAAAGAGCTCTAAATGAAAGACGACCACTGTCTAACTGAAACATTTGTATCTCTCGAGAATAGCTAGTTGCATTCCTCCCCTCAAACAATTCAACCGTAATAGTTACCCGTGCTTCTAGGAATGCTTATCAGTTTACCCTTGAGTCCAATTTCGGACGTACTATTAAGTAAGGAGATTCATTTTTTAGCCGCACTACACGAATCTGGAATGTTTTACCCGGCTCAATATTTTCCACTTATTGCAATGTGCAGAAATTCAAAACCAATGAGCATGTGCATCGGGTATCTCCTTCTTTCATAATTGCTCGCCCTGAGTTAAACATTATAAAGATATTGATATAAAAAAATAACGGTTTCAAAAACCAAGGCCATAAATTATTTATTACATTATAAAATTGTTAAAACTATTTATAACTTGAAAATATAAAGCTATTATTATTATTAAACATTGGTTCCTTCCTTTGCTTCGGCGCTGTTATGATCTCGATGTCGAGGGGATCATAACTCTCCCACGTATCTGCTTCACACTAGTGATCCGCCTGTGGGGTTCGCCGGGTTGACCTCAGAAATCGGCGGCAAGCCTCCCGGTTTTGTATTGTTCCATTTCTGAGGCCAACTGAATGCTGGTGTTTTTGCATTTGTTTGTACCAGGAGTGTTTAGGCCTACCTTTCTTTTTATTCCGAATTGGAACGTTGTATGATATTGCCTTTTTGACGGGGTTCTCAGGATCTCTCCTTTGAACATGGCAATACCAACTGAGTCGGTCGTGTTCAATTTTTTGGGAAATGGTATTCTTAACATGAAGGCTTCCTCGGATCTTCGTACTTCTAATTCGATCAAGCTTTGTAACTCCTGCTGTCATACGAAGCATCTTCATCTCAGCTGCCGTTAGCTTACTCTCATACTTTTTGTACATTGTCCAACATTGTGAACCGTATGTGAGTGCTGGACGCACAACTGAAGTGTAGAGCTTTCCTTTCAGCTTAGGGGGCATTTTTCGGTCACAGAAGATAGCAGAATTTTCCCGCCACTTCATCCACCCTACGCTTACGCGATGATTGATATCGTCATCACAAGTAGCTTCGTTATTTATCATAGACCCCAGATATTTAAACTTTTCACACTTGGGAAGCACTACTCCATTCAAATAAATGTCTGGAATAGGCCTGTGTGGATCAGAAAATGGGCAGCATAGGTATTCTGTCTTTTTCGCGCTTATGCGGTACCCACTTCCTTCTAGAACATCCACCCATACGTCAAGTGCTCGTTGTAGGGATATCGGGTCTTCACTTATGATGGCTCCATCGTCAGCAAAGAATAACTGATGCACTTTTGGATCCGTCACTTTGCCTTCAAGCAGGTAATCAAGAACTGTAATAAAGAGCAGGGGACTCAAGACACTTCCCTGGTGTACACCTACTGTGATTTCGAATTCTTCGGTGACTCCAGCTGCGCATCTTACTTTAGTAACTGCTCCATCATACATGTCCATAATTATCCGCACATAGGTTTCTGGAACTCCTCGTTGCCTGAGGGCCACCCATATTAGATCTCGTGGTTGCCGATCGAATGCTTTTTCAAAATCAACCAATACGACATGCAAATCCTCCAAAGAATCCCGATGTTTTTCCATAATTATTCTTATACTCTGGATTGCATCCGTGGTTGACTTACCCCCGACAAACCCGCACTGGTCATCAGATAGCCTAATTATTTTTCGCAGTCGGCTACCCAAGACTCGCTCAACGATCTTCATGGTGTGTGACATCAGCTTAATCGAACGGTAATTATCACAGCTTCGAGTATCACCCTTTCCTTTATAAATTGGAAGAAGGTAACTTTCCCTCCATTGATTAGGCATGCGATCACCTCGTATAAGTTTGGAGACAAGAATCATGAGCCATCTAAACCCGATGTCTCCCATCTTTTTCCAAAACTCTGAGGGTATTTCGTCTGGGCCAACAGCTCTTCCCTTTTTGGAGTATTTTACCGCCTCACTAACTTCTTCGACTGTGACGTCGGATACTTCGCTTAAGTTAGGTGAAGCTATTGGAAAGTATAGCCTTGGAAATTGTTCGTTTAGAAGTCCGTCACAATACTGTCGCCACCTGTGAAGAATTTCGTTGTCTTCCACAAGTAGTTGGCCTTGAGCATTGTTAATAAACTTTGGCGAACAAATCTCCTCTTGAATAGCACCAGCTGTCGGGGTAGAAATTTCATCCAGCTCCCGATACAGGTTTTCTGTATTCTTTGCTTGAATTTGGGCGCACTTCTTCTTCGCTTCTTTCTTGCAGTTTCTATATTCCACTTCGAGGCGTGACTTTTGCTCTGTATCATTAGAGGGGCACTTCGACCAAGCCTTGAAAGCCATTTTCTTTTTACTTATAACTGATTTAGCTTCATCATTCCACCACCATGTTTCTTTGCCTTGTTGGTTGTGTCCTTTTGAAACCCCTAACAGTGTTTTGGCTTTTTCTTTGCAAGTTCTCTGTAGGAGATCCCACATACTTTGTGCCGTACTCTCTTCATTTCGAACTATATCGGTGTTGTTATACAGAACGTTTTGCATATTCGAAATAAAAGCTTCGCCTTTTTCCTTATCCAGATTATACCATTTGATCTTCCCAAAAGTTTTTGTATGTTTGTTGTCGTTCACTGTCTCCATAAAAATTTCTGTCAGTAGGAGACGGTGTTGGTGGGCGATCGCTTCTCCTAGTATCACTTTGCAATCTTTTACCCGGGTTTCATGAAACTAGATACCAAATGGTAATCAATCTGGGTTTCATTTTCACCACTGCTGTAAGTGACCAGGTGTCGGCTTTGTTTGACGAACATGGTATTTAGTACGATAAGACCGTATGTTTTGCACATGCTCAGGATGTCTTCACCAGGAGGGTTCCTGGTGCCGTATCCGAGGCCTCCATGGCAATCTTCATAGTCTTCGTTTGTCTTCCCGACATGTCCGTTCAAATCTCCGCCCACGAACAAAAACTCTTCCTTTGGGATGTCCTTAAGTAGATTGTGAAAGTCTAGCCAAAATGCATCTTTTTCCACCTGCTCACATCCAATTTGGGGAGCATATGCAGTGACAATATTCCACAACTTTCCTTTAATCACCAATTTAAGGGACATCAAACGGTCGCTGGATTTCGAAATGGTCAATACGATGCCTAATAGACGTTTTGCAAGGA
Organism: Philhelius festivus; assembly: GCA_963931855.1. NCBI lineage: Eukaryota > Metazoa > Arthropoda > Insecta > Diptera > Syrphidae > Philhelius > Philhelius festivus. The sequence goes on from OZ007557.1 coordinate 95,932,699, forward strand.
TGATTCCGATTCCGATTTTACCCTTTTCCGTTCCATAGTAGAACATCTTATAGTTTTTTGTCCTCGTATCCAAGAAACGGGCCCTGTTTCCCGTGTTTCGCCATTTTGTTTCTTGAACACATAAGATGTCCACTCGCCTTCTTTTCATCATCTCTTCTAACTCGAAGCTTCGACCTGTCATACTGCCAACGTTCCAACTCGCAACTCTCAGATTTTGTATAATCTGCGGCATTACTTTGCTAGCCCCCGGAATCCGTCTAGCTCTGACATGTGTAACAATGGTAGTGCCTGGCGGGGTAGTGTCATTTTGGACGAGTACTTCCATAATGCTTGAATTCACAAAATCCGTTGTAAGTATCGACGTGTGCATGCTCCAGTTTTGTATTTGATCTCTCTTTTACGGCACCGGTGATCTCCAGTCGTGCCAACCCAGGGACTGGCATGCACACTTTTGGGAAAGTTTATAGGTGTTACGTGTCGCTAGGTTCACCTTGCTGTTTGTGGCCTAGATGTATTTACTCCTTTAGTCGCCTTTTACGACAAGCGGGGAGGCGCTGCAGGAATATTCTAACCCGTCCCTGCACAGGGTTTATTAAACATTGGTTAAAGTTGAAAATGAAAAAAAGTTCTAGTCTATAGAACCCGTTTGCTAAGACTGCTAACATATCTCTCTTGCTATAAAGAAACCCTATTTAATGTCTTGAATTTCAAATTTTCATTCCAACGAAACTAACATTCTTACATCGTCTTTGTCAACCGAAATCGCTCCTTACGACAAACATGTAATGTCTCTATGATCATTTCTAATGATTGAACAAAAAACCCAGTCCAATTTCCTACAATAATATTACCTTTAAAATCCCATTATAAAATAAACTTGAATAATTATAAATGGTATGTAGGTATTATATGTAATTATATACATATAGCTACCTATATCTAATTATTTAGAAATTAAAACTTTGGAAAACTGAATTTAACTTCAATCATTATACCTATACTAGTATTAATGAATAAATATCATGTTAATTGGATTTCTTCTGTGGTGTCTGTGTGAGAGCCTTTAAGTTTTCAAATAAGGGAAAACGATGAATACCCCTATCCCAATCTCCCACTTAAATATGTATAGGTATGTATGTTAATCTCCATCACGTCCCAACACTGCCTCAGGATGGCTTATTTTTCGCACATCTAAAAGAAAGAAAGAAAAAAGAATTTAGTTTTTAATATTAAGAATTTCCTTTGAAAGCAATACCAAAGTTATTTACGATCGAAAGTTTCTGGAATTCGGGTCCAAGCTTTAATTCTGTTTTATATTCTTTTTCTTTTCGTTGGAGTTCATTGGTTAAGCAAATCTAAATACATGACTGAGTATCTACATAAATGTGTACATGTACATACGTATGGGATGTGTATCCTTTTATTTCAACTTTTTTTTTTTAATTCTGAAATTTGCAGCGCTTGGCGCTGAGTTCTCGGAAGGAAAATTAATATAAGAGGGATTCATGGGAATTTCAATCTCTTCAAGGACTTCGATGAAATGTATATACATTTCAAAAGGTCAGTAGGATATATTATTTTTCTTGTGTGAATGAAATATCTTTGTAAAATTTCTAGAAAAGATACGACGTACGCAGCATACCTTGAATTTTTCAGAAATAATAAATAGGTAGGTAGGTATATAGTTATAGGTATAACGTCTATTTTCAACTTTGATCATATTTTCAAGTAGACATTTAGCTAAAACTGGAAAATTAAAGAAAAAAATTAAATTTGTTAATTTAAACGGAACTCAGAAGGCAGTTTAATACGCTGTATTTTTTCAAAATTTTTACTTGCGATTTAGGTACCTCGACTTACTTATGCTTTAAATTTTCGAAGTAAATACGGAAAAAAACTGAAGTAGATCCAATATAAACATAACATATTATAAAATTAAATTCAGACTTCAGACTTGTAAAAAAATAGTAATTGAATATACATAACTATTTTAAAGTAAATTCTCCATCAACGAACTTGTACCTATATTTGTATGAATTTTGTCAATTCAAAAGGTGGCTCATAAATATCTTTGCGTTTTTCTGTACGTGATATTGAAAACATAAAATTTTCCACTGTGCTTACGTTTAAACGATTCCTAAACAAGTTTTTAATGTAATACAGAGTGATCAGCGCTGTCTTTAAATATGTTGGTCAAGAATTTCAAAGAGAAGTAGATCATAAAAAAGAGAAGTAGGGAAATACCTAGACTAATTTTTTTTTTCTTAAAATCGAAATATAGATCTACTTCGATCGAAGTAAAGTCCGAACCCTGCCCTCGACCTACTTATAGCCTAAACCGTTCGAGGTATTTTCTTCAAACTCGGTGCTTCGGTGGCTGCCATACAGCCATTATGAAAAATATCATATAACTCAAAAACGGCTCTAACGATTTTGGAAAAAAAAATATATGTGGTCATGGCCAAACATAAATGAACAAAAGATGTTATTAACGAACGGTCATAGGTATTATTGTTATTGTTTTTCTTTTTTTTTAATTATTTCCATTTTCTTTACTATTCCCATTCTCTTTATATAAAAATAAATGGGTTGGGTACGATTTACCGATTTTTAAAATGTCGATTTAAAAAAATCGATCGTCAAAATGTCGATTTTCAAAAAGTCGATTGATAAAAATGTCGACTGATCAAAATGTCGACTTTCAAAAAGTCGATTTTAAAAATTTTGACTCGAAAAATGTCAACAGTGGCAAAGTGAATGATGCTCACATGCATGCGGCGCCGCCACTGTCGATCATAGTTGTGTTTATTTTTTGTATAAATAACAACTTATGAAAGAAACCTTTTTTTGGGTTGGGTACGATATCCCGCTTTTTATAATCCCGCTTTTAAAAATCCCGCTTTTTAAAATCCCGTCTCTTATAATCCCGTTTTTTATAATCCCCTTTCTTATTACGACGTGTAAGCAGTGGGATATGTAAGGGGGGCATGCTGCACCCCTGCAACCCCCCTGCTTGGGCACACTATAGGATTTGGGGTAGGTGCGAGGTTTCAAAGTTGCAAAGTTTCTTTAGCATTTAAAGAATCGATACGCTCCCCTTTTTTTTAATTTATAAAATTGAATTAATAATAAAATTTAGTTAACATATTAAAAGAGAGAATTCTTGTTTTATTTAACTCTATTTTGGTAAAAAGTCGACATTTTCACCGACAAGTTTTCAGTCGACATTTTAATATTCGAGATTTTAAACTGTCGACTTTTTTTTCGATCAAACTTCAGTCGACATTTTAACAATCGATGAAATTTATATTTGTCCAGTCGACATTTTTTTTGTCGACATTTCGTACGTTTCCCAAATAAATGTATTAAGTTTTGTTTGCATATATTCATAATTTTTCCAGAAATCAGGAATTCAAACAATTTGTTTTATCACTTTGAGGGGGTTAAAAAAGGATAACAATAGTAATCGTAGTACCCCTTGGCATAATGGTTAGTGTGTTGCACTGTCATGCGGAAAGTCTCGAGTTCGATTCCCAGCCCCTGCAAGAAAGTTTTTTTTCAGTGTACTGCCTCTTGCGAGGAATTGACAAATTCCTCAAGAGTATCTCTTGTCATGGAAAGTGCTGCTCCTGAGCCGTTCGAAATCGGCAGAAAATTGTAGGTTCCCTCCGTTTCTGGTAACACGCACACAGGAATGGTTGAAAGTTGTAAGTCACTAGGTCCTGGTTCACTTCGAGCTGTTGCACCACCAAATTAAATTTAATTTAACAATAGTAGTCGGATTCCATCCCAGGGCTAACCCAAGGAAAAATTATTTTTCCCAAATTTTACTAAGAGGGCGTTAAGCAGGCATAACCGTAGAAATCCGATTCCAATGGAATATAACGGATTCGATGATGGTTTATTTTACGATAAAAGTGTATATTCTCATTTGACTAAAAGAAAGCGTGCCGTGTAAAGTTTGTCTTATTTCCTGCCAAATGTTACCGGTGTTCCTCAAGTTTCCATACTTGGTCTTCTTTTGTTTTCAATTTATGTCAACAAACTTTTTTCTAGGATTGACAACTCCTTTTCTCATATTTATGTAGATGACTTTCAGTTGTAGTTGTACCTAAGCCTAAGCTGCCATCTCGGACACATTGAGCATGGAGCTTTCAGTGTCATATATTATATTATCTGGAAAAAATTTAAATTGGTTCCATTTAAATGGTCTTTTTCTAAATTCAAGAAAATGTAAGTGTGTAGAAATATCACAAAAAAAATTGATCTTGTTTATTTCCACCGATTGTGTTGACCAATGCTCCCATCGAATACGTTGAAACTGCTAAGAATCTTGGATTGAAAAGCTTCTTGACTTGAGACATCCATATGCTAAAAACAGACTTGTTGGGAAATTATATGGCGTATCACGTGTATTATGGGTAACATCTTTCCTATCCTTCTTTCTCTTCCGTAACTTCACGCCCACGCTGGCTGTGTTGAAACATTTAAAGGGTATTCATATTCCCTTGAGCGTGAGTAAATTATAAAAAAAAAAACAGCAACTTTCCAGAACACTCGCATTATATACCTACCATATAAAAAATGTTCCACCAAAATCGCTCTGATCGTTTTTGATAAGAAAACAAGATTTTCTTTAATTATGACAAAAGCATATCCAACATTATTTTCTTAGTTTAAAGAAATAATTTTCTCCAAAAGAATATCTTACTCAATTTAAAGTGGACAAGTGTTATTATATTTGTTTCCTTGATACATTTTTCCTTAGAAATTGTGAATAAAGTTCTCTTACACCCACTGCGGTTAGTTTTAAAATGTTATCAAATATAATGAATCTTAGATTTTAATAAAACCAAAATGAACTAAAAGAATTCTTAGTACCTACAGACATTCAAATTACATACATCGATACATTTACTCTTAAAAAAATCATTCCTTAATAATTGAATTACATTTTTGTGAGTCTATAAAAGGTAGAATTCTGATGAAAAATCTTTAATTGAAAATTTAATCAAAAACTTATTGCGCGTTATTGGGAAAAGTTGTTGATTGAGTGAGTACACAGACGAAAATAAAAATAATTCAAGGATTTTTATGTAAAGTATAGACACAAACGTGGTTTATTGGAAAGGAAAATCAGAGGATTCCATGCCAAGGGAAATGGAGTTATTGTTAGCAATTCGCATGAATGAAAATAAGGAAGACAAAAACAAAATACTAAACATATGTATATAACTAATGAATGGGTTAAGTATTTTTAGAACTCACTGAGCGTATTATTTTACGGTAGGGTGCTGGTTTAAATCTATTGTGTCTATATGTTTTATTTAATGTTTTTTAATTTTAAGAAAGGTTGTAGGAAAAATGAAAATGATATTTAAAAAAAATAGTAATTTAATAACGAATGATAATTTTTATTTATTTTATATTGTAATGTTTGAATTTGTATTTATTTTCTTTCAAAACAAAAAACCTTTCATTTATTTATTCACTGTACAATTTTTAGTTACAATTTTATTGGGATTAAATTAATTAAATGGTAATCATTCTTTAACTTTATAATAGTCAATTTTTTTTTTTTTTTTTTAAATTCATTTTTATTTTTATTAATCTTAAAACTATCTTAAAGCTAGACAAAAATTCCTAAAAACTAGCCTAATTATCCAATTACTTAAAAAACTAACTTACTGGCCCTATGCGGGCGCTCTAAGCTAAACTATATCTTAATTGTAATACCTTTCGGCCTAAAGACTGTTATTAATTTAAACTATATCAATTTTTTTTTTCGTGTTCTCGAGAAAATGTTTAAAAAAAAAAACTCGGATTCTATATCTTGTTTTTAAATTTTATATATAAAACTTACAAACTAAAGTAAAACTAATTAAAACTACCTAAGACTACTTAAACTACTTAAAATAAACTTAAACTACTTAAAAACTAGAACAGCCACAGCAGCATTTTTTTTTTTTTTTTTTTTTTATGTACACAGATGTGTACCTATTTTTTTTTTTTTTTTTTTTTTTTTTTTTTTTTTGGTGCCACCCCGACTGTCCCTACCTAAAAAGTAGACCTAAATCTATGTAAGTCGGCCAAGACATACAAATCCTCGTCAACTTTCTGTATCATTATTATACAACCACCAAAACTGGTTCGACTGTCTTACCCTGTCCCTCCGGTCCCGATCGGACACAGTCCTACTGAACCGAAGGCGCTCCGCTCCATCTTGTGCGAGGACGTCTCGACTATAAAGGAGCCGCCTATCCACAGTCCTCCGGCTGACGTGGTAGATTAGCGGAATCGCCATTCTATCCTGGATCAACCCTCGACTGTCTAAAAAGAGAAATGCATCGGGAGGTATAAAGCCGCTTATACGTACACTCTCATAGTAATCCTTGTTAGGGAAGTAAGCCCCAAAAATTAGGCTATTGGTCGAGGACATCGCTCTCGCAATGTGACCCCGAATCAGCTTTATCAAAAAATTATCAATTCTGTTTATATTGGCCCCGTTGTATAGAACCTGGTTGGAATAATAATGTTTGTACTCCGACTCTGGTGTTCTGTGCAATCCAAGGCAACGTCTAAGACACTGCCTTTCAAACACCCGAATCTTTTCCATTTGAGATGGGGCGACGTTGAACCATACCGGGCACCCATAGGCAATCATCGGCCGGATGAGGGCCATGTAGCAAATCACCTTCACCCTGGTGTCAAGCCGGCTGCTGTAAAACAACCGTTTCGTCAGGGCAAAGGCTCCCCTAGCCCTGTTCAGAGCAGCATTTATATGTCTGTCGAAATATAAATACTGATCCAACCAGATGCCAAGGTACTTTACCACACTTTTACTCGCCAGTGGTTGCCGGTGCGGCCCTACGATCATCAGCTTACGCCAGTTTTTTCTAGTATCCCTAGGGGCTCTAGCCAACGGAGTCCTGAACAGAATAGTTTCACATTTCTGAAAGTTTATTTTCAACTTCCAGTCATCACAATATCGCTGAATCTTGTCGAAGTCACGCTGCAAAAGAATTCTGATGACCTCAATTTTTGGAGCTGTTCTGTACGCTATTAGACCATCGGCATACGCAATTGCCTGAGTTAGACTACCTATCAGATCGCTTGTGTAAATGCTGAATAGAATCGGCGAGTTCACCGCTCCCTGCTGAAGACCATTCTTGATATCGAAGATTGCGGTAGAAGTTACATTGCCACTTTTGACAACAAACTTTCTACCATTGAGCATGTCATAAAGTATATACAATAGTGGTTTACTTATGCCGAGTCTAGTCAATTTTAGATAGAGACCCTCTAACCATACGGTGTCGAAAGCCTTCTCCAAATCAACCAGACAAGCACCTGTACACTGCTTTTTAGTTTTGTTCCATTGGATATCAGAAACGAGCTTAGACGCGACATGAATGGTGTCATGTCCCGCCTTAAAACCGAACTGATTATCCGGTATGATATTATTGTCCTCCGCCCACTTGGACAGAGCTCTATTTATGACTTTCTCGAATACCTTGCTGATACTCGGTAGAAGACTTATCGACTTAGTCAATGTTGTTACTGACATGTTCCAAATCAATACTTTTCAAGTAAGGAAAGGTCTTATGTGGGGTGACAATCAGTAGATAGGTAAAGTAAATTCATTAAATATGATTATAAAAATATATAAACAAAAAAATAATATACTGCAAAAGAAAATAAACAATAATTGCAATTTTATGCTGATAATTTAAATCTTGTTCTTAATATATATTATCATTTTCAACATTGAATAACTTTAACTTTTTTCAAAAATTAACTTAAATGTAGAATATTTCTGACAAATATTGGTTAAATTTTTTAAAAATATACCAACTGCTGTGATAGTGTGGAAAATGTATTCTTCATGTTCTATTTCGTTCACAAGATGAAAGGTTTTTATGCGTGGACTGCAAAGTTTCGAGTTCGAACTTGGCGTATTGCCACTTTGTTTAAAAAATTCTTTTAATACTTTAAATACGTAGAGATTAGTAAAATTTGCAATTCTTTGTATAGGGCCCACCCTGGAGTGTTTAATTTTAATACAAATTAGTCGTATGGAATGTTTTTGGGCTGTCTAAAGAGGTCTAAGACTTATTGAATAATATCCACCCGAGCTGGTAATGCAATATTGTAGATTTGATTGTGCAAGGCCGTAGTAAATTAACGTTGATATTGTTTCTGAGCAAAATGGTTTAATGAGATACATTTTGTGAGAAAATAAAAGTTAACCAAATACAGACCCTTGTGGAACACCATTCACTGAATAACGGGAATTATTAAAGGTTTCATTAACAACAATTTCTTGTTCCCTTACTTTCAAGTAGGATTGAAGCCATTTAAATGTATAAACTTGGTTCAAAAGTTGTACTCTTTTGATGAAGGTGCCTTCGTTTTCACTAGATTAAGAATTACGAGTATTTGTCCTGGAGAACCCAAAGATGTTTACGCTATAATAAATTTCGATTATCCATTTACTAAATGCTATATATTTGCCTTTTTTTCAACAAAATTGATGAATCAGTGCTATTGGAAATGGCATGCATATTAAAGATCTATTACGAATACATGTTCTATATTGTTATATCAAAAATATGTATTATTATTTATTAATTGTTCACTCAATTGCAAATTCTTAGTTCTTATATATTTTTTTTAAGATTCATAAGCTAGTTTCACTTAACATCTAGTAATCAATTGATCGTAAGCAAACTGACGTCGAACAAATTATAACAAAAGAACATCCACAGTCTATTAAAAAAAAAAATCAGAGAGATTTCCCTTCTGAATATTTTCGTCAAGCTTTTTCGTAAGAAAAGTTATTGCTTTAAATAAAGTAAGCGTATATAGCTTAATAGGTTTACATATAGATTAAAAAAGTACGAAAACAATACAGAAAAAGGAATAATAAACAATACATTAATAAAACTGCAATAAAGATATTCTCTGTCCAGAATCACGTTTTCTGTAAATAATAGAAAAGCACCTGTAAACAATCAGAAAAACATTTTTTTGAGAATTGTGATATTGAATATTTTTTATAGTAGTTGTTCTTAACATATTCGGCGTAAGCAAAATTATTTTATCGGGTTGTAAAGTAATGAATAGTTATCATTTTATCAGTTTTCAGTTATTTAATCTTACACAAAATTAAAATTAAAAACAACTTAATTTAAAATGTAAACCAAACAAAATTAAAGAGCAAATATCTTATACTTACCTCGAAATTTGATACTTTTACTGTTTTTCTTTTCAGAGCTTCACAATATTTTCACATACACATACGATTTTATTTTAAAACGCGCACTCTATCACATTGTGACTGTTACTTCGAGACTGATTTTGATCTGATGAATGTTTTTCTACGTTCTTACATTTCCCACTTTGTTTTCTCACGATTACGAGATTATCAAAATTTACATATATATTCAATAAAAAATGTTGAATTTGTGAAAAACGATATCCCTAAACCCTAAGGCTGAGGGAAACTGTTTGTTGAAATTTCGTCTCTCCTTCACCTTTTCCAGCGCTTAATTGAGTATTCAACAAATGCATACCAGATTTTCAACAAAAACTGTTGAATCAAAGAAAAAAATTAAATCCCGCAAAACAAAATTGTGTTAAAAATTCATCTCCGTTCTTATTTTTAAGCAATCTATTAAATATCAAACAAACGGGTATGAGTTTTCAACAGCGGTGCTTGATTTTCTTCAAAAAGTGTTTAATTATGTTGAAGATTCAACATTTGTGTAATTTTCAACAAGAAACTGTTGACTTTTAAGCAAATGTTTATTTTTACTATACTTCCATTTCATTACTACAATAATTGTAGTAAAATTAAATCGGTGTTGAAATAGATTAAACACTTATTGTGGTAATTTTTCGAATATTTCTTAGAGTGTAAGTTATTAAAATGATACTACTTAACAATTCGCTAACTTTAAAATAGCTTACTAACTTTTTCCTAGTTTTAATCATTTTCTAACTAGTCAAGGCTATTTTTCAATGAATTACTACTGAACACACCTAAAAAAATTACAATTCGTGCAAAAAGACTAAATAAACAGACCTTTTTTTGGTACTCGTAAATATCAAAAAATCATATGAAGAAAGCACGATGCTAAAAAGATAAACTAGGTATTTGATGATTTTAACTTAAATAACATGAAAGAGAGAGTGTATTGCTAATTTAAATTGTCGTTTTAAGTTAGTATCACAATAAAATACAAATTTAACATTTTTGCCAGAATTCATCGATAGATTATTTTATTATTACCTTTTGTCGCAGAGTTTTTGGTAATAGATTAACTGGTGTTTCCAACAAAAAATTTAATTTAAATTTTTTAAAAACTACCTTTACTTTTCTTTAGAATGGTTGTATAGTCTTAAACTTAATCTCGTTAGATTCAAATACCTTGATACATTAGCACAAAATTGTAAACAACCTTGTGTTAAAAGAATACGAACGATAGGTATTACTTAATAACTGCTTATTTTAAGACATTTTACTATGTTTTTTTTATTTTCAAATTATCTTTAAAACGATGACAATTCATGCGAGTATCTTACTAAAAACATATTTTTGACATTTGTAAACGTCAATATGTCGAAAGAAGTTAAAAAAAAACACGATTATTAAAAGGAACAATATACATATAGGTACTTTGACCTTAATTAAATGCTCGATTTAAATTTGTAAAGTCGTCTTTTTAACCTGGTAGGAATTACACTTAAATACTTTTAACATCCTATTAATTTAACTTAAATTTTTGTCAGGTTTCTTTCTTTTTTCTGTTAAAATGAACGTTACATGGTATTCACCAAAAACAACTAGTTACAAACTGGCCAGAGCAGTTCTCGAGTTTTGAAACTTGAACCCAATCAATTAGTTCAGGCATAAAGATTGAATAATCAGACGAGACATAGTCTGATGAGGAACAAGATATAATCTTCGAATATATTAAAGGAAGCCAAAGCTAATTGACACATATCATCTGCATCAGATGCAACATCGATGTTTAAACAAAAACCTCAAATAGCTATAGGTAATGTATGTACATCAGCGTAACATCTGTTCTCGCTCTTTTCACATTAGTTTTTTGATTTTGAGGCTCATCCTTTCCAATGAAATTCTTCCGTTTTGTTCTTATCTCTAGAATGACAAATGTCCTAACAAAAAAAAAATAACTTCTGGAACGATAAAAAATACAAACTAATAAATCTTTTTTGAGTACCTACCTATGTTTGTAGTTTGTACCTTCCTACATAATAATGTTTGACGTTTCTCCTGGAGAAAAAATAACTAACGGTGCTGGAACGGATGAAACTACCTGTGTAGTAGTGGTAGCATGCTGATACTATTGAATTCACGGAACTTCAATAAAGTGAACATCTTTATGACCTTTGATTGTTGGCTTTCAAGAGAGTCGTTGACAAATTTCTTCAAGGTACAGTATATGTCACATTTTTTATTCTTATAAGTCAAGAATCGTTTAAAACTACGTTTACAAAATGATTTATGAAATAATACATGAAGCTGGAGACAGCTATAAAAAGGGTTAGTGTTGTGTACCTTTTATCAAAACAAAAAGTTGACATTGAAAAATGAGATTGCTTTGTTTTAATTGCAAGAACGTCATAAATTATTTTTGACAGCTGACATTAAAAGTTCATTGAATTAAACATATTGTTGTAGAGAATACAAACATTATTTGACATGTACATACATAAATACTTTTTGTGACTAACTTTTTCTATTTATTTCAGCCTTAAATCTTTTTGAAACGAATTTAGACGTCGGACAATATGGCGTTACGATTTTATCTGTCAATTTGAATCACCTACACATTTAATTGTGGTTGTAATATTTAAATTTCTATTAACTGAATATGTCCGAGGTACGTAAAATTAAACAGGGCAGTATTTAACTGAAGTTTAACCTGTCATTTTTGCATGACTGCAAAATATTAAAACATTTGCACACTGAATATTTTGAATCTGTTCTTAAAATGTTAGAACTAAAAAGTACATTTTCATTACAACAACTAAATATGTACTTCAATAAAAGCTCAAAACCCGCAAAAATTCTCAATCAGTTGACCTTTTTTTAAAAACATAACTCTATTCATGGGGTTTTGAAATGACTTACATTGATTAATAAAGTGCGAGTGATTAGGAAAAAGGAAGGATTCAATATGAGATACCGATGCGATGCATGGTCGTTGGATTTGATTATCTGAAAATTGACCAGCTAAATAAAAATGTAATCTTTATTGAGCACTCCTTGAAGCGCATGTTGAATATTATTTTAGGGGAAGAATAAGACTGGATATTTCAATGGGACACTGGAAAATAGCGAAAAAGATAAAGTATTGAGAGGCATAAGACCTAGCGAAGGTATTCGAGAGAAGCAAATGTTACTGAATTTGTGTGACCTATCATGGTTTTTAATGAATAAGTCGAATATGTTGTTATTTTACAAAAATTGGTCTGCATTACACATATACTGTTCACTAGAAAGCTGTGGAGTTTCATTGTTGCAAGACATGAATTTAGACACTTGAAAGGTGGGTTCTGCTTTAACAACAAAAGAAAGCATTGAGTTTTTCAAGCAATTAATTTGATTCACCGTGGGATATATGTCCGAGGTGAGTATGTAATGTGAGCTTATCTGACGGTGTCCTTATAGTTCCACGTCAAAGAGAAAAGGATGTAAATATAGAAATGAATATGAAAAACTAGGAGTACTCTCATCTGTGTTAGATTAGAAGAAACAAAACAGAGCACTGGGGCACAGGAGCTTCACTTTATTTGTGGATTTCGCGCATTCAATCCTGTAAGATGATTAAGGGGACGATCGTAAAGTGCAAACTATATGAGGAAATCCAGCATACCTTAAGATTTTCGTTTAAAAAAAAAAATTCAAATCATTAGCACACCAAAACAGTTGATGTTTTTATAATCAAAGTAACGTCAGAAATGTAAATCAAGTTGCGTTACTAAAATTCATCAATGCATCAAAAATTAATTGATAAAAATATGTCGAGTTTCTACACAGGTGCACAAAAAAATAAAAAAGTAGTTAAGTTCAAAAACCGAACCTACATATCCTTACGTATTTTGACGCGCTGAATTTGAATTTTAAGTTAGAATTGGTCCACCACCCTTCAGTTTTTTTCAAATCCTAAAAAAACTTACGATAAGTTCATCGAACATTTTTTTTCGGAACTGTTCATGCATGTATGAGTAAAGTATCACTTATTTTTTGCTATATGCCCTTATTTCATAACTTATACACCAATTTAGTGTTTAAAATTATAAAAAAATAAAAGTCCGAGAAACGTGCATGAAATAAGTTAAAAATTTTTATCAATTTTCGTTTAAAATAAAAATTCATTTTAAATAATCTATTTAGTGGAATAAAAAATGATACTTAATACAGTTACTTTTTCAGCACTCACTCTCTGGATAACTTCAGATTTCTAGGCATTTCTAAGCTTTTTTTGAGTGTGCTCTTTAATTTTCTACATCTAAAATAAAAATTAACTTTTCTGGGCTGAATTTCTTCGTTTTTGTATATAGAATATGCACAAAAAATTTTATTACGATATACTCGTATAAATGCATCAAAAAGTTATGAAAAGAAAAGTTTAACGATCTATTTTTCAAAAAGAGCGAGGGACGTGTTTTTCTTAGTTCACCATTTCAATATTATTAGTGGCACACCCAAATATCAACATAGATTAAACTTAGTGAAGTAACTACAATAGTTATTTCAATTTTCAAGTGGATCAAACATTGCATCAAAAAGTTACAAAGTTTTGAAATAAAAAAACATTGAAAGGGACAAATTAAATTATTATTTCGCTGTTTTCACGTAATAAAATAGCTGTATATTCATAATTAAAACATTTTGTGTTGAAATATACATATACATCATCTTTTTATTTAAGTCCTATTTAAAAAATTACACCAATAACAACTATTTTAATGAACTATATTTTTATATCTGCTAGTGACATAAAATCCTAAAGTACGCTGGATTTCCTCATATAAGAGTAACGGTGATGATTAATTGAATTTCGCTGTTAGGCAGATTTTTAAATTGAAACTAGACGACGACTTCACCAACAATTGCATCAACTCAATCTCCAGGAACTTGAGATCCTATTGTACAGGTAGGTTGGTTGACGCATTTGAAGCCCATTTGTGACGTATGCTTAATGTTTTCAGCTTAAAAAGTTTATCAAGACTAATACCATACATTGATTTGGAGAAAGAAGATACGTGTTTATATCTTCTAAGTCCAAAAATATATCTTGCAATACTCTTGTAAGACATATTAAATTTTGGTTTATGCTCAAAGTCACATTTACTAAAAATCCCACACCTAAATACTATAATTTGAATAAATACTCGTAGAGTTTAAGCCAGAATTAATCTTAGTTTTATTGGTGTGACTTTTTGCGTTGCCAATAATATGTGAAGATTTCCATACATCCTACCCAGTGTCAATCTGATGTGGTTATTCCAAGTTAAACCTTTGTTATTACATACATAGATTTTTTGTGAATTCAAGCAATTCAATAGTTTTATTAAGATATACCTTAGGAAAGTATAAAGAGTATCAACCGCTTTTCTAAAAATAACTAAACATTTTGACTAAGAAGGATTTTAACAGAGGCCATTCACTCAAGACCATCGTAAAATCCTGTCTATATCTTCATTATTTTCGTGTGCAGCATTTTCCAAGAGACCCAAGGAAAAACTCTTTCGTACCTGCACATCGTCAGCATACATATCAACCGAGGGTGTATACTAAAGACACATTTTTGTTGGTCATATATATACAAAGAAAAAAATAATGGTCCAAGTATCGACCCCTGTGGCACACCTAAACTAAGTGGAAGAAAATCTGAAACAGAGTCTATAATTGCAACTGGCTGAAATCTACGAAGTAAATAAGAAGCTTCCAGTTTTTTTGACGACACAGACAATTTAAATTGATTCCGAAGTTTAGTTTTGTGGTTTACGGTATCAAACACTTTAGACAAGTCAAACAAGATAGTAAAAGTGATTTTATCTTTGTCAACCGCTTGCCTATCTTCTGCAACGTTAATTAATGCAGTAGTACAACTATATTTTGAAAAGAAACTGGACTGATTGCCACAAATTAAGATATAATCATGAAGAAATCTGCGTATTTGTTTACTCATCACACTTTCAAGAACCTTGGAGAGAAAGGGTCAAATGACAATCAGTCTAAACTTAATTTGGTTTTAGGGAACCGGTATTATTTTTGCTCATTTTCAGGTGCAGGGAAAAACTCTGGTCATCAAAATTTTATTAAATAAGTGTGTTATATATTTTAAGATATATGTATGGAAGAATAACTTCAACGAACTGTGCGCTTATCTCATCAAATGCAACAGAGTTGGATTTAATAGATAAAACGCCTTCTAAGACCTGTATCAGCAAAAGCTTGAAAGATTTCGATTTAATGTTCTCTTAAAATGTTGAAAGAGTCATCACCATTGTGATAGGTGTTAAGGTCACTATGAACTTGTCAAAAAAGGTTTTACACAAAGCAATCTCATATGTCGTCTTGTCGATCTAGAATGAATAGTGCAAAACCTTCGCTACAATACTAGATCCGCAGCATTTGAAAAGTCCTTCCAATTATATTCTTGATTACGACAAAACTAGCGTAATGTCAGTGTTTCTTTTTTGAGCATCGAGAATGAGGCGATGAAGATAGCCAAACGGTCAGTGATGAGGGACATATTACATGCTGTCATCAATTAAAGAGGATCAAACACCGATGTCTAGGAAAGAGTAAGTTAGAGCAAGTTAGAGTTTTTGTCTTCCTAGCCTCCACTAAAAGCTCAATTACTGATTACGAGCGCTAAAGAATAACTCTTGTCAATCGCTGTATCTTTGGGTTAAAAAGGCAAGTTCTTTTTTCTAGCAACTAAAGTGTTCATTTATATGGCACTAACCGCCCTGATCCTACTATATATTGCGTGGACGCTTGGAGATGCGATTCTCTCTATTTCTCTATAAGCTCTTTAAACTTTCCAGAGTACGTAGTTGGATTCTTGGCTTGCAAAATAAAAGTTTATGTATCCAATTTCATAAAAGTCTCTCTCAAGCAAAACCTTAAACTTAGAAAGGTATATCTTCAGGACCCATAATAAGTATATATCCATATTAAGAAACAATAAAGCATCTCTAAATTTATTTATATTTTTATTTAATTACATAACTAAATTGATAGTTTTACAAAATTTCTTACAAAGGTGTATATTAAGATTTTAAACAATTTCATGGAAAAATGTTGATTTAAATTGACATGAATTAATTATTGTTTTACCAAACAAATTGTTATATTTAAGAATTTAAAAATTAAATAGTTTAAATATTTTATTTAATGGGGAAAATTTTTCATATTTGGTACGATAGTTAGAAATAAGTATACTCTCCGGTATGTTCCTCAAATTTCTTTGAGGAATATTAAAGTTAATACCAGACAGAAGGTGCAAGCAGTCTATGTTACCGTTAATTAATTTTAAAATGAAAACAAAACATAAATAGAAACGTCTGTTCTCGAGACTGGGTATATCAATAAGTCTAAAGTCTGTTGTTATAATGTGGGAGCGAAAACCTAATGAATCTTTTTTTACACCTGTTCTAGTCTATTTTTATGACATTCGTAATGAGGTAACCAAACCTGACAGGCGCATTCTAGAATGGATCGAACATCGAACAAAAGATATAAAAAGCTGCTTTGTAACGAAGGGCTCGGAAAATTATTTCGACTTTCTTTTTAACCAACCAAGAATTGAATTAGCTTCATTTATTTTCAAGTTTGTGATCAAATGTGACACCAAGAATAGGCATAACTGCTTCACGAGATATTGACATACCATTAAACAAATAGTTGAACGAAATAAAAGAAAACTTTCTTGTAAAACACAGTTTTACACTAATCGATATTAAGAAACAAACAATTACGAGTGCACCAGTCAAAAAACGAATTAAGATCACATTGCAATTCTTCACAATCACGTCTACATATTTGAAATAGTTTTGAAGATTGTTACAACGTCGGCGTTAATAAGGCACTTGAAGTATCTTAACAGAGATGGGAAGTCGTTTATAAATAAAATAAAAATGATAGGCCCTAAATGACTACCCTGTGGGATTCCTGAATTGATTTTAAACTGACTTCATTCGCAACCATTAAATAATACCTATTTAATTGCTTTTTTGATAATTGAACGCCTTTTTTAAAGACATTAATCGGTTATTTAGACTGAGAGTGTTTATTTTAAGACGTTTGGCATTTGAACGATCTTCGCTCATTAAGAAGAGGAAAACCTTCATTAAAACAAATGGGGATGTTAATAGATTTATCACCATTCTGCTTTTTATCAACTGCTTGGTAGATTTCAATATACTCGTAGCTACAGCCCAATAAAAATAATCTTATGACCGTTTCTTCCCTCTTTCGAACATCCGTTTCTGAGTCAATACTGTACGAAGCATGACAGAATATTGTATACATCCAAATTGTTTTCTTCGCTTAAATTTCCCACACAGTTTGGTTTTTATTTTTAGAATTACTCTGTCTTCCGCACTATCAAAATATTTATATTCATGTTATGACATGCCACAGCTAATAAGTTTCACGCGCCCCCTAAAATAATTCCGTCGACCTTACACATACAAACATTCATATGTGTGACAGTTTGTTTTCTATTTTATTTGTTGTTTGTGTCAAGACTTCATCGTTAACTCTAGCAATCGTCCCTTAATTAAGCAATTTCTGAACAATCGCAAGCAAAAATGTATAGAGATTAAGACAACTACCAGACAGAGTTCCATGTCGAGATGCTTCATTACTTGCAGATGTAGTGTGTAACAATTTATATGAGATGCTCTAACCAACTTTAAGCATCATCGTCTGTCTACTTGGAACGCACCAGCAATTCACATCAGCTCGCCTTGAGTCTGCCACCATGGCTGGTAGTATTTTTTCCAGTGAAAACTACTTTTTTAAGAAAAAGATGATTGCTATGAGAGGTGAACGTTGTGGTGAAGAAGTCGTCGACGCGGAACATGCAGCAATCAGCGGTTGAACCCTCAAATTGACCTCTTTCGGAAAACATGTATGCAATCGTATTCTGTTTGAGAAAAAGTTTCTCAACCAAAATAAGTTCGTTCTTCGTTCCTCCTTTGGGGGAGATGGAAATGTAAAATATAATAAAAGTTTCACCACTTCAAATCACAAATTCACATACATTACGACTACGAGTACTATGTAACGTACATTATGTAGTCAGTGTTTTCTCTTCAAGTGAAACTCTGCTGAAGTATAAAAAAGCAAATTGGATGTCATTAGACATTTTTCTTTAACTACGGTCTTAGTTTTTTGTTTTGTGGTTAAAGTTAAGAACATAAAAGGCAAAGTTCCAACAATTGGAAAAGCAATTAAGTTTAAGATTAGTTTGACAGAATATTCAAATTAAAACAGACTGTTCGAAGAATAATCGTAGGAAACTATAGAAGATTATCTATGAGAAGTTTGGAAATACTCGATTTTAGGTACATACATACACATAATATAATTACAATATATATATATACAATGTACATAATACTAAACGTATACAAATTCAACTTAACATGTAGAAAATTTAATACCTAAAGGTCTAGGCTGAAATATGTACTGAGTAGGATGAGGGGAAAATTTTATGAACTTTTAAAGTTCTGAAAATTGAAATGAGATTGAAATATGGAAGTACCTACTGGATAGTACTTTTAAAGTTCAAATAAAAGTTAAACTGTTGTACATTCCTATAAGTACAATTTTGGAGTCCACTAATACTCAACTGTATTGTGAAGTTATTTAGGGTTCCAAAAGCGATATCAGTTTTTTTTTGTAATGTTGAGTGAATTCAGAGTTGACTGTAGCAGCATTCGGGGGCTTAAGAAAAACTTCTGTGCTGTATAAGTCCATACTGTGAATACTAGCGAAACCAAGGTGGGTAAAAATTCTGATAACATGGAATTCAGCTTGCCTGGTTATAGCACATCCGACCATTGTGTCATATCTGCAAATTTATCATGTCAACAAATCCCAATTATAGAAATAATTCCTAACCGTTTAGCAATATGAGAAAGCCAACTAGGACGGTCTCAATGGTTTCTTCAGGAACTTTAACAAGTCGCTAAGCTTCCTCGATAGTGACGTGGACTCCAGTGCAGATATGGTCACAAATTTAATTCTTTTCGGAATAAGAAATTGTATCCTGAATAGGGAAAAAGCTATCAAACCAAAAGAGAACTCATGTTTTGATTTGAGCTTCAAAGAAGTTATAAAGTCAGAAAAGTTCCCGATGTTATAAAGCCAACCATACTGAGGAAAACCGGAATAAGGTTTAACAAGCTAGAAATTAAGACAAAAAATACTGCAATGTCCCAAGGGAACTAAAAATTTTTGGTCATTTGTAAAAAATGTACGAAATTCTACTTCGTCTTCGGTACTAACTACACTCCTTAGGTCAGCTCACAAGAAAAGCAAATTTGCTCGCAGCACAGTTTGCTGTCAATTCGACGCTGTCTGATAGTGCCATGATTCCTCCTGTAATTGAGAGCGTTAATGATTTTATGGAACAAATTTTCTTTCGCACTCCTTTTATTGCTATAGATTATTGAAAGATCTAGATATTTACAAATCCGCTTACGTGGATAATATCCCTCCAATTGTTCTGAAGAAGTGTTCTTCTTAGCTGTCAAAATTATTGCGTAAGCTTTTTCATCTGTCCTACTCTACTGGTCTCTTTCCGATTGACCGGCAGTATTGTTTTCTTAGCAATATTGGCACATATCTTTACATGGTTTCGGAGAAAGTAAGATAATTGCACTTGTAATTTAAAAAGCATTTGATAGAGTTTGGTATCAAGCTCTTGTATCTAAAATGCAATACAATCAATACAAGTTGTATTGGATGGTTTTAAGTCTGAAATTCATGAAATAAATTCTGGTGTGCCACAGGGGTCCGTTCTGTGTACGACCCTTTTTCAGATATTCACCAATAACCTTTTGTCTAAAACTTCTAATCCATTTAATTGTTTGCAGACGACAGTACTCTCAGCTTCTCATATTCTTTGCCAGGTGCAGCGTATGATTAGCTAAATAAATTCTAATCTCGTTAGCGTTGCCAAATGAGGAACCATAAACCACGTAGAATTCAATGCTGTCTTCTGTCGTTAAATGTTTCGGTTGAAATTTTGACCTTTTCATAATTCTATCAAAGAAACTTAAATGAGTTTTGGGAGCACCTGCAGGATTTGAGAACTGTAGCCAAACCAATCAAGCTTCTTGCTTCTTCAAAGAAAATCTAAGTACTTCGCAGCTTATCTTGTATCTGGTAACGTCAGATATGTAGTCATTTCATCCTCAGTTACATGCATTACGAAACTTTTGCTTTTCTTCGCAAATCCTCCTGTGTTTTTAATTGTTGTATCAGCAGTTAAATTTATTCACTTTACCCTATTATTCGACCAGGTATAAATGCTCATTTGTTCACCCTTGAGTCTAAAGTTTGACTTACCGTCAAAAATGTGGAATACTTTGCCTTAAGTCTAAACTTCGACTTGGCGCTGAATCTAGAGGTTCTTTTTTATATGAAGGTTTTTATAATACAAGCTTTTAATATAACTGAAATAAATCAGCCAAGTGGACTTGTTGAATTATTGATTCAAAATAGCTTTTTTGGCCATTAGTCCACAAAAATTGGCGTTTCCTCCAGGCAATCTCACATTGACTCATCCGTTGACTGTGAGCGCCTTATCAATCCTTTCCAATCTGAACTATCTCCAATCTTTTCTTTCTTTCTTTAGCCGGACTACTCGAGTGTCCTCCTTGATTTCCCCTTTCATTGTGATGTGAAAGCTTTTAAGTTATCCTATTACATCCTCTCCTATACTTTATACTTGTACTGTTTTTCGCATTTTTCGAGAACTTTTTTCGCATAACGAGAACTGAAAAAGGTTCAATTTCCAAAGTCCTAAAACATTCTATGCTATGGAATTACCACTAACTTAAAATCGCGGAAAATTGGGGAAGATGTTTGGGTTTCCTACAGTACAAGTTATATATCCTCCCTAAGCTCGAATTCAACTCACATCAAAGCTGGAGCTTCACAAACTTCTTTACATCTTCTTGATTGATTCCAAAATAAAGCATTGCGGTAAGAGATCAAGTCTTTGAGATTCTTTTCCAAAAATTCGTCAATGCCGTCAAAAAATGCCCTTCCTAATCATTGTGCTTTAAATTTGGCCAGAGCAGGGCATTGATAGAGATCAGAAATGGAGGACTGTTTCGTTTTCCCGCTGGTTTCCACAGTTATGACAGTTATAGTGTTGTGAGAAATACTTAGCTTCGCTGCATGCTCTTCTATTGTCCACTATCCGCTACATGTAGCTACAATCCTGGCTATGTCTGGCCTGGTTCTGAATATCAGATCAAGCGTTCGGGATTTATTATAGGTGAGCCAAATCCTTCAAGATATAAAGCAGTTAGTCAAACTGCTCAACCTACGGTTTGAATTGTTAAGAAAAATGGAGGGAACATTTCCCTTCATAACTCCGATGGCTCTTTCCGCAAGTGAGTTATGAAGGGCTGATCCTTGCCTGACCAGCTCGTCAGCTCCTTTCATTCCCATCAATGTCACGGGAGCCAGATAGGAGTGACATTGTGGTTAATATTGAGGGTAGCAATTTTATTCCGGCATTCCTGGATCAATTTGGAGGATGATGTACTAATATATTAATGGCCTTAACAGCCGTATTCCGGTTCTGTTTTGGATCTTGTATGAGTACGAGTACCTTGCATGCTTCCCTGATGGCCAGTAATTTAGTAGCCTTTTATAACTTCGGAATGTATGTCCTTCGCTAAGAGTCTCCTAACAATTCAAATCAAACCGGGTGATTTTTTCCTTCGGTTTGGATGTTTCTCTGTATGATATCAGAAGTCCAATACTGTAAAGCATTAAATACAAGATGGTGGATAGATTTCGCTTCTAGTATTTTAGTATTATCGATAAATTGTCTATAAAATATTATAACAATGTTTCTACACCTTTTGTTTAATATTAGGTGCGTTGGACTATATCTTATTTCTTGTACGTATCTCAGCTTAGCGAGCCTATATGGGCAGAAAACTGTAGGTCTCCTCTATACTCCATTCCTCCCGACTAACAACATACACAAAGGGTAATAGGAAAAGTTGACCGAGCGAGAGCTGTCGGTGAGACTAATATTTTATTTATTAACATTTCAAAACAGGAATCTTTTGAGACATACTTATGCACCTAAACTTGTAGCTATACTCTGTCCAACAAAAATTGTCAGTACAGGGAAGATAGGACGTTTGTCTCTCATTCTGGTTGCATTGCCATGCATAAGTGTGTCGCCTTTTAAAGCTCTCACAGGGATTCCGTA
Source organism: Philhelius festivus (assembly GCA_963931855.1). NCBI lineage: Eukaryota > Metazoa > Arthropoda > Insecta > Diptera > Syrphidae > Philhelius > Philhelius festivus. Next base: position 95,955,225 of record OZ007557.1, read on the forward strand.
GTTTAAGTTATAAATCGCCGCAAATGAAAGTAAAAAACGCGTAGGGCTACCGTCTGCCGATTCAAAACGACTGAAAACAATATTCAATTTACCTTTTCCCACAACGCCAAGCGGTAAGATAACAGGCGCGTTTTTTTTTAAGTTGAAAAGCAATACGACAACACTCAACATACTCATCTTCTTAAAATGTGTTCTCAAAAGCTTCAAATCCCAAAAGCTCCTTAATAAAAATCACTGAAAAAGCTCTTTGCTTGCAATTGAGAATGATAATGGTAACTCTGTTTTGATGTAGATAAAGAGCGCACGATCGTATTGAGTGACACTTGACAGCTTGACACTCTTGTCTTGATCTTGACAGCAGTGGGATACGACGGTCGTGTTGGGGTGTACGACTTTTTGCAAAGAATTACAACAACAATTTCTTAAGAAAAGTCAGTGGCTTGCTCTTTTTTTTAGTGGAATTTTTCCTAATGCATTGTAGTGAGAGTGCATCAGGCGCCACTGCTTTAGAAAAAGCTCTCCCATAAGGCCTGTACTGACAATTTTTGTTGGACAGAGTATAGTAAAGAATTGTTTTTATTCTGATAGAAGTTGTGTCACCTTTACTTACAAGCTCAAAATTCTTAAAATACTCGTACAACAACATTAACTCCTGATTATTCAGTTTTCGAGAAAAGTATTTTTCATGGAATTCGTGTTTTTGATAACGAAACTTGTCATTTTTCACACCATGCGAATTGATTAACATATTTACTATGATCTTGTAAGTAATTAACACAAGAATTTGTTAAGCCAAGATAAGGCAATATATAGGAATAAAATTATACAACGAAGTTATATTCTTATGGAAATTCCCGTCTTCGTAGTAATTGATAGTAAATTTCAATTGAATTGATTATGCATTTTTTTTTTCTAAACAAAACAGAATATACATAATATGCAAATAGCTTGTAATTGACAAATATGGGGTGCTTCATTAGAAAATGTTATTCAAACTAGTTTAAAGATTGTTAACGGGGCTTTTCTGGAGAAAAATCATTTCATAACTTAGAACATAAGGTTAAAAGTGGTGGAGCATTATTATAATGAAGATGTTTTGCAATTTTGGGCTCCAAACATATTTAAAGGAAACCAGCATTTCAAAATAAATATACATAGCTACGAGTACATGCTAACCATTATGTTAATTGGTTTCATAGCAATGCAACTTCACAAAGATCCTTTCAAACTTGAAATAAATTCAAGATAAGTGAAGAAATAATATGAATATTTCGTCCAGGGATTCCAGGGAACTATTAACGATTGTATGAATGTGGAAGGAAATTTTGACGCCCGCTAATCACCAATAGACTTCTGAAGTATGTACTTAAAATTGTCGAAACGTTTATAATGTAAGAAAGGCAAAGTCTTCCTTTAATGGTAATGCGCAATCTAACGGCGTGCTTTGTAGTTGCTTGTTAGCCTATAAAAATATTGAATTTCAAGAAAAAAGAAAAAAAATTTAATAAAATTTGAATCGAAATAAATTAACTGTTTCCGAGAATTAATAAACACTTTCGGATAATGGATCTTTTTTTTTAATGTATGCTGTATTATTCGCACGCATGTATTTATTGAATTATTAATTATATCGTATCGTATCGTTTTTCTAGGAAAAAGTACTTTTCATTTTTTTTTATTTCTCAAAAATTAATACACATTTTAGCTTCCGGCTTTCTGTTTTTAATTGAAAATCTCTTGTCTCATCTTCATAAATATCATTCCAAAAGTTTCTTTGTTGTTTTTTCGTTTTTCCTTTTTTTTAGACTCAACTTCATTTGAAGTGCTATATTTTCTTTTGATGATTTAATAATCATAGTAATTTTAAAACTTAATAATTTACAAATAGTGAGTGTATTTTGTATTGTTTTAATTGTTATTACACATTAAATTGTAACTTTTTTATTTTTTGTCTCAATAAAGTTCCCCAGAAGAAGACAGGACAGCAACCCCTGTCGAAACGTCGGGAAAGCAAATGTAACTTCGTTGTTTCATTGCCAAAAATACAGTGACCAAAAATAGCCGAAGGAAAGATTTTATTGATCACTTCCACTCATCTATGATATTCCAAATTGGTCAATAAATCATCTTAAGAAAATCAATAAGAGCATTGAATTCTGAAAACAAAAATTTTACTTAATTGCATACAATTTAAAAAAAAAAACTTAGTTTGAAATTAAAAAAAATTGAAAATTAATTTTTCAAAAACTATTCACAAACACAACTTAATTAAAAATTAAAGAAAAGATTTCTGGCTTTCCAAAAAGGTATGGCATGGCATTGCAAGTTTTACCGTTGTTTTTAAATATTTTTTTTTGTGGTTTAAGTCAAGTTCTTAGAAAATTGCCCCTCCCACCCAAACAAAGGGAAATAGATCCCCCGTTCAATACGATTTTTTTTTCTTGTCTTAGCCCAACCTACTCGTTATAGCTTTTTGGTGCACCTTATACCAATAACCCTATATACACTTCTCGGTTAGTCGTTATGTTTATCAGTAACGTCTTTTGGAAAGATCCACCAAGCCGGCCAAGGTTCTGGCTGAGTTTCAAAATCGTAGGGAAGCTGTTTGTTCCGGTATTCAGGCTGTTTAAAAGCATATTGAGCTATATACAACCGTCCATTAACTTTCGGCGGCTGGATCGATTTAGATCTCTCTCCAAAAAAATGTGAAGTCAATTTGTTTCACGTTCTTATTTTGCAATATTGTTTTTGAAGTTTTTTCTATGTATGCATAACATAGAATGTTAAACTGTACTGGAATAAAAAAAAACTTTTGTTAGTTCGAAATCTAACCTTATAAGTATAACATTTTTAACCTATTATTTATTATCTACATTTGACTTTAATCGGGTTTTATCGTACCTCATTAGACTTTTTTCGCGAATTGGCTTAGATCAAAAAGTATTTTTTTGTTTTGCTGCATCCATATGATTTAAATAGTTAAATATTCAACTTATACATTTTAAAATTTAATCAATTATTATTATAAAACAAGTTTTGAAAGAAAAAAAATAATGTCACACTTGGTTGCAAGTTCCGAATTTAAAAATCCAGTATTTTAAATACAGAACTATGGATTCACTGAATTTTGAAATATAGAATTTTAAAATACAGAATTTTGGATTTTTAGAGTTTTTGGAAACCCAATTATAAAACATACAAAATTATGACCCCAACCCAACACTTTTTGCAATCGTTTGGATTCTAAGTATTAAAAGATTAACTGCAACTTTTTACTTGCGACTTATAGGTACATACTATAAGGCAAGTTATGCATTCGTAAAAAAAATCGAACTCGAGATTTTGATCAAAGTTGACATTACGATGATAGCGAAGACGAAAAAAGTGGGTCTGGCAATTCTGTCTGTCTGTCTGTTCGATTACAGCTAAACAGCTCGGCCGATTTTCTTCAAACTTGGTATATATGGTTTTTAATTTTTTACCCCCGAATGTTTTTTGATTTGATTTTTTAAGACCAAAAATAACGGTACCTGCCCTACGATTTTTTTTCGAAATTTTATAAATATTTTTTTTCTCTAAAACTTTCCCAACGATTTTTTAAAAAAATTTTAAAAAATTAAGTTTAGTTAAACGTTAAACCTAGATAATGGTTGAAAAAAAATTTCCAAAAAATGAGTAGTTTTGGTACCCCCCTTGGTACCATTTTTTTTTCTTTGTTTTTAATTTTTTCAAAAACGGTACCACCGATTTTGATCATGTTTTTTATGCTAAAGCTTCCCAGCAGTTTGAATATTATTGTGTATTCAAATTTTCCAAAAAAAAATTTTTTTGGATTTTTAAAAAAACTTTCCAAATTTTTTTTGAAAACTCAATATTTTGGAAACCCCATGCTCGATTTTTTCAAAACTTGATAAATAAAAGTTTGGAAAAATAATCTACTAGATATGAGAAAAATAAATTCATTTTACCTAAAAATAACGGTACCCTCCATACAAATGTTAAAAAATGGTTTTCGAAAATCGTATTTTTCTCGAAAACGGTTCCGAGAATTTTGCTTAAATTTTTTTTCTTTCTATTATTTTTTAATATCTGTAATTTAATAAAAAAAAATTTGAAAACAAGATATTACTGACTGTACCCACCATAGAACGATTTTTTAAAATTTTGAATTTCTCATTATCAGCACAACGGATTTTAATGAAATTTCGTAGAGAGAAGCTTCTAAAAAGTTTAAAAAATTTTGCATTTCAAAACTTAAAAAAAAAATATTTTTTTGAATTTTGAAAAAAAAATTAATTTTTTGTTTTTTTTTTTGAAAATTCAATATCTCGAAAACGGCTCAATACTTCTTTGTAAATTTAATTCTTATTCATACAATAGTAAAAACTTCAAATTGGTGTACCAACATTTTTTCTTAAAAATGTTTTAAAATTTTCTTATATAAAACCTTATTTTTTAAGAAAACACTACAAAGACTTATAATTTTTGTTCTTGCATAAATCTATATTTGCTTGAATCACATGGCATCCTATTCTTACCTTTAACTACTAAAGAAGTTTTTTTAGTCATTTAAAAAATGAATTTTATTCTTATGAACAGTTTCTCTAATAACATTCATTTTTGAAATTCTTAGTTTTTTACATAGGAGCAAGTTCGTGCGACCCCGTCGTGCATTTTATTTTTAATCAATTTCAAGTTTTTTAATCATTATTTTCCAATTTGTAGCTCAAACTTTGGAAATAAACAGAAATCTCAATAGTCTTACATGTTTAAAAATATTAAAAATTTATTATATACATTTGTACAGACAGAAAAACCAAAAATTCATGTCTTTCCAAAATTTAATAAAAAATAAAAATTAGCCTTAAATGTAAATTTTGATTAAAATTTTGAGTTCCATACATCCATAACCTGGCTAATAATGTGTCTTGCTTCAAAAACTACACCTGCAAATTGTGTAGCTTTGACGCATATCAGTTGCTTTTTATTTGCTCTAAAGGAAAAGTATTGGTTTCTTCAAAAACAAATTTCCAGATCTAAGCTATATCCCATGGGTGAGTCGCGTGATTCGCAGACCTGTTCGTATAGAACAAAGCAATTTGATGTGATTTCTTAGTGGACAAATTTCCAATGTTTGGTTAAGAATATCTAGAACAGGTGTTTGCCCTAAAACTTCTTCGGTTATTATAATTTTTCTCTAAAACGGCTTTAACGATTTCGATAGAACTTCATATCTTTATAATTTTTTAAAGCGATCTTTTCAATGGCTTTACCGACTCTGTTATTATTTTATTTTTATATTTCTTATAAACAAACAAAAATAGAAAAAGAAAAAATCAATCCGTAGCAATATCACTACATTATTGCGCCATTATCATAAACTTTCAATGCCTGGATATGTTACAAATTTTAACCACAAGAGCAAGTTCGTGCGATCGAGTCGTGCATTTTATTTTTGAACGGACGCATTCAACAAAAAACTGTACACAACTTCTACATTATGTGTGTGGTGAATGGTAGCAGCAGAGAGACCGCCCATAAATTTAGCTGGAACATCCGTTGCATATCTGGCTAAAACTCGCAATTTTTTGTAATTACCGTGGGTACCTACCTTGAATTCTTCCAGGAATTCAGTCATTGAGCAAACATCATACGTACCCAAACACAACACACACGCAAGTAGTGCCCTATAATTAAAACGGTATTATTCGAATTAATATTTCTCTTGTTTATAACTGTACTGATTGTGCAGTATTCTCATGGGAATTTCCGGTTCCATATCATGTGGGACTATCTACTCGTATCTCCGGTTGAAATCAGATTTGAGGGTGATTTTTCTCTGAAGTATTCTTTTTTAAGGAAGGGCAATAATTTGCCGGCAACTGTCAATGTCATTTTGACACTTTGTAATTACGGAAATGCAGAAGGCCTAAAGTCGTTGCTGAAAGACGATAGCAATCAGTACGAGTATTTTTGGGTCTTAAGACTGTGCTGTTTTCGAACGAACAGGAAGCATTTCAAGGCGTGACTTTGAATTTCTGATTAGGAATCCGTTTTAAGTTGGTACTTTCCCGGTCAGCAGCACCACCACCACCAGCCACCATCCACCAGCCGGGCTTTGTGTGCTATGACAGTGTAGTGATGGTGGCCTGAATGCGAAATGAAGAACGCATTCAGTGCAGCCGCAGTATTGTACTGTTGGGTTTTCTTGATTAAAAGAGCGTATGCTGTTTATTATGCGAATCACACATCGTCCTGGGGTGTTTGCACTTTCTTTGGTGCGCTGCTGCGTTCACCATTGAAGTCATGGTTGGTCGTAGTCGTCGCATATATCACCGATCACCGATAGAATTTAAGATTAACGAGATTATTTGCTTTCCGGAAGTCGAAATAGCTTTATTTAGCAAAATCGGTGCGTCGGAGTACGTAGGTAAGTAATGTAGTGTTATGGTACATGGATGCGTTCTTTTTATCCCTTTAGGTTTTGATTTGAAGGTAATAGATAAGTAATATTCGTTAGTATCAAAGTGACATGCAGAAATTCTCGTGGCTAGAATTGCCTTCATCAAATAGGAAGAGAATTTAATTTGACTAATTAGTGATGTGAAGCACGCTTTTTGACCTTCTTGCGCTGACAAATTTGAAATTCGTTACTAGGATTGCTAATGAAGTTCATTAAATGAAGTTGTTAAAGGGTGAACAAGCATGTGGTGCTGTCGTCTTTTGTCATTGTCGCTATTTTCTCGTAATGACAAACGATGACAGGAGTTCCTGAATAAGAATGTTCTAAGAGCCAAATTCATAGAAATCACATGGAATAATTTAACTTGGGAATACCTAGATTTAATGAAGCTATGACGAAGCAAAATTTTCAAAGACATTAGTTTGTTAAGTGCGTTTATGTTTTAAAGAATTATGGGTTTGAATAAAAAAAAAATGACTTATATTGGTTTTTTTCTCGGAGAGAGGAAGGGTGCGAGTACCGGATAAGAAAATGGAAAATTTTGGGTGTAGCCCTAGGACTAAAAATAGGTAGAAGACTAAGGCTGACCGACTAATACTGATCGTCTTTGAAATAGAATGGTGTGAAATGTCACAGTTGCTAGCATCAGATTTCCCCTTGACATTACGCAGAAGAACGTGACGATCCGTGAACTACGCTTTCAGTATATTGTAAAGACGACCTAAAGTTCGAGGGACCAACATAGATTCGACTCGAATATTAAGACCGCTAATTTTGATATTAAAAAAAATAACGCAGTTTAAGTTTTATGTGAATAAAGAGTGTAGTAATGGAGGCTATGGTAAATATGACAATATGCAGATAAATAAACGCTTTGTCACTGATGGCGTACGATAGGGCAAGTTGTGCATTCGTGAAACACATAAAACTCGGAATTGTGATCAAAATTGACATGCTACAACAATTTTACCGTTACCTCCAAGTGAGTAGACAAAAAAGCCCATCGCTCGAAAAAACAATCAAGACAAAAATTTGTAACGAAGCGTTCCATGCTACCCCACTCTATATTACTTTCGTATTAATACCGAGAATTGTACTTCGCCAAATTCAATTTACAAGCACCATGACGTCACAGGAAAATCAACAACATTAATATTTTTCGTTCACCACTTACATATTCAGTTTTTACTGAAAAATCATCATGAGAATCTACTTGGTTGGACGAAAAGGCACCCTTTCGATCATGCACACAGTCAGGCGGCCTAGTAAATTGATTTGATCAATCATTTGAAATCCAGACGTAGACGAGTGCAGACGAATTGGTCATTAATTGCCACCAGGGGCGTCGTACCTGCTGACCTATCAGAGCGTTTAGCCTGCTGTTTAGTGCCACCAGGGGCGTTGTACCTGCCGATCTATCAGAGCATCTAGCCTTCTGTTTAGTGCCACCAGGGGCGTTGTACCTGCCGATCTACCAGAGCATCTAGCCTTCTGTTTAGTGCCCCCAGGGGCGTCGTACCTACCGATCCCGTAATGAGCCCGACATCCGAATAAAAGGACCCGTTTGAAGCCGAATTACTAAGCCAGAATACCCGTAATTAAGTACCAGATCCGAATCATCAGTAACTATACTCTGTCCAACAAAAATTGTCAGTACAGGGAAGATAGGATGTTTGTCTCTCATTCTGGTTGCATTGCCATTCATAAGTGTGTCGCCTTTTAAAGCTCTCACAGGGATTCCGTAGTTTAAATTATAAATCGCCGCAAATGAAAGTAAAAAACGCGTAGGGCTACCGTCTGCCGATTCAAAACGACTGAAAACAATATTCAATTTACCTTTTCCCACAACGCCAAGCGGTAAGATAATAGGCGCGTTTTTTTTAAGTTGAAAAGCAATACGACAACACTCAACATACTCTTCTTCTTAAAATGTGTTCTCAAAAGCTTCAAATCCCAAAAGCTCCTTAATAAAAACTACTGAAAAAGCTCCTTGCTTGCAATTGAGAATGATAATGGTAACTCTGTTTTGATGTAGATAAAGAGCGCACGATCGTATTGAGTGACACTTGACACTCTTGAGTCTTGACAGTATCTCATCAGCAGTGGGATACGACGGTCATGTTGGGGTGTATAACTTTTTGCAAAGAATTACAACAACAATTCCTTAAGAAAAGTCAGTGGCTTGCTCTTTTTTTACTGGCATTTTTCCTAACGCATTGTAGTGAGGGTGCATCAGGCGCCACTGCTTTAGAAAAAGCTCTCCCATAAGGCCTGTACTGACAATTTTTGTTGGACAGAGTATAGTATAGCCGATGCGAGGCAGCCAGACCAGAATCCAGAAGAGTTGATGCCCGTGATATTGTATGTTATAGATTTAAGAGTTATTTTCAATAAAGATTTTGTAATAAGGTTTGAAGACCTTTTACTCTGAAGTTTCGTTTTCTCTTCAGGACGACCCTGGCGAGACCGGCGAGCAGAACCTCGACTGAAAAGCAAAAAGCACATCACAAATTGCTGTATTTTTTTCGGAGTCCGATTCTAAGTGTTTTTGGCAATTGTTACTTTCTCTAATTGTTTTTTTTTTCGTCGTGATTGAACTTGATTACCAGAAGACCGGGAGTGTAGCAAGAAGACCTGGATCAGGAAGAATCAGAGTCACATCTCTGCAAATGAATATTTGAATTTGAATTGAATTTGAGTCACATCTCCGCAAGAAGACAGGTACATTAGAATAACAACACGTGTCGGGAGCGTATAGTAAACGTTCGGGTCTTAGAAACTCAACTGGCACTCAAGTCAGTGATCAAACCATACGCAATCGACTCCACGAAGATGGTCAACGTTTCAGACTAAGTGCTATTCGGCCGAAACTGACAGCGGCCCATTGGATAGCATTTGGAGTGGACTATGGACAACTGGAGTTCTGTACTCTTTATAGACAAATGCACAATCAAGCTTTTTAGTGAAGACAAACGCGTACGCATGTGAAGATGACAAGGTAAACGTTTTATCGACCCGTGCATTTACGGAAGTGACCGTTTTGGGGGGCAAAGGAATTTGAGATAGAAGATAGGAACTCTTATTGCAAAACAGATCTGTTATGAACTAGTTTCATGTATCTACGTATCTTCTAGATTTCAGTGAATATATGCCGAGGAGCAGCTTTCTTCGCAGGATGGTAAAAAGTTCTAATTTATTTTTCTAAAAATATATTTTTAAACTTTTCCAATTCGAACAGAGTGTACTTCATAAGACGGACACCAAATAATATCAGAAGACTCTAGAATGCACCTTACTAGAGAAAGTACCTACATAATATAACATTATAAGAATATGAGGGTCAGTGAAATCTTTTAAATTTCGTTTGATAAAACCGACCATAGAAATTTTTATTGCAAATTTTGATATTTCAAAAACGGTTGGTTGATTTTCTTGAAAAGGCATACCAAAATTTTGTCCTCAAGTTTCTTAAAAAAAACACTTAAACCATTTACAAATTTTTTTCTTGCATACATATATTCACATTTGTTCGACATTCTTATTGCCCAAACTATCAAATGAGATGTTTTAGTAATTTAAAAAATTAATTTTGTGCTTCTGGGCAATTGTCTCTGATATCATTCATTTTTGAAATTCTAAATCACTAAGACATAAGATTAATTCTATGCGACCCAGTCATGCATTTCATTTTAGTGGATTTCAACAATTTTAATGTGAAACTGTAAATTTATCCAATGATGTCACAACCGTGAACGATTTATTTTCGAAAGTCAAGAAACGTCACTTTGTGAAATAGGCAAATGGCAACACAGCCAATCAGAATTTTATGGGCATTTTCACCGAAAACTTGTTCGAAATAAAAATTACCAGCAATATACATATGTAAATTAATATGTAGGTAGGTATAGCAAAAAATATTTGAATTATGAGACACACATGAGATGTAATAAGTTTCTTTTTTCTTTATAAACCAATGGCAACACTTTTATCCTTTTCATTCATTCTTCATTTCATTGCAAATGTGATTCAATACACTCACACCAAATCACACACATACTTTAATAGAATTTAATGGTTACATCATGTTGCTATGGAAGGTACCTACAATATGTCATTTGGTAATAATTCAAGGAATCCATAAAGCTTCAAATTCGTAGAATCCTCAGCTTTAGCTAGAAAAATATTGCTCATCATAGTAGGATGTACATAGGAGCAGCTCTGTACAAAGTTCCTATCCATTCCTTCTTTAACCAGAATCCTTTACAATTCTGCTTGTGCAGCATCATACGGCATCCTTCCCCGTTCCCTCATATAGACCTTGATGTGATAAAAAAAAACTCCACCAGATCATAATATACATTTACACACTCTCATCATCTGGCCCGAAATCGACCCACTCCTCTTTTTTTTATGAATGAATTCCTAGTAAAAATCATACCAACTCTGAGCCCGACCCGAACATGCCCAAAGAAAAGAACGAAGGAATAAAATATGACGAAAGTTGGTAGGTATACTGAATGAAGGAAGGATTTTGTGTGTCTGTCTGTTGTGAATGTTTATACTCTTGCGGTGCACCGCACCTTCAACTTTCTGGGTTTTGCGGGGGGCCCTTGTCAGAGCGCATATGCATTGAATAGCGAAAGAAGGAAAAAGTTCCATATATATGTAGGTTGGTTCATTCGTCTAACGAGTTGTGTAGCTGATTGTAGGTGCTCCACATACTGCCACTTTACCAAATCCCGTAAACACAGAACAAGAAAAATCCTAACTTTCTTTCTTACATGAAGCCTTCTGGAGCCTGCTGAAAGTTCTGTGCACCTGATATTCGGATACGAATAAAAAAGAGGGGACGTTTTTTTAGGACATTTTTTCTTTTGTTATTAGATTTTTATTTTCGTTTGATCGGCGACATGTGGAAGAAGGGAATCCTTTGTGTAGTAGTAGTCAAGCCCTAGGGGGTCCTATTATACTTTGTTATAGGTGCAAGTAAACATTTTTTTACCAGATTTCAATTTAGATTCAAGACATCAAAACAAAAATAAATTTCACTCAGACAGACAGAATAAATACTTAAAAAGTAAATTCTGTGGCATGCATGAAGCATGTGAATTATTCAAATGGATTTAAGGCTTATGGCCTTTGGGATGATGATTGGATGGGTTATCCAGTTTTTATTTGCCGACAATTTTTGTATTTTATTTATTTTTTGAGTTTTGTGTAATAGGAGTTCATGTTACTCAGAGAGTAGACTTCATATAAGTTAGTGCCCCTTTTTAGGCAACATCTACATAAATCTTAAATAAATCTTCCCATATAAACTTCATATTGATTACTTTCGGGTGCATGTGCACACCCCATGAACTTTTAAAAAGTTTTAAGGATTTCTTCATCTATAGTTTTCCAAGAACATCACATTGATTGCGGTTAATGGCAACCTTCCAATGATTAGGCATCATGGAATATAAAAATTTCGAATTAAATAAAAACCTTTTTGAACAATACCTATGTATACTGAAGAGAAAATATAACTTAGAGGATAATTTTGGAAAAGTGGCGATTTATTTCTCAACATAGTCTCTGTTTAGCTCTAAACACTTGATCCACCGATTCTCCAACTTCTTTAACCCATCCGAAAAAAAATATGTTTTTTAGAGGTCTGCAAAGTAGGCCTCCGTAGCTGCGATGACCTCCTCATTCGACTCAAATTTCAGCTCGGCGAGTGATTTTTTCAAGTTAGCAAACAAAAAAAGTCGCACGGGGCCAAATCTGAAGAATACGCTAGATGGGACAGCATTTAGTAATGCAATTCGACCAATTTGTCCGTGGTCTTAAGGTTACACTTTTTGTGCGGAGTGAGCAAACGCGGCACCCATCGCGCCGACAGCTTTCTCATGCCCAAAATTTCATGGAGGATACGAACCACGTCTTTTGAGATGCCTACTGTTTCAGCTATGTCGCGCACCATTAGTTGGCGGTCTGCCAATACGAGATCGTGGGTTTTTGACATGTTATCCTCCTCGGACGATTCCGGAGACGGTACAATCATGAACTGTACGCAATCTACCTTGAAGCAGATATCGTGACAAAAATTAAGCTCGGTAGACTCCGGTGGGCAGGGCACCTAGCTCGCATGAGCGAAGAGGAACCTGCTCGGAAAGTTCTTTGTGGTACATTCTATGGTAGACGACAGCGTGGTAGACCATGCTTGCGCTGGAGAGATGGCGTAGACCAGGACGCCCGAAGCCTTGGGGTGCGCAACTGGATGGCGTCGGCTAGAGACCGGGATAGGTGGAGAGACTTGTTGAAAGAGGCCAGGACCGGAACCCGGTTGTCGAGCCGATGATGATGATGATGATCCTCCTCGGTAGCCATTTTCGTTATACCAATTTTTGACGCTCGCAATCGAAGAAGAAAAGTCACCGTACACAGCATCCAAGCGCTCTTTGATTTCGCATCGAGATTTCCCTTCCAAAAACAAGAATCGAATCACCGACCGATATTGCCATTTTTCTAAAATTCGAGGACAAGCTGGCTTCCATATGTGGTCAAAACAAAACTACGAGTCCGATTCGGTTGAAATTTTGACAGTAGCTGTCTAAGAGAATGTACTAAACGATAGTAGATCTCTCTTGCGATACTGGCACCATCGGGCGGTGAAGCTAAGTACTTATCGGACCACCCTCGTATGTTTCCGAAGATTTTGTAATTGTAATGCAAATACATTTGTTAGTTGAATCCCTGGTCCACCCCGGACTGTATAGCGCCACCTTAAACCCAAATACATTTAGTTTGTACCTAGATGTACATATGTTTATTGCCAGGAGTTAAAGTCACTCTCCGCACTTTTAAATTTAGAGAAAGTTTCCAAGTCAAAATATAGATTGGATTGAAAATATGAATGTTTTATGAAATTATTAAAAATGAAAAAAATCTATACCTACTAAGCACATTTTGTTTTTAAGAAAATTCATAAATATAATTCACCAGGCAATACTTCAAACATTCCAGTTTCTCAATGTGTTTCTCCTTGATAAAGGTTGAGAACTATGCTCAGTTGTCCATTTCGTTCTCGCTGTATGATCACTTACCCATTGGACACATTTACGCTGAACAACTCCATAGGAAGTAAAATTATTCCTTATCAACTATATCTACATATATTTATCATCTTAAGATACAAAACAATTGACTCGTTTTTCAATTTTCTAGCAAACACATTTTTTGTTTTTAAGATGTTCGTTCATCCGTTGATTTCAATGATTTTACAGTTTCAATTGGAAACAGCTGTTTATACTTTATTTTCAATATTTATTTTCTTATTAACATAACATAAAATAATGAAAATAAGTTCCTCCAAATAATTCATCATTTGCTTATTTTTTTTTTTAAAGTAAGGCATATTTTTATAGATTAAATAATAACACAAAATATTTTCAATCCTTAAAAATTAAATGAAATAAAATAAACAAACAAAATACAAAATTGTTTGCACTATTTTTTATTTATAATTTAAAAACCAAAAATTTTCATAACTTTTTTTATATATTTTAATTGGTGTAGCGACGCATTGCGGAGTGTACCTCCATCATCCGGCAATTATATATATATATCTATATATATATACATTATAATAGTGCAAACAAGAAAAACAAAAGGAACTTAAAATTTAATTAAAATTTATCAAACCCCGGTCAATGCGAATCCAACCCACAAACAAAAAAGAAGATCTACATATATAATCATTACATTTTAAATGACACATTTTAAATTGTGAGAATCAACAAGAACAAACATTTACAATGCTATGTAAAGTTTTTAGCATGAAAACAATTTTTGTTCTCGTAAATTATAACAAAAATACCAAACTTTTGATTTTCTTAAAAATAATTAAAACAAATTTTTTTGAAGCTTAATCGATGGTGTAGGGTGGCGTATGTGGAACATTTTTATTCAATAAACCATACATTTACTGACCAATGACAATCGCGCCATTAAGCCCTAAATCCAACAATGTTCCACCTTTCAATTAATTTCTGTCCAAAAAAATATTGGAGACTTCTGAATATGATCTCCTATAATTTATTAATTTTGCTTACAGGATTGTAGAAAGAAATTCTTAGTTTGTGATTTTGTTGTCATTTTTGTATGGGATTTATCGTTTTGCGGAATAAGGTATTCAATGTTTTGTAAAGTTTTTCAGTAAAAGCAGGATCCTAGTCGGAGAAGTTGTTTTGCGCTTTTATTGATAAACATCAAACGTCTTCAGTTCTTGAGTTAATTTGATAGAGTAAGGGTGAACGACAAGATCTTTATGCAAAATTTTGCACAAAGTCCACTGATATATTTATCATTCCTGGGGAATTTCAACTTAACTGCGATAATCTTGATATTTTGACCACTGATTTGTTTCAGTGGCACAATAATATTTAATAATGAATAAGGTGAGTCGAAAATTAGAGTAAACGTTGTCAAAAACTGCGAATAATAATTTCCCAACGTTGCTTGATAGAGAAATTCACCAACATGAAATTGTACCCTAACATCCACTGCAGTTTTGACATTGACAGATCTTTAAAAAAGTTTAAAGGTGCGTTTGTATTAAAATGCGAAAACCCGGTACACAATTATATTTTATTCAAAACAGAAATGTAAAATCTTTTTAAATCGTATAGAAAACTCAGTAATTGCTTTACTGTCATTTCGTATGATGAGGTGGGGGTAGGGATGTTAAACCAGCTATGCTGTCAAGAGACAATGAGGTAGGTACGTATTATTTTGTAACCCTCGTTATCTCAATGAAATTCAGGTAATTAGTATTAGAGTACGTTTAAGTTTTACTCACCAACAAACCAAATTCGCCACTCCCACACAACAATAAACAATTCATAAAAACAAATAACGTAGGTTCTTCAGCGAAAATTACTCCACGGAAAATAAAAACAAAATCTGCCTTGTATAATTCCATTGAAAAGATAATAATAATTTCACCGGGGCTAAACTTGGGTTTACCTGTACCTAGCTGTATTTCACACATCACAAGTATACAATATTCATTTTGGGATAATTTTCCGCTTCTAAAAACCACTTGTTTTTCTTCGCTTTCCCATTTTCTATTTTATGTATGTATATAGTATAAACATATGTATGTATGTACATAGGTACCGACAAAATTTCGAGCGCACAACTGACGTTAATGGAAGAGTTTGTGTCCTATCTTGCCGAATAGAATGAATTTTTAGTTGGTAGGTATTGCCAATGTGTATATAGAAATATAATTTTTAAATATAAATTTGATAATAATTTTCCATATTTAGCAGCACTTTATTTTAAAGACATAAAAATGTTATAAAAAAAAATATACATATGTGTAATTTTATAAAAAGAAAACAAATTTAAAAGCTATGGTCTTCACATTTTTATCGTTCGAGCCGAATCCATAGCATTGAAAAGAAGCTTCCTCTTAACAAATAAATTCTGAAATACAAATTTAAAAACGAAAATAAAAATATGAATAATACACCTATACGATATGTTTTCTATTTTTCCGGACGACTTTAGAAACAATTTTGTGAAGCATAACCCCATAATTACCAACACTCGTAGTTGGGACCGTTTTTTTAAGAGACACATTTTTAAAAAGATGATAGAAATTATATTATATATTATATTAAATTATATTAAAGTCAATTATAATATTTCAATGGCAAGGAAAATGTCATCATTGCGATTTACAAAGATAGTTCATATTGATGCTTCGGCGAAAATGAATTTTCGATTGGCTTGAATAATAATCCAATAAACAGTCTTATTTTAGCATCAAAATATTCACTTAATTCGCGTTTTAAACTTCTCAAATCTAATGCTATAAATAAATCTTGGGCTGTAAAAAAACCTGGCTATATTAGTCTTCATAACAATATTTGTAAAGCAGCACAAAAGATTAATTAAAAGATCATTAAACGATATTGGCGCAAAATTTTAAACAGCCCAGTGTTAAGGTATTAGTATGATATTACCTAACAACTTGCTTACTTTAAAGTAGTTTGCTAACTCTTTCTTGATTTTAAATATTTTGTAACTAGTATCTTGCTAAGGCCATTTTTTTTAATAAATTGCTTCTGAACACATCTAAAACAATGTCAATCCGGGCAAAAACCAAAGTAACTAACTCGACTTAAATGTTGCGTCATTGTTCTGGTTTCTAGTTAATAATTAAAACTCATACAGTTAAGTTCCACTTAATTTTTTTCTTAAATAAAGGATTGGTATCACAAATTCCTTCAATAAATATAATATTAAACGAATAAAAATGTGCTTACACTTTAAGATGTAGCCTTTCTGAATTCTGAACTCGGAATTGATTTTCTTCTTTTTCTATTCTATTTTTCATTTTTCTATTTCATCCAGATCGATATAAAGATAAGAGGAAGACAAGTGAAAGTATTGTATGTTTTTATCCATCTTGTATCATTTCTAGATCTAAAGACAACAATTTCTTTTTATCAGTCAAATGAAATCTAAACTCATTAGAGCAAACAATTAAATTGTTTTCTGGATTCGTTTATGTCGTTGCGATTATTTTTAATTTTCCGGGTATCGAATGTTACATGGTGCAACTTTGTTTTATCTGGATTTTTTTTCCGAAGCTTAAGATAAGCCAGTTCCTATTGGAGATTGAACAAATTCTAGATTTCAGTCACTAAATACGTATATATATTAATATTCTTTGTATGTATTAGTACAAATATAATTAATTAATGAGCGTAAATAAACGAAGTAGAAATGATTATTGATTTTCTCCTTATGAAATGAACGCTGATAAAAAAATTAGTATATATAAAGTAAATTGGCATCACTGGGTGATTGTCAAAGAACGTTATCTACTTTGTTGTTTAACTGTGTTACAAACTATACTTAAGGAAGAGTGAATGCAATATGACAATAATGCCTAATTTCAGAATCCGGACACTATTAAGTGAAATTACTTGATCCGGAAACGCTAAAGAAATAAAAACGCAAAGAGTTTATGCATCCCGCCACATCCGTATCCGGTTACATTTTAATATTTCTCTAGGAAAAATTTGTATACTAGTAAATATTGAGTAGTTTGTAAGAAATTAACATCAAATAATTGTTCATAGCGTCAACGTTTGGTAAGATTAAAGCCCAATATTTTGAAAATATCATCACGGATTGTTGATGATTTATTTATAATAAAACAAAGGGACCTTATTCAGAATTCAGAACTGGACAGCTGCAGTATACAAACAAACAAGTAATGGAGCACTATATTCCACAAAAGGGTGTAATAATTGCGTCGATTTTTTTGACCAATATTATCGGTCGGTGGTGTTAGAGGAGTGTGAATTTCGACATCGATTTCCTCATCGTGTCGCGCTAACTTTGCAAACATTCCGGCGCTTAACTACTCGACTTGAACAAACTGGAACCACAGAAAACTACGCAGGGCGTGGCTGCCACCAGACTGGTCGTTCGGCCTAGAATATTGCGCCTGTCGATGTCGCTAAGAACGAAGAAACATCACCAGACGAACCCTACAGCCTCAACAACGAAGAGGACGATTTTGTGTCCAAAATCATCACTAGCGAACTTTTACTCTCTGGGCCACTGAATATCCGCGTGTGATGCACGAATAGCCATTTCATCCACTCAAAGCCACTGTGTGGTGCGGCGTTCACGCGGGAGGAGTGATTGGGCCGTATTTTGTTTTCGGATGTCATCGGCAATACGGTCACTGTTCCCGACAAACGCTACAGAGCCATAATAAAAGACTTCTTAGTTCTTACTGCCGCTACCAGAATTGGATAAGCGGGGCTTGGTAAACATGTGGTTTCAACAAGACGATGTTACTGCCATAATGGATATTGTGAAGGAAGCGTTTCCTGGTTGCTTAATCTCCTGTTTCGACGAGCCAGCAAGTCGCCCGATTTAACCATCCCAAAATCTTTTCTTTGGGGCTATTTGAAGTCGTGGACCTATGCTAACAAGCCTCAGACAATCGCAGCCATTAAAGAGAACATTCGACAGGAATGCGAACATTTATCAGCGTAAAGTCATGGAAATGAGACAAAACGGGTACTGGTGCACTTACCCTACATATTTTTCTCATTTTATAACAAAATAGATTCACTAAGCTGTGTCGTTTGTGAAAAGGGTCGTTTTCCATTGGTTTCACTCAAGGATCCACTCATTCTGGAATCCAATGGAACGATTTTATTATTTTTATATGTATTTTGGATTAAGTAATTTATTTCCGAACAAACTTAATGGTAGCAAACAGAAACAAAACAACATCCTGCCGGGTTTTACTTTTGACATTTGAGTATGTGTAGTGTATTAGAGCTTCTTGAGTGGATTCTGACATGAAATCAAATAGCGAAATTGTGTTCTCAGAATCGTCAAAAGAGTATTTTTGTGTCCAATGGAATGGTTTGAGAAGACTGGACGCTTCGGGACGTCCAATGGAAAATGAAATTCATCATAATACCACTCGCCCATGCATCCACCATCCTTGACAGAAGCTGTAAAAATCTAAATGTCATTTCCACATTGGCTTATAAAACGAAAGACGCGAAAGCGAAAACATTAATAAATAGGTATCAGACCTTGATTTTAAAAGGTTTCAAGGTTTTTTATTGAACTTTAAATAAGTAGATAGGTAGGTATATACCTATACAATTGGAAAACTTAAACTTAAGGATAAAATGAATATTATATAAAAATTTGTTGGCACATAGGGGGCCTTACTTATACTATGACATTAATTGATTTTAAAAAAACAATTCTCTTCATATTCATTTCATAATCAGGGCACATGGCAAGAAAGATGACCTCAGATTCCTAAAACTGAAGATTTTTCTTATTTTTATCAATCTTCGAATTTTGTATGGCAATGTGAAATAATATTTTACAGTAAGTAGGAAGGTAGGTACCAACTAAAATATGCCGTCACGGCAACTCTTCGTTTCTAGTAAACACACATTTTCAACTCGACATGTGGTTTTTCATTTTTACGTTTCTTCTTTTTCAAATTACATCCCCTTCGTTTTGTCCCTTACCCAAAGAACATTTTACCTATACATGCATACAAAATTCTACTTTAGTTTTCTTATTAGATTTTACTTGTGTGTGTGTGTGAACAAATTCAATGCGCAAGATCCAGCTAAATGAAAAACAGATTCTGAGAAATCAACAAACAACCATTTTTCTTCTACATGGATTACAGTAAAAATAAATACACACTCAAATCAGTCATCAGACAAATTCACTGGCGTACGGTTCGTGAAGCCATTTTGTTTTGTAAATAAATTGAGTGAGTTTTTTTGTTTGTGTTGTTTCCTCTTCATAATTTGTACAATAACAAATACAAAAATATAAACAAATCTTTTTAATCACGCTTTTTATTATGAAGGCTTTAAATTTGTTCTCAAATTTAATTTATGTAATTTCGTTGTGATGCTGATAACGGCGAGAAAATCACACAACCCAATTCGGTACCACAAAAGAGTATATTCTTTCTTTGGAAAACAACCATTACCACGAACTGTTTAAAAATATTAAAAGAAAAAAAAAATGGTGCTCTTATTGAATAACCAGTGTTACTAGTATTTTCTCCCTCTAGCCTGCTGTGTGTGGTTTGCTCGATTGTTGAATTAATTTTCGGTCTAGCAGACGCGGCAATAAAAATTAAATGAATGAGTGAAGTCGAAGTGTTTATTGTTTGAGAGGAAAAAGTGCCAAATTACCGAAACCTTTCTGAATGCCTACTACCTAGATCTATAGTAATAATTATCCTGCGATTTTGTTCCAGAGAACTCAAAGGAAGAAACAAACACATCTTGTCGAATGTAAGTACCAACATACAAACCCATACATGGCAGGCATTGTGGCTTGGTCTTTCCATTTTGTGTACAGGTTAGGTACATATGTACCTACTTTTCTTGTGTATCCAAAAATGGTCCAATTAAGATTTATTCGTTTTGAATGGAGTTCGATGAACTTGTTTGTGAATAGTTTGGTTAGGGAACAAAATAAGGAAACCAGAATTAAAAAGACTAGGAACATATGTAGGTATTTGATAATAATTTCAGTTTCCACTCAATTTATAACCATGCACTAGCACATGAGTAAATAATAACAAAATGTAGAATATACTCACAAGGTAGAGTTGCCGATAAGAAAATTGAAAAGTTGACATAATAAAGTTATGATGAGCAGTGACAAACAATAGCAGTGTTTTTTTGTAAAAGCTATTCGCAGTAAAGTATCATTTTACACGCATAACAAATACAACATTGCAATTAAGATTACCTACCAGCGATGAATACTGTAGATAATCGAATTCTAGTAACAGCTGTGAACATCTTTCATTTCAAATGATTGAATCGTTAAACAAACGACTTTATCAAAATGATTCGATCATTTCAATCGATCAATCATTGGATCATTTTCATTTCACTCAAATGATTTAATTCTATTCCGATTCGATTTCGAGGAAATTCTATCCGAATTTTAACCAATTTCAGTTCAATTATGTAATTTGACCCAAATTTAAAAAATTAACTTCGTTTCGTTGTAAATTTTCAGCGAAATGAAAACAAAAATTCTTTAAATGACAAAAATATGAATACCAAACTAAAGACTGATTATTTTCTCCAACGAAAAAAAACGATTAGTGAACAAAAATATGTTAGTAATGGAAAAGAATATTTTAGTGAAGATGGAGTTTCGGATGTCGAAACGTAGGAGGTGTTTAGATGGTTTTCGAAAAAATATATGTTGGCATGCTTGAGGGTGTGTTCGTTGATACCTATTTATTTTCTTATACTTTGCCTTTACTAGTCCAAAGTGTGATTGCTCCGCAATTTACATAAGAAATATTTTTTTCAAATGCAAAATTTTAATCTATACCATAATTCCGTTTTTACACTACCTTTAATTAATTATTTAATTATTAATTTCGTCATAAAATATTGAATCAATTTACACGAAGGTGAATAGTTTCGATTAATATGTTTCATCAGTACACTGACATTCTTTCAACAATGTCGTGTAAATGCGGAATTGTTTTGAATTTTTATGATAACTGACAAAATGTCTTTATATTGAATATTGTGTTTTTTCTTTCTCCAACACAAAAGAATGCAGTATAAAGCAAATCTAAATTTTTGTTTTCTTACAAATATAAAAGTTCAAGAAATACAATAGTAAAATTAGGGATATAATAATATAATATTGTGCAGATGCTAGGAAAAGATATATTTTCGTACTTTTGTTAGAATAATGTAGTGAAGTGCGCAAAATTTCGAAGTGTTACTGCAAATTCAATAGTAAGAAAAAGTCTAAATCAACTTTATTTGTAATTTCATGAATATTTCAACTCGATCGAAATTTTCATGAGTATTTCAACTACAGGTTAAAAACGAGATACAAATCTTTCGAACACATCCGCGTAAGTTAATTTAACAAGTAGTAAGGTTTTGACACATAATACACTGATATCAGCTTTGGGAGTTTATCAAGGGTGGATTATAGAGTGAAGCATTAAGGGTATTCATGTAAGCGCGGAAAACCCTCGTAAACCTCGTAAACCAGATAATTTTATCTCCGCAGAAACGAGCTGTCAAAATTTGTATGGGAAAAAGTTTCTGCAAATCTCATAAAATTATCTCACAAATTTGCTGCGGAAAGTGCAGAAATAAACCTCGTAAACTAAAGAAGTACGGATTCTGACTTTTAATTTCACGTTTCACAAAATATTTCCCACATTTACGCAAGTATTTCTTAGGGGGTGTTCATGAAAACATGCCGCGGAAAGTTATATCTTTCTACAAAGCGGAAAATTATCTCGTTACATGAATACCCTTATTATTTGGTGCTTATATTACTGCACTAGCTATAGATAACCAATAAAACACGGCTATTGATTCAATCGGGACAAATGAAATCGAGTCATTACTCTAGTTATGCCTTAGCACGATACTAGTTAGAAAATGTTTAAGACTAAGAAAGAGTAAGTAATCTACTAAATAGATAGAAAATTGTTAAGTAGTACCTTACTTATACATTAATTGATATCATATAACTAACTAAATGCTGGACAAAAATTCATAAAAATTATCCTACTTATCAAAAGCTTACAAATAAGTTACTGGTCCTATGCAGGTGCCTCAATACTTATGCCTTTTACCCTAAAAACTATGGTAGAAATTTTAAATGTTCTTTGTTTTACAATTTCACAGTTAAAGCATTTGCCGTAGGCCATAAAAGGAGAGTAAATCTGAACAAATATAATTTCAATTGATTAAAAAAACATGTTTTGATAAGAAAAGGTTTAATTTAGTTTGATTTGTGCATTTAAATAGGTATTGATAGTATTGGTTGGTTTTATTTAAAAGTATCAAACAAATTTAAAATTTTAAAAATGTCATTTATTATTTAGGGTAAGTTCACATACGTCAAATATTTGTGCATCGTTTCGCGTCATCTCTGCTTTTTGGCGATGTTGATCGGTTATATTATATATTTGTGATGTGTAACCATCTTTCCCGGCGGTAGAGTGAATCGAAAACGTGGGTAAAACTTATACGTTCCGTGTAACCCGTTACGATTACACGTTACGGATACACGTTACGGTTACACGTTCCGTGTAGCAATCTACCTTACTGACAAAAAATGCATAAATAATAAGTGTTTTGGGGGAAAGCGTTATGTACAGCCATATAGAGATGTTTTTGAATTTAAGTACATATAAATTGTGGGAAAAATATTGGACTGATTTGAATATATCTAAATTTACAAACTATTACGATTACATTGTATGTTTGATAAATACGTTCGATAACAAAAATTCGAACTTCGGACGAACGTTGATGTTTACACATCTTAACCGTGAGTCCCGGCACTCACCCTTTTTTTTTTAATTGGAGAGTTTATATTTCTAAGATTCAAAAAAAAATTATATTCTTATAAATATAAACCTTTTTCCTCATAAACATTTCTCACTTTTTTGATTTTATTTAACCCACAAAAATTATGTCATCCATTATATTTGCCACGAAATTTACTTTGACTATAGTCTACGAACAAAGCCCATCAATTGTGTTTAATTTTTGTTCAGTAGTACCAATGTGAAAGAAATATAAGAAGGAGGCTATCGCTATGGGTTTGAAATAACTGTTGAATCGGCCTTATTGAACTTCAACAAAATAAATTAGTTCCATAGATTATAGAGAAATAAACTTGAAATAAAACTTTTTTATAACTCACATTTATTTCACTAATAAAAAGTAAAATATGGTGGAACACTAGGATAGTTTTAAAAAATAAAACCTGTGCGTTCTTAGAAAAACTAGTGAAATTTACCATTAATAGGTCTGTTTGCATACCTACTGTCAAAAACACGATTTTATTTTACTATATATGAACTCTGCCAGATTTTGGAATAATTCGTAGAAATTTGTTGTTTCGGACTATAGTAAACTAACAGACAATGTTTGCTTATAAAAATGAAAATAGAGTAGGTATGTACACACATAAATATGCAAGTAGTTGTTTTGAACTCTAAAAATAGACTTGCCAGAATTTGGTGTTTCATTAACTTAGAAATAATTTTAAAAGTCGGAATTTGTTTTCGCAGAAAATAAAATACACAATTGGATCGCACGTAGTTAATTTTATCAACAAGAACCTGTGAATTTGAATGAAAATATTGTCCATTAAAACATGAATGTAACTTTAATTAGAAAAATTGTTCAAATGCCAGACATTCATTTTTTAAATTTAAAGAAAAAAAAAACCAGTTGTTTTGCTAAAAAAAATGTCGTCTGAAGCCTGGAAAAAATGTGGGATCTTATTTTATAAACAAATTGAATTTGCAAACAAAAATTTGAATTTATTTTTCAAAATGCAAAAATACATACATATGTATCACATTTCTACACAATATTGTTTTTTTTTATATGAACTTTGACAGGCTTTCGCCCAAAATTCATAGAAATTAGTAGGTTTGGAGAACACGCGAACGGAGATATTATTTGTGATTGTGCAGAAGTGAGATTGCTAATAGGTGAATTGATTAACGTTCTGGAACTGGTCAAAGTTCATACATATTAAGAACTCTCTTTAGGAATTTTATTTGAATGGATAAAAAGAAATTTTTCAACATGTTTTTTTTCTTATTTATTACAATTACATTCCCTCCAAAAAACCTTCATTTTACATCTCAAACGCCATAGTTAAAAGTGTGTGAGTGAAACATATTCTTATTCTAAATAAACTCAAGAAGTAGATATACCTATATTACAAATATCTACATACATACGTATTTATACCTGTACATATTCTATACAAAACTATTATCTTTCATTTGTTTTTATTTTCTATTCAATTTCCGAATATAAAACAAAACCAAATCTACGAATAAACGTAGAATGACAGACGTAGAATTTTTATTTTTTTTTTTTTTGTTCAAATATTGGATTGAGTAGTTTTTGCCTTAGATGACGACCGGCTATTTTGTATGTGTATTTTTACTGCATCAGCAACTCCCATTTATGTAGGTCAATGTACTTAAACACATTGATAAACTCGCCAACTTAAATCATATTGTAACCTGTAATAGTCTAGAAGTTGCGGTTGCCTTTTATGTTGAATTTAAAAATCAAAAGATAAGATACTTTATCAATAAAGTCAATAAATTTCTACGTATACATGTTATGTATATATCTTAAATTGAAAAATGGTCGGTAGGTGTAAGTGTGACGAAAATTAAATTCACTGTGTTCTCTCTGGAATCTATAAACATTTGGAACGGAACTTTAAAATAAACTACTGCGATGTGTTTTTTGGTTTCCAGTCGATATTTTGCTCGCAGGTCTCGGCAGCATCTTTCTAAAGAAGCACAAACTTTAGATAAAAGGTCTGTTTTATTAGAAAACAACTGTTATGTATTCCTATAGCAAATAATATTTTCCTTACTTCAAATACTTTAATGATCGATCTTTTCTGGTAAGCCAGTTTTTGATTTAGGGGTATTCTTGTTCTTCGTGTTTCAGTCACGGAATTTGGTTTCTGATCAACTTCGTTTTGGGATGGTTTATTTAAGTGGACTTCACTCCTGCTATCAGGGAAACTGGCTTCGAATAATGCTGGTAATGGTGGACTGTTATTACGCTCCTACCCCCTCTTTAGATCGGCTGGTATAAAGCCCCTGGTGGCAATATTGACCGAGAAAGAATCGTTGCCGCACGACTGGTGGTTTTCGTCTCCCAAAGCAAGTCCTATTGCGTCCAAACTGAAAGTAAACTGCAAGCCGATGAATGTAATCCTAGTGAATTTGAGTTAAAATGATAACATAACACTCAAAGTTTGCTGAAGATTTAGTGATGTCTCTCGTCATGGTTTCGACTACCAACTTTAGAGCAGAAGTAATGAGCAAACATTGCCATTAATTATGGAACACAATCTCATTCAAGTGGCTGCCTCGTCTGGCTTCGCAGTAAAATATTCTGTCACTCCAATTTTCCAAGACCTTGTTGATGGTTTCGGGCTGTAGCTCACGGATTACTTGGATTATATTGACCTGAAGTGCTTAAATCGTTTCTGGATTATTGGCATAATATCGGTCCTTCAAGGTTTCCCACAAAAAAAAGTCCAAAGGGGTCAAATTGCAGCTCCGAAGCGGCCGATTGCCATCACCAAGATAGCTGATTACACGATTTGGTAATTTGGTGCGCAATATATCGATTGTGTCATGGGCTGTGTGGCATGATGCGCCATCCTGCATGAACCCAAAATCGTTGTCCAATTGAAGCTGCTCTAAGGCCCAAACTGCGGAGCAATAATGAAGCGAATGGTCGTAAGCCTTTCAATTGGTATCAATTGGACCTTGTAAGCGAATAATCCGAGATCTTTGTGCAGAATTTTCCTCATGCCTGTGCGTAAACTGTGCTGAACTATTGAGATCGATGGCGAGTTGATGTTCGTGAATTGAGTCTCACACTCTCGGTTAAAGCATCGTCTCTGCGTAACGTACGATGGCGGGGTCCATGAGTGTTGTCCACAAGCACACCAGTCTCACGAGCTTTTTACACAAACTTGCCTACAACGGTTGCGGTGGGTGCTTCATATCAAAAAAAACGTATTACGCACTGTTTGGGCTATACCCAGCTCTCACTTTGGAATTAAGTTTTCAATGTTTCCCATCTTTGTTCAAGCGTAAAGCGAATAATTTCTGATTTTCTGTCAAAATTTTGAGCGGGAAACAGCTGTCAGTGTCAAAATAACCTATGATTTAAAAAGAAACCACTAAATAGCCCACCCTTTATTCGAAGCATGAATTGTAATGAGTAACATATAAGACTTTTCACCGAAAAAAAAATCTAGCTCAGATAGAATTATGTTTACAACACTAACTTCCAGATTATAATCATTCCCACATTGTATAGAAGCAGAAGGGTAGTTTTCTTTCTTCTCTTTATTTTTGAAGTATAGTATAACTGAAGTGAGTTTTCCTCTCGACATTATGTCATCTATTTATGCGAGTTTGATTACACGTACGACACATATAACAGTACCTATATTAATCGATTGCATTCGAAGTACTCTCTCTGTGTGGTCCTTGCTCTTTGGCCCATTTTAAGGTTAACAGGGGAGGGCTGCTTTTCATAAAACTTAATGGCAAACAAAAACAAAATGTTGTTTTATGGGATAGGATTTTGTGTGTAAAACTGATGATACATATTCAAGAGAAGGTTCTGAAATCTTAAGTTTAAGAAAATAAATTATTTGAAACGTCTTATAATACATATATATAGAGAAATACACAATTACCTATATAATGTGAATACACAACTCACAAATTTCTATTTTTAAAGTAGGTTCTCAAATTTTGTCTTAATTTTAAAAAAGTTTTAATTAAAATATCCTACTAAATCTTTTTTTTTATTAGACTCCAGGAACAGTGCAAATTTGTTCAGAAAACACCATTTTTAAAAATTTGGGGTTTGTGAAAAGATAAATAGGTTGAAATTAAATAAGATTTAAATTTACAAAAAGAAGAAGTAGGTATCTGATAAAATTTAAAAGGATTTTTGATAAAAGCGTTTTTAGTGTTTGCTTATGAGATTGGCCAAAAGATATTTTTCTGGGTTACGGGATATTAGAACTACAGCGACGATATCACACTTTACCATTTTCAAATGTCAAAAATGTGCGCTTATTCAGTTGTTTGGTGAAAGTGTTATTGTTTCTTTATTTTTAATTTTCCGCTGTAGGCTTTAAAAAATCGTAAATGGGAAATTTGTCGTAAAATTTTTGATAAAAACGGACATTTTCCGGATAATTGCCATCCTTCTTAAATATTTACTATTATCTTTGTGTATAACTTGTAGTATTATAATGGAGCGTGAGTTTGTTTTGCGAACTCTAGCCTGGTGGTGGCACTGAAATTAGTGCTAGATCTTACAGTGGAGAGTAGGATAAGGTACAAAACAAGTAGTGACAAACAGAATATTTTATTATTAAATTTAGCAGAGACAAATCTAGCAAGTACTGTCCCTATACTTAAGATGTCGCCACAATCTTTTGTCTTCTTGATAGTACTATAAGTTTTATATACAAAGCTATTATCTAAATATGAATTTCACAATTTGTTAAGGTAATTAGCTAAGAAGTATTGAATGTTCACATATTGATTTTGGTTTTCCAAAGACAACTTTAAATAACTGTACGTTACTAGTACAAGCGAGCTTAATTTCATTTTACAATTCGTGTATTGTTAACTTGGTTTCTATAAGGCTTTAGCCCACTCAAGAGCATATAATTTTGAAAAAGGTCTTGAAATAAGGAAACATTTATAGTATACGATAAAGACAAATTGTTGGGTTCGATAATTTTTTGACAATATTATGAGCATTATATTGGGAGCTTAAGTTCAAATTTTCGGCCATTAGCCTTTTGTAGGGTTACCATTATCTCGAAATAAAGAGTTAATTTTTTTTTTTAAAGTACTAGTACGGTCTAGAATGCCAAAAAAACGCACGATTTTTGGGAATTTTTTTCTCGGAAACCTTATTAGGTAATATAATTTTTTTTAAATAATGAATACATGCGTCAAGAGTACAAAAAAAAATTTTTTTATTTTTAATTTTCGAATTTTGGCCGAGTTATAGAGGGCGCAAACGTCGACTCATCAAAAAATACATCGTCCCATGGCGGACAGTTGATCTCCGGATCTACTGAACCGATTTTCAAAAAACTTGTTGCAACTTGATTCTTTTTATGTTTTCTAAGACAATTTACCACAATTTGACCAAAAAATTATGAACAAAAAAGAATGGCGACCCAAATATCCAAAAAAAAAATTTTTTTTTTCAAAGCTCGATATTTTTTTTTTTGTTTTGACTTTTTAAACAAATTGTGGTAAATTGTCTCGTAAGAAACCTTCCTTTAAATAACCCACTTTGTTTTTTTTTGTTTCAGTCCAGCCAATTCTGAGATTAACTGTCCGCCATGGAACGATGTATTTTTTGATGAGTCGACGTTTGCGCCCTCTATAATTCGGCCAAAATTCGAAAATTAAAAAAAATAAATTTTTTTTGTACTCTTGACGCATGTATTCATTATTTAAAAAAAAAATATGTAATTACCTAATAAGGTTTCCGAGAAAAAAATTCCCAAAAATCGTGCGTTTTTTTGGCATTCTAGACCGTACTAGTACCTTAAACAGTTCCTTTGATTTTTTACTACAAACTTTGGTTCAACAATTTTGCGATTTTAATATGTATTCTTAATATTTATCGAGTTGTTTTTTGACTAATTATTAAAAAAAAATAACACTTTTCTGGTCAAATTATTTTTTTTTCTTTTAGTTCTATCCCAAAAACTAAAATTGGTTATTGCTACGAGTACTTATAAATTCAAATTAAAAAAAAAAACATGTAACCAATTTTGAAGAACTTTGTTTATCTAGAGATTAGTATTTGATTAAATTAAAAGTATAGATACTAATAGCGAAAAACCAATCTCTAACTTTATCAACTGAACTTTGCAGTTTTTCTGTAGCCTTCATAACCTTCCAATATCCAATATATGATGTCCACTGAAAGATTCCTTGTATACAGGGTCGGTCCTAAGACACTGCCTTGGGGAACACCGGCTTCAATTTCCTTTAATTACGAGTAATTTTTGGGATACCTTAGGAACTCTGAAGAGTGGGTTAGGATTTTAATATTTCGTAGTAATACCTGGTGGGAAGGTCCCTATATACAATTTGTCCCAAATGACAAATCTTATCAAAGGCTTGAACTACATCTAACAATAGAGCTGAACATACTTGTTATTCTTCATGTGCTTTTTCTACAACATCCGTGATGTACTTGGTCTATCGTGGAATGTTTATTTCAAAATCGACATTGATGGTTCGGGATTAGTCATCTTTCTTCTATTATTTTGCTAAGCCTTTTTCAGGAGCAGTTTCGCGAAAACTTTTCCCATAATTGGCATAAGCGACAAAGGTCTGTAAGATGTTACCTTCTTTAGATATCTTGATACATGATTACTTCTTCTTACAATGGGAATTTCACATTCGTTTCTTCTATCAACAAACTGAAAGTCATTTGAAGCTGTATTTGCTGAGAATGGCTAAATGTCATTCGCAAGATGTTCAGCGAAAATTTCAGCTTTCTGTTTCGGGTATCCGATCCAATTTCCATCTTCAGACCTTATAGGCGAGTTTTGTGTCTGCGGTTTTTTTAGACGCTTAGCTGATTTCCATAGGGAGTATTCAGTAGAAGCATCCGACTTCAATTTTTTTAGGAATCTATCAAGTAAATCATTTTTGAATTCACTGATTCTTTGTTTTAGTTCATTGTTAAGATGGTTGAATACTGCTTTATAACCTGGATATCTCGTAGTTTATCATCTTCTTCGAATTGTTCTTTTTTCCAATATCAGCAAAAATGAAGAAAACGAATAAATTAAAAAATTTACTTTAAATTAGTGAGAATCAACAAGAACAAATTAAGAACAAATTGTATTAGCCTTTTTACGTGCTCAGTTGTGCTCAGTTGTCCCTTCAACCGAGTAAGTGGATATAGGGAGTCGATATTAAAATACTGAAAACTTATTTATACACTTATCTACTCTCATGAATAAATGTGTCTTTAAGATGTTGTATTTTCACTTTAAAGTAACTCCTTTAAATGTAATACAAACAATGACAATTTTAGGTGACATTTTTGTAGAGAAACATAGCCTACCGTATTTCACAAAACTATCTTCGTACATAAATGCATGTTCACCTTTCTGAATAATTCATATTTCCTCTTAGAAGTGAAGCAAATTTCCTATCCAAACAATGTCACCATGTTATGTTTTCCCTCAAGAACCGCTTACGGTTTATTATTTGAAAACTAAGTAAAAGAAAAACATTAGATACTTTCCTACTCGTATGTTTGTTTCAAACACCTTATACTTACAAATATGTTAAAGTTAGAAATGCATTTAATTTTAACGAAGAAGACATGAAATATGAAACGTCTTACTTTTTAGTTTAGGCACGTATATATTTAATATTGGTGAATTTTTTGTTTAAGATTAGGAACATAATATTTATCTTTTGGTATATTGTAGATTTCCTTTTACATCCTTAAATAAGTAAGTTTTTCGGATTCCAAAAAAAATATGCTAACTTTAACAGACACACTTACCAAAAGGTTTATGATTGTCTCTGAGTTACTTAGAAAAATTAATTATTGTACCCTCTTAATATATTATTAAAATGTCTTGAAATCAACACCCTAAGAACCTTTATTTACCCACGCAAAAGGGAGACTTCAAACACTTCAAAAGAATAAAATCAAAGGGTCTGTCTACTAGTATGTGGGTATGTATGTTTGTGTACATATATTTACTTTTAAACACGCAAGTATACAAACTTTTGCATCGACACTTTGGCATTACCAAACTTTATTGTGTATCTTTCAGACATTTTTATTAGCTTTATATATACGAATACCTCGTTTGTCGTTTATCTTTCCATGGGTAGAAATATGTAAGGCTAGAGAGAATTCAGTATCCCAAATATTGACACGACTATGTATAGATTGGTCATATCATAACGAACGTAAACAGCCAAGCAAAAATAAGCCGATTGCTATCAAGACCAATGGTCATTCCTTACTGTGGTTTACTTTAATTTGGGACTTTCGTCACTAAGTTAAACACCTGGCTGGGCTGTGTGTTTAGGAAAGTTGGAGAGGATTGAAAATGTGATTCTGATGCACATAGGTTTTGAAGTTCTGAATATGGTAATGGGAAGGAAATATAGAGTGGGGTAAAGCATTCCACATTGGTGTAGTGCGGCTGACACATTTCTTGCATCGTAGAAGGAAACCTAAACAGGACAGCATTGGGACAGCATTGAGTTTTTGAAGTAATACATTTTTTGTTTCCCATTTGACAATGCTATTGAGATCAGAATTTAATGTGCTTATTATACTTTGACGTTCTAAATCCGCATCCGAAGAACAAGGACGTGCATCTAGAATCGAATATGAGGAGCTGAAAGTACTGTCGTCAGCAAAACAATTTCATTAAAAGTTTCAGACAAAAGATCATTGATAAATAAGTGAAAGAGAGTCGGAGACAAAACGGAGCCCTGTGGCACACCAGCATTTATTTTATGAACTTCAGATTTAAAATCGTCCAACAAAACTTGTATTGAGCAGTTCGAAGAAGAGATTTATCCGTACCAAATACACGCATTTTCGAAAAGAGAGCTTGATGCCAAACTCTATCAAATGATTTTAAATATCAATACTGTTCTGACCATCAGATCTATTGTTACGAAAGTCATACTGGCGGTCATTGAGATGCTTTAGTTCCTCAAAATATTTCTTGAGCTCATAAAATTTATCAGCGTCTCCATGACCTTAAAAAGAAGTTATGTAAATGCACAATTGAGAAATAGTTAGAAAAGGTTAGCCTTTTTAGCCTGTTTTCCATCAACTTGAAAAGAGACCAGTAAAATAGAAAAGATGGAAAAGCTTACGTAGCGGTTTTACCAGCGTTGTAGATCAACGCTGTAGAACAGTGAGTAGGGATACTATCCGGGCCGCCTCCTTGTGTCCATCGAGCTCTATCAGTAATAAAGAAGCCTATAAAATATTTAACGCTCTCAAGTATAGGAGGAGTCATGACACTTTTTAGCAAAGTGTCATTCTTACGCTTTTTCTTGTGAGCTGACATAAGGACAAGGAGTGTCATTGAAGACGAGGGTTGGAACCGAAGACGAAATAGTATTTCGTAATTTTTTACATATGATCAAAAATGTTTACTACCTTTGAGACATTGTAGTATTATTTGCCTTAATTGTCGGTCATGCAAAAATTTAGTTCGTCGAATATGGTCATTAAAGCTTTTTTAAACTTTTTTTAAAGAGGTTAAAGAGCGTAGACGAATCTATAAACTGCAAAGAAATTATTCGGTAACTTCGGCTCTTCCGAGTAAAATGGAAAATAGAAAATAGAGGTGCTGTTGAGTTTTGACCAAACTTTTGGAATAATTACATATATCTTTCAAATGATATATTTTATAACAAAAATAATAGTTTCATGTAAGAGATCACATATTTTGCAAACTGCGCATGAAAATGCAGTTTCTTCCAAGCGATCCTTCGTACGAAAAGAAGAAGATAAATATATTTGATTTTAAAGTTTTTTAACTTAACCAATTTTTCAGCACCACTGTTCTTAATCGGCACGGGCATATACTCTTATTTCTGTCAGTTTATCTAAAAAAAAGTCACCTCCGATTGATTTTGACTATAAGTCTTTAACAAGAAAATGCATTTCTATATAAAATATTATTTTTCTACGTATGCTTTGTTAACTGTTAAGGGGGTTTATTTAATTGAATTGCGAAACAATTATCTAATAGGTACTTTACTGAAAACAACTTACTACAAATTTGCCAGCTGACTCAATAGTTATAATTTTTTTTCTTTTTTTTTCATAGCAAGGTAAACTGGTATAGATTTGTTTGTTTACTCATATTACTCATTAAACAAACAAACAATAGTAGTAAAGTATACTTGTTATTGATTTCATTTATTTTTGATTGATTGCTTTATGAATGAAAAAGTTGATTTTCATTCTAAGAACATACCTCGTGATAAAATTTGAACACTAATTCGTAGAACTTTTTCAACACTGAAAACTAAAAACTTCTTAATACAAAAAAAATATTGAGATAGAATTACTTTTAACATTCGAACTATTGACACGGTTTATAAATGATTGAAAAATATGGCAAAATAGTTTATTTAACGTAAAAGCAATCTTACTCAAAGGATTCATTTTAATTTTAAGCATTGCATGTTTAATTTTTTTGGGTAAAATCAGAACCCTCAACCAAACACGTGATTAGAGAAAATAATCAGAACCGGAAAACGGCCATTTTCAAACACAACCAAGTATTGATTCAGCTTCTTTACACTCTAAGTTGCGAGCCTTAACATTAACCTTATTATCAATCTTATCTGTGGGTTCCCGGCCACAGTGGATTTGAGGAAAATGAACGTGCTGACGTACTGTGAAGGATCAGCCCTTCATAGCTAACTTTAAGAAAGAATTATTATATCTATAAAGATATGTCCCACCTATAATAAATCCCGACCAAATGGCAAATATGCAGAAGCAGGTTAAAACAAACTGGCCAATAGGGAAACATGCAGTGGACCTGGGCATTCCTTACAATACTACCTGTTGTAGCTGCTCTGGAAATTATTCAGAAATTTATTGCTTGACTACATTTACGAACCATCTGAACTGAAGTTTAAAAACTTGATGTTTTTCTCAAAGGAACGAAATAGCTCTGAGACGTACGTCGATGACTTCTGTGACGGGTTCTGGTCGATCTTAAGACCACGGCCTAGCGAACTTCCGGTAGAAGGGAGTTCATAAATGCCTCATTATATCCCATTAAATCCTTAGGTCAAACGGGTATATGGTATCAAAATTGCACACTCCAGTTCTAATCGGGTCACTGAACAATACCACACTTCTAAACCGTAGAACACTTTTGTACGATGGTTTCTCATTCCTAATATTCAGTCTTTTAACAAAGCTCATCTTTTAAAAAATCAAATAAAGCATCAGTAAACTTCGATTTGCTTTGGTATGCAATGACCATTGTCAACGTGGATAAAGTATACTTTTAAAAGATAAAGTCATTTAAAATTAACAAAAAGTCAGTTCTCGTTTTATACATAACTAGCCGACCCGTACTCGCGTTGCTTCGCAAATTGTAACTACGAATATTTTCTTAGTATTAATATTAGCATATGAAAACATTTCTCAATGGGACTGAGCATATTTGCTACAATAATATTGATTTTAGTTTATATGCATAACATACCGTATCGAATTAGATTCTTTTTCACACTTGAAAAAAAAAGAGCTTGTTCATGTTTGTGCATATTATAAATATATAAATATAGAAAATAATTAAATTTATTTCAAATAAACGGGTTGACTACTTTCTGAGATCATTAAACTGAAACTTTAAAATGGTTTCGCTTTTATAGAATAGTTCATGTGCACGGCACTGTAGTCAATTAAATGTCCATTTTTGTCACCCAAAATGCTTTCAAAATGTATTCAAGTAACTTAAAAAATAAAATGCACGGCCGGATCGCACAAACTTGCTCTTATGTAAAAGTACTTTTGAATTTAAAATACATTTTATAAATATAAAACATGGATTTAATGAGATAAAAATGTTCAAATGTATGGAATTGCCGTCTGATTAATATTTTTAATATTTAAGTAATTTTTTATATGACAAATTCCTTTAAAATTTTTCGAGGACAAAATTTGGGATGCCAAATTTTATGCATTAGGTAGTATAGATTTTAGAATTTTTTTTTTCAATATCTTTATATACAATATTATTTTAAACTTAAGGGGGCTCCTGTTGAAAATTTTTAGTTAAAACCGTTAGAGCTGTTGATGAGAAAGTCAACAAATCAAAAAACGGTTCTATGACAGGTACCGTTAATAACATTTTGCCCCAAAATTTTGTTTGACCAAAATGTAGTACACGTCCAATGTCCATAATATCACAACTAATTTTTGATGTGTAAACATCTTTCCCGGCGGTAGAGTGAATTGAAAACGTGTGTAAAACTTTTACGTCCCGTGTAACCCGTTACGGTTACACGTTCCGGTTACACGTTCCGGTTACACGTTCCGTGTAGCAATCTATCTTACCGACGATTGCATTTAACACCATGTTTACATTGTTAATATTGGGTACTTACGACATCGTGTTTACATTGGAGACTTTGAGTACTGAAATCTCGATTTTATTAATTTCCATTGCTGGCTAGAACTTAATTCAATCCCTCAACATTTCTTCACCTCTCGACCAATTAGGCCTATTCTGCCACATTTGTTATTTTGCTATAGATTTTCTGTTATGAAGCCTAGTACGCAGATCGAGACAAGACAAATTTTATCTCTACAATTTTAATCTCTACAAAACTTTTCCAAATCTCGCGCAAAAGTTTGAAGTTGGAGAGATGAAATCTAATTTACTGTGTTTTTTAGTGTATCTCTGGAACGCGTTGTCTTACAAAAGTCGTTCATACCTTTTTGGAATCTCCTCTTGATGCTTTCAAGACAAGCATTAGCACCTTTTACATAAAACCATTATTGACAAAAATCACTTTCGGCTGTCAAAATTTGTCCCCCAAAATGCTTGTATCATTCTTTTTCCTGGCAAAATTTAGTGGAGACATTTTGAAGAGCAATTCACAATAGTATGAATTTTGCGCGCGAACTGCGTACTGCTGGGAAAAATATCCGAGACAAAATTTGTCCCAGGAAAAAAAATTTATGGGAGACAAAATTTTTCCCGATCTGCGTACTAGGCTTGAATCATAAAAGATTTCCACCTTAAAAGATCTTTTATGATTGGTATTCAGAGGTTCGAACTTTTATAAAAGTCTGTTAGGCTAGTCGCGCACTGGCAACTCTTTACTCACGCTCACACTCTTTTCTCCCTTGCGCTTATGGAAAACAGCTCAACTATTACGAATTAATTTTAGGTTTAGTTTGTGTCAAATCACAAACTTTTTAGTTGCTCGAATCGAGTTAAGTTAAGTTAAGTTAAGTGCGCGGTATCCCATATAAGCCCATATGTTTCATTTTAGCAACTAAACAGTTGCGAAACTAAAAATTGAATGTGCGCGCCTGGCCTATCTGTTATCGTAATCAGCTGTGATTATGTAAAATATTTCATCTTACATAATTTAAATGGATGACGAAAAAAAAAGTAAACTTTTAGGCTAGGCGCGCACATTCAATTTTTAGTTTCGAAACTGCTTGGTTCGAGCAACTAAAAAGTTTTTGTTTTGACACAAACTAAACGATTGCGCGCACATTCAATTTTTAGTTGCACAACTGTTTGGTTGCTTATAGAAAACAGATGAACTATTTAGTTGAATGTCCGCGCAGGTGCATATAATTATATGTTACACAGAATAAAAGATCTCGCCGAATAGGCCTAAATGTGTGAAAAAGACGAAAGACAAATCAACTGGTGTAAAATTTCATAGCGGGTTCATTTAATGTCTTAAAAAATCCACTTCACGTTATTGACGGACGATAACATTTTATTTTCAGAGTTGAACTTTAAAAATCCAAAAAATGTTCTTCAGGGCAATCAGTTGACATCTGCAATGAAATATTCTCGATACGTCAAAATTTAATTAATCCCTTATCTGGCATACCATATAATTATTTTAATTATAGAATTAGATATTCTTTATTATATCAAAATATACTTTTAGCATTCACTATATCAAAATATAGATCGTTCTCCATCTGTCAAGCCATGAACTGGATGATGACTACGACTTTAATGTATTAAAAAAATTAGTTTTTGCCACTTATAATTCCATTACAAGGTGGGAATGATGTCAATCGGTTTGTAAATCTCTGACAGAGGTAGTAAGATAAAGTACAGAAACCTAAAAAAAAGTTAAAGGATTGGTTTGATTTTGATAAGGTGAACGCTCCATCTAGTGTTTTTTTCAAAAAAAAGTTTTGACTTTTTCGCTGCATGACAAATATATTTGTTAGCGGCGTTAAGCCAGATATACATTGTTCAAATGCATGAAAAGCACGTGCAAGTCTATTATTTGAGTGGCGAGAGAACGTTGCCCTTTGGGTTTTTTTTTTGTTTTTTTCAGCAAAATTGTGTTTTTACGAATTTCTTTGGGATTTTTGTAATTTTATCCGAGTAATTTGTTTTATTTTGTCTGTCCATTTCATCATATAATTTTCGTTTGCTGTTTTAATATTCCAATCAGTGCTTATGCCGTGCTGTGTTCTCATCTCTTCAACGTACTATACGCAAATGAACCAATAAATACATGATCAATCATCAACCTTGCATATACAATATTTCTATGCAGTACGCTAGATTGAAAAGATTTTGATTTTTCTTCAAGCCTACATCCAATCTATACGTATGACTTTTTCACTTATACACTTACAATTGCTGAGAAAAATGCGGAGTTATCGTTCATTCTTCTTTGTGGTTTTCTTTTTTATATTTGGCGTTCGCTCAGTGCAATTCGCTTAACTGAGTAGAGTAAGGAGTGCGAAGAGATGACTCCTTTTCGCATGAATAAAGTTAACTTATATTAAAAATCGATGTGTTTAAAAGCACAGATGCACTCGAAAGGAAGCCAAAAGAGAAACAGAGATTAAAATCAGATTCGTGTAAAAACAGTCTATTTTTTATCAGATAACATCTCTGTTTGAATATAAGTGTAAAAATATAATGCTGTCACAAGCAACATCCCTGGTTAAACATAAGTCAAACAAACTTTACGTTACGTAGCGGAGTCCACTTACTCCTAACACATGCCACGAACTACTTCATCGAAGCATATTGTCGATAAGGTTTTTGGGTCGTGTGAAATGAATATGTGTCGACATAGCAGTGCGAACTCTGGGAATCGAAGTAGTATGCCAACATGGCGTGTAAAAAGGACCGAACTAGTTCGTCGAAACAATTTTTTATGATGTTATTCGGTTTTAGTTGTTAAAATTTACAAATCGCCTGAAAAAGCAAGAATAAAATTCAATCTCCTTAAGCAACAATTCAATAAAGCTCTGATCAACACAAAAAAGTGGTTCTGGAGCATTAAAATTCAAATATTTTTCGGTCATTTTCACTTTTCATTTATAATTTTACAGCTCTACCATTTCACAGCTGATTTTGGCATGTACTTCTACGTCGGCGTATTTGTGTGTAAATGCCCATACAAAAGCGAAGTACTTTATCGATTATATCGGTATATATCTAAAGTCACAAACTAGTACGATTGCATTGTATGTTTATTGGGTACGTTCGATAACAAAAATTCGGCACTCGGACGAACGTTGATGTTTACACATCTTGACCGTGAGTCCTGGCACTCACACTTTTTTTTTTATCAAAATCGTTAGAACCGATTCGAGATAAATAAGATTATGCATTACGGGTGTATGGGGGGTAATGTTAGTTTTAGAGCAAAAAAAAAATTCAATTTCTCCTCTAGGGAATCACCGAAAACCCTTAAGTACCGAGTTCGAAGAAAATAGCTACAGTGGCTTAGGCTCTAGATCGAGGTACAGCCATACGGACATACAGGCATACAGACAAACAGACGGAATCGTCGGACCCACTTTATTCGTCTTCGCTATCATCGTAATGTCAACTTTGATCAAAATCTCGAGTTCGATTTTTTTTCCAAATGCAGAACTTGCCCTAGAGTTAGTACTTATTACTAATAGGTACTCTATTACATATATCGCAAGTAAAAAGAGCCACCCCCACAACAACAACAACAACAAAAAAATTTGTGTGTGTCGGTTAGTTAGATAAACTACTATACAAATACAATACAGACAAATTGAATATGTAGGTAGGTAGGTAAGAGAAAAAACATAACTATTAAATGGAACACATATTAAGAGAGAGAGAGCATGGGAAGAAAAGAAAATGTTGGAATGATAATGAAATGAAACAAAGCAGCGACCTCGCGATTGTGATGAAATCTAATTCCTGGATAAAATAAATTCAGAAAGTTTATAATTTTATAATTTGTTTTTATTTATTTCTCAGGTTGA
Source organism: Philhelius festivus (assembly GCA_963931855.1). Classification (NCBI taxonomy): domain Eukaryota; kingdom Metazoa; phylum Arthropoda; class Insecta; order Diptera; family Syrphidae; genus Philhelius; species Philhelius festivus. Next base: position 95,994,897 of record OZ007557.1, read on the forward strand.
ATGTTTCACTAAGAAGTGATTTTGGGCTTAAAATTTGCGCAACAATATTGACTTTATGAAGCAATGCTTATCTCTGTCGATTATTGTATAGGTTTTAAGATATGAGTGGTTGTATAAGTCAACTAATGAAAAAAATGGACAAAAAATGTAAAATTAATAATATTTAACTTTGACAAATTATTAATGAAAAAAAATTATAGCCATAAACACTCTTATAACAATATAGAAAATAATAAAATTTATTTCAAATAAATCGGTTGACTACTTTCTGAGATCGTGCGTCACAAACTTTAAAATGGTTTCGCTTTTATATAATAGTATAGATATTTAGAGTCGACTCCCATTCTAAAATTTTAAATGTTTAAAATCTACCCTTCTTCTCTTTTATAAAGTATGGTTTCTGCTACTATTACATGATCCAAAATGTTGACATTGATTTATGATTTACGTAAGTCTTACAGAAGTAAGTTTCAAGAAGGTTAACACTTTAGAATTTAGATGAACTGTCAGTAATAAATACTATCGTAAGTTGTACTTACGTAAGCACCTACAAAACCGTGTATATTAACTTACGAAGAAACTACTGTAATCGAGTGATCGTCGTACACGTGTATCTAATCTTGGTCTTACTGTAATTCTCGATTTCTCAGATTTCCCATTTCATATGACAATTTCCAAAATAATGGAGAGGCAAGGTAGAATATTAATAAGTTTTTAAGCCTTGCGTTGAGAATTTTTAGGTATTGGAGTTACATTTGTCACTTCCCAAGATGTCGAAAAGTTTTATTAAGAATACATAAGTTGTGCTAGAATACATAAATTGCTATCAGACTTCTTTTCGACTTCTCATTAATAACTCTTACGATTTTGACCAAAATTTGAAGCTTATTTGAGTTTGAAAAAATATAGTTTATAAAAACTTTCGAAAACTAGTTTCTGGATTTTTAAAACAATAATTCGATTTTTTTTGAATATTCCTACTAAAAAGTTGTATTCCAAAGTTTTTTACAAAAACAAAATATTATTTAAAAAACATGTTTTAGTGCGTCAGTATGTCTGTACTTCAAACTGAAATTAAAAATTGTTTTTTTTTGAAAATCAATATCTTGAAATGATAAATGATTAGTTTTTGAAATTATATCCTCAAACGCATATTATATAAAATTTGTTCGTCAATGGCATTACAATTCTTTTATTTTGGATTTGTAGACCGTTGATTTTTGAAAACAATTTTTGCCCTTGCCAGATGGAAGTCCACCCTATCTTCAATCTTATAAACATAATGTATCTATTTATTATAGCCCTGATTGAACTGTTCGGGTAGAACCTACCAGGGATCAAAAGATTCAAGGTAGAACACCTGCTCAAAATATATTGTGAGCCAGCAGCTTACTCAAGAAGGTACATAGAAAATGTGAGTCCTACAAGTGCTTGGCATTTGCTTATATGCAATAGTATGCTTTTTAACACATTGTGAAATCTACAAATGTACCCTCAAAGAAGTAAAAAGGCAGAATGGTACAAACAGCTTCCATCTTACTGTCGATGAATTGGAAACTGTCATAGGAATCATGTACGCTCGCGCAGTTACAAGTACAGGTAACAATGATCTTCCCCTCCTCTTAGTCTTTCATCTGATTAGTGGCGCCTCCATGTTTGAAAACTTGCAATGGCTCGAAATCGTTTAATACGCTTTGATGACAAAAAAAGCCGATCTGACAGATAACAGATCACAGAAAAGGATGTAGCACGTATTTTTGGGAAGCTATCAGATCACGTTGTGTTGAAGCTTATGCAGCCATATTTAGGAGAAGTTAAAAATATCACAACTGACAATTATTCAACTTTTTGAATCTAGCTTTGAAGGAAAAGAAGACGAGTATATCTGCTTGGCACTGTAAACAAAGTTCGGTGAGAGATACCTGCTGAACAAGACGAAGTCAGTTCTTTACTTCATCTTTTTACCGTTCGGTTGGGATTCTTCTCACTCATTACTAAGGTGAGCCCAAGAAGAGTGTGTTGTTCATGTGTACAATGCAAACCAGCGATACGATGGATAATAGCATTAAAAAATTCCACAACCTAAAATAAATTATAATCAAACAAAATATGGAGTACGTACTGCTTACCAAAATGGCCAGAAAGCACATAACGCGAACATCAACTAAGAGACCGCCCATCCAATCTTTTCTGAACACTTTGGATGTGGCTCGTATCAACGCTTCGATTTTGTATAAGCTTGTCAAGCTTTGTTTGCATAGATTCATACTTTTCTAGAAATCAAACGGCAATTTCATGCATTAGAACAGTTTTATGTCATCAAATAATTTTTTACATAATTTTTAAATTCGAAAGTACTTTTAAATAAGAGCATGTACGTGCGACGAATCAGTCATGCATTTTGTTTTTTTTTTTTTTTTTTTAACGGAGCCATGATGAGTTAGAAATAAATCATTTTTCAGGGAAAAAAATCTTCAAAACGTAAAACGTTAAGCTTCGCAGTGTATTTTTGTTTAATTAAATTATCAGTCGGTTGTATAATTCGGTATAGAAAAATAATACAAAACCAATTAATGCTTAATTCTATAAAACTAATTCCATTATTAAACCTTTAATACCAGGTATTGTTTATTATAACTTTTTTATAATTAAATCATGATCGGTTTTAATTTCTCAATTATTTGAAACGAGCCTCCGATTTTGAATCCGGTTAAGCGGTTTTACTTTAAGGTACTTAATTTTTTCCATACAAAATAAATTTCAAAGAACACATTCCCACAATTGAATAATAAAATATCTTTAACGGGAAACAATAGCCGATTCATGTTTTATTATTATTGTTAATTTATTGAAGCCCTGTTTATGTTTGTTTTGTACATATTTAATTTGACAATATTGAAATAACGGCTAGGATTTGCATTATTGCTTTGTATTAATTTAATTCAGAATTTCCTGTCTATTCTAATAATGTATTCCATACAAATTATAATAACAGTAATTTTCGAAAGGTTATTATGTGGATTTTTAATTGCTTTCAAGAGTTTTTTGTTTGAATAACTGCAAATGTTTCTTTTTCTGTATTAAATTTATTCAACTAGAAAAATAAATGATGGTACACTCAACAAAATTAGTATGTTATTATTTAACGATTTTTTCGTTGAAATGAAACTGATTTTGGTTAAAATGTTAAAGTTGTTCATACTCGTACAAGGTGGCGCAAAAATGTTCACCCTATCTAAAGATTTTATAATTTTTGCCAATGGCGGTAACTGTCAATTTAACTTTGACATTTTTGCAGCGAACAGATACAAAATACTCGTCAGCTTGAATATTATTATATTATATTAAGCGATTTTCAGTCTTCAAAAAAATTACAGTGGCAACATTTGCAACAACTTGTAAAACAAAGAATTTTCGTCGAGTGAATGAAACTATTTCATTGGTAGCTTCAATGATTTAGTCGTTGATTCAGCGAGGTTATTGGTTAAATCAACGAATTTTTTGTTGAGTTCACGAAAAATTTTGTTTATTTAATGGATTTGTTCTTCTTAGTTTGAGTTAATACTTAATATGATTACGATTGAAATTGAGTGTGATGGGAGGCAGCGAGAAATGTATTGCGGTGAATTTTTATAGGGAGGTTTTTTTTTTCATTAAAAACCTTTAGTCCACAAAAATTGAAGTTTCGTCCCCGGCTACTCATTTGTACTCATCTATCTTCTCACACTAGATGGTTGTTATAATATTTATGTAAGATGTAAAACAAAGTCTTCAAGTTCTAGGCAACAAACTAATGGCTATAGTTTCATTTTCATAATTCAGTCGATGATGGACTTCGTTGAATCAATGAATAGTACATACCGCAATTGAAATGTTCATTAAATAATAATAAACAACCAATATGTTTCACACAAAACCTTCAAATATATACGTTGATTAATGAAATTGATTTATTGACTCAACGAAAAATTTGTTATTTAATAAACAGCTTTTAACGTATGAACGAACATTCACTGGCCCAAGGAATTCTATCATTGGCTGAATTTTAACTGACGTATAAATTTGGTTCTGTGTAAAAAGTATAAAGGGTAAAAGGTATTTTGAATCTCTTCATGAGTTTGGTCTTTAAATCATGTCAGAAGAATTCTTAAAAATAAAACTAAAACAATAAATTAACTAAGATATTCTTAATTTGATAACTATTTAAATTAAAATCAATACCAAAATCATAATTTTCATTAAAATATATGCTAGCTCTAGTGACAGGATTTTGGCGAGCTTAGCTAGTACTGTGATAAGGAACATTTAAAAATTGTCCACTTCTCAGACGCAAAGTACGAGAAGGTGCATAAATATTAAACATTGCTAACAAATCCGGACAATCAATGACGCAATTCAAGACATTCAAGGAATAAAAATAAAATATACATTATAAGCTTTTAACCCGAACTTATTTCGTTACATAACATACTGCTCTACATCTTAAAAATCCCGATTAGGTATTTCCTAGAGGTGAAAATTCAATATTTCAAGTTAAAAACTCATTGAATGTGCGTAGGTTGTGGATATAAAATTTCTTGAAATTGCTATTTTATATTTGTAACTCTTCTGGTTAAACTTTTTGTTTTCCTTTCTGTATCGTATTTTATTTTTCTTTCAACGAAAAATCTCTTATTCAATTCTTCAATATTACTGGTTTGAAAAGTAAAGTCTAAACGAACAAAGAAGGTTCTTATGAAATGTCTCTTATGTTGTAGATTTAGAAGAAAAAGAAATCAATATAAATTCGAAAGGAGCTATACATTCTGGAAACAGATAAGGTAAGTATTTGTTTCCTTTTCCAAATAATTCCAGATATTCATATTAAGCCAAATATAAAACAGCACACACAAATGGGTCGCAGGTATTTGTTTTTTCGTTGTTAAACAAAAAAAAGAAGTTGATCCTTTGAATTGCTTAAAGAAGTCCAAAATGAATTTTGAGCTAAGAAAAACGAATCTCATCTTATAAATTGTTTCGTTCAGTGGGCAAACTATTGTTTGAATTCTTACTTGCAATCACGCTGCCGAGGAACAATTGTTGTATTAATTATTGGATAACCAACGAGAATGACCATCAACCAGCATATTAAATGTCAGTGGCACTGACCTGTCAAATTATTTTTTTCATTTATTGCCAAAGATATGTTAGGAGCAAAAACTGAAATCGGTCTAATGGAAACTTCCCTTGGATGCCCGATTTTCTGGCATGAATCAAAAAAGCCTTCCTTTACCTATTAAAAGGTGTTTTTTTGAGAGCCGAAAACTATAAAGTGGCAACACTGTTTTCTGTGACAATAGATTTGAAAAGGTTAGTAAAAAAATAATTCGTGCCCGAATCAACGTTTGCAAATTATTAAAAATTATTTTGAAAAACTTGATCAATTCGGGGAACACATGGGGCGTTACGTGCGTTTTATTCTGCTCGCTCAAAATCGTCCATAAAAGCAATTGATTCGAAAAACTATGGACTTTTTTTCGAAAAAAGTTTACTCTTAACTATAATATGCATCCGTCCGTCCGTATGAACGATTGTCAATATGCAGTCTACGCCGATAAATCAGAAACAATTGAGCCCTTTGGAAGACTAAATTCGATGCCTTATTGCTGAAATACAGTCTGATTCACTGTGAATAGAGTGTACAAATCGGACCTCCAGATTCCAGATATAGGATCGGCCACATTCCCGAAATTCTATTCAAAAAATTTCAAGAATATTAAAAAAAAAATATTTCAAATTAAAGCCCCCCGCCCCTATAAAAACACTCTTTATTTCAATTGTTGCCGTTTTTTAACAATTTTTTTTTATTCTTTTTTAATTTCCCTCCCTACAATTTTTTCTTGTCTCGATTCAATTTATAAACTCTAGCAATGTTATCCGAATCACCCTTTCTACAAACGACATTTTGAAAAGAACATCCTGATTTTTCCAACACAGTCCTACAGACTCCGCCTATCCAAAGTTCCACTCAGACACACCCTCACAATTTTTAGTTGCTCAACTACATGGTTCGAGCAACTAAAAAGTTTGTGTTTTGACACAAACTAAACGATAGCCTAAAATGAGTTCGCTATTTTGTGTAACATATAATTATATGCACCTGCGCGGACATTCAACCAAATAGTTCATCTGTTTTCTATAAGAAACCAAACAGTTGTGCAACTAAAAATTGAATGTGCGCGCCTAGCCTAATAATCGTCGTTAAGATCGTAAGTCCCAACAATAAGGATGTTGGTCGAGCACATCGCTCTCGCACTGTGACCCCAAATCAGATTTAACAATGCCACTTTCGACTAAAAAAAAAACTTTCTTTTTCTACCCATGAGCATGTCATAAAGCATATATATTAGAGGCTTACTTATGTCGAGTCTGGTCAGCTTTAGATAAAAACCCCTTAATCATACGGTGTTGAAGACTGTCTTAGTGCCTTTTAGTTTTGTTCTATTAATTTTGTTCTTAAAACAGAACTGAGTGTCTGGTATAATATTGTTTTCCTCCGCCGATTTGGACGGAGCTCAATTAATAAACTTCTTCGAATATCTTACTGATACCCGAAAGAAGACTTATCGACCGGAGATTCGCCGGATTGAGAAGAATGTACCACAGCTGTCTTACACCGTACTGCATAATATGCAAATATTAATGAGTTGTCTCGATGAAGTTAACATGCCTGGTTTTTATTTGTTCACTATATCTAGTGTCTACTACTTGTGACCACTATAAAACCTGCTTATTAATCCATCTGGAGTGTTTCTTCTGTTAACATTGTCGAACTCTCGATAAACAGCAAGTTACTCAATCTTCAGTAGATATCAATGGATTTCATGTCTTCTTCGCGTGAAAAATTACCTAACCAACTTCAAGTGTAGAAATACGTTAAATAAAATCATAGGCATCTGTATTTTTCCCCAGTTAGAAAAAATTACATTTCACCTTACCATTGATTAAATGAAAATTTATTTTTAAGATTAACCCAAAAAATAGTCATTTGGAACATCCCTGACTTACAATTGCTCAAACAAATTGCTCCTACTCACGAGCAAACTTAATCATCTCATCAACACTGCGCCGCGGCCGCGCCGCCTTCTTCTTCATTGTGTTTGCTGCTTGATGAGTTTCAATTAAGGCAAACTTGCGTATCTTCTTTCTTCTTATTATATTACTCAATGTTCTTTTTCTTACAAAAAAAAATAATAATAAAAGGAAAAATATTTACGAAAAACCCACGATTAAAATGTTTCGCCTTAAGCTTACCTATGAAACGCACTTAAAACAGAAATGAAAAACTTGAAGATGAACGGATTGCTATTATTTCTTTCAAAAAAAGAAAAAAAAAAAAAAGAGTTACCGACCTACCTGTATGCGTGGTGGACATGGGCATTTTCATTTAAGTAAACGAGCACATGACACCAAACAATATCCCAGAAGCAGCTGCAATAATTCTTCTTTTTCCCGTATTGAAGTCTCAAAACTGAGCCTGGTTGCAACATTATACTAGCTGGTGGTAACATGTGAGTCTTTGTTGGACTGGTTCAATTTTATGGACTCTCTGGACGCATCTTGTCTTGGCTAATGTCGGACAGACAGATAGTCAGACACAACATCAGATACCACCATAATTGTAAGCGAACGGACAAACGAGATACTTGATTTCATACGCAGTAACTAGGTATACCTACAAAGGTACATACTTTATTTATACTCAAACGACCACAAACAGTGGGACAAAGTAGTTCTTAAAGTGAAACAATATTATGTAGATAGGAATATTATATGAAATAGGAACGTGAAATTTGCTTTCTTTATTTTTTGAATTAAAAACTAAATATGCAGGTATGTAGGTAATAAATTTGTATAGGAAATTTCGAGTTATTCAATAATAGGCATACCAAAACGCCCACTACCACGCCCATTTATTTAATAAGTTACATATTTTCATAAATACAAGACCCAAATAGGAACTTAGTTCTGAAGAGTAAGTATGTAATTAACGGCAACCACAAGTATATACGACAACTTTATCGGTTTAAATTAAGGTAAGGATAGGTTAAGCAACCCATTGTGCACCCCAGGGAGTGAGTTATCTAGGAATGAAAAGGGTAAGAGAAAAAATTTAGTGGAAGTCTTAGGTATGGGGTGTCTTCCTGAACCATCTTGATTTCTAGTAGAAATCAGAGGGGCCCAGTTCGTCGAAAAAGTATTCTCCGAGGCAGTATTTGCTAGTTCTGGCTGAGCTGGGGCATTCACAAGGAAAGTGAGATGAGCCCTCTTCCACGACTTCGTCTTTACACTCTTGGCATAATTCAGATGTGCTGTTTCCCATTCTGCTGATGTGTGACTGAGTTGTGACCCGTAAGCATTCTAACCAAGACAATTGAGATCTACTTAAGATTCCTTGAAATCCAACAGGTGTCAATTATTGTTGACCAACTGTCATTCGCGATCTTGGGGCGGGCAACTAACTAATTAATTCTGTACTTTTCCTGCCCCAGTGGCATAAGTACCCATAGTACAATTTGGCTCGGTTCAAATGATGAACCGGTTTTTGCCAGTTTAACAGCCATTTCGTTTCCATTAATGTTTAGGTGTCCCGGGTGACTGAATTTGTTTCGTCGAGCAATCTTAATTTTTTACGGCAACGAGCAACCAATTTTGACTTCGTGACAATTGACGAAATGACTCTGATTGCCGCCTGGCTATCTATGAAAATATCAATGTTTTTGTTCGTCAGTTCACATGTGGAAACAAAGACTTCCGCTTGGAAAACACTGCATAAGTTCGAAGGTTTTAATGATCTATTTATGAGTGGGTTATCTCAGAAGATGCCTGATCCTATCTCAGTTTCCGTTTTGGCACCGTCTGATGCATGATTCGCCTTTAGGACCCTGTTTTCCATCCATATCTGCCTTGTTGAAATATTTATTAGTGCGACAGGGTTAAAATCTATTTTTGGTGAAATATAGTCTGTTTGAATGTTAACCTTACAACTTTTTATTCTATTAAAAAAAATTAAGCTTAATATACCTAGGTAATAATATGTACAATAATAAAAAAAAAAACTTCATCATCTTGTGTGTTTTAAAAATAAGAAATCAGGTAAAACATTAAGTCATATCTTTCAACTATTCAGTTAATTGTTTCAACTTATTCCGACTTGATATTAAATGTTACCCCACTATATGTATATCTATACCTACATATACATATCTATCAAAAGTCGAGACTACAAGCAGCACCTATAAGCTAAGTGAGAGCTGGTTATAGGTTTTTGTATTTGAATCTCCATTCATAAAATTCGTGGAACTCGTTTCATCGTTTTTCCATCGAAAATTACGGCGCAACAAGACGCTTCTCAACCACCAAACAGAGCCGGAGGCCAGTTATATCAAACAGAAATATGTGCATGTGCATGGCAGATCAGAGAACAGAGAGTCAGCGGGTAGGTACCTATATAACTTGCTTTGCTTCGGGGCTACACGAGGTTTTACGTCTTCGGCGAAGTCTTAATTTTGATTTCTACGAAGTAGGTAGGTACCTAACTTTTTTTTATAGGTATTTATTATAACCTCTTCTTTCAATTTTATTTAATGATTTTTCTTCTTTTTTTTTGTTGTTTTTAATAGATATAGTGGAAGAAATAGTGCTAAAAATGTACTAAAAATTGTGCAATCTAACATCAAATGCGCAAGCGTGCCTTCTGCCTTGTCCGCTCTCTCAAAGCCCATAAACCTTACACTCCTTCATATGCCTAAGTACATACATAATGTATGTATACCTAAGTACATAAGTGCCATACAGCAAGTTTGTCCAGCCAGACAAGCCACTTTACCAATTGCCACACACAACAACATTTCAGGCCATGATGTCTACCTTTGCTCTTCCCCTAGCTCTTTGTGTATTATTATCGTTTTTGCAAAACTGTACTAAAAAACTCAGGTGCAATGGTTGATGGTGAAATAATTCTTAGAATTTTTTGATTATGATTTATGAAGTTCCTGCGAAAAACAGGTTGGTATCTGAAGCTTGCAATCAGTAGTTTTGTTGTATTTTTCTTTCAGAGACGATTTAGTATAAAACATAGATAGGTACCTACCTATAGTATATACTGACACTCACAAGTCTTTTGAAAATTGTTGGCAATATTAATTAGAGTTTTATTATATTTATTTTCTTTTCATTCTTTATATTTATATCTTGTTTGTGAAAGAATTTATGAGACGTCTGACGGATTAGTGGATTAGTTATGGCGGCTTATAACTCTTTTTTTTTGTATAGGTTGGTAGGAGGTTTGTGTCTATTTATATCTTTTTTTTACACGATTCAAATGTTTTCCCGTTGAGTAAGGTTCAGACTCAATTTGTCTTTTGATTTATTTTCGCTTTGACAAAGAAGATATGTATACCTAGATATAGGTAGGAAGGTATAATTAGGTGTATATATCTTTTTAAAAATTTGTGTGCGATAGGTCATGGAGAAACTCTGTTTACATGTGGCAAAGGTTTGATGACCTTTTTGGAAGTGGAAGTGAGTGTGAGATATAAAGCGCAGGTAGGTATGTAGGATCTCGTTGGATAATATTTGAAGGTGGGAAGTTAAATAATCCTATATTATTAACTGTTCATTCACTTTCGGTTTGAAATCGGGTTTTTTTTCTTTAAGATTTTTCTTAAAACAAAAACAAAACTTAACTCATTATAAGAGAATAACGATCCACCTCGATTGAGTGTGACAATCAACTTATTATTACACTGTGTAAAATGATCGCAAAAAAATTTAAGCTCTTGGCAGCACTTACAATTATTTAAAAAAATAAAATGTCATTTGGTTAGCTGTCACTCTCATTAACACAGAAAAACAAAACTATTAGTTGATACTTGATTCTCAATAATTTACTGTTACAAAATGTGGGTCTTTGCTAATCACCACCACCATAAAGATTTCGATTTGCAACCAAGGTTGCGTTGTTCTTATCCCAATTGACAAATTAAGCAATCAGAAATCAATTAAATAGGTTCACACTGGTCTTAGACTAAAAAAAATTTACACGCTGGTATTGCTGGTACTGCTGAAGCGCGAGTAGAGTATAACGGTTGAATTGTTTAAGGAGAGGAATGCAACTGCGTATTTCACTAGACATATATAAAAATAGCGGTATAATATATGCAATTAAAGGCAAGAAACATTGCTGCGGTGCTCGAGAGATTCAAATGCTTCGGTTACTGTTCTATCACCAAGCACTTTTTTAGATTCTATCTGTTTTTAGATAGACTCAAGTGGGTGATTGGAGCACCTCGCCAAATATGGGAATTATACTCGAATTTTGGACGAAAATAGGCTTCATAGTTCAGAAGGGGTTAACAATTTCGCAGCGTTTTCCACTTTTCTTCCAACGAATTCTGCTGTTCCTCAAGGATAAATCTTCGGTCCTGTGGTTTTTTCGTATGACAATCTACTAACGATCTTGGGTTATTGGAACACCTTCCCAAATATGGAAATTATACTCAAGTTTTGGACGAATATAGACTTTAGATCAGAGGGGGTTAACAATTTCGCAGCGTTTTCCACTTTTCTTCCCACGAATTCTGTTGTTCCTCAAGGATAAATCTTCGGTCCTGTGCTTTTTTCGTATAACAATCTATTAACGATCTTCTTGAGATTTGGAAGTTTTCTTAGATGATGTCTAAAAGTCTCTGTATCACATCCCTGCCTTTACATATTGTGTTTTTATATACCACCTACCCAATCAAGAAGTGAATATCAACTTCTAGTGTATACAGTCGATTATGTCATTGAGCTTCCCAGCCCTGAAGACGATATTATATAATCGTCGGTGACTTCAATCTTCTACGATTCATTTAGCAAGTAGCAGACGATAAACTTCACTTCTTTTCATCTAATGCCAACTCCGAAAAAAGCATATTCTTTATAGGCTTGACGATTATCATCCCCCCATTTCTCTCACTTTTGCTTTCGAGTCTGATAACTTCAAACCTTACTGCCTCACATCACGAACGTTGAATTTTTGTAAAGCTAACTTCGAAAAACTTAATGATCTTATTAGTAACATTAACTTTGAATTTATCTCCAATGACCTTAATATCGACACCAAGATATCCACCTTCAGATAGAAAAAGAAAGAACTTTACTTCCTCCCCTTCTTGGTATAACAAAGAACTTCGCTGACCAATGAATAAAAGAAATAAACTTTGGAAAAAAATATCTGAGGTCGAGGTCTAATCAAGGCTTCATCAACTATGTCTCTATTCATGACAACTTCTGCAACTTTTATGAATCTCTATACTCCATTTATCTTATTCAAACCCAAGCCGATCTTATTTCAAATCCCAAAAATTTCTTTCAATTTATTAATTCAAAAACGAAATCTCATAGTCATCCTTCCACATTGAAATACCTTAATTTCTCATTAACAGATCCAAATATTATTTCCAACTTTTTGTTGATTTCTTTAGTCAAGCTATTGTTTCAAATAACACTGATGTAGATGAAAACTACTCCAATCATTCCTTGCTTCCTTATCTTCTATTAACATATCATATTCTTCAGCAGTAAACAAAATCTGTTTGCTTAAGGATGAATTTTCTTTTGGCCCTGTTGGGAATCCTCCTATAGTCCTTAAGACGTCTCTAAACTTACCCATCTTTTGTGGTGTGTTTTCTATATAATGGAAAGACTCGTTCATCATCCCTGTACACAAAAAAGTATGTAAGAATAATATACTCGTAACTAACTATAGGCCTATTGATTGCCAAACCTATACCTATACTTTTTGAGAGTATAATTCATTTAACTATGCTTCTTCATTGTGAACAACTACTTTCTCCGAAAAAAACATGACTTTCTTAAAGGTAGGGCAACGATCACAAATCTTACAGAATTTGTTTAGAAAACAGTATGTGCTCTGGAATCTGGCCATGAAGTGGATGCAATTGCAACGGATTTCAGCAAAGCATATGATAAAATCTCTCATCAAATTATTGTTTTTAAACTTAAAGTACACGAGTTTCCTACCCTGTTTGCATCCTAGATACAGTTCTAACTCAACAATCATCAATACAGTGTAATTTTTAAGACATACACTTCCACTTTATTTGTTCAAATTCAGATGTCCCGCAAGGAAGTCACCTAGGGCCCCTGATATTCCTATTTACTATCAATAATTTGAACTTGACCTGAGGTCTACGCTGATGCTATGCGCATCTTAAAACAAATTTTTCCGTAATCAAGTGCGTAATCGTTACAAGTATACATAACAACTTCCTTACCTGGTGTCAACATAACTTCCTTGATTTTAAGGTAAGCAAATGTCAAATCATTACTTACTTACTGTCAACTTAACTTCCGTGAACATATTAGCAGTATTATCAACAGATCTGATTCCATACTTGGGATCGCTAAAAGCTACGCTGCCAGAATTAGCCGATGACTTCAATGCTTCGGAAAGCTCAACCATTTTCGATCCTAAGTTTGTTATGTCATTATTTCCTGCCTGCTTAGTTTTAATTTGGTCTTAAGATTTTAATTGTTATTCTAGTTTAAAGTATGTCGCTTGCTTGTATTAAGCTTATAATAACAAATAAATAAATAAGAGGAAGAATCGATTTCTAATCTTCTTTATACATGTCTTGCTCTATCTCTAAGACTCCATCTAGAAGAGTTCTAATATGATGATCCTAGTGACCTGACCTAAACTCGAACGCTTTGCAAAAAACCATTCAGAGGTTCCACGAGTAGGGAGAAAGTCTATTTGATTCAAGTGGTATCACAATGAACAACTTATGATCTAATGTGTCAAGCATTCACGCTGACAGCCACGTTAACCAAACTTAATATACATATATAATCTAAATCTACTTCTTTAAAATCCAAAATAACTTGGTACTTTTAAAATAAAATCTTAAGTCGAATTGAGATAATCCACAGATAAAATAATTATAACTTTAAGGCTGGTATTCACCGAGCGCTCATAACTTAAGAAGCTCATAAACCTATTCACCAAGCAATATTAGTGAAGATCTACGAGCGCTCTTAAAAGTTAGGAGTGGTCCCGACCACTCCTAACTTACGAGCGCTCTCTTCGAAAGTTTGTTCGCTTGTGCGTGTGCCACGCACGCATTTGACTCGAATCCATGCGAGCAATGCCAAGTAGAAGAGTGTCCATTTGCTGTCAAGACAAGACCAACATTCCACAACATTTCACAGTTTGGGTATGCCTGAACAAGAGAGAGTGGCTCTCATTTTCGAACTTCGAAAAACACTTGCGAGTGGTTGGTGAATACCCCACAGAAATTTCAAGTTAATAGCCTCGTAAAGTTAAGAGCCGTTTAGGAGCGCTTGGTGAATACGAGGCTTAGGCTCGAATTCAAGTTAAGAAAATAGAATATCATTTCTTTTTCAAGAAAACATAGGAACAAAGTTTGAAAAACAAAAAAAAATCAAAAATACAATTTTAAACAGCTAGCAGACATGGGATTTCTTACTCTAATTCCAAATTTTGTTTTACAAATGAAGACAAATTTTAAATCTTACGTGCTTTCGAGCATACATTTTTTTGAAGGGAATCTTGGTATAGCTGAAATAGCAAGAATAATTAAGAGTTGTAAGACGAATGTTGCAAGTTAAGTTGTTTTACTAAATCATTATTAAAAAAAAGAAGAATTGGATCTTATTTGGTTTTTGTGACCCATGAAATATAAAATAAAACTTCCAAAGGAATTTTCATATAAATTTAAACTACAACCCTAAAACTATATGCACATACCTACAAATATTTTATGAGCTATAAATACCCACCTACCACATTGGAAGAGAGTCAATCAAACAATATTGTGTTCTATTTCTTTTCAATTAAGATGTAACCGCCATCATGAACTACAGAGTGGTCCAAAATGTATCTATACCTATTGGAAGGTGCTATAACATTTACAAATGGTGACAAGAACTATTAGTTTCTTTTTGATATTTTTTTGTGAATGCACAATATAAGTTGACAATCCATAGAATGCTATACGCCTTAAGATCCCGGAATACTCGTGACTGTAGTTTTAAAGAATAATTCGTTAGTAATTATGGGTCAAATTTTCCGTTTGTTCTTCTGCAACATTAAGGTGTTCAACCGCTTGCTTCATTGAAACAGCAAGTGACAGGAAAGACGACGGAAGGCATTTAAGTCCGAAAAGAATTTAGGCGTTGTGACTGCATATCTAGCCACAAAATTGACCATTACACGTTCGTGTTTTTAGCGTAAGTATTTGGTATAAGGGTAGAAGATGTTTTCTTACAAAGCGCGGTGGACCTACTGCCTAAAAATTTACAATCTAATTTACGCTCATGTAAATGTCTGATTTTTGGCGATCATCATTGGCCGGAAATATCGACCTATTTCACCACTCCAGGCCTATTTCTTTTGTGTTTTTTGAAGTCACAGGTTTATGAGAATAAGACGCTCCAAGAAGTTTAGTAAAATGAACTGAAATCAACAATGCCGGCGGGCGCCCATTTGACCAATTCAAATACACTCGCATATCCCAATATCTGGTGAGTATTTTCGGGCCACCCTGTACAGTTAATATAACAGCAAAAACACAACTGTTGGCTTTCCCATTTTTAGATATGAATGCATGTATTATGTATGTATAGGTAGATATTGTTAAGACAGTCATTGGATTTAATGGGGACATTGAAATTATTTGTTTTATTCTTTTGTATTTCAATTTATTTCTTCAAACCAATTATTACTTCTCTGTGTTCTCTTAACAATACAATAGAAAACGTTTCAATTGAACTGCCATTCAATTTATAATTTCTGAGAAAATCAATTTCTGTTCATTGCAATTGAAAAGTCTGGAGGCAAATATCGGTCGTTATCGCAACTGAATGTCACAATAATTCAAAAACAACTTGAATGTGTGTATAGTTTGCAAATAAAACATCTCCTTTTTCTCGTTTCGTGTAGGTATAGGACACTATAATAAGGATTTTGTTTTCCAGGAGACAACAATATTATTTACTGTCGTACAGTCGAAACCACGTATTGGTAATCTTGATCAAACACGTTTGGCAGAAAAATACAACAGAGCAATGACATAGTGGGTTAATATCTTTTTTTAATAGAAGTGGATTCGAGTTCTACTCTAGGCGGAATTATTTTCTAGAAACTTCCAGGTTTAAATAGGATAGGATAAGATAGGAGAAAATATCTACTTGCCAACAAGCAGTATTTTAAAAATGTTTCGAAATTTGGTCAGAACATTTTAATTTTAATTATATGTTATATTTATTAATTTATAGATATACCATTTTTACTGTTCAAATGCGACACAGGGCACCTATCTGCAGTTCCGTTTATTTTTTCACAAAGAACTTGCAGATGGAATGCAAGGGTCCCAAATTCAGCGAAACTCAATTGTGTACTCGTAGTCTGTTGAAAATAACAAAATAATAGGTATATACCTATACCTACATACATGACTGGGTTTAAATAAGATTTTAGGAAAAACTCTTCAAAGGCAAAGGATTTCTGCGAATTTAAAATTCTTTTCTAAGTCCACACTCACAGAAGATCTAAACCAAAAACAAAACGGTTATGAAAAAGAAACTCTGAATCAAAACTAGGTCCCTAGTTACAATTTTTAGGTAGATATACACAGATGCAGAAGCAAAAAATGGATGTATACGAGTAGTTATAGCAATAGGTATACCTACACTTTCTATCTGGGTCCTCTTTTGAAGTTCTTTTCATTGGAAAATATAATTTTCGTTTTGCCGGATTCTTATTCGCCCTCGTTTTTATATAAAAAAAATACGAGAAATAAATAATTGTTTTCAAATTCCAGGGAAAAAGAAGAATAGCTGCTCTTTGTGCCGCCACTACCACCATTACTTTATTAACCTTTCTAGTATAATTTCTTTATCATGTTTTACTATTGAGGTTGTTGTGGTAACACAAAGCTTGAAGTACTTACCTATCTTATAACTGTCATGAAGTCTTTTGTAGTTTTGATTCAAATAGAGTACCTAGCTATAAGATAATAAGAAAATATATTCTCTTTTTTATCATATAACTTTGTGTGGAATAAGGAACTGATAAATCAGATCGTGATGTCTTAAGAGAACGCAAAATGGTTACCTAGGACAAATAATTATGCTTATAGGTACCTATCGGTATCTACCTACCTATAGCTAGAAAGATGAACATTAACATGGTTCCGAACCACAGATCGCAACCCAAATTTGGTCGTGGATGTAGTTTGTGTGTCGCATGAAACCAAGAAAGAAAATATTTATCAAAAAATGGGGTTTTAAATCACCGCAATGCTTCTTGTCTTGCATTATATTACCGTTATTTTTATAAACAGTGTTTTAAAAAAATAGCTCTTGCAATTCATCTATAATAGTTGCGCTTCAGGGAACGCCCATCAGTTTGGCCTTAAACCCAACTTCGGATGTAGTGGTAAATTTAGAGATTCCTTCTTAAGCTCTACTACACGAATGTTGAGTGCCTTGCCCGACTCCATATTTCCCTCACATTATGATATTCATATATGCAAAACCAATTAAATCCTCTCCAAATTTCCTGAAGCGCTCGCACTGTCCTCAAGCATTTTAAATGTAGTCATAATCCCTTAAAAAATAAAGTTTCTTCACTGTTTCAATCTTAGTTTTATTTTGGTGAAATTTGACAGTTTGCAGACAGCGCCATCTCTTGCAACTCAAAGTTTTGTTGAATTAATTTTTTTTTCAATAGAAATAGCCGAATTTATGTGCGTTTTAAAAAATGGCAAATAATTAAATTAATAAATTAAATTTCATATTAGTTTATGCCCATGAGTAATTTGTTTGGATCTCGTGTCGAAAGGATCATTTATAAGGCGTTTTTCTTTCTTAGTTCAGAGCAGAGCGTGAGTTGTCAAAAAATAGAATATAGAATATATGGCTTCGTCTTTTCGTTCTGAGCATCAGCTCAGAATCATCAGACAGACAAAGTTAAATGCTTAATACAAGCATTTGACAGATGGAAATGAAAAAAAGAATGATGACAGCTAAGTGCTCAGGTGTGTTTCAAAAACAACTCAGAGCGCTCAGAGCACGTTTGCTTCAGAGGATGTTCAGAACATTTTCGATTTACTTGGACTCTGTTCAGAGCTCTATACTCTGAACTAAAAAAGAAAAACGCCAAATATAAATATAAGGCTGTTTTTTATAAGTCCATCTGAGTTTGTTTTCTCTTGTCACCAGAATAATTGCATTTTATTTTTCATTTTGTTTTTAAAATTTGA
Organism: Philhelius festivus; assembly: GCA_963931855.1. NCBI lineage: Eukaryota > Metazoa > Arthropoda > Insecta > Diptera > Syrphidae > Philhelius > Philhelius festivus. Next base: position 96,013,232 of record OZ007557.1, read on the forward strand.
AGCAAAATTTTATTTCGTTTGGATGCAAATAATTAGGTTTGTATTTATAACATAGAGCTTTTGACAAAGAAAACTGAACTGTTGCATAATAAGTTCACAATGTATAATTTATCTGTTATTTAATTTGTGTTGAATGAATTTAAATAAACTCTTTACAAATCCTTTTAGTCATTTTAATACATTAAAAATTCATTCAATTAAATTGAATAATTAATTTTATTTTAAATGAATACAAATTAAACAAAAATAAGGAGATTGGTAAATATTATTAATAAATTATTTGCATTGAGGTATCATTATTTATGTAACAACAATTTTGTATTACTACAAAAAATCTTCGAAAAAAAAAATAAAAATTATTTTATTCATGAAACTTGGTGAGAACGTTTGGTTGACCATTGGAGTAAAGAATAAAAAGATTTAATACAAGATGCGTTTTATGTTCCTGGTCGATGTTTTTTTCAATAACTTTCAAATTAAATACAATTTTACAATTTATATTTTATCAATTGATTGTCCTTAAAAGTAGAGGCTGTGGTTGGTTTGTTAATGTCCACCTTTTCCTTCAAGCACCCATATAAGAAGAAATCGGGAGACGTGATATCAGGGGATCATGAGGAACAGTCTACACTTTTGACATTATTTGCCCGGGAAAATGTTCTCGTAAAATATGCAACATAACACGAGAAGTGTATGATGTGGCACAGTCTTGTAGGAACCACATGGATCGCACGTACTTGCTCTTATGTAAAAGTACTTTTGGAATTTAAAAATTATGTATAAATAAATATAAAACATGGATTTAATGAGATAGAATATTCAAATGCATAGAAAAGTATGAATTTATGCAAACAAAGTTTAAAAATCGATTTATTATTCAACCAATTTTTTATATAAGAAATTTCTTTAAAATTTTTCAAGAGCGAAATTTGGGATGACAATTTTAAGTATTTCGTAATATATGTAGATCTTAGGAAATAATTTCAAGAAATAATCGTTCACAATTTTTGAAGATATTGATTTCTCTAAAAAAACTGGATTTTTTTTTTTCAAAAAACCCGTTAATGAGAAAGTAAAAAAAAACGGTTCTATGACAGGTACCGTTAATAACACTTTCCTAAAAATTTGTTTGACCAAAATATAGTCCGTATCCATAATAGCACTCCTAACTTTTCTTTATCAAAATCCTTAGAGCCGTTTTTGAGAACACAGGACAGGACACAGGCAGATTCAAAGCACTAATGCCTCTAAGAAACAAGTACCAGGGACGCTGCCAGGAAGAAGAGAGCGATTTATCCTCTCTGCAGGTACTTCAAATAATCAAACTCATCAAAGGGATAAACTTGAAGGAATAGCAACTTATCTTGCCCTGGATGGGGGCACAATAGATCTTAAGGTCGCAGTGCAAATCCCCTTCTTAATCTCTCCTCGAATAGAAGACTCGATTTCATAAAACAAATCAATCATTTGCACATGTTGTTTAACGTTATAACATGACGGCTATAACATTATGATTGATTGATTTGACCAATTTGTATAATATTATTAGTTGGTGGATGAGATATTCCTCTTCCTTCGGCTTTTTTGGTCACTGGAATTGGCAATGAAACAAAGTTACATAGATTTGTTCCCAACGTTTCGACAGGGATTGCTGTCCTCTTCAGGGGATCTTTATTAAAAGCAGTATAAAATAACACATTAAAGATAACATGCATGCAAAAAAATTATATAAGAACAATTTTAGTGATGAATAACAAAAGAAAAAACAAAAAAATTAATATAAATTATTATTTATAAATAAATAGACAATTAAAAGAAAAAAACACTTCTGTTGTTGAAGTATTGTCGTTATTTGGCGTTTTTGGAGGAAGCAAGAGAGGAGTATACGGCGGATATATTTTCAACAATATGGCCGCAATCACCAGTCAAAGTTCGGAAATACCTATTGGAAAATCATTTAGTAAAAAAAAAAAATGTGGGTACTGACGTAGGCGCGGTAGAAGTAAAACTTCTTTTCCCTCAAGCAAAGCCTCTGCAATATTCTAAGCTATAAACATACAAGCATTTTGTATTATAAAAACATGTCGCTGTCTTTAACAGATAACGTGTCGTTTTGACATGTCACTGACAGCTGCATAGAAAATGTTTTACCCCCAACGCCGGAAAAGAAGTTTTACTTCAAAAACACAAATTCTGTGCGAAAAATAGTGGAGACTTTTTCATATAGGTAATCGGGTGTATGGGGTTTTTCATTTCGCACCAGGAGCGTATTACTAGGATTTAGATTTTTAGGTTTTAAGACATCGTAGTCCAGTGAAACTGTTTGGAAGTAGAAGTGCTTAGACTTAACAATGATTTGTATCGGGCTGAAATTTTTATTTTATTGTTCCTCAAAACAGTAACCCAAATTTGTTGTTTATGCCTTCAAGTTTGAATACAATAAAATGCAATGTCCAGACAGTTGCAAATGATTTTGATAAACCTTGCATTTTTTGTCTTAGTTAATTATACGTTCGACTTGTGTGTGCCTAATACAATTTATTGTGAAACTGTAAATACCTATATATTTACCGACAAGTACCTACTCTATTCAAATTCATGTCATTTATTGGAAACTTACGTGTTTCAACAAATCGTTGTTGATTAGCGGTTCGTGATTTTCTATTCCATAGGACTATAGGTACATAAATACAAGCTTTGAAGCATAATTTTGTTCATATTAATGTTGATCAGGGTAAGGGAATTTTGATGAAATGTATCGATTTCACGAAATTGAAAGTCTCCCAAACCCACAAATGGCATATCATGTAATTATTTTTGTTCATCCATTTGATATGGAAAACCTCGGCATGAGTGTAAAGTGGGTCTGTCTGTTTGTCTATTTGGTTGATAATAATTCCTCCGATTTCTTAGAATTTATTGATAATTTATTTTGCGTTGTGCTTGTAGTTATGTTTGTTCGTTCCGCATATGTTTCTTCCAAAATTCTCAGAATATTCGATTTATTTTATCAGGCCAACCTCGTGTGGAACTCACACACGAATGAGTTTTGCAATTTCGAATTCAATATTCATGTAGTATGTACGAGTAAGTACATACCTACTTTTCCCAAAACTAATTGTTTTTTTTTTTGTGATTTTCCCTGAAACTTACATTTTAAAAATATTTTTCACTTTTTCATTCGATAAGTGCTTTTTTCTTTTCGAAATATTTTTATGTACAAGTAGATTTGATAGATTAAAATATTTTGTATAGTATCAATCGCGAGGCATTCAGTGATTATGTGGTATACTCAGCAGAACGCAGAGTCGGTTTAAGTTTGAAGTATTAAAAATTCAAATCTTATTATAGGGTTAAGGTTAAGTAGACTTAAATAGGTACTATATTGTTTTTATTATTGTTGGAACACAGCAGACCTTATGAAAGACCGCAACGTTTTGGAAAAGCCGCAGAGACAAAGTTCAAACATAAGGAATGGTTATGGCTAAAACAAGGCAAGCTCTTCAATGTTCCAACGCCTGATATCAATTGACCTGAAGGAAAACAAAGGAAACAGCCTCAATGACTTCCTTGCAAATTTATTAAAGTAGAAATAGGTGATTCGTCCTCTGTTCCACCAGTTAGACGAAAGCCATAATTTCGTTGAATGCTGCCAAATTTGATTCCAAACTATAGAATTTCCCTTATTAGTTCAGTTTAACTCTTCGTCAAAACTTTATGTAAGGAAACGGAGATCAGAAACGAAATAGAACAAACAAAATTAGTCAGAAAACTGCCCGAAACAAATTCGCAAATGTACATAACCGCCTGTTTAATAATTAGCAAACTTTAAATCGAAACACTTTTCCCCGAATTTAGAAATGATCATTTTGGACTTTTGTGTGAACATATTCCTTTTGTCTGCAATTGAACAATTTTGAGAAACCAATCTCAAAACTACCCATTTACTCAAATGAAACCATTTTAATTGACTTCTTTAAAGCAGCTAGGAAGTATTTAATGATTCTAGCGAAAAAATCGTATTCTACTGGGTTTGTAATCTGTTAATATAATGAACACTCTACATGTTTTACAACAGTAAACTAAAATTCAAATTTCAAAACAAAATCTTCAATGGTAAAAACAAACTGATAAGAAATTTGCGTCAGTTTCCTTAGCTCTGTTTGTTTGTTTTATCAAAAACCTGGTATAAACTGTTATAAAATATAAATTCGTGCGCACTTCAATTGAAATTGTGGGGATTTTACAATTTTCCAGTGCTTGAGAGATTGTGTAATTTATAAAATTATTTTGTTTTGAGTTTTAGCAAGAATTAAGTATGTCAATGGTATGCTTTTAACTTCTTTAACCGCACTATTAGAATGGAATTATTTGAACATCTCGAGTTTTCTCCCTCATTGTAATGTGCATCGACATCTCCATTTAAATCCTCTCCACTCTATACCTAAATGCTCGCAAGGGGTTTCACCGTAACTTTATAAGGGTAGTCATAATCCCTTGAGTATGTTGAAATTATACTCTCAAATTTGCTATAATATAAATTATTCACCAAATTATCCGCTGTATATTTTCTTTGAACGCCGCAAATTTGTTGTGAACTTCTTTCATTTGATGGTTTCATTCATACAAAAATCTCTGTTATTGAATTTATATTGTTTCTGTGTTTTGTAAAACTTAAAAGTATCTTACTAACTAACAATAAATTTACTAATAAATAATAAACTAAGTATAATGGTTTTGAAGATAATATTCTTTATAAGAAAATGATGAATAATATCAGCAATGGTTGTTGGCCACCATTGAACTCACCTGGGGCTTTGGAGTACTTTAGAAAATTCAAATTTAAAAATGGCGAATTCATTAAACAAATTTAAATGTATTATTTAAGATTTTTTACTCTTAGTTTATATACGTTTTACAATAATATTCTTAATATTGTTCAAACCGATAAACTTTCGGTTTTTATTTTTAAATAAAATATTCTACTGGGGAAATATTCAATCTACTCCTTTTTTGAATGATCTAGTACGCAATTTTAATATTTTGTATTAGATATAAAAATAAAAAAATCAAGAAAAACAAATAATGAAGCATAAGCTTTAATATTAATTTTTATTATATAAAAAAAAATGGATTAATAATAATATTTATAATTCGTATATCTTATTTTCCAGATTCGTGCGGTGGAGTATTCACTAGATAATGGCTATTGGTTTGGATATTGAAGTCAAGTTTTGTTGGTAAGTTTTAATTTGTACGTATCTTTAATTAATTTTGAACATACATACATTTATATTGTTTTAATTTTTTTTTATTTAGTCCGTCTCTTAAAATATGTATAAAGTATTAGTTTCAAAAATTTCCTAGCTGTACATAATTTCTTTTAGTTAACTTTTAGTTTTAAGGATAATCTTTCGTAGAACTATGTAAGGAAATGGCCGAACAAATTTCGATGCAACTCGACTTTTTTGAAGAGTTTTCTTTTATGTCTTAAGGATTTCCTAAAAAGTAGTCCAAATTAAGACTTGTCCTCAAGTTTTTAATGCGGAGTGGGATAAAATTATTTTCTTGTAGATTTAAATTTTTTTTTCATAAAATTCTACCAAATAAATGTTTATATTCTCTTTCGCACAATCAATATATTTTGAGAAAAACGCCCAAGAACAGAATTGTGCACAAAATTTTGTGTATGATATTTGTTTGGGGGGTTTTTAGGGGGATGTTAAAAAAACGTCGAAATTTTGAAGAAGATATGATATTTTTATTTAATAGCTCGTTCAAATTTCATTTACAATTTTTGGACACAATTTAATATACCATAATGTTTTTGGATTTGGACCAGAAAATATAGTTTGTTTAAAAAGCAATGTAAAAAACGTTCTCATCTAGAATGACATAACCTCAAATTTTTGTCTTATGGTGTAATTATTTATACCAGTGTCATAGAGAATACCAATACTTCCTTGAATACACTGGTAATCAAAATTATAAAATTTATTTTTGAAACTGACACACTAGTCAGTTTTCAAATTATTCAGTGCGACAACTAAATTTATCTTGGTGGAAACTTTTTGACGTTTTCTTTTAAAATCTCCTAAGCCATTTTCAGGAGGAAACAAATTCCTAGGAGATTTCTTCTTTAGTTTCCTTTTAATGCCAAGATTCAATGTGATATCAGAATGGACCAACTCATGGTCTAAGTGTGTTGGTTCTCCTGCTGACAGCAAAGTCATCTTAACCTAACCTTCGTTTCAATGCCTCTTGGTTAAACGCATACTACGTGAAGTGCTTGACTGGCTCAACACAGTGAAGACGAAGCTGCAGCTAAAATAGCTGTCAAAATATTGAATACACGAATTCGATGTTACAAACAAAACGCAAAATTGAAATAGTTAAACCATTCGATACAGGTTTACATAAGGTTGAAGCAAGCTTCAAGGTCTCTTCAATTTCTCATAAAATGAAATTTTCAATCATCTGACCCGAGATATATACTTTCTGCCATTTTCGCTGAAATACTGAAAGTTTCTACAAACTCAGATTTCTCAAATGAACGAAATATCTACTAAGGTCAGGTTTAACTTTACTCCTCTTAAATGTGTTTCAATTCAGTTAAAAAATGAAAGTCAAATACAACTAGGTGGATAGATATACCTACAGATAAGTACTCGTATGTAGATAGACAGTTTATTCATCAAATTGCAACTACGAGTATATTAGAAAAAATAAAAAATTATTTTGAAAAAGAAGATTGACTCGCAGAAGTCGTTAAAAAAATGTTTGAGAAAAAATATTTGTGAATGGTGTGTGGTTGGGAATGATCTCAAATAAAACCAGAAAACGGTTATTTACACGTTTTAAAATGGGATTGTTTTAAAAATAGACCAGCATGTCAAAAACATTGGGAAGAGTAAAGTTGAGTAATCTGTTCAAAATCCAGGATTTATATTAAAGACTACATATATCTAAAATAAAAATAATATTTGTTACTAGAAAAAACCGAAAGAGCAAGAACGTTCAACTCAGTTGTATCTAGGTACGTATTTGTTTTTCAGTTTATCAGTTTTCAGAGGTAAACAAAAAAACAATATGCACTTCTTCATAACAATTTGAACTTTAATCATAAACAAATAAAGTTATAAAAAACTGCGCTACCTGGAATCGCCTTATCATTCTTTTTAATTTCTGACGGTTATGTATTCCTATTGTTCTTCGAAAATCACGAGTAGACACACAGATGTATACATACATATGTTTTCACGTACACTCGTATTGATAATAATAACCAATGTTTTTAAATTGAATTATATGCATTTTCAATAAACCATATGTAGATTAGATAAATATAGGGCCATATCCCACGCTGCGCTGGCGCTGGAGCAATTCAACCGGAAGAAAACTAAGTTTGTAGGCGAGGTAATTGAAGTATGAAAAATGAACTTAGCAAAATGTTCTCTCTTGTTTGGAGTGGAATAACATAATTAAAATCTAATACGCCCTAAATTAATAAATTCAACTGGCTTATCTGTGATTGAAGCTGATGCAGTAGCCCGTGGTGCAATAATTCATGCCTTGAATTGTCACTCCAAAGATCTGGCGATGAATTTTCAGCCGCTGTCACTTAAAAATAAAAAGAAGAAACTTTTTTTTACTATAAAACACGGTTAAGGTTTCCTTCAAAACTGCAAAAAAATGTTCACCCCTTGTGATCTAGCTGTCATCTATAAAGGATATATTATTGCGCCTAAGGGAATGCCCATTACTTTACCGCTGAGCCCTTCGGACCTGCTGTTAAATTTGGAGATTCTTTCTTTAGTCATCCTACACGAATGTGGCATGCTTTACTCGGCTCAATATTTCCCGCCCATTACGATGTGCATTGGCATCTTCTTTTAAATTCTCTTCAAGTTTCTTAAACGCTCGCACAGTGCTCAAACAATTTAAAGGTAGTCATAATCCCTTAAGTGTTGGCAAAATACATAAATTAGACAAACCAATAGAACAATTTTTGTTTTTTAATTATTGTGCATCATTTATAAGAGGGGTTAAAATCAACACACGATTTTCGTTGCAAGATTTTTTAATATATAAGACTTCTCAAACCGAATTAAAATCCAAATTTTGTATAAAATTTCCAAAATATCATCAAAATCAACTAGGTTTCCTATAAATTTCTAGGTATAGTAATCTGGTAGAAGAGATAGAAAGGAGAGTATGAAAAAGAGAGAAAAATTGAAATGTACAAGAGATCTTTTTCTTAAAAAACACCTATTAACACTAAAATTCTTTTGAAATGTAAAACATAATTCAGTTTATATGTGGTGCGATCAATTCAAGTAGATTTTCCAATTTCGCTGCTCGAAATATAGATTTTGATTCTGAAAAGTGTGTTACAATATTGTTTTATAATATTAACTTAAATTATATCAAACCTGTTTAGTTATAAGTTATAACTTTATAAGTATTTAAAAAGAGATGCAAAAAAGTTTGGCATCACTTACTTGAAGTATAAGAGTGTTTTTAATGGAGATATACAGTACAATTGGGAACACTGTTAATAATGAAAGTAATTTTGACAGTTGACATTTGATTTGTGATCACTGATCACTGATCAGTATATATAATTATTTTGTTTATTATTTAACAATAAGATTATTCATGCAACGAGATAATTTTCCGCTTTGCAGAAAGATATACAGCCTTATTACGGTTGTCAAAGATCAGTTAATTGACAATTGAAATATTTTGTCAATCAATTGATACATCGGTATTATGAACCCGAGTTGATCATTTTTTGATCCATTGTGAACAAAGATCAAAAATTTATTGTGAATAGTGCCTATTTACTTTTGACGTTTCAATTTCATTTATAATTTTATAACGAACTGCTTTTGTTTTGTGTCACGAATTTTATTTTGGTCAATTTGGATTAAAAATGTAAGTAGTTTGTAATAAATTAATGGTGCTATTCAATTTTAAAGTGTTTTATTTACGTAGGAGTAAAATTGTAAGTAACAAAAATCAGCTCGCCAGATTGGTAGAACGGATGGAAGAGAACCCAGACTTCGCCAAGGGTGTTTATTCAAAGCCGCTCATGAGTAAGAAGTGGGGAGAGATTGCGGTGGAATTAAACAGCTTAGGACCGCCAGAACGAGACTCAGCCAAGTGGCAGAGGGTTAGTATTGTGTTTCGGATATAAATAAATTAATTAAAAATTCTTCTTAACGCAGGTATGGGCTGACCTAAAATGCAAAACAAAAAAAAAAAGACTCAAAATAAAATTGAAATTGTGGCGACTGGTGGAGGCCCTAACAAACTTCACCGACTCACAGACACAGAGGAAGCGGTTAGTGCATTAATGCACTTCGACTCCTGTGTCGATCCACCGGGCACAGAATTTGGCCTTGAATTGCCAAGTTTCAGGGCAGATGATAACGATATCGAAATAATAGACTTGCAGCAAGATGTCGAGGTGTCCCTAGCGCAACAAAAAGTTCCAACACGTAGGACCCTAAAAGAAAAAAATGATATCGATCGCTTAAAGCTCTTGGAAAATCAAACTACTGCACAGGACAAATTTTATAGCTCTATGGTTGAAATCATGAACAGTGTGCAACAAAATATTTCTGAAATTAAAAAGAGTTTGAGTAACATAGACTACTATACTAAGAAAAACTATGATTTAAAAAAAGAAAAAAAAAAGAGATACTTAAACTAAAAAAAAGAAAAACTGCATCTTCAAAAAGAAAAATTAAAATTTAAAAAAGAATATATCAAAAACAAGGAAAATGACAGAAAAACGAAATTGAAGCTAAAATTACAAATACTTGAAATTGAAAAAAAGAAAGAGGAACTGAAAAATAATTTTTAATACTCGTATGTACCAAAATAGGTACCTATATACACAAATATGTATGAATTGTGTTGTTTATGTTGATAGTTTTTACCTTTGAGTTTTTATGAATTTGTTTAAGTTTTTTAATTTATTTTTAAATGTAAGCACGAAGTACAAATATTTCATAAGTTTAGTTTAAAACGAACAATAAACTTCATAAGAGTATGTCTAAAATATTTTTTTTTGGCTTCCAATTGGAAGTTATTGTAATTGTGGGAAAATGTTTTTTGTCTTAAACATCTTGAGAGCAAACGGTGAGTCTGATTCGGGGCTGATTTTATTTTACACACAGTGTTTTTCGCCTTTTCGGTTTGAACATTTTGAGAACAAATAATGATACGAGTCCAAGCTTATTTTATTCTGCCACATAGAAGTTGTTTTTAAAGAAAAAAGCTACAAACAATTATTTAAATATAATATATTTTTGTCTCGCAAGCATACAAATCTTTTGTTTTCACTAGATTACACATATTGAACACTTGATAATGTGGTCAGGGTTCTTGAATGTCGAGGGCGTTAATGAGAACTTTCCAGAGTGGGTTAGACCCAGCCACTTTTTAATTTACTTTTACATGAATCTTAAAATCGAATCCCTTATTCGGTTGCCTTCATTGAATGATGTGTCTGCAGAATCTATAGCAATATCAATGGTTTCAACAATACTATCGGGTTCTTCTGCTACCAATTCAGGGTTTTCCACTCTATACTTGATACAAATATTGTGCAGAGCTGCACATACATTTATGATTTGTGTTGCCTTTTTGGACGTGTAGTGCAGTTCTCGTGCTTGAAGGGTGCATCTAAATCTGCTTTTTAACAAGCCAATCGTTCGCTCAATGATATTGCGACCCTGTGCATGCTTCCTGTTGAAATTTGCTCGAACTGAACTTTCTTCGGCATTGCGGTACGGTGTCATTAAATACGGTGATAGAGGATACCCTCCGTCTCCTATAACATTTGCGTAAAAATACAATGTAATTACAAATTAACATGAATCATAATTTTTACCAAGAATCCGAAAGTCAGTACGGCCACTACGGTAGTCCTCCTCTAATTTTGCCTTCAACGAGGACATATTCCATATATTGGCATCGTGTGACGATCCTGGATTTTTCGCATTAATATACCTAATGCACATTAAGTGGTCACACATCTTCAAAACAGAACTGGAAGTTAGAATATACCTACTACTGAAATGAAAAAAAGCTTACAAGCATAGTATTGATGCTATAGAACCCTTTCCTGTTGTAGTATACATGTCTAAGATCTTTGTTCGGACCAATAATTTTGATATGAGTCCCGTCGATAGCACCAATAACATTTGGAATACTGCTCTTTTGAAAAAAGTATATCTTGGCCTGGCGTTCTTCTTCTTGTGAATAGTTAAATTTTATCCATTTAGGACAAATATTTGTTTCCAAGACATTTAAAACTTCTTTCAAAACAACTGAAACCGTTGGTTGCGCCATACCAATATTAAAATCGTTCCCAACACTCAACTGGTAGCTTCCTTGCGCAAGGAATCTTAAGACAGCTGCAAATTTTAGTATGTTTGGGATGGATTGTTGTCTTTTCGTTGGCTTTAACTTGTCGTTGATATCTAAAAAAACATTAAGGAAGGCTTCTTTCGAAAGTCTAAAGTTTTGAATGAATCTAGAAGCGAGCCAAATTAGTTTTTGTAATGTAATTAAAAAAGATCTTTTATCTACATACATATCGTCCCCTTTCTGCGTTAACCTCGTATCTACAAAACCACAATTTTTCAGGAAACGAAAAAAACGTGTCGTTTCCGTCAATGGAACCTAATAACGAAACTTTTTATGTTTTCTATTTATATTTTACAGTTGTTAGTATATCCTAGTTTTAATTTTGCTAGGACATCACAAAAGTACTTGTTTTAACTGTTTTTGTTACATACGAGTATCCGTCTCTTATGTTTTGATTTACCGAAATGCAGATACGAGGTTCTTTTTCTCATTTAAAATAAATTCAAATAATTGAAAATTTAAACTCAAGGTTAGAAAAATAGCTGAAGCATAAAAAAATACACAGATTAAACTGAAATACTGTTGTGTTAATTCATACAAAATCTTATATCTAAAATATATTAAATTTTAAAATTATTTGAAAAGCGAATTCAATGTTTGATGAAATGGTTTTTTAAATTAAATATCATCATACAACTCAAAGGATATGTTATTTAAATACATATGTATGTTATTTATGTACATAATTTATAAGCATAACTTATGAACTAAAAAATATATTCAATAAAAGTAACAGATTTTATTCATAAAAAAGGGAACAAAATTAAATCTCAAAATCTTTCTATTCTTTATTAGAATTAAATTTAAGGTTATCATAAAAGCCGTGATAATCTTTTGGAAGTAGTTTCTTTAAACTCTGTAAGTCGTTATATTTTTTTAACGGCAAAGGTATGGAATTTGGATAAAGTGATTTTAAAATAGTTTTTGAAATATCTATTTTCGCTTTCCTTTGCGGAGATAATATCCAATCATTGTCGAAATCAAGTTTATAATACATACCCGTGGAATCATATCTTATGCATTTAACATCTGTTACATACCTGCGGATCACCCGTTTTAAAGCCTGGTCTAATGGATTTATAGAAACTAATTTTGGAAAAGTTTAAAAAAAAAGTATAGTCTAAGACGTCACTTTATAGGGTTCGGGGAATCTTCTTGCCTCTGTTATGATTCTATCAAAATCAGCTGAAACGTACATTTCTTTTGACTTCTTTTTTCTTTCGATGGTTGAATGGACAGAATCACATTCCATCTGGATATGTCCAACCGTCAAATACTTTTGATAAATCGTCGTATTATGTTTTATCGCCACGAATTGTAGAAGATTAGCTAAGTTGACGTTTCGATTTTGTGCACTATATCCATCGCTAAACAGGACTGTTGGAACACTAAGATCAGAAACATTTTCCAAAATATGAAAAACACATGTAGCAAAAACATTAGAATCCATTCCACCTTCTCCTTCGTGCCATACGTAGCAATGAACTTCTGATGTTTTCAAATTGAAAAAAGAAAACTGACGCACAGCGAGCTTTTGCTTAAAGTATCTATGTAGCTGATGCAGCTATGAAAGGTACCGATTAGACAGCTTGACTGTCCAAAGTATAAGCATTTATTTCATTTTTTAACGCTTTTTCTTTGTCATTATCTTTTTCCAACCTTGCTTTATTTTTGTTGCTAACATGTTCACTATATATGTCTTGGCCAATGTTATTTTTCTTCGATTTTACTTTTTTAATTTGGAATTTTGTAACTAACGAAAAATAACAATTTATTAAGCTTAATTACTCAAAAACGGCTTGTCTGACGAAAATTTTCAATTAGACCTGTTTTGTAGGGAATTTAATTTTATATAAAAGTAAGTCAAAATGAATTTTTTTTACTTCAATTTTTTGTCAGTTCTGACGCAAAACATGAAATTATGACTAAAAATCAAAATTAGCGATGATAGCCCTCTTAAAATTGATATTAAGGGCTCAAACTTTTACGAAAATTTTTTTTTGTCATTCTGAATGATATTCTCGATATATCTTTCAAAAAAAAAAATAGTCAATTTTTTTGGCCCAGTCTAATACACATATTATTTACCGATCCATATTGTGTTTTTTATTTTATATTTTTATTAAATTTACAACCTTAATACTTAGCCAAATCCAATATATATAAAACTGATGCTCAAAAAGCTTGCGCCACATACAAAGCTTAAATTCACTCTAAAGGTACCTAATTAATAATAATATTATCTGCCTCAAAGCTAAATCTGAATAATGGTACTTTTGACTCGTCGTTAACTGTGTAAAAAGATTAACAATGAAGAAACTAAGGCCTCACCAAGTACATACGAGGTTCTCATCGAAACTTAACAACATGAGAGTAGTTACGAGGAAAAAGAATTAACGGTAAAATAGATTAGATGAATCATTTTAACATTCATACTTAGCTCTATTATTCTGTGAGCCCTAGACAGTGTTTTTATATAAAAAAACGAATTTGCCGAAAAATGTAGTTACGAGGTTAACGCAGAAAGGGGACGATATGTTCAGCCAAATCCATCGGATTTGAAGCATCGCGTATTTTCCTTCGAATCTTTGCTTGCTCCAAAGTATTTTCTTCTTCAATTTCATTTTCACCGAAAAATAGTTCTATAGTAGACATGCTTTTGGCTTTCGCGATCCGTAAAATATTTTATCAACAAGGAATTTGTGATTGGCTGAAAATTTGATAATCAACAAACATTTTGACAACCATAATACCAAGACTGTCAATTTAAATCATTCACAATAGATCTAATTTCTGAAGAGCGTTCACAGTTTATCAAAAATTTTGATTTTTGACAACGATAATACCGATTCATTAATTTTATTGATAAATATTAAATATCGTATTGATCTTTGACAACCGTAATAAGGGCGATAACTTTCCGCCACATATTTGCATGAACACACCCTTAGAAATACTTGCGTAAATGTGGGAAACAATCAGCTGTTCGTAAAACGACAATCAACTCATGAAAATTTGTTGTTATTAAAAATACACATCATTTAATAGTTTAAAAATGATTTTGTTTTCTTACTTAAAAGCAAGTCGTTTTAAAATAAAATAACTTTAAACCATTTCTTAAAATTTTGAGAATTTCTTAGTTTTTCATGTTTGTTTCATGTTTGTGAGATAATTTTATCAGCTTTGCAGAAAGTATTTCGCTAATAAATTTTGACAGCTCGTTTCTGCGGAGATTTAATTATCTCGTTTCTGAGGTTTATTCCGTTTTTCCACTTTTATATTAATATCACTAATAAATTGAACATTTTTTGCGATTATGTATTATGTGACCAAAACTGTCACTTATAATCGATAATGTGTAGGAAGTTAAATGTTAAAAGCAAATTTGTTGAAAAGTCAATATTTAAAAACCAACATGTTTGACAATTTTGAAAATTAATTTTTTTTAAAACCATCAAGAAAAAAGAAAACAAATTTTACTTTATCTAAAAGTAACGATACCCACCAAACAAATGTTAAAACATGGTTTTCGAAAATCGTATTTTTCTAAAAAAAACTGGCATCTAGAATTTTGATAATTTTTTTTTCTATGTATACTATAGTTCAATAAAATTAATTTGAACTCAAAACATTACTGGCAAAAAGTACCTACTATAAAATCAGTTTTTTAATTTTTTACTTTCTCGTTTTCTTCATAACGGATTTGAATGAAATTTCTTTTATAAAAACTAACAAAATTTTAGAATACATTGCATATCATAACATAAGAACAAGTTCGAGCAACCCAGTCGTGCAATTCATTGCCTTTTTTTTTCAATAACTTTTTTTTTCTATACAAGCTTAGAGTAAAAATAAACAAAACCAAATCAGAATAATTCGGTCAAATGTGTAAATCCAACATTAAGAGCAATAATTTTTATTTTACATTCAAGCAACAGAACAGTTAAATGTTCAATTTAAACGAAATTATATGGTTAAGTGCCGAACTAATTAAAATCGCACCTATTTCAATTTTATGTCATTTTAATGGTTTGTTTCCTTTTTATTTGCTTTCTGTGTATTGAGAATTGAATCATTTTTCTTGTCTTTTCAATTAGTTTTGCATACATACGTGTAGAGTCTAAAATGATATAATCAAATATGTTTATTTCACACTGAGAGACCTTGAATGTTATAATTTTTTCGAAATAAACTGATCTAAACTATAAATTTCATTCAAGCTTATTTGAATGACATAGAAATTCAGCTAAGCATGAATTCGTGTGTGATTCGTTAAATTGGTTTTATAATAAACTAATTTCACATATAATATACCTTATAATATCTATATACATATATACATAGGTTCAATTTCTAAGGTTATTTATAAATAAACATAATTTAATTTTTCTTTTCCTTTATTGGAAATAGATTATCTAAATATAAATACGTTTCTTTACTCATAAGGTAGGTATAGCCAAACTATCGCCCGACTGAATATAAATATGTATATAAAATTGACTTAAAAATGCAATCGCCATAAATGATAAACACGGTATAATAAATAAAAATATGATGAAATTTTCTAAATAAAAAAAAATATTCTTTAATATCGTTATGTTAACTTTTCGCCAAAAACCTGTGAAGAATTTTTAATGCAATTGCATCGAACATTTCATACACGAAGTTTAATCACAATCCTTTAAGCCGTTTTGGAGAAAATTTGATCATGAATTTTTCCCCAAAAACCTGGAACGCAATTGTTTTGCCATAGTCTTAGATATATATATATATAAAACTCATGCTTTCACTGATTAACCACGAAATTATTTTTTTAACACGATAGCAGATAATTTAGATGCCATTCAATATCTTATTCAAATTTGTAATGATATTTTTCCTAGAATCTTGTCTATACAAAATTAAATTCACTATGTGCATTGAATTTATTAAGCCCACTTCAATATGATGGCATACAATATCAATTTAAATATATAAAAAAAAAAAACAAATTGAATAAATAAACCATTTTGAATTTTGTTTTTATCAAAAACTTTCGTTGAAATTTTGTTTACTTTTTTATATTTCATTTTAGCATTTTATATCAAGATATGCATAATAACAAAGGCATCAACATTCCGTCAATAAAGAAAATAAATTGATGGCTAATTCTCGCAACATTTAAAATGAAAATAAAAAAGAAGAATGCCATAATGCGGGCAATTAGCACCACAGGGTTTCAACCAATATTGTCAATAGTCTGATATTGTTTTTGTTATGAATGAGTGCCACTTTACAAAGTCACAATGTGTGCTACATTTTCAATCAATATTAATTTATTTCAGTCTACCATCTACATATAACCATTAGCCGACAGATTTTAGAATTAATTTGAAAAATAAAAAAAGAAATAAATATTATAAAAGTTATAAGCTCAATAAAGAGCATGAGTTATTTAAAATATCATCATGATTTTAGTATCCTCAATAATTTTTTATTCACTAACTATATCTTATCTGCTAAATCAGATATTAAATAGAACGATAAAAATTTTAAAAATTCATTGACTCGAAAAGAAAATCTATTAGTTTTCCAAATAGCATGCAATATTTTGGGGAATGCAAATAGTAAAATTAATGTGAATTGTGATTTCTTTGCTGATTACTTTAGTTCTGTTTACTCATCTCATTCTATATGTGAACTACCATAGGTTTCTCGTGTTGCAATTATTAATTTAACTAACATTTACTTAAGCACTTCAGAAGTTTTAGATTCATTAATCAACATTGACATCAACAAATGTGCCAACCTAGATGGCATATCACCGATCGTATTGAATAATTGTGCAAGTCCTTTAGAACTTCCACTGTGTTTGAATTTAAATCAATCTTTAAATGTTGGAAATTTTTTAGAGTGTTGGATGGATTCTTTCCTTATTCCCACATACAAATATGGATCAAACCAAAGTGTGGTAAATTATAGACCAAAATGCAAGCTTTCTATGATTCATAAATTCTTCAAAATTCTCAACACGGACTTGTCAAGGGTAAACCCACTGTTACAAAACTTACATTATTGTTTGATTAAGTTTTAGTAATTCATTACAGACCGACAGTATGTGCACCGATTTTGATAGGCTAAATCATGAAATTCTTATTTTCAAGTTGCATAAATATAGTTTAGGTTTTCACTCAACTCTACTTCAAGGGTTATTATCATATTTGAATAGTTTAACCCATTTCGTAACTTTAGATCAAAAACGTCTAGAAAGATTGATGTTACTTCTGGGGTTCCCCAAGGAAGTCACTTAGGTCCACTGATGTTCATTCTTCTTATTAATGATGCTCCACCATGCCTAAGATTTTCTAGTCATCTTATGTACTCCGATGACTCAAAAATTTTACTCTCCATTGAAACACCAAATGATTGTCTTCTTCTTCAAGATGGCCTTCATGCATTAGCCAAATGGTAAAAACGAAAATCAACTGTTTCTTAATGTTAAAAAGTGTTAAAGTTTCACATGCCACGGAAAATCTAACATTATTTTAGAAATCGTTTTCGTAAAAAAAAATATCTAGGTGTAATTTCAGGCATTCAGCTTTCGTTTTCAAATCATATGGACAAGTTACTATGATTTATACAAAGAAATACAAGAGATTTCACAGATTTTTTACCGTCAAAATTTTATATATTTCGCAAGTTAGATCGGTTCTTGAATATTGATGCATAGTTTGGAATCCCTTTTATTTAAATCATTTTTTAAAAATTGTGAGTTCAAAAACGAATTACTCAGTTGCTATTTTTTTAAATTAGAATGGAATATAGAATTTCCAGCATACTCAACTAGGTCTACTTTTCAACTTTCCAACGCTCGATACAAGACGCAAATACTTTAGTGTAATGTTTATGACCTTGTTAATAACCATGTAAATTGGTCTCAACTTTTAGAGGCATTGAAAGATTATTTTTAGATTATCCTTCGCGATGTTTACAAAACTGAAAAAAATGTTCGCCTTAAGAACGCAAGGCATGTTTATTTTTCCGAATTTTATGCCTGTTCCATGTGAAAATGATTTTGGCTAGAAGATTTTAATCAAATTATATATTCATGAATTTTGTGACATCACAATTTTCAATATTCCATGGGCCCTTCTGTCACATTTTGTAACAAATCTGATAACCCCATCCTGTACATGTGATGTAATTTATAATTTATGCACGGCTTCTTAGCTCATATTGTAACTACTGAACTGATTTCGCTTAAATCTTCACGGTCAATGTTAGCAATTTTAAAAAATACTTGAAGTAAAGACCCACCTACAACTACACATACTTTTTTTATTTAATCATTGTTTAAGATTCGCCGAAAGCTTAAATTTTTCATTAAGTTCTTTTAATACTAAGGCATAGGTTTTTAGTATAATAAAAATTATAATTTGGATATATGGAATATGGGTAATAAAAAAAATTGTCCAAAAACAAACACACCTTTTTAATATTTGTTGTTCTTTAACCTGACTGTGCTAAATTGCATTTTTTAAGCAGTCTTTCATTTTAATCTCAAAATAGTACAAATATGTTATTGCAGTTCCTGCTAAACATTCATTATAACAAAACTAATCAATAAGTCTTCATAGTGTGTAAATCTCTATCAAACTTCCGCTATAAATTAAAAATGATTATTTACCTATCTACTGCACATTTATGTACATAGAATAAAACATAGAATACGAGAAGACATAAGAGCGTCTTCATGGTTATATTTGACAAGTAAAAATACATAAACCCCGCATAAAAACTCATCTAGACATTTGACAGCTATGACCATCATTTTATTGAAATAACGAAACAAACAAACCTTAAGCGGGTCATTAACTTCGATGTGGTTTTTGTTTATTCTGACAAGACAAGACAAGACAAGGCAGATGAACACTCTGTGTTCATTGCTTTCATCTGCTCTGCACAAGAATGCCTTATTTTCGAATTTGCCTTTTCGGAGAAAAACACTCAAGATCTACACAATTGGCACACCCCATCTGAACCTTGACTGCAAAAACCAAAAACGCATTTGAAATGTTTATATCAAAAATAAATACATACCTACGAATAAAAAGATCTAAATTTGAACGTCTGAGAGGTATAAAGAAGTACGAGTACATACAATTATTGACAAGCTGTGGCGCTTAGCCCAAAGAATAGAAACAAAAATAAGACGAAGCGAAGTGTCGGTCGTGTCGTAGGCATATGAAAAGGAACATGGAACAAAAATAAAAGAAACAAATTTTTCTTTTTAATCTTATTTTATACAAACGACAGCACACAATGCAGAATGTTTTATGTAGTTTTCGTGGAATTTCATTCAGTTATTTCAATTTTATTTTTCGTTATTTTCTGGTAAATAAATTCTTCGCTTGGGTGTATTTCAGAGCCGAACTTACTGTACGACAATCACGAGGCCTCAAAAAGTTAGGGGCCTTTAAAAATAAAAAGAATAATTTTCGTTAAAAAAAAATAGACACGTTGATATTTCAAACATTTTTAAAATATCTATTGTTTTTATGTATAGAAAAGAAGTGATACGAGTTGCTTTAGGAATTCATTAGTCCAGTTGTTATCTAAGGTACTTAATTCTAATTTGTAATCTAATCTTGGAAAAACGCTTGTTTAACATGCATTTGAAAGTTAAAACTAGGGCAAAATTTTAGTTGAATTAGTAAGATGTTAAAACTGTTTTAATATGAAACTAGATTAAAACGACGATTTTGTAAATTTTAAACGAATCATAATATCTCAACCCATTTATTTAAATTTAAAATCATCGAAGACGTATTTTATTTTTTTAGTATCATGCTAATTTCATATGACTCTTTGACATTTACAAACGCCAAGACAGTTCTGTTTACTTAGTTTTTTGCATGAACTGTCATTACTTTGGGTGTATTCAGAAGAAATTAACACTTACAAAATGTTGAAAATTAAGAAATGATTATCAATTTATTTTAGGGTTAGCAAATTGTTGAGTAGTAACATATTAATATCTTAATGCTAAGCTGATTAAAATGTTGCGCCTCTATGCTTACAGCCTAGACTAGATGAATAAATATAATGTAATACCGTATATAAGCTAGTTAAATAATTTCATCTGAAAATTTATCAATCTCAGAGAGTTATTAAGAAATTTACAATTTATAAATTATGATCACAGATGCGGCCCTGTTTGTTTTTATTTTTGCCCCGTCTTGCTGTTTCTGACAACCAAACGTAATAAAAGCAAGTTGAGAAAAAAAAACTAAGAAGAATTTTCTTCCTCCAAGAAGTGCAATTATTCATGATGATTACGCACACACAAGATATTTTTTTTTGTTTTCAAGAAGTGTATTATTTTTGATGTTCCAAGAAATGAGATGATTGAGGAGATATTTCTTCATAATAATGTTTTTTTTTTTTGTTTATTAAGTTGGTGGCGTATTTTTGATTAGGACTTTGTGTAAAAGCGATTCCGCAGAATTTTTGTTTTTGAAAGTCTTAAAGGTCACCCAGAGAAGTTTCTTATTTTCATTGGTACCCGAGTGCTAATGTATTAATGTTTTATAAAGTTCTCCAACTTTGCCCTCTGTTCTTAAATTTTCTAAGTTTATTATTATTTAAACTAGACTTTTGAAAAGGAGGTACCTATCTATAAATTGGTGATCTATGTTAAGAATTTGAAATATAGATGACTTGAATAAGATGTGTTTAACAACTTTTGGTTTCTGCAAAGAGTTTAGGGTAAGTTTTAAATCACAGTAGATCAGTTATTCATAATGAAAAAAATGCTCAACGAAAACTTTAAGCTAAATAAAGTTTCAGTGAAAAAAACAGCGGGAAAACAAACTTCTAACTATCGACAATGAGAGAAAGTTTTCTGTTTCGGCTTTAAATTTGACTTTTATATGAGAAACAGATAAGAGTAGCAACAGCATCCGACATTTATTTTAAACCAATGTGTTTCAATTGTTCAAAAAAGATAAGAACAGGAACGTCAACAGCGTCATTCGTCTTAAAATTTGCTGCTTGCTACCGTGGCACAGTGAATCGAATAGAACATACCTACTAGGTGGACAAAATTATTTTTTTCTTTTAAATGATTAAAATAAAGATGTTTTGTAGGAATACATGTTTATTTTTGTATTAAGTACATTATTCTTTAAAAAAGCTCACAAATATAAGGTGGAGGTTAATTTTATAACTTTTATTATTATTTATTATTATTAGGTATTATATTTACTAAAATTTATCAAAATGAATATATTTTAAATTTTATAAATTTTCAATTGCTAACTAATATAATACTTTACTATTATACTCTGCCAGAGTCTTCAGTATCTTAGGGCCATTTGCTGGAAAGAAACTTAACTAGCTTCAGTTCAACATAAGCTCTTATGTGGCAGTTTACATAGAGAAAAAAGTAGAACATAATCACTAAAGTTGAATTTCCTCAGAATCATTAGAATTGGTCCTCGTTATTTCTCCGCGTTGAACGATCGCATTAGAGTTTTCAGGCAGCAAGTTTACAACTTTAGAAGATAATGAGGCAAATTGTTTATTTTTTCGGGAGTTCGCGCAAACTGGTAAGGGGACAGTAATGAGCAACATTGATAATAAATCAGAATTGCTTGACATTCTTGAGATTTTTCGAGTATGGTTTTCTCGATATCTTCGAAAGTCTTTGTTTCGTGCTTCTTGGGCCTTATTGAGAGCTGACCTTTTGGAACTATGAAGTATTTTATAACCCTACTAGCTTGATAAAAGAATGTATGTAGGGTCACTGGCATAATAAACCAAAAATACAGACTAAGAATTTATCTGACTTAGTGTAGAAAAGTTGTTCAAATTTTTCTAAGTTGATAGGCCACAAGAAAAAGTTTGTAATAAGATTCACAAGTTTTCAAAGGGCTACCAACATCGACAGATGTATGAATTTTTTCAATAAAGTATTCATCCTGGTTATCTTCGAATAATATGAAATCGTCACCATTAAGCCAGCCTTCAAAGCTCTTCAAAAATATTTCTGTCTGACGGCCATTTTTTCAGAACGAGACTTATGACTTATTATTCTTGAAATGATGGATTGAATTATGGGTAAGGTAATTCCAAAGGCATCAGTAGAACCGGTTTGAAGTAAAACTTATTGGAATAGTTGGTTAAACTGCCAAATAATGAAAAATTCCATCCAAGTGATCTTAATTCGAATACCTTTATAAATTTATTAAAATTACTTTTGCAAATTTTCGCAAATGGAATTTGGTATTAAAAAAAAGCTTGACTTTCAATCTTTTCAAAAATATAAGAATCATCGCGTGGAGAGGCGTGGAGCTAATAGTTTCACAATGGGAAACCTAAAAATTACGTTAAATTCTAGCAAAATTTAAATATCAAACCAGAACAAATGTTGATAAATTAAGTTTTTAAACCTATTAAACATACTAAACATACCTTGGGCGGCGCTTTCCATTATAAACCAAAAAATGACAAGATTTACAAAAAAATATACAAACCATCACTGAAAGAGATAAAACACAACTGAGCAAAAATCAATGAATTTTTTTCTAATTATTTAACTTTGGCTACGAATAACTGATAAACGAAAATAATGACGGCTAAAAGCTGATAAAAATATTAATGTGTGTCCATTTGTTAACAAAATTATCCTGTTTCCAAAGCTTCACTCGAGAATGAATTTTGTCCACCTAGCATGTACTATTCGATTCACTGTGCGTGGGTCCACAAAGAAAATGCTTGGATTCTATTATGTCAATAAGATGAAATGCAGGTGCTGTTGTTCGTGGCAATGGGCTTGAAAAACTTTTTCCGACTCTGCTTGCTTTTTGTTGTTGCTTTTGCTGCTTGGATATGTTTAGGGCGCTATAAATGTATTGGAAGTAAAAAAATAGGTTCGTTCCCGTACTGTGAAAAGTCTGTCCAAATTAATTTTCGTATTCCAAAAATTCGTTGATTTTCTTCACAGAAGGGAGCGATCGCGAAAGTATCAAAATTTTACCATATCTGTGATTTTGTTTCAAAGATATTTCTGTGAACAGAACAGAACACTTCAACAAAATGTCACTATGAAAATAAACGAACAAAATCCAAACATCGCATCGTGTCGTGCGAGACATTAGGTACGTTTGATTACTTTCTTAAATTACCAATTTAAACGATTGGCTGATCTGATATTTTGTAGAATTTATAAAAGGAAATGAAAATTGAATTCGTCTGCATATGCTATTCTGATCCCCATTCGGATTTACTTTTAAGTTCTAACAACTTAAGAATGGAAAGAAATGTTCGATAGCAGCAGCTCATGTGTGCAAGAGCTGTCAAAACTGAAAAAAGTTAAGTTTCATCTTTGGCGCAAAAATATTAAATATTATAAAGGGTTTTTCAATAACAGCGATTTTCGATTTTGAAATAGAATAAAACAAGCTGTTTGTGAGGTATTAAAAAAATTCTTTTTATTCGAAAGGTCCATATATGCCACTTAATAGACATGCGATCTCAGGAATTTCCACAAGAAAAAATCTAGCAGGATCAAATCGCATGACCTTGGTGGCCAATTCACGTTACTTTTGCGACAGATAACATTACTCTAAAATCGGTCATGCAGAATGTCAATCGTGGCGTCCGCTGTATCATACGTACCGTACCGCCTTCCTGCTGGAACCACATGTCATCTAGACTCATATGATTCAATTTCGGACATAAGAAATTTGTTATCATCGCTCTGAAGCGCTTGCCATTGACGGTGACCGCCTCACCCACGCCGTTTTCTCGACATTCCAATGACGTCGCTGGCACAAAATCCACAGTAAATGTTAACATTTTGAGGATGCATTATTACCTGGTGAACGTTCGTGAGGTTTGGTGTCGCCACATGGACGGCAATTTTGTTTGTTAACACAGCCACTCATCTAAAAATGTGTCTCGTCGTTAAATATGATTTTTCCGCTGAAAACTCGAAAACCCAGTCATCATTTGCTGAATAAATAACAGATTTGACAGATGTCTGCAAAACTCCAAAACAACATGGCCGCCATAATCTACTCTACTCCTGCTCTTGTTTTCTTTTTTTTAGAATATTGTTATATATCAATTTTGCTTTTATTTGAAGAAGAAGAGACTAGAGAAAGACAAAGAGCTTTCCTTGCTACGTCAAGTTATCTAAGGCCAAGATTACACATGTAAGTTTTACATACGATTTACGTTAGTCTCAGAGAAGTAACTTACAATGAAGGTTTACACTTTAGATGAAATTACACAATTTTTCTTCCCGTAGTTGAAAACTTATCACTGCCAATTGTATAAGCTGTGAGAATTTCGTAAGTGAGAAAAAACGTATTTACATTTGTAAATTTTTCTCTCAACTTACAGCTTACGAAAGTTGATAAAATTTACTGTATTCTGCGTTAATTGTTTTTACCAAAAACTTTGTAATCCGACCATACTTATAAGAAAATTGAGTACTTAAAGTTCGAAGCCAATTGATTGCTCACTTTCTTTCAATCTGTAGAGTCTCCCCTCGGCAGTCCTAGGGCATTCAAATCGGATGCTAAATCTTCCCATAACTCGTTTATGATTTCCAAACTGTAACCGGATTTATCAATTCGCTTGGTAGTTCAGGATGTTTTTCCATTAAATTAATAAGTAGAGCAAATAGCTTCTGTGACGTTTGCTTCCCCCCTATGTAACAGTGTTATATCAATTTCAATAATTTAAAATATTTTTAATAAATAACTTATAAATAATTACATTTTTTTTTTCTAAACGAAATTTGGCATATTGTAGATCCGTTCGTTTTGCCGAACATCTCCAAATCCGCATATCGTTTTCGAATACCGAATTCGGAACAGCAAAGTTCGAAAATGGGAGGATAATAAATAGAATTCGAATGAAAATCAAAACATCCGTGTTAATTATTTTTCATATGAACTTTGACAGACTTGGTAGAAATTGAAAGTAAGCGAATTGAAATACATTATCTTATTTATTATCACACTAGGTAATATGGAATACCTATTGTGAATTTTGTTTGCGAGCTTTTTCGAAGTTTCAACATTTTTGAAAGAATTTCAGATTAAATCATCAAAAGTTGACAGCTGAATCGCCTCTAATTCGACATGGCATTCTTCGCAAGATGGAACTGAAATATATGTATGTGAGTTCGAACGGACAAAATGATTTAGTGCTTATATAGCTTTTGTTAGGATTTGTTTTTATTAAAACAAATTGTGTGGGCATGTGCGCCATTTAAAATTTCGATATAATATGTAGGTATTGTAGGTAGCTAGAATTCATTTTGATAAATTTCTTAAAACTCAAATTAACCACTTCCAAAGAACAAACCTACTTGTTCATAATATTTCTAAATTACAAAAAAAAAATCATGTGTAAACAAATGATAAAAGGTTTCTTGGCAAAAGTAATAAAATGTTCATAATGGTATAATGGATTTTATCAGAAAAGCATTTTCGTTTGAAAAGCAAATATGTATTCTCGAAAATTCATCATCATGATGAAATGTGTATTGGCATGTACAGCATAATTCATCATATTATATATCGTAATATACCGTTATTGTAGTCGTTATCAAGGTCTATCATTCTTCGTTGTAGTGTGATTGTAATTGAGAAAATCCCTTCCTTTTGTATTAATTCAAACAAAGAATATTATATAATGTTCTATGTATAAAACATAATAAGTCTGTTCGTTTACTCGCCCAAACTTACTTATTTCTAGGAATTTCATTCCAAAGTCTGTCGAGGTTCATGTAAAAAATAAAATTGGGTAGAAATTGGCTGTTTCGTGGAGTACGTAATAATTTATTTAAGTATACATATGTATAAGTATAAATTTTCTTCAAAATGGTATTTCATATTTACAATAATAATGATTTCAATACTTGGAGACACTTCTTCAAAGTTCAACACAATATAAGTGATTAACAAACAAATAAAAAGCAGGTGCGGACTATTGCAACCATCATTTTCAATAAAAAGCAGATTTTCTCCTTGTTAGGTTCATTGAGAGTATACATTTTCTGATACGAAGTTAGTTTACTTCATGACGAAATGGATTCAACATAAAGTTAGCCTTTGAATTGGAGGTATTGTAGGTTTTCCTTCCCTTTTGGACAACTTGAGTTGTATTTACTAATATTAAAATTTAAGAGAAATCGTGACCTTTTCTTTCTCAAAATGATGTTTGTCCTTAATTGGCCTTGAGCCCACTTAAGCACAAACAGTAATATGAGGGAAAGACTACATATGTATATCAAATCGATATTTGATATTTTAAATTCACTTTGATTAATGTCAAAAGGTGTATTAAAAAGATTTCCCAGGAAAACTCATTGATACTTTGTTCATATATAGTTCGAAGAGCGCTTCTAGATCTTAATATAAACAAATTAGCTGGTCCAGATGGTATACTCCTCATTCTACTGAAGATGTATTCTTCTTCACTTGAAAAAACATTACGTAAGCTATCCCATCACTCCTACTGTTCTGGAATCTTCCTTAGAAGATTGAAAACAGCATTTGTTCCTTCTTTCCAAGGCCATGAAATGGCAGATCAATCATCAGCTCAAGAAATATCTCAAAGAAAGCTGACCGAATGACCGAAAATACGGCTTTCGCAGCAATCGTTCCACCGGTGATCCGAAGACTGCAAGAGGTCTTAACATTGTTTTGGAGAAAGTAAAATTATTGCACTTAATGTTTCTAAGGCATTTGATAGAGTTTCGCACCAAGCTCTCTTATAGAAAATGCGTGACTTTGGTATCAACGAAACCCTTATTCATTTAGATTAGAAATTACTTTCTGAATCGTTCAATACATGTTGTATTGGACGGTTTCAAGTTTGATCTTCACAAAATAGATAGTGGTGTTAAACAGGGCTCAATTTTGTCTCCAACTCTTTTTAAGTCGTTTTGTATTCGTAAACTCGATAACAATTCAATTCATTTATTGGATAGAATCCAGAACAGAGCGTTAAAACTGATAGGAAACAGAACTATCATGGAATCATTTCTATTTCTCAAACACCGTCTTTCCCATAAAACTTCTTTCACAAGCAATGTTCTTGCGAAGGAACTAGTTTCATTCCTCTTTTCAATCAGTTCACCCGTGATACCCGTTTCGCTGGGAATGCTTATCAGTTCACTCTTGAACCTAATTTTGGAAGCACCGTCGAACAAAGAGATTCGTATTTTAGTCATACAACACGATTATGGAATAATCTACCAGGTACAGGTTTCCCTTGATATTTCAATTTAGAAACATTTAAGACCAATGTTCATCGACACCCCCTTTCTTAGCTCTATAATTTCTCCATCGCATGTACTATATTTATGTTTGACATTATAAACGTTTCACAATAAATCTTTGAGCGCGTGTGAATTATAGGACTATCATCATTTCTAAATTTGACCTTATTCATTCACTCACTTAACTCACCGTTCGTTCTCGAACGAATAAAGGAATTTGAGTGAACATTTGGGTAGAAACGTTCAGTTAACAATGAAAAAACAAAATACCTACAACAAATTTTACTAACATTTTTAGTTTTTTTTTTTCAATTTTTTTGGTTTAAGGGGGATTTCCACTTTTATTTAAGTTAAGTTTCTAAATTTAAATTGTCATTATTTTCGTTATAAAAATAGTTTAAAATAAAATAATTTCGGAAGTGGAAACGAAAATTTGATTTCTTTTTTTGTTAAGCATTTTCAAATTAAGAGTAAATACAAATGCATATTCAATTAATTTTATTCTTTCGAATAAATTTTAATTTCTTATGAAAACCTTATATGAATAAGACCTGCATAAATATAACCTTCAAAAACTTGAAGGCGGTTTGAAGAATACAATATTGACTGTGTAATATCAGTAGAGATATTCTAGGGAAAAATTATGAGAATGTCAATATTTTATAACAAAACTTTCAAGAATTGTATATTTCGTTTCAGTTTTATTTTAGAAATGTACATTTTAAATGGTAAACGGGTAAATCACACGTACGTGTGTATAAATGTTACATCTTTTTTATACTCGTATACAATCGACTTCGTTAGTTTAAGGCAAAGGTTAACAACTGTTAGGAAAAAAAATATTCTAATCTGAGTTTAAAGCAGCAGGCCATGATTTTCTTTGGAGTATGCACCTACAAAATTTGGTCAGAAGAAAGCATGCCCACGAAAGAATGTGAATGCAAGAAATCGTTCGTCCAGATCAAAGTGATCTTACGATAGAAAAGTCCACCATCTATCAAATGTTCAAATGATGCCAGAAAAAAACTCAGTTAGTATATCTAGGTTTCGCTAAAGGCTCAGAACAAAGATATTAGCGCTTAAATAAAACTCTTTCAAACTACCCACTTTTAAGGCTTAGACATTTGATGTATGTGCAGATGTTGTCTAATTTGAATAGGGACGTTTTACGCTGTTTTGAGAGGGAATATTTCTAGTGATTTTAGTCCCGTCTGCATAGGCGATGAGTGACCCCAATCTAGCCAAAAAACTAAAAAGAGCCAGCCATCGATTGGAGTGACTGAGTTATTTAGAGCGAAGAGATAACAATGCTCTAACTCCGGACAATTTTTCAGTCCAAGCCCGAGGGACTGGGCAGTAGAGAAAGACAGAGACTAAGGTGGTACACACTAGTAGAGGACGACATACGAGTAAACCCACCATAAACGAACTTTTGCTTTTGAAACTTCTGAATTGTCTTTTCGATTGATGGTAAACTGAGAATTCAATTCGATGCATTTTCTCCTTTTTTCAGAACAAGAACTGTCTTTCTGACACCTTTAAATTTTGACTATTTTTATATAGTATAATAAACGTCTAACTATCAATCAAGATTAATCGGGGAGTGACACAGCTCGTATTTCTTACGCCGCCGGCCGATAACATATCTACATGTGTAGGAAATGTTAGAACAATTTTCTTAATTTGTTTTTTTTTTTTTCTGCGCTTACAAGGTCTTCCTTTTAAAGAGAAAATAAAGTGATTTTAAAAATTCTGTTTAGATAACAAAATAATAACGTGATATGACAATCAACTACAGAAATTCCAAACTTATAAATCCAACTTAAATTCGCACGAAAAAGATCTTCTGATTATCGTGATTCGACAAAACTTGTTATAGATTTGGTTTCTTGTGAAATTTAGAATGAACAAGTAACTACATATATGTATATGTTTATTAAAAGATAATGATTTTTGTTCAAAAAAGCACACTACACACAAGACTATAGAAGCCTATACGAGAAGGGAATGAAATTACATTTGAAAATAAAAATATATTGAAATACCTTCGCAACAATTTCGAAGGAATGATTGATTTTCGAAAAAAGCGTTTTTGTAATTATAATAACTTACCTATACAGTTTTTCAATGACTAAGGAGGCAGTTATTTTTCAAAAGATAAGATAGATATGAAGCAAAGGGCCATATTAAATAGATTGGGCTTTTTAGGTGACTGACTCATTGGCGCAGCAATAATCACTAATTATTATTATTGTAGAATAAGTGTTCGGATTGATAATAATAATATGATTACGAATAAATAACTCTACATTTCCAATGTGATCGCATTTCGAAATTAATAATTTAAAATGATCAGATATTTATGACTAACCCGAAACGGATGCGCAGGGAAAAAAATTTTTTTTTTAATTAAATTTTTCTAAATCGAAGAAAAATGCTATAAAATATTTGTCTATACTAAGAATATTACATATACATTTCTATATAAAATTTATAGTAGTCTCATGAAGACGAACGATTGGGGCGACATCTTAAGCTAGTGATAGTACTTGTTAGATTTGTCTCTGCTAAATTTAATAGTAAAATATTCTCTTTTTTACTTGCGATAGAGGTACTATAGGGCAAGTTCTGCATTTGGAAAAAATCCAACTCGAGATTTTGATCAAAGTTGACATTACGATGATAGCGAAGACAAAAAAAGTGGGTCCGGCAATTCCGTCTGTCTGTCTGTATGTATGTACCTCGATCTAGAGCCTAAGTCACTGGAACTATTTTCTTCAAACTCGATACTTAAGGGTCGTCGGTGATCTCCTAAAGGAGAAATTGAATTTTTGTTTAGCTCCAAAACAAACGGTACCCCCCATACACCTATAATGCATAATCTTATTTATCTCGAAAACGGCTATAACGATTTTGATAAAAAAAAATTAATTGTGATACTATGGACATGGACTACATTTTGGTCAAAAAAATTTCAAAGTTGGTTCAGATTATGTAGATGTAGGTATGGCCTTCATTATGGCGGATAGAACTGTATCGAAAACTGTCATTAACGGTTACCTGCAATGGAACCGCTTTTTTTGTTCAACTTTTTCGTAAATAAATAAAATAAAATAAATTTTTGATAAATATTGCAATGTCAAAATTTTCAATTTTTTTGTTTGAAAATTCAATATGTATTTCAAAAATAGAATAGTGATATGCTGATGACTCGCTCACCTACGCCACATCAATGTCACCTCTAATGGCTGTCCAAAAAGTAGAAACCCACATTAACAGACTCTTCCAATTCTACAGGAAATGGGGCATCCGAATCAATACTTCCAAATCGGAACTTGTCTGCTTCAGGAGACCTTCAACTGGTAGAGGCCTTCGCACCGCAACAATTTGCAGAAATCTGGTCCTAAGACTCCCTGACGGATCCTCCATAGTGGCAAAGCCAAATGTCAAGTACCTGGGAGTGCACTTCAATGAGTTGTTAAGGTTTAACCTGCACTCAACAAATGTTCTGAAAAAGGCCAGCTGGGCCTTCAGCCGTTTGCACCCATTGCTAAAAAGAAGATCAGGTCTTAGCCAACCGACAAAGATATTAATCTACAAGCAGCTCCTGCGGCCAGTTATCAGCTATTCCTTCCCAGTCTGGTTTTCCATCTCGAAGACAGCTATGAAGGAACTTCAACTATTCGAAAGGAAGATACTGAGGATCTGCACTGGACTCTACTTCGACCGTCAACGACAGAAACACTACAGGAACGAGCATCTCTACACAGAAGCCAATTTAATCCCGCTGGACAAATATCTAGTTCTTTCAACGAAGAAACTAATGGGGAACATCATCGACCACCCGAATCAGCTTATGAGAAGGATGACCACAGAACAACGACATCCCGAGCCGAGGTACCTCAGTGTGATGGAAACTCTGGATGACAACGTAATCATGGACAACGAGGAAGTAGTCTCGTTCTACGCTGACATTGGGTCAGCCTACCACCGCGGCTAAAACACCATCCCTGCCCACAACCCACAAAAATCACCACTGACAACCAGGAATGAACACCCTGAGGACAATACAACTGACATTTTAAATTTAATTTTTTTTTTCGTCATGTAAATTTTATATTAAAATAATTAAACTTAAGTCACTGTATATAGTTAGGCCCCCTATGAGCCAACAAATGTAAACTTTCACACATATGTAGTATCTTATTAGTTGTAAGCCAAATTGTAAATAGTATGTTCAATAAAACAAAATTGAATTGAAAATTAAAATTGATAGAATAGTGATTTTTTTTTTAAATACAGAAATCGAAATTTACAATGTTTCCAAAATTTCATATTTGCCAATGAAACATAGGACTTACAGACATAAATTAAAATTATTATAGCACCTTCTTGAGACTTGTCTTAATATTCCCCATAAGTTCGTATACCTATCCAAAAAAATGAAACCTGAGTCAATGGCAAATTGTGTTCGTAATTTGAATCTTTGCACTCCTTTTTGAGGCAAATAAAAAAAAAACAAATACCTACCTAAAACTTAAGATCGATCTCACATTAAAGAAGGTAGATCGACTGACTTATACAGTAGACGTAACTGTAGAAAATCAACAAACGAGAAAAATATAAATAAAACACAATCATCATCGTAACACACCCCCATTTCTTCGAAACGTAATGAACAATGATGTGACCAGCCCACATATTAACCATAATAATTAATGACGAAATCGCACTTCGTTCAATTTCATCATCGCGACATTCCATTGCATTTTGGTGTTTAAGCTAATTTTAGATAATTACATACATATGCGGTTTAAACTCGTGCGCCTTATCCAAGACTCAACTGATTAGTGATTCTGAATGAAAAACACACTTCCTCCCAGAAGTTTGCAACTGTTATGGTTTAAGAACGATTTGCAGTTAAACCTATTAATTTGACGTTGCGATTTTAATTTTTTTTTTTTTCAAAAACTATTCAGAATTCTTCATTTTTACTGTCAAAAAACTATAATTCAATATTTTTGAAATCACTTTTTCATTTATCTTTGGTCGTTGAAAATAATTTTATAGCAAAGCGATTGAGAATTCTTACTTAGAAATTACATTCAATTCTCTTCCCCTGATCTTTCAAAGTGATCGTGTCTGTTGAAAGGTATAACGCTTTTAAAAGAAGTAAGATCATTATGAACGAGCATATATTTTAATAACAGACTGCATCTTGCCAAATGCATTCACAATATATATTTTAATATCATTCCTTCAAGTATTGCCTTTGATCTGTTAACACAAATCAGAGCTTTTCAGCTCAAAACCATTTACAAAAAATGATTTTAATCTTTCTATTATTATTTTTTTAAACAAAATCTTAAGTCACTTGAAATATACAATCACGAATATGCAGCCCCCAGCCATTCAGTTTATTTTTAATTACGCAGAGTTTCTGAACATAACCCATAATTAAGTTGTCTATACGTTCGTGTTGTGCTTATAACGGTAACTGGCTGAACACTTAGGTAATGCCTTTGACCATAAAATTAAAAATTATTATTAAAAAGTCATATTATGTAAATCGTGGGAATCTAGTATCTATAATGACTTTTTTTTTCTATTGAAACAGAAAAACGGTTTGTAGGAAATCCACGTGCCACTTTATAACTTTATTAATTGAAAAAGTACACAAATACCTTAACGGAATGCCTTATCTTCAATTTGATTGAGAAATAGTTCCATGAAATGATTAGAACATGCAAACATATGTATATGAATGCAAAATATTAAAATACTTAACATTTCTATCGAAATAAATTCCCATCTGCTGTTTGGTGTTTGCTGAATTAAAAACATCATTTCTTAGAAACATTGACCTGTGATCCACAAGAGGATTGTTATCATATAAAAACATTTCTTTTTAAATTTTCGAAAATAGAATATCCGGTATAGAAAGCGGAAAAGTACATTAATTAAAAGAATATAAAATTGTCATTATGACTCATGAACATTAATAGATTGCTCAGAAATATTTATAAACTGAACTTAAATCAACTAATTTATGTATTATAGCAATGTGAATGTGATTTTGAGATTGACAACCGGATCTTTGTATCTTTGTAGTATTTATAAAAAATTTTCAATGAAACAACATCAGTGATCAGTTTAAGTTAATTTAACTACCACCAACATTAAGCTGAAGTTAACGTTACTTTTTGGATTAGAAATTACCTTCTGGAATCTGGATCGTTCAATACATTTTGTATAGGACGGTTTCAAGTATGACCTTCTTAAAATAAATGCTTGTGCCCCAGGGCTCAGTTTTGTCTCTGACTCTTTTCCTCATTTTATAAGTAAGCTCCTGTCTGAAATTTCTCATCAACATCATACTCTTTCTCAAATTCACGTCCATCTCCTTGGAATTGGAAGTGCCACAGTGCCGTATGATAACTCCGATCTTTCCATCTTTATTAAATGGGGTATAATAAATCGTGTGAAGTTTAATGTTTCGAAAATTCAATGCTATCGTTTGTCGTTAAAGCAAAATGCTACTGTCCTTGAATGGTACCCCTTATGCCATTGTCCTTGAATGATACTTTCATCGAAGAAAACGAACAGCTGTCGGTACGTGGTGTGTGTGCCAACGACGACCATCGTTAGAATGAACACATTCTACAATGCTGCTAAATGGTTAGGTTTCTATTTCAGGGAAGACATTTTTCACCTTATCTGGCTTGGCTACAATTTATAAGGCGCTTATACGTCCAAATCTCGACGACAACTCACATATTTGGGCAGGTGCATCCCAAACTTTTCTTAATATAAAGGATAGAATTCAAAACAGAGCGTAAAGACTGATAGGAAACAGAACTATCATGGATTCATTCCCATATCTCCTCACTCGAAGTAGCCTGTTGTATTCCTCCCCTTAATCAGTTCACCCGTGATACGAACGATTTTGAAATAATTTATCCGACATGGTTTTCATGCATTTCAATTTGTAAACCTTGAAGACCAATGGCCATCAACACCTCCTTTCTGTTATTTTCGGAGAAATTGTGCTGCAGCTTAAGCCACCATCAGGAATTAACGAAGTAGGTTGTCAAAAATGCTGCTTACTTACTACCCCTTCCGATCTGGCTGCAATCTATGTCTATATTCGTGCAAAGTTCGAATACAATTCATATATTTGGGCAGCAGCTCCAATCACCCAATTGAGTCTCTTGAATAGAATTTAAAAAAGAGATTTAAAATCATAGGTGATAGAGTTATAACCAAAATATTTGAATCTCTCGAGCACCGATGCAATGTTTCTTGCCTTTCATTTATTTAACGTTATTTTAATAAACAATTTTCTAGTGAAATAGCCAGTTTCGCGCCTCAGGAAATGCCCATCAGTTTATCCTTGATCCCAACTTCCAACATACTGTTGTGAACAGAGCTTTATACTACTACAGCGCCATCTGTTGGAAAATTGCATATCTAATTTATGGAAGAAATAAAAAGCTCTTTTCCAATGTCAAATGTATTTCCCCTTATTCCAACCATCTAGAACATTCCAAGACAAGATCTTTCGAGAACAACTAATTTGAGTGTATAAGGGAGTGTTCACGGTGAGCGAGAGACAGTTGATTTTGGATTATGAAAGTGTGCAAAAGTATTGCTTATTGGATTGTGTTATAAAACAAGTGTGATTTAAATTTGAATAAAAGTATTTGAGTTGTTTATAAATTGAGATTTACTGTTTTGAATTGGAAAGTGTGAATAAAGAAGAAATACTAAAAAGAGTAATAAGTTTTATTTAACGAACCTTGGAAAAATATTACAATACTATTAAATTAAGAGATTCTTTATTCAGCCTTGCTTCACGAATTTGGAATACTTAATGCTTATTCCCCTCCCTGTACGATATTCAGACATAGTCGGTCAGGACACCGCCATATGGCTTTTCCTGTATCCATGATTTGGGCCAAACTAAGAGATCAGTTTTCTGATTGCTATTTTTATATAACAGATATAAAAGTTATTAATTTCAATTAACTGTCAACTCAAGAAGCAGCAGCTGACAACAATTAGTTTTTATAACAGTTATATCTGCGTCTTTTTGAGATTTAAGATGCACAGCCTTCCACTTTAAGCCAATTGCAGAGCGTTGATGACAATAATGGCTCTGCCTTTGAAGAAACCTCAACAAAGCCCCACTTAATAACTCGAGGAGCCCTAAAGGACTTAATTCGCGACTTTATTTTGTCAAAAAGCAGTCAGAACTCTTAGAATCTTAATCGAGATGTTTTAATCGAAACAATAGTTTATATAATGAATCTTAAATTAGGCATTTTTGAAATCGTGACGTACTCTTCAGATGATACTGCTCTCAAGTCTAGAAAATGAGAAAATAGGAGAGTTAGAAAGTTAGATATATAATTTTAATGTTTTTCAGATGGAGACTAGCTACAGGGACTTTGCTAACGATTTTTTACTCTTTATTTCTTAAGGTCAACAAAAACCTCGCCCAACGTAGATATGATCCGTATATTCCTGACACATTTGCATTTATTTAAGCTTATCACGTTGCTCCAGTTCATACCCACATACTTGTACATTCTATAAAGTTAACTGAAAGTTAGCGCTTTAAAAAAATTGATCAATTTTAATAACCATTTAAAAAATTTAATTGTCTTTTTGTATTAAGTATATTCTCGGTATTTTCGTTCGATATGCGATGTACAAAAAAAAAAAAAAAAATAAAGGTAGGTAACCTACTCAACCGTGACATAATTTTAATCACTTATTCTTAGAATTATAAATTTTTATATTACATTCTTTCCGGGAAAAGTAACTGAATAATGTTAGATAAAAAGTTTTTTTTTCCACAAGAAAACTGAAAGAATATCCAATTATTTTCAAAAGATGAAATTCTTTTGAAACCAAGGGAGTTTTGACGTAGGTACATGTTCTTTTTTTATGTTTTTTAACTTAAGGTTTAAAGACTAAATGTAAAATAGGTAGATACACCTACTTGTAACAAATGATCAACATGAAATGTTATAGAGTGCAGAGGAAGTAAGATGGAAGGAAACAATCAAACACGCTTATAGTCAAATTATTGTCATTGAAAAATGTTAATATAGACGGGTTGTGCTTATATCTGATATTGAAAAAGTACTTTTGTCCAACAAAAAAAAAATGATTGAATGTCAACAACTAACAAGAGTTTAGATTCCTTCTTTTTCAAGTGCCAGTGCAGTTACACACAGTACTTTCATGCACCCTTAAAAAAATATTCGAAAACAACGGACCAATTTATGTCAAGAAATAAGTTTACTTTCCATTCAAGAAAAGTAAGAACGTGTGACAAACAAAATTTGTAATAATAGGTTTGTTCGTTGAACTTTACCCTCAGAGTTGTCAACAAAAACTGGGGTTTTCGGTTTTCAAAAAACACCCAAGGGCTGTCAACTGTTTTGTTGACAACTAAAAGCAGGACAAAATAATTTTGGGATCTGATAAAACTTTAAATTTGTTATAAATTAGTTTTAAAAATGAACGAAAACAATTTCGCGTTGTTGCTGAATGTTTCATTTGATGAGTACACCAAACATTCAATTGCAAACACAAGCAATAACATGCAACATGCGAGTCGGTAAAGGACAACAAAAATACATATGAAATCTCATATGACTTTTGACAGTTATTCTTTACCTGAACTCGCCCCAGCAAAATACCTACATAGGTCTACTTCATGGCGAGTTCAGGGCGACCCCAGGTCTCAAAAAACACAGAATTTGCAAACCAGGGTGACTTCAGGTTTTTCAAAAAACGATTTAGGGCGACCCCAGGGTGACTTCAGGGCTCAACGAACAAACCTAATAAGTGGGATATGCTCTTAAGCGATGTTTTTTGTATAATCTTTAAAAAAAAAAAAAACTTTCCTCGTTTTCTTTTTCAAAGAAAATAACAATAGCTGTGTTTTATTTTCCCTCAGATCTGATCCAGATTGGATCTTCATTAAAAATTACATGTAAAACAAAAACAACACAAGGCCCA
This sequence comes from Philhelius festivus, assembly GCA_963931855.1. Classification (NCBI taxonomy): domain Eukaryota; kingdom Metazoa; phylum Arthropoda; class Insecta; order Diptera; family Syrphidae; genus Philhelius; species Philhelius festivus. The sequence goes on from OZ007557.1 coordinate 96,050,991, forward strand.
GTTTTGTTTGTATTTGTTGTTTTATACATGTTATTTTGAAAACAAAATCCAATCCGGATCAGATCTGGGGGAAAATAAAACACAGCTAATATTAAAATTCAAATATGCAGATCAAAAAATATTTGCAAACAGCAACACAAAAACTCAGAAAAAGGAATAACAAAAACCGAAAACTTAAAACAGGTGTCAACGCATTTAAATACCTACTTCATCTGCTCTTTTTGTTGCGTCCATCGAATACATTGCCCTTTCCTATGGGTTGCTCGCACTCCTCATAAGAATGTGTATATGCGATCGAGGTTTCAGTTATTTTTGTTTTCTTTTTGTACGACGGTTTCTATGTGTCGGCTTCGGTCTGAAAGTTTAAAAAGTAACAGAAAATGGCGTAATCCCCCATTCCGCATTGGACTGTACTTAATATTTATAGATATGTATACCTAATATTATTTGAAAAATATCATGCGACATAGTAAAATTTGTTTGTGACAAAATGTGTATATATGTATGTATTTATTTATGAATGGCTGCTTAATTTATTTAAAGCGTAAATAGTGAGCAATTAGGGGTAAGCTAAAAAACAAAACAATATAATAGGTACGGATAAATATAATTCATTTTATTTTTCATTGAATTTTGTTATTAGGTTGTTAAGTAAATTAACTTTAAGTATTTGAAAGCACGGTTGTCAGTTATTGTGAATTTTGTTGTATTAGCAACGAAGAAATTGTGTAAAGCTTACAACGTAATTATTACTAATGTATTATATTTACTCCCAAGTTTTGCGGTTAAAAAAAGAAAACATGAAATCAAATACAATCTAAAAATAAAGTAAATATCAGGGCCGAATGTCACATGAACTAAAACAAATGTTATATACCTAACATTGCTAAGTTTATTCATAATTTTTAGAACTGTTATACTAGTTTAGTTCTTGAAAAAAAATTAATGACGTCTGGGACGAACGGAACACAAGGCAATCAGATGAGATCTTACTTTTCTTTCAACTATCCCCCATAAGAAGAAATCAGAAAGCGTCAAATCAGGAGATCGTAGATAGAGCCATTCGATTTCACCACGTTTTGACAATTTACAATTGATTTATAATTGATGAATTATTTAAATAAAATGTTTTAATAATTTCAACACGTTACTGCTGATTTAACGCTCCATAATAAATTGTTATCAAATTTTGTCTACGACCATCAGTCTATAACTGCCAAATGCCAACTGAAACTGACAAATTTCATTCACGCAACCAAATAAAATCGACCTGGAACATTAAACGCACCAGGTACATAGAACAATAGGCGTTTTTCTTATTTAGTTCAGAATAGAGTTCTGAACAAAGTCCGGACATGTTGAGCATGTTCTGAACATCCTTTGATCCAAGCGTGCTCTGAGTTGTTTTTGAAACACACCCGAACAAGAACACTTAGGTGTCACAATTTTATTTCCAATTTCCACCTGTCAGCTGTCAATAGGCGTTTTGTTGCTTGTGTTAAGCATTTAGCTCTGTCTGCTGTTATTTTATTCTGAGATCATATAGAGGGCTCTGAACACGCTCAGAACATGCTCAGAACGAAAAATGGAAACACATATTCGAAGCTCTGTACATTCTGAACTAAAAAAGAAATACAATTAATTTTTTGACAACTCAGGTTCTGCTCTGAACTAAAAAATAAAAACGCATAATAAAGATTTTTTTCATGAATGAATAAATACTGAATATTGCGAAGTTCACAACAAATTGGCTGCGTTTAAATAAAATGTACAGGGGATTATTTTGTGAATGATTTTATTATTGCAGTTTGAAAGTAGGTATTTTGAAAAAAAAACTTCAGTAGAATTTAATTCAATTTAATTTATAATTTAAATTTAACAAACATAAGGAAAAAAGAGATGGCTATATGTAACACTGCTGTCACTATGAATATATACAGCTGCGGTCAAAATAATAGCAGTGAAAATAGTTCCAAGAAATATTCAATAAAAAAAGAAAAATGGTGCTCATGAGACGTTATAATAAAATTTTACTTATTAGGTTACATTTATATGAAATCAATTATAAAAGAAAGATTTAAAAATATCGAAAAAAAAAACTTAAAAAAAAAATATCTTCAATGTATAAGAAAACAGCCCAGTCAAAAAAATAGCAGTATTCATAAAACTGGAGAAAATAAGAAAATTACATTGGATTAAAAAGTAAAACAAAATGTATTTGTATTTCTTACGTCAATACTTGGTGGTAGAGCCCTTATTACTTAAAACAGCTTCGCAACTTCTCTTCATTGAGTCCACCAAAGTTTGACATCTCTCCAATGAAATATTTCTCCATGCAGTCTGCACTGCTTCCCCAAGCTGTTTGTTATTGGAGAGGGTTTTGCATTTGAAACAAATTTCTTGACATCTGCCCAAAGGTTCTCTATTGGGTTCAAGTCGGGGGATTGCGCAGGGCACTCCATAACAGAAACTTAATTGACCCGAAACCACTCTTTGGCTTTTTTGCTCGTGTGTTTTGGGTCATTGTCTTGCTGAAAGACCCATCTTATTGGCAATTACTCTTCTGCGTAAGGCAGCATGGTTCTTAGAAGAATGTCCACATAAAGATGATGATCCATTGCACCATTAATGCGATATATGGGCCCTACACCTTGATAGGAAAAACAACCCCATACCATTATGCTTGAACCGCCATGATTTACAGTCTTCCGCGTATACCTAGACACATATTCAGCATTAGGTGGGCGTCGCACATATTCTCGAGAACCAGAAGCACCATACAGAACAATTTTGCTCTCATTAGACCATAAAATATTTCGCCAATGCTGAAGGGGCTTATCGACATGGGCTTTGGCAAACTGCATTCTTTTGGCGATGTGTTTTTTTGTCAAAAGAGGAACCTTCCTTGGGCTTCTGGCATTGAGATCATTCTCCCGCAATATTCTTCTGTACGTTTCTAAACTAGCGCTTAGATTTAGCTGCTTTTTTATTTCCGTAGCCGGCAAATGGGGAGAGACCCTTGAGTATCTCACAGTTCTCCTCTCTGATTTTGGAGAAATAACTTTTTTTCTGCCCCTGGTTTCAGGGTTTTCTGTATATTTTTTTGCGTTAATAATCATCTTAGCAGATATTTTAAGGTTTTTTGAATTTCCGTATAAGTTTTTCCATCAGAGAGGAGTTGGCGTATGATTCGCCGCATTTTCGGAGTGCAATGCTTACTACGACCCATACTGTAAGTTTGAAGGAATATAAATGTAGGAAAACTATGGGTTTTAATACCTTACCTTTTAGTTTCAACAACAAACAAAAAAAATATTCCTAAGATTCAAAAACAAGGAAAAAAATTCACAAACTATTAAACACTGCTATTATTTTGACTGCGCAAAAATATACTTTAAGTGAAATCAAATGACCTTTGGAAGAAAACCGTTATTATATGGTTTTTTTTTTTATTCTGGAAACAAAAGATAAAATATTCTATTACAAAAATAGTACTAAAATATTTTAAAAAGTTGCCTATATCTTAGTTTATACTAAAATATGTCAATGGTAAGATTACACTGCTATTATTTTGACCGCAACTGTAGATCATTGCAGTGGCGTAGATAGGGGGGGGATCAGGGGGATATATCCCCCCCCCATTGGGATCGATAATTGTTCAACATAACCATTCATGAACCTAATAAGTTAAAGAAACGCACTATATAATTTTTTTTACGTCTCTCACCGATTGATAATGGGTAAACGTGCAAGAAAAAGCGCTTCCATCCAGCTATATATATTTTATTAAAGATATTAGCTACACTGCCGGTTTCAACGCCAACTCCCGAAAGAACTTTCTCCAGTCAGTAAAGAGAATAAAAACAATTCAAAGAAGCATGACCAACGAAGTGAGATTATTAAAAATATGTGTATTTTAATGTGTGATAAGCTTTGGATGTTTACTTATTTGCAGGATCGTTTGAATGGTTTGGCTGCTCTAGCTATTCATCGCGAAATACCTATACTAGCAGACTAGATTATAAGTGTTTTATCTAAAAAGAACAGAAAACTGGATTTTATTTTGTGATTTATTTTTTTAAATTAATATTATTTTACTTACTACAGTGCCTTGCATAAGTAAGACCGAACCTGTAAAAATGTGTTTTGTAGAAAATTAAAATGGGAATGACACCCTACTATTTTTTATTGAATGGAATCACTAATTAAGTAAATTGAGACAAAAAAAAGTTCCGTTAAAACAGATTTTTTTTTTGTATTGCAAAAGTATAACCGCTTTTTTATTTTGATCTGTTTTCTTTTATTTTAATTAAATTTTTTCGGCTAAATTAGTAAAGGACATTGCTGCCCCTATTTTCGACCAATCTAAAAATTATTTTCGACATACTGTTGACAAAGTTATTTAATATGGAATCGTCTATACAGTTCCATTCTTCCACAATCGCCTCTCGCAGCTCAGAAACACTGTATAATTGCCTATTATGGGCATACATTTTGCGGGTCAAAATTCTCCAAAGATTTTCAATAGGGTTACAATCTGGAGAACGTGCCGGGAACACCATAAAATGTATGTCATTCTATTCGTACCATCCCAAACTTTGACGACTAACGTGAATTGGGGCATTATCATGCTGGAAGACATGCCGAACTCGACGAAATCGTGTTAAGTAGGGTACCAAATTATCCTGAAGCACCTGGGTGCAAGCTGACCTGTTCATCTTTGCAGAGTTGAAGGCAAGTGCAACCTTACCACGGTCGCAGAGGGCCCCCCAAACCTTACAACTGCCAGCGCCAAAGTTCCTCTTGAAAACAAACTTTTTTCCTTTCTCAGATCATGCCAATATCCGTTAAAACCACCTGACCCATCAAGATTAAACTTTTTTCGCCACTGAAAATAATCTAAAATAATCTAAAAAAAAAATATTCATTGAATTGTGCCATTTAGAATAACAAGAGTTAAGTGTAAATTAATGGAATGTTACTTATGGTTTTCCAAATTCGTTTCATGTTTTGCTGGGCAAATTCTTACTTTTTTTTTGTAGACTGTTGTCAAATTTGGAGCTGGCATCAGTTTGCACCGAACAATCACTTTACTGCTTTTTAAGGCACGAAAAACCGTTGCAACCGAAATTCCTAAGCCCAATTCGTCACGAACGTCCGACAAAGAATGCGCCGAATTGGATGCAGCATTTATTAAACGCCTCTTATCTCGACGTGTCAGCTTCTGCAGATGTTCGGGTTTTATTTTCGTCTCATAAGATTCTGGATCTTGTAAGAAATTTCGGACGACACGATCGGATCTTTAAATTTTCCTACCAATAGCCGTTAAGCTTAGGCCAGTTAACCGAAAAGCTTGAATTTTGACTTTTTCCGTATCGCTTAAATGTTTACCACGCGGCATTGTTTCTTGTCATTTCGAAGCACATAACTGAATGAAGCTTCAGAGAGGTTTGCATTGTGCGGTTATACTTTTGCAATATATAAAAATCTGTTTTTAATTTTTAAACACTAGAAGAGAAAATAAGGGAACTTTTTTTCTTCTCAATTTTCTTGATTAGTGATGCCATTCAATAAAAAAATAGTAAAGTGTCATTCCCATTTTAATTTTCTACAAAACGCATTTTTACAGGTGCGGTTATACGTATGCAAGGCACTGTATATCAATATTTATTCTAGTTCATATTCAAATTAATGCGTATAATATATTATCTTTAAAAAATATAATTTTTTTATGGCATACATAATGAATTCAATGAAGTCTTGTTATTTGTTTTTTTTTTTTTAATTATTAAAACTTAAAAAAAAATGAGCGAACTAGATCTATCCCCCCCCATAGCGAAAAGCTATCTACGCCACTGGATCATTGGTAATAATAAAACCCGGCTATTATATTATAACTAAACGATCTATATTTCTTCCCTGTATTCGCTCTATTTCGTACGAACATATTTTTGAAAGTGCCCCTCTGACAATACTTATGAACACTTTAATAATGACATTTTCTTTTATAAATCAATTCGCTTTTTTTTATTCAGATTTAAATGTGAATTCTCACATTAAGTATGTAGCTTCCTAAAGCTTATTTATTACCATTTTATTGCCGTTATAGTTAAAAGATTATTATTCATGTTTTTTGTGCTATCAAAAAAAAAATTATTAAATTATAATTATGTAGCGCCAATAATTTCCTTTGTGTGAAGGGTGCTATAATTTCCGATAATTTGATACAAAAAATTCAATGAAGCGGCTTATGACAAAAATATATATGCAGGGGTTCGCACGACTTTGAAAACAAAAATAATCCTGGATTAAATAAAAAAAAAACATTTACGAAATATTAATATTTTATATTAATTTGTTATTTTATTACTTAGACTTAAATAATAATTGGCAGGGTGGGTCGTATTATGTCATTCTCAATTGATTTCATTCAATATCTGCACATAAGTTTATGACGTTCTGTTTTCCAAGCGGAACGTATTTATATAAATTGTTATCTGCCACTTTCGATTTAAATCTGACTTTAACCTTAACTTAACTGACGGCGATGATCTGTGAACATAAATTTAGAATTTAGTATTTATTTAGTATCTGAAAGCAAGAACTTTCTGAAAAACTAAAACATATATATATACATACATATACATATTTGAGAAAAAGAGTTCACCGATGGAAAAAATATTTGTTATCTACGCACTAAACAAAGCAAAACATCGATTATCCTATGCTAATTTTTTACTTGCTACTTTTTTTTTAATCAGATTAGAAAGCTATTTGCAAACAGGATTGATGGGCTCCACACAAATATCAATATTCAAAAATCCACGAAAGCTTAATTGGTTCGTAGTCTTTAAATTAATTTTTAATTTTTTTGAAAAATTCAAAAAATCTCAAACGACTTCAAATTAAAAATGCAAATTTTGTTTTGTACGAGTATCTTTGTACGGACATTCACCGTTCTCACGAATGTATTGATTTTGTTACGATTAAGTTGATTTTGGTTACTTTTGATTCTTTTTTAATGTAGATACACAAACATTTGACCTTTGAATGCAATGAAATTCATCAGAAAAGCCTTATTAATTAAATTTGGAGTCTTTCCAGAGAAATATCAATTTTAACTGCTTTTTAATAAATTGTTTTAATGGGGTTTTTGGTGTGTACCGAACACATATAAAAATACGTTAAAATATTACGTTTTGTTTTAATTGGTTTTCGATTCTCAAAGGTAAATATGACGTAAAATATAAAAAAGCAATTAATTTCCCCAAAAAAAAAAACTTAAAATCAACTTATTTGAAATACATACAAGTTACTTTTTAAAAATGCAATAAAATGAACAAAATTAAATTTTGTCATGTGTTATGGCTTTATTATTAAGAAAAAACATTTCCATTAATTATGGAACACAACGTCGTTCAATTCAGAATTCTCCTCAGGCTTAGTGCGTGAAATGTTGAGATCGATGGCGAGTTGATGTTCGTGAATTGACTCTCACACTCTAGGCTAGAGCAGTCACATTCTTGTCTGTGCAAACCGTACGATGACGGGCACCATGAGTATTGTCCACTAGCATATAAGTCTGACGAACTTTTTGCATAAACTTGCGTACAGCAGGCGCAGTGGGTGCTTCATTTCGGCCAAAACTTTTTTTCAAAAAACGCATTGTTTGGACTACACAGCCCTAAATTTAGAAATATGTTTTCAATATTTCTCAACGTTCTTGAAGTTTAAAGCGACTCATTTCGTTCCGCGTTGTTTTTCCTGATTGTTTTTGGTTTTAGCTCTTTTTTCCTCTGTTTAAACCATTTTGCTCCAATCATGGATAAAACCACAGATTTGCTTAAATGTTGTAAATAAAACGCCAATCAATTGAACATATCCATGAGGCTTTTCAAATGAACCAAAAACTTTTATAGCCTTAATGTAATGGTGAAAAAAGGGTAAAAACAAAATCGTTATCTTCTTACTTTTTATATTTTATTTCAATAAAAACTAAATAACCTTTGACCTAAACGCAAAAAAAAAGACACAAAAACCTCACTGAATATTTTGCCATTTCATCATGAATAGACTTTAATTGCCAATAATACTCGTACATCCATCCCCAGCTGCTCCATAAAGTGCTCGAAGATTGCACTTCTAGATTGTACCGCCACACAGTGGGTCGATTGTATGCAGGTAGTGGAAAAAAATCTATTTTTCAAAATCAAGATAACTGTGATCAAAAATTGTTTGCTAAATGTAATAAATAGGGGATTTTACTCAATTTGAGGAATTTTCACGCCCCCTACCACGCCCATTTTTGGTAATAAATTGGTTACATGAAAACTTCTGGTACGATAGTGATTTTAATTATTAATATTCTGGTCGGTGAAGAAATTATGAGTTCAAATAGTGCAAATTTCGCCCACTGGCACGCCCACTTTTGCCATAAAATTGATTTTTTTTTAAATTGTTCGTATGATATTGAAAAAATTTACAAAATTAATGTGTTTGATAAGAAAAATTTATTTGAACAAAAATCCACCCACTGCCACGCCTACAATTGTAAAATGATTAGTTAGAAGCCAAACATTTAAAAAATTTGATGATTATTCGATATACAAAAGTTGTAATATTTTAAAGGTTAGTAGGAAAATATACATTTTTTCATAGCACAACGACCACAGAATATATCGCATAAAAGATCTTGCAAAATATAATGTATGCTTTTATTGTTGAGAAAAATAATTGTTCAAAAAAAGTAATAACAAAAAGAAAAACCGAAAAATAAAAAAATACGAAAAAAGATCACTATCGCATCTTCGAGTGTATAAGCGATGGAAGTGACAACGTTTATTTATTTCTGAGCAAGTTGTTGATGCGTGTCTTGCTAAGATTTTCTGATCTTCAGTTTCTAAATTTGATTGCATATTTAATTTTATATCCATAAACTGCAATACACCAGGTACTGGAGCTGTTGAGTTGGAAAACCAAACATCAAAAAGCTCTCTGTTTAAACACATTCTGTAAAAAATGCTCGTAAACAAACACTTGTTGCAAAAAAAAGTGCAAGTTGTTGCAAAAAAAACTTACTTTTTTTAAAAGATATGATTGTTTTCTTTCTTTAAATAAAAACACTTTTTTCCCATATGGCACCACACAAAATATATGACTTATCAAAGTCAGTGCTTAACACGAAAAAAGAAGCTTTGAATTGGACTCTCAAACAAAAATTTAAATTTACATGTAAAAAAAAAAATATGCAGTTAGAATAACTATATTTTCTCTCCTGATTGTGAGGATTTTTTTTTTTTTTTATAATTAGCACACACTCAAAGGTTTTTTGTATACCCTTAATATGTCAAGACACAGCGTGAGCATTAGGAAAAAAGGGAGGGGTTAGAAAGGAGGTGTCGGTGTACATTGGTTTTGAATTCTTGAACATTGCAATGACTGGGAAAGACAGAGCGTGGTAAGGAATTCCACATTCGCGTAGTACGGCTAAAAAACGAATCTCTGTACTTCACAGTACGACCGAAGTTGGGCTCGAGGGTAAATTGATGGGCATTCCTAGAAGTGCGAGTATTACGGTTAAATTGTTTAAGGGGAGGAATGCAACTGGCTATTTCACTAGAGCAAAGTCCGTTAAAATAACGGTAAAAAAGGGTGAGGCAAGAAACATTACGACGATGTTGGAGTGACGTAAATGAGCCAATTATGTTGTTGTCACCAATCATTTTAAAAGCTCTTCTTTGAATACTGTCCAAGAGACTTAAGTAAGTTACTGGAGCACCAGCCCATAGATGGGAGTTATACTCAAGTTTTGGACGTATATAGGTTTTATAGATTGTAGCCAGATCAGAAGGAGAGAAGAATTTCTTGCACCGTCTCAGAAAACCCAAACATCTTGCGGCATTTTTGGCAACATCGCGTATGTGATCGTTCCACAAGAGGTGGTTCGTGATGCACATACCGAGAATATCGAGATGTTCAGTTTCGTTGATGCAAGTGCCACTCATAGATAGTGGCAATGGGGGTATATCACGCTTTAACGATACAAGACAGCATTGAGTTTTCGAAGCATTAAATTCGACGCGGTTTCTTATTCCCCATTGTACAATGCTGTTTAGGTCGCTATTTAATGAACTTATCATATTTTGTCGTTGCAGTTCCACATCCGAAGAGGAGGGATGTGAGCCTGAAAACGAATATGAAAAGCTAAGAGTACTATCGTCAGCGAAACAGTTAATTGGATTAGAAGTTACAGACAGGAGATCATTAATAAAAATGAGGAAGAGGGTTGGGGACAAAACGGAGCCCTGTGGCACACCAGCATTTATATTGTGGGTTTCAGACTTGAATCCGTCTAGTACAACTTGTATTGAACGGTTCGAAAGAAAATTTCTAATCCAACGAAGTAGGGATACGTCGATGCCGAAAGCACGCATTTTCGATAAAAGAGCAAGATGCCAGACTTTATCAAATGCCTTTGAAATATCAAGTGCAATAATCTTACTTTCTCCGAAACAATGTAAAGATTTGTTCCACTTTTCGGTTAGATAAACCATCAAATCACCAGTGGACCTATTGCTACGAAAGCCATACTGCCGGTCATTAAGAAGCTTTCGTTCTTCAAGATATTTCTTGAGCTGATAATTAATCAGCGTTTCCATGACCTTGGAAAGAAGGGACGTTAGTGCGATCGGTCGATAATTTGAGGGAGAAGAAGAGTCGCCTTTTTTTGGAATCGGCTGAACAAATGCTGTTTTCCATCTACTCGGAACGAGCCCAGAAGAATAGGATAGATGGAAAAGCTTACGCAGGGGTTTTGCTAGCGTGGAAGAACACCTCTTCAGAATAATAGCGGGGATACCATCCGGACCAGCGGATTTATGTATGTTGAGATCCTTCAAGACTCTTGCCACTGTGCGAGTACGAAAAAAGATTTGTCCCATAGAATCACTAACGCGCTCAAGAATAGGGGGAGTCATGACACTAACCGGCAAGGTGGAATTTGCGGCGAACTGCCTTACAAACAAGTTAGCTTTATTAATAGAGCTAACGAAAGGAGTGTCATTGACAACAAGCGTAGGAACCGAGGAAGAGGAAGAATTCCTCATATTTTTTACAAATGACCAAAAATTCTTACTGCCTTTGGGACATTGCAGTATTTTTTGCCTTGATTTTTGATCATGTAAAAATTTGGTCCGTCGAATATGGGCGTTGCAGGCCTTCCTGGCTTGTTTGAACTTTTTCCGGTTTTCCTCAGTTGGGTTGGCTCTAAAACACCGGAAGCTTACCTCTTTTTCCTTGATAACCTCTTTACAGCTCAAATCAAACCATGAATTATCCTTGGGTCTGATACTTTTAACCCTATTCGGGATAAAATGTTTCATTCCCAAAAGAATAATATTAGTTATCATATCTGCGCTGGAGTCTACGTCACTATCGAGGAAGCATAGTGACCAGTTAAAGATCCTGAAAAAGTTATTCAAACCGTTCCAGTTGGCTTTCTCGTACTGCCATACGGTTCTTCTAGGAGCTCTTTCTCTAACTGGATTTGTTTGGCACGAGAAATTTGCAGATATAACACTATGGTCAGATGTGCCTAGAGGCGTCAATACACTTATTGTGTATTTATCAGGGTCAGAGGTAAGAAACAAGTCAAGAGTATTTTCTGCTCGGCCATTAACGTCCGATATTCGAGTAGGCTCGTTGACAAGCTGAGTAAGGTGGTTAAACTCAGCAAAAATCTCAACACACATTCCTTCGGGTGTTGTCTGGCCCGAATGGAGAAGCCAAGAAGAATTGTGAACATTGAAATCGCCCGTAATAACGATTTCAGTGTGAGGATACAGGGAAACAATTCTTTGGATGGAGTCAGACAGAGTATCAAATTCGTGAGAAGTTGAAACTCTATCCAGATTTGGACTTCGATAGAGAAAACAATAGTGGATGATGTGCTTATTAATGGAAAATTTAAACCACATAAAATTGAAGAAAGAGTTGGTGCAGCGACCATATTGTGGTAAGAACTGATATGCAACATCATTCCTAATGTAAATGGCGAGACCATGATGGGAAAAGAATAATGGCACCAAGCTATACCCATGAATAAAAAATTCAGTAGGATCGGAATCCTCACCTACTTGGGTTTCACTCAGTGCCAAAACAGCTGGCCTGTTAGAAACAGTGTGGATATACGCAGCCAGAAAATTCGCTCTCAGCCCACGAATATTACAATAGTCTACTCTAAAATAACCAGTCATTGCAATATAAAAAAATAGCAAAAACCAAAACAGACGAAATCTAAGAAAATCACTGTGTAAGACTAATAAAAAGTCGTTTCAACACAACATCACTAAAAAGTGTTATGCCTTTAGTAGTGACGTTGAATCGATCCGAACCCTACCAATCAGAACAGTAATTCTCTATACATCTGTTATCGTACGACCCAGCAGATGCAAACACTGAGAGAGCTTATATACCTAATCTCAGCTCAATGCATGCACCCACTAGGCCACACAACTGTAGGAAAAAAAGGAAGGGAGGGAAAATGTCACTTACCGTGCTACTGACATAGGTATTTTTTGTTGTAATTATTCCTATGAGTGCTTGATTTTTTTTTGTTCTTGTTTTGTTGTTTTGACTATTTGTTTCTTTTATATTTTGGGTTTGGGTGATTTGTTTTGTTTTTTTTTTTGTTTGTAGGTATTTATTAAAAGATTTTCTGTTTGCTATTTTTTTTTTGTTTTTGTTTAATTAAATTGATATGTTTTGTGGCGCGTCTGCGACGGGGAGAGAGGCGGGGGCAAACAAAACGAACGGAAGCACAGCACAGCACGAGGACATCGACCGACCTTTTCATACGTTCACCGACAAATAGCGAAAAAAATATCGTATGTTCTTTCCTTTTCTTCAGTAAACGCTCTTTCAACCGGTAAGTACAAATCCTACAAATCACTATTTGTTATTTTGCTGAACTTCTGACGATCTCTGACAACAGAAAATTGAACTTTATCATAAATAAACTGTCGATTCATTCATTTAGACTTATTACCTTGAATTTGGCATACTTGCTTCACATTTTTGGCACATTTTTTTTTTTATTTTTTTCCACTAGTCGCCGCACTGTGCGCCAGCTGCGGCTGTATATCCAAAATCATTTTGAAACAACTGTGACAGAAAATCATCCTTTCAATAAAGCCAATTAGTATTATTTAATGTGTTTTTTTTTTAAGTTGTTTACCCCTAAATAACTTTTGTCATAAAAGCCCTCTTTAAGATTGTACTGTAACGTGCAAGATGTTCTATAAAACGATCTTCTTTTCACAGAAAATCTTACTCAAAATCGAAGTCAAAACACAATTAAATTGCAACTTTCAAAATTCCAGGCGATGTGTTTTCAGAATTAATTAAGAATTATTTAAGTTTATTTCTGAAAACATTTTACTCATTTCTATTGATTTTTCGCAGAACCGCACTCTAATATGCGTATCTTGCAAACAATCCTAATTCATTTTAAATAAATTCTTAGAAACCTCTCCAAATCTTTTAAGCTAATTATGTATCTCACATCTGAGCCTTAATTATTGTTTTCTTTGAAAATGTCGTTATATTCAATGTGCGTAATTGTGTCGTATATTCTCCCAATGAAATGCAAACATCATAAATAAATATATTCTCAGACGTGCGTTGCTTTGAATGTTTGCCAACTTTGTTAAAGACTTAATAATTTTTGCTTAGAAAAACAAGAACATTGCTATCTATAAAAATTTATCACATGATTTGACTTATATTAAGAAAAATTTAAATATTTTTGTTAAGCATTTCTTTGCTTTGTTTTACTAACACAACACTGATTGATTTTTTCTCTAAATAACTTTTGTAAAAATTTAGCTTGAATGAAATTACTTAAATGGATTACTACCTATATGTTTGGAAAAAATCTTTATTTCTTTGATGTATATTTAAGAGAAATGAAAAACTTTTTTTAGAACCATTGAGAGAATATTTTATGAACTGCACTTTGTCCGTTCTATTGATAAAAAATAATTGTTTTATATTTTACACGAGATTTTATAAACCCATAAAAAGAGAGTTACCCAATCAATGGAAATTAGCTAAAATTGGACATATGTCGAAAAACTTAAAAGGTGTTGAATTTTGACCAATTTTAATTTTTGAAAGAATTCTCCAAAAGCAAATCAGTGCTTATCTTACGTCCAATTATATGCTCAATTCAAAGCAATCCGGATTTCGTGAAAAACACAATTGTATCACAGCATTGTTGAGCGTAAATGACTAATAAAGTAACCTTTCTAGTGTTGCTTGACTTTTCAAAGGCATTCGATACAGTCATGTACAATTATGTGAAAAGCTTATGCAGAAATATAACTTTTCATAAGGCGCTGCAAATTTACTTTTTTCCTACCTTACTAATAGCAAACAAGCAGTTCAAGTTAGTGACAAATTATCTGACTTTCTACATAATATTACTGGCGTCCCTCAAGGTTTCATTCTTGCGCCCCTATTGTTTTCGATGTACGTTAATGAGCTTCCATCTAAAATTAAGAATTGTTCATAGCATATGTATGCTGATGATGTACAATTGTACTTTAGCTGTTCTCTTGGGCTCATTGAGCATGATGCTATAAGTGTTAACGAAGATTAAGAGAACATTGTACACTGGCCCAATCTAAATGACCTTATTTCAAACCCAAATAAGTATAAATGTCTGGTAATGTTAAAAAATAATTTAGATCTTTCTTATTTTTCTTCGATATTGAAATGCTCCCATTGAATATGTTGCAACAGCAAAAAAATCTTGGGATAACTTTTAATCGAGAGTCGTCGGCAAAACAATGAAGTGGATTAGAAGCTTCAGATTCAGACAATAGATCATTTATAAAAATGTGGAAGAGAGTCGGAGACAAAACGGAGCCCTGGGGAACACCAGCATTTATTTTTTGAAGATCTGACTTGAAACTGTCCAATAAAACATGTATTGAACGATGCAGAAGGTAGTTTCTTATACAAAGAATAAAGGTTTCATTGATACCAAATGCACGCATTTCGGTGAGATATATCAAGCGCAATAATCATACATTCTCATAAAAATGTAAGAGAATCTGTTCCACTCTTTGGTAAGATATGCCACCAGTTCACCAGTGGAACGATTGCTGCAAAAGCCGATATATTTCTTGGGTTGATGTTTGATTAGCGATTCCATTACCTTGGAAAAAAGTGCAATTGGTCATTAGGACGAGGGGGAAAGGTTGCTTTTCTTAGGAACGTCCAGCCTGCGTTTTCCATTTTTAGGGAAGATTGCAGAACAGTAGGAGCGATGAAAATGCGTACACAATAGTTTTGCAAGCAAAGAAGAACATCATGTATCAACATGTATCAAGATTTTTGGTGATGCAACAGCTTGCAGCGAACCAGAACCTAGTAACTTACAACTCTCAATTATTTCTATATGCATGTTGAACGGTAGGGACCTACAATTTTCTGCTGATTTAGAACGAATTATGAGCAGCACTTTTCATGACAAAAGATACTTTTGGAGGTTATGTCAAATCCTTACAAGAGTAAGTAAGACCCTGAAAATATTTTGTGCAGCGACTGAGAATTCTCTGAACACCATCACCATCTGCATGACAGTCCAGCGCACTTACCATTATGCCAACATCTGTGTGTACAAAGGCACTTTATGGCAAGTTATGCATTCGTTAAGACAAAAGAACTTGTGAGTTTGATTAAATTTGTCATAGAAATGGTAAGTCTCGCAATTCTGTTTGTCTATCTGTTGGGCTACAACTTAAACGGCTAGGTCGGTTTTCTTAAAACTTGCGGTAGCTAGCTTTCTTGGCTCTTCTTCTTTTCTCTTGTTTTTAAAACATTAAAAATTACATAAAATCTTATTTTTTCAGAAAGTAAGTGTTCTAAAGATTTTTATAAAAAATAATTCAATAAATTACCAAAAATAATTGTCAATTGTATTTACTGTGCAATTGATTTTAATCTAATTAATTATATACAAAAACTTTTAAAAAACTTAAATAATACTTTGTACTAAAATTTTCGAAAAAAAAAATATTTTTTTTATTTTTAAATTTTTAAAATTTTGTTTTAAACACTCAAAAACCACTTCTTTTTTAAACTGGTCTTTTAACTATTTTTTATAAAAAAAAAAATATTTTTTTTATAAAAAAATAACCGTAGCTGGTACAAATATTGAAAAATCTGTTCATAAAAATATTATTTATCTCGAAAACCTGCTATATCCATTGAAATATCCGTCATGATGACGATGAAGATAGAACTATAATTGTCTAAACGGAACTTACGGCACATTAAATATGGCCCCAATGAAAAATGTGGCCCAATAAAGTACCTTTAACGACGCATTGTAATTTCTGTAAAACTGTTTTAATTTGTTTTCACTGTTATTAAAATTTATCAGAAAAGTGTGTACCTATACACGATAAACTATAGTGCTCTGCTGATTCTAGTGTGTACTAACATTTGTGACATGTACATACCTACATATGGATAATGCAAAACCTTTATTTTTAAGAAATTTCACCTCAAAAATTGTTTAAAATCGATTTCATCGCTCAACTCGAAAGATCAATCGCTTTACTATACACCAAAACCACAACATGGAGTAAAAAGAACATCAGAATCCTGATAGGTGTACCAACGGGTTACTGCGCCATTGGCACAATGGCGGCTAGAATGGGTGCATTTGCACCCGATTTCTGTAGGAGCTGTCAGGATGTCGAGGAGATTGAAACCATTAAACACCTACAAATCGCCTCCGCTACTTTGGAAACAGCTTTGTTGGAGAACTAGACGATCTAACGCAGGTCTCAATGGCAAATATGAGAAAATTCATTGTAAGCACAGGCTGGTTCGAAAGCAAACCAGTCTACATAAGACATTAGTTAGGAGCATCTCTGCTTTTATTAATAGGGGATCACAATAGACCAATAGGCCCCCGTGTACGCAACAGCCTATGTGCTGTGCACGCCCCTCCTAACCTGACAACATAGGGAATGTGTTTATTCCTATAAATTCAAGCAAAACTCGCTTTCTCGCGCGAGTTAAAATCGTTGTAACTGAAACCATTATCTTTTGGTTAAAATTTCAATTCTGTTTTTTTAGAATAAATTTAATCTCTAGATTACCTAATGTTTGTCATTTCCACGTAAACCTACCTATTCACATATCCATCAATGACTTCACTAGAGTGAACCTTGGGATCAAATGAAGAGCGATTTTCATATAGGAATCTACTCCAATTTATTGACACACGAACACGATCTTATTCTAAATGAACTAAGAGTATCTATACCAATACTCCATCGAATCCTAATTACATAGGTGTTTAACACATGCAAAACCAGAAGATTTAAAGTTAAAGAAACTAATTACCTACGTACTTAAGTAGGTAACGACCATTGCAAGTAGGTACCTACCGATACATATTCATACAATTGAAAAGACAGACAGACTTCAACTTCATTAAATAAAAGATAAACCAAACTTCTCTCCAAAGAATTGCACTACAATAGCTTCATGTACATATAGGTACACGAGTCCATAGAAACAAAACCTATAAGAAATTCAATAACACCATCTGTCCTTCTGTACAGCTGTCACATTTTTTTTCATGTATGATAGCCTGTTTGAACTCAGAAAGGTCAGAAGCCACCCATGAAACTCACAGTTCAGCTGCAAGAAACTAAAATAAATTTTATAGGTACATATCTCCCGGTAAAAATAAATTTGTGTGCAAAGGTACCTACCTCTACACCAAATTTACCTAAATGCATAAATATGTACGAATATGTTAAGGTATATGTAGTTGTGTATATTTGAATAAATATCTGCCAACTTTTGAAAACTATTTGTAGTTTGGTAGGTAGGTACCTAGATCTACTACTTTGAAAAAATGCCAATAAAATAATAAATTTTAAATTTTCTTACAACTCGCACAGTAGTAGATAATCCATTCATTAAAATTCCAATAATTATTTTACTTCTTTGACTATCCGCCTATACCTACCTACCTGTTTAAAATTCAATTCACTTCATCTAGATACTTCACACATTGCTATTTTCGTTTCCATCTCCGGCTTTGTAGTTTTTCCGATATACCTACCATACCTACCTACTCGCGAAGACTGTGACCTACCTGTTATGTTCTGGGAATCACCACATACCTAGAACTTACAGAAAAAAAAAAACAATGGATAAATTACAATCGACATCACTCATCGATTTCTCTGTGATGTGTAATCATTTAATAAAAAAATAATAGCTATTTAAGATTTTCTAAAATTAGCAATATAAATATAAGATAATTTTAAATTTACCTTAAAAGCAAAAATTCACCCGAGTTGCACCTGGATGTGAGTGAACTCAACTGAGTCATTTATAAACGTCATACCTATGCATACGTAGCCGTTTCTGTCACTGTCGGATAAACGATCTGACCAAAAGTCAACCTGTCTAGTCTAGACGTGGAGTTGCGGGTCCGAGTAGGTATTCATTTTGCACATGCCCCTTTTTTGAGAACAAACGATGAATGTGACATGTGGTAAATGCAACTCCATCTATCGGTTACAACATAAAGCAAATAATTTTATGAATCATATAGTAGTCGTAGTCGTATGTGCGTTTGGATCTTTTGAGTACCTATATAACTTGTGGTTTTGCCGAATAAGTTAATTTTCTATAGTTTTATACCTATGAATATTGCGAATTTCGATTGTGACATCACTTGAAAATTATATGGAGCATTGGCGCGCAGAACCGCATTTGTTTTGCGCAGATGTGTCACCATTTACATACAGATGCAATGACGAGAGAAAGCAACTTCAACACAAACGTGTAGAAAAAGATCCAAGCGATACGATTCCATTGAATCGTGCACTGCGCCGCTTTGTCATTTTCTTTTATCTACACTATTCGCCACCAGGGCCAGACCTTGGTCAACAAACAACAATCTGTATTCTGTATACTGTATCTGACAGCCACATTCAGAGACTCACATTTTTATTCAAAAGAAACCCCCTCCTTATTCACTGTCAGACTGTTTTGGTTCGTTTTGTGCCTTTGGCTGGATTGAAAGAGCCCCAGTCAAGTCAGTTTATCGCAATTGGTTGAGTCGGAAAGACGTCCTCTATATTTCGAGCACAAGAAACGCAATAAAAACAATACTTGAAAGGTGTATCTCTCATTGTGTCGGTTCATATTGACGATATACCTATTCGTGGAAAAATATTTTAACGAAATTCATTTTTAAACGGAACTGATCGTGAGCGGTGGAAATTTCTAAGAAATAAGGTGTGTGTGAGTGTGTATGTGGATATGTGTTTGGGATCATTTTTGGATTGTATTCCAAGAAATAGATGTCAAAATGTTATGATAAAATGAAATTATTGAGAAAGAAATGAAAACCTAGAAATTTATAAGAAAAAAAATATAAATTACTCCCTGTGTATCTCCGTTTAAATGGCCCCATTTTGATACCTATGTATGTGGCTTGCATCATTTTGCATTCTAGAAAAAATATAAATAAAAAAAAATTGTGCGTGTTGGAAAAATGAATTTAAAGTGAACAAAATTCGTTTAAGCAGTGTTTTCACTATGCATTTTTTCACCTGGCATTATTTGTATTGGATTATCCGCGCATAAAATAAATCTTGGATTATTTAAAACCTTACCAAATATGGATATAAAACATTCAGCTGAAAAAAAAACTAAGACGTATTTCTTCTTATTAATATTTACATGACATAGTTTTATAGAACTGAAATGTAAATTATTGTTTGGTATCTATCTGAGCTCATATTTAATTTTTAGAAGTTAGGGTCTGTACAAGAATATCGTGTTAAAACATTCGCTCTAATGATATTTAACACAACAGCTATGTTTACTGATTAATGCGAACAAACGGGTTTAGTCGGAATAGAAATAATTTGATTGGATAAAGAACAAAAAAAAAAAACATTTTTAATTAAAATAGGTACACAAACTTGTTTAGTAAAAAGCAAAATAATTTCCAGAATTTTGTTTAGTGCAATCATATCCTTCATCTTCATGGAAATAATATAAATTGCCATGTAGAGAAGAAATAACTGTTTAAGTTGAGAATAAGAATGATTATTTGTATTGCATTTAAAAATGGTGAACCGTGATGTAGGTACTGATTTATGTTTTGGCTAACTAAAAATGATCTGTGGACATTAATTCTTTGAATTTACCCTTTATGTAAAGGTTCCCATATGTACCAGTATTTACATACAGGAAAAGTTTTTTCCTAAACGAATTCATTCGTTAAAATATTTCCAAAAACAATGGTTTGTTCCTATTTTTTTTTTTTTTTAAGTGGCGCCCAATGAACCAATTGGTTGTGAGTACTAAACTAGATATTTTGATTTACCCTCTTCTCTACATGTGCACTAGTATCTACCTCCATACTGTTATACTTAACTTATGTTTTTTTTTTCAAACTAGTTCATTAAGCAATGTGTTTCCATAAACAATGCATTATTCTTAGTTTTTGTTAAGTGGCGCCCAGTGATAAATTTGGATGTGTGTACTAAAAAAGATATTTCGCATTTTTTCGATGAGAATTAATTGAAATTTATTAGACCATGTACATTGTACATATTTACTACTCGTAGTTTGTATGAATCCTTAACCCGAAGAGGTAGTAGGTAGTCAATGAATATTTCCATTGCAAGTTGTAAAACTTTTATCACAGGTCATTTATAAATAAAGTTACTAAATTAATAAGGATCTTTTTTATTGGTTGACAATGGTTGAAAAAAATACTACTTACGCATATAAAATTCTATAAATTTAATATGTCACAAGAAGAGAAATAATTTTCGGATGCTTGGTCAGACATAATCCAATAGAAAGTATCTTTTATTTGTTTTCCATAATCACATGATAAAGTAACACGAAACATAGCTGTGGAGTTTTATTATGAACTTGGTAACTTGCTTTTTTTAAGAAATGTGATTCAAATTTTGGTCGGAATTTAAGAAATTCGAAAAAAATTTACAATGGCATTCATTTTCTTAAAAAATATAATAATCTTATTAATCAAATTTTTTTTTTTTTTATTTTTTGTTCACACAAAGTTTTTTTTTTTAGTACATTTGCATCATAACATTTTGTTATGAAAAGCGACTTAATATATTGCATGTAGGCATTTTGCGTTTCTGAAACTACTCGTAGGTATCTACCTATATTTACTTTAAATGTATGTTCTTCTGCTCATAGATACAATATTATAATATCATATAATTACATTTGCTTTGCAATTGAGTTTAAACTTCAAACATTCAGTGAAGCCTGAGGCAGAATATCGATTCTATAGAAAATAATTTAAACACACATTCAATACATTTTAATGGTATTCCAATAAATCATTATTCAAATGTAAAAGATTTATGTTTGTGCAGTTGGTATTCAATTTTGACCAAATTTATTTTATAATATCTATATATTTAGAAGCTTAAGGATAACATATGTATTAGTAACTAAAAAAATATTGTTGGCTTATAAAAGGTTTTGTGTCAATTGGATTAACATTTTGCGTAAATTTGATATTTTGAAGTTTGCAGTTATATATATAATTCTGTCTCCAAGCTTTAAATATTATTATGATGGGTCTTGTTCAACAATGATCGGTTTCGGTTTAATTCCGTTATGGTCTTTCTTTTGACAAAATGATAATTCGGAAGAACTATTCGATAATTCTGAATTTTTTTTTTAATTTATAGTGTGAAACTAAACCGCGAAGTATTTTCCCTTCATTTTAGATCAAAATTATTATTCCGATACCAATCGAAAATGAAAATTAATGTATGGAATCTGTCAAAAAATTGAGTGAACTGTTTTCCTATAAGATTTGTCAGTCAAATATGAGTGTCTTTTAAGAGTTACTTGCTCCGTGGCGTTAATCTAAAAATATTTCAAATTCAAAACCAAATTATCACATTTTTGGAAAATTTACTTTCAATATTGTCACATCAACAGGGAGTATTTGTCTTAAAATGGCACGTTAATTTGGCAGTATTACCGAACTTTTACCTTTATGAACTCGACCATGACAGTCTTTTTAATCAAACATATTTTATGTCAAAATATTGAACAAATTTAATTCTACAGAATTAATGATGAATAACTTTTCGCAGTAGATTTGTCCATCCTTAGTAAAAAAAAGTCTGATATTGCAAAGGAACAATTTCGCTTTATTAGAAGTGTGTATGTTAGTAAAATGTCAAGTCGTGTATAACCCGTCTTTAATAATTATGATAGAAAATAAATTCCTTAGCTACAAATTTAAGTTTTAAAAAAAATGCTAGTTTTTCCAAAGGGAAACGACAATAAATAAAAATAATCGACCATTATTGTTAAATATTTTCTGATTATTTTACAAAAATAAACTATTTAACTACGCACATGAATGAGTCTCAGATTATTAAAATTGCCATTAACATAATTATGATAGACACGAACTCGCTATTGAGGTTCAAAGTGCAACATAGCTATAAGTTGAGTTAAGTGATGTTAATGAAAATGTGTGTAAAAGTCAAAAATATTAAAACATAAGATTTTTTTCTTTTATAATATTGTTTTATGAGAATTTTTAAGAGCTGTTGTATGGCAGATGACCTTAAACAAAAAATCTAGTTTCTTCTCTAAGAAATAACATACTACGGCTATACCAAATTTGTAGCAATTTCATTTATCAGTTCAGGCGCTATTTCGATTTAGATCTGGACGCATAGATAAACAGACCGCGACAGTATGACGAAAACCACTTTCTTCAAAATTCCATAATTTTAATTAAAATCTCGACACTAAATTAATATTTGCCCTTTGGATTTATTTAAATTATTTAAAACATAATGTGCTTTCGAAGTGATCAGCACACGTTTTCTCTAATGGAATTTATTTCTATCTTTAATCTAGATCTAAATCGGTTGTCTATATCCGTAATCTGTCTTTAACTTTTTATTTAATACATTGACGGCGATAAAAATGTTGTTTGTTTTTTTGTTTAATATCAGAAAGGAAAAATCAAGATTTGAGATTTTTGTTTTTTTCTTAGAAATCATTAAAACTGATCTACAGATAAGTGGAACAAATAAATTAACTATACTTATTTCTTGTATTTAAGATTATAATTTGTTTACTTTGTGAAAAATTATTTTGAGTATCTAATTGTTGTTTTCGGAGGTTTGTTCTTATGAATGGCTTTTTCGAATTGGTAATCTGGAGTAACAATCCGATACGTGAAAACGCTTTTGATTTCGATTCTGAAATGAAATAGGTACTTCTTCTGAGAAGAAGAACTGTCATTCTGACAACAATCGAAAAGTCCATAAAGGACTTCTATGCATCACAGTTAGTCAGTCATATTCACAGTAAACGAACATTGTTACTCCTAAACCAAACTTGTATAATTGTTTAGATAACCAGGCAGCCTATCTGATAGCCATTCGAACGCGGACATTGAGTGCGTTAAAATGCTTAGCCTGATTAGTTTGTGTTCAAACGCTTGTAAAAGCTGATGGCAACTGATACAAGAAAAACTATAAATATTACTTGAAGGAAAAACTAGGATACCCAGATAGCAAATCCAATATCCAACCAAAGCGTCCCCCCCCCCAACCCCCCCAATTTTTTAAAAAAATAAATGTTCATTAAAATTGACATGGAGTTATTTCGAAATTCTCAGAAAAAGTCTGTTAATTCATTTTCTATTTGGCAAATGTTTCTTTTAGTTGATCGTAATTTATTCCTCATTTGTGTGTTTCCTTTATTTTCTATAATATGCACATTAAATTTTAACCTTTTAGTTCAAAAGATTTTAAATTGTATATTCAATTCAAGTATTGCCAACATAATTTCGTGCCAATTACCGAAAACGTTTACCTTTAGTCATTCCTAGTACTCCTTTTGCACTCCAAACACTTCAAAAATCTTCCACCATCTTTTTTTGGAGAGTATATTACTTCTCTATTTCATTTAGAAGTTCACTCTGAAAAAGTGAGTTTTTATATTCAATTTTCAAGCCTAGTACGCAGATCGAGACAAGACAAATTTTATCTCTATAATTTTAATCTCTACAAAACTTTTCCAAATCTCGCGCAAAAGTTTTAAGTTGGAGACAATAAATCTAATTTAATGTGTTTTTTAGTATATCTCTGGAACGGGTTGTCTTACAAAAGTCGTTCATACCTTTTTGGAATCTCCTCTCGATGCTTTCAAGAGAAGCATCAGCACCTTTTACATACTCGTAAAACCAGTCTTGACAAAAATCACTTCCGGAAATACGTTGCAGGCTGTCAAAATTTGTCCCGCAAAATAATGCTTGTATCATTCTTTTTCCTGGCAAAATTTAGTGGAGACATTTTGTAGAGCAATTCACAATAGTATGAATTTTGCGCGCGAGCTGCGTACTGCTCGGAAAAATATCCGAGACAAAATTTGTCCCAGGAAAAAAAATGTATGGGAGACAAAATTTTTCCCGATCTGCGTACTAGGCTTTAGGCTTTATTAAAAAGAACTATAATACTCCGAAAGGGCAACGGAAAACAACATTACATTAGATAATGGGTGCGTTCAATAACAAAATCTGAAAATTCAGATCAGAATTTATGCTGACATTTGATTTAGTTCTGTCAAAATATTGCATAGGTATGTATATATAGGTATATCTATACATTTTACAATGAATTGAATTAAAGTATAATTTTTGTTACATACATATAGGTACTCGTTAATTATAAACTCACCACGAATATCTGACGATGAAATAATACTTAACTAAATTAGTTATAGGTTCCATTTATTTCATTAAAAGTGTTTGCTAATATGGCATAAATGATTTTTGCGTTTTTTAAATGATTTTTTTCAGATTTATATTCCGAAAAATAAAATACATTTCTCAATTTTCAATCCATAATTAGTTTCGCCATATTTCCATGAAGAATTAAAAACAACATTTTGGTAAAAATAGTCAATGTTTTGATTTAAGTAATTATTAATTATATATCTACTAAATATAGTGGTCATTTTTTTTTTGATAAAAATTAAAACAATTTATATTAAGAAAAATAAAATTGATTTAACTTTCGTACAGGACCTTCGAAATGTCATCCCTCCAAAATCACTTCCATCCTAATTTTTGTTTGAAAGTTCAGATCAAAATTAACAAACTGTCTCTACAAGTCATCTATCTTTTTATGACAGCTGGCTAATCAGAAACCCAAAATCTGTAAAATTATGATGTGTGCAAAGTAAGGCGTTGAAATCGGTAGCAGAACATATGTATTTGGCTCTATATTTACAAGAAAAAAGTATGAACAGACTTTTAATGTATACATATGAAAGTATATGTACATACATTTTCATTCATTAAAGCTTTATTTTCATGTTCGCTTATCGAATTGTTTTTTAAGGTCTTAAAATACATACATTTTTGACAGCTCTTGGCTAAAAACAAAAACACTTATTGTCATTAAATAATTACACACACATGGCATTCCCACATCATGAAGTGAAGTTAATCATCTCGTTAGTGTCACACTTGTCAAAATATTTTATTTAATTATCCTTCCCACTCGACAATAAAATGTTCAACATTTGTTGAGTACATATATCATTTTCTTTCTCGACATAGCAATTTCGTTTTCACCTCCTACTTGATAATTCCTAATACTTTCATAATTTTCTGTTAATCCATTTACTTTTGAGCTCCTACATTTCCCATATTTGTCTATTTATTACAACCTACATTTTCCCGTCGCGCACACAACATAAACGTCTTAAGTAGGTGTCAGAGATGTCATCGTGAGCATTGCCAAAAATAGACATGTACATTAAAGTACTTTCAAAATGAACGAAAAAAAAATAAACTTATTTATTTCCGATGAAAATAAAAAATCTTAAGCGGAAGTGGTGTCATTGAATTTCATCACAACTTGCGTCGGTTGGTCATCTTACTGTCAAACTGTTTCCAAACGGAAAAAGATACTTAAAACATTTCCTCTCCATAATATTTTTTTTTTTTTTGGTTTCTTTGCCAATTTTGGAACTTTCGATGACGTTGAAGTTCAAATGTTCAAATAAGCCACCGCCTTCAACCACACTTGAACGTTTGTTTGGTTCTTGCTTCGTACCTTAAATTTATTATTCGTTTCTGACGATAATGGGGCCCCCACATGATATGTTTTGTTTGACAGGAAGAGCATGTTGGCTGGGTTTAAATATTTTGCTATCACCGGTTGTTTTTACGTTTTAAAGCTGTCACTTAAATCAACATGAGGAAAATTCCGTTGTTTTTGTTATTTTAAAATAGCAAAATACACATGTTTGTATAACACTTTCAGCTAAAGTAGGCCAGCAAAAGCAAGTAGTTAACTTACATAACTATACTTAACTAAGTGTCAGATTTATTTATCAATATAAATTTTATTTTTGATAATACATGCTTGTTGAGTATAGTAGGTATGTAGTATGTACATAATGAGTTATTAAGACGGGAATATGTTATGATCACTTCCGGGAGTTTCATATGAAAGAAAAGGAATACTTTTCATTCAACCATGGCGTCTAAAGTATAACTTGCATCTGACGTAATAAATTATGTCACATTGCATGGTAATGTTTACTATTTCTGACGTAAAACCAAGTTACGAGTAATTCAATTCTGTTTCTATTGACAAAACGATTAAAAATATGAAGGGAATCTGTTGTCATCTTAACATAGATAAGATCGTTATGTTTGACAGATTACAGCTTACTTTTGTTTTCATTGGGCTCTCAGTAAATTTGTTTGTTTATTAAATTATTTAAACATTCTTAAATGACGTTCATAGATATGACACATGTTGACGTCTTTTAATTTGTTTAGCTTGTAGTAGATTACGATTTGCTTGTTTATAAAACTGTGACTATTTATTTAATAATATTGTTTAGAAACAGATTATGCATTCATCAAAACATACGCATGTTTGGTAGATAATCTTAATATCTTGAATCTACACCAGGGATGTTGCGGATATTCGCATCCGCATCCGCAAATGCGGAGCTTCCGCATTGATTTAGACATCTGCATCCGCATCCGCATCCGCACTAGTCAATGCGGATTTTCATGCGGATGCGGATGCAAGACAAGTTGCGGCAAAGGTTAAGGATGCCCTAAATCTTTACATCAATGATAATGAGATTAACCTTATTCTGCCAGAATGGAAATTCATTGAAAGTCTTATTGAAATACTGAGACCTTTTGAGGAAGCTACACGGGAACTCAGCAGCTCTAACGTCCTTATTTCTTCTGCAATTCCAATTATTCAAATGCTTGACAAAAAAGTTGACGACTATTTAATAATATCGCACAAGTTTGATTTGATTCGACAGGCCGTCACGACTCTGAAAAGTGAACTTTCAACTAAGTTTTCCAGCTTGGGGGAGAACAATTTATATATCATCGCCACCTACTTAGAACCTCGCTATAAGCACAAAATGGAACAACCGGGACCAGGGACTTCAGGTTTCGAGAGAAAGCGCATGTTTAAAGAACGCCCTTGCTATGATGTTAGATTCATCAAGTGAAGACGAGACACAAGAAATGCCACAAAATTGTAGCACTGAAGCTGTACTCAAAAACGAATTACTTTCTTACCGCTCTAAAAAATGACTCAATGTGGATGGTAATGCTCTTAAATGTTGTTTAAGGTATTATCATTATCACCGATAGCACGAAGATTTTTATCCACTCCACCAGGCAGTGTCCCTAGCGAACAATTATTTAGTAGCGCGGGTTTAATTTACGAACCTCTGCGTAACCGGCTTGAAGCAGAGAAGCTTGAAGTATAATGCACCTATTTTTAAGTTTATTTACTAATTATAACTAGTAAAAATATTAACACTTACTACAACATTATTTTAATTCATTATTTATATGTGCTTTTTATATAAGATCTTAAACATCCGCATCCGCATCCGCATCCGCGGATGTGAGCCTTCAAAAATCCGCATCCGCATTCGCATCCGCGGATGTGAAAAAATTGGCATCCGCAACATCCCTGATCTACACCCATTTTTTCAATGAAATTTCTTCAAAAGAAAAGCTTGTTAAAATTGTTGAATATAATCTGTAGTATTTATAAACACATACCAAAGTATGTAAATAAAATATGTACATATAACTTACGAGTAGCATTTTTCATCGATGTTAGACACCTAAATTCGTAGTCTAATGTGGAAAAGTTCAATGAACCGGAAGTGTGTACTGCCAATGAAAATTTCATTTAAGGTCATTAAATATTTTGAGGACAAATTTAAACAACTGGAGGAATGAGTTTATAAAAACGGGGGTACTTTAACTCTTTAGACTTATCAACTGTTCAAGAGTGTTTTAAGGGAAATGTGATAAATACGACAGAACAGTTCTTTTGGATCCAAAAATTTTAGATATATCTCCTAATTGGCTGAACTTGTATAACATACGTTTTTAAAAAATTCAAAATTTAAATTATAGTTAATATTTTGTTTAAACATAAAACTAACCTTATATTTCTTCTTTTTTTTAATTACAGATTTTTTAATGAAATGACTCAAAGTTCCCTACACTGGACACAAAAAATTATACTTCCATCTTTAACAAATTGCCGAATTAAAAAAAAAGTCTCTTTTGACTTATAGTAAATCTAATGGGGCACCGTCTTAGTAAAACGACGATAGCCGATGGTTCAAACATTGCGGCAAATGATAAAAAAGGGAAACGTCTTTCAACAAAAAACACCACTTCTGCCGATGATAAAGCCATCTCTAAAAGAGAATCATATAATACCTCATCATTGAATCTCGAGTCATCTCCATCGGGTCGTACAATAAAAGTCATCACTGACTCTCAGACTGTTCGTTTAGAAACTCGCAGTGAATCAAGTTCCTCATCTAACGGTTCCAGACAAATCATTATAAAAATACAATTACTAGCCAAAATGGAACCGGGTGAAAATGATGCAACATCATCAGATGCCACAACAGAAAGTAATAATAATTTGAACGTTGAACGTTCAAATTTGACATTAAATGCAATTAGTTTTCAAAGAAATATCGCTTGCGATCAAGGTAGTGAGGTTAAACTGAATAATTTAAATGGCGGCTCATCGATGATGCTTAAGAACAATAATATTAATAATAATAATTTCGTGAGTAATTTTACTGTTGAAGAGAACAGTAATGAATTCAGAAATGAAAAAAATGTACAGAATTTAAATATAGTGGTGCAACAAATGGGAAATAGCCAGATTATAAATAATATCGCTGACAGTCGACAAGTTATTAATAACAATCATAGCACAAGTAATCGGAGTAGTACGAGTAGCAGTGAATTCAGTGATGCCAATGCAGATATATTTGAAGAAGAATGTTCAACGATAGCAGCTGGAGCTCCCACTTCATTGTGTGCTGAAGGTGGGTTATTATTGTTATACTATATTATTAATCCAAAATTTAATAAATATGACGCTTAAATACGGCCAATATTACACATTTTACTTACCACTACAGAAGTAGAAGAAGAAAGTTTAAGCTTTGTAAGTGTATACACTTGTTACCTTTTCAAATTTACTATAAGTCTTTCACATAGCTGTTTACATTAGTTAAAAACCATATGTGGCAAAGATTAGCCAGTAAATTTTCTCATCTACCTTATTTAAGTTGTCATCTCGATTGTCCACCCAGAGCGACAACTTTGACAATCTAATTTTGACATTTTAACTGAAAATATTCAGATTCAAATACATATATGATTTGTATATTTCTTACTTATCGAACGTTTTTTTCCCTTTTTTTTCAGATTGCAAAAGTCATCGCCGGAAAAAGTCTCCATCACCCTCCGCCTATCCTTCCAAATGGATATACTGCAAATGCACATGTGTTGACGTACTGAAAAAAATTCGCCCGAGCTGCAGCAAAAAACAGAACCAGCTGTCATCAAGTACATCAAGCCAGGCGGCTGCATTAACCAACTCAAGTGAATTGCCTCGAACACCTAGCAATCATTTGGCGCTTTGGTCTCCTGGGAATGATGTGATCATTCCTTTTCCTGCCTCACAGCAAATTGTGGTCGTTCAATACCCCACCGCTTCCCAAGTAGTCGCTTTAGCACCTATTTCTAATTTAGACAAACATGCAATTGAACTGATTGCCAGTGATCTAGCTTTACCGAGAACACCGGAATCATCCAATGGTTCAATGTCAGTGTCACCTTGTTCGACGACATCCTCAGCGACGCTCCTGAATGGACCCATTGTGCACTCGCAGGTTGATTTCGTGCATTGTCTGGTGCCAGACTTGGAGAGAATTACCAAATCAACATATTATTGGGGAAAAATGGATCGCTACGAGGCTGAAAGGCTTTTAGAAGGCAAACCAGAAGGAACGTTTCTGCTGAGAGATTCTGCACAAGAGGAGTACCTTTTCTCAGTGACGTTTCGAAAGTACGGTCGATCATTGCATGCGCGAATCGAACACTTCAATCATCAATTCAGCTTCGATTGCCATGATCCGGGCGTTTTTACAGCCCCTACTGTAACTCGTCTCTTGGAGCACTATAAGGACCCATCGATTGTTATGTTCTTCGAACCAATGCTCACCTCTCCTTTGCATAGAAATAAAACCTTTTCTCTCCAGCAACTGTGTCGAGCAACAATTGCCAGTCGAACCACGTATGACGGTATTTCCGAACTCGAAATTCCCATTCGACTTAAGTCATACCTTAAAGAGTACCACTACAAGCAACGTGTGCGGGTCAAGCCTTTCGATGAATCCTTCTATAACTGTGCCTAGTTAAAATGGCCGTACTGCGGGTTGAATTCAAGGAAACCTACTAGAAACATAGAAAATACAACAATTACCGTTAACAGCATATCAAAAACCAAAAAAACTGCCCCCGTTTGAAAAATGCACTCACTGCGCAAAGTGGCCGCCAATCTATGTGTGCGCCATCGCAGTTCGCAGACTTAAATCTAAGAATAAAATAAATTCCCAGTGATGAAAGTATTTATTAAATTCATAAAAATTTCATTCTAACTTTATCTAGTAGTTTTGTTACTTATGTATTTGCAAAAAACAAATTCAATAAAACAAATCAAAAATCCGCCATTTTATTTGTCAGTAGGTATATTAATTTAAATGGCGGCTTAAGGTCAAAACAAATAAAACATGTATTATATTTTTAAATAGGTAAATAAACAATAAAATCAAGTAAGATACAAAATATAAAAGTATGTATGTATAAACAAAAATCAAAAAATTAGAACACACATCTTATGTATATCAAATGTAAATATTTTCATAGTACTCGTAGTTCTCTCATTTTTCGTTACATTATTTTTAAATTTGTTGTTTTTTTTATTAAGTGGAAACCACGCATTATGAATAGACTTTTTTGTATTTTATTTTGCATAAAATAAGAACAAATATACATAGATATTATCTATACGTTTATATTTATAAATATAAACATTTCTTTTGGCAGTGCCAAAGTTATTATTTATAAGTTTACTGTATTTATTTGGTAGTTGAATATTATCATGGTAGTAACGGAATATTTATAAAATTAAATATGTATGTAATTAATATAATATTATAATCAAAAAATTAAATTATTTATATCTATTAAATACAATATACTATTGAAAACAAAAAAAAATATGAAAAGAAAACTAGAAGTGGAAAAAATAAACAAACCTATAGAGAAGCAAAAATAGTTAAAACAAAAATAAATTAAAGCTTATCTACTGAAAACATGCATTTTATTTAAGATTTTAACTATGAGATGGAACAGTAACTAATAAGGTACGGTATGTATGTTTTTGTAATAACTGATTTTTCATAATGCACAAATATACCTCGCATATAGATTTTATGAATAGGTGTGTTTTGCTTCTGTACGTAAACAAAGAGGCACCTCACTAAAACGGCTTTGACCCGCCATAAAATTTTAAACACGGTGCGAGACTCATGACAAAATGGAAAGGATTTTAGAATTTAGATGAACATTGATTTTGAAGCTGCAAATTACAAAATGATAGGGAAAACCAGAAAAGCCTATGATGGCTGTTAAATATTAAACATTTTATAGCAGAACACTTCTATCAATATATTGATAGAATAATTCGGTTTTATGAGTATCAATTAATAATTTGTCCCCCATTGTGAATACTTGACCCGTATGGTATAAGACTAAAGTGATCGCTATTCGCTAAATGAATTGATTGTGGTTTTGACTATTGCTGTCTTTATGTTTATCATATCAATTAAGAAAGATAGAGGGCGATTGTCAAAACGACAATCAATTAATTAAGCGATTGCTTTAATCTTATGCGATACCGGCCCTGATCAAAATTATATTGTGAATAGGTTCTGTTTTAATAACGTTTGACGTTTCTAATTTGCATTTGGTTTTGTATTTCACTTCACGAGTTTAATTTTTTTTGTTTTATAAAACAAAATGCACTCTCTTTGTTTCGATTATTTGGGGCTAGAGTTATAATCAACAGAAAATAAGTTGAGTTAATTAAGAAAAATTAAGAAGGAGTAAGGGAAATGTGTCTAAACATTGAACGGTATCACTGTCGAACTTAACATCTTGCCTGTCTGCCTTATGCAAATTTCTAAATAATTTTACTTTTTTATATGAACTTTGACAGACTTTTTCCCGAAATGCGTAGAAACTAGTAATAGTAAGTTTTGCCAGTAGATACCCGTACAGGCATATATTTTCGGTCAAATTTAGTGAGTTGAAGAAGCATCGCGTTATACACTGCGAGTGTTGAATTGCTCGATAACACTTCCTTTTTGATAGGTATCAATATTTTTCACAACCGTAATACATAAATATCGGTAGAACTACGAGTATTCACAATAGATCTAAAATAAATCAGAGAATTCTCAGTTCATTAAAAATTTTAATAAGCGATCACCAATATACGGATTCATTACTTACATATATATTATCAAATATCGTGCTGATATCTGATAAAAACAATAAGCCTTAGAGCTATAGCTAAACCATTACTAATAAAGTTTTGTGAAGAAATCATTGAGTGTCGAATCAGGATTTAACGGTGTCATCTACCGTACAATCCTGACTAATTCGATACTTTGAATGCTCTAGAATACACTTATTTGAGCCTGTTTGTGGGAGCTTGCATTATTATGGTGGAGGATGGTTCGTTGTCTGCGATTGGTTTCCCTTATTTTTCTTAAAAACTTCAGGCAATTGCTTCGTAGAGCTTCGTGCGGGAACAATTTTTGTTGAATTTGGCTCATCTTGAAAGATCCATATAGTGGACGAAATTCGTTCACTATTGAATTCGTAAAAAAAAACAGCGAAACAGGTGTTGCTTCATTACTAAAATTCGCAGGAGCTATATTTAATCCAGTTTTAATCTGTCCTAATATTGCACAATTTTGCGTCTATTTAAATTGGACGAAGCACCTTGATAAAACTGCCAATTTACGAAATTCGTGAAAGATTTTTACCACATTCTTTGTGTACATATTTGGAAAAAAATGATTTCTATTTCCTAATATCAGGGGCCAAATTACCGCATCAGTTTTCGAGTAATACGTGACTGAATTATGTGAGTTTGGCATTACCGCTTACGTCATTGAGCAATCGTTTACATTAATTTGATATTTTCATTCGATCGTATAGATTCAACATTAGAAATAAAACGATATGGATCATAGTGACAGTAGTGTTGTATGCTCACCTCTCTGTTGCTTATATTTGTTGATTTTCAAATGTTTATTGTCTGTTTTCGTATCATTGCCATAACAAGCCATCTACCCGCCAGAGTAAAAACTAGTTTTTGGATCTTTGATCCAGATAGTGAACAGGATCCCAATTTTTTTTGTAATAAGTACAATATATCAAGAAATATAAATTAATTGCTATCTGGAATCACTGAAATTAGCAGTATATTTTACATACAATAAAAGAAGGTATTTTTATATCCACCTCACTGGGTGCCAATAATCAAACTAGGAACAAATATACTCAACATTAGGTGCGTTTTATTATTCACAAATCTATCTGGATCCGGATCTGGATTAAGTTTTAACATGTATTACAAAAACAATTTGGGATCCTGTTTTCTATCGGGATCTATTTCAAAGATCCAAAAATTAGTTATTACAGTGGCGAGTAGATGGCTTTTTATGGTAAGGTAGTGTAAACTACAGTGTAAAGAAAAGAGACAAGAAATAATTTAAAATTTACAAATCCAAGGATAAAAAGAGACGGGCTTATAACACTGCTGTCACTAAGATCCGTATCGTTTTATTTTCAAGGGAAGATCCAGATCCGGATCCAGATAGATTTGTGAATAATAAAACGCACCTATTATTACATATTTGTATTTGTACTGTAATTTGGTTTACATGAACAGATCTGCAAAGTCAACAAACAATGTAACCCGTAGTTCTGACGCATTATTTCCTAAAACTATAATTCAAAACTGATTTTCGAGCTTGTAGGCGAATTTGAATGACAGCCAAGGTTTCTTATCTTTACAATTATTGATAACCTCTGATTAGGAAGCAAAAGATCTATGTATGGAAGTAGACTTTGAGATTTACGTTATATGTTTATATGCGAATTATTTATGATATACAAGTCGAAATATGGCCCAGCTTCCGTTGTCAAACGAAAATCATACCCTAAACTTTTGTACAGGATCTTCATACACTGGTCAAATAGATTCTGAAGGTATGATGACAGGTATCGGTACATACCGTTTCCCAAATGGAACTGAATATCGAGGACATTTCAAAAATGGAATTTTCCATGGACGTGGAATGATTGTAGATAAGTCAAAATTTAAAATGTGTGGATATTTTATCAATGGAAAATGTAATAAGTATGACATATTTTTTGGTGACGGCTTGGAGTTCGATGAGCATAATTGGAATTATTGCTCTGAATCAGACAGACGATTTTGGATTGAAGTAAACCAAGGTATACCCCCGGTGGGTGAGACATTTTTAACAAAAGAAAAACCATCAAGAGTTATTCCAAGAGGACACTATGACACTGAAGAGGGATTCTTCGATCCAAAAAATAAATACATAGTCGATGCTCTGACTGGAGAAAGAATACGTAACGTTGGTGCTAATGAAAAGAAACGAATTTTAGAAAACTGTAGAATGAACCAAATTGATTTTGATATGAAGGATAAATTGA
The DNA here is from genome assembly GCA_963931855.1 of Philhelius festivus. NCBI lineage: Eukaryota > Metazoa > Arthropoda > Insecta > Diptera > Syrphidae > Philhelius > Philhelius festivus. Next base: position 96,086,278 of record OZ007557.1, read on the forward strand.
TGGAAAAGGTAATAGATGTTGAACTCTCTACTAATTCCTGGATATCTACTGATGGAGAATAAAAATTATTTGATTTTTAGAAAATATCGCTATTTTTATTTTTTAAACCGATAAAATTTATCGAAACACTGCGATTAGTTAAAATAAGATACCAATACACAAACCCTTAACAGTAAAAAATGTATGGTTATGGAAGAAGGTTCGTGTACTAGATTTTTCTTTCGAATTCGTTAAGAAAAAATTCATATTAGATTTTAATATTCACAGATAGGTATCGCTATTTTGTGGCCGTTGATATTTAAAAGTTTTCGTTGGGACTTTATCACGTGAAACATGTTTAATACAAATAACAGTAGTATTCAGCTATATTTCAAAGTAAATTATGTATTATAATTTCCGTCGGAGAGAAATCGAAAAATTGATACGAGTCTCGAAAACAAACAATCAGGAGTGTATTGTGAATTTCAAACGTTATTGAGTCCAAAGAAAATTTGGAATATATTTTCTAGATATTGATATTAACAAATCCAATCCTCTCTTTACTCTTTGAGAAATCGTTCCTTAGTTGTAGGTCTTCTGTATTTGGTGCATGATACCTTTGTATATAATATAACCTATAGTATATGAAGGTTTTTATAATACAAATTCTATATACTACTGAAATAAATCAGCCAATTAGAAGACTTAGCACTATTAATGGACTTGTTGAATTATTGATTCAAAATAGCTTTTTTGGCCTTTAGTCCACAAAAATTGGCGTTTCGGCCGGGTGATCTCACATGGACTCATCAGTTGACTGTGAGGACATTGTCAATACGCAATTTTTGTTAAATTCAGTTCATCTTACATCAATTTTTTGACAAAAATCCAATGTGAACTATATCCAACCAAGATTAAAATTGTAATCATTAACGTTGGAAGTTTTTGACCGTGGCCTGGCATTCATTCTATATGAAGGTTTTTATAATTTTGTGGACTAAAGGCCAAAAAAGCTATTTTGAATCAATAATTCAAGAAGTCCATTAATAGTGCTAAGTCTTCTACTTGGCTGATTTATTTCAGTAGTATATAGAATTTGTATTATAAAAACCTTCATATAGAATCAATGCCAGGCCACGGGCAAAAACTTCCAACGTTAATGATTACAATTTTAATCTTGGTTGGATATAGTTCACATTGGATTTTTGTCAAAAAATCGATGTAAGATGAACTGAACCGTATTGACAAGGTCCTCACAGTCAACTGATGAGTCCATGTGAGATCACCCGGACGAAACGCCAATTTTTGTGGACTAAAGACCAAAAAAGCTATTTTGAATCTATAACCTAAAGCATTATCATGTAGCTTGATTTTGTGGTATAAACGCTATCCTGGTGGCGGCTCTGAAATTAGAGCACGATTTTACAGTGGAGAGTAGGATAAGATACAAAACAAGTATTAAAAAAAAGAATATTTTATTATTAAATTTAGCAGAGACAAATCTAATAAGTACCAACGCTATGCTTAAGATGTCGCCCCAATCTTTCGTTTTCATGAGAGTGAATTGCACTCTTCAATTTCGAAAGCACAATTGAAAGAAACTTGACGAAAAGTGAAAATTGCAATTATGGGCGTATAACAAGATTTTCTTTTTTTTCGTAAAAGCACTTAAATTCCTTTCTGATAATCATACCTTAAACCTAAAAGCATTATGAAGAAAAAGTGCCGGTTCGGATTTTTATCAAGTTATCTGGATGGATAGTATTGTGTTGTTGTAATCCCCTATTGAATCACATAGGCTGATTAGGGAATACGAAGCAAATCGCTTAAGGTGGCGAAAATAAGTTTTGATGTTATTGCTTTCGCTTCTTTCGTTTTACATTCACCCTATTTTCGAAATCGAAAATGAAATGACATTTTCATTTTTACAGCATGAATTTCCGATAGGTTTTGTTTGGCTCACTCAAAGCAAGTAAGATCAAGAGGTGAAGAAGCACTTGTTAATAATTTTTTCAAAGTTCAAGGATTCTTCTATTTCCACATGTTTGGCATATATATAAACAACATTATAGTTTTTTAATTTAAATATTAATTTTCTTATTCCGAAGTTAGTTCACCTCGCACAGATGATTTTGTTTGAAAAATATATATATTTAGCTGTCAATTATCTGGAAGTATAGTTTACGACTCGCTTCGAATTCAATAATTGATCCCTAATCAGGCCACAACTCAAGATTTTTTCGATATCTAGATATCTTGTTCTTCAAGACGTGCACGCACACATTGACCACAAACAATAATAATTATTAAATGCTTATTCATATTTTGAGACGTTGAATAGTCTACAAAAATCTATAGGTATTTCTTAATTGTTTAAAAACACAAAAAAATACTCTTTATCGCAAATTTGCAGTCTACAATCGCAGAAATTAGATAGTACTTGTAATTCAATTAGCTTTTTTCAAAGCTATACATATTTATATACATATTTTTATAATTTTTAATATTCTAAACGTCTTTACCTTGGTTTATCATTTTAAAAAAACTTTTTCAAGCTATAAAACCTAATCATACAATTCTTAATTATTTAAAACGTTCAAGGCTTAAAGATTGCGTCAACTATAAAAAATTAAAGATTAACTGAATTTTTTTTAATTTCAATTGACTAAAGAAGATTATCGTAATCACATTAGAACGTCGCCAAAAATAAATTGAAATCTAAGTAAATTGAGATTTTCAGTTTAAATATTTCATTTTCTCGGACGAACTTTTATTTAATACATAATTTCTTTGGTGAAAATAAGTACTCTAAAACTAAAGACTTACCTTTTTTGTTCAAATAAAAACCAATTATGTAAATAAAACTTTAAACATTTTGTTCTCTATATTCGTATCTTTTATTCATATTTATTTGATTAAAATAATTTTATTTGAATAACTTACATGGAAACATAAAGATAACGTTGCTGATTTTATATGTGTTCTTTATTATTGCTAATTTTGTAACTTATACACTGTTCTTTAATAAGCGACACCGCGAATACAAAAATTCAAAATATGAAAGTTCTTATACTGACCACCGATATGAGCAGAATGCACGTCCCGTCGTCTTCGTTCGATCAAAATGATTATTTATGAGAAAAGAGTTTAAAAGTGAACTTTTTAAAAGATTAATTATAATATTATCCTAGTTTACAAAGAAAACTAAAAACAGATGACACCATTCTACATACGTGTGTACATGATGAGTGCGCTTCTTGCAACAAAATATATGGTTAAAACCCTTCCTAGCGACGATACCGGTCTCGGGACGGCGACCTTCTGCGATTGCTGCTGCTGCTGCTGTGGTGATTGCTACTACGTCCACGACTACGACTGCGGCTGCGAGATTTTGGCGAGCGTCTGCCGGACTTGTGTTTGCGTTCACGACTGCGTGAGCGATGTACACGGGAGCGTCTGTCAAGTTCTCGACCTCCAACGAAATATCTCGACTTGTGCTTGTCTTCATCACGTTCGTGGTACTTGCCTGCTCGACGCAAATCAGCCTTTCTTGGCCCTGCAGATTTCTCAAGCTCTGATAGTTTTTCACGGATTGCCATGAATCCCAAATGGAGTTTGCCTCCAAAATGATCAGCTAAACGAATATCGTTATCATGAATACCCAAATAGGCAGAGCAAACCTCGCAAACACGCAACTTTTGTTGCTGGTAGGTCGACGCTGGCATAGACGTGCGGTACTCGTGTTCAGCTTTCACCTTCCTCGAACGAAGATCGTCGATTTCCTTCATCAACGCGATACTCTCTTCCACTTCTCCGGCTTCACCTAAAGCTTCGGCTTTTGCAAGTTTCTTACCAATTTCCTCGGCAAGCGCATGTACGGCATTGGCCTTTTCAGCTACTTCGGCCGTCAATTCCTCTTGAGTTTCGGCTAGACGTTTTTTCGCTGCTTCAGTGCGACGATCGCAATCAGCAATGAAGGCTTGTAAGTGTTCCATTGCCTGAAATTTAAATTCAATCAGAAATTTGTCTCAATTTTTGAGTAATAGCCTTACCTCTATATCATAAAAATAGTCACGATTTTTCGATGCACTTTCATAGTCAGCACGGAAAGCCAGGTCATGGACTTTTGGACATTCGCCAAGGTCCATGCGCTAAAGAAGGAAAGGAAAAAAAAATAAACCATTAGAAATGAGCATTGGAAATTTTTTTTTTTAAAACTTTTGTTTTTTATAATCTACATTTCAGAATTTTGAATTTGAAATTTTAAGTTTGCAAGCGAATTTCGTTGAATTTAAGGCCCAACAAAAGAGAAACAGCAGATAACAAATTTTGAGCTCAGTTTACACTGAATGCGAGTGGAATTTCCAAGGACAAAAAGAAGGCTAAACTGGGAATTTTCAATACGATCTGAAAAGCAGAGAAAGCGTGTGTTGCCCTCAAATTTAATAATATCAGTAACGACAAAACACTTGAACCAATTAAGCAAAAATGTCCTTTGTTTTAAGTCTACAATAATAGATGATGATGTTATTTTATTTGTTAAAAGTAAAAAATATTTTGGGTCATTGAGTTTTGGAATATTTCGCTTTAAATGTGTGTTGGAAATGTGGCATACTTTGTAAGTCAATATTTAAATTGTTTTGGTCGGGTTTAATGGACCCTTTCAGCAAGTCGTATAAAACCCATGTCATATAGGCTTTATATTAATATTTAAACTGAGTTTTGAAGAAAAGAATGTATTTAGTTTATAGGATATGGTAGTTTTACATAACAGCCATGATCAGCTTTATATAGTCAAATTAAAATTTTATGCATGCATTGAACTTAGTGTAACAACATTCTCAAACTTTCAGGATTCTTTAGGAATTTGATATTAAATGAAGACTTGGTAAAGAAAAAGGGACAGGAGTGTTAAAAATACTCGAAGTTGTATAAGTGTCAAATATATTATTCAAATTATGTATTAAAATTTATAAATTAGAGGCCATGACGGCTCATAGAGAGCCTAAACCTTGTGACTAACAACTCTCAATCGCCTGTGTTCGTGTTTGGAGAAATGGAGGGGACCTACAATTTTCTGTTACTGCTGGATATGATTATGCCAATTTTATGTTAAAACGGAAGGAATATTTCGGAAGTTAAACAATACCTTCTCAAATTAAAGAAAGTTCATCTATAGATCAATGCTGTTGATCCAGCCAACCGATTAGTATCTTGTTACATAGACTATGTGAATCATTAAAGTCATCTCGACATGCCTTTACCTTCGGTTTGCTTATTTTCTTTTTACATTTGTATTCCTTGACTAGATAACTGATATTGATGTTGGAAGTTAAACCTGAGATGGAGTAATAGAAGAAGCTTTTTCAAAAATAATATGAAATAGATATGGCTGGCTGTTTTATCTTTGAAGCACTTAATACAATAATAACTTTTTTCATCTTCGACACTTGTGTATCGATGTATAGTATATGTCTAATTTATAAACTTGGTTTCGTATGGTATTACATACTTTAGCATTTACTTTGGGTGATCTTACCTTGAATACTTTTTTGCGAATAGATCTCGAATAATTGTGAATAATTTTTCTGGAGTTTTAAAATCAATAAAAAAAACAAGATGTTAAATATTTTGTGTCATTTAAACGTGATCGACTAGAAGATAAAGTGATTTTCAATCTTACTTAATACAAGACTTCTGCCAAAACAGTATCGTTTGACTATAACACAGGTTTTAATAAAGTTTACATAATTTAACAGGTTATACTTTTTAGAAGTCGTAAACTCGCATTCCATCTCAGAATAAATACTTAGCACAGATTTTCGAGGTATTTTAACCTAAAGGCGTAGAAGAAACATTTTTTAAGTATATACTTCTTAACTCGCTAAGGTTCAAAATTTAGTTTAAAAATGTTAATGGGAGAGATTGTAGGAGCGATTTTTTTTGTGACGGATGAATAATAATAGGGTTTAAATATACCACCACCTTAAGATCTATTGTGCCTCCATCTAGCGATGAATTACACATCCTATAGCTCTGTTTGAAAATTGATTCTTTAAAAAAGAGTTAAATATTTGGAGTTTTTTTTTAGAGAGGGGAATTCGTTCAAGGATCCTTGATACGCAGCACAACATAAGGCTCTGTTTTATTCCTGGTGCCATTGGTGTTCCAGTTTAGCCGACTAGCTGACAAGAATAGGATCAACACTTGATATTAATAGGGCAGACACACAACGGTTCAAGTCTTACACAGCTAGTCAAGAGCAAGGTTCTAGCTACAACAAACAAGAGATGGAACTCGCTTGATACCTGTCTTTTAACCAAAAAACTATGGCCTAGTTTCAGCAAACAAAAGACCGACACTATCATCCAACTGAGTAAAAAGTCTCTTTCTCTTCTCGTGGCCAAACAAACGTCACATCTACCTAAACTTAGCAGAATCTACATGTGGCACTGTTGACAAGAATGCTGAGGTATATTCTTAGCTTATAGTGAGAAACGAGATCTGTAATTATGCATAGTGAAGTTGTTTATATTTCAGCTGATAGAGGATTCGAAGCTTTTGCACTTGTAATTTCTAAGTAAAAATTTCACCCTCTTCAGCTTCGAGAATTCTTTCCAAATTTGTGATTTTTTGACCTTCTCTTCTGTTTCGAGTGGGCTGCCTGACGTGATGATAATATTTTACTTGTGGTTGTTTTTCTCAAGATTTAGTTCTGCGTATTTCCTTTTGGGATTTAAGGTTTAATAAAGAAAGTTTGGTTTATTTCACCCAAACAAATTTGCAATAAATTGTCCCTTTAGACGTTATCCAATCATAAGTATAACACTTGATGGTAGTTGCTTTGTGTTTAGGACACCGCTTAGCTTATTACTACATCCGTATGCAGAGCTGAAGCAAGGTTGAACTACACATTAAAGCCTTTGTAAGCCTGCGTCGATTTGAAATAGGCCGTTTTCGAAAACGTCAAGTCAATTCGATTTTCAAAGGATCGTCATTTCATTTCTATCATCAAATATTCTTGCACAAAACTCGTTTGATTAACGTCAGTTGATTTTTTTTGCAAACGCATTTGAAGCTCGACTCGATTTTTTCGCATTTGCAAAGCAAATGATGTTATCGAACATATAACTTAAGCAAACTGCTTTATCGAAAATAATGCTTTTGCATAGAAATTTCGTTTTCAGTTTTCGAACAGTTGACTTTTGCAGTTTGCTTTTAATAACAACTTGCAATTACATTTTTGACGCAAATGGCGTTTGTGAAAACGGCCATAATTTAGATTTATTTCGGCCATGCGTTCACATCAGTTAACATTTCGATCTCTCGATTTTACATATAAACAAGCAAATGTCGATCTCTAAATTTAGCCTTTCGCTGTAGTAGAACTCAACTATCTAACTGTCTCTTAGATATTCCACTAAGATAGAAATGAATGTAAATTTTAAAGTACGAGTTTATAAAGGGTGGAACAAATACAAGTTTCTTTTTAAAAATGCAATAAAATGAACAAAAATATTTTTTCCGTGTATTATGGCTTGATTAGTAAGAGCAAATTTTCCCATTAATAATGGAACATAACGTCGTTCAAGTGGCTGCCTCGGTTGGCTTCACAGTAGCGCATTCTGGTAAGCGAATAATTCGAGATGTTTTTGCAGAATTCTCCTCAGGCTAGTGCGTGAAATGTTGAGCTGTTGAGATCGATGGCAAGTTGATGTTCGTCAATTGAGTCTCACATTCTCGTCTGTGCGCACCTTAAGACGACAGTCTCGCGAACTTTTTGCACAAACTTGCGTAAAGCATGCGTGGTGGGTGCTTCATTTCGGCCAAAACTTCTTTTCAGAAAACGCACTGTTTGGGCTACACAGCACTCACTTTGGAAATAAGTTTTCAATATTTCCCAATGTATTTCAAGCGTAAAGCCAGTATGATACTGGCTTTGTGTCAAAATTTCGACCGGGAAACACTCTATTATGATTTGAAAGGAAACCACTAGATGGCCTAGCCTATACTATTATTTGCATTTGTATGCCAACGTAACGTAAAATTAAAAATAAAGAATTTTGGAAAAAGGATTTTATGACCTGAATTAAGGTCAACTCTGAAATACTTCCTCAATTTACCATTAAAACTATATAGTATAGGCCTTACGGTCTCTTTATGTTTTATCTTCTTTCCTTGCAAACAAAAACATCTGCCATCGGCAAAGCGATAACAACATAGCAAAACATCTACCTACCCAAGTACGAGTATATGTTATATAGAGGCTTGAAAATACAACCAAAATAAATAATTTACAACTTTGTTAGAGAAATACCGACGAAGAATTTTGACGAAAATGAACACCCAAATACAAAATGGAACTACGAAATTATATAAAAAAAAACTCTCCCTCTCTCTATTTATCTCTCAGAAAAAGAATAAATTCACTGTCAATTTTTCAGAGAAGCATTATACCTGGCTCCATTCTGTAATGAAACGTGGGGTGGATTAAGAAAACAAAAATGAACAAATCTCACAGTGAAACATCTTTTAAATGCAAACAGAATGAGAGACTGCTACTATATCTCACAGCTACCACGAGTCCACGACTAGGTATATGGCAGGGATAAAATGATGTCAGTCTTAATAAAAGTTAATTTTACTGACGTCACAAAACCAGTTTTATTCTTCATTGAATGAGTCACAACAACAACAACAAAGTAAGTACATTGCGAAAAACCAAGTGAATAATACTCGCTGTATGTCGTTATATTATTACCATGGTATTCGAAATTGAACAACATAGTGACTTCTACTAGGCTCTACTATTTACGTATTTAGCCTGCTACCATAGTACAATAAGGAAATCCACATCAACTACCTACTACAGTCTTCATCGGCGTTAGCTCTATCTGTATAGACTACTTGCCGTACTGTACTAGTAGTATGGCTGTGCTCTGAGAGATTCGATTCGACGCTGCTGGGCGTTGGTACTCTGGGACTAGTGTCTGTGAACGTGAAGGTGATTCGAATTGGCCTAACATCAACTGGTGAATGGCATCACGATTCAGTTCATTTTAAAACGTCGTCGTGCTTTGGTGGAATCGCAAGTTGAATATTTAAAAATACATTTCCTCTATACTCGACACACAAACAGGGAAAAACCAACAGAGAAAAATAAAATGTAATTAAGTGTATTTTTTCGTTAATTTTATGTTTTTCTTCGATATAATAGCAACATAGTAGGACATAATATGTCAATGGTGGCGCGACGAAACCAATAACCATCTTTTGGAATTTTGGATTCGTCTAGAAAAATTTATATTTCAATTTCGCGTGTCTGCTCGTAGTAATGGATTTTTGTGTGAATCAATATAAGGTCATGAGAACTGGACGGACGGACAATCGTTTGCTCATTGGACGAATAAATGCTTAAGCAAAACATCGTCGCGACCTTGATTATGAGTTTTCCAATAAGTTTTCTTTTTAAGTTTTGATAATTCATTTTAAGCCAAAAATTCGCAAATCTAATAATAATGACACATTAAAGCTGTGTTTTTTTGTTTTTGCTTCGATGCCTATATAAAAGCAATCTACTCAACCGAGATGCAAAAAATATATGTATGTCCGTGCGTGTTTGTGTAAATAATTTGAAAGTAAATGAGAAGATGAGAAAAATAACAAGACAAAAAAATAAAAATATAACACGACTTTCGAAAATTTCATAACTGTCGGTCGAACAAGAAGTATGTAGTGTGAATATTTTTTTTTTACTTAAAGCAACGTGGTCTCAAAAGAAATGCGACATTCAATAATTTCGGTCAATGAGTAAATTTAGAGGGGGATGCTACAGATTAAAATAACAGTTCAATAGATAACACTCGACATAAATTTTCGTGATGCCTTAATCTTAAATTGGCACAGCACAAATAATGATATGCGGCGCCATTTCGAAACGAGATTGAGCCGAAAATACAACACACGCCAACGAGCCGCCGAGATGTCCAGGAATAATCATTTGAAATTACTCAAATTTAAAAAACAAAAAAAAAAAAACCCGTTTCTCTTTAGGGATTTTTTTTTTTTTGAAAGTTGAAAACAAGATGTTTTATGGCTTTTGATTCTTTGTTCAATAATTTAATCATTTTATGGAAATTGAAACTCGTTTCATTATCAGGGTGTCATTAGCTGAGTATTGTTCTTGAAAATGTTCACAATAATACAAAACTAATTGTAGATCGGTATAGTCGACAATGAGAATTTAAAATTGCAAAGAAATTTTTAGAGAATTGAGAATTTTATCGATGACTTCTTGTAGGTCGTCAAATTCTTAACGAAATTATACGTTTTCTATATTTGCCTTAGTAAGGATATAAAAGGCATTCAAATAAATTGACAAACCTGTTTTCAGAAAAGAAAGTTCTTTTTAGCACATCTTTTTAACAAATCAACTCTTCATAGATTTGAAATCAAACGGTTCATGGTTTTAAGAGAGTTAACATGTTCGAATTACCTCATTCTCAAAAAATGTTTCACTATTTTATTGCTCAAAATCTCGATAATATTTAATAAGTTAAATTTACTTTTTAGAGCAAAACAAAATTACTAACAAATTTTTACTTTGTTGAACTCTATTTTAGTACCCCTTGACATAATGGTTAATGCTTTGGACTGTCGATTCTCAGCCGTTGCAAAATTTTTTTTCTTTTCAGGAGTGTACTGCCTCTTGAGAGGAATTCACAAATCTGTCTTGTCATGAAAAGTGCTGCCGTTCGGAATCGACAGAAAATTGTAGGTCCCCCATCCCTGTTAACACGCACACAGGAATGGTTGAGAGTTGCAAGTTACTAGGTTCAGGCTCTTTGCAATCCGTCATGGCCTCCTATAACTCGGTTCTTAAATTTTAGCTTTGAATTTTTCGTACACAAATGAAGACAATTTTGAACAATAAAATTAAAGTTACACCTTTGCAATGCTTTATTAACAACTCGATTTTTCTGTGCTCTTTTATTTGACTTAAAAAATGACTTTTGACAGAACTTATTGGTATTTCTTTTGTAATTCTTTGTCAACGACTTTTTTCATGTACTTTTTGATTTGACTTAAAAATGACATTTGACAGAACTCATATTATTGTCGTCGTGCAACTGTTTGCATCTTCGAAAGAGAAATCCCACTTGTTCGAATCCAAATATTAGGCGTTTTTTAATTCAAAATAGAGTTCTGAATAGAGTACAAACATATCGAGCTAGTTCTATACATCCTCTGAACCAAGCGCGCTCTGAGTTGTTTTTGCAACACAACTGAAAACTTAGCTGTCACCATTTCATTTCTAAATTTCCATCTGTCAAATGCTTGTGTTAAGCATTTAACTCTGTCTGCTCTATGATTTCATTCTGAGCTCATAGAGCGCACTCTGACACGCTCAGAACGAAAAAAGAAACACAAATTAGAAGCTCTGAACACATTGAACTAAACAAAAAAACACAATTTATTTTTTGACAACTCAGGCTCTGCTCTAAACTAGAAAAGAAAAAAGCCTATTATGACAACTTGAGTATTTAAATAAGTTGAAGATTAAGAGGACAAATATGCAAATGTGAACTTTCACGTTTTTTCTTTCGAATTCGAATTTTTCGAAAGCCAAATAGACGGGTTACAAATTTTATCTCAGTATATTTCTATTTAAACGGACATTTTGCTTTTGTGTTTCAATTATTGAACTGAAAACAATAAGCAATTTGGCAAGACTTGAAGAAATAAGCTTTAAGTGCAAAAAGACTTAAGGAATTTTCAAATGTTTTCGAAGTTAAATTTAGAAGGTATAACAAGTTATTTATGAAAACAGTTTAAAACAATAGTTTAAATGGATTTAGAGATTTTTTATAACAAATTATAGGGTCGCGTGCGTTAAGTGTACTGCTTTTATTTTGCAAAACACGCAATACCAGTACACAGCGTTAAATTGATTCAACCCTCTTAATTAAATTATGCGTGAAAGAATAAAACACGAGCTAAAGTTATTCGAAAACTTTGAATGCTTACGTATTTTTCCACCTACTCAAACCCAAAGGTATAAGGTATAAGCAATAAAAAGAATAAATTAATTAATTTAATAGGATTTCACCTTTCGACCACACACCATTATAAACATCACTTCGTTTGACATTTTGTTTTCTATGTTTGTAAAAAAAAAAAATAAACCATAAGTTTAAGAATAATCCAATTTGGAAAATTGAACTTATTTTCTTTTTGTTGTTCGGTTTTTTTTTTTTGGATTACATGGTTCATGTGGTAGTAGATAGGTAGAGCTGTGTTTGCAATGTGCATTAGCTAATGGAATACGATCTTAAAAATGTGTATAGAGTTAGATTGATGTGATTCATTATCGCCATCTAGATGTGCAACGACCCAAATAACTGTAATTTTCTAAAGAATTTTGTATGAATCCCCTGTGTAAGTTGTTGTGACAGGAAAAATATAATTTAAAAAAATGCAACTGTTCGTGCGAATTGGAATTGTGGATTCTAAATGACACTCATATTATATACAAAAACATCGATGCCCGCATGGAAAGCCATAAAGCTTTATAGCTTATGTGTAATTTACATTGTGTTAGATGTAAACATTATCTCGTTATGGATATTTTAAAAGGAACAGCATAGGTAGGGCTCATTTGCTAATAGCATTACTAATAATAGTCATATTTTGTACATAAATATGAAGCATGTCACCATAACCTGTCATCGAGCCACTTTAACAACAAAAATCTCATTACAAAGATGGTAGAAAAAGCGAACAAAACGACATCTGACTCATAGTTGTGCAAACACCCTGAAACATAATCAGCGATTGCTGTCAAAAGCAAATATTTTCTAATGAGACCATTTTGTTTAAATTCATTTCGGAAAAAAAATCATACACTTATCTATGAATGTACATAATGTATGAAGGTTATTGAATAGCTCAATAGGTTCAGAAGATAATCAGTGCTAAATTTAACTTATACAGATTTCATTCAACAATTTAATATTTTATTAAACATAAAATGTGATTTGCACAAAATGCATTTACAAAAGAAAAATTCAACAAGCTTTACGTCGCTACAGGTTTTTCCCGAGAAATTTTTTAGCCTGTACAAAAGACTTTCTTTCAAAAGAAATAAAATATAGACGATGACTTATCTGTCTTCTTATAGAAATAAACACGAGCTGCTGCTTCTAAGCACTTGTGTTTACTTTTTAACTATCAATAACAAAAAAAAAAAAAATTACAAAACACCTTTCGGCAGTAATTAAAAAAGACTTCGAATATACGAGTACATATGGCTTCGTTTTTGTTTGATGTTTCGAAAGTCTGACATCAAAGTTTAAATTGAAATTCAAACTTTGAGCACTGTTTAAATGCTTTAGCCTTATCCCAAACTTAAAAGTCGAGCAATTATTTTGTCATTTTTTAAATACATGTACAAATTTATAGGCTTGTCGGCGAAAAGAAAAAATATAAATTCGAGTTCGAATTTGTTTCGAATACACTCGCAATTCTACAAATCAAAATCTTATCATTTCAAAGTTTTAAAGTCAACGGGAATTTTGAATAGTTTTTTTTTTTTTCTTTACAGAATTTCTCTCTGCGAATAATTATAATACTCTCTCTTATCCAATAAGTACCCTAATATGAGGGGACAAAAACTCCAATACATAGCATCGTTGCTGGTTATTCTACTGGCTACCGGTCAGCTTGCAGAATGTAAGCGCACTTACACTAGCCGCAGTCGCGGAAGTGGCAGTAGTAGTAGTAGCAACAGTCGACGAACATCGCATTCCTCTTCATCGGTTACCAAGCCATCATTTTCAACATCAAATTCAAATTCACATGCTGAATTATCAAAATTGAGCTATTCCGGTTATAATTCGCAACCGAATAGACCAAAACCAAGTGCTCCAGCTGCGCAACCAGCTGCTCCGATTGGTTGGAATGTACCCAAGGCCCAAGGACCGCCACCCGCGTATTCGGCAACGAATCCAATAGGTGGAGCTAAGCCAAATATCCACGAAGCTGCGCCAGCATATAAGCCTAATTATGCTGCACCACCATCTTACTCAGCGGCCACAAATAACAACAACAACAATAATAGACCTTTCGGCAGTGGAACAAACAATGCTGGGTCATACGGTACTGGAGCTGCAGCTGGAAACTATGGAAGTTCAGGTGTTCATTCTACTGGAACAGTTTATAGACCAAGATCTAACTCGACTGGCTTTGGATCTGGAGGAGTTCATACACCAATTCATGCTTCCAACACTCAGGGAGTTCAATCTAGCTATCCTAGGCAGCAAATGCCTTCTGGATCAACGTATTACCCATCAAGTGGAAGTCTTCCAGCCGGAGCAGTTTACCACCCACAAGGATTACCCCCAGGAGCTTCCTATCATCCACAAGGAATACCCGCAGGAGCAACTTACCACCCACAAGGATTACCCGCAGGTGCAGCCTATCACCCACAGGTTCCAGCGGGAGCAACCTACTATCCATCAGCTGGTGGAATTCCAGCAGGAGCAACGTATTACCCATCGGCTGGTGGAATTCCACCAGGTGCCAGCTACTATCCAATGGGACAAATGCCACCCGGCGCAACTTACTATCCTCAGGCTTCTCCAACAATAGTTCAAAAGTCTTCTGGACCTGGTTTGGGTAAGTTATAGAATATTCTGTCTCAAAAAAATATTCTTCTAACTATCTCTTAATTTAAAGGAACCGGTTTGATTGCGGGAGCTGTGGGAGGAGCTATTCTTGGTCATGTCTTGACCCCCTCTGGATCTAACAGCGGATCTTCATCACATTATAACCCTGCCCCTGCTGTCAGCTCCTCAGATGGCGATAGAGACCGCATTATAATCATCAACAATGGACCACCAGGCTCAGTGACAACAACCAATGCTGACGGAACTACTATTATAAGTAATAATAATGGTGGAGCTTCTGTCGCTCCAGCTGCACCAGGTCCTGCTTCTCCAGCTGCTGCTGCACCAGCAGCTTCTGGTCCCGCTGCACCCGCACCACCACCTAATGCAGTGTCGCCATCCCAAGAGCCACCAGCTCCCTTAGCACCATTTGCTCCGGGAACTTTTGACAATATGAATGCACCACCTGCTTCAAACGGAGTGACACCAGCTCCACCGGCTCCTGGTGCAGATAACTCAGCTGTTACCCCAGCACCGGGTGCTGCACCAGAACAACCACCACCAGGTGGCTTAATTTGCGTTCCAATCATGGTTAATGTCACTGATCCTGCTGATCCAACAAAACAAACCCAAGTAGAACAAATTGCATGCTATCCTGCTCCACCAGCTCCCCCAGCCGGAGAAACCACACCACCACCTGCTGCACCAAATGGAACTCCCGAGCCAACTCCGGTCGCTGAACAACCAGCGCAACAGCAACAACAAGCCGCTGTCAATGCTGCAATACCAACTCAGCGAACATCAACCGCTGAACTGCCCGACAGTTCACCCATCCAAAAGGCTTCCAGTGGAGCCACTTCTATTTACTCATTGTTCTCATCATCAATGTTTGCATTTTTATTAGCTTATTGCATTCGTTTAGCTTAAGAAATCACAAGAACAAACAAGAACAGCCTAACATCATCGGCAGAAACTAGTCTTGGTACCTCAAACAAACATTAGGAGACAAAATTCAAGCGTTTAACTCACTTTTTGGCTAAGATTTGTAATTTTATTGATATTAGAATTGGCACGCAAAGTTTTTTTTTCTTTGCTTGTGATATTATTGAGAAAGTTAAAAAGAAAAATTGAAAACAGGCTTATAAGTAGTAGCAGCTTTTTTACATAATGTACTCGTATATTTTTCACACTCATGCAGAACAGACCAAAAGTAACTATTCGTGAACAAGAAGTCAAGAACCAACTTCTAACTGTGCCTTGTTTTATATTTAAATTTTTTTTTGTTATTAATTTTTTTTTCTTTTGTAATCTTATTAATTATTTGTAATTGTTTATATTAAATATATATGTATGTAATAGAAAACATAAATATAATTGTATTGAATGTGAGATATATTTTCCAAAAATTTGATGTGAATAAATGTTGAAAAATTTAAACTCTACATAAATATTAGATGGAAACAAACAAAATTCTAGAAGACTTTTTTCTTGCTAAGGTTATTGGTATTTTTCAAGAAATCTACATTTACCTCAATTTCACTCTTATCTTGAGTTCCGGGTCATTGTGACTTTGATGGGAATGAATATGCGGACGTTTGGCCACGCAAAAATCAACCCTTCATAACTCCCTTGCCAATATTCCGCTCGTAGTTATGAAGGGCAATATTCTTTCAATTGGTCTTAACGAATCAAATCGTAGGTGGAGCAGTTTAACTAACTTCATTAGATCTAGAAAGTTTTGGCCCATCTATAATAAATCCTGAAGGCTTGATCTGATATATCAGGTAAGACATAAACAGGGATGGAATCGCGTAAGGTGATAGTTGACTGTCGTTTTGTTGATTGTCGTTTTTAGGTGCGTTTTATTTTTATTATCTACGGATATATGTGGATCTGGATCTGGATTCATTTTTAATATTTATTCCAAAAACAATTTGGGATCCTGTTCTTTATCTGGATCTATTTTAAAGATCCAGAAATAAGTTCTTTTTCTGGCGAGTAGATGGCTTTTTATGGTAAGGTAGTGTAAACTACAGTGGAAAGAAAAAAGACAAGACACATTTGAAAATCAACAATCATAAGCAAGAGGGAGATGAGCATATAGCACAACTGTCACTATGATCCGTATCGTTTTATTTTCGAGCGTTAATCTATATGGATCATTGGCGATAATAAAACGCGGCTTTTGATTATCAACTTTCGGTTGCTCTGTGTAAAGTGATCACAAAAAAATGATAGTTTTTTGGCATCACTTACAGTTCTTTAAAGAATGAAATGTCATTTTGGCTCTCTGTTCAATCTGTTTTTTTTTTTAATTTATTTTACAATATTGTCCCTGCAAAGTTTTGGATATTTTTATCAAAATAAGTTAGTATATTCATAGGTATGAAATAATGGTTTCGTGTGTCCTTTTTTAAAACAATTTTATTTTTTCTAAGGTCTTATGCAACAAAGAAACAAATCGCTATGCTTTCAACGTTCATGCAAGAACATCCGGAGCTGGCAAAATCCTATAATGGTTTCTCAAGCACTGGACGGACAACCCAAAGGCAACAATAGGAACAATTAGCTACATTACATTTCAATTATTCTTTTTTGTTTTTGTTTCATAAAATTTATTTCAATATGAAACACTTTTTAATTTTTACTTTTATTTTCTTACAAAATTGAAACCAACAGTGAATGCAAAATGTAAATTGAAAATGACAAAAAGTATGAAAATAGTCGCTTTGATAATCAGCTTACGTGGAGCAAAAGTATCGATTTTGACTGTCAACTAACAGCTCTTTCCTGCTTGAAATCTTGACAGAAAGTCAGTATCATACCTCCGTAAAACGAAATGAGTCACTTTAAGCTTGAACAACGTTGGGAAATATTGAAAAAATACTTCTAAAGTTAGTGCTTTATAGTCCAAACAGTTATTGTCCAGAAGCCAATGCATCCACACAGAGTGAGATTTTAGTGCCGATTGTGGAGTGGTGGCATCATTTTACCATTTTTCTTCGAAAATGAGGTTGGGAATAATGTTTAGCTCAACGGTGGGCGTTAGAGAGCCATGCTAACCGACTTTTTTTTACTGAAATTAAAGACATGGATTTGGACGAACTCTGGTTCATGCAGGATGGCGCAACATGCAACAATCAATCTTTTACGCACCAAATTCTTAAATCGTGTTATTAGCCGTCTTGGCGATGTCAATTGGCCGCCTCGGAGCTGCAATTCTTTTGGACTTTTTTTGTGGAGAACCGTGAAGGACCGATGTTACGCCAACATTCCGGAAACGATTCAAGCACTTAAGCCCAATATCATCTAAGCACACCATGAGCTGCAGCCCGAAACCATCAAAACGGTCAACCGAAGCAACCACTTGAAAGACGTTGTGTTCCCTAATTAATTAAAATGTTTGCACTTACTAATAAAGCCATAATACGAGTACACAGAAAAAACTTAATTTTGTTCATTTTATGGCATTTTTAAAAAGAAACTTGTATTTGGCTCACCCTTTAGATGGTGCCGGACGAGTGTGGTGGTCCGGTTGAGTGAGTGATCCAAGTTCCGTATGATTGTGCAAAAACACACAATAAAAGACATCAAAACCTACTAGATCCTTTCTTCTTTTTGAACTCAATCCAAAATGGCGCATTTCAGCTCTAATTGGGCCAGAGGGCTAGACTGCTAGTGGTCGCCATTTCTACCTGCCTACCTAGACTTCTTCATCATATTATTGTTGACAGCCCTTGGGTGTCGATTTTTGAAAACCGAAAACCCCTGTTTTTTTGACAACTCTCATGGTTGTCAAAAAAAACCTGCGGATAAAGTTGAACGAACAAACCTTTTTATAGTCATTGCCGTGAATTGAAAAATTACACCTACATACATCTTAATCTGGAAAATTGTATGAGAATTAAAAATTTTACAAACATTATATAAACATTTGTTTGTTTTATTTTATGAAAACGTTGTTCTTCAAACATTTACTTATATAAATTCCAAATAACTGTGAAAAATGACAGAACAGTTGAAAGTAATTTCTAATTGAAGATTTATGTCGTTTTTATTTGGCAACCCGGAAGCCTTCCAGACTGTTCTGAAAGTGTTCACTTGGGAAAAAATGACAGTTCTGATTCTGAAAAGAAGAAAAATGTTTGCTTCTGAATTTGAAAACAGAATCGAAACCAGAAGCACTCACTAATCCATATACTTAAACGTCAAACTTGACAGTTGTCATTTCTTGTATCGAACTGATTTTCTTTCAACAAAAATTATTTTTGTTTTTGAAATGGATAAAATTAAAAAACATACTCATTAGGGGGGTTCACATTCTCAAATATGTTTGACAAATATGGTTTGATGAATATTTGACGGATTGAAACCATTTGCGTTCACATTCGTCAGAAATGCTGTCAAACATCACTTCTCATTAGAATTCTTACCATGGCGGAGCAACTCAGGGCATAGATGAAATATTAGTTGAACAAATTTACTACCATTTTTATATTTGGAATTCTGCAAAAAATGTATATTTTTTTTTTTTTTTTTTTTTTTTCTTCGGCGCTGTTATGATCTCGATGTCGAGGGGATCATAACTCTCCCACGTATCTGCTTCACACTAGTGATCCGCCTGTGGGGTTCGCCGGGTTGACCTCAGAAATCGGCGGCAAGCCTCCCGGTTTTGTATTGTTCCATTTCTGAGGCCAACTGAATGCTGGTGTTTTTGCATTTGTTTGTACCAGGAGTGTTTAGGCCTACCTTTCTTTTTACTCCGAATTGGAACGTTGTATGATATTGCTCTTTTGACGGGGTTCTCAGGATCTCTCCTTTGAACATGGCAATACCAACTGAGTCGGTCGTGTTCAATTTTTTGGGAAATGGTATTCTTAACATGAAGGCTTCCTCGGATCTTCGTACTTCTAATTCGATCAAGCTTTGTTACTCCTGCTGTCATACGAAGCATCTTCATCTCAGCTGCCGTTAGCTTACTCTCATACTTTTTGTACATTGTCCAACATTGTGAACCGTATGTGAGTGCTGGACGCACAACTGAAGTGTAGAGCTTTCCTTTCAGCTTAGGGGGCATTTTTCGGTCACAGAAGATAGCAGAATTTTCCCGCCACTTCATCCACCCTACGCTTACGCGATGATTGATATCGTCATCACAAGTAGCTTCGTTATTTATCATAGACCCCAGATATTTAAACTTTTCACACTTGGGAAGCACTACTCCATTCAAATAAATGTCTGGAATAGGCCTGTGTGGATCAGAAAATGGGCAGCATAGGTATTCTGTCTTTTTCGCGCTTATGCGGTACCCACTTCCTTCTAGAACATCCACCCATACGTCAAGTGCTCGTTGTAGGGATATCGGGTCTTCACTTATGATGGCTCCATCGTCAGCAAAGAATAACTGATGCACTTTTGGATCCGTCACTTTGCCTTCAAGCAGGTAATCAAGAACTGTAATAAAGAGCAGGGGACTCAAGACACTTCCCTGGTGTACACCTACTGTGATTTCGAATTCTTCGGTGACTCCAGCTGCGCATCTTACTTTAGTAACTGCTCCATCATACATGTCCATAATTATCCGCACATAGGTTTCTGGAACTCCTCGTTGCCTGAGGGCCACCCATATTAGATCTCGTGGTTGCCGATCGAATGCTTTTTCAAAATCAACCAATACGACATGCAAATCCTCCAAAGAATCCCGATGTTTTTCCATAATTATTCTTATACTCTGGATTGCATCCGTGGTTGACTTACCCCCAACAAACCCGCACTGGTCATCAGATAGCCTAATTATTTTTCGCAGTCGGCTACCCAAGACTCGCTCAACGATCTTCATGGTGTGTGACATCAGCTTAATCGAACGGTAATTATCACAGCTTCGAGTATCACCCTTTCCTTTATAAATTGGAAGAAGGTAACTTTCCCTCCATTGATTAGGCATGCGATCACCTCGTATAAGTTTCGAGACAAGAATCATGAGCCATCTAAACCCGATGTCTCCCATCTTTTTCCAAAACTCTGAGGGTATTTCGTCTGGGCCAACAGCTTTTCCCTTTTTGGAGTATTTTACCGCCTCACTAACTTCTTCGACTGTGACGTCGGATACTTCGCTTAAGTTAGGTGAAGCTATTGGAAAGTACAGCCTTGGAAATTGTTCGTTTAGAAGTCCGTCACAATACTGTCGCCACCTGTGAAGAATTTCGTTGTCTTCCACAAGAAGTTGGCCTTGAGCATTGTTAATGAACTTTGGCGAACAAATCTCCTGGGCATTTCTTCTTCTTTGAGCGGCTATTTTGAAGATAGTTGCGCCCTTATTCGTGTTTTGCCGTAGCTCTTGAATAGCACCAGCTGTCGGGGTAGAAATTTCATCCAGCTCCCGATACAGGTTTTCTGTATTCTTTGCTTGAATTTGGGCGCACTTCTTCTTCGCTTCTTTCTTGCAGTTCCTATATTCCACTTCGAGGCGTGACTTTTGCTCTGTATCATTAGAGGGGCACTTCGACCAAGCCTTGAAAGCCATTTTCTTTTTACTTATAACTGATTTAGCTTCATCATTCCACCACCATGTTTCTTTGCCTTGTTGGTTGTGTCCTTTTGAAACCCCTAACAGTGTTTTGGCTTTTTCTTTGCAAGTTCTCTGTAGGAGATCCCACATACTTTGTGCTGTACTCTCTTCATTTCGAACTATATCGGTGTTGTTATACAGAACGTTTTGCATATTCGAAATGAAAGCTTCGCCTTTTTCCTTATCCAGATTATACCATTTGATCTTCCCAAAAGTTTTTGTATGTTTGTTGTCGTTCACTGTCTCCATAAAAAATTCTGTCAGTAGGAGACGGTGTTGGTGGGCGATCGCTTCTCCTAGTATCACTTTGCAATCTTTTACCCGGGGTTTCATGAAACTAGATACCAAATGGTAATCAATCTGGGTTTCATTTCCTCCACTGCTGTAAGTGACCAGGTGTCGGCTTTGTTTGACGAACATGGTATTTAGTACGATAAGACCGTATGTTTTGCACATGGTCAGTGATTAGAGTCGAGACCTCTTTTGATTTCGACTTATATTGAATATTACTCCTTACCTCGGGTGGGGGGTAGTAATAACAAATGAAACAAGTATTTTGACTTCTAAATTGAAAAGTGATTTTATTCTTAATTTGTAAGACTATTTATACTAAAATAAATGCAATTCGACAATAATAATTCTATGGGAAGAAAAATGTAATTGGATAGGAAGCACTTGTATAGAGCGTGCATAATTCTATGAGAAGAAAAATGTAATGGGATAGGCGAGCAGGCACCTGTAGAGAGTGCTGATCTTGCAGTATGGATTTGTGGGAAAATAAGTTGTGTGAATATAAAGTGTGCTGATATTGCAGTATGGATTTGTGGGAGAATAAATGTGTGATAGGGTGTTCGAAATTTGGATAGGGTGTTTTTCATATGCAGGTACATGGTACATAGTAATTAATTTAATTTAAAGTTGATAGTTTAAACATTCTCCCCGGCGTTGAGATCTTTGAGCTCAAATTCTATGTTGTTTGGAGCTCGAGTTGTTTTCATTTTCCTTCGGTTGAGTAATAATAGGATGCCTAGGACCAAACCAATTCCAAGTGAAAGATACCCAATAGAATATTGATGGATATCGTGATGAGAAACTTTGGAGGGTAATGCCTGTTGTGTTTTTTGATACGAGATCTTCTTCGCCAGAAGTGTTAAGTCGTCTTCCCCTCGAATGATGATTTCCTTCTTCTTATGAATTTCGTTTTGGAGTGGTTCAATGTGGAACATATCGATGAATAGACTTAAGTTCAGTGTAGGTAAGAATGGTGCTGTTGACTTTGCTGTGTAGAAATTATGAGCATTAATAGTCATGGTTGGTTGTTTAATGACACAGTCAGTTGCCAGTTTCATAAGTCCTACGCCTTGGAGTTTTGTAGTTAAAATATCTGATCCGCACACTACAGACAATACTTCATCGTGATGAAAGGCAAAAATCCAGTGATTAGGATTATGAAGTTGAATCCACATTTTGTCAACAGTGGTAGATTTTAGTTCGCAATATGATGAAAGTTTCTTATTATGATTTAACATGTGAATTTCGCATTGGT
Organism: Philhelius festivus; assembly: GCA_963931855.1. Classification (NCBI taxonomy): domain Eukaryota; kingdom Metazoa; phylum Arthropoda; class Insecta; order Diptera; family Syrphidae; genus Philhelius; species Philhelius festivus. Next base: position 96,109,037 of record OZ007557.1, read on the forward strand.
TTTCAACTGAGTGAGTATTGAAGATAGGATGTCGCTGTTTACATAGATATTTTTGGTCATCAATATGTATACAGCCCTGGTATTCCGTTTGTGATAGCGCGAAATGCTGATCCCTGAATGGAGTTATTGCTAAGAATGCTGTTGATGGTTGTATGAAGACGAAGGATGTGTTATGTTGAACTGGTAATGGTACTAGTTTGAATATCTGGAACATTTGCGTATTTAGTAAAGGCAATTTTACAAGGAATACAATTGCTGATGATGTAACTCGTCCCTTGACTCGAAGGAGCTCGTATAGTTTTGGAAGATTATGTTCGTCATATCCAGGAAGTGTCAATGAGCTTGGTATCATCTTACGAATTCTATCCAGTTCGCTCAAAAGTTGTCTGGGGGAAAGAAGTAAAGCGTTTATTCTTCCTTGATGGGTATCTGAAACAGCTTCCAGAATTGCTATTTGAGTTCGTTGAAAACTGTCCATTATTTGAGTAACATAGATTGTAATATAGTTGAGGATTTCTCTTCTCTGTATAGTTTTATTCAGATTGTCTATTGAATCGTAAGCTATGGTCAGCTGCTGTTTAACTTCACTAAATTGTTCTTTGATTGAAGATAATGATTTGTTGAGAATATTTGTTGTCGATTCGATTATTGATGTTTGATTTTTGCTCAATTCAAGTAGATGCCTCTCATTACTATGGGCCATTTGGATGTTATCTTCAATGTATTGTGCGTATTCTTGGTCAAGGACCCCGAAAAGCTTGTTTGCGACAGTGCCTATAATGTCAAATGGGGATCTTCTCTTTCTTATTGCCATGCCATTTCTGTAGTTTAAAATTTCATTTAGGTTCTCAGATTCCATGAGACGCATTTCTAAATGATTGACGATGGCCTTGCAAAGGTTATTTTGAAATTGTTGTTCCTTACATCTGGTCTTTAGTAGGGTGAGACCTTTCCGTATTCCTTGCAATTCCTGCCAATAACTGGTCATATTGAAGTAAATGAACAGGTTCCATTCATCAGTTATTAGTCTTGCTTCCCCAATTTCATCGAAATATAGCCCAGGGCTACTGTCAAAATGCTGAATGTCTACTGGAATTGGTTTAGTGCCTTGTCCGGATACGGTGCCTAGTAGAAATAAGCAAACCAATAGTGTTGTGATTGTACTTATTTTCATCTTTTGAGTTGGCACTGGCGATGGTTCTGGGTTACTTCGTTTTTTCTTGGAGCATTCTCTTATCGGGAGGAAGCGACCTTGAAGTGGGTGTTTAACTTTAGTTTTGGTTCTTGACAGCAGAGACCGATCATTAGTATCAGCCGATGTTGTTGGTTTGTCTTTAGTAGATAGCGGTTGAACTTCAGTTGGAAGTGGACAAACTTTAGCAATTGATCGTCTTAATTCTCCTGAATGGGTTTGGATATCAACCACTCTTGCAAATTTGTCCGGTCCGCATATTGTTCTTAGAACTCTTCCCATTAACCATTTAAGGGGAGGTAAATTGTCTTCTTTAATGAGGACTAATGTACCTGGTTGGATATCAGCTTGAGGATTTTTCCATTTATATCTCTGCTGAATCTCTTGTAAGTACTCGTTCGTCCATCGGCGCCAGAATTCCCGATGAATAGATGTTACTAGATTCCATCGAGCGATATGTGTAAGTGTAGGTGCCTTCGCGGATTCTGGATCCACCATTGCAGTTAAGGGTGCTCCAATCAAAAAATGTCCAGGAGTTATAGCTTCAAGATCATTAGGGTCATTGGACATTTGCGTTAATGGTCTAGAGTTCAGGACAGCTTCGATTTGTGCAAGAGCTGTTGTTAGTTCTTCTTGAGTTAATGATGCACTTGCAAATATCCGCTTCATATGGTGTTTGGCCGATTTTACCGCTGCCTCCCATAAGCCTCCAAAGTGAGGAGAACGTGGGGGGATTGGTTTCCAGTCGATGGTTCTTCCAGCACAATAATTCTTGATGGATTCTTGACCTTCTTTTGTAAAAACCTTGGAGTTGAGCTCATTTAGTTCATTTCGAGCTCCAATGAAGTTTGTTGCATTGTCGGAAAAGATTTTTGCTGGACATCCTCGCCTGGCTACGAATCTTTTCAAGGCTCCAAGAAACGCCTGAGTAGTTAAATCAGTGACTAGTTCTAGATGCACTGCCTTTGTTGAGAAGCATACGAAAACTGAAACATAAGCCTTTGTTGATTGCTTACCACGTATTCTGTAGTGAATATATACTGGACCAAAGAAATCCACGCCTACATTCATAAATGGTCTTGAAGGTTGGACACGTTCCGGTGGTAAATTTCCCATTAATTGCTCAATACCTTTTGGTTTAGCCTTAAAGCATTTGATGCAATTGTTTACGATGGACTGGGCTAGTCGCTTTCCTCCTAGTATCCAGTAAGTTTGTCTTGCAATGGAGAGTAGAGCTTGAGGTCCCGCGTGCTTATTTTCTTTGTGTAGTTCAGACATCAATAATTTTGTGAAGTCATGCGAGCTTGGGAGAATCATTTGATGTTTTGCTTCATATGGTAGATGAGAAGCATCTAGTCGTCCTCCCACTCTTATAACGTTCCTATTGTCAAGAAAAGGTGCGAGCGAGTTAAGATGGCTTGTTTGAGATACACAACCATACTTCATAAGTGCCTTTAAATCTTCTGGAAATGCCGATGATTGAATATGCTTTACGATAGTGTACGTTGCTGATTTCAGTTCTTGTGGAGAAAGAACGGTGTCCACCAGTCTGTAATTTTTGGCTCGTTTTAGGTTACTAATGAAACGTATGCCGTATGCTGTAACCCTTTGTAGAATTTTGAACGAGTTTTTGTGGTTAATTCTTTCAACAAAATGGTAGTTGGTTTTTGGTGTTGCTAATAGAACAGTTTTCATAACTTTCATCTCTAAAATTTGTCCTTCTTCTTTCCTTAATGGTTGTTGGGGCCATTCTGACTTAGGCTTCTTCAAGAATGTTGGACCTGGGAACCAAACAGTTGACTTCAACAGTTGTTCAGGCAATAACCCTCGAGATAGAAGATCAGCTGGATTTAGTTCCGAGTTTATAAACTTCCATTGAGATTTTATGGTTTCATCCTGGATTATAGCTATACGATTAGCTACAAAGGTCTTCAGTGGTGATGTTGTGTTTATCCAAGACAGAACAATTTGTGAATCAGTCCAGTATGTTGTTTGTTTAAATTGTATTGGAAGGCTTTCCTTTACGAACTTAACTAGCTGAACCAATAGTTTAGCGGCACAGAGTTCTAGGCGAGGAATGGTTTGTTGTTTGAGTGGTGCTACTCGAGTTTTGGCACACACCAATTGTACATGGACTTCTCCTTTGAGGTTTGTGGATTTGATATAGACCACAGCCCCATAAGCTCGTTGGGAGGCATCTGAGAACGCATGAAGTTCAACCCAAGTTGGGTTGTCCACTATGATGTGTCGTGGAATTTTTAGGTTGTTCAGCTTGAGAAGGTCTTTTCTAAATGTTTTCCATTTAGTATTCATCTCCATCGGTAACGCGGCATCCCAGTCGAGTTTTAAGGCCCAAATTTCCTGCATGTAGATTTTTGCCAGTACAACCACTGGACTCACTATTCCCAATGGATCGAAAATGTGAGCAGTGTCGGATAATATAGATCGTTTGGTAACCTTTGTTATTTCGTTCCAATTTGTTTTGATGAGAAATTGGTCTGATGCTGGTAGCCAGGTTAGTCCCAAAGTTTTTATAGAACCTTCCTCTTGGTCGTGAAGGATCGTTTCAGTTTCACAATCTTCTGGTGGGATTCCTTTCAAGAGTGAAGGTGTGTTAGAGCACCATTTTCGGAGATGGAACTCTCCTTGAGCCAGAAGTTGTATTAGTTCTGACTGCTTTTGAGTAACGGTTTTTAGATTGTCGCTTCCGGTTAATATGTCATCCATGTATATATCTTGTCGGATGATATTTGCGCCTAGCAAATGCTGGTGGTCTGCTCCTTCTGCCAAATCGTGAAGGCATCTTATAGCGAGATAGGGGGCAGATTTAGTACCATAAGTGACAGTGTTTAGTTGATACGTCTTCAGAGGTTGATTAGTTGATTCCCGCCAAACTATACGCTGAAATCGTTTGCTGTAGTCGTTTACTAGTATTTGGCGATACATCTTGGAGATATCTGCAGTAAACACATACTTGTGAATCCGGAATCGCAAGAGAATTGAGACGAGATCATTTTGTAACGATGGTCCCGTGTGCAGGATCTGATTGAGTGATATGTTTGTGGATGTCTTTGATGATCCATCAAACACCACTCGCAATTTAGTTGAACTGCTTTCAGGGCGTAAAACGCAATGATGTGGAAGGAAATATTGTGGCATTTCACGAGAGATTTCATTGGTTTCTATCTCTTCCATATGCCTCAATGCAATATAGTCTCTCATAAACTCAATATATTGCTTCTGAATTTCTGGGTTCTTTTGAAACCCTTTTTCCAGGCTAAAGAATCGTCGAACAGCTATTTCTCTTGAGTCACCGAGACCTTCTGGGTTATTTGAAAAAGGGAGATTTACGATGTAACGTCCAGATTCTGACCTGGTGGTAGTTTTCAGGAAAATTTCCTCACATTGACGTTCTTCTTTGGTAAGTCGTTTTTGAATAGTTTGTGAGGGAGTAGTTAGATTTTCTTCTAGGTTCCAGAAACGTTCAACCAGACTGTCCAGGTTAGGAGATGTAGTATCTACTCCTATGCCGCAAAATAGTGTTGACGGACTGTTAGTGACTATCTTTCCCATAACTATCCATCCCAGTAAGGTGTTTTGTAGAGTTGGGCCACTGTTGGTTAGTTTTATCTGGCCCACTGAAAGAAGTTCCGGGTAGAGCTCAGCTCCGATGAGAATATCAATGTCAAGAGGTTTATTGAAGTCGTTATCTGCCAATTTGATGTTCTGAGGCATTTCCCAATGACTTGTGTCGATAAAATCACTGGGTTGTTGTGTAGTTATCGTATTGAGCACAAATACTTGAATTTGTGTCTGATAGCCAGTAACACGGGATTGAAGACATATATCGACCTTTTTGCTCAGGGTGATTGGTCTGTTTCCCATTCCTGACACCTCCAGGGGTTCGTATTTTGTTAAGAGGTGCAATTTTGAAGCGAGCTTCTCAGTTATGAAGCTCATTTGAGAACCGGAATCGAGCAACGCTCTTGCTTTGACAGCATTATTTGTCCGATTAAGTATGTTAACCACGGCTGTCCCCAACAGTACATAATTGGATAATTTTGCTTTGCTGGATGTAGCTGACAGGCTGGTTCTGTTGTCTATAGTCGGAGCTTGATGTCTTTGGTCCTCTGTTGTCACGTGAAGCAAGGTGTGGTGGTATTGATTGCATTTAGTGCAGTGAATTGATCTACATGTTGGAGCTTGGTGTCCCAAGCGTAAGCAATTTGTGCAGCGATTAAGTGATTTAACATTTCTTAGTCTCTCTTGTGGTGAGAGCTGGAGAAACTTTGGGCATAGATATATGGCATGTTTTTGCTGTCCACAAACTAGGCATCTATTGGTTTTGGTTGTTGAAGCAAGAGCTACTTTTGTCCTTTTGTTCAGGTCTTCTGAGCCCGTTTTTGCTACTTTTGGTCCAAGGGCTTCCAATGATTGGAACCTTAACTCTAGAAATGACATGAATTCGTTTAGGGCTGGCAGTGCTTTTGGTTGCTTTAGTGACTGCTCCCAAAGCGTGAGCGTGTTTCTGTCTAGTTTCTTGATTAAAATGCACATCAGTATAGGGTCCCAATTGTGAGTGTCTATGCTTAAACCCTTTAAACTGAGCATGCACTCTTGTGTGGTGTCATGCAAGACCTTTATTGCCTTCGAGCCTTCACTCTGGATGGCAGGTTGCATCAGCAATCTCTGAACATGCGCTGTTACCAGTAGTCTAGGATTGTCATATCGATCTTTGACGACTTGCCATGCTGCACTGTAGTTGTCATCGGATGTCGAGAAGTGCCTTATCAGTTTCTCTGCTTCACCTGCTAAAGTCGTCTTTAAGTAGAACAGCTTTTGACAGTTGGCTATGTCTTGCTTGTGCACAAGTTCAGTGAATAGATCACTGTACTGCTTCCATTTAGTATAGTCCCCATCAAATTTGGGCAAGGTTACCTTGGGTAATTTTAGGGATTGCTTGGGTGTGTTTGCTGTGGAAAGATTCATAGCTCCATTGGATTGTAATGAGTTCTGTGTGGTGAACTGCTCCAATTTGTCGGTCAGAGAAATCAGGAATTCTTGGACATCGTTTTCCAACTTGTAGAATTCATCTATGTTATATCCATCTCGTTTTGGATCTTCTGAGAGCTCGTGAATCAAACGATGAGTTTCTTCCAGTTCCATCCAGTATTTCTGCAGCGCGCTTAGTTTTACGCTACAAAAGGTTGAACTCCAAGCGTCTTTTGCAGTGGCTCTGATACTAGCTAACAATCGCTGTAAAGACTGTATGGTTGTGCCTTGTCTTCTCACAACTCTTGTTAACTCAGATGTTGGGGCTACTACGGGCGTTAACTTTTGCTTCTCATCTGTGGTTGTGTTGCTTGATATGCCATCAGCACCAGCTGACTTCATGGATGGGTCGATGTCGGCATCTACAGGCACAATTGACTCTAAGATATGCTTAAGTTCAATATAAGCCTTTTTCACCTTCTCGTATGTGTTAGCTTGAACATACGGAGTGTCCGCCTTGACATGAGCCTTTATCTGGTCATGATTATTAGAGAACTCCAACCAGAGAGCTTCTAATGACCTTAATTTCTTGGTCTTATAATCGACCGTTTTTCGGTCGGGACCGTCTTTGCCAACATTGGTCTTGAGTCGTACCAAGTCGTCCGTTATGGCCTTCTGCCTGGCCACGATGGTAAACACCTTCATTTCCTCCATCTGGATTAGTTATGTCTATGAACTTGCTGGTAGAAACAGGAACTCTGGAACCTTGTCAATATCCACTTGCTGATGGACTCAGGAACACCGCGATCGCTGGAACTCTGGAACTCTGGAGCTTTGTCAATACCCACGTACTGATCACGTCGGGGTCACCAATGATTAGAGTCGAGACCTCTTTTGATTTCGACTTATATTGAATATTACTCCTTACCTCGGGTGGGGGGTAGTAATAACAAATGAAACAAGTATTTTGACTTCTAAATTGAAAAGTGATTTTATTCTTAATTTGTAAGACTATTTATACTAAAATAAATGCAATTCGACAATAATAATTCTATGGGAAGAAAAATGTAATTGGATAGGAAGCACTTGTATAGAGCGTGCATAATTCTATGAGAAGAAAAATGTAATGGGATAGGCGAGCAGGCACCTGTAGAGAGTGCTGATCTTGCAGTATGGATTTGTGGGAAAATAAGTTGTGTGAATATAAAGTGTGCTGATATTGCAGTATGGATTTGTGGGAGAATAAATGTGTGATAGGGTGTTCGAAATTTGGATAGGGTGTTTTTCATATGCAGGTACATGGTACATAGTAATTAATTTAATTTAAAGTTGATAGTTTAAACAGTCAGGATGTCTTCACCAGGAGGGTTCCTGGTGCCGTATCCGAGGCCTCCATGGCAATCTTCATAGTCTTCGTTTGTCTTCCCGACATGTCCGTTCAAATCTCCGCCCACGAACAAAAACTCTTCCTTTGGGATGTCCTTAAGTAGATTGTGAAAGTCTAGCCAAAATGCATCTTTTTCCACCTTCTCACATCCAATTTGGGGAGCATATGCAGTGACAATATTCCACAACTTTCCTTTAATCACCAATTTAAGGGACATCAAACGGTCGCTGGATTTCGAAATGGTCAATACGCTGCCTAATAGATGTTTTGCAAGGATGATTCCGATTCCGTTTTTACCCTTTTCCGTTCCATAGTAGAACATCTTATAGTTTTTTGTCCTCGTATCCAAGAATCGGGCCCTGTTTCCCGTGTTTCGCCATTTTGTTTCTTGAACACATAAGATGTCCACTCGCCTTCTTTTCATCATCTCTTCCAGCTCGAAGCTTCGACCTGTCATACTGCCAACGTTCCAACTCGCAACTCTCAGATTTTGTATAATCTGCGGCATTACTTTGCTAGCCCCCGGAATCCGTCTAGCTCTGACCCGAGCATTGCTGCTCGGTCCAGGATCAGTACCATGTGTAACAATGGTAGTGCCTGGCGGGGTAGTGTCATTTTGGACGAGTACTTCCATAATGCTTGAATTCACAAAATCCGTTGTAAGTATCGACGTGTGCATGCTCCAGTTTTGTATTTGATCTCTCTTTTACGGCACCGGTGATCTCCAGTCGTGCCAACCCAGGGACTGGCATGCACACTTTTGGGAAAGTTTATAGGTGTTACGTGTCGCTAGGTTCACCTTGCTGTTTGTGGCCTAGATGTATTTACTCCTTTAGTCGCCTTTTACGACAAAATCCACCTGAATTACCGCTATTGCATATATGACTCATTTTGATATATTTTCTTACTATATGCACAGCTCGAGAACTTCACTGAAAATGAAATTTGCTTGTGGCTTGACAAGCATGCTTTCACATTCTCAAATATGCTTGTCAAACCAGCAAAATATCAAAATATTTTGATATCATCAAGCATGTTTGACAATCCGTTTGATGAAGCGTTCACATTTTCAAATTCGAGTCTATCAAACCGCATTTGTCAACCTATTGTTCACACTTGACGTTTAACATATACAATCACAATCACACTAAACTTCAGAATCAAAAAATGTTTTCAGTTGCGATTCCGGATCGGAGAGAGATGAAAACGACATTACTCTTATCAGTCTAACAAAAAAACTTTATAAAGTCTACGTAGCAAAAGAGATTATAAAGGCAATCAAATCTATAATTGATTAAAATTTCTTTTTCAAATAAAAATTTAATTGGAAAAATGTTGATAATAAATTTATTTTAATAACGAGATATTAGCCTTACATTGTACTTTCTGCAGGGACTCACATACATATGTACATGTGCATGCCTAATTAAAAAAAACTTCAACAAATTAATTTTTCAATTTTGTTGAGTACTGCTTCCAGGAGGAACTTTTGGCTAAAGAAGTCCTGGGGCCGTATTACGAATTACGATTATCGTTTAAAATCCCTCGTTATCGTTACGTTGCGATTACGTATTACGATACTGGTTTTTTTAAAACGATACTAGTTTTCTCTTACGACTGCTTTTGGCACTCGTATTTCATTGTTTTGACACATGTACTATTTTTTGACAGAAATATTGAAAGAATAAATAAAGTTGGATGCGCTTAAAAAAATAGATTTTTTTATTTTATCAGGCAATATTTTGATGCAGCCATTATCGTAAACCATAATCGGTCCATGTCATGACTATCGTTTTCTAGGGTATCGTTTTTTTGCCTTTCGTTTCGTAATTTGTTAATTTATTAAATCTCTTGATTCTGTCTTTACCAGCTCAATATTGATATCCGCTGTGGCCGGCCACAGAGATATTTCAGGAAATTGTAAAGATGACGAACTCGCCAAAAGTGCAACAATGATAACTTTATTGCCAGATAAGGCAAATAAAGGTATTCCCATCGCTACGTGCAATTTCACCACCTGCTTGGCAAAAAAACAGATTTGGCCAATGATGGATTTGAAGCGCTTCAAACGTTTAATATCTTTAAGCAGATCGCCCATATCCTGCCTTATCCAAAAGACGTAGACTCCATGTGGGAGCTTTCTACTAAAATGATCTTATAATCTTGCAAACATAGGCATCTCGCCCACTTCATAAGGAGCTCCTATTGGTTAACGATTACGGAAAAAGTCTCCAAGATTCAATGTGGTATCACAATACTCCCAACTCATGGTCTAAGCTCTAAGTTTTCGGCTCTTCTGCTGATAGCCACGTCATACTTTTAAAAGCATTAAAAATAACTATCAGCACTCGGTGTGTGTTGATAAACTAAGAAATTTATGTGTACTTATCCAAATTGCTTACAACTAAAAAATCTCCTTTAGGTTAAAATTTATTATAGAAACTAAAGATTTTTGTTAATAAATCTTTGGTGACAAAACTTTCAACAGGCTATTCAATAAGTGATGATTGCTTTGAATCTTCTCTCAATAGAATTGAATTCACATTATTTTAAACATTTTAAATACCTGCTTTATTTAAACAAACGACTACTATATTATACTGCGCAAAACCATATTTCATCTTGACTCATTAAATACAATACAAAGTCATACAATTTGCACAGAGCAAAATTCCATTAAGAAAAATAAATTATTTGCCACAAAAATTACCTACCAGTATCAAGTCGATCTTTTGACTTTTTTTCTAAAAATATTATATGAGAATAAATGAGCTGGAATTTACTGGACAATAATCACGCTTATCTTTTTTATTTGTTTTAATCTCAGTTCAAATGCGAATTATTTGAAGAAAAAAAAAACATCGAAAATGATTACCGATCTGCCTGTATGAAATTGTAATTATTTTAATTTTTTGTATGTTTAATTTTTAACTTAAAAAAAAAAACTTAACCTTAAGGGGTCAACGATAATATTAACAAGAGAAAACGATGCATGTACTGTACATATGTATGTATATATTTCATAACAATTTGCAATATAAATATAGTTGAAAGCTATTCGAACAAAATAATGTTAACGATTTATTTTGTTTGCATTAAATTAGCATTCCTTCCATTGGATTCATAGAAATAATTTACTGAAAAGTGCTAAGTTTATTTTGGAAGATTCCGCCGGTTATTCATAATAAAAGTGTGATGTTAATTGTTGCTTAGCCAAATGTGACGCCTCATGTTTTTTTTTTTACTTGAAGAGAAGATTAAAAAAAAAGTATTCACACAAAGTTTCAAGGAGATACAGTGCAGCTAAAACATTTCCGATTTTTTAGTTTATTTTTATACTAATACCGCATTGCATCGACGTGGCATCAAGGCCACCAGATTATCGATGAAATTTTCAGGAATATTTTCCCACTCATTCTTCAAAACCGCAAAAGCACAGCTTGTTGAACTCGCCTTTGAAAAATTACCCACAAATTCTTAATCGGGTTAAATTCGGTGATTAAGAAGGCCACTCAAACACCCAACGCAAAGGTATCTCCTGTTCAGCGTATGGAAGCATGACTGACAACAAAATATCCATATTCCATATATCCCGGGAACTCGATGCCCCGAAACCACAAAAATCGCCCACAATTTCTCAATCGGGTTAGAATCGGACTGCCAACAAAATATACTCAAAATATTCCGGAAATTCAGTGTATGGGACCGGTGCCTGCACCTGAAAACCAACCCCAAACCATAACCATACTAATAAGCCACAAATTCTGAGTTGGGTTCAAGTACGGCGATTGAGAAGGTCATTCAAAAACCAAAATGTTATTTGACGCAAACCGCTCTTTTATCAAGAATGTTTTGGATAGTTGTCCTGTTGAAACACCTAACGCAAAGGCATCTCCCCTTCAGCGTATGGAAGCATGACTGACAACAAACTATCCATATATTCCGGGAAATCGATATATGAGACAGGTACCTGCACCTGAAAAACAGTCCCAAACCATAACCAAAGCTCCTTCTTAGCTTCATGCTTGACTGTAGATTGATTTGTTGAATTTAAGCGAGTTCCTTTTGAGAACCTAACTGTTCTTCAACCGTCACTGAATATAGGCCAGTTGACATAATTTTCGCAAATTCAACCCTGTTTATGGATGTTTACAGTTAGAAATTAATAAACTTCCGAAACACAGTTTATAGCTTTCCTTTTTGTCCGATGCGTCGCAGTGAGAATTGGCTTTCCAACGATACTCGGGGATATGGGAAGATTTAACTACTTGTAAATTGTTTTCGAATTCGCAAATGGATCTCTGAGCACAAAATTCTTGATGCCCCTATCAGTTTTGGATGATGTTTTGCGAGGGCGTCCATCAAAATGGACTGCATCCACAGGTTTTCCACTTCGAATCTTTTTAATATTGTCATAAACAATTGACGTTAGGATTTTTAAAATGTTTGCGATTTAAAGCTGTTTTTTATCAGCATGAAACTCTTGAAATATTTTTTATCGAATTTCGTTGATATGACGATTCGAACCAAACTTTCCATACCGATGGGGCAGTCCACCAACATCTTCCAGGCGGAGTTAAACGACATAGGGAAATGCGTTGATCGAAATCTCGAAAAGAACAATCGTAACAAGAACATTGCCATCATGTCAAATAGTCAAGCGGCACTCCAGTCACTAAGTTCATATACCATCGGTTAAATGATAAAAATGCTAAATGAAATTGGCAAACAGAACAGGGTCACAGTTCACTGGATACCTGGTCACGTGGGTGTTCATGGAAACAAAGAGGCAGACTTCTTAGCAAAAATAGGCGCATAAACTTCTTTAAGAGGGCCTGAGTCCGAGTCTGAGAAGAGGAGGCAAGCAGATCCAGGAATTGGAAAGAACTCCCAGAGCTGAGACAGGCGAACCTACTAATGGGCAATTACAACCAGCAACGTTTCGTAAACTGCATTAACTTAGGTAGAAATAACCTAAGAATAATAAGCAGAGTCACATGCATCAGGAAACACCCGACCACATACTAGGAAGATGTTGTCCACTCATGCACCAAAGGAAAAACCGTCTGGGACAATACCTTTTCTCTCTGAAAATACTAAGATTTCTAAGAGCAATAGATTTGGAGGAGGAACGTAGGATGAGCGACCTCATTCATTTTTTAATGGGGCGCAGTATAACTCCAATACCCTCAATTCATAATTCATTCATTCACCATTACAAAAGAATTTGTTTGTTTTTGTTGTGCTATCCTGACGACAGAGACTCATCTATAAGATTTGCAAACAGAACAGAAGAACTATGAGAAGAAATCAAGTTTCTAAAAAACCTCAAATCCCCATTTCCTTTGATCTATAGAGCACGTAAAAGAAATTTTTATCAACATTTTTCATATTTCATTTATTTTTCAAATGTATTTTTTTATAATCATAGGTAATAATGAAAACCCCCACATTCAATTGTCGGTAAATCCACCCAAGCAGCCATACAATTAAAAAATTTAAAAATCCCACAATCCTATAAATAGATTTTCAACTTTAATCAACTAACCTAACTTGTTTTATGCACGTAAGTACAAATAACTTCATCACCGACCTTACGAGTATGATAAGCTTTTTGATCAAATTCAATCAACTTAAACCCTGTTCAAAATGCCACTTTTCAAGATCCCATGACGATGATTTTGTAGGTGAGATTTCTAAGGCGATAATACAAAGCTTCTCAACGACCACCATCGTCGGCCGACCAGCTTAGTGCATACAATTGCATGAAAGTAAAATGCTCATGACTCAAGGACGTTTGGTTTCAATAATTTCAGCAATAATAAAAATAGCTACTACCTCCCTCCTCTTGAATCAAATCAGAATTTTAATGCGCACTTAAAGCTCTCCAACTTGTTGTGATATATTATTACACCCCAGCTTCAACAAACACTAATGCATGTGATGCTTCAGTCGTAATATGTATATCCATTTCTCTATTGAGATTTCCGGTTTCGAGACAAATCATCTCTTAGCATCGAGTTCACCAGACGTCAGAGCATCTGTGTTTTAGTTTTGTTTGTTTCCCAGTAAATCTTATCATGTTAATCAAAAACGAAAACAAAACCTTATACTAAATTCCGAATCAAATTTAATATTGGACAAGTGATGGTCACACACGGACAGAATAAAGCCAGTTGAATGTACTTCAAACAGGGTCGTTCCTTTGCGTACTGCCATGGAATATAAAATTGTTTCCCATCCAATTGGTATGGATAACATTAACACCCATGTGAGAGCGACTTAAATTAATTATATAATTCGCTCTGATCAGTTACATAGATACATATATGATATGAGTTTTGATACAGAGACAATAACAGAGAAAAAATAAGCTTTAGGTGTGTTAGTTGTTGTGATGAAATTAAAACAAAAAGAACCGATTGAAACTGGTTGAAATGCTAACTTATTTTATTTATAAAAACTACTTTAGTTAGAGGTTTAACAGTTAGAGGTTTTAAAAAATTTTTAATTTATTCAGTACTTTCCAGTTAACAGCAGCAGTTATTTTTTCAAAAAGAAATAAAATTAGATATGTCAGTCAATCGATGAATTGGCGGTATGAAAAATCCGCGCACCAACTACCCAAATGCAAGAAAAACGAGCTGGTATAAGTTATGAGTAATGCTACTGTGAAAGGATTGTTATACTCTCTTTGTGTATTACATCTGAAGGATTGGTAAACGAATGCATGTGCATCCATGAACCTTGCTATATTATTTTCAATCTTTTGTAACTTGGATTGAAATAGAAGAATAGGAAAGTCGAAAAATTGGTCTAGAATAAGGAAATTTTATTAAATCCTACATGCCACACTTACTTTGAAGAAGATAAAAAGCAATGTTGCTTATAGTGCAGCACTTACCAAAAACTCTGTGTTAGTTAAGCATAACCAACACAGAACCATTAGCATCCATAACAAGCTCAAAATAACAATAACTAATTTCCCGTTAAATTCTTAAGAAAAACTAAGAATTAACACCTTTCTGCTTAGGTATTTGGTTTTGGGCTAGCGAAGAATGTCTTATCGACTTCATATGAAGTAGATAAACTTTTAAAAATACACAAGTTAGTCAAAGAGCTGAATAAAAAAGTCTCAAAAAAAAACCTAATAAGGTTCACGTTAAAACTTATATCTTAGTTCGATCAACCGAATCGATAAGATTTAGGTGTTTAGGCTAAACGAAAATAACAGAGCAGCATATTCAATTTTAATAAAAGATTTGAAGTCGTTATACCTCTGAAAAAAAAAATTGGAAAAATTACCAATGGCGACCAAAAAAAACCTGCCAAACATTTTATATTCGATATCAGGAAGCATGCACCCATAAACGCTCATACTCATATATAGGTTATACCTCCAAACCAAAAATTTGCTGTCGGCTAGGGAAGCAAGAAAACGTCATTCAGAAGAGTTAGGGCCGTTTTCTTCACTAGAAGTTGACCTCAACTTTAGGATTTTTATTCTCAACTTGTGATTTTGTTTTTCTTCACTCAAAGTTGACAGTTTCAACTTTCGATTCTCAACTCTCGAGTTGATCAACTTCTGGTTTTCTCAACTTCCGAAAATACTAGAAGTTGAGAGAGAAAAAGTGAGAGTTGACATGAAACATTGTTTTTTTTTTTTAATAAAATACACGATTTTGCTTCAAAAGTTTTTTTAATTGAGTTTTCACAACAAAAAAAAAAATATTGGGGTTGAAGAGTGGGACGACAGTGACTTCAATTATTGTTTTCGTTTTTCAAAACCGACAGCAGTGATGTTGATAGAATTAATAAAGGATTCACTTCCTTGCAACGCGAGACGGTAATAGTTTTGAATTAAAACCTAAGTTCCCCTTTAAATTAATCTCGTGGCCAATCACAAAAATCACTTTATCACCATTGTAACAAACGCTGATGAGAATTTGTACAAAGAATTGCAAATAGGCACTCGCGATTGAGTTGAGCATTCATATGGCGTTTGGAAAAGCAGATTTCCCGAGTTGGCTTCCGACATTAGATGGAAAATAGAGACGGCAAAACTCATCATCATCGATTGCGCTGTTATTCACAACAAAGCAATTGAAGGAAAATTATAGAACCTGCTCCAGAAATTCCCAGATTTGCTGATTTAGCTGACACAAATTTACCATGTATCTTTGGGGAAACGGCAACATCCATGACAAACATCCGTTTGCGATTGGTAACAACTTATTTTTATCCCAATGTAGATCGAAGAGAAAATCATTCATCACAAATATCACACAAAAATTCAATTAGATTGACCGAATAAATTAAAATTTAATTTTGAAAGTGACAGCTTGTCACTTGTCACAACAAATATCCCAGGGATATTTTTCAAATCAGAAGTTGATCAACTTTAGATTTTCAACTCGGGAGTTGAGAAAAAAATTGTGAAGAAAAAGAAATTTCAACTTGCGTTTCAACTCTCGAGTTGAATCCAACTCTCAAGTTGATCAACTTGAGAGTTTGCCTCAAGTTGAGCTATAGTGAAGAAAACGGCCCTTAATAGACCGATTTTGGAGAGTTGAGCTTGCAAACAGATTATCCCTGTTTTTCAAACGAAAATGAGTACAGCTCTGTTCAAAATAATAGTAGACATTTACTTTTAAAAAGTAAATAGTCCCGTGATTTTCAAATTAAAATTTTCAAGCTTATATTTTCAGAATACAAAATATTTTCAAGTTAAGAATTTGAGTCGATATTTTCTAATTTGATCAAAAGTTTTCAAACCTTTAAATATAACAAAGAAATTGAAAATCTTTATCGTTAGAATTAGTTGCTTTCTTGAACCTTAAACTATTTAGTTGAATGTCGTTTGTTGAATATAACAGCAACACAAGAGCGTTGCATTGAGTTTATCAGGTTTTCACACTTTTTACGGGTATCGACCTCCATGATTGCTGTATAGCGTCCCAAAGGGCATTGTTATTCATCGACATTGACACAAGTAACGTATTTTTTTTAAATCACACCAAAGGATTTTTATAAGTTTGAGGTCTGGAGACCTTCATTTTACCGTTATTTTTAAAAAAATAGTTCTAGTGAAATTGCAAGATGCATTCCTCCCCTTAAAGAATTCAACAGTGATACTCGCGACTCGGGTAATGCTCATCCGTTTACCCTTGAGCTTAACTCCGGACGTATTGTTAAGTACAGAGATTCTTTCTTTCATTACACGAATGTGGAATGCTTTACCCGACTCTATACATATTTCCAACCCATTAAAATAAATTATGGCATTTATTATCATCGCTGGTAACCATCTAATTGGGTTTTGATTCTCCGAATAATTTTTGGATTACAAAATCAACCTTTTAACGTTGTTCAGAAGTGCAGTGCTTGCACTTTTTTAAAAACAACAACTGTTCATACAAAATTGTGAGCTGTCACTATTCAACTACAGTAGTACAGTAGGATTTTATATGAATAACAAATACAACATCCGCAGTAGGATCACTGCCGATAAAAGGAGAAGTGAAATCCTGCTGCGGATAGAGATTTGATGTTTATTCGAGTATCGGCAATGATTCTACTGCGTACGTTGTATTTGTTTTTTATATAAAATCCTACTGTACTACGGATAACTTTTCCAAAAAAACACGGCTTATGTTTGTATAGATAACGACTTAACAATATAAAACTTCAAAAACTACCTATAACCACCAACTAAAAACAGACAACACAAATTCGCTTGCAAACTACATATATTTCTATTTTTCAAATAAAAATATTAAACCAATTAATAAATAATTTATCAATATTTTGAACAAAACAAATTAATATAAATAAATAATGCATATTTTAGACTTACATCCACTTAAAGAGTAAACCCCATGATGTGGAAAACTTTCAATGGAATCTCAAGCAACCAAGAGAGAATGGGTCTATTAATTCTCTTTCTTCAAAAACAATTATTGCGAATTGCCTAAAGATCTCTAATATATAAACCTCGCACAGACAAAGATTTTGTAGTTGTTGTTTTTGTTGTTTTTTTTTAATTATAAATGATATAAAATTTTACTCACCAAATTATAGACTAATATACATAGCTTTGGTAATGACGGGCGAATGGATCAGTCAATATTTTTTAACCGTTTTTTTTTTGTCTATTTTTTTTTTCAATCACGAAATTGTGTGTACTTCTCAGAAAATGTGTTTTATTTTTTTTGTTTTAATACGTACCAAAAAACACGTTTAGTTGTCCTTAAAATTATTTAAATTTTGTTTAAAAATTGTTAGAAGATAGCATCGTGTAAGATGAATAGAAGTTTGAATAAAATACATACGTACATTGGAAACGTGCGACGTCTGTAGGATATATAATAACATTGTTTTTGACAATACGTACCAAAAAAGCAAAGGGTCTTACGCGCAGGATGAACGCCAACAAAATTAGTAATTTTAATTCTCTGCAGATAATAGTAACATCGATGGATTTTTCATGTAAAATGTTGTTATACTTTATAATTTTAGTTTTTACACACTAATTCTCATGTTAAATTTAATTTACACATTCATTGGTTGCGATTAGGCAGTCGACGTTTCTGAAATCTCATAAATTTTAATTTGGCGTTGCAGGGAAAGAAAACTCACAACAAATATCTATTCCTAAATTTGGTAATCTGTAATCCAGTCCAAACGAGCATTTCAGTCAATTTCTTGACAAAGTTCCTACCCCTAAAACTCGGCTTAAATACAATTGGAACTTGTTTGAGTTCTAACTCATTTCTCCACAGCGTTAGAACTCTGACTAAGATCTCAGTTTAAAATAGTTATAACTTGACTATAAGACCCTGACATTTGAGGTACTAGAGACTTAGACTAGGGACCCAACTTAATAACTTTCCATTTCTCCAAAAAACCTTATTTTGGTAGAAATTGAGTTTTGACATTAAAATAGAGTGAAATTTAAATCGAATCGGGAGGACAAATATGACAGGAGAAAAATCGTTATGGTAGAATTTAAATGTATAAATCAAATTTTTACAAAGGAAATCAATTAAGAGAGTTTTCAGAAAAACAAACAAGTTTACGCCAAGAGAAATCATCGCATTGTTTATTGTACAAGCCATATAGTGCTAAGAGATCATAACAGTTTTTTGCCATGAAAGGAAAGAAAAAGATATAAATGAAGCAGCTACTTGACGAGGGGGTGACCATTAATTTATTTCTGTAACAGCAGATAGTGTCAGCTCTACCGATAAAATTTGCATCTAAGGTGCTAACTATTTTTCTACAAAAATTAAAATAATTGGAAGAAATCATTTCAGATGGGTCACATTCCAAGGCTTTTGATTCTTCTTTTACAAATATGGCTGTCGCAGTCGCAACGCATTTGCATACCTACCTACGGATTGCAAGATAATAAACTGATAGTTTTTCAAAATAGCTAAGTAATAATTTTATTTCATTAAACGAGATTTTAGATTCTCCTAAATAACGATTTTAGAGCAACTTCTAAAGAAATTAATAGAATTGAAGAAAAGCTTGAGTTCTAAAAATTTTAAAATAACGATCCAAAGATTAACCGATGGTTACTATACAAACCGAGTTTTCAATTGGTTTTAGAACTGCCAAGAAATTGAACGTTAATTTCTTGACAGCAAGTGAGAAATTTTGTAGAAAAATTGGAGATTTAAGAAACCTTTATTGACTAATAAAATATAGACGATAGTAAGACCATGTTGTCATATTCTTCTAGAATGGAAAACACTTGGAGCTTCTTATCTTTGGCGCTCGGAACAGATAGAGTATAATAAAGAGTGCAAAAGGATCATTCCAAACATTCAAACGCAAACGATATTATGTAAGTCTTACTTGCTTCTCTTACATTGAAATTATTTTTTTAGTTCGTAGGACTACAAAATCGAAAGGTACGCAAATGGTATAACGCTCTGCAATATAAAGCAAGCAAAGAGGTATAGTTGCCTACTGAGCTACTTTGGAACAGTCCTTCAACGTTGCTTGAGTAGACTGACTGACTAAAAGAAGTTTGAAGTATAAATGTAATTTTTACGTAGCCTTAGCAACCCTCAAAACCGTAGTCCTGATCTATCTATTTACTGAAATGTCTTATGCGGATTTTCCGAAGAATGACGATGAACTTAAAATAATCCTAAAGTTTATAAAAACTAATGAAATTTATGCATCGTTTTTTCTCAGTAACTAGTTAACAAAAATAAATTAACATCCCTTAGATAATTAAGTTATTATTTAATTCGTCAATAAGTCGCTCCTTCAATAACTTGAGAGGGATAAAGTAGATAGATAAATCTAGTAATTTTATCTTGGTTCTTGAACACCGTGATGAATTAAATTGCACATAAAACGGACAAGACGGCTTTACACCCTGGCCAATTGCTGTTTCTGTATTATAAGGAAGGAAAAGATTGGCCGAGATGAGAGAAATTTTTTCATCATACCAAGAGACACTCTTGAAAGAATTGTCAAAAGAATAAAAAAAACTGTTTACGTGGAGTAATTTGGACTTTAACCCAGGCCTCCGCTTGACTGTACAAGCACTAACCAAGAACATGTCTTTTTTTTTTTTCTTTTGTGTCGAAAGCAATAAATCCATGCAGACCTTGGCATGCCTTGTATTGATATTAAAAAAAGAAGTCTAGTAGTAGTCTAGTCCGTTTGATGAAATAAATGCAATTTAAAAGTTTTTGGACAGAAAACAACGATTATTAAGCTCGTTTGGTGGTACGTAAATCCAACTCTGTTATTTGAGAGAAACATTTTCATAATCCACTTGACAGGAGATACTATATTGAGTAAGCAACAGCTTCAACAACCAACCACCAACAAAGTGAAAAAGGAAGTGAAGCAAATATATTACAAAAATATATCAAAAGATCAACAAACAGTAATTCGAAATAGATAATTGAGGGGAAGGTCGAAACAATAACATTATTGATAAAAAAATCAATTTTGGTCTCAGCTAAGTTATCGTCCTGCAAACATCTCAAACTCCTCTTTATCATTTGCTTTAGTGGGGGGTTACATCATTGCTGTTAATCAAACTACCGATTGCCTAAACGTTCAATGAATATTTTTTAAACTAAATTTACATGTGTACACATATTACTTTTTAAAGAAATTTTATTAAACAACATTTTACATTAATGTGACTTACCAAATTAAGCCAACTTAGAATACTATAGTGGATGCGCAGATGAAAGCGTAACACACCATATCCATCACCATCGGAGATATCATCTCTTCTTTAGAATTATGCAAGAAAAATTTAAATGCGACGTTGTTTTGATTTGTTTTAATGAATTGAAGTTAATCTCCTTTATTACAAACATTTTGTTTTAATCTTAGTTATACGTACGTAAATATGTGGGTACTTTTTGTTTTTACTTTTAAGGTATGAAATCCTGTTATTTCTCAGTGCTGCCTGCTATGTGGGTTTGATTTAACAAAAAGTTAATTTATAGTTAAATTTTCCATCATGTTTTACTTACAATTTTCCCGGTTCAAATACCCACAAATAGAGGGGAAGAGAGAAAATGTGCAACCATTTTTTGTTTGTTTGTTTGTTTTTGGTTTTTGATTATTATTTTGTTCCCCAAAAACTCTGGCTAAATTATGGAATTTCAAGATTTCGGATAAAAAATTGTTATATGAAAATAATTAAGAAAATAAAATCCTAATCAACAAACACAACTCACGGATTGCCGCAGGCTTTGTTTTCCAGTTGCGCTCGGCTAGATACATACATTAATGGGCATTCCTACAGCTTTACTTTTTAATTGGAAATCTCAAGCAACCCATGAAGTATTGTGCTCCTGCAGTAACAGTTTATTTTTGTTGTGCTAATTTAGACTTTTGTGACTTGAATGAAGATGGGATAACTTTTGTTTGTTTAAATATTTTAAATCAATTGAAAGTATACATACAATGCACGCGCGAGACCTTAACTATTGCATTGATAATTACTTTTTTTATTTTTCTGAAAAGTACAACGAACAAAAAAATCAACAAAAAGATAAATTAATTAAAAGTGTTTCGTGATGGTTGCTTAGCGAAGTTTTGATTCTAATGTTTTTGTTTTTATAAACCTATAACCTAAAAATTGTTGTTTTTTTTTTAAATATGTAAATTAATTATTGACTTACCGTTGATGCTAAAATATCATGAGGACAACATCCCAGAAGAAAACTTTTACATACTTTTGGATCGGAAAATTTTAAATTACGCCCACCTTCACCTAAAATACCAAAAAAAAAAACTTTATTTTAGTCTTAGGAATATTTTTTAGGACAAAAAATTCTTTTGAGTTATTTAATTTGTATAATTAGACAAAGACAACATTCCATCAAGACAGCGCTAAAATGTTCAATTTTCCACATTATTCGTTTAAAGTAAGAAATGTCTTTAAGCCATTCTCAGCAAATACACCTACAGATGACTTAAAGTTCGTTGATAGAAGCCAAGAATCTGAAATTCAAACTGTCACACTCAAAGAAGTAAGAAGCATGTTGTCTAACAAAGAATCACCAGGTTTTGAAAGAAATGCCTTTGAAAACTACAATTTATAATAAACGCATGCCTTAAGCTTAGATATGTGCCACATCATTGGAAAATTACAAAAGTCATTGTTATACCTATGCAAGGTAAGCCATCAACAAAAATAACATCTTTCATACCTTTATTGCTTATACCAATCATGGCAAATGTTTTCGAGAAACTGCTAATGAACACTAATCCCAAACCATAAGTTTGGATTAAGAAATATACATTGCACGATAGACCAAGTCCATTGAATTACGAAAGTTGTAGAAGAAGGCCTTGAAGAAAAACAAGTATATTCAACTCTATTCTTAGATGTTGTTCAAACCTTTGATAAGATTTGGCATTTGGCACTTGAGTACAAACTGAATAAGGACCTTCGAAATACTAAAATCCTACGTTACGAACCGACTCTATAGAGTACGGTATGCCCAAAATTACTTGGAATTAAAGAAAATTGAAGCCGGTGTACCCGGTGATAGAGTTTGGCATGAAGCTTTCTTATCGAAAATGCATGCATTTGGCATCGATGAATCTCTTCTTCGTTGGATTAGAAATTACCTTTCAGGCCGGTCAATTAGTGTTGTTTTGGACGGTTTTAAGTCTGATATTCATAAAATAAATTCTGGTGTGCCCCAATGCTCCGATTTGTCACCGATTCTCTTCCTCATCTTCATGAATGATCTTTTGTCTGTACCTTTTAACACAATAGATAAATTGTTTTGCTGATGACAGTACCCTCAGATTTTCATATTCGTTTCCAGATCCACATCCTTCATCTTCGGAAGTGGCTCTGCAACGGCAGCGTATGATTAGTTCATTAAATTCCGATCTTGAGAGCATTGTAGATTGGGGTGTTAGAAACCGCGTGGAATTTAATGCTTCGAAAACCCAAAGCTGTCTTCTGTTCGTTAAGCGAAATATTCCACCCCTGTCATCATCCATGGATGGCACTTGCATCGAGGAAACCAAGAAGCTTTCCGTTCTTGGTACATGTACTAACGACATTTGATGTTGTACAAAATGTGGCGAAATGCTTAGGTTTCCTCAGAAGATGTAAGCAGTTTTTGTCTCCTTCTGATCTGGCTACAATTTATAAGGCATACATTCGGCCTAAGCTTGAGTATAACTCTCTTATTTGGGCAGGTGCCCTTAGACTTTTTCTATAAACCTATAAACAGTGCTCTAATGATAAACCCAGCTGCATTCATCTCTTGAAACAATTTCGCAAAATGCAGCCAATAAAGTTAGAGATTAGACGCAACGAAGCTTTACAACCTAAAATCCTAAATAATGTTCCAATTTTTATCAACAGTACCTTACACCAGCACTGACAAATACCTTGGAATGACTTAAGAGGCAAGCTAAAATAGAAAGAACACATCAAAAAGAACTGAACTTAAAGAACAGAACTCTGGCCTATCTGTCCAGAACAAAATAATGTTATACAAGCAATTACTGAAATCCATTTTGACGTATGGTATCCAGCTATGGAGATGTAAAAAGAAAACAAATGCTGAATCCATCCAAAAATTCAGAAACAAAGTCCTTCGTGGAACAATAAATACCCCTTGATACATAAGAAATGGCGATCTAAATCGTGACCTTCAATTTCTATTTGGTCACAGAAGTGATTAAAAAACACTCTGTATCACACAATCAGCGAGTGCGAAGTCATATCAAATCCGAGATGGAAACCGTCTTAAGTGTAAGAGACAATCTTCGGAGACTTAGAAGAACCAAGTCTTATGAGATGATAGTTTAAAATCTATGGGAACGTATTCAAAGTTAAAACTTCCACGAATATGATTTTAAATTGGGAAAGAAAAATCATTTGTCGATCTTTCATAGAGGGGTTCTTATCCCGAAGGTTTTGGTGCCCACTTCACTTGGTGCCGAAATTACCAAGTGGCTTTTGAAGATTTCAATCTTCTCCACTTTTAAGAATGAATCTTCAGAATGAGAATTTTACATTGTTAGAAATTGTGTGAAGTCGAGATCAGAAATGTAGAAGTTCAATTTGAACATCAAATTGACAGGATACTTATCCTTAATTTGACCTCGTTTCTCAGATATAAATGTAAATTGACAATCTAACTCCCTTTGAAGTACTTTAACCTTGAAGAACAGGCCATTAGAACCGGAGTTATAAGAGTGGGAGCCAATATCGGTCGATTTTAAAATATTTCTGCGTGAAGCTCGTCGGTTAGTGACGACAACTAGCCATCTAGCACGTGTGATTAATTTGGGATCCAAAAACAAAGAAGCAGAGCCTAATGAATTACAACTCCCAACCATTCCTCTGTGCGTGTTGTCGGCAGGAATAGAGCCGACTTTAAACTTTCCGCCGAATGAATAAGAAGAGTATTTGTAATTTCCCGCAAGGCCAATACCCCTGAAAAGGTGTGAATCAATACCAGACCATCACGCTGCACGAAAAGCATATCTAACTAGGGACTACAAATAAGTTCGACTTGGAATAATTAACTGCCTATGAGGGAGAACCCCAAGGACAACAATTTGAATACATAAATAATTTATCAGTCAACCACCATAGTCTTGAAAAAATAACCTCATTAATCACGCAATTTTGACTTTGTAAATATACAACTCACGATAGAGGCTAGGTGTTAATGTTAATGCTTATTAATAGATACACAAAATTTATTACAACTTTAAATACAGAAATTCTAGATGTAATTATAGGACCCACCTTCTGACCTAAATTTAATTTCTATGTATTCAACCTGATATAGAATAGTCTATGAATTGGGAACTTAGGAAATAGGAAATAAGAAATTAATTTATCTTTCTTATAAAATAATAAATTAAAAAAAAAATGGCCTTACCATTTCTTGCAGTTCCCATCAATTGGTCCAGCATTTGTCGCATTTGATCTGTTGCAGTCATTTTTCAGCTTTTCTTTCCACTTATCTGTTGATTTAGTTTTCGATTTTTCTTTCGTTTTTGTTTTATTTTTTCAAAGATAAGAAATACTTTTCGTCGAAGCCAAATTAATGGTGCACCAAGAATTGTGGTCAGTTAGAATTTTTCTTTTTTTTCGGTCGTCTGCAGTTTTATATTTTTTTAGGATAAATTTTATATTTTTCTAGAACTTTTTTCCGTAGAAATGGACTTTGATAGTTAAGGTATGTTTTGAATACTACTTTTTATTAAAATTTTCACTTTTAAATGAATATATTTTGAAAATAAGATAAGCTTTATGGAAAAAAAGAAAATGCTCTTCTTATGAAAATCAAAATTATGGAAAGAGGAAATAAAGTAATTGTCTGTCTATAAGGAGTGACTGGGATAGCAAGTGTGTGAGTGTTGAAATGTCAAAACGTGAATTGAAATGGGTAATCATTTAATAAAAGTGATGCCAAAAGTAAATTTTCGGATTAATTATTTATTGCTTGAACAAATTATCACACCAATTACGCGTTTATAGATGCAGAGAGTTGTGCAGCTTAGACTGCTTTTACACGAAAGCGATTTTAATCTTTGATTCTCTTTTGGCTTCCTTTCGATTGCATGAATGCTTTTAAACACAGCGATTTTTAATCAAAGTTAACTTTGTTCTATTGAAAAAGACACATCTCTCCGCACTCTTTACTCTACTCAGTTAATCGAAGTTCGCTCACCGAAAGCCAGATACTCGTAGAAATGAAACATACCTGATAAATATAGAAAACCACAAAAAAAACGATAACTCTGCAATTTTTCCAACCTCAGCAATTTTGTGTACGAATTCGAATTTAATAAACAAAAATGGAACTACCAGAAGCTTTAATTATTCCAGGTATGTCTTTATCTTTAGCACAATATATGGAATTCAAATTTATATTTGTCTTATCACAATTTGCAGATAATCCTCAGAAAACTTATTAAACCATCGAAAATAACAATTTTGACACTAACACATATCCCGGATGAAGATTGTGATGTCAAAGTGAAAGTTAAATTCTAAAATGCCTTATAAAAGGCATTTTTACCCTCCAAACGCGTTTAGCTTATAATTGCCTCTATTCCACGTTGAAGAAGTCTTATAATTAACATTCTCGCGTTTAGAGGCTTTATTAGGACTGTATCCGTCTCATACAATTATAAATGATCTATTTTTTTTTGTATTGTTATTTTGTTGTTTTTTATTTTCAAGAATTTTTTTTTATTTACTGCTAACACTATTTTCAAACCTGAACAGTCATATCCCAACTAACAATTTTGCTTCCTATTTCTGAAATTAAGAATCATTCGTTGCTATAGTGCTCATATAATCATTTTTGCTGGAAGTCAAATAGCTATAGGAGTAAACTATGATATAATTCATAGCATAGACATTCTCTGGAGCACTTTCTATCACCTCTATAGGCGTAAAGACTCAATTGTCCTTTAATCATAATATATGGCTACTATAAAATCACAGGACAGTTTATACTCCAATAGTAATCCTAACAAACTGCTATAAAAGTCTTAATTTATTATTCGTTATCTTTATAGAATCATTATTGGACAGTTTAAGTCAAGACTCTATAATCATGATCAATTTTTCTGTTGGACTCTTATAGTGCAATATTGTTCCTATAGTACTATTATAAAACTGTGCAATAGGCATAGTACACCACGTGCTTTTGCACATATAAGGATGAATTAATTACAACAAAAAAATGCGGAAACCCCACACTAAGTTAATCCTTATAAATGAAAAGTAGGATTGGGTCGAACAAACTTGCCTAAATGTAAAGATTGGCAATTTCAAAAAATTAAAGTTTATGGTCGAAACTGTTTTTTAAAACATTTTTTTAGAAAAACATTTGATAAGCAAAAATTTCGAATTTTTATTACTGAACGGATACAAAATTGAATCTGAAAAAAAGATATCAAATTTTCAAAAAAGGTTTTATTTTTTTTTTAAACCAAGAAAATATTTTAAATTTTTTCTTGGATAGAAGTTTTTTTTTTAACCTTTTATCAAGCCTCTCTAAACAAATATTATTAAAATCCGGCAAGACGATAGTGAGAAATTTAAAATTACAAAAAATAGTTGAATGCAGTAGGCACAGTCAGTAATATCTAATAATTTCAAAATTTTTATTGAATTATAGATCGTTAAAATTAATCGAAAGGAACAAAAATTATCAAAATTCTAGGTGAAGTTTTCGATAAAAATACAATTTGGAAAACCATTTCTTTACATTTTCAAAAAAAAAATGTTTGTCATATATCTTGTAGATTGTATTATAAAATTTTAAATTTTAAGCTTTCCAAAAATTAAGCATCGTCTTATTTTTACGAATAGATAACTTGCCATATGTCTATATCGCAAGTAAAAAGTCAATAGTTCAATTTATTTAAAAAAATATATTAAGTTTCATTCAAATTTCATGTAAAATTTGAATCATGTTGTTTCTTAAGAAAAAAACTATTTTTTACGAATTATTTTAGCGACAGTGATTTGTATTGTCGATTGATTGACGAGACTTTTTTACTGTAACTGCAGTACACGACACATTTTTAACAGCTAGATTTTCGATGAAGAAGCTGAGAATAATCAATTTATCAATAAATTAATACTGGAACATATGCTAGGTATACCAGAACTCTAGCTTTTTTCACAGTTTATGCGAATTACGAAGCAATAAATATCGCTTCCTTCTAATATTTAAGTGCTAAAAGCACCTATAAAGGAAGCCTATGTGACTTTATTGGATTAAATTCATGATAAAAGTGATCCCAATTCAACGCTAGGTTTTACATATCCTAGTTTGGCCGTGCGGTTAGCGAGCAAGAGATTTGGTGCGAGAGGACCCGAGTTCGATTCCCACATTCTGCCTACACATGTAAGTAATTTTTAAATTAATTTTAAAAATAAAAGTAAAATTGAAATCATAAAAAATAATCAACTCTAAGATCTTTACAGAAATCATGCGGAAAAAGCCGAAAAACATGCAAGAAAAGCATCAAAATAAAAATGAAATCAAATAAGCACAAAAATAAATATTTTTTTTTTATTTTCCACATACTCCTATAAGTATTTTATTCTTGTGACAGTAAATCTTCTTTTCATTTCCACTATCGATGCAATTGCTGCAATAAAGCATAAATTACCTCTATAACATAACGATAAGTATGTTCTTCGGAGTAACACAATTTACTCCATAAAGGTGGAATAGGAGTTAAAAAAAGTCGCCCTTTTAACTCTTTGGAGTTTTATACAACCCTTAAATGTGTGCAAGAAATAGTAATAAGAAGCTTCTCTAGATGAATATAGAAGTAAAATTGTTAGTTGGGATGTGCTTCAAAATATGAACTAATTTTTTAAGGATGTTTAGTCATCAAATCAAAGCAAATGAAACTGTCAAAATTTGCACCGCATGTTTTCCGCCTTTGCTCTAACTAGCGCTAATGACGCATAAGACCATATTCGCACATTCAATTTTTAGTTTCGCAACTGTTTAGTTGCTAAAATGAAACAAATGGGATTATATGGAACTCCGCGCACATACAGAAACTCAATTCGAGCAACTTAAAAGTTTGTATTTTGACACAAACTTAATGATTGCCTTAAATCAATTCGCTATTTTGTGTTACACATAATCATATGTACCTGCGCGAATATAGAAATAATTAGTTGAGTTGTTTAATATAAGCCCAAGAGAGAAAATTGTAAGTCTGACTGAAGTGTTGCATGTGCGCGCTGCTCTACCCATTTGGTTATTAAACTATTTGATTTCGATCACAGTTGCAAGTTCGCTCCTAGCCCAAATGTAGAAGGAACAAACATGAAGTTGGCATATAGACATAAATAATTATATTAAGTCAACACGTGGCACTCTCTTATTTTCACCTGTGTATCTACGTTATCGACGCATAAATTACAAATAATTAAGAAGATTAATGCTTTTAGAAATTGTTACAAATGTTGTTGATAAAATAGCCGTGTTTTTTTGGAAAAGTTATATCCGTAGTACAGTAGGATTTTATATGAATAAAAAATACAACATCCTCAGTAGGATCACTGCCGATAAAAGGAGAAGTGAAATTCTCCTGCGGATAGAGATTTGACGTTTATTCGAGTATCGGCAGTGATCCTACTGCGGATGTTGTATTTGTTATTCATATAAAATCCTACTGTACTACGGATAACTTTTCCAAAAAAATACGGCTAATTACTTCGTTTTATTGAATGCCATAAAAAAAGTGATAATTTCAAAGGAAAATATCTCAATGGAGCAATTTATGAGGTCGTGCCAAGCATCCAGGAAAAAAAAAATAATTCATGGGAGTCAAATGTTGTAGATCAGTGGAAGGACATTTACTTAATCTAATTAAAAATGGCGGAAAGATAGTATAAAACTGATTCTCTGTTAAATTTCGTGGAATAGAAATGAAATAACCTGACAAAATATTTAAAAAATAAGCAATTCTTAAAAATACGCTATCTTCTTTAAAAACAGTGTAGCTGTGTAAAAAAACCGGAATAACACAGCAAACACATTGATTTAGCCATCTCTCTTTTCTTCCCACAAAGAAAACCATTTGCGACACAAAATAAACATCTTCCATCTTCATTTTTTTGTTTAACGTTTCGAAAAATTATCCGCAGATTAAAACTATGCTATTTCTGAGAAATATATAAATTTAAGGTAAATGAGTTGATTATTTTAAAAGTTTCACTACATAAAATCTACCTGTTTCGGAGCCTTATTTGTTCAGTAAAAGATCCATGTAATCAGGTACTAAATAAAAGAAAAACAGACACCAACAAAAGGATTTAAGAGAGCAGAAAAGAGAGAGAGAAAATGGTAATGAAGAAGGCAAATAAACGAATTTAAAAGAAGGAAAAGCAGCAGCTCTAAGAAAAAACAAGGAGTTCATTTTCAAATATCGAAGCGATCGGTTATCAAATTGAGGTTTTTCGAGTTCTTGTGAAGTAAAAATAATAAATTTGCTGAAATTTCAATTGAACTTATAAAATTATTAGAACAAGATTATTGAATCTACCCGTTAGATAACATCTTTTATAGTTTAACAATAATTATACGGTGAAAATAGTGATAACCCAAATAACGAAAAATGTGTAATACTAAAACCATTGCTTACGCTGCCCCGGAAAAAGCCGCTTCTTCATTCTGTTTAAAGCATTCAAAGAAAAATGGAAAACTGGCATCACTTCACAATTCTAAGCAATCTTCTGACAGTTCCTCGAAATTACCAATTTTTTCTCGGAATTGTATTCATTTCTCAAGAAAATACAAAAAAATGAGCCAAACAATAGAAAACTCGCCAATTAAAACCGACAAAATTTCTCCGGAACGATCAAGTGAAAAACCTATAAACAATAACATCAAAGAAAGATTAAATTTACACGTAAAAAGACGATTACAAGAATCAGGAGCTGACATTTCGTTATTGAACAACAACAATACCACAAAAAACAGCAATACCAACAACAACAATGAAATAAAGGTTCGTAAACAATATACAAAGCGAATTGAGAAAGCAAATAACCCAACCATTGTACGTCGAGCGAAACGAACGAAATTGAAACTAGCAACTACAAGTAGTACAGTGAGTAAACGAGATTCTGAGAGCATTGGTTCAGTAGCATCAACCTCTACAACTACCGCCAGTGCTGGCGACGATGAAGGAAGTCGTGATGGTAATTCACAAAATCCCGATATTCTTCATTCGCCCAGAGAGAAGGAAAAATGTCCAGATTTGCTGAATGTCGTTCTTAATGTTAAAAAGAGAGCCCTCTTTCAGAATCCAGAGGTAATCAAGTTTTTACACAATATAATGGATGTGCTAAGACAATAGATTTTCTGTACTTTTTTTGTTTATTAAACAACTATGTATTCTAGTTTTAATTTTAACATTTAATAAATAAAGTTTACAACAAACAAACAAATAAATTAAATATTTGGTTTAAAATAATGATTTATGTTATTCTAATCAATCAATCCGTCATTTTTCAAGATGGTGGTCATGTCAAACTGAAGCAGAACTATCAAGTATGACGTAGCGGCACTGACAGTCTGAAATGAAAGAAATTATTTTAAATAAAATTCAGATATGGTTTCGTGCGGTGTGGATGCTCTAAAGTAATTTTTGATAGGGTATTCAAAAATCATCTAAGCCCTTCAGAATGATACTTATACATCGCAAAAGAAAAGCAAATAATTTTTTTTCAAAAATGTGTTTGGAAAAAAATGTCAGCCTGTCAAATTTTGAGGAGTTGACATGAAATTCTTTTAGATAGTAGTAAATTACCGAAAAAGTCTCTAATAAATTCAGCAAACATTTTTCCCAATTTCAATACTTGAGTTGCCTCAAGTTACTCTACAGTTAAAAGAAATAATTGTATCTCATTCCGACACGTCACACGAGTTAGTACTCGCAAGCAATTTGCAAAACAAATTTTTTAATAACAAACAAACCTAAGCAGCTTGCTCGTCAACTAGCATAGTTCTGAAGCTAGTAGACGATCAGGTAGCCTGTACCGGAAAAAATATTCAATGGACAATTTGATTGTTCGCCTGACATTCGCATTCAAAAATACAAATGTTTTTTGTACTTGGCGTGTACTTTTAGGCTAGGCGCGCACATTCAATTTTTAGTTACGCAACTGCTTGGTTCGAGCAACTAAAAAGTGTGTGTTTGACACAAAAACTAAACGATTGCTTAAATGAGTTCGATATTTTGTGTAACATATAATTATATGCACCTGCGCGGTTCTAAAAGCAACCAAACAGTTGTGCAACTAAAAATTGAATGTGCGCGCCTAGCCTTAAGCAAAATCGTTTAATAAATATAAATAAAATGTAAAATTTCAAAACTTGCAGGCAACTTTCTTTTCAAGTGGCAGGCCGCTTAGTGGCTTCTTAATTTTTTTGTCAAAAAATTACTAAAATAATACAAAATTGCATATTTATCAAAATTAATATAGTAACTTTAGGACTTCTGTCAAATTCAAATCCTAGGCTGAAGTTATATCTTCCGATTTTCGATAATAAACATTTCTTATGCAGAACGGGGAATTCGTAAATCTTTTGTGAGTGATATGATGTGCTAAAAACTACACAATTTCCGAAGTCTGTAACAGGATTTGGCAAAAGTTGTTTGGGAAAAAGCTAAATGCTTCTGAATTTAGTTTCAAGATAAAAGTCAGAAGGCTTATAGATAAAAGCGTAGTACGCAGATCGCGCTAAATTTTATCTCACATATTTTTCTCCAAACATCAACTAAAATCCAAGCTAAATTTTGACATAAGAACCTTGTGGAGAATATGTCACAGAAAACAGCTGTTCTCTAAATGAAATTTTTTCAAAGAGTTAAAAGAATTTGGTTTAAATTATGATTTTTTAGGAATTATGAATGAGAACCTATACAAATTATGAGTGATTTTTGCTGTGGAAAATCTTGTAAAACTTCCGCCACTGACTATTCTTCTAAATATTATTCCATTTCAAATTGAAATTGAAATTTAGCTCGAGAATAAATGTGCCGGACGTGTGCTAAATTTTGACAGATAAGTTATGTACAGTTCAAAGAGAAATTTTGATTTTTTAGCTGGAGCAGCGTCCTCTCGGCTAAAATGCTAAACAAAATTTTAGCTTCGCTAAATTTTGGAGAAAATTTTGTATGGGAGATAAAATTTAGCGCGATCTGCGTACTAGGCTAAACAACAAGTTGAAAAAGACACAACAGTGTGTTCTCTGTATATGCTCTGAGTTAAAGAATAAAAAACCCATATGGAACAAAGTGGACCTTTTTCCTGTTTGCTGAAAAATCATTCATGACATCCGCCATTTTCAAACAAAACCATACAGAATTCACGAATACGGACTAAAGCTACCTTAAAATATGTCTTACCGAAAATATAAACGTATAATCCAGTGCATACATCCCAATGCCATTGAATTGGAAAAATCCTTCCCAATGAAGATATTGCAAAGTAAACGATTTCATTTTGTTGTAGTAAACGTCATTGCCCATCATAAACTGCGGTTTTTTCTGCATTATCTCGTGAACAATCATAGCTGATTTCTTAGAATATCCATTAGCATTACAGCATAGTCTCAAAACCATATATGCCACGATTAAAGTGATGATACCCCAAAGGATATAAATTTCTGCAACATAATCCAACACATCATTTTTACCGCCAACAACAGTACTAACTTTCGTGTGCATAAATATTCCGAAAATAGCAGTGACAAAACATACTGCCATGTATGGAACTGTTTGTGCTCCATACTCATGATTGGTAAGTCGACTCAGAGTGAGAATTTTACTGTGCAATCGAAATAAGTCAACGAGACACTCTTCTGAAGTTTTGCTATGGAAAAGAATAAGAATAAATGTCATAAAATATGTCAAAATCTTTGAGGAAGTTGAACAGAACTATTCAATATCCGGATACTCTTTGGCATGTTTCAAATCATCGTCTTCATCTTGCTCGTCTTCACTTGTGTTGTCCTCGTTCTCACTATCACTAACTTTCTTGAATTCATTTTTATCGACTTCAAAATGAATTGGTAGAACTTTTTTCTTCGGCTCATCAGATTCTATGTCAAAAATTTTAATTGGTAAATTTTTCCTTACACATTCCTTGTTTAAGGCTTCCAATAAAGTATTCAATTTCTTAAAGCGTTCAGATATAATTGCCACTAGGTAAGAAAATTGAGATTGAACAATGCTACTTGCAAGATACGGAAAAGATACTGTCATTGTAGCCAAAATAAACATATTTCCATAATATCTATGAAAATACAAAATTAAAAAAAAATTATTTTATAATTTTGTTTATTTATCAAAAATTTACTTCTTACCTGTTTTGAAACATAATATCATAGTATATTGCGCAGAAAACAAATAATACAAATAGAGTTAATAGTAATTTCCTCATCAAATTAATAGACTTTCGGTTGACTTTGACGTTTAGTTGACGTTTATTCAAAACCTCGTCAATCTCATTGAGTCGCTTATAGAATTCAGGAAAGAAATACTTTCCGCGTAACAAACTCAATATGTAATCAGTTATATAGACGAAAATACCCAAATTAATGAAGATCGTACTGCCAAGCGAACATATGTTACCACATCTTGGTAAATTCTTGACAGAATACATCTGAAGATTGGCCATTAGAAAGGAAAATATGTAGAAAGATGGTACAATGAACATGAGTGTAAAATCATAGTAATGTATTTTACGGTTCATATAATTGAATGGGATAAGACCAAAGATCTGTAAGAAAAATTAAAAGCCTGTAACTTTTGAAATATCCTTATCCTTAAATCTAACATGCAAATGTAAATATAAAATGTTTTATTCTAATGAATTCATTTCAAGGAACTCTTTGATTAAATTAAATGGTAAAATGAAAAACTCAACTCATATAAACACCCACCTGCGATACTATCAACAGTCCGGAATGCATTTTAATTTTTGTCGTTTATATTTTTCGACTGACGTTTAACTGTCACTTTCCAAAAATGAAGACTTCATTAATCCAATGTGTTTCGAATAAGACTGATAAAATTTATTGCTTTTAAAACGCCACTAACCTACCGAGCTCAATAGCTGAAAACATAACTTATTCAAATATAACTTAACATTCATTAGCTAATTGTATTATATTGACAATTAAGATAATTACAAAAATTGCTTCCCCTAATGTGGAGTGAGGGTTAGCTGTGTAGTATCAGTGAATGGTTTGTTTTCAATCAACTGCATGCAACAGGTGGCGAATATGTTATGATATTCAAAAATCAACAACAGGTTGTCAAATTATGTCACGTGGGTGTGCGGCAATCCTTTTTACTTGAAAGTTGCACGGGTGCATAAAACATGCCCCAGAATTAAAATGAAACTGACATGCGCAGTTTGAAATTGATTGTATTCCATTCCGTCACTTTTAATTAAAGATTAATATACAAAAGTTCACAATAGATATGTGTATAATAATTATGTTTTCACTATGGCGACCAACAGCTACCACAACCAGATGGCGAATTCATCGCAACAAAATTTCAAAATTGGATCTCAACGATTTAAAAGTACCCGACAGATGTTTTTACTTTTTATCGAGACGCATCTTTCGTCTTTTATCATTTTTGTAATTTTTATAATAAAATAAAGATTGAAAGTTTTGTGAACTGAATATTTTATTTGTGTTATAACGTCATCTTTGTTTCGATGAAAAAAGAGATTTTTTCGTACGAAAGAAATTATTAAATATTATTAATTAAAATATAAAAATTAATGTAAAAAAGTTATGTGATAACAAAAAAAATGGTTTATTTAAGAAAAAAAATTTTTGAACAAAAATAGTTAAAAGTGTTCATTTTAATTGTCATCCTTTTGATAAGGTCATTCGTCATTCCTTTATACTGGTTTTTGAATTTATCACAGACATAATTGACAAATGTGTGTTCATGATTTGTTTTTGTATGTGAACAATCTAGATTCAACCAGATATTTTTCCATGGAAATAAATGACACCAACTGCAATTTGCGTTACATGTAACAATCACTACTAACTCTATGACATCTCTTTAACTGCTGTTCGTTTCTTATGAATATGACGCACCTGTTCAATGTTCAAGTCTGTTGGATATGCCAGGATAGGGACAATCGAACTGTAAGGTTGAATGAATAAAAAAAGACTTATATATGTAGGTTAATCCATCGCTACATGTAAACTTATGCTGAAACAAGATGCTTTAGAGAGAACAAACCTAAGATGGAATCATTTAACCGTCAACACAAATCTGACTAATACTTCGTCTTAATGATATTCTTAAGTAGATTTTCATATATCAGCTGCGTAATTTGTGTCATAACCGGACACGGTCTTCTAGGCAAGCACGCAACGAGGGTTGGCGTTTATTCTAATGATTTCTTTAACGTTACGTGACACAACAATCGTTTAGTTAAAAACCAATGAAAAATCGATTATAGGTACAAATTTAAGTTTCATCATTTAAAGGCAAATTAAATGCTTAGCTAAATAAACTCTAAGATCCAGCTTAAGAAAATCTTATAGATACGGCTGTTACAGGCGAATCTATAAAGAAATTTCAAAGGTTACTTAACTTTAAAACACCTCCAAACAGCTCTTAAGTATGAAATCGTTATCTAAAATCAATTTTCACATTTAAGTAACGTTACTTAAAAGCCTCTTAACTTAAACGCCATCCACCGCGTTTAAAGGTTACTTAAAGGCATTTTAAAATGTATTTTGGCATATCAATTGTCATCTTTGAAGTTTCAAATTGTGAGTTTGTATTGTCTCTTGTGATATTTTGGAATTATAAAATGCAAAAAATTAATAAACAGAAAATTTGTATAGATTAAAGTATGTGTACGCGCAAAGAAATTTCGTGCACGCTGTCCGCTTAGCCTTTGAGGTGTTTGTATAGACACTTTATTCTTCGTTGTTGGAAGAGAATCTGTGCATAAAATAATCCTTTTTTGTAATGTTTTATTGCAAATTCTAAAATAAAAACGTTTCCTTGTCGCAAGCATCCCAATTTTCAGATCTTTTTATTTTGTTTGTGGCGGTGGGGTGAGCGTTGTGTTCCATGTTTTTTTTTAATTTCACAAATATAAACATTTCTCTTCCAAATGTTTACTGATTCAAGTTGTCACAAAACAGCTTTGGTGTATACAATGAAGCAGCATTTGTTTTTTTTTTTTTTTTTGTATTAGATTTTCAGATTCTTTTACGTTACGTGACACAACCATCGTTTAGTTAAGTACCAACGAAAAATTGATTATATTTAAAGGCAAATTAAAAATTTAAGTATGCTTAACTAAATAACCTCTAGGATGCAGTTTAAGAAAATCTTATAGATACGGCTGTTAGTTTATAAGGGTGTTTTAAAGCTTTTTTTAATTTAAAAGCACTTGGTGAAACCAAAACATATCCTATTTTAAAGTTTAGAAGCCTGTTAAATGTTTAAAAGTCCTTCATCAAATTGACCATAAGTGTATTATCTAAAACTCTGGTTATTATAAATCGAAACAACGCCAGCTGATTTCCATTATGAAAATAATTATCCATTTTGACTTATTAAAAAGGGAAATAAAATTGTTTACAATTCTTTTTATATATTTAACACTTATGTCATGTCAAAATGACATTTAGATACTTAAATGGCTTGAAACCTCCTATAAATCAGTTTTAGCATACTCCGTCTCTATTCTATTATAAATAAACTTTTCAAGATTAGAATCGTTGTAAAGTTGAAGTTACGCAGAAACGAGCTGTCAAATTATGTATGGGAAATACTTTCTGCGGAGCTGATAAAATTATCTCATGAATTTTATGTGGAAAGCGAAGAAATAAACCTGATAAACTAAGAAATTCTCTAAATTTTAAGAAATATTTTAAAATTATTTTATTTGGAAACTACTTGACTTATTTTCTTTTAAGTAACTTTTTAAATTCAAATATTGAATGTTGCATAACTTGTATGAGTTGACTGTCTTTAAACGAACAGCTGATAATTTTTTAACTTTTTATAACTGTTTATTACTTTCCATTCTATTTATCTAATTCACTAGTTTCTTCTTTCTTTTGGGATGCATTGCCAAAAAGTAACTCGGCATTAAGCTTCCAATGTTCAGAGACATATGGCAGGCGTTCACTTGGGTCAGTACTCCAATGGTGGATCCGGCATCGCAATTTGGCCTTCTCCAAATTATTAATGGTAATCGTACAATAGAAATCCTTGCTCTCTTTTTTAGATCAGGGCCCGTAATGGACTGTTCTGGCATAGTTATGCACTCATCCTTGACATAGTAACCGGCTTTCCTAAGGGAAGCTCTTATGTGCCACGGTTTGATTTCCCAAGGATGATCTTGGTTCATTACGACTGCCAGAGTCATGTTTTCCAGTATGTTGATGGTCCTTTGAGCGAAGGGAGAACTATGTAGGACTTCTGTCTTGTCCGCCTCGGTTTTGGCATACTTTTTGAGGTTTTCCTCATTTTTGTACACAGCTAGTCCCGGCAGGAGCAGCTTGTTATATACAAAAGTTGGTCGCATCGAAACAACATCGCCCTTATCGCCAACTCCTTCCACGAATGTCTTAAGCACAACTTCTAAATTAGGTTGTTTTTTAATTGTAGTATCCTCAACTAGGTCGTATATAAAATGCTTGGCACGAAGCTTTTTCAGGTTGTGACCCTTCTTATGTAAAAGCGGCTCATATCTTCTTTTCAAAATGAATGTTGTCCTTATTTGTTGTTGGAGAGGTACGATATTTTTTAAAAGGTTTATGTTTGCGTTTAGGACACTTTTTAACATTTTTAATTCAACTTTTCTCAAATGTTTTTAGCTTTTACTTTTTGGAAATGAAAATGCGGTATGTGTGATCAGATGTCGTCGAAAATTTCTCACGCAAGTATTTCTTACGAGATGTTCATGCAAATACATCGCGGAAAGTTATATCTTTCTGCAAAGCGGAAAATTATCTCGTTGCATGAATACCCTTGCTACTTTTAAAAATTCAATCCTAATTAAATTTTAAGATAATCTGGCACTACTCTCACGAACAATTCACAATAATAAATTGCCTACAAAACAATCCATTTGCCACCAACATCTGCATAATTTTGAATTTTGACGTTTTGTCTCAAGTTCACTCGTCGCGCCGTGAACATGTTTTTTGTATCGCTTGTGCAAATTTTCAATTAAAAAATTGTTAAATATTTCATTGAAATAAATAAAATTTTAACTAATGAAATAAACAATACAATCGTTAACACTTAACAAATCTTCCAACAAATTGATTTTGTTTTATTTTTTTTTGTAATCCCTGTTAAGTTTTGTTGAAAGCAAAGGATTGTAAAACGCATTTATATTTTCTTGATAGACTGCGACGGCGACTCGACAACTACGACGAGACCACACTAATTCACTTCCCACGTGGTTCTGGTTATTCTGTGCAAAAGAAAAAGGCCAAATCGGTGTTCTGTTAAAAATAGAAAACGCAGCGAAAACTGTTTAACTAACTTCTGTTTGAGAAAACATAAAAATTGAACTTCAAAATAAAATACAATCGGCTTAAAAGAAAACAACGAAAATGCAGTCAACAAGCAATTCAAACAAATCCTCGGACATGAAGTATATTTTGGTTACTGGTGGGGTGATCAGCGGAGTTGGCAAAGGCGTTATAGCCAGTTCATTCGGAACTTTGCTGAAGTCATGCGGTCTGGATGTGACATCGATTAAGATTGATCCATATATCAATATCGATGCGGGAACATTTTCACCCTATGAACATGGTAAGAGACACAATCGTATCAGTGAAGCAACTACGAGTAGAATGTCAGGAGATTCGTATTTCCTATGGTATTTTTGTTTTTGTTATTGTTGGCCAATAATAATTCCCTAAATAGATTTCTTTTTGCGAGAGCGGCAAAACTTAAGACGCAATTTGATGCATAGTTTGGCCATGTAGGTAGAGCATTATGTTGTGACGACTGGGGTCTTCGAAGAAACAAGGAAGCAGAAAAACAGAGAAAAGAAACGGCAATATTGATTGCTAAATTGTTGTTTGAAAACACTTATAAATAGTTCTCTTTATTAAACGAAGAAGAAGAAGAAGACTGATTGGAGAGGCGGAGGGCGGTTCAAGTAGTGGCATAATATTGTTCTTCCATATTCAAAATCTGATAAAGATACTGAGTGTATATTATTATTTGTCCAGCAATTGAATTCATATAAATTGCACGTGTTTAGTTGATAGTGTTACTTTGTAAAGTTGTGCGCATGATACTAATTTGTTTAGAGAAACGTCCACGACAACAATAACTAACATGCTTGAGCTTAAATAAATACAAATATTTCTATAAAATGTATTGAAAGTGTGCCTTAAATCA
This sequence comes from Philhelius festivus, assembly GCA_963931855.1. Classification (NCBI taxonomy): domain Eukaryota; kingdom Metazoa; phylum Arthropoda; class Insecta; order Diptera; family Syrphidae; genus Philhelius; species Philhelius festivus. The sequence goes on from OZ007557.1 coordinate 96,149,068, forward strand.
CTTCAAACCTGAGAAGTATAATAAATATACAGTCAATACCACTTAACTTAAGCAAAGAAATTCTCCCGCAATATTTTTTCACTATTATCATAAAAATTAGTTCACTTAACTGTATCCCCACTGGCAAAACATTTAACTCTATCACGAATTCCATAGTAATCGGAAATTTTTACGAATCCCGAAAAAAGCTATCACCAAATCTGTGCCAAATGGCAATTTGTATCAAATTTTCCACTACGATAGATATACCGCCTTATTACCGCTGGCGAGTCGAACAAATAAACATGTGAATGTGAGAAATTAGTATTACGGTTGGCGACTCGAGAACCTTTGATTCGAATTAAATGTCAAATATTTGATATTTTTAATAAACAATCAAATTTCGATTTTTTTTTTTTTTTATAATCTACCCGCGCTCAAGGGATTTGATTACCCTTTAAATGTTTCAACACAGTGCGGGCGTGAAGTTAAGAAGAGAAAGAAGGATAGGAAAGATGTGTGGCACGATGTTCTGAGACAGAAGGTTGTTGTCTCAGATATTTTATCTCCAGGGATGGCGGCTGAACTAAAGCGGAGAATGCCGTGTCTTATTTCTATGTCGCTTATAATTCACATTATTTTATTCGTGTTCATCCTTGTTGGGCATACTAGTTTAACTCAATTACATGTTGTTAGTGTTATGCCTGAACAACATGTAATGAGTAAACCAGCAACCCATTAATGACAATTTTAGAAGGTTTTTAATGGAATTAAAACAACATAGACGACGGCAGGGATCGAACCTGTGATCATGAGGTTCACAGGCGAGCACACATCCATCGCGCCACGGCCACCCCTTAATTCGAATTCGAATTGTAAAGTTCGCCAACCGTAGCGTAGTATGTCGAATGTGTAGTTCGCTAATAATAAAATCTCACCTTGAACGTTCGATTCGCAAACCGTAATAGGGAGGATAGTGATTCGTCACTAGTGTTCGATTACGATGGAATATGTTACAGGGCTGAATAACATTGTTCCATACGGATGTGTTTGATAAGTCTGTTGTTCTTTACTTCATTTATTGAACTTCCAGAAATCAGAAAATATTTCTTTAAGTACATAATTATGTACATATATATGGCCGATTTCCTAAAGATGATTTTTGACATCAATTTCTAAACTACTAAATTTTTTACTTTTTTTTTTTGATAAATGTGCAAAGTATAAGGACTATATTTAATAACAAAAAATGAGACCTAACTTAAAGAAAATATTTATGTTTGCGGTTGGCAAAATTGTCATACAAAGAGTCGGTACCTACGAAGTGCAATTATTATAACTGGTAACATACGGGCGAAATAGCCATTACCGACACTTTTGGGTTATGTTTTACCTACTATACGTATGGAGAGACATGTCAGTCAATCGCTTGCACAAAAACATGTAAGAATTTGTTATAATATTTGTAGCATCACGGATTGCAAATAGCCATTTTAAGTTTGATGCACCCGCGACATAAAAGATATAAAAGTTTTTTTTTTTTTTTGACAAATAAAGTTCTAACGTTTTCAAACTTTCTAAATGTAAGAAGAAAATAAATTGTAAGTTGAATTATAAAAAACCATGATTCAAATTGGTTGCACCCGCGATCGCAATATTAGGATCGCGGGTGCAACTTATTGACTTCTATCATTATAACGTGATTTATCATATTTCATTGATAAAATATGCGTTTAGAAGAACAAATTAAACATACAGGCATACGCACAGTGGGAAAGGCTGTGACAAAAGCCAAACGTAATCACCCAAATAGTCCGATTAAAGCAGTTGAAGTTGTAAAAAAAATGGTCGCTTAATTTGAAGTTGTTGTATCTGAAAAATCTGATTCCGCCAAAGCCCTGCCTAAAAATCTGACGGACGGTCAAATAACTGATATGTGAATTCTATAATAGGGACGATATTAGCAGACAAATGCTGGGTATGAAAGATTTGAAATCGATTAAGAAGTTAAGAATCGAGAAGAAAACAATAATTATGAGTATTCGTGAAGCTTTCGAGACTTTACAGCTTATCACGAAGCATCTGTTTGTAAGACTATCATATTCTGCACATCAATGATATCCTTCATAATGTCTGCGTTTGTACATCTCAATCAAACTACATAAATCTACTTCTTGCTATTTCGGAACATTCGACGGACTTTCCTGAAACAATAAGTGTTTTTGTCTAGATTATGTCTAGTTATAGACCAATTCCCAAGCTTTCCTGCATACCCAACATTTTTGAGAGCCTAATTTACGATGTTTTGCTCTTTCATTCAAAAACCGCTTTTTTCCCTTAAACAGCATATCTTCTTGGTGGTAGATTTCCGACCACCAATCTAATAACTGAGTTTGTACGCCATGTCATTTGCTCTTTGGAAGCTGGAGTGAAGTCAATGCGATTGCAACTGATTTCCGTAAAGCTTTTGACAAAGTCTCATTATCATTAGCATTATCATCTTCAATTGGATTCAATCATATTTAAATAATCGTTGGTACACAGTTATTTTTAGATCCTGCAAATCCAACCTTATCCGCCCAATATCAGGGGTCCCCGGTCCTCTGTTTTTCTTACTGACCATTAATGACATGGATTTTATTCTTAAAGGATCTGACCTACAGATCTACGCTGATGACATGCGTATTTCTAAACATATAAGATGCATAGACGATTCTCAACTTCTTCAAGCTGACCTAAGCTATTTTTTTACTTTGTGCCAACACAACTTTCTTGAACTGAATATGAATAAATGCCAAGCCATTCCTACTACCTAAAACACTCTCCCTTACCCCAACGTTAATATTTCATTAAGAATGAGCCAGTTTCGATTGTCACATCTATTCGTGACTTAGGTGTTATATGCGACAACCAACTCAATTTTCGAGCCCACTGTAATAATATTATTAATAGAGCTAATTCAATGTAGAATCATTCGCTTGCGCGGCATTTATAAGGATGACGCATATAATCTAATATCTTACGAACACCCTCTAACATTAATAAATTTACAAACTCCAAGTAGTCGTCGCAGTAATGCCGATATACTTTTTGTGCACCAGCTTTTGACTGGAGTCATTGAAAACGTAGGTCTGCTTGATACATTCAAACGGAATACGAGTAATCGTCTATTGCTTTCCACATATCAAATATGGCCAAAATGAATTATGTACAAGCATGATTCGAATAGTAAATAACTCCAAAATGTTTTTGATTTAAACCTTCCCAACTCATCTAATGTAGCTTTAATATCTCAATTATTTAGTTTTAGAATATTAATTGCTTGTATTAATCGAAGAAATAAAATATAACGAGACCAAAAAATTGGGTAATGCCCCATTTCTTGACGAACTTCTAACCCTTCATTTCTTCACCAAGCTATTGTTAGTGGTAGAACTCAGATTTAAATCTCGGTTTAAGATTGGACTCACAAATTCTAGGCTATAAGGGCTTAGAACTCGGTATAAAATGCAATGGAAATGAAATCGACACATTCGTGTAGTACGGCTAAAGAAAGAATATCTGAATTTAAGAGTACGTCCAAAGTTGGTCTCAAGGGTAAAATGATGAGCATTTCCTGATGCGCGAGTATTTAGGTTAAAATTGTTTAAGGAAAGGAATGCAACTGGGTATTTTACTAGAACACTGTTTAAAAAATAACGGTAAAATAGTGAAAGTCCAGAAACATTACGGCGGTGCTCGAGAGACACAAATGTTTCTGCTATAGTTTTATCACCTATCAATTTTAAAGCTCTTTCTTGGATTATATGCAAGAGACTAGTGGGTTATTGCAGCTTCTGCTCAAATATGGAAATTGTACTTGAAATTCTATGGAACTTGTATTTGGGCGAATATAAGCCTTTTTAATTATAGCCAGAGCCGAAGGGGTCAATAAAAAAAAACGTCGTCGAATATGTGGTCATTCCACACAAGGTGATCTGTGATCCAGCTGCACATACCGAGAATTGCGAGATGCTCGGTTTCCTCAATGCAAGTGCCACTCAGGGCAGGATTGCGCTTTAAAGACAGAAAACAAGATGAAGTTTTTGAAGCATTAAATTCTACGCTGTATGTGATTAGTGATTACCAATTTGACAAATTGAGATGCTGCCGTCCTAAATCCAGATCCAAAGGACAAGAACGTGAATTTGTAATCGAATATGAGAAGCTGAGAGTACTGTCATCAGCAATACCATTTAATGGATTTGTAGTTTCAGACAAAAGATCATTGATGAATATGAGAAGAGAGTCGGAAACAAAACAGACTTACAACCATTCATTTATAATCCAACAAAGAAGAGAGTGATCAATACTAAATGCACGCACTTTTGATAAGACAGCTTGATGTCAAATTCTGTCAAATGCTTTTGAAATATCAAATGCAATAATCTTACTTTCTACAAAACGACTTCTCAGATTGCTGAGATCTCTGTGATCGCAGAAACTGGACTGGCTAAATACTACTGCGAAAGTGTTTGCTTTAGACTTAACTTAGAACAAAATTTAAATGCAAATTGCAGCCTATTACAACTTTGTGTGACGTCTAAACTTAGTTTGATGGTCCTATGTAACTCTTTTCCCAATAAAAACAACTACAAAGTATTTAATCATGAAAGCTTTAACTATATTTTGTGATTCCTCCACTTTGAACACATGGGGTTTTTTCTGACCTGAATTTGGATTTATTATTTTCAACAATCCGGGTAATAGGGGCTTTTACGACATATAACAATCTAACTTTGCAACAAGTAATTTCACACATACATATGGGATTCCCCTGTTGAAGTTAACAAGGTTATTTTATTACGAGTATATTTTGCATGTGTTTAAAATGTGAAAAGATGTTCTTCTTTGCTTTTTTTTTTGTTTACAAAATAATGGTAGGTGTTATACATACATATTTAGGTTACAAATATATTCACTCCCAAAATGTTTTATCGTGTCTTGGTCTATTTGAATCGGATTGTTGAATCAATTGAAGAGAATCTATAAACAAGAAAGTATTCCATAATCAAGTGATTGTTTTATATTTTGAGTTGAGATAATTTAATATGTAATAAAAATGTTATCTTTTAAATTATCACTCTTAGGAAAGTCGGTCTGGCATGAAGTTATTTTCAATAATATTCACCGTTCAGGAGTTATACCCGAAAAACCATAATTTGCGTCATAATACGTTTCTTTGAAATGGCATATTATCTTCCAAACGATCAGTCACAGGTAGAGAATCGCATAATCAACCTAACTTTTGCGTGAAATACTTTCCTTTAGCATTCAGTAATGTAACTTAAACAGATGTAATACCTGTCTCCTTTTTTTTAGAAAAAATTGAAAATCCAGAAAAAACTGGACTTGGTTGGTTTTTTAATGAAATTTGGTTCGCAATTAAAATTATTTTTAAAAACAGAAGTCCACAAATGTATTTATGTTGGACCGTTTTTTTATGGAAATAGACCCCTATTATAGTACATACTTATACCTATGTATGTGCAAAATCGATATTTTCGACTTTTGTCCTTGAGTAGTCTTATGCGAACACTTTTTCGCAAAACACTTTTCGTACAGTATTTCGTTCATAAGAGATTGCCAATATTAATACATCTTAAAGACCTAATTGAATTCGTTCAAAGCGAGAGACCTCAAGCCCGCTTAAACATCTTTGGTTTACAACGATGATTATCTTGACCAACTAAACAATCTAGAAGTTTTTTTTTGTTGAGAAGTTAACTTTTCAAAATATGTATATCAAAGAATCACCAAATCTTTTTTTAATAAAATAAAAGTATGAAGATAGAAATAAGGGAGATGACGAATTAACAAAAAGGAATATCTAGAAACATAGATTTCTCAACGTATTCGATTGATAAGAAAGCTTTTGGTGTCTCAATATTAAGCTATTGCTTTTTGATACATATTTTCAATTCACTTCGAGTTTTTTTTAATTTCATCTATCTTTCTCTTCTTAAGGAGAAGTATATGTTCTCGATGATGGTGGCGAAGTGGACTTGGATTTGGGTAACTACGAGCGTTTTCTCGACATAACATTGCACAGAGACAACAACATAACAACTGGAAAAATCTATAAACTTGTTATAGAAAAAGAGCGCAGTGGTGAATATCTAGGAAAAACAGTACAAGGTATGTTCTGATGAATTAATTGTACACATTGTAAATTTTGATATAAAACCAACTTCTTTTTGGTTTGTCTACAGTTGTTCCCCACATAACGGATGCTATCCAAGAATGGGTGGAACGAGTTGCTCACACTCCAGTGCGTGGTTCAAATCAACCACAAGTATGCATTGTCGAGCTGGGTGGAACAATTGGTGATATCGAAGGAATGCCCTTCGTTGAGGCATTTAGGCAGTTTCAATTCCGCGTGAAACGTGAGAATTTCTGTTGTGCTCATGTGTCTTTAGTGCCATCTCCGAGGGCTACTGGTGAGCCTAAAACAAAGCCAACGCAAAGTTCGGTTAGGGAATTACGAGGACTTGGACTAAGTCCAGATTTTATTGTCTGCCGTTCGGAGAAACCAATTGGATCGGAAGTAAAGGAGAAGATAAGTAATTTTTGTCATGTTGCTCCTGGACAGGTTATCTGCATTCATGACTTGAATTCAATTTATCATGTTCCATTACTGATGGAACAGAATGGTGTCGTAGAGTTCTTGAAGGAGCGATTGAAGTTGAACATCAATCCAAATAAGCGAGAGAAGTAAGTGTTAGGATTGATGCTCTGTAAGTTTGTAATTTAAAATTATATTTTTCTAGATGTCTCCAACAGTGGAAGGATTTGGCACGTCGCAGCGAAAATCTGTTTAAAGAAGTTATTATAGCTGTGGTTGGAAAATACACCCGATTGGCAGATTCCTATGCTTCAGTATCAAAATCCCTTGAACATGCATCGCTAGCAGCCGGATTTCGTTTAAATCTACGTTTCATCGAAGCGTGTCATTTAGAAGAACAAACCCGTGAACAAACTCCAGCTCTATACCACGAAGCATGGCAGACGCTATGTAGTAGCCAGGGAGTGGTAGTGCCAGGTGGTTTTGGGAGTCGTGGCATGGAGGGCAAAGTAACAGCGTGCAAATGGTGTAGGGAGAATAAAATTCCATTCTTAGGCATTTGTCTCGGTCTTCAGGCAGCAGTTATTGAATATTCACGCAACATGTTAGGCATGAAAGATGCAAATACTACAGAAATAAATCCTGATACTTTGAGCCCAGTTGTCATTGATATGCCGGAGCATAATACCGGTCAAATGGGTGGAACAATGCGATTGGGAAAGCGCATCACTGTATTAAAAGAAGGAGATAGCATTATCAAGCGATTATATGGCAATCCACAGACCATCGAGGAACGTCACCGTCATCGATATGAAGTGAATCCAAAATTCGTTCCCGAGCTGGAGAAAGCTGGTATGTGTTTCGTGGGCATGGACACGGAAAAAGAGCGGATGGAAATAATGGAATTGAAAGGACATCCATACTACGTTGCTACACAATATCACCCAGAGTACTTATCAAGACCTCTAAAGCCAAGTCCACCATTTTTGGGCTTAATACTTGCGTCCGTTGGTAAATTAAAGAATTATATGGATCGAGGCTGTCGGCTATCACCAAGACAAATGTCAGACGCCAGTTCAGATGAAGATGAAGTCAATATGCTTAGGGCATTGCAAATGAATGGGGATGTAAAAGAGTCAAATAAGTTAAGTGTGAAGCCGTTAAAACTCACAAATGGTTATGCCAATGGCCTAACACAAAACTTGAATAATGAGGCATCCGAATAAAAGAAAAATCTACACGATGAAAATGGTTGCACGTCATTTATAAAACTGAAAAAAGAGAAACAAAGTGCCAATTATGCTTCCTTTTTTCGTATTTTTGTTTAAATTTTTTTTATGTTATGTAAAAACGTTTTTTTAAGTAATTTTGTATTTATTATGGAAATAGCAGACATTTTTTTCTACATGCAACCATTTTAATATTATGCAGAATTCGGATAAATAAGAGTGTTCTGAAAGTATCTTTTATCTTACTGTCAACAATTATAATTTTTTATTTAAAAATTTACCTAGTTTTAAGAAAACCTTCACAAAGAAAAATCAATTTTATAATATTATGAACTTTTGTTTAAATGTGTTCAAAAATATAGGAAAAATATTTTTCTCGGTTAATGCAACTATCGCTCAGGCTCGAATGAGAAAATTTATAACAATAGAAATATTATGATTAATTTAGGAAATGTATAGAACACATTCAGTGAGGAGATTTGTATTTTTAATCAAATTTTTAGTTATGAAATAAAAGCAATAATAAAACAATGTCGTTGATTTTAAATTGTTTAAAAATTGAAAAAAAAACGTCTTCAAATTTAAATACTGCAATACTGTAATTTTAAGGAGTTGAAAAAGATGTCCATTTAAGATTATCATATATACATACATGTTGTTCAAAAATGGTCCAGTTCACTGGGTTCTCAATTATCAACAACTTCCAGGGTTTCCCTCATTCTACAAATGGGAAGAATAAATTATACATCGATAGATTTTTTTTTAAATATAGGGTGATCCAATTCGTGATCCGGAATTGACATACATGGGAATGGCTTTTTGGGAATGCTGATGCGTAAACAGCTGTTGCCGATGCATCATGCATGCATACGGATTATTTGTTTGAAGATAAAACGATTTTGAGATTATTTTTAATGATTGACGCGGAAGATAAAACAAATAAATCCTCATTAAAAATGTACACGGTAGGAATGTACAAATGTTTATTTTGTAGTTTACTCTTCATTTAAATTCACCCAATCACATCGGTTGATCGTTATCAATGCTTCTTTGTTTATCAGTTAATGAAACTTATCAATAAAGAATTTTGCGTTTACGAACATTTGGGGCAAACGATCGCGCATTATCCCTGCAGCGATGTGTTTCTGAATTTATTCATTGCATCAACAAAAAGTTACAAAACTCCTTTCGAAATTCATGGGTTTTTAATTTGCCGCGGGTAGATTTTGGCGGGCAGGTATTTTTTTTGGTGACATCTTTAATATATGTCGTTTAATATTCATTTACTCATGCCAAATCACCATGGCAAGTATCATGATTGGTCAGTACGTCCAAATGATAAGACTTTTATTATCAAAACGAGTGTTCGTAATTGCAGACGTTGCGCGTGTTGCGTCCATTTTACGGTAGACGTGGTGGCGCTTCACAACCGACTCTGGTGGCCATATTTGAGACAACCGGTTCGGTAATCAATCAGCCAACATTCGAGGTCAAAGGAATGTAAGATCGGCCGAGAACATCGCCCGCGGTCAGTGAAAGTTACCATCGGGTTCTGCACGAGAACTCAGCCTTTCGCATACTTGCGAATTTTCTGTCGTTGGGCTTACACCCGTACAAGATCCAACTGACCCAGGAGTTCAAAGTTCATGACCATAGACATCGCCGTTTGTCACTCACTGGGCTTCGAAAAGTATGGAAGAGGACCTTAATTTTGGCCCAAAAATCATATTTATCGTCGTTCCCAAAGAATTTTAACCGTAATACTCGTTATCCCCGTAATCTCCTTTTAAATACATAGGCGCAAAATTTTATTTGATTTAGTACGACGTTAAAGATGTTTTATTATCAAACTTGGTTAAAACGACGACTTTGCAAATTTAAGTCGAATATAGCCACCCTTATTATGGTTGTCAATTATCAATTGATATTTGATAAATATTGAAATTTTGTACTTTTAAACTCAATTTTATTTAAGAAATTAGCAACTATCTGACAATATTAGTCAATTTTCTTTCTGTTCACAACGGTAAGCATCATTATCAATGATCAAAACTTTTTTTAATTGTGTTATAAAATATCGAATTTCAATTTTTATCAATTGATAATTGACAACCATAATAGGCCTAGTGTTAAGGTATTAGAATGATACTACCTGAAGACGAACGATTGGGGCGAGATCTTAAGCATAGCGATAGTACTTGTTAGATTTGTCCCTTCTATAGTTAATAATAAAATATTCTCTTTTTTACTACTTATATTGTATCTTATCCTACTCTCCACTGTAAAATGGCGCTAATTTCAGCGCCACCAACAGGATAGCGTTAGTAACACAAAATCACGCTCCATGATAATACCATAGGTTATTATATACAAAGATACTCGTTAACAATTTGCTAACTTTAAAGTAGTTTACTAACTCATTCTTAATTTTAAACATTTTCTAACCAGTATCATACTAAAGCAATTTTCTCAATAAATTGTTTTTGAACACACCTAAAACATTGACAGTTCGTGCAAAAAACTAACTAAAAAGACGGTATTAAAAAAATAAAACAGGTATTCGATGATTTTAACTTTAATAAAAGGGTAAGAAAAGTTTGATGCTATATTCGATTAATATTTGCAAAAACGTTGTTTTAACCTAGTTGCATACTAAAACAGTTTTAACATCGTACTAATTCAACTAAATTTTTGGGCCATACTTTATCTAGCCTTTTATTAATGTTAAAATCATCGAATACCTGTTTTATTTTTTTAGTATCTTGCTAACTTCATATGACTGTTTGACATTTACAAATATCAAAAAGGTCCGTTTACTTAGTTTTTTACATGAACTATCAATGTTTTAAGTGTGTTCAGAAGGAATTTATTAAAAAAATAGCCTTAGCACGATACTAGTCAGAAATTGTTTAAAATTAAGAAAGAGTTAGTAAACTACTTTAAAGTTAGCAAATTGTTAAGTAGTATCATAATAATCTTGCGCCGTTACTCCAAATCTGTTCCTATGTAAGTATGTACATTTTCATATTTGAAATTAATGTATATGTATATATCATTTGAATTAATACAAAATTACGAAACACAAACTCTATTTTTTATTTAATCTATTTTTTGCAACGCAGATTGGCGCCATTATCGTTATGCCTATTAACCCAACTACACGTGCAGTCTAAAAGCCATTAGCTACGGAGAGTGCAATACCCTATAGCATTATTCTTATCGGCAATAAAGGTCATCGCGTTAGATTTAATTTTTTGCACTAAATTGTTTTCACGACTTATGATCAATCGTCAGAAACGTTGCTAATCTTAAGTCGTAATGCATTTGGCTAAAAATTTAGACACAAAAAAAACTTTTTCAAGCTGCTTCTTAGCAGTTTTGCGATAAGCTCAACAATAATCAAACAATCGAAGAAACCATAAAATACTCGTAATACATTATTCACTTCACGACTTGAAACTCTTTCCTCTGATATGATAGCACATGGGGCGCGCGGCGCACGCCAAATGTCATGATTATTCTAGGACACATATCTATCTGGATTTCTGGAGCAGACAAAAGAAGGCCACACAGAAATCATATTAATCTTTGAATGGTTTGCAAGTAAAATACCTAGTGTGAAAAGATCACTAAAAGGGTTCATAAGGTTTTAGAAAAATCCTCTACTATGTAGCTTTATGGCTTATTTATAAACACGAACAGTAAGAAAGCTATGACATGAAACAAAAAGTACTTCAAAAAAAAAGATAAAGTTTATTAAATCTCGGATTTATAAGATTCATTTATGCCTTGAGTTATTATTTCGGGTAGAGAAATATCAGTCCAAAAACATAAAAAATGTTAAAAAAAGAGCCAAGCTCTTCTATACAAAAACCTTTGTGTAACAAGTCAGCCGTGAAAAGTACTGAGATCTAAAAGCACGCCAAGTTGATACTTCATAAAAGTTTAATACCGAATATTTAAAGTAGAATAATATTGAAACAACTACAATGTAATAGAGAAATTTTATTATTTAATGATTACTGACTAAAATTTGATGGGTTCACTGGTCAAGTTTTTAAAACCCTTCGAATTGGGCATACAAAAAAAAATTGCCAAGGCTTTCGAGAAAAACACTCAACCTTGCATCCACTGGTTAAATTCCAACACGATATCGCCACAGCCCTCAACAGTAATCGTGTCACCGTCGGAGTCGAGAAAGCATTCGATAGCGTGTGGATAGACGGTCTAATCCACAAACTTTATCTTATGCAAGTACCTCCGCCATTAATAAAAATTCTCTTTTCTTTCCTATCTTTCAGGAAATTTTTCGTTCAAGTAGATAACTGCAAGTCAAACATAAAGACCATCAGAGCTGGAGTCGCCCAAGGCTCAAAACTAAGCCCCCTCCTCTACAACTTGATGACTTCAGACCAACCTTCACCAATTGGATGCGAGAACCTTCTGTATGCTGATGACTCGCTCACGTACGCCACATCAATGTCACCTCTAATGGCTGTGCAAAAAGTAGAAACCCACTTTAACAGACTCTTCCAATTCTACCAGAAATGGGGCATCCGAATCAATACTTCCAAATCGGAACTTGTCTGCTTCAGGAGACCTTCAACTGGTAGAGGCCTTCGCACCGCAACGATTTGCAGAAATCTGGTCCTAAGACTCCCTGACGGATCCTCCATAATGGCAAAGCCAAATGTCAAGTACCTGGGAGTGCACTTCAATGAGTTGTTAAGGTTTAACCTGCACTCAAGAAATGTTCTGAAAAAGGCCAGCTGGGCCTTCAGCCGTTTGCACCCATTGCTGAAAAGATCAGGTCTTAGCCAACCGACAAAGATATTAATCTACAAGCAGCTCCTGCGACCAGTGATCAGCCATTCCTTCCCAGTCTGGTTTTCCATCTCGAAGACAGCTATGAAGGAACTTCAACTATTCGAAAGGAAGATACTGAGGATCTGCACTGGACTCTACTTCGACCCTCAACGACAGAAACACTACAGGAACGAGCATCTCTACACAGAAGCCAATTTAATCCCGCTGGACAAATATCTAGTTCTTTCAACGAAGAAACTAATGGGGAACATCATCGACCACCCGAATCAGCTTATGAGAAGGATGACCACAGAACAACGACATCCCGAGCCGAGGTACCTCAGTGTGATGGAAACTCTGGATGACAACGTAATCATGGACAACGAGGAAGTAGACTCGTTCTACGCTGACATTGGGTCAGCCTACCACCGCGGCTAAAACGCCATCCCTGCCCACAACCCACAAAAATCACCACTGACAACCAGGAATGAACACCCTGAGGACAATACAACCGACATTTTAAATTTAATTTTTTTTTTCGTCATGTAAATTTTATATAAAAATAATTAAACTTAAGTCACTGTATATAGTTAGGCCCCCTATGAGCCAACAAATGTAAACTTTCACACATATGTAGTATCTTATTAGTTGTAAGCCTAATTGTAAATAGTATGTTCAATAAAACAAAATTGAAATTGAATTGAATTGCTTGGCTTGTAAACGAAGACTTAGGACATGACGTAACCCCAAAGAAAATAACCGTGTTGTGTCAAGTCGCATGATAACGGCGTGGCCGTCAGATGACCCAAATTTTTCCTTCATAACTTCGAGCGTTGCTCCGATTCGTTTTGTCGTATGGTAAGTAGCACAGTATTGTTAAAAACATAGCTCTTCAGTGAACACAGAAAATCCGTTAACATCGCTCTTTACCTGAGACTATTGAGAGTAAAGGTGTCCCATTCCTCATTTCGAATGGTTTTGCCATGCCATAAATCGCACCAAGCGTTCAATATTTGTGGATCCATTGATGCTGGGTCAAAAAATGTTGGTTTATGTTCGGTATTATAACGTCAATTTAACTTGTTAAGCCAAAATGGACCTCCTTCGAGAAGATGATTTTTTGGCCAAAATCCGAATCTCCGTCCAATTTAATTTTCATAAATATTTATCTCTCAATTAGTGGACTCGCGGGGGGTTGCGTTGTCTATTAGTCGTCCGGATCAAATGGGAACATTTGTTTAAATAAAATTCTGCCAATTAGTATTCATACAATTTATTTTTTATAATCTACTCACGCTCAAGGGAATATGATTACCCTTCAAATGTTTCAACACAGCGTGGGTGTGAAGTTACGGCTGAACTAAAGCGGAGAATTGCCGTGTCTTATTTCTATGTCCCTTATAATTCGCATTATTTTATTCGTTTTTCATCCTTGTTGGTCATACTAGTTTAACTCAATCACATGTTGTTAGTGTTATGCCTACGCAACATGTAATGAGTAAACTGTTAATGGAATGAAACAAGGTTTGATGATTTGTTCAGGAATTATCTTTTATTATATGTGTTTCTTTAGAAAGCTTCATAAGAACTAACAAAAATATATTTTATATTTTTCTAATCAATATTAATTTATATGAAGTATTTTACTAAGAACAAAATATAAATTATTCAAGTAGTTATATTTACAGTATCAAATTACTATTCTGACACCGCCTCTTAATTTGTACTGGTAAATTAGATTTAAACAATATTAACAAAAATTAAAGGACAACAACCAAAATATTTCAACTGAAAACTCTACGTTACATATTTAGACAATACAAAAAAAAAATTAAAATGCATAGTAAATAATAAATAAACACTAATTATCAAAATTAAAGTTAATTTGGTCAAATGAAAATACTAAATTATTTAAGATTTAAACTTGAACGATGTTTTTGAAAAAGAATTTTTCCTAAGCCTTTTGTCATAATATCAGCTACCTGATCGCTGCTCGAAATGTATTTCAACTTGATTTCCTTGTTGGCAACAGCTTCTCGAATGAAATTGTATTTTACATCAATGTGTTTCATTCTTTTATGTTGACGCGGCTCTTCTGCCACTTTGATGCACGATTGATTGTCTTCAAATATCATTGTTGATGAGTTGCAAGGATGACCAAGTTCTTTAAGTAAGCAACGCAACCATTTTGCTTCACAAACGCATTTGGCCAAAGCCAAGTATTCAGCTTCAGTTGATGAAAATCTTACAGTTGGTTGTTTTTGTGAAAGCCAACTTACTGTATTGCCAAATACTTTAAAAACATACCCCGATGTTGATTTGCGGTCATTCTTATCACCAGCCCAATCAGAATCGGCATACCCAGATAAAATTTCTGCTTCAGAATTACGATAGTAAACCATTTTCAAATCAGATGTACCTTGAATATATCGCAGAATTCGTTTTGCATATGTAAAATGTTCATCAGTACAACAACTCTGAAATCGGCTAAAATAATTTGTCGATGCACACAAATCTGGCCGAGTTGTTTGAGTAGCATAGGTTAAACATCCTATTAGTTCTCTGTATGGTTGATCAGTTAAGTTCTTATCATTACCATTCTGCAAACTCAAACCATTTTCAATAGGCGTTGCAACCGACTTGCATTCATTCATGTTAAATTTCTTCAAAACATTTTTCAAATAACGTGATTGACTCAAAGCAATGAAATTTTCATTTTGTTCAACATGAATTCCAAGAAAAGAATCAATTTTTCCGACATCCGTCATTTCAAATTCTATTGACAATTTTGTTTTAATACCATTGATCGTTTGCATATTGTTGGAAATGATTGCCAGATCATCGACATATAACAAAACATAGCAAACAACACTATTATTAGATTTGATGTACAAACATGGATCTGATTCACAACGTTTGAAACCAATTTTAGTAATGAAACTATTGAATCGTTCGTTCCACATGCGTGATGCCTGTTTCAATCCATACAATGATTTGTTTAATTTGCAAACCAATGATTTATCTTTCACAAACCCCTCTGGTTGTGTCATATAGATGTCTTCATCTAATCGTCCATTTAAAAATGCACATTTCACATCCATTTGATGAATTTCGTAACCAAAATGATTTGCAATGGACAACAAAACGCGAAAAGTGGTCAACTTGGCTGTTGGTGAATAAGTTTCGGTATAGTCAAAACCTTTTTCTTGCGAAAAACCTCGAGCAACAAGCCTTGCTTTGTATTTATCGATATCATCGTTTGGTTTATGCTTCAACTTAAAAACCCATTTGCATGTTACAGCTTTTCGACCAGTTGGTAGTTTACACAAAGACCAAGTGCCATTTTTTATTAAAGATGAATATTCGTCATTAATAGCCTTTTCCCACTTCGGCCAATCATCACGCTTCCTCGCATCGTTCATCGTAGTTGGATCATTTTGCACAAATTCTTCTGCTGATAGCGCAAAATTTACGGAACATACAGCGTCAGATGCATATCCATATCGATCTGGCTTCTTTTTCACTCGTTCACCACGACGCAATTCATTTCTAGATGTATCTTCAGTAACGCATAATTTATCTTTTTCGTCAAGACTAAACGGTTTATTCAAATCGACGTCTTGGGCATCATCTTCTTTGATGTTACCGATGCTTTCCAAATTAGCACCGTGGATTTCGTCATGTTCATCATTCAAACCATCGTTTTCCGCCTCTGAATCGACAACTTCGATATTATTTAGACGATCAAAGAATGATCTCTCGTTGAAAGTAACATTACGACCCATGACAAGTTTGTCACTTTCGATGTCCCATAGGCGGTACGTGTATGAAGATGAACCATACCCAAGCATATAACACTTATAAGATTTTGCATCCAACTTGGTACGAGTTTCTTTTGGAACAAAATTATAGCAAATGGAACCAAAAACTCGAAGATGGGATAAATTTGGCTTTTTACCATACCAAATTTCTGCAGGCGTCTTGCTTTCAAATTGTTTACCAAAGGCACTCGTTGGCGACCGATTCTTGACATAATTTGCATACATTACAGCTTCATTCCAAAATCGACGACTCAAGCCACTAGCTAATAGTATAGTTCTTGCCTTTTCAACAACGGTACGATTAAAACGTTCGGATACGGCATTCATTTCCGGGTTGTATGGTACGGTGAAAATCAGTCGAATACCTTTATCTAAACAAAAAGATTTAAATTCTTTTGAGCAATACTCACCGCCATTATCTAGTTGCAGTTTTGCAATTTTTCGATTATGTTGAGTTTCAGCCATAGCAACGTATTGTTGAAATTTATCGAAAACTTCACTTTTATGTTTTATGCAATATACCATAGATGCTCGTGAAAAATCATCAGTGAAGGATACAAAATATCTCGAACCATCATAAGCCGGTTCACTCATTGGACCACTGACATCTGTGTGAACAAGTTCCAGTATACGTTCTGATCGATTTGATTTTCGGGGCAAATACGATAAACGTGTCTGCTTACCAAGCACACAAGATTCGCAAAATTTGTCATCCGTCTTCACATTTAACTTGTCTAACCCAAGCACCATGTTCTTATCGACCATCTTCTTGATATCATTGACATTTAAATGAGCTAATCGAAAATGCCATAAACATTTCGATGCTTTGTTCAATTTTTCTTCATCAGCAATTCCAGCAAATACACTTCGTTCAACGTAGAATGTAGTTTGATATAATTGACCATTTCGACGAGCGGCAAAAATATTTTTACCATTCTTGGAGATTATCGCATTTACACCGTTGAAACTGATTTTATAACCTTTGTCTGTTAATTGACGAATTGACAATAAATTACATTTAAGATTCTCAACAAACAAAACGTTTTGAATTGTTTTTGTTGAATTGTCTCCATTGAAAAAGGTCTTGATTGAAATGTCACCCTGTTGCTTAGCCACCAAAGATGCACCAGCCTTTGCAGTCGAAATGATAATCGGGTCCATTCGATACAAGCTATTGAAAAATGATTTCTTGTTCACGATATGATGAGTTGCTCCAGAATCAAGAACAAAAACTATTTCATTAAAACCATCGCTCGATGCTCTTTCACCCATACAGCAAGATGCAACATCATTATTACCCTTGCTCGAGTTATTTTTGAAATTTTCTTCTTCACAAAGCAAAAATTCTGGATCATCATTTTTTGCACAGTTTGCACCGGCTTTCTTCTTGCTATAAGCTTCATTTTTCTTTGACAAATTCACTCTGCATTTTGACTTCATATGTCCTGGCTTTTTGCATCTATGACAAATTATTTTTGAACGATCTGCTTGCATAGCCATCGAGTCACTCGATCTTCGTACACTATTACCAGCTGCACGCTTTCCACATTCGTCCAAAAGACGGCTTTTAACAAATTCGATGGATAATTTAGACGTATCCATTGTTTCCAGAGCAGTAACTAAGCCATCAAAACTTTTGGGTAAAGTCAAAATCAAATGACAAACAATATCGAGTTCTTCTAATGTGACACCAATCGATTTGAGTTCACGCACGGTATGATCAAATTGAAGAAAATATTCGTGGATATCATCACCATCTCTGTATCGCATCGTCAGTAAATATTTTCGCAGCAACAATTGACCAGCAACGCTTTTACGTTCGTATACACTTATCAACGTATCGTATATGTCCTTCGCAAATTCCTTATCTTTGATGTATTCCAATTGAGAATCACCAATACATTGCACTAAAATCGATTTACATTTCTTCTCTTCAGATTTTAGTTTTTCTATAGTTTTGTTTGCATCTGCACCAGCTGGAATAGCTTGCAACAACGACTCTAAGGAGTTTGTTAAAAACTTTTCTAAAGATTTCTCTTCCAGCAAAATCTTAACCCTACAATACATGATTTTTTTAAATCATGCCAAAAAAATATATGTGATTCTATATAGTGTCTGGACATAATAAATTGCAAAAATAATAATCAAAATCCATTCCTTTTGTAGATATTTATTTTTTCAATTTTGTTCCATATGTGGTACAATATGCATTTATACAAATATTTGGCTCTTAATTAGGAACAATGAACATAGTCAAATAGTTTTACATATATTACGTTCATAAATGAAATTTGTTAAAACAATTATTGTCTTTGTTCAAACACAACTCAACACGACACTTTTCGCAAGATATTGTAATATTTTTACTAGATTCGTTTAATAAAACTTATTACACTTTTTAGCATTTCTTTTTTATGTACAATTTCCAATTCAAAATAGTAAATCTCAATTTATAATCAACTCAAATACTTTTATTCAAATTTAAATCACACTTGTTTAATAACACAATCCAATAAGCAATACTTTTGCACACTTTCATAATCCAAATGTGTTGTCCACACTTTCATAATCCAAATTTCATAATCCAAATGTGTTGTCCTCACCGCGAGCACTCCCTTATATACTCAAGTTAGTTGTTCTCGAAGGTTCTCGTCTTGGAATGTTCTAGATGGTTGGAATAAGGGGAAATACATTTGACATTGGAAATGAGCTTTTTGTTTCTTCCATAAAGTAGATATGAAATTTTCCAACAGATGGCGCTGTAAGAGTATTAGGCTCTGTTCGCAACAATATGTATGTTTTTCCTTTGCACTGTGGATACTTACAGCGTTGTCCATATAGGAAGATAATCAAATTTATCGGTCTTCAACAAAAAAATATAAAAAATATTGCAAGAGGATGTTCAGTTTGTAAAGATGTCTTTTTCCAAATCAAATTTCTTTTGTTTCTTTTATTACTTACATTATTCGAAATTCGATTTCTTCTATCTGGCAAAGTGAAAGAACTTCTACCTTGGCGTGATGACGTACTTGGCCCTGATATGCTGGCCTGAGGATTTGTTGATTCTTCATTCACATTTTCGGCGAGGGTAGTACCACAATTAGTAGAAGAAAATTCTGCATACCTGGTAGGCTCAATATCATTTTCAGAGTCACTATCTTCATTCATTTGGTGCAAGTTTTCTCTGATTTTTACCATGTCATCATCACTTTCCGCACTCGAAAAGTCTTGACCGTCTTCACTTCCTGACGGTATATCTAAATACTGCTCAATCAACTCGTTAGACAATACCTTCTTCGCTATAATCTGTAATAAGATCCAACTAAAACGAAATGTTAGAAGTGAACTAATGCATGGTGTACCATACCTGGAACATTTAAATAAGTTGATATGTTAGAACACAAAACAGTAATATTTGAAAAAAATAACTAACCTTCATTTAATATACACTTTTCCAATGTAATTTTATTTTTTCCACTTCCTAACATTCAAAAAACAATATTTTTAAGAATTTTCAATTTACGTAAACCACGAGTTCGCGTCGATCTTTCAAATTGTGTACAAACCACAATATCAATCGATAGCTAACACCATCTGGTGAAACTTACCATTACTAATCCGTTGCTAAGTGGGCAAAGATTATTCCGTCAGTCGACAGATGTCACTAGGTGTCTTTAAACGAACAGTAATCTTAATTATTTGGTTGTACCAAAAATGGTACAGTATGCAATGTAGGGTTAATTCGATATTTCCAATTCGAAAAATTTGTTCCATCGAACTGCTTCACTTTTTGTAAATTATTTTCCATATTTGGCTTGTTCAATTATGTAATGGAAAATCTTGAAAAATTTTATTGCTTGAATCTTGACCTCTAGATTCTTCTATTGCGTGCGATTTTTACTAAAATGAAAATCTCCCTTAAACGCAAAACAATAAATTAAAAAACAAATATCGAATTAATTCCTGGGCCCATAACCTGTTAATGGAATGAAACAAGGTTTGATGATTTGTTCAGGAATTATCTTTTATTATATGTGTTTCTTTAGAAAGCTTCATAAGAACTAACAAAAATATATTTTATATTTTTCTAATCAATATTAATTTATATGAAGTATTTTACTAAGAACAAAATATAAATTATTCAAGTAGTTATATTTACAGTATCAAATTACTATTCTGACATAAACCAGCAACCCATTGATGACAATTTATAGAAGGTTTTAATGGAATTAAAGACGACATAGACGACGGCAGGAATCGAACCTGTGATATTGAGATTGACAGGCGAGCACACAACCATCGCACCACGGCCACCCTAATTTAATTAAACTACAATTGAACTAAAATTCAGATTAGACTAGGCGTTTTTCTTTTTTAGTTCAGTATAGTATATAGCTCTGAACAGAGTCCGAGCATGTCGAGTATGTTCCGAACATTCACTGCGTGCTTTTAGCGCTCTGAGTATATTTTGAAACACACCTGGGGTGACATTCTGTATCGCACACGCGAACAAACGTTTTCGCGTGTGCGAACGATTTGCTTCATGTAACTTAAAAAACGAAAGTTTTCGTTCGCACATGCGAAACAAAATAAACGACAGCTTATTCTTTGACGTTTCTCTTCTTAAATACTCCTAGTTCCGTTTTTTCTTTAAGAAAGTTTTTAATAAATTAAAAAAGAAGATGATACGCGAATATATTGCATTTTTGACCGATAGTGAAGAAGAACAAGAGGATTCGGAGTTATTGAACTTGCGGAGTATAAAAAGAAACCTGAGAGATTTGTCTGACCCATTTACTTTGTCAGATCAAAGGTGTGTTTTAATTATTTTTTGCAAATTATTATTTTATAATATTTGTCTACAAAATTATAGCTTTATTGAACGATTTCGGTTGAATAAAATAGCTTTCAAATATGTGTTGGAGAATATCCGCATAAAAACAGGGACGCGAGTCACATATATTCCTCCAGTCCAATTTTGAGACTGTTCAAATTACAAATTATATACTTTCTTCCAGGCCTTACAGTTTTTGATGGGAGGTCCATTCGCGTTTAGCTTAGTAGTTAGTGCCTCCCACCGTTTGTTGCACTGGTCCCTACCCGAGCTATTTGTTGCCATTGAGGTAAACTTCCGCATATAGCCAAGTAAAATTTCTTTTTGGGCAGGTGTTGTGTTGGAAGTCCTTTATTTATAACAAAAATTAAACTATTTTATAAAATTTGATCGTAGAAATACTTACATTGCGTTCTTACATTTGTTTGGCAATTTGCATCACATTTCGGACAAAACACAATCTGTCACAGTAATAGTGATGAGTCTTCTTGGCATATTATGTGTATACAAATTTACTTTCATCGATATTTAATGCTTTTTTATTTTTAATGTGTTTTTTTACTTAAAAATCAACAAAGCTAATGTTAATTGATATTAAAATCCCAAGAAAATAAATTACGTACCTTCTTTTTCTTAATTTTGCCTCATTTAATTTCTTAAATCATGTACATGTCATCGATTTTCTCGATTTTTATGTATCGATTAAAATTGATGTTCCATCCTTCTAATTATCTGGCAGTTGTCAACATCATAGAAGTATGCAATAAAATTTTTGTAGATTTGGGGCATAAACGAACACAGAACCAAAAACGAAATGCGATACGGAATGCCAATTATCGCTTTCGCAGATTTTCTTTCGTTTTTGAAAAACGAACAATCGCTTTCGTTTCGTTTATTACAGAATCTGCCCCCTGAACACTTATGTACCTGTCGCCATTTTTTTTTTAATTTCCATCTGTCAAATGCTTGTGTTAAGCATTTTACTCTGTCTGCTCAGTTATTTTATTCTGAGCTCATAGAGCGCACTCTGAACACGCTCAGAACATGCTCAGAACGAAAAAAGAAACACATTTTCGAAACTCTGAACACTCTGAACTAAAAAAGAAACACAATTTATTTTTTGACAACTCCGGTTCTGTTCTGAACTAAAAAAGAAAAACGCCTACTGTGAACCCGGGCGAGTTGAACTTCAAATTTAAACTCCAGTTCAGGTTTAGCTGAATTAAAGTTTAAACTTACACTGTGAAACTGGGGGTAGAAAAAAAATGCTGAAATACATATGTATGTATTTTCCAATAAATGAAAATATTCCAATATTCCCTCACATAAATGAATGTATGTCATGCTTTAAAATCAGCATCAATATTCAAATCATGTTTTAAATTAAAAAAAAAAAATAAATCACTCGCTCTAAAAATTCTGAATTTTTTGCTTGCTTTATTCTGGCATTTAGTCAAGTTGAAAACAACTTTTATACATTACATTTTACCGTGTTTTTTGTTAGTCTTCAGTTTATCGTTTAGAAATGGGTTCAAATTATCTATGAATAACTTAAACTGCCATTTAGTTTAGCAAATCAAAGTTAGAAGTTATCAAAGACCTGTGAATATAGCCTAATAAATAGCTGTACCATCTACCATCTCCAAGTCGTACTCCTTACTAGTGGTGGGCGCATTCGAATGAAATAATCGATTATAATCTATTCAGACAACATCTCGAGATATGTACATATGTCGATTCTTCACACAAATCATTCGAATACTCAAATCATTCGATCTACTTTCTCTAAGCGAAATGAGGACTCATTCTTAATTTTAAACATTTTCAAACTAGTATCGTACTAAAATTTTTTTTTTAATAAATTGCTTCTGAACACACCTAAAACAATGACATTTCGTGTAAAAAAGAAAGTACACGAACCTTTTTTGATGTTTGCAAATGTCAAAGAGTCATATGAAGCTAGCGCGATACTAAAAAAATAAAGTAGGTATTCGATGATTTTAATTTTAATAAAAGGGTAGAGAAAGTATGATGCTATATTCGATTAAAATTTGCAAATTCGTTGTTTTAACCTAGTATCATACTAAAACAGCCTTAGCATCGTCCTAATTCAATTAAAATTTTGTGCCATTCAGTTTTGCACTCGATGCATCGTTGAGGGTTGAATATGGAATTGCAAAGAAAACGAGATGCAAGAACCATTATGTTATGATTTTTTTGTTTTGTTTTTGCTTTTGTTTTTGCCTTAAAATGGAGTGTTGTTTCCTGCTTTTTTTACTATGATATTCCTCCGAAAATCATTCGAATGATCATTCGATTCTTTAAATCATTCGAATACTAATATCTCGATTCTTTAAATCATTCGATTATGCCCAACACTACTCCTTACTCCTTGATATCAACACACACACAAAAAATAGACCAAGAAGTTCCCTTGTGGTTTTTTTTTATACAATATTTGTTTTATTTTGTATATATATATCTGTTTATGTGTATAATATGCATTTATCGTAACATATATTTTTATTACAGTTTCAAAAAATATATGCAATATATATATATAATTATATGTATAATATGGTTGAAAGTTGTCCCTTTTACATATGTTCATTGTAATATTTGTCTTCAATTTATCGAAGTTCG
This sequence comes from Philhelius festivus, assembly GCA_963931855.1. Taxonomy (NCBI): domain Eukaryota; kingdom Metazoa; phylum Arthropoda; class Insecta; order Diptera; family Syrphidae; genus Philhelius; species Philhelius festivus. The sequence continues at coordinate 96,172,984 of OZ007557.1, forward strand.
TTTCATTTATATAATTAATTATTATGTAGAAATTTAGTTTCGTTAAATATAATATTTCTTTAAAATTTGTAATATTTAGCGTATAAGGTCTTTCTTAGCATTAAACACTTATACCTATAGTTTTTTTCTGTTTTTCTAATACAAAATTGAGCTAAATATTTTTTTCTTTTCTTGTAATAATTATAATATAATAAACATTTATGTAAAATATTAAATATAAATCTATATTTATATATATATATATATTTTTTTTTAAGAAAAAAAAAACAGTAAAATGTATAAATTTTTAAAATCTATAAACATTTTTGTACACTTAAGAGTTATTATTATTAAATAAACAAAATTCTCATCAAACTAATTTTATTCCTTTAAAAGTTTTATAAAACATCAAAGAAAACAAAAAGCTATATAATGGAATAAGTAAATTCAGTGGAAGATTTAATTGTTATTTTAAATAAATTGATTAATTTTATATTTTTCATTAGAAAAAAAAACATTGCATGACAAACAAAATTATGGTATAACTTTTAAGAAATTCAACATTTATACTACTTATAGTTATGTATATTTTTTTTAATTTAAAATATTAAATGTGCACAACACAATTTACAAAGTTATAAACAAACTTAATATTAAAATATTTATAAACAAAATGTGCTTAATTGTATCTATTTATATATTTGTATTATATCATTTATCGTTCTTCTGGGTTCCAATTTGAATACAAAAATCAATTAATATATTTTTTAATAATAAAACTAAACCAAACCTAATTATATTGTTTTTTATTAATTAATATGACTATTAAAAGTTCTGACGAAAATATTTAATTTTATTCTTAAATTGCATACTTATTCCATTTCTATGGAGATTATAATGTTTTTTTCTGGTTAAGTAACAATTGAAACCAAATGGAAGTTCTTGATTTGTAGAAAAAGTTAAAAAGAAAAACTGTATATGAGAACGGCGGCTCGGAAGTGGAAACATTTTAAAGTTTATATTAAAAAACTATATAGTTAAGTAAGTAAAATAAATAGTTAAAATATAAAAAGAATAAGTAACAAGACTAAAAGCCACTATATTTGTTGCTTTTTTATAAAATATGAAATGCCTTTGACTATTTTAAATTCTAATGCTAGCTACACATGAGGCAACTGTTGCAGCAACACGGTCATGTTGAAGCAACGGTTGCTTCGTGTGTAGCTGTGTTGCCGATTAAATTTGAGTTGCTGCAACCGGTGCCAGAAATATCAAAATGTTTTGATATTTTCGTACGGTTGCTCCAACTGTACTGTAGTTGCGGAAACAGTTGCCTCGTGTGTAGTGAACAAACGAAACACGTTGCTGCAACACGTTGCTTCAACGATTGCCTCGTGTGTAGCTAGCATAATAGAAGTTTTTTGTTTAACTTTGAAAATTATACATTCTTGTCGTGATTAAAAAAGGCTTCCGGTTTTATTCTGACATCGTATCTCGATTGTTTTTAAATAAAGTCGGTAAGCTTCTGCAATTAAGTATTTATAAAAAAAATACATTATTCAATACCTTCATATTGATAAGCTCACATGTGTTTACAAGATTTTAGGATGTTCGACATATAAAAAATAAACTACTTTTTTCTCAGAAATACATCATGTCAGATTCAGCCAAACATTTTTGATTTTTACATAAGAAATTAAGTCTTTTAGTTTCATTTTTGTAAAATTTAAATCTTTTGCATTTTTAAAGGAATGAAATATCTTTCTAAAATACTTTCAAACTCAAAGTTGCAACCTTAAATATTACTCTTTGACGGATTTGCCTAAAAGAGCGTGATTAAAAATCTTTTGTTGATTGAATGAAAAGATACCTTATACATGAATTTACAAAAGACGTAATTCATAGCTCAAAATACCATGCAAAGACAATTTATTAAATCAATTCATATTTTGTTCACAACAAGACCTCGAAGCGAGAGATGATTTAAAAAAAAAATAAACATCATCCAGCAATCATTTTAATTTCAAATTGTGCAATGTTAGTAATTTCAAAAAACTTTTTACTTTTGGGTCGAGTACATTTTTTATGTTTTACAAGCCAAGTAGACTTCTGACCTTTTTTGATATGAAATTTACCAACAATTAACTCTTTAAATACAAATATTCTCAGGCACTCAATTGCGATCATTTTACAAAAAGCAAACATAGAAAAACATTATTAAAACATAATGTGGATAAAAATTGACTAAAAGCCTCTATTCAGCTGTACACAAATACCGCTGAATGTATCTTTCTTTTTTTTTGTATATAAATTTTAGACTAAAAACATTATTAAAATTTCGTGCATTAAATATAAACCAAACGATAAAAGTACAAAAACATAAACATAATCTACTAAAACAAAAATTGACTATAAAGTGCAGTAAAATATTTTAACTAAACTAATTGCACAAAAAGACGGAGAGATAATAATAATATAAAATTTTTTTAAGAAACTTTTACCAAAAAATAAAACATAGGTAATATTTTTTTTTTCAAAAAAGAAACATTGCAATTTTTCCCGGATTTCCTCTATGCGTTTAATAGGTACAGAAAATTTTATTAAATATAAAAATTATTCTAAGAATATATTTAAATTAAATTGCATTATGTTTATTTTAATAAAAACAAATTTACAGCCATTTATACAACAAGACAAATATTTTAATTTTTTTTGAAGCATATATAGTAATATATGCATTTTCATTTCGTTTGTCATGATTAAAAATAAAAACAAAAAATATTATTAAGTATTTATGTACATATGAAATCAAATATTTTTTTTTAACTTTAAAAATATACTACTCAGTTTTAAGTGTAAATAGGTAAAGTTAAAGTTGTAAATCGGAACATTTAATATATTTGTACAGCACTTAACAAAGTGATTATTAGTTTTTTTATTAAATTTGATTTTAGTGATACTAAAAATTATCGAAAAATATCATATAACATTTGTATGTATTATGTACTCGTATGCATTTTTTTGTTTAATTTGAAATTCAAGAATATAAAATGGAATGCGTTTTATTTAATAAAAAAAAAACTTCAACAAAATATCCATTTAGCCTTTCTTTTGTTTCCTGGATGGAATGTTTTTGTTTATACTTAGTGCCTTTTCACATTTTTTTTATAGTTTTAAAGTTTTTCTCTTTTTTTTTGTTGTTGTTTGTCTATTTGGTCGTTGCAATAAATTAATTTAAGTAATTAACATTTAATTGGTGTTTTAATTTTTTACGTAATTTTATAATTAAATACTTTTAAGTTTCACCGTGTTGCTTTTAAATATATTTTTTTTTGTTACTTAATTTGAGAAAATGAGAAAATTATTTTATTTTATTTTTGCAGGTTCATTAAATTTATACATTTTATTGTTGAATGTATTTCTGTAAGCACTTAAGCTTTTTTGGCATTTTGTTTATTAACTAGAGCTTGAAGCTTATGCAATTGACTAAGAAGGCTGGCATTGGAATCTTCAAGAGTATCAACTCTCTTTTTGTAGTCGGAATTTTCGTTAACCAAAACTTCAACTCGACGCTCTAGCTGGTCCATGTATTCTTTCTTTTTTCGCCGACTTTCTTGTGCAGATATCTGAAAATTACAAAACAAATAAAATTTAATCTTTGAATTTTTACAAGAACTATACTTGCTTAAATGGTGCTTTAAATATTGCCATGTTTACTCAGCACACCAATAATAAATTGAAAAGTTTGAGTTGTTTGGTAACTAAATGTCTACTAACCTTATTCTTGATTTTCCTTCGAATTTTCTTCAAGGACTTTTCTTCGGTTTTTGTAAGCGGCAATCTTGTTGGAATTGGATAGCCCTCAGCCAAAAGTGTGCGTTTTTCTTCTTCTGTTAGCATTAGGGTGCCAGTTGATCCTTTCTGAAATGTAAAATATAGTTTCTTTTAGCAAGGCCTAGAAGTTATCAAGAAACACAAACTGTGCTGAATTAACTATTGGATGTCAAACACGTTTGCTGAATGTCGCTGAATGATCACTGATTATAATCATGTCAATATTGTTCTGCAAGCTATTAATTATGACTTATGACTAATTAGTTTACATTGATACTCGAAGAGATAACAAACAACTATATTTGGAATAATTGAAACCGACCTTCGTATTTTTATTTTCATAAAAAACTTTTGAAATTAAAACGAATTAAATAATAAAAGTCCAGCTTCGAAATTTTATTATGAGGTTAAGGGGTTCAGTTAAAGAAATTACGTTGTTTCAATTTTGTGCTGAATAGCTTTATTCGAACTTTAATCAATTCTGTTTTAGCTGTATAGTGACCTTACTTTTGACATACGTCAAAGTACAAGCAGCTGACATACTTTGCTGAATAAACATGTCAAACAAGTATGCTGAATACGAGTATCTCTGAACGATTATTGATCATAACTTTATAGTAATAAGTGATTGATTTAATTGAGAGCTTAGTCGTAAGATAGTTATAGTTGTCATTGTAATTGTAAATTTTTCATAAAAAGATATTTTTGATTAAATTTAGGTTATATAGATTAAGATTCTGAACTAGTTCAGGTGTTTCAATTTTGTGCTAAAAACTTAATTCTATGTTTTTAGGTGCAAATGAATACAAACGTGGACATCTTATGTCCTCTGGTATATAAGTTGTAGATTATTGGACAGTACAACGACATTCTTGACACATTATACGAGTAATTTAGAAATATTTTTATTTTTTTTTCTTACCGGCTGTGAACTGATTAATGGCGTGTGAATAGGTTGCCTTGTCGATGAACCACTGTAAGTTCGCGACGAATTGCTGGCATGTGAAACTGGTGAGCTGGATGCACTGTGTGAGCTATGGGTGCTCCTTCGCGATGTGGGCGTTGATGATGAGGAGGAGGTTGTTGCTGTTGCTCCAGTCGCTGATGTTGATGGCGAAGAGAGATTTATTTGTTGTTGTGCAGGTGGAGACATTGGTGAAACCAAATGATGTTCAGGACTTTGATTTCCTTCTGATTCGTCGCTGGGCAACGATGATGGCGGTGTTGGTGGTAATCCAAAGACTTGACCATTTTGCTGAGAGGGTTCCATTTTAATGTTAACTTTTGGTATGATTATGTTTTGACCCGAATTGGCAAACATATACTGCTGCGACTTAAGGAGACTCTTGGAGGCTGGTGTGATTTGAAGGGAACCATTCTAAAGAAAAAAATTGTACTGTTAATAATTTGAAAAACCTGTATATTGTAGACTAATTACTTTATGCTCAAATACGAGGTCTGAGTTGGTGGAGGCAGCTATTTTCGCCATATTTAGGCTTAATCCATTAGATAAGAAGCCTTGTGAGTTGGGACTTGGCGGACAGCTTGACTCTGGTGACATTGGTTCATCCTTAATGCAGGTTTCATCGATATCGATGTCTGAGCAGGAGGATGCAGTTGAAAAACTATCATTTCGTATGCTGGTTGCAAGAGCTTGTTGCTGTTGTTGTTGTAGATGCATTTGCTGCTGGTGCTGTTGAAGCTGTTTTGCTGAGCGCAGGTTTTTAGTGAGCGGTGTGCTGGAACTTTTTATTCCATCGCTGCCACAGGTGTTATTTGAAAGACTGAATGTATTTGTGCTATTGCAGCTGCTGTTGGGAATGTGTATTGTGCTGACACTTGGCAAAGCTGTAAGCATTGGATTACTGCTGGACAGTGTCGAATGTTGGCTTGTCAATGTCGATGACATGCTGTGTGCTGATGATTCGCGACGTGTGTTGCTGGTTGCTGTTTTCATTGGTATAGAAGGATAACATTCATCGTCCATGTCTGCAAGAAAGAATGATGTGTTTTTTTTTATTTAAAAAGGAAACTACAAAATTATTTTTGATTATTAATTGCTGAATTGATAAAAATCTAAAATAAGAGGAGTTCCTTTGGCCATTTTATTTCGGTCATGTTATATTTAGGAAGTGAGGAGAGTTAGCATTATATTTAAAAAGGGCATTTCTAGCGATAAAATATGGTAACAATGTTTGCCAATAACGAATTCAAAATTATTTTAAATATTTTAACTAGCGGTTCCAATAAAAAATCAAGTAGATCAAAAGAAATAAGATCAAAGATACGAGTAGTATGTATGTGTGTATTAAAATGATATAAATTAAATTTTTATGAGAGATGAAAAGTTGATGTAAATTATTTATAAGAGTTTTCATAATGTGATTAAATCAATTTGTATTAAATGAATTTTGTCATCTAAATATTCACATTTTATTTGTTAATTAAAACAAACTATATCATGTTTATTATAAATATTTATTTACGTTTACTATAATAATAATACATAAATAATGTATGTACATATTTCAATGATAAAGTATGTATAAAATACTTATTGTATCCCTAAGTACATTTGTTGTCTAGAAAGATAAATGTGCAATGTGCTTACAAAATAAAATCTATTTAATTTCGTCTATTTGTCAAAAGTGTTTTCTTACAAAAGTGAAAAATTTATTGCTTACAAAACAGAAAAAAAAGTAGGCATAATATTTTTTTCGAAAAAAAAAAACAGTGACAAATTTCAGAACCTATTGATGCTGACTTCTTGAATTAAAGTTTGCAGGGGCAGGGATGTACTACCTCTTGCGAAGAATTGAGTAAGAGTATCTCTTGTTATGAAAAGTGCTTGTTCAAACTGCAGGTCCCCTTGATTCCTCCAAACAAGGACACAGAAATGGTTGAGTGTTTTAAGTCACTAAGTTTAGGCTCTCCGTGAGCCGTCATGGCTTTTTATCTATTTATATTAATGTTATGCAAGAAATAAATGATGTGACAGTTGAATATGTACATACATATGTATGAAACACACTAAGCATTTTGTTTGTTTCAGTACACACAATGCAATCTTTGCACACAATATCATTTCTGTCAAATTGTTAGTATAATTGTTATGAAGTGTTCTTTGTTTAAAGTAATATTTTTTTTGAAACTAATTTTTAACTAAAATTATCATAAACGATATTAAATATAAACTTAAGTGAGACAAATAATCAAAAAAAAAATATAAACAGAACTAATTACAAATTATTATTATTGCACTTAAACTTCAATGTCAAAATGTAAATATAAGATAAAAAATCAATTAAGGCAATATGTTCCAGTCATTTTTATTTTTGTGTGTGTATGTCAATTAGTATTTACATACTTCATATATTCTACTTTTACATTTCCTTTAGCTAATTAAATTTTTTCCTCTAATACATATTTTTATTCTAAAAACAAATGATTGAAAAACTCAGCTAAGATAGAAAATAGTATTAACATAATAACTGTCACATGAAGACATTTTGTTTTTATCATTTGACAATTTGTTTAATCGTCGAATCGCTCACAGGTTGATTTATGACATTTCTATTGACAATTGTATCAATATTATACAACCGTGTTAAATATCTAGCTTTGTTGTTAGGACAAGTGTTTTTTTTGTATTGACTTTGTTTCCTGTTTTTCAAAACAGCCATTTGTATGACGATATCGCATTTGAAATTTTTGTAAAAACCGTCAATTAATTAAAAATGTATCATATGAAATTGAGATCTAACAAATTATTATCCGTCAAAAAGCAAATCCAGAATTTAAGAGAAAAACTGAGAAATTTTCATTTTGGGATTGTTGGTCTAAACCTAAACTGTCAGCGGCTCTTATTTGAATAGTAAATACTCATAAATAAAATGAGCTAGAAATGAAGTTTGATATCTGGTGGCTTCTCATTGGCCAGCTGTCAAACAAATTTAGATAACTTAAATTTACTAGTAGCGTTAAAATCATCCTGTTTATTATTGTATGAAGTCTATTGTTATGCTAATTTACTTAATTTTTATAGCTATAAAGATAAAGCTTTCTTTTGTTAAATAAATCGAGTTTTTAAAGTGTTATTGCTTTGGCAAACAAAAGAACACAGCACGTGTCCAAAGTGCCTCATGCGTTTCCGAAAAATAATCCCTGCAAACATCATGATAAAACCTTTAAACAAAGTGTCAAAACTGGGGCTTAAAACAAATGTTTATAATTGGTAAAGTGTTGTAAACGTGCCTTTAAGATAAAATGTCACACGCATCATCTGTCTTCTTAATTATTATTATTATTGTTATTGAAATATTGAATATAAAGCTAGCTAAAAGAAAGAGCATCCATGTTGATAAATTAAGGTTTATCGGTTGCCAATTAATTTCCATTCTTATTCTGTTTTTTTCCAAAAACTAAAAAAAAATTATGTACATTCATACAGACAGACAGACAGCCGAATAGCAATAATGTTGTTTACGACAGTAAAGTGCTACTGTCACAATAAAAGATATACTATTTATGCAATTTACTTCGGGAAAAACAGTTGATTCAATAAAATTATTATTTGCTTAACTTGTATTCATGTCTTGCGTAAGGTTATTTCATTTTTATCAGCTTAAGCATCGCACATGTGCACGAGAATTGACAGTTTAATAGGTATTCTTATGGGTTTTATTTTTGATATTTGCTTAATAATATGTGATGGCGTGAATACTTGTTCAAACCTTAGTTATGGTTTTCAGCTGTATCTATCAATCGATTGAAAAATAATATCCTTGACAACCATACTACAGAATTTGTATACAAATACCGAGGTTCTTTTAAAAATAAATTGAATCAGGTTTTCCTCAAGTGTATTTGTTTACAAAGTACTCAAATAATAATTAATGTCGATCAATTATAATATTCAGTTCTATGAGATAAGACCTCGATATTCCTTTATTACCTACAGTAACCTACATAATCTTCTCCTGTAGCGAGTTGTTAAAATTATACACACTCGTGTTTCAAACTCAATAATAGCTGATAGTATAGCTGACTACAATGTTGCAATGTTGAGTTTTAATCAAGTGAGGACACACGTCATTTTGAGATTTGAATTTGTGCCAATTAATGTTTACGTTAAGTCTAAGGGTATAACTGTACAAGTGTTGGAGGAACAAGGACTTGAGTTGTCGTATAAGACCAAGTGAATATAAGAAAACTATTGCACCAATAATTCATAATTTTATTTCTTTTTCCATCCTTAGTTTCTCAAGCCATACTACACGAATGTGAGATGCTATTCGCCTCCCATTACAATTTTCAGATACTCAAAACCAATGTCCATCGGTATCTCCTTTTAAATCCTCTCCAATTTTCCTAAACGCTAGCACTGTGTTCAAACATTTCAAGGGTAGAAATAATCACTACACAGTTAAATTTTTAATAGAGAATTTTATAGAAGTTTCGCAAAACACAACTATACAAAAACTTTAGAATATAATTGGGTCTGTTTGTTTCTCCGGAACGAAGACTACTTACCAATTGCCAATCAAGAAGACAATGACATATTTGTCCATAGGGAAATGTTAAAACATATTTTTGACAGTAGAGGTTTGATATTATCTGTTAAAATTCAGTTCAAATACATAATTGACATTATGTAGATAGATATCTCAAGAATCTGTGATTTTCTGTTCTGACTTTTTCCTTAAGCCTAGTACGCAGATCGAGACAAGACAAATTTTACCTCTTCAATTTTAATCTCTACAAAACGTTTCCAAATCTCGCGCAAAAGTTTCAATTTGGAGAGATAAAATCTAATTTAATGTGTTTTGTAGTGTATCTCTGGAACGGGTTGTCTTCCAAAAGTCGTTCATACCGTTTTGGAATCTCTTTTTGATGCTTTCAAGAGAAGCATCAACACCTTTTACATAAAACCAGTTTTGACAAAAATCACTTTCGGAAATACGGTGGCTGTCAAAATTTGTCCCGCAAAATATTGCTTGTATAATTCTTTTTTCTGGCAATATTTAGTGGAGACATTTTGTACAGCAATGCACAAAAGTATGAATTTTGCGCGCGAACTGCGTACTGCTCGGAAAAATATCCAAGACAAAATTTGTCCCAGGAAAAAAATGTATGGGAGACAAAATTTTTCCCGATCTGCGAACTAGGCTTTACTGAACAAAGCTTATCTCTGACGTTTATGTTATAAATTAAAAGTGGTGTCGGGAGCGTTGTTCACTTACTAAACAAAATAGCAAAAATCAACATACGGAGGTTGCTATATACATAACTCTTGAAAAACAGCAACACTAGCGTTAATATGTCAAATTTTGCATTTTTATTGTAAAGTTTGACATTATTAGTCATAGTTGCTCATTTACAATTATTTGTAACATTGATCTTGGCCAAAAAATGGAATTGAATCGTTAACATTTTCGTGCGATGATGTTCTATGTTTTTTGCTTTGAGTATATATAATATGGAGGGCTCGTTCCTATCCCTAATGCATTGTAGTACTTGAAGTTGTGATAGGGGTCGCTGTCTCACTTTCTGTAAGTTAAGGATACAGCCATATCCTCCGATTTGTGCTTACCTTCTCCTCGCATATAGTTCTCCGTCACATGTGATATGAAGCACTCGGCAATAACTTTGTCTTACACAAATTTGAGTAGCGCCCCCTATGATAGTCACGCATTTGGAATAGAAACGAGCCCTCCATATTATATATACTCAAAGGTTTTTTGACGTAAATTAACCAAATAACAATGTGTCTATGAACTCGCTTTGACTTTTGGAAATGAGTACCATCTCGAGCTAAAGTGTTTCGCTGGATTTCCGAATTCAATCTTGGTCGCACTACGCACTACGGGAAAAATTTAGTGAAAAAAGCAAAAGCATTGATCCTTTATTTTAAGGACCTTTACATATTTGTCGTATCTAACTATATTTAATATGTAACAAGAATTTAATCCATTTAAAATTTGATTTAATTAATTTTTAAATCTCAACGATTTAAAAAAAATATAAGATGAATATTTTTTGTATTTAAAAGAAAATTAAAAAAGTTACTTAAATTACTTACCGTCCATTTTTGTGTGCAGACTTCTAGGCGAATCAGGCATTGAATCACCGTCTGAATTAAGACTATATGAATGCTCTGATTTAATTGGCAGGTTACCTAGTACTGCATCTGATATTAATTTATCATTTAATATAACAGCAGGCATTTTGACATCACGGTCCAGAAACCAGTCTGCCATATCTGAATCTGTTGAGAGCTTTAGGGTATCCGACTGTAAAAAAAGAAGCAATATAAGAAAATTATTAATGAGAAGTTTTGTTATGACTTAAAATAAATAAAATTTTACGGTATAATATCAAAAAAAAAGGTCATTCTTTTTCAATATGGAAATGAATAATTTCAAAGTCATGAGGAATTCAAAGGTTTTCAAGCTCTGTAGTAAACCAGGTTGTGAAGTTCATCAAAAAGTATTTAATATTTTTTTTGTCATTTCACTACATTTAGGTAATAAATGGTTGATGTCTTTTTCATTTTTAAGTCATCTACTATAAGCTGCGCAATTAATTCGTCGTTTTTTGTTGTTTAAAATGACCATCTAACCATAAAAATACAGCAGATAGACAGAGAATAATTTCGGCGGGTTATTCCTAAGAATTCCATTCAAATATTTGATATTCTATGCACGAAATTAGCAATACAAAAAATAACTTTTTTTTAGCATTGTAGATTTGAAGTTATCAAGTGGAAGTGGTGATAAATTGTTGTCATTTCCTATTACACTGTGCAATGCGCATTCATTCAGAACAAAACACAAATTCAACCCAATCTCGGCATTCAAGTTAACAAGTTATTAGATATATTATCAGAGTCCCTATTGATAGGTACATATTTAAGTAGATAAATATATTCGTTTTACATCTTATAAAAAGAGGTCATAGTATTTGTGTAGATATAAGCAAGAACATTTTAATGTGTATGCAATTTGTAGTTATTGTTGTAAACAATTTTTCAAATTATTGTTAGTTTAAAATTAAAATAATAATTTAATTCAATTATTTGATTTTATGTTTTAATTAATTACAAATATATCACGAGGCAAGGAATTCCACAAGCAAAACGCGTGAACAAAAAATTGTAGTTCAGATGTTAAAAAGGAATAACGAGGGTGAATTAGCTGATGAGACCTATGCGAGGATGCTAATCTTATTTTTTCGAAGCAGTAATTTGATTGACGAGGCAGCCAAATATCTGCATGCTACGGAGTTGCAAATAGTTTTGAAAAGGCATATTAAGCAGGTGGGGTCTGTAACTAAGAGCAACACTCATCTTTCTCTCGCTTAAAGAGTTACAATTACAAAAAAATTCGCATTCATAAATCAATTGCGGTATTACCAAAGTTTTTTCTAGTAACAAATGAGATTTTATCGGTGTGAACAATTGAGACATCCATAAATTCCGCAGTATGTCTAAAGTTTCACCGAGTAAATTTACATGGTTATCCCAAGTTGGAACAATACAATGAAGAATAGTAGGAAATATCTAAAAGTTTTCTTGAGATCTCCAAATGCTTTGTCTTTGTTCCAGAATTTAAGGTAGTGATATTAGATTTAGACAAAAGTACTAACCTGTCTAGGTCTACATTGACTCACGGGGCATCATGCTTACTAATACCGAGACGGCAGCTAAAATACACTTGAAATTCATATGCATACATGTAGGAAGAGCAATTCTCAATACTAGATGGGAGTTCATTAACATACCATGTAAACAGAAGAGGACCCAGTAAAGAACCTTGAGGAACACCAGAAAAGTTAGGGAGGAATTCAGATAGTATAATACCTTCAAGGACAGCTTGTTTTCGATTTGTCAAATAGGAATAAATCAACAAAGGTGCAGAGGTTTATGTGGTTGACTGTGTCAAATAATTTTGAGAAATCGAGTAAAAGTCAATTCAATATCTCAAATCATAAGTTACATTTAATAGAACTGTTCAATACAACTGTGTTTTTCCCGAAGAAAGTCAGCATGTTATTCAGAATAAGAAAAGCTAATTTTGGTGAAAACGACGATAGTTAAGCGAAGATCCATTTCATATCAGATATAACTTTTCAATTTTTAAATAACTACTTTTACACGGTACAGGAAAATAATTTCATAAAAATTTGCTCCACATGGGAATTAATTTGACTATTTTGTGAAGTTAATTCTAATCGAGAGTTTTTTGGATTTTTCCCACCTGCCATTTTAGGACCATTTACTGATCGTAGAATTTAGCAGCAGTATAGAACAAAATGCTTTCTATTGGAATTAACTTCATTTCCCATATAAAGTTATATCCCTGTACCTTTTTGCACTGTTTTTTAACTGAAAAACACGGAGTTGAAGGTTATCGCCTGTATCAAACCTTTTATTACTATATCTACAACAAAACCATTTTAAAAATTTGTGTTTATTTGGAATCTTTATTTTGAAGTACAAAGCCCTGTATGGCTGTAGAAATGCGTGATTTATGAATCTAACACACTTGGCCAAAGTTGATTTTCTTCAAGTTCACTCGAGATTTATATTAACTTAAAAGACATTTCCAGAATTGATTCGAGTTTAACCTCAAACAGGGATGAGCAATGAAAACCTTGACCTTGTTATAAAAATGCAATAGAAATGTCAAAGTTAAGTTATATTTTGAACCAAATTCTGTCAAAACTATCGAAAGTTGGCCTTGGTGTCTAATTTGGTGGCGAAAGACCATATTCAATTCAATATATAATATCTATAAGGTTTTTATGATATCAAAAAAAGTTGACCAGCGATTTAACCGTTGACCTTTTTCCATTCGTATCTGCTGCTAGAGTTGACATTTATTTGACAAATGATATAAGCTAGAACTAATTAAGTAGGTGTGGTTTAATTGGAATTAACGTTTTTGTTTATTTCCGCAGGTGTTTTTACTCACATCTCACTACTTTTACTTAAGTTGCTGTATCAAACTTACCCTCAAGGTTAGTTTAAATTACTTCCACCTTCACTTTTACGACATAAGCTTATTCACAAAACCGAATGCACACACATTCTTTAAATAATTTAAGTTTACTTTAAAAAATATACCTCTATAATTTGCATAAATATCTCATTTTCATGATACCTATGTTATTTTAACATTTCCTTTTTTTTTAAATGTTAATATCAGATACCAAAGATCTTTCAACTTATCACACAAATATATACCTACCATACCAATTCTTTTTGTTACCTCTACCAGCCACAATAATTTCACCATGATGGTGGCGATGGCGGTATAATTGTCTGTGATCATTTGTGCCAACCACACCTCAAATAAGAAATTACATGCACTCAATAGCAAAAAAGCAACTTCAAAAAAAGACATGGGAAGAAATAGATAGAAATAGGTGCCGCAATAGCAACAATTGAGTGTGATACAAAAAATAAAAATTAAAAAAAACATGATAGGAAGTTGAACGGGCGCCTTCAATCACATTTCTTATAAACTTATTATTATGTGCAACCATTTTTGCGATGCAAGAAATAAATGCCTAACAAGCGGAAGAAGTTGTTTAATTTGAACGCATTTTTTTTTATAAAATGTAAGCGCTTTCATTTAGATTACGATTCTCTGACGATTACTTGCAAAATTATTGTTAATGATTTGCAGTTTTTGTTTGAATAGGATTTCATAGCAATGACCGATGATTGTGATAATAAAGCTAGCATTGACATACTGATAGTTGTCCTACTTTAAACTGGAATAGATAGTTAGCCTAGATTTTTGTTAGTTCAGCAAATGCATACAACTTGGCGTTTTGGATTTTCATTTCAATTTCTTACACTTGAGAAGTTATGTTAAAAAAAGGTGAACATTTTTAGGTATGATAACATTAAAACTTATTTCCCTAAAAAAACCTGTGAAAAAAATAATAAATTTCAAAGTTTTGGTTTTTTGAATGCGAACGATTTTGTGATTAGCCATTTTTAGGAGTGCATTTGACTACCAGAAATAACAGAAAAAAACCTGCAGACTCTAAAAGAGTTAAGAAATTTACTTGATCTAGATAATTCACAGCGCAAAAAGGATGCTGACATTTTTTTTTTTTTAATTTGTGGGTTTGCCTCTCTGTGAAGCCGGAACAACACTTCTCTCGGATGGATGGTGTGTTGTTCGTCGAGTGTGCACTCTAATCATGCTTTCCGTGTTACAAACTGTCATTATTTTCTTACTTGCACTATCTTTTCTACACACAGATGAAAATGTCAGCGACAGAGGTATATAAGGCAATCGGAACTTGGGAGATTTCGACACAACACACCATTCCACAACCTACCACACGAGATAAGTGTAGTAAATTTTCACTTAACTCTTTTAACTGAATTTGTATAACAGTTTGTAAATTTGTGTTTCAACTATGAATCAAATATGAATGAAACCAAGTATTAAGCCAAGTGGCTTACAACTTTCAACCGTTCCTGTCTTCGTAGTAGCAGGGATGGAGGGGACCTACAATTGTCTGCCGATTCCTTACGACTAATGAACAGCGCTTTTCATGACAAGAAGAAATATTTTCTAACTTAAAATCAAAGACCATATAGCCATATTTTAATGCAAATGACAGCAATAAAAACCAAATTTCACAGCCAATGATTAGGCCACTAAAATACTATAAATATTATTTGTAATTTATTGCTGTCAAACATCAATCAAATGATCACATACATGCACAACATTCATTAATTTTCCATTATTTTGCTGCCAAAATAAAAAAAAAATAACAATAAATTTACACAATTTAGTCAAAACAAAAGAAGTTTAAATAAAAATATGTATACAACTTTCACCATACAGGTACTACAACGCTTCGGCCTATAAATCAACGGATGAGAATAAATCTTTTTGGGAACATTTGGCACAGGATTTTTATAGTTGTTAACAAACTGCATTAAATGTCAGAAATTTAAATTTAGCAAAACATAATAAAGAAACAAAGTTACTTATAAATGTATATGTATATTGTATATCTATATTACCTACCTAAAATCTTCCATATATGTACGTAAATACATTTTTTATTCCATTTAACATTGACCTACTTTTTGGAATGATGCTTTCGAAGAATTTGACAGTGATTCGTAGTGTTGCAGAATTCTTCACGCATGAACTGTTTTTCTTTTAATCTTTTAAAGGAAAATGCGAGTCAAAAGGTATATTTTCAAGGTAAGACACTTTAGGAGTGGTGTCATTTGATGTTATGGTTGAACTATATTCATGCGATCTACAAGTGGTTTCTTTTAATTGGGTGAAAAATATAAGATTTTACGATAAAAAAATGGCTATGATTATGAAAATGGAAAAGTTTAAGCTGAAAATTAAAATAAACAATAAAAATTGATATAGCAAAATGGCAATCGATCTTAAAGCAATACATATATGTACATAAATAAGATCGCTCCATGAACTTATGTAATCGAAAATGACAGTGCTGGGATCTCTGATTTCCCGAACATCATTAAAAACTGTCAAAAAAAGAGAAAATGGCATATTCCTTCTGCTCGGAAACTCTTTGTTTCAAAAACTCACTTTTCTGTAGGCAAATTCACAACTTATCCGTACGAATTTTAGGGTTTGTCATAGTAAAGACTAATGCTCCCAATCTCCCAATTATAAGGAAAGTGAGAGTACTTACTCGATAGACAGTGAACTGTCAGTTGTAACTACAATGGATTGCTCAATTGGAACTGAAGTTGCAGCTGGAACAGCTGTTAAAAAGTGTCGTACGTGTATATTTTTGTCAGCACAATGCTGTTGTACAGATTTCTAACATTTATGTCAGCTGATATTAATTGTTTGCGAATCTATCAAGCAAAGTCATTATATGACGAATTGAAGAGTGTGGTTTAACTAGTTGGAATTTGAAACGTCAAAAATGCTTCACATAAAAGTCAAAAGTAGGTCAACTCCTGCAGCTCTGTCTGCAACTTCTTTGCGTTGTGTTCATTATAAGCGTTCTGCACTGATCAGAGCTTGAGTGTGTCGAGTAAGCCCTAAGCAGAGTTTGATCATTTGATTTATTTATGAAACACACTGGGGCACTGAACTGTCAAAGGCATCGATCTCTAGTTTCATTTGTTTGTTTTTTTTTTTCGCCGTTTATCATACTAAAAACCAGTGAAGTTAGCCGCGCTCAGTTTTTACTCCACCTGTTCGGTCATTTTATTCTGAGCTCAAATATCGCGCTCCGAGCTAGGTTTGATTGAAAAAAGAAACACAACCTGAGCGCTCTGATGTGTCTCAGCTAAGAAAGAAACATAGCTCTTTTTTTGACAGCTTAGTTCCACAGTACTATGACTGTGACTGACAGATAAAATTAATAAAATGAAGTCATTCAGATACGTCCTGCAATTTTTATTGTTTACTTTTCAATTAAACCTGTGTTTAGCGTTGATTTAAAATACATATCTTACAAGAGTTAAAGAAAATTGACAAAAATATGAAGATCATATGGTTCAGATCTACTAAGCTGTGGGGCTATCTTAGCTGCTCTAGTAAATTCAATTAATCATTTCTTATCTAATTAAGAGATCAGCTGTCATCGGACAATGCCTTATCTAGACAGAAATGTCTATCCTTTGTTTAAGGAGCTCTCAAAAAAGGAGAGATTTTGACATTAAAAGTTTATTTAAGCAAGGCTATTTATTAAGGCTGTGTATCAATTCGATCCCCAGGTTAATGTTTGACATTTCTACATACACTAGTTGCAATTATTAAACTAATGACCGTATTTAGCTAATTTTTAAATCTTTAAGTACCTTCGTAAACTACGATATTTCGAAGGCAACAAAATAAGTGTACAGAAGAAAAACTGTGAAACATCGAAAAAAACCTAGATAAGCAACTTAAATTCCTCCGCCCAAATTTCATCCAAGACAATTTCTTACACAACAACAAGTTACTGCTCGAAATACATTTAACGCCCTCTAGATGTATTTGGGTCATTCAAATGAGCTATTTCGTATTCCCCTCACGCAACACGCAGATTGGCATCCTTAAAACTCTCCACAAAAAAAAAAAATGACTGCCGTCACGAAACTGAAAACAGTGTGGAATTTTGACTTTCAGAACAGACAGACAAAAACCTTTCTCTTTTTGCTGCTTACCTACTCCAAGACAAACTACTTTTGTTGAATGCAAAAAAGAAATTAATTTCAAGTTAATAAATAACCGAATCGAGTTCTTTATTTCTGCCGCAGTTAATTTCGGTTTGGGTTTTTATTATGAAAGGGATTTTTTTTCTCAGGAACCAGTAAGGTCTTATTTTACTTACTGCAATCCAATCCCAATCCCAATGTCAGTGTCAATGAGACGAGAAAATTGTAATGAATGAGACTCTCAGCCGCCATGGAATTTTTTCTCCGATTTAGGTACAATCTTTGAATTACATTAAAAAAAGGTGAAAACCTTATCGGAAAAGGTACTCCTCCCATCCCACCCTCAATTGCAACTTACTGGTCCCTCTTCCTTTCGCTCCGGAGAAAAAAAAACAACGGAGAAAAAAAATAAAAACAACTTTTTCCCTTCACCCAAGGAATGTCTGTATAAACATTCCTCAGACCCACATCTCACTCCGTATTGAAACTCACCACCAGTGAAGTCACTAGAGCTCACCACCAGTCATGCCTCTGTTGTCGTCGCTACTTTTTAACGGTTACAAAACACAGTCCCGGATTTAACCGTTAACCAGGGAATTCTTTCATGTTTTGTGCTTTCAAGTTTTTTTCTTTTTTTATTTCAACCGTTTTTTTCTGCGCTTAGTTTCTCTTGTTTTTCTTTAGTTTCTTGCAACTTTCAACTATTCATATATGAACAAAAGATACATTATGCTCCCTATAGACCTCACAAAGACGAAAAGTCAGACCGATAATCATTGCTCATTTGGCCGTGCTCTCCAACAACTCTTCCACCTATAAAGTCGATGATGATTTACCTGATGTAATAGACCATCATGACTCAGGGTCTAAATCGCGCGTCGATCAATTGGAAATCCACATAGAAACAAGATTGATATAAAGATTATGCCATGTCGATGGATGGTTGTATGATTTGACTTTTATATTGTAAATGTGGGGAATACTTTGAGTTTCTTCCTTGGTTTTTTTTTGAAGTTTCTCGCCTTCGGGGGTATTTGTTGTGATTGTTGCAATCTTGATAAATTTTTAAATTTTCAACGTAGATATATTAGTATATAGTTGAATTCTGTGAGAACTTTTATTTTCTTAGCAGATCAAAGTTGAGATATAACGTACCTACAGGCCAATTTGTTCAAAGTTATAATCTGAAATAGATGTGTGAGTCTATTGAGAAACTTCCAAAAGTACAGTCAGGGTTGAAAGATAAACCGGGTGAAATGTTCATATAAAGAGTTTTGGTATTTGTCTGAATGGTAAAATGGATCTGATAACACCGAAGAGCTGTCAAACTGAGCAAGTCCTTCTGCGGAATTTTGTTTCGCTATTTTTATTTCGCCAAGATTAATTCGCCAAAATTTTTTATGCATATCGTTAAGTCGCTGTTTGTTGTTTCGCCTTTTGTTAATTCGCATTTTATTATTTCGTTGAAAATATATTCAAATGTAATAGGTATATTGCAAGATAAAACAATTTGAAAACTTAATGATAAGAAGCGAAAGAGGCAATCAAAACACAATCAGATTGAAAAAGACGTTTTTATTAAAAAAAAATAATGATTAACAAAGTGATTAAATATACAAATTCAGATTATTGTATGTTATTATATTTATATTTTTTGTTGCTCAGTAGACAGCCCAAGTGTTTTTACTAATAATAATAATATTTTTAGTTATGTAGGTAAGTTGTTAAATATTAATTAAGTTTCAAAACACAAGCTTACAAAAAATAAAGGAAAGCAAGGGTTGGCAAAATAAATTTTAGCAAACCAACAAATTGCGTTTCAAAAATAAGCGAAATAAAAAAGCTGTCAAAATGATAAATTGGCGAGTTAAATAAAATCTAAATGAGAATTTGCAAAATAAAGGCCCTCATTATTAATAGCGAATTAAATGTTCGGCTAAAGTCGAATGAGTAAGCGAATTTCCATTATACGAGTAGTTAGGGACCTTTCACATTCGCCTCAAAAACCAATGCTGTCAAAAATGATTCCATTAAAATAACATATGTTAAACGTCAAACAATGGGAAATTGCATTTAGCATTGTAAAATTGTATTCTTTCTGATTGTATTTTGCGTTCTACAATTCTCAAACTAGTCTGCCTTTTCGTCTACGAGCCGTTAAAATGATGAAGTGTTAATTATTTAAAGAACTTATTTAAGTGGAAGTGTAATGCTATATCACAAAACTATTCTTGTTGCTATTTCCTTGTTATTTGCATAAAAGTTTTTGCGTACATCTATGGATGATGTAGTCGATTCAATCCCAACTTTTATTTTTGTAAATATCAATCAGGAATTTACCGCCTTATCCGAAAACTAGGAAAACAGAACGATGAAATATGTTTTTTAGTATTTTAACACTCATACGCCACAGTGAACATGTAATAATTTATAACATCAATAAATTTTAAACTTCACTTCAATGGTATTTAACTGATTTTACAGATTCCTTATATTTTTAATTAAAACTTAATTCATAACGAACACATTGCAGATCGACTAAATTTTTACTTAAACTTTTTTTAATTTTTTTTTCCAGTTGAGAAAGTAAAAATTAAAAACAAATAATAAATTATTTTCAATATTTGCCCACGTGTATATTTAGACCAGACCGCAAGAGTAAGTTCATGAGTTTCAGTTGCGGATTTTCTTTTCGATATTTTAAGATTTTCATATAATATTTATAACAACATGTCTGAATTGCTAGATTTTCTCAATGTCTAAAGCAAATAAGTAAAATTGGCATACCTCTTGCCTCACACAGATTCAACATTATTTTTCCCATAAAAACTGATTTACAAATGATAATTTCTGTAGATCATCGGAGAACAAAAAATTTGCGAGTGCCCAAAACACATCAAATATAATCTTTACTCAATTAACTTGCATTACATTTAGTAGAAAATTGATGAAAAAAAAAAAAAACTATTTACTGAAAAACAAGTTTCGGTATTCCATCATTTATCACTCGTATTGTTAGATAATTTTGGTGTTTGATTTTGTGTTGTGCCTGAGATTTTCCAATATTTTTACCCCAATAAAAATAATTTAGCCAAGCATACAGCATATAAAACGGGGTCTACACCTGTAATTTAAAACAAAATACAAAAAAAAATCTGTTAAAGATAAATGGATGGTTGTTCTGTTCCGTTGACACCACTTCTTTTCGTGCTTGGGTGAGTTTTTGTATTTTGCATGAGGGTGCTGATTTTACGTGTAAAGGTTTTAAAACCGCAGTAATTATATGATAGATTTATTTTCTACAAGAATGCACAATATCATGATTACTTTAAAAGGTTCATTGGACTTTTAAGGATTTCAAGTTAAACAATTTTCTTATTGCAAATCGATCATAATCTAATAAGTAAGGGGACATCCATACACATACAGACTTTAATAGAATATTTTAGGTTCTTAAAAAGAAGTTTTATATTTTTTAAGTCATAACGGACATCTTGCAATTTGATAAGACTGTTTGGTGGCTACATTAAACGAATAATATTATTTTCTATAAAGTTATTGTTAAAATTATATTATTATGGCAACACTATTTTATTTGACATTTGTTCCTATCCTATTATTGTATTCTTTTCGTTTATGCTTTTCATCATCTCATGTAATTATTTTTCTCATTTGCTTTTTACTCTTTCAATAAACTTTGCCTTGTTAAGACGTGTTCTTTATTTCAAACTCTGCTTAAATTCTAACAGGTTATGGGCCCAGGCCAAACCTTATTTGTTTTATAAAATTAAATTAATTTATCAAAAAGTTACTACAGTTGATGAAAGCGAAATTTTGCTAATTCTTCTTTATTAATAAATTATTTACTTTTCTGGTAATCGCATAAAATGAGTTCTCAAGGTTTGTACTCCATTGAAAAATTGGACGACTCCAATTATGCCTCGTGGTCAGTCCACATGAAGAGCGTATTAGTTCATGCTGATTATTGGGGAATTACGAGTGGAAAAATTGCAAAACGAGAAACCACAACTGCAGCTGAAGTGATTTTGTTCGACGCAAAAGATGAGAAGGCGCTAGCCTGTATAATGCTGTGCATTAAACCTACTCAATTAAACCACGTGCGTCATTGTCCAACGGCTAAAATAGCTTGGGACACATTGAAGGAAATCTATGAACCTTCTGGTCCTGCACGTAAAGTGACGTTATTTAAAAAATTGCTTCAACTTAGATTGTCTGATGAGTCCCGTATGTCGGAGCATTTAAATGCATTTAGTGAGACAATAGACAGGCTAGCAGAAATCAACGTTACGATTGATGATGAGCTGGTGGTTATAATTCTGCTCTCTAGTCTACCAGATTCGTTCGAGAATTTTGTAATTGCCATAGAGACACGTGATAAGCTCCCAGTTTTAAAGGTGCTTAAAGTGAAGCTGCTGGAAGAAGGAGCTAGAAGGCATGAGAGAATAAACAGGGTGAAAGATGTGGATGAAGGGCAGCATGCATTTGTTGCACACTCCAAAAAATATTCTAAGGTAAAGAACAATGCAGTCGGGAGTAACTCTTCAAATTATGAAAGTAGCAAGAAAGGAAAACGAATCAATGTCAAATGTTATAACTGTGGTCGTCGCGGTCATTTTGCGTCTCATTGCAAAGAGGCAAAAAGAGACAGAGAAAATGAGCATTCGTTTTCCATTCTCGCTTCTACATCTAATGGCTTTAGCTTAGATAAAGATTCTTGGTGCATTGATAGCGGAGCCACGTCACACCTGTGCTGTGATAAAAATTTGTTTGCTTCATATGCAGAGCGAAAAGAAAAAATTATTCTGGCAGGGGATAATTTTATAATGGCTGAGGGTAGAGGCGATGTTTTCTTTAAACTCCATGGGCAAAAGATGAAATTACGAGATGTATTGTACGTTCCTTCGATGCAGGGGAATTTTGTGTCAGTAAGTCGGGCAGTGGACAATGGTCTGTCGGTTGTTTTTGCGAAAGAGACTGCAGCAATAAAAAATCAAAGAGGAGACGTCATAGTCAAAGCATTTATGTGCGGTGGTCTGTTCTTATTTAAAGCTGATCTAAATAAATGTATGATTGCTAGAAGTGTGACTAATGATGCAATTGAGTGGCATAATCGGTATGGTCATTTAAACTTTAATAGTCTTAAAGAAATGTCGACCAAAAAGTTAGTAAATGGACTAACAATTAGAGATATACCAGCCAATAACGTGTGTGTCACTTGTGCGAAAAGCAAGATATGTGTGAAACCATTCCCTAGCGCAACATTAAGCCGCTCTCAAGATCTATTAGAAGTAGTACACAGTGACGTATGTGGCCCTATGAATAAAAAGTCGACAGGAGGGTCTCGATATTTTGTCACTTTTATAGATGACAAGTCTCGCTACATGTTTGTTTATTTTCTTAAGGCCAAAGCGGAGGTGTTTAACGTCTTCAAATCCTTCAAGGCTTTAGTGGAAAAGCAAAAAGGTAGACAAGTTAAAATTCTGCGTAGTGACAATGGGGGTGAATACCTATCGAAAGAGTTCGGAGCATTTCTGGACGCAGAGGGTATACAGCGTCAGCTCACTGTTCCGCACACACCCCAACAGAATGGCGTTGCTGAGCGCGCTAATCGAACTCTAGTAGAAATGGCCAGGAGCATGATTGTACATAGCGGGCTAGATGCCAGTTTTTGGGCTGAGGCAGTTGCAGCAGCAGTTTATCTACGTAATAGAGCTGCAACAAAAGCTCTTGTCAATAAGACTCCTTACGAGGTATGGACCCGGAAAAAGCCAACGGTATCACATCTTCAGGTGTTTGGTTGCTTAGCTATAGCAAGTGATAAGACGCAGCAAAAAAAATTTCATGCAAAAGGTAAAGAAATGATAATGGTTGGTTATTCAGACGTTTGTAAGGCATATCGTTTGTATGACCCTGTAGCAAAGAAAGTAGTCGTCAGTAGGGATGTGTTGTTTATGAAACAACCATATGTAAGTCAAAAGAATAAAATCTTGAGCGCAGACAAAGATGATATTATGCAGTTGGTTTGCGATTTTGACGAAGTTGCTGCTGCTGAGGCTGTACGTGAACCTGCTCAAGCTGAGGAAGTTTGCGAAGTTGCCAATGGTATCGTTGAAGTTGCTCACGATTCTGTTGGTGTAGTTGACGAAGTTGCTGTTGATGATGTTGCTGCCGAATCTATTTGTGAACCTACTCAAGTTGGCGAAGAAAGTGAAGTCGCCGATGATGTTTTTGTTGCCGACGCGGTTGGTGGAGCTAGATCGGTTCAAGTTCCTGTTGATAATGCTATGGAAGAGGTAGCGGTTGTTCGTCCAGGGAAGCGTGACCGTGAATCTGAAGATGACAGTACGAATGATGAGTGCCAAGAGAAGATTAAGTGCTGCAGAGGCAGACCTAGAATAATTCGCACAGGCAGACCAGGACGCCCACGAAAAGAATTTCATCATTCACTTAATATGTTTGAAGAGGATGGTGAATTGATTCCACAGACAGTCGAAGAGGCTCTTAATGGAAAACATTCAAAACAATGGCTGGCATCGATGCGAAAAGAATTTGAATGTTTGGTTAATAATGGTACTTGGTCGTTAGTCGATCTTCCACCAGGAGAAAAAGCACTTGGTAACAAATGGGTGTTTACACTGAAGAAAAATGCAGATGGAAGTATTCAGAGGTTAAAATCACGTTTGGTGGCTAAAGGATGTGAGCAGCGTTATGGAGTTAATTTTTTAGAAACCTTTTCACCAGTAGTGAGGTATGCAACCATACGGATGATTCTCGCGTTAGCTTGTGAATATAACATGCACCTGCATCAAATGGATGTTTCATCAGCCTACCTAAACAGTAAGCTTCGTGACACTATCTACATGAAACAGCCTGAATCGTTTGTCGATGTAAAGTCGCCTAACAAAGTTTTGAAGCTGAACAAAGCTCTTTACGGCTTAAAGCAAAGTGGACGAGAGTGGAATGAAAAGTTAGATTCTGTTCTGAAGAAAATTGGTTTTTCTCCGTGCGTAAGTGAGCCGTGTGTTTATACGAAAAATTACAAAGGTAATTTCAATATTATAGCTATTTATGTTGATGATCTCATTTTAGCAAGCTCTAAGTTAAATGAAATCGTTATGATCAAAGCTCAGATTGCTAGGGAGTTTGAGGTTGTAGACGGAGGCAAGATACATTATTTTCTGGGTATGGAAATTAAACGTGAAAGCGAAACTGGCCCTTTAACTGTCTGTCAGCGGGAATACATTAAAAACCTTTTAAACCAGTGTGGAATGGAAAATTGTCGACCAGTTTCAACACCTCTCGATGCAGGGTACCAAGTTAATTGTTCAAATGAAAACTGTAAAAGAGTCGATTGTAATCACTACCAATCTCTTATTGGCACACTTATGTACCTCGCAATTTCTACAAGACCTGACATACTTCATTCGGTATGTAAGCTCTCACAACGAAATATGGACCCTCATACTGAACACAAAGCTGGAGTTTGGCATATCCTCAGGTATCTCCAAAAAACAATTGATTACAAATTGCATTATTTCAAAACAGGGAAGCCAATTGAATGTTTCGTGGATGCAGACTGGGGAGGTGATGCCAGCGACAGGAAGTCTTTCACTGGATATACATTTGTTGCAGCAGGAAGCGTTTTTTCATGGGAGTCGAAAAAACAAAACGTAGTGGCGCTTTCAAGTACTGAGGCGGAGTACATTGCCCTTTCGACTGCAGCAAAGGAAGCGGTTTATATTAAGAAGTTGTTAACTGAGATGGGTTTTGAT
Organism: Philhelius festivus; assembly: GCA_963931855.1. Lineage (NCBI taxonomy): Eukaryota > Metazoa > Arthropoda > Insecta > Diptera > Syrphidae > Philhelius > Philhelius festivus. The sequence continues at coordinate 96,198,766 of OZ007557.1, forward strand.
GGAGCCAATCCAATGGTTCTTAACAGCGACAACCAGAGTGCTCAGCATTTGATAAAAAATCCTGTTTATCATGCTCGCAGCAAACATATAGATATAAAGTATCATCATATTCGTTCGTTGTATAAAGACAATGTTATAAATTTGAATTATGTAAATACTAATGAAATGATGTCAGATATATTAACTAAAAATTTGTCTAAAATTAAGCATTGCAAATTTACCCATGCCATGGGATTATTTTAGAGTTTTGTAATAACTTAAATGTAAAGAATTATTGTTTTTTGTTTTTTGTTTGATCAAATAGATAGTTTTGAGACGGAGTGTTAAAATTATATTATTATGGCAACACTATTTTATTTGACATTTGTTCCTATCCTATTATTGTATTCTTTTCGTTTATGCTTTTCATCATCTCATGTAATTATTTTTCTCATTTGCTTTTTACTCTTTCAATAAACTTTGCCTTGTTAAGACGTGTTCTTTATTTCAAACTCTGCTTAAATTCTAACAGTTATCATAAGTGTCCATCGCCTGTTCTCCTTTCTACTAGATTGCAAAAAAAAAACTTTATCGATTTTAGGACAAGAGGATGAACCGCTTACTTATTTCAAAACTGGTAAGAGAGTGCTGTGATTTACTATGTCACCTTCTCAAGATAGAACAATTTAACTTTGTTTGATTTAAAATATCAATCAAAACCCCAAGAACATGAATTATAACATAGCTTCATTTTGACAGATCAATTCAATTATATGAGAATTTTCTGACAAATGAAATCATGTTCTGACACTTCAATTGATATTTTAAACAAACCAAACCAAACATGACTAAGCTACCTCACGTTCGACAAACAATCAAAGTAAGTGAACAAACATGGACAATCACCATCGACCAACCAACAAATCAACCGCAATTCTCTGTTCATTGAACTCCATGGAATTCATGCATAAATAGCACGCAAACAACAACAATAACAGCATTACAAAATGTATGCGTAAGGCATGCGTTCAATCGGAGTGGTATTTCTTTTTAGTTAACCGTTTATCACCTCTTATCCTTTGAATTTTTAAATACTTCAAATAAAAATATAGCCATACGATACGATTTGTAACTCATTTTAAAGATCAATGATCTAAGCTCTAGAGAATAGAATGATAAATACAACTACTAAGGGTTCGTTAATCTTTAAATCGATTATAATCAAAAATTTGAATAACTATGCTGTAAATCTATTATAACGATGTTAATTATTTTTTTAATATAATATTCTTTGAAATAGCAAGATAAAAAAAAAAAAAACAGTAAAACACAGCGTTTTTATTGATACTCTGACAGCAATAACCTTGACTTTGACCGAATAATAAGCGACTAACCCATCATAAATCACCAGCACATTTTTTTATTTTCTGGTTCCCCAACTAACCAGGCTGGTGGTATGAGTGTTAATTTTGGTTTTGTCGTTTGTAGTTAGTACTTATAAGTTGGCACCATTTGTTTTGCTGTCATTTTTGTTGTATTAATAATCACTTGTTCAGTTAGCACACACACAACTCTTTTGGTCAACAAAAAACAAAAATGAAAAGTACAACACACAAATTTGCTTTTTTTTTACATAGACGATGTACCTATACTTAAGTTTTTTTTCTAAGAAGCCTAGAAAGAAAAATTTGGGTTAGAAAAGTTCAGTTGGGTTAGGCATATTCAACATTCGTCAGATTTGTTCAGGGAGTGGATCAGGGTTTTTTTTTTTAATCAAGACGTAAGAGTCAGAAGCATTTGGCATATAGGTGTTACAAAAAGATCGTAAAATAACCAAAGCCATTGACCGGAGATGACGCTGATGTTTGTTTTTTCGTTTTTTTTTTTCTTGGGGAAATTCCAAAAACAAATTAATTTATTTTTGTATAAGAAATATCATATTCAAATTTAGTAATCGCCCTATTTTAGAGAAACAAGTTTTTTAGTAAGTTTCACAAGGGCCATTGTGCACCAATAATGGAAGTCTATTTTCGATGTAAGATGGTGGAGATTTGAGTTTTTGACAATCAATAAGTTTTTTTCTTAAATAAAAGAAAGTCGTAAATATGTTGGGATACTTCAGACATTTTTATAAACCATTATATTTACACCTGAAAACCGGAAAGTAGATATTCTGGAAACTGTTCAGGATAATGTCTAAATTGCACTAGGGTTTATCCTGGTAAAAAAGGGAAAACAAAAAATATATTCCAGACAAATCTGACAAGTTTTCTCAAAAATTACCGATGTCGATGAGAACGAAGAAACACCAACCAGACAACACGGGTTACGTAATTGGAAATCACCAGAAAAACCCTATAGTGAATTTAAGTGAAAGACTTACACATGTTCCCTTACAAACTGCAAACAGTTACTGTTAAGCCATCATCAATCTCAAAAACGAAGATGGCGATTTCGTGTCGAAAATCATCATGGGGCATTTTTACTTAAGTGGATAAGTCGATGCACGAAAAGCCATAACATCCACTGAAAGCGAATGTGTGGTGTGGCATTCACGCCATCGGCAATACCTTAAGGAGAATATTGGACAGGCATGCGAACAATTATCAGCGGAAATCTTGCGGAAAGTCATGAAAAATGCGATAAAACGGGCACAAATGTGTATCAACACTGGCGGCAGCCACTTGACAAATAAAGATTTCCATCAATCATATTTTTATTAAGTAAAAAAGTAATTCAAAAACAAAATTGGATGACTAATTTTGCGCCGCCTTGTATTTTTAAATTACTTAAGTCTCAGTGTCAGAGTATTCCCAATTCGCAGACATATTGATATTAGGCGTATTTCTTTTTTAGCCCCGAGTGGGTCACAGAGCGGAGCCTGAGCGAATAGAGCTCGCTCCGAACCGAGCATGACTTGAGCGCTCTGATATATTTGAGAAACACAATTGAGCATCGAACTGTCATTGTTTTATTACTTGCGAGTATGCAAGTTCTGCATTTGGAAAAAAAATCGAACTCGAGATTTTGATCAAAGTTGACATTACGATGATAGCAAAGACGAACAAAGTGGGTCCGACAATTCCGTCTGTCTGTCTGTCTGTATGTCTGTATGTCTGTACCTCGAACTACAGCCTAAGCTACTGGAGGTATTTTCTTCAAACTTGGTACTAAGGGTCTTCGGTGATTCCCTAGAGGGGAAATTGAAATTTTTGTTTAGCTCTAAGACTAACGGTACCCCCCATTAACCCGTAATGCATAATCTTATTTATCTCGAAAACGGCTCTAACGACATGGACATGAACTATATTTTGGTAAAAAAAAATTTGGGGGGAAATGTTATTAGGGGTACCTGTCATAGAACATTTTTTTTGATTTTCGAATTTCTCATCAACGGCTCTAACGCCTTTTACCAAAATTTTTATGCAGAAGTTCCTATGTATTTAAAAATATGAAATCTAAAAATTTTTTCGAAAAAATAGTTTTTGGATTTTTAAAAAAATAATCCAATTTTTTTTTGAAAATTCAATATCTTGAAAACGGATAAACGAATAAATTTTTAAATTACGTTATAAAATGTTCTTTATTGAATACTAACAATTTGCAAATCAATTTTTTTATAAAAATTTTAAGAAAAACATGTTTCAGTGTGTCTGTATGTCTGTACCTCTCCCTACAACCTAATTCAATCCCGGCAGTTAATCGTCTTCGGTGATTCCCTAGAGGGGAAATTGATTTTTTTTTTAGCTCCAAAGCTAAAGGTTATTAATTTTGAAAACGGCTCTAACGATTTTGATAAAAAAAAATATGTGTGATATTTGGGGCAAAATGATATTAATGGTACCTGTCATAGAACCGTTTTTTTTTTTTTATTTTTGACTTTCTCATTAACGGCTCTTACGATTTTAACCAAAAATTTTCACCAGGAGCCCCCTTAAATTTAAAATAACATTGTATATAAAATTATTTGAAAAAAAAACATTTATGTATTTTGTTTTTTGAAAAAATAAATTCCAATTTATTTTTTGAAAAATCAATATCTTGGAAACGTGTGACCGATTATTTTTTGAAATTATTTCAAAAATTGGCATTCCAAATTTTGTTCAAGAAAAATTTGAAAGAAATTTGTTTTATAAAAAATTACTTTAATAAAACGATTTTTAAACTTTCTTTGCGTAAATTCATACTTTTCCGGAAATCAGACGGCAATTCCATGCATTGTATTTATAAAATGTATTTTAAATCCCAAAGTACTTTTACATAAGAGCCAGTTCGTGCGATCCAGTCGTGCATTTTGTTTTTTTTTTTAATTTAACTGTCTAAATTCTCAGGATTGTTTGTGAAATTGGCGATTTCGAGAATTGTCTGTTTTTAATTAATTTCTGGTTGATGCAAAAAATGAAGTTAGTCGCGTTAGGCCTTTCCATCGATCTGCTCAGTCTTCTTTTACCGAGCTCATCGCTCTGAGCTAAAAAACGAAATGCAAGTTGAGTGCTTGGAGCTTGGATGTTTAAAAAGTAACATAGTTCTTTTTTTTTTGACAGCTCAGTGGCCCGCCTATTGGCTTCAAAGATGTGAAACAAAGTGTAGAGAGAAAATTCTCAGTATTTGCCTCTCACATAAATACATAAACTGTAAAAAGTGAACGCTTACAGGCCATTTATTTGTCCACATCACAGTAAAATGATATTTTAATAAAAGCGACCAAAAACTGATGAATGAACGGACATTTGCTCATATTGACATTTCGTTTCCATAGCAGTTGATGACCCATAACCAAAAATAATTTATACGTTGCAGTGTGGATGCTATGTGGAACGCGAATAGAGTTTGACAGTTCGTAACAATCACATTAAAATTCGTGATAACCAGTTTATTTTTTCAAATTAGCAATTAAAATGTTCATGAACCTTAAATTGAATAAGTTCTTTTGATATTTATCTAGTTTTTGCCAAGAATTAAGGCTTATAAGAATGTTTTAAATATAACGATATTCTTCGGTCGTTGGTTGCTCTGATGTGAAAAGTCTTTAAATGCCCAACCACAGAATATTTGACTATAAGCTTTAGTTGAATGTATATGCATACATAAGTTATTGAACAACAGATCACTTTCCTTGTTGCTACAGGGATCATCAGAAAGATCGCATATCACTTTAACAAAAGTTTTCTTCCCTGCGGCCAAACAATTCCAACAATCCGAAAACATCTGGCATTCGTAATGCTCCAGTGATCATCAAAATACTTTCACTGAACGGGGTCATTTCTTTTTTTTTTATTTTAATCGAATAAGCACACTTCGAACGAAAAGGCATGTGATAAATATGGTCGTGTGAAAACAATTGATTTCCCTCATGACTGTCACATAATACAATTCAATTGATGATAGAGAATTGAAAACGTAGTTTTTTAACGGATTGTCAGAGTTTCCTTTTAAACGAACGTAATTAGATTTGATCGTAATTGATTCGTAGAGATCACTGATCATGTCGATTTGCCCTGATTTTTTGTAGGGCAATTTTAAATCAATTTTGATTTCATGTCTTGCACAAAAATCCCGAATTCTTAAAGATCTTTTTGAGGTTGAGGTTTCATGTAAATTACCTCCCATCAGTTCTTGTGAAACACAATAACTTTTGTGCAACCGATCGTGCTGCCACTGATCGTTAATCATTTTTCGAATTAATAAAAGTTTTTCCGTTCTATAAAAGCCACAAGGAGATGCAACATTGTTGCTAGGCCATTGCGCTAAGCGCTTACATACCAAAAATAGGTAGGTATTTGTTTAAGACTCCTCTTGTTTCACTTATATAATGGCTTATACGTTATAACTTAAATTTTTGCCTGGTGCAGTTTCCTCATGTGCACATGTGTGTACTTGACTTTTTTTTCCTCTCTTCATAGTATAGTTAGTTCCTAGTTGTTTTATTTTACACAAATTTTTCACCGCTCACTTTTCCGCTGGATCACGCTAGCCTAGCAAAATAGCAGTTTATAATATTCACGGCGAAGTTTGGTGTTTTAAGTCTGAGTTTTTTGTTTCTTTTCTGTTCCGCACATGCATGACTGGTCACATACCATAGAAGCCGGTTTGTCTTAGATGAAAAACATTGCACATGGCCAACACTCTTTTTTGTTTGGAAACTTGCATTTATAAATAAAAATCAAATTTTATGAAAAATGAATGGTTATTCAGTTTTAAGGTGCAACAGTGTTTTAATGTTGGCCATAGGTCATGGACAAAGTTGAGGTTAGGTTGCATTTTTGCGAGAACAACTTTATAACTTACATACATATATTGCCAATGTGTGTTGGTATTGTGTTGCTTGACCTGGAAATGATTAATAGATAGAATTATGAAGAGAGTATATAAGTTGGCTGATTATGCCGGTAAAAATTGTCGTTTCTTTAGAATAAGAAATACTTGTTTTAATGTTTGTAAGTATTCTTTTTTATAATCAAGGTTTTATAATGATGATGATTTGCACATAAATTTGTGGTTGATGTTGTTTTGGTTAGTTATGATCAGTTGGTGCAATGACAACTGACAACCTTTAAAAATAGTGGTCAATGTCACAACAATGTTCTCCGCAAAACTTGCTGCATTGCATCTTTCAAATACTGCCTGACAATGAAAAACTTATTTATTTCCAAGAATTCGAAAACGTTGATTAAAAATTTTCAACTGAAGAATGTTAAGGAGAAGTTATAAACATGTTGGAGGGCTCAGTTTAGAGAAATTTAAAAAAAGGAAGATTATTCCACTTTATATTTCAAAGATGGTGTCAGCAAACTGCCTAAAAAAATAAATAGGAGGCCATTACGGCTCGCAGAGAGCCTAAGCCTAGTGACTTACAACTCTCAAACATTCATGTGTGCGTGTTACCAGGAATGGAGGGGTGCTACAATTTTCTACCGATTCCGAACACCTTGTGAGCAGCACTTTTCATGACAAGACATACTCTTGGAGGATTTGTCAATTCGTCGCATGAGAAAGAACACCTCTAAAAATTGAACCCAAGACCTTCTGCATGGCAGTCCAATGCACTATTATGACAAGACGTACTACAAACTAGCAAACTGTCTGCTTGAAAATAAATGCTGGCATACCTCAGGGTTCCTTTCTGTCACCGCTTCTCTTTGTTATATTTTTAACGAAATTTTATTTGTTCTTCCAGAAGAAAATTTGTAGTTTTGACCATGTTTTCGTTATCACTGTGTCAATAAAAAAGTCTTCTATATTCGTCTAGCTATTACCATGTAATCTTGGTAGTATAAAGACAAAGTCTAACAGGCATATCTTAGTACATGAAGCTAAAATTAAAAAAACAATTACGTAATAATTCATTAAAAGAAAAAATTACTATTTTATCTTGTGTGAAACAATATATCATTAATGCCTATACCACCTCCTAATATTGAACTGTTATCTTTGACATTGAAGACAAACCCCTTAAACATCTTCTCGCACTCATTATATTTGTCATGCTTTTGAGTTTTTAATTAGTTCATGTAGCAAACTAGATGTTCTACACAAGAAGTATTATTTCCTCAAAAATCTTCTATACCTATAGGTATCGACTTTCAGCACGTGTAAATTTATTTCAAAAATGGCGAAAATAATGTATACACATGAGGAAAATTTAATTAAAGGGGATGTCTAATAATATTTGGGATTTTGTGCCCTTGTCACGGTTTTGACGTGCTGTACTGTTAGGAAATGATTATGCAAGCATTATGAAATGCCACCACCGATACAAATCGATCGATTTTGAAAATTCTCGGTCATTATTGTCTAATTACGTTAATCGTTTCGATACTTATTCTATTATTCTTCGATAAGTAATGACATAGATACTTATTTTTTTTTCAATATACATATATGAGTGAACATAAATATTTTTACTTAAATCAACAGCAATTAACACCTAATACAACTTTTCCTTTCATTTGTCTCAATTCACTTCGATTTCTATCCAAGACCAAGAACCAGTATGCAATGAATGGATAGAGTTAGAAACCAACCTCTGAAATTCCAAGATAATTATAATGTTATCAATTTGGTTTAGTTTTGTTAATAGGTAGAGGCAGGGCCGCCGCTACCATATGTGCAAAATGTGCGGCGCACAAGGGCGCCAACGTCTAGGGGCGGAAAATTAAGAGATCGATCTAACTCAACCAATGCAGCATACTCCAAAAGTTTTCCTTAAGCTATTGGAACTTGTTTACATTTGACCTTTCACTACGGCGTAGTTCTCACGCACAATCTACTACAAATCTGTATTGATCGATCTGGCTACGGAACATTATGTGGTACTCAATTTAACCCTTGAAAACTTAAATGATTGGCAAAACAAGTTTTATGATTGTATCGCACAGATAGATCAACGTTTTTATGAAAGCTGTCTAAGCAGAGCGCGATTGTCTGAATCTAGAAGTCTGTACAGAACGTTGAATCACTCTCTAGGCTCTAATAGTTACTTCAACAACAGCATGACTAGCTATGAAATCAGCACTATATTTAAATTGCGAACTGAGACTCTTTACTTAAATTATATGCCACATAGACAGGATCTAACAGTGAATTGCAGCCTTTGTAATCTGAATGCACCGGAAGGCATTTTCCACATCCTTGCAGAATGTCCAATCTTACTTGAAATAAGAAGACTATATTTTTCGAAAAGCTTTCTCACTCTTCAAGAAACTACGGATTTTTTAAATGGTATTCACGGATGGAAGATATTATCGCAGTATAGTATTCATGCCTATAAGTATCGCAATAGTTTTCTGGAATTAACATAGATGTTATAATTTTTATATAATTTGTTTAATGCATTCTCCATTTCTTCACTCTTTTTGTTTTTATTATTTATTTTGATCAGTTATTTATTGATATCAGTTATTTATTTTTTATTTTTCAATCAATCAATCGGCAGACGGCAAAAACAAGCCATGCTTTTTTTCTTTTTGTTAAACTTTTATTGTAATTAAATTTAAGTTGTTGAATAAAGAATTAATAATAATAAATAATAATAATACAAATCTGTATTCATATTTTGTTTGTGACTGTCGCCTCTCACACCAAATAACCTTCTTCGATTGCAGTCATAGTCTAAACTACTCTACGCCATGTCGCTTTAGATTGACACTTGGGAAATAGCTTTCCACGCAACCTTCATCTCAGACCTATAAACTCGAAAAGAATTTTGATTTTTTTAGATTTACAGCCCATGTATTTCTCATAAAATAAAACGAAAACAGTGTCTCGAAAACATTAATTTTACTAATTACTCGTATTTTTCTATGAATGGGTATCAATATTCTGATTGCAATGATATAGCTAAATACGAGTATCTTAAATCTAAGTTGGTAACTTAAGAACGAAATTAATCGAAGATGATTTAAAACCGATGGAAAATGTAAACGCTTTACAACGGAAACCAAAAAAAAAAACCAACGGTAAAAAAAATGTGTTGTGTCTCTAAATATTTATATTTCTTTTTAAATAAGGGTTTATGAATAGTTTTTAATTAATTTTGGAACTGAATTGATAAATAATTCAAATGTCAACGGATTGAACAAAATCAGAATAACCCAGAAATTTAGCGTTTCATTGGTTGTTCGAATTTAAGCTTTCAACTGATATTCAGAGTTCAGACTCTATTTATATTAAAATATAGTTCCCACACAAGCCACAAAATGTTAAATTTCATTAAAGCATACCTAAGATGTCAAGGAATTATATATAATACTTTCAGATCCGGAAGTAAATGATTAAGTGTTTCAAAAAGAAAGTAAACAAAAACTTTTAAAAATATCAAAAACTACTTTGTCTTCTTTCTGCCAAGCTATAAACTATTGGTTTTTACCGAAGGATACCAAATAGTGCTAGGAACTCGAATATTTGCATTTTATATGAAAATGGTTTTTTTGAAGAAAATTATTCGCAATCACCATATTTTTTGTTTCCTCTTAAAATAAAATGCACGACTGTGGCTCGCACGAACTTGCTCTTATGTAAAAGACTAAGAATTTCGAAAATGAATGCTATTAGAGAAAAACTGTTCGTAAACATAAAGTTCATTTATTTAATAACTAAAACAACTCTTTTAGTGGTAGCTGAAGCTAAGAACAGGATGCCATGTGATGCAAGCAAATATTAGTTCATGCAAGAACAAAATTTATAACAAAGTTATAAGTTACAAGTCAAATAATCTTTTATATACACATTTTTAAAACATTTTTTTTTATTGCTTTACGACAAAAAAATTAATTTCCAAAAAAAATATTTAGCCCTTTTTTGAGATATAGAATTTTCTAAAAAAAAATATAAAAAATTTCATTAAAATCCGTTCAGCCGGTAATGAGAAATTCAAAAATCGTCAAAATGGTTCTATTTTCGGTACAGTCAGTAATATATTGATTTCAATTTTTTTTTGCTTAATTAACGTAAAAATCTATCAAAATTTTCGGAGACATTTTCGAGAAAAACACGATTTTCGAAAACTTTTATTTATCAAGTTACAAAAAAATCAAGCATGGGGTTTTCGAAATATTGAGTTTCAAAAAAAAAAATTGAAATCAAAAAAAAAAAGTTTTGAAAATTTTAATGCACAGGAATATTTTAAATTTTGGGGCGCTTTAGCATAAAACAAATTATCAAAATCGGTTGTACCGATTCTTCAAATTTTTTAATTTTTGTTTAAATCTGTTGGACATTGTTTTTAAAAAAAAATTTATAAAAATTCGAAAAAATTGTATTGCAGGTTTTGGTCTTAAAAAAAGAAGAAAAATAAACGTGTGGGGACCCACTTTTTTCGTCTTCGCTATCATCGTAATGTCAACTTTGATCAAAATCTCGAGTTCGATTTTTTACGAATGTAAAAAGAGTAAATAATCTTAAAAGGATGCAAAAACTGTACATATGTATATGCTATAATGACTACGATCATTGTATAAGAATTTGGTGTAGCTCGGAACGCGACAAGAACAATGCATGTTTGCTAAAATTTTTCAACTGCGAAATGGAGAATAAATAAAACTTTCACTTATTCAACGTAAATACCCCCGTGCACCCAAGACATGGGGCGGCAGTTTAAGGTTCTTGCACAAGGGCGCACGAACACCCAGCGGCGGCACTGGGTAGAGGTATAGTGTTGCAAGCCCAGCCAGTTATATGCTAAATAGTTAAACGGTTTTTGTTTCTGTTGAGTTGTTTTATGGCGCCTGCAGACTTCAATCTGCTATAAAATTGTATGTTACCTATATTGAGTTGAATATAGTAATTATCTATAATCAACATCAGTTTGTACGCTTAAAAAAGTAATAACACGAACAAAAAATGCTTTTTAGTACAAAAGTACTAAAATTCATTTCTGAGCCACTATGGTAGACAAAATATGTATTTTTTTCACTTAAATTCAAGCTTGTGCATATTTCTGGAATAACCCAGACTAACTTGAAGTTTTTTTTTATTTTCATTTTCTCATTTTACGACCTTAATCAGTTAACTAGAATTATAGCAAAAAATAAAGCAAAAGAGAAAAAATCACATTGCATGTGCATTTATGATGGTAATTTGCATTATTTGTGTTGGTAAAATGATAAGAAGAAACAGACATAAAAGCAAAAAGACGAAGAGAGAGAAGGGAAAATCTTACAACAACATTATATTTAATGCTTCATTCTTTTATTTCAGAAAAAATTATGAAGGACGTGATGTTTACGAGTGTGTTACCAACTGAAAGTGTAATTAATTGTCCTGAATCTCATTTTTGAGTCATACTTCAAGGGTTCTACGATGGTTATCGGGGAAAAAAATTAATTAGAGTTCAGCTTGTAGGATGACTTTTTAATTGCATTTGCTAGATTAAGAAATAAAAAAAAAACATACACTTAAAAGGAGTAAAATCAAAGCCTAGAGTGTGTTGTTATTTTCTGCACAAATATATTATTAGTGATGAGTCCGAAATTAACCGTGACACTCAAAGTTGATTTATGAATTATTTACGATTGTATTATCAAGGCAACTGGTATACTACATTTTATATAATTCAAAGATTTTTTGTACTTTTTAGTTGCAAAAAACAAACACTCTTTGGTTGAATTGAAGGCTATTTTCGCATTTGCTTTTTTGGGGAATACCGAGAATTTCGTTTAAATGTTGTTTTGTTAAACAGTTCTGTTAAAAATTCTGCTATTTTAAGGTATTTTACCAAGGTTGCCGTTCTATTATGACTTTGTCACTAGATCTAGCGGAATTTCAACTCAGTCAGTGATAAAAAATACATATTTTAACGTCGCTACATTATTTCTAGTGACTTTTGGAAACAAACTTTCATGAGTTATGACATTTAAATATGATTTATTCTTTAACTGCCATGGTAATGTTACATCCCTGGAATTTAAAGGTTAATTTGACATTTTCTATTCTGAAATTCACCACATTTACAGAGCACAACGTATGCGAAATGTCAGTGGGAGTGAGGGCAGTGTTCTGATGTAGGTTTTAAATTTATTTGTCAAGTTGTTGTTTCTTAAGATCTTAGTTATTTTTTAAAGCTGCTTTAACTTTTTCAAGAAAATAATAAATTGCTCAAATATTAGCATTTTTGAGCTTGTTCTAGCGACTTTTAAATTTAGCTTGCCGTCAGTCTCTTTGTCTGTGAATTCTTGCGACCTGCTTCTCATTTGGTATAAAATATTTTTTTATGTGAGGATTTTTTTACCACTACCATACATAAATATTGTTCTTTTTTCCAATGTTTATAGAGAAAACGACTCTAAGGATTTTGATTAAATTTTGCAACTGTGATATCCTAAGTCATATAGTATTACAGTTGCCTTTTTGGGGTTGAGTGGAAAACGCACTTAAAAGAAATAGGACTTTGAAAAATTGTCTTATTTTAAGATAAACGCTTGATACAAAATTAATGGCTTGACTAATTAAAATAAAATAACATAAAAATATATAAATAAAATATACACACATTTCAACTTATATTTTGTTCTTTAAAATATCGTTTTTCAAAAACATTTTAAAAAATTAGGTAGTGCATTAGCTCGTTGAGATCCAGTACATGTGACTTACAGTTCTCAACCATTCCGTGTTACCAGGAATGTAGAAGACCTACAATTTTATGCCGAGTCCGAACGGCTAAGATGAGTAGCGCTTTTCATGACAAGAGATACTCATGGAGAATTTTCCACTTCCTATCAAAAGGCAAACGATTAAGTAATGCAATGAGGTCTTGATATTATTTATTAGACTGTCCTTAATTCGAGGTCTAGGGTTATGAAATGTTGACATAACTGAAAATTACAAACTGTGTACACATACATACTCTATTTTTCTAAAGTTGTGAATAAACTAAATTCGGTAATCCCGGTAAAATATGTAAAAACAAACAATTCTCTTAAGTTTAAGACCTTAGTCTTGAATATATTGTTTTAACCTCATAACACCAAACAAAAAAACACGTTCTATAACGTTGAAAAGAATAACATATTTACATAACTCAATTTAAAAGTATATTTACCGAACAATAATACGTTACAAATATAGCTACTGACTATGTACAGAGAAAAAAAAATCATATAGGTACTAAATTTTAGAACTTATCTTATACAAAATAACTAGCACGTCATAAGCAAAGAAAAAACAAATATTTAAATAATTTAACTTAAATGTTCTTAAGGCGGAAGGAACTGTTTGTTTGCGCGTGTAGAAGATTTCTTCAAATTTTACTTTACCTCATTTATAAAACAAAAAATAAGATAAAAGTTTGCACTCGAAGCATTTTAAAACCAAGCCATAAGGCAGATATTATTACAAGTGTTGAAAATGATTTATATTAATTGTTTTGACAAGGAGCTTTCAAAACCTATCTATATAAAATTCATATCTTTATAACTCACTTTATCCTTTTATTTGTTTATACATACTGTGATTTATTTTGTCTAAATAAAGTTTGTTTTATTATCTTTATAGTTTTATTGTGAAAATTTGACAATGTTTTTGCTTTACTAAATTTGTTTGCTTAATCTTGAGTAAAAAGTAATCTAAGATAAAATAATATCTATCTTTAAAGCTCGTTATCAAAATAAAAGAATATAGATTATGTATGAAACAAATTTTTGTTTATACTGAAACTTTTCTAAGTTGCTAGAATTAAAGTTAAGGGTGGAAAATTTTAGTCGATTATTAACGTTTAATTATTTACGTTTTATTATTTAAAGTTAAAATTATCGAAAATCCATTTTCAATTTGTTTAAGTATAATATTACGCAACTCCATAAAATCATTAATTATTTTGCGACTCAACCGAGGTCTGAGGACAAATGTAAAAGTTAGCACTATTGACTCCATATGACAGTTTGACATTTATAAATGTCTAAAAAGGTGTGTGATTTAAGCCGTGTTCAGCTGCAGTTTAATATAAAAAGGTTTAGTACGGTGCTGGTTCAAAAGTGTTTTTAATCGGGAAAAGGTTAATAAACAGTTATAAAGTTAGAAAAATTGATAAGCTCTATTATCTTCCGCCAATAATAGTAATTAATACTAAAATTAGTACTATTTTTCACTAAATCATATTGACTTACTAACAGTTTATTTGTTTGTCATTACTTAAAGTTGATTTCCAGATTTACTTACCTACAAAGAAAAAAGCAAAAAAAAAAACAAAAATTAAAATAAGAAAGCAAACAAAAACAACAGTATACATTTCTTAATACAATCTAAAAATAAAAATGTATCTTATAAATATTTATAAAGGGGTTAAAGTGTTTTTGTTATATTTACTTATGAATAATATCCAAAAACTAACAACCTATTTTGATGCTATTTAAAATGTCAAATAATTTCATCTTCAACTAAAGGATTTAATTTGGCATCCTATTGCAGGGTATCTTTTAATCAAACAACAACAACAAGAATGAAAACTCATTCATAAGGAAATCCCTGCAAAGCCATTTAGTTTATTTCCATTGGTATAATAATGTGGGTGAAACCCCACACAGCAGCATCTCCCACGCATTTTAGAAAATGGTAAAAATGATGGAACAATTCTCTGACAGTGTGGAAAATTAGTTGAGACTTTAGAAATTTGTAGGCGAAAATGGGTACAAAATGTGACGAAGGCAAAAATGGTAAGGGAATATGGAAGAATTGGGTACTCGATGGAAGATTTAAAAAATAAACCGAAACATAGATCGGTAATGACATATTACAATAAAGCTGTTAACACTCCAGTTAATGACAGTAATAGTATAAAAGATATTCAAAATATATGAAGTCCTCCTTTGGGGTTAAATTGAGTATTTAATTTAACTCCATCAAATGAGCTCTGGAGAGGTTGAATTTATGAATATGATTTAGATTCCAGGGCTGGAGTTCTACAAAGCAGCAAATGTATTGAAGAATTTGTTCAACCAGAACATGTTCATTGAATCAAATAATTTTTTTTTTAAATCAATTTATGGATGACATTATGTTTAAAACATCAAGTTGAATTACTGTATTAATTTGATAACTTTCTTAGATTTGGAAATTAAATTGTTTGGGTTTTTGTAAGTACTTTTTTTATAACCCGAACACTCCGATATATTTGTTAGCAAATTATTTCTGGAGTTTAAAATTATTGAACTTGAACACTTTTAAATTGTTTTAAAAAAAATAAATGAATAAATTAGAGACCATGACGGCTCTAAGATGGTTTAAGCCTAATGACTTACAATTCTCAACAATTTCTGTGTGCGTTTTTGGAGAAATGGAGGAGACCTACAGTTATCTGTCGATTCTCCGAACGGCAGTATCTACTTATCTTGAGAAGAAATACTCTTGGAAGATTTGTCAATTTTTGCTTAAACGACTCTCAAAAAATTATATTTTAGTGGCAAATCTTATAGTCAATTGGTTGTCTTAGTACCCTTTTTTTTAATTATTATTTTTTTTAAATATACCAAGCCTAGGTCTTACAGATTTCAGAAATATTTATTATTAATAATATTTAGTGTCTGTACATTAAGAAGGGTTGGGGACGATTAACCGATTTTTAAAATGTCGATTTAAAAAAATCGATCTTCAAAATGTCGATTTTCAAAAAGTCGATTGATAAAAATGTCGACTGATCAAAATGTCGACTATCAAAAATTCGATTTTAAAAATGTCGACTCAAAAAATGTCGACGCGTAAACAGTGAGCTATGTAAGGGGGGGCATGCTGCACCCCTGCAATCCCCCTGCTTGGGCACACTATAGGATTTGGGGTGGGTGCGAGGTTGGGTGTATGCAAAGTTTATATAACTGAATTAATAATACAATTTAGTTAACAGATTAAAAGAGAGCATTCTTCTTTTATTTAACTCAATTTTGGACAAAAGTCGACATTTTCACCGACAAGTTTTCAGTCGACATTTTAATAGTCGAGATTTTAAACTGTCGACTTTTGTTTTTGTTGATCAAACTTCAGTCGACATTTTAACAGTCGATGAAATTTATATTTGTCCAGTCGACATTTTTTTTGTCGACATTTCGTACCCTTCCCCATTAAGAAAAGTTTAATTCTAATAAATATATCTAAAATTTTGTTCTAAGTATACGCAAATCAATTTCTGAGCATTCTTAGTTGAAAACTTTGAAAACATTTTGATATTGGCACATTTGAGCTGTAAGTATACAAGTGAAAAGGATTAAAAAATATTTAAGAATTTCTGGACAAACAACTCTGTACGATAAAACAACGTAAACAAACAATATACAACTTCTTTTTTCTAATGATTCCAGTCCAATAAAGGGACTTTAGAGTGTAAGGGCTTGAAAACACTGAACAACTCTTTTAAAAGAAGCCAAGTAATAAGTTAAGTTTTGACACAACAAAATCAATGTGAAGGGAAAAAGGAAGCTTCGTTTCGAAAATCACACAAAATGTTAAAAATTGAATATTGTAACTGAACACGAAGCAAGCATCTGTAAATAGAAAATAAGTGACATTTATTAATGTTAAGGGATAGTTTCGTTGTCAGTGCACCATGTAGCAATGATATCGAATTCATTTTGAAGATCATAACAATCATCCAAATTACAAACACGGTTACAAAAATACGTAAGTCATCACTTCATCAGCATACATTAAGCACTCAGTTTTTGAAGAAGGTTAAGAATTGCGTTCACGAATATATTAAACAGTAACGGCCCTATATGGTTTCCTTGAGGAACACCAGATAGAACGTCAATTAGTCCGGATAGAAAATAATTCACATCTGTTTTCTATTTGATAAATAACTTTTTATAATGAGGAATGTATTCCAAAAAGTTTTATTTTATCCAAAAGAATCTTGTGACAAACTATGTCAAAAGCTTTTTTTGAATAGGAAAGATCACATCTACTCGATATCTCGATTCAAGGGAATCGAAAAGGTACTTGGAAAATGGAATCAAGTTAGCAGAAATTGATCTACGAGATACAAGGCCAGTAGCTATTTGTTCTTTACAATTGAAAGAAATTGTCTAATAGTTTTGGAATCGCTGATATTTTGTAAATTGAAGTAATTTAAAAAAACTTTCTATACATTTAAGAACATTCCTGTTGATAGAGACAAATTAAATATCTATTGTTAAGGGCACGTCAAAGTTAAATAACAGTTCTTTAGAAAATCCGAAGTAATACCATCAGCAGATAATATATCATTTGAAACATCAAGTTCAGAAATTTCCAAGTAACTTAAATTAGCATTTGAATAAATTGTATTGTTTAAATGGATTTTAATATTCCAATGATTAACATAAACGGACTCAAGGAATTTTGCAAATAATTCCCATGTAAAATCTGTCGTTCTTGAATGTTCACCATTTATTTGCATATTTTGGGGAATACTATAAGTATGCCTTTTTCAGTTCTGAAATGTCCAAAAGGCTTTTGAATTTTTTAAAAAATATTCGACTCAGTATTCAAAAAATATGTCTTGTACAAAAATTTGTCCAAGAAGTATAATTCGCGGGGCAATTGCGAGAAACGATTTTTGTTAGGTTCAGAATTATTGGTTTTGAATAATTTCAATGCCTTATATTTTGCATTTTTTTAAATAAACCTAGACGCGTTTTTGGAGATTATTTTTCTTAGGCAGTATAAACAAATAATATAATAAATAATGCTAAGACATTTTTCTTACATTTTATTAAGATCATGATCAGAAGGAGTAATACTCTACCAATCAATAACACTAAAATAAATATTTAAGCCGGTTTAATTTGCCTTTGCAAAGTTAAAAATTTTAACATTAATATTGTAATTTTTCTTTAGGTTTATCAAGCCGACGCATACATTAAAATCTTTATGGGGATAGAATTTTGCATTAAGGGAAATATAAAATAATTTATTGAACATTTTCAAAAAAATTCTTACAAAAACGAGATCTAGTAATCTATTTAGAGAATCATGCATAACAAAGACTTTTTTGGGTTTGTATCAAGGATCAATAAATTTCCATTAAAAATACACCTTGTGTGAGTAACGTTAATAAACATACAAAATTGTTGTTTTCAAAGGATTCATATAGCAAATTTCATGTCCTTATTAACCAATTCCAAATGCTTGGCATATAGTTTTTGAGCTTTATTGTTTTTTTGAGATATTAAACTTCTAAGAAACCAACGTAGTGCGTTTTAGTACACTTTTAGTACACCTTGTTACTTATTCTTTAATGACTATGCTTCAAAAGCTCATTAGTCTATTTAAACCCAAGAACTATATAGTCTACCTTGTTGTTATTTACCGCATGTTTTTTAAGAAATTTGGAATATTTGGTTGTCATTGAAAAGTGAAAGTTATGCTTACCAAATTCCAAGCATCAGTCTTGTTAAATCACCAGACTTCAGTCTATGGATTAATTTCTATGATTACTTGAAGTGCAACAAAATAAATCACTAATCACCTATTTTTAAAATGTCAAATCTGAATCGTAATGTCAGTTCTTGCATCAATCAAATAGGTAAGTGTAAAATGTTGCAACAACACATTTAGACCAAATCATCTACATATGTCGTTTCTCTTAAAATATTTTTGTCTTCTCACAATTAGTAAAAACATAATCTAACAAAAAATAAAACAAAATCGCAAACAGTGCACCCATTCCACCGAATGTAATTAATGCCACCGAACATCATCAGTGTCAATTTTTTGCTCCATGAGGCGCCAGCACATAGACGCCAATTTTTATGAATGGGAAAACCCCTCAAACGCATAGGGCATCATCACTATGAAATTTTAACACACATACTCCTACTCATGGAAACTACAACTGATGATAATGATACACATACAAATATCTATGTATATATGTATATTCATCACTCCCTCGTTAGTGAGTTGAGTAAAATTTATTCGCTTTAAATTTGTTTTTGTTTTCATAATGACAAAAGAGCGTCAGGCGTGAAATAAACCTAAACGTGCCTGCCTCACGTCCGGCTTGGGCATCAGCTGGCCGTTGGGAATATATGTACTGTGGCTATTTAAAGGTGCTCTGTGCGCCTACCTGTCTATTTTTCTGCAATACTTATACAACAAAACGGTGACTTACTGCAGCACCTGACCGTTGTTTTTGCGATTTAGATCGTTGAAACTGGTAAATGGTCATGCTTCTATGAGAGGGAGCATCCAGCTCCAATTACGAAAAAGAGTTTAATGACAGGAGGAAGTGAAGGTTTTTTGATTTAATCTATTTGAAAAAAAAGAGAAAATAGTAGTTGGTTTTTTTCTTGTTTAGAAAAAAGTATTTAAAAAGGTTAGGGAATGTAATGGAACCTTGTGGTTAGAGCTTGTGATAATCATATTTATGGAGTTCACAGTTATTCGTCTTAAGAGAGATATATGTATGTACTATACTTTTCTTTTCCAAAAAAGAAAGTTTAATTTGTATAAAAGTATGCCCTGAGAAATTTGAAATATCAGATTTTTAGTACAAAGTACTAAATTATAATAAAAATCATTGTGTTATTTAAAAATATTGTTTTTTCTTCTCAAAATATTCGTATTTATTGAATGTTTAAGATAAAGATGTAATATACATGAATCTGCAACATGTTGTCTCAACAAAATACAGAAGTATGTTTAGT
This sequence comes from Philhelius festivus, assembly GCA_963931855.1. Taxonomy (NCBI): domain Eukaryota; kingdom Metazoa; phylum Arthropoda; class Insecta; order Diptera; family Syrphidae; genus Philhelius; species Philhelius festivus. Next base: position 96,218,853 of record OZ007557.1, read on the forward strand.
TGGTTTCGCAATACAATGTTTCTCTCTTACGGACATATTCAGCTAACAATTATGTCACAGAAACAAATATTTACATCATAAGTAAGAATTCCAACAGAAACGGAAAAATATATTAAAAAAATGAAGAAAAAAAAAAAACTAACAGCAGAAACGGAAAAATATATTAAAAAAATGAAGCAAAAAAATTACATTTTATCAAAAGAGGTTTTTGCTTTGCCACTGAAAATGAAGAAATAAATAAACGCGAACAAACAAAAACTGCACGTTCTGCTTGAATTGTGTTGGTTGTCACTATTTGAGATTTGTTTGTATCTATAGGTAGTTATCTACATAGTACAGTACCGGTTGATTACATGAGCTTTAATTCTATAAAGGAACACAAAGCAAACAAAATTAAGTACACATAGTGTTGTTGGTGCATTTCAAGTGTATGAATTCATTCATAAATTCTGTAATATTATTAATATACGAGTACTATTTGAAGTTTAGCCATGTCGGTTTCCTGTTGTGATTGTAATCTTATCACACACATTTTAATTTAAAAATGAACCTCAGAACTTAGTTTGGACTCAAGTGATCTGAAGGCACTGATTGAAATTTTTATCAAGAATTCAGTGAATTAATCATAGTATATTTATACACAAAATTGCTGTGTACATCTTGTATTCCAACAAAATTTCATTAAAATCATTAAAGCTGTTTTTGACACAATCTAGTTTTTCATAATTTTTACTTTACAAGAAACCAAATACTTGCGCTGCAGAGTAGAGAAAACACAAGATTTCATATATAAAATGTTCATGTTCTAAAAACATTTGAAATTTTTTTTTTAAGTACAATCTGTCAAATTGTTTCGAAGGTTATATGTGAAATATTACAATATTTCAAATAAGTATGCACATCTGTTTCACAAGAAATGAATGTTGTGATTACAAATGGGAAAGCTCCTAGTTCAGGTGTAAAGTTTAGGTTATCACATTTTTTCGAGAAAATATACAAAAAAGGGATATTGTTGTATGACAGCTACACTTTCTAGATGAGCTAAAATCATATGTTCTGTGCCAAATTTAAAAAAAATCAGGCCATAGCTCGATGCATAGCAGTACACATACAGTAAAACCTCGACATTTATTTTTTTTAAACGAAACCAATACTTTCCCTGTAGAAAAAAAAACTAGTACCAGATTTGACATTTAAAAACCCATTTGCGCTCATTTTAAATGTGAATGGTTAAACTATTTATTGCTGTGCTGAGTAATTTTAATTCTTCTCTTTTCCATCCAAATTCGCAAAAACAAGAATCTTAAATGAAGAGAATAAAAAATTTCTACTTTATCTCTTCGCATTTCTATATCCGTTTCAATGTTTGTAGTAAACGAGTAGAATAAATTCAATCAAAGTGGATACACGAGTAATCTCAGAATGAATACAAAAAAAAAAAAAACTGAAATTACAACACATCTGAGGCACGTGAGCAAACAAATCGGTATAATTTTTTATATCTTTTCTTGACAATATGGGGCGTGGACTCGGATTAAAATGAGGGAATGAAATGGGGCTTAGTTTGAAAATTTAATCGATTTTTTTCTTTGTCAAGGCTTAAAAAATTATTATTATTGTGATTATTTACGGGCAGAAACAGAAGCTTTGTTTATTTTAACTTCCAGATACACCTACATCTTGAGATTTTTTTTGTATACATATGTATCTGTCATTGTCGATTGTTTTTCACCCAAGATTACAAAATCATATAATTTAATAGAAACATTTTTAGTAAATATCAAAATTACATTGATTTAGTACATTTGTACTAAAAATTTAATTGGAATTTAAATTTACTGGTAAGGAACAGAATTTGGTGTGAAATTCGCTTCTAAAGGGATTTGTTCGTGTTCTTATATCCGGTCTTAGACTGATGTTAATGTTGAGAGCTAAGAAATTCGTAGAGTTGGTTACATTTTTATATAAAGTTGCGATTTTTTTTAAATTACTGATTTCTTTTATCTAAAGTCTTTATGAATAAGTTTATAATGTGTCAATATTTTCATTAAACAACTAGACATACATTTTTGAAAAAAAAATCAAAATGAAGAAAAAGAAAAATTGAAACAGCATGTTTAGTACCAAAGTACTAAATTTAAATACAAACATGCCGTATACACACGAAACTTAAATTGTCCTTAAAATTAAACTTAGATATTGTTCTATATATTTTCGGCTGTATATTTCCACTAGAATCTATACTTATACCATATATTTTCAAAATAACAACGAAGTATTCAGTTACTCAGAAGTATTTGAAAAAAAAATCACATTTTCATTTAGTTAAAGAGATTCTTAAGTGGAATCTATTTATCATAAGTATATTTTTAAAATTTGAAGTAGACAGAAACGTATACGTCTGTGGTACTCAGTATAATCAAAATCTTTATGTTCCTTAAACACTTGTACAATAGGAATGAAATCAAAAATTCCAATAAAATTATCTTGAATGACTTAATAGCCGCTTTTGAGTTAAGACCTTGAATAATATGCTTATACATATGTTCACTTTCAGTGATTAGAAAAGAACGTAAATTCCTAATATACAAAGACCAATTGACTACTTAGACAGAGATAAAAATGAAAATCAAAAAGGTGATATGGCGAATAACTTAAAGAGATTATTAAATGAAAAATAATATTTGATGGAAAAAAGTTGTCAATTTTAAGTTTGAAAAATAATATAATTCAAGTAAGCCTCTATTAGTACTAAAAAAATTGAAATTACTTTTTAAAAATTGAGCTATGAATAATTTGCAAACAACCGAGCTGAAGACGTTGAAAATTCTTCTTAAAAAAGCTTCTTTAGATTTGTTTACTTTTTTATGATATTTATGAAAAACCAGCACTTTTTAGTACTTGAATTTGTTGATTTATTCAAGTTAATAGTGACTCATCTTTAACTAGTCACATATTAATTGATAGGGTATGTAAGATCAAAGGCATCAAACACATTAGGAATTCAACCAAAGAAAGTTTTCATTGACAAAAAGGTGTTTAAATATGCTTTGTAGCGTACGAAGGAACCATATTTATGTTGATTTGATTAAACTCTTTTACGAGTAATTACGTTCATTTATTGTGAAACGTACTTATTAAGTTTTTCCAATTTATGTGAGCTATATATTTGAATGAGGAATAATGTTACTCTCACCATTTGAAACAAAACAACTGCATACTGATTTGCTTATAAGTTAAGTACTTTACACAAAAAGTAACAAAGAGATCGAATTATGTAGAAATGTAGTTTCTAAAAAGGCTTCAATAAAGAAATAGAAAGTATATCCAACTTTTTACCTGCAAAAATTACCCCCTATACATTTTTAACTGAATTTACAATTTTAGAAATTAGTACTTTGTACTAAAAAACATTATAATGGAGGTTATTTAACGTCTGTATAAAACATATAAACACTACTACGCAATGAAATGGACATTTATACTTTTAGTACAAAAGTACTAAATTCATTGTTTAGTTTGTGAATTTTTCTTAAAAACAAATTGATTTTTGTAATTTTATATTCGTTTAATGGAATAACAATTATAAAAACAGTCATAATCATCTGATTTTGTGTCAAGGAAAATTGTATCCCTGCTCTCTAATCGACAAGTGTTCCACTCTGAGGAACGATCTTCAATTAATATAAAATAGTTATTTCAGTGCCAGAAATAAAACCCACTGCAAAATGTATCTGCAACTAATGTTTAGTCAATGAATTTGTAAACACACCAAACAAAGTGATAAAGAGAACATACAAATAGCATTACATGATGAATATGGTAGACATTATTCATAATTATGGCCACTTTTAGTACATGCTGAATCCATTTGCCATGTCTGTCGTACTTTTGTTGTTGGATTCTTTCTCGCACGTCATATTTAATACCTGGTCAAGATGGATGAGCAGTGTTTATATATACATTTTGTTCTCCTTGTTTGTTAAAAAATAGAAATAAAAAAAAGAAATGGCAGAAAGAAATGAAAAACCTTGTCAATGTGAATGACCGAATAACTATAATATGACGCGAGTTACATTGTGAACACATTCCTTTACCCCGTGCCTTTCTTCATCAAGGAAAATTGTAAATGTGAACGAACGCAATTGTAAACACGCGACGATGAACGACACAGCGCAACATCATAACAACAACAACAACAAAACCAAAACCGACGGAGAATACAAAATAAAAAGATATATGAAACGACCTACCTAGCAGATACAAAATACTTAGACTGAATCTAAGCACAAAACCTAGCCAAGCCAATCTGTGTTACTACAAAAAAAAAAAAAAAACATAAAATGTTCTTCTCGCTGAATGAATTGCGATGAGATTTCTCTCGAATCACTTTTCTAGCTAAAATGAGCAGCCAAGCTCCATTGCCAGCCACCGACATCGCAGCTAGCGGTAGCGTCATAGTAAGCGTCACATTGACTGAAGTCAAGAGACTTCTCCAAAGACGAAGCTGGTTAGCGTCATAGTCATCATCATTGGCGGTGTGGTAATCGCATACCCCCAGATGCACAATCGTCTCGAAGACGGAAAACGTCATAACCACAAAGCAAAGTTGCTAGACACCGCAGCAGTACAAATGCACTATGACCAAGCTCATTTCAGCAGGCAGGCTGTGTGTGAGACTGCATTTTCCGGCTTCAATCTCGGTAAGCAGTTTTCAAGAGAGCGTTTTTATTTTTATTTGTTGTTGTTCTGGGTGCAAAATTTTATTTGTGTGATATTAGAGGCGGTGGCAGTCATCATCAGAAAGATAGATGGATGAGAGACATGTAGGATATTGTGGTTATCTAAATGCGAAACACGCAAAGTTTTCATGTGTAATGAATGGGGAGGCTGAGTTAAGCTTTTAAATGTTAAAAAAATCGCGTGTTCTAGGCGTTTGGAGAATTACATAAGCATATAGTATACTCAACTTGATTTGTAGTTAATAGTTCTGTGATTTTCTTCAAAAGAAGATGTTTTTTTTTAATGTGTTTTGTTCGTATTTCTTAGATAGTACTAAATTGTGTACTAAAATATCGAATTCTTGCTATTTCTTGTGTAACTTTTTATTTTTTCTAGTTGAAATTAGGTTTTAACTATTTTCTGTCCATGCAATGAACTTAGACAGCCCCAAAACACAAAGTAGATAACTATCAACAGGTATTAGTTCCGCGAAAATAGAAAGGTCCAAAGCTTAATTGAACCTTTTTAGTGATTTCGTCATACCTTCGGTGGGTGTATGAGTCTGGTCTTAGAAGATTAACCGATCTGGGAGAGAACATTACATGCATACATATATTCCCAAGATTTTGAAATTCTAAATTTTGTTGATTTTGATCCTATGAAATAAATTGTAATAAAACTGATTTAGGTTTTCTTGTTCAAAAATGCATTTAACGAAAATATGGCGTTGAGCAGATTTTATGCCTGTAATACTGTTTATTTGATAATGTCTTAGCCAATTGATTTCATTTACATAATGCAGAGAAGTCTAAGATTTTGTCAAAATATTTTTATAAGAAAGAAACAGGAAAACAATTTCGCAATGTAGGCCCTTTTCACTTTTGTAGACTGTCTCTCAAACCAGTTTTATTAATAAACGAAAAATTTTGACTGCTTATCCATTTAATAATCTTGAACCATATAAGCAAGTATGTAAAAGTATAAAGTTATTGTTTTATTCGATAAATTCTTATCTGAACGAATAGGTACTAAAAATGTACTAAATGGATATATAATGATAAACTTAATCATAAAAAGCCTCATTCTCTGACCAACCTTGGCCCCCGATGGATTTATGTGTCAGTTTTTTTTTTATCTACGATAAGATAAATATTGCATTGCATTTTAAACCTAAAAAGTTCGGTAACCATGTCTTGACAAATGCACAGTCCTAACGATCAGCAAGTCATTCACACTGTCCATCAACTTCTTGTTTGTGCAGAAACAATATTCGTGAATGTTTTTTAATGCCACAAAACACATTTGTATACCTTAACGCTTAACCCTATTAGATCAAACAAGCCATAGATATTTGAGCTCAAAAGATAGTCCTGACTTCCGTATAATAAAATCTTGTGTAACAAAGTCTTTAAAAATCAGTATAACTAGTTTTAGAAAAGCAAATAAACTATAGTTTATGTAGCAGACACTTTTTTAAAAGTATGATCTTGTATATAAATAAAATATTGAGCAGTTATGTATGTACCTACTTAGATTTGATGAATTTGACTTTGTAGATGGACTTGATTGGTGCATGTGAAAATCATAGACTTCTAGCAACATATAATCGATACTTATCTTGATAATGTCATCAAGTTTAACATAATTTACAACAAAATCTTTATTTATTTTTGTTTTACATTATCAAATTATACTCTCCCTAGATCCGTGGCATTTCTCGATTTACAAAAAAACATAAACATAAAAATTAAAATAAAAATAAAAGAAAATCTGGGAAAACCAGTCTGGAAACGATTTGAATCGATTACTTTTGTCCTATTATCCAAAATCAATAAATTTCAAACAAAATGTACGATTGAGTCGGACGACCGAAAAAAGGGTCTATAGTCAAACACTCTGGCTTCAACCTTCTTCTGGTATCTTAGCTGGGCTTGGGTATATTTACAGGCATAACAACACCGGTACGGGTACTTTACCTGTATGTCTATCTTGAAACTTCGACTATTAAAGAGTAATTTACACAAACCCCTTTAAATAAATCCATGAAAAGACAAGACACACATGCGGCAAGCGGTCCCGGAGAAGTTCTTTCGTCCGACGGACACCAATAATGCCGGTTGTCGTTTTCCTTCTTTTTTTTTTTGATTTTAGTTGTTATCAATTCTTTGTTTCTAATTAAAGACCCCTGGCACGATTATTTGACTTTGAGAATTCGGTTTTTTTGTATGGGAGATTGTGAAGTTCTTTAGTAGGTCTTTTGTTTGAAAGATTGGGTTCCCTCAAAGTATTTTTTTTTTTGTAGATATTATTCGAACCTGTTGATGAGTTTTGTGGTTCATAGACGTAGAACGATATGAAAGAGGTTATTCACCTATGGGTTATTTTTGGCATACACGAAAAAAGGTTCATTAAAGTATGTACCTTGTTGTGCGTATTAGACAAAAACGGTGTGGTATTGTTGAATGACTGCTGCAAAAAAGGTTAACAAACTTCGTTTGGCTGTAAAGAACGAATTGCTAATTTTTATATTTAAGATTAAAAACAATTTTAATCTGCGGCTATTCGAAGAATTTACTTATGGCAAACTTTTAAAAATTTTTCTCAAAAGAATTATATTTAACTGAGCTTTGAGGAAACAGAGCTTTGAAGGACCGGGGGCTACAAATAAAATAACCTTCATTAGAGTGCGATAAAAGATTTGATTGTTTTTGCATCGCAACATACTACTAATTTAACTTTAAAGTTTAAAAATTATGGTTCGCTTTAGTTTCGCAAATTGTTTTCGTGCCTTTTTAAAATGTATGTGCAAAATTTTGTTTTAATTTTTCTTATAATATAAAAGGTATAAACAAATTATTTAGTCGGCAAGTACCAGTGTGGCTTCCTGCCCGGCAGATTGACCCGACCCTAGACCAAATATTCACATTGAGGCAAATCCTGCATATGATAGCATTCATCGTCAGGTACACTGTATGACGATGGCCGAATTCGGGTACTGGGAAAGCTAATCCAACTGTGTCACGTGACATTGGAAAATATGACGTGCAATATGCAACTAGGGAGCACCTCTTCTGAGCTATTCCAAACATGCACAGGGTTTCGGCAAGAAGATGCACTATCCTGTTTTCTTTCTATATTCAACAAATATGTCAAACTGTTGTCGTATGCTGTTGTAAGCGGACGAAATTGACATAATCGGCCGTTCCCAACGTTCTGAAATAGAGTCCTTCACGGCTGTTGAAGATTAGGCGAGACTCGTTGGTCTTGAAGTAAATGAGGACAACACCAAGTAAATATATGCTATCAATAAACAAACCAACATCTGTCCACTCTTTAGGGCAAAACGTCACTATTGATAGCAAAAACTTCGAGGTTTTTAAAGAGTTCATCTAACTCAGACTTAATATTAACTCCACGAACGACACTTCAGTGGGTATCCGCTGCTACATTTTCTTAGCAAAACAAATGGGTTCACTCGTAAGACGAAGGGTTCGCTCTACAAAAGCCCTATACTACCAGTCCTGCTTTACGGTGCCAAGTGTTGGAACATAAGCAGAAACTGAGAGATGATACTTGGCTCTTTCGTAAGAAAAAATTCTTGGATGAATATTTGGTTCTGTGTGCGAGGAGGGTGAATAAAGGAGAAGATATAACCACGAACACTATCAGCTGTACCAAGATGTGAATGTTGTTCAGAAAACCAAAACACAGACTAAATTCACTTGGCCTCATTGAACAACAATGCTCAAGCTAAGAGAGTCTTGTAATCCCAGGCTCCATGTCCAACAAGGAAGACCGAACCTCCACTTTAAATACCAGGCCATCGCGGATGCCAAAGCACTTGACCTAGATGACTGGAAGCAGCGTGCTCGGGATCTTAGAGAATGAAAAGAGGCATTGTCTATTGTCTAAAGCAATGACTTTTCATGAATCGGGAGCTGGTTAAGTTAGTAAGTAAATATAAATGAATTCTATATAATCAAACTTTTCTAACGTTTCGCAAATATCTATAATTTTGCATTTGCTCTCGCATATTTTTTTCCTTTCAACGAATTCGATATGCATTTGAATTTGCACAAGTTTATTTTGCGTTGTTTGCATACTTTAATCAAACTTTTTATTGGTTCTGCTTAGAATCCAGTCTTGTGTATTGAAGTAGAAATTGTATCTTTTTTGGAAGCATTGATATTTTAAGGATAACCACGAGTTTGAAAAATTTCGCAAAAAAAATGAATATTTACCAAATTTAAGTTTGCAATTTCATGAAACAAATAATTTGTAAATGATTTCATTAAATGCGAAGTGCGAGCAAAACTATGCGAGTTAAAACAAATGGAATATATTTTTTTTCGAAAAACATAAATATTTTATTGATATTTTTAAAAGAGAGGATGTACTTGCGTGCATTTAGGTCTTACGCGTATCAGGATAAATATTACTTACATATGTACATACGCTTTGAAATTATGTGCTCAACTTAAAAATTTTTCTAACATATAATTGTGTATGTAGACGGTGATAGTAAAATTCAAAATAGGTTTAAATGGCTTTTAGTCAAAAAAAAAGTGACGTTTTGTCCCAGAAATCTAAATTGAACTCGTCGTTTGACCATTTAGAGCCCTGTCAATATGCAAGTTTTGTTAGATTCAGTTCATTTTACAAGTTTTGACAAAAATTCAATGTGAGCTATATCTAAAAAGATTAAGTTCCTTATTAAATACAGCTAGACATTTTTGCCCAGAGCTAAGAAAATAAAATTAGTTAATTTTTTACTTTCTTTTAGTTAGACACTTAATTTATTGATTGATTGATTGATAGAAAGCGAGTGTGCTGTCAAAGAAAATTGTCTACAGACAAAATTCAAATCATCATCATACTTAATAGTTTTGGAAGTAAAATTACAGCTTCGCTTGTTAGTTATAGCTTGCACTTAAGTCTTTCACATAATTATAAGTTAACGTAAAACTAATAGTAAAAGTATTTGAAGAGAAAATATTCGTTAAAAATCCTGCTTACTTTGCCACTAGGAAACCCTCCTCATATAATTAATAATTGCAACTCGAGACTATTTATCGTTATTTTTTATTTAATTTATAACTATTGCAAGAATGCACAGTCAGATCCGCTTAATTGAACTACCATTTACTAAAAAACGATTAAGTGCGGAAGTATAAAATCAACACCAAAAATGTTTGAAGTGCATGCCGTAAAAGGTTTTTAGAATAAAGGCAAATGAAACTTATCAATAATTCAAAAAGTTCATTTGAAAAGAGCTAAGTCCGATTTATTTCAGAAGTATATAGAGTTCGTATTTTATAAAAAAAATCTTCATATTGTAAAAATTTAATATTTTCGGTCGCTAACGCTTTTTGCGATTTATCTATTTAATATTTATCTTTTGAAATATATGTCTTTATTGTTTCCGACTGCTTATGAAAACCATATTCAAAATCCCTAAGTTAAAGTTAATCACAATTTAATATAAAACAACTAAAAATGAGTTGTTTCTAAATTTGTGTCGCATGTTATTATATTTAATTCATGAATTTGAATAAGCAATACATCATTTTGAAAAATGATACTCAGAATCATCATCAACAAGCATGCTTCATAAAAAAAACAATAAAGTATACTCCGCGTAGTTTTCAAGAAAACTGTACACGGAAGCAAATATTTAGTATAACAGAATTTGTTTGGTAAAAAAAAAACAGAGCAAGAAACAGTAGCGGTAATTAATTAAAACCTTAGTTCTGCCAAATTCTGGAATTCTGATAAAATGCAAATAAGAATATAATCTCAACTTCAAGCAACATTTATTTCACCGTTGGTCCAGTATGTTCAAGAATTTATTAAAAATAAATAAGGCACCTGGAAATGACTGTGTTCCCTTTGAACACTTCAAAAACGACACTGGTGAATTTATTCTGTTACCTACCAACGAATTTAATGGAATTTTTCTAGACAGACTTAGCAGTTTCTAAAAGTTTCAGAAAATCAATAATATTCCCGCTTAAAAAAAAATAAAATGCACGTTTAAAAACGAATGTTATTAGAGAAAACTGTTCATAAGGATAAAATTAATTTTTAAATTCTTTAAGTAGTAAGAGACAAAAACAGAATGCTATACAATTATGAATTTATGCAAGAACAAAAATTATAAGTCGTTGTAGTGGTTTCTTAAAAAAAAGCTTTTATATACAAACTTTTTAAAGGGTTTTTAAGAAAAAATTTTGGTACGTCAATTTAAAGTTTTTATTATTGTTCGAATAAAAATTAAATTGACAAAAAAAAATATTGAGCCGTTTCTGAGATACCGAATTTTCAAAAAAAGAAAAAAATAAAAATCAAAAAAAAATGTTTTTGAAAATTTGAGTACACAATTCTATTTATGTTCTCGGGGAGCTTTAGCAAAAAAAAAAAATGATCAAAATCGGTTGTACCGTTTTTGAGAAAATCAAAAACAAACAAACAAACCTAGCTTTAATTAAATGAAATTTTTCTGTATTTTTATTTTTAAAATTTGTTGAACAGTTTTTGAGAAAAAAAAATGTTTAAAAAATTTCGAAAAAAATTCGTATGACAGGTACCGTTATTTTTGGTCTTAAAAAAAAGAAAAAAAGTGTGGGGGAAAAAAATTAAAAATGATATCTACCAAGTTTAAAGTAAATCGGCCGAGGCGTTTAGCCTGTAGTCGAACAGACAGACAGACAGAATTGCGAGACCCACTTTTTTAGTCTTCACTATCATCGTAATATCAACTTTGATCAAAATCTCGAGTTCGATATTTTTTACGAATGCATAATTTGCCTTATAGTACCTATAAGTCGTAAGTAAAAAGGAAACTTCAAATTATAGAGGATTTTTTTTTCTTAACACAAATGCGCAGTTGTTTTCTGGGGTTATTGAAAAAGGGTTATCCGAGTAAGTCAGAATAAGGACCATCTTGTCCGATTACGACTTTGTTGTCCGAGAAGAACCTTTATTTCAGTTATCAACAAATGGTCTGTTAAGCAAAATAATAAACATTTTAAGAGCATAGTATACCAAGAACACCTCAGCTTATGTATGAAATGGAATGTCTACCTCTGATGAATTTCAAACAGAAATCGGCTTCAAACAAGGGTGTATCCTGAGTACTTTGCTTTTTACGTTATTTATTAACGACATATCGGATGCTGTGATAGGGGGTATATTACTTGGAGGAGTTGCAATACCCGCTCCTATATATGCAGATCATATAGTCTTCTTTGCGGAAACAATTGATGATAAGCAAATTGTAATGAACATGCTGAGGGATTATTGTTAACGCTGGAACCTTCAACAGGGTGACGTGACATGCAATAAATGAAAATTGGATATTTGACGGCCGGCGGGATATTGGAGATAGTATAGGAGTAAAAATACATAAACATTTTATCTACACCTAACATCTAGATGAAGAACTCACCGAAGTGAAACGAGCAATCTCTGCTTTGTGGGAGAGCTGCTTCGAGAGTAGGCCTGTTGAGCACAGTAACAAAATAAAATATCTTCAATATACAACGGCTATCGATCGCCGTGCGCCGGGTTGGGGGTGAGGGCTTTCGAAGCCGTTGAAAAATGTCGTCGATACTTTTAACTTACTTTATCACAATTCCGCATTGATGAAATGAAATAACTATTAAAATAAATTGTTTCTCAAAATGAACATATGCACGTTACTAGAGTCTTCCCTTTAGCAAGTCTGTCAGCACACTATTGATATTATTTATTAATTTTTTGATATTTCTTGGAAATTTAGGTTGGTTTGTTAATTTTTTATCAGTTTGTCATTTTCTTGAAAGATGAAGAAAGGTGAAGTTCAATAAAAATAAATACTGCTGATGTTAAACTGAAAATTGTCGCATATTGACGTTTTAGTTAAGAGGAATCGATTGTTTGTGAGAGATGATATTTGAATTCAACTTAATTTATGAGTCAACAATTTGCTTAAAAAATATATTACCATAACCCAACATACTTAAACTACTACATCTACTGTCAACTTCTTTATATATATTATATTTGTATGTATATGTAATTGCAATGTAATTTTAAACAAACACTTAAGATAAATTTAATGAGAAAAAATGTAATAAAATCAAGTTTTATTGAAAAGTTTATTGCTCATTTATTAGCCGTGTCAAAAGTTGACTACCGATGGTATTACTTTAAATAAAAATTGTATGTGAAGCCTCGAATAAGAAGATAGAAACGACACTGACACCGCCACCGTTAAAGATTTATAGTTTACTAAGAAAATAAAGATTTGTAATAAATTAAGAATACTTGTTTTTATGCTTTGTAATATTATTTTTCTGTTTTATTTTGTTATTCTATTTCGAGACGCCATAGTAAAATTCCGTCAAGTCATTGTCAGTTATGATGTTTTGTTTAATTTAATTCAATGGACGAATCGTTAAAATATTTAAAGGAATTACTTCAGACACGTTTTCTTGCTGATTTTTTGTTGTTGCAAGAATTAACTTCCATCGCCGATTGCAGACAAAACCACCGAATATTCAAATATTCCAATAAGGTGTGAATATTAAGTGAGATGTCAATGACACCCAGATACCCATTGAAGAGGCCCAAGACACAAGAATTCCAGAAGTGAGAAAAATGCTACCAACAAATCAGAAACATGATTTCTAATGAGTCATCAGGGTAATTATTTTATGAACAAAAATAGTTTGTACTAATTTTTAGTACACAGACGTTTTAAGCTAATTCTGGCAAAATCCTAAATATTTCTTGATGACCAAAGTTAAAAAAAGAATTATTAACCTCCCCCTCAGAAACCATTCTCAATTCTTACGCGTTATGAATATTTGTAATCAACGTTTTCCTTAAAAAATGGAGTTGCATATGTATTTATTTTTGAAGACACTTAATTGATGGTTTTATTACTACTTGAGTGCTAATTTGAGAGACCGCTGCCGCTAGGTGGTGGTAGTGTGACGGTGATCGTGAGGCCATTGTTCGCTTTGGGTTTTGTTTATCTTTGTAATGATAATTGATGGTAATAAAAGTGGTATTTTTGATTTGGTGGAACGGTGATTTTTTTACCGCTGCTAATTTTACAATGAATCCAAAATAAAAAAAAGACAGTGATAATGACCATGAACAGTGCAGCTGGTGCAGAAAAATTAAGTTATCAACTCATGGAAGGAAGTTTTGTGGGTGAAGAACTTTTTTTTTTGAATTTGAAAACTGTTGTTCGCTCGTTAGCTGCACATTTGAGTAATAATTTAGTAGTTGAATAATAAAGATATCATTTTTGTTAAGGTGTATAGTTTTTAAAGCTTATCTAATGGACGTTCCAGTAGAAGTAACCGTTCTAAGACATGCTAACTTGAATTTTTGTTTAATATTTAAAATAAATTTCATTAAAAATGGGTTTCAACTCAGTTGATCCTTTCATCAATACAGAATCAGTTAGAGTATTATTTGTTAAAAAAAAATTCAATTTCATTTTATTTCCTAAGCAAAAGTTAGCAAAATCGTTTGCAATTTTTGTACTCTTTGGATATAGGAGAATTTGTTTAAAACTCGCTCGCTAAACTGAAATTTTTGTCTAAAAAGCAATTGAACTTACATTTATTTTTGGCCTATCATTTTTCATAATACTAAAGGATATAAAAGAATATTTTTCATCATTTATTTTCACTCAAGAGAGTTGAATTTTGGAAACATTCTTGCATAAATCTTATGAATTTTAAGCACCCTATTTTTAAGGTATTAGTATGATACTTATTAACAATTTGCTAACTTTAGTTTTCTAATCCTAACTAACTCATTCTTAATTTTGAACATTTTCTAACTAGTACCGTACTAAAGCAATTTTCTTAATAAATTACTTTTGAACACACCTAAAACAATGACAGTTCGTGCAAAAAAAACTAAGTAAACAGTCCTTTTTGTCGTTTGTGAATGTCAAAGAGCCATATGAAGTTAGCTAGATACTAAGAAAATAAAACAGCTATTTGATGATTTTAAATTCAATAAAGTGCCATCCTAAAACAGTTTTAAGACTGGACTAAATCGACTAAAATTTTGTGCCAATGAAATTTACTAAGTTGTGTAGCCATTTTAAATTACGGCTGCATACTATTAAACTATTCACATGAGAGCGACCAACGAGCGACAAATGAACAAACACCGGTCCATTTTGACATATCCTTAATACACCATTTTTTACTCATCGCGAATGACGATTAAAACAAACAAAGCGAACAAAAACAAGAATGACATAAATAGACTTTGACAGCTCGCAGCAGTCAGATTGGGATTCGTGAAGACCATTTTATTTTATTTTTTCAAATTTCTCATATTTTATGAATTAAAATGCAAATTTTAGTATCTTAACATTAGTTTCAATGAGTTATCCACAATTTTGTTTAATTTTTGTGAAAAATTCGGGCTTATAAATGATTTAAATCCAATTTGTTCTTTTATTCTACGGTCGTTGATCGCTCTCATGTGAAAAGTGCATTTTCATACCAAACTCAAAACAAACTCTTTGACAAAAAGTTACATCAAACATTGGCACGTTTTCGTTTGACATTTCAGGTTTTTTGACATCAACTGTCAAATTTTATTCTGATGTAATAAGTCAAGGTTTATGATTTATCCAACCTCATATTATTTTTGCAAATTTATTCTGATCAATTAAAACTGATTTTATTCAAAGTTACCAAAAATAAAAATTTGTTTTCAATACAATTCAAAAAATTTACGATTGTGCTTTTCCATTGTCAAAATAAATCAATTTATTTTCGATTAAGATCTGTCAAAATTACATTTTTAACTATTGGGCAAAGAAATTGATTTATTCTTCGATTTCAAATCAATTTTGTAGATCTAAATTTTTCGACTAATTAAGTCCTTCTTGACTATTACCAAAGCAATTTTCATCTGTTAGTTTGCAAATGCTGTTTTAGATTTGTTTAATTTACTTCAACTGTGAAAATTACATTACAAAACACGAAGGAAATTATTTCTAGTAAAAATAGGAAGCAGTTTGAAATGATTTAGTGAAATCATCAAGCTACTGAAAGTAAATTTAGGGATGAACATTTTTTTTTAAGTAATGAGGCAGACAGAAAATTTAACTAATAGAACTACGAAAATAAATGAAATTGCTTCCATTCACAGCGAAAAAAAAAATCAAATTTTGATCAAAATCTGAATTTGCCAATGAAAAATCTCATAAAACTCTTACCAATTCAAATAAAATTTTTGTTGACAGAATGTCGACAGCTGTTTTTAATTTCTTTTGGGAGCATCCAAGCAGCTTTGACGTTTGATTTGGCGCTGAATTTTTCAAAAGGTGTGTTTGATTAGTTTATCTTTGATTTTCAACTAGTTTTTGAGACGTTTTATAGAAAACTTCTTATCTACCTACACTTTGCCGTTCAGAAAAAAAGTTTGACAAAACTTATGCTTTTGATATAAGTTTTTCTAAAAACCTGGTATTTTCCCGAAATCCGCGTTTTGGAATGGTGTGAAAAAGCTATTACTTGAAATTTTGTAAACGTGCTTTTAGTAAATTTCAGAACCACCAGAAAATAGTCGGTGAACTGTTGAGCTCAGGTTTGAATAAAGGTGTCCTTGTAAAAATAAAACATAAATAAGACGTTCCATTAAATTTATTTCTTGGTTCTGAAATTTAGAAATTGTAAAGTCTCAATATTTATTTGTATATACATAAGTCTCTTTTATAAATAGGACTATTCATTAAATTTTTTTTTTGATTCTAAATTATTTTTAAGGAATAAAAAATGTTTGCAATAAATTTTTTCATTTGAAAAGATATGCTTTGTACAACGAAAAAATTATTCATTTTGGCCCATAGTGCAAAGAACATATTGCGTGTTTTGGTGAAACTTTTGACCAGTGCAGCAATTAAAAGTGAATAAAATGCTTATGCTATATTCAGTTTTTGTTTTTAATTCCAAAATCTGACATATGTATGTATGTCTGACATATGTATGTCTGACATATGTATGTCACATTAAACATTTGTTTATCTCCCTACAATTTAAACTCCCAACAATTTAAATTTACTTAAAGTTCGCTCTGATTGCTGAATTCAATTGTTTTCACTTTAAGTCTTGTTGTTAATATTTTCTCACCTGGCTATTTACAATTTCAAAAAAAAAAACACGGCTGCTCATGAAATACATTTACCTCGTTTTATTTATTTTCCCCAAAGAATTATATATATTTTAGCTAACATCACACAGTTTTCCTTAAAAATAATACTCTAAAAACGGATGTCAATAAAAGTTGAGCGCTTTTGAAAATTTCTCCTGGAATTCCTAAATTAATTAATCAAGTTAAGACATAAATAAATGAATAAGAAGTGAAAGTTAACCTTTTACCACAGTTGAGTTTATCACAGCTTACCATAGCTCAACCGCTATATTGTATATGAATTGTTAAAAAAAAAACAAATGTCTAAACTGGTTTTTGCAATCTGTCAGTCAAACTTATAATATGTATCTAAATCCAGGTCATCTTTAAATGCAAAAATTTCACATAACACTACTTATTATCCACTCATTAATCAATCTTTCATTTCCATTAATTATAAATCTCAACCAGCTAAATCACATTTGAATTTCTCAATAGTTTTTTGTTTGAACTAATGAACACTTAAAAATCTCATTTATAAAAATTAATTATGTGCGGTAGGTAGATGTACGAGTAGTAGGACAAATCTTTAATTCGCTTTAAGATTTTTCAAGTGTTTATTTCAAAACACCATCCAAAAGTGTAGATATATTTATATAAATATCACAATTTATGCGATGGAAAAAATAACAAAACGAAATATCGAATTCACACTGAGAGTTGGTGCGATAATTTCGTTAAGTTTGGTCAATAATACGATTAAGGCTTTACTATCAGCAGACTTGTGTTTTGTTTTATTTCCTTTCACCGCATGTGAGCAGTGGCACTCACGCTTGATAATCATTTCCCCATATCAACAAAAATAAAAATAATAACACACTCCATCTATAGTGGGCCATCGAATTTCGCAATAAATAAATAAATTATTTACAAAAGCAAAGAAAAAATAAAGAAACTCAGCAAATAATAAAACAACCAATTTGTATCTTTTTTTTGTGTGTTTTCTTCTTTTTTACCGACCTGCTCGTTGAAAAAGTTCATTGACCATTAGATACTTTTTGAGCTTTAGAGCGGAAGAAGGGGTAAATCATAAAAGATTTATGTCAAGATATTTGTTAATTTGTAAAAATAAAAAACACAAACAAATTAAAAGAAGAAAGAAAGAAAAAAAAATTAAAACCCGAATAAAAGTGGTCCAAGAACAGTCCCTAGCGGCATTTTATCTTCGCAAAAAAAGCGGCAGCTTTTTGCGTTGTGGTAAGCATTTAATACGCTTGCACTCCCTCAATTTTGTACCTCTTGCCGCAAATTTACTTTGACATGTTATCCAATTGATCTTTCTGAAAAGTACATACGTTAAACCTGAATATCCAGTCAAATTATATAACTGGAACGTGAGATCAAAGTTAAGTGAGTGCACGCACCACTTTTAAAAAAGCGTTGCACACACAACTAGTACGCTGATGAAGATGACGGGAGGAGGATCATACAAAAAAAAAATTACACAAAACGGGATCTCCAGTGAATCGTGCCCTTTATTCTGGTTTCGAGATGTTTTTGATGCAAGCCGAAAATCGCTATAAAGTGAAAGGTTCTATATGCGATGAATCCAGGTCTGAGGTTTATAGTTGAATTGCGAAGGAGATTTCATCCGAGTGAAGATCATGACTTGTTTTTGGAGGTTGATCAAAGTTGATCTTGTGTGTTTCATTTTTTCGGGTTTTCCACATTAAAGATATCTTGTTTTAGATTTTTTTTTTGTGGGCTGTATTTTATTTTAAAGGTTAGTATGTTCATTGGGATAGCTTTTGAATTAATAATTAAATATAATGTATACTTTTATGATGCAGTCGAAAGTAGTTGTCTTGTTACGCAACACTGATTTTTGAGCGCAGAGTTAAAAGAAATCCTTATTATTTTAATGTATGGTGCTTGGATTTTGGATTTATAGCACAGTACAATGCACAGTTAAATGATAAGCTTCGGAGGTGTTTTAAATTTATTTTCGGTGAAAAATAAAACCAGTAGCTTAAAAGATTATTATAGTATTGATTTAGTTTTTGGGGCCGAAAGGAATTAACTTCAACTTAGAGCGCCTGTAAAGGGCAAGTAAGTTAGTTGTAAGTTATTTGAAAAGTAGGCTAGTTCTTATGAATTTTGGTCTAGCTCTCAAATAGGTATAAGATTAATGTTTATACAAATGAATTTGGAAGAAAACAGTGCACATTATAAAGGGTTTTTCAACAGGGACGCTACAAAAGTAGAGCAACAGGGACAGCAAACGACGCCATATTTCTTGCCGCTCTTTTGACATCTCTCTTCAGTATGGTTTGCCCACTGATCTCTATAATACACTGGATAGCGCATTCCCTACATTGTATAACAGATTTTTTGACTCCAATTGAAGATGACAGATGGTGGGCAGCTTCATAATTTGACGTCTTCTTTTCACAAAAAAAAAATATTTTGACATGAGAAAGAGGAAAACAAATGTGACTGCACTTGGTTATGCGGGAAACAG
The DNA here is from genome assembly GCA_963931855.1 of Philhelius festivus. Lineage (NCBI taxonomy): Eukaryota > Metazoa > Arthropoda > Insecta > Diptera > Syrphidae > Philhelius > Philhelius festivus. The sequence continues at coordinate 96,238,252 of OZ007557.1, forward strand.
ATTGACACAGCAACTTCAACAGCAACATTAAGGCTAGGCGCACACATTCAATTTTTAGTTTCGTAACTGCTTGGTTCGAGCAACTAAAAAGTTTGTGTTTTGACTAAACGATTGCCTAAAATGAGTTCGCTATTTTGTGTAACATCTAATTATTTGCACCTGCGCGGACATTTAACCAAATAGTTCATCTCTTTTCTATAAGCAACCAAACAGTTGTTCAACTAAAAATTGTATGTGCGCGCCTAGTCTAATAGCAACGAAAACTTCAACATCAAAAGTCTTGTGAAATAGATTACAACGTGAACAGCGTTTTTGACAGATTATAATCAAAATAAATTCAAATGCGAAATGATTTTGCCGTACATTTAACGATAAAAATTAACGTAAATTGCGTCAATGTATACGACTTGCACAATTTGTCGTACTAAAATTTATTTGTTTTTAGCAATTCTTCCATTGTCAAAACCAAAATAAATAGACGAATCAAAAAGATGGTTGTTACATTTTCATTTAAGTGTTGATAATACTGACAAATTTCGCCTCAAAAGTTGGTAGCATTTTCACAGCGACATCGAATTTAGGGTTAAGGTCTAACGTTAATGTCGAAGTAGCTGTGTTAGGCTGGGCGCGCACATTCAACTTTTAGTTGCACAACTGTTTGGTTGCGTATAGAAAACAGATGAACTATTTGGTTGAATGTCCGCGCAGGTACATATAATTATATGTTACACAAAATAGCGAACTCATTTTAGGCAATTGTTTAGTTTGTGTCAAACCACTAACTTTTTAGTTGCTCGAACTAAGCAGTTGCGAAACTAAAAATTGAATGTGCGCGCCTAGCCTTAATGAAATCAAAGCCATTTAAAACAGTGGCCCCAAAAAGAGTGACGTGGTTGTTAAAGTTGCTGTTGAAGTTAAAGCAACAGATTAACACACCGTCAATCTGTTTCTCTTATTTCTCGCATTATTTGTAAATTTTAAATATTTATTATTAAAATTAAAATAATAAATTGAAAATTGGATGAAAATCATTTGTTTTGATTGACAAATTGACAATTTAATAAAATTGAAGGAATGTTGTTTCAGTTCTGTTTTTTAGGCAAAAGACTGGCAAGCACAGTAATTTTTTCATTTATTCAGCGATTTTTTAACACTCACGATAGTTTTTTATTCTTTATTACTTTTTGGTCACTTAATTTAGCAATTTTAGTTTATTAAAAATTATTTATTGTTTTTTATTCACACGATAATTTCAACCAAAATAAAAAAGTAGCAAAATGGAAAAATTATTTTAGGTTCTATTTCGTTTTGCATTGTGATGCCACTAAATATTGCAGTAAGAAAGTTGACAATACTGCACCAGTAACAGCAAGTTTAAGACTTTGGCCTAACGACGCTGTTGGCGTTGCTGTTGCTGTTCTTATGTGTGTTGAACAATTGAAATGCATTGGTTTTAAATTAATGGCGGTCGCTGTTGCTGTTGACAGTGCTGTTGCTGGTTTAATCTGTTCCGCGCTTTATGATGCTATTTTAGATGTTATACAGTTATACTGTTATACGTCACCGTGGGCAGCTTCATAATATAACAATGTTCAAATGGAGTCAACTTTTTTGGATGAATGCGCTATCCAGTGTATTATAGAGATCAGTGGGTTTGCCATTTCATGATGGAAAGATATACGAGCCAACAACGAGTCGAAATTATTAAAATTTACTACCGAAATTCGGAGTCAGTGGCCTCAACGTTAAGAGCGCTACGTCCAATTTATGGTCGTCATAATCATCCTAGCAGATCAACAATTGAGTGTCTAGTGGAAAAATTTGAATCCACAGGCACAGTAAAAAAAGTTCCCGTGCCAATGAGACAAAGAAGTGCCGGTAGTGTCGAGAATATTGCTGCCGCTGAGGCTTCAGTTGCAGAAAGCCCAAATGCGTCTCTCACACGTTGTTCTCAAGCGTTGGGCATCTCTGTGACGTCCTTGTGGGGAATTTTGCGAAAAGATCTTGGCCTACATCCTTACAAGATTAAATTGACGCAAGAACTGAAGCCGTTTGACCACCAGAAGCGTCGTATGTTCGTGAATTGGGCTGAGCAACAACTTGAAAATGATTCGGATTTTCATCGAAAAATCATCTTCAGCGATGAGGCTCATTTCTGGCTGAATGGCTTCGTCAATAAACAAAATATTATTTTTTTTTTATAATCTACACGCGCTCAGAGGATTATGATTACCCTTTAAATGTTTGAACACAGCGCGGGCGTGAAGTTAAGGAAGAGAAAGAAGGATAGAAAAGATGTGTGGCACGATAATCTGAGACTGAAAGTTGTTGTCTCAGATATTTTATCTCCAGGGATGGCGGCTGAACTAAAGCGGAGAATTCCGTGTCTTATTTCTATGTCACTTATAATTCAGATTATTTTATTCGTATTCATCCTTGTTGGGCATACTAGTTTAACCCAATCACATGTTGTTAGTGAACAACATGTAATGAGTAAACCAGCAACCCATTGATGACAATTTTAGAAGGTTTTTAATGGAATTAAAACGACATAGACGACGGCAGGGATCGAACTTGTGATCATGACAGGCGATCACACATCCATCGCGCCACGGCCACCCCAAATATGCGGTATTAGTCAGGCAGCAATCCACACGTACTCCATGAGTCATCATTGCATCCCGAAAAAACTACGGTTTGGTTTATGGGCCGGCTGTTTTATGTTTATGATGATCAAGACCGGCACGTTACTGTGAATGGAGATCGCTACCGTTCAATGATAACCGAATATTTTTGGCCCCAATTGGATGATATGGACTTGGAGGACATGTGGTTCCAACAGGACTGCGGCGCCACAAGCCACACAGCGAATATCACAATCAATTTATTGGAAACCAAGTTTGGAGAACGTGTTATCTCACGAAATGGTCCAGTCGCTTGGACGCCTCGGTCGTGCGATTTGACGCCGTTAGACTATTTCAAGTGGGGCTACGTCAAGTCTATGGTCTATGCCTACAAGCCAGCGACGATTGATGAACTTCGTACGAATATCGAACGTGAAATTGCAGCAGTATCGGCCGATTTATGCTTGAAAACCGTCGAAAATTGGGTTCAGCGTCTGGACTTCTGCAAGCGTGCGCGTGGTGGCCATGCAAAAGAAATCGAGTTCCATACATAATGGCATCGAACGTACTTTCACAGGAAATTTCATTGATATCCAAAACCGTTTTTGTTTTATTTAAAAAAAACTTTTGTAGCGCTCTTATTTAAAAACCCGATAGTTATTACTAAACCGTGTTTAAACGATTGGGCTCGCCACAGATATTAAACATTTAGTTTAATCTAACTTTATCGTTTAGTCAAAAAAAATTTTTTTTCTTATTAGAAAATCTATATTGATTTAGTTCAGGTTTTGTAAGTCTTAGCTCTAAGGGATTGTTTCATAATTACTAAGTAAAGTTCTGATTAGTTATCCCATACATAAATTTTAGCACAGGTTTATAAATCAACAGGTTGAAAATACTTATTTATGAGTTTATGGCTACTAGATGTGTGTTGAATGCATCTTACCTGTCGATTTATTATGCTTCGCAAAAATGAATGTGTCTCATAGCTAACTCCTATTGACCAGTGTCCATTACCGGTAGCTAAGATCCTGGATCTTTAGAGTTCCACACAGCCAACAGACCTTCGTTGTTTTTTGAAGAGCTTATCCACACCCTATGCTTGGAAGTCGTCTCTGACAGCCTCCACAGTACGCGGTTGCGCTACTCTAGGAGATGATATCCTTACTACCTTCTAAGCGTCATCGAGCTTATTATTTTACTGGTTCTAACGGGTGATTTTTTTGAGGTTAGGATTTTCATGCATTAGTATTTGACAGATCACGCGGGATTTCAGACATGGTGTCAAAGAGAAAGATGCTCAGTATGCTTTGACATTTCATCATGAATAGACTTACTAACGAGCAACGCTTGCAAATCATTGAATTTTATTACCAAAATCAGTGTTCGGTTCGAAATGTGTTTCGCGCTTTAAGTCCGATTTATGGTCTACATAATCGACCAAGTGAGCAAACAATTAATGCGATTGTGACCAAGTTTCGCACTCAGTTTACTTTATTGGACATTAAATACAGCTCGTGCAAGAACTGAAGCCGAACGATCTGCCACAACGTCGAATTTTCAGTGAATGGGCCCTAGAAAAGTTGGCAGAAAATCCGCTTTTTTATCGACAAATTTTGTTCAGCGATGAGGCTCATTTCTGGTTGAATGGCTACGTAAATAAGCAAAATTGCCGCATTTGGAGTGAAGAGCAACCAGAAACCGTTCAAGAACTGCCCATGCATCCCGAAAAATGCACTGTTTGGTGTGGTTTGTACGCTGGTGGAATCATTGGACCGTATTTTTTCAAAGATGCTGTTGGACGCAACGTTACGGTGAATGGCGATCGCTATCGTTCAATGCTAACAAACTTTTTGTTGCCAAAAATGGAAGAACTGAACTTGGTTGACATGTGGTTTCAACAAGATGGCGCTACATGCCACACAGCTCGCGATTCTATGGCCATTTTGAGGGAAAACTTCGGAGAACAATTCATCTCAAGGAATGGACCGGTAAGTTGGCCACCAAGATCATGCGATTTGACGCCTTTAGACTATTTTTTGTGGGGCTACGTCAAGTCTAAAGTCTACACAAATAAGCCAGCAACTATTCCAGCTTTGGAAGACAACATTTCCGAAGAAATTCGGGCTATTCCGGCCGAAATGCTCGAAAAAGTTACCCAAAATTGAACTTTCCGAATCGACCACCTAAGACGCAGCCGCGGTCAACATTTAAATGAAATTATATTCAAAAAGTAAATGTCATGGACCAATCTAACGTTTCAAATAAAGAATCGATGAGATTTTGCAAATTTTATGCGTTTTTTTTTTTTTAAAAGTTCTCAAGCTCTTAAAAAATCACCCGTTATTAGTCGTACCTTGAGAACTGTTTCGCTTAACGACTTTCTGCGCTTTTGCTATGGCTGGAGTTGCTACACGAAGGTAACTGGTTAGCATTGGTCGGTTTAGTAAGCAAAAGAGTACTGGTATTGCCTCTGCTTCCTGATGGTTTGGGTTACCCAAAAGTACCGGAACTACCAGCGCTATTTGAGTTCCCTTTAATGATCTCCTGGCTGGAGGTAAAAAGTTCATCCTCTTTGTCGGCGGATGGTGTAAGATCTGTCTTGTCACCGATATACCGGGGTAAGGCTAAGAATATGACGAACCTTGCCAAGGCATCCAAAAGAGCTTGTTATTGACTGGCACGGATTATGAAAAACGCTCACACCACCACTAAGGGACGTATCTTTGGTCAAATCGCATTGTAGAGGGTTGAACTATTGAGAAGTAAAGGAACAACCCAACAATTCAACCTGACCTTATCTGTTTATCATCCTGACAACGCACAATATTCTTTGTGATGATCATTACCATCCATCCCACTAGGAGGGTTTGACATGGACATTTTCCCCAAGAATAGAAATTCGAGGTTTCTTATTTTTCTTCCATTATTTTATAGCTTGTTCTTTCAACAATGTCCAAATGAAATAGCCATTTCCATTTCTCCCCTCAAACAATACCGCCGTAATACTAATCGTCTAGCTGGATGTGATCATCAGTTTACAATTGAGCCTGAACTTGGACGTACTTCAAATATAGAGCTTCTTTTCTTAGCCACACTATTAGAATGAGCCCTTCTCGATATTTTCCCATCATTTTGGTGTACAAGCTTTCGAAATAAAAGTGCATCGACACCTTCTACTAATTCTTCTCAACCTTCGCCAAACGCTCACATTGTGTTACACTGTAACATTATAAGGGAAGTCAAATCCCATTGAGTGTGTGCAATGAAGTTTTTTTTTTTTCAAATTTTCTCGAAAACGGCTCCAACGATTTCGATTAAACCTAGTACGTACAATTTTAAGACATTCTATGAATTGAAAATTTTGTGTTCTAGCAAAAGTTTGATTCTTTGAGCAATTGAGCTTTGAAGAAGTTTATTCTTGCCTGCCGAATCAACCATTAATTTTCACTATGCCAATTTGGCCCGAAAATTAGACTAGAATGACTTTTAGGTTAATTTTTTTGTTTTTTTTTTTGTCAAACACACTGTGTTTTTTTTTTTTTTTTCTTATAATGTCTTAATGATTTTGTTAATAGTTAAAAGTTTATGTTAAGCGTCTAACACTTAATATTATGATTGTATTTAGTTTTATTTATTGAACGGCTAAAAGGGCTTACAAATTTGTTTAATTGAATGTACCTTCAGTGTTTCTTAAATTTATTAAAAATTTTATTTATTTTTCTATTTAACCTTGAAATTGACGTTCTTACCACCAAGTGATCTCTTAATGAACCAATCACATCTTCACCATCAGTGAAATCGACAATACACATCATTAGATTCTTTTAAATTATGTGTTAGTGCTTTTTATTCAATAAACTTTTGATTAATAAACAAGATTCCCTCGGGCATAATACCTACTTCAAACCGGCAAAATACTTCTTCAATCCTTCTTTTTTTTTCTCCCAGAAAATCCCTAGACAAACCAACATTGTTCGTATAAATTAACTTATCCAAAGCTCCCCAGAGTCATTGACTTCTTAAGATTAACATCATCTCATCTTACGAGTATTGGGTGCGTGTGTTGTGCTCTTCTCCAAGACTTCGACTTAATATACCCTAAAATATAATAAATCAATGAATCTTGATTCTTTTAAACCTCGAAACTCTTGCATAAGACATGTTTGCCTCCATCTTGGCTTAGTTAATTCTATGTTTGATTTGTTAAACACAGATTTTTAAGCTGTCACACACGAAGGCGTATCTTTTCACCTAAAGGGTATATAATTAATTGCGAAAGGTGAATTAATGTTTATGTTTTATTGCACACAAAAAATCCTGATATGATGAGAGATAAGGTCCACCATAAAATGTTTTTGTGTCCTAACCACCACTTAAAGTTCTCTGAAGAGAAAAATAAAAACTCAACTTAAAGTAAAGTAAATATTTTGCAATATTTCTTCAAGTTCTTTCTAGAATTATGGAGAACAAATTCTTCTTAAATATTTAAATTTGATTTGTCTGTTTTTATTTGTTTGTCACCTTCATTTTATCACATCTGTTTGTTTTCTATGGTGTGTGTGTGTGCAAGAATTTAGTACACTAACAATAAATATGTAGCTAGGTATATTGACTATAATCCATCAGAATGATGTAATTTTGGATGTTGGCCTTATAAAAATTACTACGAGTTTTTTTGAAAAATAAAAATAGCTGTAAGTTGGTTATTTACGATTACCTACAGTTTTTTTTTTTTGAGTACAACTTTTGACACAATTTTGGCTGAAGATAATGTATTTTTTAAGGTATATTTGCTTAAGTGTTTGGGCTTCTTTTATTTTAAATTGAATTAACGAAAACAAGAAACGACACAAACTGAATTTTGTTTTTGGAAGCCTCATGTAGATAAGGTTAGATAGATAGATTTGTTTGACATAGCAACATTTATTTTGAAATATAGAAGCTTGAAGTTTATAAGTCAAACAGTAACATAGCAATGAGTTTCTACGGTTAAATTAGGTAAGCAAATGACTTTATTTATTCAAGAGGAATGTATACATTATTTTTGGAAAACCCATAGAGTTTTGTTCAAAGTTTAAAAAAAAGTTCCTTGAAATTATATATTTTTTTTTAATTTCTTATTCGATTGAAGTTTAAATGACCTTAACCTTCAATTGTACTAAAATAAATAAAAATTAAATGATAAGGTACTAAAATTTAAGAGTTAAAATGTGAATAGTTTGGCTTACTAGTCTTAGAAAAAAAAATCAGCAGGAACGTACAAAGGTATTCAATACACATTACTTATGAAGCTATCAATCTCTAAACACATTCGTATCGTGCGGCTTAAGAAGGTATCTCAAAACACCTCAACTCTCAATTGTACTAAAATTAGCTAAAAATAAATGTAAAGGTATTAAAATTGAAGAATTAAAATGTGCTAAGATTAGAACTTTTAACCTAGCAGAAGTTATCGAAAGTATATGAAAGGAGATTTTTAATACGTTTATATCATAAAGCTGAAAAATTTCGACAGTAATTCTGAAGGGAATCGAGACTCAACTGAAGTTAACTCTGAATAAAGGGTGTTGCTTTGGTTTACAAATTAACAACAGTTTATTGAGCGAAAATAAATGTGACAGCTGATATGGATGATTTCTGCTGAGTGTATTTTGCACACGCAAGCTTCACACATCTTCTTTTAATTGGTTTGTAAAACTTTGTCAATCGGTCCAAAAAAGAACTTTGTTCGTCAATATTTCTGAATAACGAAAAATGTACTAAAGTACTATTTTTTCTACTTCTTAAAAGAAATTGGTGAAAGTACAATAACATGAAAAAGTAGTATTAGGAGTTATTAAAACTGACCTTACATTTACTTAATTAATTAGTCGAATTTTGTTTTCATTCAAAAGCAGATAAATCTAACCAACAAATTGACGCAGAGAAACCAACATTATAACCTAAAACCCAAAGTTAAATAAACATTGATATCAAATTTTTAAAAAGAGTTTCTTGAAATTATATTTTTTTAATTTCTTATTCGATTGAAGTTCAAATGACCTCAACCTTCAATTTTTCTTAAATAAATAAAAATTAAATGATAAGGTACTCAAATTGAATGAAGATATTTGTTCAACTTAATACATTTTTTTCCAGATCAGAACTTTTTTCACGTGCAAAAAACTTTGGTACTGGGTCCAAACCATTGTACACACTTAGTTTGAACCAAAATATATATTAAGAGTAAAAGGTATTAACAAAGTAATTTTTTTATTTGAAAAGCCTATATATCGTCGCTGTAGATCGAATACCTCGTGACCCAGAAAAGTCGATTTTTCAGGAGAGACAAAAAACTTATTATCAAATCAATGAGAGGCAATGAGAGATGTGTTGTTAATTATGCGCGTGGCTCTGCAATTATAGTTTTTAGGTTCACAGGATATTTTTCATTAGATCCGGAATTTTTTTCACAATATAATTGCATCATTACCTAAAAATCGTTTTTTTCTGGGTTACGAGGTATTCGATCTACAGCGACGATATGCCGGAACCACACGTTGTCTTGGTCCATATGTTTCAATTTGGTCCGCCCGGTCCATAATCCACAACAAAAGGTAACTTTTTGAGGATGCTATGTCACTTGATGAACCTCTCGTGTATGGTCATGAACTTTGAGCTCCAGAATCAATCGAATCTTTCACGGGTGTAGGTCTAGGTCCCGAAGTAAAATTCGCCAAATGGAAGTCTGCGAAAGGCCGAGTTCTTGTGCGCGGTAAGGAATTGACTTTTAACGACCGCGGCGATGTTCTGAAACAATCTTAAGTTCCTTTGACGTACAAATGTTGGCTAATTGATTGAACGTTATAGAAGCCGACCATGAAGGACCACCAAGTCTATCGTTAAGTGGGAGTAACGTTTACACTATAGAACACTCATTTTGATGGTAAAGTTTTATTGTTTATACGTTCTGTTCAATTATGTTACTTGCCATGTTGATTTGACATCTGCAATTGAATAATAAGCACAAGATTTGACAGATGTCAACAAAACAACATGGCCGCCCCAGACAGCCAAAATGTATGCGTGCCAATAGAAAAACTTCTTATAAGAGATATACAAAATCCACCTCTTCCGTTTTAGAAAAAGAACTTAGCAAGTTTACATGGTGAGTGTCCATTTTTGAAAGACTAAGGTTGCAGGAGTGATAAAAGTCTAGGTTGAAAGTAAAGCAAGTTCGGAGAAGTAAGATCAGACGGCGGTTTTTGAGTGACGTCTATCACCTGAGATTGTATCTAGTCATAACGATTGCTACTTTAGAATATTATTTAGAGACGTCAGCTTTTTCAGATTGTTATTTAGTGCACCCTACTTCCTCAGTCAACAAATATATGAATAAACCGTAAATATACTAAAGTTGCTTGATCGGTAAATTCTGGACCCAAAGAGCATACCTCATCTTATGAGAAAATATATGACAATATTTTAGTTTTAGAACTTTAGTACTAAAACCGATGGACTGCATTTTTAAATTGCGTTTATTCTCCAATGAAACGATTAATTAATACTAAATATTATGTGTAGCCTATTTGGGTATCGATTAAAAAAAAACATACCACCGAGCTCAAAAGATAAAGAGTGTTCAGTTTGATTGACTGATCACTTTTATTTCGAATCTTTTAATTTTTTTTTTGAAATACATTCTTTTTTTCTCTACTCTCACCACAAACACCACAGTGTTTTTATGAGCATCTACTTTTTTTACTGTTTTCTTTTGAAATTTGCCTTTCACTTGTTTTGCAATCGACAACAGCAAAACCAAAGATACTTTTTTGTATAATATATATATTTACAGATAAACCCAATTGAATAAGCAGATAAAGTGTGCGCTGAAGTTGTTCATTTGTATTTTTTTTCAACAACTGATTGAAAGAGATATAAATGTTTACAATTAATGCGCCTGGAATTAGAAAAAATATATAAAGAGTCGGTGTGAGCTTAATAATAGTATTTCGTTTTTGGATCAAATCTTTTTATGTTTTTTAATTTTTTTTTTAAAGTAAGTATTGTAAGCTTCTTACGGTTACACTCAAAAATCCGCTTATACATATACTTTTTGGGATCCAAATTGATTTTTTCTCTTGTGATAAATTTTTTAATCAAATAAAGGTAACGAGTATATTCATGAAAGAATAGATTTTTGAGTAAGCTTCATAGAAGGTTATAGAAGACAAAAGCACTAATTTTTACGTTTGATGAATTCGTTGAAATTTGACTGGTAAGATAGAGCATTTGCCTCACAAAGAAGAAAGAAAAATTAGATAGAATACCTACATACAACTCCTAATTTGTGTATTGTAGAATAGTAAGAGAAACATAGTTAGCCACTTGAAAAAGTTATCGGTATCACGCTCATCGCTCATACATATTAACATAATTTAATAAATAAATGAAATGCACCAAAAAAAAAAAAAAAAATTAAGTATGCAATTAGTAGAAATGGTTTCGTTTATTAAAAGAAATAAGAATCTATTAAAGTTAAGAATTGTTGAATAAGTAATATCAGGTTGCATTTTCAACAGTGAATTAATTAAAGCAATTAAAGTTCGTTACGTGTAAAGAATTAGCCCTCTAAGAATAAAAAATTAAGGTAATAATTTAGAAGAAAAATTGTTTATTTCTTACTATCTGGTTTCATTTCTGGAATAATCATCAATTTTAACAGAAAAATGTTTTAAGAGCTACCGTGAATACATTATGGAACGTAGGGTTCACAACTCTAAAATGAAGTTGAACTTCGATATAATCTTACCGTCTTTTTTGAAACGATACTTTTCCCTATTAAGTGTTTAAAAATGTTTTCATTTTTATGAGCACTGCAGCTGCAATGTAGAGCAATCATTGAAGTTCAATAACGAACAAAAGCCTTGTGTTTTTTGGAAAAGCTATCAGGTATCGGTATATGGTTTTCTCACAGGCTATAGCGGATGGGTTTTTTTTTTGGAAATTTGTTGCCATTTGGGACGTTGTTTCCGAAGAAACCTAGATCCCTAATGGCTCAAAAAAGATGTTCATATGGAACAAAACTTCAGCTGGATACCCCTACGCGGTGATAATCGGTAATATTCCGGTATGACTGTTTTTAGTAGCAAATGATCTCTGGATATATAAATCCACAGGGTCTAGCACTCAGCTAAGTGAAGATTGTCTCTCCTCGAATCCTTAGGGGTGTAAAGACCAAGACCGCCTTCCCTGTAATAAAGAGTAGGATGGGCTCATTCCTAGCAACTGAGCAGGCAGTTGTGAAGAGACATAAATAAAAGATTTGGTTTAATAAATCTTAATAATAGATAACTCAACTTCAGCAGTAACTGGAGGGATACAAATAAAGTCCTACTGGACTTAAAATAAATCTAATTCTAATCATAACTGGAGAAATATAAATTCAAGATCTTACTGGACTTATGTATAAATAAATCTCTTCAGTGATAACTGTAGAGATATTAAGTTTTAGTATACAATAACTTATAAACTTCGGTATAGGGGCTGTGATAAGCGGCGACCCCAATTGGGTACAATGCGTCGGTGGCGGAGGAGGACACACTGGTTATGTTTTGGAGAATTAAATTTCTTTAATAAAATAATTGATGACAATTGAGTTATTCTGCAATAGTTAGATAGAACCCAAAGGAATCTTTACTTGCATAAAGATAAATTGATACAGTTTCGGCTTCTGTTACTGTTTAAGGTGCACGAGCCTTTTTATGGGGTGACGTGATATGAGTTAATTTTTGTCACCTCTTAGATATACATCTGTGGTGGTTGGTAGAAACATGCTGAGTTCACTCTACATGGAACTAAAGCGTAAATGGTTTGACTTATTTTTTTTTTAAATTTGGAATATTTATGAAAATATTCTGTGAAAAATTATGTTCAAAATTTTAATAAAATCGATTTACCCTTTTATGTTCCAAATCGATGAGAAGTGAACGCAAGGACGGTAATTATTTTATGGAGTTATCATGTTTCTACGAAACACAACAGATGTATATATAATCTGCGGCAGCCTAAATAGCTAACTGGGAGCTTGGTCCTCGATACATTGTTTTACCATTTTCGTCAGATCCGCTAGAATTGGTACGCCAGTTGGCGAGATAGAGCCTTAATAGGCTGAGGACACAATGACTTATGTACATAAACTATTGAAGAAGAAATAAAAATCTTTGTTGATAAACTTATAGTTCACCTAGAACACTGTTTTAAACGATTTAGAATTAGACTGTTCGATTAAATGCGATAAAGATTATCCATTTGTAAATGCGGAAATACTTGATAATGTATCTTGCTTATATTCAAACGAAGAAACTGAGGTAATTTTAAGTGATCGTAAATCTCAGAGAACCGAGTGCATAGTTTTCTGGTAGAGTTTTTCTACTTATTTCGGAAGTATTTAATGAATAATGACATATAACATTATACATTTAATATATAACATGTAACATTTTAGTACTAAATTCGAACTAAGGTTTTATGTTTCAATTTTTGTCTTAATGTATATTTTTACATGTTCAATCAACACATTTTTTTTATTTATATTTAAATGGTATACTGACTGTTAGACAGCTACGGATTGGTATTGGGCTTGGTGTTACATACCTGAAAATGATAAAAAAAAAATTATAGATTAGTTTTTCAGTAAAATTAAATAATTTTTGATAATTTTAAAATTGAAATTTTTAAATTTTTAAAAATTAAAAAATAAAAATTTCTTTGTCATTGTCCTGGTTTCGGTTTTGTATTTGTTTCATAAAGATGCAAGATGACGTCATCTGGGCTACTTCTTTTCAATCCATCTTAAACTAAAACACTTGAAAGATAAAATGTGAAACATTTCTGAAATGTTTTTTTAAATAAATAAGAAATCTTTCAGAAACGTTTTTTTTAATGTTTCTTTAGCGTGAACACACCTCTATTAACTATAAAGAAATATAAGATCAGTGACCCTTTTAAACTATTTTCATTTACTATAAAAAAAATGTGAACACAAAATTTTACACACGAAAATTATCCTAATGTATATTCACCATAAAAGTTAACATTTAACTCTTTTTATAGGCAGATAACGATTGCAACTTAATTTCAATGGAAAAGTACGAATATGTACCTCTCTACAATATCTACATTGAATGACTTTAAATGACTCAAATTAAATTTCGTGAGGAAAGTTTATCAAGAAAATTATATCACAGAACACGACAAAAATTTAAATAAATTCATTTAAAGGTTTTTTCGAGGCGAGAATTTGAAAGTTTTCAATACCCAGTGTAAATCCATGTGAATGAAAGAAATTTTCAAGTAGAAATTTGGTAAAATGTTGCTAGTATTTATGTCTGTGCACGAATAATTGTACACAAATATCATTGATGAATTGGTTTTGTTTACCAAAATTCCATTAACTTAAAATTGATTTTTTCTGTTTCTTAAAGTATTCGTTATGTTGCGAAAGAATTTCGTAGTTCATTCCAACCATAGGTATGCAATGGTATTTCTTTCCTTAGAAAGTAATATCTATGTTGTATTTTATTATTATACATAATTGTTAAAATGTTTTTCATATGGAATTTATGAAAAATTTCGAATTTTCCATGCCTTTAATATAACTATAAACAATGTTGCCAGACATAAAATTAAGTCTATTAGGTCCATTTTTTTTGTAATACTCAGAATAATCAAAGCTACAAGAAAAGTCGTTCTTAGAAAAGAAAATAGTTCTTACAAATTTTGCTTTTACTATGTCATTGCACTGTTTGTATCTAAATTTTATAAAGTTTATATACAAATGTTGCCCTGTTAAATTGTGGATAGACAATGAAAACTCATAACATCTTATTGGAGCATAACGTTCCGATTCTACTTATTGCCATTGCACACTGTCATTTTTTGAATTTTCTGCTTTTTTTTACCAAAACCGGCTTATTCTTAAAAGTTGCATACTTCATTCATAATTGGTCGAGTTAAAATTTTGCTAAGGCGTTAAAAGTGTTTTTTTTTTTTAATTCTTCTTTATCCATTTTATGCAAGTGCATTAAACGAAAAATTACTAAATTTGTGATTCACAGAGAGAGGTTTTTACATATTAAATGACATATTTACTTGTTGTTAACTTTTGAAGATCCCCACAGGCGGATCACTAGTGTGAAGCAGATACGTGGGAGAGTTATGATCCCCTCGACATCGAGATCATAACAGCGCCGAAACAAAGGAAGAAGAAGTTAACTTTTGAAGTTCATATTAAGTTTTGTTTACCAAAAATTTCGCAACCATATGGTTCTTAAGAATCAAAGAAAAAATTATGACCCATATATTTTATGGATGAAAAAAGGAAATAGAAATGTTTAATACATAAACAATTTCAACACTGATAAGCCGCCCCCACATAAAAATACACAAAGCCATTAATTCTCTCAATCTAATTTAAATCCCTCGAGGAAATTTCTCTGAACTGTCTTTGAATAAAAATGCTCTTCATCCCTTAATTCCATGCCAGACCAGCATTTTGATAGGGGAAATTTTCTCTTCTTTTCTCCAAATGGGAATGTGTTTGTAAATTATATGAAAAAAAAAAATAATGCAACTATAAAAGTGCTGCCCTCGCAAAATTCGAACACGTGCTCCAGACACCCATACATATGTATATGTAAGAGCAACATGTAACTATAAAGACGTCACTATATCTACGTCACAAAAGGTCTTTTGTACCATTCTTTTAAATTATCAAATTTCGTTCTATAATCTCAATTTTCTGAAGAATATTTTTATATTTATCGAGACTACTTTTATACCTTATCCACGCAGAAATATTATATGTCTAGGAAGGAGTCCATAGATCAAGGACGTTAAGTAGATTCACTTTCATTGAAGTGACAAATTGCCACCCACGACATGGACGACGACTTGAAGATGCTAAGAGGAGAATAATTTAAAAATTCACAATATGGCATACTTGTTGCGTCAAGCCCTATGGTAGCAACATCCCATTCATAAGTTCCTTAGGGGTGTTACATGATGATGGGGGCTGGAAAATATAGACTGCTCTTCCTTCTCTTTTTGTTTTATGTTTGTGTGGAAGTTACTATGTATCGACAAATAACGAACTTGATATTACGTCAGATGAATATGTTTCCAGATGTTTTCATATTGAAGTGTTTTTATCCATGAAATTGCCATGGATTTGCGTCACACATTATTCAAAGATTTGCACAAGAATTTAATGGTGTTTGGGGTTTTTGGGTTGAAAGAGTCGAACAATAAAATGTTGTAAATCAAAATGGGGGTTTCATAGAAATTTGTATGTACATACATAGGTACCTAGTTGGTGATTTTCAGGTGGAGGGTTTTTTTTTTGTGTATAGCATATGAGATGTGAAGTCATAAACAGTATTCAATTAAGGGTACATTGGTTGAAGAAAGGGTGTTTACTCAAATTTTTTATTGTGAAAGCTATTCTGAGAGGTTCTTTTTTGTCAAGCTGATGGTTGATAAAAATTTAAATGGGTACGACGAGGTGGTTTTATTTTATTCTTGATTTAACATTGATTTTAGAATTTAAATTGTATCTTATACACATATACATATACAAATCTAGTGTCAAGTTGTATGTCCGGGATAAACTCCGAAACTACTAAACTGATCTTGATGAAATTTTGCAACTATGTGTAATTCGGTCCAAGCTAAAATATGGGATAGTTTTAATCTCGATTAGTGACCTCAATATTTGTTATTGCAAATTAAATGCTTATTATTATACGAATTTGTTGTAACTCTTGGCATAATGGTTAGTGCGTTGTCATTCATAAACTTTTGGGTGCGATGCTCAGCCGCTGCAAAAAAGTTTTTTTCAGAATTGTACTACCTGTTGCAAGGAATTGAGAAATCTTCTAAGACTATCTTTTGTATAATATAAATTGAGATATAAACTTAAACTATAAAAGAACAATATTTTCTTTGAATTTTCATCATTTAGTACAACTAGACCTTTTCTCTTAAAAATGATGGCAATTTTTTTTTAATTTTATTTGAAAAATTGCCGCCAAAGAAAGGTTGGGATTGGAAAAATGTTGAAATTTATTTTTTAAGACCACTTAGCATAGTGAAAAAGAAAAAAAAATATTAAATTTATTCTGTAGGTAATGCTTGAATTACAACATCCGGCTTGAACCCCTAGGTAGATATACAAATAAAACAATGTTTATAAAACTTAATAGAAAGAATTAAAGTTTTACATTGTTTTACACCATAACCCATAAGTAATCACGTTCGAACGTTTCTTAGTTTGTAGATATTAATTACCTCCTATATATCTACCCGTTTTAGTAGTTCAAAGCAATACCAATTAGTATGCATTTACAGGCAACGTGTTTTTAATCATGAACTTCGGGTTCCAATGAACGAAATGACATAGCTAGTGAATTAAAATATGTAAAACTTCTGAGAGAAAAATAAGATGCACAGTTTTACTCGAAAAAATAAGCCAATGAAGAAATTCGAAAGTCGAAGCCAAAAACGGCATCAATATCTAAAATATTTCGAAATATGAATATAGTATGAACTCTGCCACAGAGAGTTGGATAGACTTTCGTAAACTGTGCTTTTTATATAACAACCATGAAGATTAAGATGAATGATAAAATTTGTTCAAAATTTACGATTATGGCTAAATCAGTATTAAATGTCTAATTAATTTTTTCATAAAAGTTCATCCAGACTTCAAATGTAAATTTTCAAAAACTCTTCACAAATAAGGACAAATTTCTTAAATATTTCTTACACAAATTGAAAACATGGTTTACAAATACCTATTTCAGAAACGTGATAAAGTCTGTACCATGTGTATCTTTGCGTGAAGATAGGCATCTAAATAGATACATTTCAAAACATCTTATCAACATTTATGATCATATTTTTAAGTCAAATATAATAAAATGTTTTTTTGTATGCAAAAATAAAAAAAAAACAAAGTAATTCTTCTAACCTAATTTAAGGATAACGCAAGCAAAATGTTCTATTAACTCTAGGCTACTTTAAAAAAGCAAATCAACAAATGACAGAAGGTGAAAATGGCGCAATGTGTAGGTAGATATGTCGTATATATACAAATCAGGTCACGCATGTTCAAAAAACTAAATCCAAAAACCTATAATTTAACTCCGAGCACATTCACAAAAGTTAGTACTTACGAGACTAGGTATGCAGTTCGAATAATTTAACTGAAGTTTTTTTCAATCTTCGGCTTTCAATTGTATCTTTTTTTTTATTAACGTATTAGCCAAATTAAATGTCATGAATCTCAATGCTGTCAACTTTTCTCACACATACCGGTTGATCATGATGATCCTCTCGTCATGTCTTTATGTCGGTGTCATCCAACGTAAGAGAGAGTCTCAAATGAAGTAGGTATACCTATCTACCTCTACCTATCTGCTGTGTCGGATTATACAAAAACAAAAAGTATCTAACAAGAAGAATTGAAGAAAAATGTCGGTGGTGCGGTAAGTTTTATGATCACCACCACTTAGATACTGTATCTAACTGTATTCAATCGCAAGTATGGAGATCTTTCAAATCAACTCACTCTTGGTAAACATTAATGGATTCTATACACCTTATAGATACAGTTAATAGGATAGAATGAAAGAAGGTGATAACTACCACATGCGGTTTAAGACACCTGAAGCCGGCATTTGAGTATTCTGGCTTATTTTTTTTTTTATACTACATCATACCTACATATATTTGTTTTTGTTGTTAGAATTGCTCAATGCAAAGACGACGGACATTTATGATGATGAGCTCATGTGAAGTTGAAAATGTATCTGAGTATTCAAACAGGTTGGTAAAATATTATTAATAAATAATTCATTTTAATTTTTGTTAAATTTATACAGAGTAGGAAAAGAAGGGACCAAAGAAAGGTTTTATAAGAATTAAATATGAACAAGCATGTAAATTCATTAAAAAAAAAGGAAAAAACTATCAACCATGGTTGGAATTTCGTGCATGATATAATTCACAACCGGAGCTTTCTTCGGTTGGAATCAAAATGAATAAGATATAGAATTAATTTTATACACCTTAACATTTTCTCCTGGACCTACATACATGTGAAGAGAATAAGTTATTTATACTGATTGCGAAAGTAATAAATTCTTAGTACCAACATGTGCATGAGCAGTCATTCGAAAAATGTAGGTCTAATGAGGGAAGAATAAATTTTAAATTTTTTAATAAACTAGGATGTGAATTTCATTTAAACTTCTTAAAACATTCACACAAAACAACAAATTGCTGAAAAATCTACTCCAGACGTATAATCAGTGGGGTGCCAAAAGGTTCTCTTTTAGTTGTTGTTCTGTTTCTTGCATTAAACATTTCTTATAATTAAAGAAACTAGGTATAATAATTGTTATTTTAGCTAAAGGAACATTCATAAAAAAAATTAAATATTTAAATGCTTATTGTTTATTGTTTTAAAGACCTGATTATGGATTTCAATACTGAAATGAAAATAATACAAATTGTTTTTTTTTTATGAATATCTCGTCTCCTTTCTTTTGCTAAGAAAAAATATTACAAATTTACATAATCCGGTTGTAATTTAAAAATAAAAAATAAAAATACGTGCCACATGCAAATATATAGTTCAGCAGATGTTGATAGCTTAAATCTTTCATAATAATTTTGAGAGTTGTATTCCGCAAACCTTAAAAAAAAAATTAACACAAAAAGCCATAATCAGAAAATCAAAACCGACTGTATATCTTATTGGGTTTTTGGGCCAACCCCAGCTTACACTTTGTTTGCTTTTGATTCCTTTTATAATCCCACGTGTGTGTTTTTTTCTTTTGTATACAAATATTAACCCGAGAAAATAAAGAAGAAAAGGTTGTAAATTATTACGTTTAAATGAAATCAAGGTACTCGTAAAAATTGTATACAAATTCATTTCCCAGACAAAAGTAAAACAAAAAAAAAAAAAACGGATGACTTTTTCTTTAATAGGAAATTGAACAACATTTTGCGTTGCATTTTATTGTATAGGAATTTTTGTAAATATTTTGTCTTCAAAAAAGTATGAATGAGTGAAATAAAAAATATTTAAAAATATACATAAACCAGAAATTATAGTAGATTAATGTTCTTACTTCAAATTTAGCAGAAAGTTTGAGTAGTGAATATTTTTTCTTTCAAGTAGATAAAGAGAACATAAGATTATTCAACAATTTTATTAATTTGACTAAACACACTTTGAAAGATGAGTGATTGAAAGGTTCTATGGAATGAAATACTGTTTTTAGTACAAATTTAGAACACGTTTAAGTATTATACTTAACCCGTTTATAGAATTTTAATCACATAATTTAAATAACTAAGCAAGTTCCATAATTAAAAATTTTTAAGTTAACTTTAAACATGAACTAAATAATATTGTTTATATGTTTTAATTATGTGACCAAATATTTTTAAATAATTAGTCTCGTCAAACTTATGAGTTAATTTATTTTTCTGCTTAAATTTGAATTATTTAAAAGTGTTGTAAAAATAAAATTAAAAATAATAACCATATACTCATTATGTAAATTTCGCAAATTTAAAAGTAAGTTTTGCTGTCAAGAAATCCTTAGATCTACCCCTCAAGAAGTCGTGGAAAACGATGAAACTTTGGGGAAAAAATGGAATAAAACTGGTTATGTTTGTCTTAAAATGAAAATTGACTAAAAAGCCTACATAAATAATCGAAAAATAACTAATATTAGTTTAAAATTAAATTTAAAACATTATTTGTATTGAAAAAAATGCAGAAACAGCTTCATTAGAAATTCAAAAATTCAAACTTAAAGACTATAAAATATGCTTATCTAATATCTATACATTGTTGCATTTATTTATCTTTTACCTACTTTTTAATTGCCAATGTCAAACATTTTTTTCTATTTTTTTTTGTCATAAAGATTTCATAAAAGCCTTCAGTTTTTAATTGTTTGTTCAAAAAGGTTCTTGTTTTTTCTATAAAATATGATATGAAAGTGTACAGGAAGATATACACTTCATGCCGTCATGTGACGGAATGTCTTCTTCATCAACAACTAAACTGATAAGATATGGGAATTCAAATTAAAAAAAAAATCAAACTTAGAGTTTTCTGAGAAAAGCGGGATACTTTGTATTGTAGGTAAGTATGTAGCTCAGATGGTTAGTGATAACATGCTTAATTAAAAATTTATAGATGAACAGTTACGATTAGAAAACTTTGTCAAAGAAAACCACTAAAACAAGCTGTGGTAATTAATTTACTTTTAAGTGCATTTTGCAAAGCGATCAAAACAAAAGTAATATAATTTTCTACTAAAGTGACTTCCTGTTCAAGATAATATGAAGATATTGCTTTTAACCGCAGACAATCAGGTGCGAAATAATTTGAGTGTATTGCTAACAAAGCAAAAAATAAGATTTGATATCATTCATTAGCTTTGAGGTCAGATAATTATTTTTTCAATTCTAGGAAATTTCTCACAGTCATGGGTTTGTTTTCGGTTTGAAGAACCATTGACTGTGGGTCAATGAGCCGCTTCAATTGAGTTTAAATCATGTTGAATCAAAAAAAGTAATCGGTGGTATTGGTTTTGACAAAATTACTTTCTCCTTGCTCAAAAAAAGGCAAAAATAGATTGTCAGTTTATCATAGAGACAATTTTTGAATTTCTGAAACTGGTAGTATATGACTTCGGGAATTTGGTACTTTAAATAGCTCATTTTATTTACTGTTCATATCTCATTTTTTTAACTGTTCTTAACAGAAATGCTACACCAGATCAACTTCTTAAATATGGTAATAATTGAACTTGTCATTTATTTTACTTCCGTGGTTATTGTGACAACAAGGATTAAGCCATCAACAACTTCCTAAACGGCCATTCCAAGCAACTAGACATAATAAACTACCTATAACTTGTGATAACCTTCAAACTCGTATACGCTTTTACCCATAAACTTCCTTATTCTAAATATTCGTCTTGAAAAGACATTAAAAAATTACCTGTTTGCTCAAGGTTATGCTTTACCAATATATTCTCTATTGATACTTATATAGTGTATCTGCAACATGATGCAGGTTTTATTGGCTTAAAAATATAGTGGTTTTGCATTCTTCGGACTATAAACTTCACACCCAAGCTAGTTTGAAAAAAAAAACTTTAATGACTCATAAAATTCTGAACCAAAGTGTATATATCTATCAACCAACTGACATGGTTCTCACCTTTTTCCAAATTTAGACCAAGCCAAAACCTCCTGCCTTTCCGTCCACCCGTAGGTTCACCACTTGAATCTATAATTTATATTGTGATATGTATATTCTTTGCATTTCCATTTCTAGGAACAGAAGAATTACAAAAATATGCAACTATTCCAGTGCTTAAGACATTGGCTTCCACTATACTGATTTAAGGCCACCACCACCGCACCGTCATCATAGTCGTTGTCGTCGTCGTCGTCACCGTCATCGTCGCCGTAGGCAGTTACCAACTATTGCCATTTGCCACCGCGCCGCCGACGCCGCGACAACTAACTCCAACTGTCAGTCGTTACCAAATAGCAAGAAAATTAATAATAAAAAAAACCGTTGTGTTTGCCAATAACTACTCGTCATCAAGTTGCTATGCAATGCAACTGTTTTGTGTTTGTTTGATCGCTTGACGCAAGTGTAATAGTGCAATGCTTTATAGAAATTATGGTGACCATATCTGATCCAGTCGTTTATCTTTTTTATTCAACAAATTTGACGTTTTCATCATAAGCTGATAGTCTTAAGCTAAATTCTTAAAAAAATTACGTTCTTGTGAATATAATAAAGATCAGAGGCCAGGAAAACTTAAAGCTGAAAATTGAATTACAGAGAATTTTCAAAAATTGTCTTTATTTCAAGCTAAAAGGTTTTAAATTTTTTGGTAAGTAGGTAGGTAGGAAAACCTCACGACCACCGTACCAATGGAAACTCAAATTATACAAACATTTTATGGTTTTTGCTACTTTGTATGTTAATTATATACAAAAAAGGGAATTGAAATTAAAATTGGTAATGATGACTAAATAAATTCAGAATGGTCACCATATTTATGCATAATGTGCAACTTGCCTTCCAAGCCAATCATTCAAACACGTTTTTATGATTTTTTTTTATTTTTGAGTTTTGTATTTCTTTTTTGCAGAAACATTTTTCTTAAGCTGTGTAGCGCATTCTTTTGGACGTTCTTGTGTTGTGGGCTTAATAATGTTGCATAGACGGCATATATGCATTTTATGTAATTTAAATGTCTAGGTTGAGTAGAAAATTCTCTCATTTACAATTGGTTTTGCTATTACTATTGAACTTTTACCGTTAGCCACTTAGTGGCAATTCTTTGAAAATATTTTGTCTACAATAAATGTAGATGGTAAGATTATTTATGCTTTATCCATGCATCGGATGATGTCAGAGATTTGACAGTTTGTTTGAGGATTAAGTTGACATTAAACTGACACATAATATCTAATTGGTCTCTGAAGTTATAATTTTGGTGTAAGATTTGAAAAAGATAGATATCAAAATTTTGTAGTACTAGGAGTAAAAATTGTCTCACAGAGAGGAAAGTTAACTGAAAATTCAGACAAGGATTTTGACATTCGATGTTTCTTTCTATACATTTCCTTGTTGACATTTTGAAGTGTTTGGCAAACACATTTTCAATTTTCAGCGATGGAAATTTTAGGTAAATCAATCCATTTCCAAAATATTAGCACAGTTTAAAAAAAAAGGTAATTGAGAATAAAATAAGTTTCTTTAAAGAACCTGTTGACAAAATACTTCTCGATATCGAGCATGTAATAGTAGATCCGGTCCGTGCCATGTAGAGGTTAAATGATGTGTTAAATTCCATGGAAGGATGATTACGCTTCAAATAGATAAAACACTTTCTGATAAACTCAAAAATATTTGACTAAAATAAAAGTAAGAAAAAGTAAAGCACAGTTGTTGTCGTTTGCACTTGGAAACGATGTATAAATATTTCTGTTCCAAAGTATGTTTTACTGTTAATATTCTGGTGGTATAGATTAAACCCCTCGAAAAGCACTTACTGAATGCATATGGGTAGTCCCGACCCGCATTAATCTGAGATACACCGCACCGGCTCGAAGGACCAAATGTTCATTTAACGCTATATGCCTAGTCGCTAAAGATGATTTTTCTGCCAAAATTGGGGTCCATTTCCAAACGCTCCGAAGCCCGGTCAGCGAGGCTTCAGAGCGTTTAGAAATGGTAATGTCATGAACTTTCAGTTCCTGGGTTGGTTCAATCTTCTACGGATGTAGATCTAAGTCCCGATACATTCGCCAAGTTGAAGTCTGTGAAAGGCCAGTTCTTGTGCACGGCACGGAATCGACAGCTTCAAACTTATAGACAGCGGTGATATTTTGAGCCGGTCTTGCGTTCCTTTGACGTACGAATGTTGGTTGATTGATTTTATCGAACCAGTCATCTCAAACCACCAAACTTTGAACAGTCGACTGTTAAGAGCCAACACAATGGCGTCTTGCATTTTTTGTATGAGAAACTAATAGAGTCATAGAAAATTCAATGCATTTTTGTGATGCGGGAAACTTACAAATGTAGATTCACCTATTTCAATCTAATGCTAGCTAAACACGAGGCAACCGTTGCAGCAACGTGTTTCGTTTGTTCACTACACACGAGGCAACCATAGTACTGTTGCAGCAACTTTTTGATATTTCTGGAAACATTTGTAGCAACACAAAATCAATTGGCAACATAGTTACATACGAAGCAACGGTTGCTTCAACATGGCTCGTGTATAGCTAGCATAGCTAGCGGTAAATGGGGACGATTATATAGAGCTATGATCGTTCTCAAAGATGTGATTCCAACGAGATTACTGCCCAAACATTAAAGGATACGTTGACTTTTCTAAGAACATTTTTTTTAAAGAAATGGGCGGAATTTTCAAGCCAATAAGATTAGCTGAAAGGGAAAGATTACGAATATATATCACATTATTTCGCAGTTTAAGAACGGAAAATTAATGTGCAGTTTTTCAGTGCCGAGTTTTGTTTGAGTAATGAGTAAAATCAGAGTAATATTACGTTTTCAACAAGGGATAATCCTAGATTTGATTGAATTCCGCATAAATCTTCTTTAAATCTCAAAGATTTACACATATAGATTTATTTCGTAAATCTAGTAGACTAGAAATTAATCTTGTTAAATCTTCATAGGACTAATTGTTCTTTAATTGAACTGACCTATATCCATATCGACTAAACTATCTCGATGATTTTTAATCATTTGGCGCAAATGAAACTTTATTTCTCTCGCTTCCACTTTACAAGAAAAATTGAAACACCATTAGCATTTTTGATAGGTGCTGTCAAAGTTAGTCGTCTTTTTAATCTTTTAGTGCGGTGGAAACACCAAATAAATTTCTTCCCTTAAATCTCGGATTTTCTTTATGGAGATGATAACACTATTCAAATCGCCCTTTCCATAGTTTTGCCTATCGAATTCGATTGATTTTGACAAGCGGTTTTCTGAAAAATCTGTTAATTCACAGAATTTTTGAAGCTAAATTGAGATCTAAATTTGATATCACACACACTGAAAAACTGGCATTTATTCTCATATTGAATAAATCCTCTCACAATGTACCTTATAGTGAAAGAAAATGCCATTTACAACTTTAATACTCTTTTAATTTTGTCAAATTTAATACAAAAAAAGTAAGCTTCGTAAGAGAAATGAAGTTAATAAAGGTTCTATAAATTTATTTTCGATAAAACTAAGACCATACCTTCAAGTTGCGACATCAAAAAACTTAGAAGCAGTTTTCAACTTTTCTTTAAAGGTTACAAATATTTGCATACTTAATCAAAGATACAAAATTTCCTCTAAGCAACGTCCACATAAGTGAAGATTAAAATGAAATACCTGACTCTGACTGCCCAGGATGCAACTGCTACTAGACAGAAAGATGAATCTGACACCAACTAATTTAGTTTGTTAGTTCTTCCCATCATCGTTATGACAAGCAACCATACAACTCGCAAGTTCAACTTTTCAACGAATGAAAAACTTGTCACATAGTACCTTAACATGTGTTCTGAATGAAAAAAAAAAAACTTAATTGTATCGAAATCGATTTTAATATTATTACACTTTTGCATTATGCTTATAACTGCCCTTGAAATAACGTGCATCTAATCGTGGTTACAATTAAAATTTAATAGCTATTCCCTTTAATTATAACCTGCACTGATCTAAGCACAATACGGGAATATTTATGTACCTACAGTTTTTGTCAGCAAAAATAAAAACTGTAACCAAGGGCTTTTAGAAATGCTATAAACATTGCGAAACACTATTATTTTATTTTCCTCACACGAACAGTTTAGATTTGATTTTTTTTTATAATTTGTCTGTTTCATTTTTTTTTTTTTGAATGTTGTGACCATTTTACCATTTGCGAGCACACGAGTAGTAATGATTCATGAATTTAACGAAAAAAAACTTTCTTCATTTCATCGGAAAAAAAATCATCAGCAAAAAGCATATACTGTCTTAATAAACCTTTCTCTTCTCTACAATCCAACAACAACCATACTTTAGCGGACCACAAACGATTTGTCATGCTGTGCATATTAAAAAGTTCAAAAACTTTTATGATGATGGTCGAGCCATATCACTTTGTAACCATTGGTTTCAGCTGACAAAGCCGACAACTCAGACGATCATTTTTTTTCGTCTTTAGTTTTTACCTCGTTTAGCTAGGCTATCAGACCCCCAGACTATGTCTGCAGAACCAACCTCGAGAGTGACCTTATAATTAAGTTAACTGCGGCGGAAATCTTCTGTAGGTTTTATTTAATATTAGTGTGTTGGTACGAGTATGTGTGTGTGTGTTTGTTTGCAAAAGTATTTTTTAGTAATTCAAAACCATGAGCTTCCTTCCGGTAACAATAGGCAAGCAGCTATGGTGATAGGTTGTCGGTAACTTGGATAGACTTGGACATATACAAATTTTAAAGACTGATCTAGTTGCATATTTTGAATTCATTTTGAATGGAACTCCATAAGTGGAAATGAACGTTGAAGCGGTCGAAAGGTGTATAGAGAAGGGAGCAGAAGAAAATCAGTTTGCACAAATTTTATTTAGGTCTTGGCTTCAATGAGTAAAAATGTTAGGATGATATGTCAATATCTTTTCTAAAAATCAAGGGTTATCTATAGTGTTCCTCAAGGCAGCCACCTTGGACCTTTGCTATTCATAATTTTCATTGATTATATCATTTCAATGCCTGGTATGACGATTTTTGATAGTTTCTAGTCTTGATGATTGTCAACTTATTCAATCTGACCTTCATTCTTTGTCAATTTGGGACTGGGATGCTGACTATCTTTAATGATGGCTCAAAGATGAAGTGTGGTGTTGGTTCAGGAATCTTTGGATATATCTAGGGCGTTCAGGTTACCTGACTTTGATTGGGTTTTTTTCGAGCTGAATTACTGGCTATCAGGGAAGCAGCAAGGTACTCACACAAGATCCAAACCAGAACCGGAATACGGCTATTATCACTAAAAGGCATTAATTCTAGTACATCATACTCCAAATAGGTCCAGCAATGCCGGGATGAACTTGCTGGCCTTAATATTAACCGAAATATCATTCTTATCTGGGTTCCGGGTCATTGTGGCACCGGGATGGGAATGAACGGGCGGACGAGCTGGCCAGGCAAGGATCAGCCCTTCATAGCTCATTTGCGGAAAGAGTGACCATTCCGCTCTGAGTTATTGAGGGGAAAATTTTCTCATTTTTTAGCAAATCAAACCGTAAGTGGAGCAGTTTAACTAACTGCATTATGTCTAGAAAGATTTGGCCCACCTATACTAAATTTCGAACACTTGATCTGAGTGACAGAGCCAGGCAAAACATACTCGCAGCTAGGATCGTAGCTACCTGTAGTGGACACTGACCAATAGGAGAGCGAAGCTAGACATTCCTCAAAGCACTCGCTGTCATAGGTGTTGGGACCAGCGGGCCTCTGCAAATGCCGTGCTCTGGCGAAATTTAGAGCACAATCATTGGGAAGGGCATTTTTTGACGACATTGAAAAACTTTCGGAAATGAAGATCAAAGACTTGAACTTAAGTTACTTCTGCATCGTGCCTTCTGTTTGACTCCGTAGATCCCGAGCTAGAGGACCGAGGGCTTTGACGAAGGCTTACAATGCAGTAAGATATCACTTGAAGTGATGATATCTGTTAGCAATATTAAGCATTTAGATAAATAAATAAATAAAAGCTTCGTTTTCGGTTTCTCCTTCATCGTCAACATTAAGTTCTATTTAAACCTCGAAAAGTTCGTACCCGAAACCAAAGTAAGTATTTGCCCTATAGACCAAGTAAGAATTGTATAGAACTTGCTGAATTGGCAAAAATCAGCGATCATAAAATGTTGAACATACGAGTAGTAACAATCTTCTGAAAACGCTTTTTGTTTTGTCCATATTTGCATTATAAAAGGTCATGGAATGGAATTCAACTTTTTTTTTACAAAACAAAAACCTAATAAAACAAGAACAAAAAATAATTGCAAGGTTCTAGTCTTATGGCATAATTTTCATACATACATTTTACTATTAACAGACAAACAAATTCCAAAAACCAATGTAAACAATAAAAATGCAAAACAAAAAGAAAATATTCTTAAATTGAAAATTAAGTAGAACTCGTTATAGAAAAAGCAATAAGTTAAAACATATTGCTGATTTCTACAAAAGAAAACATTTCTTTTTGCTGTTGCTTCTGCAACTTTTCAATTATTTATGGCACACATGCTGGCTTAGGTCATATGACTTAATATGGAGAGAGAAAAAAAAAGTAAAAAGCGTAAAGGTAAACGCAATTTCGTACTTTGGCCTTTTTGGAAATTAAATTGTAAACCCCAGCAGAACACAATTAATTTTGGTTGTAAAATAAAATAAAATAAAATAAAATAAAATATGTGTATGTGATGTTGAAATGATGACGATGTTGCGAGGTTGTGAAATTTTTGTGCAGGATTTTTTTTCTTTCAAAATGGGGTTCAAATAAATGTCAATTTTATAATCAAACATATAAATAAAGAAAAAAAATACCAATATTCCGAATCAAACGAGGTAAGAAATACTGAAGTGATTAGTGCGCAGCATAATCTACGTATGTATAAAAGAGTTTTGCCTTTTGATATTTGAAGCTTTGTTTTCAGTCAAACTTGAATGAAGTGGGTTGTCAATTCATTCATTGAAACATGAAGAACACTAATGGCAGTTTAATGAAGCTCAGGAGAAATGTACTTTTATTACGAAAAAATCCAAGTGGATATTTTTAAACTCAATAAATTATCTTCAACTTGGTATCAGAAATAATGCCTCAAATATCCACGCAATAAAGGGATTTAAGGTCAAATGTCGCGAACATAGCTTTTAAACGGTGAAAGCCAACGTTAAAGTATTCTATACAAAACTTGTGGATTCTCTACCAAAAACGTCAATACTACTTTTTTCTTTCAAAAAAAAAAAAAAAAATATCGGGTTCTCAATGGTAACTTATGAAATGGATGTTGCTTACATGTCATCGAAAACAACTACATGTAAAGTTTTATCTTAAAATTTATATGGAACTCTGCCAAAATCATTAATATACTTTTCCACATCTATTCATCAATAAGGTATATCATTCGCAAATTTATTTAACCAAATTGCAAAATCAATTTAAGCTAATCGCAAATAGCTTTAACCCAAACGCAAAAAGACTTTGCACAAATGTAAATCGAATTAACCCAAACGCAAATGCATTTAAACTATTAGCAAGCCAATTTAAAAGATTAACAATATGTAGTTTAATAGTTTTTTTAAATTGATTTTCTAATAGTTTAAATCGAGTTGCGCTTGGGTCACTTTTATTTAACGATTTCTATGAGCGTGTTTTGAAGAAATTTTTTGCCGATTCTGAACGGCTCTAATGAGCAATCCTTTTTAATGACAAGAGATACTCTTGAAGAATTTGTCACTTTTTTGCAGCGGCTGAGATTCGACCACGATACGAACTCGAGTCGACTTAAATTATCGTGTGAATTGAGCCACCAAAACAGGTTATCTTGCTTCCACCTATCTCTTCGGTTCCGATCGGACACAGTCCTAATGAACCGAATTTGCTCAGCACCGCCTTGTGCGAGTATGTCTGGATCATAAAGAAGTTCCCTATCCACAGATATATGGCAGACGTGGTATGTGAGCGGAACCGCCTCTCCACCCTGGATCAGCCGCCCTCGACTGTCTAAATAAGTGAATTTATTTGGTGGAATATAGCCACTTGTTGGTATAACTGAATTCCATATGATACAACAATACTCTAGCAAAGTTCTGGCATGGGATAGAATGTAAGAATCTTCATAATACTTCGATTTGGTCAATAAACTCCGAAATCGATTTTGCTGTAGAAAGGACATGGTCATTTCTAGAGTAAAACATTAATTTATGCAACAGTCAAAGATAATTTCAAGATCTCTTTGATTATTTAATCCTTTTAAGGAATGATTCTCCATATCTCGGGTGCCGGGGGTATTTACGTTGAATAAGTGGAAGTTTTATTTATTCTTCATTTCACATTTTAAAAATTTAAGCAAACGTGCATTTTGTTGTTGTCGCGTTCCAATCTACACCAAATTCTTATACAATGAACGTACTCAGACTAGGATTTGGGGGAGTGGCCTGTAAATGAGTTTGAGAGTTTCTGTTATAGCATATATAGTTATTGCATCATTTCAAGATTATTTACTCCTTTTACTTGCGACTAATAGGTACTATATAAGGCAAGTTATGCATTCCTTAAAAAATCGAACTCGAGATTTTGATCAAAGTTGACATTACGATGATAGGGAAGACGAAAAAAGCACACGTTTTTAAAGACCAAAAATAACGGTACCAGCCATACGATTTTCTTCGAAATTTTATAAATTTAAGAATTTAAAGAATCGGTACAACCGATTTTGATAATTTGTTTTATGCTTAAGCACCCATTCATACAAAAATACGAGTAATTAGTAAAATTAATGTTTTTGAGACACTGTTATTCTATGGGAAATACATGGGCTGTAAATCTAAAAAAAAAATCAGTATCATTTTTGAGTTTATAAGTTTGAGATGTAGGTTGCTTGGAAAGCTATTTCCCAAGTGTCAAACTGGCAATCTATGTGGCGTTAAGCAGTTTAGACTATGACTGCAATCAAAGAAGTTTTTTGTTGTGAGAGGCGACAGTTACAAACAAAATATGAATAAAGATTTGTAGTAGATTGTGTGTGGACACTACGTAGTGATCGGTCAAATGTAACCAGGTTCCAATAGCTTAAGGAAGACTTTTGTATTATTTTCCGCCCCTAGACGTTGGCGCCCTTACCATATTGCACATATGGTTGCGGCGGGCCTGTCTATGCGATAGTCTGACAGTCAAAATCATGTATGTATTATATTTATTAATTTAGAACCAAAATGAAAACAATATTAGCATCACATTGAAGTTTTAAGGCGAAGATAGCTATGCCTTAAAATGTTTTAATTTAAAAAAAAAATGATATACCAAATTTTTAAATCGAAAAAAATAACAAATGTTTCATACTAATTCTCTTTGCTTCATACAATTTTCTAATATCATAAAATTGTCCAGGAAATGAAATATTGTGAATAGATATGAATTCCAGGAGGGACCTTGAAGTAAATGAGGACAACAACAAATAAACGTCCTTCTACTGATTAGGGCAAAACGTCACCATTAATAGCAAAAACTTCGAGGTAGTTAAGGAGTTCATCTATGTACCTCGGCGTTAATATTAACTCCACGAACGACACCTTAGTGGAGATACAAATGAGTTCAAAATTCCTCACTCTAAAGACGAAGTGTACCTTCTACAAGACCATTATACTACCAGTCCTGCTTAAAGGCGTCGGGTGTTGGACTATTAACAGAAAGGCTGAACTCTTTCAAAAAAAAAATTCTTCGACGGATATTTGGTCCTGTGTGCAAGGAGGGCGAATAGAAGAGATTATATAACCAAGAAGTCTATCAGCTGTACCTAGATGTGGATGTATTCCAGAAAGCCAAAACCCTTCGATTACATTGAGGGCTATCGTGAACAAAATTTCCCTCGGAATTCTCCCCATCTTCAAAAATGGGAAACGACAATATTTCTGCACTGTTCATTGAAAGCTGGCTGGTGACCTTTTAAAATGAGAGCCAAAGGCCCTATGAAACTTAATTCTCAATATCAATAAATTCCAAGGGAAACTATCGACATTATTCAAGTTTACAATTTTGAAGGTTATGAAAAATTCCGAGGGAAATTTTATTCACGATAGCCCCCATTGTCTTGGCTACATTGAGCGAGTGGACAACCGTGCTCTCAGTTAATAGAGTCTTCGAATCTCAGCTCTTATGTTTGCGGTGACAAAGAAGACTGAACCTCGTGTTTAAGGACCAAGCCATCGTGGATGCCAAGGTGCTTGGTCTAGATGACTGGAAGGAACATGCGAAGGATTACAGAGAATGGAAAACTCCTATAACTCATGCAAATACCATTCATTGAGCGGGAGCCGTTTAAGAAATCAGTAGAAGTTTAAAAATAATAATTGTTGGAAAATGTGTTTGGAAGAGACAGACAAAGAGACACACCAGAAAAATGCCGTTTAAAATGTTGTGAAAGAGAGTTAGAAAAAACTTGTTCGTTGATGAAGATACATACATACATATATATTAATTTTAGATTTAAGAACATATATTTTACTTAAAAGCCTTGTATATTATAAATACTAAATTTCGAATAAATCATTTAAACGAACATAAATCAGCGATAGCAGAAAAAAGTAAAACAGATTGAAAGTGTAAATAAACATCAAAATTTACTTAAAAATGAAAAACTGCATTATAAAGGAATTTTAATTGTTAGTACAAAAAATATCAATTTTGCTTTAAGGCGCGTAATCAAAGATCACGCGAACCAAGCAAAAAAAAAAAATACAAAACAAAACAAAATACATATACATACAGCCGGGACAATTTACGTTAAAATTGCATGTGCGGAAAATGGGTTGTTTACAATCAACACACTGCATTATAATTCAGTCACAGAGGCTACCTTCTATCATACAAAAAATTAATTTATTCTTAACTAGACTATTTATAGGGTGATATTTATTGGTTTAACGGTTAAAATTTTAAAGCTGATAGATCAGGATAGATTTTTTCAAAAAAAAAAGTCTTGTTCTTTTAAAATCATGTTACATTTTTTTTGCCTTACCAACGTAGTGTTGCTTAGGAATATTATCGGAAAATAACTTAAGGAGACACTTAACGAGACACTTAAGCGGCTTAAGAACAAGACCAATGGTGGCAGACCATTCAATAAATGCCTTCAGATCTGTGTTGATATTATAAATGCAATTTTCAATTAGACTCAGTGCTGTACTTCCGTGATATCAGCAAACATTTTCTCGTTCACCGTGCTTTAAGATACTTGGTAAGTTATTCACATAAGAAGTGAATAATAGTGGTCCCAGAATGGATCCTTGTGGTACATCCCGCGATATAGAAATAAATCAGATGTTTGCGTTCGTGGACCACAGCTTCACGCCTTCTTGATAAATATACAAATATGAAGTAAAGTGCTCGAGTTGAAAATCCAAAGTACGTTTTTAAGAAGCTTACGAATTTAAAAAACCTAATTTTTACGTAAAAGTTGTGGAACACATATTATTATTTAATTTAATATCAAGTATTAATTTCTTTCACTTTAGTCATTCACTCAGGATTGTATAGAATTAAAAATTATTTTTTATTTTAAAAATATTTTCGTTTTAATTATTAAAATTCGGTTGCCCAATTAAATCATAAGCTTACGGAAATATAAAATTTAAGTGATACTTAGTACTTCGTTATCTTTTGAACACACTTAATCATAAATTATGTTGAAGTTACTCGTAAATAAAGAAAATTATTGTGATTTATTTGAAAAATGTACATCTCACAAGCTAGAATTATTTGTTGTCAGAATAAGTTAGAATCGCCCTGTAAAACTAGCTTCAATTTATTTTTTTTGTGTTTGTTTGTAAATTCATTGCAATTAAGCAATAATATCAAAATGTACCTATACAGTCATTCCTGATGTTTCGCATATACACCATTTGCTCTATAATTATTATTATCTTAATTATTGTTTTGTAAATATCCTGCCTGTGACACTTGCAAGTCTTATCAAAAATATACAAAAATAAAATTAAAACATTATATTCTTTTATTCTTTTGTGTAGAACGATTGTTTTATCATTTTGAAATCGAAAAAATTCCCCACAACTCCATTGCATCGTGTTCGATTTCCAGTAAAGATCATCATAATTTTTTTTTTGTATTGCCCCTGATTAATGTATAAGTGAAAACTTGAATTTTTTAAATGATTGTTTCAATCTAATAAAAAAGAGTATCTTGTTTTTGTATTTAATAGAGATTGTGGGGCTATTTTTGATGTTGTTTGTATTGAACCTGTTGACTTTTTGTTCGGGGGAATTCCGTATGTTTTGGCGCACCCGGGCAGGCATTTAGAAGTACCCTACACCACGTGAATTTTCCCGGAAAAAGTGTATCTATTTAATTGATAAGGGGGAATTTTTGTCGTGAGAATAAAATTATATTTTTTTAGGAAATTCCCAACAACGAAGAAGATATATGTAGATGCTTAAGCTGTAAAAATATATTGCTTAATGAATTGAATATTACCTAGAAATGAGGTTATTACATTTACTCTAGAATCATTCCATTTGTTCTGAGAAATCACACAGGAAAGTGAATCTCAAAACTAAGACATGAACTTTGTTCATCAATCAAAAATAAAATTTTAGAAAAATTTAATGATAATAGTGAGCAACAATATTGATTTTGAGAAATCATCACAATCAAGAGATTGTAAGGTTTAAAATAAACTTGGGCTACAGCAAATAAGATATGTAAAATAGATGTTAATTAAAAAATGATGTGGACCTACTTGTCTCTCTTGAGGAATCTCTGAATAATTTCCTAAGCACATGAACAAAATTACCTCTATTTGATATTCTTTTTTAAGTAGTTATCAAATTTCATTTTCATTTGCAATTTCACTCCTATTTTTACATCAGATAATATATCTGATTGATTAATTTTCATAATGTTTGTTGTCAGCCTAAAGGTATAAGCTCGAAGTCATTTGTCAGAAATTATTTATTCAACATATTAATACCGGATTCAAATACTTGTGGGGCTTATTAGATTTATAATTATTAATCGCGTACATGTGATTATATTCGTAGTTTTTCCGGCCTCACCTTAAAGACACAGCTTACAGAGTATCTAGAACAGTTTTTTTTTAAACAAAAAACTATATCACCACAGAAACTAGATTAAAATCACACAATTATTTAGTTCCGCATAATTCCTGAGGCCGTTCATGTTTCCTGCAACATATTGTGCTCCACCTAGATACAAGAAATATTCAATAAAAACACAAGAACTAACCTAGAATAACTTATACACACATACATTCTTATATATAGTTGCATTGATGTATCTATGAAGTTGTTTTTTTTCTCTAAAGAGAGTAAAATCTCTAAAATCCAACATAATCCAAAAACAAACATAGACTGATGGATTAAAACTACAAAATCCAAATGCCAATTTGTAAAAAGATGTGATTGACATTTCTTAAAAGAGAAAGATACGAGTACTTGCGGGAGTTATATACAAAAAAAAAACACAAAACAACATACTGAAAACAAGAAAGTATTCGAGAGAATAAATAAATATAGATAGGAATTAAAGAAAAAAAAAAAAAAAACAAATTATTCAAGAAAACCAGCAGAACCGGCTTTTTGAAATATTTTATTTAAAATTGTTACGAACGTGCGCGCATGCGCACAAATCAATGTATCTAAACAAATACAAGGAACATTGTAACTATCTTTTTGTCTGAGACTTAATATCTCCGATTTAATCGGAAACTTGAAATGCATCTTTTTTTCTTCTCGTTTTATATTTAAAATTGTGTGTGTCTCTATGAGTCGGTCTTTTACTTAACTATGTTGAAATGAAGATAGATAAATAACTACACTCCACGTTATTTGATTGGGATGGAATTAAAAAACAAATAATTTAGCATAAATTTGAACTGGAAAACATTAAGAATTTGTGGTTTTGAGATCTTCAAAATTCAATTTATGTAAAAAATAAATATTAAAAAGAAATAAATTCAATCTTTTTTTTTTATTAAGGTTATAAAAAAATCTGTTACAATTTTTTGTTTTTTTCCTTTCGGTTCACAGAAAGGATAGTTTTATTTTGTGAATAAGTTTACAACGAAATACAAATTTAATTTAAGTAGTTTCAAATTGAAAATACAAACAAAGACTGCAACAAGAAAATTGAACTTCAATCAAGTGACTTGTAGTGTAAATTATTTATGTTAAATTGTTACTGGGACCACGTGGTGAGATTGGATTAATGCAAGGTGGTCAGGTTGACTTGTCAATGTGTATTTTAAATCTTTTATAAGAGAGAAAGGTCATTTGGAATTTATGGACTTAGTTAATTATAGCTTTTACCCTCTTTCAAAAAGAAATTCATTTAGATGACTAGTTTGTTGAATATTGAGATTCGTGAGAAATGGAGTTGATTGTTTAAAAATTTATTAAAGAATGTCAGAAATGCTGTTTCAAATAATTAGGTCACATAATTTTACTAATGTGGAAATAATCTCATATATTTATATATAAGGATAAATGACTAGTAATAGATGACAGGTGAGAAATGTTTCACATTTTACATAAATAGTAATAATACATAAATTAACTACGTGAATATAATATAAGAAATCAACATTAAATTTTATGTGTCAAAATATTGTTGTTTTTTATTGAAGAATTACAAAATTACACAATTTTTTAAGCTTCTGAAACAATAAAGTAAGTTATATCTAGCGAACAAGAAAAAATATCAGGAAAAGTTGAAACAGAATAAAATCCTGATGATCGCTTATAGCGAACAAAATGTCAATTCAGTTGAAAAGCTGTCATCAGTTCCTTGACAACTCTGGTTTTAATTTCATCAATAATATTTCTACTGGATATGTTACTCGTACCATTGCAGAATGCATCGGTTTTTTTCTGCTCTCAGTGAAACGTAAAAAATTGAAACAAGCATAGGAGGAACGAATTGTTCCATTTTATTCTAAATATCGATCACATGATATGGGAAAAGAATCCTTATCAATAAAATTAATAGATTCTTTTTTTAGAAAAAATATTTTGTTTCAAAGAAGATTTTTTATTATTTCTCATTATTCGTACAGTTTTTATATTTCAAATCGTATGATATCACAATAAATTATCTAATTATATGACACCTTTTCCTCATCGCTATAACCAGTCCCTTAAAATACTCTTAGAGCCCAGTTATAGCTTTCATTGAAATGCATCATTGGAACATTATTTTTTTGACAAGCCAAAATCAGTGACTGATAACAACCAATTCTAGGTATTTGAGGTTAGAGTTGATCACTAAAAGCAAAACTGATATTTGAAAATAGAAAGAGGATCGAACACGTTCAGTGGAACGATTTTGTGTTCCAAATTAAAAAACCGAAAATCAGATGTTCATTGAAATTAATTTCTATCAGTGAAATAATAAAAGTGGATTTAAAAGAAAGTTTAATTCAGAATTTTGTATTTCTTAGTATACAAAATTCTACTACTAATAGATTCATTTTGTTACCAATTTAAGCCATTGCAGTTTGTTTAATCATCTTAAAACTGGAAATGAACATTTTCAATGATGCATTTCAATGATAGCTATAACTGTCCCTTTAGACAGTTATTCCTTGTCTAAATGGTTTCATCTCCGTTGATATTTTTTCAGAGACAAACCTGTAATCATTCATCTGCGATTGAATAAATGAATTTGAATGAATTTTTGGGTACGTTCAAAGAACTTTTCATTTAATAAAAAAAAAAACTAGATAATTAGAAACACGAAACTTGCTTTAACTTGACCCATTGAACGTAACAACTTAAGAAAATATTTAGACTATGAATTTCGATGAAAAATGCTTATAAATGTTTTTTTGGAAACTCTTACCTAAAATTATACATCTTTGGAATTGGTTTATAAATACGACTTTTGATGTTTGTATTAGAAATATTTATCTTTTTTTACTTTTACTTCTCCCTTTATAGTTTTATTTTTATATTTTTTTTACTTTTAAAGTGTTTTCCAATTGGGACTTGAGAACTTTGAAATATCACTGAGAACGCACTCTTAAACCAATGACCAAACTGTCAATGTCAAAACATTCAGTAAAAACAATAAAAACGCTTCTTTTACTGAATGTTTTCACATTGGGATGTCCACGAATGAAGAACGTTTACAAGAAATTAAAATTTATATGCAAAATTCAGATTCATAGACGGCATCTTTAAAAGCGTTAACGCCAATTTTCTTTCTTCAGTGTTCAGTGATGAACCTCATTTTGGGTTAAACGGTTTCATCAAAAATGAATTCTTGGTCAGGTGAAGACCATAATATGCTTCAAGAAACACCACTTAAGCCACAAAAAATAGCTGTATGTTGTGGTTTTCATGCCAGTGGGGTAATTCGGCGTTTTTATTTTTTCGTTGATGAAAATGACTGTAACGTTACAGTCAATGGAGATCGCTACAGAGACATTTTACAACGGTATTTATTTAAGCAATTATGTGGACTATATATTAATGATATGTAGTTTTAACATGACACGATGCCAAAAGCCTCACAGCGGGAGTAACAAACGACTTATTGAAAATACTATTTGATAAACGTGTTATATGGAGAAATGGTCCTATCGATTGGATGCGGTATAACAATTGTAGACTTTTTTTATAAGGCTACGTTAAATCACTGACTGACTGTCAATGACCGTGGCCGAGTTTTAACAAATTGTGTTCAACGAATCAACCACTACAAACCTCACGTCGAATTCTCTTCATGAATAGCTATTTCGATTGTACTTCAAACCAATATTTAAATTTTCGAAATATCTCAAATGGTTTCCGTTGTATTTTAAAAATTAAGTTGTCAGACCCTTATTGAAATCCTGCGTTGTTCCCGGTTAATTAATCATCGTAAGTTTATTTTTTTTTCAGGAAAAAAGGGCATTTTAGTAAACATGACTTTTGACAGTTTATTTTTATCAATTTTGAAATTTATTTTTGGAATATCTATGGTAGGTATGTAACGCCCGCCATTAAAAGGCGTCTATCTCTCCTCAGCCGGGTGATAATGTGACAAAAGAACATTTCTTTAATGACTTAGAAGTTCCCTCCGACGAAGTAATGGAATATATAAACTGCCCTTAAACCAGAGCAAAAAATGCTTATTATAATTTTCAGTTAGAAAAAAAAATCATTTAAGCAAAAAAAAAAACATTTTTAGCACGTTCTTTTGAAATAATTAAAACAAAACGACAGATGTAATTTTTGTCACGATTTTATAATAAACTGTTTTAATTGATTTTCATAACCTCATTTGCCCTTTAACCATAAAATGTGTCATCGATATCAACATATCATCACAACAAACCACTTAAAAGCGGCATTTTGAACCTTTGTGTTATTCAATCCAAATAAATTCAACTTAATTTCAATCAAATGCAAAATGTAATTCAATAAATCATCAAAGAAAGTAAAAACCTCATCAAAAAAAAAAAGCTTCGTAATAATACACGTAAGGCGGAAAACACTTTCAGTTTCATTCAACCCTAAACACAAAAGTGTTATGCAGATATTGCTTTAAGTAATTTTATTTATTTATTATCTTTTTAAACAAAAAAAAAAATAAGAAAATTACCTCACATGAAATTCGAAGCCTTTCTAAAAGGCTGCTCTCCGATATGAAAGGTGAACGAAAAAAAAAAATGTGAGAAATTAAAAGCAAAAATAAAATACTAAATAAAGTTTATACAAAACCCCTCAACAACCAATAACAATTTTAATATTATTTTTTTTTTCTGTTAATTTTGATTGGAAGATATTTGTGCAGAAATAACTTCTTTTAATAAATTTGAAAATCTGAAAGCTTAACAATTTTGACGCGCCTCAAAACCTAATTTCGACGGGGCACGACAAATGTATCTGAGCCTTTTCTTAAGCGAGTTTCGTTGCTGTCAATTTTTTTTTCTAAACAAAAGATTCAATTGTAGAAAATACCCTGCGGTGTAAAATAAGAGTCGTTTTTTTTTAGATATTACTTTTTTTTATAAAAGATATAATAAGTACAAAAACCAATGAGTGATTGACTTATTTACTACTTTCACTTTGTCTGCTGGGCTGCGCCTATCTGTCTACCAATAATTGTAATTGAACCGGATTTTATTTTATGGGAGCAAATAAGATACAAAGATACATTTTGTTATAGACTTATTAGTTGCTGCGGTTTATTTATTTATTACTTTTATTTATGTATCTTAAATGATATACCTATTGCAACAATTTTAAATACCATCGTTAGTGTTTAGGCATTGCGTGAAAAGAGGAAAAATATCTTAACATAGATATACAGAGGTGCGCTAGATGCGATTTAGACTTAAGGTATCTATTTACCTGTTGAAAGACGTACCCTATAGTAGGGCATCCATTGCGGTAGTTGGAATAAATTAAGACAAAGAAGTAATTAATTTTTAAACATTCTTTCATCTGTCTTCTTCGTGTTTTTTAATTTATTGAAGTCAGCTTAATTGATATGATATGATAATTTATTTCAAAATAACCAATTAAGATTAACTTAAAGTGGAAGCATTTTGTTAAGAAATATAACCTTTGACAAAAGTGGGCGTGGTGTTGACCGTATCTCCTAGGTTCTTAAAATTATGTTTTTATTTTCATTTTATTAATAAATTGTTAAAAATTGAAAGTTATCAAAAGCAGTAGATATGAAATGAGGGAATGCCTCTAATACTTTTTGGGGGCGTGTCATCAAATCGAGTAAGCAATAACCCTGTTACGTCAGCCAGCAGATTAAATATAATTTATACTCTCATGTGCTATATTTAATTCCAGTTTTTAAATAATTATGTTCCACTGTATGACGGTTTAAATGAATATACTAGTTGTTGAATAGTGCGATTATTTAACAGGTGGAGAATTAGTTGAATCAGGTTATGTTGGGCGTTTTATATATTTTTTTTTTACAAATATCTTTTTAGCGAAATAGTATCTTAAAAGCCATGGGCGTGTGCTGTGCAGTTGCAGTTGCAGTTATATTTTATATGCGTTTGTGTGAATGGAAGTGATTAGAAATGAATTATCTGGTAACTAGTTTGTAATTAGGTGCGGGTCTGGACGACTAGAACTGTGCATGAAATATGAGTCTTGCTTCATTTACCACCGGTAATGAAGATAAAGATCTTCTAAGAAATTTGTAAGTATATAATAATATTGTAATCAGTTAAATGCGCCGGAATATCAAGACACAAGATGGCCGTGATGATGGGAGTTATTAGACTAATGAACGGTTTTTAATGATGGCAATTTGTTTTGATTTTGCATTGGAATGTTTATGAGGATTTTAGTTTTGCAGATATGTATATGAAGTTTCACTCACACCAAGTAGATACATTTAATGGTCAAGTCTGCATTTTTAATTGAGTGCCTCAGGCTGTCTTGTTTAAAAAAACCTTTTCCGTTTAACACTACTTAGTATATTATACTAATTTGTCTGCCTAAAATTGGATGTCAAAGAATTAGATTTACAGACATTTTTTTGGACACGATATAGGTATACTATTAATGGAGAAGACAGTCATTTTAAATATCCAGGTGACTTATAATAAAATCGGTGTTAAGAAAAAGTTGTCTTAAGATTATTTTTGCTCATCAGCTCAATAATTTATACCAATATTTTTATTACTTCAAAGCAAAAAATTGGCATCCATACACATGCCAAATATCTGCAGTCAATTTAAAAATAGTTTTCGTTGCGTGGGAAGAGCCACGAAAAATCCAAAATAAATATTTCAAAAGTCATGTTTGCACTACATGGATGAACAAGAAATATGTTAGAAAAAAATAAACAAAACCCGAATAAAAAAAGCTAAAAAATGTATCTTCATTTATTTTGTATCTATCATCATCATGGAATAACCGTATAATTTTCTATTAAGCCAAGTCGAAACGGACTATCAAATTTAATTGAACATTACTCACTACAAAATACAAATTAAAAAAATCTATCTATGCAGCAACATACATAGGTAGATCACATACAAACAAAAATTGAACGCTCTACTGAGTTTTAGCAAACGTTTAAAAGCAGGAACTTAAATTACATTTAATAGAGTATAGATTTAGATGTATAAAAATATTTAACTATGCCCCAATGTGAAGAGGAAGAGAAATTATATTCATGTTTGATAAAATTAACAATGACCCATAAAAATTAAAAAAAAGTTAAATTTTGTTGAATAGTTGGGTTTTTGAAGGTCTTTTGCTCTTTCAAAGTGCATTTACTGTTTTTATTTCTGATTTCAAAATAAAATTATAACTTAGAAGTTCATATGGTTAACCTAATTATATTTATAAAAAAATGTGTCATGAAGGGATATAAATAAATTAATTGGAGTACCACAAGGCAGCATTATGGGACCCTTTATATTGTGATAAGTGAAATTATTACAACAAAACTTAATTTATATAAGAAGGTTGAACAAAATAACACGGATATTCTGTGGTTTAGAACTTCATGAATCTGGTAACGACAAGGTGACAGCCATTCTTCTAATTATATTGACAGATGTCAAATTGTAAAGCGAAAATATAAAGAATTGTTTTTTAAAAAAAAATAAATATTGTTCTTAATATTGAGTTTGAAAGTGTAATTTTAAAAGGATAATCTATTTATATTTATACATGACAGTTAATACCAGTTCTTTCTTTTAAAAATAAATTTACAAATGTCTATTTCATCAAAGTGAAGGTTTTGACATTTGTGAATGAGCTATAGAGCCATTTGGTGAAAAGATATATTAGAATATTCTTCAGCTCAAAAAACTATTTTGAGAATACGCCATTTCTTAACAGAATTTCACACTTTTGTTGTCAAACCCAAGGCTGATACTTATTATACGAGTAGAAATTTCTGACATACGAGTATCAACCACTTTAACTGACTTATGTCATGAAGCCAAGTATTCAACAAAGTTTGAAAACAAATATTATAGTTATTGTGTCGGATTGTCATTCAGGAGTTCTTACCAGCCACTTTCATTTGCGAGAAACTGAAAAGTATTTCTCCTTATAGCTACTCGAAATCGGTCGAAAATTGAAGGTCGCCTCTGTTCACGTAAATTCAATCCGATGGTTAAAACAAAAAATGGAGTACCACAAGGTAGCATCATGTTTGCAATTTTTTCTTACTCTAAAATCAAAGTTGCACCTTAAGCCTGAAAATTAATAATTCAATACACAATGTGTAAATGAAAAGAAAGTCATTTTTACAATAAGAAGGTGATCATCATCAAACGATGACAACAATCATATTTTAATGAAACATTATCAACAACAACACCAATAAAACAAAACTTCAAATTGATTAGATTGTATGTGATTGTAAAGAGCATTATATCAAAAAGTTAAAGCAGATTGTCAATAGTAAATGATGAACGTATACAATCTTAACAATTTAAATAAGTATTGCTGAATAAAAAAACTGAAGAAGACTTATATAGAAGGTTAACAACATAAAAGCCGATAAAAAAAACGTGACTCAAACAAACGTGGGAAACACATCTTGTTCCATCTTTTTGTATTCAAAGTGAAAATTTGTCTACAATACTCTTAAGCGCTTTCTGCGGAATCACAGAGTGAAAGAAAAGAGATCTATCAACAACAACAACAACAATATTCCTAACAAGATACAATTTTTTGTTTGTATTTCTTGTCGGTTAAATGAATTTATGGATCGGAAATGAGGTGGTGGTGGCGGCAAGTTTAACTTTTTAATTAAGCATGATAAAAGTCTCAAGGGTTAGATGAAAAATATAATTGAACTGATTTTGAAGAATGAGAAAGGTTGGCTTTTAAATGTTAAACAAAAAAATGTACAAAATTTGGCGCTTTAGAAAGTTTCGAAAGTCCATGAAAAGAGTTTGCTATATTCTTAAATTATATGGTTTTGCAAGAGGTTAGGTTTGATAATGTAGCTGGATTTTTGACTCCTTGATTACTATGGCCGAAGATACCATGGTTGGTTGTAAATATCTATTGATTTTGGACTTGAATAGAGGTGAAAGTCAAATTTAAACTCAAAATAACTAGTATGATGATGAAAACTTGATTTTAACGGATTATGGATTGGGATGTCTTCCTTATATACCACCAACAAGCACTCCGATCTTAAGTTAATTAGTGTAAGGATCAAAGCCGTATTTAGATAAGCAGGATTTAAACATGTAAAATAAAGCTGCTCTGGCATAAGCCAGAAACTTTTAAATTTCATAAATTTTGTTTAGGTTTGCAGACCATAAAGACATTTTTTTTAAATTGAAGAGGGCTTCATTATTCTTATATTTATTTCAATACGTTAATGCTAACGTTAAACTTACAATATTTCTTAAAATCTAAAATTTATCTATAAACAAAGTTTGATCGATTTTGAGCATAGAAATTATTTTTAAAGAGTTCGGATTTGAGA
This sequence comes from Philhelius festivus, assembly GCA_963931855.1. Lineage (NCBI taxonomy): Eukaryota > Metazoa > Arthropoda > Insecta > Diptera > Syrphidae > Philhelius > Philhelius festivus. The sequence goes on from OZ007557.1 coordinate 96,282,733, forward strand.
TTGACATTTGTAGATTCAATAAGAAAAGAGAATTTATTAAAAATATTTATTAACTGGTTAAGAGGACTATTAGCGCCATAGTTTGATCTGCTAAAAATAGTACAAATTGGTAAATTTCTTCTTAAACTAGAACGACTTATATTGAAATTTAATCGACAAAGATGAAATAGATCCATTCATTACTCCAGTTATGAAACAGAACTGCAAATATTCTCTGTGAACAGAAAGAGATGGAAGGCTTATCAACTGAAGTCTATGAGCGTATGGGGGTAATATAACTCTATCTGACCAATGGAAAAAACGCAGGGCAAATCTTAAAAATCTTCTTTGAATATTTTCTATTCTATTTATGTATACAGAGTAGTATGGTGCCCATACTACACACACATACTCAAGAATTGGCCTAATAAAAGAAACATAAAGAATTTTTATAACATATGGATCACGGAACTCACGGGAAAATCTTTTTACAAAACCAAGTATTTTGTTTGCTTTCTTTACAATATAGTTATAATGATCAGTGAATGATAATTTTGTGTCTAATAAGATTCCGAGATCGGAGAAACTATACACTCTACATAAATGTGACGAATTCAACAGATAGTCAAAAATAAATAAATTACGTTTGCGTGTAAAACACATAGTCTTACACTTGTCAATATTTAAAAACAAACAGTTATTATTGCAACATTCATAAAATCTCCGAAGATCGTCTTGTAGTTGTTCACAATCCGCAATGGAGTTAATTGTTCGAAAAATTTTCATGTCGTCAGCATAGATTAAAGCCATAGAATGTTTTAATATAGAGGGAAGATCGTTTATAAATAAAACAAATAGCAAAGGGCCAAGATGTCTCCCTTGAGGTACACCAGAATTAACTTTAAATTGACACGAACGGTTATTTCTGAATATTACACTATAAAATCTATCTTTAAGGTATGAAGATATCCACAAAACAAAACAATAGTTAAATCCAATATTCCTTAATTTATCTAATAGTATTTTGTGACTTAATTTGTCAAAGGCTTTACTAAAGTCAGTAAACATGCAATCTACTTGAGAGTGTTTTTCAAACACATCTAGACAAAAGTAGAGAATTGTAATAAATTTGTGACCGTTGATTTTCACATATAACGGATGAACAATTAAAAGCAAGTATGTCACAGACCAGAGATTCGAAAAGTTTGGGGATAGCTGATAGTTTCGCAATAGGACGATAGTTTGTTATTAAATTCTTTAGGCCTTTTTTATGTATTGGCGTTAAATATGAATTTTTCCAAAGAGCAGGAAATTTCGAACTTCTAATCGACTCGTTAAAAAGAACATATAACAGATAAGATAGGTAAGACACACATTTTTTTAATATAAATGATGGAACAACATCCGGGTTAGGACTAAAACATTCATCAAGTTTCAAAATATTGTCGTGTATAGAAGATTCTGTTATCGAAAAATTTATAAAATTAAGATGAGTGTATTGTTGAGTATAAGAAGGAATGGAAGAAGAAGTATTCGAAGAAAAGTCTTCAAAGGCACTCTTAAAATAATCAGCAAACATATTAGATATCGTTTCTGGATCATGACTTGAAGAATTTTGATAGTTCCTACTAACTGGGTAACCATCAGATTTCCTTTTATTATTGACATACTTCCAAAATTTCTGTGGATCATTTTTAAGCTCACATTTAGTGTTTGAAATAAAATCAGAGTAAAGTAGATTTGAATAGTTTATAAAGTCGATTTGCAGTTCTTCGATACGAGTATATTAAATTTCAACCAGGCTTTATTTCTTTTATTTTTCAATTTTTTTTATATGCGAATCAAACCATGGCGGGTACTTACTTAAATATTTTGCTTTGCGAAATGGGATGGTATCTAAAAAATAATCAAACAAAATTTCATAAAATCGCAAAATTATTTCATCTAAGCTCAAGCTCATAAATCATCATTCTTATTTAGATAATTGACTTATTTTGAAGAATTTAGAAATCAAAGTACTAAGGTTAGCCTTAGGTCATATGTACTTAATAAATGCTTTTTTACTTGCGACTTATACTCGTAGGTAAAAAAAATCGAACTCGAGATTTTGATCAAAGTTGGCATTACGATGATAGCGAACACGAAAAAAGTGGGTCTGGCAATTCTGTCTGTCTGTTCGATTACACCTAAACGGATCGGCCGATTTTCTTCAAACTTGGTAGATATGGGTTTTAATTTTTTACCCTCGGATGTTTTTTGATTCGATTTTTTAAGACCAAAGCTAACGGTACCTGCCATGCAATTTTCTTTTTGAAATTTTATAAATATTTTTTTTTTCTCAAAAACTCTCCCAACGATTTAAAAAAAATCAAAAAATTTAATTTAGTTAAACCTAGGTAATGGTTGAAAGCAATTTTCCAAAAAATGAGTAGTTTTGGTACCCCCCTTCGGAACATTTTTTTTTGTTTTTGATTTTCTCAAAAACGGTACAACCGATTTTGATAATTTTTTTTATGCTAAAGCTTCCCAGCAGTTTGAATATTATTGTCTATTCAAATTTTTCAAAAATTTTTTTTTGGATTTTTTTTTGAAAACACAATATTTTGAAAACCCCGTGCTCGATTTTTTCCAAACTTGATGAATAAAAGTTTGGAAAAATAATCTACAAGATATGAGAAAAATAAATTCATTTAACCTAAAAACGGTACCTTCCATACAAATGTTAAAAAATGGTTTTCGAAAATCGTATTTTTCTCGAAAACGGTTCCGAGAATTTTGCTTAAATTTTTTTTCTTTCTATTATTTTTTAATATCTGTAATTTAATAAAAAAAAATTTGAAAACAAGATATTACTGACTGTACCTACCATAGAACGATTTTTTAAAATTTTGAATTTCTCATTATCAGCACAACGGATTTTAATGAAATTTCGTAGAGAGAATCTTTTAAAAAGTTTAAAAAATATTGAATTTCAAAACTTTAAGAAAAATATTTTTTTGAATTTAAAAAAAAAAATCAATTTCTTGTTTTTTGAAAATTCAATATCTCGAAAACGGCTCAATACTTTTTTTTTGTAAATTTAATTTTTATTCATACAATAATAAAAACTTCACATTGGTGTACCAACATTTTTTCTTAAAAATGTTTTAAAATTTTCTTATATAAAACCTTATTTTTTAAGAAACCACTACAAAGACTTATAATTTTTGTTCTTGCATAAACCTAAGTATATTTGCTTGACTCAATTGGCATCCTATTCTTACCTTTAACTACTAAAGAAGTTTTGTTTAGTCATTTAAAAAATGAATTTTATGCTTATGAACAGTTTCTCTAATAACATTCATTTTAGAAATTCTTAGTCTTTTACATAGGAGCAAGTTCGTGCGACCCAGTCGTGCATTTTATTTCACTTGCTAAGAGAGGTGTCGGTATTAAAAGCTTTTTATGCCTGTAACTTTAAAAAATAATTGAAAATCTCTACCTTGTGGGACACATTGTCCTTGAGAAAAAGTCTTGTGTTGAACGACCACGTATTCGACGTCACCAAAAACGCTGCTAAGTGTTTAAGTTTCTATCGAAGATGCAAGAAATTTTTAACCCCATCTGATCTGGCTAGAACAGAAAATAGAAACATTTGTATCTCTCGAACACTGCCTCAATGTTTCATGTTTTTCATTGATTTATCGTGATTTTTATAAAGAGTATTCTAGTGAACTAGTCAGTTAGATTCCTCCCCACCATAAACAATTGAACCTTAATACTCACACTTCATTCTTGAACCCTACTTCGAATGTACTATTAAGTTCAGAGACTTTTTCCTTACCGCACAACAAGAATGTGGAATACTTTAAGCGACTGAATACTTCCCTTCCATTGCGATATTCAGACATTTAAAAAACCAAAGTACGTATCTCCATTTTAATCATCTCCTACTTTTATAAATGCTTGCACTGTGCCCAAACATTTTAAGGGTAGTCAAAACCCCTTTTTTGTTTGAAAAATATGCTCCAATTAACTTACAACGCCACGTGCATGCATATTCTGAAGAGCCTTTAAATCAATAATAATTTTTCATCATTTTTACGAACAATAAAACAAAAACTCATGCCTTGTGATTTGATTTATTATTCAATTCAACTGTCTAGAGCAGCAAAAAGTTTAACCTATAGATACCGGCATTCTATTTCGAATAAAAAAGCCGGTAGAATAATCAAACATATAAAGACTCTCTCTGTGAAAACATTTGATGACAAAAAAAGTGTAGATGTAGGTGGCCTTTAGGTATAAAGACCAACAAACGAACTGGAATTATGTACCTATTCCCGTTCCAGTAAGCCGGCAGCGGCGCGCGATGGAAGCCTTATAGTAAGAGACAGAGACCAACTTTTTAACGACAACAAATGCTAGACGGACCTATTTCTTGTTGCTGGTATTTTTTTTCGTCTACACAACCCGCACAGCAGCAGGCAGTGTCATATATGGAGTGAGAGGTTTGTAAAATAGATAAATATGTATTTTTTTCACCTTCTCCATTTCTGGAACTACAAGTCTAAGCGAAAAAACCCCCACACATTGGGGATTTTTGTAGGGAAGAAAATAATCACCATCAATATATATGTATATATATATTCAAAACCAAAATAAACATAAAATAAAAAAGTATCTACACATTTCAAATGTGTATCTACAGACAATGAAATTGCCGGATTTATGCATTTACCGCATGCATTTGACATTTTTAGGTTAATTGGATAGGATCCGATGGATATTCAATCTATTGCATACTCAATTCAATTCAATACCTAGCTTTTGCTATCCCACCTACCTTTTTGCAAAGAAATAGATACATATATACAAGAAAATAAGTATCTAAACATGAACATCGCTCATTGTTTGGCAATATGCTAGCAAGCTATGATCATGATCATCATAAAAATCATCACGCAATGGTGATGGCTGGATCAAGGAATGCTATGGCCCTCTGGAAGGCAATCGAATTCGTTAGTTTCAATATTTAAAATCTTTGGAGACAAGCTGACTTTTTTTTTGGGTCTGAGTTACTTCAAAAACTCGAATAATCTCCCAATCAAAAACAGAACCAGGACTTTGAACAAAATTTAACATTAAATTTTGAAACCAAGCTGGGCCTTTAAGAGTTGGAGCGATTGTGTTTCAACAATCCGACTCTGGCAAAGGCTGTGGCATCCAATGAACACATAATGAGTGATGTTTGAAGTTTGTGAAACCTAAAGTAAAATGATCATGTTCCTGTTGAGAAGATAAAACTATTGGAACTGGCAGCGGCGGTGACAGAAGAATCACTTTTCTCAGATCTGATTGCGTATTTATAAATTTTCATGAATGAAAACCACATCCAACATTAGAATTGATTGTTTGACAATTTTTTTGCCTTGCATTGCGACAGACTTGATTGAAAATCATCATTTTGACGGATTTGACGGGTGGGAGATTCGAGAGATTTAAGTTGTTTCGTTGACATATATTTCTTTTTTTTTTCTTCGAGTAGGTAAGTCATGCGTCATGATTTCGTAATCCGTTTATCTTACAAAATATTAATATTATCTAAGGTTTAACGTAAGAGGAGTATTCACATAAGCTATGGTAGGAACAAATTGAGAATACCTTTTATGCTGTATCCAAACTAAACTATGGGCAAACTTTGACTTTATGAGAAATATGGGAACAAATATCTTTTGCTCCTAAGAAAGAAATTCAGTAAACAAACATGCAGACTTCTGGATCGCATGAACTTGATCTTGTGAATTGGGGCTAAGGTTATAATGTGGTCAAGCATTGAAGACATTAAGTATTAGCTTAATAAGATTGTCCTATTGCTGTGAACAAGCATGAAACGGTTCAAAGTTCCCCCGTGTTGAAAATATATTTCTTGTAATCCAATTTTATTTATAGTACACAATCGGTCTAGTCATTAAAGAAATATGTAGAAATAATCCAAAACCTAGACTATGTCCTCAAAATCCTTTTTCGGTTATGTCCATATTTCACCAACAATCAGAAACGAAGTTTTATTACAATCACTTAGGGCATCTCACTGCAACGAATTTTAACCAAAATCGTCAGAGTCGTTTTCGAGAACACTAAGTTAAATGAGTTTAAACAAAGATTCGAGCTCTGTACCAAATCTGAAGGAAATCGCTTCACCGGTTTAGGTATTAGGTCGATGTACAGTCGGTTTTTTTACGCACATACGATCATATGTGAAATATTTTATGTTGGTCCTGAGAAAGTAACTCAAAAATTACAAAACCTGAAATAAATGTGATTATCACTAATGTCCTCAGTACTGCAGACAATAAAATTTCTGTGAAAAATGTCTTTGGGTCCTAAGAATGAAATTTAGCAACTAATTCCTTAGTCCAAAGAATTTAATTGAATTAAAAAAAACTAGGTCAGAGATACCAACATTTCAATATTGAACTTGTTCAGGACCTTTGATACTTGGTTTCATTTGAAACATGAAGAAAAATTTCTTTGGATGCTAAGAAAGAAATACAGGGAATTAGAGGGTCAAAAAATGTTAAATACAAAATAAAAATCACATCAATTTTACGGACGAAGTTTTTCTAGGGTCCTAAACGAAAAAACTCCACATTCAAGACTTAGAATAATTAAATAGTTAAGATTGCTTTATTTGTATGGAACTCAGTACAGAGACAACTAGTTAAAGCTTGTGTTAGCCTTCAGCGATATAATTTCATTGGGTCCTAAGTATGAATTACTCCACATGCAAGAGTTAAGACATTTGAAGAGCCAAGTATCGCTACTCGTAAATGACTAAATGCAATCATTGGGTTGGAACTGAGTACGGAGATAACTAGTTGAAAGTTCTTCTTCAGATAAAATTTCTTTGGGTCCTAAGAAAGAAATTCAACAACAAGTCCAATGGAAGCAATTGAGTAAACAAAATTATGACGGAGATAGAAACATTTCAATATTTAACTTGCTCCAGACCCTTAGTACTTGGTTTCATTTGAAACATGAAGAAAAATTTCTTTGGAAGCCAAGAAAGAAATACAGTCAATTGGAGGGTCAAAAACTTGTTAAATACAAAATAAAAATCACATCAGTTTTACGGACGAAATTTTTCTAGGCGAACGAAAAAAAACTCAACATTCAAGACTCAGAACATGCAGATAGTAAGCTTGCGTTATTTTTATGTCACGAAATGTAATCATTGAGAATGAACTCAGTACACAGACAACTTGTTGTGCCTGCCTTCTGTAAACGATTCCCTTGGGTCCTTAGATCCACACGCCACATGCAAAATTTAAGACATTCGGAGAGTTAAGTATTCGCTATACGTACATCACGAAATGCAATCATTGGTTTGGAACTCGGTGCAGAGGTAACTAGTTGAAAGTTAAGCCATAGTGAACAATTTTTTCGGGTCCTAAGAAAGGAATTGAATAATATAAAAAATATTCACTAGGTTTAAAAAAATTTACTATTCAACTTGCATAAAACTGAATTACTTACTTTTAACATAAGGACACATTTCTTTTGTTCCTAACATGCCCTATAAGGAGGGCATAACTCACCTCCATCCATCATCTAAGCTATTCAGCTCCAGACATTACTTGCTAAACTTGAGTTGATTAAACCCCAAAGAGCTGACTTCAAATGATGTAAAAGCTACGTACTTTTCATTTACAAAATGCTCGTTCTTTTTTTTCCTTAAATCTAAACAATCAGATTTTAACAAAAGTGCCGACAGTGCAACTTACTCTTACTTCCTATTAATTGAATTAATTTACTCCAAGAAATTATTCATTCGCCACCAATTTATTACTATCCAGTAATAATGAAATTGTATCCACTTAATTCAATAATTTAATAATCATATACATTTCCCACCGCGCACATACATATTCAATGAACTTTTCTCTCGACTTAACAAATCATTTCACTAATTTTTCTGTCCAGGTATCCAATTTCACGAAAAAATATCTCCCGGGAAATGTGTGGAAATTCAAATTAAAGAAAAAAAAAACCTTCGTGACTTTCAATTTTTTTTTTTACTTTTTCATTTATTTTTTTAAATCATTGTTTTAAAGACAAGACAGGTCTAACTAGCTTTGTTATTGTTAATCTTAAATCTTTAACATTATAAATTGTTTAAAACCACAACTGAAAATACCCCTCCGTATGTTTTTTTTTCTCTTGATGGTGGCTGGGTATTTTCTTTATTGGCTCGACTGCACTTGGTGTGGATTATCGCTTGTAGCTTAACTGCTACTTAAAGTCATAAAAAAGTGCTTTGCAACTAAGAAACAAAAAAAAAAAAAATGAATATACTTTCTAAATGGATTTTGTAAATTTTTTTCTTCTTGAATCTACCCATGTATGGTAAAAAACATAACTCATTTACCTACTTTATTCGCGGGGTACAACTACACTACTAGCGCAGCGAGTGAAAGAAATAAAATCGATCCACGACAATACAATAACTTCTCAAGGGTTCTCCAACCTAACACCCTGTCCAAGCCTTTCTAGGTATGTATCTAGTTAGCTAGCTCTAGCCAGTGGGTGGATTGGATACAAGGAGCTTAGCTTGCTCAAACTGTGATATAAGTTTTTTTTTCTTTTTATTTATTTTATAGTTTTTTTTATTGATGCCTGATAAATGCAAATTGGGTTTGTTGTTGCTATGGATATTGTATCTCGATATCTCGATATAGAAAGATTTGTAGCGTGTAGAATGAGTGTTGAATCAGTTGTTGGACTTATGGTGTTGTGTAATTTAATGCGATTATAGTGCAAGGTTCTGCTTAGTGAAGGTGGTGTACCTTTTTGCTTGCTTTACTCCATGGGTGGTTGATTTGAAAAAAAAAAATAATAATAAAAACTAGGGCTTGGCGCCACTTTAGGAGAAGTGTCAGTCCACATTATTTGCCAATAATTATGGATGGTTTTTGTGTCTCACCTATGTTCTTTTGTAAGACCGATCCAAGGTTGGATTTGAGTCATAGACTTGATGGCAAATAAATACAACTAAACATGTACCTATAGAGCTGATCGTTCTTAGAATTTTATGCTGCAGAATATTATTTTGTAGAAATTGAAAAGAATGTCCTTTAAACTAAAATTTAACTATTACATACTGAACTTAATTTCAGTTTCATTTCATTTTATTTTAAATTCAAATCCTTAATATATGATTGTTGAATCTTTAAGGTTGTAAAAGTATACAATTTGGAAGAATAGAAGCTAGTTTAATATAAGGCTACAAGATGTTTTAGCCGCACTACACGAATGTGGAATGTTTTACCCGACTCTATATTTCCTTCCCATTATGATATTAAAAAATTCGCAACCCTGTGTAATAATAGGAACTGTAAGTGCTCTTACCAGCCTCAATTTTATGAGAAAGGGTGTATAATGCTTTGACAAGGAGAGGCTCCTAAGGCACCAGTACACTTTCCATAGAATATGATCCCCTCATCCAAGCGTCGTGTTGAACTAGATCCCTAAGTTTTTGGTTTTATCGAGATATTCTATTGGAATATTTCAACAACCAACACTTAGATTTTTTAGGAAACTATTTCTTTTAGCCCATACTACTATGCTTTCCAGATCAGAATTAAGCCTAAAGACACTATCCTCACTTAAACCTAGTTTGCAAGCAAAATAAGGCTGCATATCATCAGAATACAAATGCATATTTTCTTGTCTAATACATTGAGGTAAATCATTTATAAACATTGTAAAAAGCAGTGGACCTAGCATATATCCCTGAGGAACTCCGCTCAATATATTCACTCTTAAATACTAAAACTAATTTAAAAAAAAAAAAAAACTGGGGAGTTGACTTTTGAAAAATAAAGCAACAATGAAATAGGTCTGATTTCGTATTCGGGTTCAGAGAGTTTTAAACACCGGAATATATTTCACGAACTTCCATACTGAAGGAAAACAGGTTATTAGGATGATTGAATTGAAACATACGTTAAAAGAGGTAGAATATGTGGGAGAATCATTTTGACAAATAGCGGATGGATTTCATCTAGGCCAACAGATTTACATTTTATACTTAAGATAGCTTTTACAACATCAGTTTGTTCTACTGTTTTAATAAATTTAAGTCTTAATCAATTTCAAATAAAAGTGCCATCTAGGTCCAGTTCTGTTTGCTGTAGGAATTAAAAATTTTCGTAAGGTTATGGGTAGCGGTGTATTTTTTTTCCGACTGCAATTTGAATATTTCTTACTCAATTCATTTCCTTCACAAGAGAATGCAGATATTTATCTCACTAATGGTGTAAGAAATTTTCTAGAGCGGAATCTGCAAATATCTGTCTTCTACTCCTGAAAACTTTGTATTTAATGTGAACTGTACCTTTAGTTTCGGTCTCACGTGAGTTTGTTATATTCAATTACAGTTATTTGTTCAACTTATGATTCCATATACTAAAACGTCATCAATAAACACAACTCCTTGGTTTTCTTACTCTTATAGGTACCACCTTCTGAAACAAAATGTTCTCATAATGTTCTTGTGCTACGCCTACATAAACATTGTTGTTGATATTATTGTGTATATCAACATAAAGTCTTGACTGAAAATGTGTATTTTCGATCAATTTGTAATCTCTCTAATAAAATGAAAAATATTAAAATATATTTCAAAAATTTTAAAATATCAACAACATGTTTCTAAACATGTTTATCGAATTTTCATTGGAATACCAAAAACATTTATGTTTCTCAACTATTATCAAGAAATTAAACACCAATGTTTATAGAATTTATGTACTATTTAAAAAACTATCTTTGACTCTCGAATCATAACTCTTTCCTTTTTTTTAATTATATCGCTCAATTTAATCTTATTAAAAATCATTAACATCTTGTCTTCATTGAATTCAGTGAAAGAATTTGTTGGTTTTGTTTCGACAACAAATTCAGGTCACGTAGAAAAACAAACGGAACGAAAACCTTAACATCCGGATCTCCGAAAACGATAGATATGTCACCCACAAATGACTCATACTCAAGATACAAATAAGGAAACTACCTTACAGGTGTTGTGTTGCTATAGATGTTGTTGTTATTGACTTATTCTTGTTTTCTCTTGACCATTGTGTTCTTATATTTTGTTTGTCATTAGATTTACGAATACAGTACAATATGAAATGAAAAATAAAAATAAAATGAAATTTGGCGCATCGCATCAAATAACAACAACCTCTTCTTCATTTGATACCTTTTTTTAAAGAACCAATGTTATAGGTAGGGTGACCATTTGATCTGTTTTATGCAGAATATAAAGATTTTTAGATTGAAATTTTAATTTAATATGAAAACAAGATGCATTAATTCAATGTTTAGATTGAATTAATAAATGTATAAATCTATTTTTGAATCATCTGTATCCAGATAGATGTATATATTGACCAGCAAGCCTTTTTTTGTATAGTTTTGGGAAGATGGTCACCGTTCACAGGTAGACTTTTCTCATGATATATATCTTTTCATCCCTTTTTTTGATACATCGTACAGACAGGTCTTAAAGTCAATGTCCGTTAGTCTTAGAAGTTAGTGAACAACATTTATTACTAATAAAAATGTTCTGTTTATGTTTTTGTTTTAGTTCTTTTTCCATGTTTATTTTGTTTTATTTCTTATTATGAACATTCATCAAAATATTCTTATTATTATGACTTTAATGAGGGAATGAGAGAATGTTTAATTGCTCATTGCGGAACGGAAAAAGGCAAATGTTAGCTACAACTTAGATATAATAAACGAAACACTTCAATGTAACATATTTTGTTTGTGAATTTCTTTGAATAAGTATGTATCTTTCCAACAAATAAATACAACAATGCCAATCTCAAATAGACCTAAGTTTAGTAAAACATATTTAAAAAAGTGCATTTTTTTATGAAAACAATGGTGCAAATTTTAGTCGAATCTTAAAGCTGTTTTAGTATGATACTTGGTTAAAACGACGATTTTGCAAATTTTAATTTCACTGCCCTTTTATTAAAGGTAAAATCATCGAATACCTATTTTATTGTTTTAGTATTGTGCTAACTTCATATGACTCTTTGACATTTACAAACGTCACACAATAACTTTTTACTTAGCTTTTTGTACAAACTGTCATTGTTTAAGGTGTGTTCAGAAGCAATTTATTAAGATAATTGATTTAGTACGATACGAGTACTAGTAAGAAAATTAAGAATGAATTACTAAACTACTTTAAATTTAGCAAATTGTTAAGTAGTATCATACTAATACCCTAATAGAAGGCTGTTTAAAAATGTTCGCCAATATATCTTACCGTGTCGGAGTGTTTCACGACTTTCCTCGTTTTATCAGTTTTATCAAAAGTAGTGCTCCCTTGAAGTAGTGAGTTGCATTCTTTTCCTCAATCAGTTCACACGTTTTGCTGGGAATGCTCATCCATTCACCTTCGAGCTTAATTTTGCACGTTAAATACAAAGATTCGTGTTTTAGTCCACAACACGACTATTGAATAATTTCTGTTTGCCATTTCAATGTGCAAACTTTCAATACCAATGTTTATCGACACTTCCTTTCTCTCCCTCCCTAATTTTTCATCGCTCATACTGTGTTTAACATTATAAGGGTCTTAATAAGCCCTTGAGCGCTAGTGAATTGTACAAAAGAAATCCGAAGAAATAACTAATACAAATACGTAATTCTGTTATACTTAGTTTTTACACTAATGAAAAACAAATCTTAATCCTCTGACAACCCTGATGTTGATGGCAATATGACATTTGAAAGTAAGTGATCCCACTTCAATGCTATATTACAAATTGGTCATGATTTTATTTTTGAGAAATATTACAAACTTATGTACTTAATTTCAAGTTTGATTTTAAATTGATATTATTGGAAGTATGTAATTGATTGTTATTTAATTAGTTAATTGGACCTTAAATTTATTTTATTCAACCTATAAGCACATAAAATAGAAAGGGTTTATTAAAACTCAGGTTTTCTTGTTGTAAAACACAAATGTTTAAGTAAATCAATCTGCATCGAAGCTAAGAGTATGTTTTATTTTTATAAGTTTGATTTAATTAATTTTTTTACTGAAAAAAAAAACTTTGCCTATCGAAAAATTTCCATAAAAAAATCATTAAAAAAATGGGACTCATATTACATATATACAATCAAAGTCAGTTTTTATCTCGTTAAAAATGTAAATTTACAGCAAAATAAATGACTTAAATGTATTCCTTGGATAGCTCTTTGCATTTTTGTATTGAAACAAAATAGATAAAGGGTCTTTTTATCTACGCATGTACAACTACTTTAAAGTATATTAAATGTTTTTGTGTTATTAAAATTTACAAGCTTTATGTTCTATATATTTTACCCTATTGAGATTAAATTTCTAGACAAACCATGCTTTAATAGATTTCCACAAAAATCTATACTCGTATAGTCACCACTTGATGATAAGCAATTATTTAGCGTTGTGTGCTGTTTTTTTTTATAATCAACAAACTTATCACATTAGACGCCTAACGTGTTTAAAAAATATTACATCTCAATTTTGAAATGGTTCTTCGAAAATCTATTTACGTAATTAATTAATTATTTTGATTAGTGAGGTGCAACTATACAAACATTTTATTGTAGACACTCTCGTGCTTTTAAATAATTAGATAATTTTTGCCCCATGCAAAGTTTTGATACAAGTATTACCGAATAACTCAGAACGATTTAAAAAAAAACTATTTCTAATAATTTTTGTAGGTGGAAATGCTTTATACGTATAAAAGTTTCATATAAATAAGTCAAATGCACATTTTTCATGTATCAAATTTATTTAAACGATAATTCTCTATCACTTAATTGAAAAAAAAAAAAATTAAAATTAATAAAATGTATTTGTTGCTCTATCAAAAGATAAGAAAATTAATTGTATTTCATGCATGATTCTCCTTATCTTAAGGTCACCCTGTGTTTTTATTTCCCCAAAAAAAAATATGCAAGCAAAATGCACAAACAATTGTTATAAGTCCAAGAAAGACAATACAATACTTCCAACAAAAATGTGTATTAAAAATTCTTATTTAAGTACACAAAATATAAAAAAAAAACTTTAGTGATTTCAAACTAAAATACCTGAACGTTTAATGCATATAAATCGAATATCAATGCAAATTTGATGTTGTTTTTGAAATAAATACACAGAAAAAATATTTTAATAGAAAGTGCTTAGCAACAGTATATATTATATAGATGTGATTTAAATTTATTGCATTAATTTTAATAATTATATTCCATGGAGGTGAGGCTGATATTTTTGATATTTTTTGTGATTGTTTTGATTTGAATTTGGTATCACAAAGAGAGCATAATTTAAAAATACAAATATTTGTATTTATTATTTTTTTATTTTGATTTTTTTGCAATATGTGTTGCTCTTTGAACCGGCTGAGAGCATGGGCTCATCTCAATCGATTTAATGACATTTTTCTCGTCAATATATTACATTTCATTTTTCGCATCATTGATTGATACTCGTATATTTATATGAAAAAAAGATATACTCTGCCCACGTTTCCTGAATTAATTTTTGTGGCATTTAAATTATAATCTTATTCAAGCAAGTATTTCAAGTAAGATTTGCCGAACTTCGAGCCTTTCATAAAGTTGTGGCGGAAGGTATAATTTCAATTTAATCACCTTGGCTCAAAATTTTTAACAGTCTTAAGACAACATGATACATCTTAATAATTTGCACCAAGCATTTCACTAACGTTTTCTTAGTTTTACACCCTTTTTAGCGAGTGTCGCGCTTAAACCTTAAACTACTTTTTTTAATAATCTGTGGCTGAACAGAAAATATTAAAGTCTTTGGGATTAAAGCACACGTTGGGCGCCACTAGCAACGTAGATACTTTTTTTTTAAATAAAAGAAATAAATGTAAAAAGTAGGTAGTGAGTAATAAATATTATGAACTCATCTTTTAGAACATTGATAAATTTCAAAATGTTATTTCCAATTTGATCGGTACTTAAAAGTTTTAAATAGGTATTCGTTGATTATAAACATACATATGTATGTAAATAAAAGTATAGAGGTAGTATAACCCCTAACACGATTAAAATTTAAAAAAATAATGCATGAAAGTACCATCGTATCATACTAAGATAATTTTAACATTTTTCTTAAAGGACTAAAATGTTGAGTTCTTCTTTTTAAATTATTTATGATTGAAACATTTTGAATGCAGAATTTAAATTATTCTATTTTAGTTTACATTTAAATTTACATTAAAAGATATCAGTTCAGATAAATGTGTCATTAAAATTTAGATTTCAAACTATCAACCAAATCATTTTTGCTATTGCTTTTAGTATACTACACCCTCTATCATAATACTTGTATGCAACCTCTGCATAAGTATATAGTAATTATGACAGCAAGCACCCTCATTATATTAAAAATACATCGTTACCCATGTAACTGCATATACATATATTATCTTTAACAATTTCAAACGGTGCCTTTTCCATTTTGCAGAAGTCATTGCCACTGGGTCACATGCCTCATGTGTCAGTCATGGATTTTCAAACATAAAAAAACTGCTGGTTCTCTATTTGAATAAAATCATCAACCCCCAGTATCTAACATAGGGGTGGATAGTATAATTCAAATAACAAAGCACTTTCTCTCTAACTCGGTTTCCAACCAAAAATATATTCCAAATGAGATGTATAAAATCTCTTTCTATAAATAAAATCATTTCGGAAAAACATGGAAGGCATTTATACATCATCCTATCGGGAATTCCAAGATTTCATTTTCTTAAAATGATAACGTAAACACATTATTAAGTAAAAGATGATTACAGTTTAAGATATTGTACATTATCAACTTCGTGTACGAGTGTGGTTCTGTAATCTTCGGAATTGATAAAGAAAAAAGTCGAACTGAATCATCTTATCAACTAGCACTTTTCATCTTGTGGCACACAATAAGTCATTACTTTTAAATATATTTAAACGATCCTAAGAAAATTTTATTAAAAAAAAACCACGAAACAGTGAAGAGAAAATTGAGTGTGTTTTTTTTTTGTTCTTCATTAATGATAAAACATTTTTGTTTTCAACCATTATGTAGGTTCTTTAAGCACAAGTTGTGCAGTCGGTAGAAAATTGAACTTGTATCTTTAATCAAGCATACATAGCAATAGTTATTTTTGATGATACTAGGACAGTCTGTCTATCATCGATCAATTGAATTTAAAGTATGAATATTTTTTAAAATTATATTGGGCGCCACTTTTAAGAAGAGGACATAAAATGGAAGAATCTGAATTATTTTTGTTTTAATTTGGTAAAAATAAGAAATGATAATCAGTGTAGTCTGCTGTCAAAAGGTGAGTACGTTTTGGGGAATTAAGTCACACGTTGGGCGCCACTATTACAATTTATAAAAAAATTGTCTCTGAGAAACAGAAGATAGTGCTATTAAAAACCTTGATTAGTTTGCGCTGTAATTGACAAAGTACTCCACTCCCCTCCACACTAAACCGTACCATACCAGACCCCACGTTATAAGTGTGGTCCCGCATAAGGAAAGTTGTAAACATCGAAAAACAATACAAATATGCAACCAATGTCGCTTGAAAGAAAATATACAAAATTCAGCGACATAGAACAAAAACATACGCCATATACGAGTATCACGGTTTATTTTTGTGATTTGTATCTATGACAGAGAAACGAATTTTATTTACTCTTATCAGTTTCCCTTTTTATGATAAGGCGAACTATTCGTAATAGTGTTAAAAAAATTATGTTTTGCAAACAGAATTACGAATTATGTTCGAGAATATAAATGGTATTCTGAAATACTTTCAATGAATATATTGAGACGTTATGAATTGGTAGTTAAAATCACAACCACATATTTTTTTTCCACTTCTAGGTATTATTTTTGTAGTTTTTTTTTTTTTTTTTGTTTTTATTAATGCTAAACCACTTCCGCATATTACTTGAAATTCCATATGGAAAATGTGTACACAAAATTTAAGAATTTGACTAAATTCTAAACATACACAATATTTTTTTATTTTGAAATAATGTCGCCAGTTCTGACTTAAATTTGAAGCTGTACTCTCTGAACAGCAATTAGACAGTGACAAAACATTCAGTTTGGTCAAGAATTGACGTCTCAAAAATTCAACAAAAGGACCACTGTTTAACGGTGTTATAAGACTTCAAATTTGAATAAAAGTTTTAAGAACTAAAGTACTTGATATTGAGAAAACCTTAGAACCTGATACAAATCCCTGCCGTCGTCTATGCCGTTTTAATTCCATTAAAACCTTCTACAAAAATTGTCATCAATGGGTTGCTGGTTTGCTCATTACATGTTGTTCAGGCATAACACTAACAGCATGTAATTGAGTTAAACTAGTATGCCCAACAAGGATGAACATGAATAAAAAAATAATGTGAATTATAAACGACATAGAAATAAGACACGGCATTTCTCCGCTTTAGCAAAGCCGCCATCCCTGGAGATAAAAATATCTGAGACAACCACCAACAGTCTCAGAACATCGTGCCACACATCTTTCCTATCCTTCTTTCTCTTCATTAACTTCACGCCCGCGCTGTGTTGAAACATTTAAAGGTTAACCATAATCCCTTGAGCGCGGGTAGATTATAAAAAAAAAATGATTAAAATAACAAAAAACTGCTACTTTCTCGGAGAAACAGACAAACTTTTCTTGACAACCAAAAATACACAATATCTTCATCCTAAACTGTTGTTTTCGGCTCAATTGGTTTTTTGAATACTCTGGGCATTGCTCGGAGAACGATTAAAATGTAAAATCACAGGTTGGCCCTGAGTTTTAACATAATAAGTCCTACGTTGGGCGCCATTTTTTCATACAATAAAAAATGTTATAGAAAGAATAGCGATAAGAAATTTTGCAGTCGAATTTATACTTATATTTCCAGAGATCCTAATATGGCACGTTGGGTACTATACAAAAACAACATAAAATACAAAATAGTAGCATTTTAAAAGAACTCAACAAAAACTTATCCTTCATAAATTCAAGTTAATTTCCTCATAATTCTGGTTTGGTTTCTCTTTCTCAAATTTGTCAACTGGTTCATCATAAGTCTTCAGGCTTTTGAAGGTCTTTATCAACCTTCGGAATCGAAGATTCTTTTTGACATTTCCCTACACACTAACTCAACAGTTAAATTCAAACTTACCGGGTCTAAGTCGGAATCCCATATATCCTTGAGGTCACCGTCGTAAAACGGCTCCATACTGATGATATCCAGTGTGAAGGCCGTTTTGTCAAAAATGGTTGCTTGTTGCCGAATCAAATTTACGCGCGTTTTATTTTTACAATAACTGAATCACTTCAACGATACAAACAAAAATAATAATCAAACACTTATCACAATTTCTTCTCTTTTTTCACTCTAACGGTAGGAAACAATTTCTCTTCAAATCAAACAAATGTAAGAAATAATAAACAAAATTATAGAAAAAAAAATCACAAAATTTAATCTTTTCCTTTTAATGTTTTTTTTTTTATTTTTTTATGATCGTATAGAAACACTTTCCTAATCTTGAACTTATTGTAATCTCTTTCTTTTATTCTTTATAAGTAGATGTAGAATTATAATTATGTCACAATATAAAATTATAATAATTAAGTCACAGTTTTTTGTTCGTTATATTTGTGTGTGTTTGTTGCAGGGGTCAAAGCATAAGTTTAATAATAAAATTTTAGAATTGCAGCAGGTTGGTGATATGAATAGGATGCGGTTAGTTCGACACGATTATTTTTAATTAATAGTTAGTTATTTCATAGAAAACAGAATCACTCCATCATTTAGATACTTTTTTTTCTTGACAGAAGTCGACTGTTGCATTTATAAAGACACACGAAAGTAGAAAGGTTCAAATAGCAGTTCTGATTAGAAACACTTGTTGCACAAGCACTTGTTGCTTAGATAGGTACGGTTTTATTTTTATTTGTTGTCTGGTTGGTTGCTACTCCAGAATTTCGGTTGCAAAGGCACGTTTAAGATACACTGTGATAGATGCTTGTTTCAAATAAATGCACTTAATCAGTTTGAACTAAAAAAATCAACGGAAAACTGATTTTTAAAATGAAATATAAAAAATGTCCGGAGAAATTTTTGGAGCAGCCAAGCACTGTTATAAACCCGGACAAGAATACAAAATAGCTGTAAACAGGCAATAAAAGACCAACCAACGAAGTAGAAGATACAATAACTACGAAGTAAAAGTATCTCAAAGTCAGAGTTAGAGATTGTGGATAGATGACTGACTGACTGACTGGTCTCTCGACGTTGTTTTTGACGACAAAAACGTTGTTAGCAGTACGTACGCTCTCAGTGAAATGGACGCAGCTAAAGTTGTCGATAATTTTCTGCACTCTACTTCTACACAACACACAGATACACACGACGACATTCCATTCGCTTTTTCTTAGAATGTATGTGTGGGGATCTCTTTTGTGGTGGAGAGTGAGTGTTAGTGTGTACTTGGGGGGACATTTGGATTCCTCTTTCCTTTGGTTTTGTTGCTGCTTGCTTGTTTGCCGTCTTTGCTATTTCGAAAGGTGGTTTTCGGTTCGTATTGTAGAAGTGAATGGGAATTATATTTTCTTCTTTTGTGTGTGTGTATTGAGGAGCGAATCCGGTTCAGTGTGAATCTGTGTATATTATTTGTTGGTTACGGTTTGGTTGGTAATAATATCTACAATTCTACTCTCTTTCTCTTTGAACTTTACGAGTTTTACAAGAAGAACGTGTGTGAAATGTTTTTGCTACCCACTGTTGTTGTTGTCTTTCATTACAAAACATGTAAGAAGGAGGCTTACAGCAGGTGTAGGAGAGGAGGTAAATCAAGTAACAAGTGGTTAAGTTGAGACAGTATGGAGAAAAAGTATCTGTGTGACGAACAATTCAAGTATCATGTTGAGGACGAGGACGAGGAGATAGAGATAGATAGGTGAACGACTCAACAAGTTGCACGCATTGACAAGCACACTCTTCTTTTATACGAGTACCTACACGCAAGTGGTGAATGGTGTAAGCGAAAAATAAGAACATTAAACTTAAAGTATACCTAAAACATAAAAAAAAGAATTATAAATTAGGGAAAATAGAGAGAATGAAATCGCACGCACATGACTAGAATACGGAATGGGGTTTACTGGGGGGTGGTTTTCATGGAATCATGAAGGGTGTGTTGCGTTTTGCGTGTGCTTAATATGTGCGTTCCGTTAAATAAGATTGAAGCCGGTTTGTTATAATTTGTATTAATATTACATCACATCATATTGACATCAGAGAAAATTTCCCTTCAGAAGAGTAGTTGAGATTGTTAGTTTTTATTTTTTTTTATTTTGCCTTATCTAAGTTCTTCGGTTTTTGGGTGTGCTTTACTTACTAGGTATAGGTAGGTACCTATATATAAACTTTTGCGAATTGTTTTTTTCGTGGTGTCTGACGTCAGTGGTAAGCTTTCTTCTTTGCAATCTTGTTGCCAAAGAAGTCGATGTGATGAATTCAGTTTGAACGAATTGTTGAATGTGAATTTAGCTATTGTCTAGAGTCTATAGGTACCTATAAATTGTTCGAGTGAATTGCAGCTAATTGCTCCTCTTGCTCTTTCAGCTCAAAAGGTAGGTACCTACCTATAATATTTTTATATATGCAGAGGTATACCTTAATTCACGAGAAATTCAAAGTTTTTGTTTTAGCTAATCTATATACCTATACCTATATAATATATTTACCTAGTTTATATAGGTATGTAGGTAAATAGGTTTTGATTTCCTTCAAAATTTTTCAAAAACGACTCCTAAGATTTTGATTAAACTTCGTACCACCCTACTACAGTGTATTCTCTCGTAACGATCACGTTTCATAAGCGGGGAAAATTTTATTTTTCGTTTACTTTTCCATAATGCTAATAATTTGGTGACTTTCAGCGCATATGTGTACCTACAATAAAAAAAATCTAGTGAATTGAAAAAGTTGGTCTGATTTTCAAATCAGGTTGCGGCAACACTCACTGCTCATAGCCGGACACATTTTAAGCAACGTAATCAAAAACATAAACGGCAATAACTATACACAAGTGAATAGGTGAACTCTCTAAGAACCATACACGGATGCCAATTTTCTTATTTTGAAAATTTGATATCTCAAAAACGGATAGGTATACCTAAGTTTTTTTGAAAATTTAATTTTTTTCTTTAAAATGATTTAAAAATATTATTTATAACAGTTTATTCAGAAAAAAAAAACTGCTACAAGGATATATTTTTGTTTTTATATGAATAATATGAAATCACATAGTATTCAATTCTTAGCACAAACTACTAAAAGATTTTTAAATGTTTAGATTCTGAACATTTCTCTCTAACAGCTCCCTTTTAAAACCTAAGATCAGCCCAACCTAAGTCGCCAGTATTCTGTATTCAATATTTTACCCTGTTCTGACAATATTAAGATGACGCCTCTTGATAGACCCTATACAAATGTGAAGACACTCGGTCGAAAGAAAGAATGAAAGACGGTGAATTTTCGACATCCTTATGTAATGTGGACATGTAATGTCTTCTTACTCCATTTTGGGGATTGAATAATTTTTAAAAATGACTCTAAGCTCTTAAACGTATTATTTTATTGGTATTGAAAAAAACTATACCATACAAGCTTTAGCGGTGAAACAAATAATAAAGAAGAAAATTGAGTATTCTTATTATTCTGGATTTCAGCGAGAATATGAACCAAAAAATGAGACAACCCATCGGACTAGAAACGTCTTCGTAATTTTACTTTTTAAAACCGAAATAAAGTCTATGAAACCTCAAACACAATGTACCACACAAAAAGCCTTTAAACTACAAATTTTGAAAGATGTCGAACAAAAGGTTTACCTTCTAATGCTTGATCTGTATTTTGTGTTTCAAACGTATGATTGAATGCAATTTGTGTACACATGAATACCATTTTTTTCGTAAATAAAGATTCTCAAAATAATTAAAAATTTATGTATATTTTGTATTACAAAAACTTCCCACTCTCTGTTGCCTTATTTTCTACAATATGTGTTTTCATCTTTTAAAATTTCTAATATTTTTTTTTTTTGGTTATTCATTGAGGATCCTAACATAAGCGATGCACATACTTTCATCACTTATAAAATATCTATTCTCATAAATAAATAAATAAATTTATTATGTATTTGGTTGATAACAATTATTTGAGTTTTAAATAAAATATAATAAATGTTTACAACTATAACTTTACGAATAATCATTTTGATAATTTGCTAATTTGCTTAAAGGTATTTTTTTACATTTGTTTTATCTTAAACTTAATCTGAATGAAAACCTCTAGAAAACTACGAGTATTATATCCAAATAATAAAAGCAAAACCAAACTCTTAATTATAATAAATAATCAATAAATAATTCCTTCAATGCTTAATATTTTTAGCCATACTCCATTTTATAAATCTCACAAAAAACGTTTTAAAGTTATAACAATATTCACAACGGCATAACGGTTTCTTTTAGATAATATTTTTACTCAATTAGTACCAATTTAAATTCAATGTATAATAATCATTCATAGTTTTATTTCCAACATGTTTTTTTTTTTTTGTAAACGAATAAGACTATGGAATGAATTTTTTTTCTCTTTTAACCGAAAATTCAAAAAAGAATACAAAAGTATCTCAATCTTTACAACCGCCTTTGGGTAATACATTATAGATACCAAAGTTGAAATTCCAAAATTTGAAGTTCATTGACTTTCTTTTGGTTTGTGAAAATCAGTACCTTAGCTATCCATAGATACTTAGTTTCCATTTTAAATATTTTGTGTACGTATCTAATTATTATGCGAGGGAGGTGAGTGTTTAAAAACTTTTTCAGCACACTGTTTGAGAAATTTCAAGCAACTACGAGACTACGACTAAAAAAAAGCACCATATCGCTCTCAAGTCTCTTCATAACAAAAAGTATTTTAAATTCTAAGAGAGAATCGCATTAGAATAATAGGAAAACGATTGAAAGAGCACTTCCCTGAGAAGACGATGGGAAATTCTTTTTTTTTGAGAAACATTGTGATATAGGCGGCACAATAAGGGTAAGTTATGGCTCGT
Organism: Philhelius festivus; assembly: GCA_963931855.1. Taxonomy (NCBI): domain Eukaryota; kingdom Metazoa; phylum Arthropoda; class Insecta; order Diptera; family Syrphidae; genus Philhelius; species Philhelius festivus. The sequence continues at coordinate 96,305,936 of OZ007557.1, forward strand.
AAAAAAACATGGAAATTATTATTTTAATTAATCATTAAAAAAACGATAAAAAGATGAAAACATTATTAGAATATGAATTGTTTTTGTCTCTATTTATATTTTCTTGTAAAGAAGATAATACCACATCTTTGCATTCTATTAAGAAAAGATTATAAAATGAATGTAAGTCTTGTTCGTTTTTATTAGTTTACAACTGGTAGCTTCAATATAACAGTTTTTTTTTCTTTAAATCTGTTTGAATACGGCATATCAGGTTTTTGGCCAGAAATTGACACATCGGAGCAAAAGTTTTGAGTTGCTTGGCGTACTTTTATTGTATCTTGTTAATGGCTGAACCGATTTTTGTAAAAAATTGCATTCGAGTATTATACAACAACGTTATTCTTACAATAAAAAAGGAAAAATATTTTTTTGATAATAATTTATTTGATCAATGATTCGACTTTTCCATTAAAATATTGCCAGGCCTTTTGTTTGGTTGATTTATTTCAGTGGTATACAGATTTAGCTTTATAAAAAAATCTTTGTTTAAAAAAATTGATTTTTAGTACTTTTATCATTTTAAACACTTTATATATGTACATGTAATTTTCGAGGTATTAATTTTCGTTGATATTAATTTAACCATTTACGATAAAACTGTGTTTAGATGTACATTTCATAAAAATTGTCTGGAATTATACATTTTAGCGTAGATTTTTGTACAAGCAGTGCAAAGAATTAGTAGTCGCCCATGGCGTAATGGTTGGTGTGTTGAACACTGTCACGTCGCAGATCTGCGATCAGTTCCCAGCCACTATAATTTAGAAACATTTTTTTCAGGGATACTGCCTTTTGAAAGGAAGTGACAAATCTCTTGTCATAAAAAATGTTTCTTATTTTATTCTTGCGGTTTCGGCAGGAAAATATAGCTCCACTCACAGCAATGGTTGAGACTTGTAAGTAGCTAGGCCCCGGTTATCTAAAATGTAATCATTTATTAATACTTCAACTCTAAATTCGATGGGGGAAAAATTTTAATCAACCTATAATTAAGGACTTAGCATTTTACAAGTTAGCAATTTAGTAAACTTTTAGTAATTTACTAGCTCTTAAAAAGTTTTAAACATTTTTTTTCGTTTTACTAACAAGTAAAATACTAATTCTCTTTTATTAAGACGGCGCATCTGAACACGTTTAAATCATGCCAGTTCGTGAAAATTAAAAAAACAAAAAAAACTTTATTTTATTTGTTTATTTGTTACAACCTTTTTCGAATTGTTTTTTATTTTATTTTATACTATTTTACTTACTTTTAAAAATAATTAGCTTACGAATCAGAAAAAATAAAAACAAAATTTAACTCTTTCAAATAAAATTAGCAAGTTACTAAAAGTAAAAGTAGCCAGTTTGTGATTCTAACTTTAGTAAAATGTTAAGAGATAGTAAGATGCTAAAATCCTTAGTAGCTTACTAAAATTCTTTTAACATATTACTAAATTGTTTAAAATTTTGGGCACATTATTTTTTATCTCCTCAGTACTTACTTTAATTTTGGAGTTTTTGTTCCATAGGTAATTTGTAAAAATTCAAGGGACTACCCATATAATATAACACAGTTCTAGAGTATAGGTAAAATAAATAGAAATAAGATATGCACATTAATCTTTGAAAAATTATATATTGCAATGAAGGGGAAATTTCGAGAAAGGCAAAGTATTCCACATTCGAGTAGTTTGGTTTATGAGATAACTCTATATTTAACAATTCATCCGAAGTTAAGTTTAAAGGTAAACATTCATTAAGCGATGATTAATACTGCAGAATTATTTGAGGGAAAGAATGCAACTGGATATCTTATTCGGGCTAACAAGCATTCAGAAATAGTTGAGAGTTGAAAGTCATTAGACCTAGGTTTTCTTATTTGATTTGAGCGCTGTTAATAGAAAAATTGAACGTGCAATTATAAATTAATAACAGAGATATCAATAATTGATTATATTTAAATAGATTTGGCGGTGGGACAGCTCCTGGAGAACTAAGACCTATTGATTCACAACTCTTGGTGTGGTGTGAATGTTTCTTGTAAATAGTATCTTTTTGTAAAAAAAATATGTTTTTTACACAGTCTTTCGGAATTTATATAAATTTGCATTTTAAACTACACAAATTTTTAAGTTGATACTGAATGGGTTGGATGTTTCCGCTTATTAGAGTCGGACAAAATTTCAAAAACCAAAATTCCCAGAGTTCCAAAAGTTTGTAAAAAACCAGGACGAATTGGCATACTACAACTGCAAACTATTTCTGTATGCTTGTTTTTAATCGGTAGGAATTGCCGGAATGCTCAGTAAGTTGGAGCAGGGAAGTTTCAAATACACCAAGAGTATCACGAGAAAGGTGAAATTCCCTTGATCATTAAAAACTTATTCGCTGAGTAATGCAACTTGACAAAGTTCCTAATCCATACTCATATGGTTTTTAATGAAGACAAAGTCGCAAATGTAGGATCCGTAGCGTTTGACAAAATATATCTTATTTTGTTTTCGATCAGACGAACAGATAAACCATAAAATCTTGAACAGTTTTCCGGCAATGACTTTCGTGAAAAGAGTTGCCAAAATTTGTTGCCTGCAAAAGCTTTAGAGAAATGTTTCCTATTTAATTAATTATATAAATCTATTAATTGTAGGTCAAAAACCTTTATATACGCATTGTAACATCTCTTTCAAAACCGCAGATAATCCAGATATTTTTTTGTTTGAACTTTTGAATTAAGGCTTGGAGTACTCTTTACAAAAAGTTAGGCACAGTTTTTATTGAAGAAGAGCTAATTTTACTGGATTAAAATAAACATTTAAGAGTTATCTAAATATGGTTTTGGATTCGGTTGCTTAAATCTTTTCTTAAGTGATTTTTTTTAAATTTAATAAAGCCTATCTCCATTAACTTAGAACTGCAATAAATCAGCCAATTAGGCGACTTCTAGCACTATTCAATTAGACTTCTTGAATAATTGATTCAAAATAGTTTCTTCTGGAATTTAGTTCTAAAAATTGGCTTTTCGTCTCGGCGATCTCACCTTCAAATAGAAACAATGCCAGGTCTCAGGCAAAAACTTCAAGTGTTAATGAATTTTAATATTAGTTGGATATAATTCACATTAGATTTTTCTCAAAAAATAGATGTAAGACGAATTGAATTTACAAATATTCGTATTGATTGACAATGACAAGGCATTCACTAGTCAACTCATGAGTCCAAGGGGGGGTTCTCTGGGACGAACAAGCCTTAATGAATATATCATAAATACGACTACAATAAAATTTAATTAAGAATTAATAATAATTTCATTAATTACATTTTTTTATATTTCTGCTGCTGTTTGTTATTTGAGTAAGTTCTTTTGACCCAGTTGTGCACTTTATTATGTTTGATTTTTATTATTTTTACCGGCTCTTGGACAAGAATTGATGATGATGACGATGACGAAGAAGATGACCAAACATCAACGACTTAACTATAACCACACTGCCGCACGGCGCACCATACCACCTCTAACCAAGGTTGCTTCTTAGGTCGATAGAAGCGTATAGATACAGATACTTTAAGATAGGTACTTCACGAAGAGAAAAAAAATCTTATAGATATTCCTACAAATACATTCATATAGTAGCGAGTATTAATGGTGGAATTGGTTAAAAATGATAGAAACCGTAAATCGGCAAAATTATGTCGACTGACCGAAATATGTATGTGTGTAGGCAGCGAGGCAGGTTCAATGCAAAGAAAAAATGAATGCTTCGCGCTCGTGTTTAATACACAAGCTTTTCAGTAGAATGAGCATAGAGCATTTTGTGGTTGTTGGGAAACTTAACGGTTTCGAATGTTTTAAACCAATGACTGGAGCGCCACAGAGGGGCGTGTTAAATCGATTTGTAATGGTTCTTTGAAATTCTTGAAAACCTTGAGCTATGGAATGTTGGTTTGCTAGCAACGTGGTATTGCGAATGTTTTAAGTAAAATTAATGTAAGAACTTTGCAAGATTACTTTGGTGGTGCAGAATAAAAAAAAAAATCGGATTTCGGATGTCAAATGAAATGTCATTTGTTTGAGTATTGATGTCATCAATGTCAAAATTGACACAAACCTAGCATATGATGGTTAAGAACAAAGGTTAGAAAATCACTAAAAACACTGGGCTCATTAAATACTCGAGATTAAAGTTAAACTTAAAAAAAGTGGCTTACTCTAAAACTAAGATAAACTGAAAAATCTGACACTAAGATTTCAAAACCTCTTTCATAACTATAGGTGCGTTTTATTATTGACAAATCTATCTGGATCCGGATCTGGATTAAGTTTTAACATGTATTACAAAAACAATTTGGGATCCTGTTTTCTATCGGGATCTATTTCAAAGATCCAAACATCAGTTATTACACTGGCGAGTAGATGGCTTTTATGGTAAGGTAGTGTAAGCTATAGTGTAAAGAAAAAAGACAAGAAATAATTAAAAATTTAAAAACCCAAGGATAAAAAGAGACGAACTTTATATAACACTGCTGTCACTAAGATCCGTATCGTTTTATTTTCAAGAGAAGATCCAGATCCGGATCCAGATAGATTTGTGAATAACAAAACGCACCTTATATGTATGTACAATATTTTATGTTCAAAATATACGAGATATTTCTACGTACTTTCCACCATAACAATAAAAGTTCTGAGCTGTCATGTTTCTATATGTGGATAGGGTTATTTAATCTTTGTATAGTAAGTAGTTATGGTGTTAAATTGTTTATCAATGTTCATTTTTTAAGGCTTCCTGTTTTGTTCTTCGAGATGCTTTTATCAGAACCAAGAGTTTCTCCCAAGGATTCTCGATAGGTTTTTCGTAGGAGTATCTTTTGAAATAATCTTTGTTCTTTCCCAAGGTTGTGTGCTGGGGATGCGCAATGAGATTGTCTAAAGGGTTTCCCTTACTCTTTAGACAAGTTCAGAAATATTTTAAATATATAGTTCAAAATTATGAATATGACATTTGCGGCTGTCAAAGAGAGTACAATTATTTTGGATATCTGTGACATTACAATCGCTTAGAAATTCCACTAAACTCGTAGATAAGACTTTAAGAAACGCTATTTAAATGCAAGGAGAGATATTTCAAGAAAATCTAATAAATACGGTTAGTTATATTTAACATTATACATCTACAGCTTATTTTCTTGTTACCGACCTGTCGCGAATTACTGAAATTAATTCAACTTCATATTCATGGATTCATATACTCTAAGAAATTCTCTTAATGGAAAATGTCAAAAAAAACTTCTTTATTTTTCAAAATTCACATTCAGGTTCAATAAAACACTTTATACTTCTCGTGTATAAACTACTTTTTTGATGGTCGCATTCTTGTTATTCACTTGAATTTTGAAGAAAAAAAAAATGGGACTCAATTCTAGAGATCAAGCAAATATACATACTTGTACTTGTGTGAATATTTGCGTACTAAACTGAATTTAATTGCTCATCGATTGCTTTGAATTTTAACTGGTTTATTGTATTTAATATTTTTTTGCATTTCAATGCTAAAAACTTGCATAGGTATAATTTTTATGTCATAACCAGTTTGGGAACACAGTTTAAATTATCTCGTGATTTTAACACTTTATTATTTTATACATTATGGTTGCATTTGTTATGCAAGACTGATAATATGATCAGAAGATCCTTAATCAATATGTGCATTAAAGTTTTGATTTTAATTGAAGCCAACATAACGAGGTTATGAACCTGTTGATGAAAAGTGAAGTCGAATGCATATTGGTTGATAGCTCCCATATTAAGATGAATTGAATTAATATTTAAAAAAAAAAAAATTTGTGAGAATAGTTACAGTTGCCAGGCAACAAAATTAAATCATACGGATTCCGAATCGTTTAAAATAAACGATTTTATTTAAATGATACTATTGTTACTTGCGAGATAAGTACTTTAGTGCAAGTTCTGCATATGGAAAAAAGTCGAACCCGAGATTTTGATTAAAGTTGACATTACGATGATAGCGAAGACTAAAAAAGTGGGTCCCGCAATTCTGTCTGTCTGTCTTTTCGACTACAAAAGGGCTCAGCTAATTTTCTTTAAACTTGGTAGATAGTATTTTAAATTTTTTCCCCACACACGTTTTTTTAAGACCAAAAATAACGGTACCTGTCATACGATTTTTTTTCCAAAATTTTATGAATATTTTATATCTCAGAAACTGTTCAACAGATTTAAAATAAAAGATACAAACAAATTGTATTTGGGTAAAACTAGATAATGGTTGAAAAATGGTTATTAATGGTAACCACTGAAACTATTTTTTTTTTTGTTTTTGATTTTCTCAAAAACGGTACAACCGATTTTGATAATTAAGGCTCTCCAAAAATTTTAATAGAATTGTGTATTCAAATTTTCAAAGATCTTTTTTTTTTGGATTTTTAAAAAAGTTTCAATTTTTTTTTTTTTCAAAACTCAATATTTTGAAAACCCCATTCTAGATTTTTTTAAACTTGACAGATAAAGGTTTCTCAATAAAATCTACAAGATGTGAGAAAAAAAATTCATTTTATCTAAAAATAACCGTACCCAACTACATAAAAATGTTAAAAAATGGTTTTCGAAAATGGTATTTTTCTCAAAAACGGTTCCGAGAATTTTGATAATTTTTTTTCTTTCAATTTATTTTTACGATCTATAATTTAATAAGAAAAATTTGAAATTAAGATATTACTGACTGTAGATACCTACCATGAAACCATTTTTTCGAATTTTGAATTTTACATTATCGACATAACGGATTTTAATAAAAAAGTTATAGAAAAGCTTTTAAAAGGTTTGAAAAATATTGCATTTCAAAACTTAAAAAAAATATATTTTTTGAATTTTTGAAAAAAAAAAACAATATATTTTTTACTCTATTACATAGGAGCAAGTTCGTGCGACTCAGTCGGGCATTTTATTTGTTTAGTTTTTGGTATTCAGATGGTTTTTGGAAGTTTCAACTGCAGAGAAAGTAAATGTTGTAATTATAAAATGGTTAGAAAATTGTTAAACATGTCTTAATTTTAAAATGCTATTTAAAAAATTAATATTGTTAATGTTAATAACGATTTAAAGATAACTTCCTTTGTAGAACCTATAAGTCGTAAGTTAAAAGGGGGTTAATTTAAAAATGCTATTTAAAGAATTCAAAGAAAATTGGCAGATTCGCGTAGGCTCGAGTTGAACAGGCAGACAGACAAGACACACAGAATTGCAAGGACCTCTCTTTTCGTCTTCCATATCATCGTTTTTTTAATTTTAATAAAAATCCAGAATTCAATTTTTTTACTAAAGTATATAAATTGTACCTTTATGTCGCAGGTTAAAACAGTTTTGAAGTATGACACTTCGTAAAAAACGAGAGCCTAGCGAATTACACTCTCAACTTTTCCTGTATGGCTATTGTTTGTCGGCGGATTGGATGGAACCTACAAATTTATACTGAATCCGAGAGGGTACGACCAGAAAGACTTCATTTTAATAAAAGAAATGTACTGTTTGGGGATTTTTCGCTTCTGCGTTAGAGATAGTACTTATTAAGGAAGGAATTGGCTGAATTCGGATTCGAGCTCAGACATCCGGCTAATAGTCCAAAACGCTTACAATTAGGGTGAGTGGTACGAATATGCCATAAAGAATGTGTCTAGGTAATACAATTGTGTAAATCTTTTGACAAATTGTACTCAATGTCAGCATGATTGTAAATCTAGATAAATTAATACAAAGGAAATAAAATGTTCCTTTGTTAACTGTTTTTATCTATAAGAAAAGGAAAGCTAAAGAAAGACTTCACTTCCATCGTCGTTCGTCTATTTACTCAAACACAAACTTTTCAACCTTTTTTACGAACTTTTAAAAATTCTATCCACCTATCTACTTTAACTATCAATTAAACTTGCAAACATCTTAAAAACGGAATAACTCGCATTGATCGCGCGTTATCTAAATACTTAAAAAGCTTCAATGACAAAAAAAAGGAATGTTCCAGTTCTGTCAGGCAATGGCAAACACCTTAGTGCATTAGCACATAAATTACTCACCTTAAGTATTGTCCTTCGTTTTGGTTATATTTCCCAGACTGAAATACAATTCAGGTTCGGAAACTGGTTCAACTACCTAATTACCCCTTTAATTTATTCCATCTTAGTCTCTTAAAGCTTAACAATAAATTAAGTAAAGTAATTTAAAAATCATTCATCACAAAAAAAAAAAAGAGTTTCTCCGCGTGAGCATTCACTTAAAATATGGGGCACACGATTTAGCAGCCGACCAGTGACATCTTTGATTGATTCACTTTCAGTCTTCATTTTGTTTTATTTATCACATACTTGAACACCAAACAAATAAAACTTACTTGCAACTTCTTAGCCAGGGTTTAAATCTAAATACATTCATACAGCAAAAGTGTCTTCACCCCCTTAAAATCCAGTTATTATCATGAGTGTCAGCTTAGACCTTTCTAAAAGGCAGTTCGATCGTAAAAATATATACGAGTAGGTATGTAAAAAAAAACTTGAATCTTTAAAAAGTGTTTCTTAATTTTGCTAATACTTTTTCTTCTTTCTCTGATATAAGCTCTCGACTTGGTGGTTGCAAGCAACCTCTATTTCACCTGTTAACATTTTCAAGAGGTATCAATTTTTGTCGGTTGAAATTCATTCTTTAAACAACAATGGACAATTCTCTAAAAGAAATGCCAATCTCTTTCCGGAGGCTAATAATTATGCGAATATAATCTTTGCGAAGCAGCTTATGGCGAGACCTTTGGTCTTGGTATCGAGTTTAAATTATACCCACTTTTGACAATATTGTTTCTCTTATGATATTTGTGACATGCGTCAGATTGAATGGTCATCCCTACTAAAAAAAATGTTTTGATATGAATAACAAATTATGTATTTACTTTGGTTTAGCAATATATGTGTCAACTTGCCAATAGCCACAGGTGAATTTTAAAAGATGTATTTAATGATTTTTTTGTTTTCAATATTTAAAACTAGTTTTTGTTGTGCAATAAAAAATAAGAAGAATTTCTTGTAATAGTTTTTATTAAAAGAAACGTTTTCAGAATATTGTGGTTTTTATTTAGTTTGAATCTTTAAAAAACGCAGACTGCTCTACATAATCTTTAAAGGCAGCTTTAAAAACTTCAAAACTATAAGAATAGTAGGTCAGTGGGAATACCCTGTCAAAATTATAAATTAATTTACACGGATGTGTTCAAAGAATTTGTATCTCGATGTTTAAGCTGGAGTTGAAATACTCATGAAAATATAGATCGAGTTAAAATATTCATGAAAATGCAGTTCGAGTTGATTTAGATTTTTTCTCACCATTGAATGTGCATTAACACTTCGGAATTTTATACACTTGACTACATTATGCTAACAAAAGTATGAAAATATATCTTTTTCCTACAATCTACTCAATATTGTCTCGTATCCGTAATTTTTCTTGAAATTTTACATTTGTAAAAAAAACATTTTTATTTGCTTTATACTGAATTCTGAGTGTTGGAGAAAGAAAAAACACAATATTCAATATAAAGACATTTTGTTGTCATATAAACTCAGCCTATTGCGGCATTTACAGGACATTTCTGAACAAATGCTTGTGTACTGATAAAACATACTAATCGAAACTATTCGTCTTCGTGTAAATTGATTCAATATTTTGTGACAAAATTAATTGCAGTGCCAGTAGTGTAAAAACGAAATCATCGTATGATTACAATGTTGCATTTGAAGAAATGTTTGTTCTGTAAATTGTGGAGCGATTACACTTTATACTAATGAAGACAAAGTGTCAGAAAATAAATACCAAAGAACACACCTTCAAGCATGTCACCACCTAAACACCTCCTATATTTCAACATCCGAAACTCCATCTTCACTTAAATATTCTTTTCCATTACCAACTTATTTGTCTTCACCAATCGTTTGTTGTTGTTTTCCATGTGAAATTTTGCAATGCAGAGTATTCACTTACCAATCAAACTCGGCTATTATAGTCAAGTGACCAGATTATACAATAATATTCGAGGTTAGAGCGAACCAAAGAAATAAACATGGATTTCAGAGTGTAAGGATCACTAAATTTTTTGGAGTTACGAGAAAAAGAACAAATATACCATTTGCCTTAGAGATAAAGAAATCCATATGCAAGGCAACATTTAACTGGGAATCGGAAACAGCTTTTTTCAATAAAATAGATAGAAGATCACTATTAGATATATATATAATAGGAATTTTTGATCTCTATTTAGGTGAAAGCAATATTGATTTCACATCAATCTGACAGACTGTTAATATCTTCTTGTAGTTTCATACAATCAGACAATGGTTTAATTAACCAAAAAAGTTTCATATCATCTGCAAATAGTAAGCCAGTAGAGTGTAAAATACATCTAGATACATCATTAATGAATAATAGAAACAAGAGTGGTCCCAGATGGCTTCCTTGCGGCACTCCTGAGTAATTAAGAATTACTCTCGGAATATGGAATCAAATTTAAACATACTGGCGCAAAATTTTAAACAGCCTATTATTAATGTATTAGTATGATAATACTTAACAATTTGCTAACTTTATAGTAGTTTACTACCTCATTCTTAATTTTAAACATTTTCGAACTAGTATCGTACTAAAAAAAATTTCTTAATAAATTGCTTCTGGACACATATAAAACAATGACATTTCGTGTAAAAAAGTAAGTACACGAAGCTTTTTTGATGTTTGCAAAGAGCCATATGAAGCTAGCACGATACTAAAAAAAATAAAGTATAAATAAATTCGTTGTTTTAACCTATTAGCATCGTATTAATTCAATTAAAATTTTGCGCCGGTTTTCTATTTTTTAAGTTACTCATTGTCATTATGCATTTCAACTAAGTTAGAGTGAAAACATAAGCTTCTTAACTTTCGTTCCAAGATATTTAATTGGACGCAGTCAAAAAGCCTACCCGAAATCTGTACAAACAGTATGAAATTGATTGTGATTTTCCATGTTACAAAGGCAGTAGTTTGTGAAGATCACTAAATTAATTGCGGTAGACCTTCCACTTACAAGCCCATGTTGAGACTCGAATATTAAACCCCGTGCGATAGAGTGCATTTTGCTCTTAACAATGGCCGCGAAAATTTTGGGTAGAAAATGAATGGGCCTATACTATAATTTTCGACACCTTGCTTCGAACCAGATTTTTGAACAGGAGTGACAAGTGAGTAATTCCAACTATCCAAAAACACACCAAATGACAGAGAAAGATTGAAAACTATACCAAGAATAGTAAGCAAATTTAATCTACAGATTTTAAACAAAGATACAGAAATGTTGTCAGGTGCAAGATTATTAGACCCTTGAAGATTGACAAAAGGGTTTTCTAATAATGTATTTGAACTAGTTACAAGTTTGAGTGGGCTACACATTTTTCGACTTTGAGTCACAGTCAATAATATTGCTCTAGTGAATAAGTTCTCGAACAGACATAATTTCAGCCATTATTTTCGTGCTAATATACAATTGATCAATTCACAGAGCATTGAGTTATTCAACGTTTAGCCAATAATCATTTTTCTTGGCTGTGCAAGTATTTTACTCTCGACCCACCTTAAGCGGCTAATATGAGTTTTTTTTGTTCAATCACACTACGAGTATTATAAGCTTAGAATTAGATTGTTTTTAAATAAAATGCACATATACTCAAACGTTCAATGTTTTAGATGTTTGCATACAAGAAACAAGAAAAATACTTCACATGCTCTTTTCCTTCAAACAATGATTGAATCTTATGACGTTTTGAAATTATTTATTTGTTTAAAATATGAGCTTTCCAAAATTAGAGCCCCAATTGTTTAAATAAAAATTCTCGTGTTTTACCTACATACATATATTTTATAAATATTTTCCAAACAAATATAAAGCCTAACACCATCTTTGTAAATGTTTTTTCTTTATTTTTTATTTCTTCATATTTCCTTGGTTTATTAATTTGTATTCCCCGAAAAAAAATTATTCCATGATATTTATTGAGCATTTAATACAGTCTACTTGAAAAATAGATCAGAACACAATATTCCACTGAAATTCACCTGTTAATACACGTTTCGAAGTTCGTTATATTGCAATGTTTGAGCTTTATAAAGAAAACAGAAGGAGGAAAATAAAATCAATATCGCAGACAGAAAACAAAGCTCGACGTCATTATCCCTTGTGGTTGTTTTCACTACAAGTCAGTCAAAGCTAATATTTTCAATACTTCGTTATTTTTTTAAGTCAGTTATTCCAGACCTGGGATTTCGTTTCCGGGTTTGAGAGTAAATTTAAATTAAGTACCAAGCATGGTTGAATGTTTTGGTGTCGTTAAATAGTGTCGGGAGAAATTTTAGACCTTTAAAACCTGGATCTCAAAAGATTTACCAGCTTTCGCATCAAAGTCTATCGAGAAATCCAAGTATGTAGTTGGCATCTCTTATAATACGTTGGAGTTTCGATGTTCTAACCCAATTACGCAATATAGAAAAATTCAATTCTATAAGAATGAATATTGTGAAATGGATTTCATATTTAACAACAATATTTATTCTAAAATTGATCCTACATAGAAACTACACAGCGATCTTAGCTCAAATTGATCCCTGAATTATTTTGAGTTTCGTTTAATAATTCTTAACATTGCATTTGCTACTGATACCGTAAATTCAATGTGTTTCACAAAGTTAAGCTTACGATCAAAAACAGCACCAAGATCTTTTTTCTTAAAACTTTTGAGGCACTTTATCAATATTGTAATCAAAGAAAATTGGTGAAAAATTGGGATAAAAAGTTAAGCATTGACCTTCAGAAACATTTAACAACAATTGGTTAACAGTACACCATTCAGTAAGTTTTGTAAAAACCTCTTGTAGAAGAAAACAATCGTCAAAGGATTTTATGCATCTGTCACATTTTAAATCGTCAGGAAACAATAGTCGTTCAGAATTTAAGACAATTTCAGGTATGTCATTTATAATTATAGAAAATAGAAGGGGCCCAAGATGGCTACCTTTGGGAACACAAGATGCTACCATAACTGGACTTGATAGGACTTGGTCAATGGATACAAAGTGCACACGACCTTTCAGATAAGACATTTACGAATTCAACATATTTGAATGAAAACCAAATGTCGTAAGTTTGTTTAACAAAGTGGAGTGCCCAACTCTGTCAAAGGCTTTCGCAAAATAAGTATAAACCAAATCAATTTCATTTCATTCCTCGAGATTGTTAAGAAGAAAATTTTAAAAGATTGCAAGGTTAAGCTAAGTGTACACGATTGGTAAATCTTACAATATTGTCAGATCTGTCAGTAAAAAACATGCTTACAATGTCTTACAATCGTGTAGTCTTACAATTAATTGTCAGAAAATTTGTCTGACAATTAATTGTTAGATCCAGAAAATTTGCAGCCAACGTTCAATTGTCACAGTTTCCATAACCAACAAAAACTGACAATTAATTGTGTGTGTACACGGTTGGTAGAAAATATACCAATCTCTTACAATTAATTGGTAGGTATTAAGCCGGCTATCTGAAAATGAATTGTCAGCCAACTTCTGACAATTAATTGTAAGAAATTGGTAGATTTTCTACCAACCGTGTACACACACAAATTATTTGTCAGCTCATTGGTAGATAATTGTCAGACATTGTAAGATCTTACAATATTGTAAGATCTACCAATCGTGTGGTTGTTGATTTTTTGGTGACAAAGCCATGTTGAAACGGTGGAAGTGTAACATGGTTTTATTCATATTCGATGGTAATTTCAGTTTCATGTAAGGAGATCGTTCAAGTGGTTTTTTGTGCGATACAATCAAGAAATCAATTTTTCTCCAAACCAGAACCTGCTCCTTAACAGCTATTTAAATTTATCTTCAATCAATGAAACACTTAATTGGAGATGTTCCATTTGTACAAGTGTCACTTGCATTGTAATGATTCCAATTTGCTTGAAAGTTCGATGGTCCTGTTATTAAACAATGACCTCATTGCTACAAATCCTTGATCTTTGAGAATCCTTAGCTCGGAAGTATTATCCCATTACTATAACATTGATTCTATTTCATAATTTTAAGCTACATTCATGCCATTATTTATGGAATAGCAGATCATTTAAATGGCCGCCCTAGCTTCGCTTGTAGCGCTTCAAGCCGTTGGCGTCGTCGGTCCAATTTTTGAAGAGTCGCGGCGTTATTCCGGCAATAACGTCTCGAATGTTGGTATCGAGTGGTTTGCTTATTAGTGTGTATTAAGGACCCAAAAATAATCGAGTGGCGTTAAGTCTTATGATCGAGGGGATAACCGTCTCGTAGGGTGACTCCGTAGCAATTTTTTTTTCACAACTTCGAGCGTTGGAATCTCGGCTCAGATATATTGATGCTATCAAGCTCTGGCTCTGGCAGTTGACATCGTTTTATACCCGCGGGCATTGACTGTTAACCACATCACCAAACAGTCAATGTTTGTAGATGCATTCATGCTTGATCAAGCATTTGTGCATTGTATTTGCTGCAATAAAGTCAATTTTGCTTGTTGACAAAACCACTGAGTCGAAAATGGGCCTCATCCGAGAAGATGATCCGGATATCCGCCAACATTTATAGCGTCCAATTTGCAAACTGACAGCAGGATGTCAATAGCAACTTTGACAGCTGTTGAAACATAACAACAGAAAAACTATCATGATTAGAGTTTTCCATTCGCCAAGATTTTGATCAAAAATTGTTTTTTTTTTTTTTTTTTATGGCGAAAGGAATGCGATTTAAAATTGATTTATTTTCGTGGTTTCATAAGTGTAATTTGGGTCTGTCAATATATGAAAGTCTGAAAAAGGTCAAAAAACCAAAGAAATGTTTTCAATCTCTGATTATTTTTTGGTGTAAGATTTTGGAATGCAATATTATTTCAATAATTCAAAAGTTTCTCTTGCAAATTTGGAATAAAATCAAAAAACGTCCGTTAAGTTCAATTTTCGCCAAAACCTAATTCGCTGCTTTTATTAATTACTTAGAAGTTTGAGAGTTACGGAGCTTAATAACAAATTATTCAAGCTATTTTCGAACAAAAAAAAATCTAAAAGGAAATTGTTGTATAGCAGGTATACCCATTATAACAAAAAATGAAATTTCTCAACGGAATCATACACGAAACCAATACTGACCTAGTATAATCAGACCATCTGATAAGAAGTATTAGTGTTTATTCTAAGTTCCATTTCTATTTCCATAGGTTCCTAATAAAACATCTTTCCCCGAAGGACACCTGTCATTATCGGCGGCGGCGCTATAGATTGTTTGCGCAAACAATCAAGCACTACGTAATTTACCTTTCTAAAAAAAAACAGCAGGTATCTCCCAAGCCAACTATAAAAGTAGAGGGAGCTATAATTCTCTGGATCACGTTGGTGCCTGTTACAAATTTGTGTTATTTTAGCTTGACTCGTGCTTAACTCAAAGAAAACATAAATAGAAAGCCACTATGAAATCGGGACAAGGAAAAGATGGCACCTAATTCAATATCAATTCCACCTTCTAGACAAGTCAAGACAACAACAACTCATCAGGGACTGACTCTTGGAACTGCTTCCACCACCAATTTATCCCTCGTTATTAGATAATTGAGCGGAATCACTTAATGAGCTCGTACAACAAGCCTAATCCGCGCGTTCATCAGGTTTGAATTGCTACCTGAATAATATAATCTTCAGGATTGCAGGTAGAGATCGTGCTACCGTGACTTCCTCCCAAAACAATATTTTTCAAATTGTTGTTTTATTTGTTTGTTTATTTTAATTTTAAACTAGAAGAAGGTTGATGTTGTAGAGGGAAGCTGTAAAAATGTTATTTGTTGGAATAAAATGTGTCTCCTTGTCCCCGATGAAAGACCAAATTGAAAGATAATAATCAACGGCGACGACGAGCAACTACGGACAGGTCAACTTGATGTAGTAACTTTAAGATTCACGTTTGTGAGTAAAAGTTGTCTTATTTTCTGGTCCTGGGCGAGGCTGACATCTTATAATTTAAAAACAATTTCGATTACCTACTCCAAAATTAAGAGTGAAAGGTCGTCAGCATTACACACTAGAGGGGGGAAATAAATATAAATTGCACAAGTCATCGAATTTTTCGATAAAGGGATTAATTTTGTTTTATTATCCCGTTTTTCTTGCATGCAATCGACTTTGAGATTCAAGGCTGTAGCTTAAAATATATTAATGGAGGGTAGTATTTAAATTGTACATATATGTATGCTATATTTGCATTAGTATGTCGGTTCTCCTACGAGCCTAAACCTATCAATTTCTACCAATTTTAGACCAATGTCAAAATGCATGTAAAAAATAAAATTGGTATAAATTGAGAGTTTTAATTTGATTGTATTCACATTTGATTATTTCCACATTTCAAGCTTCAAATTCTACATTTCATGCAATGAAAGCCGACAAGCAATCAATTATTTTTGCTAACTTATTATGATTAATATAAACTGGTGCAACACATCAATTTTATTGTAATAAGCTAGTTTTTACTAACAGATATGGTCAACAAAAAGAAATGCAATAACAACGTGAGATCCTGCTCTTGATCGTTATGAGTATGACTTTTCATGATCCAAAAATTAGTATATACTCTGACGGGTAGATGGCTATTTGGCTTTGCAAATGGTGACAGAAGCCGCGTTTTACTATCGCCAATGATCCATGTACAGATTAATACGAGAAACAGATTGACACAGCAATTTCAACAGCAACTTTGACAACCATATAACTCTATCTAGAGCCACTGGTTTTAAATGGCTTTAATAAATTAACACGGCAACATTGACATCGACATCAACGTTAGACCTAAACCCTAAATTCGTTGTCGCTGTGCTTTTAAGACGAAGTTTGCCAGGTTTATCAACACTCAAATGAAAATGTGACAGCCATTTTTTTGTTTCGTCTATTTATTTTAGTTTTGAAAATGGAAGAGCGACTTATAGAATTACTAACAAGTCGTATAAGAACAATGACGCATTTCACGTTCATTTTTATCAAATATTTCGCGAGTCCATATCCTTCTTCTCTTGCTTCCTGCGATTACATAGAGAACATTGCAGTGTAATAAAAATGTCATCATCACTACACACATGTTGTAGCATATATCTAATTGTACGGCAAAATCATTTCACTATTTCAACTATTTTGTTAATTTGTTTGTATGCTGTCCAAAGCGCTGTTCACGTTGTAGTCTATTTCACTTGACTTTTGACTGTTGCTGCGTCAATCTGTTTCTCGCATAACTCTTGAAAATAAAACGATACGGATCATAGTGACAGTTGTATGCTCATTTCTCTTATGCTTATGTTTGTTGATTTTCAAATGTTTC
This sequence comes from Philhelius festivus, assembly GCA_963931855.1. Taxonomy (NCBI): domain Eukaryota; kingdom Metazoa; phylum Arthropoda; class Insecta; order Diptera; family Syrphidae; genus Philhelius; species Philhelius festivus. The sequence goes on from OZ007557.1 coordinate 96,323,415, forward strand.
TTGTCTGTTTTCGTAACATTAGGTGCGTTTTATTATCTACGGATCGATGTGGATCCGGATCTAGATTAATTTTGAATATGTATTACAAAAACAATTTGGTATCCTGTTTTCTATCTGGATCTATTTTAAAGATCCAGAAATTAGTTCTTTTTTTGGCGAGTAGATGGCTTCTTATGGTAAGGGCGATGAGAATACAACACAACAGTCACTATGATCCGTATCGTTTTATTTTTGAGGGTTAATCTTTATGGGTCCTTGGCGATAGTAGGTGCGTTTTATTATCCACAAATCTATCGGGATCCGGATCTGGATCATCCCTTGAAAATAAAACGATACGGATCTTACTGACAGCAGTGTTATAAGCCCGTCTCTTCTTATCCTTGGGTTTGGAAATTTTAAATTATGTCTTGTCTTTTTTCTTTAGACTCTAGCTTACACTACCTTATAATAAAAAGCCATCTACTCGCCAAAAAAAGAACTAATTTCTGGATCTTTAAAATAGATCCCGATAGAAAACAGGATCCCAAATTGTTTTTGTAATACATGTTAAAACTTAATCCAGATCCGGATACAGATAGATTTGTGAATAATAAAACGCACCTAATAAAACGCGGCTAATGTTGAATATCCATTTCTTTTATTTTTCAAGAATTTGACTCCTTTTTTCTTTACACTACTGACCTCATTTGCAAGGCTAAATAGCCATCTACCCGCCAGAGTAAAAACCAATTTTTTGATCATGAAACGTGAAACAAGATTTATTATTTGTTATTTTTTCATGACCTATATGGAGAATGATTGATAGTAAATAACGGCTATTATTTTTAGTTCCTGTTGTCTGTATTTTTGCCTATATTTTCAGTTTAGTAAAAAAAACTCCATTAGCAAATAATTTCGGGGTGCTTCAAGCCCCGCTATTAGGTATCCTAACCAAACATATCATGAATTCGCAAAAGGAGACAATTACACTTGGATTTTTTTTTGTTTTTGTTATATCTTTATTTTCTTCTTTCTTAAGCCTTTAAGTGGTGTTTCTGGTTTAAAGTTCCAAAAAATAAAGGTAATTTTTAATGCTTGTGCGTTGAAATTGTAATTTATTGAATTGATATCAGGGAACTCGCATCGAGCGGGTCTACTTACGCTTACACCAGTCTGGTTGTGATGATGTTTCACATTTTTCTGAGAATCCATTCGGTTTTATGTTGATTTGGGGTTCAAATTAATTATGTTTACGGTGGTTTTGACTTGCAATTATTGTCTTATAGTTACTGAGACTTTTGCATAACTATCAACATCTTTGGATTTATTCAAGTGAAACTACTTTGATTGGCAATATTTATGCAGTTGAACTTGAATATTGACTAAAATTAATTGATATGGAACTTAAATTAATTTATAGTTACTCGTAGGTACACTCATGTAGCTAATTATGAAGTTTCTCCGACGAAGGTCAGTACATCAAAACCTTTCCACGATTGTTGCCCTACTCAGTATAGTTAGGGTAATCTACGCTGACCTTCAAAAACACGCCAACAACCCTCCAAATTCCAGGATTTTGACTTCTTCCAACAGATCAAATTCAAATTAAAGACACACTTTTAGTCCAAATGAATAATTAAATGATAACTGACGGAAACAACTTTAAAAACAAAATGGCTGACAAATGTCAACCTTCTCTTACATTTATCAGCATTTTTAGCGAACATTTTGTAGAACATTCATTCGATAGATCATAATTGGTACTTTTGAAAATAATTTTGGAATACTATAGGGTGGTCATTTAATGCATTACTTTTTATTTTATTTACTAGTGATAATTGTCATCTGTTTTGAAGTATTCAAGATGCCTTATTTAAGCTGAGGATGTTAAAATCTTCAAATCTATTTCAAATACTTGACGTTGTGAATAGTTCCAATGAGACATTAATTGGTTTTTGATGTGTGTTCGTGACTATTCTCTTTGTTAACATTTTCAATGGCGCAAAATTTTAAACAGCCTATTATTAAGATATTAGTATGATAATTCTTAACAATTTGCTAACTTTAAAGTAGTTTACTAACTCATTCTTAATTTTAAACATTTAAACATTTTCGAACTAGTATCATACTAAACCAATTTTCTTAATAAATTACTTCTGAACATACGTAAAACAATGACATTTCGTTCAAAGAACTAAGTAAACATACCTTTAGTGGCGTTTGTAAATAGCACTATACTAAAAAAATAAAATAGGTATTCGATGATTTCAACTTTTATAAAAGGTTAGAGAAAGTATGATGATTATATTCGATTAAAGTTTGGAAAAATCGTTGTTTTAACCTATAATCATACTAAAATAGCTTTAACATCGTACTAATTCAACTGAATTTTTGCGCCAATAAGTTAAAGGGAAAGGCATCTCTTTTAACTATTGATTTATTAACACATGAAAGCGATGCAATTGTTCTTGATGTCTTATTATTTAGTCAAAAAGTTGAATTCATACAACACATCAACTTTACAACTAACAGGATTCACTAGCCGTCCTGCAAAGATAGGGAATGAAACACTATAGTGAAATCGCAATCAATGTTAAAATTATGGAGAGATCACTTCGACAAGCTGCTTAATGGTGGCGAAGGTCAAGATTTTGTCAACGAGCAGCCAAGTCAAGGAGAATACACCAACTTGTAAACAAAATTTGGCTAGAATAAAGTATGCCTGGACGAATGGAACCATCTGTTCGATCCATACAAATTGTGATCGCCTTCTCTTCACCCAATACAGAGGCATTCATTTGTTAAACATCGCCATGCGTAAATATGTCAAGCGTAGTATGTGAACGCCTGAAGCCATTCACTGATAAAATGATTGGCTCTTATCAGAGTGGTTTCAGACCTGGAAAGTCTACCAACAACCAAATCTATCCTGGAGAAGACCCACATTTAATATCGATACACACCACCTCTTCAATGTTTTCAAAGCATCAAATAATGACAGTGTGAATAGGGATGAGCTATATTATGATTATGACATTACAAGTTTTGGTATCCCTAATACCTGATAACTGATACTGCTGCATCAAAATTGGAAGACTGAAACCTTCGAAACTACCAGAGGACTGTGACAAGGCGACGCGCTTTCATGTAGGTGCTTGAATATTGTTCTAGAAAGAGTGGTGCGCAAGAGCCAGACCAAAGCAACTGGGACTATCTTTCAAAAATCCACGCAATATCTTGTATATGCGGATGACTTCAACATAATGGAAAGAACGAAACGTGCGGGTGCTTTTTTCAAAATGGGTCTTGTCATCAATGAGAAGAGGAAGAATTATATGCTGTCATCAAATAGAGTCGATTACCATCACTGACTTGGTCAAAACGTGACTGTTGATTCATATAACTTCTAGGTGCTCACTAAATATGTCTACTTTCTGTGAACTTTGCAAATGATATCAGCGCCGAAATGAAGCGTAAAGTAAGTCTTGGTAATCGCTGTTTTCTTGGACTTTATAAGCAATTAACGAATAAAGCCCTATATAGAGAAGTACCTATAAGAGAGGCTATATTGCCGTATTCAATGGTTAAGATTGCTACGGCATGTAGAGCGAATGAACATCTACGCTCAAGCAACGCTAAGGTCATTAAAACATTTGACATTTCACGTTTGACAGACTTAAACGAAAGTAGATTAAAGTATAGTTAAACTAATGCAATGTGATTTTAGATTTGATTTAATTTTAAAACACAAGTTCAGCACGAACTGTCATATGATTAATTTAGGTGAGTTTTATAAGTTGATTTTAAAATGTTGTTTCCCTTATGCGCGAGTGTAACTGACTACCCTCATTCGCCACTTTATTTGGTTCGGGATTTTTCTTTATTTCCCGTGTGTCAAAAGTGCCTTGTTCAGCATTTCACTCCTGCTCTGTTATTTTATTCATCGCACTGAAGACTGAACTTGTTCCGAACGGAAAAAGAAACACAAATTCGAAGCTCTGAACGGAAACAAACTTTTTTTTTGACAACTTAGGTTCAGGTTCTGCTCTGAACTAAAAAGAGAAAAGCCCCTTATATGAAAAAAAAATTATCGGAATAAAAAGTTGCACATCGTTGTGAAGTCACCGAACGTGCAAATATTATTCTCAATGCCAAACCTTTTTAACGTTGATCAATATACTATATGTTAATAAATTGCCACTTATAATGTCATATTACAAAGCAAAATTTTAATACTAAAATCAAATGTTGCATAAAATTCAATTTTAATTCATTCAAAATGCGCATCATCATTTAATATGCGTGACTTAATTTTACTAAGAATATGGAGAGATTTGCTTTCAAGCTTTCTCATGATTGCAAATAAATACATAATGTCAATACTTTTCTAAATAAGACTTAATTTGCTAGTTCATATTTCACAGCTTTCAAAAGGGTTGTAAATTTCAAGACCCAAGTCCAAAAGTTGAAAGTTCAATTTGAAAAAAAATTACATATGAATATGTACCTTCATATACAAAGCTACAAAAGAAGTATCTCTTTCAGTCAAAGAAGAAAATAAAAACTTAAATACCAATCAACCAAATTTGTTTAAACAAGTAAAACCAGTCGCTGCCGGCCGGGATTGAACAACTTTTTTTCTTATATACCGTTGATGGTCCCTCATCTCCGCCGAAAAGTAAATTTTTCTCCAAAAAAAAATTACAAAACATATAACATTCACGAAAGGCAGACGTATCGCTCAGCTTTAATCGAATGCCTAAATTAAATCTCAAAAAGTTACATCCAAAGTCAGTAAACAGAGCCGAAAACATCAAAAATGTGACGTTCATTGATGGGCAATATGGTGAGTGGTGACAGTGAGTGCCAACAGGTTTTCAGAATAACAGGTCAATCGATAAAAAAAAATTATTGTAATTTTTCGTCTTGTACTGCACAGACGGGAATGGATGGGTGAGTCTTCAATTCTTAATCAAATTTACCCAAAGTGAGCTTGTTAGGCTGCACGAATTAATTATAAAGTGACAGGGTGGGACGGGTTGATCAACAAAGTTAATTTTAACGTCACATCAGCAATCAAATATTTCAATAATTAATTTTGCAAATGTAGCTATAAGGCTATTTGCTTTCCAACTTGCCTGGCTAATGGCTTTAGAACATCCACGTCACTTGGAAATCAAGTTGCTTATACTTCGTTTTCACCAAGAGATAACCCTGGGTTTAAGTGGATCTACCATAAATCTTCTTTAAATCTCGAAGATTTACCATACAAATTTATTTCGTAAATCTAGTAGATTAGAAATAAATTTTGTTAAATCTTCATTGGATCAATTGTATAGTTCGAACTGACCTAATATCCATATCGTGCTAAATTATCTCGATGATAGTCCATTTTCTCGCACAAATGAAACTTTTTTTTTTTGTCTCACTTCCACTTTATAAGAAATATTGAAACACAATTAGAATTTTGATAGGTGAAAACGTAGTATTATGTGTGTTTGGGTTAGTAAACTTAGGTTAGGTTAATGAGCTGACAGTTGATCTTGTTACCCTCATGTTATCAAGCTTGCTTGCCAGTACTTGTTCGTGTGATGGCCTAAGGCTTAAATACTGATGATTTTGACTTAGTGAAAATGGAAATTAGATTGAGATTAACATTCAATAAAAAAGGCTCTGATATCTTATTTTTGATTTGAAGATAACTGGCTGAATTAAGCTTTATACGACGCTCTGATAACTGAATACTTATAATTGTGGTCTTCAATTATTGGTAATCTAGAAGAACTCTTTCATTACGAATGTCAAAGAACAACAACTACTGGCCAAATCAGCTTAAGTGATTAAGTTCGTTTTTGTATTTGTGATAAAAACATTTTAAATCTTATCACAACGGTGAAAATGATTAATAAGCACATACATTCACTTTAGATACACCTCCATCTTAGTTTTTTTTTTTTTTTAATTTGATTAATTTTATTTTATTTATTTGAAACAAATCAACCTTATAAATCTGACAATTTATTGCGGAAGTAATTTTGTCTTTTCAGAAATGCTGCCATTCTGAGGGACTAAGAAGGAGTAACAGAAAACAAATTGTCAACTTTGGACACGCGCAGCATTTAGCACCAACTATTCGACCTTTTGTTCTGAGGTCACAGATGACGCTCCGAGCACCGAGCATGTTTGAAATTGAAGAAAAAAGAAGAAGATATCTGTGATATTAAAATCATGATAAACAAATACAAGTTATGTCTTGTCAACCCGCCATCTTGGTATTTCTGTGACGTAAAATTACCTTGCGTTACTATCTATTTTCCTTATTACGTGGAGACTATTTTATATAAACATTTGTATAAACCAATTACTTTTAAGTAAGAAATAGTAGGTAACTGTAAAGTTCGAAAAACTAATGAAAACAACCAAATGCAATTATTTCTTGCTTTCCAAACACAATCAGACAATCATGACGGCATACAACAAGCAAGCATACCTTGTTTCTGCTTATAGCTTATGGAATGTCTCCTGCACTGAGATGACAAAATGAACGTTAAATTAAGCCTTTTAAATTAAGCCTATAGGTTCTACTTGTAGGTGGGATAATTATCTTTTCATCTCTTAAGTAGTTAAACCTTTTTTATTTTTCAATTTCTATTTAAATATTTCCACGAATTTCATGCTGGTAAGAAAATAATTCGAAAGTTTTCTCACTTTTTCTCATATTTGCTAAAAAAAATAAAATGGCTATGTGAAACTTCGTAAGCCACTCGTATGTTCCCACCAAAACGATGTATGGTATTTCGGCTGATATTTTGACATTTTAAATAGATGGAACAAAATTTCGTGAAAATTTTAATAAAATCTCATTGAAAATATGGATTTCAATGAAATCTTACTACTATTATTTGAAATTTCAGTATTTATCATTAGTGCGCACATTAGACCACTCCGCATCACTAAATGCGATGTGGCTCTGGCTTAATGTGCTGCAATACACTGCCACCTATAGGTCAGATAGTTTAAAACCCAATTTGTGGAATCCCGAAACAATCCAAAAATGAAATACCACAAAATTGACACCTAAGCGGAACAAGCTGAGAAACGAGAACTGTCAAACGAAAAACGCCGTCCGACTTTCGTTTTCACAGAAAAAACAATTTGCCGAATATTTTTGTCGAGTTGTCACATAAAATTTATTAAAAAATCTTCATCTAAAATGGCCACAAAAGTAAAAAAGGAAGAAAAACCAAAAGAGAAACAAATCATCGAAGAGGTAAGTACATAGAGTCATTCACTTCCCGAAATGCACCATGGATTTGTTTCCCTAAATCGTTTGGGACACGTCAGCCCCTATGTCTTTTACAATTTTATACAATTTTCTTCTCCAGGTGGTTAAAGTCAACAAATGGGATGGTTCCGCTATTAAACACGCACTCGATGACTCGGTTAAAAATGCTCTTCTAGATCGACCAAATTTCAAGGAACAATTTGGTCTCATCAACACTCGTTTGCTAATTTGTGGCCTAGCTGTTGGTGTAGCCTTGCTCGCCCATGGCTGGGACTACGCGCATCCATTCCCCGAATCCAAACCTGTTCTAATGTTCAGTGTTTTGTCTTACTTCCTGCTCATGGGAGTGTTGACGTTGCACACAACCTACCGCGAGAAAGGAACCTTTGCGGTTGCAGTGCAGAAAGACGCTAATGGGGGAACCAAAACTTGGGAAGCCAGCTCGGACATGCGAAAGTACGATGATAAGTACATGCTGGTATTGTCTGTTAAGGATTCCAAGTCATTGAGGGAAGCAACAACAGTGAAATCATGTGCCAATTTCATTGACACAAATGGAATCATCGTCGACAGTTTGGTGGCCAACGAACTGAATCGGTTGTTCCATTCATTGAGCGCCGAAAAGAAGGAAAAGTAGCTTATGGGAGAAGTTCAGACAATTTAAACTTAATAAAAATACATTTCTTTCTAATTATGAAACAAAATAAAAAACAACTTGAATCTTTTTCTTTAAATGTTTATATCAATTTTTTTTTGTAAAGGGAACGCCTTTAGAAAAACAATATTAGATTCCCCAAAACACAATCTGAATCCATTTCAAGTTAATATGGAAACCCGTTTTAAGTGGATCTGAGTTGCAATGCGGTGGCTTGTTTATTTGGCTATCAACAAATTTCTCGGATGCCAGTTGCACTCTTTGTTTTTTCCTAATATTATCCGGATAGCTTAGGTTACACTCGCGAGCGTACTCCATGATTTTATATGTGGTGAGAAGTCGTTTAAAAGTCATGTCAGATCATTACGTACGTGCATAAATGCTTTATTTTCAGTTATTGTTGATAAATTGTGCTTAAACTAGATATTGGGCCTTGTGAATAAAAAAAAAGCTAAAGCTGAAACTTGGATTTTTAAGTAAAAGCTTGATTTTTAGTGAATAAAAATAAGCTTAAGCTAGCTAGTTAAAGATGTTTTCTAGTAATAGCTATTTTAAAATAGCCAAAGCTAAATTCATTTAGTTTTAGCTTGTTTTCCTAGCTTAAGCTTCAATTTGTGTGAATAAAAATAGCTTAAACTAGAATATTATAGTTAAAGCTACAAAAATTTCAAGATTTTTTCGACCTGTCTAGAAAGCTTTGACTAGTTCTTATTTTCAGTATTAACTTGTGCGAGTTGTTAATTAAACATAAGGGATTATCTCAAAAAATAGGACTGTGAAAGTATAGACCCAGAAACTGACATACGAAATGTTAAAAACATTTTTTAGCCGAAACCTATAGTTGCCCTGTAGAACAGATAACAAATTGAGGCAAAAAAACCTTCCTTTCGGTCATACATGTACCAGTTTTAGCTAAAGCTAACTAGCCCAAACATGTGAATAAAAAAACGAACACCTTAAATTAAGAAGCTTAAGCTAGAATTTTCCAGCATAAGCTATTTAGCGTTATCATTTTTTTATTCACATAAAACAAAGCTTAAGCTTGTACTGTCTAGCTTTAGCTGCTAGTAAAAGCTATGACTAGTTGGCTTTAGCTTCCTCCAAAAAAAGCTTTAACTTTTTTTTTATTCACAAGACCCATTCAGCCCGAAAAAATCTATCACAAAATCCATCGTATTGGAAAATCTCATACAAATTGTCATTACGAACGGATTTGGTGATGGCTTATTTCGGGATTCGTAAAAGTTTCCAATTACGTTTGAATTCGTGATAGGGCTGATTAAGTTATTTTTTTATATTTCGGATATACACGAAAATAAAAATGGAAAGGATTCCAAGTAAGGAAGTTGAAAGCGATGAAATTCTTTTCCAAAAGTAAGTGAATATTACATTTTCATTCTAAGAAAATCGAAGATTTTGATGCAGGTATAGTAGTGGTATTGGAATTGAAGTCAATTTGCTCTGTTTTTACTTGCGACTTATAGGTACTATAAGGCAAGTTATGCATTCGTAAAAAAAATCGAACTCGAGATTTTGATCAAAGTTGACATTACGATGATAGCGAAGACTAAAAAAGTGGGTCTCGCAATTCTGTCTGTCTGTCTGTCTGTCTGTTCGACTACAGGCTAAACGACTCGGCCGATTTTCTTTAAACTTGGTAGATATCATTTTTAATTTTTTCCCCCCACACGTTTTTTTCTTTTTTTTTTTTAAGATCAAAAATAACGGTACCCCCCATACGATTTTTTTCGAAATTTTATAAACATTTTTTTTTCTCAAAAACTGTTCAACAGATTTTAAAAATAAAGATACAGAAAAATTTCATTTAATTAAATCTAGGTATTGGTTGAAAAAAATTTTCCGAAAAATGGTTATTGAGGGTACCCCCCATGGAACCATTTTTTTTGTTTCTGATGTTCTCAAAAACGGTTCAACCGATTTTGATCATTTTTTTTTGCTAAAGCTCCCCAAAAACATAAATAGAATTGTGTACTCAAATTTTCAAAAAAAGTGTTTTTGGATTTTTAAAAAAACCTTCAAAATTTTTTTTTAAAACTCAATATTTCGAAAACCCCATGCTAGATTTTTTTTAAACTTGATAAATAAAAGTTTCTCAATATAATCTACAAAATGTGAACATTTTTTTTTTATTTTACCTAAAAATAAAGGTACCTACCATACAAATGCTAAAAAATTAAAAAAAATGGTTTTCAAAAATCGTATTTTTCTCGAAAACGGCACCTAGAATTTTGATAAAATTTTTTTTCTTTCAATTAATTTTTACGATCTTTAATTTAATAAAAAAAAATTTGAAATTAAGATATTACAGCTTGTACCTACCATAGAACCATTTTTTCGAATTTTGAATTTCTCATTATCCACATAACGGATCTTAATGAAAATTTGTATAGAGAAGCTTCTAAAAAGTCTAAAACACATTGCATTTCAAAACTTTAAAATAAATATTTTTTGAATTTTTGAAAAAAAAATCTATTTTTTTCTTTTTTTTTTGAAAATTCGATATCTCCGAAACGGGTCAATATTTCTTTTCGTAAATTTAATTTTTATTCGAACAATGATAAAAACTTTAAATTAGCGTACCAAAATTTTTTCTTAAAAAGCTTTTAAAAAGTTTGTATATAAAAGCTTCTTTTAAAGAAACCACTACAAGGACTTATAATTTTTGTTCTTGCATAAATTCATATTTGCATAGCATTCTGTTATTACTAAAAGAATTTAAAAATTAATTTTATCCTTATGAACAGTTTTCTCTAATAACATTCGTTTTTAAAATTCCCAGTCGATTACATAGGAGCAAGTTCGTGCGACCCAGTCGTGCATTTTATTTTTTAAATATTTGGGGTTATCGAGAACTTCTTTTCCCATTGATTTTTCCTAAATTCGAAAAATTGGTATCGGGAACTTTTCGAAATCGAGAAAAAAAAAATTCCTAGAAAAAACCCTATCGGCAACTCTTTTGTTATGGAAAATTTTGTGTTTGTTCTGTCTGAATTTGAAAACGGAGCAAACAATGTAAGCAATTCCCAAAAAATAGGTAAAAATAAAAATATAAATAAACATTTGTCTTTTTAAGGTCAAATTCATCAAATACTAAACAAATTCAAGATTTAATCAGCTTTATGGAAAAAACCGATATATCGCCAATGGGTTCACAACAAATCGGCAAAAAGATGATGTTTTCAATTTTTGAAAAAAAGTCGAAAAGGAACTTAACAATTTGGGACCACCAACAAAATCTATTTCATACGAATTTGTACCTTAGACGAATCGGTGGAGTGATGCCCAGAAGCTTTAACTTTTCGCCTCCCTTAGCAAAAAGAGAAAGACAGACGGTAATCGAAATCAAATCATCGATAGTGAAAATTGTCGAATTTCATCATCAAGCAGCCGTTCTGTTGAAATATTAAAGTAAAAATCCTTCGACGAGAATGTTATATCAAATGATCATGAATTCAACTGAACCTGAGGAGCAGAACGTTGAAAAGAATGATCTATAGATGAATATTGAGAACAGAATTTCAACTCGTCTTACAAAGACGCCACAAAAAGACATTTGTGGTGTCGCTTTGGAACGAAAAATTGAAATCCAAAAAGAACTCTGCAACAAGGATGAAGATGCAGTTGAGTCAATGGAAAGCAGGGTTGCGAAGTTTTGAATTAACTCTTCAATTCCCATGCTTATGTTTATGAACAAAAAAACGATTTCTTCTTCTTAATAGCATAAATGGATTTAAAATAGACCAAAAAAAATTATAAAAACAAAACACCTTCCTCACCCTTTTTTTTAAAGGGGGGTCACCTACAGGTGACACTGGGCACTGCGTGTATTGTTTTCCTCTTTTTGCTTGTAGAAATAAAACCACGTTTCTTACAAGAATATTTATATTTTTAAGTGGAAATTTTCGGCGGAAATAATACAGTGGGGCCTATCGGGAATCTCCCTGGAAATTTTGTTTCTCTCGGAATTTTTTGTGGCCACGGAACTTTTTTCGTCAATCGTGAATCTCCCTCGAAACTTTTCCCCTCCGATAAAAAGAAAGTACCATACATCTGTTGTCGAAAAACACCTTTGAATTAGGTATGTGTAGTTTTAGGGCTTCCAATAACATTAAAATCCTTCAGAAATGGAAGAAAATCACAATAGCCATAAATTACGCGGGAATATTTCAAACTCATTCACGATCGCGATTTTTCGAAAATTTTAATTCTTTCCAGGGGAATTTTATTCACGATAGCCCCCAATATCACCTGGATCCTCCAGCGTGCAAATCCTCAACAATCTCATCTAAAGTCAATCTGTAAGACGTACAATAACTCTAAAATCCCATCGCCATCAATGATTCAGTAATTGCTCTAATACTACTACTACTAATACAGACTATGCCCAGTGTCACCTACAGGTGACGCTTAACATTTTTACCGTTGTAATAATCACTCTTTTTTTTTATTTTTGTTCTGAAATGCATTTATATACAACTTTATATATTCTCTTACCACATTCAATTAGAAAAAAAAAAACAATACTTTCAGTTTAGACATTTTTATCTCAATTTAAATTCCACTAAATCACAAAAAGTAAGGACACTACAATTATACACGAAACAATGAATTGAAATGAAGAAATGACGTAAAGCTAGTATTTTGAAAAAAATAATATGGCCTACTAGGACCTATTGGCTTTGCATAAGTGGAGGAAGAATAAAAAAAAACCGTTGCGGTATGGTTGAAAAAAAAATATATGTACATGTCACCCATAGGTGACACTGGGAATTGAAGAGTCATAAGTCTGTAGATGATTTATGATTTAAAAAAAAATCTAATTCATAAGTTAGTGACTTATGATTTAAAAAAAAAAATTATTTATAAGCTACTAAGTGACTTATGAATTAAAAAAATTTAATTCATAAGCTAGTTGGTAAATTGGAAATGTTTAAGCTTGTTTTGACTACATAATTATTTAATTATAAATAAAAGTAGATTTCAAGCTTTTGTGTGTCTTAAAATTATCATGCTAGCTTATAAATTTTCCAATTAATAATTTTTTAATCAGAATTTATTCATTAGCTTATGACTTAAATTTTTTTAATTCATAAGTCACTTGGTAGGTTGTGAATTATTTTTTTTTTAATTCATAAGTCACTTTCTTTCTCATCAATTAAATGTTTTTAATTCATAAGTCACTTAGTAGGTTCTGAATTATTTTTTTTTAATTCATGTCACTAAGAAGCTTATGATTTAAATTTTTTTAATTCACAAGTCACCAACTGACTTATGAATTAAATTTTTTTAATTCATAATTCAGTAATTAGCTGCTGAATTACATTTTTCTTAATTCATAAGTCACCCACTAGCTTGTGAATTAAAGCCAAGCTTAAGCTAAAAGGTGACTTAATCTTTTGCAACCCTGATGGAAAGACACCAAAAAGAAAAGGAATATTAGAAAATATACAGGTCCATTGACAAAATAACCGAGTTCTAAGAGAAGACGTTGGATGAAGTACTTTTAATTACAGTGGCTGTAGTAGTTCTAAGGGATTTAGATGGTCTCTTAAACTTTGCCTATTGGTTCTTTGTTCAATTCGTTGTTGTTGTTGTTGTACTTCATCATTCATCATTAAGGACAAAAACATATATACTTTTTTCACTATAAATCGAGTGTCAAATTATTCGAAAAATATGTTCGAAAATTAGAACATTATTTTCATGTTTGCAAAACTTGTTCCCAAGGAAATACAAATCCGTGGGGAATTTCCGATAATAGGAACTTGTTTCCAGGAAGGGAAACTTTGCTTGAGAAAAATAATTCCAAAGGCATTCCCGATAAGGCTCACCGCTCGTTTTTGAAAAGTTTCGAAATTCTTTCACTCTGTCAAAAACAACCTTTCTTTATTTATATCAATTTTTGAGTCTGGTTCTTTAGTTAGAATACTTTTACAAAGCAAGTTTACAATGTCTCAACAATTTCGTATACCTCTATTACCATTTTAGGTCTCCCGACAACGGGCTTAAAATAAATCTAGAAGCAGTTGCACCGTTGGAAAGCAGTCTTTCTGCATAGTATTCACTATAAACTTATATGAATAGCTCGCACGACGTGTGTATTATCAAAGAAAAATTGCCCAAAGCCACCAGCCCAAATAATGCACTACAGTTACTCCCCGAGAGTGTAGTGGTCTTTGGTGTATCAATTGAGTATTTTCAGTGCCCTAATCCAATAGCGGCTGTTCTGTTTATTAACAAAGCTAGCCAAGTCGAAATGTACTTTGTCACTCATAATTATTTTTTGCCAAAAATGGCGATCATCTTTAGCGAGCTGTCAAACTAGATTACTCCAATTTCGAGTTTCGACGTGGTGGGTAAACTGTTGAGTCCACTTATTTTTATACAGGTATAGATGAACTTTTTTTTTGAGAATTTTTAGAGAGAACATAAGGGAAACATTCTCAAACATTCTGAAACATAATCTCGACCTTGCTGCATCAATATTTTTTTGGGTACGTTGGCTTACCAACTATCACACAGTCTTTTCTTTATCTTATCTTCCACTGTATGGAAATTTTCAAAATTAAAAATTATACGCCGAATGGTTGAATTGCTCGGCACATGATTAGAACCAAAAAAGTCACGTAGGTAATTTTGTTTTACGTGGTGTCAAACAAACTTCTCCTTTTGATTTAGCAGTTAAGATCGTAGCTTTAATCAAATTTGGCAATAACTTTCTCACTGCCAATCTGGTGCCATTACACAGTTTTGGTGGATTAATATTTCGCAATAATATGATCAAAGAACCAACTTTCAAATTCAAGCAATGCGGTGGCATACCAGCTAGTTCCAATGAATTTAAAAATTTAATTGGTCATAACACTGTTGATTACCACGTAAATCTTGCATTGTTCGATTAAATGCTTCTAGTGATTTTTTATTCGCTGTTGTACACTCATCCCATAAAATAATTGGCGTTAATCGCAGAACTTTTGCCATAGCAGAATTTCTCGAAATATTGCAAGTTGGAGTTTCAATCACCTGTACATTCAATGGCAATTTTAGTGCAGAGTGTGCAGTCCGACCACCTTCTAATAATGTAGCAGCAATTCCCGAAGATGCAAGTGCCAATACAATTTTCTGTTCCGATCGAATAGTTAGAATAGCTAAAATCAATGACATAACGAACGTTTTGCCTATACCACCAGGCGCATCCAAGAAATATAATCCACCTGCATTATTGGAAACGGCTTGCATGATTGTGTCATATACGATGAAGTTCCGAAACATGTTGCAATTGCTCATTTCTGCGATGAAGTACAATATCACGGGATTGAAACTGATCACCAAGAATTACAATTGCAACCTCATCAATTGTGGGTGCATTGAATCGCCTTGCATGCTCTCCAAAAGGTGTTCTATCAGCCCTTATTACGATTTTGTGATTATCAGATGGCATACGATCGAGAGCAATTTTGAACATTTGAACTAATGCGTTATGCTGATGGAAAAACCTTTGTAGCTCACGAATAATTTCTCATCTTGTATTCTAAACAATTGCACAACGTTGATCCAATTCACGATTTTCATCACCAATAAAATAAATTTGCAAAAATTGATGATCAGCGTCGAAGTATGGCAATAACGAACCAGCTTGATGATAAATCTGGCCCTGAATCTGAAACATGTATGCAATTTTAGGTAGATGTTGGATCAGAATTTTTAAAACTATCGAATACTTTATGATTCAGATTGATATAAACATGGGACAATCATGTTGAAGTATTTACCTTAAACGTCGACATAATTATCTGTAATAATTTTAGTAGCACTATTGAAATGCCGAATTGTGTTGTTGAATATGGATCAAAAAGTGATTCGACGTTTGAGATGTCCCAAAAATAAATGAATACAATGGTTTAGGTGGAGTTTCTAATGCTGGAAATCTCACTTTGCCATTAGCACAACACATGCCGGGCGTTTCACGTGGAAAGTTAGCCGCATCACAATGTGGACTGTTGTAATTAAAAGCAGCATGCATCATTTTAGCCAAAAGAGCAGCACGACGTATTCGTGATCGGCGTGCAAGGTTCAGTACAGGTACAGGGTCAACAGATCTGTTTCGTGCATTACGTTTACTGCGATGCATTAGCGTGTGCGCGTTCATCTGCAGTCTGTGATCGACTTAGTAATGCCACATCATTTGCATTACGCGTTCGCCGACCTATATTTGCTCGCCCGGCTTGTGGCTTTATTCCTTCATATAAAAAAGTATAAATCAAATTAAAAATATAAGTTTAAATTTTACAGCAAAATCCCCACTAACAAAATGATCCGACATTTATTGAATTCATTTGTTACAAAAAAAGTGATAAATGAAGAACCACTCGACCGATTTTGTGCAAACTTCACATACCATCTACTAAATAGTCCAAACAAAGCCTTAACATTTGGTTTGGATAGGTAAGCCCGTTCTTGATTTATAGAATTACAACAAAAGTGGCATTGATTTTTATATATGTATATAGATAAGTTTCTATAAAGTTTAAAATATACACAATATTTAATTTATTAATAAAAAAAGTAGTAATGAGAAAAATTAAAATTAATAGAAACAATATTATAATTGTGTTTTTTTTTATTTTTTTTTTAAAGTATTCCTTAGCCAATTTCGAGGAGTGCTTGGGGTCGTTATCTTGCATGAGTTCCCATTTAATTGGCATGCCCTCTTCGGCAAATGGCAGCATAACTTCATTTATGATTCGGACGTAGTCAGTAGCACACATTTTGTCTTTTATCCATAAAATTGTTGAGAAGCACCCCCAAATATAATATTTCCTCCACCATGCCTAACAGTCTTTTTTGTGTACCTTGGATCGAATTCTGCGTTCTTAGGTCATCTGACATACATTTTGCCATCGGAACCAGATAAATTTATGTTTGTTTCATCTGACCATAAAACGTTGTTCTAATTTGCACGTTGGGCGTGTTTATTTGCAAAATTCAACCTCTGCAGAATATTTTTCTTTCTCAAGAATGGTACTTTTCTGGGACTCCTTCCAGGAAGCCTTGCTCCTTTTAGTCGGTTTCTTATTGTACGACTTGAAACAGGTGCTTTAGTTCAATTTTCAAGTCATTTAAACAAGAAAAAGGCTATTTTTTTTACACAGTTGTACCAATATCTTATCAAACCGCGTTGAGGTCTTTCGTTTTCTGCCTCTTGTTTCTGGCTTTGGACTTGAATGGGGAGCTTTAAATATCTTCTTTTTTGAACAATTTAATGCTTGTGCTATTTCTTCCATAGTTTTCCCCTTTTTTTCTGAAATGTTTTATTAAATTGCGCTCAGTATCAGTAATAGTACAATGCACTCCACGACCCATTTTTATAAAATTTTAAAACAACTGTTATATTTTGTTTCATTAAAACGACTGAAACACGTGTAAAACTAATAAAAAAACTATAAAACGTCTATTTCAATAAAAAAAAAAAAAAACGAAATTTAAGTCAAAATGAAAGTACCTTGTTTCTATTATTTTTTCCAGGTGAAATTATCACTTATTTCATCTTTTTTACCGTTAAGTCCAAACAAAGAGCTAATGACAACAAACGGCTGCACCATTTCAAAGTCATGTTAGGTGCAATTAATATATACAAATTAGAACCGAGGTAGACATAATTGTATATAGTTATTAATGGTTGATCATTATGTAAAGCTTTGTTTCTATTATTTTTTCCATCACTGTATGTGACCACCTTGTAGAGTGCTTTCGGTTCAGCAGAACCGTATCCGATCGCGACCAAATAGATAGAGTGAAGCAGAAGAACCAGGTCTTGTGTATAAAATTCGTAATTTCTTCGGATATCTAAGTTGACAAACAATTTTTTAAATTCTAAATGGTAACCAAGAATTATTAGAGCCCATACAAAATACGAGAACATTTGACTCCATAGTGGAGAAGGGGGTACATTTGACACTTAGTTTTTAAAAGTCTGTATTTCCGAAAACTGTTAATGTATTCCAATGTTTTGTTTAATTTTTGATTTATTGATTATTCAAGATTATGCTATTATTTATTTTTTTGTTTTTTAAACATTTCCACATTTTAAAGAAAAATATTTTCTTAAAAAAAGTCATTTTGTCAAAAGTGCCCTTTTAAAGTCAAAGGGGCACCTTTGACTTTAAAAGGGGTACATTTGACAATGGTGAATTAAACCCAACATCGTTGTAATAATATGTACCTATCTAATAATAAGTATCTACAATCTAACTACTATGTATCACCATTATATTATAAGAACACAGCAACACTAATGTATCTGTAGTATCTATAAGAACACAGCTGCTTAATGTACGCTATTAAAAGATATTATGTATGTGTGCATCATCCAGTTGTAGCATTATTCTTGTCTAGTCTTGTGAGTTGTAACAGAACGAAGTGGACGCAAATAAAGGTGGAAAAGAAATTATTTTAAAACGAGTTGTTTAAATAATATTAAAACATGGTGTCAGAAGTGAAAACTTTTTAAAATTTAATGAAAAGTCATTTAAATTAACATTCGTTCTACTGAACACGAAAAACATTTATTAAAAAAAAAAAAACAGTAATATACCTACTTGTGTTGTGCTACGAACAAAATTTCGTGCATATAAAATGTCGATGAATGATGATGTACGCCCGCCCATAGCGCCACTGGATGGATCAAATCTTGCAACAGACTGGCCTCGGTTTAAGCAACGATTCTGGATTTATATGCGATCACACGACAAAATGGAAAAAACAGAAGTGGAAAAAGTATCCATATATCTATGGCTAGTTGGAGAACGTGGGATTCAAATTTTCAATTCACTATTTCCAAACGATGGAGACATCAACGGATTATTTGTGGCTCCTGTAGTACCACCCGAAGGAGAACAGCCTCAACAATTGTTTTCCTTAAACATTGTGCTCGCAGCTTTCCAAGAATATTGTATGCCACAGAGAAACCTGGCAATGGAATCTTTTAAATTCCATACAATTATTCAGAAAGAAAAACAACCGTTCGGCGAATTTGAGACGAAGCTTCGCACTCAAATTCAACATTGTGCATTCGAATGCGAGCAATGTCAAGCACCGTATTGGGAACGAATGCTGCGCGACCGAATCATTGTCGGTGTGCAAGATAAATCGTTGCAGCTTAAATTACTTGGCCATAGAGAGGATTCACTCCAGCAAGTCGTCGAAACGTGCAAGGCGTTTGAAGCTGCAGATATGAACAAGAGGGAATTAGAGAAAAAGCAGCAGTCAACAATTAACGCGGTGGAAGAGCAGCTTTTAGTTAACCCATCCTCAGCTGATGCAGTCCAGAAAGCACTTTTTTGTTTCAACTGTGGTCAGCCATACAATGGACAACATCGTCAAGTTTGTCCTGCAAAAAACATCGTGTGTAATGACTGCCATAAGAAGGGGCACTTTGCCAGATTTTGTCGTCAAAGCAAGAGACGAGGAGCAGCTGGACCAGACCGAGCTTCATCATCAACGAAGTCCATTAAGCCGATTATATGGAATGAATTAGGTAAAAATTATAATTATAATTTAAGTTTAGTTGATGATGCACACTCACCTAAAAATTGTGTTAACATGGTTGATTATTGTTTAAATACTTCCAGAGTAAATTCTGATGGTAGGCGCGTTGAAAGTTGGTACAAAAATTATGAAATTCAAGGAAAAACAATTAGGTTCAAGTTAGATACTGGGGCTGATGTCAGCTGTATACCAAAACGATCTATCAAACATGTTCCTTTAAATAAAATGATTAAAACAAAATCTGTATTGACTGATTATAGTTCAAATAAACTTGATTTATTAGGCACAGTAGAACTTGATTGTTTTGATTCAACAAAACAAGTGAGCCACAAGGCATCTTTTCATGTTGTTGGTGATGCATACGAGCCATTACTTGGCTTGCCTGAATGTCTTTCATTTGGTTTAATTAAACGAATAGCCACTCTTCAGTCTCTACCTGATTTGAAAGAGCAATTCATTGCTCAAAATAGTAAGATATTTGAAGGTTTGGGAAAACTACCTGGCAAGTGCTCAATACTGTTAAAGGAGAACTCAGTGCCTTCACTTAAGTATAGGAAGCGGATCCCGTTTAGTCTGACAGCCAAATTGAAGGGTTTGATTAAGGATATGGTTAACCAAGATATTTTGGCACCGGTTGACTATCCGACCGATTGGGTGCATAATATGCAAATTGTAGAAAAGAAAGATGGATCACTGCGTATTTGTTTAGACCCTAGACCATTAAACGCCTGTATAAGGCGTGAACATTTTCTTATTCCAACTTCTGAGGATATTTTAAGCCGTATGTCTGGCCAAAGTATTTTCACTGTGCTTGACTGCAGTAACGGGTTTTGGCAAATGGAGTTGGATGGCAGGTCATCTGATATGACAACGTTTATGACCCCGTTCGGTCGTTATAGATGGAAGCGCGTTCCATTTGGCCTCAACTGCGCCCCGGAAATGTTCCAAAAGAAAATGGTGCAAATATTTGGTGATATTGAAGGCGTTGAGGTTTATTTTGATGACATTCATATCGGGGCATCTGATGAGGCTTCTCATGATGCGATTTTATCAAAAGTAATTGAGCGAGCAGAAAAAAACGGGGTCAAATTTAACAAAGAAAAAATACAATATCGCAAAAAAGAGGTAAACTTTATGGGCTACATAATAGCTCATGGTCAAATCAAACCCGATTTAAAATATATTCGAGCTATAACTGATATGCCAAATCCTAGTAACAAGTCAGATGTAATGCGTTTGCTCGGTCTTTTTAAGTACTTATCAAAATTCATTCCTAACCTATCCCGACGATCTGCAAACCTGAGGGAATTAACGAAAAATGGTGTGGAGTGGAAATGGACTGAAATACATCAGGGTGAATTAAACGATTTGATAAAATCGATAAGTTCAACACCAGTCCTCGCAACATTTGATCAAAATAAACCAATAGTAATACAGACTGATAGTTCAAAGGATGGATTGGGGAGTGTTTTGTTGCAGGAAGGCCAGCCTATTGCTTACGCTTCACGTAGCCTAACGGCCACAGAACAAAAATGGGCTCAGATTGAAAAAGAGTTACTGGCCGTCGTTTTCGCCTGCGAACGTTTTCATCACTTTATTTATGGCCGTGACTTTACTGTTCAGTCCGATCACAAGCCTTTAGAAACATTAATAAAACGCGAAATTGATGATGTCACTGCTAGACTTCAGCGGATGTTTTTGCAGCTGCTTAAATATCCCCTCTTAACAATTGTTTACACTCCTGGGAGTAGAATGCTCGTTGCGGACTGTCTGTCTCGGGCAGCCTTGTCAGAACTTGATTCTGGGTATAAAGAGCTTGACCATATGATACATTCTCTGACAAGGCGAGTATGTTTGTCGGATGAAAATTATAAATTGTACGTTGAAATGTTAAAAGGTGATGAACAGCTTATTCGCATAGTAAATTTTGTTGTAGATGGTTGGCCCTCATATCACCAATTAGATGATTTCAGTCAAATCTTTCACAGATTTAAAAGCGATTTACATTATGAAAATAACTTGTTGTTCAAAGACCATAGGCTCATCATTCCAAGGCAATTGCAATCAAAAATATGCAAGTCGCTTCATATTGCTCACTTAGGAATTGAAAAGACGTTAGCCCGGGCGCGCATGCACTATTTTTGGCCAGGCATGACAAGTGACGTTACAAAACTTGTCACAAGTTGTATTGTCTGTGAACAGTTCAAAAGAAGTAACCAAAAGGAGCCTCTTTTGCAGAATGAAGCTCCTGATTATCCATGGCAGCAGGTGTCCATGGACCTTTTCGAGTATGCTGGGCGAGATTATATAGCTTTGATTGACTCGTATTCAGGTTATATTTGCTGCGAGCGACTATTAAACAAAAAATCAGGTCATATTATCCAAATTTTAACAGACATATTTAATCGTATTGGATATCCTACAGAAATACGTGCCGATAATAGCCCATTCGGTTCTCGAGAATTCGAAAACTTTGCGAATGATGCAAATTTAGTGTTCAAATACTCTAGCCCCCGTTACGCACAAAGTAACGGTTTAGCGGAAAAAGGGGTCGCTATTGCGAAAAACATTTTGAAACGTTGCTATGAGGAAAATTTGGTAGCTGAGTTCCCATATCGAGTATTAGAATACAATGCAACACCTGTTGCAAGCATGAAAACAACACCTGCTCAATTATTTTTTGGTCGCCAAATCAAAACAAAATTGCCAGTGACAAATAAATCATTACATCGCGCAGACATTGAAGAGTCGGTTGTTCAAGATAAAATTGAAAAGAAGCGTAAGAATCAAATGCAATACTACAATCGTCACGCAAAACCTTTGCCGGTTTTAGAAATAGGTGATCAAATCATGTTCAAAAAAAATAGTAAGGAATGGTTTTATGGAAAAATTCATCACCGAGTTAATGATCGCTCCTATGTAATCATCGACAACTTTGGAAAATTTTTCCGTAGAAATCGCAAATTTATAACAAAAACTACAAATAATATGCAAAAACCAAGCGAATTGATCTTAGAAGAAGACATGAACATAGGTTTAGACAACAAAGTTAGCAGTCAGCCTAATTTAAGTCGCACGAACGATAGTTTAAGCCCGTCAATTCCGACTTCTGTCAAAGCTGAACAATCAGAATTAGTAAGTGAACCATTAGTTAATGTCGATGACAGTGAGCTTTCTTGCCCTGGTAGTCATTATAGCGATAGAAATGTTGAACCCGAATCTATAAATATTGAACCTTTTAGAACTCGACATGGACGAGTAATTGTTCCACCTAAAAGATATAGAGATTAAGAGATGTCGCTATTAAGATTCACACATTTTGATTGAGATTTAAGAAATAAAACTATGTAATTAATGAATTAAAACTCAAATAAATCTAGAATTGTTAAAAAAAAAAAAATACATATTATTTAAAAAAAAAAAAAAAAAAAAAAAAAAAAAAAAAATTTAAAAACAAAAAAGCGTGTAATAATATGTACCTATCTAATAATAAGTATCTACAATCTAACTACTATGTATCACCATTATATTATAAGAACACAGCAACACTAATGTATCTGTAGTATCTATAAGAACACAGCTGCTTAATGTACGCTATTAAAAGATATTATGTATGTGTGCATCATCCAGTTGTAGCATTATTCTTGTCTAGTCTTGTGAGTTGTAACAGAACGAAGTGGACGCAAATAAAGGTGGAAAAGAAATTATTTTAAAACGAGTTGTTTAAATAATATTAAAACAATCGTGCGCATTATATTTCTAAAAGTATCAACGGATTCAGCACGTCTGTTGTTTGAATAAATAATCAAATAAAAAATAAATCAATAAATTCACTTTCTAAAAAAAAACAACAAGAATAAAAAAAAATAAATTATTTCATTTATAAACAGAAAAAATCAGTCCATATAAATCTAAATTCAAATTTGTCGATATATCGACATTTTTTAAATAATTTATTTAATATATAATTTCCCAAAATCAACGTTAAACAAATATTTTTTTATAAAAGTCAAAGGTGCCCCAAAGGAACTTTATAAGTTTTTTTTTTTTTTTTAATAACTAATATTATATTTTTACAAAACTGGCTTTAATTTATTGAACTTTAAGCATAGTACTATCATAATATTGATTCACGATAAAAAAATTTATTTTATTAGTTATATAAATCGGTGGTCAAATATTTGATCAGAGACACAGAAAACACGAAAACACGTGGTACTCCACGAAGAGTTAAAGAAAGACTGCCAAATTTCATAACGTTTCTTTAAATCAAACTAAGCTTCTTCCTTCCTCCAAACTTTTCTTTTTTAAGGGCACGATCATACCGAAAAACGCAAAGTCAAATGTGCCCCAGTGTCAAATGTGACCCAGCTTACCCTATTTCATTTTGAATTAAATTAATAAAAAAAATACAGCTTTATTTTCATATTTTATTTGTAGGTACAATATTTTATGCGGATTTTTTGTTTTAAACTTTGAAATTTCCATTCTTACAATGGACTCTTGAAACTCTAGCTTTGTTTGGAGTGGTCCCATAACGCTGAAATTGTATTCTGTTGTTGAATCCGGGAAACAGCTAACGCTATGGTACCAAAACCTCTTTAATCACGTCTACAGTACAAACCTGTGCCTGGTTGAAATTAATATTGGCAAAATAACCTTTGTTTTTTTAAGTTATTCGAAGTACTCTTAAATCACTTATATAACTTATATCCTTGTATTGAATCAAAACAAATTTTTCAATTTGATTAACTTCCGTCTTGCCCTGTTTGAAAGCGAATTTATATGTATTACTTCAATGATAGGGTGTTACCGATCTTGAAATTTCGCAAAAAATATGGTTTTGTTGTTTTGATGTTTTTGCAATATGTTTACTTCTTTTCTCAGTTTATAGGTTATGTGAGCAAATTTTCGAAAAGAAACAAAATATTTAAGTCTCAATATCTATAAATCATCAACATACTCGTAAATGTACTTAATCTTTATTTTCCATCTTAAAATTACTAAGATCGTATTTAATCCAATAAATGAATAACAAAATGCAATGCTACTCAATAAACATTATAATTCAACTAAATTTAAAAGATACCTCATGAATTTAATAAATACATACACAATTACATAATTTTGATTTCCCATACATTCATGGTTTCCAAATTAAGAATAACTAATCATTTATTAATTCCATCATTGACTGCAAATCTTAAATCATTAAAATGTTTTATTTTCTTATACACAATGTATGAATAAATTTTGTATTTTCTCTTTTGATTTGTTGATAAAAATTTTACATTTATATTTATAAATTGTATCACTTATAAAATAATAAAAACAAACTGAAATCATTTATCAAATTAATGCGAAATGAAAACATCTTCTAAATTTAACGTTCAAATATCGTACTTGGACATCTTGTATATTTAAATAAATAAACTTAAAACAACTTAAACATTAAATTTCTTCTTAAACGTTAAATAAAATAATATTTATTCACAAAAGGATAGAAAGATGCTGGCGATATATGACGAGAACTTGGTAAGCATCCTCGTCTATAAACCATAACATATATAAACGTAGGTACTCCCCCAAAAAACTACCTCAGGTGCGATCGATCACAAAATTTTAATTTTTAATATTTTTGGTTCAACTATATATGTATATATATTCAATATTTTGTTTTTGTAAATATATTTTTAAAAGTCATTAAACAGCTGCATGTCGCTTTGGTCTAAAGCCCTGGCTGGTTTCCAATCCGTTTCGGGGTATTCATCAAAATTACTTGTGTCACCGTCGAATGTGACTTCGGGCATTATGGGTGGCTGCAATTAAAATCAAAACAAAAAGTTAAATAATATAAATATTTTTATAAGGAAATTGTTTTTTTTTTTTTTCATTTTCAATTTTCAAAAACTAATTATAATTTTTTCTTAAACTGAAATTGTTGTGAAAGACGAGCAAAAAATGAAGGGTGATAAATACGTTTCTTAGGGCGTGAACATTGATTTATTGTTTGTTTTTAATTTTTGTTGGCAGACAAAATGTCTGTCATTTAATTTGCAATTAATTGTTTTTCGTTACAATCTATAAATATTTGTTAATTCTATATTAAGTGAGATCCAACGACTGTGAAAATTAATTTATTTCATCATGATATTTATTTTTAGGGTGAAAGAAAGACAAATGTTACTTCACAAAGTGACAGTAGGGGTGAAAATGTCATTTTCAGCTTCTCATAACTATATATAAATCGGAACATAAAATTATTTAAATGTTGCGTTTAACATTAGCCATCATGCAATTGACAGCTGAATGGCTCTAAGATACAAACTAAAATAACCAGCTTAATTTTGCTGAAAATAATGCTTCGATAGATACATACATACAGATGTACGTCAAACAGAATTCTTGTTAGTTTAAAATTGGCATGTGCGAATTTTTTAGAAGGACTTTAACTAGAATGAAGATTGACGGAGATCTGAATTTGGCACTGTGTGGTGGCGTTTGGTTGAATCCAAACGTCATTTTGACGATAGCAACTGGCAGAATGTGGAGATTTTGTTTTTGCAGGACATCAAGCGTGATGATGTATTTCATTTCGACTGCCAACAATTTGTCAAATTGGATAAAATGCATTTAATTATATTGTCAAATTATTCACATCAGGCAGCCCAAATATATAATATGAAAATTATTTAAATTTTACACGTAATTTTTAAAAGTGTTTGTTTGTGGGTGATGCTTATATTTTTTTAGCTCTACTGATTAATACTTAATGGCTAGTGTATTCGATTGTTATATAGGAGGTCTGATGATGGAATTCCAGCTAATGACAATATAAATAAAAAATAATTTGTTCAGGGATACTGCATGTTGAGAAGAAGTGACAAAAACTCGAAGAGCATAGATTAAATAAATGTATGAGGTGTTTTCACCGCCCTTAAAGAACAGAGTCCGAGCATGTCGAGTATTTCTGGACATCCTCTCAACCAAGCGTGCTCTGAGCACTGTGAGTGAATATAGAAATACACTTTAATGCGAGAAACAGATTAACACAGCAACTTCAACAGCAACTTTAACAGCAACGAAAACTTCAACATCAAAAGTCTTGTGAAATAGATTACAACGTGAACAGCGTTTTTGACAGCATATATAATCAAAATAGTTTCAAATGCGAAATGAATTTGCCGTACATAATTTGATAAAAATTAACGTAAATTACATCAATGTATATACGACTTGCAATTTGTCGTGCTAAAATTAATTTGTTTTTAGTAATTCTTTCATTGTCAAAACCAAAATAAATAGTCAAAACAAAAAGATGGTTGTCACATTTTCATTTGAGTGTTGATGATACTGACAAATTTTACCTTAAAAGTTGGTAGCATTTGCACAGCGACAGCGAATTTAGGGTTTAGGTCTAACGTTGATGTCGATGTCGAAGTTGCTGTGTTAATGTAATCAAAGCCATTTAAAACCAGTGGCTCTAAAAAGACTGACGTGGTTGTCAAAGTTGCTGTTGAAGTTGCTGTGCCAATCTGTTTCTCACATAACACTTATTTCGTTTTTCATTGGTTTCACTCAAGGATCCACTCATTCTGAAATCCAATGGAACGGGACTCACTTCTTCTACTCAACTTTGAAATTTTACCTTTGTATTAGTTAATCGATGTGTTGGTGAAAATCTGCGATAGTTGCTTTTTGACATTTGGGTATGTGTATTAGTGCTTCTTGAGTAGATTCTGACTTGATATCGAGAAGCGAAATTCTCTTCTCAGAAGAGTATTTTTTCCCCAATGGAATGGTTTGAGAAGACTTGTGGACGATTCTGGACGACCAATGGAAAATGACATTAACTCTCACCATTTTTTTATATTTCAATCTGTCAAATGGTTATGTTAAGCTCATAGAACGCACTCTGAACACACTCGGAATGAAAAAAGAAACACATATTCGAAGTTCTGAACACTCTAAACTAAAAGAGAAACATAATTTATTTTTTGACAACTCAGACTCTGCTCTGAACTAAGAAGAAAAAATACTTATGTATGTCGTTTTTATTTGGCAATCCGGAATCTCTCTCCAATCACCGATCCGGAATCCCAACTGAACACTTTTGTTTGCTTTTGATGATTCTGAAATTTTGTTTGATTGTACATATATGTATATGAAACATCAAATGCGTACAATAATCAAAATCAAGGAAAATGTTTGTTGAAAGCAGGGTTGGCCAAATTGTCACTTTTTAGAAATAACCACATTTGTTACGTCTGCTACGTAGTTTATGTAGTAAATGCAGTTAAATGTAGTTAATTGTAGTTAATGTAACAAATTGTAGCATTGCTGTCAATTAACTGTCAGTTGTACATTTGAAATTTTAATTTTTAAATTAAACGTTCAGTTATTCCTACAATTCTTCATCCTTATGGTAAATGAAACTTTTTTTTTACAAACCTTCATTAGATCATAAAAGTGCAAAATTGTTTTTTTTTCCTTTATTATATTGATTTTTTATGAATTAACTACATAATTATATAGATATGTAGCAGACGTAACAAATTGTAGTAAATTAGGCATGTAGTTTCTTCAATAAACTACGCGTAGTTAAATACTACGTTTATATGCAGTATCGAAAGATCGAGTTGGATTAGGGTCGGATTTTCGACCAACATTTCTACTCGACACCGCTGAGCGATTGGGATCGAGTCAAACGAAGCTCATTTTAACTCAATACAGGTATATAAAGGTTTGAAGCGAGCTTCAAGCTGGTTTTGCTTCTGATTTAAAGTCTAGAAGCAAATTTCTCTTCTTTTCAGAATCAGAACTGTCATTTTTTCCCAAGTGAACACTTTCAGAAGAGTCCGGAAGGCTTCCGGATTGCCAAATAAAAACGACATTAAAGAAGGTTAACTTTCATATACAATTCAAAATTAAAATGGGTTTTTAATTTTGTCTTATGAAGTTCAAGTGAGATACGAGTATAAAGTTTCATTTGTGTCAAACGTTGAAAAAAGATCGGGTCTCAAAATGATACATCAGGAAGTATATGTTTATCTCTCGATTCGACTTGTAAGACTAATTACAACTTCTATTAGATTAAATAGATTACATTAAATATTAAATCTTCAAGTTTTGAAAATAATTATAGGCCCCGATTTTCAGTGTAGGGGTTAACCCTGATATAATCCTACAAACATCTTTTTCAGTCAATTTTGATACCGGGCTTAACTCAGAGTTAACTCATAAGACTACCTGAGTTAATCTTGGGATTAAATCAAGATGCTGAAGTAGCTATATCGTAGAAGCAGAAGATGAAAAGAAAAAAAAAACACTTGTTAGACTGCTTTTAAACGATGCAATATTACCTTGCGATTTTTAAGTCCGTAGGTTTTCTTTATTTCTCGTATATGTTTCATTTCTATTTGGCGTACGAGTACGAGTAAAAAATGCGGAGGGATTACTCCTTTTCAATAGAACAAAGTTAACTTTTATTAAAAATCGCTGTTTTTAAAACATCCATGCAATCGAAAGCAAGTCAAAAGAGAAACAAAGATTAAAATTAGCTTTCGTGTAAAACCAGTTTTTGTATTCAACCGAGCTGTCAAATTAACAGATTTCGATAGTTTTTGACAAATAAATCGATAATTTCGCTATACCGAATCGGATTAACTAAACCTGGGTTAAATCAGTACTGAAAAACTGAGCGTAGAGGAAAATCATACTTAATCTCGGTTTAGTGAGCGGTAGAGATGTAGTATTTCAAATCAGTCGTAATGTGAACGAATGAACGAATAAAAGGCTACGATTAGAAACATCTGTGCGATTTCGATCGCGTGACTATTCAGGGGTCTGATTTGTTTGATTTTTGTGAAGATACAAATGCGAATCAAATTCAAATTAATTCAATGAAATAACACGTTTATGCTAACACGATTTAAGTGACTGCTATTTGAAAAATTGTTGTCGCAACATAGAAACGTACGTACATTCTGTTTTCAATTGCACATGAGATTTAAAAATCACAGCGCTTGTGAAACCATTTTGTATTCGAATTTTTTGATTGAATCATGGTCAGAAAAATACATTTCATTAGGTTTTAGAACGCACATACGATTTTTTTTTCGTCGTGATTAAAAAATCATGTCACCAAAATCTAATCGTTCATTTCTAACCGTTTAATTTGAGTTGTTGTGAAAGGTTTAAAGTTTGATATTCGTAAAATAAATGGTTTGCCCCAAGGCTCCGTTTTGTCTCCGAAACTACTCCTTATCTTCATAAATGATCTCGCTGACACCAACGCACTCAGCTTTTTGTATTCGTTTACAAACTTAGAACCCTGTTCTTAGTCTGTGGGATTGAAACGGCCGGCAGCGCATGCTAAGCTCATTAGATTCCGATCTAGACAGCATTATACAATAGGCTATTAACAGCCACGTAGAATTTAATGCTTCAAAAACACAAAGCTGTCTTCTGTTGGCCAAGTGAAGCCATTTTCCATGAATGACACTTGCAACAAAGAAACTAAAAAACTTTCCATAGTTGGTATGTGTATTAACCATCTTTTATGGAATGCTCATTCGAAGAAGTCAAAAATGCAGGGAGATTCTTAGGCCTTCTAAAAAGATTGAAGATTGATCTGGCTACCATTTATAAAGCATACATTCCCCCATTACTCATTTTAACCTATTGCGCGTCTCGATTTTCCCCCTTCATTGTGATGTATAGGCTTTCAAGACTGATGTGCAGCGAAATCTCCTATTAAATCCTATCCACTTAATCTAAATACTCACACTGTGTTACACCGTAAAATTAGAAGGGTATTCATAATCCCTTGTGTGTGTACAAATTATAAGAAATTTTCAATTCTCAAACGTGCTAGAAATAGGTAAGACCTATTATTTTCTGCCGAATACGAACTGTGATGATGTCAGTCCAAAGCAGTAAAACCATAACTCAAAAGTACTACGATTAATAATAATAATACTCAATACTATTTTGGCTTTTAGACTGGGACCACACTTGCGATTTTCTGTGGTTGCGATTTCAAAAATTGTGATTGAAATGCAACAAATAATTGCGATGCAATCATCAATGAGATTATTCAATCAAAAACCAATATAACATTTCGCAAGCGTATGAAGTTTTATTTAACTCTATTTGATTTGGATTTATTAAAAAAAAATCGCAACTTAGTTTGAAGTTCTTGGTACATTCATTCATATTTAAAATAGTGTATTAATATTTTTCCACAGAACAATCGAGCGACAGAAAATCGCAAGTGCATTTCTAACTTGAAATAAAGAACATATGTGTTCATTCACATTTAAAACAGTGGATTTCATTTCATTGATACACATTTCAATTTCAGGCTTTTGAGTTTCGCTTTTTTTTCGAGACGTGCGATTAAGATCACACTGCGTGTTCTCAGCCTAGCCTCAGCATCAGCTTTGAAGCCTCACGATCGTCAATGAATTAACTTCATTCTACACAAATAAATCGAATATATTTTTTCTGAAATCCGATCATAATTAGCGGTTCATATATTTCTAATACCCTGACAGGAATTTATTACTATTCTATTAAAAACGTTTGACTGCATACATTCTTGTTTATAACTTACTTATCGGGTCAAAAATCTCACATAAAAATGCAATTACATAAATAACGCCTTGAAATAATTTGAAATAATTTTCCACTACATATCCCATATACTCGTACAAAAAATGTAAGTATTCAAAAGCCAAAAACAGTTGGACGCCTTGCAGGTGCTCCAGAGAAATGCTTTAAAATTGGCAATACAACATTTAACGCCCAACAGGTGGTCAATGGCCACACTTCTAAATAATCCTACACTTATAGAACCTAACTAACTCACACAAACAAACTAGCAAGCTTATTTTATTTGTTGCTTTTTCAATATTAATATGTTTGCGGTTCTGAGCCAATCTAATTCCTCCTCTAACCTGCATCACTCACCCCTTTGTCAATCTGAGTTCACGATATAAATTTAGAACGATTATGCGATGATAATTTTTTATTATACCAAACGTCTATCCTCTTTCACTACCCCAAGACACCACGAACTACGTAATCTGCCCGTAGAGATTTTTGCGGGCTTTTCCTTCGCAAATAAATATTTCTTTCATTTTCATTAAAACTGTTTATAATATAAAATAAATTCAATGGACAGCCAAAGCCAAAATCAGCAACAAAAAATATAAAAAAAACTAATAAAATAAAAGGAAAATTTATTATAATCTTCCAACTTGGCTATTTTTCAATCAATTTTTGAGCGTTCACCACCGCAAATAAGAAAACAAAATGGTAACCTTGACGTTTCTTGCTCTTAGAACGAATTAGCGGACGGACAGACAGATTGGCCATAAGCGTAGGTTGAGAATCAGTTATGTTTACGAATGGCCGGCAGGTGCCGCCTCTCTCCTACCTTAATAAAAAGCACGCTGGTGATTTTGTTTTTAACGTGATTTAGAAACTGTTTTCGAAATATTGTTCACATGTATGATTTTTAATTTGTGAAATAATTTTTCTACGGTAGCGACTTTTTCTATTTTTTAAATATTGTTTGTGGTTGTTAGGAAAATATTGTTATTTTTTTTTATTTTGGAAAATTTATTGAGTTTTCTATTGTTTAGACCACTTGGATGGTTTGAACTTGACGGGAAAGATTTTTTTTCTGAATGATTTAGAATTATGGCTTATTTGCTGGGAAAATTTATTAACTTACTGACAGCACGAAATATTTTGCTTAAAAAAATAAAATTTTAAAATCTATAATGTTATGTTCTTGTTAAGTTTGAATGTTTTATAGATGTCCGATTTTGATTAATAGTACATGTGCTTATCTTCGAAATAGTTAGATGATAGACCATCAAGCCAGCAAGTATTTTATAATGTTTGATATTTACTGACACTGACAGCTGACAAATATTTAGCTAATTAGAAAAGAAGTGGAAATTTAGTAAGAATATGCACAAGGAAGCAAAAATGTGATTGTTTAAAAGTTTAACTAGCAAGTAAGGTTGACTTTTTGGATATAACAAATATCAACTTGTTTTAAAAATGTATCTTCGTAGGTTTTTTAGCTGATGCCAATTTAAAAAAATATTGTTTCGTCATATAGTCTTAATCTTTTGATCATTAGATCACTTGTATTATATATTTTGATTCTTCATTCTTATGGTCAATCAAATCTTCTCATCAAGTTCCATCAGTGTAAGAATTTTTAGTTTTTCAAAAAGCTTCTGTGATATATGACCTGTACTATCAATTTATTTGGTTTAAGACAAGAACCTTTTCTGTCGGAAACCTTGATTCAAAATGCTTACGAATTTCCTAAAATCTAAAATTTTTAAAATTCCTTAAGTTTTGGAAGGAAAACCGAAAATTGGAATTTTTATTAGTATCTTCAGAAGTAATAAAGGGTTGTTGCGGCAGATCTGGCAATGTCTTTACCGAATTTCCAAACGCACACCAATCCTACTGTCAAACAATATTTGATAACCAATGTCACCCACGAGGCTGATTGATTAGACATTCAATTTTGGCGCCAGCGGCAGAACCCAAACCAAGGATTACGAAAGTATAATTACTATTTAAGTAATATGATATTGTTTTTGAATTATGATTTCATTTACGATTTTTTAAATAAATAAATATTGAACTAAATCGATAATGTTCCTTGAAACAAGGGTCTTTTAATAGGGACGTTCGAAATTTTTCAGGTTATAACAGTGGCACGTAATTGAGTCCAGACTTCTGCATGACTTCGAATAATTCTTTCGATTTTTTTGAGAAAAAAAATCGTCGTTGATGTTGGCTCAGTGTGTATTTGAGCGCCAACTAGGAAAACACTACGCTGATGTTTAGCCACTCGTTTAGAAGAGTGTGGGACAACACGATATATTCTCAAGTTTGATGATGCCCGTAACGCCATTTTTTCTAAAAATGTCGTAGAGAACTTCGAAGTATCAACCAAATGATATGCCACTCAATTGGGCATCATTCGGCCAAGAGAATCATGGTGAAATACTTGAAGACGTTGCCTTACAAAGTTCAGATGGTGCATTACTTAATATCTGTTGACCACCACGAAGGAGACAACTTTTCA
This sequence comes from Philhelius festivus, assembly GCA_963931855.1. Classification (NCBI taxonomy): domain Eukaryota; kingdom Metazoa; phylum Arthropoda; class Insecta; order Diptera; family Syrphidae; genus Philhelius; species Philhelius festivus. Next base: position 96,357,027 of record OZ007557.1, read on the forward strand.
TCGAAAATCGTCATTCGTCATGAGCGACTAATCCCATTTTCATCTATGTGGACATGTGAATATTCAAAATTATAGCCTTTGGGGAACAGTAAATCTACGTTTATACCACGAAGAGCTATTACACTCGCTCAAAGATATTGCATAGTATGGTGTTTGTGCTGGAGGCCTCATCGAGCCTTTTTTACTTGCGACTTATAGGTACTATAAGGCAAGTTATGCATTCGGAAAAAAATCGAACTCGAGATTTTGATCACAGTTGACATTACGATGATAGCGAAGACCAAAAAAGTGGGTCTCACAATTCGGTCTGTCTGTCTGTCTGTCCGTTCGATTGCAGCTAAACGGCTCGGCCGATTTTCTTCAAACTTGGTAGATATGGGTTTTAATTTTTTCCTCCCGGATGTTTTTTGATTTGATTTTTTAAGACCAAAAATAACGGTACCTGCCATACGATTTTTTTTCGAAATTTTATAAATATTTTTTTTTCTCAAAAACTGTCCCACAGATTTTTTTAAAACAAATTCATAAAATTTCTTTTAGTTAAACCTAGGTAATGGTTGAAAAAAATTTCCAAAAAATGGTTATTTTTGGTACCCCCCTTGGAACCATTTTTTGTTTTTGATTTTCTCTAAAACGGTACCACCGATTTTGATCTTTTTTTTTATGCTTATGAACAGTTTTTCTCTAATAACATTCATTTTTGAAATTCTTAGTCTATTACATAGGAGCAAGTTCGTGCGACCCAGTCGTGCATTTTATTTTAAAACGCAGCTGGCCGAATGACTACTGGGGACGGCAAGCGCTACAGATTCATGCTCAACGACTTTCTGTTTAATCAATTTGATGAATTGGAACCAGGGAAAAATATGGTTCCAACAGCATGGGACTACAGCGCATACTGCACGACCAACAACCAATATTTTAAGGGCTGTATTTCCGGGTCGCTTGGTCGACAAGTTCTACCGATTTATCCGCTCCGGACAATCTTATTGTGTGGTTCTTTGAAATCTCGAGCCTACTATGTCAACAAGCCTCAGACTATTAAAAAAGAATATCTGTCAAAAATGCGAGGACCTACGACTGGAAGTTCTGAAAAAAAAATGATAGTAAATGCGATAATTAGAGTCCGAATAGTCCTCAATTGAAGCGGTGACCTCTTAGCTGATATTATATTTTCCATTTAATTGAGAAGAAAAACTAAGACATAAAATAAATATAATTCAAAAGCAGAATCAAAGTATTTCATTGTACAAAAAAATTGTAGCCAAAACACATCGGGTGACAACTTTTACGCCTCCTTGTATCAAAGTTGGAACCGTGAAAAGCCTTTGATCTGGTATTTGAGTGAATATTATCATATCTTTTAATCAAATTGAAACTGTGGTTTAGAAGTTCAAAAACTTATTTTTGTTATACCGCTCATCAGTGGGCGGTTTTTTGTTCGTGCGCATGCCCGTCAATGAGTTTTTCTGTACATCAAATTTGGCATAGAGCAAAATTTTGCAAAAGAAAAAATTATAATTTTAGTTTATTCCCTAACGAAGGTTTCGGTTTTTTATTAATTTTTCTCGGAAGCCCGATTGATAAAAATTTCTATCTACTAAAAGTATGTTATTTGAAAGTGTTGCAATTGATCTGTGTTTAAATTTTTTTTTGAAATTTACACATAACGAAGATATGCCTTTGAATACTTTTGTTTAGTTGCGTATATAAAGTTAAGAAGTGCACTAAGTTTGTTCAGATTTTTTAAACCGTCAATTCTTAGCAGTTCAAATAATTTTGCATTCTAAAATTATATAAAAATTGGTTCTTTCATAAATAAAAATTTAAGAAAAAACTTATTTTCGTGTAGCGTTTTTAAGGCATTTTTCGAATTTATTCCAAAAAGGTCGTGCATTTCATTTTAATTTAATCTTAACCAAATTTTTGTAAATTTATTTTTACAACGTTTGGAACTATCAATTCTAAAATATTTTAAAATTGGTAAGTTTAAAGGATTAATTCAATAAAAATGTGTAAATAAATAATATTTTTTGGGAGTATTCTTCTGCCCACTACTGTACAAAAACCGAAGCCTTTCTTCTATTTTTGATGTTTTTTGAAAAACAATTTCTATGATCTCAATTCAAGTTTGATACTGCAGATTCAAATTGCACTAATATAATTTCTCAGGATTTGTATAGAATTTTAAAATATGCTAAATTTTACTTTACTTATTTACTTTATTTCGTGAATGCTTAGTAACAGTAAGATACAATATCTTATAATTTAGTTACAAGCTAATTTTATAATTTTACTCACCGTTAATTTCTTATTCAAGACGTCATTCCAAATAATATTCTTAAACCATCGATGTCGTTTCACATCCTCCGCTCCATTCTAAAAAAAAAATGAAAAAAAAAACTTATAACTAATTGACAACGAAAATAAAAGTCCTTCATGGATGAATGAATATATGTATGAACAAATAATAAAACATAAATATTCTTATTAATCAATTAAATAAACAGTCTTAATGTCATCGCATGAGTTTGGTTCGAAGATAAAGTTAAATGCTAATCTTCGGCATATATTATTATTTTGTCTCTCATCAACATCATTTCACATTATTTGTCACTATTTTTTTTTGTCACGATTATGAGACATTAGCGTGAAATTGTCTCAAATCAAAGCATTTTTTATAATCGAAAAAGTTAATGTCTCGTGAAATTAAAAATAAAATTTTCCATAAAAACACCATCAACACACAAAAAATTATAAAACAAAATTTTTCATGACGAAGTGGTTTTTCTTAAAAAAATACAAATATTTATTTGTGATAGATTTATTAAATTCTGTCTTGGCAGGTTTATTATAACAAAAAAAATATCTATGACGTACCTTCATATTGCCCAACCGTTTTGTTCTATCCTGGATGAGCAATTTCTTTACTAAGTCTTTGGCAATGGGATCCATGTGGCGCGGCCATTCGATTTTACCACCAAGAATCTTCTCATAAATACCAAATGGATTATCATCGTAGAAGGGAGGATAGCCAACCAACATTTCATAGATCAGGACACCTACAAAAAAATTAAATTCACATAGATATAAACATGTGTCAATGCCAAATTAACTATTTTTCTTATTTTATTTTATATTATATTGTATTTTATTTATAATTTCATTTAATATTATAAAATTTATTTATGGAAAAAATGCTTTTTAATATTTTTTTTCAAACTTATATAAAAAGTGGGAGCGGTTGTTAATCCGTATTCTAAAACTCTCTATCACCAAATTTCTGTAAAAGAATGAAAAGTTCTGTATGAATTCTTTAAATTAAATATTTTAAAAATTCTGTAAATCCATTATTCTGTTTTTCAAAATTCTGTAAGGACTTAAATGTTTATTTTGAATATATTGAAAAATCATTTAACACGAAAAGCTTTAAATTAAAAACATAAAGACATAAGCGCAAAATCTTAAACGTTGCTCGTTTAAGGAATAAAACCGGCTATACTTAACACAGTCGTTTAGTTTGGGGGATTTGTCTAACTTTTTCATAATTTTAAATACGTTAGACAACTCCTCTAAGCTCTAACTAATGTAGATTTAATTTAATATTTAGAATAAAATCCCATTCTAAAATTTATAAAGAGTAGGTTTTAAATGTTTAAAATTTTGCGCCATTAAGTTTCTAATTTTAAAATATTCTTTTCTTTTTTTTATTAAACATTTAATTTGTTTTAATTTTTTTAACAATGGTTTTTGAATTTAAGAAGTAAATTCTCCATTCTGAACTGTAGATAAGTACTTGTATTTTTGACCAAGTAAGTACCTTTCTAAGATTATCAATAAGTCAATATTTTCCAGTTTTTTATTATAACTTCTATGTTTTCGACATGTTCTAATTGCAACTTCGTAAATGAAAAAACGTGCACACTTTTTTTTATAAATGAAAGAATTTTGGAATTAATAATTGTGGATTTTCATTGTTTTTAAATACAGAGTTTTGGATTTTTAAAATTAAATTAAAAAATACTAAGTTTAAGGAAATCGTCAAAGTTGTTTAAGTTGTATTCGAAACGAGGATTTCTTAGGAGGTATGTAGTTTTGAAAAAGATAATTTATTAAAGAGTCAATTTCCTGAAAGCTCTCGATTTCTTTAGAGAATTCAGATATTTCTTATCGTTTTCTAGTCAATTAGTCGAAGGCAGTCTCGATACACAGCACGTAAAATTCAGACCATCACGACGGGAAAATTGTAGGAAACGACGTTGGATACTCTCGATTCTGGGGATATGAAAAAAGAATAGCTACAGTGATGGGGTCATGTAGCGGTTGCAGAATTCTGTGGGTCATCTTTTCACAAAGCCAAGTGCTGAGTTTACTTTAAAAACAATTTTGTCAACACATATGAGCTCTCTATCAAATAAAACACTAATAAATCGCGATTTGATTTATTGGTGTATTTGGGTTGATAATGAATAAAATAGAGGCGGGAGGGAGATTTGATGCCTTTTCGTAAAAAAATGATTGATTATCTTTTGGCAAGGAATTTTTGCGGCATTAGACAGAAAAACTGTAGAGATCAAGTTGAAGAAGAGTAAGATCATGTGTGGAAGAAATGTTTTTGGTAGTTAAATTATGCAAATATGATAAGAAAGAAACCTAGTAGCTTATAGTATCTGAGTATTATCCATGGTGTAAGTTACATGTTCTAAAATATTCGAATTTTTTGTTTTCATTTAGTTGTGAATTTATAGGAAACTAACTGCAAATGTATTGTTTAATTTAGAGATTCTTTCTAGCCGCACTACACCAGCTCAATATTTTCCTACCCTTACGATATTCAGACATTCAAAACCTTTTAAATTCTCTCTAACTTTGCTCTCTAACTCTCTAAACACTTGCACTGTTTTCAAACGTTTTAAGGGTAATCATAAACTCTTTATTGCCCGCAAAATTATAAAAAAATATGTAGGCAATAAAGTTACACAATTTTTTCAAGTCGAAAATAGTTTGCGGAATTTGACATCAATGGTTATTGTTATTATGAACATGTACTAATATTTCTGATACACTAGGAGTTCAGACAAAAATTTCTTATTTTGTGTCAACATATTGAGCGTAACAAAATTTCGATTTCCTTCTTAAATTTTTGACATAAGTATGTACATACGTTTGTATATAAAAAAAGCTGCTTTCTAAGCGCATATTTTATACGATTTCAAAGAAAGATTGAAAGAAATGTCAGAAATACAAGAGAGGTATAGCCTTCTCAAGGTGACTGGCAAGGTATTTTCTTGTCTTAAGCTGCATTTAGACTTTCGGTGTTGTGCTTTGTGTACATTGTTCATTGTTGTTCGTACGCCGAACAACGAGAATGTAAATGATAAAAACGAACAACGAACTAACAACGAATAAAGAACGTACAAATTCAAATCAGCTCGGAAATTTCTGTGTTCGTTGTTACCCGCAATCAGAAGCCTTCATTATAAATTGGGGTACCTATAGGTAAATAAATAAAATATTTTGTCTATCTTTCTAGTACGAATAATAATGCTTTAGATTTAATAATCAGAGGAACATGCAAAAAATTACGATATTATAATTACTTTTAGCGCTAGTTTAGAAAATAAAACAAGATTTGTATGCTACGAGTATAAATGTTTCCTTTTCAGCAAGCAACCAATCGTCCAACAGGATCTTCGTTTTTTTCTTTTTTTCTGAACTATTAATAGTGCCGCCACTGCCAACAATGTGTTTGTTGTTAAGAACGAACTGAAAAACAAAACCGAATTAATTTAAATGCTTCCTCGTTGTACGTTGTTGAGAGAAGAACTCACTAATTAAATATCGAACGAAAGTTAGACTTTAACAAACATGCACTATTTCAGCCCCTTACTTAATTATATTCGAATAAGTTGAGGTTTATGTATTGTTCTTCAGTCTTCCGTCTTACCATAGTATTTTTTTTAATTGTGTTAAGAAAAAAATCATTAATCAATTAAAAACTATTTGACTCTTATTGATGATTTGCAAGAAGAGTTTAAGTTTTCTACATATTTCAATAAGTATTTATTCTTTATTTTTTCCTAGATTATTTCCAAAAAACAAAAAGCCTTATTTCTTTGTAATTAAGGATGTTTCTTGTATGTTAACATACGTAGCCTAGACACAGCTACAAAAGATTTCACACCAGATTTCAGATCAAGCATTGGCCTGATCTGGTTTTTGATTAGACAAGTGATTACATTTCTCCATCTTAGGTTTGTCTTCTCTATAACATCTTGTTTCAGCAAAAGTTTACATGTAGCGATTGGTATACCTGTATAAGTCTTGTCAGGTAAAATAGATAATGTTGTTCAATTTTTAGCAAGTTTGACAGTCTTACAGTTCCCTGGAATATCTCTACACCCTGGCAACCAAAAGAGGTGAATATTGAACTGCTAAGCCATATCCATAAGTGAAACCCAATGCGGACGTTCGGAACAAAATTTTTCAAAAATTTCTGGCGAAGGATAACTATTTCTTAAATTTCTAGAGAATTCAAGAGAAATGTAGCAACAGGTATATTTTTCCTGCTCACTATCTAAAGATTAAAGCTAAAATAACCCTAGCAAATTGTGCATTCTGCCTCACATTCTTAGAATTATAATTTATAAGTCTATCAACTCTCATTCACAGGTTTTGTGTTTGAATTGGCAACACTGTTTGTAGTGACCAAAAATTTGACAGCTGACAGTTATGATTTGAGGTCAGTAAATCTTCCCATTAATATCTTATACACTGCTCAGATCTTCGATGAAGTTGTCTTAAAGTGTACATTCAAGTGTGGTGTTTATATGCACGAAATAATTTAAATGATCAAGAAATTTATCTTCTCAATAAAGCCAATGCCATGGTCATTAAGAATACTTGTCTGTATTTTATTTCAAATTCATTATACTTAAACAATTTGTGAGTAGGTATGTATGCATAGTGACATAATGGGAATGCATTTTGTCTTAAAATAGACTTTCATCTCCTGGATTGCTATGCAACATTGACATTGATGCATTAAGAAAAGAAGACAATACCTCTGCCATGACAAGCTCAACCTTCTTCCAATATATTTCTCTATTACTTTTCACTTAACTCCTTTGTCCCTTTCTATATTGACCCAATTCCCATTGACTTCTTATCCATTAGTGAATAAAATCAATAGTTGATACAAGATATACTATACATAGACAAAGGTAGATCTATATGATGTCTACCTATATAAGAATGTTTGTGGTTTTTTCATGCTCCATCTAATAGAAAATAAGCAATTTCCGATGCTACAACTACTTTTGTTCTTGTTGAGCTATCGAATCCGATACCAATCTTCATTAGAAATTTATCCAATCGCCATCTTTTATTGACCTATCGTTTGATATTATAAACGTCATCTACTGGAAAATCTATTCTCTTAGAATTTCTTATTCAACGGTTCTCATTGCTGGTGGCATCATCGCAACTATAAAATAGTTTGAAAGGTAGAGTTGCGTTTGGGATGATCTTTTCTTTTCTGTGATTTAATAGGGACAGCTTCCTAAGAGAATTCATGTGTAAGCTAGCTTTGATGGCTTCAATAGATGGGTAGAATAGACAAATGCTTAATTATTAATTTTTCTTAAACTTTAACTTTGATGTAGGTAGTTAAAGACTTTATTATCTTAGGATCAACTTTTTAAACTTTCGAAAACACTTAAGAACATATACAAATTGAACATATCCATAATTAAATCGAACAAACTTTCATAGGTGACCTTTCGGATTTCACAAGAAATTCCAGATATGGCTCCCAGATTTTAAAAACTAGAGTTAGGTTGATAAGGGTATAACTGGTTAAAAAATCATAAGAAATACAACTCAAACCACGCACTTTTCCCAGACTATTACTACTTTACATCTATAGTTTCTCCTAGGCAAGGCACTAGTACATCACCAGTTCTAGATGCAGATGACTCACTTCAGAGTTTGCGGTTTGTTTATTCCACAAAGACTCAGAAGCATCTATTAAATAATTCTATAGGCCATTAGGAATAAGTTGGATCGTACCTTCGTTTATTTTTTTTTTCAACATTAAGTAGATTTCATGATTTTGTTCAAAAAAAAAAAAGAAAAAAGGATGATGGTACCTACTTGGTGTTCAACATACAAATATACACAGCTATTGGTTTTGAATAGAAATTCATTTCGTTGTGTAAGTTTTATGAGTTTTCACACTTCTTTAGGTGAAAATAAAAACTTTTCACAAATCTATTTAAATTTTATGTTATTTAAGAACAATGCTGGTCTTCTGAATAGGTTCAAAATATTTTGTATACTCATATTATATCGTATTTTTTTGTCATGAAAGAGTGGCAAAGTTTAAAATTTAAATAACATACATTTTAAATTGCGAGTAAATTCAACACATAAATTTCATTTTCAATTTCATCTCGTATATTACACGAAAAAGTTTTGAAAGAAATTCAAGATATTGTAAAGGAAGCTCTTTCTTTTTGGCTCACCAGAATAGGTTTAGCCATTTTAAAGCAATACAACTAGAACAGATTCTTTTAAATATATTTTTATTTTCGAATGATATTTATGAGTAAGAATGTTTATGGCCAAAATTACCAAAATTGATCGATATAAGTACTCTTAGGCAAGTTATTTTTTTGAAGTCAGACTCGCAATTCCGTCTGTCTGTCTTTATATCTGCATGTTTGTATGTCTGTACCTTGATCTACAGTCAAAGCCGCTTAATCAATTTTTTTTCAAACTCGGTATTTAAGGTTCTTCGATGATAATTGAATTTTTTTCTAGCTCCAAAACTAACGATACTTAAAGTCTTATTTATCTCAAAAACGGCTCTAAAGATTTTGATAAAAATGAGGTGTGTTATTATCCGCATGGACTACATTTTTGTTTAAAAAATTTTAAGAAAAAATCTGAATACCGATAGCTATCATAAAACCGTTTTTTTTTTGGTGTGCGACTTTAACAACTCTAGAGATTTTGACCACCATTTTTGTACAGAAGCGTTTAGTATTTAAAATTATATCCTAAGATCTATGTATATGCCTTTTTTTTTCTATAAAAATTATAAAGAGATGTCTTATAAAGGGTGATTTTTTTGAGGTTAGGATTTTCATGCATTAGTATTTGACAGATCACGCGGGATTTCAGACATGGTGTCAAAGAGAAAGATGCTCAGTATGCTTTGACATTTCATCATGAATAGACTTACTAACGAGCAACGCTTGCAAATCATTGAATTTTATTACCAAAATCAGTGTTCGGTTCGAAATGTGTTTCGCGCTTTACGTCCGATTTATGGTCTACATAATCGACCAAGTGAGCAAACAATTAATGCGATTGTGACCAAGTTTCGCACTCAGTTTACTTTATTGGACATTAAACCAACCACACGAATGCGTACAGTGCGTACAGAAGAGAATATTGCGTCTGTTTCTGAGAGTGTTGCTGAAGACCGTGAAATGTCGATTCGTCGCCGTTCGCAGCAATTGGGTTTGTGTTATTCGACCACATGGAAGATTTTACGCAAAGATCTTGGTGTAAAACCGTATAAAATACAGCTCGTGCAAGAACTGAAGCCGAACGATCTGCCACAACGTCGAATTTTCAGTGAATGGGCCCTAGAAAAGTTGGCAGAAAATCCGCTTTTTTATCGACAAATTTTGTTCAGCGATGAGGCTCATTTCTGGTTGAATGGCTACGTAAATAAGCAAAATTGCCGCATTTGGAGTGAAGAGCAACCAGAAGCCGTTCAAGAACTGCCCATGCATCCCGAAAAATGCACTGTTTGGTGTGGTTTGTACGCTGGTGGAATCATTGGACCGTATTTTTTCAAAGATGCTGTTGGACGCAACGTTACGGTGAATGGCGATCGCTATCGTTCAATGCTAACAAACTTTTTGTTGCCAAAAATGGAAGAACTGAACTTGGTTGACATGTGGTTTCAACAAGATGGCGCTACATGCCACACAGCTCGCGATTCTATGGCCATTTTGAGGGAAAACTTCGGAGAACAATTCATCTCAAGGAATGGACCGGTAAGTTGGCCACCAAGATCATGCGATTTGACGCCTTTAGACTATTTTTTGTGGGGCTACGTCAAGTCTAAAGTCTACACAAATAAGCCAGCAACTATTCCAGCTTTGGAAGACAACATTTCCGAAGAAATTCGGGCTATTCCGGCCGAAATGCTCGAAAAAGTTACCCAAAATTGGACTTTCCGAATGGACCACCTAAGACGCAGCCGCGGTCAACATTTAAATGAAATTATCTTCAAAAAGTAAATGTCATGGACCAATCTAACGTTTCAAATAAAGAATCGATGAGATTTTGCAAATTTTATGCGTTTTTTTTTTAAAAAAAGTTCTCAAGCTCTTAAAAAATCACCCGTTATAAAAAATTAATATGATGAAAAAAAACAATTTTTAAAATTTGTTGCCTTAAATTTAGTATTTTCTAGAAAATTTCATGCATCTGAATATTTTGTTCTAATTAAATTCATGTTTTTATATTTAGAAACAATTTTTAAATTTCAAAGCTCCACAAAGAAAAAGATCAGAAAATTAAATTTAGTTGAAGCTAGTGGAAAAAAATGTTTTTTAATGTTATCTCATTTTTTGTTTTCCATGTTCTCAGAAACTGTACTACTAATGAATTTTTGTTAAAAAGTATTGTATATTCAAATTTTTAAACAAAGTTGTTTGGATTTAAAAAAAATTTCTAAATTTGTTTTGAAAACTCAATATTTCGGAAACTACTTGCTAGATTTTTATAAGACTTAAAACTTATTATTTTATCTAAGATATCGGTACACCATACAAATTGTTAAAAAATAGTTTTCGAAAATTAAATTTTTCTTGAAAATGGAATTTTGATAATTTTTTTCGCTTAATTTTTAAATAAATACACAATAAACAAGCAGTCATTGTTGAATTTCATTGGTCTGAAGATTTTAGAAAATAGTATTTATACCCGTATGGAAAACTGAAGGTTCATTTCTTTTTGAGTGCAATTGAGTGTTTTTTTGTTTTTGTTATATTTTCATTCAAGCTTTAAATCCAGCTCCACCGTTCATTATTTTTGAAGCAGAGTCATTAGAATTCTATGCAACTCTGAATAGATCATCTATATTCAGTTAAATAGCAGCTGTGTAATATCCCGGTTTCATATTTTATCCATAGCCTGATTCTTTTAGCAAAACATTATATTTTGGCTTCTTTTTGTGATATTCCGATTTCTTAGATCCGATTCACGAAACGTTTTAGACCATTTTTTTCACTAAACGCTTTCCGCTAACAATTATAGCAACCGATTATAGAAAACAAATACAGTCGACTCTCTCTAAATCCAACTCCCTCTAAGTCGAAGTTCCTTCTAACTCGAACTTTTTAGCCGTATTTTTGCATTCCTCTCAATTTTCCATAAAAAACTATCCTCTAAGTCGAACTCCCTCTAAGTCGAAGTTCCCTCTAACTCGAACACATTCTCTTGATTATTGACCTATTTTCTTTCCTTCTAAGTCGAATTTTTTTCTTTTGCGTCCCTTTAGTATTTTTATTGGTCACTCTAATAAAAAAGACTTCTAAAATTTTACAAAATTTAATGCATTAAATTATCTTAAATATTTTAGGAATTATAGTTTTCCGCCCTTTTGCTCGGTTTCATGTTCATTTTTTTTAGCCTCTGTTTGATTGTTAACTTCACACTTATCAAACACAAAAATCTCTTCCTAAAAAGATATTCATAAAAAAAATTGCAAGGCAATAAAAAAAGCATTGGTGGTTGGATCCATTCCAATTTCCAAACATTTTGTGCTTTATTTGAAAGCAGTAAAATAACAGATCTCAGAGGTCGTCGGAAAAGCTAAAGCTTCTGGTTATAGGGAGAAGCGAAAATTCTCGTTGTTTCAATAAAATTAAAACTTTGCCGGTGGACTAAGAAGAAAACCATATCGTTCTTGGATGACATCAGACCTTTTCACAAGTTGGCTTTTGAAACTTTATTCTAAATTTGGAAGATCAACGCGCAAAGTATTATTCATTATCGATAACTGCTCAGCTCACCCAAAACAAGTTAAGGATAAATTAAAGTTTATGAAACTTGAGTATTTCCCCCCCAATATGACCTCAATAGTTCACTTAATGGACATGGGTATAATACGAGTACAAAATTTGAAAGTACACTGTAATCGCCGTCTTCTCACCAAGATCTTAAGGGTTTGGGAAACCAAAAAAGAGCGATATAAAATATCACTTCTCGATTGTGTGCGCGAAATCTTAAAGGCATGGGGACGTTACTCCATTGACAATTGAAAATTGTTTCAAAAAGCCCGAATTTAAGTCTGAGACGTGGGATGACGAAGATGATATTCCGCTTAGCTTACTTAGATGTAACAACGAAGACACCCAAGAAATCAAGATAATCTGGGAAAAGCTAACAGAAGCTCATTATAATCTTGAAGGCGTATATTGGAAGGACTATGTTGAAGTCGATGACGGCATCGTAGCCACTGAAATACCTGATAACGAGTTAATTTTGGAAGCAGATGCTGATGATACTAATGACGGTGAAAATGGAGCTGAAGAAGAAGATGAAGCTGAAATAATAGACTTTGAAATACCAGAGAAAAATTAAATTGAAAATGCAATTGGTACATTGCAATCTGCAATTGAAATGAAAGATAAAAGTCAAAATTGCTTATTTAAAATAGAATCTTTTTTTTTTTAAAGGCGATGACTGATGACACGGCGACTGTGATGACTGTGATGACTGTAATGTCTAAAATTACAATTTTTTTTAAATAATTATGTAAGTTGAAAAAAATATTTTTTTTATAATACATAATTATAGATTAATGAGCGATAAAAACAAGAAGCTTAGGTTTATTTATTTATTTTACTTGTTATTTAATTCAATAAATCATTAAAAGAAAAACTCTAAAAAAAACTTCTAAAACTCCCTCTAACTCGAACTAGTTTTGATATCCCGTGAAAATTCGACTTAGAGGGAGTCGACTGTATATTATTTGAAAATAAAACGGAATGGTCATAATTCTTTAAGTGGCAAAATTAGGTTTCTAAAATTCTGTAAATGAAAAAACAAGGATTATTTTGATAGTGAAAAAAGTACACATTATATTCAATTATCAAAACATTTTTTCTTTGTATTTTGTATTTATTGAATAAAAATTGAATATCCGGTTTAAGTCTTTACAGAATTAAAAAAAAATGGAATTACAGATTTTGAAAAGCATAGTAGTGGATTTATAGAAAATTAGATTTAGAGAATTTTGAAGTAAAGAATAATAGAATTACAGATTAATGGAATACAGAATTATAAACACAGATAATTTTGATTCATTTACAGAACTTTTAAATACAGAATAACGACCAATTTCCAATTCAAAGCTAAAAATTGGCATACAGTGAATTTTCTGAGTAAGTTTTCTCGCTCCAACTTATTATTAGAAGAAGAAATTTTTTTAACCTATTCAGATGAGCAGCAGTGTATATGCAATAAGAATTTTCTAATAGTTTTTTTTTGTTATTTTCATGTATTTTATTACTTGCAATAGCTCATCGTTGTAAAAATAAAACGAAAGAGTCATGTTACAAATGCACATTAACGAAGAAAACTGTCTTTCATTAGATTGGTAGTTCTGCTATCCTTTATCAAAGAGGATAGGATAACTTTGTCCCTTTTTAAGCAACCAGAGAGAAAAAAGAGCGTTGTATGTAATATTTATTAAAAAGATATTCTCTGTGGAAAATGAACCTGAATCTGTTTTGCTCTTGATTATCTGTCACAATTTATCACCATCATCGAGAAACATTATTTAAAAGTTTTTTTTTGCAAGATGAATAAATAAAAATATACAAAAAAAAAAAGAAACATGACAGACATTTGGAGAGATAGAGCTCAGAGTTCATACAAACATACCAAATAATCCAGAATAATGAGGTACATATATTCATTTTTTGTCGTTGGTTGTTGGATGATTTGTAAGAAATTATGCAATTTGTTATTTTTGAAGATTATTTTAATGACGTCAAAGAAAGACAATCCTAATTTGATCACAAATACAAAATCGGTTAGAGGTCAAATAAAAATTATGGATTGAAAACCAATCATTTATTAAAAATGGATTCTTTGCCATGTACAAGAACTTGACCTTTCGCAGACTTCAAATTGGCTTCGGACCATTTAAGAAAGTACCCCAATTTTGGCCAAAAAATCATCTTTAACGACGAGGCGCATTTTCGGATGAATGGCTGTGTTAACAATAAAAATTGCCGTTTATGGGACCACGAAATCCACACCTGGTGAATAGGTGACAATGCATCCTCAAAAAGTTACCATTTGGTGTGGATTTGTGCCGGTGGCGTCATTTGTCTGTATTGTTTTTTTAAAGGACGTTCATAAGGCGATCACCATCAATGGCGAGCGCTACAGAACGATGAAAACCAATTTCTTATAGCTCAAATTCAGCCATATGGGCCTAGATGACATGTAGTTCCAGGAAAACGGGGTTACGTGCCACACAGCAACGATTGATATTTTGCAGAACGATTTGCGCGTCACGCAGAGGTGACATGAAGTGGCCACCAAAATCATGGCAGACTTTTTCTTGTGGGGTTCCTGAGGTTGCAGGTCTATTCGAATAAACCACAGTCGACCAATTCCAAAGTGAACATAACAAAGGCCATCGCTCAAATTCAGCCAGATCTATGAAGAAGAGTCATTGAAAGTTGAACCACTTGGATCCGTTTCACCGTAAAAAGCCAAGGCTGCCATTTGAAAGATATCATATTCCATATATAATGGCATAAATGGGCCTTTCAAATAAAAAAAATTCCTTGAGCTCCACTTAAGGCTATTAAGCTGTGTCTATTTCATCAGCTCCAGAAATAATATTTTAGATCCAAATGGATACTTACTAGACATCATCATTAGATAGTTGCTGAAGTATACGTATTAATAAAAACGGTGCGCACGTTGTACCATAGGTAACAACGGAGTCTGTACAGTTGCAGAAGCTTACAAGAGTCATTTCTACAAATAATTTGTTGAAAATTCGTTTATTTGGGATAAATAGGTATTTTTCGAAACATTTTTTCGATATCAAAAGCAACAAAGAAAATACTCCATCGCCATATGATGGAAGATAAGTCGTTTTATAAAATAGAACATGACAGTAGTAGATCTTCATAAAGCGTTATAGAAAATGATGGTATGTTTCATTCCATTTTAACAATCTTTCCGCCCTAATTAAATAAAATCCTTTTTAAAAAAATTTAAACAAAATTTACTTTCTTCCCCGAAGTGTCAGTTATCTTTTTTTTAAATTTTCCATGATTTGCTTCGAAGTATCTGTTATAAAATCTGAACAAAATCGGTTAAGCTGTTTCAAAGAAGGAATAAAAATAAAACTTAAATGCCATATTTCCGCAATGTTAAATTAAGTTTTAGCTAAATATCTTAAACGAATATTTTTACAAAATATTTAAGTTTTGAAAAATGTTAAAAAATAAAATTTATGCAAAAAAAAAGTTTAAGCTGGTTTGAAGAACCTTTATTTTCAGAATTTGATTACGATTGGTGGAGTCATTGAATACAGTGAGTATCCAAAATAAAGAAATAAGACCTGTTGAGAAACAACAATTGAAATTTCCGTTTTAGGGAATCATACTTTTACTATCCTAAACGCTCGAACTTAGCTCAAATATTTGTACGTGGGTTATAATCCCTTTAGGATCAAGCCAAATATACTAGATGGACGCTCATAACAGACGCACGAAATGCATGACAAAACCCAGTATACCTGACGGCTTATATAATATCTACACACCATGGTTAGATCTTTTCGACATATCTATAAAACTCGCTCATTTATAAAAACAAACCTAAAAAGTAATCATTTTGTTTCAATTTCGTTCATAAATTTAATTAAAAAATTCTAATTAAGATATCATACAGCAACAACAAAAGAAAATTATTTTTTCAAAACATTTGGAAAAAATCCAACAAAAAACACCCGAAAATCCATTCCTTAAAGTAAATATAAATAATAAAGACACATACATACATATATACATATGTTATTCATAAATATACAAACTAAATTAATTTTAATTTAAAATTAATAAGAAATCATAAGATCAGACAGAGAACATGAATTGGAAAAGTGTGACTTTGGGTATGGAAAATCACCTATTAGATCATCGAGCCATTTCTCGCACCATACCAATTCTATATACCATATCACCTCCGAGCCCTCCTTATGTCAAGTAAATCATAATAAATCAAAAAGTTTAAAACTAAGAAGGCAAAAAAAAAACTTCTAAGAAACCGCAGTAAAACAGAATTTCTTTGATATTATTTTGTAATGCTCCACATAGTCTACTTCAAGACATTCACATTTCTAAATGACTAATTTTTGAAAATACATTTTCAACACGCTGCGCTGTAATAAATTCATATAAAAGAAGATTCACATATCCTCTCAGGAAAATCATATACAATGAAATCACCGCCTCAAGCCTATAACTAGTTGGCCACCAGACTGGCCGGACACATTTGAAATAAACATCTCAACTGATGATTCGTGTTGAAAATAAAACATTGATTCCGAGAAATGACTTCTTCGGAAAAAAGCTTATAATTATGTGTTTATTTTTAATTTATAATTGACTCACCTAGTGCCCACCAGTCTACGGCCCGATTATGTCCTTTCGACTGAATTATCTCTGGAGCCAAATACTCAGGGGTGCCGCATAGGGTCCATGTCCGATCGCGTAGTTTCTTTGCGAATCCAAAATCGGTGATTTTCAAATGGCCATCACGATTAATAAGTAAATTCTCAGGTTTCAGGTCACGATATACGATTTGCAGTGAATGTAAATACTCTAAGGCTAAAATTATTTCGGCGGCATAAAAATTCGCTAAAAATAAAAAGAAATATGAATTAGTTACTTAATAAATTGACTTAACTTAGGAAAACAGAATTCAACTAGTTAACATACAAAAATATTACGTATACGCCACAGTGACTTTTTATTCGTATTTTTAGTTTTTGTGATAAATAAATCACTTTCATTCGGTTAACCAAAATCCAAAAGCGAAACCTTTTTCTCATTTCACTGGCCAATAATATAAGTTGGGTGAACTCAGACTCTATGATGCAGAATAATTGCCGGGATGCTCATTGCCATATTATTTAAATTTTATTTTTACACTAAGAAATTAATTGGATACCGATTGACTTCATTTATATTAAAAGCAATTTATTTTGTTTTGAGAATTGATACAAAAAAAAAAAATGAAGAATATTATAAATCTTTGAAGAAAAATATTAAATTAATGCATGTACTCATAAGTCTTATAAATAAATTCATAGGAAAATATTAAACAAGATTATTTATTCGTTTTCTTGGCTTGAATTGATTTGGTGTGTAAAAATATATTTTAAACTTTATGATTATTTGATATAGAACTATAAGATGGGAAAGTATTTTTGGGCAATGATGGAAGTTTGTTAACGTGGGTCATTGACTCATTGGCCAAAAAAGATTGTATCCATTTTAAAAGTAAAAAAAAAAAATATTCTGTACATTCACAATGTGGAAATGTGGAACTGATTTTTTTTTACTGTGTGGACAGTGTGACAATGAAAATTTAGAAGTAATTGAGTAAATAACTGTTTTACAGTTTACAAAGACCTTAAAAAATGATGTCTTAAGATCTTATTTGATTTCAAAATTAAGCGCAAGGCAACACATGGGCAGATGGAAGTATAGCCAAAGACTTTCCAAGCAAAATTATAACAAAGATACATTGCTTTGCTTTGGGAAATTTTTCATAAACTAAATTTGAATAATGAAATGTAAATTAAAAAATAAAAATTGGGTACGCAGTTCATACCATAGAAAGTTTTTTTATTTTTATATGGCAGAGGCTGAGGAGCGTACCCAGATCTTTGGTATGACAATCTAAAAGACTAATTAATATGACGAGAGGTACTACAAGATATATAGATGTCCTTCTAGGATTTATACAACTGGAAGTCAATGATAAAGGACCTTGATCCTGATTTACAAAACTTCCATTTGTAAATTAATTGCAGAGGTCACGAATATGTATATTCATTTACTTCTGAGATATAATTCATATATAAGATCTTTGAGCACTGTGCATATTTTTAATTTTTTTAAAAGTATTTATCTATGAAAATAAAATGACTATCAATGTTACTAATTTGACTATGTTATACATACCCAAGCAACACAATTGCCTCTTACAGATATCTTGAAAAGTTATTTTCCAAGTGCTTTCAACTCTTTGAACAATCTTAAAGAGGTCTGTAATACCCAAAAAGGCCTAAAGGGGAGGAGTCTATTGTATTGAACAAAGAGTTCTAAGTAAAGTATTTGTAAGACTTCATAAAGATCATTTTTTGATTAATCTATAAAGACACTTTCTAGTGGTTTTCAAGATGTTTATATTTTTGAGTAGAAAGATTGAACTGCGAAGAAAAATTTATGCAAAATGTCTTTCTCTTTCACGCAAATACAAATTTAATGCAATTCAAATAAAATGGATTGACTAATATAAATACACAAACATGGCGAATTCTTTCCTTCAATAATTTATGACTGGATTTACGATATTCATTGTATACCCTTTATATGATTGTGTGTTTTGATTTGCGAGAGAAGATTTAATTTGAAACCGCATACTCTACCCTACTTGAAATTAACGCGCCTTCAAATAGAATAGTATTTACAAAGAAATATTCAGAAAAATAATGTTATAATAATAAAATGCCCTCAGAATAAAAAAGAAATGACGTTTAGGCTAGCCGCGCACTAGCAATTTTTAGTTGCGAAACTGTTTGGTTACTTATAGAAAACAGATGAACTGTTTGGTTGAATGTCGGTGAATTTGCAGATAATTATAAGTTCAATAAAATGGCGAACTTATTTTAGGCAATCGTTTAGTTTGTGTCAAAACACAAACTTTTTAGTTGCTTGAACCAAGCAGTTTCGCAACTAAAAGTTGCTAGTGCGCGGCTAGCCTTAAGTTTGCAATAGATATGGACGATTCATGTATGTGTATGTATCGAAGGTATTCCTACCTACAGGGTGCTTTATTTTATGAAAGGTCTTTTTTTGTTCGATCTGAATAATTTTAAAATGTAAAATAATTTTAGCAAATAAATACAACTCAAAAGGTTTGCAAACTGAGCGACATATTAGCACTTACGTCTTTAGAATTTTGTATGAAATAAAATTAAATCAACTTTTTTATTGTATATTCTGATGCTAAGATCTCCTTTATACTACAAAACACGAAGAAACATAATAATTGTTTGAAGAATGATTTCGGATTTTTATTGCATTTTTTTCAAAATTTAAATGTAAGTTGACAGGTTTTATACATCTTACAGAGAAAAGATACAAAAAGACATACTATATGAAAATAAGTGAAAATATATGTCATTCCTTAATTTTTATTTCACAAAGTGTTAAAATCCCTGGATTAAAAATCTGTTAGAAAGATATGCTAACTTGACATTTTATTGTTGCGTCAACATTCTATCAAAATACAAAATATTGAGTTCAACTGTCAACCGACTAAAAAATCACTGAAAATTCAGAAAATTTGATATTATACATAATCAAAATAATACCCATTATCAATTTTATTTGAATTTGAATTTTATTTCAACATTTCTTTTATATTCTGCCAAAGTTCTTCAAATAACAACATTTCCTTCTTTCATTTACTTACATCCGTAGAAACTGATGACTTCGTATAGTAAACGATAAAACACAAAATAATAATTTTATCTTCAATATACGTTTAACAATGTCACCCTTTACAAAATATATGTATTTTATACAGATACGCCACCCATTTGTTAAGAACTCTTTAAAATATCTTAAGCACTTCACAATAAGATATCGAAACTGAAATTCAAAGCAAAGAGTGAAAAAAGTGTAAACAAAGAGTAAAGGAAGAATATAGATGTTTACAATCAGTCAAATCCAAAAAAAAGAGCAGGCAAAGTGTAAGCAAAGAGTAAAAGAAAAAGATAACAAATTCACAACAATTAGGCTAGGCGCGCACATTCAATTTTAGTTTTGCAACTGTTTGTTACGAGCAACTAAAAAGTTTGTGTTTTGACACAAACTAAACGATTGCCTGAAATGAGTTCGCTATTTTGTGTAACATATAATTATACGCACCTGCGCGAACATTCAACCAAATAGTTCATCTGTTTTCTATAAGCAACCAAACAGTTGTACAGTTTTGCTTATTTTTTGTTAAACATAATTATATGCAATGGCGCGCACATTCAACTAAATAGTTGAGTTGTTTTCTTTAAACAGAAGAGAGAAAAAAGATTTTCGCTTGGTTTCACAATTCACAATTGTTAAGCGAAACAAAACATTTTTTTTTCAACCAAAGAGGAAAGTAGTAATTCTTGATGTTAAGCTTTCATAAATACGTTTTAGTCAAAACTTCCACAGAATATCTTCAAGATGTATTCGAAAGATTAAAATGAAAACCTCTTTCAGTATTTTAAAACTACTCCTTTTAAAGAGGTTTTAAAGAGGGTACATAGAGATTCAATATGGTGACATTTGTCATGATTATCTCTAAGATGTTTTAAAGAGCATTTAATTATACTATAACAAAAAGAACATTTTAAAGAGCAAATTAGGAGGTTATAAAGTAAAATGGTATTAATAAGATTGAACTAACAGCTTGTAAAGAGCTGATACATTTATTGAAGTACTCTCCAAGAGTTTATGTGTTGCTTGGGTATTTTTTTTATATGAAATAATTTTGTATTTTATATTTTATTATACATACCCGATTGACTACTAAAACGTCCAGCATTTCTTAAATATGAAAACAACTCTCCTCCACACACATACTCAAATAACATATACAAACAGCAATCGTCCTTTGTTGACCACTGTCTAGAAAATATACAAAACAAAATTTAAGTGCTTTAGAAAACAAAGTTTGATTCAGTATCTTCTTAATTGAAAAAATATATAAATTCATAAAAGATATTAAATTTAAATAAAATAAATTATGTTGAGCAGATTTTTTTGTTGATTTAAATTATTTTTTTCAGTTGAATCTTCATTAAACAATTAATTGTAATTGTAATTGTAATTGTAATGAAATTGTTTTAATTATAAGTATTTTTCACATGCGATTCATAGATACTATAAGGCAAGTTATGCATTCTGAAAAAAAATCCAACTCGAGATTCTGATCAAATTTGACAATACGATGATAACGAAGACTAAAAATGTGGGTCTCGCAATTCTGTCTGTCTGTCTGTTCGACTACAGTCTAAACGGCTCGGTCGATTTTCTTTATGCTTGGTAGATATCATTTTTATTCCCCCCACCTTTTTTTCTTTTTTTTTTAAGACCATAAATAACGGTACCATACGATTTTTTTTTCGAAATTTTATAAATATTTTTTTTTTTTTCAAAAACCTTTCGACAGATTTAAAAAATTAAAATACAAAAACTTTTATGTCAAAGCTAGGTACTGATTAAAAAAATTCCGAAAAATGGTTATTGAGGGTATCCCCCATGGAACCATTTTTTTTGTTTTTGATTTTCTCAAAAATGGTACCACCGATTTTGATAATTTTTTTTTGCTAAAGCTCCCAAAAACTTGAATAGAATTGTGTATTCAAATTTTCAAAGATTTTTTTTTGGATTCTTAAAAAAAATTGCAATTTTTTTTTTTGGGAAAACTCAATATTTCGAAAACTTCATGCTAGATTTTTTTTAAACTTGACAGTTTAAAGTTTCTCAACATAATCTACAAGACTTAAGAAAAAAAATTTTAAATAAAGGTATCCACCATACAAATGTTAGAAAATGGTTTTCAAAAATCATATTTTTCTCGAAAATGGTACCTAGAATTTTGAGAAAATTTTTTTTCTTTCAATTAATTCTTACGATCTTTAATTTAATAAAACAAATTTTGAAATTAATATGTTACAGCTTGCTTCCAGCATAGAAACTTTTATTCAAATTTTGAAGTACTCATTATTGACATAACGGATTTTAGTTAATTATTTTTATAGAGATGCTCCTAAAAAGTATAAAAAATATTGCATTTTAAAACTTAAAAAAAAATATTTTCATAATTTTTGAAAAAAAAGCATATTTTTTGAAAATTCGATATCTCAAAAACGATTTAATATTTTTTTTTTTCGAAATTTAATTTTCATACGTACAATAATAAAAACTTAAAGTTGACATACCAAATTTTTTTCTTTAAAATTTTTTAAAAATTCTGTATATAAAAGCTTATTTTTTTAGGAAACCACTACAACGACTTATATTTTTTATTCTTTCATAAATTCATGGATAGCTATACAAGGCTGGGCTTAGCTTTAACGATAGAGGACTGGATGGAATTTTTGAATCATTAAGTTCTACGTGATTTATGGATCCCCATCTGACAATGCTTTCAAGATTAAAATCTAATGAGCTTATAATAAGCTGAAGTTCTAAATCCATATGCGAAGAACAAGGACGTGAATCTGGAAACGAACATGAGAAACTGAGAGTTTTGTCGACAGAAAAGAAAAAAACAATTTAATGGATTAAAAGTTTCAGACAAAAGATCATTAAAGCATACGAGAAATAGAGTCGGAGAGAAATGTGGCACGCCAGGAATTATTTTACTTTCTCCGTACACAATTTTCAGCCCATTAAGGCATATTAAATTTTATTTTAAAGTTTAAAATTAACTTATGTAATAACATATAGATACATTTTTCAACCTGAACGACTCGTATTCATATCTCATGAAATCAATACAATTTTGTGAAAGATAGAATCGGAATGTATGTATATTTAATTTTCAATTATTCTAAGCCTTTACAATTTCGTTAAAATATTGTGTCTAATAATACAATATACCTATCACTCTTGTTATTCAAATACGAGACTTAACTTGATCCTGTTTTTGTGGTCATAAAATGAGGAATAAAAATCTTGCCATTAGAATTTTTGAACATTATTTTTTTTAAGAGATCTAAGTGTTAATATTAAACTCACAACCACCCTCATTTGCAATGAGTAGCTTTGAAAGCCTAGCCTAAGTGTTATGTTTGATTATTAAAAATAGTTCTGCATTCAATTCTTAACCACAATCCTCTTAAAAAATATTTATATACGAGTAAGATATACTTACAAACTTATAACAAATGGATGGTTGATCTCTGAAAGAATATTCTTTTCATTCTTAACATGATCGATTTGTTTGAGGCGTATCACATCAGCCATCGCCAGGACCTTCATCGCACAATATGTGTCTGTTTGTTTGTCCTTGCACAAGCATACTCTTCCGAATGTGCCAGTTCCTGAAAAATAAAAAAAAAAAAACCAACAGATAAACACCGGTTTTTGTAGAAAATGATAGATGAACAGTTTTAGCATGTTGAGTGGAAGACTTGAGTACACAGTTAAAAAAATACATTTAAAACAAAAATCAAGAAAACAAAGTCTGAAGATGAAGACAAATTAGAATTTAAAATTCGCTTCCGCTCACACGTCAGATCATCATATTGATGGCACATTCTGACGTGCGAAAAGATTAACATGGTTGTTAAAATAATTTAGCTTTTTTGGCTAAACGACCAAACAACAAAAATAGCGACCAGAAGTTCAAAGAATCGTTAGGGAAGATTTTAAAATAAACTGAAGTATATTCGCACAAGTGAATTGACATCAACATAAGTTTTGATATGAACGGAAATAGATTTATTTATGTCCCCAAGGGGTGTTCGACTTTGGAATAGAGGATATTTGGAAGGGTTTCAGTATAATCATTTTGAGGGAGTTATTTTTAGGATTCAAATTTGTTTTATTTTAATTGGATAAATAACTAAATGGTCCTCTGCAAATGTGTTTTATTTTCAAATCAGAGAAAATTTATTCAAAGCAGGTTTCCATAGATTGAAGGATGTTTTCATTCCAACAGTGATGAGAATGTTAATCAAATCAAATGAATGAATGCATAGAAGGTTAATCAAATGAATGAATATAAATTGTGTTAGACAATAAATAATGAGTATTTAGAAAGAAGTATTTAAGTAAAAAAAAAATAAAAAAAAAACAATAAATGTTTGAAATTAAATTTCGACATACTAATAGAATGATGTTTTACGATGTATTGCCAAAAAAATGCCATAGGAATCTACCTAACATAATATGCATTTAAAAATTGAACTATTAATAACAACTCAATTTAAAATTCAAGTGACCGCAACTCCAAAATGCATTTCGAAATGGACCGACAGTGAGCTATATCAATTAGATGAATTATATTCAATCGTTCCACTTGGTCAGAACCAATTCTATAATCTGTTTAGTATTCGTTTTTAGTATCAATAATTTATGCCACCAATAAAGGAACTAAGAGTATCCAAAAGATTACCAAGATAGAGTAGATAATACTAGTATTATAATTCTGGGACAGGGTGCGCCATCTTTTATGTCGATATGCTACTGTTTGGCCGTATTTCAAGCGACTTCAACGGTCTGTTCGCAATATTCTTTGAGTAAATTGCACAAATGCAAATCATCCTTTATCACTGCTCAGCAACACTTTCTCTTACCACTACAACCAGTTTAGTTAGTCCAGGCTTATGTGTTGATGAACGGTACATCGACGATCTTCCAAGTAATTCACGTTGAGTTCGTGAGTAAGCGCGATTCATGGTTAAAATTATGCTAAACTGGCGTTTCAAATACATGTCTACTCAGGGAGATAGATATGACGTCCACTGCCTCGTTGACTTGAATAATACTAGTTTGACTTGTGGATTTACTGTGATTTGATAAGGGATTCATGAGCTCCCCTCTACCTGAAGCTCACTAGCTTATGATCTTTAGATCGTGGGGTACTTGTACCAGAAGTCTTCGAGGTTTGTCTCAGAGTCACTTCAACGACTTAAGAAAAAAAAAATCAAGTCTTTAATCTTCATGTCCACTCAAGAAAATCGGTTGATAAAAATGTCAAAGTTATTCAATGTTGTCATACCAATATAAAAGACGGCGCAACCGTTATATATAAATCATACCAGAAGTATTGTAACTTTAGAAATAGGTATTAACTCCACTTTGAAAAATGGAATGACTTCACATGTTGAGCAAATTTCGTTCGAATTAATTCCAAAGACCTACAATGTGAGCTTTGTTTTCAGTGAAAATTAAGAATTAATAAATCTGCTATTTTTACCGAACAAAAGGTTGACAAGTAGTTGAATTGACACAGTGCCTTTCAAGATGCAAATGGTATTTTATTTTCTTGTTATGAGGTGAGATAGACAGTTTTATTTGTGTAAAAAGAAATAAATAAAAACAAATTGATTTCAAATGAATATATTTAGGGCGTTATGTGGATCAGCCGAAAGAAATCAGACAAACAATTGATATGTCTGAATTATCTTCTAACAAGTATTCTAAATCAGAGCACGGACTTTTTTGAGGGGAGGAAATGGGAGTGCTTAAATGACTTGAAAACTATCAATTTTTATTTGCAAAAATTTGAAGTTTAAAATTCTAATTTATGTAATTCCTCGTTATTCCTTGAGGTAAAGACAAGTTTTGCATATGTGAAAAAACTAATCAAAGTTGACATTAGGTAATAGAGATCACGACAAAAGTTGGTCCCGCAATTACGTCGGTCTGTCTGCATGTCTGTAAGTGTAATCCTTAACCTACAGCTCAAACCGCTGAAGCGATGTTCTTCAAACTTTCTTCTTAAGGGTCTTAGGTAATTCTATAGGATTGTCATAGAACTTTTTATTGACTATTGATTCTCATTAACGACTCTACTGATTTCAATCAAAAAATGTATATCCTTTGAGTTTTAGATAAGATTGTGTCAGGGCGGTCCTCTGACCGACTAAATGAGTAGGCGACAAAATTTGGTTTAAGTATAACGAAAATAAATAATACTTTATTTATTAAAATAAATATAGAAATGTTTAAAGAGCTTACGGAAGGATTCAGGTGAGATGAATCACACTGTTCCACGTTGACGATCAACCAAAAGCTGTTATTGAAATTGCAATTATTTATAAAAAAATTTCGAAAGAATAGTTTTGGGATTTTTTAAGAAAAAAAATAAAATCTCTTTTTGAAAATTCATTATTTTTAAAAATTCAATATCTTCAAAAAAATGAAAGATTGTTTCTTGAAATGATATTCTATATTATAAAATATCTAAAATTAACACACTAAATCTTCATACAATTTTTTTTTTTAAGAATTGAAGTATACGAAAAATTACTTAACTAATAAAACTCATATAAAGAGTTTTTAAATTTTGTTTGCATTAATTCTTATTTTTTCCAGAAATCAGACGGCATTTTATTTTTTAAACTTATATTTTTACTTGCGACTTATAGGTACTACAGACAAGTTATGCATTCGTAAAAAAAATCGAACTCGAGATTTTGATCAAAGTTGACATTACGATGATAGCGAAGACTAAAAAAGTGGGTCTGGCAATTATGTCTGTCTGTCTGTCGGTCTGTCTGTCGGTTCGACTACAGCCTAAACGGCTCGGCCAATTTTCTTGGTTGGTAGATATCATTTTTAATTTTTTCCCCCCACACGTTTTTTTCTTTTTTTTTACTTAAAAATAACGGTACCTGCCATACGATTTTTTTTCGAAATTTTGTAAATATTTTTTTTCTCAAAAACTGTTCGACAGATTTAAAAAGAAAAAGATACAAAAAAATGTCATTTAGTTAAAGCTAGGTAGTAGTTGAAAAAAAATTTGCGAAAAACGGTTATTTAGGGTACCCCCCAAAGAACCATTTTATTTGTTTTTGATATTTTCAAAAACGGTACTACTGATTTTAATCATTTTTTTTTTGTTAAAGCTCTCCAAAAATTTAAATAGAATTGCGTATTCAAATTTTCAAAAAAAAAATTGTTTGGATTTTAAAAAAAAATTTCTCAACATAATCTACAAGATGTATGAAAAAAAGTTTTATTTTACCTAAAAATAAAGGTACCCACCATACAAATGTTAAAAAATGGGTTTCAAAAATCGTATTTTTCTCGAAAACGGCGCCTAGAATTTTGATAAAAAATTTCTTGTTTCAATTAATTTTAACGATCTTTAATATTATAAAAAAAAATTTGAAATTAAAATATTACAGCTTGTACCTACCATAGAACCATTTTTTAAAATTTTGAATTTCTCATTAGCGACAGAACAGATTTTAATGAAATTTTTTGTAGAGATGCTTCTAAAAAGTCTAAAAACCAATGCATTTCAAAACTTAAAAAAAATATTTTTTGAATTTTTGAAAAAAAAAATCATTTTTTTTAGAAAATTCGATATTTCAAAAACGGCTCATTTTTTGGAAATTTAATTTTTAATCGTACAATAATCAAAACTTAAAGTTGGCATACCAAATTTTTTTCTTGAAAATTTTTTAAAAATTTTGTATATAAAAGCTTTTTTTAAGAAACCACTACAGGGACTTATAATTTTTGTTCTTGCATAAATTCATATTTGCATAGGATCCTGTTTTTATTTCTTACTACTAAAAGAATTTAAAAAAAATTAATTTTATCCTTATGAACAGTTTTTTCTAATAACATTCGTTTTTAAAATTCCTAGTCTATCACATAGGAGCAAGTTCGTGCGACCCAGTCGTGCATTTTATTTTAGGTTATGCTTAATCAAAATTAACAATGAATTATCATTTTTCTCTAATTACATCCATGGTTTCATATATTTATTTTGAAAATTCTAAAGTACTTATAAAAGCAAGTATGTGTGACCCAGTTGTGCATTTCATTTTTGTACTGTTTTAAGAAAAAGGTGCAATAACATTATGGTTTGATAGATTTATTAGAAAAAAAAAGTAAAGTATAAAAAACAGTTTTGTGTAGAAATACATAAGCTAAAAATGTTATCTTCACATTAAGAGTTTAAGAGCAGCAAAGGCACTCGAGATATCGGTTCTATGAAAAAATTGTAGAAGAAAATATGTAGCCATAAAAAACAATCTTGCTCAATTAAATATTGAGATGTAATTGAAGACCTTGCAGCTGCAAAAGCAAGATTTTTAATAGGTAGCAGTTTTAAAGAATCAATTTCGACAGTTACAGTACAAGACCTCATAAGTGGGTTTTGTATATTCAGAAATACGAAAAAAAAAACTTTCAAATTAATTATCAAAAAAAAAAGAAAAGAATTACTAGCAAAATAACTGATTAAAGCTTTTAATAAATAGTAAATTAAATTTCTAAGGATTTTTGTTAAAATAATGCAAACACCAAAAAGTGATCCTGATTTTTTTCCAAAAATATCATTTTTGTTGAATTTTTTAAATTACGAGGTCGTATACTTAACCATCGAATAATTCATGCACAAAATTGATTTATATTTACAATAAGACACTTGATTATTTGGGAAGGGTACGAAATGTCGACAAAAAAAATGTCGACTCGACAAATATAAATTTCATCGACTGTTAAAATGTCGACTGAAGTTTGATCGACAAAAAAAAAGTCGACAGTTTAAAATCTCGACCATTAAAATGTCAACTGAAAACTTGTCGGTGAAAATGTCGACTTTTATCCAAAATTGAGTTAAATAAAACAAGAATACTCTCTTTTAATATGTTAACTAAATTTTATTATTAATTCAATTTTATAAATTAAAAAAAGGAGAGCGTATCGATTCTTTAAATGCTAAAGAAACTTTGCATACACCCAACTTCGCACCTAGCCCAAATCCTATAGTGTACCTAAGCAGGGGGGTTACATAGCTCACTGCTTACGCGTCGACATTTTTTGAGTCGACATTTTTAAAATCGAAGTTTTGATAGTCGACATTTTGATCAGTCGACATTTTTATTAATCGACTTTTTGAAAATCGACATTTTGAAGATCGATTTTTTTAAATCGACATTTTAAAAATCGGTTAATCGTCCCCAACCCGATTATTTTCATTTTTAGAAACTTATTAAAATTGGAACTAAGATGCTAGACGTGCTCCGAAAGTCCCTTGAGGTTTGTCACACATCCATCGAAATTTTAAGTGTGAAAATATTGAAAGTTCAACTTCTAGAGTGTAACTGTTTCATTTGGATAAATTTTCGGTAACTAAAAGTTAACAAAACCCGTTCCTAAGTTAATTTGGTTTTAATTTATTTGCAAGAATAACTTATTCTGATTTAAGACAACTCAGTACTAACAAACAGGCCATAAATAAGTAGTAAAACCGTGTCTTCAAAACACATAGCTTTAGGTAATCTTTGTGGTAACATACTCAAGTTATTTTTTTTTATTCAAACCGAAAAATTTATAAAATTCCATTAACATTTTATTTTTGTTGGGTTTATTCAATTTGAATACTAAACATAGTAAACATTTAATAGAACCAATATAGTTTATCTTTAAAAACGAAACAAAATCAACTCACACAATGTTTAAAAAGTTATCTATGTAAATACAATTAATGTCTTTCAATTAAATCACTATGCATAAAAATTGTCTTAATTTTATCAGCAATGCTATAAATTAGTATCTTAAATGCATACATTTATTTTAAATTTATAACTTTCAAACACCATAAGCTTGAAAAAAAAACGAGTAAATTAAATATTAATATTTTTCCTAGTGGAATGCAATTCTTCATAATCAAAATTTTCTTATATACATTTTTCTAATTTTATTATAGATCCATGCGCGTTTTACAAAATGTTTATAATATCAAAGAATTTTAATTCGTTTTCAAAAAAATATGTTTGAAGGCAGACAAGTTTCAAAATAATGTACATATGTTCATCATAAGATATATAAAAAAAAAAGTAATTTCAAATCGTAGTATTTTTTCTTCCTTTCATTTATTTTTATGAAAGAAAATAATAAAATCATTTTTTCTGTAACACATTTTTTCGGCACAGATCGCCTTTTTTCTTGGAAAACATTAATTCGTTTATTATCAATTTTTTTTAGAAACCAAAATTTTTGTTTTAATAGTGAAGCGAGACATTTTAATTGTTTTTTATTTAATTTCCTGTGAAATGTGATTAAACTTTTGTGGGATTTTTGATGTTTTCAACTTGTCAGTGGTTGTTGATACAAATCAATGTTTTGACCATTTGTATAAACAATTAGACTTTAATGTGTTTTGTTTGTTTCAATTATCTGGATTTCCCCGGCATAATTTATTTTATTTTTTAAATTTAATTGGCATTAAAGTGTTGTATCCCGAATCACCAAACGATTTCAATATTCAAAATCACACCTACTACCTACATTATGAAC
Source organism: Philhelius festivus (assembly GCA_963931855.1). NCBI lineage: Eukaryota > Metazoa > Arthropoda > Insecta > Diptera > Syrphidae > Philhelius > Philhelius festivus. The sequence goes on from OZ007557.1 coordinate 96,387,416, forward strand.
ATTATGTACATATGTATGGATACGTACTTCTATAAAAATAAACAAACAGGTTCGTGTTGTTTTGATTTTATTATTTTAAGAGTTTTTTTTTTATATGTAATTAAAAACCGTTTCCAGGAATCAATTAAATAAAAAATGTATTTTACAATGATTATGCTATTTACGTTTGTATGCAAATTAAAAATGAAGGGGACCTACAATTTTCTGTCCAGTTCGAGCAGTGAAAATAAAAAGCACTTTTCGTAACAAGCGATAGTTTTGGAGGATTTTGCCACTTCTTTTCAAGAGACATTTTTGTAGAAGCTGAGAATTTAATATAGCCACCCTGTATGACAATTTAATGCCATTTATTCCATGCCATTATTCCATGGCTGATACTTATCCCTATTTCTTGTGATTCAATTTTTTAGTTTTGAGTTTTAGAAGTTTGCTTATAAAAATCCCAAAAACAGGTACATACATAGGTACTAAATGTTGGCGCAATTGAAGTTCTTGAAACAATATTACCTACGAGTATTGTCCTATAATCTGAAATCTTCCTGTGTGCGTTCAATTCGTTCCCGAATTCCAACAGATATTTTGATTGCCAACTTTTACTATTTAGACGAAATTATTTCGCAAATCTTTTTCCACGATTATCTAAATGAATTTAAATGGACTCACAAGAGGTCTTTCGCATATTTACTTTTGGTATTTGAATCACCCAGGGAAACAGATTACATCTCAAAACCTCTATCGGAGATTTTATTATCGCATATTATAATTAGGTTCCAATTTCTTATCTAGCAAGATTTTAATATTTTTACTCATAGTTTCTAATTTTTTACTACATGATTTTGCGTGAAAATTATCATCATGTACACAAAGAATTGAAAGGAAAAGTAAAATTTTATAATTCTATGTGAAATAATAAAATGTGAAATAATAAAAATTGATACGAAAATTTGCGAAACAATGAAATTTATGATGTCAAATATGCGAAATGATGATTTTGCGAAATAATAACATAATGATATAGAAACAAGTAATTTAATACAAATTCAATAAATTACGAAATAAAAAATTGGGAAATGATTATTGCAAATTTAAGACTTCTTAACGAAATTCTGCAAAATATTATGTGAAAAGGGATCTGATTCGATCGAAGACTTCCAGCTAATAGATCCATTACTAAATCAGATAATTTCGCTGCTTGAATCTATTACTAGGATCCAAATGAAATTATCTACATCATTTGGGGTTTGGTTAATCATGAGAATTTCTTGATGGTTTTTTAGAGTGGTAAACCTGACTACGCTGTGGCCAAAAATCGATATTTCCTCTCTAAGATACTAAAGCTTTCTCTTAAACGTATAGATATGGCTTACTGTCAAGGCGAATTTCGACAAAATTTATCTAAAGTAATAGTCATGATTACAAAGTGACTGATGCGAGCACATGTATCGATACCTTTACGATGAAGTTAGCCCTAGGCCATACGCTTTAGACTCAAGAAATGCATATTAAACTGTTATTATTATTTTTTTCGGAAAATAAAATGGAGTCATTCAACTAACTTAACTACCATGACACTAGTGTCTTATTTTGGGGAAGTAAGGCTGATTCCCAACATCCATTAACTTGCTGGAAGACTAATTTAACATTTTCTGAAAAAAAAAATGTGATATTGTCAAAACTATTTTTTAACAAAAATTTAAAATACTCGTAAATTACTCCTGTTTATAAAGAAAACAAAAATCCCAGTAAAACAAAATTCTGACCGTAACCTTCAGTGCAATTTTATCGACCATAGAAAAAATTATGAAGGCAAAAGTTGTAGAACATTAAATTTTATACAAGTCGCTGGTTTTCGAATTGAGATTTAAGAACTTTGAACATGCACTGTGAACACACCCTTATACCAATGAATAAACTGTTAAAGTTAAAACATTCAATAAAAACAACATCTTCATCATGGTGGAGTGGTTGAACGAAGAACGTTCAAAAATAATTAAAATTTTTTACAAAATTTTTGAACAAGTAACGGAGACTGTTAGAGTGGTTAATGTCAATTTTTGATCGAAATTCTTGTTCCAGGAGACAAATAAGTCATAGTCTAGAGAAGAAATTTGAACCTTAGTTTTCGCTGATGGATGTCCTAATTTTCAATTTCAATTTCAATTTATTTATTTTATAGGGGGCGAGCGTACAAATAAGACTTAGTCTTTTATAGTACCTTAAAATTGGACTCTTATGTTAATTAAAATTAGAGCTTTATATTAAATAAATAAAATAAAAAAAATATATAATATAAGTTAATAAAATTAAGATTTGATACATAATTACTTTCTTGTTACTGTTTAATAAGTGTTTAATTAAAGTGACTAAGAATTGCCCTTTTAAATTGTGGTATTCCTATTATCTGCTTTATCGCCAATGGTAAGGAATTCCAGAGTTTAATGGCATATACAAAAAATAGCCTTGATGAATTTAGATGATTGCAATGTACCTAATTACATCATTAAAAGCGACAAGCAATTATAGCAGTGATTGAGAATGTAGTTTGGGGTAAACTACTGAAGCATAGTCAAAAAGTGGTACAAGCAACGATTTACTAATTCTCAGTTTAGTCTCAACCGGTGTTAGATTAGAGAACATATTCAATTTCCGAAGACATCCATAGATACGTCCAACAGTAAACGATTTATTTTAAAGCTTAAAGCCTAGACTTAAAACAGTACTTGAAAACTCAATTTGAAACTGTGCTAGAAAAACAGGTGGTAGATTGCTCGTATCAAATTTCCGTATAAAGATAGTAATTATCTAGGATTTTGCTGGATCTAGCGTAATGCCATTACAGATCGACCAATTGTGAATCTCATCCAGATCTTTATATATTCTGCAAGTTAGATCTTCCAGTAAGTTAAAATGTCCCGAAATATAAATTTGAACATCATCTGCGTAGAGATGTAACATGACATTTTTGCAAACATGTGGTAAGTCATTTATAAACATGCAGAACAAAATAGGCTCCAAGATGGAACCCTGTGGGACTCCAGCAAGTAAGCGGATTAAATCAGAAGAATTATTGCCAACTTTAACCTTTTGAGTTCGATGACTTAAATACTTTTGTATAAGACGAACCGAACTGTCACTAAAGCCAAAGTAAAGTTTAAGTTTCTTGCACAGAATACTGTGATTAACTCGGTCAAATGCTTTTGAAAAATCCAGCAAACAAAGAAGCGTTAACATGCCTTGGTCATACTGAATTCAAATATCTTCAAGAACCTTAACCATAGCCGTAGAGTAGCTGTGAACTGCTCGAAATCCTGACTGCACCGGAGAAAATAAGTTACGAGTTCGCATGTGGTTTGAAATCTGGTTTGACAAAAGTTTTTCTAAGATTTTAGACAGGCAAGGCAGTATATTCATAGGCCGAAAATCTAATGCAGTTGAAGGATTGTTTTTCTTAGGTACAGGAATTACCTTTGCACGCTTCCAACACTTTGGAAAAGAAGAGGTCATGATACAAAAATTTACTATGTGAGTAAAGGTGGGTATAATTTGTGGTAATATCATTTTAATAAAACGTATTAGAACTCCATCTTCACTAGGGTTGCCAGATTTTTCTTGCACCTCGGCGGGACAAGTGGCTCAAAAATTGAAAAATCTCGGGATTTCATCATATTGCCCGGGACAAATGCACAACGTCGCACGAACTTGCTGTTACGTAAAAGACCAAAAATTTTAAAAATGAATGTTATTAGAGAAAAATTAATTTTTTAAATGACTAAAACAAGCTCCAACTAGCTAAACACAGGATGCCATGTGATTCAAACAAATATTGATCAGTGCAAGAACAAAATTATACTTCGTTGTAGTGGCTTCTTAAAAATATAAGCTTTTATATACAAAATTTTTAAATCATTTTAAAGATAAAATGTTGGTACGTCAATTTGAAGTTTTTGATTTTGTTCGAATAAAAATTAAATTTACAAAAAACGATATTGAGCCGTTATTGAGGTATAGAGTTTTCAAAAAAAAAAATGATTTTTTTCAAAATTAAAAAAAATATTTTTTTTAGAGTTTTGAAATGCAATGTTTTATACACTTTTTAGAAGCTTCTCTATACAAAAATTTAGTAAAATCCGTTATTCCGATAATGAGAAATTCAAAATTCGAATAAATCGTTGTGGTAGGTACAGTCAGTAATATCTTGTTTTCAATTTTTTTTATTAAATTATAGAATTCTTATATAAATAATAGAATTTGAATAAACAATAATACTTAAACTGCTGGGGAGCTTTAATATAAAAAAAAATGATCAAAATCGGTCGTACCATTATTATTAGCCATTACCTAGCTTTAACTAAATGAAATTTAAGAAAAAAAATATTTATAAAATTTTGAAAAAAATCGTACGGCAGGTACCATTATATTCGGTCTTAAGAAAAAAGAAAAAATAATTGAGGGAAAAAATATTCGTTAAACTGGGTAGATATCGCAAGTTTAACGAAAATCGGCCGAACCGTTCAGGCTGAAGTTGAACAGACAGACAGACAGAATTGTGTGACCCACTTTTTCGTCTTCGCTATCATCTTAATGTCAATTTTGATCAAAATCTCGAGTTCGATTTTTTTACGAATGCATAACTTGCCTTATGGTACCTATAAGTCGCAAGTAAAAATCATATATAGTGAAAGCTCTACTTGCGGACAGCTCCAATAAGCGGACAGTTCCCTTAAACGGACACATTTTCGGGAACAAACTTCTTTTCGAAAATCTCATACAAATAACTTTCCTATAAACGCACACTCTCATAAACGGACGCGGACACGTTTTCTTGCCCATTTTAGATAGAAAACCTCCCATACGTGGACACATTATTTGATTTAGGGATTATTTCTTCTCAAAAATGTAACGGAAAAGAACGGAAGGTCTGTTCTAAGTACAGTTTCTGTTTTATGTTTAAAACGTAAGTAAATCTTTAGAAAATCTCCGATAACCGGACGCGAAGCTCTGATAACTGGACAGTGCGATGTTATGTTGAAAGGTTATTAGGGGATTTTCCGAGTTAGTTACTGTGGGTAGTTGTTGTAATTTTGAGAGTGAAAGGGTATGGTTTCCTTTTCTAATCGCGTTTCGTTTTTGCACATGTTATTTCTTTTCCTTCTGCTACTCATTTTTGCAGTCATTTCATCTCGTGATGCCAAGAGAAGCGGGTTGTATAATGGCAACAAAAAAAGATTGCTTTCTTTAAAAGAAAAGATGTAGATAAATTGCCAATGCATTGGACAACAAAAACTTATCCGTTCGCACTTTGGCAAAATGGTTTGATTTTTTTTCTGTCACGACATGAAATATTTAATCTATGCAAAGTTTTTTAAATTTAATATTGGAAAAACACAAGCTGCAGAGATTTCAAGAAATAAAAAAGATGTTCGTGGAAAATGGCAAGGTGGATCCAATATTAATCAGAATTAATATGAAGTTAAAAAAAAAAGTTTTTTCTATTGCTTTCCCTTAACCGGACAGTTCCCATAACCGGACAAAAATTGGGGGACCATGAGTGTCAGCTTATTAGAGCTTTCACTGTAATGCGTGTAGATCAAAATAAATAAATTTTATTAATTACAAATTAAATGACTTTTTCGTCATTTATCATTTGCAAATATTTTTCATTTGTCAATTTTAATGACAGATGTCAGTTTACAAATATAAATTTTTCGTTAAGTTAGGTTTGTTTGATTGAAATTTTAAAATAATTTCTTAAGGTTAAATCTCAATGTAGTGGTTGTTCTTATCACTGAAAGACATTTAAGTACATTAGGCATTATTTTTTGAGTTTGAGTCCCAACCCGGGAAAAAAGCTGTCCCGGCGGGACAGATGGATTTATGTCTGAAATCCGGGATGTCCCGGGTAAACCGGGACGTCTGGCAACGCTAATCTTCACCCACTGAGTTGGATCGAAGAGAAAGGATATACATGACCAATTCATTCTCAGAAATGACTTCAAATCAAAATTCAGAAGGAGGGTCATAAATGGCTGGGCTGTTAATTATTAAGCTAGATACCTGTAAGTTGTTATCCACAAAGCATTTATTAAGATTTATTAAGATAAGAGCATATGATGAAGCATATGTTTAGCCAAGCGGTTTGTCAACAAACAGTATATGCGCTTATTGGTCATGTGAAAACCTGACACCACTTTAACAACAAATCAACAATATCTGTATAGTGTATAGTATCATTTCGGTGATGTCATTGGAGCGTAATGACTGTCATGTTGCAGTCAATAAAAATCACTATACAAAGAAATGTTGCATCGTTATTTCTTTCGTCATTTGCATGGACTAGACATTAATAATATGCGATTTCGAAAAGACTGTGCTGAAGCCGCACAACGGATGCAACAATCGATATATTGAAAACGCATTTCGATGAACGAGTGATATCGAGAAATGGTCCTATCAATTGGTCGCCCAGATCGTTTGATTTTACTCCTTAAACCTTTTTTTATGCGGCTACATTAATTATTTTGTTCATACCAACAAGCCTGTGTCCATGGTTAGAGAAGCTCAGAGCGAATATTGAACGAAAATTGGGTTCAAAAATCGACCGCTGCAAACTTGTCCTTGGTGGACATATGAATGAACAAGATCGAATTCCATAATGTTTTGGTTGTAAGACATGTTTTTTTTTTTTATGAAGTGGTGAACTTTAAATTGGCAACGCCGTGTTCTGTGACAGCGGATTTGAATGTTCTGAATTATTTTTTAGGCTATTTTGGTTTGGGAATTCATAATGAATAGACTATTGCCGGAGCAGCGTTTGAAAATTGTTAAAATTACGTTTGGAAAACATTTTCGAGAAACACATCATGCGTGCGTTTTATGGTGGTCATAATTGTCCATCAAGATGATTATTTCGAGAAACTATGGATCGATTTTACAATACGAGTAGGTACCTTTACTCGAAACCATAAAACGCATATGGTAAGACAGTGCACACAGAACAAGCGATTGCTGATGTGCAGCTAAGTGTTGATAATGATCGAAATGTGTCAATTCTTCATCGTGCTCAACAATTAAACTTGTGCCTATCCACTTTATATACTGTGAAGGGTGTGTGAAAATTTAACTCCCATATTACGCCACGTTCACCTCAGCTCTGGTAGCCACAAGTCCGAAATCACATTCATGCATTAAAAACAAAAAATTATCTTTCAAATAATGCCAACTTCATAAATATTTAAATACATTTTGATGTGTTTTATTTCAAATTAAAGTTTCCCTTCTGTAGTAAAAAAAAAAACACCCTTTTATTCCAACTAATAATACAATTTTTAAGATATTTCAAATAATTTGCGTTTTATTAAAACAAAAATAGTCAGTTATTTTTCAGTTCGGAATTAAGAATGAATGAATTTTTCAAAAAAAAAAAAATAAACTCTTCCTTAAATTGCAAATACTTAATAAATCCAAGTTACTGTGTAATCAAATTCGAGTAAGAAACGGATGTACATATCTTAAAGCAAAATGTTGAATTATTCTTCATTTCTATTTCAAAATAATCTAAAAATTTATATAACAACAGCATTTCCTTTGAATTAATCTTGTACCATTTCCATTTCAGTATTTCTCGTACGTAAGTAACGTACAATTATCTAATTCATTTTGTACGTACATATGAACATACGTAAATGTAGGCTGTGGATATTACCGGGAAAAATAAGCTTCAAGATATAATTTTTTTTTCAATTTCCCAATCAAAAAATCAAGAAAAATATCTTGAAACATGATGAAGTTAATTGAAAAATGCTCTTTGTAACCCTCTTAAAACCAGACATGACAGTGGTTTCCTTAATCTCAAGTGATTTTCAATTTGTTTCGAATGCGAAACCAATCAGATGAAATTAGAAAAAAAAATCGAATATGAAATATACGAATACGTCTTACTTTGGCACAGAAAATATTAAAAATAAAAACTAAAATCAAAACCATCACTTTGTATGGAAAGCTTATTTTCTAAACATAAATTTTTATTGAGAGTGAATGTTACGCGGACAAACACGACAATCCCTGGCCGCGGCAGTGAGTGGCGCGCCGCGCGGAAGGTTGTTACGTTTTTATATTTTTCATTTCAAAATTTTTAAAAATAAAATACAAAATAATAGGGAAGAATTAAATTTTCTACAGTTGGCCATATGTACTCGTACATATATTAGCAGCATGTGTATGCGTGTTGGTGCTTTGTCGTGTGTTTGTTTTGAGACAAATGATGAAGCGTGGGTTTTATAGACAATAAACTTATGTATGCTTAGACGAATGTGGAATGGTGCTGTAGACGTCTATGGTTGGCTAAGTGGATTGCGTAGATTGGAGAATAAAATTATTTACCTTCATTTCGATATATTTAGAAAAAAGAAAATGTAAAATCAAAGAAATATGCATAAAATAAAGTATAAGGCGACTCTTGAACTATTTAAAAGGACGGTACAATTTTATCAATTTATAACCATGCTTAAAAGTACATACATCAAAAACATTGACATTATTCAGTGTTTGCGATCCTCATCACAGAAAAAAGTTAACTTTAGATATTTTCCAGATGCGACAAATTGAATTACAATTTACAATTCAACAAATGTATATTAATCCACAGGATTTTAATGGATTGAAGGCTGTCTAGCTTTCATCTTATACTAAACCACTAAAGTGACTGAGTTAAATTCTAATTTAAATAAAATGCACGACTGGATCGCACGAACTTGCTCTTATGTAAAATATTAAAAATTTAACAAATAAATGTTACTATAGAGAAAAATATTTATAACCGTCAAATTACAAAAACTAAGATCTCATATACAACATTTTGAATACTTTATGCAAACGTTTGCGTCAACTTATCATTTTACACAATTGGTAAACTTGTTACGTTATTTTAAAAGTCAATAGACATAAAGAATTTTATCTATCTATGTGTACTAGCCGCGTCGCAACTAAAAGTTTAAACGACTTGACCGTACGAACCTGTTCTAACGGTTTAATGTTAAATATAAATATACATACATTGTGTTAAAAAGGTAAAGTTTGCATGTTTAAAGTTCTATCGCAACAAATTTAAAAACTGCTAAATATTCAGCCGTTTATAAAATCTAAGACTTTGTAACAACTATTAATTCTTAAACTTAAGATATCTACTTTAGAATACAAAATTTCTTGAGCTATGATTGATTCAGGAATAATCTAAAAGTAAGATTGTATTTTTCAAAGTCTGTAACGAAGCCTTCCATGCTACTCTACTTTATGTTCACCAAATTCAATTAAAAGGCACCATACATGACGTCACAGGAAAATCTACAACATCATCATTATAGACTTCACATCCAGTCTTGACTGAAAATGTAACATTACGACCTACTTGGATGAATGAAAATTACCATCAAAATCCATCAAAGCCGGAGTTGCCTAAGGATCGAAGCTGGGTCCCTTCCTATATAGCCTGATGACGCCTGATCAACCCGTGCCAACTGACTGCGAGAACCAGCTTTTTGCTGACGGCACTGACCTACGCCTCATCGATAGCGCCAAAAATTGCACCTCGGAAAGTGGAAGCCCACGTCTCCAGACTCTACGAGTACTACAAAAAGTGGGGTATCCGAATAAATACTACCAAATCTGAGCTTGTGTGTTTCAGGAGACCCACCACCAATGGCAACCGATGTCGTTCAGCAGCCACTTGCAGAAACCTGACCGTGAAGCTCCCCGATCGGTCGACGATAGCAGCCAAGGGAAATGCTAGATACCTCGGAGTCCACTTCAACGAGCTGTCCACATTCAATCCCGCACTCAAGGCAGGTACTAAGGAAGGCCAACTTCGCGTTTTACCGCTTGCACCCATTACTAGCCAGATATACAAGCAGCTCATCAGACCTGTCATCAGCTATAATTTTCCTCCATGGTACACTATTTCGAGGACAGCAATGCAGAAGCTCCAACTCTTCGAAAGCAAAATTCTGAGGATAAGCACCGGACTTATCTGTGATCGACAGCGGAAGAAGCACTACAGCAATGAAAGAGTCTACGAAGAAGCCAAAATCAAGCCACTGAACAAGTTTCTCATTCAATTAGCAAGGAAATTATACATATCACCGCCAACCACCAAACTCGCTGATGAGAAGGATGACCACCCAGGAACGACATCCAGAGTCTAGATACCCTAGTGCTTTGGATATGTTAGAGAGGATCCCAGCCGACAACGAAGAAGCAGTTCGATTTTTAGCTGACGCGGAGTGAGCATACCACCGTGGCTGAAAACATAAAAAAAAACAAACATCCAACAAACGGAACAACCTGAGAAATAAACCATGCCATAATTTTAATTTAAAATAACTAATCAAGTTTATTATAATTGTTATAATTTTAGAAACAAAGTCATAGCATAAGTTAGGCCCCCTATGTGCCAACAATTTTTTTATATTCATATTATCCTTAAGTTTAAGTTTTCCAATTGTATATATTTAAAGTTCAATAAAAAACCTTGAAAACCTTGAAAGAAAATTACCCCTTCGGTCATACGAAAACTCAGGCGACAAAAGCAAATTTGATTTTGTTGATCATTTAAACTCCGGTCGTAGGCACGTGTAGACTATTCGATCATATTGCTTTAATTGCTTTCTCGGAGCTTCCCCCACCACTGGTAAGTGAACTTGCTTTGAAGTCAAACGTCCTAACTGCTACCAGGGGCTTTGGTATCTGCTGATCTACCAGTACCAGAGTTGTTTAGCCTGCCGTTTTAAGTGTCACCAGGGGCGTAGTTCCTGTCAGAATTAACCGAAGTACTAGTGAACTATGGTACAGAATAATGTGTGTTATAAATATAAGAATTATTTTCAATTAAGATTTTGTAATAAGGTTTTAAAACCTTAACCTCTAAATTTCCGTGTTTTCTTCAGGACGGCCCTGGCGAGACCGAAAACCATAACCTTGGATGGAAAGCAAAAAGCACATTACAAATCTCATTTCCGAAATATGCATTTTTTTTTTACCAAAAACCACAGTTGTTTTAAAATGACTTAGGTAACTTAACTTAACTTAGGTAAGCTTAATTAAAACTTTCTAAGTCATTTTCAAGGAAGAATGAAACAAAAAATTGCTGTTCTAAGTTACAGTTCCTAGATGAGCTATAACAAAACTTCGAATTTCTTCTCTAGGGAATTACATAAAAATGTTATATACAAAATTTGAAGCAAATTCGCCAATCGGTTTTGAGCCAAGATGTGCAGACACACATACCGATGATGTCGGGTAAGACGAAAACCACTTTGTTAAAGTTCTCTATCCTCATACTTTGAAGTATGATTAAAACCACGAATTCTTACACAAATCCAATACTATACTAAGCAAATATAAAGTAATTTTTTTTTTGTGTACGAAGGCAGAATTTTTTAAAATCAGAATTTGAACTTGTTTCCTCACTGCACTTCTCTTTAGTTTGTAGCTGTGATTTTGAAAATTGAAACTAATCGAGTATACATTTCATAGTTTCAAAATTGTCAATCCAATTTCAAGTAATATGAGATGGGAAAACATAAAAGACTTTATAATCTTAACCACTTTTTATGACTTACAATTAAGAAACCATTAAGTCGATTAGGCAAAGTTCATTTAACATGCCAACCTATTATAGCCGCTTACTCTGAACTTTTCCGCCAAAAATAAATCTCTCATCCCACGCACGCTGATTTCACACAAAGGTGCGTAGATGTTTATGGAGGATCTGTCAATGATTCACAAATTAGCTACATACTTATATTACTACAAAGAAATTATATACAAAACAAAAACTCTTTAAGAAAGATTTATTTTTATTCAAGCTAATTAAAACCAAAGGAGGAATGACTCCTGGAGAGTTGACGCAGAAAAAATTGTGAATTTTTAAAAATTTAATCTTTGACTTGATTCAGGTAGGTACTCGTATTCCTTTATTTTGAGATTCAGCGAGCTATTGGGATATTGGTATACTCATTCACACACATTGTCTTGAAATGTCTTGAAAATCAACTTTCTTCTTTTATGATGCTGATGGACCTCAGTTTCTAGTTTCATCAATCTGTTAAGAGTCCAGTCTGTCGGATTGGATACCGTCACTCGTATGTTATGGCTTATGGCGGGAAAGTTATGTAAAAGAAAAATCAATGGTCGCTTCGTATTTGTGTAGTTTCAATTATCTTTTCATTTGCAGTTTTCACTTTTTCTTATCATATACGAGTACTATATACATTAATGTAGTTGTTATCAGGGTTGCCATTTTTCTCTTTCTAAATCACAATATTTTATAAGTAAGAAACACAACTTATAGAAATCGGTTTTAGCTTCTACTATGATTTTCATTCTATTATAAATATGTACAATTATTTTCTTTTCTATCTAAGTTATTTTATATAATTTTCATTTAAAAAAAGATGGATTTTAGTTAACTTTTACTTTGATATTTCCTTAAACACGTACTTAAGAATGTTTTTTTTTTATTAAGAACCTACTAATTTCCCTGTTTTATATCATTTAAAATTAACTCCCTTGTAAAGATTTGATCAACAAAACGTATAAAGAAAACTTTAAGCACAGATATTGTAGGGCATATTCATATTCAAACGGATTTTCCTCGGTTTCATATACAAATTTCAGATCTTTTTTTCGGAAACTATACACTAATGGATTTTACTCGACTTAAAATTCTACTTCTTTAAGCTTACAAGGTAATTAATAAATACAATATTAATTTTAAATTTTAAACTTTCGCACATAACTTACAGAAAACTTCGCGGGATTGAAACATTTTATCTTACATTCGCAAAACTATGACTATCAATTGGGAATAAATGCTCGAAAATTAATAAAAATGGCAACATTTATTAGCAGCATCGACATTTTTTTAAAGTCGATTTAAAAAAAAAAACAATGACAACATAATTTCTATATCATTGAACTCAAAACCAATTGTTTAATTTTTTCAAGCATTGAAGAAAAGTGGCATCACTGTTCAGGTAGTCTTTCTATAGTACCAGTTAAATTAATATATCTTTTGGATTCTTCTTTTTTCTTGTGCGTACTGTGTGGTACATCAAGTGCTTACTTGTTTATAGAAAGGCAAGCTAATAGACAGCTTATTGATTGTTTCGGTAAGCCATAAGTTGACTTGGATTATAATTTATAACAAGTTATTAAAATGAGCTTATTAACAGAATAAACACTTTCTTCGATGCTACACTCTGTTTGTATATACATACATATTTTGTTAAAGGTCCTTACGTAATAATAACGGGATCTAGGAAACAATTATTAAAGAAGAAGGTTATTCAAGGTATTAATTATAATTTGAAGATAAGTCTTGCTTGGGTATATAATTACCAATTAAAAATGGGCGAATGCTTTGATCATTGGCCTTTAGGTTAGTGGTAATAAATAAACTTTGTGGTCTTTGAGTGATAGGTTGTGTTTAAAGCAATTGATGACTGTAATGCGGTTGCTTTAAGAATCTGTTAAGATGCTCACTAGGATACGAATTTGTGTTTTTTTAAAGAAAACTTGAAAATATATTTTTTAATTTAACTTGACTTTGAATTTTTTTTTAGAATTTATTGAAATATTCCAAGTTCAAAATTCAATTCAAAATTCTATTTCTGTTCAGAGTTGAAGGAAGTTTCTGGGACCTAGTCATGCATTTTATATTAATTAAATTACTGCACTTGAAATTGTTTTTACTGGCTTTCTTAAAAGTGGAATATTTCGACCATCTACATACAAATGAATATTTGACGAGAGACTACGACAAAGTTGTTTCTATCATACGGTTTTTATTCATTAATTTTCATCTTAATTTAAACACTTTTCAAAATTTTAAGACGTAATAATAAATAATAAAAAAATGATTATTACTGAAATATGATAAGCATAAGATAATTAAAATAATAATATTTAGAAAGGTTTCAAGTTTGGGTGCGGTAAGACAAAACCAACTAGAGATTGAGAGGCAACATTTAATTTATAAAAGGATACCTCAGTTCTCCCGTTTAATTTAAATTCGGTTAAGATTAATTTGTCAAACGGATCTACTTCGTATGCTATACCAATTTTCTAAAGACTCTTCATACAAATATTGAAAATTTTAACTTTGGATCTCAAAAGTACATTATAAGTCGAAAGCAAACTTATAAAATTAAACCAAGAAAAAGTCAACCAATTTACATGAAACACAAACTTTCAAGAAATGTTTGTAAAGACAACTTTTCAATTTAATTTAAGATACATAACACACATCATTTCAACACTGTTCTTATGACTGGAGTTTTTCCTACCATCTGGAAACGTGCTAAAATTGTTTCTGTCCCAAAAAAAAAAAACGAAATGAGTATCGGCCAATAGCCTTATTAATTGCCTTATTAATCTAAAGTATTGGAAAAATTTATGAACATACAAATGCGCCAATATCTAAGACGCAATGACATTCTATGTCGAAATATATCCTGTGAACTTCACTTCTTTTTCTTTGTTGAACGATTTATTTGGAACTTTCAAGCGAATAATATTATTTATTTCATTTACTAATAGAGGCGCTGTATGCGCATGAAAGAAATTCGAGAGATACATTTCAGATTTGACATTCAAAATGAACTTGGCTACTTGCATAAAATTGTACCTTGAACAAATATGCCATCAGCTCCGTAACAAGAAACACCTCTCAAGTGCGTCAGAAATGTTCATGTCTGTCAGTAAGTCATCATGCTGACGCTTCAAATCCAAATCCAAATACGATCATGACATCGCATTTATGGAAAGTTAATTGCACTAATTTTATCAATTTGGACCAACTGCAGAAATGCTGAGATCAGTTAAGTTGTCGTTGTTGTTGGTGACAGCAAAATAAAAAAAAAAAAAAACTTGTTTATTAATGGAGAAATCAAATTAATAAAACTGATTACTGGTGAAGGGGACTTATCAGAATCATTTAAAAGTGATGCATTTGTTTCTGTCAAAGAAGAGAAAAAACAAATGGAAAATTGGAGCAAAGTAAAAGTTGTATAAAATGCATGTTTATATTTTTTTCAAGAATCAATGAAAGGAAAACTTAATGGATGTTTTTATTATTTTTTTTTAATTAGATACAAAAATATTTGATGAAAATTTGAAAAAGAATGCAATATTTTTTATTCAATCTACATATATGGAACATATGGAAGCACACTGTGAAATATCAAATTGCTTAAGAATTTTGTTTACCACCAAGAAAAATTTGATTTCCCATTTAGTTGTGCAGAAAACATGAATAAATAATTACAATCAAGTTCAAGAATGCACAAAAATCCAAACTCTGAGGAAGATTGATGAGAGAATTATAGCTAATTAACCAGATGTTTGCTGACTGATTGTGGAAATTTTCTTATTTTGTTGTTTTTGAGGTTTTAAAACTAAAATAAATTTGGGTGTTAAAGATTGATTGAAAAAAAAAAAAAAATAAAATAAAATAAATTAAAGCCACGTAGCAATTAATTTGGTAATTGTATAGACGTTATCTTTAAACTTTTCTAAATTAAACTCAATTTGCAATTTTCTTTGGAAAAATAATATAAAACAAAAATTTAAATTCTCTCGTGAAAAAAAATGTGATTGAGCTCTTTAATTTTCTTGGGCATGATTTTAAGAAAAGTCAGCCACTTGAGCACACAAGAAACTGATTTTATTCCCCATTTCTCTTTTTGCTGTCAAAGCAAATATTCAATAAAAATAAGTTACTGATGCGGAAACTTGTGATGAACCAGTATCTTGTGAATTACACTTTCAACAACTCCATGTGCCCTCTGTTAGTTAGCAAGAATATAGTGGATATACAATTTCCTGTTAAATCTATACGACTGAGTTTAAAAGCATTTTTTTTGACAAGAGGTACTCTTGGATGATTTGTCACTTGCTCGCAAGTTCACAAAGGCGATGAGTATACTATTCCAGCGTGACATTCCAACGCACAAATATTTGTCCAAAGAATTCTAATACATACTCGTAGTAAAATAATGAGAAAATTTATATCTTAAGTCGAAAACCTCTTTCTTAAATCTCATAGTCATTTATCATATTCCGAAAATCATTCATTCAAAGTGAAACCTCTTTAATCTAAAAACAAAGTTTTCTTTCTTCTACAAACAACATTTATTCGATAATTTTCTAAAACTAATAATATCATACGGAGGCAAGATCTTATAAGAAAAAACATCTCTTGCATGTGAAAGTAATTAGCATTTTGGAATATTCAAAATTGCACAAAATTAGAAACAGCAACTAGCAATTTTGCTTAGAAATTGCATGTGTGCAGACGTCATAAGTACGTAATTTTATTGCTGATGGATTAATTGAGGCGGATAACGATCTGATAGCCATCGAAATTGTATACGTATAGCATGGAAATTTACCTCCTCATCGATATAAACTGTCGGCATAGCCGTGCCTCCAATAATTGCTACCTTATATACTCCACGACAGAGCTGTCGTCTTAGTATGAGAAATAAAAAGTGAATATAGTTAGAAAAAGAAATTATTTTGTATCATTCTACGTCAATAAAAATTAGTTTTAAGCAAGATCTAGTCACATTTAAATCTTGTTTCACAACAGCGTTGCCATTTCAGAAAAAAGTACAATAGATTATTACAAAGGATTATGACTTCCCTTATAATGTTATGGTTTAACAAAGTGCGGCCGTTAAGATAAAGTGGAGAGGATTTAATATGAGTTGTCGATGCACATTTGTTATGAAAGTTTGTGCATCATAATGAGGGAGAAAAGTCTAGCCTCTAGAGGTACAAAGTAGTCCACATTCTAATTGTGCTGTTAAAGAAAGAACATCTATATTAATTTGATAGTACGTCCAATGTTAGGGTCAAGTAAAAATTGAGGACTATTCGCAGCTACACGACTATAACTGCGGAATAGTTTGAGGGGAGGAATACAACTGGTTATTTCAATCAAATATTGTGGTTGTGGATAGAAAAAGCGTATTAAAACAAAGAAAATACGAGTCGTAACGACTGTGTTTATGTGAAACAAAAGTTTAAGGGCTCTTTTCTAAATTCTATCTACCGGTTCAAACAAATGCAATATTTTTGAAAATAAGATATACAAACCAAACCTTAAAATTCTTGAATTTAAAGTCCCCAATAACCGTTGCCGAGAATTTCCTTACAAGGTATAACATTTTGATGACAATTGACGCTAGGCTTATTGTGGATTTAGTTAGTTAGTTTATTGTTAGTCAGTCAAATATCCAACAAATTTCTTTTGTAATTTGAGCATATGGGAATTTCACACCGAATTGGGGCTGCTTCTCATGAAAATGTACAGTTTATTATTTATTGCAGCAGTTTGAGAATAGGTAGTAGATCTACAGAAATTGCAGCAAAATGGCACCGCTTCTGTAATCTATAAAGTCTATATTCATCCAAAGATCGAACACAATGCCCATATTTGGACAGGTCTTCTAATGACCCACTTGAAAGTCTCTTGGATAGAATTGATAAAAGAACTCTTAAAATTAAAGGTCATAGAACACAAAATATTAATTTCTCGAGCACCAACGCAATATTTCTTGTCTTTCCTTGTTTTATCGTTGAATTAATAAACAATTTTGTAGTGAAATAACGAATTGCATTTCTCTTCTTAAGCAATTCAACCGTAATATCGTGCTTCAGGGAATATCCATCAGCTTGCCCTTGAGTCCAACTTTGGACGTGCTGATAAATTCAGAGATTCTTTCTATAGCCGTACTAGACGAATGTGGAATGCTTTATGTTAAGATATTTAGAGATTTTCATCGGTATCTCCTTTTAAATCTTCTCCAACATTTCTTAACACTCGAATTGTACCCAAACATTTTAAGGGTAGTTAAGATCTCTTTAATGCGCGTAACATATATAAAAAGAAAAAATTATCGTGAAACGTCTAGCTCAGATGTAAACTTCATTTGTTCATGTTGATAAGAAGACTCTTCAAATTAAATACACATAAAACTGTTGTTTAATAAATTTTCAAAAAATTTCAAACAGCTAACCCAAAAAATTACTTCAAAAATCAATTGTTATAAATCTGTATTTTTTGACACCTATTCCAGCTGCTGTTCCGGTTGTTGATCTATTCCCATTATGTTTAGCCAACGATTCATTCGACCAAAGGTCTGGGTTTCCATCCACTGCGAAAATGTTTTTCAGAGGTGTACTACCTCTTATGAGGAAGTATCTCAAAGAGTATCTCTTGAACATCTTATCTAAGCTGTTTGGACTCGACAGAAAATTGTAGATCCCCTCCATTTCTGGAACCATGCATGTAGAAATATTTGAGAGTTTTAAGTCCCTAGGTTTAGCCTCTCTTCGATAGAGAACTCTAATTAGTGTAAAAACATTTAAAGAAGGAAACAAACCGATTTTGCCAAAAAACTAAAATTGTAGAGCATTTATTTTCATTTATATCTGGTTTTTGGCAAGGTCAAAAAAGTTATTTTGAAATTAATTACTCGTTAATCTGCTTCGGTGAATTAGCTAATTAGTTGTTAATTACGGTCAATTTGATTCTATTGGCAGGATTTCACACTTTAATCATTCCTGTGTTTGGTTTGCATTTATTAACAATAATTTCATTGTACAAAATGTTAGAATAAAAGTACAAATACTACTATTTCAGTACAAAGACAGCACTGTTACTGCACTGCATTATGCTTGCGTCCAGTCAATTTGAATATGACCTACTATAGCCAGTTAAGAGGAACTGCATGCATCATGAACCAAATGCTCATCAAAACGCAGACATTTTTGTAATGGAATAAAAATATTCATACTTAAAATTCTCAATTAACATTATTTGGCATTATTATTTCTTCAAACGAAATCGGGAACAATCGACTTTAATAGACTTGCGTTTTATTTGTTTTGTTCCTCACTTAACTTTCTTTCTTCTTGAGAAAATGTGCGTCTGGTCTTAAGTGAAAACGGAAAATGGTTGGTTAATGGATTCATTAGCTTAACGATTATGTAGCTTTTGCCATCGAAATGAGGAAACAATTATAACAAATAGGATAGGTCCTTTTGTTATCCTTCAGTTAATTATTTTGCTTATAGTATTTCTGAACCTTTAGTTTCAAATTCTTCGTCAAAAGAGTTTCTTCAACTAAATTTAGAATTAAGGTAATTCTCTTATCCTTGGTTGTTAGTCGGTTGAACTACTTATGATGGGAAAAACTAACAAATGTCACGAAGTTCATTATTTGGAACATGGTCGAGGGTTAGTTGTTCGTTCCACCTACTATTCTACATACAGTATAAATTGTTTGTTGAAGGAGATGTGTCTATAGAATGTGATGGCGTGTTTTCTAATGGCCTCATTCTGTGGTCAGAAATAACTATAGATTCAGAAAAGCAGAAATGGGTTTTATATGGAGTATCCTGTGCGTTGAAGTATACTTGTATGTATGTATGTCTTCTACAAAATATACGAGTGTGTTATAACAAGGGTGCTAGACAAATGTTTTGTTATTGAAAGGACTAAGTGCTGAAGAGTCAGTTAACATTTCAAAGAAGAAACTCGTAAAAAATGTTTTTTTTTTCTCCATAAAAATGTCCTCAAAATAATTGGGACACATTTGTAGTCTAGCTTTTATGTGTACTTTATGTAGATAGATAGGTGTGCAAATTTAGGTCCTTAAAAATACATAAAATAGTTTAATTTTTCCCAAGTTACAACCAGTGGAAAATAAATAAAAAAAGGAACATGTTTGGAATGTAGATCTTTTTGTAGTAATATGATATAAGTCTAATCTCAGTCTCTGAAAAAATAAGTTTACTTAAAGATGACTTCTCTGCTGGTCCTGATGGTATTCCAGCGATATTTCTTGAAAAATGTACCCAACTTTATGGAAAGCTTAATAATTTTCCCGGTCCACAAAAAAGGCAGTAAGAATGAAATATTAAATTATCACCCGATAGCAAGACTTTTCTCAATACCCGAGCTCTTTGAAAGCATTTTTCATGACTCCCTTTGCTCTCACTGTAAGTCAATTGAATTTTCACTAAAGTATTGTTTATTAAAGGGTAGATCCACAACAACGAACCTTATTCAATTCGTTTCTATGACCTTATGCGTACTGGAAAAAGGCTATGGGACGTCGATGTAATCACTACCGACTTCTGTAAAGCATTTGATAACATCTCTCACCAAATTATTTATGTTAAACTTAAAACTTTTGGTTTTCCCCAATTGTTTATCCGATGGAAGAAATCCTATTTAGAAAGTCACCTGAACGATGTTAAAAATATTATATATTTTTCTAACCTTTCTTTATATGCAGATGATATAAAAATAACCAAGGTAATATATATTTCTTCTGATTCTTCACTGCTTCAACAAGACTTAAATTTTTTTCTTATTTAGTGTAGTAATCATTTTTTTGAACTAAATGTTAGAAAATATCAATCCCTGAGTTTTTTTCAAGGCACATGTCCATACGCTTTCGAACTTATAACTTTTTAAACGTTTCGGTTAAGTCTCCCGTATTCGTCGATCTTGGCCTATTTTGTGATTAAGAGCTCAATTTCTGTTCACATATCGTTCAATTGCAAAAGCGAATTCTGCCTTTGGTTTCATATACGTTGGTCTAAATAATTTGTAAGCCATTATTCTTGAAAATGCCAGTCAAGTTTGGTCTCTTTATCAAGCCTCCCATTGACTTAGAATTGAAGCTGTGCAACGTTGTTTTTTTTTTTTCGCTTCGTTTTACGCTATCTCCAATCGTCTGATCCTTTTATTCAACCCCCTTATGAAGATTGAGTGCTATAAATTACTTTAATACCCTCTCTTAACATCGAGCTGTTGCTGGTCTAATAATCTGTGTCCACCAAATAGATACTGCCTCCCGCACTTGAAGACACCAATTCACGGACCTATGATCTGTTCCCTTCTTCCACGTTCCTACGCACGTTACCAACTATGCCCATTTCAATCCAGTTACTACAAGATGCGCAAAATCATTAACCCTATCGGAAGATGTTATAAATTTTGCAAATGGCGTCGTACGTCAATCATATTTGACATTTGTGAATTAGACAGCAGCTGCTGTATACAAACAGGCAAGCAATGGAGCGCTATACTCAGCAAGAGCGTGGAATAATTTTGTCGATTTTTTTGTGCCAATAATCGGTAGGTGGTGTTAGTGCAGCGTGAATTTCGACGTCGATTTTTTAATCGTCTCGCGTAACATAACGGAGTTAAGTTACTCGATTCGAAAAACTGGAACTACAGGAGACCACGCAGGACGTGGCCGTCACCGTATTGGACATTCGACCAAGAATATCACGGTTATGACTGCATCAACCAGATGACGGGGCTCGCTATTGGACATTACCAGACGGATCGTACAGTGAATTGTAGTAAAAGACTAACACATGTTCCTGTACAAAGTCCAAACCAGTGCATCAGTAAATGCCTACCGACCGTCCATTCCGTGTGAATTACTGTCAAGCTATCGTATATCTCAATAATGAAGAACGATTTTGTGTCGAAAAGCATGATGAGCCCCGAGGGGCATTTCCATTTAAACGGTTAAGTCAATAAGTAACATTTTCTTTTCTGGGACACTAAAAATCTATACATGTGAAGAAGAGCCATTACATCCACTCAAGGCCACTTTGTGGTGCGGCGTCCACGCGGGAGGAGTGGTTGGCCGGTTTTTTTTTTTGAGGATGTCATAGCCAAAACGGTCACTGTTACTGGCGAATGCTATAGAGCCATGGTAAACGACTCCTTTCCGCCGGAATTTGAAGAGCGGAGCTTGGGAAAACATGTGGTTTCAACAAGACTACACAAGACTAGCACGATCCACAATGGATATAATGAAGAAAGCGTTTCCTGGTCGCCCATCACCATCATCATGGCCAGCTAGATCTCCCAATTTAACCATCGCATCGACTACTTCTTTTTTGGGGTTACTGGAAATCGGGGCTTCATTCCAAAAAGCTCCAGATAGTGGCAGCCGTTTAGGAGAATATTCGATTCGTATTTGCTCCCACAGGTATGACTGCGAAGAATATTAAGGTTGTATTCAAAACCTTCTTAATTTGTCTCTGGAATTAAACGTTGGCAGATGAGAAATTCGATTAACTTAACCCATAAATATTGGAAAACTTTTTACGAAAAAATCACATGTTGGACTTTGCCTTATTACCACAAATCTAAAGAATCATTCAAAATATTAAATTCAAGATTTTTATTTATAATTTAATTTGTTAAACTTCCCCAAAGCTTTCTAATATAAAATCATAAAATGGAAAAAAAATATTTATAGGTATACTCGTATAACGCCTTCTGTAGTTGTTTTTCCTATAAATCATTCAGCAAATTATTAATTTAAAACTAATTTTGCAAATATTTAAAAATATTATATCGTTAAAAACTATGTCTGCCCTCTTGAAGACTTTATGGTTCCTTGAAAAATCGCTATACCCACCGTACATATACATACATTACATCACACATTTCAACGTGATATATATTTGTTTTTGTAATAAAGTTTTGCTTTCACAAATTGAAAATAAAAAAAAATATGTTTTAGATTTTTATAGAAACGTCGAAATTTATGTTATTTTCACATAAAGTGTGGTCAGCCGGCACGCACGTCTGTAGGAAATCAAATATTTTTGTATTTTATAAATTCTATGGGGGCGGGCGTTGTGTTGTGTTGTCGTTTTTAAAATTCTGCTTCCGAATCATGTTTACCCAAATTACCATTATAATAATTTAAAAATTTTAAATGCGTACAAAGGAAGTGATATTATTTTTTTCGCAAAAAAACAAAACACAGAGGATTAAAACCCATTAAGCGTCCAAATGTCCAGGGTCAAAACAAGCAATATTGTTATATGATATGAGTATCTGAAAAGTTCATTGATTCATACAAAATCAAAAAACAAAAACATTTATTTTCTTCCGTGATTTATACACCATCAATTGGAAATAAATGCCAAAATTATAAAAACAAAAGTTGTGCAAGGATATACAACAATTTATATCACCTCTACGTGGATTGCATCTTTCGGCTAAACATTTTATAACCTCTCTCTCCTTGCAATTGCTTATAATCTACATGTGCTGTTTTATGTTTTTATTTACGCGCGAAAATTTATGGATGTAATCAATATTTGCGAGAATTGTAGCCAAAAACAAAAATTTTGGCTTCCCTTGAACTCAAAACCTATAGTTTAATAATGTTTGAGCTTATTGTTATAATTGTATTTTATATGAACAATGTAAGGCATTATTTTGTAAATAAACTTTTTTTTAGCATTATACATTTAATATTTTCACTTTCATGATGCTGGTGGACTTACGTGATCTCCGAACAAAACCTCAGAGTTAAACAAAAAGAAAATAAACAAGTCTCAATTTTATTAGTAATTCTGGCAGTTACGTGCATTTAATACGTAAATGCGTTTAAGAAAATAAACAAGAGATGCGATACAATATTTATTAAATATATAATTGATTTTATACTTGCAATAACAAAGATACTAAAAACGCAAGTTGAGTGTTCGTGAAAAAATAAACTATGAGTTTTAAACACTATGCTTGTGTAGACAATATAAAATAAAACGCACGACTGGATCGCACAAACTTGCTCTTATGTAAAAGTACAATCGAATTTAAAATATATTTTATAAATATAAAACATGGACTTAATGAGATAAAAATGTTCAAATGTATGGAATTGCCGTCTGATTAATCCTTTTAATATTAAAGTAATTTTTTATATATGTATAACAAATTTCCTTAAAATTTTTCGAGAACAAAATTTGGGATGCCAAATTTTAAGTATTTAGTAGTATAGATTTTAGAAATAGTTTCAAAAAATAATCGTTCACACATTTTAAAGATATTGGTTTTTAAAAAAAAAGCTTGGAATTTTTTTTTCAAAATTCCAAAGAAAAAATGTTTCGAATATTTTTATATACAATATTATTTCAAACTTAAGGGCGCTCCTGCTGAAAATTTTTGGTTAAAATCGTTAGAGCCGTTGAAGAGAAAGCCAAAAAAAACTGTTAACAACATTTTGCCCAATTTTTTTTTTTACAAAAATGTAGTCCATGTCCATAATATCACACCTAATTTTTTTTTAAACAAAATCGTTAGAGCCGTTTTTGAGATAAATAATATTATGCATTACGGGTGTATGGGGGGTACCGTTAGTCTTAGAGATAAAAAAAAAATTTCAATTTCTCCTCTAGGGAATCACCGAAGACCCTTAAGTACCGAGTTTGAAGAAAATAGGTCCAGTGGCTTATGCTCTAGATCGAGGTACAGATATACAGACAGACGGAATTGTCCGACCCACTTTATTCTTCTTCGCTATTATCATTATCGTAATGCCAACTTTGATCAAAATCTCGAGTTCGATTGTTTTCCAAATGCAGAACATGCCCTATAGTACCTATATCGCAAGTAAAACTGCTAATCTATGTCATTTGAGCCGTATTGTTTTTTTTTTCAAATGAATGGGGTAAAAAATAAAAGGGATGTAACAAGTTTCTAATTTTTCAAAAATTAATTTTTGTAATGATTTCGTTTTAAGTAAAAGCGGGTTATGAACGTGAAATACAAAAAAAAAAAAAAAATAAAAAAACACCCATTCGAAATATTAACAATAATATATGATTTTGTTATCTTATCATTCGATGCTCCTAAGTTAAAATACTGTTGTGAACAGAGCTTTATACTACTACAGCGCCATCTGTTGGAAAACTGCATATCTAATTTATGGAAGAAACAAAAAGCTCTTTTCCAATGTCAAATGTATTTCCCCTTATTCCAAACACCTAGAACATTCCAAGACAAGAACTTTCGAGAACAACTAATTTGAGTATATAAGGGAGTGTTCACGGTGAGCGAGACACAGTTGATTTTTGATTACGGAAGTGTGCAAAACTCTGCTTATTGGATTGTGTAAAACAAGTGTGATTTTAATTTGAATAAAGTATTAGAGTTAATTATAAGTTGAGATTTATTGTTGTGATTTCGAAAGTAAAAATAAAGAAGAAGTATTAGAAAGAGTAATAAGTTTTATTTAACGAACCTAGCAAAAATATTACATTGGTGTCAGAAAAGTGGAATAAAACTTATTGTGCAGTGAAGTGTACGGAAAAAAAAAAAATGAGCAAGTTACTGAAAGAGCTCAACTGTAATGAGCTGAAAAGTGAATTAGGCAAGCGAGAACTTTCTAGAGCAGGATCGAAAAATGAGCTTGTTCTGCGTTTGGCGGAATATTTGAAACAACAAAATGAAGACCCGGACATTTTCGTCTTTGAAGCTGACTCTGAGGAAGCAGACGTAAGTAAAAATGTAGATGTTTCAAATATGTTTAGTCTTCTGCTTGAGCGTCTCGAAGAGCAACGAAATGAACAAAAGAAAGAACAGGAGAATGTACAAAAGAATGTTCTCGAACGTTTCGAAGAGCAACAGAAGAATGTTCTCGAACGTCTGGAGAAACAGCATAGTGAACAAAAAGACCTTCTCGAAGAACAGAGAAACATGCTAGAAGGCAAGCTTGTTAACATCGAAAAGAATGTATCTGCACTTGATGAACGTGTTTCATTGTTGGAGAATCAAGCCGAACGTGTTTCATTATTAGAGAATCAAGTCGACAACAAAATGGAGACGCTTTCAAAAGAGCTAGATCGCATTCGAAATATAAAGATTCGGGAAAGTTCTGGAGAAACCTTGAAGAAAAAGGAGATGCAACCTCCAACCTTTGATGGACAAACTTCTTGGTCTATATACAAGAAGCAATTCGAGGCAGCTTCCACAACAAATGGCTGGGATGAGGCTGACAAGTGTATAGCTCTAACCCTTGCTCTTAGAGGAGCAGCTGCTGAGTTATTGCTAACCATACCAGCAGATAAGAGCGGCGACTTTAATTACTTGGTTGAGGCTATAGACAAACGCTTTGGCAATAGCCATATGAAAGAAGTCTTCAAGGTACGACTCTATTCCAGAGTTCAGAAGAGGGGCGAAACTCTACAACAGCTACAAGCAGACATTGAAAGGCTTGTTCATCTTGCATATCCAGATGTTGGAGAAGAAATCCGTAACCAGTTTGCAGTTGAGGCATTTGTTCGCGCCATTTACGACATACATCTTCAAAGGGCCGTGCGAACTGCTGGAAAACGAACGCTTTCTGAAACATTAGCGTTTGCCTTGACAATGGAAGCAGCTGAGCAAGCTTCTCACGGAGTACATCGACTTAGAGAAGCCATTGTTGAAGAATGCTCATGCCGAAGAACTGATGTCCAAAGGAATCAACGAAACGGACTTGCAAAGTGCTGGAATTGCAACAAGACTGGACATTTACAGCGTCAATGTCGATTACCACCAAGAAGAGCTTGTCAACATTGTGGACACGGAGTTTCAGACTCAGAACAAGGTAACAAGAACACCAGTGTTACTTCCCGAACAAGTTTACCAACAGAGAAACGAGTAAGAACCAACTTCGAGGGACAGAAGCTGGTTTCTGGTATCGATGGCCCCAGAAACACCATCCAGGTTTCTCAGACCAAACAAAACAATAGAAGTCTGACTATCGAGGCAACGTCAAATGGCAACAAACGCATGGTCGCCATCAACACTCTGCGAATAAGGGCTGACCCCATTTGTGGATGGAGCAATGAAGAAATAAGATCTGCTCAACAAGAAGACCCCGACATTGAACCTCTTCTCGCATGGAAGGAACATGAAGAAAAACCCGCATGGAATGACATTTCCGATAGGAGTCCAGTTTTAAAGGCCTATTGGGCACAATGGGACTCACTTCATGTGCAAGAAGGTGTTCTTCGGCGAAAATGGGAGTCCGCTGATGGTAAATCCTATGTGATGCAGCTTGTATTACCTCAATCGAAAATCAAAGAGGTTCTTCGAGAGATGCATGATGGACCTTCAGGAGGCCATTTGGGAGTCAATAAGACTTTAGAAAAAGTGAGACAACGATTCTACTGGTTGCATGCAAGAGACGACGTTAAAAAGTGGTGCCGAAATTGTGACGCTTGTGCTGCAACCAAAGGACCTGGTAGAAAACTGCAAGGAAAAATGATGCAATATAATGTCGGCTCACCGTTTGAAAGGATTGCTGTTGATGTGGCTGGCCCATTTCCGGAAACGAATGCTGGAAACAAATACATTCTGGTGGTAATGGATTACTTCAGCAAATGGCCTGAGGCATACGCTATTCCGAACCAAGAAGCCAAGACCGTGGCCGACCAGATTGTGTTTAACTGGGTAAGCAGGTTCGGTGTGCCTATGGAACTTCATTCCGACCAAGGAAGGAACTTCGAGTCGAACATATTCCAAGAGGTCTGCGCGTTCCTTGGCATTAAGAAAACGAGAACCACACCACTTCACCCGCAATCTGATGGAATGGTCGAGAGATTTAACAGGACCTTAAAAGAGCACCTCACTAAGGTCGTAGGCGACTACCAAAGAAACTGGGACAGGCACATACCACAATTTTTGATGGCCTATCGAAGTGCAGTACATAGCTCAACAGGACAAACACCATCTGAAATCCTGTTCGGAAAAAGCATACGGCTGCCTAGTGAGATAAGGTTTGGACACCCACCACAAGAGTCTCAGGAAACAGGGGATTACGTGAGTGACCTAAAAGAGAGGCTAAACGACATCCACGAAAGGACCAGGACTAGAATGAGCGCTTACAGCGATCGAATGAAGACAAGGTACGACACAAGAGCAAACACGACAGGATTCCAAGTAGGAGATCGTGTATGGCTGTATAATCCACACCGTCAAAAGGGATTGTCGCCGAAACTTCAACAAAACTGGGAAGGCCCTTATACTGTCGTCACGAAAATCAATGATGTCGTTTACCGAATTCAAAGCGGGTCACGAGGAAAGTTCAAAGTTGTGCATAGCGATCGACTGCACCGATACAGTGGCGAATCTGGAGATAGAATTGTTCGGGACGAACAATCTTAAGAAGGGGGCAATGTTGTGAACAGAGCTTTATACTACTACAGCGCCATCTGTTGGAAAACTGCATATCTAATTTATGGAAGAAACAAAAAGCTCTTTTCCAATGTCAAATGTATTTCCCCTTATTCCAAACACCTAGAACATTCCAAGACAAGAACTTTCGAGAACAACTAATTTGAGTATATAAGGGAGTGTTCACGGTGAGCGAGACACAGTTGATTTTTGATTACGGAAGTGTGCAAAACTCTGCTTATTGGATTGTGTAAAACAAGTGTGATTTTAATTTGAATAAAGTATTAGAGTTAATTATAAGTTGAGATTTATTGTTGTGATTTCGAAAGTAAAAATAAAGAAGAAGTATTAGAAAGAGTAATAAGTTTTATTTAACGAACCTAGCAAAAATATTACAATACTATAGATCTAAACTTATTTTTTTTGTATTATTATTTATTTATTAATCTACGATTTGATATTCTAATATTTCGTATAAAGATTCTTAATTTCTAATATTACACTTATGAGTTAAAAATAAAAGCAATTAATTTTTAAAAACATTTCTTTTTAAGCATATCTCTAAGCAGTAGTAAACTTCATTAAAAAAAAATAGGAACCTTGGCATAAAGGTTCTCGTAAACCATTATTAGTTAGGTGTAGAACTTAAAAAAATAAAGGTCTTGGTCTCAATACTCTTGATGGAGCATATATATTTATGATAGAAAGCAACTTTGAAGAATCAACAAAGTTGCATAAAACACCCCGAAAATAAACATTATTCTATACATATCTCTTCTTGATTCAAGAGATTGTATTTTCAATAAAAAACGTTTGAACCGATAAAAATAATTATTAACATACTGACATTACCAGCAAATTTTCTCAATGCATAGCGTATAAAGTTCCCTTGTACTCTTTCAATGTTATCAATATTATATTGAGAAGTTGTATTCCAAAGAATACAAGCATACTTTAGCGAGGGTCTTACAATACAAAGAATTTAGAGTATATAAAAACCAATTAACTCAGAGCTTCTTTTTAGAAACCCCAACAACGAATTCGTTATTGAACTAATGGAATTGATGTCCAGTTGAAACGTGAGTTTTTCATCAAAAACAACACTAAAATCTTTTACATCATGAACAGTCTTAGGAAGATTATGATTTTTTAAGGAATAAGTTATGGAACTAAATATATGAAAAAAAGAATGGTGATAAGACATGGAATTACGTTTCTCAGTATTAATTTTTATATCATTTGCATTGCACCACTCCGAAAACGCGTCAAGACCATTTTGAAAAAGCAACCAATCGGCAATATTTGAAGCAAATTAATATCGGAAGCAATTGCAAAAGCTCAAAATATCAGGTACTTATATATCATTCACATACAATCTTGTTACATTTATTTTAGATTGCACGGAAATTTATAAAAAAAAACTAAGAAATTTTAGTATCACGTCTAGACATGTGTATGTATATTTTATCACAGGGATATTCAGTTTTGCTTAAAAAATATTCTTGGGACCTACATACATACGATCGAATCTTCCCCTAAGGAAAACACAATTTTGAAAGTGCATTGGAAAACAAACATTTTATAAAAAACTCGAATTGTTTCTCAACATTTCAGTATTTAAAATTTTGAAATATCATAAATACCCTGAAAACCTACATATCCAAAGGAATAAAGTTTTGGTTACAGCGATCTTCAGTTTCATACCTCTTTTCATCTTAGTCCTAAGCCCTGGTTTTGCACGAACCATTACACCATCGAATGTATTTATCTTAATTACGCAAGTAACCAGGTTTAAATAAAATGCACGATTTGTTGACTCGCACTTGCTCTTATGTTTAAGAGACTTAGAATTTTAATTTTAAATTTAATTTAATTTTAATTTCATTTTATAAATTGATATAAGCATTCCTTTACTAGATGGAGTTAAAAAACAATGTGATTTCTTAAGCAAATATAATTTTATGTAAGAATTAAAAATTTTAGATTATTGTAACGGTTCTTAAAACATTTTTAAGGAAAAGTTTTTAAAAATTATTGCGCTAATGAAAAGAACTAAATTAAAAAAAAAATCATTTATATCAAAGATTTATCGAATTTTAATAAATTTTTTTTTTAAATCCAAAACATATTTTTTGTTTTGATATTTTTTTATTTTTATTTATTAGAAGCTTCTGTCTCATTTAAATCCCTTATGCCCTTAATGAGAAATACAAACACAAACAAAAAAATGGTTCTGCGAGGCTAATTCTTAACTCGACTTCATAAAACGTTGATCTTGGGAATTTGTGAACCCTCATTTCATTAAGTCATTCTACATAATATTTTCTAGACCGCTGCTTGAATACTAGTGGTCGCCATGTCACAACTCTCATTTCTAAAGAATTGAAGATTTCCAACGCATATTTCTTTGATTTACCCCTCGTGGTTTTAAGTGGTCTCTTATTCTCATCTAATCTAATGAAGATCGATTAAAATTGATCAATTTGCAAACCTTACAAAAAATATTTAAGCAGTACTACGCGAATGTGGAATGCCTTACCACGCTCTGTCTTTCCCTGTCATTGCAATGTTCAAGAATTCAAAACCAATGTACACCGACACCTCCTTCTTAACCCCTCTGCTTTTCTGAATATTCTTCACCGTCCGTCGGTTTGCAGATGATCTTAAATTCCTTAGAGGAACATAATCTGTTAATGATTGCACTTCTCTGCAAGACAACTTTCAAGACTGTTTTTCTGTTAGCTAACATTCTTTGATAATTTACTTTGAATATATTATGTGGCAATAATGTTTCCGAAAGAGTTTTGAAAAAAAAAAATTAGGCGTTGTGTTTAGTATTAACTTGAATTTTTCTTTAAACATATTGGCTCAAAATTTTAGTTGAATTAGTACGATGTTAAAACTGTTTTAGTATAACAATTGGTTAAAACGTAGATTTTGCTAATTTTAATTGATTTTAGCATCATACTTTCTCTAACACTTTATTAAAGATAAAATCATCAAATAGCTATTTTATTTTACAAAGGTCAAAAAAAGTAAACTACTTTACAGTTAGCGAATTTTTAATTAGTAGATATCATACTTATACCTTAACACTAGGTTATTTAAAATTTTGCGGAAGTATTAGAATTGTATAAAATGGGGTTTGATCCTGATTTTCACAATGACATCATAACTCCTTACTCTCAGACAATATTGAGGAATTGATAGCTTGAGGGAGCATTGTGTTGTTAGTTAGTTGTCGCCACTAAGTTATTCCTTATTTAAAATTCAAAATTTCCAGCATAGTGAAATGTGATTCGAATAGATGCATTTAGCTACTAAAAAGGCAGGAAACCAATAGCATTCGGCTGGGGATATATATATACATATATATATATATATATTTTAATACAAATGTATCAGAAATGCCTGTTACGATTTTGGTTAAACTTCATATGTTAAAAACAATTTTAATTAACCACCGGTTCCCTTTTTGGACAATATACAAATTTATTTAATTTGACATGATCAATCCTATTGATTGTGAGACAACATTTTTGTTATAAAATTTTACAAAATAATTTGATTTTGGTAAAAAAACATTTAAACCTTTTTCTAATTTGTATTTACTTTCATTTTATAAGATGTGTTTTCAAAACATCATTTCCAAAACTCGTATTTGGAAGAGAAAAGACTGTCATCACTAGCAGCAAGTGCGTACAACCAAATCGTACAATTAATTTCTTACACCAAGGATATTCCACTAGAGGTGCAATGACGCAAGGAAAAAAAAAATAAGCATTCGCGCAAAAATAATTACTTTACATTACGCTACTTAGATTTACGTAATTTCAATCAAATCTAGAGCCAGACAAGCACTTTTTTCGTTCGCTCTAAAATGATTGTTTTCATAGCAATTTAATTTAAAATTGACTTCAGGGTAAAATCAACAGATACGAGAGTACACATATTGTAAATAATGCACAATTGTATAATTTTTATTGAATAATGTTTGAGGTTGTGAGAAAGTCCAGAAATTACTATACAAAATGAAGTACTCGTACATGTGTGGATGTATAAAATCTCAAGATCTTTAGCTTTGATTGAAAAGATTTTTGAATTAAACAAAATCTGAGTGATTTCTGCTCTAAGAAATAATTTTATATAGAAGACTATTAGGTTTTGTATTTTTGACAAGAGGTAAACTTTTTTTAGAATTTTTGACCAAAGAGCTTTGATATGTTACAAATTATGCAAAGTCATTTAAGAGCCTCGTGGAAACAAAGTATACAAATACTTGTTCTTATGTTTCAAGACTATAAACATGTAAAGCTTTGAACCTTCTTTAAAAATATGAACAAAATTCGGAAGCCAAAAGTATTAACACATTGCATTAATTTTTTTATATTTGAACCAGAAATCTACTGACTTACAATTCTCAGTTATTCCTGTTTGCGAGTTACCAGGAATTGAGAGAACCTAGAATTTTCTGCCGATTCAGAACGGCTAATGACAATCCATATTCCAGTTATATGAATGTATATCTTGAGACCCGAAAGTGAAAATTATAATTTTTGCGAAAAATTGAAACTTGATTGATATAAAAAATTGAAATTGGATATAGATAACCGGACTCCAAAAAAGTTTCTCACGATCTACAAAAGACCACATACCAATAAAAACGATATTGGAATGCCATTTTGTCCAAATAAGGGAAACAATCAACCACTTGATTTATAACAATGAAATAACGTAGTAACAACTTTCTCAATGTAAAAGTTCACTTGCGGTTCAACATTCCATCCAATTATCTACTCTGCCACGCGTTGGACCATTAACAATCAAATCTACTCCAATTGCGGTCGTCGTCGTTGAAACAAAACAATCTAGGTATCTACAAGGTCGTCCATTCAAATTGGTATCCATTTCCCTGTTCACAATGTTATGCTTACAAAATTACTTGCATTCGGTCTACACCTAGCAGCCAATGAACCTTTTTTCCAAAAAAAAAAAAACAAAACATTTACTTCGTGACCATAGAGCGACAGGTCCAACATTTAATGTCCAAAACTAAACCTTTATACTCTAAGCTCTACGTCTAAGTCCGCATGTTGTAGTTGTGGCGTCAAATATTCAAATTGCAATTCTGAACTCACAACACGTTGTTACGAGAGCTAAAGAGGTAGAAGGCAGCTCTAGCTACCTGTTTACTACGGGGAAACGGCAAGTAGTTGGTGGCCTTGATGTAGTCACTGCCGGTGATGTGACTAATAAACCAGGTCCCGGCACTGCACCCAATAGAATGCAATTATGTAAACATTGTAGTTGTAGCTGCTGAAACCGAGTTAGCCAGTTTTTTTTTTTGTTTTTCTATCCAAGTGGATAGAGATTACCTACGGAACGACCTGTTGAGAGTTAAATAAATTTGAGGCAACGCAACGGAAAATAATGAATCTGGAAAATGTTTGCCGGACCGAAAGTCAACAAAGTTTGGTGAATGGCCCAACAATTTTTATTATTGTTTTTATATTTCGACAAGCGGTGAATTTCACACTCATTATTCTTCTTGTTTTTTATTGATTTTAGAAATACTCAAAATTGTTTAGCTCCATTCGCTTGCAATCAAAATATTTATGATATGAAAGATTAAAGACAAATTAATTGGAAAGAAAAAAAGCAGTGTTCAAAATTAAAATGTAGAACTGTGAGTAGGTACACAAGTTAAAAACATACTTATACATCAACTTTAAATTATTAAAATGAAAATGTAGGTAATACAGGGCGAGAGGAATTATATTTACTAACATTTATGTTATGCTGAACGCTTTCATTAACGAAATAGAGCAGCCATTTTGTTTGTAATGGTTAGTTTGTTTCGTTGTTTACGCAAAACGTGAAGTTTAACTTTTATTTAAATTGAGTGATTTCGTCACGAAATTTTATGACATTTCACATAGGCTTTGATTTCATTTCACATTGATTTAGAAACCAGGCTTGACGGTGACTTACAAAATATAATCTTTTCGGATTATGAGATTTTCACAAAATGATAAAATCTTGATCAAAAAATTGGAGAAAGCAAACATGCACCAGTTCTCTAATGGTTTGGCAGTGTGGACTGCGCTTACTGCTGATGGCCTCTTTGTTGTTTTCATTAAACAAGGTTGATATGACTGTTTACCGCGATAAATTTTTAAAAAATGATCTGCTACCATGGACAAAATTTAAAAAAAGCAAGCCTTCAAATTGTCAATAGGACACGCACAAAGCCTGTGGAAATCAACAATATTTTCATGAAAATGTTCTAGTTATATCAAGTCAAATTCAGAAATTCATACTCAAGAGAATTTATCGCCAAATCAGGTGTTCCGCAGGGAAGCCATCTGGGGACACTACTCTTTACATTAGCTATTAATGATGCTCCTCTGTGTGTTCGCAATAGCGAAATTCTAATCTTTGCAGATGATATGAAGATTTATAAAAATATAGTATCTTCAAATGATCGGGCTCTACTGCAAGATGATATTAACCATTTTGCCTTGTGGTGTGAAAAGAACAGTCTGAACCTCAACCCGACAAAATGTCAAACTATGACATTTCCTAAAAAACGTTCTCCTTCCTCTCATGAATATGTTATCTCACGGCACATTTTAACTTATGTTATGACCGTAAGGGACCGTGGAGTTTTTTTTTACACCCAATTTAGATTTTTCTGCTCATATTAATAAAATCGTGAGTAAGGCCAATTCAATGTTAGGGTTTATTAAGCGCTGGTCTAAAGAATTTGTTGATCTCAATGTCACCCGGGCTTTATACAACTCCTTGGTGCGTCCCCATCTTGAGTATGCATCGCAGGTTTGGACTCCTCTTTATGATATTCATATTGAGAGTTTAGAATCTGTGCAAAGAAACTTTACTCGTTTTGCCTTGAAAGGACTTCAGTGGAGTGATCCTTCGAATGTCATCTCTTATGACCAATGATTATCTATTCTTCAGATGCAAACTTTGCAACAAAGAAGAACAAACAATGATTTGGTATTTTTCCACCAATTAATAACAGGCGTCACAGATGCACCAGATCTTTTATGTTCGGTTTATTTTAATTATCGGGAAGGAGGTTATAATCTTCGAGGCCTCGATATGATTAAGGTCCCAACACATAGGACCAACTTTGGCATGCATGAGCCCTTCACTTGTATGGGTAGACTTGAAAATTGGAATTAAAATATTTTTAATTTTAATATAAATAAAAGTAAATTAAGAAACCTACTCAAAACCAGTGGTCCACGCGCCTAAATGTTCTTTGTTTCATGTTATGTTATTGTTTTGCTCTTACGTAATATTATTTGTTTATTTTTCATGTTTTCTTGTGTCAGTGTTAATTGTAATAGAGTTTGCCTACTAAGAACTTACACTGCACTAAATGATGAGCCGGTGGTATAACACAGTTCTCTGTGTTGGCAAACCATTGGTCGAAAGACGGAGCTTGCTATAAGCTTTCTTCGACCAATTCTGATAGTGTAAAAAAAAAGCAAATGCCAAATGGAATCCTAGGAGATTGCTAAAAATCATAAATACAAATGTTAACTTTCTTAAAACAAGTTCTCGAAGATAGTGGAATCAAATCTCACATTTGTTTGACTTACAGCTCTTTAAAAGCTGAAATATTAAACTTGAATTGTACCAGAATCTCGGGATTTCTTGGAATAACGTACCCTTCATGTCAAAAAAAATGTAATAACAAACAAGTCAAATACAATTTTTTAGCGATCAAATAAATAAATAAAGAAATACCCTGTAGTGAAATAGTTAGTTCCAAGAATGTCACATGTGAAAAAGTGCTTCTCATCTTAGTCGTTCTGATTGGTATAAATGAGAGAGTTGTAAACAAACAGTCCCTGGTAGTTAAACTAGATGTCTCCGTTCTGAGTTAAAATATGATCAGAACGGTTAAGGTCTTGGTAAAGTTTGACGGTACTTCAAAAATTATAAAAAAAAAAAACTGTCTACTTCGAGTGAAAATTGCTTGGGAAAGAAGCGATAAAACAAGGAAAGACATCATTATTCCGACATCTGTTTCCTATCAGTTTTAACACTCTGTTCTGGATTTCTTCCAATACATGAAGAGAAGTTCGGGCTGCACCTGCACAAAGATGTGAGTTATACTCGAGTTTTTGACGTACTCCTTATAAATGATAGCCAGATCAGAAGAGGCGAAATATTTCTTACACCGATATAGATATCGTAAAGATTTTCCAGCGTTTTTGGTGGTCTCGAGAGTGTGGTTATTCCAACGAAGATAGTCGCTGACAGACATACCGAGTACTGTGAACTTTTCGGTTTCTTCGATGAAAGTACCATTCAAGGATAATGGCATAGGGGGTTCAATTTGCTTCAACGATAATACACAGCATTGAATTTTCGAAGCATTTTAATCAACACGATTTTGTACACCCTATTTAACAATACTGTAAAGTTCGGAGTTTCATGTGCTTATCACTTATCATACGATACCGTTGTAATTTCATTTCCAAAGGATATAGATTTGGATTTGATAATGAGTATAAGAAGCTGAGTGTAGAGTCGTCTGCAAAACAATGAAGTAGATTAGAAGTTTTAGACAAAAGATCATTTATAAAAAAGAGGAAGACAGTCGGAGACAAAACGGAGCCCTGGGGAACACCAGCATTTATTTATAAAGATAAGACTTAAAACCGTTAAATACAACATGTATTGAACAATTAAGAAGGTAATTTCTAATCCAAAAAGCCTTAGAAATATTAAGGGCAATAATCTTACTTTTTCCAAAACAATGTAAAGATCTGTTCCACTCTTCGGTCAGATATGCCATCAGATCACCAGTGGAACGATTGCTGCGAAAGCCATATTGCTGGTCATTAAGAAGCTTTCGATATTCAAGATTTTTCTTGATCTGATGATTGATCAGCCATTTCATGTCCTTCGTGGAAAGGGATGTAAGTGGAATCGGTCTATAGGAGAAGGGAGAGGAAGGGTCATCCTTTTTCAATCTTCTAGGGAAGATTCCAGAACAGTAGGAAAGCTAGAAATGCTAACGTAATAATTTTGCCAGCGATGAAGAATACCTCTTACAGTTTAAGAGTGCGAAAGTATTCCTCATTGAATGACTTACGTTTTCAAGTACGGGAGGGCCAATAATGCTGTCAGGTAACGTATAACAAAATGAGCTGCTAGTACATTTTCCTTATCTAAAGAATTAGTTATCGAGTTGTCGTTGTACATGAGCGTTAAGATCAAGTTAAATTTTTTACGTTATTGACAAATGGCGAGACATTTCTACTGCCTTTGGGACATTCTCTCCTCTCTTCCTGATAGCTTTTTTACAGCTTGCATCGATCTAAGATTATTCTTTAGGTTTTATGCTCTTAATTCTTTTAGGAAGTACGCATTCCAAGAAAAATCAATTTTGTGGTCATATAGCACTGGCATCAACATCACTATCGATGATATTAAACTTCAAATGTCTTTAAAATCATATGTTTTTTTTAAAGCTTCTGATAGAACTCGAACTAATAAGTATTTTGTAAATCGGAACCTCTTTCGATTTTGTAGTAGATGTCACTAACATGAAAATATTGGAGTAATAATCCACTTAAAATTTCAAATTAAACATATTTATTGCCATCGAAACAAAATATCGAATTGAAAGTGATTGAACACATAAATTAGCTCACTATTTTATTTCATTTATTTAAATCTCAATTTAATATTTCCAAGAAGAACATTTCAATTAATATTTAACTTCTACATTAAAGAAGTAATTATTATTTTATAATTATATAATTATATGTATTATTTTACTTCACTATTTCAATTCTTTTATGACAATTTGACTAAAATTCTATTTTTAAAACTGTTCCAGTCTGGATCTATTTTTAGATAGATTGAATATAACCCGGTTGAATACCCCAATAAATCTGGGTTAATGGGAAGCGCTAGTGAACTTACACTAGCATTAATTGCAAAACATTTCAAAAGTGTGGCTCATTTCAAAAGAAAAGTGCCTATTAATATTTTTGCTTATTTTTTCAATTTTTTTAAATTGTTTCATTAAAATTTTCATATCTAAAAAAGACGTGACTTTTTGAGTAAACAAAATTTTGGAAAGTGTTAAAGACCTCAATTTTCAAAGAGATTTTCTGTTCTATAATAACAGAAACCATTAGAAAAAAAATTAGGAAGCATGTGCAGATTTGTGTATACTCGTATAAACAAAACTGTCTAGCTCCATGATTCATCATAGTAATGATGGTCAACTCATCATCCAACCCAGCCGAAGAATCCATCTTGTTTTTCTTTTTGAAATAGCAAAAAAAGAAAAACAATGAATAATTATATCAACTTTTTCTCATACCACAAATGAGTTTTGTTCACGGTCTAGATAAACATTTTTAAAATCAATTCACAATAAACACACACTTTAAGTAGTTCACCCGGCCAAAGCTATTAGCAATGTTCTTCCAGATGCTATCCATCTGCTCGAAATTTATGTTTCCAATTTTTGCGTTTTTGTTTTTTTTTTTTTTTGCTGTTCAGTGTGTGAGCTGATTCGATGGTATTGAATTTGCTTTTGGCTTAGCAGTCAAGGGGAAGGCTGGTTTTATATCAATTAACCATTCTTTCATTTGAATTATTAATCAAATAATCAAAAAAAAAAAAAAAAATGGAATTTCTAATGGATTATTAGTCAATTACAAATTTATTGGTTGCATGGCTAGATGATATTTATAAAAATTAAATTAATGCATTAAAAATCTTTCGGCTAGGCCTTTAAAGCTTTTTGGATTTGGGAATGGATAAAGAACATACCGAGCTTAACCAATAATCAAATTTAGAGACGATTTTAGTATTTCAGAGAAATGAACCTTTATGTAAGGGACTCTACATAATTAACCATCATACTTGTTATGAACTCAATATTTAAGTGGACTCTAAATAATGAACCATTCATGGTTTGAAACTCTAAAAATAAAACAACGCATGAATGGTTGATTATGTAGAGTAAATTAAATGATGGTTCATTTCACTCCAATATTAAAATCGTCTCTAAAATTTATTACTGGAAAGGTGAACTGTATATTAACTTTGAATTATAATTGCACTGATAAAAAGTTTAAGCACCAATGGTTTTTTAAAGGTTTTTTAGTGTAAAGTATTTTTTTTAAAGAGAATATATCAAGGTTACCTCCTCTTTCTCGATTGTTCAATAGATTGCGAGGAAGTGACACAACCTCTAAGAGTATCTCTTGTCATGAAAAGTGGTTCCCACCTTAGCCGTTCGGATTTTTTGAAAAAAAAAGTTAAGGTACCCGTACCCTCTATTCCTACCGACAGCATGTTCACAGTAATGGTTGGGAGTTTAACGTCATTAAGGTTCTCAGGTTCTCTACAAGATCTTGGTATATTAATATGATATATAATATATTATTATTCAACCATCAATATTTAATAATTTGTACTAAATCTCGTAAGTTTTCTGAAATGGTTGTGTCATATAATTTTGGCAATAACCTTTATTTTTTCTTTGATAGCAAAAGAGTTCATAAGCAGGGTTCGCATGAAATTAATTGATTTCATGGCTTCACTCTGTAACCAAAAGGGAAAAATGGGTTAGGAATAAAGCTTTAAACGTGTTTAAAATTGAGGATGAAAATTATTAATTTATCAAAAGAATAACATAATCAAGGAAAATACAATATTACGGGCGGATTAAAGAGTAGATAACACTATTAAGTTTACGTCTATCTAGCGTGTATCCATTGAAACAATTATCAATAAACTGTCAAAAATTTATTTCATGATTCCATTCAAAGCATGCAAACTTGTGGATTCAGGTCAACAGGTCAACAGAAGAATTTAATAAAAAATAACATTATTTTTGCGTAAAAAAAAAACAAATTAATTGGAAATTTTATAGGCACTCTCAATTTCAATTCCGAATTAATTGGTTTACTGAATTTCATAAAAATAAAATGCATGACTGGGTCGCACGAACTTGCTCCTATGTAATAGACTAGGAATTTAAAAACGAATGTTATTAGAGAAAACTGTTCATGAGGATAAAATTATTTTTACTTGCGATATAGGTACTATAGGGCAAGTTCTGCATTTGGAAAAAAAATCGAACTCGAGATTTTGATCAAAGTTGACATTACGATGATAGCGAAGACGAAAAAAGTGGGTCCGACAATTCCGTCTGTCTGTCTGTATGTCTGTATGTCTGTATGTCTGTATGTCTGTACCTCGAACTACAGCCTAAGCTACCGGAGGTATTTTCTTCAAACTCGGTAGTAAAGGGTCTTCGGTGATTCCCTAGAGGAGAAATTGAAATTTTTTTTTTAGCTCCAAAACTAAGGGTACCCCCCGTACACCCGTAATACAAAATCTTATTTATCTCGAAAACGGCTCTAACGATTTTGATAAAAAAAAATTAAGTGTGATATTATGGACATGGACTATATTTTGGTGAAAAAAAAATTTGGGGGGAAATGTTATTAGTGGTACCTGTCATAGAACGGTTTTTTTGATTTTCGAATTTTTCACCAACGGCTCTAACGATTTTAACCAAAATTTTTATGCAGGAGCTGCTTTGCATTTGAAAAATTATAAAGTAAAATTTTTTTCGAAAAAATAGTTTTTGGATTTTTATAAAAATAATACAATTTTTTTTTTGAAAATTCAATATCTTGAAAACCGATACACGATTAAATTTTTAAATTACGTTTTAAAATGTATTTTATTAAATACTAACAATTTGCATATCAATTTTTTTTATAAAAATTTTAAGGAAAATTTAGTACACAAAAAACATGTTTCAGTGTGTCTGTATGTCTGTACCTCTCACTACAGCCTAAACCACTGGACCTATTTCTTTCAATCTCGGTAGTTAAGAGTCTTCGGTGATTCCCTAGAGGAAAAATTGAAATTTTTTTTTTAGCTCCAAAACTAAGGGTACCTCCCATACACCCGTAATGCAAAATCTTATTTATCTTGAAAACGGCTCTAACGATTTTGATAAAAAAAATAAGTGCGATATTATGGACATGGACTATATTTTGGTGAAAAA
This sequence comes from Philhelius festivus, assembly GCA_963931855.1. Lineage (NCBI taxonomy): Eukaryota > Metazoa > Arthropoda > Insecta > Diptera > Syrphidae > Philhelius > Philhelius festivus. The sequence continues at coordinate 96,428,557 of OZ007557.1, forward strand.
AAAATTTGGGGGGAAATGTTATTAGGGGTACCTGTCATAGAACGGTTTTTTTGATTTTCGAATTTCTCACCAACGGCTCTAACGATTTTAACCAAAATTTTTATGCAGGAGCTGCTTTGAATTTGAAAAATTATAAACTAAAAATTTTTTCGAAAAAATAGTTTTTGGATTTTTATAAAAATAATACAATTTTTTTTTGAAAATTCAATATCTTGAAAACCGATACACGATTAAATTTTTAAATTACGTTTTAAAATGTATTTTATTAAATACTAACAATTTGCATATCAAATTTTTTTATACAAATTTTAAGGAAAGTTTAGTACACAAAAAACATGTTTCAGTGTGTCTGTATGTCTGTACCTCGAACTACAGCCTAAACCACTGGACCTATTTCTTTCAATCTCGGTAGTTAAGAGTCTTCGGTGATTCCCTAGAGGAAAAATTGAAATTTTTTTTTTAGCTCCAAAACTAAGGGTACCCCCCATACACCCGTAATACAAAATCTTATTTATCTCGAAAACGGCTCTAACGATTTTGATAAAAAAATTAGGTGTGATATTATGGACATGGACTACATTTTGGTCAACAAAAATTTTGGGGAAACATTTTATTAGGGGTACCTGCCATAGACCCGTTTTTTTGATTTTCGACTTTCTCATTAACGGCTCTAAGGATTTTAACCCAAAATTTTTAGCAGGAGTCCCCTTAAGTTTAAAATAATATTGTATATAAAAATATTCTAAAAAATATTTATTGGGTTTTTAAAAAAAAATTTAAATCGATATCTTCAAAACCTATGAACGATTATTGTTTGAAATTATTTCCTTAAACCAATATTATTAAATACTTAAAATTCGCATCCCACATTTTTTTCTTGAAAAATTTTAGAGAAATTTCTTATATAAAAAATTTATTTAATAATAAAATGATTTTTTAAGGTTTATTTGCACAAATTCATACTTTTCCGCAAACCAGACGGCAATTTTATGCATTTGAACATTATTATCTCATTAAATCCATGTTTTATATTTATAAAATGTATCTTAAATTCCAAAGTACTTTTACATAAGAGCAAGTTCGTGCGATCCAGTCGTGCATTTTATTTTAAATTCTCTTAGTAGTAAGAGACAAAAACAGAATGCTATGCAATTGTAGTGGTTTCTTAAGAAAGAGCTTTTATATACGAAATTTTTAAGAGATTTTTAAGAAAAAAACTTGGTATGATAACTTTAAGTTTTTATTACAGTACGAATGAAAATTAAATTTCCAAAAAAAATACTGAGACGTTTTTGAAATATCGAATTTTCAAAAAAAAAAATAATTTTTTTTTTTAAGTTTTGAAATGCAATGTATTTTATACTTTTTAGAAGCATCTCTTCAAAAAATTTCATTAAAATCCGTTAAATCGATAATGAGTAATTCAAAATTCCAAAAAATGATTCTATGGTAGGTACAAGCTGTAATATATCTTAATTTCAATTTTTTTGTTATTAAATCGTTAAAATTAATTGAAAGAAAAAAAATTTTGTTAAAATTCTTGGCTCCGTTTTCGAGAAAAATACGATTTCTAATAAAAGGTTTTCGATATATTGAGTTTTGAAAAAAAAAAATTGAAATTTTTTTTAAAAATCCAAAAAAATTTTTTTTGAAAATTTGAATACATAGTTCTATTTAAATTTTTGGGGAACTTTAGCAAACAAAAATGATCAAAATCCATTGTACCGTTTTTGAGAAAATCAAAAACTAAAAAATAGTTCTTTGGGGGGTACCCTCAATAACCATTTTTCGGAAAAAAAATTTCAACCAGTACCTATTTATATTTACAAAATTTCGAAAAAAATTCGTATGGTAGGTACCGTTATTTTTGGTCTTAAAAAAAAGAAAAAAACGTGTGTGGGGGGGGGGGGGAAATTAAAAATGATATCTACCAAGTTTGAAGAAAATCGGCCGAGCCGTTTAGGCTGTAGTCGAACCGACAGACAGACAGACAGACAGAATTGCGAGACCCACTTTTTTAGTCATCGCTATCATCGTAATGTCAACTCTGATCAAAATCTCGAGTTACGAATGCATAATTTGCCTTATAGTACCTATAAGTCGCAAGTAAAAACAAATACTAGGTATCAATCGGTAATAACGGAGCCAATTGATGTCACTTCATCCAAAACAATGTAAGGCATATTGATGGAATTACATGATAAATTACAACATAGTTTTTTCCTTACATACATATGTATATATTTAATTGATTAGCAACTATGTTTTTATTTTAAAGACCTGCATAGATTACTTTTAAGGTATCTTGTGGATCCTAGGCTCTACAGTTTTCCTTTTCTTAGTTCAGAGCAAAGTTTGAAAACAAAATTTTGTTTCAAGACTTTCAGAACTTCGAATTTGTGCTTCTTTTGCTCTTCTGAACGTGTTCAGAGCGCTCTAGATGAGCTCCAAATAAAAAACAGAGCAGAGTAAGTAAGGTAAGTCAAGTGTTGCCGTAAACTGAAATAATTAAGAATCACTAGACCAACCCCTAAGAGTGGCTAGATTCATTGAAATTTTGAAGACAAAAAGGCGCCAGAAAAAAATGCAAAGAAGCTAAACAAATATTTTTTCTCTTTAAATAAAATTTTATTTTTGTGAAAATGTTAAATTAGATTAGATTAGAAAGCTAAGCTAAGCTCATTATATAAATTTATGATTGGAGAGAATTTGAAGGATGATTAATATGGAGTTACATGCAGGGTGAACAGAGGTTAAAGTCGAAACTGTTTATTTTACAATTAATCCTCTGAAGTATGCTAGTAATATGTTCGTTGGAGCCATTGGTGCACATAGAAGAGACGAGAAATAATTCTTAGATTACGGAAATTGTTGAAAAAGATGGAATTGTAGAGAGTTTTGAAGTCAACAGATTCTGAAAGATGTCGAAGAATGAAGAGAATGTCGTTTATTGCTCTTCGTTCTTCCAGCGTATTCAAGTTAATTAAAAGAAGTCGGTCTCGATACGGAGGGTGATTCCAAGAAAGACCACGAAGAACAAAACGTAGTAGGAAATGACGTTGAATGCTCTTGATTCTGGATACATAAATTTGTTGATAAAAGGACCATACTCAAAAGGCATTTTAAAACAGAGGACGAAAAAAGGTTGTGTATGAAGATCGTGTCACGTAGGGGTCAGAGAATTCTTTGGACCATCGTTTTACAAAGCCTTATACAGAGTTTGCTTTTGGGATGATTTTCATCCCAATATGTGCTCTCTATCACATTAAACAAAGAGGTTCGCAAATGGACTCAGCGGTGTATATTAATTGAGAATTGAGAAAGTAGATATGGGGAGGAGATTGGATGCCTTTTTGTGAAAAAGTGATTGAATGACATTTGAAAATATTTAGCTCTAAGCATTTTTTCAGGCACCAGATAGAGAAACGGTCGAGATCAATTTGAGGAACAAATGGTCTTGAAATACTTGGTATCGTCAGGGTAGCGTGAGATATGGGAATATCTTATGACCATTTCAATATTGTAACAGTGTAAAAATAAAAAGCAGAAGTCCTAAGTGGCTGCCTTTTGGAACCCCGGAGGTAGCTAAGAAATCATAAGCGAAGGTAGATCTGATTCGAACTTTGTAGTAACAATTTTTCACGTAAGAAGAAATCCACCTTAAAAAGATAGGTTCAAGCTCAAGACAATTTGAATAGAAAAAGATTATCTGTGTGAAATTGGCCTTACTGAAATCGGCTCACACAACGTCGATTTCATTTTCGTTCTGTAAAGCTATAATAAATCAGATTAACAAAAAACTTAGGAGTGTGTGATAACAAATAAAAGAGAGCTAAAATCAAAAATGGTATTTAAGGTATTTAATCCGAATCACAATAAATAATTTTTTCGTCCATTTCTTCCATTCCATTAGTTTTATTAACTTTGACACTAATTTTAAAAATATTTTTCTTCTGGTATAATTATAAAACCTCAGCCTACCAAAAAAAAAATTAAGTTGAATTAACCGACACATCAACTTGACAAATAAATTTAAAACACATAAATTTCCTAAGCCAAACTTCCATACTGTCAAATAATTTTCTTAGTTCCAGGGATTTAACATTATCAGGACAGTTACAGAAGAAAAATAATGTTGTTGTAGGTCATAACCCACAAACGCTTGGGATAGAAATAATCTTGGAACATTAAAATATTATTTTGTCGCTTTCTGAGTTGAAATTCTGATAGATCTAGTGACAAAGTCGCTAAGACCCAGGCAGCGTTGCCGTTGTTATAAACTGCCTGATCGGGCCAATCGGACGCGTGGAACTAACAATGGTCGGCATTTTTTTTTTTGTATTCATACAAAAATATTCTATCATACACATCAGTAAGTGTGAATCACATTTTACTAACAGAATTTCAAGATACTATTAACTTAAACTTTAACTTAAACTTAAATAATTTTAACTAATATTTTTTTAAGTTCTTTTGAACTTTTATAAACTTTTTTCTTAATTAGATCTTTACAATATAACGAATTTTTTAGGTTATACTCGTATATTTATAGGTTTCTATAGTGTTTTATTATATTATTATAATATTGATGGAAATGGCACTCAGAAAGGTCCCCAATATATGATATTTTGTGACAACGTAGCTTATATTTCACTTTTGACCCGGAAATAGAAAAAATATAAACAATTAAAATGGCGCTAGTGAGGAAAGCAAAAGATTTTTAGAATTGACTAATGAAACTAAACTAATATAATCATATGACAGTTCTTGCTGAATTCTTTAGTTATTAAATCAAAAAGTTCAAAACACAGCAATGAGAGCGCTGTTCGCCTACACTATGCTCAGTGATCTGCTCAAAGCTTAAGTAGAAAAACACTTATAGGTTAAGTCTATTTTGAGAACGTTATTAAATAGTAGCTTAAAAAAACAAGGGTACCTACATATTTACAAATAAGGTATGGTAGTATAACGTGTGAGACACTATTGTTGTCATAACTTTACACCATCTTTCTGATATAAGTTGAAGTTGTCATTCCAAATGTTAAATTTAATTGAAGCTGTTTTGCATTTAAACACATAAATATTGAAATTTAGTGGTGCAACAGTTAGTAGAGAACCAGAACCTAGGAACATACAACTCTCTTCCATTCATGGGGGATAAACAATTTTTTTCCGAATCCGAACTGCTACGATGAGCTGCACTTTTCATGACAAGATATATGGAAACGGAATTTTCACTCACAAGGGCCAGTAGGTACATCCTGAAAAATATTTTTGTAGCAATTGAGAATCGAACCCAAGACCATCTGCATAGCAAATTATCGCACTTACCGTTACGCTAAGGCCTTATTGGAACTACATGTACTTTTTTACATACACTCGTACAAAATTGGATGTGGGAAAATGACGTTTTTACCTCTATCAAAGGTCGCTTGATTCTTGAGTAGTAAAGAATCTGTTCGATTTTCCAACCAATGCACGTATCAACAGGAAAAATTTTAGAAAATGATGTTATTATGTATAAAATGTTTTTGTTCAAAGTTATGATTTGGTAATGAGAATTGGAAGATTTTAAATTTTCATTTAAGCCCACCATCTCCCAACACGTCTTTGAAACAAAATTGCCATCATAAAAAAAATCAGTGATCTAACCCGCCGCCTCAATAAAAACAGTTGACTTCATTCAAATATAGACTTATAATAAGACTTGTTACTTATTCTCAAAGCTTATACTAGCTGTACATTGTATCAATGACATCAATGTTCGCTTCACTTAACAAAAAGTCAAATTTCCTTAAAGAGATAATTTTATTAAAAATAAAATCCACCTCCGCAACCTATCATATCAAACCCACTGCATCACATTCACCACTATGATAGTATTTTTTTTTTTGAGACAAAAATATAAACAAAACAAAACTGAAAAACAAGTTCTTCCTATCATAATCTCTACCAACGTTTAACGTGTTTTGGCGATGAAAGTTCGTTCCTTTCACCTGATTACTCCCTTCAAAGAAAATATATTTTTGCATCTTTTTGAACTGTCAGAACTGGGTTATTTGAATCTATATGAATGTATAACATAGTAGATATTTTTGGTTTCATCTCGATGTCCTCGTTTATATTCAGAGTCAAAGTAACAATCGAAGTTCCCACCTCCTTCTCCTGTTCCGCCTCCATTAGCTCTTGTTTCCTTGCCCCCAATACTTATTTTGAAACTCAGAGATACATTTTCTTTTCGTTTTCTTGGTGGAAAATAAATGACATTTTTATAAACGTCGCTATGTCTGCCACAGTTTGTGTGTTGAAAAAACAAGAATAAAAAACCCATTAATTATATTTTATCTTATTTTTTATAAAATTATGTTTATCGAGTGCAAAATAAAATAATTCATCACTTCCATTCGTTGCAGAAGTGTATGAGTATTTGCTTCGAAGACGAAGATGATGATTACGAAAATTAGGAGTGGGTGCTCAATGCTATGTTTGTGCGTCTTGCTGTGTATCAACGTCATTTTTTTTTTGTTTGCTTTATTTTTGAGAAGATTTCAAAATGCCAGTTTAGTAAAAAAAAAACTTTCAATGACGTCAGACGACTAAGATCGAAAATGCACGATGTTGCATCAGAGAGATGTGTGGCTTCTTTTTATTGTTTTGTTTCTTGAAGTTGTTGTTGTTGTTTTGTTTAATGGACCCTTGTGTAATTGAATAAAATACTTTCCACAACCTCTGAATGGATGTTGCAAAATAAAAACATGCGTAGCTCACATATACATACCCATACCTTACCTAGCTGGTTGATTTTTCTGAAAGGCAAATATGTGATGTTCATGTAGTCTTTTTTAATTGAGTGTTTTTTTTTTGTTTAAGAAATAAATTTCTCTCAAGTTTTGCAAGACGCAATACTTTTTAATGGAACTACTTAAAGATATTGTTTTTTTTTTATCTTCCGTATGTACATACGTTCAATAAGATTAATTGGTGCACTTTAAATGAAGAAGTGCACCCTAAAAAATTGCGGTCAAAAAGATATTTCCAGTGTCTTATTTTTAAAATAAATTTTCAGATACTATTGACTTAAGTTAAGGATGTTTGCCAATAAGTCAAGACGAAATTTACGATCGCTCAGATTTTCATACTATAACCTGGTAATTTACTTAATTAAAAATAGGAAATTTTGAATAGCCACAATTAAGACTGATTTGATCACTTTTTAATGTTTTATAATAAAAGTCAACGAGCACCTAAATATTTTGATTATTTTCGTCGTCAACATTTATACATAAATAGAATAACCTTAAAACGGTTTTCAAATCGAACGCTCACTCTAAGTTTGGCAAATATCATTCAATTTCATATTAAATTAAGGCAAATGAATTATTCCCCAAAAATTCATCGCTGTCGCAGGGAAAATTCATTATTATCTCTTTTCTTCCGGCCATTGTCAAAAAGAAACAAAAATATTTTTTAACTTTCTTCAATTAAATGCATCATTGTCCTACAACTTTTCTAAAAAAAATATGCATCAAAACTTCACCGTCCTGGATCTGTTCTTCGGAGTTCTATTAAAAACCTAAATTATTTTATATGGTTTATGTTTTGAGTGGAGAATATTTGCCTTCAAGTGCCCTTAGTTAATATACATAGATATATATAATATATTTTAAAATTCTTAACTAAATTCACCGCGGAGAATGAAAATTGTTTAGTGTCACTTAGGGACAATTAGGTCCCTACAAAATTTCGTCCGAATAAAATGCTTTATTGACTTCAAACACACTCTAACTTTAAAATTTAAAGTTGGTATTTATACCCATGACAAAATCAGCTGATTTAGAAAAGAAAATACAAATTTAAATAAATAAAGAACGAAAACAGGTAAGGAGTATAAATAATTTCTGAATTTCTTTTAGCAAATCATATTTATATATAAGATATTTCAGAATCATTAAGTGAACAAAGTTTTAGCAATATATATATGAAATATATATATATATATATATATATATGAAATATATGTATACCTACAAATAAACAATCCACTTTTGAATAAGCTACAGTATACGTTGAATAAAATACTCGAATAAACGTCAAATCTCTATCCGCAGCAGGATTTCACTTCTCCTTTTATCGGCAGTGATCCTACTGTGGATGTTGTATTTGTTTTTCATATAAGATCCTACTGTACTACGGATAACTTTTCCAAAAAAACACGGCTAATATTACGTGTGTTTGACATCCCTGAGATTTCTCACAAATTTTCACAATTTGCTGTCAAACCTCGTACGTAACCAACCAACTAAGCTTGGTGAAAATTTAAGTTACTTTATATTAAAACGTTTCTTATGTCGAAAATAAAAGCAGATCCAAAAGTATTTACACGATAAAGTCACAAGTCTTAAAAAGATGGAAAATATAACTTGTAAGTTATCCAAATCCGCCAATAGTGTTTTTGCAGGAATACGAATAATGTTTCGGTTATTTCTATGTAAATCTTTTTATCTTCTCAGTTATTGAAAATAAGACATTGAAATCGTAGATTTTATGGATATCATTGAAAATGTCACCGCAAAGACCTCAAATTGTCTTTTTCAGGGCGAAAAATATAATGTAATTTCTTAACTTTTCATATGCTTTTTAATCTATAGGCATCGCACTCACCCTTCGCATTAAGAAACAACTTTGTGACTATTGACTATTAACTTTGACCGTCTAGATTAATATTCCAAACAACATAATTTTGGCTTTAGTAAAAACAAACTATTAAGTGCACAAATATCACCAAACGCATCCTCAAACAATCAAAACCTCACGCAAAAAACATTTTTCTGCAATCAATTTGAGCGTCATTCTATTCCAGACGTTCCAAGACTTTATCCGCACTATTAGGCCGGGCGCGCACATTCAATTTTTAGTTTCGCAACTGTTTAGTTGCTAAAATGAAACATATGGGCTTATATGGGACACCGCGCACTTAGAGCAACTCGATTCGAGCAACTAAAAATTTTGTGTTTTGACACAAACTAAACTATTGCCTTCGCAACAGTTGAGCTGTTTTCAATAAGAGCAAGAGAGAAAAGAGTGTGAGCGTGAGTAAAGAGTTGCCAGTGGGCGGTTCTCTTTCAACTGGTGATTAAACTATTTGATTTCGATCACAGTTGCCAGTGCGCAGCTAGCCTTATATGCACTATTCTTACTGCCTACTTTTTCCGCATTATTCCTTTGTTGTTTTTGGCTGTATAAAATTTTGCCGCCCTGGCTATACATTTACAAAAAAAAAAAGGCTTTTGTTACCCTTTTTTTGGGAACTTATAAGTCCGCAATAAGGCGATAAACGGTAGGTGCTTTTTTTAAAAGTGATTTTCTTATTACGATTCAACGATGATCAAGTACTGTTTTAATACAGAAATGAGTTCAGAAAATTTAATATAAAAATTTTTTTCGAAATTGGCGCGGCCTAAGGCGGCCATTTTTTTTTTTTTTTTTTTTTTTTTTTTTTTTTGTAGCAGCTGTCAAATCTGTTTATTGTTTAAAACACCATGGCAAGAAACACAATGTAACATCTTATCGAAATTCAACTTGGCGAATTTCGCATCGAAACTCGGGCCTGCACTAGTAGGCCCAACTGACTAAGTTCTCTCTAACTGCGAGAGCGTTTTTGGATTTTGGTCCGTCGGCGTCATTGGTCCATCCTTTGTCGAAAACGATGTTGATGAGGCGCTCATCGTCAATGGCGAGCGCTAAAGAACGATGTTAACCAATTTTGTATGGCCCAAACTTGATTTGACCCGCCAGACTTTTTTTTGTGGAGTTCCTTGGTCGCAGGCTTATGTGAATAAACTACAATTTGCTGATGCCTTTAAGGTGAACATAAAGGCTAAAACTCAAATTTAGCAGAATTTATGTGAAAGTGACATTGAAATTGGACCACTCACATCTATCCGTGCCACCGTGTAGGAAGCGGAAGCAAGAATTTCAACGATATCATACGTGATGCACAATGACAAACAGGGTCCTTTTAAATAAAAAAGAATTCATTAATATCGCACACAAAACTTGCTTTGATCCATTTCAACATCTATCGTGCATTGTTGAAAAACCCCTTTTCTTATCACGGAGAACTACGAATATAAACTTTTATTTTCATTTTATGTAATGCAATTTTATCGACAGGTAATTTCTTGTTGAAAGATTATTTTATTGCCACCAAAAAATACCGATTTATTTTCCTCAGATTTTATTCAGTAGATAAATTGTATTTTAAAAATGCTGTTTTTTGGGAAATATCAGTAAAAAAAATTCGCAGGGACTAAAAAATGATTTAAATTTAAGAGTGCCGTTTAGCTATTTAGAGAATACAAAATATAATAGACCAAATAAGCTTAAAAAGGGCTTAAGTTAAATAACTTGTTTTTAGTGTAATGTAAAGAAAATTGGCGTTAATTTGATCTAAATACTGCACGACCGATCTTGGAAAAATTTAACGTTCGATTTTTTTTCCTGATTTAAAAAACTATCTTGGTTAGGCTATATGACCCATTTGAGTTGCGCAAAGTATGTGATTTTCAGTCTTTGTCCAAATATTTACGTGAAAGCAAAAAATTCAATACCAGGTTTAAATGAGAAAAAACAAAAAACAAAAACTCTCCAAAATTTAAGTCTGAAATTATCACTACTGATTGGTTTCATTTTTACGCATAAAAAAAGAGAAAGTACTTCTTTCATAAAAGAAAAAAGATTTAACCCAAACACAAATAAATTTAACCCAAGCGCTATAAGATTTAACCCAAAAGTATATGGATAGAAAATATTAGGAATTCAATTCCAGCTTTTGGCAATTGATTTCCAATAGCGTTGGGGCTAAATCTATTTGTGTTTCAATTTGATTTGCTATTTGTTTAAATGAATGTGCAATACGCCACTGAAACACAAAAATGATTGAAAGTTATAAGTCACTAGGTTTAAGCTCTCTATGAGCCCGCATGGCCTCTAATTCTATGCGATTGGATGTTTAATGACTTTTCATGCAAGTCCAGTGTTGCCGATTCAAAAAAAAAATGTTCATGATTTTTTATCATGCGATTTCTAAAAAATCATGAGATTGCTCAGACTCTTAGAATAATCTCTTTTACAGTGATTCACAAAGTTTTTTTTTGAAAAAATTAAAGTAAAAAAATACATATGAGATTCCATTTCATTTTATTAAGCCTTAAAAATAACATTTAATTATATACGAGTTATTTTTTACTTACATATAATAAAAGAAAATTTTCATGGCAGTGTATACATATTTGACGTTGGTTAAATAATTTATACCAGAGATCGAAAATAACTGTTGACTTTTGCTAAATCAGAAAGATGTCTTTGAATTGAAAAAATCTCTACAAAAATTAGATTTAACTAGGGTACCCATATGGGAACTCTCGCAAGCAAAGGTCGTTTCAAAGTGGTTATTAGTATTCAAAATTCATCATGTGTCTCAAACTTTCTGTAGGTAAATCGTTTTTCTTGCGTTGCAAAGCTTGATCAACAACAACTGTCGCAACCGATCGCCTATTATAAATTATTAAGTTAAATTTTTGGTCAAAAATTTTGAGTATGCAAATACTTATTATTTGTGTTCATGTGTATGCTTTGAAAACCAAAATTTCCGCTCTAGTGGTTTTTCCACAAATTGGCTAGCCCACGAGACAAAATATTCCGCACGTCTCATCCCTGGCTTAGCTCGTCCTAAGACTGGTCATAAATAAGCAAGAACTCATCACAAAAAAATATACCGCGAAACTAATTTATCGAAAGTAATGGGTTGTGTTTCGATTAATTCGTTCAAGTAAGCAAAAAACAAATTATTTTCCAAGTATTTTATATTTTTACTGTAAGAAAAATACAGTTTGCATAGTCTTCAGACAATCTTTCTTTTGACACCTCATTTATTAAAATTTGTTCACTGTGAGAGTCGGAAAAGGGAGACGTACTTACGAAATAATATATGATAAATAAATTTAATCCCACAACTATTACTAAGTAAAGATTGAAGTATAAATGTATAAAAGTGAGCATCCCGAGCTCGCCATATCGAGGAATTTTCCAAGAGTAACGATTCGTACATAATTGCTTGTCGACAATTTTGATCACACTTCGATATTTGACGGATAAATGATGGTCTGAGTCTGAATTTAATTCGTTCCTGGGTCCGCACAACTGCTTCGGCTATGAACACCCCACGGCCAGGGCCCAATCGATCTTCAAGGACTCTTAGACACATTGAACTGATTGAAGAGAGTTTACCTGACAATCCACGACAATCCTCACTGCGACTTCCAAGAGCGATTATTCATGAAATTTTAAAAAAAGGATCTAAAGTTCCATGCATTTAAAATTCAAATCGTTCAAGAACTTAAAGAAAGTGACTTTGTTTTACGCAAAACATTTTGTGAAACGATGTTGGAGGGTTTTCAAACTGTGAATCGCATGTTTTGGAGCGACGAGGCTCATTCCCATTTAAGCGGACACGTCAACAAGCAAAACTGCAGTTACTGGTCTCCAAAAACCAATAACCCTCAACTGAAATACCAAAACCATTGCATTGCCCAGGGTGACTGTTTGTTAGGCCTTATCCACGAATGGAATAATTGGACATTTTTTTTTTTTCGAAAATGCTCGGGGTCAGGCTATAAATGTCAATAATGGGAGTTATCAACGCATGATTACGGATTTCTTTTTGCCGGACCTGCGAGGTCATCCATCGTTCTCATCGCCCACGTGGTTTCAACAGGATGTTGCGATCGCACACACGGTCAGAGCTTCTATAAATTTTCTTCGGGAAGCTTTCCCTCAAAAAATGATAAGTCGCATTGGGGACATCCCATGGGCACCGAGGTTCCCGGACTTAACCCCAATAAATTTTTTTATGGGGCTACCTTAAAGACAGAGTTTAAATTAACAATCGCCGAACTCTTGTGAACCTAAAAGAAAATATTCGTCGAGAAATCAGCACAATTGAACCAAGTTTACTGCAGCGTGTGGCGCAGAACACGAGGCTCCGTTTTGAACAGTGTGTGCAACTCGATGGAAGACATTTGGATGAAATAATCTTCAAAAAATGAAATCCGCATTATTATTCTGTCGTCCAATATTTTAATTAAAACGATATTTCAAATAGTATTTTTTTTAACTTTGGAAATATAAATCTGCCGCCAGACAGGCGGTATTTTTAAATTATAATAAAGAAAAAAGAAGTTGCATGGGCTGATTATAATGGGCTAAGGCATTGCACCGATTGGACAACTTAGTTGCCTGCAACTTAAAATTGCCACAGTTGCTCCAAGCGTAACCAATTTGCTTTTATTAAGGAAAAATTAAAAAAAATCATGAGATTTTCAGTGAATTCATGATTTCATGAGAAGAGGTCAAAAATCATGAGAATCATGATAAATCATGAGATTCGGCAACACTGTGCAAGTCACTGACAAAACTACCAAAAGCAGCCCGTAGCTTAGTTGATGAGCTGTCAGGTTTCAACACCAAATATTAGATATCTAATCTCACCATCAGGAATGCGTTCCATATAGCCAATAATGTTTAATAAAACAGCAAACCTATACAAATTGTGATACACTTTTATTGCATGAAATTCTTTCATTGTTCGAATTTATTGACCAATATTTTTGATTGTTCGCTGTATGTTCTAAACACCGCATACAACTCTACACAAATATTTGTATTTTTCTCTGTAGAATGCTATCTATACCATTTATCACGTGATAATGATTAATACAAAATTAATTGCGTACAAATTAATTTCTTTTTCGACATTTGAGGTATTTTTCGCTTACGCCAGTCTCATATTATACACACACAAGAATATGAACCGTACAAACCTGTACCTCTGACATTATTTTTTTTTGTATTGATCTATACTTTGCCATACATATATTAGCATCAATAATAATCAATCGAATAAAATTAGAAAATCTGAGAAAAAGTACTCTTAAAACTAATATGAGTCACATTCTACGTACATATAATGGATATTAAGTGCCAGCTAATAACACTTGTTCTCATTATATAATTAAAATTCATTACAAAAACCACATTTTGTGGCATTAAATACCAATTACAGCGCGCAATTTCATTTGTTTCCCTTTGGTATTATTTGCTCATAAAAATTAAGTGAATCGACCTATAACTACGCAAATCACACATAAGTTGAGGTTAATGTATTTCAAAAAGACAGAAACAAAACGTCACAAATAGTGAAACAAAGAGATTTCGGATGAACAAAGTCACAAAAAATGTCACCACCATCACATAATTGTGAACTCACTTAATCCGCCGGCTCGAATATAAATTACATTTCCCAGACTTTTGACGTTGCTTTGGTTATTTGATTAATGACTGCATAGTCGCAAGTCCAACTCCTCGGTAGACCTTAAGTGATGATACTCGAAAGTTCCATTGTTATGCAAATTACATAACGCGTATTATAAATGCGAATTGTCATCGCAACATGGTGAATGATATTAGCTGTCATTAATCATAAGTGGTCTGTCACTTTGAACTAAAAACCTAAAGCCAAACAAAGTTCGCCAATTCCTGTCAACATCAACAAACCTACCTATATAAAAGCTTACAAAATCACGTTGGAATGAATGAATTCATCTGCAATTATAATACTTGCTGATGATGATTCTCCATGTAATTGCATTTGGGAAAACAAATCAATTAAGTTTGATGTGATTGATTCGATTATATTTAACCGCTTCAGAGTTGAGAATATTGACGATGGGAATATTGATGGTGGGAAAATATTTTGATTAAATTCAAATTGTTTGAACTCGGATAATTGATTGATGGATTCATAAACATGGATACTTTTGTTCACGATTTTATTTTATTGGCGAAAATATCTTCAATGAAAAACAATTCCAAGTGAGACTTTCACCCCTATTTAAAAAGTAGAGTTTTATATAGGGTGTTCGACAGAATGGTGTAGATATCAATTACGTGATACATCTATTTATCATGATTTTCAGAGCGTATTCCAATTTTGGTATCATTTTTTACCAAATGTCTAAAAGTAAAACGTGTTTATTGGAAGGTCGTAATGTAGGGTTCATAGATTAAAATTCATCAGTATGCAATCCTGGTATATTCCCGGTGATTTTAATATCAAAAACTGGCTATATTGTCTTGGTTTTTTTTGTCCGAAGATCCTCAAAATTAAGTGTAATATTCCCGCTTAAAAGCACACCTAAAACATCCCTTTTCAACCCTATCTTTTGATTCTTCGCGTCTTGACATTTTTGCAGGGTTTTTAGAAAGGGTTTGACTTTTACAGTGAAAATATTCTTCCCTTAAAATAATATGTCATACATTTATATAAATAGTTTTTCAACTGAGACTCGCCAACTTTGAACTTTCACTGTTAACGCACCCTTAAACCAATGATCATATCACAAAAGCCTCCACAGGACCTTCAACGGGAAAAGTGACGAACACCGGTCAATACACTCAATGTTCAACCAGGCAATAAAGCATCATCAGAAAAAGAATTTAAGGAAGAGACTCGTAGATATAAAATTTTCAAATTTGGCCCTGACACGTTTAAAAATAAAATGCATGAACTTGCTCTTATGTAAACGACTAAGAATTTCAAAAATGAATGTTATTAGGGAAAGACTGTTCATAAGCATAAAATTAATTTTTTAAATGGCTAAAATAACTCCCTTAGTAGTTGGAGCTAAAGACAGGATGGCATGTGATTCAAGCAAATATTAGCTTATGCAAGAACAAAAATTATAAGTCTGTACTGGTTTCTTAAAAAAATAAGCTTTTATATACAAAATTTTTAAAACGTTTATTAGAAAAAATTTTGGTACGCCAATTTAAAGTTTTTATTATTTTTCAAATAAAAATTAAATGTACAAATAAAAATATTGAGCCGTTTCTGATATATCGCATTTTCCAAAAAAAAATAGATTTTTTTTTAAGGTTTTGAAATGCAGTGTTTTTTAAACTTTTTAGAAGCTTTTCTATACAAAATTTCATTGAAATCCGTTTTGTCGATAATGAGAAATTCTAAATTTGAAAAAATGGTTCTATAGTAGGTACAGTCAGTAATATCTTGATTTTCAATTTTTTTTTCATTTGATTATAGATCGTAAAAATTAATCAAAAGAAAAATACTTTAGCAGAATTCTGAGAACCGTTGTCGAGAAAAGTACGATTTTCGAAAACCATTTTGTAACATTTGTATGGAGGTTACCGTTATTTTTAGGTAAAATAATTTTTTTTAATCTTATAATTTATATTAAAAAACTTTTATTTATCAAGTTTTAAAAAATTCGAGAATAATGTTTTCGAAATATTGAGTTTTCAAGAAAAAATTTTGATTTTTTTTTCAAAATCCAAACATTTTTTTTTGAAAATTTGAATACACAATAATATTGAAATTGCTGGGGAGCCTTAAAATAAAAAAAATGATCAAAATCATTGGTACCGTTTTTGAGAAAATCAAAAACAAAAAAAAAATGGTTCCAATGAGGGTACCAAAAATAACCATTTTTTGGAAAAAATTTCTAGCTTTTAGTGAATTAATTTTTTTTTTTAAATCTGTGTGACAGTTTTTGAGAAAAAAAAATATTTATAAAATTTCGAAAAAAATTGTATGGCAGGTACCGTTATTTTTGGTCTTAAAAAAAAAAGAAAAAAATGTGTGGGGTTAAAAAATCAAAAACCCATATCTACCAAATTTGAAGAAAATCGGCCGAGCCGCTTAGGCTTTAGTCGAACCGACAGACAGACAGGATTGCGAGACCCACTTTTTTAGTCTTCGCTATCATCGTAATGTCAACTTTGATCAAAATCTCGAGATTGATTTTTTTTCCGAATGCATAACTTGCCTTATAGTACCTATAAGTCGCAAGTAAAAAATGGATGGTGTAGAATTTAATGCTGGTGGTGTCATTGGGACATGTTTTTCTTTTTTTTCGTTGATGAAAATGACCAACACGTTTCAAACAATGGATATCTCTATAGACACATGGTGGTTTCAGCAAGACTATGCCACAGGCCACACATCGAATGTCACAATCGAGTTATTGAAAACTCAATTCGATGAACGTGCTATATCGAGAAATGGTATAGTCGATTGTCCACCTTTATTTCGTTTTATACTTCACCCTTTCGTATGGGGTTAGGTTAAATCATTGGTCTATGCCAACCAGCTGGTAGTGGGTCAGAGCCAGTATTGAACTGGAGATAGCGTCGAAATGTTTGGTCGAATCATCGAAAATTAATTGGGTTCAAAAAATCGACCGTTATGAAAAACATCGAATTTGATACATAAATGTTTTGATTGTTCTTCAAACCAATAATAACATTTTTGGAGATATCTCAAATGGTTTGCGTTTTAAACATTTTTATATTTCTTTTTATTCTTTTTCTTGATTCTAATGGAAAATTACTCGTTCTGTCAAAATTTCATAAATGACGAATTATTTTTTATTCGGAGGGTTTATTTGTACTATTTTACCTAAAAGAACTTATGTAAAATGTACTTCTTACAAAAAATCAATTTGAAGATGGTTCGTAGAGAATTTTGGAAATATAAAAGTTCTGACAAATAGGCACTAAGTAAGCCTAACTGCGAAGGATTATTTTTTAATAGAATTTCTTCGACGTAAGCTTTATTTTACCCTTAGGTTAACCCTACTATATTATTGTATGCTTATTTTTGTGAACATTTTATGAGTCTTGTAGTTTATTTGCTTACTTTTTATTAGCCACTTGTAAGAAAAGCCTTTTACCTTAGATCGTTTTTTAATTAAATCTTTCACATGAAGACAAACAATTCCTTTCAAGTGCACTCCCTGGTTTGTTTCTGAATTTTGAACAATCAGACTTACATAGGTTGATCTATATTTACAAATAATTTCTCATTACAAAAAATTATTCAAATGAATATCTCTTGGAAAATAAAATAATTTCCACAACAATTCCTTCTATGAAAGTTTCACTCTTCTTAACCGTAACAAAGAAATGACATAAAAGACATACATAGATGACAAACCCTGTCAAAAACGGGTACCCATCCCTCTCATCTCAATCTCATTATATTTGCCAGCTCCAGCATTGATTAACCAAAAATTTGAAAATTTCAAGTAAAAAGCCACCGTAAGCAATTTACGTTCTACAAAAATACCAAAACCAATAAATTATCATTCCAAACCCACCTGTTGTGTGTATAGAACAAAAAACAAACCACACACAAAATCAA
Organism: Philhelius festivus; assembly: GCA_963931855.1. NCBI lineage: Eukaryota > Metazoa > Arthropoda > Insecta > Diptera > Syrphidae > Philhelius > Philhelius festivus. The sequence continues at coordinate 96,446,837 of OZ007557.1, forward strand.
GTGTTGCCTCCAAAATTTTTCATCTAAATTAAAAACTCTATAAATAGACTCGTCATTCAATTGGGTCATGGAAAACACAAACACCCTCCCCATATACATAAATCTTCCCAAACAATAAACAAAAGCAAAACCAATTATTTTTGTACTCATCTCATCATGAACCGATTCTCCAAATCATCGCCGCGTGAGTCAGAGCCAAACACTAGAACTTACCAACTGTTTTTATTATTTGAAAATCATCCAGATGATACTGCCGAACGCCCTTAGCTGTCTCCACACTGCTACTTTCTGTATTACTCTCGCTGCTGTCTTCGTCTGTCTCATTGCCATCATCGACATCCTCTTCCTCGTCATCATCAGCGTCGTCATCGACTTCATCTTCAGTTTGTTCTTCATCTTCATTTTCGGCATCTTCCTCCTCGACTTCAGCGTCTTCTTCACTGTAATCCGATTCTAGGGGATCTGAGGACTCACTGGAGCCTATGCTACTGCCACCACCACCGCCGCCACCGCCAACATTGCGTAGCGAGCTAACGGTTAGTGTCAATGATGTATCTGTGTTATTGGATTTGCCACTGGTACTAGTCGTCGAGGACATCATTGGACGCAAACGGGAACAGGTTGTTGTTGACATGATTGGTTCAGTTTACCGGAAGGATCTGCAATTTCACAACAACAAAAAAATATGACTATTATGAGATATTAATTGAAAATCTAAATATAGTGTGGGTGGAAAACAGGATGTTTTTTTCGATTTTCCCCTCTTTTTTCTATTAATTTTTCAATTTACTCATAGATGTCACGTAATCTAGTTTTATTTTCTGTTTTTTTTTTTTTGTTTGCTTTTTTCTTATATAATTGAACTCCTTCGTGCTGGTAGATTGCATTCAACCTTGCGCTAGTAACCTATAATAATGTGTAGGTAGGTGGTAATTTATGATGGAATAGGGAGCCAATAACACGCGGATAAATAGGGTAAAACAATATGCACCCTCAACTCTCTGAGATAAACATTATGGCATTCAACATGAAATTGACAGTTGGAAGCACGAGAATGGATAGTTAACAGTATTGATAACAAGAAATGTTTGCTTAATCATAACTTTATTTCTAAGGTATAGTCGAAGTCCAAAAAAGACTGACTCAATCCGAGTGTCACGTTCGACCAGTTTATATAGTAATCAAGAAAGAACTTTTTGACAAGTGAATCTAATCAAATTCTGTGTCTTAAGGAAAATTATTCATTTTTGACATGTGTGGCGAAAGTTATTCATTTATTGATTATACCAGTTACATATATGATCATAATTATAACATATAAGTTAAAAGAAAAATTATATATGGCTAGAGAATAAAGCCATTTATTTTCGTTTGCTTAAAAACATAGTATAATTCAATCAAAAATGACAGCATTGGAAGGTAGAAAAGTTATGTTTGCCTAACTGGTATAAATTGATTGCCTATCATATAAGTTACAAAAATTAAAAATTTTTGCATAGTATTTTGCACTGTTCATGTCAAGTGCGGAATATATGTTATTTATTCGTTGATTGGTATAAACTGGTCTAACACACATATCGTATAATTAGAATGATGATTAATCAAACAAGCTCACCTCTCAAGGCGTCGATTTCACTGATGATATCGTTATTATAGCCCTAGGGAAATTTGAAGAAACTCTCTGTGATGTCACCCAGAGAGAACTAACTATTACAAGTGAATAGTGTCTCTCTTTAGGGTTGTCAATCAACCCTACAAAGTTGACTATAATACCATTTGCAAAGAAAAGACTTCTGCCACGCATAAACCCTATTCGGTTATCTGGCGTAGGTATATTAACTAGATAGTAAACTCCTGTAGAATAAATACGTAGAACATACTTTCGGAAAAACCACAAAAGCCCTTATGAAAACCAAGAGACATGCAAGTTAATCATGAGGGTGCAAACCATTATATCTTAAGGTGGATGTAAACTATGATGGTAAGACCAATAATTACCTGTGGTGCGGTTACATGGCACAAAAAAAGCGTTAGGAAATGTCAAAAGGCTTGGTTGTTTATGCAATACTGGAGCAATGAGAACTTTCCCTACAGCAGCTATGAAGGTTATTATTCATCTGTCTCTATAACATGTAGTGGTTGGAAGTTCTGCTAAGGGAGTCAATAAGAGATTTGCCAAGGAAGGAACTGAGTCTGGCAAATATATAAGTTCCAGGGAAATGAACTGCTTTTAAAGTCGGCAGTAACTAACGCTATCACCATTCCTTGCGATGTAATGATTTCAAAATCCAAATTTGTACACCAATTTAAAACGGAGTTAAGTTGCAAGAAAGAATTGGTAGGCGAAACAGAAAAGTACACACTTAAAGCCAATGCCATTAGAAGGAGGAAGTCAATGCCATAGCGAAATGTGCAGGTTGAAATCTCGAAAAAAATACCGAAACTAAAATATTACCATTATGTCAAATAGCCAAGCCGCACTCAAAGCACTAACCTCATACGCATTTTAGACTAAGTTGGTGTAAGAATGTGTCGGCAGGCTAAACGAAATTGGCAAGAAGAATACTGTCTCACTTTATTGGGTACCTGGACAAGTAGGTGTCCAGGCAAATAAAGAGGCAGACTCCTTTAATAGGACCAGAGCCCTACTGCGGAATAGGAGAATACAGCATTATGAACGAAATAAATATAAAGGAGGAGGGCAAGAAATCCAAAAACTGGACAGAACTCCCACAACTTCTTGGGAGCAATAATCAAGGTCGTTTCATAAATAGTATCAGCTTAAGTAGGAATAATCTTCGAATTGTGATGGGACTCCTCACTGTTCACTGTTCACTGCAAACTAAAAAGACACTTTAGTATTCTTGGCCTAGAAAACAGACCTACAAACAGATTCTGAAATACTTATGACGAATCGCCGGAACACACACTATGCAAATGCAAGGCATTAATGCATCAAAGAAACCAGTACCTGGGATGCTACCAGGTAGAAGAGTGTGATTTATCCTCTCTAAATGTACTCCAAATAATCAAATTCAAATCGGATAAACTACGAGGAAGAGCTGTAGGGTTAACAATTCATTTAGCTCTGGATGGGGACACAATAGATTTTTAGGTCGCAGTGAAAACCCCTCTCAATATTCATATAAGTAATAAAAACCAAGAATTTTTGTATAGTATATAATAATTTCCACATGCCAAGTGTGGTACATATATTTTTATATATTTATTCGTTGATTGGTATAAACTGGTCTAATACACATATCGTATAATAAGAATGATCGTTAATGAAACAAATCATGACTCTTTACGTAGCCTAATAACTCCAGTTATAAAGACATTATTTTACAAGTTTTTTTTATTTATTTATTTATTTATTTATTCATTTGTTTTTATTCATCAAGCAGACTATATACAATGTTAATAATATATAATCTTATAAACTAGTTGAAAATAGTAGCAACATGCAATGCTTTACAATTAGGTAAATACTTACAATCTAACCACCAGGATAAAGAATATTTAAGCAATACATCAAATTTCTTTTAAATAAATCACGACTAATATTATTTTGAAAGTCAATATAATTACACACTAGATTTGCCTGTTTCAGGCACCGTGTTATCGGCTCGTTGAGACCGTAGTTTACTCTATGAAATGGTTCAAAAAATAAATTACGTACTCGAAGATCTCTTGAAGGAACATAAATTTTTGTCAACGAAAGAAGAAAGGAGCAATCAATTTGAGAAGCGAGGATATCACGAATAAAAATTATTTCAAAATATCGTCTTCGCGTTTTTAATTGTTGAAGGTCAAGAAGATTACATCTAGTACCATAGGAAGGCATTCGAATATTCCATTTTAATCTACATACTGCAATTCTAGTAAATCGTTTTTGGATGCTTTCTATCCGATTAGAATGGAGAACATAGTATGGGTTCCACACTACACAGCAATACTCAAGTACTGGTCTCACATAGCAGTAATATAGCGCCTTGAGAGTAAAAGGATCAGAAAATTCTTTGGAATTACGAGAGATAAACCCAAGTAAGGAGTTAGCTTTCGCTACGATAAAGTCGATGTGGAGAGAAAAAGTTAGTTTGGGATCAAAGATGACTCCAAGATCCTTTTTTTTGGAGACCATTTGTAGATTGACACCATTTATTGAATAAGTAAAGTTTGATGAGGCAAGGTTACGACGAAAATTTATGTAATCACATTTGGACACATTAAGATGTAATTGGTGCTTAGAACACCAACTAGCTAAACTATCTAAATCGTTTTGAAGTAGAATTCGATCAGATGCCGATTTAATACATTTTAGTAACTTAATATCGTCAGCAAACATAAGACAAAGAGAAGATTTAATGATGTGAGGGATATCATTAACAAAAAGAAGAAAAAGTAAAGGTCCAAGGTGGCTTCCTTGGGGAACACCAGAGGTCACAGATATTGGAAGTGATAAAGACGAATTTATGTTGACATACTGGGTTCGACCTACCAAATAAGATTCCAACCATAACAAAAGATTCGAATGAAAACCTAAAGCTGATAGCTTAGCGATTAAGATATGGTGATTAACTCTATCGAAAGCTTTAGAGAAGTCTGTGTAGATAACATCAGACTGAAAACCATCTTCAAGGTTACCTGTGATCTCATTGCAAAGAATTGTTAGATTAGTTGTTGTCGATCTTCCAGAGACAAAACCATGTTGAAACGGGGAAATGAGATCTTTGATCATAAAAGTTAATTTATTATAAACAATTTTTTCAAATATCTTCGGAATCGTTGAGAGTTTACTTATAGGGCGATAATTGGTGACATCCTGTTTGGGTCCCGACTTATGAATGGGAATAATATAAGAAACTTTCCAATCGTTTAAAAAGTAGCCCGTTCTCAAAGATTCATTAAAAAGACTTGTTAATGGTTCAGAAAGAGCAGCAAAACATGATTTCAAGACAATTGGTGGAATCCCATCTGGACCTGATTGTTTATCACTATCAAGATCACACAGGGCTTTTTCAACATCTGAGTAGCTTAAGATTAAGGAACTGATATTGACTTGATTCACTGGGGTGAATGGAGAAAAATTAACAGGTGTATTTGAAGAAGAATAAACAGATTGAAAAAAATTTGAAAATAGATTACTTATTTCACTAGGGTCACCGGAATCCCATTTGAACTCTTTTTACTTTTGATAAAGCACCAAAAACTCTTACTATTTTTTTTGAGACCAAATTCTATGCGATAAATATAATCTTTATAAAGAAATTTATTTAATGCATCAAATGTTATGAGACTGGTCTAAGAAAAAATAAAATTTCCATATACACTGTCTTGCACACCACACTGTTATGCATTAGCTGACAGCAACAATCTCTCAAACCTGATAACACTATTTTCATTTCAAATTGTGTTGAGGTGAAACTGAATATTTTAAATCTGCTTTCACGTGTCCTCGTGCTCAGGGATCACCTTTTTCTAACAAGCATTTCACAATAAACAAATCACTCAAAAAAAACTAAAATCCTTTTTCATGTTATACAAGTTTAACATTAAATTGGACAGGACATTTTTTGATCGCATTGTTTGTTTAATTTGATGTATGTTATGTGTGTGACATGACACATAAGTGCATGTGCTATCTAGAGCTTACTTTGACAGCTTTTCTACTTAGAATTATTTTTATTATTTTACAAATACTTTACATCGATGATTAACGAGACGTAAGACGATAGGAAAATAGAGGGACGTTTGTTTGTTTTTAAGGGGATTTTCAAAAAGTGTATACTGAGGTATAGAAATTTTTCATATTCCGCAAAGGAAATTTTTAATTTCAATTTATTTAACGATGAATGTTTTTGGTGGGTCTTCTTCTTCTTCGACGCGTCTAAAATCGACACAAAGACTAAAAAGGGGATGGCAACTGAAAAATAATTTTTGTGTTTGTATTATGTATTCTTAGAATTAATTTTCGAACTATCCTAATAAAATAAGTACGCCAAATATAAGACAAAAATTTTATATTAATGTCTCAAGATGTTGCAGTTTTTATTTGCCTGAATAATGATGGAAATGGCTGCGCGCTCCTATTAAAGCAATTAGTGTCTAATAGTGGCATTAAATAGCATGTTTTATGAACGTGCAATTTCGAAAAAAAGGCTTTTTTGGTTCTATTTTTAAAATAAACTCTGATGGTTTGGTAACAATTTGTGTGTCATGACGTCAAGCATTGAATAAAAAAAATATCTTTCAATGGAAATTCAATTAAAAACAGGCTTCTTTGAAAGACACTTAAGTTGTATTTGACTAAGTTAATGTGAAACGATAAAAAAATAAGTGGACCATGTCGTAAAGGCAGCGTTTTTTTGGCCCCTTTATGACATTGAATTAATTGAATGAAATCATAATAAAATTGACCCATTTTAATTATTCTCAAAAAAACAACTCTTAAAAATTTACCTCCTTGAGTAAAAAAAAATTCAATAATGAGAAATTAAATAAAGAGAGAGAGAGAGCGATTCTATTCGTTTTCACTCTTATATACAATAAGATTACATTTTGTATTAAATTTAACTCGAGACGTACAGAATCCAATGGTTTTAGATGAATCTTTTTTCCAAAACTAACTTTATTCTACAAAATCTCATACAAAATACGTTCTAAATAATGCTTATTCTTCTTAAAGGGACTGTTTTTTTGTAATTCTTTATAAAAACTCTCATAAATGGGAGCAATAATTCAATAGAAGAAGGTTTCTAACACGACATTTAATCGAAAAGCAAGATTTGTACAATTCAAAACCCATAAGAATAATAACGCACTAATATACAAGATATGCATACGAATTTGCCCGATCCATTTTTAGTTCGTTTCCTCCATTTTTACTTATGATGCATGGCTTATATACGGCAAGTCATGCATTCGTAAAAGGTTTACAACTCGAGATTTTGACTTCGATGATCGGGAAGAGGAAAAAGTTTGGTCTCGCAATTCTGTCTATCTGTTCGACAGGCTCGCCCGCTTTTCCTTGAACTTAGTAGATTTTTAATTTTGTTTTAAGATCAAACATAACGGTACATGACTAACAATTTATAACGAAATTTTAGAAAATATTTTTTTTTTCTCGACAAATGTTCCACAGATTTAAAAATAACAAAATATTGCATTTTTAATAAGACCTAGCAAATGTTTAAAAAATAAATTACAAAAAAAATGGTTATTGATGGTACTTTTTTTTTATTTTCTCCGAAAGGTTCAAATTAAATTTTAAAGTAGTATAAGAAAAATGAAATTCAATAGTAGTAGTGTATTCAAATTCACAACAAAAAAAAAACTATTTTTTGCATTAAAAACTCGATATTTCGAAAACCACATGCGCGTTTTCTTTTTAACTTGAAAATTAATTTTTTTTAATATTACGAGTATCTAGAAGATGTACGAAAAACATAATGGTAGAGACCCACCATACAAATTTTAAGAACTGGTTTTTGAAAATCGGCATTTTAAGAAAGGCTTTCAAAAACTTTCACGTACAGTTTTGTTAAAAACATGAGCAAGCTTTTTTTTTGGTGTACAATTTATTGATTGGATCAATTCGTACTTGCTTGACAGATCCTATTCTGTGAATTTTAATGGCTATCATTCAAAAAAATTTAAATTAAATTCTGAAGTTCCGCAGGGCAGCCATTTGGGTCCAATTCTTTTTATATTATTTGTGAATGATCAGTTGAAAAATACTCAGACTGTTAATGATGACAACATATTTAAAACCATTTTTAATAATTTGGATTCCAAAAAGCTACAAATTGATTTAAATGCTTTTTATAACTGGTGTGAATGTATAGTTATTTGTTGTTGAATATCGAAAAGTGTTAGATTATAATAGACTAAGAGCCCACAGCAATTTTTGGGTGTGATTGATAACAAAAAATAATTGGCATAATTAGGTAGGCCTTTAGTAGTTATTTACAAATGTGAACGTCTTGCATGCTCTAGTGGGAGTAATGTGCATAAGAGTGCATCAGATATGCAGTATTTTCAAAAGTCTAAAAAATTGTTGTATAAAATTTACCATAACTTTTAAATGAAGAGCTAAGTGCCCTGATTGTATATATTTGTCCACTATATTAATTATCTTGATTCAAACCATAGAACCATTTTTTCGATTTTTGACTTTCTTATTTTCTGCATAACGTATTTACATTAAATTTTTCATACAGAAAATTCTAAAAAGTCTAAAAAAAACATTGTATACCGAGAACATCTTTATATGTCAAATCTCAGCTAAACGTATGGCATTCTGTTGTTTAATAGAGAACTTCCCAAAAAAAAATTTATCTTCTTCTGTTTTCGGGAGACTATGTCTACGTTATAGGTTTATTAAAGCTTTGCTGAAGTTCTAATGCCTCGAAACTTATTTATACTTCGTGGACATATTATATTCTCTAATAAAATACCTCATATCGCAGGGCAAACAGTTTTTTGTTAAAATTTCTAATTATCCATACAGTTAAAATACCTCCAAAGCCATGACAACAAAAGTTAAATCTCTCGTTACCCATTTCAATAGTACATGATAATAAATCATAGAGCAACCTTAACAAATGAAGCTTTCACTATGAAGTGTTCAATATTAAGAGCTTTAATTCTCATGAAAAATTCACTTTTTTATACTGCGAGGTAGTAGAACTTCAGCAACGATATGCTTCCCGCAGTTATTTTACTTACTATGTTCTTGTTGAGCGTTTTTCTTCTTTGTATCATCAGCTAAAGAAATATCTCGAAGATCGAAAGCTTCTTAATGACCGGAAATCGTTCCACTGGTATTCTGATAGCATATCTCACCGAAGAGTGGAACAGATCTTTACATTGCTTGGGAAAAAGTAAGATTATTGCGCTTGATATTTCTAAGGCATTTGATGGAGTTTGGCACCAGGCTTTCTTATCGAAAATACGTTTATTTGGTATCAACGCCAAAATGAATGGCACTTTTATCGAAGAAACCGAAAAGCTCTAAGTACTCGGTATGGCTATCAGCGACGATCTTCGTTGGAATGACAACATCCTTGAGACCATCAAAAACGCTTCTAAATGCTTAGGATTTCTATATCGGTGTAAGAAATTTTTCGCCCCTTCTGATCTGGCTATCATTTATAAAGCGGTTTTACTTCCAAAAATCGAGTATAACTCACATCTTTGGGCAGGTGAAGCACAAACTTCTCTCCACTTATTAGATAAAATTCAGAACAGAATGTTAAAATTGATAGGAAACAGAGCTATCATGGATTCATTCCCATCTCTTGAACACCGTTGGAATGATTCATGTATTTCCTTGATTTATCGCTTCTTTCACAAGCAATGCTCACTCGAAGTAGCTAATGGTATTTCTACCCCCAATCAGTTCAACTGTGATACCCGTTTCACCCTCGTACCATCAAATACAGAAATTCGTTTTTTAGTCGTACAGCCCGATTATAGTAATTTACCCAGCATGGTTTTCAATTTGTAAACATTTAAGACTAATGTTCATCGATACCTTTGTAGACACATGAATCAATTGTTATCGGTTTCATCTGCTGGGCATACCTTGTGTACAATACTATGGTCATCAATTAAACTCTACCTAATAATTACAACAACCAAACCTAAATATAAATATTAAATTAAAAAAAAATACCTAAACAATCATTATATGAAAACACATCGGTAGATATCATTTTAGTCACACGTCTATTTTATAAAAAAAATATATTTTATTTTGATAATTTTCAAATACCTAAACGAAAGATAAGTATTTGTATTCTAAGAATTTATTGCTTTCGAAATAATTAATCTGCTTTGATAAATTGTTGTTTTTTCATTAAGAATTTTATTATTGCATTTCTTAAAAAGTCTGTTATTAAAATAATTAATGAAATTCTTGCAAAATTAATAATAGAAATTACTCGTTCGAAATACAAATAAACAAGTTGTATTTAGAAATATTTTTGTATTCTAAAGAATAGCACTATTGTCAAGGTCTTGAGCTTTCTAGGTTTGTATCTTAAATATTTTCCAAATCATTGAATCATTTTATATAAATGCATTTTCTTCAAAAAAAAAAAAAGAATTAAGTTAACATCTATTTACTTTATGTAGCGTACAATAAGTAATCAACAAAAATCCCTGAACGCCTTATAAATATCAATAAATACCGAATAAACACTGGTTATTCTAGTGAAAGAAGATAACTAAGTATATTATGCGTCTGGCGGTTTATTTACCCATTTCAATGTCTCAAAATGGTCGAAACTGCCTTCAATAAGTCGTTCAAGATTACTTTCTTAACCTTATCTCGTTCCATGGGGATTGATTATGTAGCAATTAAAATGATCTTTTCCCTTGTCACCAAGAAAAAAAAAAACAAAAACCAGCAAAATTAATTAACTTTTTTGCTGAAGGAAAAAAAACAACAATCCCTTTGTTCTAATGTAATCAGACCCAGCCAAAACCATGAACAAAATGTTCGGCACTGAGTCAGAAACAATTATTGCCACTACGCACAGAATACTAACTGAATAGACTTTTGGTTTGAAGAATGAAATAGGAAACTGTGGCACGTTCTCATATGTACCTTATTGATATGTTTTTGGGCAAGAAAAAAAAAAAAACAAACAATTTCAAAATGAAATACACGAATGGGTCGCACGTACCTGCTCATAAAGCTTACAGCTATTAGAGTTGGTATACTAAGAAATTTAGAGAGACAAATCTAGACACTCATTAACCAAAAACTATGGCAGTTTTTGTAGAAACCATCAAAACCAATATGTTAGTTTTTCATCAAAATCGTATAGAGCTGACTTCGAAAAAAGAACAATTTGTTGATTTATGTTACAGCTTCCAGTTCTAGACCAGTTCTAGATGAGCTAAAACTAAAATCCAATGTTTCGTCAAGAAAATTTAATAAACAAGCACCCGGTTAAACTTTAGCTCTTTATGTTTAGATAGAACCATCATGAGCAGATTCTCCCTATCGACGTTATGTCGAAAAACCCTGTTTCGAGTTCTATATCATCGTTATAGATTTATTTGACTATAGTATAAACAGTAAGAACTGCAAGAAACAAAAAGTTGTTTCGTGGTTCGTTGTTCGTGAATTACCCACGGAAGCAATAAGTCTGCCCAATTCCAAACATTACCTATCCACAAGCGCATTGAATAAATATTTACATAACCAAAAACAGGATTTTCGTTTCTCAGACTGGATATTGATATGTACGAGTATATACAGAAACAAAAACAGTATTCCGTTTGTCAATCTTTGCCTTGTGACCTTATACACATTGGTAAGGTTATACCATAACCAGCTCATCAATATTTAACCACGAACTTTTATGTCAGCATCTGGTACATGGATAAAGGTGCACACTCATTTTCCGGAACAATGTGTTCGCAAAGTAGCTATAAATGTATGACTGTATCCAGAGGGGGATTGCAAAAGTTCGTAACATCGTTAGTCAACCTTTTAAGAAACTCATGCGTACATTTTTCAAGCTGTTCAAAGAAGAAGGTCAGAGATGAATCTTTACTTTTGCTCTTGTTTTAAAAAAATAATGCTGACATGGGATAGGTTATGTACATGATATGTACATACCTAGTAGATGCGTAAACGAACCTAATTAAGATAGATTCTTTTCCATTCTTTTTAACTGTGAGAGGACTATGCTTATATACTACTATAATGACAAACTCAAGTCTTTTGAGGGCATTGAAGAAACCCCTCAAACCTCTCTAAGCGAATTATAACTTTAGCATCATATTATGGCTATTCAGCAAAAGACACACTCGCTTCAAAATTGATGCTTTTCCATTTATTAATTTATTGCATGAAATTATTTATGATTTGTGAGCAACGCTTAATGAGGCCAGCAATATGATTTTGTCTATTAAAATGCTAATAAATATTCATTATTTTGTGGATTTGCTCTGTGTAATTATCTCATGTTGTCTATGGAAAGATAGGAGGAATAAAAGTACAAAAGTACACTGCCACCGGCTAAATTGTTATACTTAATCGTGTTAACTGTGGCGTATACTTAATATTTTGCTCATTATTTAGAATTATCGATTTTTATTTGTAAACCGCATGAGGTGGATCATGTTTATATGGCTAAGTGGTTTGAATAATTGGGAATTTAATCGTTTTTTATTTGAAGGGTTTTTATACGAGAGTGTTATTTGACAAGAGCGATGAGATCAAACGTAAATGGTTCGAGATTTTAAGTGATGATTGACGAGATGTTTGATCAGTGGTTAGTTTACTTATCAATAATCTCATAAAGGAATTCAATATTAGAAAATGTAAACAACTAATATATGATGGAATGGGGGTGGGTTACGTTTTAACGACAGAAGGCAGCATTACATTTTTGAAGCCACAAATTCTATGCGGGTTATGGTTTCTCACTCGACAATGTTATCGAGATAAGAATTTAATGAGCTTTTCATACGCTGCCGCCCTAAATTCACATCTGAAAGACAAAGATATGAATCTAGAATCGAATATAATAAGCTGAGAGTACTATCATTAGCAAAACAATTTAATGGATTAAAAGTTCCAGACAAAAGACCATCTATAAATATGAAAAAGAAAGTCGGTGAAAAAACGGAGCCCTGGGGAACGCCAGCATTTATTTTATGAATAACAGACTTAAAACCATTCAGTACAACTTGTATTGTACTATTCGAAAGATAATTTCTAATCCAACGAAGCAGAGATTGATCAATCAGCCCTATCACTAATTCCATCGTAATCGGAACTTTTACGAATCCCGACAAAAAGCTATCATCAAATCCGTTCATAACAGCAATTTGTATTAGATTTTCCACTACGATGGATCCTGTGATAGTTTGTTTCGGGATTCGTAACAAGTTTCCGATTATGATGGAATTCGTGATAGGGCTGAATATTAAATGTACGAATTTTAGATAAGAGAACTTGGTGTCGAACTCTATTAAATGCTAAACTTAATCAAATATTTAGGATGACGGAGAAGTCGAAAAAAGTGTTTTTCCTTATGAGGAGTGTCTGTTTGTTTATGTCTCTGCCTTAAGGTGTATGCCTCGCTATATCTTAATTTGGTTTAGTGTTTCCCTAAATGGAGAATTCAACTTCTTGTTTTCTAGTACGAATAGCTTCTTTAGCGCGGTAAATTTTTTTTTGTTAAATTTTACCGACAACGGTTATTAATTTTCGAATCCCAGTCGCTGCGAGTATATTTTTCCAGGCAGAACTGGCTTTTGCTAGGAAGTGACTAATCCTCTAAGGATATCTATTGTCATGAAAATTATTTCTCATTTTAGCTGTTCGCACTCGGCACAAAATTGTAGGTCGCTATCATTCCTGCTACTTTGCACAAATGAATGGTTTTTGGTTGTTAGGCCCTAATTTAAGGCTTTTTGGAAAGAAAAAAAAAAAGAAAAAAAAAAACAGAATTCCATTGTGGACGCAAAATAAGATGAAGAAGTTGCAGTTAATGTTCATTGCTTGGCAAATTAAGCTTTAAGATTTCCACTTCTTAATTCGAAACTCAACATCACCCGTCATATTTTTCTGGTATTATTCTCTCCAAACAAATATCGATTTTTTTTATTTAAAGGAAAATATAGATACACTCAATAGGTCCCTTTGTTTCAATTATGTTCCTTGAAATGTTTATTTTAATCTTTTTCTTCTCTGAAGCACCTGAAAATTATATCACTGAACCTTTTATTCATACAAAATATCGATTTAAATTTTATTGTTTTCTTAATATATGTATGTGTTTGATATTTGTTTCAGTCCAATCCATAAATATCATAAAAACAGTCCATAAATTTTAAATATAAAAAAGCACACTGAAAGGTCAATGGATGATTGTGTTGATTAAAACAAGCAGATTCTAGGAATTCAAAATGGAAATAATATCCTACGGTGGTTTTTCGGTTAAACTCACTCTTGGGCTATAAATGAATTTTATTGGTTGTTGAGTCCAAAAGAAAATTATTAAAAATTAAATATTAAACTGAACTTCAATTTGTGAAATCATGTGGACATTTAAAAAAGTCAAAGTTAATGTTTTGTGTACAAGAAATTAAATTAAAAGTTCAATTATTTATTAAATAATTTTTGTGTTAAGTTGTTTATTAACAGGAAATTTCTTGGTCTCGCAGTTTTGTAATAAGGCAAATTATATTTAATTTTCTTCTATTTTGCTCTGAGGGTGTGATGATACAAAACAAGCTTTAATACTGAGTGCAATATTTTCAAAAAATCTATCCAACTATTTATGTATTCGGACGATATTGACATCATCAGGTCTTCCCAATGTTTACTGTTCTCCTTCACTATGATTTAAGAACAGGCGAAATTTGTTGGTTTAAGACAAAGGAGGACAAGAACTACTATCAACAAATATCTGCTTTTCGACATAATATCACTTTTAATACCAGCATCTTTGAAATGGTTAAAAATTATATCTACCTCGGAGTAAGCTCCATGAACGACACCTCAGTGATACATCGACGAAGGATTACCCTAGTAAACTGCTTCTACTTTAGGTTGGCGAAACAAAACTCCTCCCGTTTTACAACAAAGTGTACGTTCTACAAAACCCTGATATTTTTAGTCCTACTTTACAGTGCTGAGTGTTGGCTGTTGAGCAGAAAGGAATAGGTCATATACGGGGCTCGTTTGAAAAAAAATTCTTTGATAGATATTTAGTCCTGTGTGCGGAGAATGAATCGATAAGGAGGTATAACCGTGAATTATATGAGTTATATTAATATCTGAATGTATTCTAAGAAGTCAGAACACTTAGATTACAATGCTTCGAGAGTCTTCGAGTCCCAGTCTCCAGGTTTGGCGCAACAAGGAAGACCAAAGATCCAGCTTAAGACCAAAGACGTTCCAGCCCAAAGTGCTTGGTCTGGATGAATGGAAGAAACTTACATACTCGTAAAAGGTGCAAATCTGTCATCCTTCTCTGGCAGCGATCCTTAATAGATCGTGAGACGAATTAGTAAGTTAAAAGATATAGATAAACAATGTTGTTACTTAAAACTTAATACCGCCAAAGAACAATTTACCCTCATTTTTATTCTCAACGAGAAGTATGCCGTTTTCAGCTAGTACGAGTATCCAAGCAGCTTGTAAAAACGGTTTATAAAATATACTGGTAAAACAAATTGAGAAATTTTATTAAAACGTTTTCTAACCCGTGAAATTCCAAAATCCAGTATGGTGAGATCAAGATTTTCTACACCGAAAGTAATAAAGCGTTTATTTTTACTTGCCATTCATACATATATGTAATGTAGATACTATATGGTAAGATATGAATTCATAAAAAATTCAAACTCAAGGTTTTAATCAGACTTGAAATTACGATCATAAGTATGACTTCTCGTCTCCCAATTCTGTCTGTCTATTCAACTGTAGCCTAAGCTCCTCAGTTGACTTTCTTTAAATTGGTAGATTGCATTTTTAAATATTGCTCATTGCACCTTTTTTTTTTAAGACCAAAAATAACAGTACATACGAGTATCATACAATTTTTTCCAAATTTAAGAAAAATCAAAAAATTTCATAAAGTAAAAGCTATGTGCGAAAATTTTTCAAAAAATGGTTATTAATGGTGATTTGTTTTTGTTTTCCATTTGCTTCAAATCGATATAACTAATTTTGGTAAATTTTTGTATGGGTTAAGCTCCTAGAAAGTTTTAAAATTATTGTGTATTCAAATTTTCAAAAAAAAAAACTTGTTAAGATTTTTAAAAAGAATTGCAAAGTTTTTTTTTTTTTGAGAACTCAATATTTTAAAAATCACATGCTCGATTTTTTGAGACTTAAAATTTAACAATTTTTTGAAACTACCTTCAGAATATAGAAACAAATGTTATGGTTTTCAAAAATGTTCTTTTTTTCGAAAATCTGAACTAGAATTTTGAATTTCTATTTCTCTTAATTTTTACGCTATATTATTAAATAAAAAAAATTAAAGTTAAGATAGTAATGAAAATATGTACCATAGAACCTTTTTTCGACTTTCTCAATATCAGCGTGACCGGTTTAAATGAAATTTTGTATACAGGAAAAAGTTTAAGAAACATTGCATATTACAACTTAAAAAAGAAAATTTAAAAATGTCATTACTTCTTTTTTTTTGAAAATTCGATATATTAAAAAGAAGTAAGTAATTTCTTTTATTTAATTTTTATTTGCACTATAGTAGAAAATAAATATTGGCGTACTAAAATTTTTCTTAAAATTGTCTTTTATGTGTTTAAATTCGTAAGAATAATTTTTAATTTTATGCACATTAGCTTAGAAAATCACATGGCATTATGTTTTTAGTTCCAAATTCTATAGAAGTTGTTTATTTTATTTTAAGATTATGAAACTTTTTCTCTTATATCCATTTTTAAAATTCTAAGTCTCTTGAGGATAAGAACCAATTTGTGTGACCAATTCGTTTATTTTTAATTTTTTCAAACCAAAGAAAGTCATGAATATTTAGAAATAATAGTAAAACAAAATGATTTATCGTTTAAAAAAAAAATTAGAAATAGATGTTTGCAAAATAATTAACTAACAAGAATAAAGAGTTACAAATTCTGTAATTTTGGAAAACATATAAAAAATAATATTACTCATGTGTCAAATTTTTTATCTAAGTTTTTCATTTGGCTTGTTGAGTATTTAAAAAACGAACATCTTTCATCAATATTTTGGTAATTTAAAATTTTTATCTTTTTTACCGTTGTTTGTATTTTCAAAATAGCGAATGTGAGGTTTACAAAAACGTTCCTCGAACCCTCGGTTTTCTCATTATGAACTATCGATATTTTCAAATCTATCAATGCTTTATTAGTCTAATACTTTCACAGACAACCGAAATTTTGGGAATAGTTGTATAGCAAAAATGTAGGTATTCGTGAATTTATAGGTACAAGAGTCATAAGTCGTTTTTTATTGGGAATTGTATAGGCAGCGCAGTAAAATTTTACACAGTAAACAACAACAAAGGAATAGTGCGGATAAACTAGGCAGTAATAAGAGTGCACATAATAGTGCTGATAAAGTTTTAGAGCATCTGGATTACAGTGACACTCAAATTGGTTGCAAAAGTTTTATTTTTCGTGAGGTTGGCAGGTTTTGATTATTCGAGAATGTGTTCGGTGATATTTGTTCATTTTATGATAAATTTTCACAAGAGCCAAAATTATGTGGTTTGAAATATTAATTTACGATTAGACGGTAAACGTTAATAGTCAATGGTCAAAATGTTCCCTCTTAATGCGTGTGCATGTTCCCTATCTGTCACGTGAGAGTATGAAGTTCATCGAAGGATGGCTGCGATGCCAAACGATTAAAAAGGACATGAAAATGATTTTTTTCTGACACCGAGCATTTATTTGACTTTGTGTACATACATGCCATTGAGATTTGATTTTATTAATAATTCTTCTAATTGTTTGACAACAAATTTTTCAGTGATGTTAATTCAGCATAAACCACATCAAAACGTATACTTTTCCAACGCATCCCTTAGCTTATTCAAAAGTGGATTGTTTATTCGTAGGTACATATATATTTCATTTTTAGTTTTCGTTTTCTTTTACTTTGTTCACTTAATGAGTCTGAAATATCTAGTAAATTAAGGTGATTTGTTAAAAGAAACTCAGAAATTATGTATAGCCCTTTTCTGTTTTGGATCTTTATTCATTTCAATTTGTATTATTTTTGTAAGAAATTACATATTTATTTTACTTCTTTTCCAAATCAGCTGATTTTGACACGGGTATAAATGCAAAGCATACCAACTTTAAAATTTAAAGTAAAAGTGTATATGCAGTCAAAAAAGCATTTTATTCGGACTTCCATTGCTGCACTATGTATACATTACCAATAAAATACGCCTATAATAACGAATAGAAAAGTCTGGCAGGTTTTCCTGAAGTTTGTTGTGGTGGTCTGTGTTTAAAATTGTGATTATCTCCAATTATTGTGTCAGAATTACAACCACTTGAATTCCTTAATATTAAAAGTAGGTAATGATGCTTTGGAAAAACATTCCCACGCCAATAGGCCTCAATACTGAAAATCTAAAAAATAAAACCCAACACGTAAGTTCTTAAAGCCAACCTTTGAAATTATTTTAAATGCTTTGGAAGAAATGAACAAAAATGATCCATTTGATTTTCTTCAAAATTATGTTTAAATTGATTTCCAATAATCAATAATCAAGGAGGTTTTAATAGTTTCTTGGAATACCGAATTTTCTTATTACTGATGTGCAACAGTCAACGTAAAATTATAAAAATGATGCTTTGAATTTTTAATGGGCCTAAATATTCAGCTTTACCAGCTTCATTCAAATAGCCAACTTTTTGCTAACGCAAATGCCTTTTCTATATTACCTGACATGTCCTTTAATTTTATAAAAATTTCTATTATTTCCAGATAACTTTTTATGGAAAAGATATCACAGTCTAGAAAGCAGCATCTTACCATAAGGAGCACTCCGAAAAATTAAGATACGTTTGTCCGAAGTATATTTATTGATACAAAATAGAGTTCTTGGGCCTTATAGTGTTAAATAATTGACATTCAAATAATGTGTAAATATTGCTAAGTCTAACTGGCTACTTAATTTTAGTAGTCCATATGTAGATATGTAGTATATAGAATTTTTATTACAAAAAAACCTCATATGAATTATATTTATGCTCGATTTGAGAAAACAATTGAGAACTTTTGATGTTCTACAGTGACCTCAACTCCAAAGGGCGTTTTGCAAGGTTTTTTAATTGAATTAAATTCAATAACTCCACTTAAACCTAAATAATTTTCATATCTTCATTGTTCTACATTATAAGCATATGAAAATTGTTCTGGTGAACTTCGAAGAAGAACGGAATATTAAGAGTTGTTTTAATTTAATTTTTACTATGTGGTTGGACCATATTATATGAAATAAGCATTTCACCAGTATTTTTTAAATTAGTTTCCCCCAATATCATACTTTTCCAGATACTTTTAAAAATTATTATCAATGAAATCAATAATTATTCTACATACATTTCATATCATATATTCAAAATTTGTACCTGCATTATGCATACTCCATAATTAATACACTCATTTCGAAGACTGTTTTTGACTTCCTTATTTAAAAATTTCATCATCTCCTAGAAATTTTAGTTTGTCTGGATTTTCTACTATACAGTACATAGGCTTACATGCCCACAAAGAAATTCGGTCTCATGGGCAATTCTATGCCAGCACTTTACTTAAAAGATACAATAAAATTATATAAAATTTATTATCAACACGCAAAATCGTAAAAAAATTGATATAAATGATCAATCTTAAAAGCAATAAAAATACTAACCTAGCCGCCTATTAAGAACCCGGCACGCGAAGCTATCAGGTCACCCACCATAGTTGTTTATCAAGGTCAAGAAATAGGTACTATTGATTTTTATATAATTGATATACTAACTCACACAGAGTGTTATTATAGTCGTCCTTTGAAACACATGACATTGACAAAATACAAAACCCCAAAAGTTATCTAAGTCCATAAATTATCCAGACCTACAAACAACGATAGGGATACAAAAAAATGTTTACAAAGGTCCAACACCCTAAACCAATTCCCACAACCCACAAGAAACATCGAAATATCTTAGGAAAGTATCTTAATTAGTCCCAAATTTAAGGTAAACTTTGTATACCACGAGCCAAGAAAACTCAGTTCTTTTCCACTTTTTTTGTGTATCATCTTCTTATAAAATGCAAACATAATTAGAACCAGAAATATTTTTATTTCCCGCTTCATTATCTTTAACGACTTCAACTCAACTATCTTAACCTAATTTACAGGACAAAGTCAGAAAAACCTACCTTTTCTTGAATTCAAACTTTGTCCGGGGGCCAAAAGTTATTTAATTTTTTTTTTGCCTGCTCGACGATAAATCAACTTTTTGGCAAAGGAAATAAGATTACTTGCTATTTATTTTCCACGTAACAATTCCCCAACAAAACACAATTTATTTGCAAATTTTTGTATCCAATAACGCTTGTGAAAATTAAATTTAAGATACTTTTCTCACGTATCTGGAGACAGGTAGGTATTGGATATTTCTTCTTTTTTTTCAAATATATTTTTTAACTCAATCACGGGGGGGTCGAGAGACACTATGAACAAAAACTGTAACCGTTTTGCAACATCAACGACTTTCCGGTTTGGAGCTTCTTTTTTTATGAGAAAACGCAAAAGTAATAATAACCCCGCACTTGAAGAAGTCCTACGCATTCATTCCTCAAAACAAACAAAAAACTGTTGAGATGCACGAAAGCAAATTTATCCAAAAAGTTCAAAAATTTAAGCTGCACGAACCCAGTGATAGCTTTGTATCTGCACTGCGCGACGTTTCGAATGAAACTGAATTTCAGATGTGGAAGCGACGAGATGGTTTGCCTTACATTTCACTTGTTGCATACAAAACCCAGCAACATGCTGCGGAAAAATTATGAGACACAAATATACATTTTTGTATCGGCTTGAATACTTTCGACGGTTGTTCTTGTCGTCGTACAATTGCGTACTTTGTTTTGATTACTTTTTCCGTTCTTTCTGTCTGTTCGCCTTTTATCAGGGTATTGGAGCTTGGAGGTATTGAAGTGGAGTGTAAAAAAGGAACCGGGCCGGCTGATAAACATCGTGGTTGATGTTGTTGTTGTCGGCATTTACCGGCTTTTTTCCAAATTGTTAATTGCGCTGAAAGATATCACGTATCTGATGGATGGATGAGAGCTCAGAGGGGCAGTTTTCAATAGATTTTCATTGACTTTTTGCTGTGCTTTTTATGATTACGATAATATACAGCGAAGCACCAAGTAAGCATGTACTTTGAAGGAGGCCTGTAACACCCTCTTTTTGTAGTAAAACGTAAGTTGCTTTACAAATGTTGCCGCTTAGTATGCGTTTAATCTTTTTTGCTTTTTGTGTGCCAAAGAAGACGTTTTTTTACATAAGCAGACTAAAAAATGTGCGCACTGAAGAAAATTGTGTTGTATTTATCGATTGATGGGAGACAGGTATAGATTGGCAGCATAATAATTGACACACTATTGAAATTGATGTTGCGCGGCGGTCTGGGAATAGAACTTTTTTTGCAATTTGTCAATGGATATTTGACGTTATATAAATGGCTCGGTTATGGTCATTTGAATTAAGGCCAAAAAGATGCTTTGTTTATGATAAGAAGAAGTATTTTTAGCTTGTTTTTTTCTGTCATTTGCACTACCTGCCTTCATTGTTTGGATTCCAAACTAAAAGACTGACAGCCAAAATGGCTAGAAACAGACAACAGGACTTGAGGTTAACATAACACGATCTTTTAAGATCTTTATAACTTTTATGTTCAAAATTAAAAATTTTAAATCATAAACATTTGAAACAGTTAGAAGTCGGGTATGAAAAAAACGATAGCGAAAAAGAGCTATTATACTATTATGTTGTGATGGCTTTTTTGTATATAAGGCTATGTTAGGATGTTAGCGGGTCCAGGGTCAATCCGAATAAAGCACAAAACTCAGTTTTAGAACGTTCAGAACTCCAGTAATGTCCAACCTTTATTCAGTTTAACTGTATCTTATATAACAAATTATTTCGTATACCTTCTTATAAAATTTAACATAGTATTATTTCGTATACCTACTTATAAAATTTAACATATTCCTAAGTAACTAACACGGTATTTCATATAATAAGCAGAAGGTAGAATTAAATCCCTAGCCTTGACTGACGTTTAGACAAACGCTAATTGTGATTAAATCCCTAGCGCTTAGCGACGACAGGGCACGTACAGACGGTAGGATTAGCCTTGATTTAATACCAGGCAAAACAGTTGGTGAGATTAAATCTCTATCCTCTGTTCAAATTAGCACGGTTCAAATATGCCTTAAACAAACGTTCGCAGTAAAACAAAGGGGCGGCAGAAAGTGGGATAGATTTCTCTTGTCTTAAATTGAAGTTAAAGGCAAAGACCGAATGGGATTGAATCCCTAGCCTAGAACAACAACAGATTATGGACATACGGTAGGATTAAATCCCTAACTTTTATTGAACGTTGAAGCAAAAACAAGAAATAGGAATGAATCCCTAGCCTCAGTTCAAATCGCAGCACGGTTCTAATGTGGGATTTAATCCTTAGTCTCAAACGAAGTTTGAAACAAAATAAGGGGAAGGTGCCGAAAAGGCAAAACAAACACTACCCAAAATGTATGGCCACAAAATCTCAAGAGTTTAGAAACTTCTTACACGTACACTACGCAGCTTGCTTCAATGGATACCCTCTTGCCTCAGTACTCTATATTGGTTCCACACAATCAAAGGCAGGCGTCATGCGAGAAAATATCGATTTTTTACCTGATGTTTTACCTTCACTTATCACATTTGTGGTAAAAAGCAACTGTGAACAGTGAAATAGTAGAAAAACTTTGCTCATTCGTCGATGTATTTTGTTGTTTACCAACGT
Source organism: Philhelius festivus (assembly GCA_963931855.1). NCBI lineage: Eukaryota > Metazoa > Arthropoda > Insecta > Diptera > Syrphidae > Philhelius > Philhelius festivus. Next base: position 96,469,409 of record OZ007557.1, read on the forward strand.
TGACCGACCATGTGTGTATTTGCCATCTGTAACTTCGTGGACGCCTCAAGGTATGCAACGTTCTTTATATTATAAGATGAATACTCCATGTATGTTATGTCGTACGGCAGGAAACGCAATGGCCGCGTATATGTAGCGTCGGTTTATCACCACTTTTCGTTAAAACTTATCGTTTGAAATCTTTAATGAAGAAATAAGAAATGACATATGAAAGACTGCTAAATTAGAATCACATCATGCTTTCCAAAGAAAGAACTTTTTGGTTATAAAACTGCATGAGCTCGGTAAATTTTGTAGTCTAAACTTTGAACCAAAATTGAGAATAACCAATACGAACACACCAGAGGTTCTTTTGAGAACATTGTCTCAAATTTGATGTAACGAACGGTATCTGAACGAAAAAACTTTCGCAAAAAGTAGACAAGAGTAGACTGTAAACAATGCCGTTTGTGCGCTGAGTGGGCTTTGCAGCGTTTGCAAGAGGAGCCCAACTTTGCCCAAAAAATCAGCTTTATCGCTGAGGCGCATTTTTGGTTGATGAATGGCTGAAACAAAATTGGCATGCCATATATGGGACAACACCAAGTTACAAGAGGCTCTCCAGGTGATAACACAACCTTAAAAAGTTACCGTTTGGTGTGAATTTTGCGCCGGCGGCCTCATTGGTCCCGGAAACGGTGTTGGTAAGGCTGTAACCGTCAGTGGCGGGCGCTACAGAACGATGATAACTAATTTCAAATTAAACGATATGAACCCAGACAACTTGTGGTTTCAGCACATCAACTTGGCGATGTTATGCGCATACTTGGAATACTAAGGAGGTGCTATTCTCTAGATACATAATGCTCCACATAATTTTACGAGTTCAACCAGCCAAATCGCCAGATCGCCTGACAATGAATGTTATTATTTGCATCTTTGAATTCGATAAAAATATGAGGACTCTTTTGACTTGAATTGAAATTCGTTGATCTTTTCTCAATTAAACTGTAACTATACATATTTACATATACATACTATGTATCGTAAAATCGACATTGAGGGAGCTTAAGCAAACACAAAATTAATTCCTGAAAATTTGCTAAACCAACCATAAAATCAGAGACTGATCATTCCATTTATAGATTCTCTCGAGTGTAATATTTACGACCATCATCTCTATAGCTTCGTCGTTGGCACGTTTCTAACGATCAACGACCGCAATCATCGGTGCTAATTATATCGATCTGATCCCAACTCAATCTAATTGGAACACACCTACACAAATACACAACAGAAAACACAAAGAGTAAGGGTTTATGTATGTATATCTTCCAAAATGCTTTTCAACTATAAATTACTTGAAAACAGCTCATCATGTCAAGAAATTTCTGTAATATTGCATCTTGATGATGGGATGGATGCGCCTCAAAGCGAAAACTATCGTGGGCTTCGTAAGAAAATAGTAACAAAAAAAAACAAAATGGTCAAAATAGAACTCATCAATGTTCTATTCCAGATTGGATATGTTTAAAACTTATTTCCCTTTCTATAAATACATCTGCCAACTATTTAAATTTAAGTTTTGATATTGTTTGGACAGGTTCTGTCGGATGATAAAGTCACCCCAAAGTTTATTTCACCAGAATGAACCAGAATGCGAGCAAATTTTTAAATGGAAGTGTGATAAATACTAGCAGTCAGATTATGGATAAATTTTCTTTGCTGAATCAAGAAAAATTGACAAGTGACAACTAAGAATTTTGATGCATTTGTCGAATTACATAAATTTATTAAAAATTATACATATTTGTCGTTAAAATTAAAATAGGCCAGGAGTTAATAACAACTGCGCAAAATTTTAGTTGGATTAGTACGATGTTAAGGCTGTTTAAGTATGAAACTAGGTTAAAACAACGATTTTGCAAATTTTAATCGAATATACCATCATACTTTCTCTACCGTTTTCTTATAGTTAAAATCATCAAATACCTATTTTATTTTTTAGTAACGTGCTAACTTCACATGGCTCTTTGTCATTTACAAACGTCAAAATAGGTCTGTTTACTTAGCTTTTTGCACGAACTGTCGTTGTTCGAGCAGCAATTTATTAAGAAAATTGCTTTAGTTCGATACTAGTTAGAAAATGTTTAAAATTAAGAATGAGTTAGTAAACTATTTTAAAGTTAGCAAATTGTTAAGTAATATCATACTAATACCTTAATAACAGGCTATTTAAAATTTTGTGGCGATATTAATTATTATAGAAAAAGGAAAATAATCAATAACACAAAATTGTGTGTGTTAAAAAATTGAGATTTGAATAAAACTTAACAATCATTAATCATTGTCTGTTACGAAAAAGTATGAAATATTCAAAAGTATTAAAAAATACGAAAAACGAGATTTCTTTTATTAAGAAAATTCATTGAAATCCATTTTTATCTATAGAACTATTTTTAAGAAAAAAAAAATCATTTTTTTAAATTTCGAGAAAAAATTGTATTACAGGTACCATCTTTTTCAAATAAAATGCACGGCTAAAATCAGGAAGACAAGTGATTTCTCTATTAGTTAATGCAAGAAAGAAATTATAAATCGTAGCGGTTTAAAAAAAAACAAAAGGTTTTATAGGTTATGTCGATAATGAGGAATTCAAAATTCGAAAAAATGGTTCTTTGGTTCATTGAAATATAGATCTTTAAGAAGTAAGACCCACTTTTTCCGTCTTCCCTATCATCGAAATCTCAAGTGTGATCAAAATCTAGAGTTCAACTTACAGAGTTATTCGTAATTAAAATATGAGATCAAAAGTAAGTAGAGTGTCAAGATTGGATACAAAATATATTAATGGCCTAAGCCGCTAAGCCATATTTCATATTTTGAAACAAAAAAAAATTATAGCTACTTGTTACAAAATTTAGCTGAATTAAGTACCTACTCAAATGGCTTAAATTACTTTTTGGAATCCTTTATGAATAAAGCAAGTAATATCTAAAAAAAAAGAAAAAAACTAAATTTGAATTTTTCCAAATTTGCTTTCGAAAATTCCTCAGGAAGTCATTTATTGATATGATGTACTCGTATGTATGCACTTATTACTTATAGTATATAAAATTACTAATATTAGTGATGACATAACTTGAATTTTTTCACAAATTAAAATAAAATTGGTCAAGTCGATTTTGAAAACAAATTAAAATAGTACTAAAAAATATAAGAACATTTATTTTGTTTGTATTTAACTTGATATTTGAGCCGAGCTTTGTTTCACAAAATATCTTCGGCTCAAAATTCTGCTGTCAAGAATTCTCCTCATCAAATTTCTGCTCTAAAAATGTTTCTCTATTCTATTCTAATTCTAAAAATTTTGTATTTAAAAATTCTGCTTTATAAAATTTAAGTTTCTTAAATTCTGCATTACAAAATTCTCCCATTCAAATTCCTGTTTCTGAATTCTTCATTTAAATATTCTGTTTTCGAAATTCTGCATTTTAAGTCAATTGCTTTTAAAATATAACAATATTGTCGGTATCTACATACATATTTATTACAAATCCATTATTTCATAATATTGTACCACCCTATTGGTTTTATTAGTATTCGAGTGCAATTCAAAAATTCTCATATAGGAACCTACCTACCTACCTACTCGTATGTAATTTATTAAAATAATTTTTCATTTGCGATATAGAGCAAGTTTTGCATTTGAAAAAAAAATTCAAACTCTAGATTTTGATCCAAGTTGACATTAAGATGAGAACAGAAGAAAAGTGGGTCCCCAATTCCGTCTGTATGTATCTATGTCTTTATCTCGATCTACAATCTAAATTGCTAATGCGATTTTCTTCAAACTTGATATTTTTTAAAGTTCTTCGGTGATTTTTATTGAAATTTTTGTTTTGGCTCCAAAACTAGCGGAAACTGTCATACAGCCGGTTTTCGACTTTTTCACTAAAGGCTCTAACGATTTTGACCGAAATTTTTAAACAGGAACTCCTTTAAATTTGAAATAATATTGTATATACAAATTTTCGAAAAAATTATTCTTGGAAAAAAAATTAAGATTTTGTTTTTTTTTAAATTTGCCTATTTGCCGTAAGCTTTTTTTTTCCTATTTTGCTATAAATTTTCATACAAAAGTTTGAGCTGTAAAAAAAATCTTTAGTTAATTATAATTTTGGTATTCGCTATGCTAAAATCTGTAATAAAAAATGTTAAGAAATCTGTTACGAACTGTCAACCGTTCGAACTCAGAAAAAATCCTTTACGTATGCCAAAATCTGTTATGAAATCTGTTATAAATCATTAAAGAATAAAAGACAAACTTCTGTGACTTCTGTATGTAAAACAGTTCAATAAATACACAGTTATATCAAATAAAAATGGATATTTATCTTTTATTCCGTCAACGAAATGTTCTAAAAAGGAGACAAATGTAAGAAAATACATTAAGACACATAGCTATGTATCATATAAACAAATAAGAATAGTATTGGCATGGTATTCTCTGAAACATAGGTAAAATCGTATTCCAAATAGTGGGTAAGAATTTACTTTTTTTGTTCGTCACGAATTTCAATTATGTCTGATAAAATATTTTACTTAATCACAACTGATTGTGGCGGTAGCAGATTTTAGTTCAGCTGGATAACAGAATTCGTATAAAAGTTGGAATGATTCAAAATAGAAAATTTATAGCAGAATAACTAATTTGGCAGAATAGGTCTAAATATCTTCAAAACGAGTGAACGTTTCGTTTCTTAAATCATTTCTTAATATTTCTATCGTTAAAAACTTGAAATTTTTGTTTAGAAAAATTAAAACAAAATTCGTATATAAAAAACTAGTTCAATAATAAAACGAATTTTGAAACTTTGTTCACATAAATTCATATTTTTCTAGAAATCATTCTTTGCATTTGAACATTTTTCTGTAATTTTTTTTTTTTAGATATGATATGATCCACACTATTATATTTATAAACAATTTTTAAATTTCAATGCGATCCAGTCATGCATTTTATTTCTATTAAGAATATTAAAACTTTCTTTTGCAGTTTTATCTGTGCTAAAGCAAAAAAAAACACCTCAGACTCATTTGTATATAAAATGCATCAAAGGAATTTCCAAAATAACTTTATTCATGTCGTTTTCTTCTCAAAATTCTGCTTGCTTTAACCCTCATTATTTCTGATTTCTCAACTCTCCAAAACTCTACAAGAAATAATGCAGCGCGTCGTTCATTCCTCTTTATGAGAGTACTATAGAGTTTCAGCCGAATCTATTAAAAAATTTAAAGGCTACTTAACTTTAAAATAACTCCAAACAACCCTTGTGTATTAAATTGGTATCTATAATCAATTTTCATATTTAATAAGTAACGTTCCTTAAAGGCCTCTTAACTTAAACGTCATCCACCGCGCTTAAAAGTCACTTAAAGACATTTTAAAATTTATTTTCACATATCAATTTTTATCTTTAAAATTTTGAAGTTTCAAATTGTGACCTGTGAGTTTGTATTGTCTGTTGTGATATTTCAGAATTTTAAAATGCATGTACGAGTCGAGAATTTTCTTCCACGCTTCCCGGTTAGATATTGAAGTGTTTGTATCGACATTTTTGTCCTCATATATTGAAATTTTCTCTTCCATAAGATTTTGAGAATTTGTGCATAGAAATAAATCTTTTCTTAAATCTATTATGGAATATTTTAAAATAAGGAAGTTTATCTTGTCGTAAGCATTCCAATTTTCAGATTTTTTCTCTTTTGTTTGTGGCAACTGGGATGCGTGTGATTTCCATAGCTCTGTTCTAAATTTCACAAGCTTAAAAATTTTTCTTCCAAATGTTTTTTGCAAATTTAAGGTTTCACAAAACAGCTAGTCTTGTTTAAAATGAAGTAGGTAGCAGCATATAAGATTTGTAGATTCTCTTACGTTACGTGACATAACTATATCGTTTAGTTAAGAAGCAATGCAAAGTCGATTATAAGTGCTAAGCACATGAGCTGCGAACTACGAATGCGAATAAATCTTTTTAAGCTATTTTCACTGCTAATATCAATTTTTGTTTTGTTTTAACCTTACGACGAAGTGAATTAATGATCGAATCAACTATTTAAAAGGAAAACACTGCATAAAATAATTATAAATTGAAATATTTTAATATTTTTCACGCGACCAACAATGTATCTTCTGCGAACTGTCAAATATAAATTTTAAATACAAAATATTTCAATTTATAATTATTTTATGCAGTGTTTTCCTTTTAAATAGTTGATTCGATCATTAATTCACTTCGTCGTAAAGTTTAAACAAAACCAACATTAATATTATAGACCGAGAGCCCACAGCAATTTTTGGGTGTGATTGATAACAAAAAATAATTAGCATAATTAGATAGGCCTTTTATAGTTATTTATGAATGTGAACGTCTTGCATACTCTAGTGGGCGCAATAGTGCATTATAGTGCATCAAGTGTGCAGTTCTTTCCAAATTCTAACAAATTGGGATACAAAGTTTGCCATAACTTCAAAATAAACAGCTAAGTGCCCTGATTGCAAATATCGAGGTCCAAGACGTTTTGAAGGTGGCCTTCTTAGTGCAAGAAGTAGCCTATTCTTATCGCGTCTGGCAGGCAGAAGGCTGTCTGTAAAACGTCTTGGACTTCGATATTTTCAATCAGGGTGCTTCACTCTACATTTTGGCAAAGTTGTTATCACAATTATTTGGACTTGGAAAGAACTGCATACTTAATGCACTTTTATGCACTATTGCTCCCACTAGAGTATGCAAAACTTTCACATTCATAAATAACTATAAAAGGCCTATCTAATTATGCTAATTATTTTTGTTATCAATCACACCCAAAAATTGCTGTGGGCTCTTAGTCTATTAAGGGTATTCATGTAACGAGATAATTTTCCGCTTTGTAGAAAGATATAACTTTCCGCAGCATGTTTTCATGAACACCCCCCAAGAAATAATTGCGTAAATGTGGGAAAGATTTTGTGAAATGTCAATCAAAAGTCAGAATCCATACTTCTCTAGTTTACGAAGTTTATTTCTGCACTTTCCGCAGCAAATTTGTGAGATAATTTTATGAGATTTGCAGAAACTTTTTCCCATACAAATTTTGACAGCTCGTCTCTGCGGAGATAAAATTATCTGGTTTACGAGGTTTACGAGGGTTTTCCGCGCTTACATGAATACCCCTAACATGCGGTCTCCACTAGCGATGAATCCAGAGCATGCTTTAAAGCATGCGTTCATTATCGCAAGTAGAGACCGCCATCGCAGCTATATTTTCATCGCTTGCGATAGAAAGTATGCTCTCATCGCATACCATTCATCGCTTGCTTTATCGCAAGGAGAAGTGTCATATTGTTCTGGCGTACCCAAATTTAATTTAACTGAGTTTGAGTTTTGCGTGTGGAGAAAGCTTTTGCTTGGGGTTTACGTTTTTCTAACAAAATTTTAAAAAAATCTGTTTTTAAATTGTCCATAGAACTCATTTATATCCATTAAAATTATTCACTATACTAAAAAAGTATGCGATGAAATGCCCAGCCACAAAAATCTGACAGTTCTTCTGCTCTCTGCTTTCTGCTTTGGCTATTGCGATTGCGATGGATTTATCGCTAGTGGAGACAGCGTGTAATGTTTAATGATTGGGCGCATTCACTAACCTAGTCACTACGTAGTCAACTCGTTCTGATTGGCTAAAGACAACTAAAAATTTAGTTGAAATTTCCCCTCAAACGTAGTGTAAACATTTCTGCTACAAAGCTAGTTGACATTTCACAATCAGCTGTTCGTAGAAAATACAAATTTAATTTTTGGTGGAAGATATTTTCGAAGTGAAATTATTAAACAAATTAATATTATATCTTATATTTGATGTTATTTAATTTAAACTGTAAAAAAAAGTTTATTTAAAGTTCTCAAAACACAATTTTTCTTATTTTATATGTTTACATCTGTCATTAATATGACAGTTTGAATTGACTAGCTTTGTAGTGCAATTTTGCATTCACAAAGCTAGTTGACTTTTTGACTACGTAGTGACTAGGTTAGTGAATGCGCCCATTGAATCCAATGTAAGCTCCGCTCAAGATTCTATATATGAACACATTCCACACTTTGAGAACGCACTGAAAATGAAACATTTGCTGTCAACCATTTGACATTTATCCACACGTGTTGTTTTGTTTATGAATTTCCTTCAGTTTTCCTCTCAGTTTCTTTAATTTTGTTTTAAATATCAAAAATTAGTTAAAATTAATCAACGAAAATGTCTTCCGAGGAAGGTAAAGCGACCTATTCATAAATTATTCCTCAAATAATCCCACGTTTCCTTATAGAATTCATTCGCTGGTTAAATCGTACTGATAGATCATTTGAAGAAAACTTCAGCTTTGCCATTAAAGCATGGAAATCCTCTGAATTTCCCCTCTCCAGTAAATATGAAAAAGTTCTCGAATGGCTAGCTGGAAAGACAAAACATCTGGGAAAAACAACCGATGACCTAAATGAGAATCTAGTAAATGAATTTCTTCAATTGCGGTGTCCTCTAGGGTCGATTGATGTGGCGGTAAAACAAAAATTCATCGAGGGAATCTTGAATTGGATACGCAGCTGGAAAAGCTTAGAAAGCCGGAAGGCCATAGAGGTTCTATTCAGAATTTCAGAGTTGGAAATGCTGCAGGATCTCTTTAGAACTGAGTACGACATGTATGCCAAAGTTCTGGGACAGATTTTCAAAAGCTACGAAAACTATTTGCGGCACTTCGAGGGTATCCTCGTCGGAAGTGAGTCTGAATTCTTCAGTAAAATCATGGAAACTGTTAAGTCACGTTCTACCAAAGCAGGAAAACTTAAAGAATTCGAAAATATGTTCACGGAACTCACGTTGCAGAATCTGATCGAGTTGATAATTGTCTTTCAGCACAAAGGAGTCAAGTTCTTTGACGACCTTTTAGAGCTGGAAAAAACCCTTTACACTGACTACGTGGAGAGCAACTTGATAGTCAAGTTTTCGAAGCTTCCCACCCACGTGAACCTGCTGGCCTTTGAATGCGCCATTGTTAATTACCGTGGCGATGTCAAGTTTTATCAGAAACTCATCAGATTTATATTTGAAGGTCTGGTCAATGGTGAACTGGCCAAGGATCAGGGCCTAACTCTGACTATAGCCGCCTATACTCTCGAAATGTTCAGAAAACATGACATTTCCTTGAACTTCAATATCATCGAAAATCAGACTGGCATTCAATTTCTTGGAACAACAGTATCATCGCTCGTGACTCAGTTTCAAGAGGATCATCTGTTTGAAGTTCTAAATCTCCTTTGTGCAACTCTGCGCCTGAATCCTCTGATTCTAGAAAAGAGTGTCTTCGAAATCACAGCTAAAATGATGCTGGCCAAGAAAAACGAACGAGAGCAGGAAGTATTCGAAGAATACCTGATCCTCTTGATGGAAATGTTTAGAAAACTAAGCAGGGCTGAGAAATTTGTTGGTTCTCTTCAGAAATCTATCAAAGAACTTCTTAACACTCACAAAATTCCAAAAAAGACAAAAAAACGAAGAACAATCACAGATTCGCTGAACGAAAGTGGTGGAAAGAAGTCAAAACTCGAGAATGGAGAAGAAATCAAGGTCTCCACAGAGGAAAAGGAAGACAATTTCTACCTCCAAGTGCTATTCAGAGACTTCCACCACCGTCCAGAGTGCAAAAGTAAAACCGAGAGAGTCAGTAGCTTTCCGCATATAGCATTCGCATGGCCATCGGCATCTGTGGGCCTCGGATTCTCAAAGATCATCATAGGCTTGATGTCCAAACCCTCGTTGGTCATCTGGAAAACATCAATTTATGCCCTCAAAGAGCTTATAGCCGGCACATCGTTGCTCGAAGATAGTACACTGTTCCTCTTTGACTTTTACTCTTCCCTGATTTGCCAGTATTTTGCTGGTTGTAAGCTTCCCGAGCAATCGGACAAGTTTTGGAGCGAAATTGAGTCAAATCGAGAACTCACCCGGGGAACCCTTAAGGAATTCGGCCACTTCCTGTTGGCCCAGGAGCACAACAACCGCACTATGAATGCATTTCTGGAATGTAGCTACTATGCGGGATTATTTGACCTTCTCTTATGGTACTACCGCCCGGATTCCATGGCTAACGATGAACAGTTTGCAGATTCATCAAAGAATCTACATGGATATCTCTCTGAAGATGAATGGATGTTGATCAAGCAAAGAATCATCAATTTTGGCAGAGTGGAATGTAAGTTCAATGCAAATCGTTTGCTCCTTCAAAAGTTAAAAGGACGAATGTTGTTCCAGAAGAAAAAGTCGGTTCATCTCCAGAAAACCATGTTGGCACAAACTTCATCGGACTTTGAACAGACTAAGTTAGTCTTCTCTTCGTCAAATGATGGCTCCTGGTTGCTACCCAATATGAGTTCCAAGGAGAAGCATGAAATTTGTGAGCTTCTTGTCCAAGAACTGGACTATGAGATGATTGAAAACTTCGCCGAAGACATTGAGGCCTTGGAGATTATTGTGCTCGAGTTGTATCGAAAGCTGGGTGTACTGTTCCAGGGAAGCAAGAAGGCAATCTTGAGTAAAATCGATTTTGACGGGGATGCGGAGTCGATAGCCAAGGTTGTTGTGGAAAAGAAAGAGGGCTATTCGGTGAAGAAGATTGAGGCAGAGGGATTGAAAGAGATTCTTGAGATCATCGGGAAACTGCCAATTGGCTGTTGCAGAAAGAACAAAAAGGAGCTATTCTTTGTCATGCAGTTGGCTCTATTCAGAGATTTAAAGGCATCCGAGGAAGAGGAGCTGTCCAAGATGGCTTTTGAAGTCCTAACAGGTAAGTTTCTCAATTAAAAAACAAGAAAAAAGATTTATAAACATCTTTGTTCTAGACCTTCTACATTTCGGTGATCAAATTCAGATATTCAAGTTCTTCCCCATTGATGGGTTGGCTGTTATTCTGCCACCATCTCAAGCTACTGAATTGTATGCGTTCATATTCTCGACTTTGCGATTTCATGTTGATCTCGCGGAGGAATTTATTAAAACCGTTTATCAAATATTAGAAGAGAATCAATGTGAACTGAGCGATGATCATGTGAAGCTTTTACTGATGTCCATCGAAACTCTAACTGAGAGTACCACGCATAAAAAATTGAAGAAATTTTTGGAGGGAATCCTTGTAATCTATGGATCGCACGTGATGACTTATTTTAAGGAAGAAAACGATCGGAAAACTAAGAAAGATAAGAAATTTGTGGAGAAAACTCTGTCAGGCTTTGTCGTTTACATGAAGGCGATCTTGGCCAAGACAAAAGTTGCCGATCAATTGGATGAGAACTTTAGGAGGATCTGCAAGATTTATATTGGATATTCGGTAAGAAGCTAGAACACTTTTCAACTTCATAAATGTATATTGCCAATGTCAGAAGATCGGGAGTGAAAAAGTCGACATTGTGTATTCTGGTACGTTAAACTAAAACGTTCCTATTTATTTCTATTTCATGTTAGATGGACTGTCACAATCCCCACGCCATTAAATTGATAATGGCAGCACTTACCAACCATGCCATCTTACACTTCGATCAAGATGAAATCGAGTTCGTTCTGAATAGCTACTGGAAGCAATTGAATGAGGATTTAAAATCCTCAAAGGTGGACGAGAGAACAGCGGAATCTGTGATCAAAATCGTAATTAGCAACAAAACCAATGAAGACCTTCTCTTTACGTTGAAGAAAATTGGAAAGGATATACAAAAGGAAGACTTTGGATACATTTGTAGGCTTCTGGCGCTGATTGCAAAGTGTCCATTCAGTACAATCAAGGGAGCGGTTCGTATCTACATCTATTTTACTCAACCAAATACTTGATTGAATCTTTGCTTTATTTCATAGATTTTCAATGAGCACTTTAAGTTGATCACTTTCAATATGGTGCTTCGCTTGGAAAAAGATGACCAATGTCAGATTGTTGACCATGAAACAGTACTGAGCTTGCTAGAATGCCAAAAATCGATCGCTGAAAATTCCAAGGTAAGAGTTCAATATCAGTCTTTTTATGGCGCTTGGGCTTTTCATATCATGATTATTCGAAAAATCAATAATATACTTACAGATTCCTATGTCCTATGACAATATCGATAACATCTTGGCCTTTATGATGGACATCAATGTGAAGAAGTTCCCTGTAGGTGACACTAATGTCGAACTATTCAAACGTATTCACCTGGCTATGACAGAGTTATGTACTATGCTCATCAAACACCGACATTTAATTCTAATGGATAGAGTTCCTCAATTTGTGCACATTTTCAAAGACCTCCTCCAAGCAATTTGCTGGTACAAAAGTGATCGGCAAAAGGATACAGCCCTGCCAAGCAAAGAAGTAGATGATTTGGCCGAGTTAGCTTTGAAAATGGAAAGTCTTATGCATTTGATTGCTACACATAGTTTGGAAGTTAAGCGAGTTGCACCGTATGTTCTTACTTTTGCCATCAATCTTATGGTTTCCAATAAGAGGCCTACTACACTTTATCCTAAGGTGACTTTTTTCACTTAATTAAGTTCAAGCATTTTAAGGAGCTTCGATTTGTTTCTTTATTTCTTTTATTTAGATAAAAACTCATATTGAAAATATTTGCTATGATCTAGTAGCTGTTTGCGATCATCGTGTTGGAAGGTTTATTTTAAGATGCTCGAATGAGGCGGCGAGACAAGTTTACGAGGTTCTGGTTAAGGATCATAAAAAGTATCATAAGTTTAAGGGAAAAGTGTAAAGTTTATTTCTTATTTTTTTTTTCAACCCCCAATGTACCTTGAGACGACCAATAAAGACGAGAATTTCAAAACTTAGCATTTGTTTTTTTTTTCTGAAATGAGAATTCAATAAAAGGTAAAAGTCTTCAAAAATTCCATAAGAAGTTTGACAATAAGTCTTATTATGGTATTTGTCCAAGTCATTTTATGAGAGTAATTATTAGATAAAGAATTTTTATTTTTAAATTTGTTTTATATAAAATTTGACTTAAAACTAACTTATTACTAAGTTTAACAATATTGGCTCAAAAATAGATACTCAAAATTTTTGTTTTGACTTTACATAATGTTATTTGCTTACAATATCATATGAATGTTTTCTTAATCTAATTCATGATTTCTTTTTGATATTTGCAGTAAAGTAATTTGTTTTTTTTTTTTTTATATTTTTGCAGTTAAATAATTTATCCCCTGATTATTCTTCTTCTCGTCAAAAGGTGCGTTGTCGTTATGGATGATTTTTTGAAATTGATCGTCAGTAAGTAATGGCTTGGGTGTATAGATACCTGTCATGTGGCTCTAGTTCATGCTGGAGTTGTTGTTTCACTACTGATGATTTTTAAGGAGATGATTTTACGAGCAAATTTCTTTAAAAACGCTTCATATTCTTCATTGCTCTAGGTGAAATAGTAAGCCAGTTGGGGAAAGGCGTAGGTCAGAACGGTTCGTATGTTGTTGTACACAAGCAGCTTGGTCTTACTTACATAGTCCATTTCGCCTCCTGAGTAGCGGATGGACCAAGTGAAGTGAATAGTTGGCTTTCTTCAACATCAAGTCTACATGCTCTTTAAATTTTCTTTTGTTGGAAAAGTTGATTCCCAAGTACTTCGTTGATGATTTGTCTGCTTCAGACAACACTGAAATTGTCTGGAAACTTTAGATTGATCGCTTCACAGCGTGTTGCAAACGCTCGTCTTCGAACGACAGTCACTGGTGTTCGGAAGCTGATGAGTTTGGTCTTTTCGCAGTTTATTTTCAGTCCCCAGTTACTATGTTTCATAGGTTTTTAATGTGCTCTTGCACTCTCCTGGCAAAAATTTCTGCTGAAAAAGCGATGGCGTATGTGTTGCAGTCGTCTGCATGTTGTCTGGTTTATTAGCAGTGTAAATGTTGAACAGCAGCGGTCCAAGTTTTGATCTTTGAGCAACTCCAGCGTTGAAATATTTTTTTTTTCAACAGCACTGGCAAAATTTTCGAGTTGAATTGAGAGAAAAAAATTATGTCGGAGGCAGAGGTATAACCCACAACAACGTGTTGTTAAAAAATTAACTTATCTGTCCCTAAAGTCGCTTTCCATAATAATTCTTATTCATCTTCGTGGAATAAACCTTTATATAGCTTAAAAAATAAAAAGGATAAGTCGTATAAATTATATCGAAATTCCATTAATGATGTTGTGTATATTCTCTTCAATGTGTTCCCAACAATTATTCATCAATTAATACGGATAATTCTATCAATATTAGCTGCTTAAATCTAAGCTGCAAAGATTTTGGTTCAGCATTAAGTGATCTCAATGATGAGAATCAATTGTTTTGAAAAAAAACTGTACCGTTGCTCTTTCAGGGCCAATAACTCTAATAGTTCAATGTTTTTATTGAAAAGTGCTTTTTATTAACGATTGGAAAATTTCTTATATATAACATTAATCTGACTCCAAACAAGATGTTTACGGACTTTTCGAAGGCGTTCGATAGGGTTAACAAAAATCAGCTTGATAAATAAAATTAAAAAAATGCAAATGTTTCTCGAATTATTGTTTTAACTTTTGTAAAATTGGGTATTTCACACATATTAGTATACTGTATGTATAGGGATTACAAAGGCTTGCTCGGCGTCTTTCAAATTTGCTTTTTTAATCAAATGCAGTCTTAAATCAAGGTACTTTAAAATGTACATACATATATTGTAGATAATAAGCAATTATCAAGAAGCTTCAATTTGAAATGATGGTACACTGTGGCGTATGCGTACTTATTTTCGTAGTACATTATGTTCATATTTTTTTGAACGTTTTTTTTCTGTACCTACGTTTGCTACTGGAAAATTTAATACTGTTATTTTAAATAAGTTTATGTATGCTTGTTTCATTTATTCGAGCCCGAGTTTAGTTAACAATTTGACTTATATTGAATTTAATGCGCTTTCTAACTTTATATTAAGAGCTGACACTCCTTTTCCCCGCAATGAGATCGTTATTACAGGCTGTTTAAATGTCCATAATTCTTTTCGGATAAGGGATTCTGTCTAAACAAGACCCTAAAGAAGGCACATATAGATTGATAATTTAAATAATTTAACCCAGCTTCTGAAAAAACAAAATGGAGCAACTGACGGTGAATGTCATTCCGGCAATACGCTTAATTTATAGTTTTTATATTTGAAGAACAAATATTTCAAGGTTCCAAAAGAAGTTAAAACTTTTGTTCTTTTGTAAAAAAAATATTAAAAACTCTACGGTTACAACACTCGTTCATAATAACACTGCTTAAGTCAGCCCGCAAAAAAAGCTAATTTTCTTATCGAGCAAATTCGACTTTTTGCCCTACAGTGTTATGATTCCTTCACTACTTGAGAGCTTATGTACTCACAAGATTGCAAGAGTTCTTAAAGATCTTCAGTTTTGATTTCTTCTATGCTATCGAAATCATTGCGTAAGTCTTTTATCTCTCCTACTCTTCAGAGCTCATTCCGAGTTTATGGAAAATAGAATCTGTCTTGCTGGTCCCATAAAAAATGCGAATCTTCCTCCCAGTTCTTTTCAAGATAATAAAAACGATGATCAGGAAGCAGCTTAAGAAATATCTCGAATAACGAAAGCTCATTAATGACTAAAAATACGACTTTCGTTGCAATAGATCCACTGGTATATCTTTTGGTATATCTTACCGAAAATTGAAACCAATATTTAAATAATTTTAGAAAAAGCATTTAATATTTATGTAGTTTGACACGAAGCTCCTTTATCAAAATGTTTTGATGTGTCTCTTCTTCATTGAATTAGAAATTACTTTTTTGACCTTTAAATTGGAGTTATTCTATATGGCTTAGGTCTGATATTAAAAACATAAATACTGGTGTGCCCCAAGGCTTCGTTTTGTCTCCGAAACGCTTCATTATTTTTATAAATGATCTCTTGTCTCAAACTTCTAATCCACTACATTATTCAACTGACGATAGCCACCTTAGCTTTTTATAAACATATTTTAATATTTTTAATACCGGATCTAACAAGACCAAAACTACCACAACAATATAATTACCTTATGAAAATCCCATTCAAATTTGAATGGTAAGATGGTTCTTTTTGGCACCATTTTTTTTGTAACAACACCTGGCATTATATGTTGCGCACCCCAAGGCTTCGGGCGTCCTGGTCTACGCCATCTCTCCAGCGCAAGCTACCACGCTGTCGTCTACCATAGAATGTACCACAAAGAACTTTCCGAGCAGGTTCCTCTTCGCTCATCCGAGCTAGGTGCCCTACCCACCGGAGTCTACCGAGCTTAATTTTTGTCACGATATCTGCTTCTAGGTAGATTGCGTACAGTTCATGATTGTACCGTCTCCGCAATCGTCCTTCCTCACATATGGAACCAACAATTCTCCTTAAGACTTTTCTCTCGAACGCAGCTAAGAGGTCGGAGTGACTTTTGCTAAGCACCCAAGTCTTGGATCCATATGTGAGTACTGGCGTTTACGTCCAAAAGGGATTTTTACATATGTTAAAATGCCAATAAACGTATCTGACACGAAACATAAGCATGTTTTCTGGTATACGTGCATTTCTACAAGTCATCGGCGCAGTTGATTCTATATACACATTCGAATCCCAAAAATCAGCTCTCAGGAAAGTTCAATGTAAACAGAAAGGTATACTACTCCTTGAACACTCAAGTTGCTTGCAACGCAACTTTAAAAATTACCAATATTTTTGCATTTGCATTTTTAAGGAAAGGCGAACAAAACAACGCTTTAAGAATGTTGAGTTCATAGGTCATTTGCTTAGGGATGGCGGATATCCTTGCGGAAATATTTTGTTCAACCCTCTTTAGAATACACGCACCGAAGCCGATATTCGATATAAGAGATAGATAGATAGATAGATTTTTTCTTTATTTCCTCAGATAAAATTACAATTTTTAGAATAAGAATACGGACCTGGCAATTTTGCCGTCTGCCGGACGGACGATATAATGTTGCGCACATAGCAATACGGATCTCGGTAGAAAGGCGCTTGGAGTTTGGAACAGAAATACCAAAACGACTTTAATCGCATTGGCAGTTTTGCACAACTTGGAAATCTATTTTAAGGTCAACTACAATGTACTTCTCGCTAAGAAAATATTTTACAAATAAAGATTTGTTTGACGTAGCGTCAACCCGGAGTGAATGCTTCGACTCGAGTATTAGTGAAATCTAATAAATTAGGCTTTAAATATTCCCTATTTCTTAAAAACATTCTTTTTCAAAATTAATATCTTAATGGGTTTTGGCATAACATTTTAAAGATTTATGCCAAGTTTCATAAACGGACCATTGCCTTGAAAGGGTTTTAGGTTAATCCAGATATTATTTAGAATGAAATAACATCGTTACATTAAAAGGGCTATAACTTTGATGAATTTTGTCGTATTATCTTGAGCTTTAACTCGTTAGAGCCACATTAAAATCAAATACCACAATGACTATACATGTATACTCGTATTATTTGCCGAAAATAAAAGTTTCATTCTAAAGCAAACACGCACACCTGCACATCCTCACACCCTCACAAACACCATTTCATCGTAAATATTTGTATCGAATCGTTTGATGCTTAATTATCACGGTAATTAAAACGTTTCTCCAAAGTCTTATGAGGGTATAGGTAAAAATGATTTCCTTTTTCCAAGTACCTATTAAAAAAAAAAAAAAAACAATAAAAAAATTAGTTTTTTTAACTTTCACTTTCGCTCTTATACATACCTACCTGCCTAACATCTTGAATGCTAGCCTTGAGCCATAAGAGCAAGTACTATCCAGGCGTGCATTCTATACTTTTTGAAATACGGATATCCTCTTAAAGCTCTGTAATAAATCATCATCTTAACTCAATGGAGTTCGACTGTTCTTGTTTCCCCCAAATGGTTAGTGACATTTCTGACATCTGGATCTGTAAATGGCCAACTCCAACGTCCCCTCACTGACTATCTACAATGAGCTGCCATAATGGCTTTTTCAACAAAATATGTCGTCAGAGTTTCTGTGTTTAATCATCTGTGTTTCAATTGAGTGTGGACGAAGAGAGATGGGTTTGATGGAATGGTAAAACCTAATGAGGTTCAACAGTTTTCTATTCAACCAATGGCATTCCACTCGAGACAAGACAGAGTGACTACGGAAAATTTATTTACTTTAAGGCTTTTGTGACATGCACTATCTTTAAAAAAAAACACAAGCTTTTTCTTGAAATCGGCTTAAAAGATTAAAACCCTATTTGTCCCAGTCATTATGCGCTATTTCCAGCTTTGAAACTCTTAAGACTTCAAAAAGTTCGTCTTGTGAATCTTAGCCGTTAATTCCAAGAAAACATATTTAAACTTTTTAAAACCATAACATGGGGAAGAAAACACAATCTCTAAAAGCTTTTGCTGAATTACGGCGAATTCGTTTTAAGCTCCAAAAATAGAGGGGTATTTCATAGCAGCTTTCAGAGCATAAAAGTTCACAAATAGACGCATTTGATGATGATTTATTGGCCAAGCCAAGCCAAGCTATAGACTCCCGCCACAATTAATACTCGTATCGCTCGTGCCTTTGCAGAATCCTTGAGATGTATTTTTTGCGCTTAGAACATCTACTTTTTGACCTTTATACACTTTCGTGTCTTGTAATGTTGTGTAAAAAGGTTTTAAAATGGATTACCGGGACTTAAGCCTAAGGGAGATGATGGGCATGTAATTTCATTTTCCCTTGATATGGACTTCATCAACTCAGCCTGCGGTATAAATGGACTATGCTACTGTTGCAACCAAGGAGCTCATCCAAGTTAAGGCGAGAAGGATTTAGGATTATAATATGAATTGTTGAATGTTAAGGGAAGAAGTGACTTTCACCAGGGTCACAGGAAGGCTAGGGTTTTTTGTTTTCTTTTTTTTTTTTTGTAAAGAACTGTTGATTGCCTACTTGAAATTGGTGTTAAGTGTTGCGGGGTGGTTTTTTCATTTTTAGAACGATTTCATTTGATGCTTCAAGGGATGAAGATGCAAAGTTTAATTTAACTTAAGAACGGTCTTATAAGTATTTAAATTTGAATCCTTGTTATCTTAAATGACCAATTTGAACGCTTCAAGGACAGACAGAGATTTAAAATATGAACAACAAGTTGGTGGTAGAAATTTGAGTTCAACAGATTTCCCTACAGATGCGGCGGCAGTCTATTTAAAATGGTTGTTGTAAGTCTACAGTGTTTCACTATAAAATCTTTTATCTATTTCGGTTTTCGGTGTATATTAGAAAATAATTGGGCTTTTCTGAACGGTTATTATTTCGGTTTTGGGTTGAATTCAATTTAATTAATGCTTTGGTGTCACAGGAAACTTTTGTATTTTGAGCTTCATACTTTAATTTTAATACAAAATTTCTACGATAACAATGTAATCGTTATTAATAATAGTTTCAATCTGAAAATGAAACTTTGATTGAGAAGTTGTTCTCTAAAATATTTGTACTATAAGACGAAGTTCTGATTTCAATTAGTCCTTAAGGCGACCGTAAAATTATTTATCCTATCGCAATTTTTGATAAAATAAACACTCACATTATATGTATCATCTTTACTCTATTCTACTCAATACCGGAATAAGGTATCTTTAGTACTTTCAAATGCCGTAACTGCAGTCTTAGGCTAGGATATTTGGAAAAGTAGATCCAATTAAGATAATGGAATGGCATGGCATAGCATGGAATATTGTTTGTACTACATGAAAGTACCGATGTGCTAGAATCATAGTAAATTTTCACCAACAAATTTAAATACAGTTTTATTCAATTAGTTGTGAACATTCCAAATACAAAACCTTGTCAAAATCGTTGAAGCCGTTTTTGAGAAGTCAACCATGATGGTTAGGACGTCACTTGTTGCTAAAAACCCCTTTTCTGGAGCCTATTTGGCAGAATTATATCACCAATGAACATTGTATAAAATCCATGTTCCGTGAAAAAGGTCCTTGATGATTGCAGATAAATTAAAATTTTGATTTCGCATCATTTTCAAAGATATTTAGGAATATTTAACTTTTTATTCAAATATACATAAGTCACTTCGCGTCACATAACCTGAACGATTGACCTATGATGTTCTGTTTCCGCGATGGAACTCAACGGACCGTATTTGGCAGAAGTGATCTTAGAAGACACCCTTCCAATAGGAAAAGGGAGATGTTATAGTTGAATAATACATATCAATTGGAGTAAGTATATTTTGGCAGCCTATGGTAGCCATTTTGTTTTGGTGACATCTGTCAAATCTGTTGTTTATTATTCAATTATTCAAATCACTATGGAAAGTTACACAACTGAACAGTACGTTCAAATGATAAAACTTTATTCTCAAAATGAGTGTTCGTTAGTGTAAACGTTTCGCGAGCGGTGCGCCCAACGTTTGGTGACCGGTTTAGTAATTAATCAGCCAACATTCGTACGTCAAAGTAACACAAGATCGGCCGAGAACTTCGCTACGGTCCGTGAAAGTGTACAGCATAATCCGAGGCAGTTAATTCCTCATTGTACACAAGAACTCGGCCTTTCGCAGACTTTCAAGTTGACGATTTTTTCGTTCGAGATGCAACTGACCCAGGAGCTTAAAGTTCATGACTATAGACAATGCATTTTGAAAGGACCCCTATTTTGGCCCAAAAATCATCTTAAGCGACAAGGCGCATTTTTGGATGAATGGCTCTGATTACAAAAAAATTGCCATTGTGGCTTGGTGCTACAAAATTTTCACCAGGTGATATTGAATCCTCAAAAAGCTACCGTTTGGTGTGTATTTTAGGCTGTTGGTGTCATACTTTTTTAAAACGACGTTGTTGAGTGTTTACCGTCAATAGCGAGCGCTACTGAACGATGATAACCAATTTCTTATGGCTCAAATTGAATCATATGGACCTAGAAGACAGACTCCAGAAGGACTGAGACTACGTGCCACAAAGTGGACCCGTGGTATAGACATTCTCCATGATCGATTTGAGGGTAAAGTTATCTCTCGCCAAGGTAACGTGAATTGGCTACCCAAGTCACAACCTCTCTACACTTTTTCGCAGATCTATGTGAATAAATCGCAATCGACCGATGCCATTTAGGAAAACATAACATAGGCTATCGCTCAAATTTAACCGGATCTGTGCGGAAAATTCATTGAAAATTGAACCACTCAGATCCGTGCCACTGTAAGTAGCCGAGTTGGGCATTGGACCGATGTCATATTTTATACATAATGGCATACATGGGTCTTTTAAATAAAAAATAACTTTTTAATACTTTATACACAGCTTGATTTATTTCATGTCAACATCTAGCCGCCCTTATTGAAAAACCCTTTACTATGTAAGGAATATTACATCGTTCAAATGCCCGTCAATATCTCGATAACTGTGACCATATATCATGCTGAATTTGAGCGATGACACGATCGCAGTCCTTTCCGTTGAGATAATCATGTCGATCAAAAGCCATCTTCATTGTTGATGACGGTAATTTGATCAACGCTTTTAACGAAGCATCAGCCGATAAAGCTGCCGGCTCATAATCTACATGAAACAGTGATTTTAAGGAGATCACCTGTTGTGGATTGGAGTCGTCCCAACCCGTCAATTTTTGCTGTTGACGAACCCGTTCCTCAAAAAATGAGCGCCGTTGCTGAACATGATTCCTGGGTTAAATTTATTTATGATTGAGTTCAATCTATTTGAATTCAGGTTAAACTGAATAATTTTAAATCCATCAGGATGCTCTTAAAAATCTTAATCTAAATGAGAATATAACGATAAAAAAAAATACCCTTTCCATCTCAGCTATATACAGAACAAAAAGTAGCATGAAATCGAATATCAGAAAACTTAAAATTTAATCCTCTTAAGTAAGTGGAATTCGAAACATTTTATTAAAAACCTTCTCATCTAAAAAAGCACGTAGGTTGTTCCGGGCTATAACATTCAGCCCTATAAAAGTTAATTTTTTGGAAAACTACGAACTCATAAGATAAATTATGATTTGAAAAACGTTGAAATTGAAAGGAATTCGAGAAAGTCGATGAAATGCTTCCCTGAAGTTAAGTATCCTTTAAATTAAAACAAGAGAACATAGAAATGCTTTTTAGAATTGAGTCCAAACAGTTAAACGCAAATGGTGTAGCAAAAATAATGTACAATTTAGAATATAACTATGTACCTATAGGTAAAGGTAGAGATGTATGACAGTTTCTGCTTAAATATTTCCAAAATGGAATCTATTTTTTTTTTGTAAATAGTATTAAATTTCCAGCCCACGTTTCCATTTATTCATGGTTCTGTAGTATCTAAGCTTAGGATGGAATTTGTGGTATAATAGAGAATTCAATTGAATTAAATGCAATGACACTTTTATTAGTGAGATCTTCCAACAGATTAACATGCACATAGGTGCATTATATGTTTATTGTTCAATGAAGCATTCTCTTTGATTTTTTTGAAACTTGAACTTAATTTCTACTGGAGTTTTAACTTTAACGTCATTTGAATAAGAGAATTTCGATAACCGATAACAGCTACATACTCATTAAGAACAGAAGTGATTTCTGTTAAATTAATTTAAAAAAATTAGTATTGTATTAAAAATGCAATATGCTACCGGAGCTGCTATTCAAATTAAGTGGGTAACAGGGTTGTATAAACGACTGTTTGGACTAATCAATTTCATTACTTACCAAAGTGTTCCACTTTTCGAGACCACTATCTTCTTTTGTCCACACACAGATGAAAACTTCATTGACATAGTGTGATATGGTATATGGACCAATCGGAACAATAGGGTTTTTGACGCATCCCTTTCTACAGTACACGACATCTCGCAAATATAGTTCTTCCCATATCAAATAAATGAAAGCGATAGCCACTTGCACATAATTTTTCTCACAATATTTAAATATTATTGAGAGTTGAGAAATTGATCTGAGTGATTTGACACCAAATCACTTTATATAAAAACATATTCACCGCTGTTCTGATTTTCGTTCCGAATTGAATTCGTTACCGAAATTGATTTTCGTACTAATTTGAAAACGACGTTCTTAATTTCGTACAAATTTGCCTTGCAGTGGTACCAACATTCAGACAGGTTTTCTGTTACACATGTGTCTTCCCCTTGATAAAAGACAAAAAAATAGTTTTTGAAGATATATTTTTAAAAATACTTACATACGTTTTTAGATTTACGAATTCAAATTCTCCATACAAAATCGAAACGAAATGAAAACGAAAGTATTACTTTCGTAAACGAAAATCAGAACAGGGGTGATTATCTCTATTTATGTTTAAAGGGTCCTTCAAAATACGCCAGAGTTTTTATTTTTTTATTCACAAAAATAGCAGTGCTCATGCATTTTTAACAAATAGCAGTAAAACTCTTAAGTGATGCTTTCTACAAAATTATTAAACTGGTTTTACACCTGAAAGTATTTAAGTTATCATATTTGAGGCTTTAAACTTTCAGTCTAAGCTTATCTTCCTCTTCTGTAATGTATGTACTTCTTCAAACACTCTAGGTTGCAACTGTTTATACAAATAGCAGTGACTTACAGCCCTATTATGAGTGCCAATTTGATAGTCAATAATTTCTATCAATTAGTTGATAATTTGGTATTATGGGTATTAACTGGTAATTTTAGACCGATTGTGATTATCAAAAGTTCATTGTGAATGAGTTTTGTTTATTTTGTTTGATGTTCAACGTTTGAAATATTTATTTGTTTTTTGTCGGCCACGAAAAGGAGAAATTCTTTGTGCTAAAATGTAAATTGTTCTTATAAAAAATTTATCATAACTCCCTTTAAAAAAAATTCTATCAAAGTCATTATTGATTCAAAATAGCTTTTATGGCCTTTATTCCACAAAAATTGGGGTTTCGTCCCTGCGATCTCACATGGACTCATCAGTTGACTGTGAGTCATTATTCTTTTTAACTTTTTTCGCTTTTAAAAAATTCCGAATAAATATATATGTTCACATTTCAATCAAGATTTTGTGGTTGATAACAAAACTGATGTGTATCTATTTTGTTGATATCCGTAATACCATGTCTATCAAAAAATCATTCACAATAATGAAAAAATCTACTCATATTCACAGTGGATAAAAAACATTTACAGCCTTATTTATTATTTTTCACTAATACTGGGTTCAACCTCGGAATAGTTAAACCGAGCCGAAGCACTTACTTCAGGTTTTAGGCCACGTCAAACAAGTCCTTATTTATAATATATTTTCTTAGCCATATTAGCTACGCCTTCCTTATGTCAAATATACTGGGGAAAAAAGTCACCAATCTAAAACTCTGGTTATT
The DNA here is from genome assembly GCA_963931855.1 of Philhelius festivus. Lineage (NCBI taxonomy): Eukaryota > Metazoa > Arthropoda > Insecta > Diptera > Syrphidae > Philhelius > Philhelius festivus. The sequence goes on from OZ007557.1 coordinate 96,493,823, forward strand.
ACACACGTAAAGCAAACCCCAGCTGATTTCCATTATTATTCATTTTATTATCATTGTATGCATATTGGAAATTGGATACATTTAAAATTGGATTGTACAAATCCAATAAATGAATGTACCAACCACATTGCGTTCCCAATACCGTACAACTGTTAGAGCGTTTGGAAAATATAAATAATTTATTAATGCAAATTATCTATCCTTTTTGTCTTAGTAAGAAACGAAAAAAAAATTGCTTACACTCCTTTTTTGTAAATTTCACAAGATGTCATCTCAAAATGACATTTAGGTACTAAAACGGCCTTAAACGTCCTATGAACCAGTTTTAGCTTATTCCACCGATAATCCTCGTGCATTTTCATTATAAATAAGGTTTTAAGGATTGGAGCCGTTGTTGTAAAGTAACTTTACTCCGGAGCTAAAACGATTTAGTAAATAAGGCTGTTATAGTTGATAGTCAATCAATTTGTTGATATGTACCTATTAAGTATCTTGTTAATAGTTAATAGCTATAATAGGGCTGTTAGTTTTTACTGGTACAAACTATCAAAACACATTTTTTTAATTATTTGATTCCCCGAAAACCGTGGTCCAAAGAACAGAAAAAAACAGAACTCATCAATGAGTTCAAGGTGAATAAAAGATGACCTTCGCCTGCCATTAGAAGACGCTTGTTAGAAGAATAATTGCCAACCAGAAGTCAACGGAAACTGCCACTTTTGACCAAAAATCACGTGGCAAGAAGAATAGCGTTCGAAAAAACATATCAAGATTTGCCCAGGGACCAATAGAGGAAAATTCTTTGGAGCGATGAGAGTAAAATCGTTCTTTTTCCATGGTCCAAATGTCGTCGGGAGTACGTAAGAAGGCCCCAAAACACCGCTAATGATCCTCGATACACATTAAAGACGGTAAAACATGGCGGAGAAAAATTTATAATTTGGGACTGCTTCTCCTATCAGGGAGTTGGGCCAATATATACTATCAAGGGTATAATTAAGCATACTTCAAAAACAGGTAAAATCGTGATTTGCACAAAAGAAAGTAGAAATTTTGGAATGGCCAGCACAATCCCCTGACCTTAATCCCATTGAAAACTTGTCGGGGGATGTTCAAAGTTATTTCCATAAGGCGAAACTAAAGAAATTTTAAGGAATTGTGGACAGATGACACTTGGAACGCTAAAGCAGTGGAGAGCTGTCAAAATTTGGTTTAATTTTTTACTGCACTTTTGTGAACAACCTCAAAATATCATATTAGCCACTATTAGTTTATAAAATACTTTTTTGGTTTTTTTAAACTTATTTGTAGGTCTTTTTTCCCAATTTTTGAAATGAAAAACTGCAAACCAAATTTGAAAAAAATGCATGAAATTCTAGAGAAAATATTCCCAGAATTTTGTATGAAGAATTGTTTGGTATTTTATTCAAAAAAAAGTGATGGCTAAATTTCTGTAGAAAGCTGAATTGCAGCAAAGGTTTCCCGTCTTTGCAATTGATAATCCCCACTCTAAAATAATCTCATAGCTATTTTTTAAATTGAAACTAGATTCTATTTTCGTCAGCTAGTTTTTCAGTATATTCTTCGAACTTGATATTCAAACAACGTGTAAGCTCTTTCCTATAGAGAACACATTAGATTTAAGTCATTCAATGCAAGGACTTTGTATAGTAAACAAAAATATAAAATATCAAACATTTCCCATTAATTCGATTTAACCAATAAATTTGAAATGCTATGAGGAAACACCCTTTCTAAGACTAACAATTTGTTCCAAAGAATTTCTTCGCTCAAGTCTTTATAACCACTAACCGACCAATCCAAAATTGAATCAAACCAACGCCTCTCCCCACCCCACCAAACATTGCCAATTTCTTGCTTGAATTAAATTCCATTCACTTAGGTATCCACCATTGCATCTCTCGTTTTCATCAGAAGAGAAAAATATATATTGCATAGTTGTACACAGTGCAACGTGATGCTATTTACAGCTAATAGAGATCCGATTCCCCAGTCTCATCCATCCATCGCCTTCCATATCAAATAAAAATATATAGGTACACTTCATTCCATTCCATTCAACCTGTTTCATGAAATTCTATGGAACTTTCATATCCTTCGAAGAAAAAATAGTACAACGAAAATGTAAATAAACATTCCCAAGGATAAAGGATATTTCTGATTATTTCAATCATCATTCGAGACGACGGCAAAAAAAGGGTCGATAAATGGCGCAACAACGAGGATTGTCATCTTTAGTGATTTATTGTTTTGTGGAAAAGATATAGTCTCTTGGGTTATTGCCTGATGGTCTGGCTGGCCTGACTGACTGGTTTATTGTACCCAAAGGAAGGTACGTATACTTGACAGTTTTTTTTCTTTCTTCTTATAGTCTGTCATACTAAATCAAGGAATTTGAGTCAAGAGACTTTTTAATTTTAAGGATTTAGAAGATGGACCTTAGAGCATTAAATATGTTTTTGCTGAACATTTTTATTTTAAGAAATGTCTTATTTTTTTCCTACTTATTTTTTTTAATGTGTAGCTTAAGCAATGAATTCTATTATTTTGAATTGATAGTCTTACAGGCTTAACAGATGAGGTTTTTTAAACTGTTCAGACCAAAAAGTATCAAAAACTGCTGATTGTCCTCGGCAAAAGAAACTTTAAACCTTGCAACATGGATCCTGTGATTTCTACGACAAAGACAACCAAACATCAGTTTAATCTTTGACTTGACTTTGATAAAACTTCAAAAAAAAATCTTCTTACAAAGTTCAAAATAAATTTACATTCTTGTCTCCCCATTTACACAACAAACAAGCAAAATCATCAGTAAACGTTAAACTTCATTGTCGTTGCGCTTTTTCATACAGCATCTGAATTGTTAAACCATTTTCTATTGTTGTATACATTTCAAGGATTTTCGGTGCACATATACATAGATACACATAGGTTCAGAGGCGGCGTAAGCCGTGAGCGGTGTGGGCCACCGCACACGGCCTCGCGGTGCAAGGGGCCTCGCGTCTCACAGCCGAAAATAAATTTGAAAAAGTATGCAGGAAAATCCAAAAGTACACGCCACAAGGTTTTTCTTATAATAATTAGAATTAATTCTCAACTTAAAGATATTCCACCATTCGGCGCACGAAATGAATGTCAATGTCAATAATCGATATTTCTGATAAACTACTTACATAAATGTCGATTTCCTTTACACACTAGGGATTTCGATCCCGTGTCAAATTTTTTCTTGTGGTGTGCGTATTTCGTATACATGTAAATCCCTCTTCAAATACGTATTCGAAGAATTTGATCTTTGTCAAAATATTCGATGGTGTGAAGGAACGTAAAATCTGTCGAGAGATCGAAACCTTCACACAGAAACTGATTTCTCATGGTGTAAAGGAAATCGACATTTTATTATGTTATATTATTTAAAGGGAGGTTCTCCTTTTTCAGTGTCAAAAATGACACTTTTTCATGGAAGGAATGATATAATCAATTCAAATTTTTTTACTTATTTATTATCATATTAACTACAAAAAATAATTTTTTCATCAAAAAATACCGGGCCGTTAAAAAACAATGCGCCTTGGAACGAGACCACCACCAAAAAAAGTTGTTCGTTGTTGGCCGCTCTAGCTCCTGTAAAAATGATCGAAAATTAAAAAATCAAATTTTTTTATAAAATAGAAGAGTGTAGTTGGGGTCTGGACCAAAATAATTGTCGCTTGAATTTTAGTGTTCGTTTTTTCCACTTTTTTTCGTTCTTCTGAGCGCTGTACAAGAAAAAGTTTTTGATATATCAGCCTGGTTTTGGTCCAGACTCCAATAAATTTAATAAGCTTTAAACCAAAAAAAAATTATGACGATGTAATGTGTCGACACCTGGTGGCCCATATGGTACCTCTGCTTACCATGGTATGGATATGTAGGCGCCAAATTCAAAAATATTTATTAGTCCAGTCATTTTAGGTTTTATCTGCGGAAAAATTCCTAGTGAGCTGAATTTTTGTATACACCTTTATTACGGCATTGTAATGAAGATGTGAAAAATCGACATTGATATCGTACCGGCTAAAAAAGTTATAAGGGTCAAAAGGTCATAAAAATCAGTTTTTCGCAAATATCTCGCGATCTATTGCTCAGAGGTCAATAAAGGTCATTATAAAAATTGTTTGTCGTGAAATTGTCTACAAAAAATGTTTCTTGCATTTTTCTGTAAAATTAACCGTTTTCGGAGTAGAGCGCTGAGAAAGCGAATATATTATGACGATGCACTCGTTTCCTCACCACCTTCGAGGTAGAATGCAAGGCGCGTTTTTTTTACATGGTTTCCCCCGTAGGCATAATCCATGATATGCAATCAGAAGTTTTTTTTTATTTACGAGTGAATAATTTTTTATTTGAATACAGAAAATACAGAAAAATTAACTTTAGTATATAATTTTTTTTAACATTCATTGTCGATATCTTCAGTTTCTGTGTCATTAACAATTGCATACCGCAATCTTCGATATTAAAAATGGTCTTCAGCTGTGAGCGGTTAACTCGCTGATTCTGTTCAGCTTTTACACCAGCGACCTAATAGGTAGTCTAACTCGGGCAATTGTGTATGTCGTCGACCTAATAGTGTACAGAACAGCTCCCAAAGTCGAGGTCATCAGAATTCTTTTGCACTGTGACTTCAACAAGATTCAGTGATATTGCGATGATATGGAAGTCAGTTTCAGAAATCTGAAACTATTCTGCTTAGGACTCGATCCATCAGTGTGCCACTTGATGATATTTGTTTCAAGGATCTCAAGATAACTCCCATTGCCGCACTTCTGATGGCCTCGTGTAGAGGGGATAGATAGAGGAGAACCTCTATAGCTGCGGTAGGGCAGGTTCTTATTGCTCCTGTAATACAGATACACGCAAGCCCTTAGACTTTTTCTAGAGCCTGACATTTCCATCTAGTTATGGTGATGGGATATGTAAAACATGCTACGCTCAAAATACCGCTAAATGTCAATTTCGAGACAAAAAAGTAGGTCTCGTTTCTGTTCTATAAAATAAAAAAAATGGAAAAAAATGCAGTTTTGGACGCCGAAAAAGGAGAACCTTCCCTTAATTAAAAAATCTCATCTCTGTCGTTTCTGATCATTCGTTTATGTTCTATAAAAAAAAAAATCGTTTATATTTAAGCATTACTCTTGAACATTTGCGTACATTTTGTGATTGGATCAAAGAATATCGACAAACAGGATTCGAAAAGTGCTTGTCTGACGCTCGTCAATTTAGTGAGAAAAGCAGTAATGATTTGCCAAAGATTTTAAAAATAAAAGAGAAGCCAAAAAGAAAAGGATGTTTGATTATGAAGGTAGCGATCAACCTACAAAGTCTGCTAAAAGCCGGTATGAAACAGATTTTTTTAATACCATGATTGATTCTGCGATAAGTAACATAAAATCGAGATTTATGTCTTTAAATCAACATTTTGAAAATTTTGGTTTTTTCTATGACTTAAACAAGTTAGAAAAAAATTCCAAAAGAGCAAATATTGAAAAACTGTCAGGATTTACACAAGAAGGTGAGAGCAGCGACTTCCAACCTTATGAGTTGCATGAGGAGTTTTTGTTTAATGTATGAGTATAAGCTTAGGTTTGTTTCTTAATAAATAAAAAAACTGTCTAATTAAGTGATTTTTTATTTTATATTTCCTTCTACTTGCACCATCAGAGTGCCTCGCGAAATGTATCTTGCCCACATTAAGTTTATTTCTTGCGCCGCCACTGCATAGGTTTTCATAGCCATTTTCGTATTTTATACGCAGTTTCTTAAACCAACCCCCAAGCCAGAATTGGTATCATGTGTATACAACACAAAATCCAGCTTAAGGGCACTTTTACTCAAAAGAAACAAATGTAACATACGAGTATGCTACTGCCAGGCAAATATGTTGCAACTACGATACACTTGAAAAGAATTTTGTTGGTGTTAGCGGATTATGTGAAATATCCCAAATTAAAAAAAAAAAACTTTTAATGATTTTTTTGAAATTATTGTATGTGAAATTTCACCTAAAGTTTTCCATCTTTCTCTTCGAGCCGCACTAATTTAACTTATTATACTTATACTTTAACTAATTTTAAACTTTTCTATTCAAAATGATAAATTTCTTGTAATATTTACGAAATACATATTATATACTGAATTATAGATTTCCGTGTTTTTCAATATATCTGTGTTCCTACACCTAAGAAAACCTTGAGTATCTTTTTCATGGAAAAAAGATAAAAACATATTGTGGCGTTTTCTTCAATTTAACCATATTAATGGAATTTGAATATGTAGGACTTGGGTACAACTGAACAACCTTATTCATATACGTATGTACAGTACATACATTCTTCTAAAAACTAAGTTGATAATAAAATTATAAAATTATGTATTATATTATAGAAATTACTTTATTATTTCGGTTCCAAACATTTTAATTGAAAAAAATTTAAAAACGAAATATTCAAATATAAAAGATATGGTTTCATTATTCATGGAAGGGTACTTACAAAATATATCCGCTCTAAAACTAGATATATGTCAAATATAAACCATTTGTTAGAAAAATATAAAATTAAATAATGAAAAGTATAAAATTAAATAATGGCAAAGTCAATATCATTGCTCGTTCTCAAGATATTCTAGTCGGAAAACAAATATTACCACTAATAGTTTTTTATTTAAAAAAAAACTATTAATTCAATATTTGTCAACATTTTACCAATTGAACAAAATTATACTATGTATAAAATAAACTAAATTAGAAGTCAATATCACTACTCGTTCTCGAGAAATTTGAGTCGAAAAACAATTTTTACCAATTTTCAATAGAACTTTATATAGTTTTTTATTTTTTGTAAAAAAACTGTAAACTGATTTTTTTTTAAATTTTCACCAGTTGTCAAATACATTATTTTTCGTAAAATAAAATTATTTTGAGTTTCAAATTGTTTTCCGTTCTTAGAATATCTGGGTTATGAATTTTTTTTTTCAGTTTTTTTTATTTAAAAAAATAACGGTATGTTCATTTTTTTCCAAATTCATACCAAATCTATATGACCTTATAATGAGTGCATTAAATTTTTTTTGAAATCAATAGCATTATTTTTTCGTGAGATATTTGAAACTAACCAAAATTTTTACGTTTTTTTTAAACCGTTATAGTGAAAAAACTACTCACTGAATTTTAATAAACGCCCTTTCAGCCTCTTTCAAAGTTATTATCTATTAAACAAAATTTATTTGAAGTCGATATCTTTACTCGTTCTTGAGATATCGACGACGAAAAATGGTACCAGAACGTACGGACGTACGAACGTACGAACGTACGAACGAACGTACACACACACACACAGACATCTCTCTAGGGACCTTGAAACGTCGAGAAATGTCAAAAATTTCAATTTGACAAATCGGACCGATTACAATAACTCCCTATGGGAAGTTAAAAAACTTGTATTTGGCCCACCCTCTTAGATCATTAAAATCTTAAATGTTCTGGTCCGATTGTTCTGATGTGCTATTTTGAATTTATCATATATAGAGTTATATTGTTTTGGAATAAGTAAGATTATTGCACTTGATATTTTAAAAGCGTTTGATAAAGTTTGGCATCAAGTTTTCTAATCGAAAATGCGGGCATTTGTTTTTGTCTGAATCTCTTGTTTATTGGATTATAAATAACCTCTCGGAGATCGGAAGTCATATTGGATGGTTTAAGTCTAAAATTTGTAAATTCTGGTCAGCTCTAGGGCTCCGTTTTTAAACCGAATTTCTTCTTCATATTTATCTATGTTTTTCTATCTGAATCTTTGAATTTATTAAATTTGTTTGTATGCTAGAGTACCTTCGGCTTTTCATATTAGTTTAAAGATCTATTTCCGTATTCTTCGGATGTGGAACTTGAACTGCAGAATGTAAGATAGCTTATTGAATTCTGATTTTGAAAGCATTGATCATTAAGAAATAAAAAGCACGTAGAATTAAATGCTTCAAAATCTCAAAAACGATATCTTCTGTAGTTAAAGCAAAATCTACTTTCCCACGTCGCTATATTTGAGTATCGAGGAAACTGAACAGCATCACAGATCACCTTATGTGTAATGACCACACATATTCGACGTTGTCAAAAATGATGCCAAATACTTAGGTTTTCTCAGACAATCCAACAATTGTTTCTCCCCTCTTGATTTTGCTGTAAGGCCTTTTTCTGTCCAAAACTCGAGTACAATTCTAATATCTTAGCAGCTATTCCCTTAACTCAATGGTAGGAGATAGTAGTATTTCTTTTAGCTGACAGCTGCTGAGAATCGAACCCATTCCTCCGAAATGATAGTTGAAGCTCGAAGTTTCTTCCGTAGAAAACCTAACTGATACTTGTCAAAACGCTTTGAGGCGTTATATGAATGTGAAAGTTCTTGCAACATAGACCATGCGAATATTTAATTATTAAAATTTGCGTTGTACTTGCTAAAATGAGAGAAATTTGAGAAAATAAGTTGGTCGTCGCTAATTGCAATATGATTGCTACGGACTGTCAAATACTATTCGCGTTCCACATACCATCCACACTGCAACGAATGAATTGTTCGCGCGCGGCTAACCTCAAAATCAAAAAGGAACTAAGGTAGTAAACAACTAGTAAACACCATTCGCGACGAATAAAAACAACGAAATGTCAAAATGGGCGAATGTTCGTTCATTCGTAGGCCGTTGGTCGCTCTCATGTAAATAGTCCTTAAATGTTTACGTTATCGGCTGTGTCTTAAATCTACGCAGGTATGACTACCTATTGGCTTTTGCGATACTGGAATATGAATTGATCTCATTTTACAAAAAAATTCTTCAATTTTCGATTAATAAATTCAACTAAAAATGAACTTAAATTTTGTGGTAGTTATATATTTTTCTATATATGTATATCGTTATGATAATCTAACCATATTTATGACCATGAAAGTTTTTTAAATTAGAAAATACGAGGGAAGAATTTAAAGAACTTGGAAGAAAATAAAAATTTTATCCATGATTTATGGGAATATGCTTAATACATCCCCTCTAGCACTAGTGGCTTCATTCATTGATGGCATTGAAAGTTTTGTGTTGGAAACAAATTCCGTAAAATCCCTTCGGGCAACACACGTTCCATAGAGAATAAACATACATACTCGTACATACAAAGTCGGGCAGAGCACTCAATTGCTCAAATCGGTTCAACAACTGCATTTTGTCATCCTTGGATTCCTGCGGAAAGTTCATTGGTATAAAGCTATTCGTATGCTGCAAGTTTTCTCGCTGAACACTGTAGCATAGTGGATATCTTTTGTTGCTTAGATTACACTTCTTCTTCTCCAAATTATAGTATACTTGTACAAGTTTGTAGCACTTTGTGTCTATTTGGCCAGTGTGAACGTTTAATTTTAAAATCTTCCCCTCCCATTTAGCAGTGGTTTTTCTTTCAAAAGTTTTTGGGTTTCTTTTTGTTTTTGGTTTCTTGGAGTTTTTTTTAGTTAAACTTTAAAATATAGAGATATAGGTATATACTTCGTTAAATAATCCGTTATAAAATAAAACCAGTGGAAAGCACACACAAGCACGTGGAAACTTTTATAAATTAAATTTCTTCCTTTTAACAACGAAATGTTGTTTTCTTAGTTTTATGGTTAGTTTGATAGGACAACATTTTACTGACATAGCAATGAACTTAATAAAACTTCTAGCAGCTGCAATGTTGTTCATAGTTCATAATGTGTCATCGTTCTTAATGTTAAAAGTTCTTCCACAATATCTCACAATATGAAATTTCATCCTACAAAACTTGACAGTCCATCTCACATAAGTTAACACATTCTGATAAATGAAGATTTTTAGGAATGGCTCTAAGACTATCAACCATCGCGTTTGAGGATTTGAGGATATGCTTAAACAAGGTTTCTTTTTCATGCAAGCTTGGAAAAAAAACAAAAATTATTTGACAGTGGTATGAAATTTTTTCTCACTAAACTTTGACATAATAAAAGTAGAATTCCAGTAAGTTGAGGGTTAAAAATTTATTGATTTACACACACTTTTCCCGAAACCTAGCACATGTTGTAGGTTTTCTGGAACTAAGAAAAATTACATGCAATTAATCTTCCCCCAAAAACTATTGGCTTGATTGGAAGTTCGTAAGACCTCTTCCATCCGGGATGCCAATAAAAGAAACAGGCCGAACTCGATCCTGAAGTCTTGTATAGTTTTGTTTGTGAAACTTCTACTGCAATCATATCATCAGGGCTTGATGATGATGATGATAAAGGTGATAGAAAGTAGCTCATTGATATTACCTGATTAGGCTATTATATGTATAAAAATCGTTACATGTACACTTTTGCTGAAACAAGATGCTTTAGGGAAAACACAAACCTAAGTTGGACCGATAGCAAACCAGACCACGTCAATGCTTGATCTTAAACGTTCAAAGGGTTTGATATCCCTGAGTACATTGGACATTTGCTCCGTAATTGGTGCCATAACCGGACACTGTTTTATAGGTCATGCTCACAACGAGTCTTGGTGTTTCGTAGCGCAGTTATTTACTTACGAGAACCAGCGGACTAATTCCATAGAGAGGAAAGGGCTGCCTTGTCCATCTCTAAGGGCTAAAAACTCCGTCCAAAACAAGAAATAAAACGACAATTTAAAGTGGAAAAGTTATAAAAAACCACTGTTTATTTCCTTCACGACCCTCACTTGGTCCCGTCTCGATAGCAACTAACTTATATTAGTTATACAAATTCTTTCTCTACTTATCCTTCGTTAAGTTTCTATAAGTTATATTTACCAATACATCGACTGCAGTGCTTCAACACTGATGCAGTTCGATACAGTCCCGGCGAAAACCTTCGGTTTTCCACCCTTTCGCATTTTATTTTATAAAAAACCTTCTATTTCCTTCTTATCATTAAATATATAAAAATATAATATATAATAAAGATAAATAATTATTCCGGCTCTTCAATTGGTAGGATGCAGATCTTCTGTACCGGCCTAGTAAGTTGATTGGTTGCTGTCTGTAAGACCACATTGCGAACCAGTCCATCCTTGCTGCGAATCATCTTTAGTATACGCCCCATTACCCATACTGAAGGTGGGTGATTTTCGCTTTTTACAATGCATAATTGTCCTTCTTTCAAACCATACTTTTCCCTTCGCCATTTCTTTCGCTCAAATAAGGTAGATAAATATTCTTCCTTCCATCTTGCCCAGAAGTGTGCCAGCATTGCCTTTCGCTCCTTCCATAACCTCACACCCTTTGTGTTCGGCATCTCATTGGTCACAAACGGTAGCGGTAGTATGAGAGGTTCACCAACCAAAAAATGTCCCGGCGTTAGCGCCTGTATGTCGTTTGGATCATCACTCAGTGGATGAAGCGGTCTCGAATTTAGAATCGCCTCTACTCCTGCAAGTAGCGTCAAAAACTGCTCATACGTTAGGACTCTTGCACCAATCACTCTTGTCAGATGAAACTTCATAGATTTCACTGCTGCTTCGTAAATACCACCTTGATGTGGAGCTGCAGGAGTCATAAATTTCCATTCCGTCCCTTTCAAACACAAATGTTGGAAAGTATCCTTCACGAGCCAATGCTCTTTTGCCTTCACTAGCTCCTTCACCGCACCTACAAATGCTGTACCATTGTCACTGTAGAGCCTTTCACATCTTCCCCTTCTCGCTATGAATCTTTCGAAACAAGCTATAAATGCAACTGACGTTAAGTCGGATATCAAATCGATATGCACTGCTCTGGTTTTGAGACAGACAAAAATCGAAACCCAACATTTCTGCTTTATTATCTGCTCTCCTGCTCTGTTGATCATTTTGATCTCGAAAGGACCAGCATAATCCACTCCTGTATGTAAAAAAGCCTTTCCTGGGGTTACTCTTTCCGATGGCAATTCAGCCATTAGTTGCGTTTCAAAGCGATGATTGTATCGCACACAAACCAAACATTTATGAACATAATTTCTCAGCTCACTTCGGATTTTTGGTATCCAAAATCTCTGACGGATATACTGCATCATTATCTGAACACCTCCATGTTTTGTCGCTTTGTGAGCTCCATCCATTATTAACCAAGCTAATCGAGAACCATTTGGTACGATTGCTGGGTGCCTTCTCTCGTATTCCATCTCTGCTCTTTCCAGCCTTCCATTAACTCTTAGAATCTTTTTATCATCTAAAATTGGTTTTAATGACTCAATCCTGCTCTTCTCAGGCGGATGCCTATTCTCATTTATGCAAGTAATCTCCCTTGCAAAGTATTTTTCCTGCTCTCTCCTTAGTAAATGAACAATTGCTTCCATCTTCTCTTCAGAAGACGGTTGATCAAATACTCCTTCTCCCTTCCAAACTCCTTCTTTCCTTCTAACCTGGCGTATAGAGCGCCTCTGTCTCTTACCATATCTCTGTTCATCATCCTTCCGTTGTTTGATGCTTTCTCTGGTTGTGCTTATGAAGCGAAGTACAAAACTTAATATTCTAAGCGCCTTCTCTAAAGTAGATGTATATTCAATCAGTGGAATGCTCCTTCTCCAGCACTTCACATAAATAGATAATGATTCTGCAAGCCTTGTAATTACAAATACCTTCATCTCATCCCTCCCCCCATCTGAAACATTTGGCACAAACTTTTCAGATAACCAGGTCGTTCGGGGTTTTGATAGCCAATCGGGTCCATGTAGCCATAGCTTGTTGTTAACAAGTAATGACGCCTTCACTCCCCTGCTCAAAAGATCAGCAGGGTTCTCCTTTGTTCCAACATACTTCCATCTCTTGACTTCTGTATTGTCCTGTATAGACGATACTCTATTTGCCACAAACGTCTTCATGTTGCATGGTAATTTATTTATCCAATGCAGCGCGACGAGTGAGTCCGTCCATAAATTATATTTTACTCTTTCCCAATCCATCGTGTTAGCGACACTAACCATTAATCGTGCCAGTAGTTCAGCTGCCGCAAGCTCTAAACGTGGTATCGTCACTGTCTTCAATGGCGCAACACGGGTTTTTGCTGTTAGCAGATTCACATGAATAGATCCATCAGAGCACACCGTTCTGACATAAATCACAGCTCCATATGCTTTTTCAGACGCATCCGAAAAGCCATGTATTTCCTTCTCTACGCCTTCCGTGGTACCTATCCATCTCTCAATTCTAATATCTTCTAAGAAGATTATCTCTTTCCAAAATTCATTCCATTTTTCAATTATATCCTCCGGTAATTTCTCATCCCAATCAACGTTGCAGCGCCAAATTTCTTGGATGAGAATCTTTCCCACTATCGTAACGGGAGCTATGAACCCATTAGGATCGTAAAGTTGAGCAACACAGCTCACAATCTTCCTTTTTGTCATAAGTTCCTCAGTCACTGGTGTCTTCACCACAAATGTGAACTGATCCTTCTCGAGCAGCCATTTCAGACCTAATATTGATACTTTCTCATTGTCTTGAAACAAGATTGACTCCTGCTCCTCATAGTTCATATCCTTCACTAGAGCCTTGGAATTAGACTTCCATTTCCTTAGCTCAAATCCTGCACCCTTCAATACACAATCGATTTCTTTCGATAGTCTAACCGCCTTCTCTTCAGAATCAGCACCAGTAGTGCAGTCATCCATATAGAAATCTTCCATAATTGCCTTCGCTGCATTTGGAAATTCCTGCTCTGCGTCCTTCGCACATTGTATTAACGTTCGTACGGCATTATATGCTGACGAGGTCATACCATAGGTGACTACCGTCAACCAATATTCCTTCAACCTTTCATGAGGACTTTCTCTCCAAAATATTCTCTGCAAGTCCCATTGTTCCTTCGCAACCTTCACCATACGGAACATCATTTTAATGTCCGCACTTATAGCAATTCTATGCCTCCGGAAACGCATCAGAATTTCATGCAAGTTCTTTTGCAACTTTTCTCCCAACATCTGCGCATCGTTCAGTGAAACGCCCTTCACCGTCTTGCAACTAGCATCAAAAACGACTCGGAATTTCTTTGTGACACAATGATGTGGAATGTGATACACAATGTTCCCTTGAGGATTGCCAATCACAGGTGTCATATGTCCTTTCTCTTCATACTCCCTCATGAACTCGATATACTTTTGTTTCAGTTCAGCATCTCCCATAAACCTTCGCTCTAAAGCAAAGAATCTGCGCCTCGCTGCGAGCTCTGAGCTTCCTATATCCGTTTCTGGTTCCTTTAATGGGATCGTTACTATAAATCTTCCATTCTCGTCACGTTTATACGTGTTAACGAAATTCTGCTCTACCATCTCTTCTTCTCTTGACCTGTGAGATAACGATTTAATCTCATCTAATTGCCATAAGCGTCTCAGCGACTCATGCAATTGATCGTTGGTCAAACATACAACATAGGATGCCGTCTCATCTACCATCTCCTCCAGCTTATATTCATACTCTCCGAGTATTATCTTTCCTAAGGTAGTTTCCATGCATACGGGCCCGCATGGCTGACGCCCTAGCACGGCAATAAATGTTCCTGCTATAAATTTACTCCCCAACAATAGGTCAACACAACCTGCCTTCCAGTATTCAGGATCAGCTAATGGCCGACCTGAAATATCCATCCTTGACGGAGCCAAATTGTGTGTAGGCACAATTGGTCGCCAATTACCTTCCTTTGGCAATATCCAGAACTCTTGTTCAATGGAATCTTGCGAATTAAACCATGGACTCACTTTGAGTATAGTTTTATACCTTATTTGAAAAGGTTTACCTTCCACTCCAATAACCTTCCTTGTTACCTGCACCTTGGGTAGGGCTAATCTTTGTTGCAACTGATAACTCACTAAGTTCGGTTGAGCACCAGTGTCTAGCAACGCCCTTATTGGCCCAAATTTCCTTCCATCCATCTCAATTTTTACCTGTGCTGTAGGCATCAAAGTAAAACTTCCAACTCCATTTAAATGAGAAGACGATAAATAAATTTTATTTCGATCTTTATTATTAAAAATAGTGCCCTTCCTTCTCTTAAAATACTCCCATGACGCCCTGCTATCGTTCTCTTCCATCTCTTCGTCATCAAGGACGCCTTCTCCGCCATCCATCTTTGGCCGCTTCACGGGTGGTTCGGCCAGTCAGTCCCTCTTACACTTGCTGTCGTTGCAGCTGTGCTTGCCCCTGCACTTCTTCGGCTTCTCCTGCACAGTATAAGCCGTCGCTTCAACCCTCCTTAACTCCTTCATTGGACACAACATGCTATTATGTTTTGGTTTCCCAGGGCATCGAATACATGATCCCTGGAAACAATCCTTCACGACATGGTCCGTCTTCAAGCAGTTTGGACATAGATTGCGTTCTCTAACTGCTTCCTGCCTTGCTTTTAGTCCGAGTGCGGAAAACTTTGAACAGGACCAAATCGGATGCTCTATAGACTTGCACATATGGCATGGCATTCTCCTTTTATTCCCCTCCTTCTCAGCTGCACGCGGTTGATTGCGGCTAGCAGCTAAATTACCGTCGCCCCTTCCAGTGTTCATCCTTGCATGGGATGATGTCGTGGGCATCGCCCTCCTTCGGTTGTCCATCACGCTCTCTAGAGCTGCAGCTCTTTTGTCCAAAAAGGTGCAAAATTCCTTCGCCGAGGGTCGCTCAGATGTGCGTGACTCCTCCCATTTGCAGGCCGTCTCGTGATCTAGCTTTTCATGGAGCACATGGACTATTATCATGTCCCATTGCTCCGTCGGGACTCCCTGAGCGGCAAGTTGACGCAACGTTTCATGAGTCGTATTTGCCATCCTTTGCAACTCGGCCGCCTTTGGAACACCTTGCAGCATTGGCAGACGAAAGAAGTGCCTGAGTAACTCCCGGCATGTGGCGTAGGTTCGTTCGTAGACCTCATTCAGCCTCTTCCACGCCTCGCAGTAGTTGCTATCAGTGAGCTGCCACTCACCTAGCGTGCGGGCGGCCTTCCCAGTCAACGAGTTCTTTAAATAGGCAAATTTATATGCCGGCGAAATCCGATCATTTTGATGGATTGCCGCGACAAATCTGTCACGGAACCCCTGCCATCTCGTGATGCTCCCATCAAAATCTCCCCAGGTGTTCTGTACATCATGCTGCTGGAACGGCATGTTAACCTGTACAGCAATTGGTGGGCCATCCTTCTCTCGTGCAGCTGGTGTAAGCTGCAGCATCCTCCTTCGCAGTGCGGCATGCGCTGAGAAATAGCATTCCTCAGCTTCCGCCTTCCTTCTCTGAGTCTCCACCTGCACTTGGTCTTCTGTACAAACCATGTCCTTCTCTTTTTCCTTCACCAAGGCCCATGCCTCCTTCAAGGCTTCTAGCCTGACCTCCAAATCCTCCATCTCGGCCGTCTCGAATGTCTCAGCTTCGGTATAGACCATAATCCGATTAATTGATTGTATGGCTGAGCCGAAGATGTACTGAGCCTTCTCCATTATAAATTCTCTGAAAAAATGTAAAATTTATTGATATTAACCTTGCTGTAAAATATCCTGTAAATATTCAAAATACCGCTAAAGAAAGAAAAGAATATAATAAAGTTATTTTACCTACTCGCCGTTGTTGTTGGCAACATTTAAATAAATATAATATAATAAATTACCACCATGAATTATAATATTTTTAAAAGGAATACCAAGATTTTATTTTATTATTCAAATGACATCATTTGTGTCAGTCCTTCCGCTTGCAAGCATTCCTTCTGTAGGTTACTTGTACATTCGTACGTAAAGTACCTCACCATCTCCATAAATATGGCAACTCCCACATTTGTGTTCGAGTTCCACCATCACTCCATCAAATGGTTACTCGCACTTCTGTGCCTTGAGTACCTCCATGTTCCTTTCCCAATGACAACTCGCACATTCGCTTTGAGTGTCTCCATCACCCTTCACTTTTCAAATAGTCAATCTATAGTTTCTTTCTCGACCCTCACAAATTCGCAATAAAAAATTCCTCCTGCTATAGAATATATGGCCACTCGCACATCTGTGCTTGAGTGCCTCCATCATCCATCCCTCCTTGCATCACACTCAAAACAAAAGAACATAGCAAAAACACTCAAAAGAAAACAAACCAAAACACAGCCATCGCTTGAGTGACCTGCAAAATGAAAACAGAAAATACTTATTTTGTTCCCCTGCACATAAACAACAACAATTTGCCATGTCTCGTTCCATTCTCACAATAGTCACAAACAAACCGATCACCCTTCCCGCTTCCATTCACAAATTCTTCCATCCTGTCACAAATAATATAATATTATGATGATTTGATTTCTACAAAACCATCTCCTTCAGTTATTTAACACAAATTATGTGAAAGAAACTTTTGATTCCGTCACTAATCTTTCTCTTTAAATTATTTAAAATTCGGTCACTTGCATATCCATGCTTTGTGCCTCCTTCCCCTTCACTATGGCATCCACTTTGTGGTTATATGCCTCCTTCCCAAATACACTCACAGTTCACTTAAACACTGACGATGTATTGTGCTGAAAAAAAGGAATATCTATGCCGCAACAACCAACAACAGCGAATATAAATAATAAAAAAAATAAAATAATTTTACACTCCCCGTACGCTTCAGTGGACTGTATAGAAATGAATATTATTTACCTGGAATGTTAACAAATTGGTTATTTAATACGAATTGAAAGGAAAAAAAGGTTTGCGAATATTGTTATTATTTTTCTGACAGACTTTAAAAATAAGATTAGTAAAAAACACACGAACTTTCACGGTCACGGTCACACTTGAAATGAAATCTTTATTTTCAACAAGCGCAACTGTGCCGTCGTCGTCGCCTACTTTTGTTTACCCTTCGTGTGTATATATGTGCTTGTGTGCTGTTGCCCTTCTTTTTCCATCACGGTGGAGAAATATTTTCTTGTTGCCATCTACTGTGTTGTTGTTGCTTCATACTGCGCAGCAGTGGATGAAGACAACAGTTCCTTCGGTTGCTATTATTTGTTTTTTCTACCTGCAGCTGCGCTGCCGATTTAATGTGTTGCTTTTTCCTTCGTTTTTCCTTCGCTCGATATTTTGCGATATGGCAAAAGAATATTGAGGGGTTGCTTATTTAAATGCCTTCGCTTGTATGCGTGTGGCAAGTAAAGAAAAGGGTTATTTATGTACAAAATAGACGCTTACCATTCCCGTTACATTTTTTACCTCTCTCGTTTCCTTCTCGTCATCTTGTATGGTCTACGTGATTTGCGTAGCACATTTTCCTTCGCTGAGCACATTCCTTCGATGTGCTTGAATATTTTCCTTGCTTTTTTCTCCTGCATGTTTAAACATGTTATAGCACTGAGTCCGTCGCGCACTTTCTGGTATATTTATATGTATGTAATATAGCTGTGTTTGCTTGTTGCACAGCATATTCCGTCACACCATTCACAAATATTTCGCCCGTTAAAAAATGAACAAAACACGCACTTTCAAGGAAAAATCTCGCGTCGCTGTTCACATCGGCTCGAATGATCAATGTTTCGTAGCGCAGTTATTTACTTACGAGAACCAGCGGACTAATTCCATAGAGAGGAAAGGGCTGCCTTGTCCATCTCTAAGGGCTAAAAACTCCGTCCAAAACAAGAAATAAAACGACAATTTAAAGTGGAAAAGTTATAAAAAACCACTGTTTATTTCCTTCACGACCCTCACTTGGTCCCGTCTCGATAGCAACTAACTTATATTAGTTATACAAATTCTTTCTCTACTTATCCTTCGTTAAGTTTCTATAAGTTATATTTACCAATACATCGACTGCAGTGCTTCAACACTGATGCAGTTCGATACACTTGGTATTTATTCAAACGATGTTTGCAGAAGCTATATGGACTAGGAAAAGTTATCATCTTCTGTGAAAACATGCCCTGCTCTATCCTATGGACCAAGGCACCATCTTGGTGAGTTTTTCTTCGAGGAAACTAGTGATCTAATTATTTTAGACATTTTAAGTCTCTATGGCTACATAAGGAGACCCACATGGTCCAACGAGTAGGTCGAAAATCTTTAGACTCATGTGGTGTGAAACTCTGTTTCAAGTGTTTCTGCTGCGACGCTTGCAATCACTTCAACCTTACCTAACCTATAGCTTGGAAAAAATGTCAACGCGGTGTAAACTATACAAATTGCTTTCATTATTTACTTTATTTCAGTTTTTGTCATTCTTTTTCTAGCCTCCTCTAGCCACTGTGTTGCTGTACTTAGTTCTATTGATTTCTCTGTTCTTAATCCGAAAATGAGTCCAAAAAGTGAAGTTTAATCGACTTATTCCAGTCCAATCGTTCGTAGGATTGTAAAATTCCATTTCCTCAAACTTTTTCGTAAATTCCTTATCCTTCTTGAGTTCTTTAATTTAAGACCCATCTTGTCATGAATTGTAACTCTCATCATAGCCGTTCGGATTCGTCAGAAAATTGTAGGTCCCCTCCATTTCTGGTAACACACACCCAGGAATATTTGTAAGATACTAGGTACTAGGTACTGGATCTCTTCGAGCTATTGCACCACCAAATTTAATATAATAAGAGCCTCTGAAATTCATTGATTATTATCCAATTATGAGTTGCCAAGCCGAAGACCTGGAATCGATTCCCAGTCGCTGCCACCTAAAAACAAAAAAACAAAATCGTTTCCTCAACGAGTATCTTTCGACATGCTTCTCATTTAAGCAGTTGTCAACAAATTAAAGATCCCTTCCATACCTGCTGAGAATACGTACATATACAGGAATGGTTGAGACTTATAAGTCAAAAAAGCATTGCTATCAGGGTTTTCTTGAGAAGTGGCTTAAAGCGTTTCGAAATGGGTCACGAGTGTTTTTTTCGACCAAATTAAAATTGATTTATCAAACGATAAAAGGCACAACTAAAAATATATTTTTTAACTTTTTTACATATAAAAAGATTTCAATTTGGATAAATAATATCTGAAAATATTAAAATTCGATTACTCAACCTTTGTACGTTCAATGTCCTTTAACTGTAATATCTCTTTTAGAGAAAACTTTTTTCCAATCAATTTTAAATTTATAAAAAAAAATACTATGAATCAATTACTTTTGAGTTTTCCTTAAAAAGAAAACGTTTTATTTATATGGCATATATATATATATGTGTAGATGAGATTAGGCTTTTCAATAACAAGAAACCTTTAAATTACCAAAAGGGAGATGAATGTTTTTTGTTTTTTGTTTAATTTAGTTTTTAAGTTAAATGACCCTTTTTTTGTTCTTGGGCCTTTGTTAACAAAAATAATAGATCCTTATCCATCACATATAGGTTTTGATGATTGTTTGCAGACGAAAAATATATATCTTAAAAGGGTAGACCCTTTAAAGAAAAATACACTTAATCTGCCAATCACGTTTCTTCGCCTTGAAATGATATTATGTAAGAGTAGTCCCTTATTTGCTAAGAAGTGATTTTCTTCATCAAAATTCTATACTGTTATGGAAAGACATAAAGTGAAGTATTTAAGTTCAACACCCTTTTTTAAATTTTGTGATACACAAAGAAACTTTAGGTCATGTTTGAAATTCGTAAAAAAGAATTCGAATTTTTAATTATTTTAATTAACATTTTTTTTCAATTACAAACCTATTCTTTGGGTGCGTTGAATAAGATTAAATCAAAAATTAAACTCATAATACCTTTTTTCGAAAAAATATTTTTGTTGAAAACTGTCTAGGATCTACCAATTTTCCAAAGGACGTAAAACATACATATTAATCAGTTAAAAATAAAATGCATGACTAAATCGCACAAACCTGCTCTTATGTTTAAGAGACTTAGAATCTTAAAACTGGGTATTATTACAGAAACTGTAATCATTTTTTTAAAATAATTCTATAAATTGACCAGTTTTTGAGATTTAGAATTTTCAAAAAATAATAAATCCAAAAAGTATTTTGTTTCTTAAATTTTGATATAAAATATTTTTTTAAACTTTTAACATTTCAAATCTAACCTCAAATACCTCGAGTCGATTGTTATCTGCAGTCACTGACAGGATCTTTTACTGAAACCAGTTTTTCAATGATTGAAATACCTGGCTTGTGAAAATATAATATCAGCATTCCTTTGTTTTTTTTTGGAACTTATAGGTACTCTAAAACAAGTTATGCATTCGTAAAAAAATCGAACTCGAGATTTTGATCAAAGTCTGTCTGTCTGTCTGTCGGTTCGACTACAGCCTAAACGACTCAGCCGATTTTCTTTAAACTTGGTAGATATCATTTTTAATTTTCCCCCCCACAGTTTTTTTTAAGACCCAAAATAACGGTACTTACAATACGATTTTTTTTCGAAATTTTATAAATATTTTTTTTTTTCTCAAAAGCTGTTCGACAGATTTAAAAAATAAAAATACAAGAAATTTTTTATTTAGTTTAAACTAGGTAATGGTTGAAAAAAATTTTCCGAAAAGTGGTTATTTAGGGTACCCATAAAAGAACCTTTTTTTTTGTTTTCGATTTTCTCAAAAACAGTACAACCGATTTTGATAATTTTTTTTTGCTAAAGCTCTCCAAAAGCTTGAATAGAATTGTGTATTCAAATTAAAAAAAAAAATTTTTTTTTGATTTCTAAAAAAACTTTCAAAATTTTTTTTTGGAAACTAAATATTTCGAAAACCCCATGCTAGATTTTTGTTTTTAAACTTGATAAGAAATAGTTTCTCAATATGATCTACAAGATACATTTATGAAAAGAAAAAAATATTTTACCTAAAAATTAAGGTACCCACCATACAAATGTTAAAAAATGGTTTTCAAAAATCGTATCTTTCTTGGAAACGGGCGCCCAGAATTTTGATAAAAAGCTTTCTTTCATTTAATTTTTACGATCTTTAATTTAATAAAAAAAATTGAAACTAAGATATTACAGCTTTTACCTACCATAGAAACATTTCATTTCAAAACTTAAAAAAAAAGTATTTTATGAATGTAAAAAAAAATCATTTTTTTGGAAAATTCGATATTTCAAAAATGACTCCATGTTTTTTTTTTGGAAATTTAATTTTTATTCGAACCATAATAAAAACTTAAAGTTGGCGTACCAAATTTTTTTCTTAAAAATGTTTTAAAAATTTTGTATATAAAAGCTTATTTTCTTAAGAAACCACTACAACGACTTATAATTTTTGTTCTTGCATAAATTCATGTTTACATAGGATTCTGTTTTCGTCTCTTACCAATAAAAGAATTGAAAAAATTAATTTTATCCTTATGAACAGTTTTCTCTAACAACATTCGTTTTTAAAATTCCTAGTCTATTACATAGGAGCAAGTTCGTGTGACCCAGTCGTGCATTTTATTTGTTTTCAATGTTGCTTTTCACTCAAACCAATATTGAAATTTGTGCATCATTTGGTCTATAACTGTTTGACCTTTTCAGGTTTTTCAGACACCTTTTTCAACAAAATCGCTTAAGCAGTTTGGTAGCGAATTACAAGCAATGTAATTTTTTCTAAAAATACGAATAACTTTTGTCTGATGGATTATGCATTTTCTACAATATTTTTGAACTTTGTCTACTTTCCAGAAGTACTGCTGTTGGTGAAGTAGTTTGGCTGATTATTTTGACTTTCTTCTCTTTCTGAAGATCCATGTCAAAGGCTGAGTTACATCGACACATTTGCTGAACGAACAAACATACATATTTCATTTTATAGGTAAATACTCGTACTTACTTAAAAATTAAAAGAATGCAATATTTAAACTAGATCCAAATGAAAACCGGAATATGGACATTTTTACAGACAGTTGAAGCCGCCATAGCAATTGATTCAGCTTTATCATTCTCTCAAATGGTCCAGTAATGCTGGGATGAGTTTTCGAGCCTGAACTCCTACGACAATGTCACTCTTATTTTCTTATTTGGGTCCAGATCATAGTGGAATAGTTAGAAATAAGCGGGCTTGGTAATGATCAGTCCTTTATAGCTCACTCTAACTAACTAACTAACTGTTATGAAGGAAAAAATCTTCTTAATCTTTCTCCCAGAACTCAACCGTATTAGGTGAAGCAGCTTAACTAACTGCATTATATGTGGCCCACCTATAATAGGTACCGAAAAAATGACCTAACATGCGAGTCAAGGCCAGGATAGTTGCACCATGCACTGGACACTTGCCAATATAAGAATGTGCAGCTTAGCTAGGTATTCCGTACAACACTCGCTATCGTGTGAGAATCCTTATCAAACTTATTTCCTCCATAAACGTCCTGTTCTGAACAAAATTAGAGCCCAAATATTCGTAGAGTTATTCCTCAACTACCTTAACGAACTATCTGAACTGAAGATCAATGACTTGATCTCTTCTCTTAACACGACGAAGTCGCCTTCAGACGAACCTCGACGATTTCTGTTACGGATGATCGTTGATCTAAAGACTGCGAATTAGAGCTACTTCAAGTAGAGCGGAGCTCATGTACCCAATATTATATCCCATTAAATTGACAGGTCAAACGAGTTTTTTTTTATCAAAATGAAGCATTCCAAATCTAATTGGGTCACTGCGAAAGACTGCTCGTGGCCGCCATTTCTACCTTCCCATACATATGTTGTATGATTTGTTGTTTTTTACCTATCATAAGCCCGA
This sequence comes from Philhelius festivus, assembly GCA_963931855.1. Classification (NCBI taxonomy): domain Eukaryota; kingdom Metazoa; phylum Arthropoda; class Insecta; order Diptera; family Syrphidae; genus Philhelius; species Philhelius festivus. The sequence continues at coordinate 96,517,507 of OZ007557.1, forward strand.
CAACATAAAATTTGCGTTAAAAGATATCAAAACCCCAAAGACTAAGTTCGTAAAGTTTGAATTGGATAGATGAATAAGCAACTTTCAAATGGACATGGTCTAAATGAAGTACCATACGACAAAGTTGGGCACTTTATTTTCCTTCTTTTTTTGTTTACAGGTCGTTTACAGGTTGTTGAGTTTTGAATGTTGGTTCTCACCTACTTCCTTCCAATCCCAATCCCAATTAGAGTTAGTTGAACAAATTTTAAATATCCTTATCGCCGGACTCTATATTTGCGGTTCGTTAAGTTTAATGCGATGATGTCAGAGTTCACTAATTCAGGGTACAGGTCATATTATTATTTCCGTTTAAAGATAGAAATTTGTTCAAAGTTAAAGCTTTGGTTTCAATCAAAAATTTCATCACACACATAAAACATAAATTAGTTCTGTATTGGGACACTTATTGCGATATGGGAAATATTATTTATATCCCAATTCGAAAGTGATATGAATAAATACAAATACTTATTCAGACCATCTGTTGTTGAATAGAAAATGATTGATTACTCGTACATACTCGTAAATACATATATGTACATACATATGTTCATCAGGATGTTCCATTTGGTGTGTGAATAATTTCGAGTTATTTCAATTTACAGACCTACGATAATTATTATTTATTTATTTGGTGAATTTTTAATACATTCTCGCACCGAAATTGCAGATTTAGGTATCGTCTTTAAATTTTTGATTTTCTCTTTTCATTTATGAGTTAGAGTTAAAAAATTTAAAATCTTAACTGCTTGCTTTTATAAAGTTTATCATTTTCAGACTTCGATTGCTATGGCTTGTAAAAAATCGCTATGCAGAATTAAAACTTATTATATTATGAATATCAAACTATTTAGATGGCAGAGTTTGGCCACAGTTAATTTCCTAATATTATTGTAATTTTCTGACTAAACGGATACGGATACACCAGTCTGTTTGTTACATTTTCAAATGTAATTTTCTTGATTAGAAGGCTAGTTATGCGTTAAAGTATTTTTTTTTTTAACTTCCAATATGATGTACAATTCCAGATATCAAAGGCAATATTATCACCACACATTGCGACCACTTACCCTACTAAACGCAAATTTACTATATTAAAAAAGATTTTCATGGTAATTTACCATATACATAAACACACTCAAATAATGCTTTTATTTTAGACACAGGGTGTTCTAAACTTAAACTTGGATTGTTTTTTTTTATATATTTTATTCAATTTTCAAAATCCGATGACACAAAGTGTGGGTCGATTGCAATTTCAAGCTGATCATTCTGATCATCAAACAACAATCAAAATATACAAGATTTCAGACTTTCTCCACATTTTCGTCATTTTAAGCCTTCAGATTCTGTAAATAAAATTTTTTATTAGTCGGCACTCTTCCTTCCAAAAAACAAAAAAAAAAAACAACTATGACCTGGGCTCTGCTTAATAAAATTGTTTCCATGTGTATAAAACTGCTGGAGTTTTCGAAAAAATTGTATTGCACTTTGTCCAACACTGAATCAAAGGGGCTTTACATTAAGCATTTTCTATCTTTAAATTTAAATAACTATGACTGACTTTGACCAATGGAATTAATTATATTGGATTCCACGGCAGTGGTAGTTTTTGGTTTTTTGGGAAGGACCTGTAACTTAAGAAACTTTTTAGGAAGAAGACTAACGTGGTCAAATCGTAAGATCTCGATGTCTAATTCATATCGCCTCCGTGTGAGGTAACCATGTTCGCTTTTACAAAATGTCCATAGTGACCCGGGGTATATGGCATGGGCTTTGTGGTACGTAGCGCCTTCCTGATTCTGTACGGACATCGGCAAGACTTTCGGCAGATCTTACGATGACAACGAACTGTAATTTTGGAAATTCGGAGAGAAATATTTCAGAGGATTTAACTTGAGTGTTGCGTGTTTGTGGGGATATTACGCAAACAAATTGCGAATTGTCTTTTCGGAAGGACAATTAATACGACCTTACAATATATAGACGAAGCCTACGAAATGTTGCTCGAACAGAAGACCTACCTACATAAACCAATTTAATCATTTGCGGATGTTCTTGAGCAATCTAGCTAACTCCGCGTATATTTGGAAAGACAGACTGAATAAATGATAGTCAATTTGACACAGATTTAGTTTCAACAATATTACCACAATCATCTGTCAAAGTTTAGATATCTTAACTAAAAAACCTTTTACATCTTGTAGAAAAGAAGTATTAAAAAACTGTGTATTTTCAAGCTTACAAAATAATTTTTTTTTTTCATTATTCAATATTTTATTTAGCATGATTTCTTAAAAACTAACTCTAAACAATTTATAACATAGGAATTTTACATAATAAGAAAATCGTCATAAAATAGTTAGGTACATCCGATTGCCCTAAGGACACGAGTTGGATTTACCGAATAAAGTCACAAACTACCAAAAACTAGTATTATTGATGTAGATCTTATCAAAAGTGCAACATTCATGCTTATTCTGAGATTCGAACGAATAGCTAATTCGATAGAATAGATATTTTCATTCGAGTGAACTTTGCATATTATGACATTCGAGAGAAAAATGTTCATTATCGAATGATTGAATAAAATGAACATCAATGAAATTCATTTCCCAAATCAGCTGTTTGAAATTTACTGACATTTCTATCTGATTTAGTATGACCAAACTGTTTTTTTTTTGATGATTTTTATTTAAAAAAAATTATGTTCTAAAAATATAAAAATAATATTTTGTCATTTAAGAAAAACAAACTAATGTTAGCGGCCCGGTAAAGTTTAAATTTGAAAAACATCAATAAGACTGACATTTTAAAAATTGGGAGCATTTAGAAAACAGTATGGTAAGTTTATTGATATCAAAAAGAAGTAAAATAACGGTACAACTTCTCTGTATAATATAATACTTGATTTATGTTTTAATTTTCATGTAAACTAATTTTGTTTTCCAAATTAATAAACAAAAAAAGAAGGCAACTTCAAAGCCTATTTAATTTACATAAATCTGGTCACAATTGAATTTTGAATTACCATTTGTAAATTGTCTTATGAAAATATTGATAAAAGAAAAAACGGTGAGGAGCAGTTGCATAGGAGAAGGATAATGGATGCATCAAATCCATTTTATGCATCCATTACTACTAACATTATACTAAACTTACATGTTTTATGAATCTATTCGCCAGAAAAAATTGAACGAGAATGAAATGACATTTCTTTCGAATGATTCGAAAGTGAAAATTTGCTTAGTTCTCGAAATATAAATGAACTTTCGATGGATAAAGTGAACTTTCTCATCGTTCGAATCTCAAAATACAAATTATTCGAAATCGACATACTTTCTAATGAAATCGAATGTCAATATAAGGCTGATTATTTCAATAAGAAATTAACATTTATAAAATAATAAATATGTGCAAAAATTCAAAAAAAAAAAAATGCACGACTGGGTCGCACGAACTTGCTCTTATGTAACTTAACAATTTTAAAATTTAATGTTATTTGAAAACTGTTCATAAGCATAAAATTCTGTTTTTTTTTAATAAAAATAGGATGCCATGTGATTTCATTAGCAAATGTGAATTAATACAAAAACAGACATTTTTAGTCAATGAAGCAGTTTCTTAAAAAAATAAGCTTTTATACACATAATTTTTAAAACATTTAAAAAAAAAAATTTTGGTACGCAAATTTTAAGTTTTCATTGTTGTATCTACGAATAAAAATTTTATTTCAAAAACATACATAATTACCCGATTTTTAAGATATCGAATTTTCTTTTTAAGTTTTGAAATACAATGTTTTTGAAACCTTTAGAAGCCTCTCTATACGAAATTTCCTTAAAATCCGTTATGCCGATGATGATAATTTTAAGATTCGAAAAAAATGTTTCTATCATTCAGTAAAAGTCAGTAAAATCTTAGTTTCAATTTTTTTTTATTGAATCGATATTTTTATTGAATTGATCGTTGAAATTAATCGAAACGAAAAAAAATTATCAAAAGCTTATAGATGCCGTTTTCGAGAAGAATACAATTTTCGAAAATCATTTCTTAACATTTGTATGGTGGATACCGTTATATTTGGATAGAATATTTTTTGTTGCCACATCTTGTAGACTGTATATCAAAAAACTTTTAACTGTCAAGTTTTAATAAAATAGGGTTTTCGAAATATTGGCGTAAAATTTTAAAAGAGTTCTCGTTTAAGCAATAAAACCGGCTCTACTTAAAGCAGTCGTTTAGCTTGGAGACTTCGTCTAACTTTTTCATAATGTGGGTTTTACAACCTAACCTAAGCGAATTTGCGTTGAACAATCCTGAATTTGACAGATGCATAACTCACACAACTACAAAAACACAAAAAAAAAGTAAAAAGGACAGACAACTTCAAACCAAATAATTTGTGGCCGAAAAAAGTACATTTAATATACTACATCGGTACAGATTTTGATTGTTTATAAGTTATTTACATTATTTTAGATGAAAATAAAGTATAAATCGCAAATTCACAGCATAAAAAACTCAATTTGTTGTTGTAAGGTGCAGATTCATTTGGCTACTCGTCTCGGCGGCCGGCGCGGCGGCGGGCGCGCGTGCATACATAAGATATGTACATTTGTATCTACAGATTTTTTAATTGTAGAGCACTTTCGTACGATTGTTTCGAATTTATAATATTCAGTGATTCAGTCTTTTTACAAAGAACATCGACGAGCTTTTTAACGTTAAAGTATAGTTTATGTCCTTTAAAATTAACAAAAAGTCGGTTCTCGTTTTATACTCAATATTTAGAGTCGACTCCCATTCTAAAATTGATTTAGAGTGGGTTTTAAATGTTTAAAATTTTGCGCCATTGAGTTTAAGAAAAATAATTTTTTTTTAAAAAATCACGACATTATTTTTTTTAAATCGAATACACAGTACAGAAAAATTTAGGGAGCTTTAGCAAAAAAAAATGATCGAAATCGGTAGTACCGTTTTTGAGAAAATTAAAAACAAATAAGATTATTTTAGGGCACCATTACCATTAATAACCATTTTTAATATTTAAAAAAAAAATGAGTTTTTTAAGCCCGTTGAACAGTTTTTGAGAAAAAAAATATTGTATTAAATTTCGAAAAAAAAATCGTATTGCCTGCCTTATTTTTGGTCTTAAAAAAAAAGAAGAAAAAAACGTGTGGGCAAGAAAATTTAAAAATGCTATCACCAACTTAAAAAAAAATTCGGGCAATTTAAAATGTATGCATAAACATATACATTTATGTAAATAGATTCTTTTTCAATTGACGTGTTATGCTAGGAAAATCCTAACATGGCCTTCTATCAATTTAAGGACTTTCAGATCATCCTGTAGACACATACGAAAAATTTCACTATGTACTTTACACAAAACCTAAAACCATCAGAGTGTACATAATATAGAATCTTCAATCTAATTAATTTTGAAATATGTACATGTAAATTAGTGTGGGGTAAACCAAACTGTTTTCTTTTGCGTGCATGTGTATGGGAGTGTTCTTGTAACACATTTTCTTCCCTGTTATTCTTGTCTGTGGTTATTTTTAATTGAATTACGATAACATCGTTAAATTTCTTCAATCCGTTGTGAAGGAAGCATTGTTGAAGGAAAATAAGTTTTTTTTTCTCATTGTATATTTTTGTAGCTCTATTTAAAAAAAAAATTCAAACCTGGAGTTGTATTACAGAAAGTTTGATCGATTTTGAGGCTAAGAATTGCTCGGGGGTTAATCTTTTGAATTAAGTCTTTTAACACTCTGCGATACCAAAGTGAAATGATATCTACGTGACGTGTACGTTGAATATAAGGTTTTCTTATTCGATACAAATTTGCTGAGGTTTTTCGAGAATTACATCGAAAATCCGATTAATTCCATTATCTACCCACCTACTACGTATAATCCATACATAGGTTAACCTTCGATGCTGATGGCAATTAAAACAATCTATGTGTATTTATTTATAGTACTCGTAGGTTAAAGAATCAAAAATGAGAAATAAAAATATTAAATCCTTTGACTGGGTTAACATTCTAGTCTGAAACCAACTGATGAGTTCCATGCCTCATCTTGAGTCCTTAGTTCAATGAAGTCTCAGCTGTCAAGCTTAAAATAAAACAGGGTAAACTTCATGTAGTGTCGTCCGGTGATTAACATTTGGCCGGTTATACATATATACAACGAATTGGACCTACAATTTCTAAGTACAGAAAAAAATAAAATGCACGACTGGGTCGCACGAACTTGCTCCTATGTAATAGACTAGGAATTTTAAAAACGAATGTTATCATAGAAAACTGTTCATAAGGATAAAATAAATTTATTTAATTCTTTTAGTAGTAAAATACAAAAACAGAATGCTGTGCATATATGAATTTATGCAAGAACAAAAATTATAAGTCTTAGTAGTAGTGGTTTCTTAAAAAAAGCTTTTATAACTTTTTAAAAGATTTTTAAGAAAAAATTTTTGTACACCAATTTAAAGTTTTTATTATTGTTCGAATAAAAATTAAATTTACAAAAAAAATATTAAGCCGTTTTTGAGATATCGAATTTTTAAAAAAAGAAAAAAATAGATTTTTTTTTTCAAAAATTCAAAAAATATTTATTTTAAAGTTTTGAAATCCAATATGTTTTAGACTTTTTAGAAGCTTCTCTATAAAAATTTTCATTAAGATCCGTTATGAAGATAATGAGAAATTCAAAATTCGAAAAAATGGTTCTATGGTAGGTACAAGCTGTAATATCTTCATTTAAATTTTTTTTATTAAATTAAAGATTGTAAAAATTAATCGAAAGACTAAAAATTTTATCAAAATTCTAGGCACTGTTTTCGAGAAAAATATGATTTTTGAAAACCATTTTTTTTTAATTTTTTAGCATGTGTATGGTAGGTACCTTAATTTTTAGGTAAAATAATTTTTTTTCTCACATCTTATATATTATATTGAGAAATTTTTATTTACCAAGTTTCAAAAAAATCTAGCATGGGGTTTTTGAAATATTGAGTTTTGAAAAAAAAAAATTTGAAGTTTTTTTTAAAAATCGAAAATTTTTTTTTTTGAGAATTTGAGTACACAATTCTATTTATGTTTTTGGGGAGCTTTAGTCAAAAAAAAATGATCAAAATCGGTTGAACCGTTTTTGATAAAATCAAAAACAAAAAAATGGTCCAATGGGGGGTACCCTCAATAACCAATTTTCGGAAATTTTTTTTCAACCATTACCTAGCTTTAACTAAATGAAATTTGTTTGTATTTTTATATTCAAAATTTGTCCAACAGTTTTTGAGAAAAAAAAATATTTATAAAATTTGAAAAAAATTCGTATGGCAGGTACCGTTATTTTTGGTCTTTAAAAAAAAAAGAAAAAAACGTGTGGGGGGAAAAAATTAAAAATGATATCTACCAAGTTTAAAGAAAATCGGCCGAGCCGTTTAGGCTGTAGTCGAACAGACAGACAGATAGAATTGCGAGACCCACTTTTTTAGTCTTCGCTATCATCGTAATGTCAACTTTGATCAAAATCTCGAGTTCGATTTTTTTTACGAATGCATAACTTGCCTTATAGTACATATAAGTCGCAAGTAAAAATTATGTTAACTGCATCTCTTAATTTTACTTTAAAGAAGTATACCAGAGTGTTCCGATAAGTACTTAGCCTCACCGCCGATGGTGCCAGTATCGCAAAAGAGATTTACTATCTATTTACTATGGGTTTTTCATGAGCCCCGCTTAGGTGCCCCGAAAATGGCTACCAGGGAGGATAACGTGCCAAAAATCTACGAGGGTGCGCGAGATAGCTAAAACAGTAGACATCTCAAAAGACCGCGTAGGTCATATACATATGGGTGCTCACTCCGGACAACAAGCGCAACCGTGAGATAACCTCAGAGCAGGTCGAATTGCTTTACGAACTGCTACCCCATCCACCGTATTCTCCAGCTTTGGCCACGTGCGATTTTTTTTTTTTGCAAACTGGAAAAAATTACTCGCCGGGCAGAAATTTTAGTCAAATGAGGAGGTTATCGCAGAAAGCAGGCCTACTTTGCAAACCTCGAAAAAACCTATTTTTCGGTTGGATTAAAGAAGTTGGAACATCGCTGGATCAAGTGTATCGAGCTCAAAGGAGACTATGTTGAGAAATAAATGGCCACTTTTCCAAAATGTTTGTTTTTCTTTTGTAGGCTAAGTACTTATCGGAAATCGGACCGCCCTCGTATACTAATGTTTGAAGAATTTCATTGGTATGGTAAATGAACCAGCCCCTTTACCATTTTTTAAAGTCCTGCACAACTCTTGTATAACTACATACTATAACTTCTGAAAAACCAATTACATACCTCTACGCAAGTAGTCGTTTTAGTGTTTTATGCCGTAAACAAAACTAATATTTATATAAAATAATAAAATAATTTTGTTTCCTTACAAGCTCCTTTTGATCTTTAAAAAAAAATAATAACCTGTGCCTTTTGATTAAATTTGAAGGTAATCATTTTTATTGCGATGACTTTTGTATGTCCTTTTGAATTACCAATCAATTTACTGACAAAATGTCTCAATTCATTTATCAACTAAACAGATTGATCGGAAATAAATAAACCAGTTCTCAAAGGACCTTTTATTATTTCCAGTAAAAAAAAATAGAGGAGAATCAATTTTAACACAAGACATAATAAAGTTGGGATTGAGGTTGCCGATTTCATTATCATGACAATATGTCATGACTTTTACTAATGTCGGTTATCGTTTCCGAAAGTCCCACAGCGAATCGATTTTGATTTTCTTTTGAAAATACCAAAGTTAAACGGTCTTTAATTTTCGGGAATTCCTTCTGGGCAAACGGTTGATTTGTTACTTTTACTTGCCTCCTTTCCTTTTAATGTCACTGTTTCCGACAAACTAAGACAGATTGAATGTTATACACGTACAGTTCCTTCCAGACCAACTAGCAAGGACACGTTTTCGAAAACTGAAACTTTTGAAGTATTTCTTTTTGTGTGATAACGGCGCGACAGGAAAATGATACAAAATTATTCGTCTTGTTTTCTTTTTCTCTTATCTTCAGATAAAAGTGCAAAAAATATCAAAGTTCAAAGATAGATAAATATTCTTTACCTGTCAAAGGATGCTACGATGCTTAAAGTAATTCCCTTCATCCATCATCCATTCTCTAGTTAGAAAAAAGAACACACAAATCAATGGAGAAAAACCCCAAAGCATTTTGGTTTGTTCTATGTCAGGAACATTTGAAGAATGTTTTTATTGAATTATCGAAAATCTTAGAACCAAAAGAATTTCTTGTTCTACGAGTAATTTGTAGGAATTTTGATTTTTTTCCCAATAATGTTGGGAGAACGAATTTATGTAAGTCTGCGTGAAATACCAAGGTTTTTTCACAGGATAAATATTGGATATATGTTTGTATACATAATTGAAGGAAATATTTGTCAGAAACAGAGTGTTATGTTTGCATTTCTTCATTCAATAAAGGAGTTTTCTTTCGCTTAATAACACGCAGTTTTATCGTTCGACGGCTTGGCATTATAAGGAGGCTATTTTTCACAGAAATAACGAACTATATGAAACTAGACGACTTATGAAATACGAGGTGAAATTAATACCTGTTTAAATTTTTTAGATTAAAATAAAAATTGAATAAAGTTTAAACTATTAGCCCGTGTATCAACTGAGTGAAAATTTAGTTAAATTTGAATACATTAAAGTCGATAAAATACAATTAACTCTAATTTTTTCTTCTAGAAGCGATGAAAAGTTGGATGACTGCTCGCGTTCCTGTCGAATGGTCTTCTTAAGAGCTGCGATTGTCTAAGACTTGTTGATGGTCCGGGATTTCAAGTAGCTCCAAGAAAGAAGTCTGGGATGGTTAAATCGTTCGATCTTGCTGGCTATGCCAAATCGCCAAAACGTGAGATTACGTAACCCAGAAATCGCTTCCTTCAAACCCCATTCATCCAATTGCGGTAGTAATAAGTCGTTTATCATGACCCTGTAGCATTCGCCAGTAACAGTCAATATGGTGACTGCCTAGGACGTTCTAAAAAAAATACGGCTCAATCACTCCATGGTCTCCTGTCGTTCCAGTTCATTCGGGACGACTAGCTAAGCGTCGGACAACTGGACAACTGGACAAATAGTTGCCGCAAAACGACTAGGAAATATTCGTCGAAATTCACGCTGCGCTAACACCACCGAACGATTATTAGTTAAAAAATTCGACACAATTATTTCACGCTCTTGCGGAGTACTGTAATTCACAAATGTCTTCCGATAGGGTGGTGAATAATTTTGCGCTACGTTGTTTAAGGAATTGACGTTCAGAAACTAAAACAATTGTAACGAGGTGGTATGAGATCAAAAGTTCTTACTGAACAGGTAAAACAGATCCAGATAAAAAGGTAGATTGGTTGACGCATTTGAAGCACATTAGGAAGAAGGGTCAAAGTTTTCGACTTAAAAAGATCTTCAAGTGCAAAACCATAAATAGATTTAAATAAAATGCATGACTGGATCGCACGAACTTGCTCCTATGTAATAGACTAAGAATTTCAAAAATTAATGTTCATAAGCATAAAAATTAATTTTTTAAACGACTAAAACAACTTCTTTAATAGTTGGAGGTAAAAATAGAATGCCATGTGATTCAAACAAATATAGGTTCATGCAAGAACGAAAATTATAAGTCTTTGTAGAGGTTTCTTAAAAAATAAGTTTTTATATACAAAATTTTTAAAAAATTCTTAAGAAAAAATTTGGTACGCCAATTTAAAGTTTTTATTATTGTTTGAATAAAAATTAAATTTAGAAAACAAAATATTTAGCCGTTTTCGAGATATTGAATTTGCAAATTTTCAAATTTTAAAATCCGTTATGCCGATAATGAGAAATTCAAAATTTTAAAAAATCGCTCTATGGTAGGTACAGTCAGTAATATCTTGTTTTAAAAATTTTTTTTATTAAATTATAGATCTTAAAAATTAATTGAAAGAAAAAAATTTAAGCAAAATTCTCGGAACCGTTTTTGAGAAAAATACGATTTTTGGAAACCATTTTTTAACATTTGTATGGGGGGTACCGTTGTTTTTAGGTAAAAAAAAAATTTGTTCTTAAATCTTATAATTTATATTAAAAAACTTTTATTTTTCAAGTTTTGAAAAAATCGAGCATGGGGTTTTCGAAATATTGAGTTTTCAAAAAAAAATTTTGAATTTTTTTTTTTAAATCCAAAAAAAATTTGTTTAAAAATTTGAATACACAATAATATTGAAACTGCTGGGGAGCCTTAACATAAAAAAATGATCAAAATAGGTGGTACCGTTTTAGAGAAAATCAAAAACAAAAAAAATGGTTCTAAAGGGGGTACCAAAAATAACCATTTTTTGGAAAAATTTTTTCAACCATTACCTAGGTTTAAGTAAAAGAAATTTTATGAATTTTTTTTAAAAAAATCTGTGGGACAGTTTTTGAGAAAAAAAAATATTTATAAAGTTTCGAAAAAAATTCGTATGGCAGGTACCGTTATTTTTGGTCTTAAAAAATCAAATCAAAAAACATCCGGGTGAAAAAATTAAAACCCATATCTACCAAGTTTGAAGAAAATCGGCCAAGCCGTTTATCTGCAATCGAACGGACAGACAGACAGACAGAATTGCGAGACTTACTTTTTTGGTCTTCGCTATCATCGTAATGTCAACTTTGATCAAAATCTCGAGTTTGATTTTTTTTTTCCGAATGCATAAGAAAATCTAACATGGAGTTATAAATATAGATATAAGTTATGCCTGAAATATTTGAAAACCTTAGACAGACAAGATAAAATGGCAATTAGTAAAAGTTGGACTTATGTCATCGAATCTAGCGAAATTCGATATAATAGATGAAATGCTTTCTTAAACATCTGAATCATCTATAACTGTAAAGTTAAAGTAAAGAAGACGTGCTGCCAGAAAAATTGTCAACCGATTGTTCCCGATAAATTGTCAGAAAGTCATCACTCTAAAGATAGTTCAATGCATCTTTGGCAATAGTTGAGGAAGAAACTGAGGCAAAAAGCTTATTCAACTCATTACAGTATAAATTATTTCTTTATCGGCTTATTTGTTTCCCTGTTCCAACTATCTTTAAGTTTTTCCATAACTTATGTATGTCTTTCTCAGTACACGATAAGAATTATAGAATACATTTAACCGGAAACATTTCCAGCGCTTGTTTCCTCAAACACGCTGCGCTGGAGTATTAGACTTTAGACCATTGGTAATGTTAGAAGAAACGCAGTCGGTAACAGTTCAAAACGAAATAATATATATTTAGTTTAACTGATTTCAATATACATATAATAGTCTTATATACTTAAATAGTTAAATATTGTAATAGAATATTATTTGTTAAATAAAGTGTACATTCAGTGTCTTTAAGATTAGGCTAATTTATGATAGTTGTTAGTTGTATAAGTTTTAATACTAAAGTAGTACAATTAAAGTTATAGTTTACATATATTAATTCATTTAACATTTTTTAATTGACTTTTCAACAGGTAAGCCATATGGACATGTGCGATCTTCAGTTCTAACAGATTGATATTGTTAAAGTCGTATAAACGTATATGTATAAATATTTTCGCAGCTTACAGGTTCACACTGATGTGTTATATGAATCATATTATGACTAGAAAAACAAGGAACTGAGAGTTGGTTGAAATGAAAGACTTTATTTAGATGACTTACAGAGAATAGCTCAAGCAGTGTACTATTATCAGTGGTAAAATGAGTGGGAATTGAATTATTTTCTGGTACCAAATTAAGAACACTCATACTATTGATGAGAGGAGATTCTTCAATAATGTTACTATTGAAATTTCCGTATACAATTCTCGACAATTTTTTGTCAAAGCACCCTTGTACTTAAAATGTTTTTCCAAGCTTCACTCAGTCGAAGGCATCTAAAATCGAATGAAGTGACGATGAAGCGAGCAAAATAAAATTTTGAAATTAATTTTCAAATATCTACGGATATATGTAAGTTCATTACCAATATCTGTGCTAAACACAAAAATGCCCAAATAAAATTTAAAAAGAACCTACTTTTTTTTATAAGCCTTATCGCCTCATTTACAATAATTTAACAAAACACTTTTCTTCTAGACTTACGTCTTTTATTTCCCCTATAAAGTATTATTATACCATCTCTCCATTCATTTGAATAATTCGTCTTAAATTTACTTAATATCCTCCTCAAGGCAATTCTATCTTATAATCTTAAAATACTTACAAACACTTAGAAACTTATGCAAAACGAAAAACGAAAATCGAAAATGATTTATATTCTGATTTGACTTGGTGTAATTCGTATTTCTAGTTCATTTGCATACGAAAAATTAAAGAAAGAACGTTCTGCTCTTGTGTCCTGCTTCAATTTTGATTTATGTATATTTACATATATATTTTTTTAGCTTATTTTATTAGGCAGACTTGTGAATCTATTATTATTCATCAGCACCATTGGCAAGGACATTAAATAGAAAATTATAATTTTTTTATCACTTCCCAAAAGACACCATAAGGAATACGGGCTGTTTGATGTGTATCATCTGAACGTTAAAATGTGTAAAATATGCTTTGTGGTATTTTTAATTTCTCTTTGTTTTTTATTTCCACAAAGATAATGATTCCAAATTTGAATAAAACCTCCCTCGCAAAATCGGTGTGGGAAAAATTTAATAACAAAATTTGTCCTCGAAACGTTCCAACGTTCCACTTCGTCGAACTTTTCAAATTGCTCACTTGATTAACGATGTTCCCACTTTTCAATTTCAAAGATAAGCAAAAGTCATTATGAATCCTGATTTCTTCTGAGAATATTTTTTTTTTTGGTAGAAAAAGAAAAAAATCACCCCTGTTCTGATTTTCGTTCCGAATTGAATTCGTTACCGAAATTGATTTTCGTACGGATTTGAAAACGACGTTCTTCATTTCGTGCGAATTTGCCTTGCAGTGGTACCAACATTCAGACAGGTTTTCTGTTACACATGTGTCTTCCCCTTCATAAAAGACAAAAAAAAAGAGTTTTTAAAGATATATTTTTAAAAATACTTACATACATTTTTAGATTTACGAATTCAAATTCTCCAGACAAAATCGAAACGAAATGAAAACGAAAGTATTACTTCCGTAAACGAAAATCAGAACAGGGGTGAATTATACTTGAATTAAGAAAATCCCAGTGTCGAATTTAATATATTCTACCTAAACAGCTATAAAAGAGCCCACCTTAGTTGCTTTGCTTAGGAAAATTTGAATTAAAGTTAAAATCTTCTGCATTTCGGATGCACATTAGTAACTACTTTCCACTTTAAGTGAATTCATACTTTCACTAAGAGTAAAAACCAATAACCTCTTATTTATCAGTTTGTGTTCATCACAAACAGTAACACAACTTTGAAATTTTTAAAACCTAACTAAGCAAAAAGTTTTGCTATGTAACGAACACATGTCGAATCAAAATGCAATCTTGTATAATTTATAAGATGTTCTGTCAAGGGCAGTTGACAGTTGTTGTATACTTTAGCACAATGATGTCAACATTTTTAATATTCTAAGGATGTTGTGCGTTTGAGTTCTCCCGAATGCAATGAATAGAGTATGTAAGGGTTTAAAACGGAAATGAAAATTTCATATCTGAATTTATAATGTAATATTGTGAATCAATGAATTTTTTTTAGGATTATAAGAAATTGAAAAACAAATAAATATAAGATAAAACGCTTAAACTTTTATTATTCATTTATTTATTGTTCATCGGTTACATAAGATCTTTGTATGGAATACTTAATGGTTGTTACTGTTTACCTAATGTTTCTTTTTATGTCAATTAAAAACCTTTTTCGCTGGTTACATAAGAATCATACGAACAGCAAACATTCTGGCGGTGTTCCTCAGGGGAGTCATCTAGGACCGCTTTTATTCGAATTATTCATTAATTATCTTCCACGTAGAACTTGTTATTCCAATTATTTACCTTACGTGGATGATTAAAATTATTTAAGTCTATTGAATAAGAATTGGACTGTCAAATCCTGCATGGTGTGAATAAAACTGCTAAATGTAAAACTATAGTATTTACAAGATTACCACAAACAATATATTTTGCATATCACATACCGAATGTAGCCCTACAAGCAGTTAATAGTCAAAAATATTTAGGAGCTATATTTGACATTAAATTAAATTTTGGTTTATATCTAGACAACCTAGTGTTAAAAGCCAATAAATTACTGGCTGAATACAATGGAATGCTGCAACTGGAACTGGAGCTGCAGTTGCAGCTGGAAAAGTTGTCAAAAAGTTTCGTGGGTACGTGATATTTTTACATTACATTACATTACATTTTACACTACTCCGTAGATAAATCTACGAAGTAGAAACACTGAAAAGCACTGGCAACTGAGGCCATCGGCTTTAGACAATACAACAGAGAGAGACACACAGAAAGAAAGAACAACAGAAGAAACACATGTCAACAGCACACGGTTGGTAATTGAACGGTCCCCCATCCAAGTACCAACCGCGCGCAATGATGCTTGATTTCGCTGATCGATGGGAAGCGATGCTTTCATCAAAGCCAAGGCCGTTGACCGTGATATTTTTTTCGTGTAAACAATGCTGCTGTACAGTTTTTAAAAATTTTGGTCAGCTGATCTAAATCTTTATCGAATTAATCAAACAAAGTCATTCGCGATTTTGTGTAACATATTATTATATGCACCTGCGCGGACATTCAACCAAATAGTTCATCTGTTTTCTATAAGCAACCAAACAGTTGTGCAACTAAAAATTGAATGTGCGCGCCTAGCCTTAAAGTTGGCCAACTCTTGCAGCTACGACTGAGTTTTTGTGTATCCAATATTTTGAAACCTATTTCAGTTGCAGCTCCAGTTACAGCTCTGATTCCATTGTGTTCAGTCAGTTAATTGGAATTGAAATTATAATTCTAGTACGGTATACTTTCTGTAATGATTTTGATTGGCCAAAATTGGGGCCAAAGTAATACGTGACTGAATTATGAGTTTGGCATTACCGTTTACGTTATCGAGCAATAAATTACTCCAATTTGACATTTTCATTCGATCACTGATGGGACTCAGTCACTCGTCACTGAAGCGGTAATTCGGCCCCTGTTCTCTCTTTTTTTTTTTTTTTTCTTTTTTTTTATAATCTACACGCGCTCAAGGGATTTTGATTACCCTTTAAATGTTTGAACACAGCGCGTGCGTGAAGTTAAGGAAGAGAAAGAAGGATAGGAAAGATTGTGTGGCACGATGTTCTGAGACTGAAGGTTGTTGTCTCAGATATTTTATCTCCAGGGATGGCGGCTGAACTAAAGCGGAGAATGCCGTGTCTTATTTCTATGTCGCTTATAATTCACGTTATTTTATTCGTGTTCATCCTTGTTGGGCATACTAGTTTAACTCAATTACATGTTGTTAGTGTTATGCCTGAACAACATGTCATGAGTAAACCAGCAACACATTGATGACAATTTTAGAAGGTTCTTAATGGAATTAAAACGACATAGACGACGGCAGACGAACCTGTGATCATGAGGTTCACAGGCGAGCACACATCCATCGCGCCACGGCGACCCCTTTTTAATGTATGTATAAGCTCCTTCAAAGCAGTTAAGGACCAGACAAACTTTCTATTTTTTTTCCCGATCTTATACCAACTACGAAAGAACTGATTCCATTACTAGACCCAATTTAGTATTGATAATTCTTTTTGTCAAAATATTGACATTTATTTTGGCAGAGGACTTTTAAAAACTCCTATATAAACACACAAACCTTATGTTCACTTAAAACTCAAGTAATATATTATTTTATTGTTTAGTTTAATCGAGATGTGTATTCGTTAGATGGTAAAAATAAATTAAAACAAAAGATGTTGTTTATTTACTACGCGACGGACGTTTCGAAAATGTTCTTCATCAGGCTTTTATTTTTCATAAGTCAAAATAAAAAAAAAAGAAATGATTTGTATAAAAGTTCACCACATAATTTGAAAATTCAAATATAAAACAAAGCTTATAATTTACAATAAGTACAAAAATATCACATTTCAGCCATTTAAAATTATATTCAAAATACTACAATGCAGTTGTAGTTAAACAAATTAAATAAGTTAAAGTTGTGTGACGTCACAATGATCTCCTTTTATTCGAAGAACATTAAGATGGCAAATTTTCTGTTTATCGTTTATTAGAATCGTAAATCAATATTGCCGCCACTTAGCTTATCCAAAACTTTGACGATGATACAGAAAATATTACAACCTTTATCTGCTGGATAGCTAGCATTGTATATCGGAAAACTATCCGAAACTTTCAACCAAAACTTTGAAACTGGTCTTTTTTCTCTTCAAGCTCAGGACTTTCTCTCAAGCAGTGAAATTCGAGTACTGATTTTAGTTGCTATTTATTATGATCTATTGCGAGAGAGACGCTTTCGTTTTGGGTTGAAGGTGCCAACTATTCAAAAACTATAAATAACCTAATCGGTAGTTCCTCCATTGACTTTTGTAAATTGATCGCATTTCATCCTTCAGATCTTTCAAGTTTTCATTTAAAATTTTGTTCATGTTTGCACCAAGAAGTTTATGAATTCAAGAGTCAAACTAAAGAACAAAAATAAAAATAAATTATCATAAATAGTATCAACTTTATATGGTTCAGCTAAACTAACTGAAACACCTTAGCGTTTATCTTAATGCCATCCTGTTTTCGAACATGAAGACTATCGAATATGAAAGTTCCGAATTTCGGAAAGAATTTCAACTTTCCAGATATTGTATACCTACCTATTAGTTCAATATGCTCGAAGATAGCTTCAGCATCGACTTTCGAGACCAATTAACATTTTGACAGTAATATAAGTAAAATGTATTAATTTGCTTGAAAAATTACCAGGTCTTCGTGAAATTTGATAAATAAGAGCTGTTATACTAAAGAACTTGCATTTATAGTGTCATGAGTTTTATATAATTGTCATTTATGTTGACAAAGAATGCAGGTTGATTTAATGTTAATCGAAGTCGAACATCTTACTGAAATTACTAACTGAAGTCTAAGCACATAATTCAATCGAAATGACGACAATTTACTATCGTTTAATTGAACTTTTCATTATTTATCAACTGATATGTCGATTAATGAATGAATTACTGTAATGATATTATTAATTCTCTTATGTCTTTTATGATCATGATCTGGAATCAGATCAATTTAAAATGAATAATAATTAAGCAGTAAATTATAGATATCTAGATCTCCGACTAATCGTGACTTAAACTTTCCTAATAGAATATAATTTTTAATTGCACTCATGTTTAAGCGATAGTCCCGAACTAAAAACTTTTATAATTACATGACTGATCGCATGAACTTGCTCATAAATTTAAGATACTTAAAGTTTAAAAAGTAGAAGTTATTAGTAGAAAATGTTCATAAGCACAAAATTAGTTATTGAAACGCGAAAACAATCTTTACTTGCGACATATAGGTACAGAGAACACGAAAAAAGTGGGTCTCGCAATTGTGTCTGTCTGTCTACTACACCCTAAACGACTTGGGCGTTTTTTTTTTAGCATTTTTAAATTTGACATAGAATCATTTTTTCGAATTTTGAATTTCTCATTATCGACATAATGGATTTTAATGATATTATTTTAGTAGTAGCAAATGAAAACAGAACCAAAAACAAATATGAGTTTATGCAACAACGACAATTTTGAATCCATGAAATAAGTTTTTGTTTATAAAATTCTTAAAAAAAATTTTATGTTCCTCAATTTTAAATTCTTATTATTGTGCAAATATTTCCAAAAATAAATTAAAAAATTCAAAACAATATTTTGGTTTAAGTATCTTAAAATTTTTTGAAGCTTCTGTATAAAATGTTTTATTTAAATACGTTATGCTTATAATGAGATACCAAAATCGAAAAAATGGTGCAGTAATGTCTTGATTTCTATTTTTTTTTAATTATAGATCGTAAGAATTAAGCGAAACAGAAAAAAAATTAATCAAAATTCTAGGTGCCATTTTCGAGCAAAATGCATATTTCGAAAACTTTTGTTCTTAGATAAATTTAAAATTGTTTTCCTCAAATTTTAAGTAGGGTTAAAAAACTGTCAATTATCAAGTTAAAAAAAATCGTTTTCGAAAAATATTGAATGTTCAACAATTTTTTTTGAAAACAACATACTGTTTAAACTTTTTAGAAGCCTTAGAATTAAAAAAATATAAAAATATATTTAAAAAATGTTAAGAAAATCGAAAAAAAATATTGTAAATCGTAGCTCACTAAAAAACTGTGCTTCATTCTCTTAAAGTGTCTTGGCAGGGAGTTTTACAGTTGAATAGCATTGACAAGAAACTGTCACTGAGAAGTCAGACATGTAAATCACGGATGAATTAAATGTATGGACCTATTAGAGGAACCAAATTGTATGTTATTAAAAAGCCTACATGGTTGCTCAGTTTGGATAATATTAAATAGTAATAAAAGGGTCCGGAAACGTATGAAATGATCAATTGAGATATTTAAAATTTGCATTGAAAAGCTTGATACATGATCAAACCTCCGCAAGCCGAAAATATAACGCGCGATATTGTTGAAAGCAACATTCAGCCTTCTCTTACTGATTGCACCTTCACATCCGTATGTAAGTATGGGTTTTACAAGCGTTTATGCTAACAGAAAACGTATTTTCAGTGGAGTGAACTTTTTTAACTGTGATTATCCCAAGTCAGTGTGTTATTGAACAACATACCAAGGTTTTTTGCAGTTGAAACATATGATATAAGTGAATTATTCAAGTATAAACAGGGAAAGAAGTCAAAGGCATACCACACAAATTTAACAGCTTTTGGCACAATTTAGAATAGTCCACAGTTTCAAATACTTTTGAGAAGTCAAGAAGAACAATAAATGTGATATAGTCATCATCCAAAGCAAGCCAGATTCCAGATATCTTCAACAATATTTAAAATGGCTGTAATGCAACTAATGAATCAATAGAAGACTTATTTATAATAAGTTTACTGCAGGGAAGGGTTGGAAATGGTAAGTTAATGATAATATGGTTTATCAAATCAATATTTATTATATTCTCATAACAATTAATATTTTGTTTCCCTAGACCCATATCTTTGAGATTCTTCCATAATTGGCATCCATTCATGGAAGCATTTAACTTGGATCAATAACATTTAATTTCTGATTTTCTTATTTTGCAAATTGCTTGATTACACAACATACGATACATTTAACGCTCAATGTCTAGTCAGGTTCCGTTCTGATAAAAGTCCACAAATTTCATAAGAAAACCAGCATCTTTCGTTTTCCCTTATAATTAGTTATAAATTGGAAAGGGATACTTCTATTAAATAAGTTGACAACATTTCTATTAAAGAATTTGATTTGGTCAACGGGACTGGGTAAAAGGAATAAATTTTCCCAGTCGATACTTCGAGTGTCCTGCTCCAAACGACCATAATAAATATTCCTGAAATCTCTGTATTTATACGAGATTTGAATTTGAATTTAAAAGAAAGGAAGAGGTCATGTTTAAATAATAATGTTTTTCGTAGATAATAATTAACGAAGATTTAGAAATATGTATTTCTTAAAAGACTTTTAATTAATGAAGGATATTTCTTTTTTTAAGTGCATGATTTAGAAAGTTACTGAAGATGAAGGAAGCTCTTTCCATTTCCATTTGTCTATACATCACCTTTTTATAATGGATTCAACGGTTATGGAATAGTCCAATCATTATATCATAATGTCTGTGCGTCAATATATGTATGCCAGTCCATCTGTATGTGCACTATACATTGAACTAGAGCTTAAAGAATTAAATCAATTTGCTTCAAATTGGGTACATCTACATTATGTGATTACGTAGAGGAAAAATTATTTTTTTTTTAATTTAGCTTATCTAGAACGATTTTTTTTTTTGTTTTTGTAAATTTTATCAAAACCGACTCAAACGATTTTGATTAAAATTCTTACATGTTATGTTGCAAGTGATTGTAATGAAATTAAATGGCGAAACACTGTTTTCTCGTTTTTTCACGTCTTTAATTCTGCGTTATTACCTTTGATGGTTCTATTGATACAAAACCACCAAAGAAGATATTTTTGTGGTGTGTTTTTGATTTGTTCTTATTTTCTTCTGTTCAGCATTACCATAATATGTACAAAACTTATTTCTCCAATACTTACCCACTTTATAGCTTTGAACCACAAAAGCAAGTTCAGTAAGTGCATATTATTTGTATTACAAGACGATGAAATTTACATTTTTAAGACCAATGACTGAACAAATTGTCTTGATCAAAAACAAGACCATAATATGCCGAATATCAATAGTTATCAAAATGCAAGCAGAAAAAATGTATCAGATAGACTCCCAATGATACTTTCCTTGACAGTTGTATTTTAAAGGCAATGATGCTCGCATCTTGAACGTTTCGATTGAATTCAATAAGTATAAGAGTGAATTTTTAAAAGAATACAAAATGAAACATTCATAAATAAGACTTTCAAAGAAATATTAAATTCTGTTAGTCAAGAAATAAGTTTTATGTAGGAATTGAAAAACAAATAAAAACCACACATTGGATTTAATAAAAAAAAATCAAAATAAATAAAATAAAGTTTTTATTCACCTTCAACGTCGTGATTTTGACTCTTCCGACGATATGTCTTACATAGTCAGAAACTACATGTTATTAAAAATACATTACATCTTATCATTTAAGCGTTTCATTTATATTAATCTATTAACACTGAACACTTTAACTTTTGTTATGTATAACACCTGTAAAAAAAAAGCTTTTGTTAAATGTCAAAACGAATTGTCAATGATACGTGAAAGTGAAAAACCTTCTTCTTAGTTCTATCACCAAAGTAACTGGTCGTATTTTCATTTATTGGGTAATAAATCCTGGAATATTTTAATAATCCTAATTACATATATGTATTTCATCACTACACGATTGTATTTTTCACACGACTCATTGTTTGTCCTTTTGATTTTCAACTTTACAAACGAAGACAAACCAAAATAACAACAAATTTCTGAGCTATGCAACAATATTCAGCATTATCATTATTTATTTATCATTCATCCATAATGAACATTTCTTTGTACGGAAAACTTTGAAAAATTTTATCTAAAGTTTCTCCATTTACTTTTTTTATTTGAACAGAAAAGCTCGGCTCCATTTCATCCCACAGTACTTTCCAGTTCTCATTTAAAATTTTGTTCATGTTTTCACCAAGAATTTTGTCACCATTGAATAGATTTGTCAATTTGACAGTCATGCTAAAGAGAATATAAGCAAAAATATATCATCATAATGATTATTATGTTCCTGTTCAACTTACTGATCGGTTTTAGCTTTTATCTTAAGATAATCCGTTTTAAGATACTCCTTTCCATCTCTTAATTCAACTTTAGGCTTCGAACGTGTTTTAATATGAAGACCATCGAATATGCAAGTTACGTCGCCGTCTCCGGTTATCGGAAATAGCAGCATCTTCCCGGAAACTTTATACTTTCCGTTAAGTTCAATATGGTCGATGAAAGCCTCTGTATCGATTTTTAAATCTTTTGGATCCATTTTGAAGCCACTAATCATTTAACAGAGTTTCAATATACATATGTACATAAGTAAAGTTAATAATCGAAGTGATTTTTGGGGTTGAAAACTTACCTGATTTTCGTAAAGTTCATTTTTGAATATCCACTGAACGACAAATCTGTCATTTCTAAATTAAAATTAACAGGCTTCGAAGTATCACCATTTATTTTGATGTCATCTATCCGAAAGGGTTCGAGGTTGTCAAGATTTAAATCAGGATATCCATTTGGATGACTTTGAATGATATCATTTGTTACTTTGACAAAACAAGCCTCGTCATTTAGGTGACATCGAGGGATGTCCTTGGCTAAACAAAAAATATAAATTTCAGCGAATCCACGAAGACAGTTCGATGTCGGTCAGATGAGGAACTTACGGAAATCCTTTGACTGGCAGAACTGCACCAAGCAAATTAATAATGGGATAGTTAACACTTTAAATGTCATTTAGAATACGATTTATAAGAACCCGACTATAAAGAAAATGCTTACTGAATGTCCAGTAAGGCTTCTAGAACTAACGAGAGTCTGTACCGTAAAGCCTTTATTTATAGTGTTCCAGTTTATTTTTTTCACAATTCAGAGTTAAATGTATGTAAATTGAATTCAAACTTCTTTTGCGCAATCTAAGACAGTTACAGAAAGATTCTGGATTTAGTAATTGAAAAGTGAAATGACGACAACAATTTATTATCGTTTAATTGAACTATTTAATATTTATGAACTTGGATCTCTATGAATGACTGTTAGATGTACTAACTAATGGTTGATCATGACCAGCTACATATAAGTTAAGTTTAAATTGAATAATTTAGCAGTATTTAATCGATACATCTTCGGTTAATGATATTAATTGTAAGGTAAATAAAGTCTGTTGTAAAATTGTTTTAAATTGCAGTTATAGAAACTGATTTTTAATTACATTCATAGAAAACCACTGTCCCGATGTGAATATAATTTATATATCATTTATATGTTTTTTAGTGCAGTGGAAAAGTTATTGATTTATTAATGTTTCATTGATTTTTAAACTTGGAGACTAAGGAAATCAAAATTAAAATATTCTATTTGTTTAACTTTTTGTTTATCAAAGAATCGAAATGATTAATGTTCAACATGTTTTTAGTTGAAAAACTGGAACTCTAATTAAAGCTTTATCCTAGGTTAGATTAGATATGATGTGAATTTCAATAAGTGTAACTGAGTAAATTTAATTTATTAGGGTCTACTTAGTTTGTGCTTACATGTGCAAATAATTTTAAATGTATAGCCTATAGTGTTTGTTGAGATTATTTATGACTTTATTTTTTACATCCATGTGTTTGTAGGGTTTTGAGCGTTGAAATAATATTTCCACTACTTTTCTTCTTTTATTATAAGTGTTAAGTTTCATGTTTGGAATTAGTTGTCGTCCCTTTTTTTTCTAGTATCATATGGCCTTAACCCTGTTTTTCTTATGATACAATTCTATTTTATCTGGATTAAAGTCAATGATAGAAACAGTACATTCAGTGACACTCATATTTTCACTGTGAAGGTTCAAATCTGCAAAGAACCCCTTTTTTAGCTTCTTTCGAACCGTCGTAAAGATAACCATAATTCTAAATGTACGTATTGTCCTTTCTTCAACTCACTTTCAAAATGTTCAATTTTAAACCAGAAAATTTAAAACTTCATAAAGAACTTAAAGAATTGGTTAGTATAGATTTGAAAAAGTGGTCTCAAGTTTAAATTCGTTAGCTCAATAAACGATCAGGAAGATATTAACACTTCTACTGATGACCTCTTACAAAAGCCACTTCTTTTGTTGCTTCCACAATCGAGCATAACTGTACCTACATAATATTGCACTCAGTATCAGTTTATAAACAGACCATTAAAGGGAGACGAGATATCACATTAGTTGTTAAAAACTCTGGGTTACCCCCTAGCCAACCAAATCTTAGTTATCATAAGGTGTTTTTCTTTTTTAGTTCAGAATAGAGTTCTGAACAGAGTCCGAGCATTTTCTGAACGTTCTCTGAATTAAGCGTGCTCTGAGCGCTCTGAGTTGTTTTTGAGACATACCTGAACACTAAACTGTCACCATTTAAATTTCCACATGTCAAAGGCTTGTGTTAAGCATTTAACTCTGTCTGCTCAGTTATTTTATTCTGAGCTCATAGAGCACACTATGAACACGCTCAGAACATTCTCAGAACAGGACGGTCCGATAAGTACTTAGCTTACAAAAGAAAAACAAAAATTTTGGAAAAGTGGCGATTTATTTCTCAACATAGTCTCCTTTTAGCTCGATACACTTGATCCAGTGATGCTCCAACTTTTTTAATCCGTCTGAAAAATAGATTTTCTCGAGGTCTGCAAAGTAGGCCTCCATGGCGGCGATGACTTCCTCATTCCACTCAAATTTCTGCCCGGCGAGTGATTTTTTCAAGTTTGCAAAAAAAAAAAATCGAACAAGCCCAAATCTGGAGAATAAGGTGGATGGTGTAGCAGTTTGTAGTGCAATTCGAACAATTTGGCCGTGGTCCTACTTTTGCCATTGTTGTACGGATGTACGGAGTGAGCAAACGCGGCACCTATCGCGCCAGCAGCTTTCTCATGCTCAAAATTACATAGAGAATGTATGTGTGATGTGTGACCACTTTGAAACACAGCATACAAGCGCTCTTTGATTTCGCTGCACGATCTCCCTTCTAAAAACAAGAATCGAATCACCGACAGATATTGCTCTTTTTCCATTTTTCTAAAATTCGCGATGAAGCTTCCACACGTGATCAAAACAAAACTACGAGTCCGATTCGACTGACATTTTGATAGTAGCCGTCTAAGAGAATGTACTAAACGATAGTAAATCTCTCTTGCGATACTGGCACCATCGGGTGGTGAGGCTAAGGCTACGGCCACGCACTGAGCGACGAGTCGCTGAGCGACGCAAAAAAATTAAAACACATGAAATTGTATGGAGGTGGCCACGTAAGCCCTGAGCGACTTGTGATTTTTTCAAGCGACAGAGCGACGTCGCTCTGCAATCAAATCTGTTTTAATTTTTCAGTCGATCGCTGAGCGACAAAGTTAGTCCATGGAGAAAATAAGTTTAAAATATGAAATTTTTCAAAAGTCTTTTGGCATTTAGGTCAAAATTTAACGAGTTTAAAAAACTTGAGATGAAAAGCGACATTCAGAATGTTATTTTGACAAAACTAAACAATAAAAATAAAGAATAAATAAAATGCACAACTGGATCGCACGAACTTGCTCTTATGTAAAAGTACTTTGGAATATAAAGCATGGATTTAATGAGATTAAAATGTTCAAATGCATGAAATTGCCGTCTGATTTTCAGAAAAGTATGAATTAATGCAAACAAATCTCAAAAATCGTTTTATTATTAAAGTAATTTTGTGTATAAGAAATTTCTTTAAAATTTTTCAAGAACGAAATTTGGGATGCCAATTTTAAGTATTTAGGAGTATAGATTCAAGGACATGATTTGAAAATAAACGTTTTGAAGATATTCAAATCCAAAAACTATTTTTCGAAAAATTTAGTAGACCATTATAGACCATATTTTTTCAAAGGAGCTCCTGCATAAAGCTTTTAGTTTAAACCGTTAGAGCCGTTGATGAGAAATTCCAAAATCAAATAAACGGTTTATTCATTCATTTATTCATTCATTCAATGTAGTCCATGCCTAAATATGATTTTGCATTACGGTGAATACCCCCATACCGTTACTTTTGGAGCTAAAAAATTCAATTTCCTCTCTAGGGAATAATCGAAGACCCTTATGTACTGAGTTTGAAGAAAATAATTCCAATAGCTTAAGCTGCAGATCGAGGAAGAGACAGACAGACGGAATTTCCGGACCCACTTTTTTTGTCTTCGCTATCATCGTAATGTCAACTTTGATCAAAATGTCGAGTTGAAATTTAGTATCTAATAAAATTAGTCGCTTTTCTGCACTAATTGGCTTCCTTTCTTTTGTTAATCTTGGCCGAACTTTTTCCAACAGCAAATTGAAAGATTCTATTGACATACGATAGTATTGATAAAATAGGTCTGGATATTTGCGAAGATTCAACATAATTTGCCCTTTCGATTTATTGGGTATACATCAAACCTTAGTTTTCTTGATCTTATAGCGACTTTCAACTAAAAGACTACGACAAACTACACTTGACAATTGCATTTTCGCAACTAATCGCTCAGCGATGACGCTCAGTAAATGGCCACCCATCGATCAGACTCGTCGCTCTATCGCTCGTCGCTCAGCCGCTCAGTCGCTCGTCGCTCATTGCGTGGCCGAAGCCTAAGGCTAAGTACTTATCGGACAGCTCTCTTGAAAAAGAAACACAATTTATGTTTTGACAACTCAGGCTCTGCTTTGAACTAAAAAACAAAAACCCATATAATGTTTTAGAACTGCTCCAGTTTAGGTTGTGATTCAAAGTCCAGTAACGGCATAGTTTCTGAAACAGTGTGCTCACTTATCTAAACGAATCTTATCTAAAAATTGAGATGATAAACTCACGCGTAATTTACACAATAATTCATTTGCAAAAAAGTAAATAGGAATATACTTTTCTAAGACATCTCTCTAGTAAATAAATTTATGTTTGTGTCAACTCTCATGGGATTCCACATGACGTCCTATTTGAAGGAAATTTGGTAAAATACAGAACTTTTTATTCAAGAGTTTTTATTTAACAGAAAAGGTCGTAATAATCATAAACCAAAAGAAGTAGGAGGTGTCTTGTAATAAATTAATAAATTTTCCTGTGTCATTCCCTTTCAGAATCTCTACAGAATTTATCTGTGTAAGTTAACTATCAATTTAACTATCCAAATTCGTTTTTATATTAAATTGATGCATATTTCTCCATTTCTATGACCTTAAATTTCGCCGTTAGCAATATCTTACTTCTTGGAGGTTTCAATATAGCAGTTTCATCTAAAGATGTTCCTAACAGACAGTTTCACAGGTGAACTTGAACCGATAGCGAATAATTTGTAACGTTTATCATGTGCAATCGTATTTCTACTTGTTTGAAACATATGCATATGAATACGTATAACCACATTCAAATGCGTTTCAATTGCATTCAGCAAAAGCCAAAAGCAGTTACTCTACGATAACATTCGTGAATAATTCATCGAAATTTAAAATCATATATTCAATTTTTGCAATTCAATCAAGTGGAATTTCCACTCTGTAGCAACAAAAATTTCTTCCATGAAATACGATTAGGTTTTGGCTTTACCCCCTGGGGGAAGATGAGATGAAGATGACACAACAAAACGCAAACGATTGAAATGTCCTTCTGTTATAGAATTTAAGCCCTAGCCTACTCCCACGTTAACTTATGTGTCTCGACAAAAACACAAGGACGCAGAGTTCAAACATATAGTATAGGGGAAAACGAAAAAAAAAAACACATATTCCCTGAAAAACCCTCCGGGGGAAAAAATTCTGAGCTCCTGTTGGCGATGTTAACAATCGTCCTTGATGATGAAAATGAAAATGATGATGATTGGCCCACGTTAACGTGTTTGGTTGCTGGTTGTTTTATTTGATGTGGCATCCCAATTGCCTCAACCGTTTCTAACGAAAACATTTTCATGTTTTATGGTTTCATTTTTTGTGTCTGATAAGATTTGTTTTCAATTCTTTCAAACAAAAAGAACTTAATAGGTAGGTATTATTTTTTATGGGCTGAGATTAACATAAACTTAAAGTATGTGGCACGGGAGAATAAGCCAGACAATTTGGTTGGCGTTTGTTATACTGTTAACGCTAGTAACGTTAGTAAGAAAAATCTTTAAAGTCGTTTTTATTTATTATTTTGTATTTATCTTGAGAGAAACAACTCTTTTCTTTTACTGCCAAACTTTAAATAACTTAAAATGATTTTTATAACATTTCATTAAGAAGGAAAAATTGATGAGTAGCGAAATGCGACAAAGGAAATTGTGTGCAATCAATCGTGGTGAAAGGTTTATCTTTTGCAATTATAAGTCGCGATTGCGACAAAGGGTGACATTTTATATTTTATATCAACAAACATAAAGTCCCTTCTGCATAGGGAAATCGATATAAAAAATGATGAATAATATAAATGATCATTGTCTTTTTGTATATAGCATACGTTATATACCTATAGGAATGTATAACAATACGGTAACTAAACGAATCATTAATGATTCCAACTGTTCAATGACCGACGAAAATAATGCGATTAAGAATACTTATGAGTATAAATTCTTCACAAAAACTAGACAGAATGTTAGAAAACTTATAGAATTTAATGTTAAAATACTGAAGTTATCTGAATTTGCAATTAAATTGTTGCGAACTGTTAAAATCTATTCATGTTCCACATATCATCCACACTGCAAAGAATGAATTACTTGCGTGCGACTGACTTCAAATCATTCTTGTTTTTGTTTTCTTGGCTATACAATGACAAATGTTCGTTTATTTGTCGGTCGTTGGTCGCTTTCATGTGAATAATCCCATTGATGGTTTTGTTTTCTCAACCTTTTAGTTGTTCGAAATAAAAGTCAAAAATTATAATGATAAAATCTTACTACTTCGGAACTATTTTAATTCATCACGAAGCACAGTGCGGCAAATATTTATAAGAAATCTGGATAAAAATCTAACCAACTTAGTTAAAGTATTTTTTCTTTCTTAAATCTCCTTTTTTTATTCAGTTTAAGAAAACATCATAATAGGTGCGTTTTATTATTCACAAATCTATCTGGATCCGGATCTGAATTAAGTTTTAACACGTATTACAAAAACTATTAGGGATCCTGTTTTCTATCGGGATCTATTTCAAAGATCCAAAAATTAGTTATTACACTGGCGAGTAGATGGTTAAATCTTAAGGGTTGTTTTCTTGCAATTTCATGAAATTTCATGAAAAAATAGCTTGTGCAATGTACGAGGCACATAATACCAATTTTAGTTTCTTTGGTTTCTTTAGTTTACTGCAACTGTTGCAATATCACGTAAAATGACAGACAACTTTTCAATTAAAGTCTTATCAATTTTCGTAATTTCTGAACTTTTTGAGGAAGTCCATGCAGTCTTGCCATCATTGGACGACCCAAAACCTTGCTTCGGTTTGTCAACATTTAACCCTTTCGTTATTCGTTTTTCTCTTCCTTGAAAAGGGCTTTCTCATCATCTCTTTGAACTCGCCATTTTTTAAAAGGCAGCCTATATGCAATGTGTTAGATGCATTTAAATATTCGTATCCAAAGGTAAAGAGCTGGTAGACCGAAACAAATGATTGTCTTCGTCAAATATTTGTCTGCTATTTCAGAATTTTCAAATCCCCATAGCTATACATATTACTTTTGTTCTTGTATATTTATAAGCTATTGTTCTATCGTGCGATAAGAACTTATGGGTAGACTTCATCTTAAAAAAACATACAGTTTATATATTAAGGACTGATATCTTTGGTTTGGCGTATTTGAAGATAATTTTTAGAAGACCTTGTTTTTCAATTAGTTACCGCACTGTGCGAAGTTTTGTTCGAAATTTGTAAGCCCTTCTTGATGGCATCATATACTCACCTTTCCCCTATTAAAAAACAGGTCCATATTTTGGTGTCGCGAACGATTTTTTGAAACAATAAGTGTCGTGTTGGGTGTTTTTGATAGTATCTCCGCTTTTGAAAAGTAGGACTAGCAGACTTATTGATTTGATAGAAATATGTCACTTTAGTGAGGTTTAAAATACATCAATTTTTCTGTCACTGGAGATGAAATTATTCACCAATACTCATTATATTTAATGTTTTGTATACTCGAGTTAGGAAATGTAAATCATTTTTATATTTTTGTAATAGTTTTCTATTTTAACCAAGTCAAATCTGTGTTCCACAAGAATGTGGGTCTCTATTTAATTTCTTTGAAAATTTCCATTAAAAACGCACACACAAAGAGGTAAAACGCTCCATGAAACGCTTAACTTTAATCTCCAACAGACATTTATAAGTAATTGGTGAAACTTTGTCTTCTTTAATTTCCCATTCAAAGAAATCCTTTTTGTTCCTCTTATTTCTGCAGCACTCTTAATTTTTATTTTGCAACAAAATAAATCCATTTGCACTTTGAATTTTTGTATTTTATTTTAAGCTGTGCATTTAAAGGAATTTAGTTGCATACTCTTAGGTAGGATACGTGACTAGGTATTCTTTATTTCTCCCCTCTTTTTTGCTAGAATTCAATGAAAGAACTATTTACAAAGAGCAAAAACAAATAATGTATAAAGGATTATGCAGCGCTAATGTCTGACACTGGAAAACTGCTTTAGAAACTAGCACACACAAGGATTAAATAAAATGGACAAGGAAAATCATTGTGCAGGTGTTGTACTTTATGCAACTACGAGTACGTGATCTGCGTGTCATTGGGCCACTCAAGTAAAAGACTTTGGATTGCATAGTTTAGATGAAAAGTTCTGGAATTTCTTAAACTTTAAATAATGATGATGGTCTCATTTGTAAAGTCATTGAAAGTTTATTCATGAAATGCTGAAAGGTCCGTGTACTTTGTATATTAGTTGAGCGCAATTGTAATAAGAGACTTTTGAATGCCTAAGCTAACATACACAAATTCTTTGTGAAGTTCCAGGGGATAAGTTAAGGATTCAATAAAGCATAAGTTTCTTTTTTTAAGTTTAGGATACCTATAACAATATTTTTTAAATAACTGTGCAATCATCAATGGAGGATAAGGATGGGAGGCAACTATTGCTTTAAGCCTAGTTTACAGTTTGCTTGGGAAAATAATACATTCACAATCCTAAAAATTTGGAGAAGCGGCTAATTTTACACTTGATTTTCAAGTGCAATACTTTTACAGTTGTAGATTTGTTTTATTTTATACTTCTTAACTACAAAGTTAACCGAATTGAAGCCGCACTACACGAATGTAAAATGTTTCACTCGGTTCGATATTTCCATCCCATTAAGATACTCCGACATCAAGACCAATGTGCCTGATTTTAAATATTCTTCAATACTCCCGCATAGTCTTCAAAGATTTAAGGAATAATCGTAATATCTTTTGTGCGCACAAAATTAAAAAAAAAGAAGATTCATATCGAAATCTGGAGAGATCAGGACTTTTTTACGTTGCAATTAACCATATCCAAATTTATTATCGAAAAAACTGACTTGATTCATTTTTTTCGAGTTCAAAGGGTTCATATGTACTTTAAGAGAACTATAGATTGTTAATCTTTTCTCATAGCTTAGAGTATCAGCTCATGAGGTTTGACTCTTCCAAGTCTCTGAAAATTGTATCAACCATTTAAGGCGGTTTTTGGATGTTTTCCAGTCACATTAGCTGAAAACCATATATGTTAAGGGGTTTCAGCACTTGCTAGAAGAACGGCGGTTCTTTTCTAGAAACCAGAATATTTGTTTGTACTTCAAGTTAAGTTCTTCTTTTTTGATGTACTCTTCTCATCTGACGCTATTGATGCGTCAAACCTCTGATTTTATAGACTGCATTTTAAAATTTTTCTATAACCTTTGTAACGTATTTATCAGGCACCAATATTGCAGTATCGTGAGCAAAGGTGTCTATCATAGCGTTGATATCCACTGGGATATTCATATTATATGACAAATACAGTGTTGGTCCTAGGATACTCTCTTGAGGTACACCGGCATCAATTTACTTAAGTTCCGACTCAATTTGGTTGTAACGTATTCTAAAGAGTCGGGTCGTAACGTAGAATTTCAATATTTCTTAGTACTGCATATGAAGTCCCCAGTTTGTACTAAAGTCCCAAGTGTCAAACCTTATCCAAGGCTTAAGCAACATCTAGGAATAGAGCTGAGCATATTTGAATTTAATTCACTTAAGCTTTCAATTGAATACTTGTTTTTCTTCAAGTACTTTTTCTAGAACATCCGTATTTCGATCTACTTGGTTAATCATCAAATGTATATTTCTAAGTTCAAACTGATGTTTTGAGACAGGCCTTCTTTCTTCTGTGGGTAAGAGAACTACGAGTATATTAAAATAGCACATAGCCTAGGCAATAACCATGACTATGTTGTCACTATATCAGAAAAAAAACTGTCCAAATCTCATCTCGATTAGCACTTTCGGTAACTAAGAAGAAATTTATATTTTTTAAGCTGAAATACACTTTAACTTTCAATTCTAATCAAATGGTTTTTTATAATCCCTTAAAACCACTATCTAAACTTCCACTTGCCGCCTTTTCAATAAAGATGTAGCAAAAAATAAGCTCGGGTACATTATTGTTCCAACCAAATTCATAGTTATAATCATCCCCCATTTGGTTACAAAGAGAACCGAATATAGAATTTCAATTTTATTTTTTTGACCAAAATCAGCTTTTTCAGACCATCTGCGGTGTACAAATTATAAAGGAAAATTAATGTATTTAGATAAAAAGTCTGAGTGTTTTAGACAAGCAAAAATACTTTTGTCCTTGGGCTTGGCGCACAATGCACAACAAAATGGAGTGGCCAATTCAACAACACAGGGAATGGTTTGTGCGGTTTAGATTTTAAATGCCAGCACCATATTGCACACTTTTTATACTGGGATAATTTTACCGTCCGTTCACAAGAAAATATTGTATTGTCCTTTGGGTTAAATCCACGTTTTGCTGGTCTTTGTTCTTTCACAAAAATAGTTGCTGGAAAAAATATTATAAAGAAAAATAAAATAATTGTTCTTGAAAAAATTCCAATATTGAACGGACCCGTCTGCTGCTAAGTTTCAAACTTCTGTCGAATATGAGTACAATCCACTTAATTGAAATGGCTACGATTTGTTGCAAGGTATTTTTATTTTTATAGTTTTATATTTTTATACTGACGAGACCTCTACCATAAATCATAGTCAATCAAAGTCAAATAAAAAAAATGTTCTGCTTGGTAGCCAGCAAGAATTTTCAGAGGAATGTCCTTTTATATGTTTTTTTTTTGTGAATAAAAACTTGACAATTTTTTACTTGCGACATAGAGACTAAGGTGCAAGTTTTGCACTTGGAAAAAAAGTCAAATTCGAGATTTTGATGAAACTTAACAGTGCGATGATAGAGAACACGAAAAAGTAGGTGTAACAATTTGGTCTGTCGACCCATAGCCTATAAGCTGCTGAAATGATTTTCTTCAAACTTGGTACTTAAGGCTCTTGGGTGATTCTCAGAATCATTATATTTATTCATCAATGGATACATAATCTGTTTGGCAACAATATAATAATGTGTCTTACCCTATAAAACACTAACCAAAACATACTCGTAAAACAATACTCTTAAATATATTTCTATTCATTTGAAGATCGACTTCATGATAAATTATATTAAGAAGTGTTAAAGATCTAGTTATGGGTTCATTTAGTCTATAGATCGTTTCTGCGACTAAGAATGTACCTATGATGATAAAAATTTGTTCACAGGAGCATAGATAAATGCCAATGTTTTTTTTAGGGAAAAAAGGTATTTCATATACAAAAAATTAATTTATAAATAAAACTCCTCTTTCTTTTTTTCTAATTACATCCATGTTTCCAAATATGTATATACAATTTATTAATTCCAAAGTACTAGTACATAAGAGCAAGACGAGATCCAGTCTCACATTTTTTTGTGGATGAAGTAGTGTTTCTTGAAGCACGTGAGGGTTTTTACCCGCCCAATGTCCCATTATCTGTTTGTTGATGAAACTGTTTAACCAAGATCGTAAACCTCAGCATGGTGAAAATGTTGCTTCAACTGAATGTTTTGGCATTGACAATTTGATTATTGGCTTAGGGATGCGTTCACAGAAAAATTAAATATGGACGACGTTTATATGCAAATATCTTGAGTTCTTCTGTTCTTCATTATTTAAACTGTATTTAGGAAGCCAAAATAATTTGTGTGATTGGATGTGCAGTGAAGCGAAGAACAAGTGTGATTTAATACAAAAAAAATGTTGTTCCTAAAATAATAATTTGTTTGTGTAATGTTAATGACTTTATTGTTACCAATAAAAATAAATTGTTTTTTTTTTTTTCAATAGTTTTGAACGTTTCTTCGATTTTAGAATGGACTGAGAGTGTGTATGAATATTTTAGTCCCCAATTATGTTTCACTTTTATTATTCCAATGGTTCTGAACAAACCTCTCGCCATGCCCTGAAATTAATGCATATACGACTAACACACGCCCCATATTCATTTTGAACTCGAATCGAGAATTCCGGCTCGAAGGACCAATGTTTTTGTGTCGCGCTGGTAAATTTTAATTTTGCAATAATAATAAAACTGACATAAATACATTTCAGCTTTTCAGAGTTAATAATTGCAGAAGTTGCAGATGTTTCCAAGTCCGTTCACAAATGGCTTAAGTTTAATTTGAACAAAATCTTCATATTTCATCAACGACAAATTGATAAATGCGGAAGAAAACGCGTAACAACACCACATATAGAAATAAAAATAAGGCCTTAAAATCCACTAAAAAAAACATGTTTACCTTTACAAAACTGATACAAGACGCTTAAATTGTACTTGCAAAGAGGCCGAACACCGACCGACGACGTACGGTCGCACGTCTGACAGAAGAACATTTCATCGTGCCAAGAAACAAAGTCTCACAAATGAAGTGTTTATCCAAAGCTTGAGACGATCATCGTATGTCTATTATTGATTAGAGTAAGGTGGATTGTCAATTTTTTTTTTTTTTTAAATAGAAAACTCACGAAACGGAGTCAATGTTTAATTCTTTTTTTAAAGATTTGTTTCCCCGATCAGTACACTTTTTAAATAAGACAAGATCAGGGGCCAAATTACCGCTTCAGTGACCGAGTGAGTCTCTTCAGTGATCGAATGAAAATGTCAATTTAGTGTAATCGATTGTTCGATGACGTAAGCGGTAATGCTAAACTCAGTTACGTATTACTCGAAAACTGATGCGGTAATTTGGCCCCAGTTTTGTGCGGCTACAGCCAAGTCGAACCATGCGAAATTTTAAAGGAGCGAGTTCATTTACATGAATAGTGGAATACTGAACTACATTGCCTAGGTAATCATCCCCTTTGGATTATTAGAAAATTCACTGGAATGAATCTTCATAGAGGAACAAAATGACTGGGGTCTGTAAATTTAAAGTTCACGCGAATCAGTAAGAATTAAATACGTCTTTAACAAGAGATAGGTAGATAATAAGGTGTGTCACTTTTGTATGGCCGCAAAAATGTACTCTTATTTTTAAATGTAATAGTGCTCAAAAGTTGTATTAGGGTCTGAGGTTTAAGAACATGTAAAAGAAAAATAAGATATCGTTCGTCTTTGGCTCGCTCAAATGGGTTGAAGTTGAAAAAAAAAATTTAATTTACAGTAAATTTTTTTTTTTTTTTTACGTATACTAAAAAAAAAACTTAACAAAATACAGAAAGAATTTTTGTCTTTACAAAAAGATATACCACGATATTGTAGGTGGTTCCGTTGATTTTTAAGAATTTTTTTTGTAAAAAAAAAAACGATTTTACATAAAAAAATGATTTTTCTTCATTCTTTTATTATTTCATAGCTTCTTTATGAAGTGTTCAATTTAAACAAATATAAGCTTAAAAGTGTTTCCCTGCAATTATCTTTGACTTGAAAGCCTAAAAATATTTTATATAATTTTTTTATATCCACACGGTGCAATTTAAAACAACACCTATTTCAAAAATCTCGAAAAATCAAATTTTTTTGGATTTCATCCTATTTTTGAGGAAGCCAAAGATATTAATTAAAATGAAAATTGTTAACGTAGGATTTAATTTTGATAAGCAATGCAACTTTAAAAAGCTATTACATTTGAAAATACCATAGTTGAGCACTTTGACACACCCTAGTAGGTAATACTATTTCGTCTTTTGTCAGACTTTAGGTAAAATTACTAGATATATTTTATCAGCTATTTCTTAAAATATATAATAATTTGATATCGTTTTTGATTGTGAAATCAAATACAGAACTGGTTTTCTATGGCAAACGATAAGGGTCCTTTTAATATCTACTCTAATACGCTTCGATCGTTTAAATAAATTTAAAAGTAAAGTAAAAAAGAAACAACGCCAGTTCTATCTTTTTGACGTTTCGTTATTATACGTACTGTATAACATGAAAGCTATTCACTGGAAATTGCACAATTCAGGATATTTCCCTCAGTTCACATCTATGTACGAGTATCTTTATGAATGCCGATTTACTCATGTATAAAGCATTAAGAAGATTCAATTTAACAACCCTCCATTGGTGTTCCAGCTATAATTTGTCACCACCTGATGTCGCTATCGAAACCAATCAAAACAGGTGAATTGGAAAAAAATCGTTTTATTACACCTCAGAGAACACAAAGTAAGTTATATATGATTCCCTGGGTGTCTATTATACATTAAAAAAAATGAAATGGCATACAATTTATTTGGTTCTTTAATCATAAATTTTTGAGTTTTTTTTTTATAAAAAAAAGAAAGCAATTTGCAAACTTTCATAAACTCTCAAGGATATCCCGCTGATGATTGAGTTCTGATAAAATCAAGTGTCAAAGGTTCTTTTTTTGTATGATTTGAATACAGCGCAAAAATTGTATTCCCGATTGGTTTGATAAATATTTTTGAACAAGAAAAATCACCTTAAATCACAGGTCATTTGAGAACATGTTCTCTTGACAGCTCAAAAAATGTACCTTCACAAAAAAAAACAACAAATACAGAAGCGAACTTAAAACCTTTAGTTGATACAGTATATTACTCGTATAAGAAACACTCGTATAAGAAAAAGTCGTTTTTTAAAAAACTCAGTCCAAGTCACTGTGACGTTTTCTTAGATTTTTCTTCGAAATAAAACGCATGTATGTATGTATATAAAAAAACACTTGCACAGATATAAACGTCAAGAACTTTGGAAAGAACCCCAATACTCTGAGAATATTGTGGCATTTATGTACATTCGATGTGATTTAGCTTGGTTTATTTTTGTATAAGAAATTTTTTCTTATATGTATATGAATTATTCTTTCTTATATACTTATTCTTTGCATATACGAAGAATTCGAATATAAGAAAGATATTTCGTGGATTTTTAGAGTTTCTTAAATCCGTGTTATACTGTAAATAAATATCTTTCCAAACGTTCACATTTTTTCAAGTCATTTACGGTCCCCAAATGGTGTTGTCCTTGCCATAACAAATACGGGGAGATTAAATGGCAAAAAACCTGAGGACACTTTAGTCGTTTCAACATTTTTTGCAACAGGATGATCTCGAAGAGGGAACAAAAAAAAAAAGGACGACAACAAAAATGTCTCTCAGGCAGTTTAAACCCACCATAAAACAAATTCAAACAAAATATAGGAAAGGGGGGCACATTGATTGAAGTAAGTAAAGGGTGTGTATCGTGCATGATATATGGGGATGCTGATGTCATTAGCCCGACAGTTGTTGCCAAGAATTGTCCTTTTTTTTGTTGTAGAAGTGGGAGGCCAGCACAAATGTCACCATGCAGCCTGAATGTGCGGTTGAAGTGATGAATGCTATGTGGTTGGATATTGTTTGGGTTTATTAAAAAAAAAGAGCAAAAGGTTTTGGGTGATTGAAAAATGTATTTAGGGATGATGGAGTTTTGTTTTGCAAATTCAGATAATTTTAGAGGTCATATTGGGGTTGGCATAGCAGGAAATTATGTATGACCGCATCTAGATCTGCAGCAATCGTTGTTTTAAGGCACATTTTCTATTCCTTTTTTGTAAAGTTGTTTGTTAGCGCAGACAGGACTCTTTACAAATACCAACCAAAAAGACATCATCCATAGAGGTGAATTTGTGCTTAGTCGGAAAAAATGATTGTTTTTTGTTTAAATAAACAGCAACTTTCTGATCAATACCTCTGGAACTCATTTCTTGTAGATAATAACTGAATTTTATTGTTAATTTTTTCTTACCAACCCTCCTACTAGCCTTCTCGGGAGTTAAGATTTCTCCGACTATTTTTTCCTGGAGTAGTTGCTGTTGCCTTGGGTTTGAGTGCCATTCGTGGCCTTTGGAATTTTGGTGGTAAGTTTCATCTGGTTGATCTGCAGTATAAATGCTAAAAAGAAATGGTCCTAGCTTTGGTCCTTGTGGTACTTCTGCCCGTATAGGCTTTATTCCTGATTTTACGTTAAGAACTTGTACAAAAAAGGCTGTATGTATGTATCATAGGTACCCGAATCTGATCAGCTTCTCTTAATACGAAGTCAAAGGCCTTCGCAATATCTAGTGACATTGTGCGGTTCCAGCAGAAGATGTATTGTTGAATGTTTGGAATTAAATTCCACTCCTGACATAAATGTTTTACGTTCTTCAGAAAATGTGATTCCAGGACCTTATGCAATAGAGTATTGATATTCGTCTGTATTCTTCCACGTTTTGTCTGATGATATTTTTTGGTACTGGAACAATTTTTGCCGTTTCCATACTTCGGGAAAGTAGCCATCGTTCAAGCAGTTTTTAAAGATGGTCATCAGTAGACTATTGACTTGTGGTGTGTCATGTATTGGTAGTAGCACACATTTCTTCAGGATTGGTTAATACGTCGGCAGTACTAGGATAGTGGGCAGGATTCTCTTTATTAAAATTGGCAATTTTTGTGAGTTTTTTCTTGTTATATCCTTGCGTCAACTTCCATCTAGAACTCTGGGAGGTGAATGGGAGGATGATTCTTTGCTGAAGTGGATGCCGTGTTCGTATAGTTGATGGTTTCCTGGACAAGTTTCTTTCTTCCAACGATGATGTCCAGGTTTGATCTCTTCTGTAGTTGAGAGTTCTGAAAATGTTTA
Source organism: Philhelius festivus (assembly GCA_963931855.1). Lineage (NCBI taxonomy): Eukaryota > Metazoa > Arthropoda > Insecta > Diptera > Syrphidae > Philhelius > Philhelius festivus. The sequence goes on from OZ007557.1 coordinate 96,557,152, forward strand.
ACTGATCAAACATAACTTGGATGCATTTAAGGACAGAGTAGATTCTTCTATATTTTTCGTTCTCGGTTTTGAAGGTCCAATGAATTATCAGTTAACTATTGTCTTTGTTAGATGATGGCAAGGATGTGAGCGGAAAGACCAGAAAACCTATCCTAACTCTTCTTTTCAGTCTGGTTAACCAAGGCGTTGTTGACTGCCTTCTGAAACTGACGGATGACTCCTTCGATTATATACTGTTGTTGAAGTTAGGTTGTCTGCTTTAAAATAAAATTGGTCCCAGTTGATTCTCTTGAAGATGGTATATTAATCCGCGTAGGGTTGAAAAACCATTATCCTTAGGCGTGAGATGCACACTAAGCTACACAGCGAGATCGTCTTAATCGTACGTATGGAATTAAAAAGAAATACCATTTCGGATGGAAAATTAGTTCAACAACTTATTGTAATTTTATAGTTTTCCGTGAATATAAGCTCCTGTTGCTCAGAATATTTCATTTTAATTTTTTTCCTATTGGTACATTATGTAGAAATTTTCCAAACAAAAAGGTTTAACTAATGAACTACAACAATACCCAATTCACAGAAATTATCACCCAAAGTTTGGTTTTCCCAAATGTTACCTTGTTATAAAAATAAAATGAATCCCACTTCTGAACCAAAATTGAAAGCAATGCACAAGAACTTCAACTTCGGTACCAACCTTCTACAGTTTTATGTTTATAAGTACTAGTACCTAATTAATTCGAAATTAATTGTCTGCATGACTGCATGAACTAAACATGTGATTTATAACTTTTCTTGTTAAAAGCATATATTTGCGTTCTCTACATGTAGTTAAATAATAATTAAATATTATAACTTTTAATACAAGGTAGATTTATCTAATTTTATTGTGCATAGTTTTTCTCAATTGTATGTTCTAGGAATTTAATAAAAATCCAATATAAATGGATCCCAACTTATGCTATTTTACCTTTCTATAAGTAAAAACTCTTCTGCCAAATTGCACTTTTGATGATTTCCTTTTCAGAGAGATAAATAACCTTTTGACTTCCTGCTTCCTGAACAACGAGTTGGTATTATACCCAGTGTCGATTTCCAAGAATTGATTTATGTTCATGTCACGGTTGAAATTTATTATCCAACTGTAGGAAAATAAATCAATTTGTTTCCTAAAATTATAAACATCCCTAACTTCTGATTAATTCCTGGGGACTTTAATTAAAATTAAAAAAAAAAAAAGACAGAGCATTAGGAACAGACACAACAGAAAAAAAAAACAAAATTTGTCTTTTCACTTAAGGAGTTCGCGGAATGAGTAATTAAAAAGGGACTACGAATTCCGAGTAAGAATTGGTTTGACATGGCAGTGGTGGCTATGGCTACACAGGATCTTGTGCAAATGTTTTTTTTTATAATATCTGGCCAAAAAAAGGACACTAGTAGGATGAAAAAACAAGGATATCTAATGAACTCTGGGAAAGTTTTACTTTTGTGTAATTATAACTTAAATTGTTAACCTTTCTTTGGAGATGTACTTTAAATACCAGTTGGTAAATTTTTCATATTGCAAATATACATTTAAACCCATTACATTTTATGATGGGAATTGGTAGACGAGTCTTTCATGTTTATTAAAAATAAAATATTATGACTGTAGGTATGATTCTCAGTCGCCATTTTAAAAATGAAACAAAATTCTTTTGAAAAATAGACCTGTTCTTTTTGGACAGTATCAAAACTTTTGACTAAAATAAGCAGAAATTAGTAGTTTTAGCGAAGAAAACGTATCTCAAATTATCGTACAAATAATTCTAGGGTCTTTTCTGTAGGAACTGAATTTATTTGTATTTTTTTAGATATTTAAGATTTGAAAAGAACTCTTAAATTTAGTTAACATTTTACATATATCAAATATTAAGGTAGTTTCTCCGAAACCAAAGTCACAAAAATTATGTGAAATTTAAATTTTGCAAATCGTTCGGAGCTTAGACACTCAGTTTTTCATCTTTTCGTGTATTTTAGAAACTTTTTCAGCTCTCTAACTTTTTAACTACATCAGATTGAGCAAATACCATAAATAATAAAGAAAGATATTTAAATTTCCGAATTAAAAGTCTTGAATAACAGTTGTTTTTTGTGGGATTAATCACTCCCGATGTATTTTTAAAGCGTATTTTTATGCTACTCTACACAATGATTACTTTCAATATATTAATAGATTTATTAAAAGCCATCATTAACAGGTATTACAAAATGCAAAAATCAGCCCTCAACCAACGCCCACAAAACAGATTCTATTGACAATTTCTGATTGATATATGTATGCAAATACATGATTGGGGTATGCAGTATCATCCTTTCGAACTGCCTACATATAAAGATGTAAAACGATGCTATGCAAATACCCAATATAAATAAACCCAAATCATGATTCGCTCATTCAAACAGAATTGATATCAGATCCACCTCAAAACCATGTCGACAAGACAAGCAAAAGTCATCATCTCTACGATTATATTTGTTTTTGGTTAGAATTCTAGAAAAAAGGAAAAAATTCTCAATTGAGGTTAAAATCGTTTTGCAGAATGTAAGATTATTGTGTCAGATATTTAAAAAAGCATTTGATAGAGCTTGACAACAAGCTCTCTTATTGAAAATGCTTGAATTTGGTTTCGATGAATTTCTCATTCGTTGTATTAGAAATTACTTTGTAGACAGCTCAGAAATAAAAATAGTATTGGATGGTTTTAAATCTGATAGTCATAAAATAAATACTGGTGTTCCACAGGGCTCCGTTTTGTCTGCGACTCTCTTTATCATGTTTATCAATGATCTTCTATATGAAACTTCTAATCAATTAATTTATTTTGCTGAAGACAATACTATAAAATTTGTATATTAGTTTCTAGATTAACGTCTATATTATTTGGATGTGGAGCTTAAATGGCAGTATATGATAATTAATGAAATTCTGAACTTGAAAGCATTATCTGATGGGGAATCAAAAACCACGCATAATTTAATGCTTCAAAAACTCAATGCTCAATGCTGTCGTCATTTGGTCATTCATGACCAAATCTGGTCATAAGTTTTTCACTTGTTCACATGGTCATTATTTATTCCATTTGGTCATTTTATCAACGAATTGAAAAAAAACAACTTTTTTTTACATTTTGTTCTTAAAAATGAAATATATACCAAAAGCAGTTTTATTAGCGTATGATGTAAACAGTGCATTAATGTGTTTAATTGAACAACAATACCCCAGTACGATCACTGAATGCACAAAAACTGAATGCGTTCATTTCCATCACTTGCGAATTTAATGATAGATGGCTGGAAAACTTGAAATTTTGTGAATTGTAAGTTTGATAAAAACTAAATTAAGAATTGGACTCAATTTTGTAACCATTAATAATATAATGCTAGCCAAAAAGTCTGAAGATCAAAAAATTAGTAATGGTTATTGGTCTGCAAAAAATTTGTTTGTGAAAACATATACTTATTGTTATAGTTATTAAGTGGCAATAATTGATCTTTATACATAAACATATCGCGCAAAATTTTACATAGCTTAGTAATTAGGTATTATGATGATACTACTTAACAATTTACTAATTTTTAAGTAGAATACTAACTCTTTCTTAATTTTAAACATTTTCTAACCAGTATAGTGCTAAGGCTATTTTTTAATAAATTATTGCTAAACACTATAGTAATGACAGTTCATGCAAACAAATAAACAAACAGACCTGTTTTGATGAAGTTAGCATGATATTAAAAAAATAAAATAGGTATCTATTTAATAAAAGAGTAGAGAAAGTATGATGCTAAATTCGATTGAAATTTGCAAAATCGTTGGTTTTACTTATATTCATACTAAAACAGTCTTAACATCGTACTAATTCAACTAAAATTTTGCGCAATCGTGAACTTATTTCAAATAGCTGTGAGAAGTTAATATTCACGTTTTGTATATAAGGTGCTTTGTGAATTTTTGTACCTGATTTTTTATGTTTTTGTTTTTTAATAATTTAAAAATAATGTGTGAGCTGTAATACATAAGGACATATGCTCTAACAAATGTGATGAATTAATTGTTCTGTTTTTGTTTGTTTGTGTTTCTTTTTTTTTATATTGAGCATAGGCCATTTTTATTTTCAATTTTGGACACAATTTTTTTTTTCAAGTGGCAACCGTGGCTGTCGCCTTTCGTTGGAATAGAAACAACCCCCAATTTTCTATCTATAAGCGGCGATTGCACTGATGAAACCGAACAATTTTTAGTTATCAATATTTGCTCCAGAGACCACCTTGTATTTAATGACTTCATATTTGAAGTCGCCAAAAACGCTCCCTGGAAATTCCACCCTTCTGAACTGCTTGTAATTTCTTATAGTTATATTATATTCATCCAAGGCTTAAGTAGAATTCTCGTATTTAGGCAGATGCTCCAATAAACCACTTAAACCTCTATACTTCACAGTACGTCCGAAGTTGGGCTCAAAAGTAAACTAATCCGCATTCCTAGAAGCACGCAGGGGTTTAGCTTGCATGTATGAACACCTCTTCAAAATATTAGTGGGGATACCATCCGGACCAGCAGATTTATGTATGTTGATATCTTTAAGGACTCTCGCCACAGAACGAGTATGAAAAAGATTTGTACATAGAATCATTAACGCGCTCAAGAACTGGGGGAGTTATGAGACTATCCTACAAGGTTGAATTTGCGGTAAACTGCCTTACAAACAAATTAGCTTTCTCAATAGAGCTAACAAAAGGAGTGTCATTGAGAGGAAGAATTCCGCATATTTTTTTACAATTGACCGAAAATTCTTATTGTCCTTGGGACTTTCGCCGGTTGAATATCAATGAAAATTCTGAAAGGATTTACATCGAAAGAATAAAGCATACAATTTTTCATAGATAAACATCGATCATGTACACACAAATTATGTATATCAAACCAGAAACGTCAAAGTTCAACCGGAAATTTCCATTCTTTCTACATTTCTTGAACCTTGCGGCTAAATATTAAACCAACACAAACACACAATGTAAATGAAAATTTTCTATTGATACCCTAGGAACATTACTATTTGTTCAAGCTGATGTTTTTCATGAATCTGTATCGCCTTGTTTTGTTGTTGATATCAATGTCACTGAGCAAAGCTAATATTAGAACACTTTAAATAGAAAACCCTCTTCAACTCCGTTTGGGGTTTTCAAAATGTTTGCAATAATTGACTTACATATCCATACATACTTTTATATACAAAAAACAAATCAAACCATAAATCATAGTCAATCTTCTTTTCCTTGAGAAATTCGATTTGTTTTCCTGTCATCATGTCTCTCTTCGTAAATATAATTCTGAATTTGAAGAAATTGGAAAACATTTAACATCCACATGGGAAGTGACTTTTCAAAAAAAAAAAAAAAAAAAAAAAACGAGACCCCTTCAACAGACAACCGCAATTGTCATGCTCTAGAGAAAATAAAAATAAATGGAGGGAGAATTTTATTTTACTAAAACGATGCGCTAAGTGGCGCCCGGGCTGTATCGATTTATATGTATGAGCAAATAAAATTCTAATTTCAAGCAGATTCTTGAAAACGCTCATTTCATTTCGCTTGAGTTGAATTTATATTTAAGCATTTCCTTCTAGGATGAGATTTCGAATTTAAATCTTTTTATTCGTTGTTGTTGTTATTATTTTCGGATATAAATGCCTATTGATTCACTTTTTCGATTTTGGGGGGATAAGTTGGATTTAGAAAGGGATTTGTGTATTTCGGGATTTTCAATGATTATGGTGATTTTTCTGGCAGATCTTCTTATATATTTGATCTGAAGTGTACTGCCATTAGCAAAGGTTAACTTATTTTTTGTTAGCAATGCCTCGGTTGCCGTAGCAAAGATGGTTTTTTGTATGAAGGAGTGATTTACATAGAAACTTTGTGAAGAGGCTTAAGAATTTAAAAGCACTTGAAATACAATACAAATATTAACTGAATTTGACAGTTAAACGTTGAGAAAGCCTTTTTTACACTTTAAATTCATAAAAAGATATTGATACATAGTACATACTCGTAAAATAGCTTTTTATATATTTTTAACTGAAACTTTGTTGCATTTCTATGTTAATATAAATTTTTAGTTTTTCTAAACAGATTTTATGATTATATTCATAATTTTTTCTTATAAAATAACTATGCACATATAATTATAAATATTATAGATTCATATTCATCATCTACCATATATTTTATTGAGATGTCCTTGAGAAACTCAATATTTTTTCTTGAAATCTCAGAGTCAATTTGCATTTATCCTTCTGACATCATAAATAGGAAGTACTCATATTAATTTGTTGAAGGCTAAGAAAATAATAAATATTAAAATGTTGTTTGTTTTTCAAATTATCTAGTATGAGAAGATGCCAGGTGAACCTCAATAAGTTAAAAAGTAATATCTTTACCCTTTTTCAGTGAGCTTAAGAAACCTTTAAACCAAGTGTAACTTTATATTTCATCCCTGCTCACAACTAGAACTTTGATAAAATGCAATGCAATTCTTCACACAAAGAAGACATCCGACGATAAAACACATTCTGTTTCAAGATTACATTCATCGATTAAATGTACCCTTTTGTCTTTGATATTTCCTTTTTCTCTTCTTAGATATAGATACATGACCGGACCTATAAGGTAAAATTATAATTATGGTGGATTTAACCAATTTAGCAGACAAGTTCCAATGACATTTAAAAGCTAAAATCATGCTGAGCTCTGTTTCTGCACTACTTTATCGCATTGACTTATTATATATGGACTGCTAGTTGTGTATAATTCTCATACAAAATTTGCAACCAAAATGGTCCAACGGATACAATCGAAACTAGCCCTCGTGCCGACACTAGTGGCAAAAATAAACAACATATTTAACGCCATCTTTTGTTCTACTAGTGCCAACAGAAATGTTTACTCATAGAAACTAAGGACATCTATTGACATTGCTTTGAAGAAACGGTGCTAGTCTATGGTTAGAGAGATAATCGGCTGAGAATAGTGCTAAGGGATCTCGAAAAAAATCCCCTTTAAAATATTTTATGAATCATTTTGGTTTACTTAATGATTTTATGTCCGCGCAGGTGCATATAATTATATGTTACACAAAATAGCGAACTCATTTTAGGCAATCGTTTAGTTTGTGTCAAAACACAAACTTTTTAGTTGCTCGAACCAAGCAGTTGATAAACTAAAAATTGAATGTGCGCGCCTAGCCTTACAGTTCTAGTTTAAGATAAGGTGCGTTTTATTACTCACAAATCTATCTGGATCCGGATCTGGATTAAGTTTTAACATGTATTACAAAAACAATTTGGGATCTATCGGGATCTATTTCAAAGATCCAAAAATCAGTTATTACACTGGCGAGTAGATGGCTTTTTATGGTAAGGTAGTGTAAGCTATAATGTAAAGAAAAAAAACAAGACATAATTTAAAATTTACAAACCCAAGAATAAAAAGAGACGGACTTATAACACTGCTGTCACTAAGATCCGTATCGTTTTATTTTCAAAGGAAGATCCAGATCCGGATCCAGATAGATTTGTGAATAATAAAAAGCACCTAAAGAAAGTTTTTTTGTAAATTTGATACAAATTGTAGGATTGGTTTTTCTCTGAAGTGAGTTGTTAATTTAAATCAAAATTAGGATTTATTTGCATAACAAATTTTTTTGCAAATATTTTCGCTCTAGCCAAAAAGATCTTAGCTTATCTCTTGATTTCCAGTATAAAAATTAAAATTATTTGTAAAAGTGAAACTAATTGCTTTAACAAAAGTATTTTTACAAACAATAATAATATTTGTTAATAGATAATACAAGTAAATGCAACGAAAACTGTGTTGCAGTATATATTTATACGTTGAAAACAAAAATGAAAAAGGGAAAATTAAAAAGGGAAATTTTCAGATTTGGCAATTGGACTTTATGCACATTAGCCCCTTTAGCACTGGTTCCATTTCATAGTACTCAAATTTTCCATCAGTGTCGGCACGAGGGCTAGTGTCGTTTGGTAATCCGTTGGACCATTCTGTAATCAGCTACTAGCAGTCCATATCTAGTATGTCAATGCTTTATCGTTTGTACCCAGCCATTTTCTTTTGACCTACACTTACAGTAGACTCTCGTTAACTTGAACATACGATAACTTGAACATTCCAATAACTTGAACAAATATTTTTTCCCTTTACGCATTCTATACCTTGAACGGACAATTTTTAAGACTCAATACCTTAAATTTTTCCCCTAAGTACTCTATAAGTTGAACAATTATAAAATGTATGCGACCTCTGTAACTTGAACAAAGTTTAATATTGAATTTCTTAAATTTTTGAATTTATGCAAGGTACCTGTGATGTTGGTACACAATGCAAACGGATTTTGTACAGGGGAATCCCAGGTAGTGTTGGTTAAACATCGATAGTTTCACTTTCCGATAGTATCGATTGTTTTGGGAAAACACTATCGATACTATCGATACTATCGATAGTTTTACCAAATATCTAAAAAAGCATTAAAAAGGCTTTTCTATTAGGTACAAATTTTTTTAATACTAAAAAAACGTTTAAAAATCTGAATATGTGAATTTAAAACTTATTTTAAGCAACTAGAAATACATCGTTTCAATTGTTAACGTGCTTTTAAAAATTAAAAAAAAAAAAAAACAAGATGTAAGATGTAAATCTTAATTTAGTGCTGGTTTACCTGGATGTTTCCTCTTAAGGTGATCACTCAAGTTTGTTGTGTTTCCGGAATGTTTGTAGATATTCCCTTTTACACAACGCACATTTCACAATCTTGGTCTTGTTGTCACCTTCACCACCGACCGGCTTGAAAAATCGCCAAACAAAAGATTTTTTTCAAATTAGCTTTTTTGGCCTTTAGTCCACAAAAATTGGCGTTTCGTCCGGGTGATCTCACATGGACTCATCAGTTGACTTGTGAGGACCTTGTCAATACGCAATTTTTGTTAAGTTCAGTTCATCTTACATGAATTTTTTTGACAAAAATCCAATGTGAACTATATCCAACAAAGATTAGAATTGTAATCATTAATGTTGGAATTTGTTTGCCCGTGGCCTGGCATTGAATATTTATATGAAGGTTTTTTATAATACAAACTCTATATACTACTGAAATAAATCAGCCAAGTAGAAGACTTAGCACTATTATTGGACTTGTTGAATTATTGATTCAAATTAGCTTTTTTTGGATTTTTTTTTTAATGTTGACATACCGAACCGAAGTATATATATCTTGAAAGTATTTATTAAATGATACAGCTAAAACACATTAAAATAAAGCTTTTAAACAAACTTCAAATAACTTTTTACTAAACAAATCGCGCAACGGCCAAAACAAAAAAGTTAACAAAATGCAACAGTTGAGCAGTCATATATGTATGATGACAATTGACAATGACAACTAACAATAATATATTCTGTGGTTCCACAAAACAAAAATCATAAATTGAAATGATGAGACATGAAGACTTCCAGTACATTTCCAGTGTTGTAAGAGTTGAAAATTCAGAAAGATAGCCTTGTGGTAAAATAATTTGGTAGTGTTGAAACTATCGATAGTTTTTTCGATAGTTTTTTAAAACTATCGATGTACGCGATAGTTTTTTACTATCGATACTATCGATAGACTATCGATGTTTAACCAACACTAATCCCAGGAAATTTCTTTAGTATTCCCGTATAAGGTTTTATTCTTCATAATCGGTGAATTTCTCAATGTCATTTGAACACGTGCTTATTTAGGAATCGAAAAACGTTTCAATTAAAATTTTTTATTAATAATATCATTATTTATGTTTTAAAATCATTAAAATGAATTATTGTTAAATAAAAACAACAATTTTTTAACTTGATCCAGTAACTTGCACAATTCTTTAGCTTGAACACTCCTGGTTTCGTCCGTGTTCAAGTTAACGAGCGTCTACTGTATATACATAACAACTGAAAATTAAATATAGTTCTGGAACATAAACGATGCAACACAACTGTCAAAACACTACATTGTATTCCTACTAATTAAGTAGCCCAGAAACTGGTCCAACTTGCTTCATGTAATTTTTGTTATTGACACCATTTTGTTAATTATGACAGATCACAAGAGAAAATCACTGGTGGATTTACACGACTGTGAAATCGGCATCAATTAATTAATTATAATGGTTGGAAGTTATGACAAATCACAAGAGAAAATCAATACCGGATTTACACAACTGTCAAATCAAACATTCGGACGATGTTCAAGAGATGGAAATATTACTATGGTAGTTCTGTTTCCTATCAGTTTTAATACTACGTTTTCACCAAAGCTAAATCCGGGATTTAAGTGGATTTACCATAAATCTCCTTTAAATCTCGTAGATTTACCATACAAATATAAATCACCTCAAATAAAGATTTAAAATAAATCTCCCTGAAATCTTCTCGCAATCAGAAGATTTGCAAAACAAACAAACCATATTTTGTACCTATGTAAACCCACTTTCTTCATTGACAATCAACACAAAATAGAAATATCTGTTTTTTTCCTGTTTACTTATTGCAGTTTTTTTTCTCTTGTCCAAATTGACAATTGAATGACAAGATAGACTGAAAACGTCAAATAAATCTCAGTTTCTTTGGTGAAAACACCTCAAGATTTATTTTAAATCTCTAGCGGATTTACTCTTGGTAAAAACGTAGTATAACGCTCTGTTCTGAATTTTATCCAATAAATGAATAGAAGTTTGGACTGCACATGCCCAAAGATGTGAGTTATACTCGAGCTTTGGACGTATAAACGCTTCATAATTTGTAGCCAAATCAGGAGGTGTGAAAATTTCTTGCACCGATATAGAAATTCTAAGCATTTAGCAGAGTTTTTGGAGGTTTAAAATATGTGGTCATTCCAAGAGATCGTCGTTGACACATTATACCGAGTACTGTTAGTTTTTCAGCTTCTTTGATTCAAGTGCCATTCAAGGACAATGGCATAAGTGGCAGGGTGTATTCAGTGGCGTAGCATACCATCTCGGCGCCCGGGGCGGGAGACCCATTTTGCCGCCCCCTTATTAAATTAAAATTAAATTTCGAGACATCATTTCACAGGCAATGAAGTATCTTTTATTGAAAGTAAAATAGAATAAGCGGTTTCATAAACGGATTTTACGAGCCTTACGAATGAGGCTCGTGAGACAAAGCTGCATCTGCGGATTCATCTCCATGCATGCGTTTTTTCGATTGCGGCTTGGACGAAACGGTCTCTGCTCTCCACCAGGAGAGCTTTTAAAACGCAGAGTTTCTGAGCACACTTATCCACACTCAGTCCACATTGCTGCAGTTAAATCTGTGCGTCATCTTCTTCAGGTAGCTCTGCAGCTCAAAAGCCAAGAAAAGTGAGGAAGTTGAATGACTGCATGACTGTCAGAAGAAGACTGGCTACCGATCCGTCAATTCTTTCAGTACCTCAAGAACTTCCACAAACTTATTTTTAAGCGTCTTTACAGCTTCACGAGGTTCACTTTTTCTGCAGGCTTGTGACTAGATGCTTGAGATACTTCTGGTGAGTCGACTTCGTCTTGACCCTGCTCTGTGGTGGGACCAGAACGACTTCCAACTTCGACGGCAGGCACGTCTTCTTCTTCTGCCCGTAAAATAAGTTATGCATTCCCATGAATATTGGCCGGAGGACAATTCTAGGCCACTCACGATTGTAGATGGAGGAATCTTACTTACATTGGAATCACTTCCGCTGCTGCTGGATGCCGCCGAAGACGTTAACGTAGCTTTTGAACCAGAACTAGAACTGAAATATTTCGCGTCCTCGCGTCTGCTTCTTTCTTAGCCTTTTTCTTGCGGTATTCCGCGCCGCTTCCTTTAACTCTTTTTATTTTCAAAAACTAGTTCAAGGGTTGAGTGAAGTACTAACAGGCGAATCTATAAACAAATCTCAAAGGTTACTTAACTTTAAAATACCTCTAAACAGCTCTTAAGTATGAAATCGGTATCTATAATCAATTTTCACATTTAAGTAACGTTACTTAAAGGCCTCTTAACTTAAACGCCATCAACCGCGTTTAAGGGTCACTTAAAGGCATTTTAAAATGTATTTTGACATATCGATTGTCATCTTTGAAATTTTGAAGTTTCAAATTGTGAGTTTGTAGGTATTGTTTGTTGTGATATTATATTAGAATTATAAAGTGCAACGATTTAAGAAACATAAAATTTGTATTGATTAAAGTATGTGTACGCGCAAAGAAATTTTGTCCACGCTTCCCGCTTAGCCTTTGAAGTGTTTGTATCGACACTTTCTTCCTCGTTGTTGGAAAAGAATCTGTGCATAAAATAATTCTGTTTTGTAGTGTATTATTGCAAATTCTAAAATAAAAAAATTTCCTTGTAGGAGGCATCCCAATTTTCAGATCTTTTTCTTTTGTTTGTGGCGGCGGGTGTGGGTGTGTGTTCGATAGCCATTTTTTTTTTTTGATTTCACAAATAAAAAATGTGCCTTCCAATTATTTACTGAAAGAAGGTGTCACAAAACAGCTGTGTTGTATAAAATAAAGCAGTATTTGTTTTTTTCTCTGTACTAGATTTTCACATTCTTTTACGTTACGTGACACAACCATTGTTTAGTTAAGTACAAATGAAAAATCGATTATAGATACGAATTGAAGTTTCGTCATTTAAAGCCAAATTAAATATTTAAGTATGCTTAACTAAATAACCTCTAAGATGCAGTTTAAGAAAATCTTATAGATACGGCTGTAAGTGTTTAGTTTTAGAAGATTCAACAGTATTTAAACTATAAACAACACAATCGAAATAACTTTCTGTGATGCGGGAGGGAGCAAAAACATTAAGCTGGCTGAGACTAGAATAAAGTTTCCGTCGAATCCTAGTTATCTTATCATATCTCGCATATGCATATCATATGTTTCGGAACACTCCCTTTCAGTTCCGCGAGAGTTTCGGAACGTTTTGTTTTAGTTTCGCGATCAGCGCGACAATACGGAATGGACTCTTACAGCCCTACTCACCGTCTACGAATTCACGAAAGCGGTCAACGACGAACCACAGATAGGGTGGCAAATTTCAAAATTTACATCATTGTTGTTTGTTGACTTGTCAAACGATCTGTCATGAAACATATGATTTCTACTCTACCCGCATCACCGGCGACATTTTGCCGCCCCCCTAGGCCTGCCGCCCGGGGCGGACCGCCCCCCCCCCCGCCCCCCCCTACGCTACGCCACTGGGTGTATTCATAAACGCAGAAAATCTGCTCTAGTACAATCGCAGTTCTTTTCTAATGCATTTGTGAACGCACTCACAATGCAGAATGTATGCAGCATACAAAAAGGCCTGACTTTATAATAATTATATTATAATATAATTAATTTTATAAATTTCCGATCTTCTGCAGCCAAAAAAAATCAGCTGCACAATCTGACCGACGTTTGACGTTTATGAACGGTATGTACTGCAGTTGGGCTAGGTTAAGGCTCGGTCAAACAGAACGCGTTTTTACGCCGCGTTTCACCGCCGCGTTCAAACGAAGCGTTGTATTACATTGCAATACATGTCCCATGTCACACTGAACGCGTTTTTGACGCCGCGTTGAATTCACCATGGCGTTGCAACGCGGCGGTGAAACGCGACGTTGCGTTGTGTGAAATTACAGATTATTTCTAACGCTGCGGCAGTCAAAGGAATTTTAAATTTTTTCAAGATGGACAAATTAATTGAATTGGTGAGAAATAACCCATGTCTATACGATATGGGTGATAAATCGTATAAGAACATTGTTTTACATACATATTTAATTATTATTATTGAAATATGAGACAAATTTGTCTCTCATCATAAATGCCACATTGATAGGTCTTCTGTTTGTTGGCCTTCGAGATGTACGACTCTTCTTTTTTTGTTAATTGACATGTACCCAAATTCTTTTTCTTTTACGGGAATTTCGTAAAATAGCAAATAGAAGCAATAATTCCCCCTCCGAATCTGAGCTGCTTGAAATTATTTTTGTTAAGGAATTATTGTTTTGTTTGTTCATTGCTTGAAAGCTATCTGTTTGACATCCTCTGACGCGGCGGTTGCAACGTCGCGTCAAAATAATCTTACCGTCGCGTTAAAAAATCTTAACGCGGCGTTGAAAACGCGTTCTGTTTGACCGAGCCTTTAGTTCGATCGAAAATCTGACTTTATGAACGCAGATAATGCAGTTCTTAGTTATGCTGACGATTATGAACTCACCCGTATGCACATTTTGCTTGAACGACAACAGACATCATTGAGTTTTCGAAGCATTTGTAATACCCCATTTAACAATTATGTAAAGATCGGAATTTAATGTGCTTATGATGCGATACCGTTGCAATTCTACTTCCAAAGGAGATGGATAGTAATTTGCAGATTGATAACTTTATTATTTAAAATTAAAAAATAACAACGAATGGATATGTACGTATTAAAAAAAGCGTCTAATAAGTCCAGCACTGACATTTAGTTATTGTTCTAAATGAATTGGTTCCCTTATCCGTCCACTCGTCAGTAGAAATAGGGTTGGGAAATAAGGTTCAGTTTTCACTGTTCTGAGATGGAAAATCTGTGTTATAGAAATGAGATTTTGTCAAAAGGTGAAAAGAAAACGAAAAGGTGTGGGTACTTAGAAATAAGATCAAAAAACAAAGTTTTCAAAAGGCTACTGATGCAAAACAAATGTAAGATAAAAATCTGCTTTGGACAGGTAAATTAAAATGGATTGACTTTCTTCTTTTTTTCATTATTGATAAGGAATAGAAATTTTCTTTGACTTGAAGAAATAAAATTAAATTCATATTTGAAATATAAGGGTACTTATAAGTTTTGCAGTATAGGTGATAAAACTGTTTAAAATGGCAGAAATATATGGTACGTAGATTGTGCCTTTACATTGGGTTTTCAAATGCAAACGATAATTGCACTAAAATGTTTGCATTTTTGAATTGATATTTGGATATTTATTAATTTAAAAAACAGATAAACCTTAAGATCAACTAAGTGAGTAGTTCGAATCAAATTGATCTTTTTGCAATGGAATTCAACTTTTTACACGTAAAAATTTTATTCTCTGCGACCCCTTATGCATGATTCCACCAAACGATTATTTGTAGTGTTTCCACCGCACAAAAAGTTTAATGGTTAGATTAGCTTAGACACTACGACTACATTACAAATTCAAAATGGCGTTTTAATTTTTCCTATGAAGTCAAAGTAAATTTGAACTTATGACAAACGAAACAAAAAAAAATCGATTGTGCAGTGGATGCGTTCAACTAGATATGACTGTAGGTTAGTTTGATTCGTAAGAATATAGGCGTCATGAAGATTAATCAAAATTGATTTCTTATCAACTATAGATTTACGATTTAATTCGGTTTGAGATTTGCACAAGATTAAGGGAAAATCAAATTAAATCTCTGATTATTGGTTGGTGGAAAAGTAGTGTATGATCAATGATCTTGCACAAAATATTTTAGCAGATCCGATTATTTAGTGCATGTAATTTAATTTTCCAAAGGTGAATTTCATTTACAAAAAGGCAAATTCAGCTTGCAAAAGGATTAATTTGATTTGTAAAAGGATGCATTTAATGTGAACATACTGTAGCAATTTTAAGTGAATAACTACTTTAACGATTTTAATCAAAGTTCGTTTTTATGATGTTCTAACTGATATGGTACTATATATTTGAGTTATAATTCTTATTATAATTATAATTCTTGTTTAAAGAGTTCAAAATAATAAATTTTTTGACATTTACTAAAATCAAAAAATAGGAAATTTTTTGACATTTACTAAAATCAAAAAATAGGAAGGTTCATTTTTCATTTAATTTTCTTTTCCACTTACTTAGCTTTGAATATATATGTATATGTACCTAGATAGAAATTATTATTTAGCTTGATTCTGTTGTAATACACAACACATATCTTCCTTTTATCTAATAGCTATTACTTCAACTTAAACCATAACAATTGATGACAATCGCAGTAATGGACATTCTTAATGGTTTCCTATGAAAGATCTAACTAACATCATGAAGATAGAACTTCTGTTTCAAACTTAAGTACTTAAATTTGGTTGTGGGTTGCTTTTTACTAAATGCATTGCCTGCAAAACCATAAAGCCCTCAATGAAAGCGTCTTTTGTCATTACTTTTCTTTCAGTATATCAGACTAGTTTTCTGCTTCATGTTTTCCTCCCATTACCATTTTGTCCATCATCAGGACATTCACAACACAGATTTGTTCAAAACCAGAACCAGGATAGAAAATTACCAACTGTGTATCGTAAAATGAAAATTCCTTACAGAATTGGGATTATTTCCGTTGAGCAGACGATAGATATCCTTTTTCCAACTTCACAGGACGCAATAGACTTACATAGAGTTTGCCATTGTCGCCTACACTTGTGGTAGCTGGTAGGTGAACAAAAATGTTCCATAATGCATTGTACACACCACAATTGAGATCCAAGGACATTATACAAATATCCCGTTTGCATTCAAACCAGTGTCTTGTGCAACATAAAGAATTTAACAGGTTTTAAAGTGCGTAGATAGGCAACAAATATCGTCGACCCATTGTCATCAGAATAGTCTTATTTTCCACTCACGGATGTATTTCTATCTGAAATAATTTCCTAGGAGGATGTTCCTGCTGCGAGCATATTTTTAATTAATTGATGCTCTTCCGTTACAGCAAAGGCATTTCCTCTAAAGTGCGAAATGTGATGGTGAAAAAAAAAATACCTAGACAAATCAAGGATAATAAATCCTGGGAGACCGAGCTGTGCAATTGAAATAATTTCAATTAACATGTTCACGGTTCGCTTCGAGGGGTGGCAGGCTTAGGAATACAACGAACACAACAGAACAAAAGAATCCTGCGGAAATTGCATAACAATACAAAATTGAAAACGAAAATAAAGAAGATATAAAAATAGCTCACACCCAAAGGACATGAATTGAAACAAAATATCCTCCATTCCTCAACCATAAATTATTAAAGTGTTGGGCGCCATTCACTATATTTGTTTGTTTTTCTTTTTTTTTCATGAACTGGAGAGAGATTATACAAATTTTTTTTTTATTTGAGGATGAAGCATGATGTAACGAAAGATTTTTTTAGAATTATTAAAAAAAAGAAATGTCGGAGAATCTCAAGTACTGCTTTCACAACTTATATTGTCTGTACATTAAATGTTTCATCTAATAACTAAGACAGTATAACTACATATATTTCTTTTCCTAAAACTTACTTTTCATTCACGCTTAATACTATGTAGTTTAATATTAATAAACATAATGTAAAAAACATAGTTATTAAAAAGTTTAGGCTGAAGTGGATTAATAATTAATTAAAATCATCCTATAAAGAAATTAAATTGCTTCAACCTTGAAAGATTGAAATTATTCTGGAGATTGTCTGGAAAAATATACTGGAATGTTATTGCTGTAAGCTAATTTTAAATAACTTGACACTGGGAGAGTATATAAAGCCTACATTTTAACATAAATATTATGACAAAATTAAAAAAATATTACCCATTCGTTTTTATTTTTACATTCGTTACTTTTGTTATTTTCTTGATAAAATATTTCAATTTGAGCTCTTTTTGTCACAAAAAGCTGCCCACTGGCGACAATTGAAATCCTATTAAAATTTAAACAAATAAAAAGAATAAATATGTACATATGGTCAGAAACACAGTTTTGTTTAATTTTCTTTTTTGTGTATGAAATAAAATACGAGTAGCTACCAAAAATTATGTTGTACAGTTGATGAATTGAAGATAGCGTTAAATAAATTGGTAAAAATCCAATTAACTGAATTTTATTGGCATTGTTCCAGATGCAATTATAATTCGTTTTGTTTATTTGTATTCAATCATTGATTTCCGCTTAAAGCAGATTCCTATGGCTTATTGTTTTTGTTACTTTGGTTTTAACAGTAACAAAAGTGTACTGTTTAATTAAGTTGAAAGATTAAAGACAAAAGAGAAATATATGCAAATCGTGGGTATTTAAGCGTAGTTAATGTTAATGATGTCTCCATCACAGGGTTTTTGCCTGAATTTTAACTTTCCATCCAGATAAGTGACACTTGTCAAACTAATCTAATTACGTATTCTAATTCGGAGTATAAAATTGAATTACTAATAAAATGACGTTTTCGATTTTTTTTAAATTATAAAC
The DNA here is from genome assembly GCA_963931855.1 of Philhelius festivus. Lineage (NCBI taxonomy): Eukaryota > Metazoa > Arthropoda > Insecta > Diptera > Syrphidae > Philhelius > Philhelius festivus. The sequence goes on from OZ007557.1 coordinate 96,575,480, forward strand.
TACAGATATTATAATGGATAGTTATGTCGTTTTTATTTGGCAATCCGGAAGCCTTCCGGACTCTTCTGAAAGTGTTCAATTGGGAAAAAATGACAGTTCTGATTCTGAAAAGAAGAGAAATTTGCTTCTGGATTTGAAATCAGAAGCAAAACCAGAAGCACTCACACATTCATATACTTAAACGTCAACCTCAACAGCTGTGATTTTTGGTATTCAAATTGTGCGAACCAGGGTTGGCCGAATTAACTACACTACGTTTTCTACATGATTTACTACGTTTATATGAGGTATTGAAACGAGCTTGAACCTCACTTCGAACCTTTATATACCTGTATTGAGTTGAAATGAGCTGCGTTCGACTCGATCCCAATCGCTCAGCGGTGTCGAGTAGAAATGTGAGTCGAAAATCCGACCCTAATCCAACTCGATCTTTCGATACTGCATATAAAAGTAGTATTTAACCACGCGTAGTTTATTGAAGAAACTACATGCCTAATTTACTACAATTTGTTACGTCTGCTACATATTAGTAGTAATAAATTCATAAAAATTCAATATATTGGGGGTTATCGTGAACAAAATTTCCCTCGGAATTTTCCCCATCTTGGAAAACTGGAAAGGTCAATACTTCTGCACTATTCATTGTAAGCTGGCGACTGGCCTTTTTAAATGAGAGCCAAAGTCACTATGAAACTCAATTCTCAATATCAATACATTGCAAGGGAAACTTTCGACATTATTCGAGATGACAATTTTGAAAGTTGGGAACAATTCCCAGGGAAATTTTATTAACGATAGGCCCCAATAAAGGAAAAAAAACAATTTTGCACTTTTATGATCTAATGAAGGTTTGTAAAAAAAAAGTTTCATTTACCATAAGGATGAAGAATTGTAGGAATAACTGAACGTTTAATTTAAAAATTCGAATTTCGAATGCATAACTGTCAGTTAATTGACAGCAATGCTACAATTTCTTACATTAACTACAATTAACTACATTTAACTACATTAACTACATAAAATACGTAGCAGACGTAACAAATGTAGTTATTTCTAAAAAGTGACAATTCGGCCAACCCTGCTTTCAACAAACATTTTTCTTGATTTTGATTATTGTACGCATTTGATGTTTCACATATACAATCAAACAAAACTTCAGAATCATCAGAAGCAAACAAAAGTGTTCAATTGGGATTCCGGATCGGAGAGAGATTCCGGATTGCCAAATAAAAACGACATTAGAATTTTTCTAATTAAAACGAGTAATGGGTAGGGGTACGGTAGAGGTGCCACCCTTCGACAACGGGACAATTTTTGTGTGAAGACCCTTAAAAATTCTGAGAAAAATGGCCAAAGTAGGTTTTCCTTATGTCAAAAAGGCGGCAGATATTTTAGCTGTCAGTTTTTTATGTGCTTCAAAAACAAAAACATATTTAAGTGTAGTTCAATATAATTTTCTATCGGTAAGTTCTTAAGACAATTGGCGTAAACTTTTGAACAGCGCATTGTTAAGCGTATTGTTAAGGTATCTGTTAACTTTAAAGTAGTTTACTAACTCGTTCTTAGTTTTAAATGTTTTCTAACTAGTATCGTACTACAACAATTTTCTTAATAAATTACTTCTGAGCACACCTAAAAAGGTGCTTTATTTTTTCTTAATATTGCACTTAAGTGGTATATTTATTTTGGTGATCTTGTTTTTTTCCAAAGAATATTTACATTTAATCAAGTGCAATTACATATCGAATATAATACAAAAAGAAGACTTTCTAAGCAAAATGGCGTAAAATGTTCAACAGTCTAGTGTAAAGGTATTATTATGATATACTACTTAACAATTTGCTAACTTTAATGTAGCTTACTAACTATTTTATAATCTTAAACATTTTGTAACTAGTATCGTGCAAAGACTAATTTTTTAATAAATTGCTTCTGAACACACCTAATACAATGACAATTCGTGCAAAAACACTAAACAGACCTATTTGGATGTTTGTAAATGTCAAAGAGTCATTCGAAGTGAACACGATACTAAAAATATTAAAATAGTTATTTGATGATTTTAAATTTTAACTTTAATAAAATGTTAGAGATAGTATGATGCTAAACTCAATCAAAATTTGCAATATCGTTGTACTAATTTGACTACAATTTTGCGCCAATATTTTTATATAGATAATATAAAAAAAGATAATCACGTCTATTACAGAATTCGGCGAATGAGCTAAAGTGACAGTTTCAATTCATTTCCAAACTTTTGCTATTACTGAATCCGACGAATGAAAGTTGAACGAATGTCGGTAACAATCCCTGCACCACTGACATTTTGTTCAACTTATATGGTATTACAGAACTCGCAATCCATTCGCACTCCATACAATTTCTATCATTATACATTCGCACCAATTTCGAGACGAATCTGAAGTGAATTTTTGATTAAACGAAAATAAACAATGGAAAGTACAAAAATGTAAGTCAAAAGCTTATCATACTGAATGCTAAAGCGTTTGTTTAACAAATTTTAATAGAAAACGCACAAATAGCAACGCAACCAGAGAGCAAGAAATTTAAAAAAAAAAAAAAAGAGCACACGGTTGGTTTTGAACCGTCCTTCATCTTCGTACTAACCACTCTCAACGATGCTTGATTTCGTTGATCGAAAGCGATACTATTAATATCACAGCCTAGGTCAGTTGAATAAATGTTTGTAGTTGACAGTGTCGTTCATAAATGATAAGGTAATTTTAGGAATCGACAATGTAGTTCATCCGACGAATTTCATAATTGAGTTTTACAGCGAATGCGAATCGAGTCAACTCACAGGGAGTAAAATTCTGCGAATTCTGTAATAGACATGAATATAAAAAAAATTTATACAACTTTCAATTCGATTTATTTTCAGATAAAAATATCAATTTTTATTGATTTGAAGCTCTGTTCTAGTTTTCTCACTAGTTTGTTCCCCTGTGAAGCGTACCACGAGTATTGGGGCACATTCGACACTTTTCCACTTAAAAAAACCCAAAATAAAGAGAAATACATTTTTAAATTTTTGGTTTCTTTTCAGGGATTTAATTCTATTTATTTATTTTTATTTGAAATTTTTGGACAAAATTATTCTCTTATATATTTTCTCTAAGGGCAACGAATTATTTTTTTTAATTAGTTAACTGTAATGAGTAATTACATATTTGTAATCCTGGTCCAATGTCATGAGTGCTTGAAGAAAACACTTTGCCGACTATACAAATAACAAAAGACTTGTCTTATATGCTTGATAAAGCAACTCTGTGTGTAAATTTGGGAAAATGTTTTTATCGTTTTCGAATAGAATTAATAAAAATTGGAACAGTCTAAAAATTCAACCGAAATCTAATATAACTACAGAAGGTATGAAAGATGATGAAGGAGACTTTAAATTGATTAAATACGACCATCAAAAAATATCAGACTTTTTCAAAAGAAAATGCATATGAATTTTATTGTTATATATATTTTAAGCTTGGTCTTAACTCTTAACATAAACTAGACTTAAAATTAAATATATAAAATAAATTTCATAAAAAAGTAAGTACATAACTAAATCAAAAAAAAAGAGGCTGGGTGCGGCCCACACTGATAACTTCCCATTTGTGGTCTTGAAAACTTGTAATAATTACGAAGGTTGGTAGGTACATTTTATATACTAAATTATAGATTTCCGTGTTTTTAATATTATATTATAGAAATTACTTTATTATTTCGGTTCCAAACATTTTAATTGAAAAGAATTTAAAAACGAAACATTCAAATATAAAAGATATGGTTTCGTTATTGATGGAAGGGTACTTCCAAAATATACCCGCTCTAAAACTAGATATGTTAAATATAAACCATTTGTTAGAAATTGTATTATGTATAAAATTAAATAATGGCAAAGTCAATATCATTGCTCGTTCTCAAGATATTCTAGTCGAAAAACAAATATTACAACTTTTTAGTAGATTTTTTTTATATTTTTGTTAAAACTGTCAATTCGATACTTGTCAAAATTTAACCATATGTTAATAATTGTATTATGTCGATACCTTCCCGTAAGAATGTACTAAGTGGCACTTTTTTCGAAAATGACTTTTTGATGAGGAAATATAATATATGTTAAGGGCCACGTTTTGGCCTGGGTTTCGCCAACGAACTTTCTTCGTTTTTTTCGTTTCCTGAACAATTTTAGAAATATCGCTTAGTATACATTCTTACGGGAAGGTATCGATGTATAAAACAACATACTTTAGAAGGCACTGTCGGTGTTTATTCCCAAGAAATTCGACTTGAAATACAATTTTAACTAGTTTTCACTAGAATTTTTAATAGTTTTTTTATTTAAAAAAAAAAACTATTAATTCAATATTTGTCAACATTTTACCAATTGTACAAAATTATACTATGTATAAAATAAACTAAATTAGAAGTCAATATCACTACTAGTTCTCGAGAAATTTGAGTCGAAAAACAATTTTTACCAATTTTCAATAGAATTTTATATAGTTTTTTATTTTTTGTAAAAAAACTATAAACTGATTTTTTTTGAAATTTTCACCAATTGTCAAACACATTATTTTTCGTAAAATAAAATTATTTTGAGTTTCAAATTGTTTTCCGTTCTTAGAATATCTGGGTTATGAAATTTTTTTTTTCAGTTTTTTTTATTTAAAAAAATAACGGTATGTTCATTTTTTTCCAAATTCATACCAAATCTGTATGACCTTATAATGAGTACATTAAATTTTATTTGAAATCAATAGCATTATTTTTTCGTGAGATATTTGAAACTAACCAAAATTTTTACTTTTTTTTTAAACCGTTATAGTGAAAAAACTGCACACTGAATTTTAATAAACGCCCTTTCAGCCTCTTTCGAAGTTATTATCTATTAAACAAAATTTATTTGAAGTCGATATCTTTACTCGTTCTTGAGATATCGACGACGAAAAATGGTACCAGAACGTACGGACGTACGAACGTACGAACGTACGAACGTACGAACGTACGAACGTACGAACGTACGTACACACACACACACAGACATCTCTCTAAAAATGATTGATATAGCCTCTAGGGACCTTGAAACGTCGAGAAATGTCAAAAATTCCAATTTGACAAATCGGACCGATTACAATAACTCCCTATGGGAAGTTAAAAAATCATTATTTGGTTATATTGAAAAGTATTTAATAACTCTATTTAAATAATACTCCAACAAGTTCGAATATTTATTAATTATAAAGCAAAACTTGTCTATCGTAAAAATTAATAAAATATAATTCTATTGTTATCATTAAACGAATTAAGTTGTTTATTTTATTGGTCCAAAAGTCGGATATATTTCTTAAAGAAAACCCATATTACAACAGGTTTTACCTCCTCTAGCAATGAACACACCAATATTTGGAAAACAAAAATATGTAAATCCACTTTAAGGCCGGTATTCACCGAGCGCTCATAACTTAAGAAGCTCATTAACCTATTCACCAAGCAATATTAGTGAAGATCTACGAGCGCTCTCTTCGAAAGTTTGTTCGTTTGTGCGTGTGCCACGCACGCATTTGACTCAAATCCATGTGAGCAATGCCAAGTAGAAGAGTATCCATTTGCTGTCAAGACTAGCATTCCACAACATTTCACAGTTTGGGTATGCCTGAACAAGAGAGAGTGGCTCTCATTTTCGAACTTCGAAAAACACTTGCGAGTGGTTGGTGAATACCCCACAGAAATTTCAAGTTAAGAGCCTCGTAAAGTTAAGAGCCGTTTAGGAGCGCTCGGTGAATACGAGCCTAAATGTGTGTGTATTGTAAATTGCTTACCAGTAGTAAAAAAATTTTTAACTTACCATTCTACGGCTGGTATTCACTGAGAGCTTATAACTTAAGAAGCTCATAAACCTATTCACCAAGCAATATTAGTGAAGATCTACGAGCGCTCTTAAAAGTTAGGAGTGGTCCCGACCACTCCTAAACTTACGAGCGCTCTCTTCGAAAGTTTGTTCGAAAATTCCTTGCCCCATTTTCCAAAGAGTGGGGAAGTGCGCTTCCTTCCAATTTCAACACTTCCATACGGCCACCCGCACCTCGCAAATCGGCAGATTAACATACCTCCAAGTTCGAAAACAGTTTGATTTCACAGTTTGGGTATGCCTGAACAAGAGAGAGTGGCTCTCGTTTTCGAACTTCGAAAAGCACTTGTGAGTGGTTGGTTAATACCCCAAAGAAATTTTTAGTTAAGAGCCTCGTAAAGTTAAGAGCCGTTTAAGAGCGCTCGGTGAATACTAGCCTACATGATCAAAATCTACAATTTAAGCATAGTATCAACCAAATTGCAAGAGTTGTGAAAAGATATTATGAAAAAAAAAACTCCTCAAATCGATGAACCCGGAGATTTTGATTATTCGCTTTATTCTTTCCATGTCTTTATTTCAAGCGAAATTCTCTTTCAACAAAGGAAAGTTTTTGAAACAATTTTTAAGCAATCCACGTAGAATGAAAAGAATCAAATATTTAGGCCTATTCGGCGGGATCTTTTATTCTTCTATTCTGTTATTCTGCTATGAATTTCCATACAAATGTTTGAGCTGTCAACAAATCTTTTATGAATTTTAATTTTGGTATTCAGCACGCTAAAATCTGTTATAAAATCTGCTAAGAAAACTTTTATGAACTGTCAAACGTTCGAACATAGAAAAAATCTTTTACGAATAGCATTTTTGGTATTCAGCATGCCAAAATCTGTTATGAAATCTGTTAAAAATCATAAAAGAATAAAAGACAAACTTCTGTGACTTTTATCATAAAAGATTTCAATACATACACAGATACGAGTATATCAATGAAAAATTGATATACCATTGTGCAATACAATATTTTGCAAATATGGCTGATCTGGAATGAATTAAATAAGAATTAAATTACATTTTTGTTAAGAATGGACGTTTCATAGAACGACGACGATATATTTTTTATTTCGTCAACGAAATCTTTTTAAAATGAGACAAATGAAAGAAAATATATTTACACACATACGAGTATTATATAAACATATGTATATGTAAGTAGAGTAGAGGACACCAATAGTGTAAGAGAAGAGATTACTTTTTTGTTCGTCATCCATTTTAATTTTGTCAGATGAATTATTTTATTTAATCACAGCTGATTATGATAGCAGATTTAGTTCAGTTTCATAACAGATTTCGTTTTCGAAGTTGCATAACAGACTTTTATAAAAGTTCGAGCCCCTGAATACCAATTATAAAAGATCTTTTAAGATGGAAATCTTTTACGATTCATAACAGAAAATCCATAGCAGAATAACAGATGTTGCAGAATAGGCCTAATTGCTTAGCACATTCTAAAATCTGTTATTTCAAATTGGTTAACTTCTTTACTGTATGCATTCAATTGATATCTACGAACACATCCTTCGGTCTCAAATTTGACACGAAGATAAACGTCACTCCACTGTCACTTGAGTACTTGAGTTGAGTTTGCTGAACTACGAAAACGAAAAATGAAAACATCGACTTCTTAAAGAAAAGATAAAAATCAAATTTCGGGATAAGGAATTCGCAGAATTTTTCTAAAAATAAACCATAACAATATTCCGCAACCAATGAACAATTAAGAACCTTCCCTCTCATCGTGTGATGTGAAATAGCACTCAAAACATAGAAAATAAGGTCCGTGTCAATACAAGAAGTCGTCACGTAATTTCTATCATTCTCCCCAAAGATCTCGATGATCATTTTTGCGCATCAGCATATCACCCCGAAGGTTGTTTTCGTATATTTATAGGAAAGTGAGAAAACCCATGCAAGTCGTGCAGAATATCTTTAAACCATTAAAAATGTTACAAACTTAAAACAGACTTCCAAAACAAGGTAAGCGCTCTTATGTATAGCATCCACTTATGACAAAATTATGTCTTCTTGCAGAGAATTTCATGTCACAATTTAGACGATGACAATTCCATTACAACTCCAAACCCGCAACTCCGTCAACAGTTGATCAATTCAATTCGATTCGAGTAAACGAAAATTTCCAATCCTGTCGTCCAAACGGCAATTTACTGTTTCCATAGACCTCCAACATTCCACAGACTGGTGCATATCAGTGGCGATGTACCTGCCACAGAACGACATATCCGAAGTCGTCTTGCGCCAGCGAAACCGAAAAGATGACCTCTCCAAGGAGCTCGCCAAGAACAAATCCAAACTCAACGCAGTGCGACAGGAATACCGATTCCTCACGCAACCACTCAACACAGACTATGTGGACGAGTGCGAGCGGCTGGACGATGAAATCGATAAGCTTCGGCGGGTGTGTCAAGTCATGCTGAACGAAATAGAGCACTTGAAACGCTCCCAGGGATCGCAGTTCGACCGCCAGCCGATGAGACCAGCTCCTTTACCTCCATCAAACCTTCCGCCTCGAATGAGGCCACGGTCTCTGTTCCCGAGTCAGCAGGCGAGCTGTTCACCACTGTCACCACGAAGTCTTGAGAGTCCTCCTTCGCAGTCCGAACAACTTCCGACTTCGCCGAGTTTGCAAGACCTCGTCTCGCCAGTACAACCGCCAAAAACCATGGACGATGTCTGTGATCCCAGTTGCGGGGAACGTCCATGGCAATGCAGTATGTGTACATTCCAGAATCACCCATTGTTGAATAAATGCGAATGCTGTGACAATGTCCGTATCCTGCCCGGCTCGGTGAGAATAGTGCCTTCCAGACCGCCTCCTCCTATTCCCTTCGCTGCCCTGGGGTCTCGTTCGGCACCACTGACACCAGCAACTCCTATTATACCAAATGCAGGATCTGCATCTGCGAGTATCCTCTCCCGGTCCACTGAGTACACGCGTCCTGGAGTGGCTAACAGTAGCAGCGAAGGCAGCATGCCACAGTTCTTGGGCGATGTAATTATTTGAGTGCCTAATAACCAGTTTATCTGGTTTATTAATTATTTTAATGTACCTTAACCGTTATAGTAATCAATAAAAATATATACATAGATATACTATCGTTAAATAAATGTGTTTTTTTATTTCAAATTATGTACGGACTAAAATACTCTTTTTTTGACAACAAATTGGGGCCATTAAAAGTTTATGTTTAGTGGACAGCCAAATTCAAACGTCAGCGGTATCTACAAAAAAGTCTTCTTGGTATTCTAAGCGAGACGGATAATATTAAAATCACTATTTTGGTTGGTCAATGTTTGACGGTCTTCGAAAAAAACTTATGAGGAGTTGGTGAATAGCACAAATAATTTCCAGTTTATGAGCCCCTTAAACTTAAGAGCCGTTTATGAGCCTTCGGTGAATACCGCCCTTGATGTTTAATCGAAGGGAATTAATCTCCGACTCCGATCCATTGGACATGAATTTTTCCGTGTGAAAAAACGGTTTCATAGCTTTACCTCGAAAATACAAAGGCAACTACTGTCAAAAAAGTTGGGTACATTCCACACACTGCCTGTCAAATTCGTATTTGTGTAACTTAGTCACCTTTAAATCTCGTAGATTTATACTACGTTTTCACCAAAGGTAAATCCGGGATTTAAGTGGATTTACCATAAATCTCCTTTAAATCTCGTAGATTTACCATACAAATATAAATCACCTCAAATGAAGATTTAAAATAAATCTCCTTGAAATCTTCTCGCAATCAGAAGATTTGCAAAACAAACAAACCTTATTTTGTAGAACGCACATATGTAAACCCACTTTCTTCATTGACAATCAACACAAAATAGAAATATCTGTTTTTTTTTCCTGCTTACTGATTACTGCTTTTAAACGAAGCAATTAGCCCTATCACAAATTCCATCGTATTCGGAAACTTGTTACGAATCCGGAAAAAAACTATCACAGAATCCATCGTATTGAAAAATCTCATACAAATTGCTGTTACGAACGGATTTGATGATAGCTTTTTGTCGGAATTCGTAAAAGTTCCGATTACGATGGAATTTGTGATGGGCTAAATATTACCTTGCGATTTTTAAGCCCGTAGGAGAGAGACGTGTGTGGTGGCGGGGTTACACAAAGCGGAAGATGACTCCAAAAAAGAAACTAAGATTAAAAATCGCTTTCGTGTGAAAGCAGTATTACTATCCACTTGCAATTTTTTTTCTCTTGTCCAAATTGACAATTGAATGACACGACAGAGTGGAAACCTCAAATAAATCTCAGTTTCTTTGGTGAAAACACTTCAAGATTTATTTTAAATCTCTAGCGGATTTACTCTTGGTGAAAACGTAGTATTAGATGGCACGCAACTTGATGAATAAGTTACCTGTTTTGAAGTGTGACATTTTATTTATATTTATTTATGTGATTTTGCTTGAACGAACACTCCAACGAAGTAGAGGAATGATAAAAAACTTCAAAGCTTTTAATATAAATGCGCTTTAAATGATGTGCTCCCTCTGTCAATTATACAAATTGAAATTTGACAGGCATTAGGCAAGGCGCGCACATTCAATTTTTAGTTTCGCAACTGTTTGGTTGCTAAAATGAAACAGAATTATATGACATGCCGCGCACATAGAGCAACTCGATTCGATCACAGTTGCAAGTGTGCCCCTAGCATTAATCCAAAATCCTTCCATTGGCTGTTCAGACTGATGTTTTTGCAGTTTTGTACACTACAAACAACACATATATCAAATCCTTATCGTCAAAATAGTTGTTAAATGGATCAAGAAACCATTTTTCAGAAGGTAATTTTTAATAGAGTGTGTATGTAAATTTTCTAAAGATGATAGTCTTACATAAAACAAACACTCCAAAAAGCTATGGAAAACGACATTAGTTTTGCATTGAAATGAAGTTTAGTTTATTTGTCAAATACATATCAAAATTGTGAAAAATGTTTGTAGGTAAAAACTACGACAACAGCGAATAAACTTCTACTTCATTAGCCGTGTTTTTTTGGAAAAGTTATCCGTAGTACAGTAGGATTTTATATGAAAAACAAATACAACATCCGCAGTAGGATCACTGCCGATACTCGAATAAATGTCAAATCTTTATCCGCAGCAGGATTTCACTTCTCTTTTTATCGGCAGTGATCCTACTGCGGATGTTATCGGCAGTGATCCTACTGCGGATGTTGTTATTCATATAAAATCCTACTGTACTACGGATAACTTTTCCAAAAAAACACGGCTATTGACTACTTATCGTTAGTCATCGAATGAAAATTTTTCCGAAATGAATGCATAATCCAGCAAAAAGCATTCAGCAATACAAAAGAAATGGTAATTTGCTGCCAAATGTTCACTTTCGTGTTATTTATTTTTTTCATTGTCCATATTTTCAATTTCCTTTTTTCTAAATTCAAATGTGCATAAAAATTCAAAAATAAACTTATGAAAATGCATTTATTATGTATTTATAGCTGAGGTACATGATTAGATTTTTGTTTTGCAATTTAACTTTAAGAAATATAGAAAGATTTCCATCCCCGTGTGATAAGTACTTAATTCACATTGATACTTTTCACTTCAGTCACCCTGTTCTCTGTCGGTAGCGTAGTTTAAACCAACGCATGTGCAAACCGAAACAAAAAATACCTTTGACAGTTCGCCATTTGTTTGACAAAAAAGAAGTCACATTTCTAGAAGCTCCTGCTGTAAATCCACATTTCTCAAAAAAAAGTCGTGTAATTAAACAAAAAAACCAATAAAATAAAATTTCGCAATTAATTGAAACATGGATGACGAGGCTGAGACTTACAAATTATGGCGTATCCGCAAGACAATTATGCAACTTAGCCACGACCGTGGCTATTTGGTGACCCAAGATGAACTCGACCAGACGCTGGAACAGTTCAAAGAACTTTTCGGTGATAAGCCAAGCGAAAAACGTCCAGCTCGAGGTGACTTGGTTGTTCTAGTTGCCCACAACGACGACCCCACTGATCAGATGTTCGTATTCTTCCCCGAGGAACCGAAAATCGGAATCAAAACCATCAAGACTTATTGCACCCGAATGCAGGAGGAGAATATCCATCGAGCTGTTGTGGTTGTCCAGGGCGGTATGACGCCATCGGCAAAGCAGTCCTTAGTCGACATGGCACCGAAATATATTCTGGAACAGTTTTTGGAGTCGGAGCTGTTGATCAACATCACCGAGCACGAATTGGTGCCGGAACATGTGGTGATGACACCGGAGGAGAAGCAGGAGCTGCTGCAGCGTTACAAACTGAAGGAAAACATGTTGATGAGAATCCAGGCTGGCGATCCAGTGGCCCGGTATTTTGGACTGAAGCGTGGGCAGGTTGTGAAGATTATCCGTTCGTCGGAGACGGCTGGACGGTATATTTCTTATCGATTGGTGTGTTAGAGGGCTGACCGGTTCCGTTGGTCCAAAATAGATTTTAATTAAATAAACGTACATTTATCTTTTGTAAACGTGTGTTTTATTTATTCTGGAAGAGCAGTCACACCAAAGAATTTAGGGAACGCTGGATGGCAGATTATGTTCCTTCTTCTTGAATATTTCTTTTTAATAGGTATGCCTGCTCATATTCGGTTGATGGTCAGAGTGTGATCTGGCTGTAAGGAGATTATTGGGGAAATGCTGTTTCTGAGTTATTTATAAGCTTTTGTTAAATTTGTTTGGTTGACGGACTTGAGGGCTCTTGCTATCAGACGAGAGCAATACAAATCCCGCGGTTGAATGTTCTCGGAGTGGCGCGCAGAGTAAAAAGTAGGAATGACCAAATCGTATTCCTCTTTGAAGGAACTTGTTCGTATTTTTGCAAAAGACAAATATTTTATTGAATTTTTAACAGAAAAAAGTAAATGGTTGAGTTTTGCTGAAGAGTTTTTCGTTGAAAGATCTTTTAAGGGCTGAAAACAGATTGTAAATGAAATGAATTTAGAGAATAATGGGTATTGGATGATATCTGTGCGATTCTTATTTTTAACACGTCCGCACGTTGGCTATTTTCTTAGAAGCTCTTGCTCTAAGGTTGACATCCATAAAACTAGATTTCGTTTTAGTACTGAAAACGCTGTTTAAGCATCAGGAATTAAAAAAAAAGGGCAATAGGATTGGCCTAAAGCGCTTTAACAAATTGAAAAATGTCCGAATGTCTAGCAAAAAAATTATCCAGCGAGAAAACTATAATTGGATAAATACAGGGTGCGTTTTATGTTTCAGCTCAAAGAATTTTCTAAAAAAATATTAAATGAAGTACAATTTTATGATTCATATTTTATTGACTGATTACATGGTCCTTAACATTATGTAGGGAATATGATGTCGGTCAAGTGGGTAGCTTTGACCTTGGCGCAAAGGTAAGCTTTTTTAAGGGCATTTTGCGTAACAATTTCGGAGACTTCTGTTGTAATTTAAGCAATTTCGTTTTTAATGTTGTCTTTAAGCATTGAGGTTGTTGTTCGTGTGCCAATGGCTTTTTCCTTCAATTATCCTCATAAGAAGAAATCGGGAGGGAGTCAAATCAGAGGATCGTGAGGGGCCAGTCGATATCACCACTTTCAGACATGGATGAAGGAATGAATATTGAGAGGGGGCTTTGTACAGTGACCTAAAGATATTTTGTGTACCCATCCAGAGCTAGATGAGTTACTAACCATACAGCTCTTTCTCCTAGTTTTTATCATTGATGAATTTGATTATTTGGAGTATAGTCCTTGAAACGATCTGGGTTATAGTTCCAAAGAAGTAGTTTGGCCTGCCTCAGTTTTGGGAGTTTTTTTTTCAGTTTTTAGATCATTCGGCCTTATATTAATATTTGTATTTAATTTTTAATCTTTTTTTTCTATTCCACAGTTGGAATCTATTTTTGCTAGGGAGTCTGCCTCTTCAATTTCCCTGGACACCTGCCTGCCTATACATTCCAACACCAACTTAGACGTGATGGTGTATGAGATTAGTGCTTTGAGTGCGGCTTTGTTATCTGATATAATGTCAGCAATGTTTTGGTTTCTGTAACTCCATTTCGTGATTTTGAAAATGCTAGTAGATTGTCCCATTGGTTCCAGCACAATTCCCTTCCGTCGCACACTGGGGCAAAATGGCGAAAAGATGGCGTTAAATCCAACAGGGCTAGGAACTTGAAATTTGGCACAAATTCTACTGATATCAATGTTAATACATGGTCAAAGTTTCTAATGGCCACGCCCATTTCTAAGGTTACCTCCCATACAAATTTCACTAGCTTACGAAATTTCTCAAAAACAGCTCAAACGATTTAAATTAAACTCTGCGTGTGTTGCATCCTTAGTGATTTTAATACAACTACATTTATAAAAAAATTAAAACAAAAAATTATAGGGTTACTATTTTGGAATATTTTTTGTTACTAGTTTTTTTTTGCTAAACTTAGTATCCTTTCTTCAATAGAAATAAATTCCTCTTTTTAAGCATTACAAATATAACATTTTTGTGTAGAAGAGTTTTCTGAAATAGCACTACACACTTTTCAATCTACATGGCGAAGATCAAGTTCTGGTGAATAGAAATTCTATTTCACTTTCTCTTACAATACTAGGCTAATGGTCGGTGATTTCTGTATCTACTCTTTGCTTTTTAGCTACGGATACTAATAAAGAATCTTTTAAAAATTCAACTTTTACAGGTCTACAATATCTATTTGAGATTGGACGTGGATTTTGTTATAATATTTTTACACCAGAAACTAAGCGAAGTGTAACAAGCCAAGTAACTACAATAAAAACAGAGGAATCTACCTGGTTCAATTCATAAGAGGCTTGCTTATTTGAATTGTGACCAAAACTCCCATCAAAGCCCCATTTAAAGTACAAGCGTACATCTTTCAATTCATAGCGAATTAATCTATTACTGTTGAGCTTAGAAAACTTTGTAAATCTATACTCACACAAGTTTCCGAAACACTGATACATATGTTCAGGATCGGAATAGCAATTTTTTTACACTCCTGAATGATTTTATACGAAGGAAATACTTAAGAAGCTTTTGATCTGATAATTTCATATTGAAATTTAGATAAGCCTTCTTCGAAAATTAACGATAAAGCTTCTTCACCAGTTATTGAAGTAGGCTCAATGGACTCTCTTAAGGCTTCAGTACATTTTTCGATTTTTTTAGGACTTTTCGTGAATTAGTTTTGCAGCTCCCGACTGTCCAAATGCTCTCAAACTCATTTCAGCTGCATATGCCAACTCAGAAAGAATTTATGTCAATTTAAAAGGTACCCGAGTATTGAGTTCGCCTTAATTGTTGTTCGACCTAAGAAGTGTCAAAAATACAATAATATTAACCAAAAATGTCTTTTTCTATAAAGTGACGTTACCAACAAAATTGTACACAACACACAGGGGAGCAAATTGTAGCAAGAAATTTTTACACATTCTGAAAGAAGACAAAACAAAAACACTTAACAAAATGACATATATGTAAATCTTATTGGCGTGTTACGGCTAACCCAACTAAACGCCTAAGGATTTTAGAAAAATGCAAAAAAATAAGCAATTTTTTAACTTTTTGTCATATTCAACTACGAATTAAAATATGTAACAAGAATTTATTTTTTATAAAAAAAAACATACAAAAATATACCTGAGCTTACTGATTTTATTGCAATTTAATTTGTTACACGCAATAAATAATAAACTGTACACAATTTACTTAACCAACTCGAAATGGCAAAAAGAGGTCTGCGATCGACTCAAAACGTGAACTTACTCTTCATTTGAGACGATCTGCAGAAGATTCCGTGATTCAAACAAACTTTCTCTCTCCCATTTCTAATTCTCTATCATATTGTAATATTTTTCCAAAAATAGGTTCGTTAAATAAAACTTATTACTCTTTCTAGTATTTCTTCTTTATTTTCACTTCTCAAATCACAACAATAAATCTCAATTTATAATCAACTCAAATACTTTATTCAAATTAAAATCACACTTGTTTTACACTTTACACAATCCAATAAGCAGAGTTTTGCACACTTCCGTAATCAAAAATCAACTGTGTTTCGCTCACCGTGAACACTCCCTTATATACTCAAATTAGTTGTTCTCGAAGGTTCTCATCTTGGAATGTTCTAGATGTTTGGAATAAGGGGAAATACATTTGACATTGGAAAAGAGCTTTTTGCTTCTTCCATAAAGTAGATATGCAATTTTCCAACAGATGGCACTGTAGGAGTATAAAGCTCTGTTCACAACAATATTTTGAAGAGAAATAGAACGGTTATTTAAGACAAAGCTCAACTTCATAATTTGATTAAATGCCAGCTTTTTTACGTTTTGCCCCATTGTGCGTCGTTCTTGAACCATCCGTGCACCACTTAATGGCATTGGATTTGAGTGTGTAGTTTTCTGATTCGCCTACCCGCTCTTTTTTACAACTTAACTCCGTATTATTATTTTTTACAAAATTGTGTTTTGTAATAATTCCATCCCTAGAACTGTCGATAAGGTTAGTTACTTAGCCGACTTTAAAAGGCAGTTCCTATATCTCTGTGACTAATAATTTCGAACATTATTTGGCCGGGAAAATTTTACGTAAAGTTCGCATGGTAGCACGAGCTGTGTGTGTACCTGCTTTCATTGGAACCACACGTTCTGTAGGCCTAATTGACCCACTTCCAATAAATTGCTCTCTACAACTGTCAAATACCAACTGACAAATTTCATTCGCAGGAAAAAAATGGCGAATATGCTTGTAGCACAGTTGGCTGTCAGTTTGACCCTGTCAGATAGTGCCATGGTTCCTCCTGTAATGCTGTAATTAGAAGGGATAATGATTTTATAGGACAAATCTTCTTTCGCACCCGTTCAGTTGCAAGAGTACTGAAAGATCTCGGTATATGTACATAAATCCGCTAGGCTGGATAGTATCCCCCCGATTGTTCTGAAGAGGTGTTCTTCTACGCTGGTAAAACCATTGCGTAAGATTTTTCATCTATCCTACTCTAGTGGTCTCTCTCTTTGAGTGGATGAAAAACAGCATTTGTGCACCTTGTCCCTAAAAATAGCGAATCTTCTTCCTCCTATAACTATCTGCCAATATCACTTAAATCCCTTCTTCCCAAGGTCATAGAAACGCTGATAAATTATCAGCTCAAAAAATATCTTAAAGAACGAAAGCTTCTCAATGACCGGCAGTATGGCTTTCGTAACAATTACTACGTTCATATGAGGTATTGAAGCGAGCTTGAAGCTCGCTTTGACCTTTTGTAAACGGGTATTGAGTTGAAATGAGCTTCGTTCGACTCGATCTCACTCGCTCAGCGGTGTCGAGTAGAAATATAAGACGAAAAACCTGGGTCGAGGAGTTGGCTTAACAAAATGTTTCAGAATCGCTCAACACCATTTGAACTCAACTCCAAATCGAGCTCTCAACTCAAAGGACGAAAAACCTGGGTCGAAAATCCGACCCTAATCCAACTCGATCTTTCGATACTGCATATAAACGTAGTAAATAGGCCTACCGGTGATCTGATGGCATATCTCTCAAATTTTCCTTGTCAATTCCTTTTTTATTTTTGTGCTTTGTTTCTGTTTTTCAAAAAATCCTGTTTCAGACTTCGAGAACAGGTTATTTCTGCTGTATATTTCCGACTAATGAAGGAATTAAAGGATAAAACCATGCTCAAACTGAAAGGCTCACGAAGATAGATAAAAAATATATACAAAGATTTCTCGCTGATGTCTTGAACACACTGCTTTTCGAATTTGCCACGTGATTAAATCAATTGATGCGGACTGTATCATATCTGTAAAGCCATTTAAATTTCTAGAAACGGAAAATTTGAAAATTTTGTAAATAAACACAAAAAGAAAGGAAATAATCACAAGCTGTTAGGATCATTTATCATGGCTTAACAGTTTTCCACGAAAAGAAACATTCAATTTATGCTGCCTAAGGTATCATTTAATTGCGTTTATTAAGCTAACGTTTTTATGTTGTCGTTGCCGAACGCTAAATTGTACCTATAGACACACGTATCCCTCGCAACGTAGTTTAGAGCGTAATATCGTTTTTTTTTCAATGAAAAGCGAGATGAAATCTGAAACCATTCTACGTAGTATCTATTGTACCACACCAATATTCTCGTACTGCACCCTGCCACCAACAAGCCATTTAACTTCAGCCCGTCAACCTGAACAATTACCGTTATCTCTCTTTTAAAGGCCCCAACTGAGCGCAGAACCAACCTGACTGAGAGAGCAATGAAAAGACGAATGATGAAATATGAAACCCATCAACTGCCTGTTGCACAAAGATAACGCAAAAATTAGTTACTCATGGTCAGTTCATTGATAGGATATAATAAATATCCGGGGTTGATTGCCCCCACATCACTGTTAACCTTATGTCATACTCTTTATTATTTTTTTCAAGGAACCAACTCAACCCACCAAAGATCAAGTGGATTAGCAAGGAAAGTCATCTGTATTTGGTGTGATTCCCGGGGAAGCAGTGTGGATTGGATCAAGATTGCCTTGTGCCATATCCAACATAAGGTTTGTGGTGGGGAAAAACATACCCTTCGTCTATAGAAGAGAGTGCAAGCTCTTTCATTGGGAAACGAAAGCTTTGTTCAGTGCGCTGAATCTGGCGAAAAATGCTCTTCTCATCTTCTTGGTGAACTTTCACACAAGCGAGTGAGTTTTGAGTGTGAGTCAATGGCTTTTTGTGCCAAGTTACCTGTGCACCGCGTTATGAGTATAGAAACTAATTAAGATTCCGGTCAAGATGCAAAGTGCCTCTGGCACTTATGGTATGTGCCTGGAATGTTCTTTCTTTCTAGGGAGATTTTTGGAGAGCAAACTTCTGATAATACGGGATGTAGAGTTTAAATTGTGTTTCGTGTTTTTGAATTGATCACTTTAAGGCTCGTATTCACCAAGCGCTCCTAAACGGCTCTTAACTTTACGAGGCTCTTAACTTGAAATTTCTGTGGGGTATTCACCAACCACTCGCAAGTGTTTTTCGAAGTTCGAAAATGAGAGCCACTCTCTCTTGTTCAGGCATACCCAAACTGTGAAATGTTGTGGAATGTTGGTCTTGACAGCAAATGGATACTCTTCTACTTGGCATTGCTCACATCACATGGATTCGAGTCAAATGCGTGCGTGGCACACGCACAAGCGAACAAACTTTCGAAGAGAGCGCTCGTAAGTTAGGAGTGGTCGGGACCACTCCTAACTTTTAAGAGCGCTCGTAGATCTTCACTAATATTGCTTGGTGAATAGGTTTATGAGCTTCTTAAGTTATGAGCGCTCGGTGAATACCGGCCTAAGAATTGAATTTAAAGCCCTATACACTGTTTTCATAGCTAAAACATAATAAAATGCAAGACCTTTGAGTTCTTTTGAAAATTCAAGCGATTCAATTCCGCTCTGAGAACATAAGGATTGATAAAATCCTACTAAGTAAATGTGTAAGTAAGTAGTGAGCGGTAATAATACCTTAAGGCTAGGCGCGCACATTCAATTTTTAGTTTCGCAACTGCTTGGTTCGAGCAACTAAAAAGTTTGTGTTGTGACACAAACTAAACGATTGCCTAAAATGTGTTCGCTATTTTGTGTAACATATAATTATATGCACCTGCGCGGACATTCAACCAAATAGTTCATCTGTTTTCTATAAGTAACCAAACAGATGTGCAACTAAATATTGAATGTGCGCGCCTAGCCTAAGAGCTTCTCTTGGAAGATCAGCAATCAGCATACTCGTCAGATGAAACTAATGTCGTTTTTGTTTGGCAATCCGGAAGCCTTCTGGACTCTTCTGAAAGTGTTCACTTGGAAAAACATGACAGTTTTGATTCTGAAAAGAAGAGAAATTTGCTTCTGGATTTGAAATCAGAATCGAAACCAGAAGCACTCACACATTCATATAGTTAAACGTCAAACTCAACAGCTGTGATTTTTTGTATGCTAATTGTGCAAAGTGTATCTTTCAACATATATTTATTCTTGATTTTCATTATTGTCCACATTTGATGTTTCACATATACAATCACAAAAAACTTCAGATTCATCAGAATCAAAAAAAGTTTTCAGTTGGGATTCCGGATCGGAGAGAGATTCCGGATTGCCAAATAAAAACGACATAAGATTCATCGGGAAAGTATATTTATAATCCGGTGAAATGTGTTGTGAGCCAAACTATTATAACTACGTAATACAAGGTGGCGCAAAATTAATCACTTTATCGGAAGATGTTTTAATTTTTGCAAATGGCGTTTTACTTCAATTATGTTTGACATTTGTGAACTAGACAGCTGCAGTATACAAACAGACAAGCAATGGAGCTATACTCCGCAAGAGCGTAAAATACCTAATTGTGTTGATTTTTTTGACCAATAATTATTATAATCTGTCGGTGGTGTTAGGGCGATTTGGCATTCTTTGGGGCTACTTGAATTCACGGGCTTATGCCAACAAGTCTCAGACAATCACAGCCCTTAAGGAGAACATTCGACAGGAATGCAAGCAATTATCACCCGAAATCTTGCGAAAAGTAATGGAATATGCGATAAAATGGGCACAAATGTATATCAACACTGGCGATAGCCACTTGACGGTTACCATCTTTTCCAACTAACGGAAGAAATTTTAAGGGTCCATCACTCAAAATCATTTTTTTTATTTAGTAAAAAATTAATTCACAGACAAAATTGGATGATTAATTTTGCAGCACCTTTTAGAATAACCATGTGCAAGTTAAAAGTGAGTCGCTTAGTTTTGCATAATTCTCAAGAGGATCATTATCCACGGATTTGCGTGCATAGAAAGTTCTCAGCTTGAAGTCAACCCATGTTTTTATCTAAAAACTGGTCAGTGAATTTTGTGTTAATGGGTTTGTGAACAACCAAAAATTGCAACACTACCTGTCGGACTACGAGGGAAATAGCATTTCTAATCAATTTTCATTCTTTCAATCAATTCTTTCAAATCCATTTTATGCCAATTTTTTGCTTTTCTTTTTTTTTTTTAAGAGAAAATGAAGAACTAACCCGAACAGGTGGCTTAGAATTCAATGAAGCCATACATACATTTATATAATGTTCGAACCATGATGTCCTTTTTGGTTGGAGAGGAGTTAATAGAAGATTGTAATTAAATGTAGAGAGGAGACTACAAATACAAAGTAGTTGAATAAATAAAGGACTGTTATAGGTATATTAGTTTCTTAAGTTATTACAACTTAAGCAACCGTTAAATGTCTTAAAAAAAAAATAAAATAAAAAAATAGATTTCACAAGCTTTGAGGTATTATTATTTAGTAAAAAAGTGTTACAAAGTAATTATGGTGGATTTTCATTGATCTTGATCTACAGATTTGAAGAAAAGTTAAGCGACTGGGATATATACATCGATATACGGACGTGCGAAAGAGTGCTATAATTTGCCATAATTTCTTAACAACTGCCAACATTTAATGTCATTTGTAATATTTTGTCAAAATTTTGGCTCGAGATTATTTTGTTTAATTTCAGTGGTATTCGGCGACGAGAATTTCCCGCAATAGAAGATTGAAAAACTAAATAATGTTGAAGCTTATGAAGGGAAACAGAAAATATAAATATTTTAAAGTAAGAAGAACTATTTCAGGTGTGTTAAATAAAAGTCTGAGCTCTGGATGATTTTGAAAACTGTGATGATATCTATGAGGTATACAAAAACGAGACAATAACAAATAAGCGACATGACTTGGTGTTATGAAGAATAACTTTCGTTTTCAAAGTGACAGTGACAGAATCGTATATTTTCAGCAGACAGCCCAGACATAAGTAGTGTTCTTTTTATTTTGACAGTTTCGATAGGAATTTGTGAACACATCCAAAAACATAGAAATGCAGATGGTGATTATAAAGTATAGATGAACATGTTTGTCTTCGCTATAATCTTTATCTTCATTATTTATCGAGTTTTCTATAATCTTATTTCACGAAATTCTCTGTATTTTAGTTTTCCCTCTACATTCAACAAATGTAAATTTTGCATCCTTAATCCCTTTTTTTTTGTTTTGCAGAACTAGCATGAAGATGAATGCATTCTAAGAAATGATTAAAAATACGATGTTCAATATTATTCTCAATTTTGTTTTTTTTTTGTTCTTGAAAAAATTATTAAATTTATTTAAGCTTTTAATTAAGGATTTAAATGATTTTTACGTACTTTAAAATTTTTAATATTAAATAAATGTAAATACAGTAAACGCCATAACTGAGAAAATTGGTTATCTGATGTAAAAAATATATCCCGGGCGGATCTAAAAGCCCTTTTTGTATGACTGCACACCACTTAATTGAAAACTTCATATAATTATAACACATATTTTCAACTCCAATACACATTCTACCTGTCATTGAAAGCTCAGATTTTGAATCGAACGCACCTTTTCAATTTGAAATGTCACAATGTTTTGCAGGAATCAAAAAAAAACCTCGTCCAACAATTCGCGACCCTAGAACAACAAGGTTCTAAGTACACCAAAGTGTGTTTTGAGAAAAACGTATCTGAATATTTGAAGTCTTTTATTCGGATACTGTTTAAAAAATTAAAATTTTTTTTTTATAACCCGATGAATATGCACACAATCTATAAAATTTCTACTTTAAAACCTAATAAAACCTGATTTTTAACCCTTAAATTTGACTTTAAAAATCATTATAGGACTTTGCTGCTCAACGATACGACACTATATTCTACAACAATAAGGTTCTATGTAGCACTTAGAACCTTGTGAACTCAATTTTTTCGATTACGGAAGATAATTGAGATTGGATGAAATAAAAAGATTTAAATAAGTTTTTTTATTGTGAAAGAGATGTGGAATATTATTTTGTTAATAAAAAGATAGTACATAAACAAATAATATTGTTGTTACAGCTGATAAATACACGAAAAAAAATATAATGGTCAAATTTAAATTTACTTGAAATAAATCTCAAAATCTACTTGATTCTATTTCAAAATTGCATTTAAATATGTAACAAAGTTCTATCTGCATGGTTTCTTTTTTTGAATTTAGTGAAACAAAGTTCTAAGTGGAAGTTAGAACCTTTTTAAATAAATCTCAAATCGAAAATACACAGATAGAACTCTGTAGCTCTGGATATTTTGTGAAACAAGGTTCTAAGTGGCAGTTAGAACCTTATTGATTAAATCTCAAATGGAAAATATGCAGATAGAACTCTGTAGCCCTGTCTATCATGGAAATGGGAACAGATAGAGCAAAATGGATTACGGGAATCGAAAGAGCACCCTAAATTTACCCAGATTTGATATAAAACTCATTTTTTTTCAAAATTGTCGGTTAGAACCTTGTTGTTCTAAGGTCGCGAATTATAAAAAATTAAATATTTAATAACATTTATGTCAAATTAATGTATCGTTTGTAATTTATGGACACATACGAGCTACTGCATTAAAATTTTCAATACTTACGAGGTATTGCAACCAGTTCCTTTGTTGAATAAAATAATCTTTCTTTTTTTATTTTGAAAATGAAACGCTTTTAAACTTCTTTAAATAAGTTTTTTTATTTCAGCGTTCTATAAACTAATAAATTAAACTCTATTTTAATAGCAAACAAAAAATGAAATACATTGGAGAATACAAAAAAAAAAATTAAATAATAAAATTCATTCAATAAGATAAAACACTGCTTGTTAAGAAAATGTAATAGGTGTTAAACAAATATTGAAAGTAAAGGAAGAATTAATTAATTTAAAAAGCACTACAAAGGTAAAAATAAAATACATTTCAGTTGTAGCACAAAAGATAAAAATGTTAATTTCATTATTTATAGTGAACGTAAAATTTTATGAAAAACAAATACAAAAATCAAGTAAATGACAGACAAATTCAAATTATACTTTATTGACAAACAACATGAAATATATTTTAAAAGATAATTTTGAAAAATTAAAGAAATAGCAGTATGTATAGTAAGTACCTCGTAAGTATTTATTTTTCTTTAAATAACCCAAAGCAGAACCTTGTATTTATAGGTTGAGTTAAAATCTCTAAAAAACAATAAATAAAACCATGATAGGGAAGATGGCCTAAAATGGCCCACCTATGTAAAATGGCCCCATTGCTAGAAATTGTAGAATCGAACAGAATTAGAAGGTTTTGGTAACACACAATTCTTTAGTTTTATATGGCATCATCGACATATAAGAAATATAAGCAACTTCAAGCTATTGTTTGAAATTATTTTACAGGTCAAACTATCTCTAGCCATATAAAAAAATAGATCCTATAAAATGTTGTTAAAAGTTTGTTGACAAAAAAAAATATAAAAAAACCTTAAATTTTGGTGAAAACAATAAATGGATGTAAGTACTCGTATTAAGTATTTCTTATTAATTTACTGAAATTAGTTGGCCTATAACTATTTCAGTTTTTTTCGGAATTAAAACTTAAATAAAAAAACCCTAATGCGAGAAACAGATTAACACAGCAACTTCAACAGCAGCTTTAACAGCAACGAAAACTTCAACATCAAAAGTCTTGTGAAATAGATTACAACGTGAACAGCGTTTTTGACAGCATATATAAATGAAATGAATTTGCCGTACATAATTTGATAAAAATTAACGTAAATTGCATCAATGTAAACGACTTGCAATTTGTCGTACTAAAATTAATTTGTTTTTAGTAATTCTTCCATTGTCAAAACCAAAATAAATAGACAAAACAAAAAGATGGTTCTCACATTTCCATTTGAGTGTTGATAATCTGACAAATTTCACCTTAAAAGTTGGTAGCATTTGCACAGCGACAGCAAATTTAGGGTTTAGGTCTAACGTTGATGTCGATGTCGAAGTTGCTGTGTTAATGTAATCAAAACCATTTAAAACCACTGGCTCTAAAAAGAGTGATGTGGTTGTCAAAGTTGCTGTGCCAATCTGTTTCTCACATAAATGGGCAAAATGACCTACTAGGTACTCGCCTAAAATGGCATAGTGTGCCATTTTATACTTTAAGTGAAGTTGTTTTAAATGTATTGATGATTTTTATTTTTTTTGTTGAGTATTGTTTATGTTTATTTTACTTTGAACTTTGATTTGTTTTAAATAAAGTTTAAATTAAATTGAAAATGGTTTTTGGTTTACTTGCCTAGTTTGTTTACTCGCAAGGGTAAAATGGCAAACCAGTATGGCAGTATGCCATTTTACCCGGATAATTTTGATCGTTGGAATTTGAAGAGTTTTTAAAATTAAATACTTTAAATACTTTTGGAAACTTATTAAACTCGTAAAGCAAAAAAATGTAAGCGTTATTGATTTAACTTTGGAAAGAATATAACATTTAAGTTTAAATGTAACTTATTTTATGACATATTTTCCTTAGTGGGTGCCATTTTAAGCCATTAGGATCCCTTACTATAATATTTTTTGTTTTAGATGTTACATTTATTTATAAATATTACCATTTTTAACTTTTTTCTGAAACAAAAATTACCACTTATGCACTTAAAACCACAAACAATTTAACCCGACATGAACTCAATTCGATTTACTTGCGCATTAAAAGACTTACGAGGTCCTGCTTAATTTTTAATGGAATTTATAATACGAGTTTTTGAATTTTGTCATTCCTGAAAATTTTTTAGAACAATGTTGTTGAGATGAAAATACCAATAGATGTCTCTGAATTTTCTGATTTTTCTGCATTAATAAAATTTTTTTCGAATTTTTC
Source organism: Philhelius festivus (assembly GCA_963931855.1). Lineage (NCBI taxonomy): Eukaryota > Metazoa > Arthropoda > Insecta > Diptera > Syrphidae > Philhelius > Philhelius festivus. The sequence goes on from OZ007557.1 coordinate 96,601,194, forward strand.
GACTTACGAGGTTATGAAGTTTAACCGTCGATATGTAGTTGAAGCAGTAATTTTAAATAAAATTGATATAAGATAAACTGAATTTTATTAAATTTATGTATTGACAAGGTTCTCATCAGTCAACTGCTGAGTCCAAGTGAGATCGCTGGAACGAAACGTTAAATTTTGTGGACTAAATGCCAAACAAAAAAACTATTTTGAATCAATAATTCAATAAGTCTTCTACTTGGCTAATTTATTTCAATAGCTTATAGAGTTTGTATACAATAAAAAAATCTTCATGCCTACAGATATAGTAGTTCATCTGTGCATCGAAATATCTTTTGAATGAAATCCACAAACAGAAGAATTTTACTGCTTCGTTAAGCAAATACATTTAAATAAAATAAAAAAAAATAATAAACGGCCAAATCAACATGAAATTAAATAAAAAAATTAATTAATGAGCTGATGATTTTAATTGAATGCGTTCAAATTTTTCAAGGATTCTGTAGAATAAATAAATGGAAGTGATTCCAAAACTGAATCAAGTATTCACACCGGGAGACAAGATACTCAAATAAAAAAATATGAAAGAGTATACCATTATATTTGAGTGCAGGACTTTATAGTTTAAATAACTTTATAATTCATATTCTTGCTTCAGTTAAATTGCGTATTAAAAAACGTTTTAAGTTTAAATACCCAAGGTCATTTTTGCAAGGAAAATATGTTATTTGAACTAAGGAAAAACTTTGTAGCGTGCCCATTGGAATATAGATAGGAAAAAAAAAATTTAATTTTACCCACTTGAAAAAAAAAAAAAAAAAAAAAAAATTAAATAAATTGCACAATTTTTAAATTAAACGGACAGGGTAATCCAGAAAACGGAAGTTTGTACACTTTGGATTTATAATACAAGCATACAAATCCGTTCAGTCGAATTCGAAGAAGTTTTTTTTGTTTCGAATTAGCAGAGCAGGAAATTCGAGCTTCACCATCTTTTCACTCACATTTTTTCTTAATCCGATCACCTCGTTAGCTGCCTGCACGTGTCGTCTAGTGTTCTAGTGTATATCTATCAAGATACATATATTCTGGTGTACAAAAATAAATAAGTTTTTGGTAAAATCATATAATCCTTTCCATCTGGATCGTGAGAGTCGCCGTTTTGCCGAAAAGGCTGAAAAAGATCATAGCGACTGAGCCGATCGTGTAGTAAACGTGCTAAGAAATTGAAAAATTAGGTAACTTAAGCGCGTGCTGTGAAAAAAAAGCCACTTAATCACAATTTTTTTTATCTCTAGCTGTCGTTTTACAGTGGATGACCTCAAAGCCTGGCTACCATTACGATCTCCGATCATAAAACTGGTTCTCAGAGGCATCCACTACGACAAATTTTATTTAAGGGTCCAAAATCCAAGACAAAATTTACTGAATGAGGGCACAAATTGTCGTCCAGCTAAAAGAACAAAAACCTTTAAAACAACACCTGATGCTCTAACAAAATTTACGAAAGTACCAGTACATAACACCAAACGAACCAGCGAAGAATAATCCTGCCTAACATAATATAATTATATATAAAACAGAAGCGTAAAACTTAATTAAAAACTAATAATATTACAAAATTTTTCGAGATTTTATAACATAGAAAATTATTTTTAACTAAAAAGTGCCCATATACTTAAAGTCAAAAAAAAAAAAAAAAAAAAAAAATAATTTAAATTCGCACTGGAAATAAAAGCAAAGAAAAACATATATACGTGCATATATATATATATATGTATATATATATATATATATATATGTATATATATAAGGAAGTATATAAATTTACTCTAACCTTAAATTGAACAAAAAAATAAAACTAGAAAAAGCAGAAGGAACCGAGAAGCAGAAATTTGTGCACAAACTTCGTCGCTCCGGAACCCCAAGGTAACCTTCCATACAGAAAAGAAAACGTGAGTACGAGTACATTTTTTATTTTTAACCACACTGTACATCCATATATACCTGTATTGTATATGCACCTATATATGATCTTTGTTTTTTTTTTTTTTTTGCCTGATAAAAAGATTTAATTATTTAAAAGTATCTGTTATATTTCTAACATATAGTCAGATTCAAATAATGTATAGAAATAAGTATATTTTGTTCTAAATCTACAAATCAAATGAATTTCAAATCTCCTGTCAAATAAATGAAATCTAAAATGAACTAAAACAAACAAAAAAAAAATATTCGTTGAGATGAGTTGATGATTTTGGAGAGATAAGAGAAATAAGATTTGGGACTACTCCAACATAAAGGAGAAAAGGGGTAGTCATGGAGAAAACGACCGTAAGTCGTTGATACGGGAGGGTTCATTTAGTGATCACAACAACTAAGATCTCTTGACACAAAAATTGACAGCGGTATAACTGGTTCAGAGTAACACTATTTTCTCTTAAAGACAAAATTTTTTTTGCATAATTTTTTTTTATAGTCTAATTCTCTATCTGCGGTGTTTTGTTTCTGCCTGAAGGTGAAGGTGGACAAAACATATTTTTGTTTTGAAATTTTGGCACGATAATTTGATAGCAGAGGGTTACCTACATGCAGCAAGATCCCACACCACGGCGAGCTAATGCCTGAGCACTGCAAGCGTGCCTATTCGCTGCATTATTAAGGGAATTAAACGAACTCAAATCCCCCCTGTATGCTACAACTTTTATCTTAATTTTTGGCAAGATTTTACTTCTTTCACTGACATAAAAATGGTGTACATTATAACCTTTCTAGGGGCTTAACGCAAATAAATCCTCAGATAATTCTCTACAAGTCCGAAGCCTATAAGCTTTAGACGATGAGGAAAACGCGGCAACACAAAACTGTCAGAGCTCCACCCCATACCTCTCAGAGCAAAGAACAGCAATTGTTGTTCAAGTTCCTTAATATCAACTTCATAAAATGGAGACCAAACAATGCTACAGTATTCTATAGTAATCTAATGTATAGTTCGTTAGTAATTTAAGGATCATTAAACTCTCTAGATCTACGTTTTATAAACCCTTTATAGTATTTAAAAGTAAGATTTCTGTCAAGTATAACTCCTTAATTACGTCCTTTTTTATTAATGTTTGTGCCTCAAAGGTATAATCAATAGTAATAGCACTTTCTTTTAATAAGAAGTAAATTATATTGCATTTTTCCACATTAAGCTTCATTCCATTTACTTTACACCAGCTTGCAAGCGAATTAAAACATTGTTCCAATGAAGATCTGTCTGTTAAATTATTAAAATTTTAAAACAATTTAATGTCATCTGCGTATAAAAGATATCTGCACCCTGTAAGCAATAAGGGCAAGTCATTTAGAAATAGTAAAAATAAGAGGGGACTTAGATGGCTTCCTTGGGGAACATCGTAAGTGACATATTATTTTACGGGACATAACGTAACCGAACTAAGTCACTGAGATTGAGAACGTTTTGACAAATAAGAATCTACTCATTTTGAAAAATTTTAATGAACGCAACACATTTTAAGTCAAAGGCTTTACCAAAGTCAATGTAGATCGATCAACCTGGTTTGCTTTGTACATTTCTTGAAAATTATATAATCTATAATGACTTACGACTGACTTCAATCAAACACTAAACTTATCAGTCACTATTTTTACAAATAACTTGGGAATAGTTGACAAAATTGCAACTCTCCGGTAATTATTAATTTTGCCATACATCTGTTTTTGAAAATTAGTGTATACAGATAAAATCTTAAAATAAATGTTTTAAATATTAAAATATATCGACGAATTTGGAAATACATTCACTCCTTACACTGCGAACACACTTTATGGTACTGAATACTAAAAGAATCATAGTTTTTTTTATAGTTTATGTCTTTGAAAAACACACTTCTACCCTCTTATTTTTATTGGTCTAGCACTTGGAACCTATTTTTATGAAAGATTCATCATACGAAGGACTGTTTTGCGTACTCGTATAATACGTTTAAGCCCAAAAATTGATTTTTTAACATAAAAATGCAGTTTTTGTATTTATTTTACGAGAGTTTTAAAGATGCTAAATTTTATCGCAACAAGAGATAGATCCCACATATTCCTCCTATTCGGTTCGTTAAATGAAACCTTATGTCAGCCGACTAAAAGGATTTTTATGATTCTTTCTATTAAAAATAAAATACTAAAATAAACCAAAAAGATTCAAGAACACGATTTATTTTCCCCAAATGTGTCCTTTCTAATTTTAAAGAGGTTTTAAATTCGTTTAAAGCTATTTGGCAACAAGATAAGGTCTAAACTAAGTTCCAAATTTAGATATTTATTGGCAAAATTATATGTAATTTATGTAGACGGGTGCAGCATTAAAAAAATATACATAAGAGCCTCATAACGAAGATTTAATAGTGAAATGAAGAAAAAAAGAAATGAAATAAAACCGCTTATGAAGATAATAGATACAACCCGTCACATTTTATAGCACATAGTACCTATACCAAGCCCGTCGACGTTCTCTAACGATTTTATATTGTCTACATTTGCAGTGTAAAATATGTGTTTGTCAAAATTACCATAAATTCAATTTATCCTCCTTCATCTTATCTGTATACCTATACACACATACTAGCACAGCTCGGGTAAACACATACCGTATACAGATATTTCCAGGACGACCATCAAATAAACGGTCGAGCTATAGCTTATAACGCGGGGTAGATGTGGATAACGGTAATAATTAATGACATATCTTCCCGCAGCATAGAACATACTCATAAGACTCTTCGTGTCGACATTATACTCATAAGGGAGATAAAGATGAAATTCAATTCATTGCAGTCTCCGTTCGTCCTTGAATATGTGAAAAAATGACTCAAAATATAATACAATGTTGTAAATTTAAATTTATAAAAGCAGGAGCAAAAAATAAAAAATGAGACGTATACATATGCATGGTCTCAGAAAAAACAGACAAAAAATAGTCTAAGAGACATGCTGATGGTATCCTTTAAATTGCTAGGATATCCGATGATAAGGATGAGAGGAGTTATTCCCTTTATGCTGACTAAGAAGAATATTGGATTTGATGTCTCAGAAGAAATTGACTCAAAATGGGAAGGACAAAAAATTACAATTCAGGAAAAGTAGTAAACTAGATAAGTTAATTATGTCATAAGTCATAGAGTATAGTATAATGTCGTAACAAACTGTCATACTTAACCTAAGTGCCCTTAAGAGTTTATTTGAATATGAAATAGAAAATATAAAATACGAACTGAATGACATTGATGATTTATCTCAGGGTAAAATTCACAAGTTTTCGCATAAATTTTTTTTTAAACGAAATGTTTTCATAGACAAGTTTAAAATTCAGAGATGAGCTAAACAAACACACTTTTCGAAATTTTCAGCACCTAGCAAACGTCAAAAAAGAACATGATGGGATGCTTTCAAAAGAAACTTAAAACAGCTAACGCAAGAGCATGCAATTCCAAAAACATAACTGTTCTCGATAAGTTGGTCGGTCAGTAAAATAAATAATACATAATTGTTCTTATTACCAGAATATGGCAGAAACGAATAAGGGAAAAAAGGAACTTATGGGCGACTGAGAGTGAAAAACTTCTCTTCCACTTAAGGCCGAAAAGGAGCAGCAATTGTGTAGGATCCGTAAAAATGGCCATATTTTATTAGCAAAATTTAACGACTTTTTCTTGTCATTACAGAGGCTTGATATAAGTATAAGAAGTTTTATAAAATATTTTTTATTTTGTCCAGTTGACAGTTGGTGTCAAAAAATTAAAATGTCAAACGAAAACGTGTGTATGTTCGGTGTAAATTCCTTACGAGTTTTCGAAAACATTTATGCGAAAACTCAGTTTTGGGTTTGGTGTGAAAAGACTATAAAGCTCAACTCAAAAGTAAACGCGGGTGAAACTTGGTCGCTGTCCTCTAGAAGATTCTCTTTTGAGAATGGTTGAGTGTCTACTATTGAAGATGGGGTCAGTCTTACCGCAAGTTTAATATTTATTGAGTCACAGAGGTTGTTAAAATGAGCTCGTTTCAAAATAAACGAATCTCTAGTTTAGCTTTAGGATATTACCTGTTTCATTTTTCTATCACACTGATTCTTAGATTGGTTCTTTAATTTATTCTTATTTATTGCAACCGATTCTTTTTTTTTTTTTCCAAGCTCAACCAAGATGTATGCATAATTGGACTGTCATTTTCAAATAAAAAATCTAAAGAACTAGTTATCAATATAAGTTGTTTTGAATATTTTGTTTTGTATTCTTGTTCCTCAATAACAACCCTGTTAAGCAAAAACAATAGGGGTATTCACAATCCGCAGTGTAACAGGTTTAGTAAAAGTGTAAAGATTTATTTTTAAATTCTGTAACAGCACCAAGCAAATGTCAAAATTTAACATTTGCTATTTCCATTTCTTAATAATTGCAAAGAACAAGAAGAAACGAATAACAGTTGACAGTACGAAATGACAGTTGGTGAGTTGTCAAACAAAATTAGAAATTTTATACCATTGTATTTTTCTGTATACTGGTTTGGGAATATTAAAAGTGCAAAAGTCTTATATAGGATTTTATTCCAAATAGTTTTTTATTTATTCCTAATATTATTTCCAAATACAATTATTTTAATTCAAATTATAAATTCGCAAAGTTATTAATTAATGAAAACTGAGGGAGTATGAGTAGTTAAAACGTCCGCGTCCGACCTGATTGAAGTCTAGAGACCCAGTCCCTTTCTTTTCTTTCTTTCAAGTTTCGCTTGACAGGTGTGGTGTGTTTCTAAGATGGGATTATCCAAAATAAATCAGGTGTGGTGTATTTATAAGATGGAATTATCCAATATAAATAGGGTGTTCCCACACTTATTAGATTTCAATTAATATATTTTGTTGTTGAAGTGTAAGAAATTATTACACATTTACCATTTTACAATAATACAAGACTAGCAACACCGGATCCTAAATATACCTAATATTTTGAAGTGATGTAAATAAAGAAATGTAAAATCTCAAACAGATCTTTCAAATTTCTATCGTTCACAAACAATTTTATGTGCTTGAACGTTCAAAATCAAAGCGTTCAGCAAAGGAAATCAAAGCGTAGTTCACAATTTATAGAATTTAGAATCATTTTTGTTTTTAAAGTAATGAAACTGAAATCTATGGCATGGCAGAATGCGTTAATCCGTTTAAAATTTTGCGAAAAATGTGACTGGTAATCGACAAAAATCACTGGGAAGCTGGTAAGAGCAGAAGGCCTCACAGATAAGATGGAAACCTGGTAGCGCACTTTTTATTTGATTGTTGAAGTAACCCTAGGGTTTACACCTAAAGAGATAGAAATAAAAAGTAATTGAAGAAAAAGATGAAATTTAGAATTATATAATTGAAAAAGAATTGACAGTTGGTCAAACGAAAATTTGAAAAGGGGAACTGTGAAAAAATGGTGAACTGAGGAAATCGGTATTTTGATTGTAGGAGGAAACTGACAGTTTATTGAGACATTAGAAAGCTAAAGCCTAGTACGCAGATCGAGACAAGACAAATTTTATCAATTTTAATCTCTACAAAACTTTTCCAAATCTCGCGCAAAAATTTGAAGTTGGAGAATTAAAAAATAATTTAATGTGTTTTGTTGTATATCTCTGGAACGGGTTGTCTTACAAAAATCGTTCATACCTTTTTGGAATCTCCTCTCGATGCTTTCAAGAGAAGCATCAGCACCTTTTACATAAAACCAGTTTTGGCAAAAATCACTTTTGGCTGTCAAAATTTGTCCCGCAAAATAATGCTTGTATCATTCTTTTTCCTGGCAAAATTTAGTGGAGACATTTTGTAGAGCAATTCACAATAGTATGAATTTTGCGCGCGAACTGCGTACTGCTCGGAAAAATATCCGAGACAAAATTTGTCCCAGGAAAAAAAATGTATGGGAGACAAAATTTTTCCCGATCTGCGTACTAGTGTTAAGTAATCATTTTATTTTTTTGGGGACTGAATTTTGCATTCTATATCAAATCGGCTAATATTCGAGTTATTATACTGAAGTTTTTTGCGCACTTCTCTTTCATGAAAATCCAAGACCCTTCTCCAATTTTCATTCGGGACCGGGCTATAACGGTCCTTTTCAAAGTCTTTGTCCTCTACCTCAAGAAATAATTTTGTTTTTAAAAAGAAAAAATAACAAAATTACTTGTTATGATATCGTATCAAAATAATTCAATTTTATTATTAATAAATAATTTGCCTCAATAATTATTGATCAGGTGAACTCATCCATAAATGAACTTAGCCATGGTAGCATCACTATCGTCGCTACAGGTTGTATTTTGAATTCTCTGAATTTTTCCTAGACTTTGAGAGTCCATCTTCGTTTCGTTTCCTTAATTATTTTTTCGTTGCTTTTTCGAAAAAACGTTTTAAAATTGTAATACAATTACAGTTTTCAAGGGGTCTGAACGAGGAATACTACGAGTATGTTCTAAATTTCCTGCTGAAACCGTATCGGTATCTTAATCATCCAATTCGGGCCAAAAGAAATTTGGTTATCATCAACCAAGATCTCGCCCTTGGCGGCGATGGCCTGGCCAACGTCAACCTCAAAAAACTATAGATCGATGATGCCGCCAATACGAAATCCTCACTAAACATGACATTTTCTGATATCCGACAATTTTTCTTGTTGATGAGCCCATTCACGAGCAATCGGCTTCGTCACTAAATATAATTTTTCGACCGAAATTGGAGTCAACTTCCAACTATACTCGAGGGCCCAGTTAGCCATTACACGTCGTTGTCTTTCGTCAATAAGCTCCTGCGTCAGTTGAAGTATGTTTGTGTATAGGATCAAGTCATGACGCAAAATTCGCCAACTTGTGGTCTGCGAAAGGACGAGTTCTTGTGTACGAGTGCCTTGGATTCTCTTGCACACTCTAATTGCGACTATTTTTTCTGCAGATCTTGTGACCTTATGTGTCTTTTAAAACTAAATAGAAAACCTATGACCTAGTGACTTACAACTCTCAACCATTTCTGTGTGGGTGTTTGGAGAAATGGTGGGGACCGAACGGCTAATGAGCAGCAATTTTCTGCTGCGTTTTTTTTTAGGTAGTGATATTTGCGAATTGTTCACTGAATCGGTCTATTTAGTTGTATTGGATGGTTTTAAGTCTGAAGTTCACAAAATAAATGCTGGTGTGCCCCAGGGCTCCGTTTTGTCTCCCACTCTCTCTTTATAAATGATCTCTTGTCTGAAAATTCTAATCAATTAAACTGTTTCGCTGACGACAGTACCCTCAGCTTCTCACATTTGTTTTTAGATTCACATCCATGTCCTTTGGATGTGAACTTGAACGGCAGCGTATGTTAAGCTCATTAAATTCTGATCTTCACAGCATTGTCCAATGGGGAATCAAAAACCGTGTAGAATTTAATGCTTCCAAAACTCAATGCTGTCCTCTGTCGTTAAAACGAAACCCATACCACTATCCATGCTTTGAGGAAACCGAAAAGCTTTCAGTACTCGGTATGTGTGTCACAGACCACCATTTGTGGAGCGATCACATAGTTAATGTCGCCGAAAATGCTGCTAAGTGCTTAGGTTTCCTTCGGTGATGCAAGACATTTTTCAACCGTGATACTCGTACTTCTAGGAATGCACATCAGTTCACCCTTGAGCCCAACTTCGGACGTACTGTCAAGTATAGATATTCTTTTTTTAGCCGAACTACCCGAATGCTTAATGCTTTACCCAGCTCTTCTTTTCCCTTCCATTTCGATATTTAAAGGTTCAAAACCAATGTGCATCGGCTTCTCCTCTTTAATACTTTCCCGTTTTCCTAACGCTCGCACTGTGTTTAATTTAAAATTTTAGAGTATTAAAAACCCCTTGAGTGCGCGTGCTATATAAACAAAAGAAATGAGCGAAGTGCAGGAAATGTTGCTCGAACAGAAGACCCAGTCTCCTAAAGTAATTAATAATTTGCATGTGTTTTTTAACACTATAATTTACCATTTTGATTTAGCAAAACAGACTAAATAAATGACAGCTAGTTTGACAGATGTATCTTCAACAAAATAGTGGTAATCACCCGTCAAATTTTGAAAATCCCTTAACTTTAGCTAAGTACTCGTACTATGTATTTTTAAGCTATGGTTAAATTTCTTTTAAAAAGAAGAAATTCAATTAGATGCAGAAGCTATATTTAAGGTTAGGTCCTACATCTCTTACTTTTAATCATAAAATTCAGTTAAATCTTTTAATACCACTTAAAAAACAACAAAAAGTTTTTAATATCCTTTGAGAACCAGTAGCAGTAAAGACACAATTTAAAGTTGTTTAAAAGCAAAATTAAATCTTTTCTCCAACCCTCTCCGACTCTCTCCAACCCACTTACAGAAAGGAGTAATAACTAACGCCCAAAGTATGTCCTTTTTTAAAATTAAGAAACAACAAACAATCCGAAATGAGTTGTTTACTGTTCCACAACATAGACATATACGCACTTGTATAAAATAAAGTAAGTAATTTCCAACGTGACATGTTTATTCACTCACCCATTGGGGCCGCCCATTGGCATCTGAGTGTATGATGTTTTTTTAATGTTCAGATACACTTTTCATGTTATTGTACACGATACTATGCCAGTTCTTGTGCGATGACATTTCCTTTAAAATTTCTTTTCATCATTGTACATATATCTTTTTATTGTCTTCACAGCAGTGTCCTTAAGACTACTACTGATAACTGCTGTGCTATATTGTGTAGTGCGGTCTTCAAACCAAAACCCACAGCAGGAGTCCTCTCTAGATGGACAGAAACAAATATGCTTCCTAATAGGTCGTGCGTTAGTCTTACGGATTTTGTGTATTTTAGTCAGATTTTATCTAAGTCAGCTTCTACATATAGGAATGAGTGGCTCAAAGGATACTCGGTTTTATTTGACGAGAAAGTTAATCTATTTTCCATATATGACTTATCAGTCTGTCAATTTGACTGGACAAAAGAGACCGTGTTTTTTTTGTTATGGAAATTGGGGTTGTTAAATTTGGTTATTCTTTTCTTTCGTATTCTTTATTTTTTTAAGGACAAAAAAGGATCTTTGAGGTCAATTGATTCGAAGTTTATTGCGTAGAAAAACGGCGGCACAGTTTGTTCTTATTTACTGATGATTCAGTGTCTGTCTAGCAAAAGAAAAATAATGATAATGGAGATGTTCTTAGGTCACATTATTCAACAAGATTTGTTTACTCATGAAAAATAAAGAAAAAGGTTTATACCTAACCTATGTGTAGGTATATATGTATGTATGTTTATTGATTTATGGTAAACGACTTGGGTTTATAGTGTGCCTTGAATTCAATTTTGTTAAGTAGGCAATTTAAAAGTCTGTCAAGAACAGTGCGATGCGATGTTTCATTGTGCAAATAAATTCTTTGATCAATATATTTATAGCTACGTACATACATACATACAAACATCCATACATATTTGTTCTATTATATTGTGGATTATGGAAAGGACGTATTGTAGATGGGAGATTTCTATTACAAATCCGATTATTTAAACTTTAAAGCAATACAATCAAATACAGAATTTAAATAAAAATTGTAATAATGTATGCATCAGAGACATAATAGGTTTTTTAATAGGAAGACGTAAATTTTGGCAGTGACATGCCGGCCATGCTGTTTTATATGTTGCTAATTTTTATATTTTTCAGTCACTAAACATTAAACAGCATGTAAAGTAACAATGACCATACAGACAATGCTGTAAAAATTCTAACTGGGCTATATAAACTATTTGGAAGCAGACTAATTAATTGGAGCAAAAAAAAAAAAAACATCTTCAGCAAAGAGGCACGTTTTTGGGTGAGAGAGCTTATAAAGAAGACAAATTTTGGACGTTGCTAATCCACACTTTGTACTTTTAACGAAGATGGAATTGCTATCACCATCAACGCTGAGCGTTACAATCGACGATAGCCAATTTATTTATATCCAAATCGGGTTACATGGATTTGAACGACACCTTGTTCAACAGTCCGGTGGCGGTACTATGAACCACACAGCTGATTCCACAATGGAGACATTTTAAGTACCTAATCTATAAAGGATGTGTCTCTGCTTGATGAATAATAAAAACATACATTATGTACATTTTACACGAGGAATTTGAGGGGGATGGTTATGTCACGTAAAGGCGACTTGAACTTACTAGCAAAATCGTGAGAATTTACTTTAATAAACAATTGAGCCTCTCGAACGCGCAGCAAGCATTAAAGCTATGGTGGTTATTTTAAACGATGTCATTTTCACACATAATGTGAAATGCTTATTTTAAATATATGTAATAATAAAATTCGTTGATATCTCACACACAACTTGCTTACACCTGCCCTTTCCTAATTAAGTTCTTTACATATGTACATTTATGTACTAGGAGTAATTTATATTAAAACTTATTTAAAATAAAAAGCTTAACCTAATCACACGAACTAGTTGTTGTGGTTAAATTGAGCACTGAGCATTGTAGATTTGACAATAACGTCACGTGATTTAAGCCCCAAATTATTTTTATTGGGCGCGTTCGGCCGCGTATCCCAGGGTATCCGGATATGTTTGTGTTGTTGTAATCCCACAGGAAAAATCAGCTGATGAACGAAACAGCTGATGTCAAACAGCAACCTAAATCTATCCAAAAATATTTGGTATACTAAACTATCCGAAGGGAATTTTGAATAACAGCTGACATTTTAGTTGATCTATTTTCTTTTGTGTTGAGTCCAGGGTTGTTCGAACTGTAACTTTTTAGAAATAACTACATTTGTTAGGTACGTCTCGTACGTAATTTATGTAGTTAATATAGTTAATGTTAGAAATTGTAGCAGACGTAGCTTCAAATGTCAAATGATCTTTTAGTCAGGTTGTCAGCTGTCATTTTACTGTCAGCTGTGCATTTAAAGTTTGAAATGAAACGTTCAGTTATTAAAAACTGCTGGTCGAAAGCTAGCAGAATTATTGGGCTGAAGGTGGATTTACTCCAATTAAAATGGAAATTGATTGTATTAGAGCGTGTGCTGCGCTTCTCAAAAATAAACAGTTTCTTCAATATAACTTCACCAGTAGTTCTTAGTAGAGTAAAGTCGGGTAATATGGACCACCAATCATATTTTTGTTAATAAAACACAAACGGTGTAAGTTTTTTTTTTTTTAAGATATTTAAAAAAAATGCATCAGTTAATTCTGATAAAAAAAAGTAGCAACAAAAAAATAAATTCACTTAATAAAAAAATAACAAAAAACAAAAAGTTAAGTAACTCTAAAACGTAACAAAAAAGAAGTGGGGGTAATATGGACCACCTGGTCTTCAATCCATTGACGGCCATTTATCCAGCTTGGACTCTGACATAAGCCTTGCCAAGCAATTCACATGTATCAAAATTATCAATAGTCGATCATTCATCCCCGTACAGACCCGAAACTTCTTATATTAAAAAGGCGGGTAATGTGGACCACTAGTCCATATACACCTTTTCTCCGGTGGTCCATATTACCCGCAACATAATGTTTGGAAAAAAAGCAATTTTACAACAAAATGAAACTCTTTACAATAGTTTTAAAAATAAAAACCGTAAAATAAATATTCACTTCTTATATTTAAAAAATAAAAGAAGAAGAAATTATATTTGTAACTATAGAAAAAAGGAGAAACACCTACGAAAAAAAAATAATCAATGCCTTGGAATTTCTTTTAATCCGAACAACTTCGTAACGCGCTACTCCTGACTACTCAAACTATAGTGAGTTAAGTTTAAGCAGGTCCCGCACAATCGCAACTAATCGTCTCCTCGATTGCATTTGTGTAAGGCGAGAAAAGCTGGTGGTAGTAAATTATTCATGTTTAGCTCGATCGCGTCGTTTTCTTTGGACTGAACTAGTTATTAATACCTTTGTATATGAAACTTATAGTACTGTCATGAAGACGAAAGATTGGGGCGACATCTTAAGTATAGCGTTGGTACTTGTTAGATTTGTCTCTGCTAAATTTAATAATTAAATACTCTCTTTTTTACTACTTGTTTTGTATCTTATACTAATCTCCACTGTAAAATCGTGCGCTAATTCGAGCGCCACCACCAGGATAGCATTGGCAACACAAAATTTAGCTCCATGATAATACTATAGGTTATATATACAAAGGTAATATCTATATTTTGCGAAAAAAATGTATTTTATTTTTTAAAATAAAAATGGATAGAATTTTGTTGAGAGACAATTTCAGTCATTTATTCTTTTTCGTCCAATTAACAGTGGGCGAGAAGTCAGTTTCGACCGCCATTTTTATTGTTTTGTTTAATTTTTTTTCTCTATTCAATCATATGAACAGAAGAGTGAAGTTAGTCGTGCTTCGCATTTCGCTGCTCGGTCATTTTATTCGAGCTCATGGAACGTACTCTGAGTTAGTTCTGTTTGAAAAAAGAATCACAAGTTGACAGCTCGGATGTGTCTGGCCTAAAAAAAATCACAGATATTTTTTGTGAATACTATGCATAGCTCTGCGCTTAAAAAAAGAACGCCAATTGCTCTACTGAAATACCAATTCTCTAAGAATTGTGTTTTGAAGTGGACTATCTGTTTAATCGTTTGACTATTATTTGTAACGGTGATTAATGAAATAAATTTTAAGATACTGGGTGTATTGAGGTAAAATAACTCATTTGGCGCACTGAGTGAAAGTACGGCAGAAGACCTGATATGATCAATACACCTTGGTATCAAGAGTTTTTACGTCTTTTGGCTTATTTAACATCAGGAGTTGCATGTACTCGTATGTACATACATTAAATTACCTCAAGAATTGAAATCTAGAGATCATGAACAGCGAACAAATTTTCAAGCATAGCATGGCTATGAGAGTAGGAAGTTAATGCTTATTTTACAAAGAAAATTTTCTTTGCTGATGAGGCACATTTCAAACCCTGGATGTATCAACAAACAAAATTTCTTAAGAGTCTCTAGAGAATTGCAGAAACCTATGTAAAACTAAAGCGCAGTTTATTTATTTATTTAATTTAAGCTTATTAATCTAGTGTGCAAATATTGTTCTTAAAATCACATTAAGAGTCCCTATTTTCTAACTCAAGTTCCTATCTACCCTCGTTCAATGAAATATGTCAAAATTTTGACTTACAGGATCTGCTTTAAAAATATTTTATTTAATTCTCTATATTAACTTAATTTTCTATATTAATTCATGAATCACAAACCTTAATGAAATATTGAAATTGTTTATATTTTCAATTAATTAAATATTGTAATCCGTAAAGCTACGTAAAGTTTGTAGATGAAAACAAATAAATAAATAAATACAAAACAAAATTCAGACAGCTCGAATCATCCTTTGGGAAAAATCTAAAGGAGAATAATTTTGGAACGTTTTCGAATATCACGAATGCTTACCCAAAAGAATTTATAGGCCCTTATTTTTTTCAATCAAGGGAGACAGTTACTGATGTCATGTTTACTGTCGAATGTCTGCCAAGGTTTTGGTACCGCTACTACAGCTGTTCTGATTCAACAACAGAATACAATTTTAGCAAGATGGAACCACTTCACACATAGCTAGAGTTTTAATAGAGGAGTTAAAATTTGTTTGCCCTATAAGCAGCAAGTATGAAGACAAACACTGGACACCTCACTCACAGGACATTACACCGTACGACTTTTGTTTGGGGTATTCCTTAAGTCCAAGGCTTACAGACACAATCCCTAAAGAATTCAGGGACTAGAAGAAAATATCCGGCTTGAAAATGCTCCCATTGGAGCTTTACAAAATGTTGAAGACTTCTCAGGTTTCAAACAAAAGGAAATTCGTTAAATTGTATAAATAAATCATATTCAACGTATTTATGGATTCTACTATTTGTACGGCTAAAGTGTTACAACCAAAACAAAGTTTTATTTCTTGTACAAATTCCTTAAGTAAATAAAAAAAAATAAAATAAATCCAGACAAGCATTATTGTTAAAAATTCCCTATGAAGTTGTTAATCTCTTTCTTCAAACCATAAGCACATAAACATTCATACGACCAAAGGAGTACTAGTGTACATAAGTACTTCACACGTTGTACTTCTGCTGAGAGACCATAGTTTCCTCAAGTGCTATTCTTATCCTTGTTGTTGCTTCTACTTAACACTCCACAGAGACCTTGGTAAACAGTTAAGTTTCATGCTTTGCATTAAATATATGTATGTACAATAGAATAGGTAAACACGCCACACATGTGTTTGCAGGAGTAATAGTCACATCAAAGTTTTAAATATTTTTTTAAGGATTATCCCATGACCTTGGAATGTGCTTAAGTTATGTACCTATGAGTATGTGTTTTTGTTTGGATTAGAGTTAAGTACTTTGAAAGGATTAGTGTCATGTTGTTTGTAGTTAGTAGGAAATACATTTTCTCAACTGGTGATGATTTCAAAACAATTACCTGGATATTCAATTTTTTAAAAAGAGTTTTCACATTATAAAATGTATAATATGTGTGAAACCACCTGAAAAGTGTGTGCAATCAATTTTTTTGGAAATTGTGTTTGAACGCAAAAATTCTTTCATTACTCAAAGCTACTGCTTTTATATCGTTATTTTCTTGTCATAAAAAACATTTGGGAGCAGAAATTTAAAAATGCTATCTACCAAGATAAAAGTTTGAAGAAAATTTTGTCGTTTGAACAGACAAACAGACAGAATTGCGAGACCTACGTTTTCATCTTCCCTACCATCACAAAATAAAGTTCCTACACATACCTTTCACGGTTAAGACACTGCTTCACACAAAATTTTCAATATAATTGATGTGGTTTTTCATCAATCACAATAAATATAAATACCCCACATTTGCATTCCTACTAAACAGTCTGGCAAAAACAACCCTTATCAACACATGAAATGAATTTGTTTGCTCAGGGGAACGATTTATTAAATCCTCACTTAATACTATCAAAAGTTTTCTCAGCTTAATCTATTGTGTTTCAAATAATTATAAAGACAACAATGTTGCAGTCAAAGCACCTTAAGGACCTCCTCTTTATAAGAAAATATAATTAAAGGTATGTACATGTATATATAATTTTCGTAAAACAAACACACTTATATAGGTGTAATTTTCAAGAAATATTTTAAACGCACATCTTCTCCATCTTTCGAAATCTAAGTTATTACCGTAATGAACAAATAATTGAGGTAATTTAACGAGCCCATAACGTCTGACTTAAGGACATGCACGACAGCAGATAAGCATATTACCATGCTGGGTGTATTTTGAATTAAATATATCGCACATGTGGGATTTTTTGTCTTCGTTTTGTTGACTTTACAGGTTTTTTTTCCTCGAAAAACATCCCCATTTTTTTGTTACCGTACAAACATTAAACAGTAATAATTTGTAAGATATGGGATTTGTTTCGGATTTTATTGCTAATGGAAATTAAATTAAAAAAAAAGAGATAAAAATGAAAAAAAAAAATCTGTTCCAAGATTAAGTGTCATTGCTGTGTCGACTCACAAAAAAGTATGGCATTTTCAATTGAAATTTTTTTAGCCTGAAAAATCTCAGACAATTTATAAAGTTAATTGAGAACACCCAAAAAAGCTTCTGATGAAGTTTGGTGAGTCAAATAACATAAGAATTAAAATTGTTCACTGTGGCGTATACGCAATAAATTCAAAAAAAAAAATTAATTACGTATACGCCACAGTGAACTTATTTATTTCCTTGTATGATTGTTATTTTAAGAGATTTGACCTTGAAAGTCATTAAATAAATCCTGTTGCAAAACATACTGAATATCCCCGCACCAATTGCCAACTTATGAATTGAATTTAATTTTCACAAAAATAATTAGCCCCCAAGTTCCAGAAATCACTGAACGATGAACTTTATCAGAACTTTATTATCAGAATTAAAAAAAATTAAATAGAAGAGGTTAATAAAGTTATTGCAAGCCTTTTAGTATTTTTTATCGCCTTTATGCGGCAAAATTGTGTTCACGCTTTTAAGTTTAACAAAATTGCAGGGAAATATATGTATATGCATATATTTTTTTTGAGCAGAACTATAATGGTGCACCTGAACTGAATATGACATGGTAAACAGTGATGTGGAAAAATGTACGGAAAGTATGTATGCAAGAATTTTGAAAATTAATGTTATAAGGGAAAAGCTGGTCATAAGCATAAAATTGAATTTTTATGTGACTAAAACAACACTTTTTGTAGTTGAAGCTAATAACAGGATACCATGAGATTGAAGAATATGTTAGTTTATAAAAAAAATTATAGGTCTTTGTAAGACATTTTTGACATATCGAAATTTCCAAAAAAAAAAATGGATTTTTCTTAATTCAAAAATATTTTATTTTTAAGTCTTGAAATGCAATGTTTTTTAAACTTTTTAGAAGCTTCTCTATGAAAAATTTCATTAAAATCCGTTACGTCTATAATGAAAAATTCAAAATTCGAAAAAATGGTTCTATGGTAGGTACAAGCAGTAATAAATTAATTTCAAAATTTTTCTTATTAAATTATAGATTGTAAAAATTAAACGAAAGAAAAAAAAAATTTATCAAAATTCTCGTTTTAGAGAAAAATACGATTTTCGAAAACCATTTTTTAACATTTGTATAGTGAGTACATTTATTTTTAGGTAAAACTATTTTTTTTTTCTCAAATCTTGTAGATTATATTAAGAAACTTTCATTTATCAAGTTTGAAAAAATCGAGCATGGGGTTTTCGAAATATTGACTTTCCAAAAAAAAAAATTAGAAAATTTTTTTCAAAATCCAAAACAAAAAAATAAAATTTGAATACACAATAATATTTAAACTTTGGAGGAGCTTGAACATAAAAAAATTATTAAGATGCATTGTACCGTCTTCGAGAAAATCAAAAAAAAAAAAAGGATGGTTGCAAGGGCCCACCAAAAATAACCATTTTTTGAAAAAAAAAAATTCAACCATTACCTAGCCTTAACTAAATGAAATTTTTGAATTTGTTTTTTAATTCTGTGGGACAGTTTTTGAGAAAAAACAATATTTATAAAATTTGGAAAAAAAAATGGTACGGCCGGTACCGTCATTTTTGGTTTAACGAAAATCGGTCGAGCCGCTTAGACTGTAGTCTAACAGACAGACAGAATTGCGAGACCCACTTTTTTGTTTTCGCTATCATCGTAATGTCAACTTTGATCAAAATCTTGAGTTATATTTTTTTTTACGAATGCTTGAGTACCTTTAAGTCGCAAGTAAAGATACTATTTGATGGAAACACATCTAAAGTGAACTGGTGTTTTTCAGAGGTCCTTAAAACCAAAATATTCCTTTTGGTACACTTTTGGATGTTAGAACTAGAAGAACAAAACGAATGTAATACGATAGATAGATAGATAGATTGATAGATGGATAGAGATGTGATTTTATTGAAGAATATGTTACATTTTTCACAGTAATAGCATTGGCTTTTTCTGGCAGCTTCAAAAAAAGAGAATTTGACATTTACATATACATAAAAGTTTGACACCATAAAGGGTTTCGAAAAAATCTGATAAATCCTTTCCCGTCCGAACTGCTGATTAAGTATTTAAATATTTACATTCCACCAGGCTAACAAATTTTGTTGAAACACCCATTTGCAGTAACTTAAATATCAGCAACTGTCTTTGTTATTATCAAAAGTGGCCATTAAATCCACAAAAAGATATAGAATTTCATTTTTTCTGCTAGTTTGATATGAACAAAAGATGGTTTCGCATAAAATACTTTTTTTTTGAATCCAGCCTGATACTCATTTAAAATATTGTTTCTTTCTATAGAAATACTTAGTTATAAGACTCAGTAGTTTGATTTAAAATTGTTCATTAATTATGTATAATGTAGTCTACATTTAAGCACTTGCTTTAAAAAAGTGTGGAACTTTATCCAGTTTGCGCCATTGAGAATTGATGATATTTCTGTTTCTGCTGGGGCAAAACAATAATTTCTTCGTATTTCATTTAAAATAGGAAATATTCCAATAACGTGATGGGTATCCTCTCTTGCATTTAAATTGAACATTATGCAATTCTCAATTCAGTTATTTCTGAGTAGTGTATAGCTTAAGCCTAAAGAAGTTTACCTCCTACCTTCAAGAGCAATGATATGACATCCAATTATTATATATCGTGAAAATAGTTTCGGTCTTTAAGGTCTTGATTAAGAAATTTTTAAGTTACTCTGGATTGACTTTGTTGAGCTTGTACCTAAAACTTTTCATGCCTAAGCTCTTCCACCTTAGTCAGTAGATTCACACCTCATACCTCAAAGTCGGACTTTCTCCTACAATTTCTATATTTTGTTGATTTCCACCAACTAAATGTTTCGTCACAATGTTTCAGTACTTTCAGAACATAGAGAAATGCGAAAATGCGAAAATATAAAGCAATAGTCCAGTTGTTAAATGAATCATATATTAAAGTCAACTTTATGGTAGTTTAAATATTTTCTTGATAACAAAACTCACCAAATTTTCTACTTCCTTGTACTGAAATAATACCCCATATCTATGCTGCATCACACATGATTCATCTACCAACCACTTCAAAAACCTTATACTTGATACTCATTGCAATATTCCTTACGCTTAGAATAACCTTCCAGCTACAATTAATTGATTTTTTTGGTTCCCTTAATTTTTCTTCAAGATGTTTTCTAAAAGACAATTTTAGTGTGATGATAACTCCCAGATATCCATACATACTCCTTACGTCCTTACCCTTCTCAATTTTCGTGAGTTTACCTCTCATCAGGAACGTACCTTCCACTTCCATTTGTAAATACTGTGGCAACACTTCCAAAAGAAAGAATAAAGAAAAATAAATGCATGTTCAGAAAGTAGATATAATGAAAGAAAGATATAAAGATTGTATTTAATAGAAAGAGACTACCGGTTAGGTAGAAGAATAAAGATATGATCAGTTGTTGTGGATCTGTTGACGAGGAAAGATCTTTTATTTGTTTAACCGAATATTGTTTTAGTTTTGTATTAGGTAAAAGTTTAAACTGCTTATAATACCATGATTTTTGACTTGCTGTTGTTTACTTTGAGGTTCCACGAAGTACACAATATTGATTAAGTTTTTTTTTTATCATCATTTGTATCATGAAAGGAGTTTGCGCAAATGCTTGCGTAGAGAAGTAGCTCAAAACTGATACCCTTGAAATTTATTCCTCCCAGAAGAAATTTAACTAGATCCTCCAAGAATATTGAGAATAACAGTGGGCAATTAAGATATCCTTGTTTTACTCTCAAGGCTGTTCCAAACCAGTTTAAAAGTCTGCCTCCGCCCCAAATTGCAGTAGAATTTTCTTCGTAAAGATGTTATAATATTGATAATTTTTGAAGATGATCCTGTGTTAAACTAAATTTGTTGGTGCAACAGTTTGAAGAGAATCAGGATCTAGTGACTTATAACCCTCAGCCATTTATGTGTGCGTGTTACCAGGAATGGAGGGGACCTTCAACGAGCAGAACTTTTTATGACATGAGAAACTCTTAGAAGAACATTTTTTATTACAGCGGTTGAGAATTTAACCCGAGATTTTCTGCACGATAGTCCAAAGCACTAACCATTTTGCCAAGGGGTATCCAATGTTACTTAGCTATAAAAAAGTGATCTTCTGTCTATAGAGTCAAAAGCTGCTCCAAAGTCTATGAAAAAAACATATAGTTTTTTGCCTTTATCGAGATATATTTGGACAATGCTGGTGAGTGTGAATATGTTATCTACAGTCGAATAGTTCTTTCTGAAACCGCCTTGAAATTCACTTAGCAATTCAAAAACAATTTTCCGCTCAAGGTATATATATAAGTAAGCTTAAATACTATGCCTTGGGATAAATTGATTCATTCAAGTGGAGTAAAATTCTCTTAAAAAACACCCCATTAACAGAATTCATTCAAACAAAATTAAAAATATTAACCCAAATAAATATTCAGCAAATGTTTTGGGTAAATTCAATTAACACAGTTCTGTTTCTGAAGTATATGAATGAACTAACCTACATATACTTTATCTTGTTTTTCCTTTCACATTCAATAGAGCAAAAAAAGTAAAGCTTTTGATGCGACAGGATATAACTATCATCGTGGTGGTGAAATTTATTAAAACAAAACCTCGTTGCAGAGTATTTCAATTTATATTTTCCAAACAGACTCCCATTGAAG
Source organism: Philhelius festivus (assembly GCA_963931855.1). Classification (NCBI taxonomy): domain Eukaryota; kingdom Metazoa; phylum Arthropoda; class Insecta; order Diptera; family Syrphidae; genus Philhelius; species Philhelius festivus. Next base: position 96,623,470 of record OZ007557.1, read on the forward strand.
CAATACTGTGTTGGAAAAAGGGAAAGCAACATAGTAGTTCCTACGGCAGTATGCGATATGCGATATAAGACTAGGGATATGGAGGCAAGTTGGGTCTATGACTGTTACACTTATAACCTAGTTTGCGATTGAGAATCCTCTTCCGTTGTATGGCAGTCAATATGTATGTATAGAGAGGATTTTCTATACACAATTTATGATAAAATTAAAAAAAAAAAACATACGCCTTTATGGGAAAATGTGCGGAACTGGAAATCTTTTTAGAAAAATATATAGGACATGACATAAAATGTACTTATGCTTACATCAAACCACTCATGAAGTTAATTTTTAAGTGAATTTCAAACTATACGAGTACATGGATGTGTGTGTAATTTTAATTAGAAGCAGAGGTGTCAACAAACTTTGGCTTGAGCTGCAGCTGGATGACATCCATTAAAAGTTAAAAACGTGTAAGTAGTTATTTTGAAAATCATAATAAACAACTAAGAGAAGAAACTATTTTTAGAAATTAATTATAACAAGACTAGGAGTACTCGTACACACAGAGGCCTTGATCCTTTAAATATAATAAATTGCACACGTGGTTTCAGTTGATAGAAAATGTGGAAATACATACAAGACTACAATAAGCTGCAAGGTCATTACTACTGAACAATAATTTTACAAAACACATAGTGTATGTGCATTGAAAAATTAGTACTTCTTGGCGTAGTGGTAAGTCGATTGGACTTCCACGCTGGAGATCGAATCCCTGCCTTATGCCACATAAAAACAAATCAATTTTTTGTTCATGGTTAAATCATACAAGATTCTCCTTCGTCATGCCTCCCATGTTAAACGTTCGAATTCAATAGAAAATTGTTAATAATTCCGATGGAGTCTAGTAAGTGTTCCAAGAACTATGAATCGATGCAAAAGATGGAGAGTTGGTGTAAAAATTAAATACCGGCAACTCTTCGTCGGCATTTCGGGGAACGCAATTCAATCTAAATAAGGAAAACGATTATTTTATACTGGAAGGTTAATTAGGTCGACCCATTTAAAGTGATTTAAGGTAGATCGTAAAAATTTACGTTTTATATAGCTTATCAAATAGTAGGAATTACTTTCACTTTTGTTGGTAAAGTTATTTCATATCTACCAGTAAGAAAATACGTCACATCACTAAAACTGCCTGACGACTGAACACACCCTTGGCGGTGCAACACTATTGCAAATGGACCTAAAAGGCGATATAAAATCCTTGAACCCTTGAAACGGGCCACTTAATAAAGTACTCTTGTCAAAGAAATCTAATCTGCCTTTTGTGGTAGCCTTACTCTAGAATTTTGTCCACCCCGACGAGTTTCAACTTGTCGTGGTGGGGTGGCTTACGTCTTTTCTCTGGCTTGCTGGAGATTAGACAACTAAGAAAACTCAAACAAGACCTTTAGTATTACGGTCATACATAATTTAAAGCGATCGAGACATCTCTTTCGTTCGATGTATGCATAGCAATCTATAGAATTGACTTAATAAAATAAAATAAAATAAAATAAGATTGCTAAATAATAAAGATAAAAATTTTTGAAAGCGAAAGGATATCAGTTGTAGTTCAAGCTATGTCCGAAAAAATGTTAGTGCTATATCCTATCTCAGTTATATGAGTAACGGATCCCTAGTGCTGGTGTATACAAATCTTGAACAATGTGATGTGGGGGTCACGGGCCAAGACAAAAGGTAGTTGAGCGAAGGCGTCTCTTTTGCTGAGTCGTCTTGGTCATAGCAATCGTAATTGATGGTCCTTCCCGGTACTTGAAATTAGAAGATTGCGGGGAGTGTCTCTATCCCTATTTATTGTAGGGCAAAAAACAAGACTAATCGAAAATTTCGGTGCAGATTGTGGTTGGCTATTCGGTCAGCTATGATCTGCACCACGGGGTTTTTACTCCATTTGCTTAATTTACTAAGCGCCTGTCATATTACTGGTGGTATTTTTAAAATAACTCCATAATGTTAGTAACAAGTAACAAGACAAAAATAAAATGAAGATAAAGATATTGTTCATTAATATCTATAAAATAATAATAATAAAAATAAAGATATTGCATATTAATATCTATAATATAATAAAATACCCTAATTGGGTACCTCGGGGATAGTGATTGTCAGAATTCCCATGGAATCACTGTCACTGGGAAGGCCCTCTGTAAAGAAAGCTCGAGGTGGCTGTGGTTATACCAATCGAGATACGTGATTGGCTATTGTAGCAGTAGTTACAATAGATAGATAAAACAATTAGATCCGAACCAAAGGTAGTACTGCCTATAAAGTACAAATTTGGAACAGTCTGGAGATGCCTGACTCGTACTCCGAAGACAAGACCAACGATAAAGCATTTAGTAGCGGTGTGGAGTTGGTTTAGGAATCTAGTCTTGCACGAGGCTGGAAGGGGGTGGCGCCCTTTCATCCAGATAAAACTGGGACTATGTCCTGGGCCGTCAGTGCTTGGTAGGACAAGTAGTGGGATGAAGACGGAAACGGCAGGTATCCACTACAAAACCTATTCAGTTCAGTTCTAGAATTTTGTAAAAAAAAAACAGTAAATGGTTCAGCACATACTATGAGGGTATGATCCTAAAAATATAAAAAATGGGAAATAATTTCACATAATTTTCAAAATTAGTTATTGACTTAACAAGAGAAAATTCTTCACCAAAACAAAGTGTAATTAATTCCGTCTATTAGGGAAATTATTTCCCATTTGAAATTGTACAAAAACTTTTCAATGCTAAAGTTCCTGAAAATTTCAAAATTAACAGTTTAGAAAAAATTGTTCTTTTAACCAAAACGAATGGTACCAATCACACAAATTAAAAAAAAAAGTTTTTTGAAAATCCGATTTTTTTCGAAAGCAGTACCTAAATAGAATTTTGATAAAATTTTTTCTGTTCCGCTTAAATATTATGCTTTTTAGTTGAATACAAAAATTGGAACTAAAACATTAGGTGCGTTTTATTATCTTCGGATCTATGTGGATCCGGATCTGGATTAATTTTTAACATGTTTTACAAAAACAATTTGGGATCGTGTTCTCTATCTGGATCCAAAAATTGGGTCTAAATCTGGCGGGTAGATGGCTCTTTATGGTAAGGTAGTGTAAGCTACAGTGTAAAGAAAAAAGACAAGACAATATTGAAAATCAACAAACATAAGCAAGAGAGAGATGAACAAACAACGCAACTGTCTATGATCCGTATCGTTTTATTTTCAAGGGCTAATGTATACGGATCTTTGGCGATAATAAAACGCGGCTATTGCTGACAGTATTTGGTATAGAATCAAGAATGGTTTTATTTTTTACTTTCTCATTATCAGCATAACGGATTTTAGTGAAAATTTTTACACAAAAGCTCCTAAAAAGTTTAAGAATATTGCAATTCAAAACTTTATATATATATATTGGGTTTTTTAAAAAATTGATTTGATTTTTGTCTGAACATTCAATATCTCAAGAGGATTTATTGATATTTTTTAATTTAATTTTGAATAGTAAGAACTTAAAATTGGCATATCTACCACAATTTTTACTTGAAAATGTTTTAAAAGTATATATGTACATGAAATCTTAGTTTCTTTTTAAAGCTACAATAATTTATAATTTTTGTTCTAACATAAGTTCTTGTTTGCTTAAAAAACCTGTTTTAGCTCGAATTAATCGAGGAGTTGTTTTGGCCTTTTGAAATTATGTGCTTCTGAACATTCTTCGAAATAACATCCTATTCATAAAAGCAAGTCAAGTCGTGCATTTTCTTCTACCTTAGAATACGTAATTGCATTTTGACTAAAAATAAAAAAAAGATTGTTATATGAACAAAATAAACCATATATGAGAATAAATTATTTATATCAATTCATAATCATACTAATTTCTGATTAAACTAAATCTGTTGTGTTTGTTAGAAACATGATAACTCCGTAAAATATTTTGCGTTCTTATCTTCACTTAACATCGAGCTAGAACCTTAAGAGGTAAATCGATTTTTTTGAAATTTGGAACATAATTTTTCATAAATGTTCCAAATTTGAATAAAATCAGTCGACCCGCTTAGGACTTAGCTCCATGTGAAGTGGACATAAAAACGCAAATCATTTTATGGATTTATCACGTTTCTACCAAACACCACAAAAATAATTGTACGTTAACGATTGGATGAAGAAAATTTAAAAATTTATTGAATTTTCAATTAAACTAACTTATTAAATATTTAAAGTATAGATTTTACTATCGAAAATTATCTGTTCAAAGCAGCTTTAAGGAGTACTGGACCTAGGTGACTACCTTGTGGTACACCCTACTCTAAATATATTAAATTTGAACTCATTTCTTTCAAAAGATTCTGATATTTCCTTTCATTAAAATATGATCTCATCCATTCCACAAAAGTTGAGGGGAAACTGACAACTGAGAGTTAAAATTTTGAATTTTAGGCATATTATAGACTATGAGATAATTTGTCAATGGCCTTTATGTCAATAATTTTCTTTATTACAAAATAAATGTTAAGGCTTCTTTTGCCAAACGAGTAAAAGAATTGTTCACCTCTTTTGATCTGGCTGTAAATTATGAAGTCTATATCCATCCAAAGCTTGACTACGTGGGGCTCTGGAGTAGAACATAAGAAAGTGATTTAAAAATGATAGGGGATTGAAATAAATATGAAGGAAATCCTAGCATCTCTCGAACACTTCCGCAATATTTCTTGTGTTTCATTATTTAGTCGTCGTTTTTATAAAAAAGTGTTAAAGTTGCTTTTTTCACCTAAAACAATTCAATGGTATTAGTCATGATTTAGGTATTGTCAACTTGTCTACCGTTGAACTCGAATTTAGAAGCTCTATTAAATAAAGAGATTCTTTCTTTCGCCGAACAACAAGAATGTTGAATGCTTTACCTGACCCAATATTTCTCTGTCATTACCGTACCAATTGTTAATTCGAAACAAATGTGTTTCAGTATTTTCTCAAAATGCTTTTTAACTTTCCTAAACTTTCACACTGTGCTCGAACAAATCAATTTATAAAAAAATTGAACATGAATGGACGAGGAGGTAAAGAGAAAATTCAAGAAAATTAGAATTTTTCTGATTTTTCTGTTTAGTCTGCTGTAATTAATAGGCAATTCAAAATAAGAAAAAGATCTTGAAAAAGAGTTTGAAAGTAATCTTTTAGATTCCCTTAATAATTATTATCTTCCTTACAAAAAACCAAACTACCAATCGCTGATCGAAAATCATTCTTCTTGGGATTGAAGTTCATCACCATAGATACACAAATTAAGGATTAGAAAATATTATTCCATTTATAACTCGGAAAATTTAATCGATTTAAAGTTCAGGAGAGACACAATTTTATCAAAGTAATTTTGAAACTAATAAAACACATTAAAGTAGAACACCTCTTCATTATGTTGAAAAGCAATTTTAAAAGAATCATCAAATCACATCCATGGATACAAAATCATAAGAGCAACCAAAGTTAAGTTATACCAAAAGCCATAGAAGTTGAGAAAAAATGAGAGTACCTATTGTCATTATGCAAATATATACTAAAAGTGATGAAAACTTTGGCGTATGAATAAACGAGACATCGTTTAAAAGTTTGATAAAATTAGGTTTCTGTTGTGAATAATAATTAATCACATTTGAAAATAGAACGAGATATTTTAAAACTTCTTTATGGAATGATGGAAATTTTTATTATGTGTGGAAGGACACTGCTTGCATAGTAATTTGTTTTGGTTATCAACAATTATTTTGTTTTCTAAACTAAAAATTGGATAATGGCTTACACAAAATTTAAATAAGTATTATAGGAAGTCTAGTCAAAAAGATATTCATGGACATAAATGCTTAACAAATAAGTCTTTTCCTTACAAACTTTTTTAATTTAAGACTTAATATAAAATATTAAGGGTGTTTCAATTGTCGAGGGTAGAGTTTGGCGGATATGTTGTTTTGGTGACATCTGTCAAGCCTATTATTTATTGTTCAGTTACTGATGTCAATCACGATGGCAAATTACACGATTAAACAACACGTCCAAATGATAAAATTTTATTATCAAAATGATGGTTCGTTAGTGTAAACGTTTAATGCATCGCACCCATTTTATGGTAGTCATGGTAGCTTTTCACAGTCGACTCTTAAACGTCTAGTGGCCAAATTTAAGACAACCGGTTTGGTAATCAATCAGTCACTATTAGCACTTCAAAAGAACGCAAGAGGTCCGTGAAAATGTACAGTAGGTCCTCAGGCAGTCGATAACTTGCCATGCACAAGAACTCGGCTTTTCGCAGACTTTAACTTAGCGAATTTGGCGTCGGGACTTAAGTCTACACTCGAACAAGATCCAACAAACCCAGGAGCTTATGATAATAGACAACGCCTTTTGTTCGCTAAGTGGGCTTCAGAGCGCTTAGAAGAGGACCCCAATTTTGACCGAAAAATCATCTTTATCGTAGAGTCGTACTTTTGGAGGAATGGCTGTGTTGAACAAGCTGGTGGCGTCATTGATCCTTACTTTTCCGAAAACCACGTTGGTAAGGCGGTCACCATCAATGGCGAGGGCTACAGTGTGTTGATATGTTGTATGGCCCAAATTGAACTATTTATACACCTGGATGACATGCGGTTCTAGCAAATTGCTGCTACGTGCCACACAGCACGTGCCACGATTAATATTCTGCATGAACCATATGAGGGTAGGGTTATTAAAGACCTGCGTAGTGTACAAACTTGATTAGTTCAATTTTACAAGTTAGGTATTTTTCGGTTGAGATCTCCAAAAGGCACTGGGCAATATTCGGTGCCAAGAATTTTGGGACTCTTACCACACGAAAATTAGCAAGATTAGGACTAATCTATTAAAGATGAACAGAAGATTTTTCTTTCTTAATTTAAAACCCCATTAGGTGAGGTTGAAACTATTTATACTTTACCATAGCTTTAAAACCATTAGTTAATGAAGTAAGTCGGGTACATTTAAGAGGGTTTCAATACTGGATTTTGTAAAAATTTCACATAATTTTCAGTTGCTAATTATGGCCAATCCTGTAAAATTAAAACTGGGTGAACTTTACAAGACTTCATTTCAGATTATGTCTAAAAAAATGTACATAACATTTTTTTTTTCAATATATTAATATGGCAAAAAATATCTTTCGCAATATTGAACCATACTCATAAAATAAATAAAATGCCTTCACTTTTTTCCTTATAGCCAATTTTGCTGAAGATTAAAACCATTTTTCAACACACAATCTGCGGATATTGTGATAAATAATTCAAGTCACACAATAACAATGGAAAAGCCCATATATTTTTCAGTCAAAAACATACATATTACATATGCCTTGTCATTCCTTAAGAATAATCTCTGTGAAACTTCCGACATAAATACAAAAGTATCTTTTACCATCATTCGCCTGAGCTTAAATTAAGTCTACACATCTACCTTACATGACACACCTTAGATATAACCAAAATGTCCTCAAGCAATGCATTATCACTTGAAAATAATATCCTTAAGGTAACACACAACAAAAACAACGACCAATCACAACTTCACAATACAATATTATAGATTCCTATCACGTTTTGCTATTACAATGGTACGATATATCAAAGGAAGGAAAAAAAAAGAAGAAACATATTATGAAGCCACTTAGACGCAGACAGACTTGAGCAGGTATTTTGTGTGTACCCCACTTCTCGGTCATGCCAGGGAAAAAGATAATGACAGGTAGGATTTTCGCCTGTGAAAAGGGCCAACAAGTGCTATGAATTTGTTTAATGTCACCAATCGTTATAATAATTGTTCTAGCTCCAAAAAATGTGACTTTTACACGAAGAGAAAGGATATACTTACGAGTAAGTGTCTAACAATGACAGGTATTTATTTATTTATTAAACGGAAAGCAACATTAAAATTCACTTGTTAACATGAAAGCAGACAAGTTGTAATAATTGAGCGTGCACGTGAAAAGGAGTAAAACGGTATGTTATAAGTTTAAGACGGTTTTCGTATCATTCGGTCCCAAAACTTGATTAAGATAAATTTAGTGCCATAAAGAAAATGAAAGTAAGGTTAAGTTTGATGTAGTTATTTATCTTGAACTTAACGCCGGGCCTTGAACAATGGATTTGGTCGAAATAAGACATTGATTAAATGGATCAATCAGTGGATTAAAAAACTCAAGACATTTTTTATAAGCTTAAGCTTTTGCACGTGATATGTGACATTTAAACCGAAATATTCTTCAAAATATAATTTGTTATCTATTTGTTAAACCATAAACTGTCAAATTTCATCGAAAGCTGAAACATGAAAAAGTCGAAGTAGATTTGAAGAAAAAAGTGAAGTAGATTTTAAAATGACTTTTTCACTTTGAACTCAAGATTTGCATCAGTTGACATTGCAACATGAAAACGTAGTAATTCGGTCTGTCTGTAGGTTTGTAACTCAACCTGCAGTCTACAGGAGAATATATTAAGGAATTCAATTATTGACCAATTAAGATATATGTATGCTGATTGGAAAAGGTTTTCCTTCGGCTGTTTTGGTCACAGTAGTTTTAGTAATGAAACAAAGTGTGTTGCATATACTTTTCCCGACGTTTCGACAGGGATTGCTGTCTTCTTCAGGGGAACTTTTTTTATTGCATACAAAAAAATATAAATATTTTATTACAAATTTAAACAAAATTAAACAACAAAAGTTAAAATCACACTTCTAGAATATAATTAAAAAAATAAACTACATTATTTGTGAAGCAATTGATTATAACACTTCTAATAAACAAGTGTTAAACTAAAATGAAGAGAGAAAACATAGAGAGATAGGTAGCGATAGGTACTTCGAAAACGGCTCTAATGATTTTGATAAAAAAAAAATATGGACACCAACATTGGTCTACATTTTGGCCAAACAAAATATTATTAACAGTACCTGTCATAGGACTTTTTTTTTGGGTTTTCAACTTTCTCATTTCCGACTCTATCGATTTCGATCAAATTTTTTTATACAGGAGCTTCTTTGGTTTCGAAATAATATTATATACACAAATTTTGTTCTTCAAATGTATTTATTAAATACTTAAAATTGGCATTCCATTTCTTTTTTAATTTTAAAGAAATTTCGTATATAAAGAATTAATTTATTATTAAAACTCCTCTAACATTTTCTAAAATTTTATTTGGATATTTTATTTTTAATATTTCTTACTAGAATAATGTATCTTATACATTTGAATATTTTCCTCTGATAACATCCATGTTTGTGTCAGGGTTGCAAAAGCTTAAGTCACTTGTTAGCTTAAGCTTGGCTTTAATTCACAAGCTAGTGAGTGACTTATGAATTAAAAAAAATATAATTCAGCAGCTAGGAACTGACTTATGAATTAAAAAAAAATTTAATTCACAAGTCAGTTGGTGACTTGTGAACTAAAAAAATTTAAATCATAAGCTTCTTAGTGACTTATGAATTAAAAAAAAATAATTCAGAACCTACTAAGTGACTTATGAATTAAAAAAAATTAAACCATGGGCAAGTAAGTGACTTATGAATTAAAAAATTTTAATTCCCAAGCTACTAAGTGACTTAGGAATTAAAAAAAATTAAGTCATGAACAAGTAAGTGACTTATGAATTAAAAAAATTCAAATTATCAGCAAGTAAGCGACTTATGAATTAAAAAAATTTAAGTCATGAGCAAGTAAGTGACTTATGAATTAAAAAAATTCAAATCATCAGCAAGCAAGTGACTTATGAATTAAAAAAATTTAATTCAAAACCAACTTAGTGACTTATGAATTAAAAAAAAATTAATTCATAAGTTAATGCATAAATACTAGTTTGGAAAAATTATGAAATGGATAATTTATAAGCTTGCGTGATAATCTAATGATTTAAAAACTAGATTTGAAAGCTAAAAAGATATTCAAAATTAAATATTTATTAACAAAAAATAAAAATTAAAATTAAATGTTATACTTACTGAGTAGGTACACCAAAAGTTTCGAAGTGCTTAATTAAGAAAACGGAATGTTTTTTTTTTCAATTTTATTGAAAATATATATTGAATTAGTTTCAGGTACTTGAAACGATTTTACAAAAAAATATCAAATAATCAACTCATGTAAAATATGAAAACCAAAAAATTTAAAGGCATATGCATAAAAATATGCACTCACGAAATTTATATAATGATAAATTGATAACCCATCATTTGCTCAACACAAAGATATTATCAATATTGCTTTTTATTTAATTGGATTATAGGGACTGCATAAACGGCAACTCCCAAAAAATTCTCCAAAAGCTTTCGTTAATAATTAAATAATTATGTAGTCAAAACAAGCTTAAAAATTTCCAATCTACCAACTAACTTATGAATTAAATTTTTTTTAATTCACAAGTCACCAACTGACTTGTGAATTAAATTTTTTTTAATTCATAAGTCACTTACTCCCTGATGACTTGATTTTTTTAAAATTATTTTATTTTATTATTTTTTTTTTAATTCATAAGTCACTTTGTTGTCCATGACTTAAATTTTTTTTAATTCATAAGTCACTTACTCCCTGATGACTTGATTTTTTTTCAATTCACAAGTCACTTAGTAGGTGGTGAATTCAATTTTTTTTAATTCATAAGTCACCAAATGTCTTATGAATTAAATTTTTTTAATTCACAAGTCATCTATAGACTTATGACTTAAGGATTTTTTAATTCAAAAATTCGCAACCCTGGTTTGTGTACATTAATAAGAGTAGCTTGTTTTCTGTTATAAAAAGTAACATTAAAATTACTATAATTCAATTAAATTTAATTTTGAAAAACAAACACTCACACAAGCAAAATTTTTATATGATTCGTGTACACATGTAAATTTACTCATTTGTCTATATGTATTGTTTTGACGTTCATTTTTTTATGGAAATTCTGGGGTTGCATATGTACTACATAGAAAAAAAGTAGATTTGGGCTTTTATTTTGTTAAATTGAAGTAGGTTGAAACAGAGATTTTTAAAAGAAAGTAGACTTCAGTATTGCGTTGATGGTGCGATGTAGGAAGTAGATTTTAAAATATTTTGAAAAAAAAAGAAGTAGATCTACCTTAATTGAAGTAAAGTGGTACCACTCGATATGAATGGTCTTAAAACCACCAAAAATGTATAAAAAATTGAAATTTTATACCTAACGCAATAACGAATAAATAAGTACTTGAACAAAAAAGTATACTTAACACGTTCAAAGCTAATATCGAGTGGAAAAGTATTTGAAGAAAAAAAGTTAAAACAAAAATTTGTTAGTGAATGACTTGTACTATCGAATAAATAAGCATTAAGCTACTATCTAATAAGTCGTTAGTTTTGATTTGATAGTTCTCTTTACCAAGCGTTGCTTAATGCAGGAAGCTATATCAAGAAAAATTCACTATTTCTAAGTTCGCTCTCACTACCAAACGAATGCAAAGGCAACAAATGATAAAGAAACAAAAGAATGTAAAAGAATGCATTAATTATCAGAAAAGGGCAATAAATTGATTGATGTAAAATGAATGGACAAAAAAGAGCGTGAAGTGAAATCAATGAATGCGATCTTTTAATTGAATTCAATGAATTATTTCTAAAGATTGCATTCTTTTACAACCCTGTTGATTAATACATATTTTTATACAAAAAATAATGGGAGGGTCTGAAATGCATCCGAAATCGATGGTTTGAATGTTCTGTTAAGTTGAAGGGCAGTTTATTGTATCGAAGCTGTATCGGTACTAATCCAAAATAGTGGCTGGAAATCAATACCAAGTTTTCGACGTGACAGTCAAACACGTATGTACTAGGCCTTATGCCACGGTGTGCTCACGCTAAAAAGCTATGATAATAATTTATAATTTAGTACTAGTTTTTAGTTCTTATCAAGGAACGGAAATACAAACTGATTACCTTATCGTAAGAGTGTCTGTAAGCGTTTGCGTGTGTTTAAATTTTTAGTCAAATTCTCAGTTGTGAACTATTGCCCCTATTCTGCTATTTACTTGAATTTTACATTCGATTCTCTTTCACTCTACCTTTGTCTTTGAAGATCTTTCAAAGCTTGGACAAATTTTTTTTGTTGCATATTTTTTAGTTAAATAATAGAAATAGGTGCGGATATAATTGGACTTTTTTCATATCGAATTACTAACAAATAAAATATACAACCCTGTTACAGAAAAATTATGAACGAATGTCGGTAACAATCCCTGCATCACCGACATTCTGTTCAACTTATCTGGTATTTATTACTAAATCCGCAATCCATTCGCACTCCATACAATTTCTATCATTTTACATTCGTGCCAATTTCGAGACAAATCTGAAGTGAATTTTTAATTAAACAAAAAACAAAAATAAGCAATGGAAATCACAAAAATGTAAGTCAAAACTTATCATAATAATTGTTGTGTTTGTTTAACAAATTTAGAGAAATGGTGGAAATGATGAGAACGCAACCGGGCATAGCCAGAAATCTAAAAAAAAAAAAATGCACACCGGTTGGTATTGAACGGTCCGCCATCCAAGTAGTAAGCATACACAACGATGCTTGATTTCACTGATCGATAGTGATGCTATTATCAAAGACTAGGCCATTGACTAAATGTCTGTAACTGACAGCGTCGATAGGAAAGTTCATAAATGATAAGGAAATTTTATTAATCGACAATGTGAATTTGCCAATAATGTAATCGACATGATAATATAAAAAGACGTTGTGAAGTTCATATTTATTGTTATGTCCTTAAAACTATTTATATCCATTATTTTTAAACAAATATTTAAATTTATTTAAATTTAATGACTAATTAATTAGAAACCAAGTAGAACGACAATACAACGTATAACAAATCCGAATCTTTTTATGTGCGGATCCGTATTGTACGTTGTGAATGCATTCACGTGAATAGGAATTACCGCACGATGTTACCGACGTAAATTAGATTCACTGGAAATAAATATGTATCTGAATAAGGGTAAGTGAAAATTAAACTTAAATTCTCTCCGTATTTATTTTAAGCACTCCATAGAATTATTTGTAAATTTAAAGTAGTATCCTTTGGCATAATGGTTACAAATTTCGACTGCAAGGGGCGTAGGTTCATTCTCCACCTGCTGTCATTTTAAAATGAAAATGTTTTTTCGATGGTACTGCCTCTTCTGAGAAAGTGACAAATTTTCCAATAGTATCTCTAGTCATGAAAAATGCTTCTCTTCTCAGTCATTTGGACTTGCAGATGCCGACAACGATGTCTGACTTAGTTCTTGTAAGAAGAACGTAGTCCCGCGAACTTTGATGGCTATTATCGTGCCCTTTGATTAACGTGAAAACATAGTTTATTGCTTATTTGTCATCTGTCTTATTTCATTAGAAAATTACTACAATACCGATAGATTAAAACAAACCTACATATGATAAATCCGAAATATTTCAGATTGTATCTTATTCAAGTCATAAACTATAAAATTCCCTCGAAGAAATGCTACGATGTTGGTGTGTTAAAGAACCTATAAATAGTCCAGAATTGTTCCTAAATAACGTCCACTAGAGCACATGAGTTGCTCAAAACTGAACTTACAATACAGGCTCCAGCTATATGGTATTGTAAGATTTCAAAATGTGCATTTCCTTATTTTGAGTTTTTTCTTAAGTTTTTGAAAACTGCTAAGTTAATAGTAGTACCCCTTGGCATAATGGTTAGTGCATTGGACTGCTCTGCAGAAGGTCTTGGGTTCGATTCTCAGCAGCTGCAAAAAAGTTTTCAGGGGTATACTGCCTCTTGCGAGGAATTGACAAATCTTCTGAGACTATTCTCTTGGCAAAAAAGTGATGCTCATTAGCCGTTCAAAACAGGCAGAAAATTTTAGATTCCTTGCATTCCTGGTGACGTACACAGGAATGGTATAGAGAGTTGTAAGTCACTAGGTATAGGCTCCCTACGAGGCGTAAGGGCCTCTATTTTTAGCAAAGTATGAGTTGTGATTTCTAAAACAAGAGTATCCATTTCATGAGCCTTTTCTTTTGTCTACATTGTGTAAAAATTTCGAAGAATCTATAATGTTTCTATCTGTTGCTTTCCTAAGTAAGAAATCATCAAGTATATATTTTGAAATGAAGAAATTTGTTGTTGTTGTTGTTTTGAGTTACATCTGAATGTTGTTTGTTAATTTAAGTTTTAAATAAAAATTCCTTTTAGAAGTTTAAAAATACCCTTTTTATTTATTAAATTATTTTTTTGTTTTGTTAAAAAAGGTTATTTTTTAAATTACAAATAAAAACACATTACACTTCCAAAGTTTTAATTAATTTCCAGCCAGGTGACACTTTCTTCTGTAACGCAGTTTTTTTTTGTCTTTCATCTCATTCTTCATTAATGCTCTTGAAAATACATTTTATTCTATAAAAGAAGGAAACCCTTTCTTCTCTGGCACATTTCATAAGTAATGAGAAAACTCTGGAGAAGAAACATTTTTAATGTAATAAACCCAAGGATTAGAATACAAACAACAAAACTGAAAAAAAAATATATGAGAAAAGTTTAATGAAGCACAAACTATGCCAACGTAAAATGCATAAGCTATTTTTGTAGGTAGAAAAGCAAGCGTTGTTTTATAATAAACGATGCTGACGACAACGGAGATAGTGAAATGCAAATTATTAAGTTAAGCACCAAGTATATACGCAAAGTGATATCAATTTTTCTAAGTACTCTCTTCTCTCATGTATAATAAGAGCTTCGGAAACGACGTTTTTGAAATTGTATACAAATGGAAGGAATACTGAGTAAGGTTTTATATACTTTACTGTTGGTGATTTAGTCAGAAAAATTATTAAAAACAAATAAGAAAAAAAAATATTAGAAAATAGTAACAGAAGCCGCGAAAACTTAGGCAATGGCCCAAAGGATCTTTTTCAAACAGTTGAGGCTTAAGATTTTGTTTGGCTTATACTAATAGTAAACTTATAAAAAAAACTTTAAGTTTAACGAAAAACCAAAAAAATCCTTAATAGTCATAAACTCATAATATATGTATATTTTAAGACTTTATGAGAGAAAAATAAAATTTAAGGCTCTTTTACAAAATACTGTTAAAAGTACACAAGGATACACACTTACATAGGAAGTAAAGGAAAACCTTCTAAAAGCATTATTAAATAAGCATTAATACGAAAGGAAGTATCCTTTCACAGTCATTATGAATAAATCCTTTTGATGAAAGGATTAAATCAAATAATAAATCCTTCATTAAACATTAAAACGAAGCAGGTTTTTGAAACAATGCCTTTCTTAATCGATTGTCCCTTTTTCACTATAAAGAGAAATTGCGTTTTGAAAATCATTCGTTCAACACCGATTCCAGGATTATTGCAGGAAATTGGCGAACCCGAATTAAATGAGTAGGAAAATTAATGAATCAAAAACTATTATGACTCCACAGCTTTAAATCCTTTGGATTATAATTCATTCAATTTCGAAAGGAAACTCGCAGCTATTTGGGTTATTTAAAAATGTTTGTGATATCGATGCTTATTTTGTTTTTTTTTTTTTAATTTAAAACTTTTGATTTAATATTATTATTTGGGCATTACATGGTTTTAAGTCTGTAGTTCGTATAATAAATGCTGGTGTGCCACAAGGCTCCGTTTTGTCTCCGGTTCTCTTTCTTATATTCATCAATGATCTCTTGTCTGAAACTTCTGATCAATTAAATTGGTTTTCTGTCGAGTACTCTCCTTTAAAATTGCTTTAATAACACAATCTTAACTTTCATATTCTAAGTATTACAAAAGACACTTTATTTTAAAATAGTAATTTTTAAATAAATACAGTGCTCTCAGCTTCTCATATTCGTTTTCAGGTTCACGTCCCTATCCTTTGGATGTGAATTTAGAATGGAAGATTCCCTCTAGCGAATCACCGAAGACTCTTAGGCCAGGCGCGCACATTCAATTTTAGTTTCGCAACTGTTTAGTTGCTAAAATTAAACATATGTGCTTATATGGGACACCGCGTACTTAGAGCAACTCGATTCGAGCAACTAAAAAGTTTGTGTTTTGACACAAACTAAACGATTGCCTAAAATTAATTCGCAACAGTTGAGCTGTTTTCTAGTCATAAGGGCAAGAGAGAAAAGAGCGTGAGCGTGAGTAAAGAGTTGCCAGTGCGAGGTACTCTATTAACTGGTGAATAAACTATTTGATTTCGATCACTTTGAAGAAAATACCTCCAGTAGTTTGGGCTGCAGATCGAGGTACAGACAGACATTCCCCACAAACTTTTCTCGACTTTGATCAAAATCTCGAGTTCGATTTTTTTTTTTCCAAATACAGAACTTGCCCTATAGTACCTATATTGCAAGTAAAATTGCCATAGATTCATTCATTTTAAATGATCTATTCAACAATTTTTTACCAAATTCGATTCGATCATTTCAATCAATTCTAATTTCACTCAAATGATTCAATACTGTTTCGGTTCGATTTTCATTTCGATTTCAATGAAATTCAATCTCCGAATTTTTACCAATTCTAGTTCAATTATTCGAATTTGATATAATACAATTTGATCCAAATTTAAAAAAAATTAATTTCTTTTCGTATTAAAATCAAAGCTTAATGAAACAAAAATTCTTTAACTGACAAATATACGAATAAATTCAACTCGGAAATTCCGGTCCACCGTTTGTTTGGCGTTTATAATCGACATTGATCTAATTGGGACAAATGGAATCGAGTAAATCATGGTTAATGGAGTTAACTAATATCGAGAATCGAGATTAATTGAAATTATTGAGATTTAAAAAGAAAACCGAGAATCTAAAATCCATTTTGATGATTGAAATTGGGGTCGACTGGAATGAAAATTTGAGATTTCAATCATCAATATTTTTCGATGATCGGATCAAAAAAATTGAATCGTTCCTCATTGAAACAACCATAATGCCTGTCAGCTTACACTTGAGCTTAAGTTCGGACGTACTGTTAAATTCAGAGATTATTTCTTTGGCTGCACTACACGAATGTGAAATGCCTTATGCGACTCAATATTTTCCTCCAATTGGGAAATTTAGCCATTCAAAACCAATGTGCATCGGTATCTCCTTTTAAATCCTCTTCAGCTTTCCTAAGCATTCGGACTGTGCTTAAATATTTTAAGCATAGTCATAATCTGCTTAGTGCGTCCAAAATTGAGTTTTTGAAAGAAAAATTAAATTGACTTCAACTTTACATACTATCTTTAGTTGCATAGGTCTTAGATCGTATATAAGATTTCTTGCAACGTGGAGTGTGAGCATCTTAAGTCGTTTTACAACATTATAGTCGGCAAGTACAAGTCTTGGTGATTCACTATACATAGGTCAAAGCCCCACATTAAGCAAAATCCAGGTTAACCCCAACGAATTTGAAGTCGAAACCTACCATCTTCTCATCGCCTTTAAAGCCGTATATGACACCCTTCAACGTCAAAAGATCGATGGCCAAACTCTGGAGATATGAAAAATTGATCCATATGTGTTGCTTGATATTATTTAAAAAGCGGAGCATTGTGTGAAAAGGGAAAAGCAGTATTCCAAACATGCACAGAATTCCGGAGAGAAGTATCGAAATCGAACGATGTAAAAATCATCGACAATTCCTAACTTTCCAAAAAGCTTCCCATGAACATGGGATGTTGATTCAAGATCAGGTAAAAGTTTGTCGCGCTTCAAGTTAATTTTAAAAAGAATACATGTTATCAAAAACCAAACAAACATTTTTATTCAATGACTAAGATAAGGCGTCAGTATTAAAAGCCATATATTCCAAGTAGTTAACGAGTTCATCTATCTTAGAATATTAAATGCACGTATGTCACCTCAGTAGAAATCCGAACAAGATCCAAGCTCACGATACATCTTCTTGTTTTTTCTTATCCTATTTCGAAAAATGTATAGAGGACGGATTTTTCTGAGTCCCCAAGCTTCTGATTATTCTTCGTCATACAAAAAACAGGGCTTGAAAAGGTTACAGAAGCATTTAAGTGAAGATCGTGAGATATATATTTCTCTTTTTGAAGAGTATTCTATGGAAAGCTCACTTAAACGTGAGCTTAAAAGGTTTTGGTTTTAATAACAATATTTTCAAATATTTCAAATATTCGTAAGACTTTCGTAAATAACTTTCGTCAATCATTCATTGGTACTACAATGTTGGGGTATTTCTACTTCCAATATGAACATGACTGTCTAAAAACTACCTTTAATAATACCCATCTTGATATTGACAGGATGTTATAGTAATAGTTTCTTTCAACATTTTGAATAAGTTCAAATCAGTTTGAGATTCTTCTCTTATTCACATCATTATCTCCAAGTTCGAAGTCAGCATATATTAGGCCAACATTGAAAAAAAAAAATAATTAATCCGACAAACATAGGTCAGTCTCTAAAATATCTGGTTTAACCTTTAAATGTAAAAAACATCCAGATATTTTTCATTGCAAAAGCAGGAGTTCCTCAAGGAAGTTATTTAAGACCGCTTCTTTTCATATTTTATTGATAATTTTTCCTTATATATTCTTTATAGCAAGATTCTCATTTTCACAAACGAAAACTATGAAATTTTTACAAAAATTTAGTACTAATAAAAGCAAGCTTAAAAGAGAATTGAATGTCAGTGAGCCACGCCCCTTAAATTGCTGTGGTTATAATATATTTGTGTTAAAATTTTGTATTGTATTTCTTGATTTCTCTTGTGCACGTTTAGCTGTAATTCATTGCTCACACTAAAAGATGAACAGGTGTACACAATTATTATGTTGGAAAATATTTGGTCACTGATTGCTCTATTTTCGATAAAAGATTTTAAATCAAACAAAAAGCCTAAGTATGTTTGCATTTGTACTTAAACTGTAGTGCTTGTTTAATACTTTACATAAATCCTGAAAATACGAAAATCAATCTTCCCACACTAAATATTGAACGTTTCAAATTCTTCTTATAACTTTGCACGAACTTCTTCTCAGAAACTTTTGACTTTCTATTGCACTTCAGTCAGCCTCAGTGCCTGGTGATGCTACACTTATTCTTGAGGTCTTCCTTCTATTGAATTATGACATTTTTATTGAAAAAGTATTCTGCAGAAGAACACTCTTGGAGCGATACAAAAGCAACAGGAAGACATCTTTTGTGCGATGACGATGATGATTATGATGATGATGATGAGGTAAGGCATAAGGATAGCCGCAAGCCATAAATTCATAAATTCATTATGGATGGCTTGATTGATTTTGAGGTTGGCAGACTTGTTATTGTTGTTGTTTCTGCTGTTGTCATGATGGCTTTGCAGGAAGACATTATCAGAACCGTGTGAGTGTTTGCTTGATATATTTCACAACGATGTATATTGATTTGTAAAAGACTTATGAGGATTCATCCAAGATTAGAATGGAAGTGTTTCAGTATTGCTTTTCGAATGTCGAAGTTTAATAAATTGTAATAGTCTGAATATCAGAGAAATAGGAAGTGAATCTTTGGGATTTTTCTTTTGGTTTCATGTGAAATTCAATATAGGAGATATTTGTATGTCTGAATGTGCATATAATGAAAAACAAAACCTTATGAGGAAAAATAATTTTGGATTGTTTTGTCTAAGAACTTGGTATATAGATTCTCGGCTAGGAGGCATTTTTGGATTTGGATATTTCGTATCTGGTGTCAGGGTATATAAATTAGTTTTTGTTTGAAAACATACTGTGAAAAAATGAGGAACACTTGAAAGAAACTCATAGCATCTATTTCATACCTTTCTACATTCATGTTATTAGCAAAGAAATAAAGATATAGGCGCAAAATTTTAAACAGCCTTTTATTAAGGCGTATGATACTACTTAACAATTTGCTAACTTTAAAGTAGTTTACTAACTCATTCTTAATTTTAAACATTTTCTAATTAGCTTCTGAACACACCTAAAACAATGACATTTTGTGTAAAAAATTAAGTACACGAACCTTTTTTGATGTTTGCAAATGTCAAAGAGTCATATGAAGCTAGCACGATACTAAAAAAATAAAGAAGATATTCGATGATTTTACCTTTAATAAAAGGAAAAGGGTAGAGAAAGTATGATGCTATATAGCTTTTGCAGAAGCTCGTAGTAGCAGGAGCAATAGGTTTCCAAGCTTAAGAATCATACAAATGTCGAGCCACTAACCAAATCAACCATCTGTTTATTAACACAAGGCACATATCCCAAATATTATTAAACATAGATCCATTTTGGAAGCAAAACCTCGACTAGGATTTGAGATACAATTTATAACTCGGCTGCGAAACGAAAAAATTGTGAACCGCCCACGAAGAAAATCGACGCTGAACACCTTCATAAGCCAGTAGTTGCCAGAATCTACAAAGTCTACTATCCGGCTAAAAAAGAGCAAAGAGTCTGCAAACAACAAGGCCACAGGATCTTTCTATATCTCTGCTAAATTTTGAATCTTGATTTGTTCTAGAAAACCATAATTAGCAGGTACTATTGTGACTACCGACCAGGCGAATCGATCATAAACCAAATCATGGCACTGTCTCAGTGCTTAAATAGGACAATGTATTTCAAAATGAAGGCTTACCATATTTTCATCGACTTCAAATATGATAAGATATCAAAGCGTTCATCATTAGGAGCTCAATAGTGCTATTTTTTAAATCAGGATCTCGGTAAGAAAGATTTTGTTGTGATTTTGTTGTGTTTGTTGCATTGTGACACAAGGGAATAGCTACTCCAATTCATTCGAAACTTGACCAATATCAGGTTAAGTGATAGCACTGGGTATACTTTTTTCAAAAAAAACCTCATGACATCTTTGGATAATCCTAACGTTCCATAGTAGAATCCTTCACAGAAGAAAAGGCCAAATTTGTTGATCTCAAAGTTTATGACATAAATTTCGAAGGACTTAAGGAATTCATCTAGCTTGGAGGAAAAATGAACTCTAAGAATGACACCTTGGTGAGGATCCAAAAAAAGTTAATTACATACATTAGAAAACCACTGATACATTAGTTTGGCGAAACAAGTGGGTTCAAAGTTCTTAACACGTATGGTAAAGTACACGTTATAGAAAACGCTTATACTGCCACTTATACTTAACAACATCGAACCATTGTTCTTCCTTATTAATTTAAACTCAATTTTTAAGCTTATAAAGATGTCAAAATAATAAAGCCTTTGCTGATAATTTGGCTTTTAATTATTCTGCACCTCTTTCTGAGGAATTAAAGGTTTTAATAAATGCTGACCTAAGAGTCTAAGTATGCGGGCTTAACTATCATTAATTGGTACTTAGCAGAAAATCGAAAGTATTGTGCTTCTCTCTTACCAACAAGTATTTTATCCAATGAGTTGGACTACATGACTTAAATTGTGATCATCATAGATGGAATGTCTCTTGCTCGCAGTTTGAAACTGTTTCTGAATTAAAGTACCTACGAGTTACTGAAGACAGTAAAGTGAATTGAAAATCACATATACAAATTTACTATGCACTTAATAGAATATTTCACTTACGTAGGCTAGTTCAACCAAACTAAATTAAATCCATTTATTATGCTTTGATCAATTCCCGTTTTGAATATGGAATCTCTTCTTGGAGTTGTACATTCATTCGTTATCTGAAACATATTAGCATAGTGTAGAAAAAAAATAGTCAGAATAATGCTTTTCAAGCCTAAATGGCAGCCATCATATCCATTGCTTAAATCTATTAAGGTATTGAAACTCAGACAGGTGGAAGGTGGCTTAAAAAATTTGACTAGAAATCCATTCATTAAGAGCCTCTAATACTGTTTTAGTTCCTAGAGCTAGAGCAGAACATTCTGACGATTTATAACTTATATAGCGCCGCATATCTATAACTAACTTCAAGCAGATATAAACAATAGACCTGCACTTAACAAAATCCCAAATGTAATGTTAATAAAAACAAAAAAATATTAAATCTTTAATCTTGAGAAAAATCTTATTTTTCCGTTAATAAAAATGACAATAATTTGAATAATAAAAAAACAATATATGACACATCTTAAAATTGTATGGGAGTATTATCATAATTTTCATGCTATAAACAAACAAAATGAGAACTTTTCAATTATTCACAACAACAGATTAAATCGTTCTATTTATTTATGAAGTTTAAAAAAGGCCATCAGTCCCAAGGACCCAAAAAGAATCCTGAAGAAAGTCAATCAACTACTACATTCCAGTCATCAGTAATATCATTCAATTCTAATTTTCCCAAACTCTCATTTAAAGTAAATAAAAAAATAAAAAGAATATCAACAAAAACAAGAGTTGAAAATATACAAACGCACCCATAAACCATATAATATACATAATATAGGAAGAGATGATGATATTCTGATATTCCAAATACTTTTTATCCTTTTATTTCAATTAGATGTGGTTGTGCCCATTCCATTTCCTATACCCCTATAATATCTATTATCCTTGCCAGAAACAATTTGTCTCCAAATAAGGATTATCTATACCTATGTTTATTTTTGTCTTATTTCTTTCATTCTTTTGTTGTTTTTTGTTTTTTGCAAATAATTTCAAAGAATGATTATGTTAATCTATGGAAATCTGTTTGGAAAAAAGAAAACGAAGAATGACAAAACATTTTCGAAGAAATTGATTCAGTTTTTGTTTTATTGGATTTATTCGAACAAAAGTTAGATACAATGCAAATAGAGTAAAGAGGGGAAAATTCAAATTTAGCCTTCAGTGAGTGGCTTTTGAAACAGAAAGAATCTCCTCATTTGGCGACAGGGCTAGGGGTAAGAATTTTTTTTAATTTAAACTTGAACCAAAACTTTAGTCGTAAAATTTAACGTCAAACATTTGTCCAACAAAGTACTTGGGTAAGGAAAAGTCCTTAAAAAGAAGAAGAACAAAAAACAAAGTGTTTTGGTCACGTTGAGTAGTCGACACTGCTCTTTTTTGAAGAACTCAGGACGATTTTTAGGAAATTAATTGAAAATACTTTACGATTTGTAAAAAAAAAATATTCAATTAGACCAGCTTTGTTTAATTGTTTGAAAATAGAAAGGATCAATATTATAAACATTTTTCAATCTTAAAGGGTAACTATTATTTTAATTATTTGAAAAGAAATAGAATGTACGATAAGATCGCACGTACTTGACTTTTGTTTAAGAGACCTATAATTTAAAAATTGATTGGTATTAGAAGAATCAAATACATTTTTAAATGGCTTAAACAAAACCTTGAGCTAAGAAAAGTGACGTGTCATCATCACATCACATGTCTTACGAAAATAGGAATTTATGAAAGAACAAAAATTTTAAATCGTTGTAGCGAATTTAAAAAAAATAAGTTTTTATTTATGGGATTTTGAATAAATTTTTAAGGGAACGCGCCAACTAAGCCGACTTTGAGATATCGAATTTTATAAGACATAATTTTTCTCTAAGGTTTTGTTATACAATGTTTCTTAAACTTATAAGATTTTTCTATATAAAATTTGTTTATACATAAATTCATTAGCCCAAAAATCAGACAGTCAAAAATAAAAAAGGTTTTTTGGTATTTGCATACTGTAGGTAATGTCTTATACGCTTATTAAAATTATCAATTTATCAATTTGAAATTGATAAACATTAAATAAACATTAACATTGAATGATAGATCGGTAAATTTAAGTTAAACAGAACAAATTTAAAAAAAACGGGACCTACGATTTTGATCATTTTTTTTGCTAAGGCTCCATAAAAATTTGAATAGTATTGTAGATTTCAATTTTTTTTTTTTTTGATTTTTTAAAAAATTTACAATTTTTTTTTTTAAACTCAGTATTTCGGAAACACCATGCTAGATTTTTAATTAAACTTGATAAATAAAAGTTTTTCAATATAATCTACAAGGTGTGAGAAAACAAATTGTATTTTACCTAAAAATATGTGTACCCACCATACAAATGTTAAAAAATGGTTTTCAAAAATCATATTTTTCTCGAAAGCGCGCCTAGAATTTTGATAATTTTGTTTTCAATTATTTTTAATGATCTGTTTCTGTAATTAAATAAAAAAAATATGAAATTAAGATATTACAACTTGCACCTACCATAGAACCATTTTGTCTTATTTTGAATTTGTCGCTATCGACATAACGGATTTTTAATAAAAAAAATTTATAGAGATGCTTCTAAAAAGTTCAAAAAATATTGCATTTCAAAACTTAAGAATAAATATTTTTTGAATTAAAAAAAAAGGAAAATTTTTTTTTGGAAATTTATAATATTTTTTTGAAGCGATTGAACTTTCAAAACATACAAGCAAAAGAGGACAAGCCGCCCCTAATAATTGTCTAATTTACAATATTTTCGAAGGATAAACAAAAAATACAAAGATTTAAGAAAAAGCGATTTTTTGAGTTTTTCAAGCATGACAATTTTTTCAGAGCCGTGAGTGTCCGGCTGTGAGAGAGTTCACTGTAACATGTCACTCAGTTTTTTCACCATTCACTATTCTTATTTTTTATAAATGATTTTTTTATAATGAAAATTCATAATAAAAATATTTACAGACATGTACCTATTCTTTGAAAAAAAATTCCAATGAAACGAAAACATTATTAAAAAAAAAAATCACTTGTTGGTATGTAGCTCTAAAAAATGGGCTAGAAAAACTTTGGCTGGACGGATTTAATTTTTTGTTTCTAAACCATCTACAGAGTCCCTTTTTATTAAAAAAAATATAAAAATCCATCAAGCCGGATTATAGATATAAGGTTACGCACAAAATTTTATTCTTTTTATATTCCTAGCAAATCATGCCTCATTTTTTGTTTAGTTTTGGCTGACTCGTGTCCCTATATACAAATACCCTTCCCTTCGTCAATAGTTTTGAAAGACTAAAGAAACAATATAATGATTGGTTTTTGTAAAATAGTAATGATGGATAAATAAAAGCATAGGTATTATTTTAAAAACCATTGGCGCAAAATATTAGTCGAATTAGTACGATGTTAAGACTATTTTAGTATAATAGTAGGTTAAAAAGACGATTTTGCTAATTTTAATCAAATTTAGCATCATGCTATCTCTAACATTTTACTAAAGTTAAAATCGTCAAATACCTATTTCATCTTTTTAGTTAGTATCGTGCTAACTTCCTATGCCTCTTGCATACTTTCAGATGTCAAAAAAGTTCTGTTTACTTAGGTTTTTGCACGAACTGTCATTGTTTTAGGTGTGTTCAGAAGCAATTTAAGCAAACTGTAAATGTGCACACATCGACAAACCGGCCGACACCAAAAATCAAAGCATTTTGATTTTGCTCGCACCGAGACTCACACGAGAAATCGGTGCAAACACCAGTCCACACACACAGCACACATTTAAATACTCCGGTGCGTGCGCATCTGCGGTGTTAATGGGCGGCTTGAGGATGGTTGCCTTTGAAACAAAGGGTGATACGTTGACAAAGCGATGATTTGAAACCACAGGATGTAGATATAAATTTCATTTTCCATTGGAGCGTATGTTATGTTCTAGACAGGCTGAATGATTAAAAAACGTTCCATTGGCTGTCTGAAATTGTTTTTTTGTTCCAAAATTTATCCGAATAATATCCAAGTTCTTGCTATATCGCTCTTAAGAAATTTTTACTTCAAAAAATTTTTAAGCAGTGTGGAAAAAGGGGAATAATTTTACTCCTACGTTTCAATAGAAATTTTATATCTTACCTACAAATTATTTTTTTTTTTTTGTTGGACACTCTGTTCCTCGTTTTAAAAAGGTTTTCTTTTCTTGTAGTTTTTTCACATAACTTTTTTGACTAACATCTACATATTTATCGTGTAGAGTGACATAACGGTATCCTTGAATAATTATAAATTCTGCTTTTACATAAAGTGCAAAGATGCAAAGAGTGCTTTGGTATTGGTATTTAATATAAATGTTAACTCTTTTTGCCGTTAGTTACTGAAGCGTGTAAATACTTAGGTATTTCTTAAAATCGATGCCAAAGAACAAATTTAGCTATGGGTGTTAAGAAATTGTAGTTGTCAGTAAAGGAATTTCTGATCACTCCGATTTATAAGTTGTGAAAACTAGAAGCGTTTTCGACTTTTTTTTATAAAATCTACAATTTGTTTTCCATCGTGTTGTCCGAAACAAATTATATTTGTGTTTTGTAATAATTGATTCTTTTAGTTAAAAAAATTGATTTTGAACGTACATTATATATACACTATTTAGAAGAAACATTAGCTGAAAATTTGTGTCTTCTTTAAAGCGGTTCTGTCCTTTTTTTCTTGTGAATTATTGATGTGTGTTAAAAATAAAACCTTGCCTATCTTAGGCTTAGCAGTTTAGTGTAACAAATTTTATTTTTCAACACAGATTGTGGCTTATGCTCTTCTGATTTATTTAAATAATTATTTATCCATTATAATGGATCCAGTTAAACAAAAAAAAAACTGAGCGGCAGCGCTTACAGAAAGAAAGCCTCAGAAAAAAAGGGCGGCAAAATTTATCAGCCCGACGCGCCAAATCCTTAAATACGCCTCTGGCTACAATGACTTATAATTTTTGTTCTTGCATAAATTCATATTGGCATAGCATTCTGTTTTTATCTCCTACTACTAACGAATTTAAAAAAATAATTTTATCCTTATGAACAGTTTTCTCTAATAACATTTGTTTTTAAAATTGCTAGTCTATTACATAGGAGCAAGTTCATGCGACTCAGCCGTACATTTTATTTCACTAAGCTTACTGCCTTCCTAATGGTATGTTCTAATTCACAGATTTGCAGATACAATATATTTCTATCCAGACAAAAATAACTATTGATGTAATTTTTATGTCAATCAGGCAGACGGCAAAGCCATGTAAATATTTTCAAATTCTTTTCAAAAAAAAAATCCATAACAAATACTAAAACATCTCAATATGAAGAAGGATTAATGAATTTTTTACTGAACGCCGAACGAACCTGCTTTTTGCAGATATAGATTAAATATAAACATTTCCTAGAATTTAGTAAAATTATAGCTGTGATGTTCTGATTTCATGTAAATAATTACTGATTGATACGCCTAATGAAGCTCCAAATTAAAATCCATTCAATACGAAAAGAATGAAAATTGCTTGCACCAGGTCCTTTATGTAACGAGCAGCACTAAAAACTCTTATCAAAATCATTTTCTGAAAATAAAAAAAAAAAAACAAAAACATTCAAAACATTCACAAAGTACAAAGAGCAAAAGGTACATACATGCTCCTCATTCCTCTCAGTGAACATTGACTTTATTAAAACAAAAATTACAAAAATCAATTATTCCAGATTAAAAACATTTTCATTTACAAGTCCATTAAGAGCACAGCTTCTGTTTGTTAGAGAGATTTGAAAATATTTAGCAATCCCATCAACTCCTGCTATTGTGTATTGCATCCAACCACCATCCTTATGGACGTGTGTTTTTCGCTGCTTTTTTCTCCACACATACATAAAAGAACATATCCTTTGGTTAACACAAAACAATCAAAACATTTTCGAAAGTCCTTTATCGGTTGTCGGTTGAAGTGTAGCAACAAATAAACAAAAAAACAGGACATGTTACAATATTTTCTAACAGCACCAGTAGCAGCATCATGGATGTTGTCACGGGAATAGGGCTAGAACCTTTGCAAACGTTATCAGCATCAACATCATCCTATAACTGTTAACATGGCTTGACAGGCTATACATATATATGTTGTTTGTGGGTGGAGTATTTATTTTTAAAAGGATGATTTTATTTGTGCCCTTCGTCTACTCTTGGCATCATCATCATCGGCAGGAAATCAATTTTCCATTTCACACTCAGCAAATGTGAATTGGAAATTGAAAACTCCATTTGATTGAATTTTAAAATTGAAGAACGCTTTTTTATGAATTATTCATCCTATTAACACAAAAATAAGCAGACAAGCTTACAAACATAGACGAATCGTTTTTATTTATTCGTCCTGTCAGCAGCATCAATGGCCAGCAGTAGGAGAAAAATATTAAATATGCAATATCTGATTCTAATAAATTGAATCAATATTGCTCAGCAACAAGCTTTGCTTTTCTCAAGAATATGTATCCTTTTCTCCTGCAAACACACCACGGTTAGAGAATTTTTATTAAGTATGGAAATTAAATTTTATATAATTTCCCTGCTTCGTAAGAAATGGGAAATCTTAAAATTTCGATTAAGTGCAAAGTTAAACACAAACTTTATTATTACACCTTCCCTTGTGTAGGCAAATTAATGGATCTGTTTGCGTTCCGCATCCTGAATTGTAATTAATTTATTTTTATATTTAACGACGTGATAACTTGTACCGTAAAAGTTATTTCGAATAACTCGTAATTTGGTTTTATTTATAGCTCTTTCAAGTTTATGCTTCTTTCGACTTGTTTGTTAGGTTTTATGTTTTCAGTACAAGTAGTCAGTCTGAGTGTGGAATACCTGTAATGTTTTAATTTTCTTCAAGGATATATACCTACTCGTAAAATGGCATGATAATAAATTAAAATTCCAATGCCAATGTCTGGTTTGATTATTAGGATTGAGGTGTGTTTCTTTTTATGTGAAATAGTTTTATGTTATTTAGTTTTATTTTAGCATACAAATGATATAATTTTGTCAGTACAAATACTTTTAGTGAGACTACTTACATATGTATGTACCGAAGTTTGTAAAGGATTGCAATGATATGAGCTGAATACTGTTAAATTGTACTGGTTACATTTCAATTTACGTACCAAATGAAACCTGGCTACTCAATATATATGTACATAAATTGTGGATTCAGTACATTCCTCATGTACTCAAACTCTTATAGTGAATACATATCGTATTCCGTATGTAACAAATGAGTACACGTTTTGGCTCAAGCTTTAATGGTATTTTATTCTAATTTATTGTTAAAAAGAAAACTTCTTCATTTTTTTTTATATAAAAACCAATATCAGTTCAAATGTGCAATAGTTTTTATGTCTATTCTAGGAAATATAGAAGTGAGCAATTTTTACGATTATACGTAGCATTATTTTTCTACAGGGTGCGCTTTATTTTCCAGGTCCATGTTTGATTATATGGTCTTTAAGATTATGTATAGAAATATGATTTCGGTCAAGTGGGCGCCTCTTGCAGTGGCGCAAAAGCGAGACTTTGGAAGAATCTTAGAATAAGGAAGTATTTCATACTTTTCCGGACCTAAGTTAAATAAATTGGAACTTTATTGCAACAAAGAACTTAACATTTTAACAACGGAACTACGATTTGAGATGGTCTGTAAGTCAGGTAGGTATTTCAAAGAATGAGATGGTAAGGTTTTACCAATATGATTGTAAGTCATATTTTGTAATACAGTTTAGTAAAACATCTCTATCATTTTTCAAATGCTGGAAGTAAGCTAACATCTTTCTTTTGTCTTAACTCCAAGTTCTTTTTCTGATTTCCGACATATTAGCATCTTATGCTTTCGTTCGAAGGTTTTTTTTTAAATCTTCTTGGAGAACACAACTCTAGTCATCTTGATAGGTTTAATTTACTGTCTCCATTTCAATCTGATTTCCATGTTCATCACAGACGCCAAACCATAGCGTAAATTAAAAATTATCGTGTATCAAGAGTTCGGAGAGAACCATCATGGCCTAGTGACTTACAAATCTCAAACATTTTTGTGTGACTTTTACCAGGAATAGAGGGGACCTACAATTTTTTGACAAATCTGTACAGCTTAAATAATCAGAACTTTTCATGACAAGATTTACTCTTGGCAGTACACTAATGAAAAAACATGATTGCAGAAGCCTAGAATCGAACGCAAGACGTTATCTCTGACAGGCCGAGGAACTAACTATTATGTCAAGTAGTACTAGACAAAGTTGATTTTAGAATCTGTGGATTGGCGTTCCACAAGGCTCTATTTTGGGACCTATTCTATTTTCTCTTTTTATTAACGATATATCAAATGTTTTTTCAAATGTTTCCATTAACTTGTCTAATCTAATTTAAAGAACAAATGAGTACCTTTTACTAATCTTGGAATGCTCCATTAAAAATGGTTTGATAGTCAAATTACAAAATTCCCCAACTGATCGCTATTTGTAAGAAGTAGAGAAATATCTTTCAGGCTTGGTTAGCCATAACTTCTCTGTGACATTTCATGAGACATATTACATTACCATTAACTGGTACTTTGCTGATGCAAGAATACACACTATCAATAAAAGTAGAAATCCCTCCTTTATTTATTGAAAAATTCAATTTACACAAATACCAGAACACAAAATCTTATAATATCATTGTTCTCCTTTTTAAATTCTTCATGCCTTTTTATAACTTATGTAACCAAGCTATACATCTCTTTGCCCGTAACAATTACGAAAATTATTGCTACAAAAAATAAAAATTTAAGAAAGCAATATCAGTTAACTTAAAAAATAAAATGCACGACTGGGTCGCACGAACTTGCTCCTATGTAATAGACTAGGAATTTTAAAAACGGATGTTATTAGAGAAAACTGTTCATAAGGATAAAATTATTTTTTTAAATTCTTTTAGTAGTAAAGCAGAATGCTATGCAAATATGAATATATGCAAGAACAAAAATTATAAGTCCTTGTAGTGGTTTCTTAAAAAACAGCTTTTATATACAAATTTTTTTAAAAGATTTTTAAGAAAAAAATTTGGTATGCCTACTTTAAGTTTTGATTACTATACGATTGAAAATTAAATTTCCAAAAAATATATTGAGCCGTTTTTGAAATATCGAATTTTCCAAAACAAAAAATGATTTTTTTTCAAAAATTCAAAAAATATTTTTTTTAAGTTTTGAAATGCAATGGTTTGTAGACTTTTTAGAAGCATCTCTACAGAAAATTTCATTAAAATCCGTTTGAAAAAATTGTTCTATGGTAGGTACAAGCTGTAATATCTTAATTTCAATTGTTTATTATTATAATATTAAATATAGTTAAAATTAATTGAAATAAAAAAATTTTTATCAAAATTCTAGGCATCGTTTTCGAGGAAAAATTAAGTTTTGACAACCATTTTTAACATTTGTATGGTGGGTACCTTTAGTTTTAGGTAAAGTATATATCTTGTGGGTTATGTTGAAACTTTTATTTTTTAAGTTTAAAAAAAATCATAAGGTTTTCGAAATATTGAGTTTTGAAAAAAAAAATTTTGAATTTTCTTATGAATTATGATTTTGAAGTTATCCAATACAACTTGTATTGAACGATTTGAAATGTTATTTTTAATCCAAAGAAGAAAAGATTCATCGTTACCAAATGTATACATTTTCTATCAAACACTTTGAAAATAATTCAACATTTAGGAAATTAATCTTTCATGGATACATATTTTTTTGTATGAGCTTTTAGAATATTTTACTGGCTAAATATTTTTGTTTGGATGAGTCTATAAAATATTTTATTGGGTACATAATTATATTTTAAGCTCAATGAATTTCTTATTCACCCATAGTTAAATATATTTATGGAAAGAAGATTTAATACGTTTAGGTAATGATATCATATTTACTTACGCCAGTGTTGCCAATTACCACTATGGTTAAGCAGATTTTTCTTACTGGGCAAATGGTCCTACAATTTTGCCTTTGTTTCGTTTCTTAATCTGTACCTTAGTCTTCAGCCATAATACGGATATGGATATTTTTTTAAATTTAAATAAGATTAACGTAGTAATGTTACCTTATAATTTAGATGCTACCCCTCACCATTTAAATGTCAATGGGCTCGGATTTAATCCAAGCTAATTACATATATCAATATTTGTATGCAGTTTTTCGTTGATTTAATATTCAAGCTTAAATTCAATTCGCAGAGGTTTTGCGTATGTTCCTATATTTTTTTTAAAACTTTACCCAAAAATTCTTCACGTACTACAAGTTCATATAGCTTAACTTTCACACAATCCCTCATCCGGTAAGCTTTTGTTTAATTTTTAACAATAAACCACGTACACATTCTATTTCAGCAACAACGAATTGATTTTAGAAAATTTCTAAACCCAAACAATTGTATTGTATTGTTAATTTCAAAACTTGCAACTTTACCACAGATTGTAAAGATTTAAAAAAATGTACATTTTCAAAAAAAACTTTCATTTTATTTGTTTTTGTTTATTGTTGCATGTTGTTCACTAAGTGAATCAGGTTTTGTTTGCCAAAAAGGGAAATTGGTTGTGGGCAAGTGAAAATGAACTTCTTCAATTTCCTGTCATTCCCTTAGCAAACCATATTCAAAGCTATAGCTGAAGTCACATCCTTACAGTGCAGCTGGACGCCGAACTTAACCACAAACTCAAGGAAGAAAACTATCCTGACCTAACAATGTATTCTTTTGTATTACATATTGCAACACAAAAACAAAAAAGTTTTAGAAAAACTTGGAAAAGAAAAAAAAAACAGACAAAGTTTTTATCTTTCGAAAGAGAAATGTAGAAATGAAAATGGAAAAAAAGAGGAAAGATGACCATGATATCGTTTCAACTTGTCCCTGCATTAAAATGAAGTTCTTTTACAAGTAGGGAAGGGTTTTCATAGCAAAGGACCACTTAAAACGTGGGCATTAGTTAAGCGTTTCAGAGAAATATAAATAAAAGGTACTTGTGAGTCGGACAAACTTGCTTTTTACTTTTTTGACTATGTATTTCGAACTTATTTTTTTTTTTTAACTTTAGTGTTAGATTTTTTCAGTTAATGTTAAATATATGATTTATTATTGTAGGTGGCGATGGTTGAACTTAATAAATTATTTTTTTCTTGAAAAAATCATTATGATCTGTTTCTCGACAATGACTTGGTAAAGATTTCTATTAACAAGATACGTTGAAAAAGAACTGTTGCTGTGAAGTAAGGTATGAAAAACGGAGGATTATACATAATTTGATCAGATCTTCTAGAGAAGGAGAGCTGAATTCTATCATAAAGTAATGAAGATTCGTGTGATTTGACTAAATTCGAGTACTACGAGAGTTTTAGCTTTGAAAGATTATCTAAAAAAATACCATATTGTTTTTTTGAGAAATGTATATTATGTGGTCAAAGCGACTTAGACCATAAAAATGTAACAAGCTATACTATTAAACATGACGTTAAACTGCCTCTGACTTATCCTATCGAGCTAACAACAAATTTCACAACCGTATATCAAGATCGGTATTACAAGGGCTTACATACATTTTCCAGGTATCTAAGGAGATAAAATTCCTATTTGGCCAAAGCAATCGAGGAGCGCAATATGCTTTACCAACGGTCTGGGTGATATATATATAGTTGTTCCAGTATAGAGTCACCAGGATGCCATGTGATTCAAGCAAATATTGGTTTATGCAAAAGCAAAAATTAGAAATTTTTGTAGTGGTTTCTTAAAAAAATAAACTTTCATATACAAATTTTTTAAAACATTTTTAAGAAAAAATTTTGGTATGCCAAATTAATGTTTTTATTACTATACGAATAAAAAAATAAATTTCAAAAAAAAAATTCTTAACCGTTTTTGAGATATTGAATTCTCAAAAATTAAATAGATTTTTTTTTTCAAAAGTTCAAAAAATACTTTTTTTTTTAATCTTGTAATGCAATGTTTTTCAAACTTTTTAGAAGTTTCGTCGATAATGAGAAATTCAAAATTCGAATAAATGGTTCTATGGTAAGTACAGTCAGTAATATAATTTCAATTTTTTGTATTAAATTATAGATTTTAAAAATTAAAAGAAAGAAAAAAGTCTTATCAAAATTCTCGGAACCGTTTTCGAGAAAAATAAGATTTTCGAAAACCATTTTTCAACATTTGTATATATGGTGGGTACCGTTATTTTAAGATATCACACATTTTTTTTCTCAAATCTTGCATATTATATTAAGAAACTTTTATCTATCAACTTTGAAAAAAATCTAGGTAATATTGAGTTTCCAAAAAAAAATTGAAAATTTGAAGACGTAATAATATTCAAACTTTGTGGAGCTGTATCATAAAAAAAAATTATTAAAATCGGCTGTACCGTTTTCGAAAAAATCAAAAAAAAAAAGGCCAAGAGGGCTACCAAAAATAACCCTTTTTTTTAAATTTTTTTAACCATTACCTAGCTTTACCTAAATGAAATTTTATTATTTTTTTTTATTCTGTGAGCCATTTAGACAGACAGAATTGCGAGACCCACTTTTTAAGTCTTCGCTATCATCGTAATGTCAACTTTGATCAAAATCTCGAGTTCGATTTTTTCTTACGAATGCATAACTTGCCTCATAGTGCCTATAAGTTGCACGTAAATGGGATATGTTAACATTTTTCACTGCTCATGTGAAATTTAAGGAAAACAGTTATTTTTTTTTAACTTTAAGTCAAATATTTCTTAAGAAAACCAAAAATAGAAAATTATATACATACGTATATCTCCAAAAACTCGAAGATACCCACA
Source organism: Philhelius festivus (assembly GCA_963931855.1). Lineage (NCBI taxonomy): Eukaryota > Metazoa > Arthropoda > Insecta > Diptera > Syrphidae > Philhelius > Philhelius festivus. The sequence goes on from OZ007557.1 coordinate 96,658,045, forward strand.
AATTGTAATGAAATCATTTCAGAGCTTTTTTCTCGAACAAATTTTTTTTTTTCATAAATCCAAAACTTCTACCTGCATTGCAAATATAAACTTCAAAATCGCTTCGAAAATGCTGTTAGAGGACTGACTACCCAGTGACTGGAAAAATACTTCTATACAGAAAAAAGTCTATGATTTGCATGAACAAACACAAAAGATGTCTGCTGGACGAGGTAATTTTAAATACAGTGTTAACAATTTATTTCTTTATATTTACTTTAGTCTAAAAAGCTTGTCATTTTCTTATAAATTGTAATTAAGAAAATATAACAAAGGCTTTAAGTTTTCGATTACTTCGTAGGTAGGTGGAAAAGTGTGCTTACAGAATAGTGTGAGATTATTTCTCATTAAAAACCACCTTCCTTTTTGCCCCGCCAGGACCTTCTTTTTGACATTGCTATGAAACGGAAGACTAAATAAAGTGCACAACTGGATAGCATTTACTTGCTCTTATATTAAAGTACTTTGGAATTTAGAAAATGTTTATAAATTTTCAAATGCATAAAATTGTCTTCCGATTTCTACAAAAGTATGAATCTATGCAAACAAAGTTTAAAAATCGTTTTATCATTAAATTTTTCGAGAAAAAAATTTGGGATGCCAATTTTAAGTATAAAGTTATGTAGATTTTAGGAAATATTTTCAAAACATAATCGTTCACAGGTTTTGAAGTTATTGATTTAAAAAAAATTATTTTTTTTTTTAAAAAACCCAAAAAATATTTTTTGAATATTTGTATATACAATACTATTTTAAGTTTAAAGGAGCTTCTGTTAAAAAATGTTGGTCAAAATCCTTAGAGCCGTTAATGAGATAGTCGAAAATCAAAAAAGCAGTTCTATGACAGGTATTGTTAGTAACATTTTTTTCATAAAATTTTTGATCAAAATGTACACCTTTTTTTTTTGGACAGCCTCTCCAGCTGAGTCCTTGGAACTGCTTATGACAACACATTTCCCGGGTTGTGAGAATAGCTACCCCGAAACGCTTAGCACTACAAATACCATTATAGCTCATAGGGAGCAAATCAATTCTGTTATAACATGAGAAAGTATTTCATGTGTCATATCAAGAAAGATATGGCCTACTTACAACAACTCACGTTCTAGCGATCTAATATGCAGACCCAGGCGCGACATAGCCAGGATCACAGCAATATGCACCGGGCACTGGCCCATAGGTGAACATGCAAGAAAGCTAGGCATCCCCTATAACCCACACTGCCGTAGTTGTGGAGATCCACAAGAAAAAGAAACTGTGGTTCATTTTCTTTGCGATTGCCCCGCCTTAGCAAATTACAGGATGACTCCTTTGGGAAAACCTTCCTCGATGACCCCAGTGAACTTTCGGAGAAGAAAATCAAAGATCTGATTATCTTTCTGAATGCGACAAAATGGCTTTAGCAATGCTCCGCTAAAGTACATAAAAAATCACTCTCTTCCATACTAAATCCTTATTAGGTTGACATGAGTTAATGGTATCAAAACGGCGCACCCCAGCGCTAATTGAGTCGGGCCCAGGGCTGGCGACTACCATCTCTACCTACCTACCTACACCTTTTTTTATCAAAATTGTTTGAGCCGTTTTTGAGGTAAATAAAAATTTGCATCACGGCTGTATGGGGAATCTCTAGGGAATCACCGAATACACTTAAGTACCGAGTTTGAAGACAATAAATCCAGCAGTTTAGACTAAGCTTAAGGTACAGACATACAGACAGACGGACGGAATTGCCGGCCCTACTTTTTTTGTGTTCTCTAACATCGTAATGTCAAATTTGATCAAAATCTCGAGTTCGATTTTGTTTCCAAAAGCAGTACTGTACCTACATACACATACATATATCGCAATAAAAAAGAGGATCTCAAAATTCTAATTATCTCTTCCACAACAGCCTAAGCTGCTCGTATGATTTTCTTTAAAATTTCTAAATATCCCAAAAATAATTGTAGATATCAGCAATACATTTTTTTTTTTTTCAAAATCTCAAAAGAATTTTTTTTCTCAGAGATTAAGAAATATCTAAAAATTTCATTTACTAAAAGCTAGATAATAATTGAATTTTTTTTTAAATGGTTATTAATGGTTCTTACCATTTTTTGGTGTTCGATTTTCTCAAAAACTGTTAAGAGGATTTTGACCATTTTTTGTATTCTATTGCTCCTAGAAGGCTTGAAATATTTCAAAAACCACGTGCTCCTTTTCTTTGAAAGTTGCTTATTAACAGATTTTAAACACTCTTTAAAATGTAGGAATTATATTATCAAATAAAGACTTCACTGATAGTACATACAACCATTTTTCTGATTTGTTGCTTTCTTATCATCGGTACACGGGATTTCATTGAAAGCATATACAAAGTACAAAAAGCAATATTTAATCGGGATATTAAATACTTTTTTTTTTAATTTTATTTCTATTTGCAGAATAATAAAAGGTGGCGCACCATATATAAAAAAATGATGATGTATATAAAAAAATGATGTAACCGTTTAAAAAAAATCTAATTCCAAGCCTCTGAACATTTTTCACTTAAAGACAAGATAAAGTTCGTTTGATCCAGTCGTGCATCCTTTTTGTTGAAACCTTGACAAATATTTTCTTTCTTAAGAATTGTTTCATAGATTTAAAAAAAAAGTGCCAAAAACCTTCTTTTTTTTTGAAAATTCGATATTTCAAAAAACAAGTTAACGATTTCTTGAAATATAATTTTCATTTGCACAACAATCAAAACTTAAGATCAATGTATCATTTTTTTTCAATTTAAAGTAAAATTTTCCTGTATAACTACTTATTTTTCTTAAAAACCGATTCAACGATCTTCAATTTTTGTTTTTGCATTTTTAAAATTCCAAGACTTTTAAACATACAGCGAGTTCATGTGACCCAGTCATCCGTCTTATTTTAAATTGCTAAAAGGCATTCTCTAAATACTATAAAATAACTTAAAAACGGTCTCCAGAATTTTCAATAAATGTGAGTTTATCTAAAAATTATTAGTGTTTTTTTAGCTAAGTTTTTATTTAAAAGTATATTCAAAAAATTTTAAAACTTGTTAAATTTTTTTTTTTTTTTTCGTGGGTAGGTGAAGAATCTTCATAGACACTATGAGCCCGGTACTCCTAGTAGCGTGAGAGTTTTACTCACTAAAAAACACCTCCCTTTTGTTCTTGCGACTACAACTAAGTTACCTTATCAAGTAGTTTTAATTTCATTATATTATAATCACGTTTGGCAGGAAGCTCCCCACTGAGAGGACCTGCGGATCCCACATTTGAAAGCGGATACTCCTTATGGCGGTAGGTCGAACGGTCTCGTTCTTTGAAGTCGGAGCACAAGGTTTGTCTCATCAATTATTGTTCGTCGAATAACTCTATTGCTATGGTTATTTAAGTGAGTTCGTAGCTTCCCAGCGAAAACTGCTATTTCATCTTCAACAGTTGGCAATCGTAAGTCTCTGTGTAAATCACTGTTTCTAATGTAACGGGTGATTTTTTAAGAGCTTGAGAACTTTTTTTAAAAAAAAAACGCATAAAATTTGCAAAATCTCATCGATTCTTTATTTGAAACGTTAGATTGGTCCATGACATTTACTTTTTGAAGATAATTTCATTTAAATGTTGACCGCGGCTGCGTCTTAGGTGGTCCATTCCGAAAGTCCAATTTTGGGTAACTTTTTCGAGCATTTCGGCCGGAATAGCCCGAATTTCTTCGGAAATGTTGTCTTCCAAAGCTGGAATAGTTGCTGGCTTATTTGTGTAGACTTTAGACTTGACGTAGCCCCACAAAAAATAGTCTAAAGGCGTCAAATCGCATGATCTTGGTGGCCAACTTACCGGTCCATTCCTTGAGATGAATTGTTCTCCGAAGTTTTCCCTCAAAATGGCCTTAGAATCGCGAGCTGTGTGGCATGTAGCGCCATCTTGTTGAAACCACATGTCAACCAAGTTCAGTTCTTCCATTTTTGGCAACAAAAAGTTTGTTAGCATTGAACGATAGCGATCGCCATTCACCGTAACGTTGCGTCCAACAGCATCTTTGAAAAAATACGGTCCAATGATTCCACCAGCGTACAAACCACACCAAACAGTGCATTTTTCGGGATGCATGGGCAGTTGTTGAACGGCTTCTGGTTGCTCTTCACTCCAAATGCGGCAATTTTGCTTATTTACGTAGCCATTCAACCAGAAATGAGCCTCATCGCTGAACAAAATTTGTCGATAAAAAAGCGGATTTTCTGCCAACTTTTCTAGGGCCCATTCACTGAAAATTCGACGTTGTGGCAGATCGTTCGGCTTCAGTTCTTGCACGAGCTGTATTTTATACGGTTTTACACCAAGATCTTTGCGTAAAATCTTCCATGTGGTCGAATAACACAAACCCAATTGCTGCGAACGGCGACGAATCGACATTTCACGGTCTTCAGCAACACTCTCAGAAACAGACGCAATATTCTCTTCTGTACGCACTGTACGCATTCGTGTGGTTGGTTTAATGTCCAATAAAGTAAACTGAGTGCGAAACTTGGTCACAATCGCATTAATTGTTTGCTCACTTGGTCGATTATGTAGACCACACACATTTCGAACCGAACACTGATTTTGGTAATAAAATTCAATGATTTGCAAGCCTTGCTCGTTAGTAAGTCTATTCATGATGAAATGTCAAAGCATACTGAGCATCTTTCTCTTTGACACCATGTCTGAAATCCCGCGTGATCTGTCAAATACTAATGCATGAAAATCCTAACCTCAAAAAAATCACCCATTACCACGGAGCATTAACGATTTCTCTGAGAACTTTGCTCTGAAAAGATTGTAATATTTGTCTATTGCTTGGTTTAGTACAACCCCAAAGTTGTATACCGTACGTCCATACTGGTTTTATCACTTGCTTATAGATAAGCAATTTATTGTAGATGCTGAGTTTGAAATATCTTCCAATAAGCCAATTCATTTAATTTATTTTCAAGGTGATCTCGTTTCTTTTTAACGTGAGTTTTCCATTTAAGCTTAGTGTCTTGTGTCATTCCTAGGTACTTTGCTTCATTAGCATGTGGTATTTGCACCGAATTAATGTAGGTGGGCAGATTGGTAATTTTTTTGTAAGTAAAACTAATATGTGTTGATTTGGACTCATTAAGAACAATTCGCCATTTCTTGGCCCATACCGCAATTTTATCTAGAGCTCGTTGGAGCTTCTCGGTTGCAGATTCAACTGAATCAGATATTGTTTTGTAAGTATAGCCGTATCGTCTGCAAAAGTACCTATTATGGTATCTTCTTCTTGAGGAATATCGCTAGTGTATAGTACGAACAGAATCGGACCGAGAACACTTCCCTGGGGAACACCAGCATTGATTTCCTTAAAATCCGAATATTCCCTCCCTTGCTTAACTCGAAATAGCCTATCTTCGAGGTACGACTCAAGGATGTAATATATTTGATCCGGAAAGACCTGTCGCAGTTTAAACTTAAGGCCATTGTGCCAGACCTTGTCGAAGGGTTGAGAGACGTCTAGAAATGCACTTGAACATACATTTTTTCCCTCTAGTGATTTCTCAATTTCATTGGTTATCCTGTACACCTGATCAATTGTTGAGTGGCTTTTCCGGAAACCAAATTGATGGTCAGGAATAAGCCGCTTTTCTTCGATAATAGGAAGCAGTCGCTTTTATAAGATTTTCTCAATTACCTTCGAGATCAGTGGCAAGAGGGAAATCGGTCTATAAGATTTCTTTTCGTTCGGAGACTTTCCCGGTTTTTGGAACGATTAAAACTTCTGCGACTTACCATTGGCGTGGAACGTATGAAAGCCTTAATGGCGCATTCATAAGGTGCTGAAGTTTAATTGCTTCTTTTCTGGGTAGCTCTTTAAGCACACGAGCATTTATTAGGTCGTACCCAGGAGCTTTATTATTTTTAAGATTTTTAGTAGCTTGATGAAGTTCTGATAACGTGATATTCCGAATAAGAGATGGCCATTGGATATCACCATGTTCATTTATCAACGCCTGACCGTCAAAAGGTTTAAAGGTTTCCTCTTATTTTTTTTTTTTTTTTTTTTTTTCACGAAGAAAGTTTTTTTTTGTCTGATAACATATACGTCAGATAAGGCTGCATAGCTTTCGCACCATTATATGAATATTGAAGGGTTGAATATTACGACAACAACTTGAATGAACTACCACCAAGTGTATAGTATAAGCTGAAGTTGTAGCTATTTCAGGGGTGCCAAGACGATCAACAGACGAAATCAGCAAAAATACCAAAAAACTCTTTATATAGGTAACAAGTTTAAAGAAACTTGATCAATACGGTAGGCTCCTGACGAACAGCAGACAAGCTGCCGGTCGGAATTGCGGGACCCACCATTTTCATCATCATATTCAATTTGATGAAAATCTCGACACAAATTTTTGTATGGATTCGAAACTTCCCAAACAGTTAACCGTGTTCGAGTATTCTCATATTATCGCAAATAAAAATTGACTAAAAATAAATAAATAAGACTATAAAGTCCAAGGTTTTTCGTAATTTTTTGGGACACTCTATTTGTGTGCCGAGGACTCCGAAACTCATTAAATTATTCCTTGACTTCAAAAGCAAAGACAATTTTAATCCAATCCTATATCGTTCCGCCAAATCTGCATAACATTATCCTTCAAATCCGCATACTCTATTCATACGAGTACACACTAATTATCCCATGGAGATTTTCCTCTTTTCACGATCCAATGTGGATAACCTCATTTTCCAAAGACGACAACGATGTGTGAATGTGGCTGGCTCCTCGCTCTCTCTCTGAAAGTATTCCATGATTGACTTTCATTGGATTTCCGTTTCTTAAATCGACACTCAAAGTGCAATTGTTTGGTTTGAATTTGATAACATGCAGATGCAGAGAAGGATTCACGTATTCCCAAATAAATTGGTATATCATCATCATCCGGGAGTAGCCCTGGCCGACTTGAGCTTTTGCATTGTATGGATGTATAGATACTGTGCAAGTGCATATGTGATACTGTGAAGAAAATGGAAAATTTCCAATTTCGTACTGAGGAGCGAGGAGCGGGACAAGGAATGCAACTGAAGTTGATATTCACATTTTATTTGGATACGAAATTATTATTTGGGATAAAAGTTTTTGTTTGGTTAGTTCTTCAGTTGCAATAGAGATGGAGGTGTATTTTTTTTTTCAGCGGAAATGCTATGAAATTGGATACTTATGTGGGGGTTAAGGAATTTAAATTTTATAACTTCGATGGAAAGAGTTGAAATTAAATTTTAAATGACTAGCAATTTCACAAACAGAACTTAATAAGTGAAAAATTAAAACAAATTGCTTGCACATGATGCTGTTATTAATGTTCGTATTTCAATTTCGTGGATTAATATTTATTAATCCATGAATTGCACGAAAATATTCACAATCCATTTACACTTTGCGTGACGAAGTAATTTTTTTGTAAATACCAATGGGCAGTATAAAATGCCGGAAGCGGAAAGAATGATTATTACAGCGAGTTGGACTCGTTGGGTAATTTAATGTGTCCTTTCACATTATTTACAAATTTCAAAATCATGGAGGCGGAAAAGCTCTGAAATTTATCTACCTACGTGTGAATTTCATTTTCAATTTTAATTATTTGTTTTGGTGTAGTATGTTTGCAAAAGTTATTTGTTTTTGTTTTGATTGAATTTTAATTTTTAAATATTTTCAATTTTTCTTTGAACTGAGTGATTATGGTTGGAATAATGTTTTTTTTTATTAACTGCAACTAACTAGCTGTTAACTGCCCTTGAATTGAATTTGGTTGAAATCGGCAATTCTTCATCACACTACATACTTTCATTTGATAATATAAAAAGTATACATAAAACTAAAGAATAAGTTTATTCAAAAATTAAATTAAATTTACAATTTACGCTGAACCAAAATGTATATGGTTCATAAACACATCCAATTTGTTAATTGAAAATATAATGCATGACTGGATCGCAAGTTCCTGCTCTTATATATTATAGCAGCTTGCAGTTATAGTCATAAGAATATGGACGAATTTTTAAGAGCATGAAAATCTTTCTAAATTGCTAAGACAGTTCCTAAAGGAGTTTGAGTTCAAAAATTTGAATACCAGCCGATTTCTTGAATAAAAAATTTTTAATTGTTTTTTGTATAAGATAATTCTTTTACATTTGCTTTAAAAAATGTTCGCTCTGATTTTAAATATTTTTTAATATGCATTTAAGGGTATAATAATAATCATCGAGCTGTTTTCGAGAAGTTGAAGATTTTCAAAAATTGTTTTTTTCTTTAAATTGGTATATTAAATATTGTAAAGAGTTTAAGGATCTATAAAGTAACACATTTTGACCAACATTGAGGGAATCGTTAGTACTAAAGACAAAAATAAACCATAAAAAAACATGCTATCGCAGGTACCGCTGGTAACAATTTTTGTTAGCATTTTTTCCACCAACCAGTGGCTTATACCTACAGTACCTTGCCATATTATTAGGCCCAAGCGATAAATGCGAAATTTTTGTTTACTTTGTTTTATTTTTAATGTTTTTTTAATAGCTTACATTTTTTGCTCATATTTATTTATTCATATTAGTAACATAATGATTGCTGAAATAAAATACAAATAAAAATAAAAATCAATACAATTTTTGATACAAGAAACATAGCTAAAGAGAAACCATCTTTATTTTAATATTTTGTGTGTTGACCTTTTGCTAAAATAAGGGCCTTTATTCTTCGGGGCATATTGTTAATACACGCTTGAATTGTAATTTTGAGCTTGCTATTATTCTGCCACTTCTGAATCAAAGGGCACGGTAGTGCCCAGCCAAGTTCTGGCACTACACCCTTTTTTACAGGAACAAACTCAGGCGACTTTTGACCCCTCCCTATCTTCAGTACCAATCAAGTCAGAAACTTGAAATTCCAAGAACTTGAAATGCTAAGCTAGTCAGGCACATGCGCCTGACCAAATTTCAATTTTCTAGCATAAGCGGTTCCTGAGATATAAGGCCTCAAAAATCACAAAAACCGTAACTGACTGACTGACTGACTGACTGACTGACTGACTGACTGACAGATCATCAAAATTATGGAGCACTTCCCGACATCGTAGAATCTTGAAATTTTGCACAACGGTAGGTCTTGTCATGTAAGCAGAGGAAAAAATCGAAAAATTGAAATTTTCCATTCAGGGGGCGTGGTATCCGCCCACTTTCTCCGAATTGTCTCCGAATTGGTGTTGGTTGAATGGAGCACTTCCTGCTGCTGTAAAACGATGAAATTTGGTGAACCGGTAGGGCTTATATTGCATATAATAAACCAAAAAAAACACCAAGATTTTCCTTTCGGGGGGCGTGGTATCCGCCCACTTTCTCCGAATTGGTGTTGGTTGAATGGAGCACTTCCAACTACTGTAAAACGATAAAATTTGGTAAAGTGGTAGGGCTCAAATTGCATTCGAAGAAAAAAATATAAAATTAGCGGTTTTTTATTCAGGGGCGTGGTATCCGCCCACATCCTCAGAACTGATGTAAATCATATATGGCGCACTTCCAATTGCAGTAGAACAATGAAATTTGGTAGAACGGTAGGGCTCAAATCGCATATAAAGGACCTAAAATAAAAATCGAGGTTTTCCATTCAGGGGCGTGGTATCCGCCCACTTCCTCAGAACTGATGTAAATTATATATGGCGCACTTCCAATTGCAGTAGAACAATGAAATTTGGTAGAACGGTATGGCTCAAATTGCATATAAAGGACCGAAAATAAAAATCGAGGTTTTCCATTCAGGGGCGTGGTATGTTTAATTTATATGGAGCACTTCCGATTGCTGTAGTTAAGGTAGGTATGTTAGTGTTATGTATCTTGCCAGGATAAGAAGAAATAATTGAAGCGCAAATTAAAACAACCAATAACAAAAAAAAAAATATACCAAAAGAAATAGGAAGCTATAAACTAAGTTGATTTTAGTAGGAAGAGTCCACCCTTCTATCTTTCCTTATCTTTCGAGATTTTGACATGGCAAAATATTTAAATCTTTGCAAAAAGGAGTGAGATCAGACCAAAAATATAAATGTTAAAAAAAGAGCCAAGTTCTTCTATACAAAAACCTTTGTGTAACAAGTCAGCCGTGAAAAGTAATGAGATCTAAAAGTGCGCCAAGTTCTTACTTCATGAAGATTTAATACCGAATATTTAAAGTAAAATAATATTGAAACAGCTACAATGTAATAGAGAAATTTTATTATTTAATGATTACTGAGTAAAATTTGGTGGGCTTACTTGGCAAGTTTTTTTTTTATGCCCAATTCAAACGGTTTTAAAAACTTGACCAAGAAGCAAGAAGCACCATCGTGCATGAATATTGGACCTTTATGGCCCAAAAACCACTTCAGAATTTGTGGCAACAAAACGGTTTCAAGCACTTTCTTGTACTGGTCCTTCCTCATGGTATTTTCCACAACATAAAGAAGACCTACTCCTTTCCCTGATATTAAAGACCAAGCATTTATGGATAAAGGGTGTTTGATTGTTGGAATAATGTGCTCTGGTTTGTTCTGCTCGCCAGGTCCTCTACGCACAAATTTTGTCTTTTCATTCAAAACTTGGAAAAACGATTTATCTGAAAAGCAAACCTAGGAAAAATGCATTTTGATTGATTTTGTTGGTTTTATTATTTGAAGCAAAACAAAAAGTTAATAACAATAGCTAATTCCAATCTTCTACAGTTGAATGTTTGTTCTTATGAGCCCATTCCAGCAGCTTCTAAGTCATTGCAGGTGTTAGTCTTGGCTTTCGAGCAGGTTTCATTCCGATTAACTTCATTTCTGCCAAGCGCCTTTGAACTTTGCGTTGCGATATTTTGACTCCTCCATCTTTGGTTATTTTCGTGAGCAAACGCACTGAAAATTTTCTGTTTTTAAGGCAAACAACCCTGATTTTGCGATCTGTTCTTTGAGATGTGTGTCGTGGTCGACCACAGCAACCTTTTCTTCGGGGACTTAAGGTCATCCCTAGGTCAATCTCTTTTTCATAATTTCTAACAGAACTTCTCGAAACTCCGACTGTGACCGCAATTTCATATTGGGTTAGGTTAGTAGCCTTTAAAAGTCCAGCTAATTGCCCAACATTCTTTGGTGAGAGGTCAGACAATCTTCCCATCTTTAAACAATAAATAGGTTTTTTTTTGTTTTAAATTTAAATAAACATAAAGTACAAAAGATTTAGCACTCATACTTACCATAAATTTGTACTATAAAATAACTTAAAAATTAAATCACTCTATTAAATTTTCTATACACTTTGCAACAAAATGACCTTAAGAACCTTCATTTAGTATGAGTAAGCTTTTAAAGTTAAAAAAATATAAAAAAAATGGTTATTATTTGTACGTTTTCTATAATCATTTTTTTTTCAAATTTTCAATTTCTAAAACATGTAAAAAAATTATTCTTTCATCCGATAATAACGAAACTGATCATGCGAATGTTAGAAAATGGTTTTCGAAAATCTTGTTTTATTTGGAAAGGGCACCTAAAATTCGTATTTTTACGATTTATTATTCATTAAAAAATAAAATGCACGACTCGGTTGCATGAACTTGCTTTTATGTACATAAACGACGAATAATTTCAAAAATGAATTTTATTAGAGAAAAACTGTTCACAAGCATAAAATTCATTTTTTAAATGACTAAAACAACTCTTTTAGTAGTTGGACATTAAGACAGAATATTTATTTCAAATTTTTATTTATTAAATTATAGATCGTACAAATTAAGCGAAAGAAAAAAAAATATCGAAATTCTCTAAGCCGTTTTCGAGAAAAATACTACTTTCGAAAACCATTTTTTTAACATTTTTATGGTGGGTACCGTTATTTTTAGGTAAACTTAAATTTTTTTCTCACATCTTGTGAATAGTATTAAGAAACTTTTATTTGTAAAAGCTTTAAAAAATCGAGCATGATGTTATCGAAATATTGAGTTTCGTAATTTTTTTTCAACCATTTCTTAGCTTTGGATAAATAAAATTTTCAATTTCTTTTTTTAAATCTGTGGGACAGGTTTTGAGAAAAAAAAAATATTTATGAAATTTCGAAAAAAAAAATCGTATAACAGGTACCGTTATTGTTGGTCTTAAAAAAAAAAGAAAAAAATGTGTTTGGGGGGAAAATATAAAAACGATATCTACCAAGTTTAAATAAAATCGGCCGAGCTGCTTAGGCTGTAGTCGAACTTTTTTCGTCTTCACTATCATCGTTATGTCAACTTTGATCAAAATCTCGAGATCGTTTTTTTTTTACGATTGCATAACTTACCTTATGGTACCTATAAGGCTGAAAACACACCGGATAATGCAAAAGGTGTTTTTTTGTTTCGTGAAACAAGAGAACAATGTTTCTTATGTGACAACACACACCAAAGAAAACGGAACAAAACACAAGTTTTTGTTTTGAAGTGTTTCGGTGGTGGTTGTCGAAAATACATGTTATTGTATACGAACAACACACACTGAATGCAACAAAACTGTTTCGAACAAAGGTCGTTGACGATAATTGCATACTTTCTTATGGTGCAACGCACACCAAATGAAACAAAATATAAAAACAAAAGCAAAACAGAAAAACATGTTTCGTTGCCGATAGCTGACCTATTGTTTTTTGCAAAACGAAATTTTGATTCCGTTCTTTTTATTTTATTTTTTCGTTGCCCTTCACAGATTTATTTACTTCTACGTTTACTCTGTGCGCAAATTTTTATATAAATATGGACGTAGATGGAGAAAAATTGATTTTTCTTAATTCAGGCAAGAAGTCCTATCTATAGTTATAAAAATAAGGAACATAAACTCAATATATTGATAAGCTGTGGATTGCTACTTCCTACTATGACATTTTTGAAGATGGGCCAGATGAAAAACTTTTCTCTTTTCTTATAAATAAACACATAATGTCTATTTTGTAAACACAAAATTGTTATTTGCGTTTACGATAGTTCGTATTTTGTTTCATTTCAACGCACACCAAACGAAACAAAAAACAAAAAGTTTTGTTTTGTTTTATTCTGTTTCGCTTGGTGAGTGTTCGAATAAAAAGTGTTTTTTTTTTTGATTATCGAATCAAAAACGTTTTGCTTTATCCGGTGTGTTTTCAGCCTTAGTCACAAGTAAAGAGAGCATTCAAAGTGCGCGAAACACTTAAAAATGAAGGAAAGTTTCATGTAATAACGCACGCATCACGAACTGATAGTTCAAAGAAAACATGCAAAGCCGCCGTGTGATCCTCGTCTATCTCTGACAATATAATGTCATAAGAATTAAATAAGCATACTTATTTTACTTGCATAGGTCACTTTGATATTTCCAAATATACCTATAAAAAGGTGACGTGTCTTTAGTTTCTTACAACAACTGTCATTTTTTCAGGTTTTGAAGCAATTTATTAAGAAAATGTTAGTACAATGCTTTAAAAGGGATGTTAAATTAAGTAAAAGTAAGTAAATGATGACTCTTCCGCATAGATCCATTTGGAATTGAACAATGGCCTGGGCTTATTCGCATTTTTTTTTTTTTTTTTTTTTTTATAATCTACTCACGCTCAAGGGATTATGATTACCCTTTAAATGTTTCAACACAGCGTGGGCGTGAAGTTACGGAAGAGAAAGAAGGATAGGAAAGATGTGTGGCACGATGTTCTGAGACTGAAGGTGGTTGTCTCAGATTTTTTATCTCCAGGGATGGCGGCTGAACTAAAGCGGAGAATTGCCGTGTCTTATTTCTATGTCCCTTATAATTCGCATTATTTTATTCGTTTTTCATCCTTGTTGGGCATACTAGTTTAACTCAATCACATGTTGTTAGTGTTATGCCTGAACAACATGTAATGAGTAAACCAGCAGCCCATTGATGACAATTTATAGAAGGTTTTTTTAATGGAATTAAAGACGACATAGACGACGGCAGGGATCGAACCTGTGATATTGAGGTTGACAGGCGAGCACACAACCATCGCGCCACGGCCACCCCCAATCGATTGACTTGTGACTTCAGTAAACTCGAAAAGAAAATTTACAGCGGCTCAAAGCGCATGACCTTGGTGGCCAATTCGCGTAACTTCTGTGAGAGATAACCTTATCCTTAAATCTTTCATGAAGAATGTCAATCGTGGCATCATAACGCCGTCCTTTTGGAACCACATGTCGTCTAGGTTCATAATTTGGGCCATGCAAAATTGGGTATCATCGTTTTGTATAAGTCTTCCCCATCACGGTAACAGCCTCACCAACATTGTTTTAGAAAAAGTATGGTTGTAAATAAGGACGATTTAGTGGTGGTTTCTCTTTAAGCCCTAGATTAAGTGCAAAATTTCATTAATAAAACAGAAATGCTGCTAAGTGGCGTTTGCAAACTGCAAAAAATTGAAACCACTTAAGAAATTGGTAAGTAAATTTTTTTTTATCAAAAAATTAAACTAAAGTGCGAATTGTGCGATGCAAGAAATTTTTCACCCCTTCTGATCTCGATATTATCCATAAGGCCTAAATTCGTCTAAAGCCTGGGTACGATTCCCGTATTTGGGCAGGTACTCCAATAACCCACTTAAGTTTCTTGCATAAAATCCAAAAAAACTTAAAAATTTATAGGTGAAAGAAATATAACGAGAACATTTATATCTCTCGAGCAACACCGAAATGTTTCTTGTCTTTCTTTATATTACCGTTATTTCTATAAAGAGTGTTTTAGCAAAATAGCCAGTTGCATTTCTACCCTTAAGCAATTTAACCGTAATACTTGCGCTTTTAAGAATGCTCATCAGTTTACCCTTGAGTCCAACTTCAAACGTACAGTGAAATTCAGAGATTCTTTTTTTAGCCGGACTACACGAATGTGGAATGCTCTATCTAGCTCTATTTTTCCTTCCCATTGTAATATTCAGAAATTTTAAACTAATGGGCACCGATGTCTCCTTTTAAATCGTTCCTTGTTAGGAACGCTCGTACTGTAATCATCATTTTAAGGATAGTAATAAGCCCTTGAGTGCCCGCTAATTAAAAAGAAGTCTTATTCTACGGCCAAGTAAAATCGTAAAATAGAGATGGAATAGGCATTTGTTTATTTTGCTGCTTATGTTTTAAAAATTATATAAGTATACACTTTCGCTTTTTAAAACAAATTCTTTTTATTAGGTAATATACTTTAACGATTTACCTTTTAATTTTTAATTCATAAGGTCTAGCTACTCTTATCGGTTTAATTTCCTGCCCAGCCTAAGAATATAAATTCTTCTAGTTTTTTCTTCGTAAGATTAATTTAATCTTGCTTGCAGAATTTTTAACATCATAACCTAAAATAATGTTATCGTTCAAATTAATTAGGTAGACCCATTAAAAGTTAAACTTTCTTTTGGCAAATTGATTTTCTCATCACCCATTAAGAGATAAACGGCTTCCATAAAAGACCAACCCCATTGTATTTCAAATTCCACAAGCTTCACTTTAAACAGATTACAATGTGACCTTGAAAATTGTTTTCTTTTTTTTAAGTTAGGTTAAAATTTTAAAAGATAAAATTGGCCATCCCACATTATAACCATCAGTAGCAGTATTTGAATGAATTAAATTTGTTCTACGAAAGTTATTCAATTTTTTTGCAACTTAGTGGTTGGAAATAATCTAATTTAAAATTTATTGCATTTTAATGGTTAGGAAATTCAATTACACCAGCATTAATTCGACTAGGTAAGGGGGATCATGTGGGAAGAGTGTCAATACCTTTTGTCGTTGTTCACTTTAATTGCCGTTGTAGGAGATAAATGTAGTAGTGCAAAACAGTAGCAAAATTTTAGAGAATCTTATTATTTTCAAATTGATATAATGAGCAGACCACTTGTAGTCCGAGAAGTAGCGTTCACTTAACAAAACTCGCTCTTCACATTGAAAATTCAATCACCAACAAATTGAAGTTAAGGTTGAAATTTGTCAACCAACAATTTACACGAGACTTTAATAATTTATTGCAATTTTTACCTTATGAATATCAACGTTGAAAAAGGAGGTAAAGGTAAGACCACACTAAAGGGTTTTTCCGTTTAGAATTTTTAACTTCTGAATTTAAATAAAATGAAATGTTGTGAGATGTTACTGAAACTTTCTATTTATTTTCATTGAGCGAACCTAATTCAAAAATTTAGCTTGTTGAAGAACACATTCATTCAGAAATGAGCCTCGTTGCTGAATATGATTTTCAACAAAAATTGGGGTCAACTTCCATTTGCTTAGTAAGTCGTTGTCTATGGTCGTTAAGTCTAAACTCCTGGGTCAGTTGAACGCTGAAACTCCCAATCTGGATTTTGGAAGACAGGCATAATAAATGACAACCAATTAGGCGGAAAGTCTTCGAACCCAACCCCCAGGGACGGCGCAGTAGAGGAAGACCGTGACTTCAGGTGGCGCACCCAACTGGAATAGGACCTCAACCAACTTGACATGCAAAACTGAGGACGCAACTAGCTATAGGGACCGAATTAGCTGGAAAAGCTTGTAAGTTAAGGCCCTGGTCCACCCGGACTGCTGTAGCACCAGCTTAAGTAAGTAAATAATTAGGCGGAAAATTTATTTTAACAATATGGCCGCAATCACCTGTCAAAGTTGCAAAATCCCTATTGCAAATCCTTTTAGAACCGGAACCAATTCTGCCAACCATTTTTTTATATTTCATTTGCAACTCAACATCCTGGATTTTAAATAACTCATGTTTTTCATTTGGTGGTTTATTCCGCTGTAGATTCCGGGAAACAGAGCTTTGTTCACGAACAATATTTGTCATGCTTCATGAATTAGGTGTGCGTTCCTAGGACTGAGTAATGTGGGTTTTAATGATTTTGTTCAATTTTCCATGTGGTTAGGTAGGAATTTAAAGGCGGTGTAACATTTCTGTTTTGTCTTGTCATATACTCGTACATATGTATGTGGAACAAAAGTTTCATACTTAAATATTCATGTTTCTAATTATTGAAAAGTGAATATATTTTATTCTGGTGAGCTCAGTTTTTAAATAATTGAAACTTAAAAATTACAAACTAATGATAAACATAATTTGAAACAAAAACGTTTTTGTTGTCAATATTCCAAAGAAATTCAATTAATATTTAAATATAAATGGGGAATGAGAAATAGTAAAAAAGGAAAATTCAGGAGGATTTGGTAGGAGAATTTTCAGGAAGAATGATTTTTGTTTTCCACACGCTAATCTTTGTTCTAGTATATATTTAATGTTTCTTAGAAGATGAAATAAAAGGTTTAAGTCTTTACATAATTTTTTGATAACGATTTAACAGTGAACCTAACCAAGGGAATATTTCACTAAACTGCTAACTAGTTCACATTGCTTAAAATAATAAAATAGACGTACTTGTTTTTATGTTTAAGGGACTTAGAATCTAAAAAAACAAATGACATTAGATTCAAAAATTTCAGAATTATAGAATTCTTTATTTTTTTTTACATAATGGCTTGTGATTTCTAAAAAAACATGATTTTAACATAAACCAAAATTTTAAATCATTGTAGCGGTTAGACAAAATATACACAAAATATTTAAACAAAAATCGGTACGCCAATCTTAAGTTTTTATTTCTGTTCAAATAAAAATTTGATTTTAAAAAATAAAATCACTGGAGCGTTTTTAACTCTCGAATTTTCAAAAACGCGCTTTGATTTTATTTTAATCACAAAAATTTCTTTTTAAAAATTTACTTGCTTACTAAAGTCGTGTTCCCTTGCAGAGCGTATTCATCACTCACTCCTACACGTCACAGTGTATGGTTTTTATAGATGTATTGCAGCCCTCTCCAACTCGGATTCCTTTTCGACCGTTCTTTGTCAAGAATTTCTCTCTTGACCAACTCTACTGTATGTATATGTGTGGCCGGAATCCAAAGCTCTCTTTTTGCCAACTGTTCTCCCAATAAGTAGTTGCACTACCCCATTCGATGTTGTTGGCACTGCTTGTGACTTCACAACCTATTGAATCCTATGAACCTGCCATAATTGCAATTTACATATAATAGGTCTATGTGACTTCCATGATGCTATCCTACTATTGGGTGGCTTTAACATCCCTTATCTTAAATAGACTTAATATGACGATGAATCCCATTTCTGCAAAAGAATGTTTTCAATGATTCAAGCCTTAGTCAATGTAAGTGGTATTCCAAATGCAATTTAACTTAATTTTCACAACAAATCCCAATAACTCTTCATTCTCACTCAGTCCCCTTTCTCTATCTTCTATTGCTAGGTGCCATCTCTATCTCAATCGAACTTTTTATCATGTTTCTTCTCATAATTTCCATAATGCAACATTTTCAAAAATGTATGAATATATGACTGGAGTTTCCTTAATTTTGATAACCAAACTGTAAATCTGCATATTTTATAGAGAAATAGTTAATTCTATTTCTCTTCATGTACCTTTTTCTCGACTTCAAAATTCGTCTTCTATTTTACCTTATCATAATAACAGGCTACGATCGTTGCGAAACAAAAGAAATGAGTTTTGGACAATTTTCCTTGGTTCTCAATCTTCAACTGACTACTTTTATCTTCACTTTACCGATCTTAAAAACTCTCTATATCAACGCTATTTAATCAAAATCCAAAGCAATCTTATTTAAAACCCTTAATCCTTTTCCCAGTTTGTGAACTTTTAACTAAAATCCGATGGATACCTTCCATCCTTCTTTCAATAATAAAACTTCAAATGAACCACAAATAATTGTCATTTTTATTGCAAAAGTTTTTTTTTTCAATCTTTTACCTACGACACTTTTTATTCTTAATTGAAATTATTTCAATTATTTACCGAATTATTTTTCTGTTCAAACTATCTACTTTTGGGCTTGACTCTATCTTCTTAAGATGGATTTCTTCTTACCTGAAAAACCGTTCCTACAAAGTTCGATTCAGAGCTACCTTCTCTGATATTTTCTTATCTACCTTCGGGGTACCACAAAGCAGCTACTTAGGTCCTCTGTTTTTTTAACAATATTCAAAAAGTCATCAAATATTGCCATATTTCACTCTACGCCGACGATATCAAGTTTTTCAAGATCATTTCTTTCAACATATGATTCTATTCTTCTTCATCTTGTTATCGATAGTTTCTCTGTCTGGTGCCTGAAAAACTTGCTTCGAGCTAAATATTAATATATATAATATATATCCAAATCTTATTCAATCACTTTTTCACGAATACGCCTCCAATCTCCGTTCCGTCTCTACCTTTTCAACCCATATCCACCGCTTGGTCAATTCGTGGCCTTGATGTTTTATGTGATAGAGAGCTCAACTTTTACACATATATTGGACGAGCTTATTCTAAAAGCAAATTCTGTACTAGGCCTTTGTGAAACGATGGTGGTACGTTTCCTACATTTTGCCCTTCGTGGTCTGTCTTGGACTAACCCTTTGATTCTACCTCCGTATCGAACCAGACTTTGAATACGTTGAAAAAACTTCACTCTGTTTAAATCTCCGTCTTCTAAATCATCCTTTAAAATAACTCTAATCCTCGATTTATAAGACCAGAGATATACCTACTTAAGTTAGATTAAGATTTAGCTTGTATTAACTGGTATTGCCCCTGAAGGAATACCTTCAAAACTAACCATTTTGTTGTCCTGCAGTGCTTTGACTATGGAAGTGATTTTTCCTCTAATTGAGGATACTGTGCGTATTCAAGAATTTGTAACTTTGGACTGGTCATTCGACGTAGCTTTCCCCTCACTGGAAAAAATGCGGCTTAAGACCTTAGCAAAGTGCTCCTTCCACTTTTTGATCTGATTCTCATCTGAAACCAGCAGAGATGCATCTGTGTATATTATGTAGATGGTCCTACCTACTTGGAGCCTCTTTTACTTTTAAAATCAAAACATAGTTACCTACGTCTACACGTGTCGAACGCTATGGTGAAATTCTGTCATCTTCATGGAATACTCATGGACCTTTTCCCATTTGTCGCTACTGCTGGAGTTTTGTTTTATTTCTTCGATTTCTGCACAAGTTTCTTCGAAAAGCAATGCACTATATCTTCTTTGCCATTGACCGAGTATACTTCCTGAACCGGATGTATATATTTTGCACAGCATACCAATGATTTTCGCAGGAGCCGGGTCCTTGGTCTCAATCGTTGTGCTTCTAAAATGCTGGCTGATTGCGATGTGATACATTTGATTGGAAGTTGCTTGTCTTTCCGTTAAGTGTTGCAAAAAATCGACAAACTTTTCGCTAATGTCATTTCGGTTACTAACGATATGTTTTCGCTTTCGGGATCATATCAACTAAAGACTCCAAAGAAATTAAGCTTTTCAGAGTTGTTTTTGAAAACAGAAGTACAGTGTTACGATGTGATGGCTTACTATATTTACCCGATCCAAACCACCAAACTTCACTTACCCCTATGATCCCCAACTTGTATCGCTTGATTCTTTCTCTAACATAGGAATCTGGCATTCTAAAAAAACTTCACTTTCGCCTTTGAGAAACGTCTTCAAATTCTAGAAACCAATCTTCGTCTTCGAGGCAATATGTGAGTTTTGTTAGCGGGGAGATTGCAGTTACGAAAAATGCTTACCTCGGTATTCTATCGTATTCTTTTCGGCAGTAATTATTTTGAAGCCTGTTTGCATATAAGGAGATACGCAAACAGTTGCCATGCGAAGACAACACCGATGAGGTAGGAAAAGAACTTCCTCGTGACTGATTGTTGCTCTACTGAGTCAGACTAATATCTGAACAATCAATAGTTTTGCGATCAGGCACGATGCAGATCTCCAAATCAACATCAGTTGTACCGTTTTAGAGAAAATCGAACTCAAATGAAATGGTTCTATGAGAGGCAGCATTTTATGCTAGATTTTGATTAAAAAGTTTTTAGAATTCTTAGGAAAAAATCTGTAGAAAACATTTTTTGAGAAAAAAATGTTAACAGAAAACTACCCGAACTATTTAGAGTGTGGTCGATAAGACAAAAGACTCACTATTTTTTATTGCCCGTATATGTATGTTATATCAGAGCCCACTTGTGCGCCCCCACAAAAACTTGACTTTCAATTTCAATAAACATAGTATCTTTCTATAAACAAAATGTAATGCTCACACAATCATTCATAATTTCATCTCATAGCGAATGCTGATATCTGATATTATAAACATAAAACTGCATATCAGCACATTTTGCCTTCAGTAACTTGTGTGCCCAAAGCATCTTTGATAATTCCAATAGAATTCTTGTATCAGCAATTTTATAAGACAAAGAAAAGCAAACGATCTTTAGTCGAAGATGTATCTCAAATCTGTTGGTTTATATTCATCTTTGATCAAGTATAGTCACTTCGTATAGCGGAAGATTTCCCCCCACCAGTCGTAAGGGATCTGAAGCTTTGACTCTCAATAAAATCTAATATAAAAAAATTAAATAAAATTGTTTTATTTAGTGATGCTTTCTTACGAAAGCAAAAAGATTTTTTTTGAAGACTTGAAAACCCTTTAATAAAATTTGTATGTATATGGGAAGTAAAAATTAGTACTATGGTAGGTACTGGTAGTCATCGATTTGGGATTTGAGTTGTATCAAGTTTGATATTGTTAAACACCAACCCATTCTCTCATTTTCATTAATGATCCCTTGTCTTAAACTTTTAATCCATAAAATTGTTTTGCTGACGACAATACCTTCAGATTTTCATGTTCATGCTTAGATTTACATCCCTGTTCTTCGGATTCCAACCCAACGGCAGTGTATGATAAACTCAAGTTGTAAATTAGGGAACCAAAAACCGCGTAGAATTTGTTGCCTCAAACCCTCCATGTTACTCTGCAAAGTTGTATATTATAAGTTTATTTAAATTCTATTTATAAAAAGCGAAAATATTCTGAGTTGAAATTAAATTTTACATTCACAAAAACCAGCACATCTTTCGGAGGAAAAGTAAATAAATTAAGGAAATTTTCATTAATTCGGTAATTTGTTCCTTACCTTAAGATATCCTCAAGGGAGTGTACCCTCATGTTTCTGTTATTTTTCCTGTTCTATTACATACACACTCATCCTGAAATAGAACAAAAAAAACAACCTAAGCACACCCGAAAAAGAAACCCATATCCCTTAAGAATATAACCCACCCACAAAACAGCAGGATTCTCATCATAAAAAATGATTTCTATGACCTTTAGCTATGTATTGGCACGCACTTTATTAGGATCATTATGTATCTTTGGTCGCTCACTTAGCCCCATACAAAAACCATCAGCATCAAAATCAATTCCCAAGTATGATGCCCTAGAGTACAGAACCTATGTCTATGAATCCATAACTCGCCTATCAGGAAAAGGGCTTTTGAAAGGAGAGTATTTTATTCTTTTTCTAATCCATACTGAAGCCATGGAAGAATGGAAGTAATCTGAAGTCAACAATAGAGTCCCTCTACAAAATGTCATCAAACGAGTTTTTGTACTGATTTTTACTTCAATTTTGCAGTATGAAAAAGTATGAAAAAGTATCATTTAGCATTCTTGAGGACTGAGAAGCTTAATAACACGAAAATGATTTTGGATTTTAATAAAAGTCGTATAGCTTATTATCGGATGATTGATGATCCACAAAGAAAAATACATTAATAATGTTAGTGTTGGCCCTTCGCAACGGAAGTTCCATTTTTTGAAAATCATGCAGTAAATACTCTAGAGACATTTATTGTTTACTTCGTCAGGGATTAATGACTTGTTTAATGATACGAAACTAAAATTTTTTAGTTGTACTTAAACGTTTATTCCTTTGTATTTTTTTCTTGCGCAAACTGTGCTATGTAATAATCTTTGGCGTAGTGGTTAGTGCGTTGGACTTTTGTTTTCGAATTCGAGTCCAGAAAATTTCAAAAAGATTTCTTTCAATCGTACCGCTTCATACGAGATAGTCACGAAGCAGTTACAAGTCCCCAAAACCAAGAGTATCTCATGTCATAATAAGAAGTCCGATTTCAGGCCATCATCAATATTGTCTTAAAGTACCTCATCATCATCATAGGCTCGACAACCGGGTTCCGGTCCTGGCCTCTTTCAACAAGTCTCTCCACCTGTCCCGGTCTCTAGCCGACGCCATCCAGTTGCGCACCCCAAGGCTTCGGGCGTCCTGGTCTACGCCATCTCTCCAGCGCAAGCATGGTCTACCACGCTGTCGTCTACCATAGAATGTACCACAAAGAACTTTCCGAGCAGGTTCCTCTTCGCTCATGCGAGCTAGGTGCCCTGCCCACCGGAGTCCACCGAGCTTAATTTTTGTCACGATATCTGCTTCTAGGTAGATTGCGTACAGTTCATGATTGTAACGTCTCCGGAATCGTCCTTCCTCACATATGGGGCCAAAAATTCTCCTTAAGACTTTTCTCTCGAACGCAGCTAATAGGTCGGAGTGCCTTTTGCTAAGCACCCAAGTCTCGGATCCATATGTGAGTACTGGCAGGACCATGGTCCTGTACAGCAGCAGTTTTGAAGTTATGGTGAGATTTCTGGATTTGAAGAGCTTTGACAGACTATAGTAGGGTCTGTTGGATTTGAGAAGCCGCCCGCGTATTTCTTCTTCTATATTGTTATCGGCTGCTACTATTGACCCAAGGTATTTAAAGGATTGCACCACTTCAAATTCGTGCTCCGCTACCTTGATTGTTTGATTTCATTTTTCCATCGCCTGCCTAAGGGTAAAGATCTGATCAGTTGTTGATTTGCCTGGAATGAAACCACACTGATATTGTCCGATGACGGTTTTAGCGTATGGCATGGGGTTATCCGATCTTGTAGGATAGAGGAGAGTATCTTATAGGCGGTACTCAACAACGTGATACCTCTATAATTGCTGCACGTTGTGACATCTCCCTTCTTATGTATGGGGCGTATTAAACCTTTTCGCCAGTCTTCTGGCATTTCTTCCTCCTCCCATACCTGTACTATAATATCATGAATTGCTTGACGTAAGGCTGGCCCGCCGTGATGGAATAATTCGGTGGTATGCCATCGGCTCCCGGGGCTTTGTTCTGTTTAAGCCGGCCTATAGCCTTCTCAACCTCTTCTATGCTTGGTGGCGGCAACATAGGGTATTCTTCTTGAAGTAGTGCAGCCTCCACTTCTGCAGTGAGCTGACCATTAAGCAAATTCATTAAAGTACACTTCCCATCGCTCCAGTATGCTTTCAGGATCGGTGATCAGATTTCCCTCTCCGTCCTTGCAGTATGTGCAGCGTGGTGTGTACTGCGTCATGTTTCGGACGGATTGGTAGAACTTGCGCGCCTGGTGCGGACCTCGCTCTCGGCTGTTTTGTATTTCACAGATTAGGTTCTTCTTCCAGGCTGATTTTTTTTGTCTGTGAAGCCATTTTTCTGTTCTTCTGAGCTCTTTATATTCCTCTTTGCGTGCCCGCGTTCTATGAGATTGTTGCATTGCTCGGTACGCAACATTCTTACATTAAATCGCTAGCTTGCATTCATCATCAAACCAATCGTTCCGATTTTTACGACTGCTGCCTAAGATGGAGTTGGCAGTACTAATGACAGTATTTTTAAGACATAAAAGTACCTATACTATTGTTTAACTCAAACTTTAAACTATCGTTTCAGTAAGACTTAAAGTTATTTATTTGAAGAACGTGAAAGCCACTCTTGATGCCATTGTTCATGAGTGGCACGTTTATCGAAGAAGCAGAACACGTTTCAGTAATCGGAATATGGATCAAAATGATCTTTTCTGGAATTACCTACATATGTGGTTACCCAAACACGCTGATAAATGGTAAAGTTTTCTTTGACTAAGCTAGAAATGTTGGCTTTATTTGGGCAGTTGCTGATATAACTGACTCGTATTTCTTGGACAGAGTATGAAATAAAAATTTAAAAATGATATAGGTGATATAAATTAAAAATTAAAAAAAAATATCTGATATCCACAAAATAAACGCTGGTGTGCCACAGGGCTCCGTCTTGTCTCCGACACTCTTCCTAATGTTTATTCCAACGGCAGCGTATGATGAGCTCATTAAATTTTGATCTTAACAATATTGTCCAATGGGGAATCAAAAACGTGTAAAATTTAATGCTTCAAAAACTCAATGCTGTTTACTGTCGCTAAAGCGTAACCCTCCACTAATGCCACTTTCTATGAACGGCACTTGCATCGAGGAGACTGATCAGCTTTCAGATCTAGGTATGTGCATCACAGACCATCATTTATCCAAGCAAACTACTCTAGTATCCACAATGGATTAGTTTTTAAACCATCATTTTAGATTAGCATTTTATTTTAAGGAACATCAGGGTTGGAAGAGAATGCCATCTTTTGTGGATGCAGTTTTAAAAAATCATTCATTAACTTCAACTTTAATATTAAATAAAATAAAAAAAATGGTGGTGCAACAGCTCGAAGTGAACATAGTGACTTACAACTTTCAACCATTCCTGTGTGTGTGTTACCAGGAACGGAGGAAATCTGCAATTTTTTTTTTTTACAATTTCCGAACAGCACTTTTCATGACAAGAGACATACTCTTAGAGGATTTGTCAATTCCTCGCAAGATGCCGTACACCCCTGAAAAACTACTTTTTTGCAGCGGCTGAGAATAGAAGTCGAGACCTTCCGCATGACAATCCAGCGGACTAACCATTATGGTGAGGGGTACTACAACTTAAATATTGCATTCATTAAATTAATAAGAGGCTGTGACTTAAAATATACAAACAGCATTCATTTAACATGAAAAAGATTTGAACCACTTTCCTACGTTTTAGAGCAATTAATTGAATGCAATCTTTTGAGAATTCATACGGTCTTTGCAATCGTTTGAAAACAATGTATAAGAAAGTATAAGAATGTATGAGAATGCAAGTGCATGAAGTATCAATGATTGCATTCAATTGATTGCTGAATTAGCAAAAAATGATTGCAATTTTTTTCATGTCAAATGAACACTCTTTTTGGAATTTGAAGGGCCAGTCTAAAATTGGGTGAATGCAGTCTTTTAATTGAAGTCATTCTCCTTTACATCCCTGGTATATAAGCTCATTGAGATATCGGTTGTTTCTTCTTATCCATTTAACCAACTTGTTCAGAGGCCCCAAAGCCCGTCTAAGTATGTTTTTAGGAAAGATCGAATAAGTATGTTTAGTTAATGGTCATCATCATATTCATTTGACTGTCATGCAGAAGTTCTTGGGTTCGATTCTCAGCCAATGCAAAAAAGTTTTTCAAGGATGTAATGCCTCTTGATAGGAATTGATAGATGTTCTAAGAATTGTTAGAAATTGTTAGAAGGAGGTATTTCCTAAATGAACATAACACTGCTCATTTTCCAATGTCATATTATACAGCTGAATCAAATTACCAGGATCAGAATGACGCCCATTGCTATTGGCTAAAAAATGCTTTAATATGTACCTTGCTTTGAAGTTGATGAACCTTTTCCGGTATTTACCTCAATAGTTCGCAAGCTTCACTATTACTTCTTTGGAAAGGATCTCATAAGCTACATACATATATTCAACAGGGATACTCCTCAATAGTTCTAACAAGACACATGATCTCCTTTTTTCTTGATGAAGAATATGAAGCTGATATTGCAGTCATATCGGGCATGGTTCGTTTCACCTACCAAAACATTACCTACGTATTTGAATAGTTTTGCTGGTAAGCCATTAGATTCCCCGACCTTGTTGTTCTAATGGTGTTTCATTGCTAATCAACCATTCCTCTTTTTTGATGTGGGTATTGAAAATTACTGGAAATGCACCGAAAATCGTTTATCTTCTTGCCCTATTACTCACTCCAGATGCTTTCGATTTAACAGTTCTTGAAGAAATCTGCTTTTGATTTTCGTTTGGTTGCTATAGGTTATCTTTTCATATTTTGAGAAGCTTGTATTACGGTATAATGTGAAACCAGCAACCAGTTGCTTGGCTTTTTTATAATGTTGTTTTAATTGTACCTCAAAAAATACACTAACGTTTTAGATGTCAGATACATTTGGTTGGTGGTTTGACCTTTTGGAAAGTGCCAGGTTTCTTTTTGGATCGTTAGAATTAGAAACTTAATGCTGCTAATTATCTCCGTATAACGATCTGCTAAAAGGTATATCAGTTTTATTCTGTCATTTGTCCAGGGAATTTACTTTATATTTGCAATTATCCTCCATCATCGGGCTTTTTACAAGTTTATTCGTTAAGCGTCTTGTAATAATAATTTATCTAATTTTTTTTTCTCAAGACCAGTTGCTGTTTAAATGTCAAATTAGTATCAGATAGTGTAGTTCATTCGATAAATAGCAGAATGCAAAGGTCACTAATTGAATGTGTGAATCGAATGTACGATTCAAGTGAATAAGAGAATAAGGCCGTGTAAGACTTTAGCTTTGAAGTCCCCGTCCGTGATACCTAAGGGTACAAATATAGTGGAGTAGAGAGCAAAGCTGCGAAATTCATCAGAGCAAAGATCAAAGAGCTCGAGCAGCGAGCAAGGATGATTACTAGCCAGAGTGAGGAGCAAGGAGCAAGAGCAAAGTAGAAGAAAACAAGCAAGAGATTATTTTTTTTGCATTTAAATATTTGTATTTTTCAAATAAAAATGGATTCTAATAGTTTAAATCTGTACTTTATTGAAAACCCATTTTTAAGCATAGTATAGGTATATTTTCTGAAACGCGGAAACAGAAAATCATGTTAAGTTTCAAGCATATTTCCGAATGACCATGAAAATATTCGGTTATTTACTTGACAAAATTCAAAACAAGCTTACGAAGAAGTGGACAGATTTCGTAGCAAACCCGATTCTAGCCAATAAAACATCTTGCAGTAACTTTAAATACAAAAAACAAGTTCAAAATTTCACCACTTCTAGTTAAAAATCGCAGCGATGAGAGCGGAGAAATCAAACATGTTTGAAATCGCCGCTTTGCTCTCCTGACGGCTCTTTGCTCTATCTTCGAACTACGCTGCACTCTGTGTGCTACCCTTTCAATGCACGTGTTTGATTTCTCCGCTTTACTCTTTGCTTGCTGCTTTTGCTCACTCGCTGCTCCACTCTGTTTGTACACTAATGTCGATTTCCTTTACACACTAGGGATTTTAGGGATTGCGATCCCTTGTCAAATTTTGACTTTTACGACGCATTTTACGTTCCTTTACACCAAAAAAATCGATTTTTTTTGACAGAGATCAAATCCTTCGAATCCGTATTTGGAGAGGGATTTACATGTATACGAAATACGCACACTAAAAAGACCAAATTTGACAAGGGATCGAAATCCCTAAAATCCCTAGTGTGTAAAGGAAATCGACATAAGTGATGCACACTAAACCTTTTTGAGTAGCCTTCTTATTCAGCCAGTCATTTCTGACAGTTCTTTGTAGTGTTTCAGGTAAGTTGCCAACTAAGGCTAGATGTACACAAGCGTTCTTTTAACGCGCGGCACCGCAGCGTCACCGCCTTTGCGTCTTAAAGTACTCACAAATGAATTGAGTGGTGCACACACGAGTGCGATGACGCTGCGTTATTTAACGTGTAAAAACACTCGCAGGCTGCGGTACCGCGCGTTAAAAGAACGAATGTGTGCACCGGGCCTAATGTGCATTTCCAGCGTCGAATTAGCGAATTTACGTTGCTGTCTATGGTCGTTCGAAAGAAATAACAAACCTTAACAACCATTTTGACAGCTGGTTGTTATTGCTAACTTTGACAGCTGCTGAAACATAAGAATTGGAAAAACTTTCATTGCTTTTTAGTCACCCCTTACAACACCCAACCATTTTTCCTAATTGAATTTAAACATTTGTGTACGTTTACGTTTGAAAAGATTTTCTACTTTTAGAATTTTCATTTCAATATTAAAACATGTCAGATGGAAATAATATAATCTTAAAGCATTACGTCATTTAAGACTTAAACACAAAGACCCTTAACCTATTAATTAAGTTACACAACAATTAACACCTCAAAATCCTATAAATATCTTCAATTACGTCAAAATGTATGCTACTTCGCATTTCCGTGGTTGAATTCGAATTACGGATATTTCATTCGTGTGTGGGTTCTAAAGATCACAGCTCTGTCTTTCAAAATAGATTACTATGTAAATCTCTATGTATGTGTACAATATGTAATCTTGATTTGATTCATAGGAATGTGAAACGCCTACCCGATATTATAAGACTCCTTTGAATCATCACCGACTCAAACAAAAACAGACTCTCTGTTTAATCACCACGAATGAATTTATAACGCTTTCATCACTTTTCCTAAAGACGAATTTAATACCTCAAAGAATACTTACATACATTCACACTGACATACATTATAAATGAACTTAGTTATTCGCTTGCTTCATAAATCAAAATCCAAGTAAAATGTAAATTGATGAAGGAAACAAAAAAAAAGGAAGAAAATTATACTAACAAAAAAAAAAAAAAAAACAATAAATCGTTGGCCATTAGAGCGTGTAAAACGTTTTTATTGCTTTATATTCCTTCAGACGCTACTTTGGGCCGAAGGACTAATAAATTGAGGATAGGTTTAGATAGCTTTGTAGTGAAAATCAACAGGAATTCAGGGAAGCTAAAAAACATTAAACCATGGACTTGTTGTTTAAGAGATCCATTTTAAGGGAACTCTTAGACATACTTAAAGACTATAAGAAAGAGGAAGAATAAGGATCTCTCATCTAAGGAGCTGTAGTCTTTTATTTTCGTCAGTTTTATGTTTTTTTTTTTTCGGTCTTTCGGGTTTTTGAAGTGAATTTTGATTTCATTTGGTTCGACCGAATTATATTATTTATGCTTCGGTAGTAAGGATACATCGCTGGGGTAAAGCACTTATTATTCAATACTTTTGATTGCATTACGCGATTAAAGCTAAGCTGGATTGGTGTATAGGGACTCATTTTTTGTATGGCGATTGAATTTGAAAAGCAAAGAAGAATTTGCTTCGTTTTCGGTCGTTTACTCAAGGATAAATATAGCTTAAGGGATTTAAAATGATGGTTACTATAAATGGTTGGTTTCGCTTTGTATCGTAAGTCAATTTAACTCGTAACCACAATCTTTCCAAATAATTGGTTTTCAAAATATATGACAAGGATCTTTGAATATAAAAATGTAACTATACAGCAGGTTTACATTGAGAGTGTCTTCTAATGATACGATGATGATGACAGTTTATTTAATTCATATTTTAACTCAACTCTGAGTCTCCACAAGCATTTTGTATTTCTTTCTCTATTTCAGTAATGATGGCAGACATTTTTATTTCAGCTTTCAGTGGGCAAATTATTGCATGAAATCGAACATCCATTGTACAAGTTGACAGAAAAGCTGTCACCCTGTTGAAAGATTGTTACGGTAAAATTTACCGCAACAATGACTGGCCTTCGTTTCCTTCTTTTCTTTGGTTGCGGCTGCAAAATTCTGGCAACCATGGTACCATCAACCATTGGTGTACTTAGTCAGTATTTTGCAAAAGTGACAAATACAGGTTACGAGCAATTCTTCGAGTAAAAGTGTTTACGAGATTATACTTGACATGTAGACGGACGGTCTCATGTAGCGAAACAAATGGCAGCGGATGAGCTGAAGAGGCAACGAGTCAGGCGGACTCTTACCTACCTTAACATCAACACAACACAACATCCTAAATTTTTCTGCTTAACATAACGTAAATTCTATTTGTAAGCGAACGGGTCCCTAACGATAAGAGTAACTATTAAATTCATTTCGGAAAGATATTAATTTGTCTTTTTCAAAAATGTCCACTTAGAATATAGTTCGTGGGTTAAATTTTGTTTTCCTCTTCCGTCTTAGTATTTTTTAGTAACGATGGCTTCGTTCTTCGAAACACTCGCGTCTATTTAATTGTAACTAAAAAAATGCCTAGGAAAGGCTCTTTCTCGATTTGATTCTTTTTAATTTTTCTCGAGAAATTTAGTTGATTGAAGTAAAAGGAAAAGGTTTCCAAGAAGCCGGTGTCCGTGACCGATGATCGCGAAAACGATTGGCTGGATGTGTGTATGTGCGAGCGACTGGAATAGTCGAGGGAGGAAATAAAGGATTTTAATATAGGAAAGTTCACTCTCGGGAGAGCTTAAGAAGCGACAAGTTGAAAAAAAAATAATAAGGAAAAAAAAGGAGGAGCGAGATCAGGATATAGGAAAAATTAAGAGGAGATAAATCGAGGAAAGAAAAAGATAAGTTGAACGGACATGTTGTCCAAACAAACCATTTTAGTGTTTTGTGTATTAAAATTCGAGTAGACCTTATTTGTTTCTTTTTTTTATTCTCGAGTAAATCCATTTACATTTCGGGTTAATATTTTCAATTGTTAGAGGCCTAAGCGCGATTTTATTTGCATTTTAATTCAATTGTTCTTTTTTTATCTTGTTGAAAAATTTTTGGGTTTTTATCCAGGGTTCGCCCACGGTTTCCCAAATAAAACTTATTTTGAAATTCCCTAGTGGAAATATTAAAAACTGTGTTCTAAATTAACTTCTTTTACTCAATAATTAGTTTTGGAATTTTACTAATTTTTGTTCGAACAACAATTCCTAACGCCCACTTTTTATTACAGCACCCCACTGTACTTGTAATAAAAACATTCCTTCGTTTCATTAAATTGATTATATCGATAATCAATTTAAATATTCCTATCGCGAATTCTTCCACCTCCGCTGAACCCAGCCCAGCTGAGCAGCAGCGGTAGTAGCTCATATCAACGAGCTACGGTTTGTACTTTTTCTTGTTCGTCTCAGTTTCCCTTCCTTATCTGTCAAAATCAAAACAGATTATAATACGGGCATACGATCATGTCGAGTTGTTTCGCTTTGTGTTCTTTTCAATTCAAGGGGTTATGGCTACCCTAATAATATTTTGGTGTAACACAGTGCGAGCATTTAGCAAATTATTAATGTATATGTATATTGGTTTTTTAAGCTTGTACATCAAAATGAGGAGTAAAAATCGAGAAGTACAAAGTTTTCCACATTCTAATAGTTCGACTATAGAAATAACCTCTATATTTGACAGTGTACCCACGAATTTAGACTCCAGTGAAGTGTAAACTGATGTACATTTATTCCTAGACGAGTATTACGGCGGAATTTTCTTAGGGGAAGAATTCAACTGGCAATTTAATTCACAGGATAATTTTCGATGGCGGTCAAGAGGGCCAAAAATTTCATCAATTGATCTGCCTTCTATAAGTTTTATGGCTCCGTTTTGGATTCTATTCAACAGATTCAAGTTAGCAATAAGGGAATCAGTCCAGATATGAGAATTATATACTTATGTTTTGGGTGGATGAATGTCTTATAGATGGTAGTCAGATCAGAGGGAGAAAAAATCTTGCATCTTTTTAGAAGTCCTAAGTACCTATTTCGCTGCGTTTTTGGCTACGTCGAATATGTGTTCATTCCATAAGAGATGGTCATTAAAAAACATACCGACATTAGAAAGCTTTCCGGTTTTTTTTTTTAATATTTACAAGTGCCATTCATAGATATTGCACACAGTTTTAAATTACCTATTAGAAAGGGTGGGCCATCTAGTCGTTTCTTTTAAAATCATAGGTTATATCGACACTGACAACCGTTTGCCATTCAAAATCTTGACAAAAAGTTAGTATCATACCTCCGCGGAACGAAATGAGTCGCTTTACGCTTGAATAACGTTAGGAAATATTTGATTCTGGTATGCTGTATGTGGCTGCTATATCCGAGAGTGTGAGACTCAATTCGTTATCGCTTCGCAGTTTGGGCTTTAGAGCAGCTTGAATTGGACTAAGATTTTGGGCAAACATTCATCTCTTCTGACGAGGCGCATTTCCATTTCGGCGGCTACGTTAACAAACAAAATTTCCGTATTTGGGGCTTGTATATCCCTCACCTTATTGTCCAGAAGCCAATACATCCACAGAAAGTGACAGTTTGGTCCAAATTGTGGAAAGGTGTCATCATTGGCCATTTTTCTTCTAAAATAAGGCTGGGAACAACGTTTCGGTCCACGGAGGGCATTACAGAGCCATGTTAACCAATTTTTTTCTTATTGAAATTGAAGACATGGATTTGTACAACCTCTAGTTTATGCAGGTTGGCACACGCGCTATGCCACAATCGATGTTTTGCGCACCAAATTCCCAAATCGTGTTACCAGCCACCTTGGCGATGTCAATTGGCTGCTTCGAATCTGCGATTGTTTGGACTTTTTTTTTGTGGGGAAACGTGATGGACTTAAGGACAATATCATCCAAGTAACCCATAAGGTACAACCCGAAACCATCAACAAGGTCTTGAAAATTTTGAGTGGCAGAATGCGTTACGGCGAAGCCAGCCAAGACAGCTACTTCAATGACGTTATGGAAAAAATTTAATTTTGTTAATTTTATTGCTTTTTTAAAAAGAAACATGTATTTGGCCCACCCTTTATAACGCTGACAAAATCAGAATCCAATGACCTTAGCATACGCTGGCGTTTTAGTTCCATAAATCTAACAGCCAGGTTGTGAGTCTGGAAACGAATATGAAAGGCTGAGGGTGTCAGCGAAGCATTTCATTGATGAAAATTAGGAAGAATGTCGGTGACAAAACGGAGCTCTGGAGCACACTAAAATTTACTTTTTGACCATAAGACTTAAAACCGTCCAAAACAACTCGAATTGAACGGTGAGAAAAGAAGATAACAAACGCACGCATTTTCGATAAAAGAGCTTCGTACCAAACTTTATCAAATGCTTTAGAAATATGAAGTGAAATGACCTTTGCTTGATCAAAATGATGTATAGATTGGTTCAACTTTTTAGTGAACCTATTGCTACAAAAACGTAATGCCGGTCGTTAAATAGCTTTTGTTCTTTGAGATAGTTCTTGAGCTGATTGCTGACCAACATTTCCTTGACCTTGGAAAGAAGGTATGTTCGAGGAAGTGGTTAGTAGTTGGAGGGGATGGGGTAGATTCACCATTTTTTTGGACCTACTGATCATATGCCGTTTTTTATCTAGTCGGAATGAGTCCCAAAAAGTAGGACAGATGGAAAACCCTACGCAATAGTTTTTCTAGCGTAGAAGAATACCTCTTTAGAACTAAAGGGGATATACAATCTGGACCAGCGGATTTATGTACATATTTTAACAACTTTTGAGGACTCTAGCGAATGTACCAGTGCGGAGGAAGATTTGTCCCACAGATTCGTTTACCGTCTCAAGGACACGAGGAGTCGTAACACTGCAACAGCAGTAACACTGAATTAGTAGCAAGCTAGATTGCAACCAAATTTACTTTTTATTGCAAGCTAACAAAAGGAGTGTTATTGTGAACGAGTATGGGAACCGACGACTTAGAAATTTTTTAAAATTTTTTCCACAAAAGACCGAATCTTTGTACTGCCTTTGATATATTGTTGTATTTTTTGAAATAGATTTTGGGCAGGAAAGAATTTTGTTCTTCGAATGAGACCATTAGCTATATGTTTTGCTGGCGTGATTCCTCGATTTCAACTCTTTCAACCTGATAACCTCTTTACAGCCGTAGGCGTATCAAGAATTCTCTTTGAAACTTACTCATTTTGTCCTGTTCTCTGTAAGTTTAGTCTTATTGACATGTATTTTGTATCAGTTCACTTCACAAATGTCAAAGTAGATTTGTCAATTCAATTGCCGCCATTTGCGAAATCTTTTACCCCGGTTACAAGAGAAGATTGAGGAATCGAATCGAATCCGAATTGAGATTTCGATCCAGGTAAATGGTGGCACTGGATCGAGAGATCGAATTGAAATGGGATCGAAATGACAATATGGTTTTGTACATGCACTCGATTCTTCGATTCCTCGATTCTGGTATACATGCATATTTTCGATTCGATTCAGCTCGTTTAGTGGGATCGGATCGAGAAATCCTATTTCAATCCGATCCAGGTATACATGGAGCTAAATCCTGATTCAATTCCGATTCAATTCTCCATATAAACGTAGTATTTAGCATCTTCCGATAGAAATCCATATCAACTCCTCAACCTAATGCATGTAAAGGTAAGAACCATCAGAAATGTCAGCCGAACTTACAGTAGACGTCAAATTATTTCTTCATTTATGGTAAGAAAAAAAATACTCCTATCGATTTTATTGAAATTTGTGTACTGCGTCTCCGATTTTATGAAATAATCTATTGCTTACTGAAATGAGGTAAGGGTAGGAATTGAAAAATGTATGTTATACCATCAGACATCACACAAAAGATCATACCATAGTCCTTATTTTAGTTCAAATTTCAGACAAATTGTTGCTGATGTCAAAAAAAACCTAAAACGAACCGTATAACTAAAGCATCCGCTCAAGTCTACAAAACAAATACCCCCACGTGTTCAAATCCTCCATAATATAGGGTGCAGTTGCTGATGATATCTTGTTTCATGGCATGTATTGCATGTGAGTAGTTGCATTAGCCTCACTGGTCTTCTGCTAAGGATTGCATGATGGCATATTAATTTTATCTCTCTGCGTGAGCTGTCTGCTATGGAGAGTTTGAAATTTGAAAAGATTTTTGCTCCGCAAACGCGATGTCATAATAATCGGTGTGGTGTGTGTCAGTTTGTGCGGTTCCTTATAGGGGTGTGTCTGGGTCTGTTCTGCATGCAAATATTTTGCAGTAAAATGTTGGCTTTGTGTGCGTTTCGGAAATTGGTACAGGGTTTATTGTTCCATTAAATTTCCACCAGGAAGTACATAATTTTCAAAATAAAAACAAATTACCAAAAGCTAAGTTCAAATAGTTGAATCTGTGAAATTAAATTGATGTCAAGTCCCTATTACTAAAACTAGAGACTTCTATCCCAGTCGACGTCGTAAAATTTATCATTTAATAGTTGAATATTTGCGTGCTGCTTTGCTTAGTACCATTCGGGAAATATACGATGGGGCATTCTAATTCTTTATCCGCAGGATAATTTATATCTCTGATGTTTCAAGTTGTCTTTCGTTTTTCGAAATGAAAACAATTTTGGCACCTCGAACGATGCAATCTATGCAAATGTTCTCATTTAGAGTTAGATTTGCTGATAGAGAAATTGTATCCGTTTTCTGTGGGACATTTTTGAAATACTTTCGGGCGTCAATATGCTTTGAATTGCATTTAAATATACAGTTTCAAAAACAATTGAAAAACGTAGTTTAATTTGAAAGCATGATTCAATTTTTATGACACAAGGCTTCCAATCATGATAAGTATTGGATGAAGTTGAAAGAGTTAACAGAGAGCACCTGAACGAGAGGCCATCCATCATCATCATCATCGGCTCGACAACCGGGTTCCGGTCCTGGCCTCTTTCAACAAGTCTCTCCACCCCTATCCCGGTCTCTAGCCGACGCCATCCAGTTGTGCACCCCAAGGCTTCGGGCGTCCTGGTCTACGCCATCTCTCCAGCGCAAGCATGGTCTACCACGCTATCGTCTACCATAGAATGTACCACACAGAACTTTCCGAGCAGGTTCCTCTTCGCTCATGCGAGCTCGGTGCCCTGCCCACCGGAGTCTACCGAGCTTAATTTTTGTCACGATATCTGCTTCAAGGTAGATTGCGTACAGTTCATGATTGTACCGTCTCCGGAATCGTCCTTCCTCACATACGGGGCCAACAATTCTCCTTAAGACTTTTCTCTCGAACGCAGCTAAGAGGACCATGGTCCTGTACAGCAGCGGTCGAAGTTATGGTGAGATTTCTGGATTTGAAGAGCTTTGACAGACTATAGTAGGCTCTGTTGGATTTGAGAAGCCGCCCGCGTATTTCTTCTTCTATATTGTTATCGGCTGCTACTATTGACCCAAGGTATTTAAAGGATTGCACCACTTCAAATTCGTGGCCCGCAACCTTGATAGTTTGACCAACTGTTCCTCTCGCATTCGACGCCACCATGTACTTTGTTTTACCTTCACTAATGTGCAGCCCCAGATTTTGTGCCGCCTGCTCGATCTGGATGAAGGAATCGTGTACAGCTTGTTCGGTTCTTCCGATGATGTCGATGTCGTCTGCGTAAGCCAGTAACTGGCTGGACCTGTTGACGATGGTCCCTCTTGTTGCCGTGCCAGAGTCACGGATTGCTTTCTCCAACGCCAGGTTGAATAGAAGGCAGGCCAAACCGTCCCCTTGTCGGAATCCATTAAAGATGTTGATTGGTCTGGATAGCAATCCGGCTATTTTTACTTGGCTTGTTACGTTGGTCATGGTCAACCTACATAGTCGTGTCAATTTATTTGGGATGCCGAATTCTCTCATGGCTTTGTAAAGTTTTACCCTGGCTATGCTATCAAAGGCGGCCATCCGCCTCAGTCAATATTGAATTCAACGAGTTCGCTAGCGTAAACATCTCATACCTGGTTTACCAATTAATGAGGAATGTGTGAGATTTTATTTAGTAGGTGGGCAACTCTCATACACTGAAAGTTTGCCATCGTACCAAAATTTCTCAAAAATTTCTTTTGATCGAGTATTATTAGTATAAACAAATTCATCAGGTTAGTGCAAGGTTTGTACTGATATTAAATCTAAAAAGCAATTACGTCTACCACTCTTTAAACTTGCATTCCCACCATATCCGAGTGGTCCAAATTTAAATGATTCGTCTTAATTTGAGTGATGTCCAGTACCTTAAGGGCATTGATTGATTGTGGTACATATGCATAGACCTGTAACCTCAGGAATCCCCACATGCTAGAAATTACTTAACCCCCAAATCTATCATGCAGAAAGTCAATCGTGGCATCCATAGTGTAGAACGTGACTTTTCGGCCAAAATTGGTGACCTCTTACAAATACTCCGAAGACCAGTCATCGAACAAACTGCGTTATTTATGGCGATGACCTTTGAGCTCCTGGGTCAGTTGTATTTTGGGCGGGTATAAGCCTAATCCCCAACGCAAAATTCGCTGAGTTAAAGTCTGCGAAAGTTCGAGTCCTTGTGCACGGCGTGGAATCGATTGCCTAGGGTTCTAATGTACACTTTCACGGATCGCAAATTTTGCCACAAAATATTGAAGAGTCGAAAGGACCTCTACGTCTACCGTAAAATGGGATATTATCATAGAGAATAATTTGTGCAGGCTCTAGGTCCTAGAGCTCAAGCTAAGTGTACCAGATGGAGAAACCGAGGGACTTATGTACATACGCCGATGAAATATATGATCAAAACCACGTTTCTATAATTCTCTATAATCGAAATGTTTTCAACACGAAATCTATAACTGACCTATAAAGACTGTGAGTTATTGGGACAAGTGTCCAATCTTGCCACTCGATACTTATTTTTTCAAAACAGAAGCAAACGTTTTACTATGAAGATGAAAGACTTAGGAGTGTATACTAAATCAGAACCATAAAAGAGCATGAAACGAAACCCAAATGTCAACTGGAGAGCTTAAAATATTTCTATAGATAAACTCAAAACTTCAAAAATAAATACAAAAGCCACAAGCATAATATACGAATTTATGCTAAGCTTGTATAATTTGCAAAAAAAAAAAAACAACAACGAAAAAGCAATAAACTGAAAAGCAAAAATTAAAATGAAATCCCTAATGTCTCATTATGTACATATATCCTTAAATAAAGCCCCATAAGGCATTTGACTAAATAAGCCCCACATCCACTGACCCAATTATTGTCTAAGCAATGAAGCTTTTTATTTCCATAAATTTCAACAAAAATGTTTTTGTTCCTTTTTACTTGCGACTTATATAAGGCAAGTTATGCATTCGTAAAAAAAAATCGAACTCGAGATTTAGATCAAAGTTGACATTACGGTGATAGCAAAGTTAAAAAAACTGGGTCTCACAATTCTGTCTGTCTGTCTTTTCAACTACAGCCTAAACAGCTCAGCCGATTTTCTTTAAGCTTAATAGATATTATTTTCATTTTTTCCCCACACGTTTTTTTTCTTTTTTTTTGTAAGACCAAAAATAACGGTCTGCCGTACGTTTCTCTTATCAAAATTTTATAAATATTTTTTTTCTCAAAACTGTCCCGCAGATTAAAAAAAACTTAAAAAATTTCATTTAGTTAAAGCTAAGAAATTGTTGAAAAAAAAATTACAAAAAAATTCTTGGAACAATTTTTTTTAGTTTTTGATTTTCTCAAAAACGGTACAACCGATTTTTGGTCAATTTTTATATTAAAGTTCCTCAGCAATTTGAATACTTTTGTGCATTCAAATTTTCCAAAAATATTTTTTTCTTGGATTTTAAAAAAAAATTCATAAAAGTTTCTTAATATAAGTTACAAGATGTGAGAAAAATAAGATTATTTTACCTAAAAATAACGATAAAAATGGTTTTCGAAAATACTATTTGAGAAAAATAAGATTATTTTACCTAAAAATAACGATAAAAATGGTTTTCGAAAATACTATTTTTCTCGAAAACGGTTCCGAGAATTTTGGTAAAAATTTTTTCTTTTGATTAATTCTTACGATCTCTAATTTAATAAAAAAAATTGAAATGAAGATATTACTGACTGTGCCTACTATTGAACAAATTTTTCGAATTTTGAATTTCTAATCATTTGCAAAACGGATTTTGATAAAAAAATTTATAGAGAAGCTCCTTAAAAGTTTGAAAAACATTGGATTTCAAGACTTTAAAAAAATATGTTTTGAATTTTTGAAAAAAAAAAAATTATTTTTTCTTGGAAAATTCGATATTTCAAAAACTGCTAAATATTTATTTTTGAATTTTAATTTTTATTCATACAATAATAAAAACATTAAGTTGGCGTACTATTTTTTTTTCTTAAAAATGCTTTAAAAATATGTTTATAAAAACTTATTTGCTTAAAACACATTGCATCCTGAGCCTGTCATTTAAAAAATGAAATTTAAGGTTATAAACAGTTTTTCTCTAATAACATTAATTTTAGCAATTCTTAGTCTTTTACATAAGAGCAAGTTCGTGCGATCCAGTCGTGCATTTTTTTTTTTTTGGATTCACTGCTACGACATGAAATTGTTTTTCTGTTAATTGCCTTAGAAGCCCCGTCGTCGTTGTCGTCGTTTCGTTGGTTCAATTGAAAAACCCAGAATCCACATAGAGGTATAACATTTTATCTGGGATTGAATAAAAATACAAACACACAATCTAAAAAAAAAATAACCTCAAATTCCATGAAAATGCAATATTTCGCTGCCAAACTACGCAAAATAATAGACAATCTGTATATGTACATTGCTACAAGGTTCTCATAATAAGCGTCCTTTGTTTTTCGCAAACATAAGGTCCTGTTTTCTTTGCAGACATGAAACAAAAGAACAAAAAAATATAAAAGACATTGGTTTACTCTGTGCGGTTAACCGTGACGGATTTTTTTTGCATAAAATTGCAGGATAAAAAAGGACCCTATACTATATGGAAGAGGACCTGTTATGGTTGTCTATGATGGTGCGCAAAACTGGAGCTTCAATCTTCATACTGTTGCACGATGAAAAAAAAAATACAAGAAAATATAAAACCCAAATTTATGTATTCAAAGGATCCACAATTCACAAAAAAAAAAAAAAAACTTACTCAGAGGGACATGCTTCATCCAAAGAGCAAGGACCTTTTTTGGCATGTGCTTCGGAATCAATTCAAATGAAATCTCTTAACTCATAAATATAAAATCCATAACTTAAACTAGATGCGTATATTTGTGTTCAAAAAAAAAGTATTCCCACTTTCAGCGATATTACGCCCTTTAAGAAAGCCTTTAAAAAGGGTCCTTTATTCAACGAACAACAAAAAAAACAAACACTAGGTAAACAAAATGTCCCTGGTTGCCTTGTTTTATCACGCAAACGACAACGAAAACTTTACGAATTCATTTCCATCCGCGACGAAAGGATATGACTTCCTGTCGCATATTGGTGTGGGTTTGTCGGTTGCTTTTGGTTCTCGAGTGGGAGGTGTTCAACAAAATGATGTACTCATTTCGTTTGTTTACACAACGTTGATTCCTACGCTCTGTATAAGAGGTGTAGATGAGTGTCCCAAAGGTATATAGATAAAGCAGCAAAACTGGGGGATTTCGAATTGAAGAAAACAGGAAATGGTATTCTAATCGTTCAACTTGACATTGACGAGAAATTTAATATTCAATTAAAGTCTCGATTGAAAAGCTTATGCAAGAATTTTGGTTTAACGAAGGTTATTTTTCAAAGAAGCATTTGAAATTTAATGCTTCTTTGGCAGAAGATGGCCTTACGATTAATTAAGCTGAAACAAATGAATTGCTGGCGGGGATTTGCCATTTGTAAGGAATTAATTATTTGTGGTTTAATGAGCTAGGTATTTTAAATATGCTTTTTTTATGTAGAAGACGGGTATAAGATGCTTTAATTATTATTCCAATATTTCACTAAAGAGTATTTACAACTTTATTTGCTTTCAGAAATTATCGAAGAATGCAATGCATATAGTTCCAAGTAATCAGAAAAGTTTAAACTTTAACAAATTTAATTAAAAACTAAATTTCTTAACTCTTTTCAAGGTCATCGTATAAAATCTTCAGCATGTAAGCGAATGTTATTTCTGGGTAGATCCTTTTTCAAAAGTTCTTGTTGTTGTTGTTTTTGAAATACATGATGATGCGACTGTTCTTCTTCCTTGAAAGAAGAAAACACTGTCCTGACTCAACTATGAGTCAATTCTCTTGGGATGCCATAATTTGTTACCTTAAGATGTGCGTTAACCAAACCTAACAAGGATATAAAACACAAATAAACAAGAAAGCAAAGCACTCAAT
This sequence comes from Philhelius festivus, assembly GCA_963931855.1. Lineage (NCBI taxonomy): Eukaryota > Metazoa > Arthropoda > Insecta > Diptera > Syrphidae > Philhelius > Philhelius festivus. Next base: position 96,699,945 of record OZ007557.1, read on the forward strand.
GTTATGCGAGAATCCTTCTTCTCTGCAAAAGGATAAAATATACAGATAAGAGGATTTAGACCCTTAATACACACACAGACTCAAAACTACCATAAACCAACACCAAACTAATTTACAGCATTTCATAGATACACAAAGTTTTGCAGATGAAAGTTTCAATTTACAGCGCAAAACCTCTGCTACTGTGTACTACTGCACCTTTTATATCCCTATTCCGTTTGCGACTTGATTTTGAAATTTCAGATCCTCCAGATCCTCCAGATCCTAGTGAATTATTTCAAATTCAATTAGAGTTAACAGGAGAACTTTTAGTTGAGATACAAAATGTAACTTTGGATTTCAAAGAAAATGAAATACAATTCAATTTGAGAGTTTGTTGGGTCAATCTTTAATGAATTTCGAGATGTTTTTGTTTTGTGAAGACTTGTGGTTGAGTTCGAATTTGAAAATGATAATTTTTGCAAGAAGAGTGCTTTGTTGCAATTCATCAATAGCATGATACAATATACATGAAGTGATGTTTTGTATAAATTTATTAACGAGATGAATTACTTTTAAGGGGTTTCAATCAAAACTTTAACCTGGAATTTAAAAAAAAAAATAGAACATCGAAGAAGACCTTGACTTTCTTTAGGCCTTTAGGATTGTCAATTGGCAATGAGATACCAAAGCATTTTTGACATTAGATATTTTGCGAGTAAGGGGCATTCGCAGGACAAAATTTTCAGAAAAACGTTACAGCAATAGGCTGTGGAGATTTATTCTGGTTGAACTGCTAAAAAATCGAATCTTTCAAGACATACGGTATATCAGTTTTTCTGATGATATCTCTAGGAAAGTTTGAAAAAACTCTATGTGATATAATTCAAAGGGGCTTGTCAATTACTAGGAAATGGTGTATTTCAGTAGGATTAAATATCAATCTCACAAAGCCAACATAAAACCTTTTAGATTAGTTGGCAAAGTAATGGACAACCAGAAGGTGATATTGTATTTAGGAATTACGCTAGATAACAGACTCCTCTTTTTTTATATCATATGCGGACTTAAGTGGTTTTGAATGCTCTTATATTGTTAAACACAGTGCGAGCAATTACGAAAGTAGGATAGGATTTGAAAGGAGATACCAATGAACATTGGTTTTGAATGTCTGCACACAGCAATGAGTGGGATACATTGTACTTTTGATATGCCAGAGACTTGCATGGAAATTATGGAGTTGCAAATCAAACACACTAAGGTGGATGTACACTTTGATAGCAAGACCCATCATTACCTATGGTGCAGTTGCGTGGCACAAAAGAATCCAACTATGAATTACTAGTAAATCATTAGAAAAAGTTCAAAGGCTTGCATGCATATGCATCACTGGAGAAACGAGAACTTATCCTAATGCAGCACTGGAGGTTATCCTCCTTCTTATCGGATATTAAAAGGATTTGCCATGGGAAGTTACTGTGAGGGATAAATGCATAGGACCTAGAAAAAGAGACTCCATATTAAAGTCTTCAGTATCGAGTTTACTTGACATTCTAAGTAGAATTTCGAGAAAATTTTCAGACCGGAGTTTAGTACCACGAAAGAGTGGGTACAGGCAGAAGTGAATGCCATTGGAAAATGTGTCGAATGATATTAACTTCCCATAGGGAGTTATTGTAATCGGTCCGATTTGTCAAATTGGAATTTTTGACATTTCTCGACGTTTCAAGGTCCTTAGAGGCTATATCAATCATTTTTAGAGAGATGTCTGTGTGTGTGTGTGTACGTACGTTCGTACGTTCGTACGTTCGTACGTTCGTACGTTCGTACGTTCGTACGTTCGTACGTTCGTACGTTCGTACGTTCGTACGTCCGTACGTTCTTGTACCATTTTTCGTCGTCGATATCTCAAGAACCAGTAAACATATCGACTTCAAATAAATTTTGTTGAATAGGTAATAACTTCGAAAGAGGCTGAAAGGGCGTTTATTAAAATTCAGTGAGTAGTTTTTTCACTATAACGGTTTAAAAAAAAAGGAAAAATTTTGGTTAGTTTCAAATATCTCACGAAAAAATAATGCTATTGACTTCAAATAAAATTTAATGTACTCATTATAAGGTCATACAGATTTGGTATGAATTTGGAAAAAAATGAACATACCGTTATTTTTTTAAATAAAAAAAACTGAAAAAAAAAATTTCATAACCCTGATATTCTAAGAACGGAAAACAATTTGAAACTCAAAATAATTTTATTTTACGAAAAATAATGTGTTTGACAACTGGTGAAAATTTCAAAAAAAATCAGTTTATAGTTTTTTTACAAAAAATAAAAAACTATATAAAATTCTATTGAAAATTTCTAAAAATTGTTTTTCGACTCAAATTTCTCGAGAACTAGTAGTGATATTGACTTCTAATTTAGTTTATTTTATACATAGTATAATTTTGTACAATTGGTAAAATGTTGACAAATATTGATTTAATAGTTTTTTTTAAATAAAAAAACTATTAAAAATTCTAGTGAAAACTAGTTAAAATTGTATTTCAAGTTGAATTTCTTGTGAATGAACACCGATAGTGCCTTCTAAAGTATGTTGTTTTATACATCGATACCTTCCCGTAAGAATGTATACGAAGCAACATTTCTAAAACTGTTTAGGAAACGAAAAAAACGAAGAAAGTTCTAGTTGAATCATAGTGTGCTAAGATACAATTTTAGCTAAACTAAGTGACATCTAACAAAATTTTTTGTTGCTCGACAATGAGATCTTTATTAATGTCGCTTAGCATAATTTTTTTGGCGGATAATACAAATTTTAGGGGGCAACATTATTTTAATGAGAAACCATGGCAGTTGATAAATTTTTCTATTTGCACTCTAGTTTCTTTTTCATGCATAATAGGTTGGCGAAACCCAGGCCAAAACGTGGCCCTTAACATATAGTATATTTCCTCATCAAAAAGTCATTTTCGAAAAAAGTGTCTTACGGGAAGGTATCGACATAATACAATTATTAACATATGGTTAAATTTTGACAAGTATCGAATTGACAGTTTTAACAAAAATATAAAAAAAATCTACTACGTACCTAATATTTGTTTTTCGACTAGAATATCTTGAGAACGAGCAATGATATTGACTTTGCCATTATTTAATTGTATACATAATACAATTTGTAACAAATGGTTTATATTTGACATATATCGACGGTTAACTATGAATACCTCCTATGTCGCATTTTGTAAACTTTAAAGGGGACACAAAAAACTGATAGTGTCAAAATTAAAACGCATAATAATAAAATTTTACACATAATTATCAGTTTTGAATGGCTATGATGTGAAATAGTTTAAATTTTAAAAATTCAGCGAAGCAGATGGAAATTATTAACGAAACTGCATCAAAATGTAAATTTCACAAAAATGTATGTTAGGAGATATTCATAGTTAACCGTCGATATCTAGTTTTAGAGCGGATATATTTTGTAAGTACCTTTCCATCAATAACCAAACCATATCTTTTATATTTGAATATTTCGTTTTTAAATTTTTTTCAATTAAAATGTTTGGAACCGAAATAATAAAGTAATTTCTATAATAAAATACATAATTTTATTATCAACTTAGTTTTTAGAAGAATGTATGTACTGTACATACGTATATGAATAAGGTTGTTCAGTTGTACCCAAGTCCCACATATTCAAATTCCATTAATAGCTTATACATCAACAATCCCAATTTCAAATCTCTTTAAATAATTAAAATGCTTCTCAATCTTAAAATAATGTTTGTTTGAATTTTACAGCTAAAGTTTGTTTCGCTGAAAATTTGGTTATTTGAAAAAACCTAAATATAAAGTTTTCAAGACCACAAATGGGAAGTTATCAGTGTGGGTCGCACCCAGCCTCTTTTTTCGAAAGAAATTACCGCAACCAAAACATTGCACAAACTGCACTGAAAGTGTTAAGTTAGTACGCCATTAGTTCAAAACTTGTAAAATGAATATGCAGACTTTTTAGCTAAAATAGAAGCCCTGACGTCCTTAATGGGACCTCGGGCCTGTTGTGAAATAGGAGATAGTATGATTAAAAATAGAATAAAAATGGAAGAGGAGGCCATAAGATCAAATATAAAGATAGAACTGCCAACACTAAGACATACCAAAATTCTTCTTGTGGGAGATAACAACCAAGAACGCTTTTCATCCTGTACTGGATTAAGAAGAAATAACATTAAAATAATATGGGATTTCCTCGATGGTAACAGCGAACTGAAAAGACACCCCAGTAGTATAGGCCTGGTGACAAGTTCATATTGGGTGGTATGCAGAAAGCTTTCGTATGCTTTATCTGCATACGAAAGCTAGCAATTGCTCAAAAAAGTGAGATTTGAGACTGAGATAAAGCTTTCTGCATACCACCCATTATGTGATGCTCATAAGGAAACACCGGACAATATATCAGATGTAATGCACTTAACCAGATAGAAAAATGTGAGTTACATTCTCCGAAATTAATCCATATCCTAAAGTTAAGCAAGTAGGCCTGGAGAAAGAGCTGTAGTATGAGCGATCTGTTTAAATTCTAGACGGTAGCACAAAAGTTCATTCGTTTAAGGCATCACAATTTTTAGGTTAAGCCCCAGTTATAGCTTTCACTGAAATGCATCAGTGGAACAAATCAGTGAAATGCTGACTATTTTTTTCACAAGCCAGTTATAGCAAAAATTGAAAATTTTCTTTTTCGTTTTCTCAAACCACATAGAGATGGTCTTCCTTTATTCTGTATTTATGTAACCTTTGTTTTCGAGTAGATGCATTCCATTTCATTGCAATATGTCCTGACATAGGTGAGTTCAGAAATTTCTTCTCTGATTACAAAAGACTTACAATATGCGCGAGGTACGTGCGACTTTCTCTGTATGAAAAAATTTTTAAATTTAAAAAAAATCTACATAAAAACATATACATATCTAATTCTTAAAATTTTTAAAACAACTTTTCCAAACACATAGTTTGAGCTAAAAAATTGAATAGGCAATTCTGATTGCAAAAACGGCCGGGAAACTCATTGTTTCCCTGGCAGTATGGCATGTTGGCACCGTCTTGTTAAAACTATATGTTGGTCACATCCATATCTTGTAATTAAGGCTGAGTTATCATGTCACGATAATGAACACCCTTAATTGTTACTGTCTGATCAGCCGCATTTCTGAAGAAGAATGGTCCGACAATGCCTCCAGCAGAATCGGCACCAAACAGTCACGCGTTGTGGATGCATTTGTTTCGCAACAATCACTCGTGGGTTTTCGGAAACTCAAATGCGACAATTTTGACGATTAACGAACATCAAAATGAAAATAAGCTTTATCAATGAAGATTCCAAAATCCATTCAACGAACTCTCTTCACACTGAATAATCAAAAGTCTTCAGTTCTTGAGTTAACTGAACTTTGTAGCATGAAGTTTCAAGTATTTCGTGAGAGTTCGCTGCAGAGAGATTCTCGAAATAACCGATTCTTGACTACGGTGCCAAATTGATGTTGCTGGATTGCCTTTGCCAGCAATACTCTCACTAACTGCTTCGATCCTTCTGTTGAACGACTTATGACAGGACACCTAGAGTGTATAGGATCACCAATTAATTTTGCCTGAATAATGGGACACAGTTTAGTTAAATAATGGCTCTTAATGGCAAACAACTGATTTCCATAAAGTTGTGTCTATGCGGTCTTTAACTTCTGTTACAAAAAGATCAGAAATGTATGGAAAAACAAACAGGTCTATGCTTTTCTATGTAAATGACAGCTAAGTTCACTTCCTACAAATAATATAAGAAACAATATTTACACCCTAATTAATACAAGCTAAAATTTGTTAACTTTAAGGCCTTAGTTATAAATGTTTGTTAATAAATCGCACGTTACTAATTCACGATCAAAAATTAAATATTTGTCTAGAAACAAGAGGTCATTTAATAAAAATTCGTAGAAGATGTCGTTTAATCAACTCCCTAAATCACAATCTGAAATATCAGATGTCACTTAATCACAATCTATTAAAGCATACAACCCACGCTGAGACCATCACTTTTATAATAAAAGGCGCAAAATTTTAAACAGTCTATTATTAAGGCATTAGTATGATACTAATTAACAATTTGCTAAGTTTAAAGTAGTTCACTAACTCATTATTAATTTTAAACATTTTCTAACTAGTATCGTACAAAAGCAATTTGCTTATGAAAATGCTTCTGAGCACAACTAAAACAATGACAGTTCGTTCTAAAAACTAAGAAAACAGACCTTTTTCGACGTTTGTAAAAGTCAAAGAGTCATATGTCTTTTAAATAAAATGCACGACTGGGTCGCACGAACTCATATGTAATAGACTAGGAATTTCAAAAACGGATTTTATTAAAGAAAACTGTTCATAAGGATATGCAAGAACAAAAATTATAAGTCGTTATAGTGGTTCCTTAAAAAAAATACGCTTTTATGTACCAAATTTTCAAAACATTTTTAAGAAAAAAATTTGGTACGCCAACCTTAAGTTTCTATTATTGTACGAATAAGAGTCTAATTTCCAAAAAAAAAAATACCAAACCGTTCTGAGATATCGAATTTTTCAAAAAAAAAAAAAAATTGAAATGCAATGTTTTTTAAACCTTTAAGGAGCTTCTATATAAAAAATTTCATTAAAATCCGTTGTGCTGATAATGAGAAATTAAAAATTCGAAAAAATTGTTCTATGGTAGGTACAGTCAGTAATATCTAGATTTCAAATTTTTTTTATTAAATTATAGATCGTAAAAATTTATCGAAAGAATTTTCTCGGAACCGTTTTCGAGAAAAATACGATTTTCGAATACCATTTTTTAAAATTTGTATGGAAGGTACCGTTAGTTTTAGATAAAACAAAATTTTTTTTCTCAAATCTTGTAGGTTATGTTAAGAAACTTTTGTTTGTCAAGTTTGAAAAAAATCGATATTGGGGTTTTCGAAATATTCAGTTTCCAAAAAAAAATTTTGAATTTTTTTTAAAAATCCAAAAAATTAAAAATTGAAAATTAGAATATGTAATAAAAATAATGTTCAAACTTTGGAGGAGCCTTAGCATAAAAAAAATAATTTAAATCGGCTGTACCGTTTTCGAGAAAATCGAAAACAAAAAAATGGACCCAGGGGGTCTACCAAAAATAACAATTTTTTGGAAATTTTTTTTTTGAACCATTAGCTAGATTTAACCAAATGAAATTTTTAAATTTTTTTTTTTAAAATTCTGTGGGACAGTTTTTGAGAAAAAAATATTTATAAAATTTCGAAAAAAATCGTATGGCAGGTACCGTTATTTTTGGTCTTAAAAAAAAAAAAAACGTCCGGGGGGAAAAATTAAAACCCATATCTACCAAGTTTGATGAATATCGGCCGAGCCGTTTAGCTGCAATCGAACGGACAGACAGACAGAATTGTGAGACCTACTTTATGGTCTTCGCTATCATCCTAATGTCAACTTTGATCAAAATCTCGAGTTCGATTTTTTTTACGAATGCATAACTTGCCTTATAGTACCTATAAGTCGCAAGTAAAAAATGAAGTATTTGCATGTACTCTCGCTTATTATTATTTAACAAGGTGCGTTTTGTCGGTTCTATTTGGATACCATTTTTTGTGAATAAAATTTGATTTGATAATCATACTTTCTGCATTTCCACAGTAAGGTGAAGCTCTGTCAAACAAAGATTAGGAATAGTATCTAAGAAAAGATAAAACAAACAATTATTTGTATCAATATGAAAAGTGATCAAATTGATAAGTTCTTTATCAGTCTGCTAGATAACACGCTAGCTAACGAAGGGATATGGGTACATTTCTTAAGAGTAAGTACTGATTATGTGGACGTATGAAAGTTCGAAGTTTTAATCAAATATAATAAGATGATGAAAAGTTCAAAAACTACTGCTTCCAACATGCTGAATTTTCTCGTAAGACCCTTTTGCATAATTTTGATTAAAAATGGTAACTTCATAAAAGATCCGAATTAATTGTAATATAACTGCATTTCATGTCTTCAGGGAAAAATGCACATAACCTTAATAGCATTTTGATGATTTTTTTTTCCAAAAATACAAAAAGTCTTCCAAAACTATTGATGGAAGTGAAAAAGTGTTTCGTTTTTTAACTTATACGTTCGGATTGAGGTTCTAAAGGATAATTAAAAAATATAAAAAAGTTCTTCACATTTTTATAATATTAAACACCCAACTTGGAATTTATTTACTTCCAAAAACTTTGAAAGTCAACCTTTCCACATATATCTTTTACCAATGGCTGATATGACAGAAATCTATGAAATATGAAACAGACTTCTAACCTAACATGTCGGTAATTTTTTAATGAACTTTTTATAAGTTAAGAGTCACAGTTTTCAACTAGTTGTGAATAAGGTACCTTGACATTATATTTCAACATCGCAATTCATTTTAATTTGCTCTATAAGTTAAGTACTGCCGCGTAATTTTTATCTGTCCAATTTATACGTGATTATAGTGCATATGTTTATAATGCAGAACACTAGAAAATAAATTTCCATACATTTTTCCTACTCAAACAACTCGTTATTCACATAAGCCATAAATTTATTGAGAAAACAAAAATCAAAACAAAATTATAACTTGGACATAGTTTGCAATTCACAATCAAAGATCTCTCGAACTTACTGGCCAATCCTCGAATTAATAACAAACCTCTCTAATTCAATTTTACAGAAGGCCCTTGACTCCCGATTCCAGAATCAAGAAAACTACTCTCTATACTCTTCCATCATACATTTCCTAGTTGATATGCAATGTCTTCATTAAAACTCACATTAATTAAGCTCTGATATGTTAAAAGCATCAGTCTTCCTATACAGAGTTCGAGTGGCTTCAATAATTCAAACCCTGCTATAACCTACGGCTATTCATTAGCAAAATTCTACACACACTCATTAAAAATCCCCACATCCGGTTGAGAATACTAATTACAACTCACGAGCAATCCCTAAGGAACAAAAATACCAACAACAAACAAAAACAAAATATCCTTGCCCTTTGGTAGGTACTTGTTTTGATAGAAACCAACAACAACAACAGGCCCAAAGATTACAGTCCTTAGTCAACACGCTAACGAAGATTATAATTTAGCTGAAATTGAAATCATCTAAAAAGGTCGAAGTTCTGTCTTCTTTATTTTTTTTTTTCTGTCGACAAAATATATGTAAATTGATTCAAGGCTCTTGACACACAAGTTGTAATCTATTTTCAAACGGAAGACCGTCAAATAGTCAACTAGTGAATTCATCAACATGTGGTAGGTATCTGGTATGGCTGAATAAAGCCCAGACGATATCGACACACAGTGGGACAATAAGCTGATTAAGCCTAGAGGGTGTATAGAGTTGTAGACGTGAGACCCTTCAGCTTTAATTAATTGTTCTACCAAAAAAATGATTTAACTGCCGTGCCACCGGGCAGATGGTATCGTTATAAAAGAGCTTTTCCAAAAACCAATACATTCAAAGCTGTTCCTTTCGATTCGCATCTATTCTGAATTCGCCATATTCAGCTTAAAGTTAGACGGGAGCCTATCTGCTCAAGCTTCTCCACCGGAAAGCTTTATTTCCCATTATTTTCTGGATTTTTCAAATGAATTAAGCTTTTTCTCTCTCAAGTCCCAACGGCACTAAAATTTTTCGAATCCCGTTTTTTGTTATGGCTCCCTCAACAGTTTTCCCCGGGAACTCGAAGCGAATTGGTCGTCTAGCTGAGTAGCAATAACATTTTCGTGTGGCAGTGATTTTTGTATGTGCTTCTGGAAGAATGTCTTAAATCAAATTTAATTTCAAAAATTCATATGTATGTACCTACAGGTGTAAGAAAAAAATATGTTGAGTGAATTTTGAAAAAAAAAAAATATTGCGTTTTTTGAGAAAATTAAAATAAATATAAAAATAGGTACCTAAATTTTTAGTGAAATTCGAGTGATTTCCTGACATCAGTTTTTTTTTGTGTTAATGGAATAAAAGCAGACAAAAATTAATCAAGGATTTATCAAGGATTTCAATATTCACGTGAGTTCTGGGGATTTTGTTTGCTTCTGCAGTTTTTTATCCTTGAGCAACAGGCAGGAGTTTATGTTTATACTTTTAATATAGAAAACAAGTAAAAAAGATTTAATGGAGCAATTTCAAGGAGTTAAGGCTGTGTTTTTCTTGAAATTGCATCTGTGTAAGTTTATCTACCTGGAGCAACTGGTGGTAGATGAAGTAGATGTAGATTTATGTATGTTCTCCCGTCTGGAAAAAATAGCTGATGTATTATTTTCTTTAGATACATGGTGTCGGGAACCGTGTTACTGGCGTAGAATGTAGATGTTTGAATTGTGCCCTATGGAAATAGATATTTAATTTAAAAAATATGGAAATGTGGGGATTTTGTTTGTTGGGGTTTTTTGATTGTCTAGCATGAATTTCAATTTCAGATTTTTTATTTACAAAAAAAAACATCATGTTTAACTTATTCATATGGCTTGCATAAATATTTGATTGACGTTTCTTTTATAGGAATAAAATTGAGAAAAAATATTTATTTCTTATGAATAGACTTCTTTTGTATTTATTTGATATACGAGTAGGTAGGTATTCCTATTTAAAAGTGATATGGGACATGAAATGGTGTCCTGTTGAAAAGGATATGCTTTCAAGATAGGATATTCAAATCTTTGTTAGGAATTGATTCTTTGAATGTTATCTGACAGTGAATAGAATGTGATAGGTAGAAGATATTTTCGTCATAGGCAATATATATAATACGTACTGGAAGTTGAGATTTCGAAGAGAATATGGGACTTATGATTTGCCAAAAAAAAAATATTTTACACATTTTTCACATTAAGGAAATTGTTTTAAGAACAATCGAATAAATGAATTCCGCAATTCAAAATTTTGATTGTATTAATAAATATCTAATTTTGTTTCTAACATCAAAAACTTCAAACAATAAGCAAATGCATAGTACAGTGGGTTGCCAAAATAGGGACACCTTAAATTTTTATTAATTTTTATGTTTTAGCTTTCTTTTGAGCATTTGTTTGGTTCTGAGTGTAGGTGGTTATTTTTTTACAGGCTACGTGTTTGACGGTTATTTTTAGTTGACAGCAGATATTCAATATGGTCTTATTGGGGGAATACACGGTTTTATTCGAGGAAAAACCAGCATTATTCTGCAAGGTGTTTTTTCTGATAGTTGTTTGTGGATATTGTTGGAACTTTGTTTTAATTGAAACGTTAGTAATGTAATTTATTTTGTTTAAAACAAAGCTTTACTTAAAAACACAACAATTTTTTTTAATGATTTTGCGCATTTTTTCGAACCAGATTGCGTCGAGGATTGGATATCACTCCAAGAAAAGAAAAACCGACATAAAAATATTTTTACCACATTCGAGTCACTCCCAAAAAGAATTAGCTACTATTACAGGTGTTTCTAAGTCTGTTATTAACAGAATATAACTTCTGGGTCGTAGTCCTGTTAAGAAACTACGGTAAATGGTAAAATGGTAAAAAAAACGCTTGTCTTGGGCTCGAAATTTTGGCTGATAAGAGCAGTTTCGTTCGGTGGCGCGCGTCCCAATGAGAAGTGCCATCCTGATTGCATCGCAGAAGGGGTAAAAAATCATGTTAAAGTTATGGAGTGGTCAGTCATCAGCACAAGAGGTGTTGGACGTCTCTAAATTGTCCAGGGTACCATAAGACAGGACCAATATAAGGACATTCTCCGAACTTGTCTCATACCCCAGTTAAGCAGTTAAGAGAATGGTTCTCTAACAACGAACCATATCTTTTCAGGCATGACTCCGCCCCGTGCCAATTAGCTAAGAGTGCAACGAAATATCTAAATGACCAAAACATACCAGTTTTATCCTGACCAGGCAATTCCCCTGACATGAACCCCCTAGAAAACCTGTGGGAGATCACTAAAATAGAAATTGCCAAAGAAAATATTTCAACGAAAATAACGCTTTAGAAAAACTAATTGAGCTCTTGTACCACTGCCCTGCAATTAAAGAATGCGCTTAAAAGTGCATTGATAGCATAACGAGACGTATGCAAGCAGTTATTGACACAAAAAGCAACGTTAGAAAATATTGAGTTTTTTGTAATTTTCTTAGTTCCTTTTGATTTCGAACTATTTTTCAAGATTATTAACTACAAAAACTATTTTACTATTTTTTTGTATGTAATAATAACTAATATTTATAATAAATATCTAATTGTCAAAATAAACATACGATTTTCAATAATTTGATACGGAAACATACAATTTTCTTAAAATTCATGACTGTCCCTATTAATTTGGCAACCCACTGTATATACCTATGGAAAGTTTTAAATTCGTAAATAGATTTTGATCCATCTTGATATTATGTATGTTTGTTTTCAGATGTCACCTAAACGCATATGGGTCGATTTTCATGAAATTTAGAAGAAAAATCGAAATTTTTCGACGAAGGTTTTTGTATTATACAAATTTCATATGCTACTGAAATTATTCAGCCAAGTAGAACACTTAGCACTATTTAATTAGAATAAGACCGGTGTTGAGAATAACGGTCCGAGCCTTATACATTTTTTAACATTTAAAAAAAAAACTTTACTGTTCTCAGAAAAGTGTCAAAGGGTTATTAAAAATAAGAAGAATTCATTACTGCTATTTGCTTAATTTCTTACTGGCAAATTACTGGTACTATGTTCTATGTAAGTATATCTAAGGCAAATTATAAATTCGTAAAAAAAATCGAACTCGAGATTTTGATCAAACATGACACTACGATTACAGCGACGACAAAAAAAGTGGGTCTCGAAACTCTATCTGTCTGTCTGTTCGACTACAGCCTAAACGGCTCAACCGATTTTCGTTTTTAAATTTTCCCCCCACAAGTTTTTTTCTTTTTTTTTTTGAGAACAAAAATAACGTTACCTGCCATACGATTTTTGTTTCGAAATTTAACAAATATTTTTTTTTCTCAAAAACTGTCCTACAGGTTTTTTTTTTTTTAATTTCATTTACATAGTTAGATAATGGTTTAAAAAAAATTTCAAAAAATAATTATTTTTGTTACCACCATTTTTACCACCATTTTTACCATTGTTACAACCATTTTTTTGTTTTTGATTTTCTCAAAAACGGTACAACCGATTTTGGTTTTCAAAAATCGTTTTTTTTTTTCGAAACCGGTTGCGAGAATTTTGATAAATTTATTTTTCTTTCGTTTAACCATTTTTTTGTTTTTGATTTTCTCAAAAACGGTAAAACCGATTTTGGTTTTCAAAAATCGTTTTTTTTTTTCGAAACCGGTTGCGAGAATTTTGATAAATTTATTTTTCTTTCGTTTAATTTTTACGTTCTATAAGGGTTGTAAGTCTAAAGGGTCTAAGGGCCAAAAAATCAAAAGTCAATATTTTTATCAAAATACAATCTAAATGACAATAATAAATGACAAGTGCCAAGCCTCATAATATCAAAATGGTTTCAAGTGCCTATTTCTTTTAAAACTGTACACACACACAAATAAGGTTGTGGTAGAGTCTAAGTGCCAAGTGTTGTTTTTATTATGTTTTTTCTCGTATATCTCTAAACAGTGTTGTCGCAAGAAAAAAAAGTCGCTAGATGGACTTTAAAAATCCGCTAGATATGCTAAAATTTTGAAAAAAGTCACTAGAAGAAATTTTCAGTACACATATCAAAAAACACATTCAATTACCTATATCAAAAAAAAAAATATTTTGCATAGTAAAGAAAAACTTAAAAGCATTAAGTTAACATAAAAATCTTAAGAAAAAACAAAAACAAATTAAGTCTAGAAAATATTACTATTTTTCATTTTTTAAATAAAAAGTAAAGAAGTTTCAATAATAACTTCAAATATCTATTATAAAAATAATCAATCATAAATAATTATAGCCATTATAACATCTTCATAAATTTCATTGACTTCAATATCTAAAGCATTATTAAAATAATTTTTTGAAAACAAGTAGGTACATATCGCACCCTTAGAATGAAAGTGACCTAACTCAAAATTCCCGCAACTTCTGATTTCGAAATAAACTGACCTTAAAATGGGATTTCTAAAGTAAGTAAGAGTATATTGAAATATGTGAGACGTGAGAGATACATTCAAACTTACTCAAAACTATACTTTCTTGAAGACTTTATTGCTCATTTCCCACAAATTGCTATTTTTCAGTTAGGTCACTTTCATTCTAAGGGTGCGATATATACATACTTTACAAAAAAAGTTAAGTTTACTTCCGAAATCTCCACTGCGCCCGACTCGACAAAACCATACAAAAACAATTACAGTTAAAATTGTACATAAAATAAATCATAGAAACGAAATGACTTGGTAGTCTAGTTTCTAAACCATATAGGTACCCGCTCACTTGCAATTACACTTGTTTCGGTCTTCTTTTGTGTGGTGAAGTTTCAAATTCAGTTCAGATATCGTGGTAAAAAATAGTCAATCGAATACTTATCATTTCATGAGTACCAAACTCGAATGCCAGGGATGTAACATCACCAGGGGTGTAATATTTACAAAAAATATGTTCTTGCAAAAATTCACTACAAAAGTAACTAGAAAAGTATCTAGTGACAAAAAATAATTTTTTGTCGCTAAGCTTTGGAAAATTCTGTTAAATATAGTGACAACGTCACTAAAACGGCAGCACTGTCTCTAAATTATAAAAATGGCACTTAAACCCTTTAGACTTACAACCCTTCAATATTCAATTTAATAAAATAAATTTTAAAGTAAATATATGTATTATTGACTGGACCTACCATAGAACTATTTTTTAGAATTTTGAATTTCTCATTATCAGCATTACGGATTTTAATGAAATTTTATATAGATAATTTTCTAAAAAGTTTAAAAACATTGCATTTCAAGACTTAAAAAAAAAATATTTTTGGAATTTCTGAAAAAAAGAAATCTATTTTTTTTTTTGGAAAATTCAATATCTCAAATACGGCTCGATATTTTTTTGGAAATTTTTCTTATTTCTTATTCGAACAATAATAAAAACCTTAAGTTGACGTACCAAAATTTTTGCTTATAAATGTTTTAAAAATTTTGTATTTATGGCATCCTATATTTAGCACCAACTACTAAAGGAGTTGTTTTATTCATTTAAAAAATAACATTCATTTTTGAAATTCTTAGTCTTTTACATAAGAGCAAGTTTGTGCGACCCAGTCGTGCATTTTATTTTATCTAACGTCTTAAGCATTTTCTACAATTATTGCTCTGCTAACTTGAAATCAATTTTTACCAAAAGTACTATAGCACTTAATTTAATTAGCGCTTAATATTGCATCACACTTATTATTGCATCACACAAATTTCGTTCTGCGGACCTAACTTGAGGGTCATCTTCTAATCTAACTACTTTATTTCTGCAGTTGTTTCAATATTTATTATTTTTTCATCTTCGTTCTTATTTCCGTGACCTATAATTCAGGGTTGTAAAAGAAGGATATATTTAATGATTTCAATTAAAAAACAGCATTCATTGACTTTAGTTTCTGAATTTGATTTCAAATTCTGTAATCAGAATTCATTTAGCATTAATAAGATTGCAAGTATTTTCTCGCGTTTACTTTTCCAGCAATCAATTGAATGAAATTTCTTGAGAATTGATGCATTCTCTTGTATTTTTTATTTGAATTCTTTGAATTCGTTACGAAGGATCGTGAGAAGATCATGGGTGCCAGCTTCCAACAAGTTAGGTACATATTATGCTATTTAGTGCATTAAATTTTTGATAGTTTAAAAGTTTTTACAGCCAATTTCTTGAAATATAGTATAATAAAATAAAAATAAACAAATTATTAGAAGTCATTAAAGCTCGCATTAAACATAAATCTTGTAACTTACAACTCTCAATCTTTCCTTTATGCGTGTTATCAGAAATTGAGAGTACTTACCTAGAGTTTTCAGACGATTCCGAGCGGCTAATGAGCAGCACTTTTCATGATAAGAAATACTCTTGGTGAATTTGCCACATTCTGGCAAAAGATATGAGACCCTTGAAAAATATTTTTAGCGCCCAATTTCTTTACAGAGTCCTTACCGTAGTACACGTACTAGTTCTTAAATTAGTACTCAACACAATATAAAGTGATTTCTTCACAGAAGTTGATACTTAGCCAAACTTGAATTAAGGATTCATTTTAACTCGGTAATATCTAGGAGCTCTACGATTTGAGAATTTTTTTTGAATATTTACTTAGTATTTTCCAGTCGCACTCTTTCAGGGTGTCGTACAGAACTGATTAAAACTTCCATTGTATGGGCTTCCATTCAAGTTGAGTAGTTCACACCTTGCCTTAAAAAAATAAATAAATTTCTTTGTAACTCAGCGAGTATATTAAGCTGCTTTCCGATACATGAGCCTTTTCAGGAAATTCTCTATGAACAGTGTCTTCATTTTCCTGGATTATTCGGTATAACTATGTTCTTTAAGATTATTAAAATTGTTCAAATCAATGTGGAGTGTTTCACCACAGGTATTATCAGTACTTTTCCACCTAGCAAACCACCAGTCATTGTTTCTTAACTCGTACAAAAGCATTCTTTTGGCTATTTTGGAGTCGGCATACTTCAATGTCTTCACAATGTAATCAGCTTGTGTCTTAAGCGTACTTGTGAAGAGTTTTGGAATTCAAGTTTCACGGTAGATTGAATAGTTTGGTGTGTTCCAAGGCAAGTTAAAGAGTTTTTTTCAGGAAATTTCTTTGGAATTGTTCAATTACAAAATATTCGTCTGCTCCCCAAACCTGAGAAGCATAGCAAAGAGTTGATTTAACGGTGGCAGTATATGTATATTCGTATTGTATATAGCAGATAGGGTTATTCTATACTATTTAAGAATACATTTTTCCAGGCGCAGTTCAACAAGCTTTGTGACGCGTTAGACCATCAATTAAGGTTTTTCTGTATTAATCGTCAGTCCCCATCTATTGCAGTAAATAGCTAACCGATTAATCATAAAATGTAGATGTTCTGGTGATTCAGATAGTATGATTAGATCATCGGCGAATAATAAAATGTTAATAACAGAGTTTGCTATTCTTATTTCTCTAGGGAGGTCATCTGCTATGTCATTTATAAAGAGAGAGAACAGTAAAGCGCTGAGGAGACAACCTTACTTTCCCAGTAGGAAATTTCCAAAAATTCACTAGTGAAGAAGTAGGTGTTTCATCATGGAAAAGGAGCTGCACCCATGAATTTCCTACGGAATCCTATGAGGAATTTAACACAGGCTTGTCATTGCAAGGAGGTACACACTTTCTCGATGCATATTTTGTTGTGAAATCACTATGCTCAGAGCATCTTCGATTTCATGGGTAATTTTTGTGTCTGAAAAAACTGGTTCTATTGATGTGATGCTTTCCTCAATGGAAATAAATTAATGAAAAGTGAGTCAACATTTAATCAATTGCCTCAGGGAAAGAATCATTGAAAATACTAATTATTCACTACAGAATTGTGTACATATTTGAAGCTCGTTTTTCAGTTTTGAAAAAAGGAATACATTTAGACGATGTTTTATTAAGAGAAGGAATATGAATGAAATCATTATCCATTTCTTTTCTTATTTCATCAATAGAAGAAGCGCCTGAAATATATGCAAATTTATAGTTTGAATGAAAACAAAAAAAAAAAAACAAATTAAATTTGTGTTATGTACGTATCTATTTTATTAACTATTATAATACATTTTAAAGAAGTTAGTAGATATATATGTCTTACATTATCTTGTCTTGT
Source organism: Philhelius festivus (assembly GCA_963931855.1). Taxonomy (NCBI): domain Eukaryota; kingdom Metazoa; phylum Arthropoda; class Insecta; order Diptera; family Syrphidae; genus Philhelius; species Philhelius festivus. Next base: position 96,717,798 of record OZ007557.1, read on the forward strand.
TGTAAGACGTAACACAAATAGTTGGTCGAAAAACTTCGTAGAATTTGGGGAGCAGCTTAGGGATTAATCATCTTCATTCTCCTGTTCATTTGAGATCTAAGAAAAAGAGGAATATTTACTTTTTGCAAATCATTCAAAAGAATATAGGGAATTTACCGTTGGTGAATTGTTTTCCTTCTCCATGGTTGTTATTTAATCTTTAGTTAATTGATTGAAAACACAAAACCCCGCACAATCGTTTTCTGCGATCACAAAATTGACACTAAATCATTCCAAAACAAAAGAAATAACTCATGACAAAAAAAGACCTATTGAGCGTCGCCGACCCATCGCGGGAAAAACCCAAAAAAAAGGATTGTTTATTGCAGTTCAAAATCTCTCTCTCTTTTTCCTCTCAGCTCGCAGACTATTTTGCCCAGTAAACGAAGTTCATGAAAAAATACATTCCTTTTCACTAGCAATATCACCTGATCACCATAGTTTTGCTCTATTGAAAGGTTGTTTACTGATTTTCAATTCCAAAGAAAAGAAAGGGTTGTTTTCTCTTTCACATCGCACATCGCAGGCATTAAACACTCAATTGTGGATTAGAATAACCACTGAAAAGATGCAGGAAAAATTATAACGTGTTCAGCATTGTATTCATTAACATTAAGGATGTGTAAGAAGGATATTGCTTTGTTTCATGTTTTCTTTACCTTCTTTCGAGAACAAAGCACAAGATGCAACTGGGATTGCAAACTACTGACTCATTGCATGACTTTCGATGAATGAAACCAATGCAGACCTTCTACTCAATGAAAGTGCCTCGTGATTTCCACGAGGAATTCAACTTTATTTTTCCTTGAGGAGCAAATTTCCTACTGGGTTACTCCAGTAGTAGTTTCAAACCTTTCCGAAAAGACTGTGCCGTCCCAGACTGCTGCTTTCGTTTCAGTATACAATTCCTTAATTACTCTTAAAAATTTTGAAGACAGACGAAACTGTTATAGCTTATATAGAAAAGCGTTACGATTAACTAGATCAAAAGCAGCTTTGAAGTCTACAAAGAACGAGTAGACTTTATTTTTTCTCGTTTCGAAAGCATTAACAATTGAAACTAGTGTAACAATCTGCTCTGTTGTAGAAAAGTTTTTTCTAAAGCCTGTTTGAAGAGCTGTGAGAATATTTTTCCTCTCAACCTATTTTTCAACTCTCTCTACAAGTATACCGCAGAAAATTTTGGCCAAAGTGCTTATATATAAAATGCCTCGATAATTTCCAGAAATGTCAAGAGCGCCCTTTTTATGGGTGGGGAAGATAAAAGATTTTTTGAACGATGAGGGGATGTCAGCATGCGAAAAGACCTTATTATAGAGCGACAACATATGGTTAAAAAAAAGGAAGGTGTTGTACTCGTATTTGAATATAATTCATAGGGAATTCCGTCTTCTCCTGTAGCCTTTTCATTTTTCGCTTTCTTAATTACACATTTAATTTCCGCAACTGTTATATCTGAGTCCAACGATTCATAGAAGATTGATGGTTCAGCGTATAAGATCGTAAGGTTCGAGTTCGAGGTTCTAGTACCTATTATATGAGTTATTCCATTTTTGTCTCTAGCCATCTTTCAGAATTCTTTTAAATTTTTAGTGTTTCCAAGAATTAGTGCTTCTTTGGTTTTTCAAATGTACCATTTCCTCAAATCAGGTTTATGTGAACTAAGTGCGTAAGATTGTCAAAAGTGCGAACGGTTTTTGCCGGGCTTTCAAGCAGTCCTTATCGAACCATTTTTGTTTAACAGATGGGGAAGTGTGTAATACTTTGTTTGATGTTGAGCTTCGTACAAATCTTGTTAATTGGTTACACATAACATCAGCAGACTCAGTTGACAAAAGGTTGGTTGCGACTAGGTTGTTCAGATTACAATATATTAAGTACACATATTAAGTAGTTTTGTAAACTGTTTCTGAGTTTTTACGAAGCTCAATAAATTGTGGAATATGTATTAACAAAATTTAATATTTATTAAACCTTTCGCAATATTCTTGTCCAAGCAATATTCTTGTTCAAGCAGAATTTAAGTTATAGTATAGGTAATTACAGTTATTCAATACCTAATATAATCACTAATCTACAAAATTGTACTTATATAAAGTACCTAGACATTACGTTAGTTTTCTTCCATTTATTATAATTTCAAACGTGAAATTGTTTCACTTCAAATTAAAAATCAACCAAAATACTTAATTGAACATAAGTAGCACCTACGCTGTTCATACGATACAAACTGTTAATTACCAAACCAATTACTTAGAAATTAATTTACTAATAAATCAACTCGTGACCCACTAAAAAAAAATATCAAAAATTAACAATCCACTCTGATGAAGTAAGCTGACTCATAAAAAAATCAGTGGTACAATTTCAAAATATAATAATTATTTATTCAAATAAAATAATTATCTAATTAGCTCATTTTCATTATTTAGCATTCGATTGGAATTCAATTTTATCAAAAATAAAATATTATGCAAATATCTCCGCAGTTCAAATGCATTTTTCAACAGTTTATATTTCATATTGATTACAAATTAAATTACAAATCACCTCCTATTTATTAAAAAAAAAAAAAAAACCTCACAGAATGCACAACTTCTCGTAGATAATCTTACAATCATATCACACCATTCAACAACTCGTATGTCAATTGAACCCTTTTTTGCAAAACCAAATAAAAAAAACAGAAATTAAATTTGCATTGCAAAGTGTGCTGTTGGCCTCAATAGGTTGAAATACACAATGACTCTTTTGCACCCTCAATTCTCCATTCTACACCCACTAACCCCCCACTTCAAAGACACCAACCAACCAACCACACACACAGACAGCATATTACACCAGACACGAATGGCATTTTTATCTCTTAATAACCATTTGAGGTTAGGTTAGCCCAAATAAGCTTCGCTTATCGCACGTATTTAGCATTATTCTACTCCAGCCAGAGCATACCGTTATTCATATTTAGATTTCCAAATGAGCTTGAAATAGCTACGAGTACGAATGTGCTGTTGTTTGTTCAATAACAAATAGGTGGGGGCAACCTATATAATGTAATTACCCAAATCGGTGGTAGAAAGTTGTGTATATTTTGAGAGTTCAAATGATTTAAATCAGATGAAAATTCAACTTTATTCAGACAAAAACAAAAATGTGTGATTGAAATATTAAAATTTAAAATTTATAAATGTCTCCCAGCGAAACGAAAAATATGCAGAGTTTGCATGACACTTTTAGCGCACAAATTGCTAAAAATTAATGTCAGTAAATATATCACGAAAACACTAATAATGATAGTTTTACTAAACCTTATTGAGACCTTATCAGACATACTCAACATACTTTAAAATCTGAAAACAGTCTATACCTCAGGGGTTATCATTCAGAAATTGTAATTCAAAATCTCTGCTATACTTTTACGAAGGTTTTTGAGACCTTTAATTCGAACCGAAAATTAGAATTGCCCCATTAGGTCGTATTTTCAATATATTCTAACTTTAAAATAACTTTTTTTGAGTGTATGGATTACAATAATAGTGGCTAGACATTTAAGTGAAAAAATTGGAATTCAAATATTTCAAAACATACATCATATTGTCTTGGTATCTGTTTAGTTTCAAGTATCTTCTAGGAGCTGGGTTTATATTGACATTTTTATTTTTTTCTTCCGAAACAGACTAAGGGGATTGGTTAATTTTATTCAAGAAATAACTGCCTCCTCTCAGATTCTTTGAGAGTGTTATCCTTTAGGCTAGTCGCGCACTGGCAACTGTGATCGAAATCAAATAGTTTAATCACCTCAACAGTTGATAGATTACCGCGCACTGGCAACTCTTTACTCACGCTCACACACTGTTGCGAATTAATTTAAGGCAATCGTTTAGTTTGTGTCAAAATACAAACTTTTTAGTGGCTCGAATCGAGTTGCTCTAAGTGCGCGGTGTCCCATTTAAGCCCATATGTTTCATTTTAGCAACTAAACAATTGCGAAACTAAAAATTGAATGTGCGCGCCTGGCCTTAGCTTTCGTTTCCGACAACCGAAATTAGACCTAACTTATCCTAGTTTCGTGTGCAACAAACGTTTTTAGTATTTATATTTAATTATTACTAACTTACGTTTCGTCTCGTATCTACATAGCTCTGATAGACACTTAAAAAAATATGTGCGTCAAGTTAGCATTACTACTTGAATTTTTGTGGAACAAACAAAAATGGTCGCGTTTGTTTTTTTTCAACATGACCCTTGAGAATCAAGTTAGCACTAACATTCCTCAAAATAGGATAAAATGAACTCGAAATAGTCGTAAATTTTTCGTGAATATGTTGTTAAATCCTAATTTTTGTCGCTTTTGTTTCTTTAAAAATCACCCCTAATAATGCTAATTTGACAGTTAAGTAAAGTACAACCACCCCTAAAATACGCTAAAATTAATTAAAATAAAATGCGCGACTGGGTCGCACCAACTTGCTCCCATGTAATAGACTAGGAATTTTAAAAACGAATGTTATTAGAGAAAACTGTTCATAAGAATAAAATTAATTTTTTTAAATTCTTTTAGAGACAAAAACAGAATGCTATGCAAATATGAATTTATGCAAAAACAAAAATTATAAGTTCTTGTAGTGGTTTCTTAAAAAAAAAGCTTTTATATACAAAATTTTGGTATGCTTACTTTAAGTTTTTATTACTGTACGAATGAAAATTAAATTTCAAAAAAAAATATTGCACCGTTTTTGAAATATCGAATTTTCCAAAAAAAAAAAAATGATTTTTTTTTTTCAAAAATTCAAAAAATCTTTTTCTTTTTAAGTTTTGAAATGCAATGGATTTTAGACTTTTTAGAAGCATCTCTACAAAAAATTTCATTAAAATCCGTCATGTCGATAATGAGTAATTCAAAATTTAAAAAAATAGTTCTATGGTAGGTACAAGCTGTTATATCTTAATTTCAAATTTTGTTTTATTAAATTAAAGATCGTTAGAATTAATTGAAACAAAAAAATTTTTATCAAAATTCTAGGCTCCGTTTTCGAGAAAAAAACGATTTTTGAAAGTAATTTTTTGACATTTGTATGGTGGGTACCTTTATTTCTAGGTAAAATATAACTTTTTTTCATACATCTTGCAGACTATGTTGATAAATTTTTATTTATCAAGTTTGAAAAAAATCTAATATAAGGTTTTCGAAATATTGAGTTTTGAAAAAAAATTTTGAAAATCCAAAAACAAATTTTTTGAAAATTTGAGTACATAATTCTATTTAAATTTTTGGGGAGCTTTAGCAAAAAAAAAATGATCAAAATCCGTTGTACCGTTTTTGAGAAAATCAAAAATTAAAAAAATAGTTCTTTGGGGGGACCCTCAATAATTTTTTTTCATTCAGTACCTAGCTTTAACTAAATAAAATTTTTTGTATCTTTTTTTTTCAAATCTTTCGAGCAGATTTTGAGAAAAAAAAATATTTACAAAATTTAAAAAAAAATCGTATGGCAGGTACCGTTATTTTTGGTCTTAAAAAAAAAGAAAAAAAAGTGTGGGGGGAAAAAATTAAAAATGATATCTACCAAGTTTGAAGAAAATCGGCCGAGCTGTTTAGGCTGTAGTCGAACCGACAGAGAGACAGACCGAAAGCCCGACAGACAGACAGACAGACAGACAGAATGTCAACTTTGATCAAAATCTCGAGTTCGATTTTTTTACGAATGCATAGATAACTTGCCTTATAGTACCTATAAGTCGCAAGTAAAAATTAAATTAATTAAGATATTTCTAACTGTGCCTACCATAAAACCATTTTTTTTTAATTTGGAATATCTCACTATTGGTATAACGGATTTTATGAAATATTTTAAAGAGAAGCTTCTCAAAAGTTTTTAAGACATTAAAAATAGAAAAAAATATTTTTTGAATTTAAAAAAAAAAATCAATTCTAGATTTTTTTTTGGGAAATTTAATTTTTATTTGTAAAATAATAAAAACTTTCTCAAAAATATTTAATAAAAATTTTTGTGTAAAAGCTTATTCTTTGAAGAAATTGCTACAACGACTTAAATTTTTTTTTTTGTATAAATTCATATTTGCTTGATAAATCACATAACATTTTGTTTTTATCTCTCATTACTAAAACAGTTTCAAAAATGAATTTAATGAACAATTTTCTCTAATAACATTCATTTTTAAAATTCTTATAGTCTTTTACATAAGAGCAAGTGTGTGCGACCCAGTCGTGCATTTTGTTTTACTTGGCAAATGAAAATAAAATTTTCAAAAAATCATTGATCCGTTTTTGAAATATCGAATTTAAAATCTAAAAAAATATTGATTTTTAAACCTGTGATATGCAATGTTTTTAAAACTTTTTAGAAGCTTATATATAAGAAAAAGTATTTTAATTCGCTGTTCCGATATTGGGAAATTGTTAGGTACTGTTACTAATGTTTTAAAATTCCATTTCATTAATTAATAGTAGATCGTAAAAACTAAGTCATAAAACGATTAAATTCTTGGAGTCGGTTTGTATGGTAGAATCGATATTTTTGTCACAAAATTCCTGGCGCACACACGAATGGCTGACAATTGTATGTCACCAAGTCCTAGTCCTCTAGAAGCTGTTGCACCACCAATTTTATGTATTTATAGTTATCAAGTTTCAAATAATATTTACCATGTGGTTTTCGAAATATTAAGTAATAGAAAAAAAATGTTTAAATGTTTTTTTTTTAAATACAAAATTTTTAATGTGAAAGCATACTATTCAAACTTTTTATGAGCTCTACCATAAATGAAATTTTCAAAATCAGCTGTACGGTCTTTGAAAAAACTCGAGAACAAAAAGAAAAATTGTTCTAGTATAGAAGGTACCATTAATAACTAGTTTATGGATTTTTTGAAACCTAACCTATCTTTGACTAAAAGAAATTTGATCTTTTTTAAATCTCCGAAACAGTTTTTGGATATTTTTTTCTAATATTTCGAAAAAATTGTATGGCGTTATTTTTGGTCTCAAAAAATAAAAAAAAATGTTATCACTAATTTTAAAGAATAATAGGCGATACATTTAGGCTTTAGTCGAACAATTTGCAAGACACAATTTTTTGTCGAAAAATGTATTTTTGTCGCTATGTCAAGCTTGGTGAATATTTCGAATTCGGTATTTCTTATGAAAGCATAACTTGTCAAATAGTTCTTATGTAATTACATACATACATTTATTTATATAGCAAGGAGAATGTGTACGGGTGCAGGGAAATAAGTCCCCAGAAACTAAGTCCCATGGGGGACTAAGTTTTCACTTAATGGGAGCGAAATCCGCTTTACTAAAGTGGTCTTTGTTCCCATGCAAGGTGGGAAATTCGTTACGAAAAACTGTGGGTTTTAGTTCCCTTTGAATGTGAAATAAATTCCATTGTTAAGCCATGGGAACGACACGTATAAACAGTGAGGTTTCTACCTGCAACCCCCCTGCTTGGGGACATTAAAGGATTTGGGCATAGCTGGGCACCGTTAATCAAACAGTTAACTTCGTTAATCGTTAATCCGCTACTAAAAAAGTTAGCTTCGTTAAACGTTAAAGCGTTAAATTTCGGAAGAATTAACGCAAGTTAACGTTAATCGTTACTCCGTTAACATGTGATAAAAATTACATTTTTTATATTTTTTTACTCTGAGCACCGGCGCTTAGTAATGACGGTCGTCCACTAGGCGATCAACGCACAAATTTCGAATTCAACTCTAATGTACGGTGCCTTCAATTTTGTTCAACCAACGGGTTGGATCTAGTTGTTGGCCGTTGCTCAACGAATTGCGCAACCAGTGTACGGGTAGTGTACGAGCTCGTGTTGCTCCTTGAAAATGTTCGATCAACACGTTTCACATTTTCAAGATAATGTGTTGCACATTATTTGTTGCACGCGTTGATCAAATTTTTAATTTTCTTTGGGATTTCTTGACGTAATATTGTGTTGCGTTGCGTTGGCTGCAGTGAAATGTGTCTTCGTGGTTGAACTATTGCGTTTCCATGAACTTGCAGTTGTTGCAACTTGCAAACTGTAGTTTATTTTGGTTTTTCGTCATGGAAGGTGATAAAAAATCAGAATGGACCACGGAATTAATTTTGCAAATGATTTCAGCAATTGAGGAAAAGCCCAATATGGGACATTAAGAGCCCCTCTTATAAAAATCGAGATGCCAGGGAATTGGCTTGGTCTCAAATTTCCTCGAAAATGCAATTGCCTAAACTTTGAATTCGAATTCACGGGCGCGGTGGGATCAATCGATTTTAATTTCTCATATATTTCATTGAAAAAAACAATTTTCTTCGCGACTCAAGAACAAATCATCTACCCAGAATCGTCTTGGCTGTTTTTTCTTCCTTTGTCGTTCATTTTCTAATATTATTAATGCGGCAGCCACTTTTTTTTCTTAGAGGAAATCATCAAATCAATTTAAGAATATTTTAAAGCGAAGGCGTGCGTCGACAATAAATGTATGTACCGAACTGAAGTCAAAATTATTTCAGGTTTGACGTTTGAGTTTTTTGTTTATCGTCGTGCGTTCAACGCGTTCTCCAACGAGTGATCCTTGGTTAAGTGTACGAAGGTATCAACTCGTTCATCAACTGGTTGAGCAACAATATCGAAAACGCAGTTGATCAACTCGAAAAAAAAATTGTCTGTCAAAATCGAACAAGTTTATCAACTAGTGTACGAGGTTGTTCAACATTTGAGTAAGTTGGTCAACTAGGTGTACGGAGCTATTCAACACTGGAATAAGTTTTAAGAGTTGATCAACTAGGTGTGTGATGGGGTTAATCAACATATAGGAAAGTTGGTCAATTATGTGTACGGGGTTCCAAACGCATTTTGTTCAACTTTAGTTGCTCAACGTGAATTACGAAAGTTGCTGCACTAGTGTAAGAGGTTGTAAATTCATTTATCCAACGAAAGAGTTGAATAAAAAGTTGAACGAAGTTGGTTGAACTTATCGCGCACATAGTGGACGACCGGCATAATGAAATGATCAAACGAAACGAATCTTTTCGCAGTTTTCTCAATCGCACGCGCGAAAAATATAATACGTACCTAGCTGTTTTTGTTTCACCCCCGACACGCGCCGCGGCACTTGTCTCATACTTGTCTGAACCTGTTTTTCGCGCCGCGCGGTAAATAGTATTCATTGGATTAACGATTAACGGACTTAACGTGGATTAACGGATTTAATGTGTCCGTTAACATTTTTAAAAGTTAACTTAAAAGTTAATCCGTTAATCAAAATCTTAACTTCGTTAATTAACGATTAACGGATCAACGAGTTAATGCCCAGCTATGGATTTGGGGTAGGTGCGAGGTTGGGTGTATGCAAAGTTTCTTTAGCATTTAAAGAATCTGGAAAATAACCAACATAAAATCAATACTTCCACGTGTTCATGCGTTTCGTTGATGTTTAAAAGCTTGTGTTTTGGTCGTACAGCATTTTGAGATACATTATTATGAGATACAGTATTTTGTACACACAGTATTTTGAAATACAGGTTATTAACCATACAACCCGCTCCCGTTTACATCTCTCTTTAATTTTTGTTGTTGGAAATTCATTCCCACTTTATACTTTAGCGTGTGTACTAATTTCCCATAAGAAAGTGGAGCTGGCTCTCACTTAATGGAAACAAAGACCACTATAGTAAAGTAGATTTCGTTCCCATTAAGCGAGAACTTAGTCCCTCAGTGGACTTAGTTCCTGGGGACTTATTTCCCTGCACCTTGTGTACGTACCTTTTTTACTTGCCTGATTTGTATCAGGTACAATTAAGGCGAATTTCTATTTGCACATTCGATTAGACAAAACACTTAATTCATAGCTCTATCTTCTCTGTATGACATTTTACTTTAGCCAATAGCTAGCTTTATATAAAAAGTACTTGAGAATTCCACTGACAGTTCGATAGAAAAATCGATTAAACCCATTGACAAAATATATCCTTATCAGGTTTAATTCTAGGCGATAAGGTCTTATTGGATAAAAGTATAGTAGACGTTTAGTGTTTGTTTTTGTGCGCTGATAACATTGATAAAGAGCAAATATATCATTTCATATGAAAAGCCGGAAGTTTTCCGAATCGAATATAAGTATAGGGTTTATGATAAAAAAGAATTATACTTCCCTATGAATCACACTCCGCTATTTATTAGATTTGTTTTTGCATATTATCGATTCCTTAGATAGGGTTTCGGAAAATGTGTTTCATTTATGGATATAGCAAATTTGTAAATAATTTTCTCAAGAGTGTCCTTATTTCCACCATCAGCATTAAACAAGAAATAAAATCCCTTCTATGCAGCCATTTCGTTTACAATTTGCTTCGGTATGCCAAAAAAACAATGCCAAATGGGTCTTTTATTGGTTCGTTAAAATAAAATAGCTGTAATCATAAATCTTACCCAAGGAAAACAGCTTTAGCCCTCCATCGCCGGCGTCTCAGTTTAGAGTATTATCTAGTGTTCCACCAACACCGAAGGACATAATCTCTAGGATCCAACGAGTACCCGTATTATAGCCAAACGGTATTCAATGCACCCGCAATAGCAATACAAAATAACTTTAGCCCGTCTTCTTAATAGGGTTGATGGGAAATTTATGCTTAAATCGTATATAGAATTGCTTATGTGTGTATGAATCATCATGGAGTCTTGTTTATCTCTAAGCATCTGCTATTAAGTACAAGGAGCAGAAGGGAGAAATAAAAAGTTGTTCATCGTTATAATTAATGGTTTGGGCATCCATCTGTTACTTTAAAAAAAAAGAAAAGAAAAGCAAAGTATATTCAGTGTTCATTACATTTGCAGCAGAAGGATAATGACTAAGATGGAGTGCCTTTTGCTGTTTTCTCTGCTCTTAATTCAAAATTCTATTTTTAGAGACCACCCTTTGACAGCACAGGAATTAAAACGTCCCTAATAATTAAATACAATTCCTGAGAGGATCCCTCTTTTTTTGTTTGAAAATTTCGGGCTCTGATTTGACTGAGCTTGCAAAAGAAAATGGGATTAATGGCAAAAGAGAAATTCTTGAAAGGGATGTTCACATTTATGCATCCTTTTTTACATAACAAAATCTTGCGTGAAGAGCAAGGGATTAAATCAAAGGGATTAAATTTGCAAAAAAGGTAAACCATACTGATTTGATATATGTCTCGATCTTATATCCCATTTTGCAACTTTTCCATGTTTCTAAACTAAAACTGTGATGTATTTCTGAAAAAAGGTCCTAATGTAAAAGAAATAGGATGTAACAGAAATTTGATTGCTTGATACTGTCCTGCGAATGTATACAATATTTGAAGTTCACCAAATTACAGCTTAGAGAACAGAGAAGTTAACACACAAAATTATTTATTCAAAAAGGTTTTTCTCGAACATTCATTTGCCATGTTTCGAGGATGTTCCAGGAGCAAATACATTAGGGACAAAACTAGGTTTTATACATGTTCTGTATATAAATTGACTTAATGTTTTGGTCATCTGTTCATTGGAATTAGCATTTTGTGAGCACAGAAGTTGTTTTCTAACATCAGGAGTTCAATATAATTAGTTAGGATTCCTATGGGAAGTTAATATTTTACTGGGGAAGTTTTGTTTTTAATTCCCATCGAAAGAGTATCTTATAGGAAGCTAAAATCCAAACTTTCAACTATCAACCCTTTTCCGTTTTCATTTCAATCAGTATTTTTTCTTAACGGGAGAATGTTGACAATCATTTATGAATGAAATTGATTTGTTTTTGTTTGGCGCCCAACGTGGGGAAGAAAGTTATGGATATCACAAAAATCGAGGAAATCTAAGAATCGAGATTAAGAAGATTAAAATATTTACCTTATTTGAGAACTTTTCAATAATGTTAGGTTGGGTTTAAGTGGCTGCTAGTGTCACAGATTACAAACTTAAGCCACAGTTAGTCCATTCTGATACCACATACATCTAGAGATTTTCTCCGTACTCGTTGAAAAATTTGGAACCCCTGAGAGATTGCAAATATCTATAATGATTAGAAGACTAGATTCATCGATGAAAAGCTCTCCAAGATGGAGCCTAAGTCTATGGGATAGAGCAGAGCTGCTAAAATGCTGCTGAAAAAAAAGTTTGAATAAACGCCAAGCCTCGTTGCGTGCTTGCTTATAAGACAGTGTTATGCCAGAAATTACGGAGCTGATATGCAATCTATTTAAGAATATCAAGCACTTAGAACTTTTCATATCAAGCATTGGCCATATCGGGTTTGCCATCAGAGACGTGGTTAAATTTTTCCATCTAACGAGTAGGTTGGTCCTTTCTATAGCATCTTGCTTCAGCATAAATTTAGATGTAGCAATGGGTATACCTATAATAAGCCTTATCAGGTAATAAATGTAATGTTACGTTCAACTTTTGGCGAGTTTGTCAGTCTAACAGTTCCCTGGAAATTCCCCATATGTGCATATGGCAGTTAGGGGCTGTTATAGAGGCTGTAGAGATCGAGTCCAGATATTTAATAGCCGCTTGAATATTCGATATACGATGCGGATATCAGAAATTTTCTTTGAGCTGAGACAGCAATTTTTCAGTCGCCATAAGTTCCGCTTCGAACACAGTTAAGAAGGCGGTAAGAGGTAGTTAATTTTGGTCTATCTTAGTACACATTCCTACCAACCCCGTCATTAGTTTTCGACCTGTTGGTATAAAAATGTAAAGAATCATCTTCCAAGAAACTCATTTCCTCCCAGAAAGATCTTGAAGGAATAGTGAGTTGGAAGATTTTGCGCAACTGTAGTTTTGGGATAGTGCAATCAATGCGACTTAGAAGTGATCCGAATGAGTTGAACATGAATATTGGCCAATTACGTTATTGATCCATTGTGAAGAAAGTTTTAGGTGGGCATCTCCTTGCAATAAATATCGAGGTGTGGCAGATGGAACAGAAGTTCTATACATACAATGGCGTTTGTTCGTAGTGTTCGTCTTATGTACAGGCAAGATGGTTGTTGAACTTTGCTTGGCTTGATTTCCATCCTTTTCTCTAGCGGTCCAACATATTGCTACACTATTAGTGAGGAAGTATAAAGCCACGGACTTACGCCAGGGATTTGAAGGCCCCATTTGTTCCTAATAGTTTTTTATATGAGAAGAGTGCCACTGTATCATTTTTGAATCTTTCTTATTGCAGGTTTCTAGCTTAGATTTTGTTTTATCTAAAATAAGATCCAAGTATTTTTCATCGTCTGAAAAAGTTATTGCAATATCTTTAATAGAAGGAATATCTACATGATTAATTTGGTACTTCCTAGTGAATAGGAATAATTCCGTTTGTTCCAGTTTGTTTGTTCGCTTTCTGAAATTTTTTTAGGAGTTCTTAAATCCGTCTTCCGTCAATATTAAAACTCCATGAGATTATAATTTTGTATAATATAAAGCCACTTTCATTTGGCGTAACAATAGCTAATCACCGAGCTAGCTTGAGGAGAAATATAAGTAAAATTTCTATCAATGGGACCCAGTGCTTACATGTTACAACAAATTCTGAAAACTAGCTTTACGATTTCAGACAGCTAGAGTCCTTCGAGATATTTATATAAACAAATTTGCTAGTCCTGATGGTATACCTCCTATTTCTTCGAAGAATTATTCCTCCTCGATGGAACGTTAACTTTTCCTCCATCGCTTCTGGAATCTTCCCTGGAAGATGAAAAACAACATTTGCCCAGGCTGTTCATAAAAAAATATCACCCTTCCTCCTCCTCCTTCTACTGACCAATTGTACTTACGTCCCTTCTGTCCATGGTCAAAAATTACTGACCCAAGAGCTCAAAGTTTATGTCCATAGAAAACGCCATCGTTTGTTCGCCGACTGGGCTTTGTGCCATTTGGGAGAGGGCCCCAATTTCGACCGAAAAATTATCTGTGTTAACATACAAATTTGCCATAAAAGACACCAACACACACAAGGCTCACCCAGGTGACAACTCATCCTCGAAAAGTTACCGTTTAGTGTGGAATTTGGGCCGACACGCCGATGGCGGAGGCGTCATTGGTCCTTACTTTTTCTATGGCGAGCGCAACAAAAGGACGATAACCAATTTCTTATGGCGCCAAAATTAAACCATATGTACTTATATGGTGCGTGGTTCCGGCCGGCGCCACATGCCACACAGCGGACGCAACGATTGACATTCTGAATGCACAATTTGAGGGTTAGTTTATCTCTCGGCAAGGTGAATTGGCCATCAAGAATATACGATTTGACCACGTTAGACTTTTTCTGATAGGCGCTGCACTATGGGACCGAATGGTGAAAACCATCTCAAAAATCCATAACATTTTCGTTTCTCAATACACACTTATACTTATATAACCAAGAATTTAAAAAATTAAAATGTTCTAAATAGAAATAAATTATTTTCTTTTTTTTTTAAATAAAATAAAATAACAAATTTGTAGATTTTGTTTAATTTGTATGGGCAAAATTTGTTGGAGCAAGAATCGTTGCAAAAATTTTGGTGAAATTTGTATAGTTTTTTTTTCTTTTACCTGTGAAGACATTTCAAAGTAAATTTTGTAAAAACCGCCAATTACCACGCCCATATTTTTTCATTTTTGTTATTTTATTATTTTTAGTGAACAGGAAGCCGAAAATTTGTATTTAATTTTTTTTTTAAACTTAAGACATCGCATGCATGTATATTTTTTCTGCCCACTTCCCCGCCTACTTTCACTCTCCTTTTTTTTTAAATTTTCAGCTTAAAGTTCATTAAAAGCAGGCATTTCTTAAATTAAGTTTTATATGTAGCAGTGAATTTATGTAAAGTGTTATTTTTACTTGCGACTTATAGGTACTATAAGGCAAGTTATGCATTCGTAAAAAAAATCGAACTCGAGATTTTGATCAAAGTTGACATTACGATGATAGCGAAGACGAAAAAAGTGGGTCTGGCAATTCTGTCTGTCTGTCTGTCTGTTCGATTACAGCTAAACGGCTCGGCCGATTTTCTTCAAACTTGGTAGATATGGGTTTTGATTTTTTACCCCCGGATATTTTTTGATTTGATTTTTTATGACCAAAAATAACGGTACCTGCCATACGATTTTTTTCCGAAATTTTATAAATATTTTTTTTTCTCAAAAACTATCCCTGCGATTTTCTTAAAAAAAATTCAAAAAATTTAGTTTAGTTAAACCTAGATAATGGTCGAAAAAAATTTTCAAAAAAATGAGTGGTTTTGGTACCCCCCTTGGGACCATTTTTTTTGTTTTTGATTTTCTCAAAAACGGTACCACCGATTTTGATCGTTTTTTTTATGCTAAAGCTTCCCAGCAGTTTGAATATTATTGTGTATTCAAATTTTCCAAAACAATTTTTTTGGATTTTTAAAAAAAGTTTCAAAATTTTTTTTTGAAAACTCAATATTTCGAAAACCCCATGCTCGATTTTTTCAAAACTTGATAAATAAAAGTTTGGAAAAATAACCTACAAGATGTAAGAAAAATAAATTAATTTTACCTAAAAATAACGGTACCTTCCATACAAATGTTAAAAAATGGTTTTCGAAAATCGTATTTTCCTCGAAAACGGTTCCGAGAATTTCGCTTAAATTTTTTTTCTTTCTATT
This sequence comes from Philhelius festivus, assembly GCA_963931855.1. Classification (NCBI taxonomy): domain Eukaryota; kingdom Metazoa; phylum Arthropoda; class Insecta; order Diptera; family Syrphidae; genus Philhelius; species Philhelius festivus. The sequence continues at coordinate 96,733,474 of OZ007557.1, forward strand.
ATTTTTTAATATCTGTAATTTAATAAAAAAAATTTTGAAAACAAGATATTACTGACTGTACCTACCATAGAACGATTTTTTAAAATTTTGAATTTCTCATTATTAGCATAACGGATTTTAATGAAATTTCGTAGAGGGAAGCTTCTAAAAAGTTTAAAAAACATTGCATTTCAAAACTTTAAGAAAAATATTTTTTTGAATTTTGAAAAAAAAATCAATTTTTTGTTTTTTGAAAATTCAATTACTCGAAAACGGCTTTTCAAATTTTCTTATATAAAACCTTATTTTTTAAGAAACCACTACAAAGACTTATAATTTTTGTTCTTGCATAAATCTATATTTGCCTGAATCACATGGCATCCTATTCTTACCTTTAACTTAACATATAACTTAACCTTCTCTAATAACATTCATTTTTGAAATTCTTAGTCTTTTACATAGGAGCAAGTTCGTGCGACCCAGTCGTGCATTTTATTTTAGTAAAATCCGTGTACTGCCACGCCCCTTTTTGATATATGAAAGTTTTTCGCCCTTGAGACAAAAAAAAACATAATTCAAAAGTACACCTCATTACTAGTCTAAAAGTTTTTAAGCCTCGTCAAACAATTCTTTGGTATAATTTGGTGGTTTTCTCAGACTAGATATAGAGATCAGATGTATATAATAAAGTGTGTAGAACATCTTCGTTCGTACCTGATCTTGAACATTTCCTTGCATGATGCAATCTTAACATTTTATAGTCCTTGTTTCGTGCTTGATAATAATTGTTTCTTCTGATAACTGCCCGATTGGCAACATTGCAAAGTGCTCTATGAGTTTTGAACCATGTACTAATATGTTTGCGCTGTCGCAAGGGTATAGGGAGTCCTGACGACATAGTTTGTAAGATAATATAAAGTTTTTTTATTAATTCTTCATCAAAACCCGTTATCTCAGCAGAGCATTGGTGATTTTGAAAAAAAAAAAAACATTCTGGCTGTATTACCATCGCTGCTGTTTCCTGAACCCTGACGAGGCTTGTCTATATGCAACCCGAGGACTTCACCACGAAATCGGTTTTGCACAATATTTTTTTTTTGTTTTCCTTATTTTTTTTTTGTTTTTAACTGTTTTTGCAGACCATTTTTCAAAAGACAAATTATAATTAATATGAAGTATCATCTCCATAAATCGAATCCATGCATGCAAAGTAGATATCCCGTATTGCAAAGAATTTTCATTCAAATTTCTTTTTCTTACATTGATAAAGTCATTCATCTGCTTAGGAGTTGCGCCACAAACATATAACATATTTTTTTTTTTAATTTTGAGCTAAGAGTAATAAAATAATAGTCTAAAACTTTTCGATATACACATTTATGTGCGTCAATAAAGGTACCACATTTTTGCCCAATTTTGATTTTTTTCCTCACTTAACACTAAAGTTATAAGAATACGAATTTTTATTCTTAAAACTTATTTTTCTTTCTCATCATACGTTTTTTCTTCTTAAACAAAAATGCATGAAAATGCGAAAGTTTTTATTTTTTCTTCCAAACTTAGAATATTTTTACCATTAACTAAATGGAGGCAGCCGGAGCTAACAGATAAAATTCAATTGAAAACAAAAAAATGAAAAAGATACTGCACCTTACTCATTTTTACTTGCGACTTATAGGTACTATAAGGCAAGTTATGCATTCGTAAAAAAAATCGAACTCGAGATTTTGATCAAAGTTGACATTACGATGATAGCGAAGACCAAAAAAGTGGGTCTCGCAATTCTGTCTGTCTGTCTGTCTGTCGGTTCAACTACAGCCTAAACGGCTCGGCCGATTTTGTTCAAAGATATGGGTTTTAATTTTTTCCCCCCGGACGTTTTTTTCTGTTTTTTTTAAGACCAAAAATAACGGTACCTGCCATACGATTTTTTTTTTTGAAATTTTATAAATATTTTTTTTTCTCAAAAACTGTCCAGAATTTTTTAAAAAAAAATTGAAAAATTTCATTTGGTTAGAACTAGCTATTGGTTGAAAACAATTTTACAAAAAATTGTTATTTTTGGTAGTACCCCTGGGTCCATTTTTTTTTGTTTTTGATTTTCTCGAAAACAGTACAGCCGATTTAAGTAATTTTTTTATGCCAAACCTCTTTGAAAGTTTGAATATTATTACATATTCAAATTTTCAATGTTTTATATTTTGGATTTTTAAAAAAATTCAAAATTTTTTTTTGGAAACTCAATATTTCGAAAACCACATGCTCGATGTTTTTCAAACTTGACAAATAAAAGTTTCTTAATATAATCTACAAGATTTGAGAAAAAAAAAATTGTTTATCTAAAACTAACGGTACCTTCCATACAAATTTAAAAAAATGGTTTTCGAAAATCGTATTTTTCTCGAAAACGGTTCCGCGAATTTTGCTAAAATTTTTTTTCTTTTGATCAATCTTTACAATCTATAATTTAATAAGAAAAAATTTGAAATCTAGATATTACTGAACGTTTTTTTCGAATTTTGAATTATTCATTATCGGCATAAAGGATTTTAACGAAATTTTTTATAAAGTAGCTCCTAAAAAGTTTAAAAAATATTGCATTTAAAAACTTAAGAAAAAATATTTTTCCAATTTTTAGAAAAAAAAAGTAATTTTTTTTTTGAAAACTTTGATATCTCAAGAAAGGCTTAGTATTTTTTTTGGAAATTAGACTTTTATTCGTACAATAATAAAAACTTAAGGTTGGCGTACCAAATTTTTTTCTTAAAAATGTTTTAAAAATTTTGTACATAAAAGCTTATTTTTTTAAGGAACCACTACAACGACTTATAATTTTTGTTCCTGCATAAATTCATATTTGCATAATATTCTGTTTTTATCTCTTACTACTAAAAGAACTTAAAAAAATCATTTTATCCTTATGAACAGTTTTTTTTTAATAACATTCGTTTTTTAAATTCCTAGTCTATTACATAGGAGCAAGTTCGTGCGACCCAGTCGTGCATTTTATTTTATTAATTTACTGGTGAATTTAATTTAATAAAATATAACTGTTTTGTAAAGAAGAGGGCTTGGGCTTTTCAAAAAGGTATAATACTTATACATTCTGTCCAGAAAAATACGAAATAATTGACTTCAAACTCTCACTTCTAACAATTCTAAAAATAAAAATATCGAAATGTCATTTTTAACGGTAATTTTAGGTACCTAAAACAAAGTAAGATAAAAAAATGTTTTGTGTTTGGAAGAACCATATTTCTAGTATGTATTCCCACTATTAGATTTTTCAAATTACGAAATTCACCAAAAACATTTTTGAGATAGATTTCATCATTTGGTCCCATAGTGCACTGGTCTAGGCGAATAAACAACAATCGACCGATGTCCTTAAGATGAACATAACACAGACCATCGCTCAAATTCAGCCGGATCTATGTGGAAGAGCCATTGAAGGTTATATACATTTTTGATCCGTGCCACCGTTAGAACCCGAGGCGAGGAATTGAACGATGTCAACCAACCAGAATTACATCTATGTCTAAGACCTGTATTGATCACATTTTCGCTAGACTTGACCTTAAGGCTAACATATCTCTCATTAGTTCTTTATCTGAGTTGAAGATTTCTGATCACTGTATGACTATTTTTTAACTTTTTAAACTTGAAAGAAAAGCCACGCATTAAACCAAATTCCTTTTAGGACCATTTCTAGAACAAATTTTGATGTTCTTAATTCGCGTTTGATTCAAAAGAACTGGTTAGAAGTCTGGTGAGTCTGATCCCTCTCTAGCTTTTGATAAATTTGTAAATACACTAAATGGTCATGTTGTGCAAAGTGCAGAAACTTTTAATTCCAGAAGGAAAAAATTTAATAAAATAAAGCCATGGATATCTACGCACCTTTTAAAAAAGATAAATATAACAAATAGCTTATGGTTGAAGTGTAAAAAATATCCTAATAATATAAATTTTCGTAGAAACTATGAGCTTTTATGTAATGAGATTTCTATTGAGGTTCCTGTTTGCAAAGAAAATTTCTATGTCAATAAATTCCATAAAGCCCGAGGCAACATAAGAAAAGAATGGAAGATAGTCAATGAAATATTCGATAAAAATACAGCTTCTGGTCCTGCAATTAACTTGATTTATGGAAATATGAATATTGTTGATCATTCGGATATTGATAAACTATTTAATGAATATTTTGTTGGCATAGCTTTGGACACTCTTTCTGAAGCTGGTTTCAACGATACTTCCAATATTTGCCCTGATAGTTGTTTCAATGAAGGATCTTATTCAAATAGTTTCTACTTCGAACCAATCTCTTCTTTTGAGGTTTATAAAACTATAATGGCATTGGACAATTCGGATTCGAACACTTTATATAGTTTTTCTAATAATTTTATTAAAAATATTTGCCTAAATATAGTTGATGTTTTAACGCATGTATTTAATAACAGTATTTTTCATGGTCAATTCCCAACCAATTTAAAATTAGCTGAGGTTATTCCCATATACAAAAAAGGTGATAGAAAGTGTATCGAGAATTATAGACCTATTTCTCTCCTACCTGTTTTTTCTAAAATCTTTGAGAAAGTTGTGAAAAGTAGAGTTATAACCTATCTTGAAAGTATATCGTTTTTTAGTTCAAATCAATTTGGATTAAGAGCAGGTAAATCGACTGAAGATACTCTGCTAAACTTTTGTACACACATCTATGAGAGTATGAACATTAAAAAACCCACTGCAGCCTTATTTATCGATATAAAAAAAGCTTTTGACACAATAGACCATTATGTAAAAAAAAAAAGAGAAAAGGTTGGATTCAGAGGCTTTATTTTGAAATGGTTTTCATCATTTCTTCAAGGTAGAAAACAAAAGGTGAAAATTGGTGAAATGTTAAGTGAAAGTCTTAATATAAATATTGGGGTTCCCCAAGGCTCTGTCTTGGGCCCAATACTCTTTCTGATTTATATTAACTCTATATTTAGGCTAAATCTGAAAGGCAATATTACAGGTTTTACTGATGATATATAAGGCCTGTGCCTATTCCATATATCATGACTTAGATGCTATAAGACATTGGCTAGGAGTTCATAAACTTGTCATTAGTGAAAAAACAAAAGTAATGTTTTTCAACTTACCTTTGCTTCTGATACTTGTTCTGCATCTTTGGAACCTATTACTTTTAAAGCTGAAGTGGGCTGTTCATCAAATTGTTTCCTAATTGCAAATGTTAGTGAATTTAAGTACCTTTGCTTAACTATTGATAATAATATGAATTGGAAAGCTCATACTTTGTTCGTTAAGAAATATTTACAATCTGCCACATATATAATGTACCACTAAAGAAAACTCTGTTCTTGAAAACTTCTTGAAACCATTTACTATGGATTGGTTCAATCCAAACTCCAATATGGAATAGTTTGTTGGGGTGGTACCTTTAAAAACTATCTACAGCCCTTGATCATATCTCAAAAGCATATATTAAGAATTATTTGGAAAAAAAGAAGACTTGAACATAGCTTTTCCTTATTTCTCAGCTCAAAAATTCTACCTTTAAAACATCTTTACTTTTATAAAGTTTTAAAATTTTTTTTTTAAGAATTGGTTATCTTTTTAATCGAAATTTATCTGCTTAATCTTTACGTAGCAGTGAGAGAGATCTTGCTTTTATTCCAGTCCATAATACTCAGCACTTTTTTAAATTTTACACGTCAATAGCTCCTAGATTGTATAATGCTCTTCCCTTTGAAATCCGTTCCACTCGTTATTTATTTTCTTTTAATGCAAAATATAAGAAATGGCTATTTAACTTTAATTTTGATGAAATCAAAAACATAATCTCATTATTAATCTAAATGAAGTACACTAATTATGTATGTTTTTTAATCATTTTCATATTATTTTTACTCTTTTATATTATTTTTTGATATTCTACCCCACAACAATATTTATTTGTAAGGCATACTTTGAAATTGTATTTTTAAATGCTATTTTTTTTAAATTATATATAAAAAAAGTATATTATATACAAAGGTGCACTCGACACTTGTCATAGGACAACAGAGTGTATCTTTTCTTCTTCAATTTTTTTTGTTTTGAAAAACACTTACAATTTATATCTAATATTATGTTATTTATAATTAGCTATGTTAGACTCAGATCTTTATTGTTAGTTTCAATATGATTTATGTTAACAAATTGAAGATGAAGAAAAAATAAAAATTAAACTGAACTGAACTATTCAAAATGTTGATTTATGTTCAAAATCTCAAACAAGCACCACAACTATTTTTAATTTTTGTGCTTTTTTTTTTCTTATAATATAAATAGATGAGCAATTATGTGCGACCCAGTCGAGCATTTTATTTTGTTAAATAAAACTAAATTACTTTTAGCTTTGTCACGATCTTTTCTAACCTTTAAAACTATTTCGTTAATAAATCAACACCTTACATCTTTAGTGCTGAAACACAATTGAAATTTGTAGTCTCAACCAATTAAAAGAGGAAGTCGTTCGAACCACTCGTGCATTTTATTGAATTTCCGCCTAAACATTCTCTAATTAAAATAGTAAATCATTAGAGCCCCCAACGTTATATAAAAGCCAAATTGAACACAAATTCCATCATCCCTGAGAATGTTAATTCAACGTCTAACTGCCTCCAATCCATTCAGCTAATCTCTGAATTTATTATAGTCTCCTTCAACGAAAAACAACGGGAAGAACCGCAACTCAGGATTCAATTAAGAACCTTTTCTCGTAAATCAATTGGATCTACATCTATAATTTATAAGCCATATAATCAAATTCTTTGAATTTCCTACTTTCCCTTTTTGCCATATTGATGATGTTAGTTTTTATTTAGGGCTAAGCCCTTTCACATTCAACGGCCTAAAGCCAACATCTGTCACACACAGTATCTCTTTACAAAATCACTCGAAAGAAAGCCATAACTAATCCCCGAAGCGAGCACCTTATTCGGTGGTTCCATTCTCAACCTAAAGCCCCTTTTTGTACAATGCATCCATTTTGAATGGAAAACGAATATTCTATAACCCGCAAAGCAAACGCAACACAATATTTTATAATTCCGATCACGAATCCTTGCAGGGGGGAGTCCTTATACAAATATGCTGTACGGTACTCCATCATTTACAATGTCAGGCCGAAGACAAGGAACGTTGAATGCAGAACCGACTGATTCAAAACATGAAGAAGGAATCTTCTTGCGGATTATGTCAAGATGGATCCTAGAACTCACATTGTAAAGCCATGGATCCGTTGAGGGTGTTTTGGGAGTTGAGACTTTCATCCGCATTTACGTGGTCGGAAGGGAACAACTTAACAACACGAAAAAAGCGGCCTCGCGAGGATAATTCCCAGCAGTCTATTCCGCAATGAACTAACAGACAACCGAAGGAAATGAGAAGATGTATCGCATTCTGCCAAAAGGGACAACCGATTCACCCCATCGCCGTCCTTCTTGTGAGCTTCTCAGAAGAAATTGGTTCCTTTCTTGAGTTCACTCACACACAACTTCCTCACCCAGCCATGTACATAATATACTCGTTTCTGTGGGCCTCTCTGCTCTCGAAGCAAGTCGTAACAGATTCATCATTCAAGTCTTGAGTTTAATGTGTCAGGTTCTGCCCTGTCAATTTGGGTTGCAAGGCACGTCCCCGGTGGTCTACACTCGCATGTGACGGTGAGATCGAGAAGATATTTACAATAGCCCCTCGATGGCAAAGGCAGCTAGGTCTCATCGTTTGCAAAGTGATTGAAGCGAATGATTTGAATTCATTCGAATTTATTGCGGTGCTGATTTTTTCGATTGAAAGTAATTACGTTTATTGCGATCTGGAGGTGTGAGATGAGACAACTTAAAAATGTATACCGCACCTGTGAAGACTGACACTTTTATTGGACTGTTGATGAAAATATGCTTGCTTTAATAATAAATAAATTTTAGGTGCTTCTAATAAAATGAGCACCAATTCATTCGGAGAAAATTAATCTTGGTTTGATTTTTATTTACTCAAAGATTCTTCGGAGGACTGATGGTGTTGACCTTTTTGATTTTTCAAGGAAGAGACAAAATAAATTACAGTGTGTACTCGTATATTCACGTACGCACTTTATTCTTGTTTGGTTTGATACAATTATTAACTTCGTTCCCATTTGCCCTTTATATCACCCACTGCTTCCATACTGTGAAAAATTAATGCTGTTATTCTTGTTGTGCTGTACGTTATATTATATTAACTTCATTTGACTTTTGACATTTTTAAAGATGAAGAAGGAATTGTGGTACAATTTAAAAAATCATACAAGCACTTTCCATGAAAATCCTTTTGTACATATTTTCTTTTGAACCTTCTGTATCACAATTTTAAGTGGAGGTCTTACGCAACTTTGTGTACCCTATTAAAATCAGAGATATCTTAACAGAGATATTTCATTAAAATCCGTTGACAAAATCGATTTTCTCAAAAACGGTACCAAAGATTTTGATCATTTATTTTATTTTTACTTGCGACTTATAGGGACTATAAGGTAAGTTATGCATTCGTAAAAAAAATCGAACTCGAGATTTTGATCAAAGTTGACATTACGATGATAGCGAAGACTAAAAAAGTGGGTCTTGCAATTCTGTCTGTCTGTCTGTCGGTTCGACTACAGCTTTAACGGCTTGGCCGATTTTCTTCAAAACTTGGTAGATATGGGTTTTAATTTTTCCCCCCCACACGTTTTTTTCTTTTATTTTTTAAGACCAAAAATAACAGTATCTACCTGTCATACGATTTTTTTTTGAAATTTTATAAATATTATTTTTTTCTCAAAAACTGTTCGACAGATTTAAAAAATAAAAATACAAAAAATTTCATTTAGTTAAAGCTAGGTAATGGTTGAAAATTTTTTCCGAAAAATGGTTATGGAGGGTATGTACCCCCCATGTTTTTGATTTTCTCGAAAACGGTACCACCGATTTTGATTATTTTTTTTTTTGCTAGAGCTCCCCAAAAACTTGAATAGAATTGTGTATTCAAATTTTCAATTTTTTTTTTTTGATTAAAAAAAAAATCAATTTTTTTTTGTAAAACGCAATATTTCGAAAACCACATGCTAATTTTTTTTTAAACTTAATAAATAAAAGTTTCTAAATATAATCTTCAAGATGTGAGAAAAAATAAGTATTTTACCTAAAAGTAAAGGTACCCACCATACAAATGTTAAAAAAATGTTAAAAAATGGTTTTCAAAAATCGTATTTTTTTCGAAAACGGTGCCTAGAATTTTGATATTTTTTTTCTTTCAATTACTTTTTACGATCTTTAATTTAATAAAAAAATTTGAAATTAAGATATTACAGCTTGTACTCGTACCCACCATAAAACCATTTTTTCAAATTTTGAATTACTCATTATCTACATAAGGGATTTTAATGAAATTTTTTATGGGGATGCTTCTAAAAAGTTTAAAAAACATTACGTTTCAAAACTTAAAAAAAATATTTTTTGAATTTTTGAAAAAAAAAAATCATTTTTTTTTTGAAAATTCGATATCTCAAAAATGGGTCAATATTTTTTTGGAAATTTAATTTTCATTCGTATAATAACTAAAACCTAAAATTGACGTACCAAATTGAATAAATTCATATTTGCATAGCATTCTATTTTTGTCTCTTACTACTAAAAGAATTTAAAACAATGGGAACCTGTTTTCGGCTATGAGAGGTTTTGATTACGTTAAAAATAACCGCAATGATAAAGCTCTATAAGTGGAGAATTATGATGCACTAAATGTAATTGCCACTAAATCTCCTATGACAACAACAACTGGAACATCCGATTAACCGAACAACTTAAGAAGAAAGAAGAAGTAAACACAATATTTTTTTTCGAATCTGTTTTGATTCTTAACTTCACTTGTCTTTTATTATTATATTATTTTCTTGATTATTTTTAAGTTTCTTTTAGATTTGTATATTTACATATATTGAAATTTCTTTTATATATTTTTTTCCTTACTTTTCTTCCTTTTTTTTTAATCATCAATGAATATTAATTTTGATAAATATAAATTCATCACTCTCATTGTCATCATCGTCTCTCTATTAAAAATCTTTCAAACTTGGTCATGCAGCTTCTAAATACGAGTATGTTTTTGCGTTGAACTATTTTTTGGTCTGATCGCTTTTATGTTTTTAATAATGGCTGATTCTAATTCTGATAATCGTAATTAGGAGTAAAGGTGGGGGTGTTGCAATCTTTACTCGAAGAGACTTAAACTGCAAAATAATTCGCAAGTCCTCACCAGGTAGTGAAGTCGAATATTTATTCATTGAAATAAAGTGTAACAACAATAAAATATTGCTAGGATCAGTATATCGCCCAAATTGGAATATTGAATTAACACCATTATTCTCAATACTAGACGAGCTAACGTTTGTGTCACATTTTATAATTGTTGCGGGGAATTTCAATCATGATGTGCTAAGAAGTTCAGAACTTGTAGATTGAATGGGTTCACTTAATTTATTTCCCGTAAATATAGTTACTCCCATCCATTTTACAAGACATTGTAGTACTTTACTTGATATGTTTTTTGTAAGTCATAGTGAAAAGGAACTTCTTTACGACCAACTCTGCAAATTGCTTCTCTAATCATGATTTAATTTATCTCACATTTGAATGTTCACCTATGGTCTCTTCTTCTACTTATTCCTATAGAGACTTTAAAAACGCCAACAGGTGTCAGTTAGAAACTGATTTGAATAGTATTGAGTGGTGCCAGATATATAGCATGCATTCCGTTGATGACCAGGGGCCTATTGCACCATCTTACAAAATTAAGATTACAAGCATTTTTTTAAAAAAATTGTAAAAATCGAGTTTTTTTCATATGTAATTTTTTTTAATCACAAATTTGTACTTGTAATTTGTAGTTGGTGCAATAGGCCCCAGGTGTTATTTCTTCAAAAATGTTAGTCATCTATTTAACTTACATGTTCCAATTTTAACAAAACAATCTAGTAAGAAAGAACAGCCCTGGTTTAACTACTACATTAAGAGTCAAATAAATAAGAGAACGTAATTTAGCATATAACCGATGGAAGATTTTTAGGTTTGAAGCATTGCATATTGAATACAAAATTTTAAGAAATAGAGTAATATGTCTAATTCGTGAATCAAAGAAACAGTTTTATGCTCCTAAACTTGATCCTTCTTTAGCCAAAGAAAAACTGTGGAAGAATTTGAAAGAAATAGGTGTTGGCAAGCAAATAAGCAACAAAACCCTTTCTATAGATGGTAACGAGCTTAATAAAAACTTTGTCACTTTAAACTCTGCAGGTTTTGCAACCCAAAGCTGTGATTTGACAGACGCTAAACTGGATTTAGGTTTTCGTCTGTTAATGAGTATGAAGTTCTAGAAAGCCTTTTAGCTATTAGGTCTAATTCTGTTGGAACTGATGGCATCCATCCGGTTTTTCTGAAAGCCATTCTCCCATATGTAGTCAAATACATAACTTAGATCTTTAATCATATTTTAATGACTAGTACTTTCCCTTCTGCTTGGAAACAAGCGATGATCATACCTGTTCCCAAAAATCGCGATGGTGATGACTATCGACCCATAGCCATATTACCTTTTCGGTCGAAAGTTTTGGAGAGACTTATAAATCGCCAAATTAGAACTTTTCTTACAGACAATAAATTGATTTGTATCAATCAATTAGGCTTTCGACCCAAGCACAGCTGTTCTACAGCCTTAATTGACTTCGTTGAAAATATCAGAAATAATTTGGATAATGATAATGTGACAATATTTACGCTTTTAGACTTTTCAAAGGCATTTGATACCGTCAATCGTTTTATTCTCTGTGAAAAACTTAAAAATCAATTCAATTTTTCATTTTTATTGTTTCCTACTCAACTGGTAGAACTCAGGCAGTTTTTGCTAACAATGTTATGTCAACTTTTCTCCCTTCGCAGAGAGGTGTCCCCCAATGTTCTCAATGTATATTAATGATCTTCCGTCAAGCCCGCTGAATTCTTCTGTGCACATGTACGCAGATGACGTTCAATTATACAATAGTTTTCATCTAGGTGTGCTGGAGAATGGTGTGTATGAAGTCAATGAGGACTTAAATAATATTGTTATATGGTCCCGCAAAAAACGATCTCTGTTTAAATCCGAAAAAAACTAAATGCCTAGTCATCTCTAGAACTATATGTGACACATCATATTTTCCAGTAATATATTTGAATAACTGTGCTATCGAGTTCGTTGATTCTGTAAAAATCTTGGGCTAACATTTAATAAAACACTTATACGTAGTTGGAACTAGTGGTGGGCGCATTCGAATGAAATAATCGATTATAATCGATTCAGGCAACATCTCGAGATATCTCGATTCTTCACACAAATCATTCGAATACTCAAATCATTCGAATGATTTTTTTTATCTACTTTCTCTAAGCGAAATGAGGACTCAACACTCGAGTGCCTATTCGAGAACGAGAAGCGAATATTGGACGAAAAGACAGAAAAGAAAACACACAAAATCGAGAACTCGAGAATTTGGTTATTTGTGTATCTCGTGTGTATGTATTCAATGACTGGGTTTATGTTTATATTCATTTTTGCACTCGATGCATCGTTGAGAGTTGAATATGGAATTGCAAATTAAAGACGAGAAGCAAGAACCATTATGTTATGATTTTTTTGTTTTGTTTTTGATTTTTTTTTGCCTTTAAATTGAGTGTTTGTTTCCTGCTTTTTTTACTATGATATTCCTTCAAAAATCATTCGAATGATCATTCGATTCTTTAAATCATTCGAATACTAATATCTCGATTCTTTAAATCATTCGATTATGCCCAACACTAGTTGGAACACCCATATTAATTTGACGTTAGGTAAAGTATATGGAGGTCTTCGATTGCTCTGGGCGTCTTATCATATAACGCCTTTGAAAACTCGGTTAATATTAGCCAAAATCTTGATAGTAGATACCCCTTATTCTTTTCTGTTGTGAGGTGTTTAGTAATTGTGACTTCGAACACAAACGAAAACTTAACGTTGCTTTCAACAGTATAAAGAGGTATGTTTATGGTCTTATGGCATTTCATTCGAACTTTAACCATGCTTTACAATATCATACAATGATATTGAATACCTATATAATAAAATTAATTTTATGCGTTCTGAAAGATCATGCGACCTTATTCCAGTGCGATAACACTTTTTTGTATCTGAACGGCAGTTTTATGTGTATTTTATTCGTTTATGGAACTCTCTCCTTATAAGCAGCCCCATCTTGTTTGGAAAAATGCTAAGAGAATTCTTCTCCTAGCTCTGAGGTATTTATTTATTTTATGTTATTGATGATAATGTTGATAGTGATTGTGATGATGAATTGTTAAATCAAATTTCGAGTTAATTTTTAACTTTAATATATTTTATTTTTTTTTTCTTCATAGATATGGTTTGTTAATTTTTATAATGCATACTTCCATTTGTTAAATACAACGCCCATTTTTTTTGTAAAAATAGTATTAAGATACTGAAATTTGCTCTAGATTATAAGATATTGTATCTTACAGAGTATAATTATACAATAAATAAATGAAATGAAAATAAAAAAATACTTTTATCCTTATGAACAGTTTTCTCTAATAACATTGGTTTTTAAAATTCCTAGTCATGACATAGGAGCAAGTTCATGCGACCCAGTGGTGTATTTTATTTTTAATATTTTTGTCTATTAAAATTTTCAACAATTATTATTTTTATTTTTTTTTTTTTTTTGAAAAATCTATATTTCGAAAATTGGAGAATTTTGAAAATTGAACGCAAAAGTGTGGGTTGCTGTAACAAATAGTTTTCATATACGAAAGTTTGAGAACAGCTCATAATAGCTTAGAGAAATAGGCCACGGCGATGTGAAACATAATTTCTTCCAAGACATAATTCAACCGCAATTTTTTGTAAAAAAAAACAGCTATCGGAATATTTTTGAAAACTTTCTTGCATCCGAATTGGATCCCTTGATTTGGCGACTACTGATTTCTTTTTATATGGGTACTTCAAGGAAAAGGTGTACATTGCTAAAATAAGAACAGAAATCAGCGAAATTGTTATGCAAAATGTGCCTAAAAGAGCTTGCGTTTGTGCCACGGCCAGAGCCGCTCACTTGACCATTATCATACTTCATGTTAAAGATAATATAATCAACCAATAAAATATAAATTATAAAATTGTGTTCCATTTAAAAGTTATTTAAAAAACATCGACCTGGAATAAAGTACGCACCCTGTACATACAGGCGTAGGTAATTTTTATTCTAGTAATACTCATCTCGCATTAGCTCCAAATTTGGCTATAATAATCGTTTCCTGTCCTGTATTCTAGATGCACGTTCACTAGCCGTAATTCAGTCAACTTCATCGAAGTTTACCAAAGGATAGTTATAAAGTTGCCGTGCAAGAATTAGTGAGCAAAATTAGGGGTATTTTTATCACTCCAAGATTTTACACACCAAATATTTTAATTTAGAAAATTAGAAACATTCCTCATCCTTTCACTTTACATACTTACTTATGTACTTAAAATGGCGCTATAGTCCAGGGTGGACCAGGCCTTCAAATAACAAGCTTCTCCAGATAGCTTGTTCCCTTCTCTAGTTTCGCATATCAAGTTGGTTGAGGTCCTCTCCCACTTGTGTATGTCACCTGAGTCACGATCTTCCTCTAGTGAGCGGTCCTTCCGGGTTGAATTCGAAGACTTTCCGGGCCGGAGCATTTGGGTCCATTTGCTCTACATAACCTAGACGTCTTAGTCGTTGGACTTTAACTCATCTGACGAGGTCGGCTTCGCTGTACAGCCCCTATAGTTTTTGGTTATATCTTCTCCTCCACTCGCTGGTAGATGTCGAATTGGAGTTCCTGGGTTTTTTCCAAGATCTGCCGTAATGTGAATATTTGATCGATGGTGGACTTTCTTGGTCTAAGGCTGCACTGATATGGACCTATCGGGCTGTGGACGAAAGATTTCAGACGTTCACATAATACGGCAGAAAGTAACTTGTATGTATGGGATGATCAGGAGACTTATGCCTCTGTAGTTGGCGCAGTTCAAAGGGTCTCATTTCTTGAGGTTCTCGTGAGACAATCGTGAGGTTCCATTCATCGGGAATCCTTTCTTCTGATCATGATCATATTTACAGATGAGCTGCAGCCAAGTTATCGCCTGCCGGATTGAACAGTTCGCAGAAAGGCTTACAGCTCCAGCGGCTTTGTTGGAATTGATCACTTCATTAGTGTACAAATAGAGTGGAGCTAAGAGTGAGCAAGAGCAGAGAAGATAGAGCAAAGAGTCAACAAAGGAGCAAAGCGGCGATTTCAAACTTGTTTGATTTCTCCGCTATGATCGCTGCGATTTATCTTTTTTATTCGCAAAAGAAAAATATTTAAATAGAAAAGAATGAACTCTTGCTTGTTTACTTCTACTTTGCTCTTGCTGCTCCTTGCTCCTCACTCTGGCTAGTCTTCATCCTTGCTCTCTGCTCGAGTTATTTTCTCTGATTAATTTCTCAGCTTTGCACTTCGCTCCACTCTGTTTGTACCCTTAGTTCACTTTAAAAACATAAACGTTAGAAAATGACATCCACATAAATTCTGTCTCCTTAGTTTTCTTTGAGTTTTCAGTTAAGTTTTTAGACCTCGTCTTTTGGGAAAATTTCTTCCCAACAAAAGATGTCAGTAGACAGAAAATCATCTTTTCCATATTGCTTCGGTGTTTTGATTAATAAACATAAATTTCCCTTGTCAATCATGTAAAAATAAAAAAATTTGTGAAATTGGTATTTTTTTTACTTCATTTCACTTCCGTTGCGTGAAGAGTTTTCCCCTAAATTTTTACCAGCAAGATTCATAACTTTCTAAAGAGAAACTCTACACACAGCATTTGTCTTTGTGCTTCTTCCAGTTGTTGGTACTTGTGCCTTAAAGGACTTTTTATATATTTTTCGTATGAACTCTTCGTACATAAAAATATCCATAAGAATATTGAAGTCGATTAGAGTAGAAAATTAGGCTTTGTCATTTGCGTCTTAGGAAGCCCAATCGGAAAGAAGTGGATAATATTTTGTTGTTGTGTGAATATCAAGAAACAAGGATATTTGTCACCACACCGATCCAAATTTTCAAATTTCTTTAGATGAGATATACGTTAATGTGTGCATGTTCACATACTCGCTAATAACCCATACCATATTTGTGTAAGTGTAAGGATTTTCTAATGGAATAAATTGCTGCGATTAGATTTTCTTGATTGGCAATTAGCTTCATTTCATGTTAGATTCTTCCTTTTTCATGTTCGGAGAAAATTATCTGTGTTGATTGATGAGTTGTAATCATGAATTCAAATGCAGAAAAAAAAAAAATCACGAGAAAGAATGTCCTTTCTTGCCAAAGTCTATTAGATGTATTATGTTCGTGTCTAAGTTCAGTAACTCGACTAATCACTTATGGTATTTGCTCTAGTATTTACCTAAGCATTAAAGATATCTTTAAAGATTGGCAAAAAAGAACCTAAGTGGATTTTCTTGTTGATAGTATCTACAATACCATTTTAGCAGAGTGTTATTTGGAACTTGGAATTAAGTGTTAAGTGTTTATTTTGATTTATTTTACTAGGTCATGTGAAATGTTTGTCTTACTTACACAAAATTATACATATCTACAAATATGTTATTAGTGTTATGTTATTGCTTCATCAATCTTTAATTTTTCCCAAATCATGTTTTATAATGAATATCACGCATTTTCATTCAGATATCCATCATTTTAATATAACATTTCCATACCAAAGCTCGAAATTCAATTACTCATTATTTGAAGGACAACAATTCGATTGTTTCTAAATTGATTAATATTCGAATCACATCATTAATTAATATCAATTTGGTTACTGAACCGTGTTCATGTAAATTAGATATCTCGATCAACATTGCGTTTTAGAATATTCACTAATTTCGATGAACAATCTATGTTATTTTGTAAGTAGGTGCTTCGTTAAGTTGCATTCATCAATAATAATTTAATAAGATAATATGTTGAACAATTTTTTAATTTTACTTTTAAATAACATATTGAAGCTGAATTATTGAAGTTTTGTATAGATTCCTCAACAGAAGCTCTGTTCTGAGAATTGATATTAGCAGTAGGTTACTTCCTCCATCTATGGATATTATAAGTTTACCGGTCTTCTTATTGATGATTTTTACATTTTTACCTCACCTAACCTAAGAAAGAAGGAGAATTTTGAGGTTTTAATTACAACATAACTGACCAATCGATGAATTAAGTTTTGGAAACAAAATTTTAAAAACCACAATTGGAAGTCCACCTTAATTCTTAGAGGATGGACGTTTCGATTGTTAACAGTGATGTACTGAAAGAATTTTTCGACCAGAGCCAAAAATATTCTGCTACCTGTAATGAAGATTTTTTAAGTTTAAAAAAAATTATGTATGTATATACTTATACCATTCGTAAATTTATTTAACCAAATAGCAAAACGCTTTTTCTTTTTTTACTTGCGAACTCGAGATTTTTATCAAAGTTGACATTACGATGATAGCAAATACTAAAAATGTGGGTCTCGCACTTCTGTCTATCTGTCTGTCATTTCGACTACAGCCTAAACAGCTCGGCCGATTTTCTTTAAACTTGGTAGATATCACTTTAAGTTTTTGCCCCCCACACGTTTTTTTCCTTTCTTTTTAAGAGCAAAAATAACGGTACTTGCCATACGATTTTTTTCGAAATCTTATAAATTTTTTTTTTTTTCAAAAAATTTCCACAGATTTAAAAAAAAATCTAAAAATTTCATTTAGTTAAAGCTAGGAAATGGTTTAACAAAAACTTTGCAAAAAAAATGTTATTTTTGGTACCCCCGATGGAACAATTTTTTTTTGGTTTTTGATTTTCTCAAAAACTGTGCAATCGATTTTGATCATTTTTTTGTGCTTAAGCTCCCCAGCAGTTTAAATACTTTTGTGCATTAAAATTTTCAAACAATTTTTACTTGCGACTTATAGGTACTTTAAGGTAAGTTATGCATTCGCAAAAAAAAATCGAACTCAAGATTTCGATCAAAGTTGACATTACGATGATAGCGACGACTAAAAAAGTGGGTCTCGCAATTCTGTCTGTTCGACTACAGGCTAAAAGGCTGGGCCGATTTTCTTTAAACTTGGTAGATATCATTTTTAATTTTTTCCCCCCACACGTTTTTTTTCTTTTTTTTTAAGACCAAAAATAACGGTACCTGCCATACGAATTTTTTTCGAAATTTTATAATCATTTTTTTTTTCTCAAAAACTGTTCGACAGATTTTAAAAAGAAAAATACAGAAAAATTTCATTTAATTAAAGCTAGGTAATGGTTGAAAAAAAATTTCCGAAAAATGGTTATTGAGGGTACCCCCCATGGAACCATTTTTTTTGTTTTTGATTTTCTCAAAAACGGTTCAACCGATTTTGATAATTTTTTTTTTGCTAAAGCTCCCCAAAAACATAAATAGAATTTTGTAATCAAATTTTCAAAAAAAAAAAATTTTTGGATTTCAAAAAAAAACTTAAAATTTTTTTTTTCAAAACTTAATATTTCGAAAACCCCATGCTAGATTTTTTTTAAACTTGATAAATGAAAGTTTCTCAATATAATCTACAAAATGTGAATAAAAAATCTTTATTTGACCTAAAAATAAAGGTACCTACCATACAAATGCTAAAAAATTAAAAAAAATGGTTTTCAAAAATCGTATTTTTCTCGAAAACGGCAACTAGAATTTTGATAAAATTTTTTTTCTTTCAATTAATTTTTACGATCTTTAATTTAATAAAAAAAAATTTTGAAATTAAGATACTCGTATTACAACTTATACCTACCATACAACCATTTTTTCGAATTATGAATTTCTCATTATCCACATAACGGATCTTAATGAAAATTTTTATAGAAAATCTTCTAAAAAGTCTTAAACACATTGCATTTCAAAACTTTAAAATAAATATTTTTTGAATTTTTGAAAAAAAAATCTATTTTTTTCTTTTTTTTTGAAAATTCGATATCTCCGAAACGGGTCAATATTTCTTTTCGTAAATTTAATATTTATTCGAACAATAATAAAAACTTTGAATAAGCGTATCAAAATTTTTTCTTAAAAAGCTTATAAAAAGTTTGTATATAAAAGCTTCTCTTGAAGAAACCACTACAAGGACTTATAATTTTTGTTCTTGCATAAATTCATATTTGCATAGCATTCTGTTACTACTAAAAGAATTTAAAAATTAATTTTATCCTTATGAACAGTTTTCTCTAATAACATTCGTTTTTAAAATTCCTAGTCGATTACATAGGAGCAAGTTCGTGCGACCCAGTCGTGCATTTTATTTTTTTTTTGAATTAAAAAAAAAAATTCAAATATTTTTTTTAAAGTCACTATTTCGAAAACCCCATGCTCTAGTTTGTTAAAACTTATTAAATAAAAGTTTCTTCATATAAAGTTACAAGATGTGAGAAAAAAAAAATTATTTAACCTAAACATTACGGTACAAATGTTTCTCGAAAACGGTTCCGAGAATTTCGCAAAAACTTTTTTTTTCAATTAATTTTTACGATCTCTAATTTAGTAAAAAAAAATGAAAGAAAGATATTACTGACTGTGTCTACCATAGAACTAATTTCTCGAATTTTGAATTTCTCATTATTTACATTTTTTATAGAGAAGCTAATAAAAAGTTTGAAAAGTATTGCATTTCAAAACTTAAAAAAAAAATATTTTTCGAATTTTTGAAAAAAAAAAAAAAAATATTTTTTTTGGAAAATTCGATATCTCAAAAACGGCTTAGCATTTTTTTTGGAAATTTAATTTTTATTCGTACAATAATAAAAACTTTAAGTTGGTGTACCAAATTTTTTCTTAAAAATGTTTTAAGGATTTTGTATATAAAAGCTTATTTTTTTAAGAAACCGCTTCAACGACTTATAATTTTTATTCTTGCATACATTCATATTTGTATAGCATTTTGTTCTTATATCTTTTTACTAAAAGAGTTAAAAAACTGAATTTTATCATTTTCAACAGTTTTCTCTAATAACATTCGTTTTCAAAATTCTTAGTCTATTACATAGGAGCAAGTGCGTGCGACCTAGTCGTGCAGTGCATTTTATTTTATATTATACACGCACTTAAGGGGTTACGAATACCCTTACAATGTTAAACACAGTGCGATAGTATAGTAGGATAGAATTAGAATTTTGAATTCGGTCCGAGGGACTCAAGTGGGTTTTTGGAGCACCTGTCCAGATATGGAAACTGCAATTGAGTTTCGAAAGAATAAAGGCTCTACATATGACAGCTGATAATTTATCAGCGTTTTCATGACCTTGGAAAGAAGCGACGTAAGTGCAATAGGACCATAGTAAGAGTGGAAGGAGGATTCGCCTTTTTTAGGGACATGCTGAGCAAATGCTGTTTGTTATCCACTTGGAAAGAGACGAGTAGAGTAGGACAGATGAAAAAGCTTACGCAAAGGTCTTGGCAGTGTCGAAGGACACATCTCCAGCACAATGGGAAATATATTATCCGGGCCAGCGGATTTGTGTATGTACCTGTATCGAAATCTTTCAGTATTCTTGCAACAAAACGAGTGCGAAAGAAAGAAAATAGTTTACGCTCTCAAGTACAGGAGAAGTCATGACACTTTCTGACAATGTCGAATTAACAGCAAACTGTGCTTCAAGCAAATTCGCTTTTTCTTGTTAAAAACTATCGCTAATCAAGGCTTCATTCAATATTTGATCATGGTAATTAATTGCGCTTTTTGTGTATGAGCAAAGGCAGTTCCAATTTTCTGGTGTTGTTCCCATTTTAACTTTTTTACCAGACTGATACTCGTATTGGTTTAAGGTCAGGACATACTCTAATAAAGTGCTGCGTCATTCGATTTTAAGTTGCATAAGGTGCATGCTGACAAGCAATTGTAGCAGTTTGTTTAATTTGTCTAAGCAATCTCTGTACTAATAATAATTGTAGCTCATGTGAAACCAAAAATTACATACAAGGATGACAGAGAATTTTTTTTTTTTTTTTTTTCAAATTACACATTTACTCGAGTGAATTCGATAAATAGTAATCTTTTCCCGAGGATCCTTATATTTATTTTTCGGAGTCATTTCATTTCATCTTATCTATTAACTTATCCTAGTTATAAAGATAAACCAAAACAAAGAAAAAAATGTTCAATTTCAAATCAACGAATTGTTCTCGATTTATGATATTCGAGGAGCCACCAATCCTTTTTGCCACAGAATTTATTTTCAGAAAACAAAAATTTGAGATTTCTATTTCGCATAGAATTTACTATCCGGAGAATTAATTGTGCGTGAAAATATAAAAATTTAGCTTTGTTATTGTCTCTTTCATTATTTCATCCCTCTTTGTGACTTTTGTTTGTATTTTTTTTTACAAATGAATGAACTTTCCGACATTGTTCTGCTGTATTTTCAAAACAATTTTGCTAACTAAATGAAGAGTAGAGAGATGCGACAAATATAACTTTCTTTGATTTGTGATATGAAGGCAGATACTATAGGCAAGTTATGCCGTCGAATTCCAAGAAAAAACATCGTCTTTAGAGTTTGGAAATTCAAATTTTTTCATGTACCGTTGTTTTAGCTACGATTAGTTGATCCAAAGTTATAAGGGTCCAAACTTTTTTTTTTTATTTCATGCTTAAATAAGCTTAATAAGAAAATTTAAAAAAAAAAAGAAGAAACATCGCCTCTAGAGAAACGTATGTTCTACATTGGGTCATATTTATTTTATTTCTAAAAAAATTATTTTGGTCTATATCCTCTCCTAAAAATTTTTTTGTCTTAAAAGTACAATATAAAAGTACAATATAAAAAAGTAACGGATATCGCCCCTAGGAAAATTTCCGCCCAACATTTTGGTGTTCAAAATTTTCCAATATCTTTGATACTATCCTAAATGAAAAAATAAATTCGGGTGCAGCGATCTTCAGCTTCATGAAATAAGAAGGTTTTGAATTTCTGTCTGTCTATTCGACTACAACAACTACTTGATAGAGTTTTTAATTATTCCCCCAACACAAAATAGTACCTACAGTAGAATTTTTTTTCGAAATTTAAGAGAATATTTTTTTTTTCTCAAAAACTATTCCACAGTTTTAAAACAACTAAATAACATTCATATAGGAAAATAGCTCACGAGTATATTTCAATACAATTTTTTTCGAAAAATGTAATGATAGCCCAAGCGATAATATAACTGATTTTGAATATTTTTTTTATCCTAAGGCCCATAAAATTTTTAATGGAATTTTGTTTTAAAATTAAAAAAAATGAATTCTTAAAAATTTATTTTTTGAAAACTAAAAATGTATTTCGAAAAGCGAACGCTTTAGTTTTTTGAAACTTGACTACTTATAATTTTTGAATTTATCTAAAATGGATGCAGATAAAATACTGTTCTTTTATTAAATAAAATGCTCGACTGGGTCGCACGAACTTGCTCCTATGTAATAGACTAGGAATTTTAAAAACGAATGTTACTAGAGAAAACTGTTCATAAGGATAAAGTTAATTTTTTAAATTCTTTTAGTAGTAAGAGACAAAAACAGAATGCTATTCAAATATGAATTTATGCAAGAACAAAAATTATAAGTCGTTGTAGTAGTTTCTTAAAAAAAAAGCTTTTATATACAAACTTTTTAAAAGGTTTTTAAGAAAAAATTTTGGTACGCCAATTTAAAGTTTTTATTATTGTTCGAATAAAAATTAAATTTACAAAAAAAAAATATTGACCCGTTTCGGAGATATTGAATTTTCAAAAAAAGAAAAAAATAGATTTTTTTTTCAAAAATTCAAAAAATATTTATTTTAAAGTTCTTAAATGTAATGTGTGTTAGACTTTTTAGAAGCTTCTCTAACAAAATTTCATTAAGATCCGTTATGTGGATAATGAGAAATTCAAAATTCGAAAAATGGTACTATGGCAGGTACAAGCTGTAATATCTTAATTTTAATTTATTTTTATTAAATTAAAGATAATAAAAATTAATTGAAAGAAAAAAAATTTTATCAAAATTCTAGGCGCCGTTTTCGATAAAAATACGATTTTTGAAAACAATTTTTTTAAATTTTTTAGCATTTGTATGGTAGGTACCTCTATTTTTAGGTAAAATAAATTTTTCCTTCTCACATCTTGTAGATTATATTGAGAAGCTTTTATTTATCAAGTTAAGTTTTTTTTTAAAATCCAAAAATTTTTTTTTGAAAATTTGAGTACACAATTCTATTTATGTTTTTAGGTATTTTTAGCAAAAAAAAATTTATCAAAATCGGTTGGATCGTTTTTGAAAAACTCAAAAACAAAAAATGGTTCCATGGGGGGTACCCTCAATAACCATTTTTCGGAAATTTGTTTTAACCATTACCTAGCTTAAACTAAATGAATTTTTTTTTGTTATTTTTAAAATCTGTCCAACAGTTTTTGAGAAAAAAAATATTTATAAAATTTCGAAAAAAAATCATACCGTTATAAATAGGTACCGTTATTTTTTGTCTTCAAAAAAACAAGAAAAAAACGTGTGGGGGGAAAAAAATTAAAAATGATATCTACCAAGCTTAAAGAAAATTGGCCGAGCCGCTTAGGCTGTTAGTGGAACCGACAGTCAACTTTGATCAAAATCTCGGGTTTGATTTTTTTACGAATGCATAACTTGCCTATAAGTCGCAAGTAAAAAATATGGGCCACAATAGAAATATTAGAACATCGTTTTCAAAATCATATTATTCTCGAAAATAGCTGGCAGAATTTTGACAAAATTTGTTCATTAATTTATTTTTTTAGTATCAAAAATATTTTAAGCAAATTGCTTAGAACCTAGAAAAATATTTTATTTTTCAGTTTTGATATAGATTGTTATAGAACTTTTTAGAAGTTTCTGTACAAAGAATTCAATGTTAGTCCGTCATGTGGATGGAATATTCAAAAATCAAAAAAGATTGTATGGTAGGTACTGCTTGTAATGCTTTAATTTTAAAATTTGTTTCATTGAATGATAGATCGTAGTAATTAAGCGAAATAGAAAAAAAATTATCGAAAATCTAGATGCCGTTTTTTCAGGAAAAT
This sequence comes from Philhelius festivus, assembly GCA_963931855.1. Taxonomy (NCBI): domain Eukaryota; kingdom Metazoa; phylum Arthropoda; class Insecta; order Diptera; family Syrphidae; genus Philhelius; species Philhelius festivus. The sequence continues at coordinate 96,757,690 of OZ007557.1, forward strand.
ACGATTTTCAAAATCAATTTTTTTTACATTTCTACGGTGATTACTGTCAGTATTAGAAAGAATTAAAAAAAATACCACATCTTGTAGAAGTGTAGAAAAACTGTTTTCAAAAAAACTGAGCATGTGTTTTCCGAAATATTAAGTGTTAAAAAAAAATTGTAATTTATTTCTTAAATCTAAAAATCATTTGTAAGCAAAATATAATTCAAACTTTTAAGAAGCTTTAGAATAAAAAAGGTGATCAAAATCCGTTTTACAGGTTTTGAGAAAATCGAAAACCAAAATGAAAAGTTTAAATAAAATAACATGGTAGGAACAGTCATTTTTGATCTTAAGCAAAACAAGGAAAAACGTTTGGAAAGAAAATTTTAAAAATATTATAAAAACGCACAAGTTTTGAATTGATAAAATAGAAACACGTCTTAATATGTTAAAAGTAAATTTTCGTATTTTTGTCAATTTTTTTTAATTTTATTGTAGTCAATTAAAGAATAATCTTCATAATTTTACAAGTTTCGACTACAATACCGGTTCAATACTTGTAAATTTTAAATTTTAAAGTTTCAACTTTAAAAATACCTAATATTTACTATTTTAAAGAAAATCGGTTGAGCCGTTTAGGATGTAGTCAAACAGATAGACAGACAGATTTTTGAGACATACTTTTTTAGTCTCGCCTACCATAGTCAAGTCTGTTAAAAATTTCTACTTCCATTTTTTTTACATACAAAATACAAAACTTTCTATATACCTAGTACCTATTTACATCACCATTAAAAATATAATTCTTCTAAGCATTTTTTCTAAAAACATCCATATTTTTATAGAGAACATTTTTTAAATTCAAAGTGTCCTTAATAAAAGAGCAGATTCGTGTGAGAAAGTCATGCATTTTACGCACTTTGAACAAGCTCAGAATTTGCCCAGAACGAAAAAAACGAACACTTATTCGAAGCTCTGAACACTGTAAACTAAAAAAGAAACACAATTTATTTTTTGAAAACTTAGACTCAGCTCTGAACTAAAAAAGAAAAACGCCTAATATAAAGAACTTGAGTCTTTCGATATATATCAGATCAAGAGAGAACCTTGGGATAGTGGGAGCCCTAATGTGGCAATTTCCACGCAGGGAGTTCTGCTCACAAACATGCATTTACCCTTTAACATCCGATGAATGAAACTGAATTGATAAATTGGACTTATGGACTATGGGTCCAATAGGGTGGAGCAACGACTCACACTACAAAAGCATTAATTTCTATACTAAGTGAACACTAACTTGCTGGAACACATAATCTCCATAAGGGCCCATTTGAAGAGGGCATCCAGCCCCTTTTGATTTGGTTTGTCGAGTTTTTGAGATCCTACGCTTATGTTAACCGACCAAAGACTCTACAAGACTTGAAGGCCAATTTTGAGGCCGAAACTACCAATATACCCCTACTATACTGGTAAGGGTCATGAAATTCTCATGAAATCGGCGTATCCAGAAGTAAGAGGAGGCGTCACTCCTCTGATATGATTTTCAAAACTATGTGAAACAAATTTTAAGACATCATTTCATTAAATGTATTTTATTGTGTTTTGATATGTAGCCACACCCTGTATATGTATACCGCAAAGAGGAAACAAAGTGATAATTTTTATATCGTGGGAAGCAATAATAAGTCCCAGCTTTATACATTTTTTGTGAATAATATAGAACCATTCAAAGAACAGGCACAGGTAACAGAACAGGTAGAAGCATTCAAAGAACAGGTATACACCCAAACACCAAGGTTGGTTGGTGAAAATAGGGGGATGTAGCTAACAAATTTATTGTAAAGGTGCTTATGTTCATATGAACTGGCTGTAATGTCTATATACGTATGTACATGACTCTTCATTAACTGTGGTACTGGCCTTCATTTAAAGTTCTTTAAGCACGATATTCCGTTTAACAAAAAAATATTGCTCAAAATTACTTTTCCATTTAAGTGGATTCGACCGTACTTTCACGTTCTTAAGTTTATCTCAATAATGAAGAGGAATAGAGTACAGTTTATTTCTGTACCTCCCGATATTGCTGAAACCTTATCTTGAGGGTTTTATTTTTTTCTGTTTACTTAATGATTTTTTCCGAATACAATCTGAAGTTGATTTGGGGTAAGGTGTTTTAATTTGTTGTTTCCTGTTAATTGGGAGAAAGAAGATGCCACTGGAAAGTATCTAACACTGATATTGTTTGCAGTAAAACGGATTGTTGATTTTAATCAGATATCAGAAACGAATACACTTTTAAGAAGAGAAGGACATGAAACATAAAATTGGATACACAGAAAAGAAATTGAAATCCCAAACCAATGACTATAAAAATACTTTTAATTGCTTGAATTTCTAAATGAAACCCAAACAATTTGAAAAAGGTCTTCATTTGTCTATGCGAAAGGTCTTTTCGAAATAAAATTTTATTGAGAAAATAAAATTCGCATTTTATTAGCAATTCAATATGAATAAATTATTTTTGATACAAAATTTGAAAAACAAAAACAAAAAATATCTTACTATTGCAAAAAGTATTCAAATATATTTGTTTCTTTTCAGATTTCAAGCGAATATTCTAATTTTCAATATCTGCGAATAAAAATAAAAAAATCCAACGGAATCTTGTCTGTCAAAATCTTCATCAACTAAAACAAACAAATACATATCTTGATTTCAAGGACGTCCACTCATCTTAAGGCTTATATTTCATCTACTAACCTCACCAACTTTGAGGCCCCAAAGTCCATCATAAACAAGACACAAATATGAAAGGAAGACATTTAAGGAGGCGATTCAGTCTGCAGCCCTCGTTTATGAATAAGGACGACAATGAAGATAAACAAAAACGAGATAAGTAAGTTATAAGGATATTAACACATTCTTAAGGAGAAATGATACATAAAAGCCACAGACACATTATTATCAGAGAGATAAATTGAAATAAGTAGATTATCTTTTCGAAGGCTCAAATTACCTTGGAGACAAAAATGATCCACTGTATACATAGTATTTAATGTGGGTGTTAGCTTTTGTAATTAACCTGCAGATTAAACTTATCATAGTTACGATATTTTTGGTATCAACATAGCTTGGGTGTAATTTACTGCCTTATCCGATTTCGGGATTATTATAATATTTTTTTTCCCCCACGACAAATAGGTAATTCACCTCAAAAGAACTCTGCCAAAGTCCAGAAGTGTTCCGAACTTCGGTATTAAATCATTAGGTTCTAAGGATTGAGGATTGCTTTGTAGGATTATGAGCAAGGAATTCCTCTCCTTTCTCATAAAGCAAGATGTCATGCTTTTCTAGCTTTGATATTAAATATTTGTTTTTGATTAGTTTTTTGTTTTTCTTAGTATTTTGATGTAATCTTTGTTAAGTGATGAAGAATTAAGAAAAGTAGTTTTCGCAGATCCAATTAATTAATATTAGGCGTGTCTTGGTGAAGCTTATAACCAGCGAAGTAATTAAATGGGAATATAATGCTTATGCTCACTTTTGTATGAACTCTTTTTTTTTTATTTCAAAATTGGTAAAAACGATAAATTCGAAATCACTGCCTTAAATTATCTTTATATGAATAATTTAAATTCACCTTATAATCACTGTGATTACCTTAGTTTGTTGTATTCACTTTAAGTTTTATTTTTGAGTTTTTAAATTTATTAATACTCGTAGGTATGTTAAGTTTTTCAAAAAAACATGGCACCACGAGTCAAATTGAGGGTTAAGTAAGATATTACTAAGGCCTGATTCACAGTTTGAGACATTCTGAATAATGCAGTTTAAAAAAAAAAAACAAGAATATAATGCATGACTAGGTCAAAGGAACTTCTTCTTATGTAAAGTGCTTTCGAATTTTAAAAATGTTTATAAATAAATATAAAACATGGTTTTAATAATATTATTTTTTTCCAATGCATGAAATTGCCCTCTGATTTCTAGAAAAGCATGAATTTATGCAAACAAAGTTTAAAAATCGTTTTATTACGAAATTAGTTTTTTATATAAAAAAATTTCCTTAAAAATTTTCAAGCAAAAAATTTTTGGTGCTAATTTAAATTATTTAGTAATATAAATGTTAGGAAATAATTTAAAAAAATAATCGTTCACAAGTTTTCAAGATATTGTTTTTTTAAAATTACAAAAATTCGAAAATTTTTATAAATGATAATTTTTCAAATTCAAAGGAGCTCCTGTTAGAACATTTTGGCTAAAATCGTTAGAGCTGTTAATGAGAAAGCTGAAAAATGTTAAAAAAGTCGTTTTATTAATAAAGTAATTTCTCATGTAAGAAATATAAGAAATTTCTTTAAAATTTTCTAAAAATAACTTGGTATGCCAATTTTAAGCATTTAATAATATATATTTTATGAAATAATTTCTTGAAACAATTTTGGTTTTCAAGATATTGATTTTTCAAAAAAAATTTAAAAACTCCAGAAAAAAATGTCAGTTGTTTTTATGAACAATATCATTTCAAATTCATAGCAGCTTCTATGAAAGTTTTGATGAAAATTGTTTTAGAGCCGTTATTAAAAAAATCAAAAATTAAAAATGGTTCTATGACACGTAGTTACTGTTAGTAACATTTTTTCTTAAATTTCTGTTTTACCAAATGTATTTTATGCATACAATAGTACACATAATCTTGTATCAAAATCGTTAGAGCCGTTTTCGAGATATATCGGGTTTTTCAATAAGAGCGCTACAAAAGTTTTTTTTAAATAAAACAAAAACGGTATGGATATCAATGAAATTCTTTATTCCTGTGAAAGAACGTTTGATGCCATTATGTATGGAACTCGATTTTTTTTGCATGGCCACCACGGGCACGCTTGCAGAAGTCCAGACGCTGAACCCAATTTTCGACGGTTTTCAAGCATAAATCGGCCGATACTGCTGCAATTTCACGTTCGATATTCGTACGAAGTTCATCAATCGTCGCTGGCTTGTTGGCATAGACCATAGACTTGACGTAGCCCCACAGGAAATAGTCTAACGGCGTCAAATCGCACGACCGAGTCGACCAAGCGAGTGGACCATTTCGTGAGATAACACGTTCTCCAAACTTGGTTTCCAATAAATTGATTGTGACATTCGCTGTGTGGCGTGTGGCGCCGTCCTGTTGGAACCACATGTCCTCCAAGTTCATATCATCCAATTGGGGCCAAACATATTCGGGATCATTGAAAATGAGCCTCATCGCTGAAGATGATTTTTCGATGAAAATCCGAATCATTTTCAAGTTGTTGCTCAGCCCAATTCACGAACATACGACGTTTCTGGTGGTCAAGCGGCTTCAGTTCTTGCGTCAATTTAATCTTGTAAGGATTTAGGAAAAGATCTTTTCGCAAAATTCGCCACAACGACGTCACAGAGATGCCCAACGCTTGAGAACGACGTTTGAGAGACACATTGGGCTTTCTGCAACTGAAGCCTCAGCGGCAGCAATATTCTCGACACTACGGGCACTTCTTTGTCTCACTGGCACGGGAACATTTTGTACTGTGCCTGTGGATTAAAATTTTTCCACTAGACGCTCAATTATTGTTAATCTGCTAGGACGATTATGAGGACCATAAATTGGATGTAGCGTTCTTAACGTTGAGGCCACTGACTCCGAATTTCGGTAGTAAATTTTAATAATTTCGACTCATTGTTGGCTCGTATATCTTTCCACCATGAAATGACAAACCTTACTGAGGAGAAATGTCAAAAGAGCGGCAAGAAAAGTGGTGTCGTTTGCTGTCCCTGTCGCTCTACTTTTGAAGCGTCCCTGTTGAAAAATCCTTTATAAGATAAGGTACCGTTTGTTTTGGACCTAAAACAATCACTAAAGAATCACTGAAGAACCTTAGATACAAAGTTTGTAATAGCCAGTTGCATTCTTCCCCTTAAATAATTTTATGGTAATACTCGTGACCTTAAGTTTTTATTTTCGTACGAATAAAAATTAAATTAGAAAAAATACTGACCCATTTTTAAGATACTCAAAGTTTTTTTTTAAGTGTCCAGATGCAATGTTTTTCAAACTTCTTAGAAGTTTCTCCATTAAAAGTTCGTAATAGATCGTGAACATTTTCAAACGCTTCCTTGACGATCAGCATCGGCAAAGAAGCGTTTGCAATTTGTTAATTTCACTTTTTCTTAAAGTTTTATGTTTCCACTTTATTAGTTTTGTCTTTTATGACTAAAGTTATTGAAAATTCTAGGCGTCGTTTTCGAGAAAAATACGATTTTCGTAAGCCATTTTCTAACATTTGTATGGTGGGTACCGTTATTTTTAGAAAAAATAATTTTTTTTCTTACATCTTGTAGATTATAAAAAGAAACTTTTATTCGTCAAGTTTAAAAAAATAGAGCATGGGGTTTTCGAAATATTAAGTATTAAAAAATTCGAAAAAAAAACTTTTTCAAAAATCAAAAAAAAAAAAAAAATGTTTTGGAAAATTGTAATACATAATACTATTTATACTTTTGGGGAGCCTTAACTTAAAAAAAATCTCGAGTTCGATTTTTTTTACGAATGCATAATTCGTCTTAGAGTAACTATAAGTCGCAAGTTAAAAAGAATCGTAATGGCAATGGATCAAAAGGTGAGGTTAGGTTAATGGGCTGACAGTTTATCTTGTTACCGTCACACTAAGATCAATATCCCTTATATATCAAAGATCCCTTGTGATACCCTAAGGGCTGTGGCGAGGCGTCATATTGTTCAAGTCGTGCATGAACGACTAGCTTACAGGCGACATTATTTTAATTTCTATCTAATTAACCCACACCTCATACTCATACTGTTCGTTCATTCCTTATAGTTATATCTAATGTACGAGTATACGTACATATTTTCCATTTTCCAACTCGTGCATTCCTTCTGTGAACTACCCAAATAAAACTAGCTACCTGCTACTGTTTTATTTTCACTCAACCGATCAGTATCTACCCAAGTCGTTCATACGATTTGGCAACGAAATGAACCCATAGAAAGCATACAAGAAAAAAAAAAAAACAATTCGCTCGTTGTAGGGAGCATTTCGTGCAAATCTGTCTTGAACGAGTAGAGCTTTTTTTTAATATATAGAATGATGGAAATTAGGAAAACGGGTAGCTAGGGCGTAGGTAAGTACGAGTAAGTAGTTTATTTATTTATTTAGGTACATATTCCAATATTTAATTTTTTTATTTTTTCGAATATGAGAAATGAGACGCGCGTCGTTCATAGGGACGGTTTTAGTCCAGTCAAAGCGTCATTTGACCTTGCGCGCAGAGGCATGGTCTATTTTTTTTTCATGGATCGATAAGTGCTTATGAGAAAGGCTTAAAACCAAATTTGCACCACATGACAACCTTTTTTACCAAAGTTATTGGTAAAAATGTGTTTTGTGTCATTTTTTGGTCATTTGCGAATATCTCAGCTCCACTATCTCGTACAAACAAAAATTAAACATGTATTTATTCCTAATAACATTATCTATTATGTCATAAAAAAAAATTTGTTTAAACAAATTAAAAAAACGTTATAGTAAGTTGAAATAATTTTTTGTTGTTTAAAAATCACTTTTTCGTGATTATTAAGAAAAAAGATCATTTATTGATGAAATTTTTATTTTTTATTATTTAAGTTCTTGTAATTCCCTACAATTTAAAAAAAATCAGCACTCTACGAGGAACGAAAGCAGAGTAATAAATTATTGAACATAGGTAAGTCAGTGCACCCACGCATTTTATGATTTTATGTTTTAATTAATATCTCAGCCCCAGTATGTCTCAAAGTGAAAATAAAAAAACTGTATTGCTAATAACAATATTTTCTATCAACTTGCATTTAATTTAATATGTTTGAGCAAAAACATAAAAAGTTACCGTTGGTTTCAACGTTTTTTTCTTGTTTTTAATACCTTTTTTTCATAGTTATTGAGAAAAAAACTGTATTTCACGGTAATTATTTTTCAGTTTTGGATTTCTGTATTATAGTCCTGCTAATTTTCTTCAAATTAAAAAAAAAATTAGTCCATTACGACAAACGGGAGCCAAGATATTCATGATTTAAAAACTTAGGAAAGCTTACAATTTAATACTCGTATCTTAACCTTGTAGCTTGTAAGTATGTGTGGGGTGTTTGAAGGATACCAATATATCTTGTTGCTGGGGACAACAAAATTACAAGCTACAAGGTTAATCAACTCATACCTATTTATTATTGACATAAAAATAAAAACATTATAGGTAATGTACCTTTATATAAAAAAAGACTTGTTTGACTTCTTGGCATTGCAAATAAGAATTTTGAAACTGAACGACTACATTTTTTAGGCACGCGTCGCCGCTGCCTAAGGGTTGTGACTCCCTTGTATTGAAACCTATGATATTTATGTCATTCAAGCCCATTAAGGGTGTTGATGAGTTTCAGCAAGTGATACTCTGAAATGTACGAGAGAACTTCTAAACCTGTCTTTAAATAATCACCTTGTTGAGGAGAGGTATGCGCCTTCTAAGGGCGTGTTCTTTTCCTTTACGAACACTTGAGAAATCATTCCTTTACCAAGCCCGTAGGAACATGTGGCTCCTTGCAACGTCTGGTAGATGAATTTGATATGTCAGTGTTTGGTGTATATGTCCGTTTGTTTGGTCAGTGTTGCTACTTACATAAGTCTAAGGGGCTGCTTCTTTTCTCAATAGGATTTTACTAATCTTAGGGAGAGTTGGCCTCATCAACACACTGACGCACTTATAGGCTGGTATAAAGGCGAAGTGCCCATGCTACTCCTGCAGGAAACACGTGCATCTTTAAGTCGTTTTCGTTCGTACTATCACATCACTATCGTCTTTAACCAGAGGATTGAAATGGTTGAATGCGATTTTCAGAGTTTGGGAATTTTCAAGCCATTTGGTATCGTTAATAATTTTCAATTTGATTTAGCTTGGAATGTCTGAGAGCTCCTCCAAGTCGTTGAAGAAGTGTCTCCCTAGGTGTCTATTTCTCAGATGATATAGCTTAGATAAGTGACACAGGTATTGATAATCATAAGTAATTCATACGGAGTTTCATCTTTTTCTTGTGGTAACCCAGTTGGTTGTGACCGGTGATGATGCTCAGTTGGATAACGTCGGTCTTTTGGTTGCTGAAACTAGGCCATAGCTTTCTGGTTATAAGACAGGAATCGAGCAAGTTTCATCTCTTCTTTGTTATAGCTAGAACTTTGCTCTAGATTACCTGTTCAAAATTACAGGATGGGACTTGAACTGTTCTTTTTTCCTGATTAAGATCAAGTGTTGATCCTATTCTTGCCAGCTCTTCAGAATTTTTATTACCTTGGACACCACTGTGTTCAGTAACCCAACAGAGCCCAATGTTGTGCTGTGCACCAAGATTATTAAATTAAATTAAAAAAAAAATATTGACCCGTTTTTGAAATAGCCAATTTTCAAAAGAAAATTTGATAATTTTTTTTTAAGTTTTGATTTACAATGTTTTTCAAGAAGCTTCTGTTTTAAAAAGTTCGTTATGCTGATAGTAAGATAGCGAAATGGACCATTGTTTAAAGAGCTCTATAAAGTTAAGCATACATGTTATGAACTTAATATTTATGTGAACCCTAAATTATGAACCATTTATTGTACGGAAACTAAAAAATAAAATGCAGCATATATGGTCAGTTATATAAAGTCCATTGAATAATTTGATAGTTGGTAAGGCCCAATATGTAATAAAAAAATTATTAAAAATTTAAGGAGCCGGTTTTGAGAAAACATTTTTTAGATAAAATACAAATTTTATTTTTTGTACATTTTGTAAGTAGTAATAAAAATATCCAGAATTTGACCTTCGAAATATAGTTTTCGCTTCTTAAGTTCTGTATTAGATTCTTTCCAAGAGGCTGGTAATTGGAGGTGGGTAATTGGAGCACCTGTCTAAATATGGAAATTGTACTACTTAGATGAATAAGCTAAATTGGAGTAAAATTGATTAAACCGTTAACGTGAACAACACAAAAATTAGACAATATTCTTAAATAACCCAAGTCCAAATTTCCGTTCCGCTGAGAACCTTAAATTCGAAAAATTTAATTGCAGTGGTTTTGAATACTATTTGTTCAAAGTTTACCCAAACTTGTTAGATTTATTTTTTAATACATTTTAATATAACAATATTTTTTTATGGAAGGTATGGTTCCGCATGAGCTGAAACGAAATATTACTATTTCTCATTTTTGGTGTTTCGTCTCCAGTTGTGCGGTTTTGACAAAATTTTGAATAAATTATTTATTTTATTTAATTTTATTCAAAACTTTGTCATTACTATTTCTTCCTTTCGAAGCCAAATGGTCCAGTCGTTGAGGCTGTAGAACGAAACGAAGTAGAGAGTATACTCAAGCCAAAATTTGTAGTCAATATTTTCGAGGTTATTTAGTTTAAAATTTTATTTTAACATTTTCGAATCAATCAAGGGTTCTTAGAAAATTAATGATTTCTTGAAAATTGTTGCCTGTAATAATTTTAACGACTTAATTATTGATCGAGTCCAATGTTTCCCAGGGAGCGAAAAAAGACAATTTACAGTTTTCTCGTTTTGAAAAATGGGAGTTTAGTCAGGGTCATGCCACGGAGTTCCGAAAATTGAATATTTAGACTCTTTTAATAGTCCTCTTTCAGGTATGAAAGCAACATTCATTTCATAAAACATGTGTTTATTTGCCAACATAACTTTTGTGTATTAAAGACCACAATAGACCTCTTAACGTGAAAGAAAAGTATGCTGCCAAAATATGTCCATCTTAAGATTCTAAATATTTTTTGTCTTAGGTAGAACTCTCCATAATTATTGACCAAAAATCAGTATTATCGTTTTGACCATACGAACGAAATTAAATCGAAATCCTGAGAAATGTTTTTGAAACAATTTGTAATAATAAATGGAACTTTTGTTTTAGGGAGCCACATAAAAATGTTATTTATCAAATTAGTCTACAGATGCACAGACAGACGCGAAGGCAGAACGACAAGATCCAAAAAATCTTCATGTCTATTACAGAATTCGCAGAATTTTACTCCCGGTGAGTTGACTCGATTCGCAACCGCTGTAAAACTCAATAATGAAATTCGTCGGATGAACTACATTGTCGATTCCTAAAATTACCTTATCATTTATGAACTTTCGTATCGACACTGTCAGCTACAAACATTTATTCAACTGGCCTAGGCTGTGATAATAGTATCGCTTTCGATCAACGAAATCAAGCATCGTTGAAAGTGGTTAGTACGAAGATGGTGGACGGTTCAAAACCAACCGTGTGCTCTTTTTTTTTTTTAGATTTCTTCCTCTCTGGTTGCGTTGCTATTTGTGCGTTTTCTATTAAAATTTGTTAAACAAACACTTTAGCATTCAGTATGATAAGTTTTTGAATTACATTTTTGTACTCTCCATTGTTTATTTTCGTTTAATCAAAAATTCACTTCAGATTCGTCTCGAAATTGGTGCGAATGTAAACTGATAGAAATTGTATGGAGTGCGAATGGAATGCGAATTCTGTAATACCATATAAGTTGAACAAAATGTCAGTGGTGCAGAGATTGTTACCGACATTCGTTCAACTTTCATTCGTCGGATTCAGTAATAGCAAAAGTTTGGAAATGAATTGAAACTGTCACTTTAGCTCATTCGCCGAATTCTGTAATAGAGGTGCTTGTGTTTGAAGCGACTTCCTTGCTGTTTTATTTTCACAGATATACACTAGTTTCAACGATCTTAACTCTCATAAAATGTGAATTCTTGACAAAGACACTCAGACACCCCTCCTACCGTAACACAGCAATTTTTCATTCATTTATTTTTCTTTTCACAGAGTTGGACGACATAATGCAGTAGATGACAGTGTAAGCCCGTCAAATGCCCGACATAAAATCGTTGTCATGGGTTCGGCAAAAGTGGGAAAAACCTCCATCATCAACCAGTTTCTCTACAACACATTTTCCACCAAATACAAAAGAACAATCGAGGAGATGCACCAAGGGAATTTCTCAATAGCTGGAGTCAGTCTAACGTTGGATATTCTTGATACGGCTGGATCCTATGAGGTGAGTTCCATTTTTACTGTTTTTATGGTATTTTTGTGAAGAAAAAACAAAGATTCTTTCACCAAGAGTGCCAACTAGTTTTTTTTTTTTCATATTCACAGTACAGTACAGCCGATAAGAAAAAGAAAACAAAATATTACTTTTTCACCTCGAGGACACAGCTTTTTATTTTTATTTCTCGAGGGAAGTTATTTATGATGGGATAAGGTTTTGTAAGAACAAACACACGTACTCAGTCAAAACTTCACGGCTGTGAGGCTTTTTTGTTTAAATAACTTTAGAGGGCGTTTTTACTCGTAGCGCACACTCCGCATCGAATGCAATTTGTTCTGGAAAATAAAATTATTGCAATATTTCCATTCGACATCATTAAATACAATAATCCATAAAACCCAAAAGCTATAAAAAAAGTTCAGAAATCAACTAATACGATTACCCATATAAAAAAAAAATTTCTATTAGTTTGTAAAGCGTTCCTATCCAGGATAGTGCAGGATAGTATCGTTTGTTTTCGGTGTTTATATTTAAAAAAAAATGTGAAAGAGAACAGAGAACTTAAGTTCCTTAACATTTATCATCTTAAAAGTCTCGTTCGCATGATTAAAAAAAAAAAGTTAAAAAAAAATAAACAATAAGCCTTTATCAATTGATCCAGAATGTATATAAGGAAACGGAGATTGTTAAAGAGCATGCACACGTCTTTTTGTAAATATTGAGATTTCGCCCAAAGGTATGCGCGCATATTTATACAAAACTGTGCCAGTCACAGTGTAGATTGTCTAGGTTATTTGTTGTCCTTATTCCCAGTTAAAAATTTCCTCACCCATGCGATTTTAAGGACAATTCACTTACAGTTAAAAAAAGTGAAGGTATGAAAACAAAAACGACTTTGGCTAAGGCGTAGTTTTAAATGTTTTGAATTTAAAATATTCTTCCATACGTTATTATTTCCTTTATGAATTTTTATTTATTTTTAAATATTCAAGATGGCTTAGAGGTGGGATTTAAATTGTGATATAAAATCACTGAAGTGAAAGAAAGGAGAATTTTTAATAAAGTCGAATGGTGGGATTAGGAGTTTCTGGCAGACTTAAGTTTGAAAATGTTTTTATAAATAAATTTCTAAGGAAAAGATACCCACTTAGTTTGAAAATTAAAAAAAAAATTCAAGCTAAGCAGACTTTTTCACAAAACACCAAAAGCAAACAATACCTATTTATAAAATAAGAAGAGAATTGAAAGTTTGTCACTTTGATCTTTTTTAAAGGTTCATAAACAGACGGGGTATGTACATACGTGTACCATAGGAACAGACAGATTATGTGATAATACCTACATCCTACAAGACTTTTGACAGGTTCGTTAAACGCTCTATTTGTACAAAAAAAAGAACAAGATAATTGAGTAGGTAGATAAGAAGCAGAGTGAGTGACATAAATTTTACATTTATTATAACAAAAGTCAGTTTATATATTTAATATGAAAAGACTTTTAATGACATTGTGTGGAGACATGTCATTGTTCAAATGACCAAATGGCTCCAGGATTTTGACATCCTTTGACTTTGGCGAAAAGAAGAGGACTTTTCACATGAGGAATAAAAAACTAATTATATACAAATTATATATTACATATTACATATTATTCAAGTAGCACAAACGTCCAAAATACACCAAAATATTTGGGGTATTTTTTGCGCTTTCGTGATATACATTTTAAATATAAAAAATATGCCACTTTTGAGTGCAGTTTTTGTACAATTAATTTAAATTCGGTGTATATAATACCTCGTTGTCGTTTATAATTTACACCGGCTGTACAAAAATTATACCGATTTTCGGTACATAAATTGTGCTAGTGGTATACAAATTATTCTGGTTACTAGAACATAATATACCCCGGAAGTGTAAATAATAAACTGATAATTGGTTTAAAACCAAAATCTGAAACATAGAATTTATTTTGAAATAAAATTTACACCGAAGTTTATTTTTTAAATTGGAAATAATTTAATTTTACACCGAAGTTTATTTTCTGATTGAAAATGTATCTGAAGAATTTGTAATTGTTTCTATGATTCTAATTATTATTCACCTGCATTATATGGCCGCAAGAAAATCATGAATTAGTATGAATGCGAGTGCCTAATTTAAAAACGAAGCACATTCTGCCGAATGATTTTTGATCCTACCCCGTCTAAAAATTGAGCGCCTCGAAAATATCAATTAATCAAAGATTTCTAAAACAATTCGTGAAAATTAATTATTCGAAATCTAAAATTTGTTGGCTGTTTTTTAATTTTTTAGGGACGTTATGTTAAAAACGAGTCGAAAATACCAAATGCGGTATATAATTAAGTCGCTATAATATTAAAATAACTAATCATTGTTTTCATTTATTATTTAAATTTTTTTAATATTTCTTGGAAAAAATGGCCGTCGTCCAAAATACAGGGTGTCTCAAAGTAATCGCCGCAGACGAAAACCATCATACACATAGGTTCCTAACACCTATTTTCAAGTCGAAAAACTAATGAAGTAATTTTCTCGTGTTCACTTCCGTTTTGACTTAAAATAAATTGTATGATTTTTGGAGTAATTTCTTTTAAACCCATTTTATACAAACAAGGAATTCATTTTAATTTAGCAATAAACATATAATACGAGTACTTTTGATAGTAAATTGTGGGAAGATCTTTAATCACATAGAAATGTTTACATTGAAAAGGCAACAGAGTACATTGAGTACCTATAAACTAAAGATGGTAAATGATACGACAAAGCAGTTCGCCAAAAAAAAAAAAAGAACGCATCTTAAGTCGATGCTTTTTTTCGATATCCCGTTAAGGACGTGATCTTGGAAATACTGGTGAGAAAAAACCATACAAATACTTCCAGGTTAATGCTTTATTTATAAATGTCGTCCATTTTTGAGACCGATATTTAACTGGCTCTAAACTTGGCAAAACTAAAACCGATTATTCTTGATTTTTTCTTTTTTATTAAAACAAGAACAGGTAAGATTTTCTTTCCACCATACAGGTTTTTTCTATGCGATTAACGGATTAACGGTTTCTCCACAGTTAACTTAACGTATTATTTTGCTAAATTAAAATTAATGGTTTTCGTCTGCCGCGGTCACAGCGGGACACCCTGTATGTATATGCATACTCTAACTCCTGAATTTGGAAAAAAAAGCACCAATTTTAATTTACGCCATCAGTACTGCTTAATGCAAGCATTTGTAACAATATTTCTTTTCTCTTCGTTTTTTTTTCACCTTTAGATACTTGGAAACATCAGCTTGTCACAGTCATCATTTAGCGTGGTGTTAGTTGTTAGTAAATAAATATACATACATATAGCCTAACACTCTACTAAAAAACTAACAAATATGACAAACAAAGAAATAATAATTATTAATCTACTATCTGTAGCTACAAAAATAACTACAAGTCAAATAATACTAGCTATAAAAACAATAACGTTACCAGTAGTTTCGAATACTTAATGAGAACGCCCATACAACCTGTGCTTAAGTGTAAGCTTTGAGTAACTTAAATCGAAAACATCATGGTTTATATTAGCCTCATGTTTCATACGTGTCAAAGGCTCATTGAGACCATAATTGGTACGGTGGAAGTCTATATGAAAAATTTCAGAGTTCCGAGAACTGTGGCTTCTAGCTTTAAAATGGATTTGTTCTAGAAGAACCGGTGAATCTATGGAACCAACCAAGAGCTGGTGTAAAAACATAACATCGCTGACTTTCCGGCGTTTTTCTAGAGAAAAAAAACACCATTGTACACAATATATCCAAAATTCTGCTTTCGGTACATTTTGTATGCCGGAAAATGTGCAAAATATTGCACCAATTTCAAAGAACAAGACAAAAAATACACCATTGTACAAAATATATCCAATATTCTGCTTTCGGTACATTTATTATGCTATAAACTGTGCAAAATATAGCCCAAGCAGTAAAAAAAATGCACCATTGCGAAAAATATATCCAGTAATTTTTTTTAGTATATCTAATTTGCTGTAAATAGTGTAAGAAATGTTCAAAACAAAAACAAAATTATAGTTAACATTTGAATTCAAGAAAATATTTTTTATTTTTTCAAAATAATTTTTGCTTTCATTTGGTTTCACCTTCGACGGCCGTTTTTTGGTTCAGTATCTAAAGCAGCCTCTTCATCCTCTTCTTCGGTATTTTCACCCAATTTTACATTTTTTTTAATCCTTTGTAGAATAGCCTCGTTCTGGGATTGAATAAATGATGGCCCTCATCGGATTTGCTTATAAAATCCGAATGAGTTCTTCGTCGACAATCTAATCTAGGAAAGCTCATATGGTTTCCTGATCGATCAAATTCTCCAATTACATTACATTTTGTACAACTATTGTATGCAGTGTGTGTCTTGATGCCTGCAAAGTTCAACAATATTAAATTAATTGAAGTCAAACTGGATTTTCTACTTACATTTGATAAATGCCCGAGCTGGTGTGTCTGCAATATACCTATTGACCTTGATCAATATTTTTGAGCCGTTTGGTAAATCGATTCCATTCGAAATTAGAGCATTAATTTCATTAGCATGTTGCCTCAAAAACTCTTCGCTAGATGGTGGCTCGCATTACCGAAATATATTGCAATTCCATTGTTTGTATATCAATACTCCGTGGTGTATGGAGCAACGTACGTGCATCTTTCGGCAGTTCAGCTTTTCCTCCACTTCGCAATAAAAGAAGTAGCTCAGACATAGCACAATGTGTTATTTTATATTTAACAGCCCAATCAGCCAATTTAGACATAAAATCAATGCGTTCGTCCAAATCATCAATGACGTAATCTTCCGAGGAGGGTTCTACTTCGGGATTTATATTTTCCACAACTTCATCATTATCATCCAAATCTGTTCGAAATTGAGTCTAATAATATTTCATTTGGCCCTACTTTAATATTAGGTTCATTTGAAATAATATTTTCTCGAGATATTGAACAATTTGTAGAATATAAAAGTTGATTTTCGTCGTTTCAAATAAATTTTGATGATTTTGCTGAATACTACTGGGTTTCACACAGTTTTTTAATTTTTTTAAAAAGTTTTTTTCCTACGATACCATTTCAAATAATTGTTGAACTTCGAGCTACCTATTTTTTATTTTTTAAAGAAATAAACGCGCGGTGACTGTAAACAAATAACAACTGAACTGAGGTAAACATTTTGTTGACATTATGGTTAGACATTGGTGTAGCTTAGTGTATTTAATCTCCACAAGATTTAAATCTTATACCGAAAAATGATTGCTCATTTAAAATGGTGTATTTTATCTACAAAATTTGGTGTAAAAAATACGTCATTTTTGTTGATTTCAAAATTGGATTTTTTTTATACGCCATTAATGGCATATTAAAAAAACAGCTGCGAATCGGTTTAGAAAAGACAATGGTGTAATTTTTATACCGGTATATTTTGTCAAATACACCAAAATCTTAAAATTTTCTTCAGTTTTCTCAATTTTACACTAAAATTCAAGAAATTGTACCAAATTATACACCAGTGTGCTACTTGAGTACATATTACATATTACATATTACATATTACATATTACATATTACATATTACATATTACATATTACATATTACATATTACATATTACATATTACATATTACATATTACATATTACATATTACATATTACATATTACATATTACATATTACATATTACATATTACATATTACATATTACATATTACATATTACATATTACATATTACATATTACATATTACATATTACATATTACATATTACATATTACATATTACATATTACATATTACATATTACATATTACATATTACATATTACATATTACATATTACATATTACATATTACATATTACATATTACATATTACATATTACATATTACATATTACATATTACATATTACATATTACATATTACATATTACATATTACATATTACATATTACATATTACATATTACATATTACATATTACATATTACATATTACATATTACATATTACATATTACATATTACATATTACATATTACATATTACATATTACATATTACATATTACATATTACATATTACATATTACATATTAGGGGGCGTCCATAAATTACGTGAGGTGTTTTTTTAAATTTTTTGACCCCCCCTCCCCCCCTGGTGAGATGTTGTGAGATTTTATTCAACCCCCTCCCCCACCCCTCAATCTCACGTGAGATTTTTCAAAATGTGAGTTTCTTACGTAAACGCGTGGGATTGTTATTGTAAAAAGAAAAAAAAAATTGCTTCGTGCTTTTATTTACGACTAGTTAAGACTATTAATCAATTTACCTTTGGTGAAAACGTAGTATTAAGCATGTACAATCTGGATTAAATGGACCAAAATAGTATAATTTTTTTTTGTTTCAATCAGAAAAAAAATTGCGTGATATTTGCCGAGACCCCCCCTCTCCCCAACGTAAGATTAGGTGAGATTTGACTCGACCCCCTCCCCCCCTTAAACATCTCACGTAATTTATGGATGCCCCCTTACCTATTACATATTACATATTACATATTACATATTACATATTACATATTACATATTACATATTACATACGTTTCACAGAAAAGGCTTAGTTCCTATTTTTTCGGGGATTTAAGAAAAGGCATATATTGGTGTACCTTAAGCCATGTTAACGGTAGTTGCGCTGTTGGTACTAATGATAGAAACTTCAATAAGGCCTTTATTTTTAGGAAAAATATCAGTCTTTGTAATTACATCTAAGCAAGTTTGCTATTTTATTTCAGCCTTGAGATATCTCGTTCCTACCATGTTTCATTTTTTCTGCTCATGCAAATTTTTTGGCTTTGAGCTGAATATTTTAAATATAATACAATATATATGTAATAATAAATATAATAGAAATAAGCATACAGTTTTACTATTTTTACTTGCGATATAGATACTATAAGCTTGGAAAAAAATCGAACTCGATTTAAAAAAAAAATGCCATGTGAACGATAATTTTTTGAAATCATTTCCTAAAATCTATACTACTAAATACTTAAAATTGGCATCCGAAATTTTGTTCTCGAATAATTTTAAGGAAATTCGTTATATAAAAACTTACTTAATAAAACGATTTTTAAACTTTGTTTGCATAAATTCATACTTTTCCGGAAATCAGACGGCAATTCTATGCATTTGATTATTTTTATTTCATTAAATTCATGTGCTCGTTTAGTTGAGTATCTGTTAAAACCCTCCCGTTCTAAAAATTAAGGCCTAAATGAAGTTTCTATCATTAGTACTAACAGCGCAATTACTGGTTCAGGGTACACAAAAATAAACCTTTTCCCCGATATATGATGTAAAAATTGGAGATAGGCCCTTACTGTGAAAAGGTTTTTTTTTTTAGAATATACCCAAGAATCACGCCATACTCTATCCTGAATAGATATAATCAAATTGATAGCCCCTCTCTATAGCTTTATTTGTAAGTGACGTCAATTTCACTATATTAGTAACTGGAGACTTTTTTCACAACGCAAAAATAAATTTACAGTTGAAATGAGAACTTCTAAAAATAATAGCCTCAAATAGCTTTGGTAGACATGAAATTTTGCCTATAGTTGGGAACACCTCCAGGATTGCTCTTTTTGTGAATTTGAATAATGATCGAGTTTTTTTTTTCAAATATTGGGAAAGTGCTTTATTTAAGTGAATAAAAATACTATTTGAGTCGGCGGCGGGGGCAGAGTAAAACTACAATTTCTTAAAACAAAATCAGGAATTTCGTGAGGACAACTAGAAGTATCATAGTCTAAATCCTCAAGATGTCATGTAATGTTCTCTTCTGTGATTAAATATTAAACATTGTCCTTTGATAGAAGCTATTGATTGAGCTGCTTGCGCAAGGTAGGAAATCATTATAAAACCAAAGTTTAAAGAACGGTGAATACATTTTACAAATAGCGAAACAGTTATTGCTTGGCTTTTCCAAGTATTTCATACCAGGCGAATATATGTCGGAATCTCTTTTGCTATTAATAAATTTTCAAAAATGTTTTGAATCAATATGAAGTGAAAAAAAAGATAGGGATTGGAAAGGTAAAAATCGACGAAACGAGAAATTCAAAAATATTTAAATACTTTGACATTCTAAAGTATGTCAAATTCCATGCCTTGAATAAGTTCCTTTAGGAAAGGGAAGCCAGATTTCTTGATTTCATTATATGTATATTATAAAATTAGTTGTGTTAACATAAGAAATAATGACAAAAAGTTGAAGTTCGTTGTTGACTCTTCCTTATTTATATGTATATTTACATAACTAAATTGCTAGTTTTACAAAATTTCTTACAAAAGTGTATATTAAGATTCTTAAACAATTTAATGGAAAAATGTTGATTTAATTTGACATGAATTAATTATTGTTTTATCAAACAAATTGATATATTTAAGATTATAAAAATTAAAAAGTTTTAACATTTTATTTAATGGACAAAATTTTTCATAATTGGTACGATAGTTTAAAATAAGTATACTCTCCGGTAATTAATACGAGACAGAAGGTGCAAACAGTCTATGTTACCGTTGATTAATTTTGCATTGAAAACGAAACATAAATAGGAACGTCTGTTCTCGAGACTGGGTATATCAATAAGTCTAAGTCTGTT
This sequence comes from Philhelius festivus, assembly GCA_963931855.1. NCBI lineage: Eukaryota > Metazoa > Arthropoda > Insecta > Diptera > Syrphidae > Philhelius > Philhelius festivus. The sequence goes on from OZ007557.1 coordinate 96,778,502, forward strand.
GTTATAAGTTGGGAGATCATAAGGGTTATCCCAACCTAGTCCCCTGAGGGCAAACCTAATGAATCTTTTTTGCTCCTGTTCTAGTCTATTTTTATGACATTCGTAATGAGGTGACCAAACCTGAAAAGCGTACTCTAAAATGGGTCGAACAAAAGATATAAAAAGCTGCTTTGTCACGAAAGGGTCGGAAAATTGTTTCGACTCTCTTTTTATCCAAACAAGAATTGAATTAGCTTTATTTTAAATAGAATTTATATGTTGAATGAATTCGAATTTGCGATCAAATGTGACACTAAGAACAGACATAACTGTTTCACGAGATATTGATATTGCATTAAACAAATAGTTGAACAAAATAAATGAAAACTTTCTTGTAAAACACATATTTTTTCATTTATCGATATTAAGAAACAAACAATTACGAGTGCACCAGTCAAAAAACGAGTTAAGATCACATTGCAATTCTTCACAATCACGAGTATTTGAAATAGTTTTGAAGATTGTTACATCTTCGGCGTAAATGAGACACATAGAGTATTTTAACACAGATGGTAAGTCGTTTATAAATAAAATAAAAAGAAAAGGGCCTTAATGACTACCCTGTGGAATTCATGAATTGATTTCAAACTTACTACATACTCAATCGATACATACTGGACCTATAAATCAACCGAAGAATCTTCCTTTCAAAGCATCCAAGCATGCTCTTATACGATTTTGATTATTTTTTGACCGGGATGATTGGGGTCTTATATATATAAGGTCTCTTTGGTTCTTCGAGATAGGATTTACTACTCAAATATCTTCTTATCCCAAAGAAACATCTTCACTGATGTCATTTTTCGAGGTAATAGTGGAGCCTAGGTACACAGAGTTCTGACGACTTCGAACTTGTGACGTTTCGCCCAAGTCCACGATGTTGAGATTCCTTTCTCGATGAAAGCATATACATACTTCGGCTTGTCTTCTTAAACAGCCGAACCCATTTCTACCTACCGTAGAAACGTTGGTAGCCATGTAGCTAATTTTGTGTGATATCATGCCCATTTCAAATCTGAAAGATTGAAATGGCCTGCGAGAAGGACATCGTCAATGATCTCGCATTTATCAGAAACATAGTTAATGGCATTTGAAACAATTTTATATATTTCCAACTAGCTTCTTAGCTCCTTGGGAGGCTTGTAAGTATTAAGAGTAAAAACGAAACTTATTTCTTGACAAAATTATTGTCTCCGTTAGTACTATCACATCAAATTCAGATGCATGGCGCTTAAGGAATGTCTTAGTTCTTGATCGAAGTCCCCTCAAATTTTGATAGTAAAACGACATAAGATTTAGTTCTTTGAGGAGCTTAGGGTCTTTTACCTTATGAGTACTTTGATTAAAATTATCTCACTACTATTTCGTATGTATCAAATATAAAATTCTTAAACATTTTAGCTATAACAACAAGTTCGTGCGACCTTTTCGTGCATTTCAGTCCTGATTTTCACAAATCAGTTATTTCAAAGTTAACTCCATTTAAGCTTACTTTGTGTTCACAAAATACCGAAAGGCTTTGGCGTTAAAAAAGACCAATCTTTTCAATAAAAACTTTTATTTCATTCAAGTGATTTCATGTTCACTTTTGGTTGTGTTCTTCAGTTGTTTTTATAAGTCATACCGAAAGCTAACGTTTTAAATCGTCAAAGTTGTAAATTTAACTGCCTTAACATTATCCCCAATTCAAATCCTTTTAAACCTTAAGAAACAATGTAATTTGTTCATCGCACTCCACCTCTCCACTTAGTTCCTTAAAGAAATAAAATACCTATAGTCTTAAGTTATGGTTTCTAGAAATGCTGCTCACAAGCTGGAGAGTAATGCCCCACTCAAAGTTAATATTTCTTTTTTATACCTTTTACACATAAATCGCATGATTTCAACTCAATTGTCAGGCTTTCCTCCTGAAATTACTTCAATTATTGCTGGTTTTCTTAGGAAATACACAAACCATGGAAATGTGATTGAAGGGTCCTTTTTCTAACAACAACAATGTCACAGTTAGAAGTACTTCCCTTATTAGCTTCGTTAAGTATTTGCTCATGGAATTAAATTACTATTGTTTTGGATAATTTGAATCATTTTCCTTACCGTTCTATGGCTCTAATAAAGCAAAGACTTAAATTGTATGGGATGTAGGTTATGATCAAGACTGAAAGAAATAAACAATTATTATTAATTAGGAAAGCTTATAACCTAAGACGTGTGCCGAAGTCAGTAGAAGTAGTTGACGTTGGGGGGGTTGTGAGTTGGAAAAATTTTAACGGAAGTTACATAGATGTGGAATATAATAAATGGCTGAGCTGCTCGGTTGTCACGTTCATGGGTGTGAAAAAAAAAATAAATTTTCATTCAATGAAACGTGATTGTGAAGAATGTAATAGAAAAATCCATTAGAAACAGGTAAGGAAAACTGATAAAGGTTAAACGTGGTGTGATTTTATTACCAAAACGGATTTTCCACCGGAACATCACATAAATCTGTGACTGATAAATAGCAGAGGGTTTATCTACGATAGGAATTGAAATAATTCTATTTTTTGACAGAAAGGAAGTAGATTGATTGCCAATTTCGCAATCCTAGTACTTTCTTGATTACAAATGTTTTAAATTGAATATCTATAGAATATGAGGTCTTTTATAAGGTGTGTCCCGTAGATTAATTTATACCAATCAGTGATTTTTTTGTGTGCAATGTTTTGTTCAAATATTCTCGACTTAAAGATTTTCGGACGGAAATTAAGTTAAGATATTGTTAGTGTAACTTTTCCGTCAACTTTTTCCAGATTTAGCTGATATTTTTTATGTCGGATAGTTTAGATATTAAAAAAGATCAACAAATCATCAACACTCGACACCGATCTTCCTTGTAGATCATTATCGGACAGTCCCCTTAATATCGATCACCACTTTATCTACTGGTAATCGATTTTGAAAAGGCATTCGACAGAGTCAATAGAGAATTTATTTAGCTTGCTTTCCACATGATAAATTATTCGCTATAAATGAGGCTTCATGCGATTGATTCAAATGGTACTCTCTCTGTATATAGGAAAGGTTGTCAGAGGAGTTTGAAATCCAAAGAAAGGGGTCGGGCAAGGCTGTATACTATCACCAATACTGTTTCTGTTGGTAATAAGTGATGAAGACCACAAAGCTTTATCAAGCAAAAATGGAAGAATTTAGTGGACCCTCAGTAACTCAAACATCTGGACTAAGGTGATGAACGTATACTTACTCCCTCATAGGAACCTGAATCTCCATTGAATGACAACGAGGGAGAAGAGAGAAGATGAAATCTTGAAGCCAGAGTACAATACGGCAAAACAAAAAGGATCAGCTTTGGAACTTTTTTATCCATCCAATTGAATATTTCTGAATAACTGCTAGAGATGGTAGAGAGTTTTCAATAATTGGGCTTTTTTCATGATGAAAATTAACCTCAATTTGAAAATGGAATCATCGCCCAAATAAATGACAAATAGCCCCAAACTATATTTTTATATGAAAATACAAAATATTGGAGCTATTTTTCATTTTTCTAATTCATGTTAAAATGTTGCTTCGTATATGTTCAATCAGCAGATAGACGCCAATATCCTAAGATTTTATAGGTGCTCTGTATCACTCACGTAACTCCATTGATCCGCTTAGAATGTATTTAATCGCATGGCGGGCAGCTATATTAAAACTTTTCTTGGCCAGGTTCTCAGCCTTTTAACTCTCCTTTCGGGTCGCTTTTAGTGCTTACGCAAATCCGTTGCTTCCCTAAGGATATTTTCAGTTTCCAAGCAGTACTGTGGAAGGTACCAACCAAAGTACAAATCACACTCAGGATTTTAACACCTCTTTGGTTCATCTGTAACGCTCACGCAATACCATTGCTCCGCTAAAAGTATGTTAGGTCGACAGACAGGCGACTATATAACCAGTTTTCTTGGCCAAAAGTACCTTGATTCGCGGGTTCTCAGGATTTTAACTCCCAAAACTGTTTTTGGTGACTGAACATACCCTATAGGTGGATCAACGGTACAGATGACCCAAAGGGGGTGTTAAGATCCTGGGAAACCGTGGCTGCATTTTGAAAATATGATCATAATTGCTCTATCGCAAGAAATCTGCGAAACATCTTGTGGGATTTTCTGACCTAACTTTATCTCAAATCATTAACTTCAATCGAGAACATGTCAGAATCTATCGAACAGAACCTCCGCACATGCTTCGAAAAGGAAACCAGTGCATTCCGAGTCAGGCGATACATGGAACCCGGTAACACAGACAGGCAGACGAATAGGCTGACAGAGAACTATTTGTCGAAGAATGGTCGAAGAGGAATAAGTATATCTGGAGAAGAGTTGGAGAGAACCGACAAGGCTCTATGCCCACAAGGGGTAATTGGTTCAACGACTTGAGTAAGGAAGTAACGAATTTTCTGTCGAGACTTACCAACTTTTCATTTACTTCAAAGCCGCTTATGAATGCCTATACCATCAGGATTCCTATATAGCATTGTTCTAACAGGGAGTGCCGCGAGAGCTTACGAAGGCAGTTCGATAAGTATTTACAAAGGAAAAAATAAATTTTGGAAAAGTGGCGATTTATTTCTCAACAAAGTCTCCTTTTATCTCGATACACTCAATCCAGCGATGCTCCAACTTCTTTAACCCATCCGAAAAATAGGTTTTATCGAGGTCTGCAAAGTAGGCCACGCCACCTCATTCGACTCAAATTTCTGCCCTGCAAATGATTTTTTCAAGTTTGCAAGCAAAAGTGGGTTGCACGGGGCCAAATCTAGAGAATACGATGGTTGGAGCAGCAGTTGGTGCAATTACACCAATTTGGTCGTGGCTCTGAAGTGGTCTCACGGTTGCGCTTGTTTTCTGGAGTGAGCAAACACAGCACCCATCACGCCGACAGCTTTCCCATGCCTAAAATTTCAAGAAGAATATGACCCGCGCGGTCTTTTGAGATGCCTACTGTTTCAGCTATCTCGCGCACCTTCAATCGGCGGTATAACCAATACGAGATCGTGGATTTTTGACACGTTATCCTTCGTGGTAGCCATTTTCGGGGCATCTGGGCAGGGCTCATTAAAAACCGATGAGTGACCACGTTGGAACTCCTTATACCAATTTTTGACGGTCGCCATTGAAGGAGAAGAGTCACCGTATACAGCATCCAAGCGCTCTTTGATTTCGCTGCCCGATTTCCCTTCCAAAAACAAGAATCGAATCACCGACCGATATTGCTCTTTTTCCATTTTTCTACAATTCGCGGACAAGCTGGCTTCCACATGTGGTCTTAAAAAAACTAAGTGTCCGATTTGGCTGAAATTTTTACAGTAGCCGTCTAAGAGAATGTACTAGACGATAGTAGATTTCACTTATGATACTGGCACCATCGGGCGTTAAGGCTAAGTACTTATCCGACCGCCTTGAACTATCAAGTAATGATGAAAAATAAGTTGAATGCTCAACACGAGGCAAGGAGGTGTGATATCATGTTTTTTTCTTCAATTTTGTTTTGGAGCAGATAGCAGCTAGTACGATAAGCGAACGAGTCATTAACAACAATTGAAAGAGAGGCGAATTTGAAGCGACAAGGATTTCAAGTCAGAACTGCGATTGAAGAACATCTGTCCACCACCACCTAGGACAACATGGATTTATTAATTACAGCTTCTTCGAGAGTTAGTTAAGAAATTAATTTACCTGGTTGTGAAAATAAGCTTCGTTAAAGACACTAAGTGGAGGCAGTGGCGTAGCGTAGGGGGGGCGGTGGGGGCGGTCCGCCCCGGGCGGCAGGCCTAGGGGGGCGGCAAAATGTCGCCGGTGATGCGGATAGAGTAGAAATCATATGTTTCATGACAAATCGTTTGACAAGTCAACAAACAACAATAATGTGATTTCCGTGAATTCGTAAACGGTGAGTAGGGCCATAAGAGTGCATTCCGTATTGTCGCGCGACTCGCAAAACTAAAACAAAACGTTCCGAAACTCTCGCGAAACTGAAAGGGAGGGTTCCGAAACATATGATATGCATATGCGAGATATGATAAGATAACTAGGATTCGACGGAAACGTTATTCTGGTCTCAGCCAGCTCAATGTTTTTGCTCCCTCCCGCATCACAGAGAATAATTCCGATTGTGTTGTTTATAGTTTAAATACTGTTAAATCTTCTAAAACTAAACACTTAGTACTTCACTCAACCTTTGAACTAGTTTTTGGAAATGAAAAGAGTTAAAGGAAGTGGCGCGGAATACCACAAGAAAAAGGCTAAGAAAGAAGCAGATGCGAAGAAGTCTCCAGGTGCATTACTGAAATATTTCAGTTCTAGTTCTGGTTCGAAAACTACGTTAACGTCTTCGGCGGCATCCAGCAGCAGCGGAAGTGATTCCAATGTAAGTATGATTCCTCCATCTACAATCGTGAGCGGCCTAGAATTGTCCTCCGGCCAATATTCATGGGAATGCATAACTTATTTTACAGGCAGAAGAAGAAGACTTGCCTGCCGTCGAAGTTGGAAGTCGTTCCGGTCCCACCACAGAGCAGGGTCAAGACGAAGTCGACTCAGCAGAAGTACCTCAAGCATCTAGTCACAAACCTGCAGAAGAAGTGAACCTCGTCTTGCCAAATATATGAAGCTGTAAAGACTCTTAAGAATAAATTTGTGCAAGTTCTTGAGGTACTGGAAGAATTGACGGATCGGGAGCCAGTCTTCTTCTGACAGTCATGCAGTCATTCAACTTCCTCACTTTTCTTGGCTTTTGAGCTGCAGAGCTACCTGAAAAAGATGAATCACAGATTTACCTGCAGCAAAGTGGACTGAGTGTGGATAAGTGTGCTCAGAAACTCTGCGCTTTAAAAGCTTTCTAAATGGAGAGCAGAAACCGTTTCGTCCAAACCACAATCGACTTTTCTAAGACTCTCTGTGAAAAACTTGGTGTCAAACTCAAAACGAGAAGAAATCGCAGGAAAAAACGCATGCATGGCAATGAATCCGCAGATGCACCTTTGTCTCACGAGCCTCATTCGTAAGGCCCGTAGAATCCGTTTATGAAACCGCTGATCAATAAACCGCTGATTCAATAAAAGATACCTTATTGCCTGTGAAATGATGTCTGGAAATTTAATTTTAATTTACGTATTGAATGCTGGTGGCAAAATGGGTCTCCCGCCCCGGGCGCCGAGATGGCACGCTACGCCACTGAGTGGAGGTTCATCCTTCGACAAATTACCTTTATGAAGAGTTTCTACTTCAGTTTGGCATAACAAATAGAATTCAAATTACAAATATTAGTCAAAGATGAAAGTGCGTGTCTAAGCAAAACCCTGATACTTGCAGTTCTGCTTTAAAGGGACTTGGTACTGGGATCGTTTGACGAAAGCATTCTTCGGTTATTATTAAGTCTTCTATTCTAGGACGGCGAATAGAAAGGAAGGTATGATCATCAGGCTCATTGCCATATGGAGAAGTTTAAAAGGCAGTGTCTTAGACCTTGCTAAAGTCAGAGTAGACACATTATTACTCCAACGAGATCCTCAGCCCCTAGATTCAAAGTGATAAGGAAGACAGAACTTTTAGTAAAACGACCAAACTATTGCAGAAACCAGTTGCAAATCGCTTTGCCTTAATAAGTTGAAACAGCGTGTTAAGTATCTTAGCGCAAATCAGGAAAAAACTTTTCACGGGTTGCAAATTAAAGTTAATTGATCGTTTACAAATCCGCTTGATTTTACTGCCCTTCTTTTCCCGATCTTAAATACTCTATAACAATGACGAAAATTATGTTTTGCTTTTGGGCTTTGACAAACCGTATTTAACCAAGGATTATGGGTTTCAATGTAACAATTGTATTTTCTAGTGAAAAGGATTTTTTGGAATTTTGAAATCTCACTAAGAAAATTTTGAACCAGTCCAATTTTATTCGTTTTTATAACTCATGTGTTAACAATATTGAATTGTTCTCTCCACGGATAATTTCATAAATCTCCTAATTCCGTTATATCCAAAAATCATCATCAAAATTGTATATCTGACCTTCTTTAAAGAAGAAAGAAAACTGATTTCAAATGAAATCTATAACTCAAACGATTATTTCTTTTAATAAATGTTATTCTAATCCAAACGAAAAGCTCTTATTCATTTCTTTATTCTTAATTCTTCATTATCATTTTCTTTTTAATTTCCTCATTTCGCGGTCAAACCTAAAAGTTCTTAAAACCGGAAGAATTAATTTGTATCTTTTTCAACCAAACTTAAGACATTGAGTCCCTAAATTTTCTTTAACATAAAAAAAAACAACTGAAAATGTGCATGAATAAATAACATTAATGACCCACGTATTTTAAGCCAACTGATATTAATTATTCTTCAGACCGAACCTATAGCCAAAGGACAGGTACAGACTCTAAACTTTCTGCTGTGCTCCTTTTATCAACAGAAGAAAAAAAAAAGACCTTTTGAGCCAAAATTAAGCAAAACCACTTAGTCTTGCCGCCATTATTTTTCAATTCGCCTAAAACGTTTTGTAAACTCTAAAGAATAAAAAACACTAAAGTATTTGCAAATAACCATACATTTCTTACTCAGGTATGAGGAAGTATTTAGCGATGAAAACACACGAAGCAATGTTCTAAGTTGAGGAAAAGTTTAAGTCCCTACGTCTTCTTGTATGTTTGGAACCAGGCAAAAGTAGTGGAAGTGGAAAATTGAAATTCCATCACCTTTTCCGATGCGATTTTTCTTTTTATTTGTTTCAAGAAAGTTTTTTTTTTGTTTTTTTTTAAATATGGTTACTCAGCAAAATGTATACAGGGAAAGCGTAGAAGTTAGACACTTTTGAAGTGCCTTTTTGGCAAAGTAAACTTGAAGTTATTTTTTTATTGTAAAATGTGCGCGGACTGAAAGGGGTTTTGAATACCCTTAAAATGTTAAAAACAGTGCTAGCGTCAGGAAAATGCTTCACGAGAATTTTTGCATTGGTACCTACTTGTTTTCACTCAGAAGGGTATTTATTGATAAGAAAGTAAGGAAAAATTTAAGTGTTCGCTATAGACTTATGTGATTTCGCATGTATACTAAATACCTTCCATAGTTTGTATGGTTTTATGACAACAATAATGGCTTGTTGAGTAACAATTTATTTCCGTTATGAGTATTTTAAGTAGCTATATTCCTTGGCATAATAGTTAGTGCGTTGGACTGTCATGCGGAAGGTCTCGAGTTTGATTCTCAGCCGCTGCAAGAAAAGTTTTTTTCAGGGGTGTACTGCCTCTTGCGCGGAATTGACAAATCCTCCGTTCGGAATCGGAATCGGCAGAAAATTGTAGGTCCCCTCCGTTCCTGGTAACACGCACACAGGAATGGTTGAGAGTTGTAAGTCACTAGGTCCTGGTTCACTTCGAGCTGTTGCCCCACCAAATTTAATTTAATTTAGATAATTTTCCTGAAACGCAGTTTTTAAAGTATAAGACATTTGTTTTAAATGTTTTTAAGAAAAAAAGTACATTCATTCAGAAAACCTGACGTAAAATTAATTGGAAATTAGCTAATTATCCGGTTATTATTTTTAGCATGGCACTTGACAATGAAATAAATTCTCTGCATAAGATTATCATTAAAATATTTGTTGCAAAATCATATACATATGTAACGGGTGATTTTTTTGAGGTTAGGATTTTCATGCATTAGTATTTGACAGATCACGCGGGATTTCAGACATGGTGTCAAAGAGAAAGATGCTCAGTATGCTTTGACATTTCATCATAAATAGACTTACTAACGAGCAACGCTTGCAAATCATTGAATTTTATTACCAAAATCAGTGTTCGGTTCGAAATGTGTTTCGCGCTTTACGTCCGATTTATGGTCTACATAATCGACCAAGTGAGCAAACAATTAATGCGATTGTGACCAAGTTTCGCACTCAGTTTACTTTATTGGACATTAAACCAACCACACGAATGCGTACAGTGCGTACAGAAGAGAATATTGCGTCTGTTTCTGAGAGTGTTGCTGAAGACCGTGAAATGTCGATTCGTCGCCGTTCGCAGCAATTGGGTTTGTGTTATTCGACCACATGGAAGATTTTACGCAAAGATCTTGGTGTAAAACCGTATAAAATACAGCTCGTGCAAGAACTGAAGCCGAACGATCTGCCACAACGTCGAATTTTCAGTGAATGGGCCCTAGAAAAGTTGGCAGAAAATCCGCTTTTTTATCGACAAATTTTGTTCAGCGATGAGGCTCATTTCTGGTTGAATGGCTACGTAAATAAGCAAAATTGCCGCATTTGGAGTGAAGAGCAACCAGAAGCCGTTCAAGAACTGCCCATGCATCCCGAAAAATGCACTGTTTGGTGTGGTTTGTACGCTGGTGGAATCATTGGACCGTATTTTTTCAAAGATGCTGTTGGACGCAACGTTACGGTGAATGGCGATCGCTATCGTTCAATGCTAACAAACTTTTTGTTGCCAAAAATGGAAGAACTGAACTTGGTTGACATGTGGTTTCAACAAGATGGCGCTACATGCCACACAGCTCGCGATTCTATGGCCATTTTGAGGGAAAACTTCGGAGAACAATTCATCTCAAGGAATGGACCGATAAGTTGGCCACCAAGATCATGCGATTTGACGCCTTTAGACTATTTTTTGTGGGGCTACGTCAAGTCTAAAGTCTACACAAATAAGCCAGCAACTATTCCAGCTTTGGAAGACAACATTTCCGAAGAAATTCGGGCTATTCCGGCCGAAATGCTCGAAAAAGTTACCCAAAATTGGACTTTCCGAATGGACCACCTAAGACGCAGCCGCGGTCAACATTTAAATGAAATTATCTTCAAAAAGTAAATGTCATGGACCAATCTAACGTTTCAAATAAAGAATCGATGAGATTTTGCAAATTTTATGCGTTTTTTTTTTTAAAAAAGTTCTCAAGCTCTTAAAAAATCACCCGTTATATTGTTTCTGAAAGCCCACAAGGTGTATATTCAGCTTTCGAATACTTAAGCTACACCAGCGACTTATTAGAATATAAAAATGAAATCATTAAACTTACCAATGTTGAATGGTTGTGGTGCCCTGATACAAATTGAATGGACAATTCGAGACTATTTGATGATTTAACTTCACTTTGAACTCATCGACTAAATGATTTTTAAATACCAATGGAAAGTTGCTGGATCTATTGTTCACTACCATTAATTTGGGAATTGTAGTGGAAAAATCAACTGAGGCTTTTGTTTCTGAAAACTACCATCATCCAGCGCTAGATTTTCTTATCACAAACATTTTAAAATAACCTACACTTTTAATTTTCAAAATGAAAAAAAAAATGAAAAATTAAATGCTTTGCTATCAAAAGTAGACTGGTCTTCTTTAAATAATTGTTTAATTGTTAATTCTATGGTACTCGTATTTGAATTCTATAATATTTTATTTGATTGTTTGGTTTTAGTTTTTTACTTGCAACTTATACGTACTATAAGGCAAGTTATGCATTCGTAAAAAACATCGAGCATAAGATCATCGAAATCATTTAGTTAAACCTAGATAATGGTTGAAAAAAAATTTCCAAAAATTATTATTTTTGGTACCCCCTTGGAACCATTTTTTTTTTTTGTTCTTGATCTTCTCAAAAAAGGTACAACCGATTTTAATCATTTGTTTATGTTAAGGCTCCCCAGCAGTTTCAATATTATTGTGTATTCAAATTTTGAAAACATTTTTTTTTGGATTTTTAAAAAAAATTTCAATTTTTTTTTTGTTTTTGAAAACTCAATATTTCGAAAATCTCATGCTCGATTGTTTTTAAAACTTGATAAATAAAAGTTTTTTAAAATAATCTACAACATATGAGAAAAAAAATTTATTTTACCTAAAAATAACGGTTCCCTCCATACAAATGTTAAAAAATGGTTTTCGAAAATCATATTTTTCTCGAAAATTGTTCCGAGAATTTTGCTTGGATTGTTTTTCCTTCGATTAATTTTTAAGATCTATAATTTGATAAAAAAAATTTTAAAACAAGATATTACTGACTGTACCTACTATAGAACGATTTTCATAAATTTTGAATTTCTCATTATCGGCAAAACGGATTTTAATAAAAAATTTTTAGAGAAGCTTCTAAAAAGTTTAAAAAACATTGCATTTCAAAACTTTAAGAAAAATAATTTTTTTTTTGAATTTTGAAAAATCAATTTTTTTTTTTGGAAAATTCAATATCTCGAAAACGGTCAAAATTTTTTGTTCGGAATTTAATTTTTATTCAAACAATAATAAAAACTTTAAATTGGCGTACCAAAAAAAATTTTTTTTTAAATGTTTTAAAAATTTTTTATATAAAAGCTTATTTTTTTAAGAAACCACTACAAAGACTTATAATTTTTGTTCTTGCATTAACTAATATTTGCTTGAGAAATCACATGGCATCTTGTTTTTAGCTCCAACTAATGAAAGAGTTGTTATAGTCATTAAAAAATTAATTTTATGCTTATTAACAGTTTTTCTCTAATAACATTCATTTTTGAAATTTTTAGTCTGTTACATAGGAGCAAGTTCATGCAATCCAGTCGTGGTTTTTATTTAATTCTTGTCCCCTTGACATTGTCAAGCAGAGATTATCCATTCCATATGTGTACGATAGTGAAGTAAAAAGATTTTGAAATCATAGAAATAAATTAACGTCGACTTACAAGCTATCCCTAAATGAAAAATCCCTAATAAAATGCACGACTGAATCTCTTGCTTTTGCTCGTATGTAAAAGTACTTTAGAATTTAAAATACATTTTATAAACATAAAACATGGATTTAATGAGATAAAAATGTCCAAATGCATGGAATTGCCGTCTGATTTCCGGAAAAGTATGAATTTATGCAAACAAAGTTTAAAAATCGTTTTATTAATAAAGTTATTTCTTATAAGTATAAGAAATATGTTTAAAATTTTTCGAGAATAAAATTTGGTATGCCAATTTTAAGTATTTAGTAATATAGATTTTAGGAAATAACTTCAAAAAATAATCGTTCACATGTTTTTGAAGATATTGATTGTCCAAAAACTTGGATTTTTTTTTTTTTTTTTTCAAAAAACCCAATAAATATTTTTTTTTTATTTGAAGTTCAACTCGTCCGGTTTCACAGTCTAATATGAACTTCAGTACTATTGAACGTATATTAAGTAAATTGTTTTCTCTTTCTATCTGAATCAAAGAAAACACAAATCAAGCAAAGTTTGCTTTGTTTTTAAAAAAATGAAAATAAATTATGTTTTCAAATGTTTGAAGGGGTTGTTGAACTTAGGTTTTAACGGCAGAATAGTGTTGTTTAACTTAAACTACAGAATGAACTCTGTTCAAGGTTCAAATGAAAATGTGAAACCAAATTTGTCGTTGAACTGAAGTTTAGAAAGTGTTTTAAAAGTGAAACTGGGGGTGAGAAATGTATCAACATCATTTTTGTTGAGGATATAAAATGTGTCGTCGAAATATCTTTTTTAAAAAATCTTCAAATTTTACCTACAAATATTTTATTAATAATTCTCGACTGAAAAGTTAAAGTATCTTAAGTATACTTAAGATATTTCGCGTTTTTTGTTGAACATCAGTGCCATTCTGAAGGGCTACGGTTCTGTCTTATCGGTATCCTTCTATCTCACTCCTTTGCTTTTTAATAGACAAAAACAATTCCATCTTATGTTCAAAAGACACATCTCTACAAGAGGTAAAATATCCACATAATATTGTGTGTTCTGCTTAATTTTAAAACCTAAAATAGACTTAAGATTATATTGCCTCAAGACTTTTTTATTATTGTGAAATCGTAAATCATATTAAGTTGACCTAAAATATTTTCGCGCGTGCAAACAGAAATAAAAGTCATCCTTAAGTCGACATAACATAAAATACTTAAAAAAAATTCCGAAAAGTGTGAAAACGCAAATCATCTTATGTGAGCATAAAATTATTTTTTTAATTTAAAATGGAAATTTTTCTCTTCCTAACTAGTTATAGGATATTTTACCGTTTGCAAACCTAAAAAAATGCCCGTAATAACAAGGACATAAGATATTTTTAAGCGTAGTTTGGTTCTAGATTTCCTTTTGTGCGATGAGTTGATAATTCAGTTCTTTTTTCATTTAGTGTTTCAGACAGTGTTGTTTCATACGCGATTGAAAAATTATTACAAATGAAACACATAAATGTAGATACGACAAAAAAGAGGTGAAATGCGCGACTGAATTGCACGAACTTGCTTTTATGTAAAAGTGCTTTGGGATATAAAATACATTTTATAAATATAAAACATGGATCTAATGAAATAAAAATGTTCAAATATATGAAATTGCCGTTTGATTTCCAGAAAACTAAGAATTTAAAGAATTTTTTATACAAAAAATTTCTTTAAAATTTTTCAAGAATTAAATTTGGGATATCAATTTTAAATAATTACATAGTAGTATTGGCGCAAAATTCTAAAAAGACCGGTGCAAAATTTTAAACAGCCTATTATTATTAATTTCTCAGTATGATACTACTTAGCAATTTGCTAACTTTAAAGTAGTTTACTAACTCATTCATAATTTTAAACATTTTCTAACTATGTAGTACCGTACTTAGCCAATTTTCTTAACAAATTGCTTCTGAGCACACCTAAAACAATGACAGTTCGTGCAAAAAACTAAGTAAACAGACCTTTTGTGGCGTTTCTAAGAGCACGATACTTTTACGATGATTTTAACTTTAATAAAAGGGTAGAGAAAGTATATGATGCTATATTCGAATAAAATTTGCTAAATCGTTGATTTAACTTAGTTTCGTATTAAAACAGTTTTAACATCGTACTAATTCACACGTTTTGAAGATATTGATTTTCAAAAAAAAAATTGGAAGTTTTTTTTTTTCAAAAAATCCGAAAAAATATTTTTGCGAATGTTCTTATATACAATATTATTTTAAACTTCGGGGGCTCCTGGTAAAAAAAAAAAATTGTTTAAATCGTTAGAACCGTTAATGAGAAAGTCGAAAATGAAAACAAAAACGGTTCTATGACAGGTACCGTTATTCAAAAATTTGAATGAACCAACATATAGTTCATGCCCCTAATAGCTTACTTAATTTTTATTTTATCAAAATCGTGAGAGCCGTTTTCGAGACAAATGAGATCTTACACTACGGGTGTGGTACCGTTGGTTTTGGCGGTAAAAATAATTTTCAATTTCTCCTCTAGGGAATCACCAAAGGCCCTTGAGTAAATTTTTTCCATTAGTTCAGTTCCGTACTGAGCCCAGAAGAATATTTACTCAAAAACTTTTGAAAGAATCATAAGTATATTTACTGATTATTTATTGGACAATTTGTCATTGTGTCCATCGTCTCACAACATTGGCCTATTGATATTTTTATGATTTTGGAGATTTTTTGAAATATCATATTCGTTAACGAAATGTGAAAAGAACTTTCATAAAGATTTGAAGTAGTATTTGAAAAAAAAATTACACAAGAAACAGAAAAAATATAGTGACTGAAAAAATGCATTTATCCCGGAAGATACTTTATAAATTGTCCAGTGACCATAAAACCTACATCCATCCAATGCACTTTCCTTCTAATTGTGTGTGAAACCTAAGGGAAACACAAACTTGCTTCATAACTCAATCTTCTGACCGATGAGGTGTCAAAAGTTTCAGAAGGGAAAAAACTTCTCCTATGGACTTTATTGCAGCACTGCTATATGGTTAATGGAATTTTGTTCGGTTAATAGAGTTGTGATACTTGGAAAATCTCTTACAAGGAAAAGAATTTCTGTGTAGCCAGTATTTAATTACTTTATGGCTATTTTTAGAAAGATGCTGCTTCCACTAGGATTTGAGTGAACCAATTGAATTTGTATTTTTTAAAGCGTGATCTGTGAAGTTGCGTGAGTAAGTTTGTGATGTTTTTTACATTTAATAAAACAGATTTCAATTAATTATGGAAGAATTGATTAAGAATATAGTTTTTCTTTTTTTTACTCTGTCAAATGAAATTATATGAGCTCACGATATGTTTGCATGCCTAGTAAGATTAGGAAACAATGCCACAAGTGTTGACGGTAAATATTTTGCTGAACAAAAACCAATTATGTTTAATGTTTTGATTATTACTAGAAAAGAGCCTTGGATATTAATTTGTAAATATCAAATAAAACATGGAAAATCATTTATATCGGATTTTCAATAAGAGCGCTACAAAAGTTTTTTTAAATAAAACAAAAACGGGTTTGGATATCAATACAATTCTTTATTCTTGTGAAAGTACGTTCGATGCCATTATGTATTGAACTCGACTTTTTTTGCATGGCCACCACGGGCACGCTTGCAGAAGTCCAGACGCTGAACCCAATTTTCGACGGTTTTCAAACATAAATCGGCTTGTTGGCATAGACCATAGACTTGACGTAGCCCCACAGGAAATAGTCTAACGGCGTCAAATCGCACGACCGAAGCGGCCAAGCGACTGGACCATTTCGTGAGATAACACGTTCTCCAAACTTGGTTTCCAATAAATTGATTGTGACATTCGCTGTGTGGCTTGTGGCGCCGTCCTGTTGGAACCACATGTCCTCCAAGTCCATATCATCCAATTGGGGCCAAACATATTCGGTTATCATTGAACGGTAGCGATCCCCATTCACAGTAACGTGCCGGTCTTGATCATCACGGAAGAAGTACGGGCCAATGACGCCGTCGGCCCATAAACCACAGCAAACCGTAATTTTTTCGGGATGCAATGATGACTCATGGAGTAAGTGTGGATTGCTGCCTGACCAATGCCGCATATTTTGTTTATTGACGAAGCCATTCAGCCAGAAATGAGCCTCATCGCTGAAGATGATTTTTCGATAAAAATCCGAATCATTTTCAAGTTGTTGCTCAGCCCGATTCACGAACATACGACGCTTCTGGTGGTCAAGCGGCTTCAGTTCTTGCGTCAATTTAATCTTGTAAGGATGTAGGCCAAGATCTTTTCGCAAAATTCCCCACAACGACGTCACAGAGATGCCCAACGCTTGAGAACAACGTGTGAGAGACGCATTTGGGCTTTCTGCAACTGAAGCCTCAGCGGCAGCAATATTCTCGACACTACGGGCACTTCTTTGTCTCACTGGCACGGGAACATTTTGTACTGTGCCTGTGGATTCAAATTTTCCCACTAGCCGCTCAATTGTTGATCTGCTAGGACGATTATGACGACCATAAATTGGACGTAGCGTCAGTGTGGCCAATTAAGCATTTTTCCTGCTAAATCTAGCATGAAAAATTGTTTTTTAGCATTTTTTTTTTTTCAAATCATGCCGGCATATTTTTTAGCATGAAATCTTCTCTTAGCATGAAAATTTAGCAGAAATTTACACGAACCATGCAATTAAATTGAATTTATAAAAAGCTTAAACAAAACCTACGAAAGTGTGTGCTGACTTCAATGTAATTTTTATTGTAGGTATTGTTGAACGCAACCACTTTTAAGTTTTAACGAATTCAGCAAACTAACATACTTTTCCTTGATGAACCACCATCTATCGGAAAGCTTTTAACGATTTATCTCGCCTCATTTTAACTCTAATTAAAAAGATAGCTGTGTTTTCTGAAGATGAATTAAAAGTAGGTATGACTATCGACAAAATATTACCCAATTCTTACTTCGGCTTTCAGTGTGAAGAAAAATTACAAAAATTCAAGATACAAGATTTAATAACATGCGACGATGAAAATGAATTTAGAAAAAACTGTAAAAACTTTATTTTGAAGCTTATCAAAGAGCTTCAAAAAAGAACACCAGAAAATCTGAGAATTTTACAGCAAATACATTTTTTTCGGTTCAAAAGTGTTTGAAAATATACAAGCCACAATTAATTCCAAGCTAATATCTATAGAATAGAAACGCAGTGGAATAATTTACATTTAAGTGCTTGAGAAAATGTGGAAAACACTGTGGAATTTTGGTGTGAAGTAAATAAATTCACTGACGCTTCTAATTAAAATCCATATAAAGACCTCTCAAACTTTGTCATTTCATATATGGTCTTACCGATATCCAATGCTGCTGTTGAAAGAGTTTTTAGGCAAACAGGATGAAAATAAATATGCTGAGTAGCATTCTTCTTATTAGGGATAATTTATCTCAAACATGTGATAATTTCGATGTTCCTAATAAAGTTAATGAACAGGTTGGAGCATCAAAATTTTATGTAACCCAGGAAGAAGAAGACGATATGCGTGATATTTTTGAAAAGGCTTTGAATGAGCTCAACATTTTCAATTTTTTTTTTAATAATTTAATATTTATATTTTAGTTCTAACCAGAGTGAATTATTTTTTAAAATGTTTTTTTTTTTGTTCAATAAATTTGATTTACAAAGAAAAAAAACAAATTTCCGTTTGTTTTAGTTTAAGGCAAATTTTTTGGCAGGTTTCCAGCTAAAAAAAATATTTAGCATGATTTTTAGCATATTTAGTACGCAAAAAATCATGCTAAATTGCCGAATTTAGCATAAACTCAAATTTTGAATTGGCCACACTGCGTAGCGTTCTTAACGTTGAGGCCACTGACTCCGAATTTCGGTAGTAAATTTTAATAATTTCGACTCGTTGTTGGCTCGTATATCTTTCCATCATGAAATGGCAAACCTTACTGAAGAGAAATGTCAAAAGAGCGACAAGAAATATGGCGTCGTTTGCTGTCCTAATCGCTCTACTTTTGTAGCGTCCCTGTTGAAAAACCCGTTATATGTATAGGTATAAGAGATTTGCAGGATATGCACTAAAGTTTTTCTGTTATTACTTATTATATTGTCAAATTAAGGGATGTTTATATTCGAGTCGTGTGCCATATACAAGTCACACTAGCATACCTAATACCAAACGTAAAGATAGTCATGAATGGATTGGCGCACGATCATCCGCTTTGTTAGCTTCGCTTCACAGCTTGGGCCTTAGAGCAGCTTAAATTATACGACGATTTTGTGGGAATAATAATCTTTTCTGACGAGGAAACATTTTCATCTCGGCGGCTACGTTAACAAACAAAATTGCCGCATCATTGGCTCAATTTCAGTAACAAAAAAGTCTGTTACCATGGCTCTGTAATGCCCACCGTTGACCGACATGTTATTCTCAGCCTCATTTTCGAAGAAAAATAGTCCAATGATGCCACCATTTACAATTCGAACAAAACTGTCACTCTGTGTGGATGGATTGGCTTCTAGATTTGGTTTGAAATTAATTCGCTACAACCTTTTTTTCTCCGAAAATTATGAATTGAAATACCTAATTCAATTTCAAAAATTGAGGTGTTCAAAATGAAGGAAACCCTGAGAGAGTGACATGTCAAAATTTTGCACGAATTTTATAGACTTGAAGGAAAAAATAAAAGCAAAATCCAATGGGTTACATAATATATAAATATGATTTTAAAACCGGACTAGATGGTACCCTCGTCATATTTCTCAAAAAATGCTCTTCAACACTCTCAAAAATTTTCGGTTTATCCTTATCTCAAATAGAAATCCCTTAGTTATGGAAGACCTCTTTCATAGCCCAAATACATAAAAAGGGCCAAAGTGTCAAGTTACAATTATATTCCAATTGCTGAACTTTCACATATCCCAAAAGTCTTTAAAAGCATTTTGTTCGATATTTTAAGTTTACGGTGTAAGTCCGTCATTTCCCCTAGACAACATTTCTTTGTTAAGGGTAGGTCCACAACGACTAACCATGCGGAATTCGTACCCTTAAACCTCCCAGCCTTAGAGAATAGAAAGGAAGTCGACGTTGCCTCAACCGATTTCTGTGAGACATTTGACACAAACTCAAATAAGCTTATTCTATTCAAACTGTCCACCCTTGGTCTTGAACCTATCTTCTTACCTAAAATCGCGTTACCACAAAGTTCGATCCAGATCTACCTTCTCTGATGATTTCTTGAGTACCTCCGGGGTCCCACAAGGAAGTTGCTTAGGACCTCGCCTCTTTATTCTTACTTTCAACGATATCATTAAATATTCCCATATTTAACCCTGCACTGACGATTCAAAGTTTTTCAAGATTATTTCTTCCCCACGTGATGCCACTCATTTACAACTTGATCTCAATAGTTTCTCTGTCTGAGGCCTGAAAAATTGCTTAGATCAAAATATTTCCAAATGTCATTCACATTTATTCACTAAAACGCATCCCATCTATTCCTCCACTTAAACTTTTCAACCATAATACTTTTGCTTCCGGGAATGCCTATTACTTTGCCCTTGAGCCCAACTTCTATATCCGTACTTCACGAATGTGGTATGCTTTACTCGGATCAATATTTACCACCCATTGCGTTATTTAGATATTCAAAGTCAATGTGCGTTGGTATCTTCTTTTATATCCTCCCCAATTTTCCTTACCACTCCAACTGTGCTCAGTCATTTTGTGGGTTGTCGCGTTCCCTTTAGTGAGTACAAAATTAAAAAAAAAAAAAGTACAAGTGTATACTGTATAGATGAAAAGAAGTTAGTAATGATTCCTCACAATTTTCCTTAGTTTTACAGTTCTACAAGACCTTCACACCTCTTTCTCGTCGCACAGTGTAATTTACTTCACAAGCATTTATACATATTTTTCACAAGGAAAACTTAAATCCCAAATCAAAGAAAACCGCTTAGAAAAAATATTCCACACAACTCTTATTCATTGTCAAAATAAAAGTAATTTCTCATCCTGACAGCTGGAAAGATAAAAACACAAAAAGCATCCTTCAGTCTTCCACCTTTCACATGTATCTATGAGATGCTTCAATCAAACAAAAAATTCTTGCCTGCGTCGTCGCGGAAGGTGAGTTCGAGGTCTTCGAACTGAAAAAAAGTTCTCACAAAAAAAAAAAGCTGCAATTACAAAAAAGAATAAAGCAATAAAGTACAATCATAATCTTGACACACCATTCACATCCACATCCTTTTTCCTTCCACAGGGTGTTTGGCGCGGGAGACAAAAATAAAACCCCTTTATGAATTGCAAGAGCGATTAATGTTTTTATTTTTATCATTTTCATCGTTTCTATGTTTTTCCTCTGTGAAAAATTATCCAATGTGGTGTGGGAATTTTCGTGCTTAAGAGCTATGCATATATCGACTGGGAGGGAGATGTCATGCATTAAAGTTCGGTTGAAACTTCCGTAGAGATAAAATGTCTGAAGGAAGGATATATATTTTAAATGACAGGATAATGACACAACAAACATGTTGTTGGTTTGGGAAAGTGCTGTCTTCCTCATAAGTGCCATCAATTTTATCTTTCCCCATTTGAGCTACTGATACACCTCTAACAAACTTATCCCATTAATGAGTTTTCTATTTTTAAACAAAGTTTCAACTACGAGAACGTTTGAAAAATTAATAAACCCACATATCAATGCTGTCATTTTGGAATGTGCCAAAATGAAAAATTGCATCAAGCGAAAAAGTATGCAACACATTTCTTTAATTTATTATTCTGTCGATAAATAAAAAAAAACGTAAATTCGATGTTAAATTTATTTTAATTCAATTTTATTTTTATTTTTTGCAGTTTCCAGCAATGCGTGCTTTATCCATTTCATCAGCGGATGCATTTATTTTAGTGTACGATGTCACCGACTCGAGTACGTTCGATGAGGTTCGAACGATAAGAGATCAAATTCATGAGACGAAAGGAACGAGTGCAGTACCGATTGTCGTAGTTGGTAATAAAATCGATTTGGTGGAGGAGAATAGTGAGCTGAGGGAGGTAAGACTGTAGATATATCGTGTATCACAATTTTGTATGCCTTAAGTGGTTTTCTTGAGGAAGAAAAGTTTAGCGAAAGTTCAAGAGGTAGGTATACAAAAGATGAAGTTCGCTTGAGTGGAAAATAAAAAAAAAGTTTAAACAAACATGAAGCTATAAATTATAATAAAGTGAGGGGGTTTTCTATGTTGACTTGTGGTTTAAGCAATTTTGAAACCAAAACCATTTTCGAGACGGTGTTTTTGCACTAAGCAAGGTCGTGGTTGGATTTTTTTTTAAAGAAAAGTCATTTTTGATTGCGACTTATAGGTACTATAAGGCAAGTTATGCATTCGTAAAAAAATTGAACTCGAGATTTTAATCAAAGTTGACATTACCATGATAGCGAAGACTGGGTCTCGCAATTCTGTCTGTCTGTCTGTCTGTTCGACTACAGCCTAAACGGCCCGGCCAATTTTCCTTAAACTTGGTAGATAATATTTTTAATTTTTTTCCCCACACGTTTTTTTTCTTTTTTTAACGACCGAAAATAACGGTACCTGCCATACGATTTTTTTTCGAAATTATTATATAAATATATTTTTTTCTCAAAAACTGTCACACAGATTAAAAAATAAAAAAATGTATTTTACCTAAAAATTACGGTACCCTCTATACAAATGTTAAAAAATGGTTTTCGAAAATCGTATTTTTTTAATAAAAAATTTTTCTTTTGATTAATTTTTACGATCTATAATTTAATAAAAAAAATTGAAATCAAGATATTACTGACTGTATCTACCATAGAACCATTTTTTCAAATTTTGAATTTCTTACTATCGGAAAAACGGATTTTAATTAAATTTTTTATAGAAAAGCTTCTAAAAAGTTAAAAAAAAAATGCATATCAAAACTTAAAAAAAAATTTTTTTTGAATTTTTGAAAAAAAAAACTATGAACAGTTATTCTCTAATAACATTCATTTTTGAAATTCTTAGTCGTTAACATAAGAGCAAGTTCGTGCGACCCCGTCGTGCATTTTATTTATGTTTTATATAGACTCTTTTATTTCGGACTTTTTGGGACTATTTAAATAGAGCTTATGTAAGAAATATCGACAATTAATAATTTTTCTTTCTCTTATAAATACATATAAGGATTGAAAACTTTCAAAAATATATAATTTTACTTCAATTATAATCGTTAGCCTGGTAACTATGGTTTTCAGGATTATGAAAAAGAATTTATTTGTATACAATTTTCAAAATTTATGGGATGATTAAGGTTTTTTTTTTCCGCACAAAAAGTTTCGAAATCCCTCATACCTAATTTGATTCCTTTTTCCACCTTATAACTTCTCAATTTATTTATCCATCTCTTTTGAAAACCGTAAATATTTACTCAATCCTAAGCAAACCCTCGACCAATGGTTCACTGATTTAAATTTATTGCCATTAAAATGTTTCGAATGTTTTTAACAAAATAACAAGGAAGTATGTATGTATAGTTAAAACTAGGACGAAAACTTCAAAGTTTTTTTTTCCACATTGTCGAACACAAGTGATCAATAAACTTCCGTTTCCCTATTTTTTATCGGATATAATCTCAGCACCGAAAATTTGCATACATGTATATACCTTCAGGGGCTGATGTCCTATGTAAATTTTGACATTTCAATCTAAATGTGAATGAAATCTGTTAGAATTCATTCCATGTGGAACATATTTTGAATAGGCTTTGCACGTTTTTCTTTCTCCTGGTAACAATGTTTGTATGTACTCGTATATTTGGATAGAACAACTAAACAGAAGTACATACTTGCTTTTTTTCGTACCTATAAATAAGGGTGGTTAATTCTTTTCTTTTGTTGTTTCATGCTCTTCTGTAAACAATTTAATTTAATATTTTCAATGAAATTCGTTTGAAGACATATATTTAAACTTTCTTTCTTTCTTTCTTTCTTAGTCCGATAGTTTAAATAGGTATGCATTCGCAAATTCTTCTAGTTTCTTAAGGCAATTTTAAAGTAAATACGAGAAGCTATTTTGGTATTTATTAATTTAACAGTGAAGACAATCATAAATAAGAATATCTACTCCCGAGACTAGACTAGGCATGTCGATTAGTTTAAGTCTGTTGATATAAGGAGGGTAATCCATAACCACCCTAACACTATAAGCAAAAACATCAGGAAGCACATTTGCCCCTGTTCTAGTATGGCCTTATGACAGTTGTAACTTGGTGTCCATTCTTGATATATGATAAGCCTATTCTTATATAGATTGGGACCCACAAACGCTATGAAATGCCGCTTTGTGACAAAATTATCTTAAAATCGCCTTGACTCTCTCTTTATCCAACAAAGAATTGAATTGGCTTTATTATTTTTGGATTTGATGTGTTGTAGAAGTTCAAGCTTGTCATAAGATGACACTAAGTTCAGAAATATATCTAACTCGTGATTATGATACACAATTAACAAAGTAATTTAAAGAAGTTACGAAATTCTTCCTCTTGAAGCACATAGATTCACATTTATCAACGTTAAGAAACAAACAGTTAATAAGAAAAAGGTCGAGCTAGGGTCACATTGCATATTTTAATAATTACTAGAATTTGACAACGTTTTGAAGATTTTTACATTTTCTCCATAAATGAGACACTTTGAATGCTTCAACACATGCGGTAAGTGATTTATGAATATAATTATAAGTAAAGGGCCTAAATGCCTGCCTTGTAGTAATCTAGAGTAAAAGTGTTGGAGGTATGGCTATTGAAAAGAACCGAGTATGATCTATTGCATAAATAAGATTGAACCAAACAACAAAATGGTCGCTAAGCCCTACCTTTCTTAGTTTTAATTTTCAACGTGAGAGCTTATCGAATATCTTACGAAGGGCAGTGAAGACACAATCCAATTGATTTCTTCTTTTGAATAAATCAATACAATTTTCAACCAATTCCATAAGAAAGGTGACCGTAGGGTAGAGCTCCCTTTTTAAAACCGAAGTCCATTTAGAACGATAAATAATTCAAAATTGCAAGATACACTTTCACAAATTAGGCTCAAAAATTTGTGGCTATCAAATTTTTGGGAGAATAAGTAACATTTTAACTAATCCTAAGTCCCGATTAAAAAGTACACATTTTTTTAAGGAATTATAATTATTTGAATTTACACATATAACTGTCTTATACCCGAACATTAAGCTTTCAAAGGATAACTTTAACGTTCTCCAATAAAGCGAACTCGAAATTTTGATCGAACCTGGAATTAACACAGAGGAGATAAAAAGGCCACGATTTAAAAGTAGCTGGTATCGAACTGCATCAAATGCCTTACAAATATCCAGCGCAATAATCTTACTTTCTCCAAAAAATTGTAAAGATCTGTTACACTCTTCGGTGAGATACATATGGCATCAGATTACCAGTGGAACGATTGCTATGATCGTTTGAGAACTTTAATGAAATGTTTGGAAACGTTCGAGGAAAATTCCTCTCAACTTTTGCGCCTTTCCGTTACAGTGGATGAAACATGGATTCCCCATTGCACACCAGAGATCAAGAACCAGTCGAAATAATGGACTTATCCTTATGAATCGTTTGTCAGCAAACGAGATCATGGTGGCAGTTTGGCATGCCATTAAGATCGATTACCTTGAAAACTGAAAAGGGAAAATCAATCACCAGCGCATATTACGTATAGAGCTGTTGAATGATTTGAAGCCAATTTAAAGTTAAAACGGAAGTATTTGGCGAAGAAAAAAGTTCTTTTCCGCCAAGAAAATGCAAAACTGCATGAGTTACGTTAAGAACTGCTCCCTCAGCCAGCATATTCCTCAAATTTAACACCCTTTCGACTAATTTCTTATTTATAAACACTAAGTAGTGAATCGAAGATAAGAGAAATTGTATTATTTTGCGGGAATAACAAAAGTAGAGATACGTTCGATGAAGTTTAATGATTTAAAAGTAGACTGTGCTCAGAAATTAATGTTTTTTTGATGAAATTAAATTTTTTAGGGATGGTAAGTTACTATTAAAAATATTTTTAAGAAATAGGTATACAAACTAGAACGAGTCTTATAGACTCTTTATAAAGTAAGTTAGATTTCCGTTATTTAACAAAACAGAGAATCAAAACAAATACAATACCCTGGATTTATTTGATGAATAAGGCATTCGACTAATTTTGTATGTGTTTTTAAGATTATCACAATAAATTGGTTGCATTTCAAGAAAATGTACAACGGATTGCTTTTGAATGATTTCATTATAGCAAATTGCACTAGATTTGATTTTGTGGGAGGAGATAGGTACTAGCGGTTGTTTACTAATATTTAAATGGCGAGTGTAACATTTATAGCTACATACGAACATTGGCGAAAAATGTTAGTCCATATAGCACGGTGTTAAAATTATTAACTATTTTAATATAATCCAAGGTTAAAAAGAAAACTTTAAAAATTTTAATCGAATAATACTTTCTTAAACATTTAATTAAAGTTAAAATCATTAAGAACCTTGTTTATGTTTTTATCACCGTGCTTACTTGACATGCCTCTTTGACATTTGCGAATGTCAAAAAAGGTCTGTTCAGTAAGTTCTTTCCAGGAATTGGAATTATTTTGTGTGTTCACAAGCAAGTTAATAAAGAAAAAGACTCAGTCCTTTACTAATTAGAAAATGTTCAAAACTGATAAAAAGTTAGTAAACAGCTTTAAAGAGCAAATTGTTGTAGTATCGATCACATTCTTTGGGATAAAATTCAATATTATAAAGGTTCAGCGGAGTTTTAGAATTTTTTTTGTCACATGGCACTCGTGTAAATCATTCGCAGAATTTTATGTATCAAAAAAAAAAAAAAAAACAACAAGGTGGTAACTTACTAAAACCATTGGCGCAAAATTTTAAACAGCCTATTATTAAGGTATTAGTATGATATTACTTAACAATTTGCTAACTTTATAGTAGTTTACTAACTCATTTTTAATTTTAAACATTTTCTAACTAGTATCGTATTAAAAGAATTTTCTTAATAAATTGCTTCTGAACACACCTAAAACAATGACATTTCATGTAAAAAAAGTAAGTACACGAACTTTTTTTGATGTTTGCAAATGTCAAAGAGTCATATGAAGCTAGCACGATACTAAAAAAATAAAAAAGGTGTTCGATGATTTTAACTTTAATAAAAGGGTAGAGAAAGTATGATGCTATATTCGATTAAAATTTGCAAATTCGTTGTTTTAACCTAGTATCATACTAAAACAGTTTTAGCATCGTACTAATTCAATTAAAATTTTGCGCCATTATTTTTATTAAAATAATTTTTGAAAAATATCCACAGTTTTGCATTTTGTGGACTACAAATTGCATTTGAATTCTTGGACCCCGTTTTCAGTGTTATCAGCTTGGTTGGATGCAAACATCTTCAGAAATTTCTGAACTTTCTCATTTTTTATCACTCGCTTTCTGTGAAAATGTCGAAATGGACAAAGGGTATCGCCGAGTGTTTTGGAGAACGAACTCAATGTAGTTTAAGATCCAGAACATATTGTAGCTAATAAGATGTAAAACGTTTGAAGTTTATGAATATTTCCACTTGAACGTTTTCAGAATAAATATGTGAAATATAAATTTTGATTTTTACGATACACCCTAACATATGAACATATGTTTTACTCGTGTTATAGAAGCAAATCAGGAAAACGTAAATGAAAGAAAAGTAAATTCAAATAACCTGTAATAGGACATGATGGCGAATTTCAATTCGAAAAAAATTTACATACTCGTACATATTTCTAAGAATAATAATGTTTTATATTTTATTATTTTCAAAGACAACATCTTTCCTTAGGCAAAGATAAGCTAAAGACACAGAAAGAAATGCTTCTAGAAAAATATTTCTCACGAAAAATGTAGCATTCAGGGGGGACATATTGAAATGTTTTTGAATGTGACTCTCAAATTCCCAATAATTCTTGGAAGAAATAATTTTAAAATGTTTAAGTTCTTGAACAAAAAAAAAAAAAACTGGACAAAACTCATATTACTGTGGCTGAAATTGAAGTTCGGTAAGTTAAACATTCTTGTCCATCATTAGTAGCTACTTTCAGACTTCGAAAATAACAGTTCGTTTTGGGAAAAATGTCTGCATAGGTTTTTTTGGAAGGTTTTTTTGTAAGAAATAAATACCAAACATTTCGGCTCTTCCATTTTTAATAATATCATCAGACAATTTTCATGGGCTTGTATGTATAATGAAAATGAAAAAACTATTTAGACTCTAAGCAAGTTTATAAATTAGAGGCAACAGACTCGTAGAGAGCATAAGCCCAGCGATTTAAACTTTAAGCCATTCCTATTTGCGTATTAGAAGGAATGAAATGGACACTTTCACTTTCCATGAAAGAGTTTTGTTATTTCCTCGAAAGAGGTTTCTATTGCCTAAAGTAACTTGAGCTAAGAAAATAATGCCATGTGATTTTTTAAACAAATTTAAATTTATGATATTTCTTAGCAAAAATTTTGTCAATTAAATTTGAAGTTTTCGTTGTTCTGCAAATGAAATTTAAATTTCAAAAAATTAATAAAATATCAGATTTTCAAATAAAAATATGAATGTTTGTTTAAATCCAATTTTTTTTTTAAATTTGAAAACACAATACTATATTAAAACTTCCTAGGAGCATAAAAATATGATTAAAATTAATTGAACCGTATTTGAGAAAATCGAAACAAAAGATTACTTCTTTCACACTAATAGTTTTTATATTGAACCAATATCTGGTTTTGAGATATTAAAAACCGAAAACTCTTTGAATAACTCCAAATACCTAGTATGGTAATGATGGTATTTGTAATATTGACTTAAAGAAAATCGCTTTGACTATTGCGCATATTTTGAACATAAACGTGCCATATTGTAATACCTCTATTTTAAAAAGAGAGTAAAATAGACAAAAAACTGCAGACCAATTTTGTTGTTGCTTTCCATTTTCAAAGTTTTTGAAGAAGTAATCAAATGTAGGATGTTGAAGTTCCTCAAAAACACAAATTTCCTTAATTCCAAACAGTTCGGGCTTAGGACTGGGGTCTTAACTGAGAATGTTCCATTAGATGTTTGCTCTTTTGTTTGGATGATCATAGGCTTTCGTGGATTTATATTCCAGTGGTTTGCATCTTATCTGAGGAACAGGAGGCTAAAATTCAAACTCGGTAGCTGTCTGAGTAACTCCAAGGTCACAAATTTTGGAGTTCCTCAGGGATCTGTTCTTGGGCCGAACCTTTTTTAATTTATATTAATTCTATATTTGAAGCAGCTAGTTGTGCCGTAAAAATGCGCTGCTATAAGAAAAGCTTTTAACTGTTTTAGCCATACAAAATTCTGCCTGTGAGACAGTTATATTATTACAAGGTTCTCAAGATTTTCTGTATTCACGGCGGTTATTTGTCCAATAACTTGAGCCTACATCTTACGGAGGAATTACAAATCCTTCGTTGTCGTTCCAACTCTCTCCTGCAAATCGTTTAACCGGCTCACAGCTAGCATACGTGACCTTAAAACTCTATTCAATTTTTAAGAAACAGCAAGCCTATGGCTTCTTGAATTCGATAAAAATGAAATTGAACTCTTGTTCAGCTATATATATATGTCTAAATCATTTTAACTATCAATGAAGGTACCTTTAAGAACCATTTTTTTGGATTTTCCAACCTAGCTGCTAGCTTTGACTTAAAGGAGTTTTTTGGCAATTTTTAAAACTTGACGAACAGTTTATTTTTGAAAAACGAAAAGATTTCTTTAAATTTAGAAAAATATGTAGGACAGGTACTGTAAGCTATCACAATGAACCGACTTACGTACTCCCGAATACCTGTGTGTGCTTCCATGCTACGAGTCACCCAAAGAAACCACATGAATACAAAATTTGTTACATAATATACAAATATAATATAAATGATAATTTCAATTAAAATCTTTCAGATTGACAATGAAACAACTGAATCTGTGGTAATGGTGGATTGGGAAAACGGATTTGTCGAAGCATCTGCTTGTAAAAATGAAAACATTACACAAGTAAGTTATATTTAAAATATTTTCATAAAGTATAGTTTGATGCAACTTTAATATTTTTTTTCATAGATTTTTAAAGAACTTCTATCTCAAGCTAAGATCACCTATAATCTCAGTCCTGCTCTAAGACGTCGTCGAAGGCAATCTCTGCCACCAAATCAAATGGGCAATAATGGTCATCCCAGTACACCAAGCAGTGCGCCTATAATACCAGGAGCTCATGTTCCATCGGCAGCACAACTTCAGCACCTACAAAGAATCCAAGAGCGCAGTTTGGGCGGCAAAAGAAATTCGTGCAGTATTTCTTAATTAAAGTTTTAAAATTTAATACAAAAAAAAATATATACACACAAAAATATTTATGATTTTTATTTATTTTCAAAATATTTAAAAAAAATAAGGCTTACGGGTAATCTAAATGAAACAAAAACTTAAATATGGACACTTCAAAGGTTTTCATCAGAAAAAATACAAACTAACAAAATATATTTTAAACAGAAATTTTCTTAAAAATAAATCCTCTCCAACTTTAAGGTTTCTATTTGAGAAGATAAAAAGAATGAAACGCAAATTTTGAACAAAGTTATTTTTTTTAATTTAATTCAATTTTTACAGAGATACATAAATATGTAAAATAAATAAATGAATACAATTTGAAAATCTAAATCATATATAATTTTAATGTTTTAGTTTAATTTGTAATCTAGTTTTATCGATGTTGATTTTACTGTAAATATTTAAAAATATATTTAACAGTTTGTTGGCAATTTTGAAAATAAAAATATAAACTTGAGTTGCATAAGTTTCGATTTCTTAAATGGCCTCCATCAGGTCGAAACTTATGCGCGTGTAAGATTTTATAGCAGAGTTTAATTGTTGTCTCAATTTGGATGACTTAATAAATTTATATTTTTTGTTTATATTTAAATTTAACTAGTAAAAGGTATTTGTAGATTTCTGTAAGGATTTTGAAATATTAATTTTTTGTAGAAATTTATTTTAAGTTTTAATATAAATAGGTACATTAATTTTTGTTAAATTGTTTTTATTAATAAGAAAAACCCGAAAAAAACATAACATAAATGCCAGCAAAATAATATTTTTGTTTTTCATAAAATCATAAAATCAAAATATGTTTCCATAACCAAGTGTTAAAAAATTACCTATAGTAGAGAAAATATTTATTTTTAATTAATGTAAATAATATATAAGCAAATAAAAGTAATAATATTAACTTATTTAATAAGGAGACAAACAAAAAGTAATAAACTTAAACTTAGAAAAATCAATATATCAAACAAACATACTACTATTATAATATATTATATAAAAAATTTATTCAAAAAAGAAATGCAATGATGACACCACTTTTTTTAAAAAGAATATTTTTAGGTAACTATATGAAAAAAAAACAAGAACTAACTTAACTTAACTTATCGATGTGAAGCTCTAGAAATAAGAAAACAAAATATATACATTATTATAAAATATATAAAATTAATAATAAATAAAATATCTATTAAATAAATTTAAATATTAAAAAAAAAAAACAAAAACTAATTCTTTGCCACGCCAAATTAAAGAAAATGTTTATTTACTAAAATTTTTATTTAATCTATTTATATAAATGTTGATTGCTGGGAAATGCATCACAGACGGGAAAAGTGCAACAATTTATACAAAAAGCAAACACACGCGCAAATATCTTTGCGAAGCTAAATTTATATATATATTTTAGTAAAATGAATTGCTAAGGAAAACATAAAAAGCTAATATCAAAATTTAATAAATGTATATCTTGAAGCTAAGGAAATGTATAATTATGAAGAAGTAAATAATATCATTTTAATTTCTAATGCAGAATAAAGTTGTTTTTATTTCAATTTATCGGTTGCATTTTATTTTTTGTAAAACTGGGAACATCCTATCAAACGTCATCGATTTAAATTCTCTGCAACTTGTTGGTCTGTGAAATTAGGCTCTGCAGAAAAATCCAGATATCTGGTGAGTTCATAATCGTCAGCCTATCTAAGAACTGCATTACCTGCGTTCATAAAGTCAGATTTTCGATCGAACTAACCTAGCCCAACCGTTCATAAACGTCAAATTGTCGTCAGCGTGGGGCCGATTGTGCAGCTGAATTTTTTTGGCTGCAGAAGAGCGGAAATTTATAAAATTAATTTTACAGTCACCAAGAAGGACGAAGAGGCACTGTATCAGGGTTCGGACTTAGGTTTTAAATTTTCGAAGTAAATACGGAAAAAAACTGAAGTAGATCCAAAATTTTCGAAGTAGTTCTAGGAAATTAAATTATGTATATAAACATAACATATATACGTAAATTCTGATTTCAGACTTGTTAACAAATTGTTATTAAATATAACTATTTTAAAGTAAATTTTCCATCAACGAACTCATAAATTATATTTACGTTTTTCTGTAAGTGATCTCGAAAACATTAAATTTTTAACGGTGCCTACGTTTAAACGATTCCTAAACTTGTTTTTTATGTAATGCAGAGTGATCAGCGCTGTCTTTAAATATGTTGGTTAAGAATTTCAAAGAGAAGTAGATCATAATAAAAAGAAGTAGGGAAGTAGATTAAATTTTTTTCTCAAAATCGAAGTAGATCTACTTCGATCGAAGTAAAGTCCGAACCCTGCACTGTATTATAATCAGAAAGAAGCTTACATTGAATGTGGACCTCGACATCCTAAAATGACTATGGAATATATCGCCACGATACTTTGAAACCACCTTTATTAAGAATGCATTTGTTGGCAATAAAGTCAGGCCTTTTTGTTTACTGCAGACATTCTGCATTATGAGTGCGTTCGCAATTGCATTAGAAAAGAACTGCGATTGTACTAGCGCAGATTTTCTGCGTTTATGAATACACCCATCAACATGAAGTTATATGTGAACGAGTGACTCCGTATGCGCTAATGAATTATCCAGATGGCGATATATTTCCAGTTACAACAAATTAAAAAAATGTATATATATACATATATGGTTGGTCCATTTCTTATACCTCTCATACTCCAGAAGAATCGTATTTCTAGTTTTGATGCATTTCTATAGTTTAAAATGTTCGAAATCTGATGGCGAAAATCTCGTAGGCCCGAATTTTTATATTTTTGTACCTACATCAGAAGTAGTCTCATATCCCAAGATGAATTTTGGTTTTTGATTTATCTCCAAGAAATGTTTCAACCGAATAGACAGGAAATATATCTACCTCGTAAGCTTATAAATTATAATACCTCTTAAGCCATTACTAACCAAGACAAATCTTGTTTTTGGTGAAATATCTCGTAACCCAATGAATTATGCCAAGAAAATAGCTCGCAACCACGATATATACCGGCTTAACAAAAAATAATACCTCGTAAGCCTATAAAAATTATACCCCCTAAAACATAATAAAATGTATCTCTATAAAATTGCACTTTTAATAACAGTATATTATGAGATATCGAGGAATATGAATAAACGAAGCTTCATCTAAAATCTGCTTTACTTAAAAGCTTAAATACGTTTTTGTGGCAACTAACAATAGAATCTTCTGGTTCGCGAGATATTTAAAGATTTTACCAATAAAGATTTTAAAACTTTGACATATATTATTATGGCCATATTGTTAATTCTACATCTGTCAAATTGGATGTCATTTATTAAGTCTATTTTCCCAAATCAGTATAGTGAGTCGAAGCTTCAACTAACTTAGAAGCTCAGAATTAACGAACGTAGGCAACGAAGTGTGTGCGCGTAATTGGGCTCTCGAGCAGTTGGAGGTTGAAAAATCATATTTAGTACTTTTTTGGATAAATGGCATAATTGTAAGAGAAAGTCACTGTTTGGTGTGGATCTTCGGCTGGCGGCATCATCATTCAACACTTCCTTGAAAACGAAGTTGGCCAGGTCGTCACAGTAAGCAGCGAACGCTATCGGTTGATGACAATGATAAGGATAACCAATTTCTTTTGGCCTAATTTAGATTGTGAGATTTTCTTAATTCGGTATTTCACATAGTCAATACCATGTCATTAGAAGACTTCAGCATATTTTATTCATCATAGTTATAGAAAATTGGAAATTTCGGATGCGCGCCCATCCAGAAAAGCCCGAGTCAAACATTTGAATGATATATTTTATGCACAATGGCATACATTGGCATTCTAAATAAACACAATATGTCAATTAAATCTTGTTCTCAGTTAGTTATATTTAAGTTTAAAGATATAAAACGTATTTAGTAAGCATGAGTTATATCATTAGATATAAAGTACAACAACGTTTAAATAATCATTAACCCTCCTCAACTGCTACTTCTTTTTCAGGAAACTCAGAATTTATATAGAGTTTCAAATTCAACTACATATTCAAAATTCAACTGTTAAAAGTAATCTATTTTAGAAATGGAAGCATTCAGCTAAGAACCAGAGAAATGTAAAAGCTTAATTTGTTCAAATATGAGTGACTAGAGCTCTATACAAGCACAACACGACATAGAGGACATTAAATTTATCAAAAGTGGAACACAAGATGACTACTTGATGAGCTTTCCATCCAAATAGTTTAGCTTTTAGCTATACAAATTTGAAAGACTGAAGAATTGAACTTCTGATGTGTGATGATTCTCTACTTAAATTAATACTACTTAACTTTTGAAAATGTATCGAAAGGAAATTCATATCTTTTACTACAAAAAAAAAGTTTTTACGAAAGCAGGATGACAGAGCTTTTGCTTAAATTTTTATAAAAGTAAGAATATATTGAAATATATATGTATTTTTATTGAATACGAAAAGCTTTAGTTTGTAAAATTATCATATATCGACACCAGCACAAGTCCTGAACTTTTAAGTGTTTACACGTTTACATGAGAAAAAGCTTTTAGCATACAAAATTATTTAATTCACTTACCAAATCTGCAAAAAGCTTACTGCACTCAGTCTGATTCATTTAAACCAGGGTTGCGAATTTTTGAATTAAAAAATCCTTAAGTCATAAGTCTATAGAGGACTTGTGAATTAAAAAAATTTAATTCATAAGATATTTTGGTGACTTATGAATTAAAAAAAATTAATTCATAACCCCAAAGTGACTTATGAATTAAAAAAAATTTAAATCCTAAGCTACTAAGTGACTTATGAATTAAAAAAAAATTATTCACCACCTACCAAGTGACTTATGAATTAAAAAAAAAATTAAGTCATCAGGGAGTAAGTGACTTATGAATTAAAAAAAATAAAAGTCATGAGCAACAAAGTGACTTATGAATTAAAAAAAATTTAATTCACCACCTACTAAGTGACTTGTGAATTAAAAAAAATCAAGTCATCAGGTAGTAAGTGACTTATGAATTAAAAAAAATTTAATTCACAAGTCAGTTGGTGACTTGTGAATTAAAAAAAATTTAATTCATAAGTTAGTTGGTAGATTGGAAATTTTTAAGCTTGTTTTGACTACATAATTATTTAATTATTAACGAAAGCTTTCAAATCTAGTTTTTAAATCATAAGATTATCACGCTAGCTTATAAATTATCCATTTCATAATTTTTCTAATCAGCATTTATCCATTAACTTATGAATTAAATTTTTTTTAATTCATAAGTCACTAAGTTGGTTTTGAATTAAATTTTTTTAATTCATAAGTCACTTACTTGCTGATGATTTGAATTTTTTTAATTCATAAGTCACTTACTTGCTCATTATTAGATTTTTTTTAATTCCTAAGTCACTTAGTAGGTTGGGAATTAAAATTTTTTAATTCATAAGTCACTTACTTGCCCATGACTTCAATTTTTTTAATTCATAAGTCACTTAGTAGGTTCTGAATTATTTTTTTTAATTCATAAGTCACTAAGAAGCTTATGATTTAATTTTTTTTAATTCACAAGTCACCAACTGACTTGTGAATTAAATTTTTTTTAATTCATAAGTCAGTTCCTAGCTGCTGAATTATATTTTTTTTAATTCATAAGTCACTCACTAGCTTGTGAATTAAAGCCAAGCTTAAGCTAACAAGTGACTCAAGCTTTTGCAACCCTGATTTAAACTTACATATAATAATTACAACTTTTTCTAAATTAGTTTTTTTTTAATGTAAGTGAATTTTATATTTCTAATAGCATTCTATACAAATATACAAGTTGGTATAGTATATGGTCGAGCAGCACTCAAATAAATAAATGAAAACTTGGATAAATAAATATATTAAAATAAAGATTAGGAAAAAATAAATAAATAGGTACATAACTAAATATATAAATTTATAATTAACAAATAAAATATGCTTTAATTAGTAACTAAATAAAAATATTAGTAAATGTTAGTAATTCTCGACTGAAAAGGTAAAGAATCTTAAGTCAATTTTAATGATTTTTCAGGAGAGCAAAAAAAAACCACTTCAAAGCTGCCTCTCAAAAAATCTTTCAAATGTAGACTTTATTCAACAATGCATTTATATGTAAAATTTATGGTTTTTTTTTTTTTGAAATTAATTTCAAAAGGATATTTTTAATATTTCGGCCGATATAAGGAAAAATATGACTTAAGATAGTTTGGCTTTTCTTAAAATTGAATTTTATATTAATTTCCAAAATCTTAAGTTGAGATAATATATTTTGCCTCGCGCTTACGAAGGACGTTTTCAATTCTTATGTCCATTTAAGATGAGTTTCGTGCAAAAGTGGAAAAAAAGATATTTAAGATGAAATTTTCTGGTTTTTATTTAAGTCTTTAATATAAAAAAATCGCATTTGTTCTATAGAGCTTTAATAATAATAATAATCAAAAAGAACTATAAAATCACACTTGGTTCACAGACAAAAATTAATTACAAAAAGAAACAGTTTAGTTTTATCAACTAATTTATTTAAAAATTACTAAAATAAAATAATTATATGAAGGTTTTTATAATACAAACTCTATATACTACTGAAATAAATCAGCCAAGTAGAAGACCTTAGCACTATATTATTGGACTTGTTGAATTATTGATTCAAATTAGCTTTTTTGGCCTTTAGTCCACAAAAATTGGCGTTTCGTCGCCGGGTGATCTCACATGGACTCATCAGTTGACTGTGAGGACCTTGTCAATACGCAATTTTTGTTAAGTTCAGTTCATCTTACATGAATTTTTTGACAAAAATCCAATGTGAACTATTTATTTCAGTAGTATATAGAGTTTGTATTATAAAAACCTTCATATAAATATTCAATGCCAGGCCAACGGGGCAAAAAAAAAAAAAAATTCCAACATTAATTGATTACAATTCTAATCTTTGTTGGATATAGTTCACATTGGATTTTTGTCAAAAAATTCATGTAAGATGAACTGAACTTAACAAAAATTGCGTTATTGACAAGGTCTCACAAGTCAACTGATGAGTCCATGTGAGATCACCCGGACGAAACGCCAATTTTTGTGGACTAAAGGCCAAAAAAGCTAATTTGAATAAAATAAAATAAATTATTTATTATCAATTATTAAATTAAAAAAAAAATCATTGGAAAAACCTTAAATCGATTTCATGTAACATTGTTTTAAAAGTCAAATTTATAATAACAAAAAACTATTGGAAAAAATTTACCTAAGGGACTCAAGAGCCTTTGGCGATTCCCAAGAGGAGAAATTGAAAATTGTGTTTACCTTCAAAACTAACGGTACCTCTCGTGAGCTATTATGGGCATGAACTATATTTTGGGTCAGACAAATTTTTGAATAACATGTTATTAACATAGAACCGTACTTTTTTTATTTTCGACTTTCTCATTAACGGCTCTAACGCTTCAAACCAATCTTTTTTACCAGGAGCCCCCAAAGTTTAAAATAATATTGTATATAAGAACATTCGCAAAAATATTTTTTTGATTTTTTGAAAAAAAAAAACATTTTTTTTTTGAAAAATCAATATCTTCAAAACGTGTGAACGATTATTTTTTGAAATTATTTCCTAAAATCATTGGCTCAAAATTTTAATTGAATTATTACGAACTTAAAGCTTTTTTAATATAAAAATAAGTTAAATCAACGATTTATTTATTCGAATATAGCATCATACTTTCTCTACCCTTTTATTAATGTTAAAATCATCGTAAAAGTATCGTGCTCTTAGAAACGGCACAAAAGGTCTGTTTACTTAGTTTTTTGCACGAACTGTCATTGTTTTATGTGTGCTCAGAAGCAATTTATTAAGAAAATTGGCTAAGTACGATACTAGTTAAAAAATGTTTAAGATTATGAATGAGTTAGTAAACTACTTTAAAGTTAGCAAATTGTTAAGTAGTATCATACTAATACAGTACCTTAATAATAGGCTGTTTAAAATTTTGCGCCTTTTTTTTTGACACAAACTAAATGATTGCCTAAAATGAGTTCGCTATTTTTTGTATCATATAATTATGTATATGCAACTGCGCGGACATTCAACCAAATAATCATCTGTTTTCTATAAGCAAACAGTTGTGCAACTTAAAATTGAATTTGCGCGCCTAGCCTTAGGCATTCGATAGAGACTGACTATTTTTATTGGGAAAAATTTGGTTTGTGTCGATCGTACAGTGTTTTTTGATTGACAGCTGTCTATGGAAATCTTAAGGTTTAGGCTGGTATTCACCGAGCGCTCTTAAACGGCTCTTAACTTTACGAGGCTGTTAACTTGAAATTTCTTTGGGGTATTCACCAACCACTCACAAGTGTTTTTCGAAGTTCGAAAATGAGAGCCACTCTCTCTTGTTCAGGCATACCCAAAATGTGAAATCAAACTGTTTTTGAACTTGAATGACAGCTGGCAGTGAGAATCCTTCGGTCAATTCAGTATTTTGCTTGGGTAGCGTTGCTGGTGACGATAACTGGTTTTGGTTTTGCACTCACCGTCGTTTGTTTAGTTTTCGAATTTTCGAACAAACTTTCGAAGAGAGAGCTCGTAAGTTTAGGAGTGGTCGGGACGACTCCTAACTTTTAAGAGCGCTCGTAGATCTTCACTAACATTGCTTGGTGAATAGGTTTATGAGCTTTATAAGTTATGAGCGCTCGGTGAATACCAGCCTTAGTCATGAAGAATTACACGGATATTATAATGCATATAAATTGTGATATTTCACTTCATAAATAGTGCCATTTTTGTGCAAACAAAAGCTCAAAAATGTCTTGGGTTTTTTCGTTGTCACTAGATTTCTAAAGAATAGTAAAAATGGAGAGACAAGATTCAAGGCCTTATCGGTGAAATTTAGCCGTAATTAACCCAAAACTATAGTGTGCCTTCAAGAATGCGCCATCCATTTATTGGATATTATGTTCTGTTCATAACATTAATGCCTACACTCTATAGTAAAATAAAAAAAATTGGGAACTTTTCAAACGAAATTTCGTTTTTAATACAAAATTGGTAAAAATCGGTCAAATCATCTAAGAAATTTACTAAAAAGGAAAATTTTGAACTTTGAAGGAAAGAACAATTTTTTTTAAGTTTTTAAA
This sequence comes from Philhelius festivus, assembly GCA_963931855.1. Classification (NCBI taxonomy): domain Eukaryota; kingdom Metazoa; phylum Arthropoda; class Insecta; order Diptera; family Syrphidae; genus Philhelius; species Philhelius festivus. The sequence continues at coordinate 96,817,884 of OZ007557.1, forward strand.
TTCAAAATTCTAAAATATGCCCAATGATTGCCGGTGCATAATAGTACTAAGCTAAAATAACCCATAGTGTGTGAGATCTGCAAACCTCCTTGACTATAACTTTCCAACCATATAAAATTTATCGAAAATGGTGCCACGAAATTTCACTTTGTCTTTTTTTAAAAAAGTACAAACTCAAAAAGTCTATTTCTGATACCTATATGAATTTTTCACTTAAAATAGCCTCACAGTCTTATTAAAATCATTTTGAAATTTAATCGAAATCCTAATATGAGCCCATCTTGAAAGCTCATTTTATTACCAGACATCAAAAAAGAAAACTTTCTGCAGAATTTCGTGCAAAAAGCAAAAAAAAAAAAAAATATGGCACCACTGTATGTGAACAAGTATCATATGGTGGTGGCATCGTAATGTTTTGGGCATTCTTTTGCTTTAAAGGTTCCGGAATCCGGAGACTTGGAAGCGATCGAGAGAATGATGAACGAGGACCGCAAGGAGACTATCGTTGAGGTCGAAAGTCTGTGAAAGGAAATTTCTCTGCAAACTCTCTATAATTTTTTTAAAATCAATACCAAGCCGATTGCAGAATATCATCAACGGAAATTTTTATTTTTATAAACGCCATTCGAAAATGAATTGCAAATTTTTAAATGCCACTTGTAATAAGTGTGGGAAGAAAGGCCACATAGCTCCGGTTTGTCTTTCGTTTGGAAGCAACCGTGGTTCTTTTTACAATCATCAACAAAAAGGGTCCGTTAGAAACGATCATGTGAACAAATTATCCGAGGATAACATATTTTCCGTTGATGATTCAATGCAGGTTATCGGCAATAAAATGTTTTTGACTTTGAACATAAATAACCATGAGGTGAAATTTTTGTTAGACACAGGCGCCAGCAAATCTATGATAGGTTTATCTGGGTATAACGCGATCGGCTGTCCAAATTATTCAGAATCGACACGTAGAATGAAGGCATATGGTGGTGTCGATGTCCCTATGCTGGGAGAAGTTGATGTGGATGTGAAGTTTAACAGTTTTTCAAAAAAGTTGCCTTTGCTTATCACCAATATGGAGCATGGTGACAACATTTTTGGTTGGAATTGGGCAGAAGCTTTTGGGTTGCATGTTAGGTTCGATGGTGGTGCTGACACGAGAGTCTTAGAGAGTGTGTCATCAAATGACGTAGATGCTTTATGTGCTAAATATACCGAGTTATTTGCATCTTCTCTCGGGCACTGCAATTCTGTGAAGGCAAAGCTTTATTTAAAACCTTACCCAAAACCAAAATATTTCAAAGCTAGACCGATTCCTTATGCACAGCTTGATGATTTTAAGTTGGAAGCTAATCGATTAGAGGAAGAAGGAATTTGGAAGCGCATTCGGTTTAGTGAGTGGGCTGCGCCAATTGTTATTGTCCCGAAGCGTAATAAAAAGTTGCGCATTTGTGGTGATTTCAAGGTAACGATTAACCCACAGCTTGAAGTTGACCAGTATCCAATTCCTCGACCTGAGGAATTATTCCACAAACTATCGAAAGGTCAATTTTTCAGTAAATTAGATATGTCTGAAGCATACCTGCAAATCGAACTAGAAGAAGATTCGAAGAAATGTACTGTGGTGAATACGCCGCGCCGTTGGGATTATATCAATACCAACGTCTGCCTTTTGGCATTGCAAGTGCTCCTGCAATATTTCAACGGACACTTGAAGCAGTACTAGATGGTATAGAATGTGCTGTGTACTTGGATGATATCCTTGTTACAGGGAAAACTATGCAAGAACACCTACAGAATTTGGATGCTGTTTTCGAACGGTTAAATAGTAATGGCCTACGAGTGAACCTACAAAAATGTGAATTTATGAAACCTGAAGTGGAATATTTAGGTCACGTTGTGAGCTCCAAAGGTGTGCGTCCAGCTGAAAGCAAGGTAGAAGCTATTCGAAAATTGCCACACCCAACAAATCTAAAAGAGCTACAGTCATTCATGGGTAAGATAAACTACTACAACAGTTTTATTAAAAGTTTTTCCCAAATAGCTGCCCCTCTGAATGAACTTCGAAAACAGGATGTTTTGTTCCAATGGAAAGCTGCACAAGAAAAGGCATTTCAAAATCTGAAGCAGCAAGTGGTGGATGCAACATACCTCGCTCATTTTCAACCAGATTTGCCTATAATCCTTGCAACAGATGCTTCATATTATGGAATAGGTGCGGTGATCTCTCACCTTAACCCAAATGGTACAGAACAGCCCATAGCCCATGCATCAAAAACGCTTAATGATTCGTAACGCAATTATAGCCAAATCGAGAAAGAGGCGTTCTCAATTATTTTTGGTGTAACCAAGTTTCGACAGTATTTATATGGCCGCCGTTTTATTTTATATACCGACCACAAGCCGTTAATTTCGTTGTTCAATCCAACAAAAAATCTTCCAACGATAACAACTGGTCGTTTAACACGATGGGCGTTAACTCTAATGAGTTTTTCTTATGAAATTCGCTACAAGCCGTCCAACAAACACGCTAACGCTGATGCACTTTCGCGCTTACCTGTGGGGCCAGATACAGATTTTGACGCTTTGGAAGAATCTTGCCAGGAAATCACCTCTGAAATGTCAGAAAAAATAAATGATTTTCCTGTGAACGCTACTGATGTTGCTGAAGAAACCCGAAAAGATGCATTGTTGTACAAAGTAAAGCAATACATAGAGTATGGATGGCCAGAAAAATTACCAACAGGTGAAAAACATTTATTGCCATACTTCAACCGCAGATTTTCCCTCACCACGGAACAAGGAATGATATTATTACAAACCGATTACACTAGGGTCGTGATTCCTAAAAAATTGCAAGATAAAATTCTTAAAATGCTGCATGATGGTCACTGGGGCATTGTTCGTACGAAGCAACTCGCACGCCGTTACTGTTGGTGGCCTCAAATCGACTTAAGCATAGAGTCTAACATAAAAACGTGCTCAATTTGTCAAACGTTTGCAGTTGATCCTCCTAAAGAATTTCAAAGTCGATTTTGCTGGTCCATTTTTAAATCAAATGTGGTTGATTTGTGTGGACGCACTTTCAAAATTTCCGTTTGCAATTCCACTCACAAATGCAACTTCCAGTAGTACCATAAAAGCTCTTTCAAGAATCTTTGCACTTGAAGGATTACCAGAAGCAATTGTAAGCGACAACGGTACACAATTTTCTTCGAAGGAATTTGAATGTTATTGTACCTTCAACGGAATACAGCACATAAGAACTGCACCATTTCACCCATCTTCGAACGGAGAAGCTGAGCGTTTTGTTCGCACTTTTAAAACGAACTTGCGCAAAATCATCGAAGAAGAAAAGTGTCTTGAGGAAGCCGTTTCAAAATATTTGATGACGTATAGGACGTCCCCCAATCCTTTAACTGGGAAAACTCCGGCTGAGATTTTACATGGACGGTCTTACAGAACAATTCTATCCAAATTAGCACCGAGCAGCAAATTCAACCATAGTAGTTCAGTGTGTTTGAAGTTCTCTGTCAACCAGCCAGTTTACGTTCGTAATTTTGCTAAAGGTCCTAAGTGGTATAAGGGAACTGTGATATCACAACTTGGTTCCATAACCTATCTGGTTCAAACTGAAAAAGGTCTTTGGAAACGTCACCAGAATCAATTAAGAACTAGACAAGATGACAACAACGAAAGTTTTACTACAGCAAGAATATTAGCTGAAATTAAGCAACCACATGTTGAAATAGGTAACTCTAAAAACTTAAATGATAATTTTATATTTTCTAGAGAAAATGAAGTCCAAGAACCAAGTCTAACTAGCACAAGTATAAGTCCTCAAATTGCAAACTCAGCTACTCGTATTCCGAGCCCAGACGCAGTCATACCCAGACGATCGACTCGAGTACGAAAGCCAGTTGTGCGTTTTCAACTGAATAATAAAACGACTTGAGGATGTCTAATATTGATGGGGAGGAGTGATAAGAATGTACAATAAACCTCTACAGGTACCCTAACGTCTAACTGCAATGAAACATCATCTCGTCTAACTGGATAAAAAGTTTCATCTGAGAACTCGACAGTCCAGTGTGTCATCAGTTCATTATCATCTCTCATCGCATGTACACGCTCTTATTAATTAGTCATACCTATAACATTAATGAATTATAAAAATTATTATCTATTATTACTTATTAGAATTATTATATTAAATTAAGTGTTTTCTAAAACTATATTGTTTTTATTGTGGAAACACAACAATAAAGTTATGCCTTATTTTCATAAAAGTAGTGACAGATAGAGTCGGTAAAGTTTTGAAAAGATATGGAATAAAATCCGTATATTTATACGACCCAAAAAGGTTAAAAATAAAAACTACCTACAGTCATCACCGCGTTTATGCAGCTGTAGATCTTCATTATGTTGGACAGACATAAAGAAGCAATACTACCCCCTTTAAAAGAGCATATTAGTGTTGTAAGCAATAAACAGCGGGAAAAATCAGCAATTTCCGGGCATATCTTGGCAGGCGCGGATCCAGGATTTCGTTCAGGGGGGGGCAATTTTCGTGATATTTTCTTTAACTTAAAAAAAATGGTCCATTTCTCTGCGTTTCTGTCTTAAAATATTAAAAAGGTATAAACATAATCGAATATAAAAATAACAAATTATTAAATTGAATTAAGGAAAGCATGTGCAGGTACATAACATAAATTTTTTTTTTTTTTTTTTTACACTATCAGAATTGGTCGAAGAAAGCTTATAGCAAGCTCCGTCTTTCGACCAATGGTTTGCCAACACAGAGAACTGTGTTATACCACCGGCTCATCATTTAGTGCAGTGTTAGTTGTTAGTAGGCAAACTCTATTACAATTAACACTGACACAAATAATATTACGTAAGAACAAAACAATAACATAACAGGAAACAAAGAACATTTAGGAGCGTGGACCACTGGTTTTGAGAAGGTTTTTTAATTTACATTTATTTATATTAAAATCAAAAATATTTGAATTCCAATTTACAAGTCTACCCATACGTGTCAAGGGCTCATGAATGCCATAGTTGGTCCTGTGTGTTGGGACCTTAACCATAACGAGGCCTCGAAGATTATAACCTCCTCCCCGATAATTAAAATAAACCGAACATAAAAGATCTGGTGCATCTGTGACGCCTGTTATTAATTGGTGGAAAAATACCAAATCATTGTTTGTTCTTCTTTGTTCCAAAGTTTGCATCTGAAGAATAGATAATCGTTGGTCATAAGAGAGGACATACGAAGGATCATTCCATTGAAGTCCTTTCAAGGCAAAACGAGTAAAGTTTCTTTGCACAGATTCTAATCTCTCAATATGAATATCATAAAGAGGAGTCCAAAAAATGTAGGTCTTATGTAAATACCTATTAAATAGTAAATCAAACATCTTCGTTTACATTACTTTAGCCTCTTTCAATAATGCTCTGTATGCATGTCTTAAAGTATTAAATAAGAACTCGTACGTATTAAAAAAAAATTAATTAATTAATTTAAATGAAGGAATTATAGTGTTGTACATGATATACATAGTTCTTAAATACTTAATTCTAATAATTTTGTGTGGCCGGTTTTTGAAAACTGTTTTTTAACATTTGTGTGATAGGTACCTTTATTTTAAGGTAAAATAAAACTTTTTTTCATACATCTTGTAGATTATGTTGAGAAACTTTTATTTTTTAAGCTTAAGAAAAATCTATAAGGTTCTCGAAATATTAAGTTTTGAAAAAAAATTGAAATTTTTTTAAAAATCCAAAAATTTTTTTTTTGAAAATTTGAATACACAATTCTATTTAAGTTTTTGGGAGCTTAAGCAAACAAAAAATGATCAAAATCGGTCATACCGTTTTTGAGAAAATCAAAAACAAAAAAATGGTTCTTTGGGGGTACCCTCTATAACCATTTTTCGGAAATTTTTTTTCAACTAGTACCTAGCTTTAACTAAATGAATTTTTTTGTATCTTTTTTTTAAATGTAGAACAGTTTTTGAGAAAAAAAAATTTACAAAATTTCGAAAAAAATTCGTATGGCAGGTACCGTTATTTTTGGTCTTAAAAAAAAGAAGAAAAAAACGTGTGGGGGGAAAAATTAAAAATGGTAAATGTTTAGGCTTTAGTCGAACCGACAGACAGACAGAATTGCAAGACCCACTTTTTTAGTCTTCGCTATCATCGTAATGTTAACTTTGATCAAAATCAAATCAAATCAAAAAAAAATATTTTTTTTTAAAGTTTTGAAATGCAATGTTTCTTAAAGCTTTTAGAAGCATCTCTATAAAAAATTTCATTAAAATCCATTATGGCGATAATGAGAAATTCAAAATTTTCAAAAATCGTTCTGTTAGGTACAGTGACTAATGTCTTGTTTTCAAAATCTTTTGTATTAAATTATAGACCTTAAAAATTAATCGAAAGACTAAAAATTTAAGCAAAATTCTCGGAACCGTTTTCGAGAAAAATACGATTTTCGAAAACCATTTTTTAACATTTGTATGGAGGGCAGGCCTGGATTAAAGAAAATGGGGGCCCGGGGCTATTTCAAATTTGAGGCCCCCTAAAAAGATATAAAACCAATGCAAGTCAACCCCTCATAACCCAGAGCGTCCTAAGCCCCAAGCGAGCCAACCCCCAATAACCCGGGGCGCTAGGAGTCCATGCTCTCAAAGACAATGCGTCGAGGAGTTGACGCATCGAAAATCCAAGAAGCTACGAGCACAAAAAAAGATTTGTATGCCTCTTAAAAAGGTTGAACTATGAAAAATAAGACATAGTTGCCACATTTAAAAAATCGCAATGTTAATTATTTTAGCAGAAATTGTTTTTTCTGATTTAGTAGTTGAATTTACTTATAAATTAACCAAACAAAATACATATATTTTTCTTCCATTAAAAGTAAAAAATATAAAAGTATTTTTTTTTTAGAAAAAAGATCTTTTTTTGCCTTTTTCGTTCGAAACCACAATGAATTTTATTTGAAGGTTAATATAGAATTGTTTTAATTTGCATATTGAAGAAGATAAAAGAAGCTCCATATATAAAAAATGGTTGTAATTTGTAGATTTTACCAACAAACATTTATTTTTAAAAAAGTTATTTTAAAAAATTTATAGAAACTTTTTAATATGAGATACCTGCCTACATATTTAATTAAAATACATACTATGATTTGAAACATATTTATTTGACTGTAAATTGATTACACATACAATCCATTGGTTGGTTCTTCTCTTCCTTATTTTGCATTTCAAAATTCTACTTATCAAAATTCTGAATTGTATAATTTTACTTCTCAAAATTCTACATTTTGAAATTGTACTTCTCAAAATTCTGAATTTCAAAGTTCTAATTTATAAAATTTTAGTTTTCAATATACTAGGTACTTGTCAAAATTAAAGTTTTCAAAATTCTGCATTTCGAAATTCTACTTCTCGAAATTCTGCATTTCAAAATTCTACTTCTCAAAACTCTGCTTTTCAAAATTTTACTTATTAAGTTTTCTGCATTTCAGAATTCTACTTCTCAAAATAACTTTTTTTAAATTTTACTTTACCATTCACTTCTGCGGCAAAATTTGTATCGCCATTTTTCGCTAGTATCGAAATGTACTCTTATGCTCAATTCGCACATCTCTCTTAATCAAGAATAAATAAGGTACTCGAGATAATTATTAGTCCAGCATATTTCCACACTTCCCAAAAAAAGATACGAGGTATAGAATTCAATTTGTTTTTCAATCTGGCAACCCTTTGCTGAATTAGGCTGCATGGATTTAATATTTTTTGAGTTTACAGTTTTGAGTTAATAGCGACTTGGGCTATGTGGGTTCGACTTTTTGGAGATATTAACGAATTGAGCTATGTGGGCTTAAAGTTTATGGGATTAATTGTGAGTTGGGCTACATGGGCTTAACGTTTTTGGGGTATATAGCTTTCGAGTTTGGATTTTGTGGGGTGAACTAATTTTGGTTTTTATTTTTGGGGTTTATTAGATTGTACAGTTTGAATATCGCGGTTTTACGGTTTAAATTTCTTAATGCGATGGGGCCCTTGTTTTCGCGGGGCCCGGGGCTTCAGTCCCCCCTAGCCCCCCTATTAATCCGGCCCTGATGGAGGGTACCGTTATTTTTAAGTAAAATAATTTTTTTTTCTCATATCTTGTAGATTATTTTAAGAAACTTTTATTTATTAAGTTTTAAGAAAATCGAGCATGGGGTTTTCGAAATATTGAGTTTTCAAAAAAAAAAATTTGAATTTTTTTTTTTTTAAATTTGAATACACAATAATAATTAATTAACATTAAAAAATTATCAAAATCGGTTGTACCGTTTTTGAGAAAATCAAAAACAAAAAAATGGTTCTAAAGGGGGTACCAAAAATAATAATTTTTTGGATTTTTTTTTTCATTCATTACCTAGGTTTAATTAAATGAAATCTTATGATTTTTTTTTTTTTTAAATCTGTAGGACAGTTTTTGATAAAAAAAATATTTATAAAATTTCGAAAAAATCGTATGGCGGGTACCGTTATTTTTGGTCTTAAAAAATCAAATAAAAAAATATCCGGGGGAAAAAATAAAACCCATATCTACCAAGTTTAAAGAAAATCGGCCTAGCCGTTTGGGCTGTAGTCGAACCGACAGACAGACAGAATTGTGAGACCCACTTTTTTGGTCTTCGCTATTATCGTAATGTCAACTTTGATCAAAATCTCTAGTTCAATTTTTTTTCCGAATGTATAACCTGCCTTATAGTATGTACCTATAAGTCGCAAGTAAAAAGAAAAAAGTGTTATGGTTTTTATAATTGTGAAACGAAGAACTGCCCAGGGGGGGGGCAATTGCACCCGTTGCCCTCCCCCTGTATCCGCGTCTGTATCTTGGACGATCTAGATGAACACTACTGGTTTCAACAAAAATTTCGAATTTCTCTCCTCAAATAAAAATGCTGTGTTCCAAATTTTTTGAAAATCAGAGCACTCGTTTGAGCTCTATTCTAATATAAAAATGAAGCACAAATGCACAGACTAACCGAACGTACAGAAAACCATACGGACAGATTGACAGAAATGACTAGGCAAAAAAATGGATTATAAAACATAAAATTTTGCTTTCATAAAATCAATACTCACCAAACTTTCCAAACTGAAGCTGTCGATACTGCATTATATACTACTATCTCTATCTGTCTGACAATGAAGATTAATTCATAACCTCTAACTATACTACCGGAAAACAATTTCCATTGAAAATCCGAAGAACATTTAAATCAAATTCCCAGCTTAGAAATTATTTGACAGCCTTATATTAACCGAACAATATTATTAGAGTAGGACTAGGAATTTGGTTTAGTGGTTCCGCCAATAAACAACTTATCCTCTCAAAACATGATTATACATTGAATGATTTAAGTAGGTTTTCCATCAATGAAAAAGCGTTATACCAGAATTCTATACCAAATACTTTCAGGCTTTCAATCATCCGATACCACGGTTTGATTACATTGGAATTACCTGTCATTCTTCTGGCTAATACCTATGTACGTTTCTGGTTTCGATCCGGCATTATGATGGTAACTGAAACACGCTCTCCACAATAGTGCCAGTAACATCATCAAACGTTATGATGGTTGTTACTATTGACAACGAGCCAACGATAGCATAACGGAATAACAGGTATACCAGGCATACAAACCCAACCGAAATGGTAATTTAATTTCGAAGAATTTCGTTTCCCCATTTGCAAAACCCAAAACAAACGTTTCGAAATCCAAAATTCATGCTTAATTACATGAAATTCAAAGTGGTACAACACAACAAGGAATTAAATTCTCAAAGAGCACGATTATTTCGGTTGAGGGCTGTTTGATAGGTCATGTGTTCGTGGCATTTTGACATTTAACAACCATGATCTATGTAGGTGATGTTACGCTACAAAATTTAGTTGTTGGATGAATTTTGATTAGAGATACAAACGAGTAAGTCAAGAATACGAAGTCTACAAATATGGGAGTTAAGAAAAGTCACATCTCGTAAGAAGAGAATTACAATGTCTTCAACTGTCCCTGACATTGTTTTACAAAATATAATTCTGGCATTTGGTATTTCTTGTGAAGGCTTTTTTATATAGAATACATAAGTGTCTTCTTCAGACATCGAAGACATTATAGCCAAGAATATAGTTGCTAGGTTAAGTATGGGCATTATGGCACACTTAATTTTAATCTCAAATAACTATAGTTTGGACAACATTTCTTACTACAATCAAAAATATTTATTAAATTTGTGAAAAAATAACACAAATAAAATAAAAAAGGTTACAATTTTAAGGCTAGGACCGCACTTGCGATTTCAATCGCACGATTTTTTAGTCGCAAAAATAGAACACATGAATTTAAATGAGAATGAACGAACTTGCTACCAACAAATCATGACGATTTAAAAGTCGCAATTTGTTTCATTTTTCTTGCGATGCGATTGTCGTAAGCTTAAATGAAACACATGTACTCAAATGGATATGCCCACACTTGCGATTTAAATTACTACGACTTAAAAATCGTAGTCGCAAAGAGAAATTGCCATGCACGCACTTGCGATTTTTAATCCACGATTTTTTAGCCGCAAAAAGTAAGACACATGGCCTTAAATGTGAATGCACGCACCTGCGACTTAAAAATCGTAGCAATTATAAAAATGAAACAAGTTCTATTTTTTCAAGCGATTTTTCTGTCGCTACTTATTTGTATCAAATGCATGCACTCACATAAAAAGTAGTGTGTTTTATTTTTCGCGATTAAATAATCGCGCGGAAAAAAAATCGCAAGTGCGTGCATGACAGTAATTTGTAGCGATTACGACTTTTTAATCGCCTTGACGAAAAATCGCAAGTGCGGTCCTAGCCTGTTTCTAAAAAAAAAAATTAAATCTTTTAAAATTAACTTGAGAAAAACCATAATGCCCTACCTGTAGGGAAATATGGTTAACTTCTGAGAGCAATTATTTTTGATTAGAATAACCACATTCATCATTAACATTTAAACACATCGAGAAGTCTTGACACAGCTGACAACAAAGAACACACTGCATCCATTCGTTGTTCTTTTTGTTGTCATATAACCCAAATTGTCGTAAATATTTTTTTAAAAAATCTTTGGCTAGATAGATAGATTTCAATGTTACCTTCCTCATATGACGTGAATGAGTATAAGAGCGTTCCGGTTTATCTTATACTTCTTTTGAGATTTTTGCTTTTAATGGTTTAAGATTTTTTGCACATTAATTTTATAAACGTGTATTTTTTTGTTTCCTTTTTTGTTTGAACAAAATTAGTCACATTTTACCGATCGTTACTCTGCACATGTTTGACTAAGACAAGACTGATATTTTTGTATCGTTTTTATTTTTATTAGAGTATTGGAAATGACGTTTTTGCGATTTGTGCCAAAATGGCCGGGCTCACCCTATGGAATTGTTACGTTAAAGCTATAACATTGAAAGAAATAAACCGAAAGTTTTTTTGTTCTTAAAATTTTGAATGTAACACAAGACATCATCAATACCCATCCTATTTTCGTTCTGTAGATTTTTTGTCACTATCAAAAAATAAGATTTTATTACAATTACCTAAGACTTTACGAAGTCAAATCAAAATCATTAGAATGGTTTTCGAGAAAATCGTATAGAAGCTACCTGTTCTACATGAGCTTAAATAATGGGCCTTGTGAATAAAAAAAACTAAAGCTAAATCTTGGATTTTTAAGTAAAAGCTGGATTTTTAGTGAATAAAAATAAACTTAATCTAGCTAGTTAAAGATCTGTCTAGTAAGCTTTGACTAGGTCTTATTTTCAGTATTCTATAAAGCAGGAACTAAAAACTAATACAAATATAATAGCTTAAAAATAGGACAGTAAACGTATAGACGCAGAGCCTGACGGGCGATATGATAAAAACATTTTTTACCCGAAACCAATACTTGCCATATAACGGGTGATTTTTTTGAGGTTAGGATTTTCATGCATTAGTATTTGACAGATCACGCGGGATTTCAGACATGGTGTCAAAGAGAAAGATGCTCAGTATGCTTTGACATTTCATCATAAATAGACTTACTAACGAGCAACGCTTGCAAATCATTGAATTTTATTACCAAAATCAGTGTTCGGTTCGAAATGTGTTTCGCGCTTTACGTCCGATTTATGGTCTACATAATCGACCAAGTGAGCAAACAATTAATGCGATTGTGACCAAGTTTCGCACTCAGTTTACTTTATTGGACATTAAACCAACCACACGAATGCGTACAGTGCGTACAGAAGAGAATATTGCGTCTGTTTCTGAGAGTGTTGCTGAAGACCGTGAAATGTCGATTCGTCGCCGTTCGCAGCAATTGGGTTTGTGTTATTCGACCACATGGAAGATTTTACGCAAAGATCTTGGTGTAAAACCGTATAAAATACAGCTCGTGCAAGAACTGAAGCCGAACGATCTGCCACAACGTCGAATTTTCAGTGAATGGGCCCTAGAAAAGTTGGCAGAAAATCCGCTTTTTTATCGACAAATTTTGTTCAGCGATGAGGCTCATTTCTGGTTGAATGGCTACGTAAATAAGCAAAATTGCCGCATTTGGAGTGAAGAGCAACCAGAAGCCGTTCAAGAACTGCCCATGCATCCCGAAAAATGCACTGTTTGGTGTGGTTTGTACGCTGGTGGAATCATTGGACCGTATTTTTTCAAAGATGCTGTTGGACGCAACGTTACGGTGAATGGCGATCGCTATCGTTCAATGCTAACAAACTTTTTGTTGCCAAAAATGGAAGAACTGAACTTGGTTGACATGTGGTTTCAACAAGATGGCGCTACATGCCACACAGCTCGCGATTCTATGGCCATTTTGAGGGAAAACTTCGGAGAACAATTCATCTCAAGGAATGGACCGGTAAGTTGGCCACCAAGATCATGCGATTTGACGCCTTTAGACTATTTTTTGTGGGGCTACGTCAAGTCTAAAGTCTACACAAATAAGCCAGCAACTATTCCAGCTTTGGAAGACAACATTTCCGAAGAAATTCGGGCTATTCCGCCCGAAATGCTCGAAAAAGTTACCCAAAATTGGACTTTCCGAATGGACCACCTAAGACGCAGCCGCGGTCAACATTTAAATGAAATTATCTTCAAAAATTAAATGTCATGGACCAATCTAACGTTTCAATCGATGAGATTTTGCAAATTTTATGCGTTTTTTTTTTAAAAAAAGTTCTCAAGCTCTTAAAAAATCACCCGTTAGAACAGATAAAAAATTGTGGCAAGACAACTTTCCTTTCGGTCATACATGTACAGTTCTTGTTAAAGCTACCTAGTAGAAACGTGTGAATAAAAAACGAACAGTTTAAATTACGAAGCTTAAGCTAGAATTTTCTATCATAAGCTATTTAGCGTTATCATTTTTTTACTTAAATAAAACAAAGCTTAAGCTAGAGCTATCTAGCTTTGGCTGCTAGTAGCAGCTATGACTGTCTTAAGCTTCTTCCAAAAAAAGCTTCAACTTTTTTTTTATTCACAAGACCCAATAATTCGAACTTTTTCAATAGAAAAAATATAAAGCATAATAGAAACTGTTTTGGCAGACAAAAACCACCAATCGTTCGGCAAAAATTCTGACTTGGTCAATATAAATGAATTGGCATCAGGAGCTTTATACCTGCTGAATCTACCAGAGCGCCTTTTTAGCATGATTTCAAAGTTTTTTTGATATGTTCTGATTTACAAGGCTTCAAAGTTGAAAAATAATTTTATTCAAGTCGCAAACCATATGTTCAAAAAACTTTTAGATGTCTTTAAATAAATTCTGTAACTTTTTATATCATTTTATTAGTCTAATTTTGGCGATCTAAAAAAATGAAAATTTATAAAAGAAGTCTTCTATAAGTAGCCTGAAACATTGGTGCTAAGAAAAAAAAATTTTAAAAAATTATGAACAAGACTTATCTTAATATGAGTGCCAAATTTCATTAAAATCCTTTGAACAGTTTAGATTAAACAGATTTTTTTTCCGCTCTCCCATACAAACCAAACTACTGTGGAGCGTTTCGTCTGCCGTTTTGCCACCAGGGGCATTGTTCCTGCGGATCTACCAGAGCGTTAAGCATCCCGGTTGTCACCAGGGGCTTTTTACCTGCTGATACTTCACAGCATCAGCCTGCTGTTTCAGTGAAACAATGGGCGTAGTACCTGCTCATTTATACCAAAGCTTTTAGCCTGTTGTTCTGAAGTGCCATCACAGGCACTATCCATCGTTCCCCCAATTCTCCGAAGCCAGTTTTTCCGATACTAGAACATCAGGAGTGAAGTTTATTGAACCATCAGACTAAGATCCTGAAACGCAGTTCATCAGAAACCAGATTCCGAGGCTGAAACACGAAGTACAAGAATACCTCTAAGCCGAAATCTCGCTTACCAGAAAAGATCCATCATTGAAGTTTTTGAATTAAAGAGAATGGCGCATAATTTTAAAAAGTTATTATTAAGATATTATCATGATACTAATTAACAATTTCCTAACTTTAAAGTAGTTTACTAGCTTATGTTACGGTAAAATTTTCCGTAACAAGAATCATTCTTTCGGTCCCTATCCTTATTCCTTTCTTTTAATAACTTTCTTCAAGCAGGTGTTTCTTTCAACTTACTGAGAGAGAGAAGGGCAGCCATGGTCCATCAGCCATCGGTTCACTCGCTCAGTAACTTGAAGAAACAAAATACCAGTGTATTCAATTTTGAAACTTAATGGACGACAGACGGGTGGTCTGTTCAAATCGCCATTGCTAGTGACAGCTGGTCACAGAAACAGACGGGCGGTCTGTGTTAAATTTGCACAAAAAGTAACATTGGCGAAGTTTTGTTCCCAAATGTTGAAGTTACTCCTGGTGAGAATGGCTGCGTGCCCAACCTAAACCATATCTTAATACATATTTGTATTCATGTAAAAGATGGAACGTTAACGGCTAGTCCCTATAATTCCCCAAATCTGCGCAAAAACCCAACGAATCAAGTAAATTCGCGATGTAGAAAATTACCACCAACAAAGAATTTGCGTAGAAAAGTTGAAGTTGAACTCGAGGATAAGAGAGGAATTTGGTGGGAAATTAAAGCTAAGTATAGTGGTTTTAAAATCAAAATTGCATATTAAACTTTTCATTATTGAGTCGATAATTTCGTTTAAAAATTGTTTTTTTTTATCATCGTTTGGTTTTTGCTATCGAACAATTCCGATATTGCGGAACGCGCGACCCGTTTCTTAACACCGTTTTTGTGCTTTCGGGACCGAGTGTTAACGGTCCATCTTGAATATTTAATTTTTAACTGTGTTCTAATTGTTTAAAAGATCTTGGGTTTTAGCCCTACTTAATTGCAAGGTTTCCCAAGCAATTGAATAAAACTTTAAAATTCCCATTCGGAATAATAAATTTAAATCTTTTATTTAAAATATCTTTCACCGTCGGTTTCGGTCCAAAGGTTTGTGATTTCCTTATCTTCAAAAAAAATCACTGGCGCCCTTTTCATTTTTCAGCTACGCCTCTGCGTTGATTGAAAATAAATCATTTCATTTTTTTTTATTGCATTAATAAATCATCAACATAAAAATAATTCACGAACCCACCCCCCTTGCTGAGCCTAGTCGTGGTGGTAGCATCCATTGTTGCTATCAGTTGCAATTTTTTTTTTTTCGCTGAACTTGTCTGTCGATAGTTTGACAGTTCGTCATCGGTCTCTTATCTTTAGTCTCTTTTAATTACATATTAGTTGTTCGGTTTCGGTCGCGTCGGCGTATTTCTGCTCGTCTTTTCGTTTGATCTTATTTTAATAATTAAAAGTTAAAAGTTCGCGAATTAAAATTGTAACACTTATTCTTAACTAGTATCGTACTAAAGCAATTTCCTTAATAAATTGCTACGGAACACACCTAAAGTAATGGCAGTTCATTCAAAAAATTAAGTAAACGGACCTGTTTTGATGTTTGTAAACGTCAAAGAGTCCTTTGAAGTTAGCACGGTACTAAAAAAATAAAATAGGTATTCAATGATTTTAACTTTTATATAAGGGTAGAGAAACTATGATGCTATATTATATATAAATATAACTGGAAACCAAAAGCACATTACAAATTGGCGCCCGAGCAGGGACCTCACAATACTTAATAGTGGTTTTTTTTCGGTAAAAAAACAACAATATATTAAGTTTTATGATATGGTTGATTTTATTTAATATATTATATATATGTGGTTTATCTAGCAATTTTAAATTGGAAAATTCCGAAAACCAAATTATGGTGAATGAAAATTAGTTTTTCTACATTCAGGGTAATGTACTATTAAGTTGGTTTTCGTATACGATGCCTGCTTCAGAAAAGAGTCTGTCACTATATACAATCACCCATATTCTGAAACTCGTATTTATGACTCGAATTCGACTACAATCGTAGGAACAGTCGTATGCGATGTTTTTCGTTTCCCAATATTAATACAAGTGAAGTCGGATGTTCGACTCCTGGAATAACAACATACGACTGTAGTCGAATACGAGTTTCAGAATATGGGTGAATGCTACATGGCATGGAGAGGTATTGTCTTCCATTTGCTGACCATACCAAGCCCAAGGGTTCCTATTCCGTTCAAACCCAACTGTTTTGAGATATAAGTCAAGTTTGTTGGCGGTATAACTTTAGGCAAAAAATTCAATCTGAATATTGCCTTCCGCAACCTCTTTAAAACAATCCCAAAAAGTCTAATGAATATTATCTTCATCATCAGCACGAGTAATATTTTTTAAATTACAGAGTAAATCTCCTGTTTCCTCACTACTTGATGATTCGTTGTCATCACGGCTCATTCGAAAACTGTCCAACAATATTATTTGGCGGAAAGAAGGAAAAAAGCATGTTTAAGTTGTTCTCACTTGTTCCGGTTTGATTTGAGTATCACACCACCAAACTGTTATGGTTTTTTTAATATTCGACTATTCGGCCAAATCACTATTCGGTAAAACTCTAAATTGGTCTGTACCAAATTTGAAAGAAATCAGTACAGCTGATTAGGCACTTTTTCAATGTTTTGCTAATTATAGTCGCACGAATGCACAGACCGATACAGGCAGTATGAAAAAACAACTTAATAGGACTTGTCCATCATCGTTATGTTAAGTTTGATCGTACCGAACCCAAGTATGCGTAAAAGCTCCGTCACACCACAGACCCATCTCTCTCCAATAACATTATTTTTTCGACACCATATTTGTTTACTTTTCTTTCAATAGAACTGATTTATTGGCTGAAGAAACTGAAGGCTTCATGCAAAAAATACTTCATTCGATACAAGTTAATAGATTCATAGCTTTCTCAGAGTATGTGGGGTCTACCATCTTGAGAAGATTGAAAATTATTCAAGTATGTCTGATATTTCAACAGTTCGATATCATATAGTCAAATATTTACATAATTTGAACAACTTGACATTCTGTGTATTCCATTCTTTTGTATTTTTTTTAAACCTCGGAATTTAATTTTTAAAAACGTCGGTTCTCTTCTTCTTTTGTGGGTAAAAATGTACCCAACAAATGTTTTTAAATCCAACGCTTTCTTGAGGAAAAGAAAATCCCAAATGGTGGTTTGGTTAAACAACACACATTATGGCTGAGGATTTTGGTATGTTTTTAATGGCCACAATTGGAAACAATAAATATGATTTGCCTTAAGCCACCAACAGGATATTTATATACGTATGTAAGAGCACATATACCTTCTTTATTTTGTGTGTATCAGTATAAGCAGCCTTGATTTCACTTCAAAACACAAACATTTACACATTTGTAGCTATGTGGTATGAAAAAGAGGATTCAGGTTTTGGAAAACAATAATTTTATTTATTTACATTTTATTTGAAGGATAAGAACATACATACCTCGGGGGAGTTCTTTTTTTAGAGATACGAGTACAATACTCAATTTTGTTTCAATTCAATAATAATATGTTTTTGAATTTTTTATTTTGAATCAATAAATATGTACATATGTATGTATGTATGTCAAATTGACGAACATTATATAAAGGTAGCATTGAGCTTTAGTATACGATTCTATGAAATATGGAAGAAAAAAATCATCCTTTCAGCTTTTAATATGAACAGGAATTCTTGTATCCTTCTTCATAAAGTTTGACAAGTGACATTTTAATATCTTTATTTTATTTGTGTGGGTGAATTTAATATTGATAGATTTGAAATATGTGTATGTCTGAGACGAGCTATTGTAGTGCAATAAGTTGGAGGAAATAGATGGATAGGTGGATATTATCCGATTTTATCAAACTTTACTCACTCTATAAGCAAGTCATGATGGTTTCATCCAAAGGGTGATGTTTTTGTGTAGGTGGATACAGCTTTAAAATAAAAAAAAAAAAATTCTCCCATATGTGCATATTTTGGGCATGGTATTATCTTGACTGAAAAGATAATGGCTAAAACTCGTAGTAGTTTTAACTAAAAAAACGTATGCCATTTGTTTTTGTCTTATGCGAGAACAAACATTTTAAATTGTCTTAGTAGTTTTACAAATAATTTTTTAAGAAAAATTGCTGGTACGTCAATTTTAAGTATTTATTATTTTTCAAAAATGTTTTGATATACTTTAAAAAGACAGCTATATTTATATTTTTACTTGCGATATATGTACATAGGTACTATAGGGCAAGTTCTGCATTTAGAAAAAAATCGAACTCCAGATTTTGATCAAAGTTGACATTAAGATGATAGCAAAGATGAATAAAGTGGGTCCGACAATTCTGTCTGTCTGTATATATGTCTGTATGTCCGTATGTCTGTATGTCTGCACCTTGATCTAGAGCCTAAGCTCCTGGACCTATTTTCTTCAAACTCGGTACTTAGGGGTCTTCGGTCAGAAATTGAAATTTTTTGTTTAGCTCTAAAACTAACGATACCCCCCATACACCCGTAATGTATAATCTTATTAATCTCAAAAACAGCTCTAATGATATTGATAAAAAAAAATAGGTGTGGTATTATGGACATGGACTACATTTTTGTAAAAAAATATTTTGAGGGGAATTGATATTAACGGTACCTGTCATAGAACGGGTTTTTGATTTTCGAATTTCTCATCAACGGCTGTAACGATTTCAACCAACCTTTTTATGCAGAAGGTCCTATGCATTTGAAAAAATATAATCTGAAAATTTTTTTAGAAAAAAATGGTTTTTGGATTTTTAAAAAAATAATAATTTTTTTCCTTAAAATTCAATATCTTGAAAACGGATACACGAATAAATTTTTAAACTACGTTTTAAAATGTATTTTATTGAATTGAATAATTTGCGTATCAATTTTTTTATACAAATTTTAAGGAAAATTTAGTACACAAAAAACATGTTTCAGTGTGTCTGTATGTCTGTACCTCTCCCTACAGCCTAAGCAACTAGACCTATCTTCTTCAATCCCGGTAGTTAGATTTTGATAAAAAAAATTAAGTGTGATATTTTGGACATGGACTAAAGTTTTGTAAAAAAAATTGGGGCAAAATGTTATTAACGGTACCTATCATAGAACCGTTTTTTTTTTTTTTGATTTCCGAATTTCTTATCAACGGCTCTAACGATTTTAACTAAAAATTTTCACCAAGAGCCTTAAGTTTAAAATAATATTGTATATAAAAATATTCGAAAAAATATTTTTTTTTGTTTTAAAAAAAAATAAAAATCCAATTTATTTTTTCAAAAATCAATATCTTTGAAAAATCTATATTACTAAGCATTTAAAATTGGAATCCCAAATTTTGTTCTAGAAAAAATTGAAAGAAATTTGTTATATAAAAAATTACTTTAACAAAACGTTTTTTAAATTTTATTTGCGAAATTCATACTTTTCAGTAAATAAGACGGCAATTTCATGCATTTGAACATTTTTATTTCATTAAATCCATGTTTTATATTTATTAAATGTATTTTAAATTCCAAAGTACTTTTACATAAGAGCAAGTTCGTGCGATCCAGTCGTTTATTTTACTTAAGCTGATTGTTAATCAGAATTTCCATGATCTTTGAAAGAAGGGAATAACAAGAGAATTGATAAATATTGATGAACAGTTAGTCAGTTCTTAATAATTTTTTTAAATACAAAATTTCAATATTTGTTAAACATCAATTGTAAATTGACAATTTTAGTGATATAAAAAAAATTATCATATTGATTTCAAATTAATTCAGAAACAATTCTCAAATTAAAATTTCTCTAATAAGGAACATTTTTGTAAAGTCAAAATATGAAGATCCAGGTAGTAAGCAGGATTCAGATTCCCAGATATTTGAACGCAGCTTGCATTGCTTGTGATGGGCAATATCTTCTTCGTAAAACACTCTTTATAATATTAATGTCTCATTAAGAAGTTCAATTCGGTGGAATAAACCTGCTTTAGAAAAATTAATATGGGACATGCCTCATAGTGAACCTAAGAATAATGAACTCAAAACCTTACAACTTCAATGGTTATCCACATTTTATCATTAAATCAAAAGGGTTACTTTGAATCTTTTTGGGTATTTCATTTTTCAAAAGTTAATTTAAGCCAATTAAAAATTAGTTGATGTCCCTATAAATTACTCGTATCAAGACAACAAGTATTCAGATATTTTGTTTTCGGAGTTTTTGAGAATTTTCGCTTTCTTTGAAATACCTACGCAAAACCTACACACATTTTTTTAATTGGTTATTTCATAGTTGAAAGCATGATTTTCAATATTTGCCTTCTAACAGATCAGAAAATGTAAACCAGACAAAATGTCCTTCAGTGAAAACCCGAAGCAAAGGAATCAAAATATGTCACGTAGGTCATTGAATCTTGAAGGCTTATGTTGATTGATAAGTTTGTCTTCCAAGTGTTTTCTCACTTGATAAAAAAAAAAAACATGTCCTTTTTTTTAAATGTGTGTTCAGTAAAGGAGTGATTTTTTATTTCTCTTCTTCCATCCATTTAATCAGATTGTAAAACATGCACAAGATTTTGATTTGATTTTGAAAATTTGTCTTATTATTCTCGAACTCATAAGCATTTTTATTGTTAGACAAATATTGTATTTGTGTTCAGTGAGATTTGTTTCACTTCATTAAATACAAATTCAATGAGCTTTAGATCCTTTGAAAGTTTCATTTGACCGGAAAATTCGTAAGGACCTCTGAACCATTGAACAGTTCAATGGTGTGTGTTATCTACATAAAATAAGTGTGAGAACAATTCAAACAATATACATTTTTGCATGAATTGACTTTAAAGTGGATTTTTGGGCTTATCATTTTAAATCTTAATATAACAAAATAATATATATTTTAGTTCCATACATACTAGGCGTGTTTTTTGCAAGTCCATAAAAGATTTTAGAAAAAAAAAAAAACGATATTGGGACTAAGCGCTTCACATGTAAATACAACAAAACTACTTAAGGCTATACGGAGCTAAGTCCAGATAATTTTCGAGACTTAGGCTGGTATTCACCGAGCGCTCTTAAACGGCTCCTACCTTTACGAGGCTCTTAACTTGAAATTTCTTTGGGGTATTCACCAACTACTCGCAAGTGTTTTTCGAAGTTCGAAAATGAGAGCCACTCTCTCTTGTTCAGGCCCAAACTTTGAAATCAAACTGTTTTCGAACTTGAATGACAGCTGGCAGTGAGAATCCTTCGGTCAATTTCGTATTTTGCTTGGGGAGCGTTGCTGGTGACGATAACTGGTTTTGGTTTTGCACTCACTTTCATTTGTTTAGTTTGTTTAGTTTTCGAATTTTCGAACAAACTTTCGAAGAGAGCGCTCGTAAGTTTAGGAATGGTCGGGACCACTCCTAACCTTTAAGAGCGCTCGTAGATCTTCACGAATATTGCTTGGTGAATAGGTTTATGAGCTTCTTAAGTTATGAGCGCTCGGTGAATACCGGCCTTAGGCTGGTATTCACCGAGCGCTCTTAAACGGCTCTTAACTTTACGAGGCTCTTAACTTGAAATTTCTTTGTGGTATTCACCAAACACCAACCACTCACAAGTGTTTTTCGAAGTTCGAAAATGAGAGCCATTCTCTCTTGTTCAGGCATACCCAAACTGTGAAATATTGTGGAATGTTGGTCTTGACTTGACAGCAAATGGATACTCTTCTACTTGGCATTGCTAACATGGATTCGAGTCAAATGCGTGCGTGGCATACGCATAAGCAAACAAACTTTCGAAGAGAGCGCTCGTAAGTTAAGAGCGCTCGTAGATCTTCACTAATATTGCTTGGTGAATAGGTTTATGAGCTTCTTAAGTTATGAGCGCTCGGTGAATACCAGCCTTAACCTAAGACCTGATAAAAACGGTGATGCCCAAATAATAATATCTATATGTTATCGATAAATAATTTGTTGAGAGAAGTCAAAAGTGAGGTTTTGGATGCTGCTTGATACTAGTCGTCAATACAGCTGACAAATGCCATAGCGTGCACAGTGCTTCCAACTCCTTCGAAAGAAGTTCCGGTGTTGTTTTTTTTTTGCCTACAATTCTATATATATATAAAATTAATAATTATATATACATTTTTTTTATTGACTTTTCCTCTTTTCCGATTTCTTCGTAATTTATATCCTAATTGTTTGAAAAATGTTTGAAAACTTCGGACTTGTTGCACCACCATTCTTGATATCTGAGCGGTGGCCGGAGAGGCCGGAGATATCAAGAATGGTGGTGCTCAGAAAACTGCACTTGCACTTCACTGCATAGAAGAAGAACATAGACCAGACTTTGATAATGTGAGGGTATTAGAAGTAGAGAGGCACCATGGAAAAAGAATGTTGTTAGAGATGTTGCACATCATAAACACAAAGAACACAGTCAATAGACGGTCTGATTGTGATAATCTCTGCAACATGTATAGCCAACTTGTTAGGAGAACATGAAACAGTGGGGAATAACTAAATTAAATTGTTCTTTTGTGTGAAATTAAGCAGTTTTGTTTTTTGGAATGGTTTGCAATTTATATAAAAATATTCAAAAAATGTAATGAATTATTTAAATGTTTGTCAATGTTTGGTAAATTTTAATTTATTTTATTATTATTGCAGTGTTTCAAGTGTGAATAGTTTTTTATAAATGTCTTAATGTTGTTAAAACGAGTTTTTTAATTTTCATTGTAAGTTTTTTTTTTGACACTGTATTTTGCTAAAATATGTTTTACTGACATACAATTTTTTTTGTTTAAATTTCAAATAAAAAAGGCCTGAAGAAGAGCGTATTCATGCTCGAAACGTCGCCTAACCAGTAACATCTTGTTTTATTGACCTAGAGCCCGAAAAAATTATTCTCTGTAGATCTTCATAGTTATATGTCTTCTTAGAAACTAATAGCGCTTGACTTTAACCATAATTGAGCATTAAATCGTTTTCCTTTACCCAATGGTAGATTCTTAGAAGATCTTCATTAACACGAAAGACTACTAATCCAATTCTACGCGAGAGATGGATTTGTATATCATCCGCATGCAAATGAAAAGAAACATGCTCACAATCATAAGGCAGATCGTTGATATAAGCACTAAACAGAATTGGACCCAGAACAGAACCTTGAGGCACTCCCATCTTCAAATACGTATATATGGAAAATGTGTTTCAAACAGCTACACGCTGAGTTCTGTTACTACTATTGAGGGAAACAGCAGTAAACGAACACCACAGGGTGGTGTTCTGTCTCCTGATTTGTTGATAAAATTAAGTTAGGAAGATGTTGCTTGAATGCGGTTTCGTATGCGGATGATTTTGTTGTACGTAAAACCCGCTTAAGAGAAACCGCAAAATGTCACTGTCTTTCTTTCACTTAAGCGGGTTTTTCACTTAAGCGAACCCCGCTTAAGTGAAAAATAATTTCACTTAAGCGGAGTTCGGATAAGTGAACAAAAAATTTCACTTAAGCGGATTTAAAAATTCCATTAAGTGAAGATTAAATGCTAGAAACAATATTGTTTTTATCTTTTGGACTTACGAGTACCTTAAAAGAAGTTAAATAAAACAACGATTAAATAACACAAAAATAATTTATTGAAAAACTAAAACTAGCAAATTTTTGTTCCAATTTTTTTTTCACTTAAGAGAGTTTTTTTTTAATGAAAAATATTAAAAATTTTTCACTTAAGCGAGTTTTTAAGCGGAGTGTTTTAAGGGAAATTGGTCGGAAAATACTTGGGGATGAAAAAAGTGTTGCAGGTAAGCGGGTTTTTCTCTTAAGCGGGTTTCTCTTAAGCGTGTTTTACTGTACTCGTATCAGAAAAGAAAATAAAAGAAAAGAAAAGAAAAGAAAAGAAAAAAAAAAAAAAAAAAAAGAACAAACGGGTTTGAAAATAAGCTTTGTAACCTATGTGCAGTTTTGTTTTTTGACAATTTCCAAGGACTGCGAGCAAACAAACTAACGGTGAAAGGAGTGTTCTGTACACGGTCACCGGATAGTCAAACAATGGCTCAGCTGTCAACTAGGACACGGTATGTATGGCTTACAGGTGCAGATAGTGATCCAATTTTGCGAGATTTCAAAGACCTGCCTCCTAATGGTTGTGTTATACATTAACCGTAGAACAAAGATGTGTGAAGTTTCAGAGTTCATACATATATATAGCTGATATTGGCCAGGAAAAACCAACATGGCATCCCAATAAAATGTCCCATCTATGTAAGCAACTAGACGCCTCATTGATCACGGAACATATAATACACTTCTTTGAACCAACCAACAAATACTCTATTTTGGCATATTTTTGGGGAACTAGGAACCGTTCTACTAGGAAGTATGTTCACAAATCCTTCATCTCACATATTATTATATTAACATCTTCAGGTCAAACGTGTTATTGTATCAAAACGACATACTCCATCATTAATTTCGAAATGGTTCGTTATATTTAGAACATACTGTATTTAAAAAAAAAATGGGTAAAAACCAACGTTAACTTCAGGTAAAAACTACGTAGTGTATGTTGCTAAAAGAAATGTAGTAAATTCGATAAAATGAAATTGTTTAAAATAAACAACTAAGAATGTTAGTTTAGATATATTAATCGAGAAACTAGGCTTTACTTTGCAGTTTCACAAATGCTTTAATGTTACGTGTTTAAATCAAATCATGGCCTTTAATTTATATAACACCTCTCTTTAATTTTAATTTAATTTAATTTTAAAATTAAACTATTGTTTAAATTAAACAAATATCTAGGTTAAATAAATAGTCACATTTATTTAATATTACCTTTGTATTGTAACCTATAGTATTATCATGGAACGAGATTTTGTGGTACCAACGCTATCCTACGAGTATTAGTGGCGCTGAAATTAGTGCAAGATTTTACAGTGGAGAATACGATAAGATACGAAACAAGTAGTAAAAAAGAGAATATTTTATTTTTAAATTTAGCAGAGACAAATCTATACTCTCGCTGTGCTTAAGATGTCGCCCCAATCGTTGGTCTTCATGAGATTACTATAAATTTTATATTACCAAGTAAATGGGTTAAAATTGTAAGAGAAAATAATCTTCTAGTTTGAATTAACCGAATAGTGATGGTAAACTAACACACAGACATTGAATTCTTTATATTAACTGACTGAAGATTATTAAAACTGCACTACAATTAGGTTTAAACAACCAATCAGGTTTATTTAAGAAACTTACCGAGTTGACTTCTGTTATTTTAACCGATTGTGTTTGTAGGTTGTATGTAAGCAGTGTCATATCTTTAATTTTAGGCGAGTTTGACGTCGCGTCGTATCGGGTTTTTCAATAAGAGCGCTACAAATTTTTTTTTAAATGAAACAAAAACGGTTTTGGATATCAATGAAATTCTTTATTCCTGTAAAAGTACGTTCAATGCCATTATGTATGGAATTCAATTTCTTTTGCATGGCCACCACGGGCACGCTTGCAGAAGTCCAGACGCTGAACCCAATTTTCGACGGTTTTCTAGCATAAATCGGCCGATACTGCTGTTATTTCACGTTCGATATTCGTACGAAGTTCATCAATCGTCGCTGGCTTGTTCGCATAGACCATACACTCGACGTAGCTCCACAGGAAATAGTCTAACGGCGTCAAATCGCACGACCGAGGACGCCAAGTGACTGGACCATTTCGTGAGATAACACGTTCTCCAAACTTGGTTTCCAATAAATTGATTGTGACATTCGCTGTGTGGCTTGTGGCGCCGTTCTGTTGCAACCACATGCCCTCCAAGTCCATATCATCTAATTGGGGCCAAAACTATTCGGTTATCATTGAACGGTAGCGATCCCCATTCATAGTAACGTGCTGGTCTTGATCATCACGGAGGAAGTAGGGCCCAATGACGCCGCCGGCCCATAAACCACAGCAAACCGTAATTTTTTCGGGATGCAATGATGACTCATGGAGTACGTGTGGATTGCTACCTGACCAATACCGCATATTTCGTTTATTGACGAAGCCATTCAGCCAGAAATGAGTCTCATCGCTGAAGATGATTTTTCGATGAAAATCCGAATCATTTTCAAGTTGTTGCTCAGCCCAATTCACGAACATACGACGCTTTGGTGGTCAAGCGGCTTCAGTTCTTGCGTCAATTTAATCTTGTAAGGATGTAGGCCAAGATCTTTTCGCAAAATTCGCCACAACGACGTCACAAAGATACCCAACGGTTGAGAACACGACGTGTAAGAGACACATTTGGGCTTTCTGCAACTGGAGCCTCAGCGGCAGCAATATTCTCGACACTACGGGCACTTCTTTGTCTCACTGGCACGGGAACATTTTTTTCTACTAGACGCTCAATTGTTGATCTGCTAGGACGATTATGACGACCATAAATTGGACGTAGCGCTCTTAACGTTGAGGCCACTGACTCCGAATTTCGGTAGTAAATTTTAATAATTTCGACTCGTTGTTGGCTCGTATATCTTTCCATCATGAAATGGCAAACCTTACTGAAGAGAAATGTCAAAAGAGAGGCAAGAAATATGGCGTCCTTTGCTGTCCCTGTCGCTCTACTTTTGTAGCGTCCCTGTTGAAAAGCCCTTTATAACCAATAATTTTTCTGCGTGTATAGTTGTATGCCCACTTATAAGGTGTTATGGTAAACATTAAAATATTTTAGCACAGTACGAGCATTAAGGAAAGTTTAAGATGATTTAAAGATGAATACAGCTTATGAAGTGTAAATATAGCAATGGAAGGAAAATATTCAGCCTTGTAAAGCATTAAACATTCGTGTAGTGCACTCTGAACTTAACAGCATGTCCATGGTATTAGACTTAAGACTTAAATAATTTGTATTCTCTGAACTGTTACTGGCTTTTTCACTAAAACACTCTTTATAAAAATAGCGAAAAGACACAAAGCAGGCATGCATGCTCTCAATTTTAAACATATAGAAGATTCAAATGAAAAATATTTAAATAAGTATGAAATTGGTTGCAGGTCTCAGCCTAGTGTGTAGAGCGTTGGAAGGTCCTTTATGAGATCCAGCGGTTGTCAACTAAAACATATTATTTATTATTATTTTTTCAGGGTTACTCTTTTATAGATCTCTCGATGTAGATCTACAGCATTCCTTATTTAAAGAGTAGTTGACTGAGCTTAATTCGAATGAAAATTAACCACAGCTACGTTATACTACTGAATGAAAAATAATTTCACTTACATAAACCTGAGCAAAAAACCTTAGAAAATATCTTGAGCAAATAATATTGACAATTATATCAAATGGCAAGAAAAAAAACTGCGACATACTTCCATCATTTCTCTTTTGCTTGTAAGGTGTTTTTTATCAACCGACACGAAATGATAATACAGAAATTCTTAACTTTTTAACCACATCAAAATTTACTCAAACCGAACAGTATTTATAAACAATTACACTTATTACGGACTCATACTAGTAGGAACCACAGAAATTAAAAAACACACACAATTACAATTGTTTGCAAGAGCCGCTGTGTTCCCCCTTTCTTCTTTCAAGCAACGAAGTGTGAATCCTTTTTCAATAGCCAGTTCAACAACCAAAAAAACAATGTCCTGCCACAGGTGATTTTAATGAAAATTTCTCATTACCCTGAATGACAATATAATTCCCATAATACCCCTGCTGAAATAATTAATTTCTGTGCCAACGAATTTCTCATATCCTGTCAGAAAAGTTGTATCGTCCTTATTAAGGAACTTTTTTTTTATCATTTTGTCTTTGTTAAAAAACGGTTGTGTGAATTAAATTTAAATTTAATTCTCTTGTGTAAGTGTGTGATTTTAATGAATGACACAGAAAAACTCTTAACTTTAATGAGGAACTGATGAGCAGAGCATGGCATATGAAAGGTTCCTTTGGGATGTACAAGAAGGCAAGCAAATAATGATTTTCGTTGCAATTGTTTTGTCATAAAGACACGATGTAATGATATTTTTAAGCAATGATAAAGCCTAGAGAGAGAGGGCGAAAATTTTCCAAAAATTAAGACTAACACAGTTTATATCAATCTCTGGAAGGTTTCGTTTTTTTGAACTTTTATAATGCCTGCCTATATGTATATCTTAAGATCTTTGATAAATACCGAAAGTGATTAAAAGTTTTGTATAATTTTTGATGTGGGACATGATATAAAAATCAATAACATTTCAAAAGAAATTCACAGGAGTGAACTTTTGAAAATATTTTGGCAGTTCATTGATGTGGTTTTTAAATTATTCCATAAATTTATCAAGGTAAAGCTTTAAAGTTTTTGAGGTGCGGTGATGAACCTTGAACAAAAATATTTTATTCCTTTAAGTTAATTAGGGGTAGTTGTGTGTTTAAGGGATATTGCATCCAATTAAAGAAGGCATGCCTTGTAGACTCAATTTAGAATGCGAGTGAAATAAAAATGTGTGGAAATAGAAAATTCAATTTAATTGAATAAGATACGAAAAAAAGGATGTATATTTCTTTCGAATAATTGAAGTTAATTCATTGCTGTCTTCGAGATTAAAAACAAGACTGGAAAGGAATAGCTGATGACTGATCACAGGAGCTGCTTGTACATCAGTATCTTTGTCGCCTGGCTTAGACCTGATCTTTTTTTCAGCAATGTGTGCAAACGGCTGAATGCCCAGTTGCCTTTTATCAGCACATTTCTTGAGTACAGGTTACACCTTAGCAACTCCTTGGAGTTGATTCCCAGGTACTTCACGTTTTGTTTGGTAGCTATTGTTGGATCCGTCACGGAGTTTTAGGAACAGGTTTCTGCAAATGCGTGCATTTGCCTCTACCAATTGAAGGTCTTCTGAAGCGGACAAGTTCGGATTTGGAAGTGTTGATTCGGATGCCCCATTTGTGGTAGAATTGGAAGAATTGATGTGTGTTTCTACTTTTAAGACAGCGATAATTGGTGATATTGATGTGGCGTCGGTGAATAAGACATCAGCATATACAACGTTCTCGCATCTAATTAGAGAAGGTTGGTCAGATGTCATCAAGAGTTCTATGTATGAACCTTGAGTTATTCCAGCTCTGATTATATTCATGTGTGACTTGATGAACATAAGGATAAGGTCGTCTTTTCACGCGCTGTCGAATGCTTTCTCGACATCCAGAAAGCATCCGATGTTGACACGTTGTCTGCTTAGGGCGTTGGTAATATCGTGTTGGAATTTAAGTAGTGAATGAAAGGTTGAGTGTTTTTCTCGCAAGTCAGGGATAATGGATAATTCACTGCAGAATTTCTTCAGTCTCCGGAGGATTACTTCTTCCAGTAATTTTCTGATGTTTTTGAGAAGTGATATCGGCCTGTAGTTAGAAGCTAAGTTAAAAGCACCTTTCTTCGGAATATATATATATAAAATCTTACTTACTTAATATTTCTGGTGAAAGTAACAGTTGTTGATGCAGTTGTTTAGGATGATTGTCAGTAAGATCATTACTGCATGTGGCAACATTCCATTAGGTCCAGCTGACTTTTTCGGCTTGGAATTGCCGGTGATCTCTGCAACCTCCTCTAGATTGTTTAAATGTGGACTATCAGTGGGATCACTTGCTGGATTAGATTTATCAAAATGGATTTTTTCCGTATTTGGCTCCAGGGTTTGTTGAACTGATGTCTCAAGCTCAACTTCTTGTAAGAACGTTGGGTCAGTAGGTGGGTTCGGTGTGAAGTCTCCTTCAAAGTAGGTGGATAATGCTTATCTTGGAGTGAAATCACTTCAGTGTTGTTGCTGATAATGGTTTCCGGTATTTTTGGCAGTTTTTCAATGATCCTATTGATGTTTTTGAGGGCATCAGGTTCTACTGGCTTGATTACTTGCAATCTTTAATGGTACTGGATATTTTTGTTTGTTATAAGTTCACTTTGATGTATCTGCTGGAGACCTTTTCTTTTGTCTATGAGCATATAGACTATGAACGTACTTGGGAAGCTGCTGATACCTATCCCTTGAAGCTCTAGACAGCTTTTGATCTTCGATGATTTACATATAAATTGTATACTATTACTTGTAACCAATTGTGATGGTACTAACTGTGAGTTGTAAGAATTAAAAAAAAAAAAAAATAATGAATGAAAGTAAGACATGAAGTTTAAAATGATTTTGAACATAAGATTTTGGTAGTGGTATTACAATGGAAAGAGATATTTAGGAAGAAAAATTAAAATATTTTTTTTTTGCTTGATTACAAAGTACAATATAATAAAAAATTGCAATTAGGTAAATGTTTCTTTAAAAAAAATGAGAATACGAATATCTAAATTTATTACAATAATTAATATAATTATAAAAGAATTTCTCGCGACACATAAGTGCAAGTTATGCACTCGTAAAAAAATCGAACTCGAGATTTTCATCAGACGGAACGTCAAAAAAAAGTGGGTCTCACTTTTCCGTCGGTACTTGCCTTACGATTTCTTTCGAATTTATATAAAATATTTTATTTTTTCTCAAAATCTGTTAATTTAAGCTTAATTTAATGCTTGAAAAAAAAAATCTGAAAAATTCGTATTAATGGTACTATCTTCGAGATATTTTTTGTTTTAATATTCTTAATAATGGTACAGTTCACTTCTGTAATTTCTTTTATGCTAAAGCTCCCCCAAAAGTTTGGATAGTATAGTATATTCAAATTTTTCAAAACTTTTCTTTCCAATTTTAGTAAGCAATTTATTATTTTAAAACTTAGTATTTCGAAAAGTCCATGTTTGATTTTTTTTAAACTTGACAGTCAAAACGTTATTTTTACAATTCTCAAGGTGTGAACAAAAAAATATTTTATTCTAAAAAAATTGTTTCCACCATACATATGTTAAAAAATAGTTTTCGAAAATCCTATTTTCCTCGAAACCTTGAATTTTGATATTTTTTTCCTTCGATTAATTTAAAAGTCAAAAGAAATAAAAAAAATTTTATTCGAACAGTTTGATATGCAATATTATTAAAACGTCCTAGAATATTTGATGTATAAATGTTGATGGTGAATATCGCAGCCTGTAATGAAAAAACTTAAAATAAATTAAGTACTATTGGAGGTCAGTAACATTTAATAACAATTTTTGATAATTTGTTTTTACAAAACTATAGACCACATCTACAATATTGCAGAGAATTTTTGTGTTATCAAAATGGTTGCAGCCGTTTTTGAGAAAAATATTTTATTTTGGCAGAGAATTAGTATTATTTTAAGAGGTAAGTAAACATTTTTAATCCTTCTCTAAAGAACCTCCTAAAAACCGTACCTTAGTCTCAATCTTGCAGAAACCGTTTAAGGTGTTTAGGTAACATCGCCGTCGTAGAAAATAGGTAGAGTTATACATACAAAATTGAAGGAAAATATTTTTCAGAATTTCTAACAACTCTGGGAATATTTCTTAGAGTATTGAAAATGTTACAAATAACACTTTTATTTTAACATTATAAATTCTTATCTTTTGAAAAACTTTGTTTCTAAAATATGTTGCCTATTTTAGGGCTAATTCACTCCTAACTTACTTTTTTTTAATATTTCGAAACTGGCATTTTTGATACTTGAATAGAGATTTTTCTTATTTTTTTAAATTAAAATAATACTATACTATACCACAGACAATAAAAAAAAATACTTTCAGATTCCACGATTCTACTGTCGTTAAAAAAGGATGTTGCTCATTTAAATTTGGCCATGCCTCCAGCTACAGAAAGACTAAAACTACTGCCAAAAACATTAAAAAAAATTAAAAAAAAAAACCTGGAAGCCTTTCGACAAACTTCACTTTGAATAATTGGAGGAATGATGGACGAGTATTAATGTATGTATGGATGTAAGTAAAAATGAAAAATGAACTGATTTTCGAGACAGTGAATGTGCAAACACAAATCTCCTCTCCTGCCATATGGAAATGATTAATGTTTTGTCATCTGTTGGTTATTCAGTTAGTTATTAAGTATTCTCTTTACATTTGGGTTATTTGAAATATTTTAGTTTTCTGAGAATGTGTTGTAAATTAAAAAAAAAGACGATTTAATAGCTGAAGAGACAAAAAAAAAACTACGGACCAAAATACTATCGATATTGATTTTCCCGTAACCCTGATATTTGAAATAATTCATGTATGCCCAGGACCTTTCATTAAAATGCATAAAAGGTTCCCTGACAACAGAATATCAAAAATGCCTCTAGGTTCCAGACATGTTAATCTTAGAAATTAGGAATGAGGAATCGACCAAAAAAATAATCCTTTCTTCAATTTTTAATACTGAAGAAAACTTTCGCCAACAAATAGACTGCATATAGGCATGTTTTAATGAAAACTCCATAAGCCCAGTTTTGCAATTTTTTTAACATTAGAAATATTCAAATTTTGGAGGCTTTTTATTTATAAATAGAACAAATACCCAAGTGTTAAATTTGATAATGTCTAAGTTGATAGGTTCCCATTACAACAAATTTATAGTAAGATTTCAAGTTTGAAGGATTAATCAAGTGTCCTAAGAAAAGTATTTATTTTACATCTTCGGTATGATGGTTTCCTGTTATGTTACAGATTCTCAGGTAAAATGAATTTTCAGGAAACAATTACGTTAGACGATGGCGATGTAATCGAAATGAGCTCAACTCATAAGACTTAGTTCTGACTAGTGACACATTTGGAACGTCCGAGCTTGTTGGTACCAAATTATGGAAAAATAACGATAAGAAATTATAAAAGAAATATTCGGATAGCAAAATATTAAGCCGGAGAATAGTAAGTCAGTGTCGAAGGAAAAAATTTTAATAAAAAAGAATTTGTTTAAATGTTATAACTCTATAGCATCTCAAACTTTCAATATTAATCAATCATGGTGTGAAGGATCTATAAAACATAATTATAAATAAAATTCACGACTGGGTCGCACGAATTTGCTGCTATGTAATAGACTAAGAATTTTAAAAAGGATTGTTATAAGAAGACCGCTAATATGGATAAAATTAATTTTTTTTAAATTCTTTTAGTAGTAAGACATAAAAACAGAATGCTATGCAAATTATGCTACAACAAAAATTATGAGTCGTTGTAGTAGTTGTTTTTTTTAATAAACTTTCATGTACAAATTTTTTCAAACATTTCTAAGAGAAATTTTGGTACGACAACTTTAAGTTTTTATTACTGTACGAATTAAAATTAAATTTCCAAAAAAAAAATATTGAGCCGTTTTTGAGACATCAAATTTTTCAAAAAAAAAAAGACTTTTTTTCCAAAAAATTCAAAAAATATTTCTTTTTAAGTTTTGAAATGCAATGTATTTTAAAATTTTTAGGAGCATCTTTAGATGTCGATAGTGAGAAATTCAAAATGAGACAAAATGGCTTTATGGTAGGTACAAGCTGTAATATATCTTAATTTTATAATTTTTTTTTATTTAATTACAGAAACAGATCATTAAAAATAATTGAAAGAAAAAAAAATTATCAAAATTCTAGGCGTCGTTTTAAAAAAAAACTCGATTTTTGAAAACCACTTTTTAACATTTGTATGGTGGGTACCTTTATTTTTAGATAAAATAAAGTTTTTTTCTCATATCTTGTAGATTATATTGAGAAACTATAATTATTTATCAAGTTTAAAGAAATCTAGCATGTGGTTTTCGAAGTATTAAGTTTTGAAAAAAAAATTGAAACTTTTCTTAAAAATCAAAACAAATAATTTTAGAAAATTTGAATACACAAATATGTTTAAATTGCTGGGAGCCTTAACAAAAAAAAAATTATTAAAATCGGTGGTATAGTTTTTGAGATTGAGTTTTTGTATTGTGGTAAATCCATGTTTCATAAACGGTTACGAAACTCAGTCGAATTTTTTTCGAACATCGCCAAACACTCCTTTGAATTTGTCAACGATTGTGTTTGTTTTCGATTGTGAGCAAACGCGGAACCCATCTTGTGAAAAGCTTTTTGATGTCCTAATATGTATGTAAAATGTAAATCACTAATCCATGTAATAAGCCAGTGACCTCTTCAAGCTCGTTCACCTTCATTCGAGCACCGGTAGTCTATTATCAAACCGTAGATTTTATCGAACATTTCTGGTGTGTGGACTTCAATTGGGCGACTAGAACGTTCGGCATAACTTGTGCTTGAACGACCGAAACGAAATTGAGTAAACCAGTTGTGAATGGTTCCAATTAATGGTGAAGGGTCTACATAATATTTGTCAAACTTTTGTTTGGTTTGCGTGCGTTTGCATTTATATTAAATGGCCGTAAAACGATTTTACAGATCTTTTACATTGGAAGATGTTTTTTACAAGGAAAAAAAATATATGGATTTTCGGCAGAGACGCTATTTGTTTTAATTTCTTTGAGACTTACTGACCCAACCCTGTAGAACCATTTTGGCCTAAGGTCTCGATTAATGAATCCTTCAATTTAAAAAAAAAATGAAATGCTTTTTTTTCCTTCTTTCATAAGGTAAAATCATGTTTTTCTTACCAGAATTCCACTCAAAAAGAAAACTTACTTGCTCAAAATTAGACTAAAGTTAACTTGACATCCACAATAAAACATTTACGTGAGATTCGATTTTTTTTCTCTTTAAAATAGTGCTTAGACGCTGCCATTCTGAATGGAATATAACATCATGAAAATGTCCTGTACAGGAATTCTTAACTCGATTCTGACATGGTAGTTTTCAATGACTCTTATCGGGCAATAACGTCTTCTGAGCGTGAAAAGTTTGCAAATTACACACAATTTTCATCAAATTTTCATATCATCAAAACTAATTCATCTCTTCTATTTCCAAATTTTGGATTTCAGGCCGAAAAAAAAAAATCGGTTAACATTTGGCTACAACTATAAGAATTAAGGGTTACGCTTATAAGATTCTATTTCAAAAATATTTTATGAAGTTGTAAGAAACACCAAATAGAACACCGTAAAGGGTAAGAAATAAAAAAGAAGTTAATGAATATCAAAAACAGAATCGGACCCAATACAGAACCTTGAGGTCCACCAAATCGTAGAATATGAGGGCTGCTAAGAAAATCCCCGATTTTATCTTGTTGTTTGTGGTTTCTTTCACACGATGCAAGGCACTTGTAAATGACGCTTCATTATAATATGAGTATGAGTATAGCTTATCCAAAAGAAAGTCATGAACTACCGTATCAAAAGGTTTTGTAATATGAACTAAGAGTTAAGGGCAACATTTTTTTTCATCTTAAATTTTCTTCATAAAAGAGCATGTTTTCCTTAACCAAAAGTGTACTGGACGAAAAAAATTTATTCTTTTCAGAATATGCACAAATTCATTTCTTTACAGCTTTTTTCAGAAACTTTTAATATTGAAGGCAGAAATTGGTCTATAATTTTTTGTTTCTTTTCGGTTGTTCTTTTTAAGATTTCAGGCAATTCAGATGATCAGGTTAGAATGCCAATAAGTAATATTTAACGAAATATGTTTTAGATAAAAACTTAAAAAAAGAAAACACTACTTCTCCCGTTTTATAGATATTGTTTTTTTTTTCAAAAATTAAATTATTTTTCAAAAAATATTTTTTTTGAAAAAGTCCATAAAATATTTTATTGAAAATTTTTACAATTTTTTTTTTAAGTGGCTTCTGCATAAAGTTTTTGGCGAAACCGGTGAGAAAATCGAAAACAAAAAAAAAATGTTTTTATACCTACCATTTTTCGTTAGAAATGTAAATGTACGAGTAGACCATACCTAATGTACTAGTAGTACATAGAATTTGTTTTGGGCGATTCCGCTATAGACGATTTTTGACACCAATTTTTGAATTACAATATTTTTTACTTTTTTTGATAAATATTCAAAGTAGAAATACTATATTTAATAATAAAAACAAAAACTGAGACCTAACTTATAGAGAACATTTTTGTTTGCGCTTGGCAAGATTATCATACGAAGAGTCGGTACGAATTGCAATTTACAACTGGTAGCATACGCTCAAAATAGCTATTTCCGAGAGTTTTAAGTTATGCTTTACTCAATAGACGTATGCTATGAAGCATCATGCCATTTAGTCGTTTGCATAAAAACATGTACGAATTTGTTATTATATTTTTAGCATTATTGATTGCAAATAGCCATTGAAAGTTTGTTGCACCCGCGATATAAAAGATATAAAAGATTACTTTTTTGGCACAAATAAAGTGCTAGCGTTTTGAAACTTTCTAAAAGCAAGAAGAAAACAAAACTAAAATTAAATCAGTCGTTATTAGGAATATATTGTACGTTGAACGACAAAAAACGTTGATTTAAATTGGTTGCACCCGCGATCCCAATATTAAGATCGCGGGTGCAACTTATTGACTACTAACATTATAACGTGATTTATTGTATTTTTTGATAAAATATGCTTTGAATAATAAATTCTGCTGTTCACGTTTTTTTTTAAATTATGTAATATAATATTTTGTTCTTTTTTATATAAAAATATATGGTTAAATGGAAGTGAAACAAGAAAAAGAGACTGCTTTATAGAAAATTGACAAAAAATTAACAGAAAAATCAGCAGAAAAAGGACGTAGCAATTTAATGTGGAGAGATGTATTGAAAGGGAAAATGAAGGCAGATACAAATTTTAAAATTTTGACCAGAATCAAAAACGACAAAACGAAAAAATGCAAGCAACACAAAAAAATACAGGCACACATTACATCAGTCCCTGTAGACTGAAAAAGTCGCACAAGTTAAACGTAATCACCCAAGGAGTCCCACTAACGTAGTTGAAGTGGTAAAAAATGTATTAAAAAAAAAATTGATTCCACCAAAGCAATGCCTAAAAAACTGAAGAATTGATGTACATATGTATGTACATTATATTTAAACAAGTACTCAATATGTTTTAAATGAAGTTTATTAGTACATTGATCAAGATAGACTGACCAGCAGAGATCAGCTAGCCACAAGTCGAACTTCATACCTACTTATACATTGATATATTATGTGGTTATATAAATGCATGTATATTCAATATACATTACATATATTCCAATACATCACCTTCTCCCTTTAATTCAATACTTATAACTAAATGTTTAATTCAATATTCAAGTAAACAGAAAATACTTAAAATTAAAAATATTGTTATTCATCTTTAAATTACATAGATATAATTATTTTGTAATCAGTAAACAAACAAAATCCAAAATAAATTCATTATTATATATTTCTAATATGTACATAGATTACTTAAATTGGTCTAAAGAAATCTGGCCTTTTGATATTGCGTCCAAATCTAGTAGTGTATGTTGTTTCTTTTACATTTCGCTGCTCATTCATATTTTGTGTATCGTTACCTCGTTTATTGAGCTTTAGTGATGGAGAAATGGACTCGGACACATTTATAGGAGCATTGTTATTCTTATTATTGTCTAGCGAAATAGGTTCATTAGATGTTAGTATCTGTGGAGCATTGGAAGACTTTCTTAAGTGAACAGTACTTCGTCGAATGACATTATTATTTTCATTGCGAATCCAATACGAACGAGGTGTTTCATGTTTTGACACTACTTTTGCAGGTTCCCATTTTCTGTTGTGAAGATACACTACATTATCATCCTCCTTCAATACAAGATCTTTTCTCGGCTGTTTAACGTTTGTCATGCGGTCCTGTTTGGTCTTCAAATGTAATTGTAAATCTTTGGGTATCTTTTGTGCTAACTGTTTGGTGTTTATGGGCAACTTAGTTCTTAGCTTTCGAGACATAAGCATTTCCGCAGGAGAATAACCTATACCTGGGATTGGTGTTGTACGATAGTTTAATAAAGCTAGATCTAAATCCTGAACCTGGTTTGACTTCCTTAGCATCATCTTTGTTATATGAACAGCTTTTTCTGCCATACCATTGGCTTGTGGGTATCTAGGGCTGGTATATTTAAAATCAAAATTCATTTCATTTGAAAAGGTTTTCATAGAATATGAATTAAAAGGCTGATTGTCAGCTATAATAAGCTTTGGAATTCCATGTATTGAAAAAATTTTCGTCAAAAGTTTTATCATTGTATTTGCTGTTTTATCCCGAGCTGGAAGTAATTCTATCCATTTAGATAAATAGTCTATTGCTACCAGATAATACCGACCCCCATACTCTAAAATATCAACGCCTATTTTTTGGAAAGGTAGTTCAGGTATAGGACTGGGATTCAGTTTGTGTTTTTTGTTTTGTGACCTGTTCTTTTCGCAAATTTTACACTGCGAAATATAATTTTCAATGTCTTTATACATTTGTGGCCAATACATAATTTGCTTAGCTCGCATAATCGTTTTTGTTACACCCGAATGGGACTCATGAAGTAAATGCAACATTTGGTTTATTAGGTTATTAGGTATAAAAACGCGGTCTTCATAAAAAACTAAATTATCTTCTACGTACAGTTTATCTTTAATTTGCCAAAATTGCTTTAAATCGGTATCCAGTTTGTCCTTTGTCAAAGGCCAACCACTTATAAAAATGTTTGTTAGTCTTTTTAAAATATAATCTTTCTTAGTTTCCTCTTGAAATAACCGTTTTTTAGAATCACTCATATTTATTGTGTGAACAAGATCTCTCAATGATTTTTCAGTATCAACAGTATTATCAACCATTGAGTTTCGTGAAAGTAGATCCGCTACATGTAAAAATTTCCCTGGGACATATTGTAAATCTAGCTCATATCTAGCTAGTTTTAACTTCATTCTTTGTAGCCTATGCGAATGAACTTTATTAATTTCTTTTGTACTAATAGAGACTAACGGTTTGTGGTCCGTATGAATAATTACTTTGTGCCCATAAATATATCTGTGAAATTTTTCGCATGCATAGACTATGGCTAGCATTTCCTTTTCTATTTGGGCATATCCAATTTCTGTTTTTGAAAGGCTTTTTGATGCATATATAACAGGTTTTTCGTTTTGGATTAAACAACACCCGAGACCGTTTTTTGAGGCATCTGTTTGTACTACTATGGTTTTAGTAGGATCAAACGTATGTAGAATTGCATTTTCTCTCAGAATGTGTTTAATTTTTTCTAATATATTAGAATGAATGTCAAGCCACAAAAATTCGACATTTTTTACTAATAATTTACGCAAGGGAGCATTCAGTTCTGCAAAATTAGGAATGAAACTACGCAGGTAATTTAAAGTACCCATGACCTTTTCTAAATCTTTTTTGTTTTCAGGATTTTTGATTTGCATAATAGCTTCAATGCGGTCAGGGTCGGCGGCTATAGTTTTCCCTGTAATAATGTGTCCTAAATACCTCACACTTTCTAATCGGTACTGTAATTTTTCTTTATTAAATTTGACATTAATGCTTCGCGCCCTATCAACTACCCGTTGGACATTGGCATCATGTTCCTCTTTTGATCTGCCACCTACCAAAAAATCATCAATATATATCGCCGTACCAGGTAAATCTCTAAAATATTTCTGATTTAATTTTTGAAATTTTTCTGGGGCTATTTTTAAACCGAAAGGGAGGACATTCCACTCCCAAGTACCGAAACCGGTGCTGAATGTCGTAAACTCTTTGGAATCTTCATCTAGTTTTACCTGCCAAAAACCTTCACGCATATCAAAAACTGTAAAATATTTCATCCCTGCTGTTGCCTGGCACATTTCTTCAACGGTAGGAATGAGGCAGTGCTCATCTTGTAGATGTTTATTTAGCTCGCCTGGATCTATACATAAACGCAACGAACCATTCGATTTTTCAACTATAACCAATTGATGGCACCATGCAGAAGGTTTGTCTTTTCTGCGAATAAGGCCTCGTTTTTCCATTGCACTTAACGTGGTTTTAACTTTGTCATATAAACTATACGGGATACGTCGAGGAGGTTTGCTAATCGGTTCTGTCCCTGGCTTCAAAACTAATTTACAAGCTTCGGGAAAACAGCCATGACCCTCAAAAACATCTATATTTTTCTCGATAAATTTTTTCTTATCATCTTTAGTTACCTCATGAACCTTCCGAATGAGATCAAAATCAATGCATGTTTTCAATCCTAATATCGGTTTCGAGGAACCTGAAACTACTACATATTCAACATCTAATTGTTTTTTATTAAATTCAGTGGGAATCTTAACTGACCCTAACGTTTTAATTGGAAACCCTCCATACGCCTCTATTTTAGTTCCATTAGGCTTAATAACTGCTCTGTCCGCTACATTTTTCACTATTTCATGCGTAATGATGTTCACTTCTGCACCACTATCAAGCTTAAATTCAATCGACGATTTGTTAATTTTTAGTTTTTGATACCAACTACTAGTTTTGCTCGCAACGGAATGTACTTCTCCAACATACAACACTGATTCATCCTCAGAATCATGGTCAACATCACTATCATAATTAACCTCATTAACTTTCTTTGCAAACTTATTTCTATGGCTTTTACAAACATTTGCATAATGGTTTAGCTTACCACAGGCCAGACATCTTTTACCATGCGCTGGGCATTTACCTTGCACGTGGTTAAGATTACACCTTGTACACTTAAACTGATTTTTACCTAGCTTCGTACTTAAACTTGTATGTGGCTGCTGATCCCCGGCCTTCTTAACAAATCTGGAATTATAATTTACATTTTCAGCAGTTTTATAATTTTTATTATTTCTAACACTACTTCCCGATTGTCTTCTTATAGCTGCGACACAACTCCGTTCACCTTCCATTCGTTTAGCTTGTAAACCAGCCTCCTCAGCAACTCGACATGTCTCCTTTGTCTTTGCAAGGTCTAACTTATCTGTCTTGAGTAATTGTAACCGCACAGTATGATCCGTTATTCCAATAACTATACGGTCCCGTATCATCGATTCTTTTTGTGATCCAAATTCACAGTTCTCTGCTTGCTTTGTTATATCAGAGAAAAATTGCTCCGCCGCACAGTGGTAAAAATGGCATATTTAGGTGGACATTTGGTTCAAATTTTATGTTAATCAATAGACTAACTGGGCTTCATATTGTTATAAGGAATGATTGACTACTATGAAACCACACCATTTTTTGTTTTTGAGACAGTATAACTTGTAGAACAGCGGTCTTTAATTAGCCATTGGTGAAAAACCAACAATGAAAGAAGTTACAATAAAATTCAGTTTGGTGTTAATTTTTTTTTTTTTTTTTTGAAAAGTGTTGGAAATGGTAAGTACCGTATATCTCTATTATATTGCATTTGAGTTTTATATTAACTATTCTTAATTAGCTTAGCAGCTCGATTTGCTTAGCTTTATCTTTAAAAAAAAGTTTACTAAGCTGCAACTTTTTTTTTCCACCTAGTTCCGCGTTCCGGTTTTCGCTGTCCGACAGCTTAATGTGTAAAGATAAAATATTGATTGCATTTTCAACCATATACAACCATATGCAATAGATAGGGCGAATTTTTTTCAGAAAATGACGTTCTCAAGAAAGGAACTTTATGATGTCTGGGTGGAACAATCAGCTAAAAATAAGGATTCTGCTGTACGTCAATATGTGAGTGACCAATCTGTTATAAAAGGTATCAATGATGAGCGTGAAAAAGAACTTTTAATAAATTCGGTGAAAATGTTCTTAACTAAACTGCGTGAAAAATGGGTCGTATTTTTTCGTATTTTTTTTTGGTTCGTAAGTATGAAAGAAATCTTCCGTTCTGCTCTTTCAATCAAATGTAGTCCTTTCTTCTCGCAATTATGAGCACTTGCTGGTATTGAAAATAACTCAACCGTTTCCCTTATATAAACCGAAAACTATTAAAAACTTACTTGAAATGACAAATATTTTTTTAAACCTTCAATGATTCCAGTTATAACGAATGATAAGTCAATGATTCTCCAAAAAACGAGGGGTTGTGTTTTCTTTCCAATC
Organism: Philhelius festivus; assembly: GCA_963931855.1. Lineage (NCBI taxonomy): Eukaryota > Metazoa > Arthropoda > Insecta > Diptera > Syrphidae > Philhelius > Philhelius festivus. Next base: position 96,860,259 of record OZ007557.1, read on the forward strand.
TGTGTTATTGTTTACTTTTATTTCCTTTAAAAGTCTTCATTGGCCTAATTCTTACCGGTATGAAATAATACAGGGATAACTCAAATGCAGTTTTCTTAGGCCAGTTAAATTTGTTTTAAGCGATACAATTTAACAAAAAAAAAATTTCTAGATTAAGATAGTTCTAGGTTTTGAATTTAATAAAAATCAATTTATGAAAAAAAATCAAAAAAAAAAAAATGTAGTTTTTATGAAAAGCGTTTTAAGTTAACAAAAATTATTATTTATTTTTGTGGACATTTTCAGTTTTTGAGTGTACATAAACATATAAAAACGTGTGTTGGAAAATTAATTTATTTTATTTGAGCTGATAAGGAGAGTACTCGATTTTTAGAAAGAATAAAAATAAGGAGAACACAATTTTTTTAGTTAAATTATTTATATTAGGTATTTGATCTTTTCATCACGATTTTTAGCCTAAATCCTGTTTGGAACCTTTGATTTCTCTAAAATGACGACTCTATTTGAAACTAAAAACAAACAAATAAAACTCGACTGTTTTAATTGCAAATAATAATTTAAAAAAAAAATATTTTTTAGAAAGTTGTATTTCAACACAAGATTCTAAAATGAGTTGTGAACCATTTCTTTCAAAACTTAGCAATTAAATATATGAATATTTTACCTTCATTTTACAAAAAAAATTGTCAAAATATCTCAACTCGTTCAAAAGTTACGAGCCAATGTCCACCTAAATATGCCATTTTTACCACTGTGCGCCGGTTCTCCTTCCTTCTGATAACGGGAGAAGAACAGATATCGCTCATAAACGAGATTACTTCTGGGAACACAGTAATTTTGGAATGCATTGATAACTGATTCGATTTTCTTTCGGCTTTCTGAAGATAACGGAAGAGTACTGAAGATTTCTATTGCCTGTTCCCCTGCACATGACAAAAATCTTGCAACTTGTACCTCTTCGCTTTCCGTGTTTGTTTTTGATGCCACTGTATAAATGTCCCACATGTTTTTAAATTTTCTCCAATTTTCTTTAATATTTCCATCCAATAACAATGAATTGGGTTTTATATAAAAATTTTCACTTTCAATTTTTTGTGTGGCCATTTTGTTTTATTTATTTTCCAAAAAGTTCTTTTTATTTATTATTTTATAACCTGTCACTTTATTATTTCTTTTTGTATTTTTTTTTTTCGTTTTATGTACTTATATTTCACGCAGTTCTTTTTAATTATTATTTTATATAGTCTATAACTTTGTTTTTTTTTTTTTTTTTTTTTTTTTTTTTCGTATTACTTATATTTCACAGAGTCTTTGTATTAAACTTCGGCTGCGCCATGATGTACATATGTATGTACATTATATTTAAACAAGTACTCAATATGTTTTAAATGAAGTTTATTAGTACATTGATCAAGATAGACTGACCAGCAGAGATCAGCTAGCCACAAGTCGAACTTCATACCTACTTATACATTGATATATTATGTGGTTATATAAATGCATGTATATTCAATATACATTACATATATTCCAATACATCATTTTGTGATCATTTGTGACAGGTGATTTCTATAAAAGGGATAATATTATAGCAGACAAGTGCCGGGTATAAAAGATGTGAAATTGATCGATTAAGTCGGAAGTTAAGAATCGAGAAGAGTACAATGACCATGAGCATTCGTGAAGTTAAGTTCTCGATGTTTTTATTGAGTCAGAAGACGAAGCATTAAATTCTAAATCTCCAACAGGGTCTTTTGAGCCCCCTATATTACCATTAGATCCATGCTCTAAGATACGGTTCTGTTTTTACAGCAGCAGTATTTCCAAAAGTTATTTCCGCAGGTTTGTACGTTCTTGCACCAGATAGGCTGCAATATCACAATATCGTTATGTGGGGTTATCCTTAACCCATATCGATGAAGATGGAGTACTTCTAATATACATATATGTATTTTCGAAAAAAAAATTTAAGTATTTGAAAAAACAAAATTATAATTAGTAGAGAAGTGTACTGACTTGTTACATATGTGCTTATTTTATATTTTTTCCAGTTTTTTAAATCAGTTTACTAATTTAAGTTAGACGCGTTGCACCCGCGATAATTTGATGTTGCTTTTGTTTTCTATCTTAATTTTTATTTATTTAGTTAATTGAACCAACGTCGTTCAATGTATGTAAGAATAGCATGATAAATGTTTCACAATTAACAGAATTTGTGTTTTTTGTACTATGATCTAGAAAAGTCGGGCCGATTCTGTTGCACCCGCGATCGCACTTTGAAACCATTCTTCTGCCAAATTATTTATTATATTTTAGAATTCTAAATGGATTAAAAATAAAAAGGTGAAAATGTATCCCTTCAAGTAATAATGTCATTAAATATTTTGCTTATTTTATTATTAAATGTACTTCAAATGAGTCTAAATGTTGCACCCGCTATAATAGAATCGCCCTTTTATTAAAATCGTTAGAGGCTTTTTTGAGATGCAATTTTTCTTAAATATTGTATTGCAGGTACAGCTATTTTTGATACCAAACTTAATTTCAATTTCTTTTCTAGAGAATTACGAAAGACACTTGATAACATGTCCGTCAAGTTAGCACTACCACCCTTCAAAATAGGGTACAATGAACTCAAAAAAGAAAAAGGACAGCGTAAATAATTGTCGTAAATTTGTCGTAAGTATATCGTAAGAGAAAAAGAATTTTCGCATAATTTTTTCTCAAAAAAACGCCATGAAAATGCGAAAGTCCTTAAAATAGCATTTTTTTCATTAAACCTAGCACTACCATACCAAAACTATCTCTTATAACTAATTTTTTACTGTGCAATTTGTTTAAGCAATTGTCGTAAGACGTCTTTGAATAAGTTCCGTCATAAAATTATTTTTTTGCGCCCTTCTTGCCCAAAAAAATGCCCTAAATATGACAAAAGTCCTTAAAATAGCATTTTTAGGACCTAAAAATTTTTTTGTTTTTACCCTATTTTGAGGGGCGGTAGTGCTAACTTGACTGTCGAATTAGCATTACCAGGGGTTAGTTTTAAAAAAACAAGGGTCCAACATACATTCACTCAAACATACTGACAAAATTACGGGACCAATCCTTTCCGGAGTTTATTAATTGTATATTCTTATGTGTAAGGTGTTCCTATTAAATAAAAACCATGAGTTTTTGAGGTAATTTTTAATTCAAAAACATTCAAAAGTGAATTTTCTCGTTTTTGAGCTTAAGACTTTGGGACACTTAAATTTTTTCTCAATTTTTAAATTCTCATTTTTTCATAACTTTTACATCGTTTTACTCAGAAATAAATCTGAGCAGGAATTGTTCAATCATTATGAAATTCCAATTTATTTTCTTATTTTCTTAAAAGTTATTAAAAGTTATTAAAAAATAAATAAAATGAATTAAAATAAATTTAAGAATAAAATCCATGATTTTTTTATTATGATAATGTGAAGTTTTCAAAATAAATATTTTGAAAAGTCGAAATTGCTCAAAATGGTCTTTCGGGGCAAAACGTATTGGGAAATAAATAAGTAAATTAGTAAATTTATAAAATTTTGTCTTCAGTAAATTAAAGATTTTTTTTTTGTTTCTGAAAAAGGCTTCCTAAAAGATAAAAATAAAAACCTTGTGCTAATTAAGCATGTTAAGCAAGCGAAATCAAATTCACTGAAATTTTCATCAAAGTGTATTTCCTTTCTCTCACACTGGCAGTCTTGTTTTTCAACTTAATTGAAATAAAATACGACCATGTCCTGAATGTTTTACATGAGAAAAAAAGGAAAACAGAGTAGCCTTATCCAGGGGTGAATTGCCTAAGGTCGTTGCAAGACGGAAGATAAATCTACGACAGGGCTGCATTTTAAAAAAATGTATGTTAAGGCACATGCAAATTCTGTCGTTCAACTTTTTTGAAAAGATTCCAACACAATGGTCCGAAGTTAAGCAGATAATTTTAAGAGCGCTTACGCTGGTACTCAAAATTGGAATTAGTGGTAGTTAAGAAGCCAATTTGAGTACCCAATATCTCGGTAAGTTGGTACTTGGGCTCATCAAATCTCCCAAAATCATAAACATGGTTGACAACAAACCAAGTCCTTTCCTGGTTCTTGTTCTTCTGGGGGCTTCAATTTGTTTGTTGGAACATTCGTTTTTTTTTCTTCCTTATGTCTCACCAAACCATCCATCCCGCGCTGCTCTGCTTGTGATTGATGAACTCTCATTCATACAAGTCTCATCTGAATAATGCTGTTGGCGCCAGAATATTGCATATGGAGAGCATCACTCCAGAGAAACCCTCGCCAATAGTAAACAGAAAGCCTTACAAGGGCTAGGGAGTGTTAGTGTTGCGCCCGACTGATATTTATTATTTGTTATAATAATCAAATTATGTATTTAAATTCTGTGCGGGATAGTCCGTTTTCAGCCTTGATATAATTCTATTTCGCTTCATAAACAATGGCTTGAGATGAATGACCGATGTAGCCATAGCAGTGAATGGTGGCAATTTTTGTAGCTTCAACGTAACATAACCAGAGGCAATCAATGGAATTGAAGAGAGGAAAATTTTCGATGGACACGAAGGTTTGGTTTTGGCTATACCGAACTTTTGGGTTTATTTTTTCCACTAACGTTTTTTTTCCAGAGCATGAGGCATAAGGGGTTAGGTTGGTTTTTGTGTTGTGCGAGGTTCTGCTAGTCAATTTTATGATGGACATTTTTTTTGTTCTAGCCATCGTTGTTCGACAAGGGACGAATTGTTTCCATAGATTGTGACAGGCTATAAAGCAGGTGGCTAAAATTTAGTGCAAATGGCCATGACAGATTGCTGTATAGAATAATGGAGACGAAGTTAATCAACTGCGAGTGAGATTTTATGTTGCCGTGACCAGGCCATGATGGATTTACAAAAGAAAAAAAAAAAACAGAAAAAAAGGAATTTATTAACTTGGAATTGGGAGAGTAAGAGTGTTTGATATTTATGATAACAATTCATGAAAAAGGACGAGGGTTAGGCTTTTTCTTAGGAAATACCTATGTTTTGTTCATTTTTGTGTGTAAGACAAATAACTTTGAGAGAATTCAAAAGTTATGTTAAATCAATTTAGTTAATGGAAGATGGTCAATAAAGCAGCCTCTTACAATCGGTAATCGGTAATCGTTTTTGTTTTTTTTATTTTTGGTTTCCTTTTCGTATAGGAAACTGAAAAGGTTATTGCCCTTGGATATTTAATTTCTTAAGATTAAGAATTTTGGGATGAATAAGTTACAGATACTAAGAATTAAGCTCAAATCCAGACTACACGAAAATGGACATACAAATTGGACCTAAGCTTTTAACAAAAGCCTCATCTTTCATTAGATGATTGCTCTTGGTATAATTGTCAGGTTCTATTCCCTGCCGTTGTCATTTAAGACCAAAAATATTTTGGTAAGGTTACTGCCACTGCAAAGAAGTAAAAATCTCTCGAAGAATACAATTTGTTAAGGAAAGGTGCTTCCTATTTAAGCCTTTTTGACTTGTATAAATCCCTTATAAATCCCTTTCATTCCTCCCGACAATATGCACACAGAAATAGTTGTGAGTCATAAATTACCCACGGGTTGGGTTTCAGCTTTATATTTTTTCAACATATTTTATGGAAGCTATAGTGATGAAAAAGAGAAATACATTTATCTGCATTATTTCCCGAAGACGTAAAATATGGATCAATCAGCTGTGGAAGATTTCTACGATGAACTATACTGACAGACTCATAACTTTATAGATTCGTATGAAATCATAACGAATCTTGAAGTGGTGTTAGTACTCCAACATTTTTTGCTTACAGCAATCTGAACCTTAGGATAGGTTAGGTAAAGTAGGTTCACGTGCCTGTCACCAGGATAGCCGAAACGCTGAACTAATCTGAACTAAGTTGATCAATTGTGATACCGAATTGAATGTTGAGACTTTCGCCCTAATCGTTAAGCCAATTGGAGCTCTTCATGAAGCGAGCGAGATAGCCTATATATATATTTGCCAGATCTCTTAGATCACTGTCGTAAAAATCTCCAAGATGGAGTCTTCGTCTTTTGGGATAAATCAGAGAAGATGAAGAATCAATGCAGTTTCTGCAGAAATCATTAGAATAAACTCTAAGCGCTTCAGATCTAGTATTGGCCAAACCTGTTTTGTCGCCAAGTAGGTGGTGATATTGTTTCACCTAATATTATTTTTCTGCACAGCGTCTTGTTTTAGCATAAGTTTACACGCAGCGATTGGAACATCTATACTTGCGTTATCCACTTTTTGTCGAGCTCGTCAGATTTACAGTTTCCTGAAATGTTCCTGGGGCCTGGCACAAAGCAGAGGAGCTATTTTCATCAGAGACGATCGGCAGTTAAGGGCTGTTATTGATATTTAATGGTCAAAAATATGTGGATAACTTCTTTGGATATCACGTTTTCCTTAAGTCAAGACAGGACTTCCTTAATGGCCAAAAGATCTACCTAGAACGCGCTTCAGTAATTGGGAAATTGAAAAGAGAGACCTAAATTCATTCTGCTTGAGTGTACACCTCCACCAACCCCATCATTAGTTTTTTTTTTTAACCATACCTACCAACCTTAAGTAACCTGCAATGCTCTGCCGTTATCTTATAGCTTTTTTGACCTTAGAAATATAAGGCATAACATTTTTTAGAAGCCATCGAGTTATGACTTAACTGTGTGTAACCCATACCACAAGCTCAAAATTCATAGGAGAGATGTAACAGATTTACATTTCCTTTCTACAGTAACTCTCAAAAAATAAGACAAAAGGACTTTCAGAACTCTAAGATAAAATCTTTGGAAGCTGGGTTAAGCTTAGTGGGTCCGTCCCGGAGTGCATTTGTCTCTTTCCTATACTTACTTACTTACTTACCTGGTCCTCAGACCTTTTATGTCCGCGGGGGACCCCTAGTGGGTCATAGAGCATCCACAACGCCAGCTCGGTGTTCGGTTCCTGGATATGAATCGCAACTCCTTCCAACTCTTGCCTAGTTAGGCTGACGTCTGCTCGAATGTCCTTTGTTACGAAAATTATCAAACGCGATCTATATTGTTTTATTAGAAAACTTAAGTTTATGTTGGCAGAATTTTCAATCTGCAAATTCAATAGCCAAACAAAGCGAAACGAATTTTAACAAAATATTTTACAATTACTTCACGAGACCGACGCGCGCCGCGACAACAACAAACGAGAAGATGAGATATGACACAAGACAAACTAACTTGTGTCAAAATTCAAATGGGTGCGTTTGATAAAAAAACACAACAAGTAGTATTCAGAGTACTACCACCCACTAGCTCAGCGATGGGGTGGGTTCAGTGATGTAATTAATCGAATTTGATTAATTAAATGAATCAAACGAACGAATCTATAAAAAAATATCAAGTGTAAGTACAGGGTGTACTCACACAGAAAATGGGCGCCAGTAATTTTTTTTTTTGTTTGAAATAAAGGAAATTACAAACCTTTTGGAGCGGAAACAAGAAATTTGTATTTGAATAAATTAAAAAAATTTAAACTTTGTTTTGAAGAATTATTTTTTTCTTTAATTTATCTCGATTTTTGCTTGGGAAACCTTACAAGCAGGATTAAAACCCAAGATCTTTTTAAACAAATTAAATTTACCAAATTAGAACGGTAAAACAACAACCGAAGGCAAATGAAACGCAAGTGAAAAGAAAAAAAAACGCAATTGGGCCGTTAGCAAAAAAAAAACCGTGTCCCACAATTAACTGGGATAGAATTCGAAAAATTTAGCAAATCCCTACGAAATCTTTTAAAATTGACACACAAAAAAAACACTCTACTTATCTTTTTTTTTCTGAATTTACGGATCTCCTTTTTCTTTTTCCCTCTATCACCTCGATTATTCCTATTGTTTTCTTTTCCGATTCCTTCTCCGTCTCGAACTACAATATTTCCTTTCCTTCACAATTTTCTCGACAACTTTTTCTCCAAAATGACCAAAAAAACTTTTTTTTCAACTTTGTAATTCTTTTTCGATTTTTCTCGACTTCTCCAAAAAAATCAACTTTTCGCTTCAAAAGTTCTCAAAAGAGTCCTCTCCAAGCTAAACCTATTGTCTTCCTCGGCCATTCCATTCTCTCACACATTCATACGTCCAGCCAATCGTTTTCGAGACCTTCAGTCACGGGATCACGGCTTCCTGGAAAGCTACGTGCTCTGCTCGAAAACCTCCGTTCCTCCGTAGTCGAATCTCATCGAAACTTTACTCTGACACACACATTCAATGATTCAACAAGTTGTTGGATGTCTTTCCAAAACTTGCCGAATCCAAATGACCGAGTTCAGACCCCTTTCAACTATTTTTTTCGAGAAAATCTAAAAAGAATTAAAAATCGAGAAAAAGTTTCTACTAGGCATTCTCCTAGTTACTATTAATTATTCGCGAGTAATTCGAAGCGCGAAGCAATCTTTCCGAAACTAAAACCGAGGTGAGAGAGGAAAACGATTCTTTAAATTTTAAGCTCTACCTAGTTATTTTCTTTCGTTGTCAATTCTGAAAGATTTTCTATTCTAACAAAAATTGCGCTTTAAGAATTTTGAAGCACGTTAACGACCCATTTTGCTTACAAAAAAATATTAAATTACGTTAATTTGGATAATGATAAAAATCTTTATAATTCGGCATGTTTGGATCTAAGTAAGAGTCCGCCTGACTCGATTACTTCATCAGCTCATCCGCTGGCACATCGAAAAGAGACCGCCCGTCTTCGTTATAATTTTAGAACCAACTGTTCCACTCCGTTTGCATATACGAGTACAGCTTCGAAACCTATTTTTGTTACTTTTCCAAAATACTTTAAGAGCAGGTCTCTGGCTGATGGCTACCAGGTATCTACTAACTCTATAAGTATTTTGGAGCAGCAACGGAAAAAGAAACTAAAAATGATTAAAGGCAAGTGAAACTTGTTGTGGTAAATTTTACCGCAACACCTTCTCCATGACCTTCTCGGACGTCCAGCTCCTCTTTCTTCTTGAGTGAGTGGATTCCACTGAATTGCATGCGCCGCAATACAGTTGTCACATTTTCGAAGCATGTGCCCGATCCACTGCCACTTTCGACTTCGTATAATAGAGTCAATAGGTTCCTGACCCGTCTTCCTGAGGAGCCCTTCGTTTGATATACGATTGGGCCAGAAAATCCTAAGGATGTTTCGTAGACATCTACTCGTATTAATGAACGTTTGCAGCTTCTTAGTGACACCTACTGTTACTTTCCAAGTGCTGCAACCTGAAAGTAAAACGGATTCAACGTTGGATTGAAACATCCGTAGCTTGGTTTTTAAGCTTATATATTTCTAAGCATACCGAAAGCAGCCTTTGCCTTCCTGATTTGACTGCTTATGTCCTGTTCGGTGCCACCCTCGGTAGAGATGATAATTCCAAGGTATTGGAAGCTCTGTACTTTCTCTACCGGTTGTTGAGAAATATTTATCCTATGAATTGACAAAATTTTCAACTCTTTTCATAGCAACTATCGAGATAAAAAATTAAAAACTTTGTCCAAATGAATTTTCAGGTTGACATGCAAGATTAATTTGGTATGTCCATGATAATGTGTGCAAAAAGTCTTATGTCCACCCATAGTTCCCAGCCTTTTAATAAGCCAGGAAAGCAGCTCTAGAAGAATACTTCATTTTTTCCCACACGATTTTGCTTAAGACCAAAAATAACGGTACCTGCGATTTTTTTTCGAAATTTTATAAATATTTTTTTTTCTCAGAAACTGTTCGACAGATTTAAAAAATAAAAACACAAAAAATATCATTTAGTTAAAGCTAGGTAATGGTTGAAAAACATTTTCCGAAAAATGGTAATTGAGGGTACCACGCATGGAACCATTTTTTTTTTATTTTAATTTTCTCAAAAACGGTACATTCGATTTTGATAATTTTTTTGGCTAAGGCTCCCCAAAAATTTAAATAGAATTGTGCATTCAAGTTTTCAAAAAAATCTTTTTCGATTTTTAAAAAAAACTTCTAAATTTTTATTTCGAAAACCCCATGCTAGAGTTTTTTTTAAACTGGATAAATAAAAGTTTCTCAATATAATCTACAAGATGTGAGAAAAAAAAAATAAAAATAAAGGTACCCACCATACAAATGTTAAAAAATTAAAAACAAATGGTTTTCAAAAATTGTATTTTTCTCGAAAACGGCGACTAGAATTTTGATAAATTTTTTTTCCTTCAATTAATTTTTATGATCTTTAATTAAATAAAAAAAATTGAAATAAAGATATTACAGCTTGTACCTACAAGAAACATTGCATTTCAAAACTTTAAAATAAATATTTTTTAACTTTTTGAAAAAAAAAACTATTTTTTTTTTGAAAATTCGATACTTCAGAAACGGCTGAATGTTTTTTTTTGTAAATTTAATTTTTATTCGAACAATAATAAAAACTTTAAGTTGGCGTACCAAAATTTTTTCTTAAAAATATTTTAAAAATTTTGTAAATAAAAGCTCATTTTTTTTAAAACCAATGCAACGAATTATAATTTTGTTCTTGCATAAACTAATTTTTGCTTAAAAGGAGTTATTTTAGTCATTTAAAAAATTAATTTTATCCTTATGAACGGTTTTCTCTAATAACATGCGTTTTTAAAATTCCTAGTCTATGACATAGGAGCAAGTTCGTGCGACCCAGTCGTGCATTTTATTTTTCATACGACTGTTTCCTTTTTCTCTTGATCCTCACAACAACGACAATGAGTAGGAATGCCTAGCTTTGCTGTATGTTCCCCTATTGGCCAGTGTCCAGTGCATGTTGCAACTACCCTGGATTGTCTATACCTAAATAGGTATTCTTTTGAATAGTTTTAAAATACTATTCAAAGCTTAAGAATTATGTATGAGATTGAAGATTTGTATACTTTAAATTGTCACTTGTTCAGGACTTTTTTATAGATAAGCTGCATCTTGCTGTTAAACTGCTCCACATATGGTTGGATTCTATAAGTAAATGTTACCCTTCATAACACCAAGAGGAATGTAAGCTCTATTCGCAAGGTAGCTATGAAGTTAGCTGATCCTTGCTTGACTAGCTCATCAGCCCGTTTATTTTTCTCTATTACACTGTGACCTAGAACCCAGGTAAGAGTGACATTCAGGGAAAGTTCAGCCTTGCAGAGACATTCAGGCATTTTATAGTATCAAAAAGCAAAATCAATGGTTTTAATAGCTAATTGGCTGTCTGTCTCAAATGCAAGGCTGTATTCTGGTTTTGATTTGGCTCTAGTATTTTGCATGCTTCCCTTATTGCCTTCAACAGCAGCTTGATAGACACTAGCAAAATCAAAATCATCAAAAATTCCCGAACCGACACCACACTCCATCTTTGAGTAAAGATGGTTGTGTCAAAGTCTCGTATCACAACGTTATTGTCAAAGAGTCCTTTTTAGATGGAAGAATAATTTTAAAATCCTTACTGACGCCCACAGTAGGGGTGTAGTATTCATTGCTTGCTAAAAAAAATGACTCCTGGGATTAAATTTTTTGCAAGATATTAAATATTTGATATGTAAGTCAAATGGCAAAAGGTGAAGAACGCTCAAAGCTAAGTTCATTAACTTTGTACGCTTTGGTGAGTGCAGACCAGTACACATTCGAAGCGCACGCTAAGATCGGACACCCCACAGCTAGTAACGCTCACAAAACCATCTTCGATTTTAGGCCCCACTTTTTACCAATGTTTTACTATAAGCATAGAAATCTACGCAGGCCTTATTAACCCGTTCTTCGATATTTATTTTTCAGATTAATTTAGAGTCCAGAATAACTCCCAAATATTTCGCACTGATAGACAAGGACAGAGTTTAGTTCTTGAGTCGAGGTAATATGAAGGGCGATATTTAAGTTAACGTAGTACAGACCATCGATTCAAGTTAAGCTTGGTTAACTCCTAGTCCAAACCTCCTGGCCCAGCTGCTGAAGCCTCCTTAAGGCCATCATGATGATTTCACTTATCTCGATACCAATAAAACAAAATAATCCGTGTACCCAACCATACAAAAGAATGTTATTCATGACTGAAAGATACAGAAGATGGGACAGAACACCACCCTGGGGTGTTCCTCTACTCACGTGTTTGGTTGAGTTTGTATTATCTTACGTATCTTGAATCCTTCTTTTGCTCAGCATGTCGATTGTCAGATCTAGTCCTCTAGATCAAAGTCAACGAGTTATTCCTGAATGCATTCGGTAAGGCCGTTATTGGAAGCTCCTTCTACGTCAAAGAAGAAGTCTGATCAAAATTTCTATTATCGTATATTATATTGTATGTAGTTACATATATATGGAAGCTTCGACTGATAGATATAAATTTTAATATTTTTTTCTTTTATTAAAATATTAATCATCAGAATAGTCCTTGAAGCTGAAAGATAGCCTTCATATTTCTTGGTAAAGTAATTTCTCTGGTGATGAGCCTACCCCTATTTTGTCATTGTTTCTTTTTTTAATCATAAAATAAATCATCAAGTCTCTAATTCAGAAAATATTTTAAGTAATGCCAATACTCATTACTCAAATTGTTTTCTCAGAAAGTTAAAAACGAAAACCCCTTTCGGACAAGTTTCCAAGAATTTACTCTTCTTAAGGAGAAATATGTTGGATTAATTTTTATATTTCCAACTTTTATGCCCAAAAGAAATTAAGGTTTACTTTATGCCCCCCCTTGGCGAATTCATTTATAAAATTGAATAAATCAAATTTCTTTCTCAAAAGTTAAGATACAATTCCGTTAATGAATTACTCTTAAGTCTCAAGGACTTCAGCAGAAGGGCTTCTTTGATAAGAACACATTAAAAAATGGATTTAAAGAATGTTTTGAAACAATAAATTATTTCTGCAGTAAGAACAAGAAATGTTTTGAGTTTTTGTTTTATGACCTCTTCATTCGAAGAAATCATTCTAACTTTCATTTCTCAAAAGCTTTTTATCTATTGAATATTTATGCGAAGAAAGGACCTAATATACTGTGTGCATGGGTGCGTGTGACACCATTTGTCATTACCTACTGTCAGATTAGACAATTTGGTAAATTTGCCAAAAGGGTTTTGTTTATATATATCTTCGATCATATCGTAAAACCATTTCGAATTAACTACATACAAACGTGCTCGTATATTGGTAAGCTATAGTTTCTTAAGGAGTATTAAATTCCTGAATTCCTGTCACGCTTTGATTGAAAAAGGGCATGTAATGGAATTGATTGAAGAAAGGCAACAAAAGAAATCGAACCATGTAAGGGTTTTGTATCGATATTTATGGAGAAGAAACTCGAAGAAGGGTAGGTTTAGAGATTGTCTTACATATGTGTATGAATAAGACGTGAGGTTATTTGATATTCTGTTTCTTGAGGGCATACACGAAATTCGAACGTTGCAACTCATTATTAGAAAAAATTTCTTTCTTCCTATAATAAGTCACTTAAATGTTTTGAAATGAACAAATCTTGAAAGCATTGATTTTTCAACAATCAAAAAACAATATGAACAATTAGTTGAATACTGACAAGGAAAATTGAACGAAAGTTACTCCTGAACACTGTTCTATAAATAACTTCAAATGTATTAAGAGATACTGGTGGAAAGGATATGGTTCAGGATTTTTCTACAATTGTATGTCTTTTTTGTTAAAAAGGATTAATTTGTTATTACAAGGATTCAGTTTCCATTTGGAAGGATTCGAATTCATGAGTAATACTGTCACTATCCTGGGGAATATTTCAATAAAAATAGAAATTCTTGAAAAGCAATACGAAGGCTTGGATTTAAGATGAAAGGAGGGGCCCCGTGGCATGTGCGACATCAAATTCATGTGCTTGTAAAAATTGTGGCAACTGGGAAAACTCTTCAACGGACTAATCTAATGAGAGACGTAGTGACTTTTGAAGAATTGTACGTTAAAATTAAGAAGTAAGAAACAAAATGTGCTAATACTTATTATTTTACATTTCAACTTTCCATACTCTTTGAACTTGGTAGACAGAATTTTTGTATATAAATTATTTTGAAAATCTTAGCAAATATTTTCTCCCTAAGAAGTGTTCCACATATTTTTCTTATAAGAAATTAAAATAAAATGCACTTCCTCTTATGTAATATGTTAATAATGATATAATAGAAAACTGTTCCTAAGCATACAATTATTTTTTTTTAAATTACTCTTCCCTCGTCCTTTCCTCTCCCATTACCATTGGTTCTCTCTTCAACCTATTGTCGGAAAACTGCCCCAGTAGCTTAACAACAACAACAACACTTTATCAAAATGGATGACTGGCCACTTAAACATATACCGCCGTATTAATAAAAAACGCTTATTCCACCTATATTCCATGGTTTTGCTAAGCCATGGAATAGGAGTTAAGCCATGGCTTAAATATTTACATTAATAAAAACAAAATGTTCCCGGAATAGTAAAATGACGTTTATCAAAAATCCTTTTAAGAAAATCTTCTACAAAAGTAAGCAATCTCTTTTTTATATTCTGTGGCTACCTAAATTGATTGTCAATTGCTTGTGTCTGACTGTGGACATTTCTATTTCTTATTCCTTCGCTAAACCACCTACTTCGGTGGTTTAACTTAATCATAATTAGTAAACGTCACTTAACAGAAAATTTATTTTATTAATGAAATTTCGCACTTAGTCCAGGACTTAACGATAAACCTCCACTAAACCATCTTTATTAATATGGGTGATAATGGCCATTTACTCGTACACTCACATTTTTTATTAAGGGCTATCAGTTCCCCTCCAACTTAAGATTTCATTATACTAGTAAGTGACAAAAATTTAAGTACATTTAATTAGAACAATTTAAATTACAATAAAATGGAACGCTATCTACTAATTCCATTCCCCGAAATCTGCGAGGAGTTTACATGAGTACGGTAGCGGGGACTTTGGAAAATATATGTTACTTTTCCCTTTCTTTAAAAAAAAAAATTGTTAGAAATGGGTAACCTGAATTTTGTCTGCCATCAAGTTATGGTTATTTCTTGTTGGTAAATTGGAACATGGAAGGGAAGAATAACGAGCGAAGTTGAAAAAGAGTTTAGCACTTTCGCAGGTTTTCTTTTCTTATAAAGGGTTGAGAAAAAGAGGATTAAACGTAAATGGGGTCTGAACGCATTCATTGAATTCCCCCTCACTGGAACCGAGCCAGTAAATTTAAAAGAGAGCTTGATTTGGTGCAAGGGTGAATGCAGTATGTTTGAGTGAGAGAGAAGCAAGGTTCATGCAATGTGAGGCTGAAAGAGAAAAGCAGAAGCAGTATGAATGAGTGGGTATGAGAAAATATATAATGCGTTCAGACAGAAGGATACAAGCAGAAATAAATCACCTCTTGGTTGACCGGACTTAAGTGAAGATCAAAAATTTGAAAACTTCTAAAAGTAAAACTCAAAAAGGATCGAAGAAAAAATGAGAATTCTGAGCGAAGACTGGTGTGTCAGGAAAGAGAAAGGAATTAGTCAAAGATAGTATATTTTTATTTAATTTTTGTGTAGAAATTGTTTAGTGGTATTGAGTAGGGGATTTTGAAAAGAAGATCCAATTCTTTTCGGCCATATCATTTTTTTTTTACCTGTATTTATATTTTTAACAATCAATTGTAGCTACTAAAAATAAGACAAAATTTCGGTTTTCAACCTATATTTAAAGGTTTTCAAAAAATAATTATATTTTAAATAAGAACTTTAAACTAATTTTTTTTTCTATTCATTGTCGCATGCGGTTTGGTGGCACCCATTTTACTTTTTTGGTCAGAAAAGGAGATATTTCATTAATCAACCAATTAATGCAAGAAAGGTAATCTAACTTCAATCCTTATATTATCATTGAACCTACTGAGAAACCGAAGGTGTCAGCCTCTTACGTGCTGAATGTTGCCTTATTCCACGATCATCTTCCATATTGTTGAACTTTACGTTCTTGTCGTCGCCGTGGTCGAGCTTGCACAAAGTAAGTGAAACAAAGCAAAAAAAAGTGCAACAAAGTCGTTCTAGACTTTTTAAATCTTTTTTAAAATCCAAAAAAATTTGTTTTTAATTTTAATACACAATACTATCCAAACTTTTGGGGAGCTTGAGCATCAAAATCGGTTGTACCGTTTTTGAGAAAATCAATAACAAAACAAAAATGGTTTCAGAAAGGAGGTACCATCAAAAACCATTTCCCGAAACTTTTTTTAAACACTAGCTTTCTCTAATTAAATGAAATATTTTGATTTTTTTTTAAATCTGTGAAAAAGTTTTTGGGAAAAAAAGTATTTTATAAAATTTCGAAAAAGATTAGTACGGTAGGTACCGTTATCTTTGGTCTTAAAAAAAAGTTGTGGCTGGAAAATTTTAAAAATGCTACTTTTTTCGTCTTTTCTTTCATCTTCATGTGAAGTTTGATAAAAATTTCGAGTTCAATTTTTTTCGAATGCATAACTTGCCAAATAGTAGATATATATAAGTTAAAATTAGTTTTGTTAAAATCTAAATATTGGTTGAAAAAAATGTCCAAAAAATTGTTATTAAGGTGGCTGTTATATAATTATTTTTCAAGTATTAACTTTTCTCGAAAACAGTACAGCTGAGTTTGATCAATTATGCCAAAAATTAAATATTTCAGTAATTTTGAAAAAAAAAAATAGCTTGAAAAAAAACTCAAAACATATTTCAAAAACTACTTGGTTGATTTTTTTGAAACTTGTAAATTAACAGTCTTATACTTTCTACAATCTTAATACTATCTACTATGTTAAAGAAATTTTCTTATCTTAAAATAATGGTAGCCACAAAAAAATTTTTAAAACAATTGTTTTCGAAAAATATATTTTTTCTCTAAGACTAAAAAAGTGGGTCTGGCAATTCTGTCTGTCTGTCTGTCTGTCTGTTGGTTCGACTACAGACTAAACGACTCGGCCGATTTTCTTTAAACTTGGTAGATATCATTTTTAATTTTTGCCCCCCACACTTTTTTTTCCTTTTTTTTTTTAAGACCAAAAATAACGGTACCTACCATACGATTTTTTTTTCGAAATTTTACATATATTTTTTTTTTCTCAAAAACTGTTCGACAGATTTAAAAAATAAAAATACAAAAAAATTTAATTTAGTTAAAACTAAGTAATGGTTGAAAAAAATTTCCGAAAAATGTTTATTGAGGGTACCCTTCAAGGAACCTTTTTTTTTGTTTTCGATTTTCTCAAGAACGGTACCACCGATTTTGATTATTTTTTTTTGCTAAAGCTCCCCAAAAACTTAGAATTAGAATTGTGTATTAAAATTTTCAAAACAATTTTTTTTTTATTTTTAAAAAATATTTAAATTTTTTTTTTCAAAACTCAATATTTCGAAAACCCCATGCTAGAAGTTTTTCAAACTTGATAACAAATAGTTTCTCAATATAATCCACAAGATGTGAGAAAAACAAAATTATTTTACTTAAAAATTAAGGTACCCACCATACAAATGTTAAAAAATGGTTTTCAAAAATCGTATTTTTCTCGAAAACAGAGCCTAGAATTTTGATAAAAATTGTTTTCATTCAATTAATTTTTACGATCTTTAATTTAACAAAAAAAAATTTTGAAATTAAGATATCACAGCTTGTACCTACCATAGAAACATTTTTTCATATTTTGAATTACTCATTATCGACACAACGTATTTTAGTAAAATTTTTTATAGAGATGCTTCAAGGAAGTTTAAAAAACACATTGCATTTCAAAACTTAAAAAAAAAAAGAATTTAATGAATTTTTGAAAAAAAAAAATTATTAATTTTTTTTTTTGGAAATTCGATATTTTAAAAACGGCTAAATATTTTTTTTGGAAATTTAATTTTTATTCGAACCATAATAAAAACTTAAAAAAACTTTTTTCTAAAAATCTTTTAAAAATTTTATATTATTATTCTTTTTAAGAAACCACTACAACGACTTAAAATTTTTGTTCTTGCATAAATTCATGTTTACATAGCATTCTCTTTTTGTCTCTTATTAATAAAAGAATTTAAAAAATTAATTTTATCCTTATGAACAGTTTTCTCTAATAACAATCGTTTTTAAAATTCCTAGTATATTACATAGGAGCAAGTTCGTGCGACCCAGTCGTGCATTTTATTTTCTCTTGCGCTTAATCTTAAGAACACATGCATCTACCATATAAGACCATTTTTCGAATTTTGACTTTCTCATATCGGCTCTACGGATTTTAATGAAATTTTGTATGCAGAAGCTTTAAAAAAGTTATTGCATAAATAAAATAAAAAAAATAATTTTTTTAAAAACTTATGTTTTTAATATACCGCTACAGAGAGTTATCATTTTTTCTATAAAATTAATTTTTAAAATTCTAAGTCTTATGAACATAAGGGCATCTTCGTCCGATACATCCGTGCAACTTTATTTACATATCCTTTGGATCCCCTTTAGATTAAGCTTCGTATCTCCAATGTTAAGATCTGTGTATAAAATATCTTCAACACATCCCATCACCTTACAGAAGGACGTAGGATTGTTTACCGTAAAATTAGGTTTTCGTCTCGAAGAAATACCAACGAATAAACTTTTCAACCAACTCGTCTGAACTTAATGCAAACTATCACCCTCAATGGACCATACAAAATTTCAACTTTATTTCCATGTGGATATTTTAATCAGGAGCAACAACTTTTTGGAAGACGTTCATGGTGCACGAACCACCCAACAACAACACCAACCCAGCATTCATACAGCTACACACGACACAGCACAGCAAAATATTGCATATCGCATACTTCATGCCATTGTATTGAAGTGCACTCGAGCATTTAAATTATTTCGTGCATCCTTTTCTTTGGTTCATTCGAGGGAAGGAAGACAGTTTTTTTTGAAAAGACTCCTTCGTTCATATATTATGCGCCATGGTCTGTCTTTTATATTAGCTTAACCAATATTCTGAAATTTCTCGAATATGGAAGTTTGAAAACTACATTAGGCAACACACAATAGAGCGGAGAGATCGTCTATTTTCTCCGTCAGGAATTATGTGTGGTGGTATGTACCGGTTTTGTGTGCTTAATCAAGTTTATGGTGGTTGCACTTTTTGGAATTGGTGCTCTAGATTCTAGACAGAAGATTTTGCTTTTAAGGACTTTCGAAAGATGTTTTATTTTCGTTCTTGAGAATATGGTACTCATATATCTGCTATGTGTTGGTCGTACCAGTACAAAGCTTCAAGGGATGGTTTGGAGAACTCGTGAAAGAAGTTGAAGGTAATACCTATTCTAGGGATATTTTGGTTGGTATTTCTCTACAGTTCCACAACGTTCTTTTTTCTATAGCCTTCCATAGATTGTATATTTTGAAACACATTGTTTTTCTCATGCTCAGGAATTATTGTCCAACTTGAGTGGTGTCGAACGAATTCTTGAATGTTGTCGAAGTAATTTAAAAAAATAACCGATTTTGTAACATTTTAAATGCAGGCTGATTTGTTCATTTCCGAAAAAAGGCTGTTGAAAAACTTAAGCAAGGGTTTTTCGAGGCCCCATGATATTACAAGGGATGGTTCTGTGCAATGATATACCTGGTTCAAGAAAGTATTTCCTTTTTTGGAAAAAGCTAAGTGAATTTCATCAAAGGTCTTTTATTAATAAAATGCGGTATTTGAGAGGGTTTTTAGAAAACTTAAACTGTTTTGAGTAACATTATCCATTTGAAATATTGAACCAATTCTTTTCCGATAGCTTTGTAAGTAGCATTATTATAGATGTGACTCCATTGTTTGGAGTTTCGAAACTGAAATCTACTTGTATTTAAGTTCCGTAGAATAGGCCTGGCAGTTCTTAGACCAATAAATATTTGTCTGAATGAATGATTTGGGAGAATACTTGATAAATGGTTACTTGACAGTGATATTTTTTCGTTGTTTGGAACGCCTTTGAAAAGGCAAATTTCAATAAAAACAGCATAATTATGTAGGTTTATTTTCCCGGCTTATCAAAGAGTTTCTTGATGAAGAAACATTGGAGGTTTTCGTTTTGGATATTCTCGTTATACAGGGTGCGTTTAAAAGTCTAGGTTGTTTTCTTTTTTCAATGGTGCTTATTTTGACATTCTCTTTCGTTCGAAAGTGAGTCGAATTCGTTGAAACTTAATTTTGAGACTCGGCGATTAGAATGTTAATCGAACAAATCGAAAGTTCACCAAATCCATAGAAAGTTCATTCATTTGCGAAAGCTAATTCAATTTTGACATTCGAAAGAATAGAATTAAATGTCATTTTTGTGTCGTTTGAATTTTTCTGTCGAGTAAACAACAAAACATGTAAGTTTTTAATTATTTCATGGAAAATAAATTACTTTTATTATTTTTGTTGTTGTTTTATGTTAAAAGGTCGCATTCCAACTGGACAAACCACGAAAAAAAGGAAAAGTTAATTAAAATAATGGCAGAAAACCCGAGGTAGCAAAGGGTTTTTTTTTACCACCCGCGTTGATACGGAAAGAAAGAAAGCATCCACTATCCTTCTCCTCTACACTTCTTCAACACCATCTTAATTTATAAACAACACAAATGCCATATTTTTATTTATTATTTTATGTTTTTATCCAAGCAATTTAAATTATTAAACAATAAACAAAACAATTACAAATAAACAAAGATTTCACCTTTTGGTTTTGACATTTTACAAACACTTTGTTTTTGTTTTTAATATTTTAGTGTGACCAAGTTTATACGAAAAAAAATAAAAATTTAGAACGCGTCATGAAAAACTTATTTTTTTTAAGAATAGTTTCAAAACAGCTGAGTTGACACAAAAAATGTAATAAATATGTAGTTCTTTATGGTTAAACTTTACTTTATAATGAAAAGGTGTATTATGTATTTTGTTTCTTGATTATTTATCCAACATCTATAAAATGTTTAGAAACAAAAAAAAAATGTAAAACGGTCATACTAATTCAAATAGAAATATAGTAAATGTCAAACGGCTGACAATGAAAATGAATTTTTTTTTAAGTTCATTTTATGCTATCTTTCGCAAATGAATGTTATTCGTTCAAATCTCAAAATTAAGAAAGTTCATTCGAAGGAATAGAATCATTCTAACGAATAGACTATTCATGAGAATGTCAAAATAAGCATGAATAACTTTAAAATGAAATTCAATTTTATATTTTAAATTTTATTGGCCATATAATCGCCTTTAACATTTCGTTTATAATATGATGTCGGTCAAGTAGGTACCTCTGGCCGTGGCGCAAAGGCGAGCTCTTTTACGCACATTTCAGCAATTTTATTTCAAACATTGTGCCTAAGTATCGAGGTTGTGGTTGTTTTCTTGATCTACACCTTTCCTTCAAGTACACTAATAAGAAGAAATCGGGAGGCGTCAAATCAGAGGATCGTGGAAGGCAGTTAATATCAGCATTTTTTTGACATTATTCGGCCTTTGACACTATTTAGACTGCCCTTCCCTTCCACCACTTCCAAAAATAACTATTTCAGATTTTCTATATTTAGAGCTTGGATAAAATTATTGTAATATCCACCGAAGCTGTCAATAATCATTTGTATACTGGACTTTCAGAAATTAGTGCTATGCCGTCCGTGTATAGCAACATATTAACTTCCAAACCAAAATTATTATAAATATGATTTTCAAAGCGTAGTAGTAGGACAAAAAGTAGCGCACTAAGCTAGCTTGACCGCTTTTGGACTTCAAAAAACATTTTGTTGTACTTTTCTTTTCCAGAACGTTCGTTGAATCACCCAGCCTTAGCAATTTTTATAATATTGACCAATTGAAGTTGGATGATTCAGAAAAGGTTGTAGACTTGGTGAACTGCGGTGTACTGGATGGATATTATAGTGTCGAAGATATCGCAAGGCAAGACATGTGTTTCTTCGATTAATGTATTTGTAGAGTTTTTGTAGAACTCATTCAGAATATTGTCAACACCTGGTAGCTTTTTTGATGATGTTCATTGATGCACTTCCTGTCCTGCTCAACATACTTACATCATATATTTCGGGCAAACAAAAAATACATTTTCATCGAACGAGAGCATTCGCCGTTGAGGGGGATGGTCTGGCCCAAGTCGTTTTAAAAGAAGCATATGGACTAATGATTCTACCAGCCTCTAAAGCCACATCACACAGTGAATTTCTCTGGATGTATTCCAGTTTAGTGGATCTCGTGTGGATTGTGATTGTCAGAAAATTCGACAATTTTATTTGTTGACGAATTCATTTATCCAAAAACGGGCCTGAAATTTCGGGCAAAACGTGCGAAAAGTTGCTCGAATAGAAGACCCACTTTCATAAGACAATTTAATCAATTGTATATTTTGATATTTGACAAGAAATGATTAATAAATAAATGTCTGTATGACAAATTTAGCTTCACTTGCCCAAATTTAGAAATCGCTTATTTCCAACCCACTTTAGAACCCAAAAAATTTATGAACATCATTTAATTTAAAACAAAGCAACTATCAGATTAACGTTCGCAGTAAACAGCTTTTATTTTAAAATAAAAATGATTTGTTGAAAAATCATCGGACCCAACCAGTTTGATTTTATTTTTTACGTGAATTTGGTATTAATGAATCTTTTTTTCTTTGAGTTGAAACTACCTTTTGAATAGCTCAATAAAAGTCAAGTTGTGTTAGACGTTTTTAAGACTGAAAATCGTTAAATAAGTACTGTTGTGCTACAGGGCTCCGTCTTGTCTCCGACTCTCTTTCTCATACTCATTTTTTGTTTGAAACTTCTTGTTTTGCCGACGATAGTACTCTCAGCTTTTAATATTCGTTGCCAGAGCCACGCCCTAATTCTTCTGATGTGGATTTAGAACGGCAGAGAAAAATAATTTCTTAATGTTCTGATTTTATTGTCAAATAGGGAACGAAAAACCAAGTAGAATGAATGCTTTAAAAACTCAGTACTGATGCTTTCAATGAGTGGCACTTGTATTGAGGAACCAGAAGAGCTTTCAGTACTCGGTATGTGCATCACAGGCCGTCTTGTGTGGTATGACCACATATTTGACGATGCCAAAAACCCTCTTCGATGATGCAATAAATTTTCACGTCTTTTGATTTGGCCGTTATTTAAACCCTTTGTTCGTTAAACCTCAAGTACAATTCCCATATAGGGAGAAAATATTTGAATCTCTTGGATATAATCTAAAAAAAGAGCTCTAAGAACAATTATTATAGGTGAAAGAACTATAAAGAAACAATAAAATCCCTTGAGCACCGCCACAATGTTTCTTGTCTTTCATTGTTTTACTGTTATTTAGTATAAACAGTGTTCTAGTGAAATAGCCAGTTGCAATCTTTCCCTTGAAAAAATGAAACGTAATACTCACGATTCAGGGAATGTCCATCAGTTTACCCTTGAACCTATTTTGAGACGTACTGTTAAATTCAGAAATTCTTTGCGATATTCCGACATTCAAAACCTATGTGCATCCGTATCTCCTTTTAAATCCTTTCCAACTCTCCTAAGACAATCGCACTGTGCTCAAACATTTCAAATCAATCCCTTTTCGTATTATGTGTTTTGCATAACTTTTTATTTTGTCTCGACTCAAAAGAATTTTTTTTTTTTTATGTTAAAACAAAGTTAAAAGGTACGAAAAATATAAGAAAGTTTACCAAGCAGAATTTAACATTTAGATGAAAAAAAAGCACTCCGAAGCCTAAAATAAGTAAAAATGACCGACGGCGCCGAAGAAATGACAAAATCTTTCATGCTACATTAGCCTTTTTGACTTCTAGGTTCAAGTTCTTAAACTGAAATTATATTTCAAAAAAGACTGTGTTAAAAAACAAAACTGTTTTAGAAAAAATACCAGGAATAATATTATTAGAAACTTTGATCCCTTCACCCGTTATTTCATTCTTTTCGACTCCTATGTCCTATCTTTACTCAGTTTTGAAGTTCCTTAAATCTTACATCTACAAAATCTTTCCTTAAATTACTTTTTTTCCATTTGAAAGCTTGTTTTATTTTCTCATATAAATGAAGAAGGACATTGTGAAGTTATACCTTATTTTCCAAACAGTTTCCTCAAAACCGAAATGAATAAAAACGAGAAGATAGAAAAAATGCATGTCAATCATTCAACAGCTGCTAGCTGATCCCAACTTCCGGAGAAGAATTTTTCTGCTCTATTGATGCGAATATCCTTGAACTTAGAAGTAAAAAAAACAAAAAAAAAATCCAGTTAACGAATGTGTAGCAAGGACATGCGATTATGATTGCCAGTTGTAGTGCAGTGGTCAGGATCATTTCCTATCTCCATCTCCATCGAACATTGGAATTGAGACTTTTTCAAACACAAGAATGTCCTGAATGGCGTACAGCGAATCATTTATAGATAAACATACAGTCCATACATGTGTGTATAAGCTTGTATTAGAAATTAGTTTTATACTTTTCTTTCAACTGTGACAGGATGCAACAACCTCAGAACGAATCCTTCTGAGAGAAATAATTTTCAATAATCATTAAAAGTCGAAGGACTACCAGTATAGGGAGTCATATAGGATATTGGAACTGACCTCACCACAATTTCAAATGTCCTGAACAATTGACTATAGAAGTAAACTGAAGTAATGGGAATTTTATCTCACATCGTAAAGAGAGAGAACAAAAAATAAATAAGGAAATTGTCGCCATAATCGATAATAATGATTGACTTGAAGTTTATTGACTTTCGAAACACCTTTTTTTTTGTCGATGCAGTGCCGCCGCTGGGTGTTCGTGCGCCCTTGTGCAAGAACCTTAAATTGCCGCCCCATGTCTCGGGTGTACGGAGGTATTTACGTTGAATAAGTGAAAGTTTTATTTATTCTCCATTTCGCAATTGAAAAATTTAAGCAAACGTTCATTGTTGTTGTCGCGTTCCGAGCTACACCAAATTCTTACTCTTCTTATTCTTTTAAGATTATTTACTCTTTTTACTTGAGACTTTATAGGTAGGTACGATAAGGCAAGTTATGCATTCGTAAAAAAATCGAACTCGAGATTTTGATCAAAGTTGATATTACAATGATAGCGAAGACGAAAAAAATGGGTCTCGAAATTTTGTCCCCGCACGTTTATTTTTCTTCTTTTTTTTAAGAGCAAAAATAGCTGTACCTGCAATACGATTTTTTTTTTTTGAAATTTTATAAATTTTTTTTAAAACAATGTCCAACAGATTTAAACAAAAATCAAAAAGGCTAAGGCGCCCCAAAATTTAAAATATTCCTGTGCATTAAAATTTTCAAAACTTTTTTTTTTATTTCAAATTTTTTTTTCGAAACTCAATATTTCGAAAATTCCATGAAAGTTTTCGAAAATCGTGTTTTTCTCGAAAACGTCTCCGAGAATTTTGATAAATTTTTACGTTCTATAATTAAACAAAAAAAATTGAAATCAATATACTCGTATTACTGACTGTACCGAACATAGAAACATTTTGACGATTTTTGAATTTCTCATTACCGGCTAGACGGAGTTTAATGAAATTTTTTATATTTTTTTTTTGGAAAATTCGATATCTCAAAAAAGGGCTAAATATTTTCTTTGGGAATTTATTTTTTATTCGTTAAGTAATAAAAAAATGTTTTAAAAATTTTTATATAAAAGATTATTTGACTTATAACTTATAACTTTGTTATAAATTTTGTTCTTGCATAAACTACGAGTAATATTTGCTTGCATCACATGGCATCCTGTTCTTAGCTCCAGCTATCACTAAAAGAGTTGTTTTAGTCATTAAATAAATGAACTTTATGTTTATGAACAGTTTTTCTCTAATAGCATTAATTTTTGAAATTCTTAGTCTTTTACATAAGAGCAAGTTCGTGCGACCCAGTCGTGCATTTTATTTTAAGAGGAAACAAAAAATATGGCGATTGCGAATAATTTTCTTCAACAAAACCATTTTCATATAAAATGCAAATATTCGAGTTCCTAGCACAGTTTTTAATTTATGTATATGTCAAATCAATCCTTTGGTAAAAACCAATAGTTTATAGCTTGCCAGAAAGAAGACAAAGTAGTTTTTGATGTTTTTAAAAGTTTTTGTTTTCACTTTCTTTTTGAAACACTTAATCACACTTAAAACTTAGTATATATAATTCCTTGACATCTTAGGTACGAGTATGCTTTGATGAAATTTGACATTTTGTGGCTTGTGTGGGAACTATTATTTGATAATTTTGTTCTTATTACCAACTTAGATTTAAGATATTTAGCTATATCATTGCAATCAGAATATTGATATTGATAGAAAAATACGAGTAATTAGTAAAATTAATGTTTTCGAGACACTGTTTTCGTTTCATTTTATGGGAAATACATGGGCTGTAAATCTAAAAACTATCAAAATCCTTTTCGAGTTTATAAGTCTGAGAAGAAGGTTGCGTGGAAAGCTATTTCCCATGTGTCAACCTATGGCGACATGGCGTTAAGCAGTTTAGACTATGACTGCAATCGAAGAGGTTGTTTGGTGTGAGAGGCGACAGTCACAAACAAAATATGCATAAAGATTTGTAGTAGATTGTGTGCGGGAACTACGTAGTGACCGGTCAAATGTAAACATGTTCCAATAGCTTAAGGAAAACTTTTGGATTATGCTGTATAGGTTGAGTTAGATCGATCTCTTAATTTTCCGCCCCTAGACGTTGGCGCCCTTGTGCGCCGCACATTTTGCACATACGGTAGCGGCGGCCCTGTGTCGATGTGCTTTGTTAGTGCGGAAGTAAAAACAAACTTTATGATCAGCTTAATAACATTATGTTTTCTAAAAGGAAAATGCGCAAGATGTAAAAGAGAAGATATGTTGAAATAAATTCTAAATTATGTTTATTGGCTAATAAAAACGTCAAAACAACATAAAAGCTTTTATTTTTTATGTACCTATCTCTTTAAGAGATTTACGTAAAAAATGAATTTGATTTTATATTCGATTGGTCTTACAGCTTCAATAGGGATTCAACAGTGAAGCAATTTATAGGTGTTTAAAAAATATATTCTTATTAATTTTTGGACTTAAATGTTGTATTTTACAGTCCATCATTGTGAACAGAATACTCCTTAAAAAAAATTGAAACATATAGGTACGTTTTTGAACTGAAAAGTCTCACTTGCAGATATTGAGCCAAGGCTCTAAGCCATATGAGTGTCTTTTAATATCTCGGATAATACGAATTCTTGGATAAGGGAAATATATATTATTTTTATTTTTATTTTAACATTTTGTTAGTTTTTGTGAGTTTCACTTAAGTGAAAGAGGTTTTCATACAACAGAGCTAAAAATTTCAATCTTACTTTTTGCAAACTAAAATAAAAACATAACCAAATCGACTACTACTTATCAAACTTCTAGTTTGGAATTTAGTCTACGTTACGGACGTTAAAGTTGTCACTTTTCTTCTCTTTCTGCAACTCATATCCTGGGGTGGAATCGGCTAAGGTGATAGTTGATTGTGATTATCATTTTGACAATCGCTCTCTTTATTCATATGATGGAGGCAGCTATAGTAAAAATGACAATCATAATCAACTATCACCTTAGCCGATTCCACCCCTGTAGTTTTTGTTTTGTGGTCACTTGTTTTCAATTCAAATAAAATTAAGTAAAATATAATTTTTTTTTCGAAATTTTAGAAAGTATTTTTTTCTAAACAAATGTTTCACAGATTTAAAAAAAATTACAAACTTTCATTTAGGAGAACCTAAGTTCTTGTGAAACTCAAAAAGTGGTTATAACGCGTATTGGTACGTTCCATAAAATAATTTGGTATTGTTTTTGATTTTTAGGAAAACGGTACAACTGGTTTGAGTATTAAAATTTTTTATCAATTGAATATCATTTGAAAAGAGTTTTCAATTTTTATTTGGAAAGCTCAGCATTTCGAAATTTCAAAAAAAAATTGTTCTTTTATCCAAAAATAACTTCAGCCACCATCCTAAAATTAAAAAATCGTTATCGAAAATCGTATATTGCTCAAAAACTACCCCTGGAATTTTGTCGTTTCTCTTAATTTTTACCACAGAACTATTTTTTTACTTTCTTACAAAACTTTTCGGCATAAAGGATTAAAAAATTAGATATTTCAAAAATTTAAAAATTTATTGTAAGAACTTTAAATTTGTATTCTTGAATACACTTATTTTGGTTAAAAAACTTAAAAAATAAAATGCACGACTGGGTCGCACGAACTTGCTCCTATGTAATAGACTATAGGAACTTTACAAACGAATTTCGTTAGAGAAAACTCTTCATAAGGATAAAATTAATTTTTTAAATTCTTTTGGTACTAAGAAATAAAAACGGAATGCTATGCAAATATGAATATATGCAAGAACAAAAATTATAAGCCGTTGTAGTAGTTTCTTAAAAAAATAAGTTTTTATAAACAACATTTTTAAAACATTTTTAAGAAAAAAAAATTTGATACGCTAACTTTAAGTTTTTATTATTGTGCGAATGAAAATTAAATTTCAAAAAAATGAAGATATCGAATTTTCCAAAAAAAAATTACTTTTTTTTCCAAAAATTCAAAAAATAGTTTTGTTTTTAGGTTTTGAAATGCAATTTGTTTTAAACTATTTAGAAGCATCTCTAGAAAAAATTTCATTAAAATCCGTAAAGTCGATAGTGAGAAATTTAAAATTAGACAAAATGGTTCTATGGTAGGTACAAGCTGTAATATCTTAATTTCATTTTTTTTATTAAATTGAAGATCATAAAAATTCATTAAAAGAAAAAATTTTTTATCAAAATTCTATGTGCCGTTTTTGAGAAAAATACGATTTTTGAAAACCATTTTTTAACATTTGTATGTATGGTGGGTACCTTTATTTTGAAATAAAATAATTTTTTTTTCTCACATCTTGTAGATTGTATTGAGAAACTTTTATTTATTAAGTTTAAAAAAAATCTAGCATGGGATTTTTCAAAAAAAAAAAAAATTGATATATTTTTTAAAAATCAAAAAATATAATTTTTTAAAATGAGAATACACAAATCTGTTCAAATTGCTGGGGAGCTTTAGTATAAAAGAAATGATCAAAATCGGTTGTACCGTTTCCGAGAAAATCAAAAACAAAAAAATGGTTCCATGGGGGGTACCCTCAATAACCATTTTTCGGAATTTTTTTTAACTATTACCTAGCTTTAACTAAATGATTTTTTTTTGTGTTTTTTTGTTTTTAAATCTGTCGAACAGTTTTTGAGAAAAAAAATATTTTAAAAATTTGATATAAATGTTTGATCTTAAAAAAAAGAAAAAAAAAAAACGTGTGGGGGTGGAAAATTTAAAGTGATATCTACCAAGTTTAAAGAAAACCGGCCTAGTCGTTCAGGCTGTAGTCCAACAGACAGACAGACAGAATTGCGAGACCCACTTTTTTAGTCTTCGCTATCATCGTAATGTTAACTTTGATCAAAATCTCGAGTTCGATTTTTTTTACGAATGCATAACTTGCCTATACCTATAAGTACCTATAAGTCGCAATTAAAAATTGTTTTGAACTAAAAAAGAATACTGCATTAATTTTTGAAACTACTAATCGTTGTAGTGTTTTTTTTTTAATTTTAATTTTAAGAAAAATATTAGTTTTTACATAAAAGCTTTTAAATTTTTGGCTAAGAAAACATATTTGGTAAACTTATTTCAAGTCTATATTATTTTGCAAATTAAAGTTTAATTTTAATTGTGCAAATCAAAATGAAATTAAAAAAAATCGATTTCAAATACTCAAATTTTAAAATTTTCCAACAACTAAAAAAGTATTTTTTTTTTATTTTTTAAGCTTTTTTGGAATCTTCTGTTAACGAGATTTTATTTAAATCCATTATGTCGATAGTGAGATAGTCCAAAATAAGAAAAGAAGCTATTTTAAATAATAAGCAAAACGTAAAATAAATGATGAATTACTTTTGTATGGTGGGTACCATTATTTTTAGGTTAAGGAATAACGTCAACTTTCAAATACAAAAAATCTATGAAAATGTGGTTTTCAAAATTTTGTCTTTGAAAAAAAATTGGAGAATTTGAATACACAATACAGTTCAAACTCGTAAAAAGCTTAAACATAAATACTTCGATCAAATCAATAAAGAACGTTCTTTATCAAATCGAAAAAAAAAAATGTTTTATTTACGTTTTATGTTCAACGAACATCTTACTTTTACTAAATGTAAGTTTTTGAAATTTTAAAAATCGTGTTTGGAGAGAAAAATTAAAAGAAAATTCACAAAAATTAAAAAAAAACTCAGCTAGTGACAGTTAAAATTACGAGACCCACTTTTTTCGTGTTCTCGATCATTTTATTGTCAAAACCTCGAGATAGATTTCTCTTGCGGATGCATAACTTGCCATGTAACCCCTTTGTCGAAAATAAAAAGCGGAAGACAACTTGGTGTTTTTAAGCTAATGCAGATTGAATTCCAGCTTTATAAACAAAACTCGCCTGTTCTTCTATTTCTAGACTTATGAAAAACTATTTTAAAATATGAATTGGTGTGGATATTCGTAGGATTCATGCTGAAATTTGTTTTTTTTTTTATTAATTTATTTAAATATTAATTAGTTGTTATTGATAAATCATATTTTTTTATTTATTTTGTTTAGTTTTTGTATGAAATTTATTAATGTAAAATAAGCACAATACAATATTTACGGTACAGAAATACACCCTTATAAGGGCTCATTAAACAGTTTGTAAGGCATATTTGTCTCATAAAGAGCTTTTGAGCTATAGTGCTATTAAAGGATTTTTCCAATACAAAACAAACACAGATTTATAAATTGGTTGCCTTTTTTCTCAATCCACTGCACTTTGCTCGTATCGTTGGTGCATACGTATAATATAAGTTCAGTAGGGTGCGTTTATGAGCAGACCTGTAAAGTACTAAAGTATTTCCGGACTTCAGTATTCTCAAGTACGAGAACTTGTTGCTGGTATACTTGTTCTGCAATACCCTGAAGTATTTTTCATGCACTAGTGAAGTAAAAAGTTACTGAGTCTCTTTTTTTATAAATTTAAAATGAGTTGGAACTTTTTGCACTTATTGAATTTTTTTCTTTGATATTCAATAGAGTTTTGTGTCATTTTGAAGTGAGTTATTGCATCGTTAAATATTATTGAAATCTAGGAGTTTGTGTTGATACATTTAAGTGAATTTTTGTAATAAACCGACGATATAATAAGACATGATGTCGCTTGACCAATAAATTTTTTTTTTGAAACTACTACTGATAACTTAAATTTCAATTTATGAAAGGAATCGAATAAATGCTCAGTTGATATAATTTAGGAAACATCGAACGTTGTGTTCTTAGAGAACTTGAGGTGTCTACTTATTTCTAAATCTCGATTTAAACTTCTTTACCTCAAAAATCCAGCCATTTAAAGTCAAGTTATAAGCTCCGAAAGTGAAGCCTATCATGTATGTTCGTTCCGTCTCTGAACTTCTACTTTGGCAAACGACGAAGGAGACAATTAGGATCGATTTTGATTTATTTTTGTACTCCTATGCTTTAGGGTATGATTTCACTTCCATCATGGTCCTTCTTCGTGTTGGTCTTTCTCGGTATTCTGTGTCAATCTGTGTCATCCTAAAACCTGCGTTATGAAGTTTCATTTAAAAAAAAAATTCGCAACACATTTTGGAGAGCTAAAGATGGAAACAGGAATTCAAATCAATATCTTTCTTAAAAAAGAAAAAAAGAAAAACAATTTTGTCATCTGCAGAGGCAAATGAATGCAATACCAGACAATTGGAATGGATACACTACCTTGGATTCGGACATTTGCCGAGAGGAAAGCATTTTTTTTCTCGAATAAAAACTCCTGCAAGAAGACGAAATTCGTCATAAGCTCGGCTAAGGTTGACCTGTCTCGATGATGGATAACTGGGATTTGGTATTGTTTCAGAGATTTTGGTTTGAGGTGCTAACAACAGCTTATCAATTCTAATTAAAAATTCACAGTTCCCAAGGACTTTAAATTGAATAAATCTTATGAAATCTTAATAATAAAATTTATGAAATTAGGAAATTATTTTAAAAATCCCAAAATTTTGTTTGGAAAAAAAAATTGAGTTCAACCTTTTTTTTAATTTTGCGAGCACTAAAGGGATTATGAATACCCTTAAAATGTTTAAGCACAGTGCGATGAGGAAAGTTGGAGACGACTTAAAAGGAGATACCGATTTTAATCGGAAATGACAGAACTGACACTTTTACTATAATATGGCAACAACACGGAAATAGCCTTATCTTTTTTATAACAAAATCAAATACATTTGTAGCAAGTAAATGAAGGAAAAAACACTTCGGTCTTAGATTACATTTGTACCTACATAGATGAACAATCTCTTCCAAAATGGGACTAACCTCTGGAAAGAAATATTCACCATGACAGAGGATACAAGTGGATAGTCAACTTCAATAAGCTGTGTTTCAGCAAGTTATTCTTTTCTTAGAATTTCTTTATTATTATTGTGATTTCAGTTTATTTCTTTCTTTTGATTTCATTTTTCTTGTAAAGTTTTATTCATGAGAATTTTAGAATTTGATTTCTTTTTTTTAGATCTTTATTTTCTTCTTTTCATTGTTGAATTTTGTCTACGTTCCTTTGTTCGTATTTTTTCCAAATGACATTATAAATGTTGATGATATTTAAAATAAAATACTCGTATTTGACAAATTCATGATATTTTAATAATATGTCATTTCGATGTCCAAACTGTCATTCCCATGCTTGTGAGGGGAAATCATGAAAATCACGACCGAATTTTAAAAAATATTTTTTTCTCTTTAAACTCATTTTATTACATAGTTCATAAGAAAAACAAGGATTGGATTGGAAGGTTAAATTAGGTGAGACGATTTTTCTGTTTCATAAAAATATTTGTTTTGGTTAGTAGTCAGTTTTGTTCAAAAATAAGCCTAGCTGAAAATATACATATATTTTATCGAAACGCACATTATGTATTGTTCTAGATGATTCTGGATATGGATGTACATTGTACAAAGTAGCAATTTGAACGACGATGAAGCAGTGCAGAGGTTCAATCGTTTGCATTATTAAACAGGGCAGACAATCGAAAACGCATTCGTTGTATTAAAAGAAATAAAATGCACGACTGGGTCGCACGAACTTGCGCTTATGTAATAGACTTGGAATTTTAAAATAAATGTTATTAGTGAAAACTGATCATAAAATTAATTTTTGATACTATTTTAGTAGTAAAAGATAAAAAATAGAACGTCTTGTAATTAATTTAGCAAATACGAATTGATGCAAGAACAAAAATTTTAAGTCGTTGTAGCAGTTTCTTAAACAAATGCTTTACATACAAAATTTTTAAAAAAAACTTTGTAAGAAAATATTTTTTCACGCTAACTTTGTAATTGTTCGAATTAAAATTAAATTTCAAAACATATATTAGATAACCCATTTTTAAGATATTTTCAAAAAATTTGTTTTTTTTTTTTAATTTCAAAAAAAAAAAATGTTTGTAAGTTTTGAAATGCAATCTTTTTCAAACTTTTTGGAAGCTTTTCTATAAAAAATTTTATTAAAATCCACTATGCCACTATTGAGAAATTCAATATTAGGAAAAATGATTCGATATAGTAGGTACAGTCAGTAAAATCTTAATTTAAAAATTTTTTATTGATCTATAGATCGTCAAAATTAGTCAAAAGAAAACAATTTCTATCAAAAATTTTACCCTTTTCGAGTAAGATACGATATTCGAAAACCATTTTTACTTGCGACTTATAGGTACTATAAGGCAAGTTATGCATTCGTAAAAAAATCGAACTCGAGATTTTGATCAAAGTTGACATTACGATGATAGCGAAGACCAAAAAGGTGGGTCTCCCAATTCTGTCTGTCTGTCTGTCTGTCGGTTCGACTACAGCCTAAACGGCTCGACCGATTTTCTTCAAACTTGGTAGATATGGGTTTTAATTTTTTTCCCCCGGACGTTTTTTTCTGTTTTTTTTTAAGACCAAAAATAACGGTACCTGCATTTTATTTTTCTCATGTCTTGTAGATTATCTTAAGAAACTTTTATTTATCAAGTTTTAAAAAAATCGAGCATGTGGTTTTCGAAATATTGAGTTTTCAAAAACAAATTTTGAAATTTGTTTTACAAATTCAAAAATTTTTTTTTTGAAAATTTGAATACACAATAATATTGAAACTGCTGGGTAGCATTAACATACAAAAAACGATCAAGATCGGTCATACCGTTTTTGAGAAAATCAAAAACAAAAAAAATGGTTGCAAGGGCCCCCCCCCCCCTGGGTTACCAAAAATAACCATTTTTCGGAAACTTCCTTTAACCATTACCTAGCTTTAACTAAATCAAATTTTTTGAATTAAAAAAAAAAATTGTGGGAGGAGAAAAAAAATATTTATAAAACTTCGAAAAAAATTGTATGGCAGGTACCGTTATTTTTGGTCTTAAAAAAAAACAGAAGAGAACATCCGGGGGTAAAAAATTAAAACCCATATCTACCAAGTTTGAAGAAAATCAGCCAAGTCGTTTAGCTGTAGTCGAACACACAGACAGACAGACAGACAGACAGACAGACAGACAGACAGTCAGACGGATAGAATTGCGAGACCCACTTTTTTGGTCTTCGCTATCATCGTAATGTCAACTTTGATCAAAATATCGAGTTCGATTTTTTTTACGAATGCATAACTTGCCTTATATTACCTATAAGTCGCAAGTAAAAACGTCTAAAGTATATCCTTGAGCACTATAGCAAAAATTAAGTGTTAAATAAGCACAATACAATTTAGGGTACGGAAATACATCGTCATAAGGGCTCATTAAATAGCTTGTAAGGCATATTTGGCTCATATAGACTATGAGCAGTTTTGATATACTCGTTCTTCTGATCTATAGTGCTATTAAAGGGTTTTTCCAATACAAAACAAACACACAGATTTATAAATTGATTGCTTTTTTTCGAAATTAGAATATTCAATCCACTGCTTTTTGCTCGTACCGTTTGTGCATATAATAAGTTCAGTAGACTGCGTTTATGAGCAGACCTGTAAAGTACTAAAGTATATCAGGACTTTAGTATTCTCAAGGAGGAGAACTAGGTGCTGGTATACTTTGTTCTGCAATACCCTGGTACTGAAGTATTTTTCATGTATCAGTGAAGTAAAAAGTTACTTAGTCTCTTTTTTTATAAATTTGAAATAAGTGAGAACTTTATGCACTTATTGAAATTATTTTTGATATTTAATAGAGTTTTGTGTCATTTTGATGTGAGTTATTGCATCGTTAAATTTTAAAGAAATTCAGGAGTTTGTGTTGATATATTTAAGTGAATTTTTGTAATGAGCCGACGATATAATAAGACTTGATGTCGCTTGACCAATGATTTTTTTTTTAAATACTACTAATATCTTTAATTTCAATATATAATATAATATATAATATAATCGAACGTTGTGTTCTTAGAGAACATGAGGTGTCCACTTATTTCTAAATCTCGATTTAAACTTCTTTACCTCAAAAATCCAGCCAGTTAAAGTCAAGTTATAAGCTCCGAAAGTGAACCCTATCATGTATGTATGTTCGTTCCCTCTCTGAACTTCTACTTTGGCAAACGACGAAGGAGACAATTAGGATCGATTTTGATTTATTTTTGTACTCCTATGCTTTAGGGTATGATTTCACTTCCATCATGGTCCTTCTTCGTGTTGGTCTTTCTCTGTATTCTGTGTCAATCTGTGTCATCCTAAAACCTGCGTTATGAAGTTTCATTTAAAAAAAAATTCGCAACACATTTTGGAGAGCTAAAGGTGGAAACAGGATTTCAAATCAATATCTTTCTTAAAAAAAGAAAAAATGAAAAACAATTTTGTCATCTGCGGAGGCAAATGAATGCAATACCAGGCAATTGGAATGGATACACTACCTGGGATCTCGGCAAGCAAAGCATTTTTTTTCTCGAATAAAAACTTCTGCAAGAAGACGAAATTCGTCATAAGCTCGGCTAAGGTTGAACTGTCTCGATGATGGATAACTGGGATTTGGTATTGTTTCAGAGGTTTGAGGTGCTAACAACAGCTTATCAATTCTAATTAAAAATTCACAGTTCCCAAGGACTTTAAATTGAATAAATCTTATGAAATCTTAATAATAAAATTTATGAAATTAGGAAATTATTTTAAAAATCCCAAAATTTTGTTTGGAAAAAAAATTGAGTTCAACCTTTTTTTTAATTTTGCGAGCACTAAAGGGATTATGAATACCCTTAAAATGTTTAAGCACAGTGCGATGAGGAAAGTTGGAGACGACTTAAAAGGAGATACCGATTTTAATCGGAAATGACAGAACTGACACTTTTACTATAATATGGCAACAACACGGAAATAGCCTTATCTTTTTTATAACAAAATCAAATACATTTGTAGAAAGTAAATGAAGGAAAAAACACTTCCGTCTTAGATTACATTTGTACCTACATAGATGAACAATCTCTTCCAAAATGGGACTAACCTCTGGAACGAAATATTCACCATGACGGAGGATACAAGTGGATAGTCAACTTCAATAAGCTGTGTTTCAGCAAGTTATTCTTTTCTTAGAATTTCTTTATTATTATTGTGATTTCAGTTTATTTCTTTCTTTTGATTTCATTTTTCTTGTAAAGTTATATTCATGAGAATTTTAGAATTTGATTTCTTTTTTTTAGATCTTTATTTTCTTCTTTTCATTGTTTAATTTTGTCTACGTTCCTTTGTTCGTATTTTTTCCAAATGACATTATAAATGTTGATGATATTTAAAATAAAATACTCGTATTTGACAAATTCATGATATTTTAATAATATGTCATTTCGATGTCCAAACTGTCATTCCCATGCTTGTGAGGGGAAATCATGAAAATGACGACCGAATTTTAAAAAATATTTTTTTCTCTTTAAACTCATTTTATTACATAGTTCATAAGAAAAACAAGGATTGGATTGGAAGGTTAAATTAGGTGAGACGATTTTTCTGTTTCATAAAAATATTTGTTTTGGTTAGTAGTCAGTTTTGTTCAAAAATAAGCCTAGCTGAAAATATACATATATTTTATCGAAACGCACATTATGTATTGTTCTAGAATATAGATGATTCTGGATATGGATGTACATTGCACAAAATAGCAATTTGAACGACGATTAAGCAGTGCAGAGGTTGAATCGTTTGCATTATTAAACAGGGCAGACAATCGAAAACGCATTCGTTGTATTAAAAGAAATAAATTGCACGACTGGGTCGCACGAACTTGCTCTTATGTAATAGACTTAGAATTTTAAAATAAATGTTATTAGTGAAAACTAATCATAAAATTAATTTTTGATACTATTTTAGTAGTAAAAGATAAAAAATAGAACGTCTTGTAATTAATTTAGCAAATACGAATTTATGCAAGAACAAAAATGTAAAATGTCGTTGTAGCAGTTTCTTAAACAAATGCTATACATACAAAATTTTTAAAAAAACTTTGTAAGAAAATATTTTTTCACGCTAACTTTGTAATTGTCCGAATTAAAATTAAATTTCAAAACATATATTAGATAACCCATTTTTAAGATATTTTCAAAAAATTTGTTTTTTTTTTTCAAAATTTCAAAAAAAAAAATGTTTGTAAGTTTTGAAATGCAATCTTTTTCAAACTTTTTGGAAGCTTTTCTATAAAAAAATTTATTAAAATCCACTATGCCACTATTGAGAATTTCAATATTCGGAAAAGTGATTCTATATAGTAGGTACAGTCAGAGTCAGTAAAATCTTAATTTAAAAATTTTTTATTGATCTATAGATCGTCGAAATAAGTCGAAAGAAAACAATTTCTATCAAAAATTTTACCCTTTTCGAGTAAGATATGATATTCGAAAACCATCTTTTAATATTTGTATGGTGTGTGCCGTTTTTAAAATAAATTTTGTTCTCCAATCTTGTTGATTGTATGTATTATAAAACTTTTATTTGTTAAGTTCAAAAAAAAGCGAGCATGGGGTTTTCAAAATATTGGGTTTTTAAAAAAGCAATCAACTTTATTTTTAAATCAAACAATTTTTTTTTTGAAAATTTGAATACACAATACTATTCAAAATTTTGGGGAGTTTTAGCATAACACAAAATAATCGAAATTGGCTGTACCGCTTTTTGATAAAATCAAAACAAAAAAAAAACGGTTTCATGCAGGCTACCGTTAATAACCATTTTGAATTTTTTTGATATAAAATATCTGTGGAACAGTTTTTGAGAAAAAAAAATATTTATAAAATTTGAAAAAAAAAAGTTGTAGATATGGCAAATATCACTTTTATTGATCTTAAACAAAAACAAAAAATAAAAAAATAAAAAAAATAAAATCGGCCGGGCCGCTTTGGTTGTTGTCGAACAGACAGACAGAGTTGCTAGACCCACTTTTTTCGTCTTCGCTATCATCGTAACGACTACAGTCTAAAGGGTTCGGCCGATTTTTTCAAAGTTGGTAGATATCATTTTTAATTTTTTTCCCCACACTTTTTTTTTCTTTTTTTTTAAGACTAAAAATAACGGTCCCTGCCATACGAATTTTTTCGAAATTTCGTAAATATTTTTGTTTCTCAAAAACTGTTCTACAGATTTAAAAAGAAAGATACAAACAAATTTTATTTAGTTAAAGCTAGGTACTAGTTGAAAAAAATTTTCCGAAAGATGGTTATTGAGGGTATCCCCCAAAGAACCATTTTTTGTTTTTGATTTTCTCAAAAACGGTACAACCAATTTTGATAATTTTTTTTTGCTGAAGCTCCCCAAAAACTTGAATACAAAATTTTTTTGGATTTAAAAAAAAAATCAAAATTTTTTTTTCAAAACTCAGTATTTCGTAAGCATTATGCTAGATCTTTTTTAAACTTAAAAATTAAAAGTTTTTCAATAAAATCTACAAGATGTATGAAAAAAGTTTTATTTTACCTAAAACTAGTACTCACCATACAAATGTTAAAAAAAGGTTTTCAAAAATCATATTTTTCTCGAAAACGTCACCTAGAATTTTGATAAATTTTTTTTTCAATTAATTTTAACGATCTTTAATATCTATTATAAAAAAAAAATTTAAATTAAGATATTGCAGCTTGTAATTTTTACAGCTTGTATTTTTTGTAGAGATGCTTCTAAAAAGTCTAAAAACCATTGCATCTCAAAACTAAACTTAAAAAAAAAAAATCTTTTTTTTTTTGTGGAAAATTCTATATTTCGAAAACGGCTAATAGTTTTTTTTTGGAAATTTAATTTTCATTCGTACAGTAATGAAAACTTAAAGTTGGCATACCAAATTTTTTTCTTGAAAATCTTTTAAAAATTTTGTATATAAAAGCTTTTTTTTAAGAGACCACTACAAGGACTTATAATTTTTGTTCTTGCATAAATTCATATTTGCATAGCATTCTGTCCTTGTCTCTTACCAATAAAAGAATTTAAAACATTAATTTTATCCTTATGAACAGTTTTCTCTAATAACATTCGTTTTTAAAATTCCTAGTCGTGCGACCCAGTCGTGCATTTTATTTTTTGTAGTT
This sequence comes from Philhelius festivus, assembly GCA_963931855.1. Lineage (NCBI taxonomy): Eukaryota > Metazoa > Arthropoda > Insecta > Diptera > Syrphidae > Philhelius > Philhelius festivus. The sequence continues at coordinate 96,899,926 of OZ007557.1, forward strand.
TTAAGCTTTTATTTTTAAGTGAAGAAAATAAATCGGGTGCAGATTGTTTACTCGGATCCACGGGAAGAACACTTCTTTTTCCTGTTATCGATCTTGATCTTGATAAATAAAAAGAAAGCTATTTAATTTTATTATGATGATTCCCAGTGAAACAGTTACCGATATAAAACGCTTCACATTAGCCCAAAAAATAATTTTTCATAAATTTCGATCCAAGCAGCACTTTTTTTCATTTTTTGTTATTTTGCCCGAGAAAGAATCAAACAAAAAAGATTTATTTTTCTATTTCTTCCAAAACTAGAAGTTTTATCACTTTTGAACAGATTATGGAATCACATTTAGGTACCACACTGCTAATATAAAAAGGAATATATTTATTTTGAAATATTGACCTAAAGGTTAAAAGAAAAAAAACATTTTCGTAACATTATAAGTTAATCACATTTGACTAGCTCTACAAACAAAACCATTGATCCAAACAATACAATATTTTGATTAAAGGACCTCCGGGTTGTGCTTCATGATATAAAATGTTTTGCAGCAAATCCTTATCATCCATATTCAAGCAATATGTAGACCATGTTCACTGGAGCATTGAAGAACATCATGTAAATACATTATAAACACGTAGACCAAATTATTGTCAAGAATAAGATATCCTTATTGAATAATCTTTGGTTCAAATAAACAATAATTTTATTTCCTTATCAAACCAAAGGACCACCAATCACCAATGGACTGAGAGCTTTCTGAGAAATTTACATTTAGTGATTTAGATTTAGATTTTGTCTTTGTCAACTCATTGCCTCATCATATTATTGATTTATAAAATCATTTGTCCTAAAGATAGGCATAAGAGTGTTAAGAATCTGCAAAGCATGAATTTCAGCTTGACCACATCTTTCGTCCACTGTTATCTATTCTCCGGTGGGTTTGCTATTTCTTAAAAAGTATTAGACTGACAACTCAGAATATGATGCGTAACTGATGTGGAAGATGGCAAGATATAACAAGGATATACCTCACTTTAAATCAATTTAGCCTATGCTTTTTGCATATTAACCGTAAAGGCTTTTAATAAATTTAAAATTAAATTCCAAACCTACTCCGATGGTCAGGCTTATAAAGGTTTTCTTATTTAAATAATTAAAAAAAAAAATAAATCCTATCATTGAAGTCAATTTATCGACAGACACAAAGAGCCTTTAGCACAGAAGGCCACAAAACCTCAAAAACTTCGATGATGGCCAGATAGATGGTCTGTCACATGATTTTATTTTCTGTTGACATAGCTTTCAGATTAAATCTGTGAAATTCTGTCAACAGCAACCATTCGATATGCAATATATTCTTTTAATCTTGTTAAAAAGCGTCCACAATATTATTTTATTTTTTGTTGCCTCCCTAAGAGCATGCAACACATTTTGATTTCGTTCAGATTTTAATTTCGTGGTAAAAGCAATTATTGCACCGTGTGGATGCGATATGAATGGCAGCAGAATATTTTTGCGTTAATCATACGTCAGTCCATGAATTGAACATTTTATCTTCAAATCAATTTTCGATCACAAATGAAAATGTAAAATGAAATCCAATAAAAAATAAAAAGTTGTGCACTTGAATAATATTCAATTTGCCATGATATGAATAAGCGTTTTTTTTTTAAAACAAATTGTCATATATAATAATGTATGTAGGTAAAGTGAAACTTAATTTGGCCTAGTTTGCATTTTTTCACTGAAATAATTTTTACCATTCAATTTTTAATAGTATAAATAGGTGTGAAACTAAATGTATCAAACATTCATTTTATAGATAATTTACATGTTTTTTATTGCAAAGATTTTTAAATTGTAAGGATCAGAGCAGTTATAGAATCTGAAAGGCAAAAATCGATAGTTCATAAATAATTTCTCAAATTATTCATGAACTATCGTTCTATGAGGATGAATCTCCTTAGAGTGTAAGTATTTAACATTTGGAAAGCTTCAGAACTAGCATAGGCCAAATGTGTTTCGTCGCCAAGCAAGTGGTGATTTTGTTCTACCTAAGGTTTGTTCCCTGTATATCATATTGCTTTTGCATAAGCATACACATAGCTAAGGAAATAAGTACATTTGCCTTATTTGTCAATAATGGTATCGTTGTTCCACTTTTAGCGAGCTCGTGAACTTTACAGTCAAAAAGTTGAAAGTCGACGCATGAAGAGAAAGCTGGATAGACATAGAATAGACTTCAAAAATATCTACTTTTTAAATTTTTTTTTTTAATGTAATTCCTACTTCGCACCATCACAAAAATATTGAAATATAATACATTTTAAGAATCTCTTCTTCAACCTAATTAAAGTTTAAAGAAATCCAAATTTTCTTCTTTTTTCTATGTTTAACCCAAGAATGTTACTGCAGAATTTCCATAGAAAAGCAAAACAAAAATAAATAAATAAAATGGGTCGCACGATCTTGCTTCTATGTAATAGACTAGGAATTTAAAAATGAATGTTACTAGAGAAAACTGTTCATAAGGATAAATTTAATTTTTTAAATTCTTTTAGTAGTAAGAGAGAAAAACAGAATGATATGCAAATATGAATTTATGCAAAAACAAAAATTATAAGTCGTTGTAGTGGTTTCTTAATGAAATAAGGTTTTACATATATAAAATTTTAAAATATTTAAAAAAAAAATTTGGTACGTCAAATATTGACCCATTTTTGAGATATCGAATTTTCCAAGAAAAAAATGATTTGTTTTTTCTAAAATTCAAAAAATATTTTTTTTTAAAATTTTGACATGCAATGTTTCTTAAAGTTTTTAGAAGGATCTCTTTACAAAATTTCATTAAAATCCGTTATGTCGATAATGAGAAATTCAAAATTTTAAAAAATCGTTCTACGGTAGGTACAGTCAGTAATATCTTGTTTTCAAATTTTTTTGTATTAAATTATAGGTCTTAAAAATTAATTGAAAGACTTAAACTTCAAGCGAAATTCTCGGAACAGTTTTCGAGAAAAATACGATTTTCGAAAACTATTTTTTAACATTTGTATGGAGGGTACCCTTATTTTTATGTAAAATAAATTTTGTTTCTCATATATTGTAGATTATTAAAAGAAACTTTTATTTATCAAGTTTTAAGAAAATCTAGCATGGGGTTTTCGAAATATTGCGTTTTCAAAAAAAAATTTGAAATATTTTTTAAAAATCCAAAAAATTATTTTTTGAAAACTTGAACTTACAATAATATTCAAATTATTGGGGACCTTTAGCAGAAAAAAAAGATCAAAATCCGTTTTACCGTTTTTGAGAAAATCAAAAATCAAAAAAATGGTCCAAAGGGGGTATCAAAAATAACGATTTTTTGGAAAAATTTGTTTAACCATTAGGTACCTTTTACTAAATGAAATTTTTGAAATTTTTTTTTAAAAAATCTGTGGGACAATTTTTGGCAAACAAAAATATTTATGAAATTTCGAAAAAAATCGTATGGCAGGTACCGTTATTTTTGGTCTTAAAAAATAAAATCAAAAAACATCCGGGGGAAAAAAAATAAAACCCATATCTACCAAGTTTGAAGAAAATCGGCTGAGCCATTTAGCTGTAGTCGAACAGACAGACAGCCAGACAGACAGAATTGCGAGACCTACTTTTTTGGTCTTCGATATCATCGTAATGTCAACTTTGATCAAAATCTCGAGTTTGATTTTTTTTACGAATGCATAACTCGCCTTATAGTACCTATAAGTCGCAAGTAAGAACATTAACATCCAACATAATACAAATGAGTAATAAAATACTAAAAGTAAAATAATTTTAATGTTTTTTTTTATAGCAAAAAATATTTATTTACTATAAGAAAATAAATACGTATAAATAATTTTAATTTTTTAGTTATATAAATTAAAAAATGATAACTAAGCAATATATTTTTTGTTAAATAAAAATAAGAATTGCTGTAAAACCATGTATAAAAATATACTAATCCAAAAATTAAGTTTAAAATATTGTGTGTTTTTTGCTTGAATAATTTAAAAAGTGTTATCAAACAATATAGTAAAATTTATTATGTTTATAAGAAATCTGCAAGAATTTCAGTTTTCGTTTTTAGTTTTATTTTTATAAAAACAAATTAAATAAAAAAAAATTATTTTTAAATTTAGATTTATGTAAACAAAATTTTTAAATCTACTTCGATTTTTCTCAATCTACTCAACTTTTTTCCTCCAATCCACTTCAACTTTTTTTTGGATGTGGTAACGCTGCACAGCTTACCACTTGCGAGGAAGTAACAAAGCCTCCAAGAGTATCTCTTGCCACGAGAAGTGCTGCTCATTAAACGTTTGAATTGGTTCGGTGTTACTTTTCTTCTCAATTGTTCAAGCCTCAGCAATGTGATTTAGACCATAGACGGGGTTTTAATTTTTGGTGTAAGTGTGAGCAATTTCACAATACAATCGAGGATGATCTTGTTGACGTATACAGACGTGGTACGATTTTTTTCTTACATACGGTTCGATTGTATGGTATCTATTAATTAACATCAAAGACTTAAGTAGCTTGAAAAAAAAACCAGCTTTGACACCACAGAGGCTCTAAAATCTAACTCAAAGGCCCTTATAATTTTTCTCTATCCTTTTCAACTTAGTTTAGACAGACATTTAATATCTAGAAGTCTTGGATTTCCAAAACACATTGTTACAGCAATATCACAGTGTACATATATGGAGGGCTCACAGCTGTACCGAACCAAGTAAAAAAAAAAAAAAATCCAAAACTAATGCCAAAATCTCCGCAAAGTTGACCTTTATTCAGTGCAGTAATTAACTAATTCAAAAATTGTTTTGTTCCTTAGTTAACGGTAAAAGAACCAAGTCAGTGCCTCTCATTTTCGATTTATTTCAAAGCATAAACGAACCAAGTCAGTATTATTCAGTTTTCCTCAATTTTATAGTCGAACAGACGTGGGGATATGGTTTGTTTCGTATTTTTCATCTCGTTCTGCATGCTGCCCCCCTGAAACCCCCCTATTAGGGTACACTATAGGATTTGGGGTATTTGCGAGGTTGGGTGTATACTTACTTACTTACTTAGGTCCTCAGACCTTTTATGTCCATGGGGAACCCCTAGTGGGGCATAGGGCATCCACAACGTCAGCTCGCCATCGTGTTCGGTTCCTGGATATTAGTCGCAAATCCCTCCAACTCTTGCCTAGTTGGGCTGCTCCGTCGTCCAGCTCTTTTTCCTTCTTTAGTGAGTGGATTCCACTGCATTTCATGCGCCGCAATACAGTTGTCGCCTTTTCTAAGCGTGTGTCCGATCCACTGCCACTTTTGACGTCGTATAATAGAGTGAATAGGTTCCTGATCCGTTTTCTTGAGGAGCTCTTCGTTTGATATACGATTGGGCCAGAAAATCCTAAGGATGTTTCGTAGACATCTATCTATTAATGAACGTTTGCAGCTTCTTAGTGACACCTACTGTTACTTTCCAATTGCTGCAACCGTAAAGTAAAACGGATTCGACGTTGGATCGAAACAGCCGTAGCTTGGTTCTTAATCTTAGAGAGTTATTCCTCCACATACCGGTTGTTGAGAAATATTTATGAGAGAAGATGACTGGGTTCCGAGGCTGATCATCTTTGTTTTACCGTAGTTGATTTTCAGCTCCACGATTTCTGCTTCTCTCTCCACCCCTGTTGTCAATTGGTGGAGATCCATGATCCTATGAGAGAGCAAGCATACGTCGTCCGCATTGTCAAGAAGTTTCAGGTGAGATGTTAGAGTCCATCGAATCCCTCCGTTTCCCGTCAAGGCCGCTCGCAGGAGATCGTTTATCACCAACAGAAACAATATTGGTAACAGAATTCAGCCCTGCCTGCGTAAACCTGCTTGTTCATCATGGAGTGTGCCTCCTAGATGTTCCCTGATGCGTTCCAGTACTATTTTCGCTAATATCTTGACAACGGCAGGCAGAACACAAATCCCCCTTCCAGTTTTCGGAGTTGGGTGTATGGATTTAAGAAATCTGGATTTAAAGAAACTTTAAATTTATCCCATTTATCCAATATCAACAGCTGTATTCTAAATAAACATATATGTGGCCAATTCACTTCATTTCACAATTTTGAAAAAAAAATGGTCTAAACTCTTTTTTTATTTAAATTTATGCGAAAAATGCGAAATAAACCGTTAGCGAGATAACCTTGACCGTTGCTGGACATAATTTCTCATGGCTTAAAATCAGGTGACATCGATTCGATCGCAATTCGCCTTTTTTTCAAATTTAAGCAAACACTCAATAAAGAAGTTAAGTTTTATGAAGTTTATTTAGGAAAAGCAAAGAAAGGGAGGAACCTACAGTCCCAATTTTGAACAAAATAGCCTCTATCCAACTCGTAGTAAAATAACGTCAGATAAAAGAAGGGATATGATGGATTTACTTAAATTTATTCCATCCATGTACCATAGTTCTTATAAGAACCTACCCAGGACCAGCCCCAAAGTCATGAAGACGATGAAATTTTTTATCACTAATGGCTGTTGTTTTTTTTTTTAAATAACCTTTACTTTGTAATAAATTTCTGTTAAGTTTTTGAAATAAATTCATTATTTGTTTTTCCTCCTTTTTTAAATTATAACAATTTTTATTTTCCTTACTGACAATTTTTCATAATTTTTCGAGGCAATAATGAACCAAGTCACATTTTTTTTAATTTTTCTTAAATATTGGGTACATTTTTCAATTCTTCTTTTTCATTTTTGGCCAAAAGAAAACTGGGTAAATAAACTTTCCAAATGTCTTTACTTTGAGTTAAATATGTATTTCAGTAATTAATGGCAGTTTATTTACCTAACCTCATAATATCTTCGAAATCACTTTTTCTGACTTGGTTCGGTTCAGCTGTGAGCCCTCCATATTACAATTCAAATATTTTTGATTCTTACTATCTATTGCACTTCTTTAGTATCACGTAAGAGTAACCTATTAAGATTTCCATCCATGAAGGATTGATCATGATGAAAGACTTCCACACAACTATCTTAACTGATGATTTAGGAATCTTTATCTTTAGCCAACTTTGTTGGCGTCTTTCAAAACTGAATTAAATGGAAATTAGGGAAGCTTGCAAGAGCTTCTAATCCCATTGGAAAAATAATCAAGCTCGAGATTTTATTCAATGATGATAAAGAACACGTGTCCTACAAGTCTGAAAATCTATGTCTTTATAAATATCTCTCTTTGACTCCATCTGCACAAGAAGTATAAGGCCAAGAAATATTGTAACATCCAATATAAAAGCTTCGAAAATTCTCTGTATTATGGTGGGTACTGCTAACATTATGGAAACATGATTAATCAAAAACTATTATTAACAGGACCTACCAAGGGATCATATTTTTAATGAAATGATTTAGATTAAACAAATTGGGTAGAACCTCCTTTTAAGTTTTAATAATATCGCATTAAAGTATTCAAGTTCTTGTTGGTATTAGAAACGGAGTGTCTATTTTTGTTAATTCTTATAGTTTCAATTTATAAAAAAAAATTAAACGAAACTATTAAAAAATGGGTCATAAAAAAGCATAGAGTCTAGAAGAAAAAGGCAAAGTGTTAGCTTTAAGAGAGTTGGGACTATGTTACCACCAAAATTGTACAAAAACTAGGAAGAAACCACACCGCCGTTATTAACATTTTTACTTACGACTTATAGGTACTATAAGGCTAGTTATGCATTCGGAAAAAAAATCAAACTCGAGATTTTGATCAAAGTTGACATTACGATGATGAAGAACAAAAAAGTGGGTCTTGCAATTCTGTCTGTCTGTCTTTTCGACTAGATCCTAAGCCGCTCGGCTGATTTTATTTAAACTTGGTGGATAGTATTTTTAAATTTTTCCTCCCACACGATTTTTTCTTTTTCTTTTTTAAGACCGAAAATAACGGTACATACCTGTCATACGAATTTTTTTCGAAATTTTATAAATATTTTTTTTTTCACAGTAACTGTCCCAAAGATTCAAAAAAAATTCAAAAAATTTAATTAAGTTGAAGCTAAGAAATAGTTGAAAAAAAAAAATTTCCAAGAAAATGGTTATTTTTGGTACCCCCTTGAAACCATTTTTTTGGTTTTTGATTTTCTCAAAAACGGTACAACTGATTTTGATAATTTTTTTATGCTAAAGCAGTTTCAATATTATTGTGTTTTCAAATTTTCCAAATCATTTTTTTTTGATTTTTAAAACAAATTTCAATTTTTTTTCAAAACTCAATATTTCAAAAACCCCATGCTCGATTTTTTTAAAACTTGATAAATTGAAGTTCTTTATTATAAATTACAAGAATGTAAGAAAAAAAATCATTTTACCTAAAAATAAGGGTATCCTCCATACAAATGTTAAAAAATGGTTTTCGAAATTTATATTTTGCTCGAAACGGTTCCTAGGATTTTGCTAGCTTTTTTTTAATTTTTTTAATTTTTTCAAATTAAAAATTCCTTATTATCGACATAACGATATCCCTACAACGAGCACTTGACGTATGGGTGGATGTTCTAGAAGGAAGTGGGTACCGCATAAGCGCGAAAAAGACAGAATACCTATGCTGCCCATTTTCTGATCCACACAGGCCTATTCCAGACATTTATTTGAATGGAGTAGTGCTTCCCAAGTGTGAAAAGTTTAAATATCTGGGGTCTATGATAAATAACGAAGCACCTTGTGATGACGATATCAATCATCGTGTAAGCGTAGGGTGGATGAAGTGGCGGGAAAATTCTGCTATCTTCTGTGACCGAAAAATGCCCCCTAAGCTGAAAGGAAAGCTCTACACTTCAGTTGTGCGTCCAGCACTCACATACGGTTCACAATGTTGGACAATGTACAAAAAGTATGAGAGTAAGCTAACGGCAGCTGAGATGAAGATGCTTCGTATGACAGCAGGAGTTACAAAGCTTGATCGAATTAGAAGTACGAAGATCCGAGGAAGCCTTCATGTTAAGAATACCATTTCCCAAAAAATTGAACACGACCGACTCAGTTGGTATTGCCATGTTCAAAGGAGAGATCCTGAGAACCCCGTCAAAAAGGCAATATCATACAACGTTCCAATTCGGAATAAAAAGAAAGGTAGGCCTAAACACTCCTGGTACAAACAAATGCAAAAACACCAGCATTCAGTTGGCCTCAGAAATGGAACAATACAAAACCGGGAGGCTTGCCGCCGATTTCTGAGGTCAACCCGGCGAACCCCACAGGCGGATCACTAGTGTGAAGCAGATACGTGGGAGAGTTATGATCCCCTCGACATCGAGATCATAACAGCGCCGAAGAAAAGGAAGAAGAAGAAGAAGATTATCGACATAACGGATCTTAATGAAAGTTTTTGTAGAGAAGCTTCTTAAAAGTTTAATTAACATTGCATTTCAAAACTTAAAAAAAAATATTTTTTGAATTTTCGAAAAAAAAAAGATCTATTTTTCTCAGAAACAGGTCAAAATATTTTTGGAAATTAAATTTTTATTCGAACAATAATAAACATTTCAAATTGGCGTACCGAAATGTTTTCTTAAAAACGTTTTAAAAATGTTGGATATAAAAGCTTATTTTTTTTAGGAAACCAGTACAGACTTATAATTTTTGTTCTTGTATAAGCTAAAATTTGTTTGAATCAAATGGCATCCTGAGGCCAAATTACCGCATTACTTTTCGAGTAATACGTGGCTGAATTATGTGAGTTTGACATTACTGCTTATGTCATCGAGCAATCGATTACACTAGTTTGACGTTTTCATTCGATCACTGATGGGACTCACTCACTCGGTCACTGAAGCAGTAATTTGGCCCTGTTTTTAGCTCCAATTACTAAAGAAGTTGCTTTAATCCATTAAAAAAACTAATTTTTCTCTAATAACATTCATTTTTGAAGTTCTTAGTCGTTTATATAAGAGCAAGTTCGTTCGACCCAGTCGTGCATTTTATCTTATGACTGTCTCAGGCTACTGGAAAAACTTGAAAGGCAAAACTTACCAAGCCACATGAATCGCCGATAGAGCTGCTATAAATACACATGCACAATTTAAGCTTAAATCAGGCGTTATACTGAGTGTTTCTACGGTGGAACGTGTCATCAAAAATGCGAGGGTGGAGTAATGGTTTCTCGAGCAATCTCATACAATGAGCCTGAAAACAACTGTTATTTTCTTCAAAAAATTAAACGCTGTTCCATAATATGTCGTTGCGTTGAAAATTTGCCTTTCAAAATGTTTCTAACATTTTTGAAGACATTTCCATACGATAACGCACCTATCCATACCGCTCCGATAATAAAAGGGTGGATAAACGTGTCTGAGTGTTTCATTACTTCAGGGATTCTACTAATCCCCTGATGCCTGATATTATTGAAAATGTTTTGGGGTTGGATGACGTGCTAGATTTATGAGTCTGGAATACAATATAATACCAAGGATCAACTCATTGATGCCATCAAAAATGTATGGAGTGACATAACCTTTGATTATTTTGACAAACTGTTTCATTCAAAACCGAAAAGACTTTATGAAGTTACTCTTAACCATTGTATAACAATGTAGTTAAATATTAATTTTGACGCATTCTGTTATTAGAAGTTACACTTTTTTATATTCAAGTCACTGGATGCATTTTGGTAAGATAAAATAAATGACAGGTCTATTTTTTCTGAAGGATAAAGTTGAATGTCATGTCTAAAAATTTTTTTTTTGGTTTAAAACAGGTATTTTCAATGTGTTCGAAAAAAAAAAAAACCAAACTGGAAATTTAACAAAGCAGTGGATTATATTCAAGTGACTGGCATTGTATATCAAAACTATTTGAAGATTTTTTTTAGCAATTTACAGAACGAATTATAATTTTTTTTTTCAATTAATTATCTTTGTGGCATTAGTATCTTAAACGTTGACTTTATCACTGTTAGCCTCCTTCACACTCTTCAAAGTTGAATCCAATGAACTTATCTACATATATAATATAATTTAAAGGCTTTGGTATCTTATCTACACAAACATAATTATATGAAAGTTTGGAGACACCCGTATTATAATCGACAAATTAGACAAAATGTACTAATGTTGTCAAGAAGATTCATTGTTATAGTAGTATGATTTGTAATGGTTGGGAGTAATGGTGGGCAATCCCTTCTAAGCAGCGGGTGGCACGCTGGTCGAAGCACGGCTAATGCTCGCCGGATGGGGGGGATCTTGCTGCTTTCAGACCATACATTAATAAAATTTTCGTGCCAAGATCTAAACTAAACACAAACACACATAAAAGAATAATTGTTGTTCAACATCTCACTCCTCTTTAACACACGGATGTAAATATGTGCTAGCCATAAGGCTATGGGCAACCCTTATCCAACAGTAGCCTTCGCTACCTCCATACTGCATGAGCCTATGTTAATATGCAGTCCCTTGAAGTACTTATTGAAAACCAGTTATACCATTTACCCTATTTCATCTTTCTGTTCCACCTTTCCCTTAAAATATTACCTTAGTCCATCTTCATATTTATTTTAAATCAGAATTCTTAGTCTTTAATTGCATTGGTTTTAAATCCATTTATTTCTTTTCAAAACGTTATAAAAATTAATACCATATACTTGACCTACATATCTTAGGCTAAGTTCATTAACCTTGAACATATGGTGTGCAGATTTCTGCAAATTCAATATGTGCTCTCTGAGTTATTTGAGTAATGAGAATAGCTTTAAAGATAATTAACAGAGTATGTTAACTCAACGCTGTTAACACTGATATAATCAGCTGTTAGAGTTAAAATTTATTAGAGCAATAAGAGAAAATTAACTGTTGACGTTGAACATTTGTGTGTGTCACTTTTAAAAACAACAAAATATGAATCTATAGTACTGATACGTTTATATAAGTATATTATGACGTATGTAAAACAAGAATTGTATATTGATTGAATATATATAGCAATAACTCAAAATTGAAAGATAAAAAGAATTTTTGAAAAGAACCAAGAGTACATTTAAGTAAAGGTATATGTGTATGTTAAATAAATTTAATAAATATCATTTTTCTTACATCACTTACTTGACAACAGTTGATGGTCCATCCACGATGTGCGCACATAGGTGATGTCGATCGCGTTGTCTCCGCTTATGAGTTTTATGTTTTAATTATGTTATTAATCAACTCTTTTTGTGTGTTATTTTGTAGAATTTGTAATTATTGATAAATTAGTAAATTAGCTTATGTTTTGTTTTACACTTGGTTTTCTTCTTTTTTTTTTCTTATTATAACTTTATCTTTTACATCAAATGAATTTCACTATATTTTGTTTGTTCAATAAAAAGCAAACTTTTGTCGAGTCAGAGAAGTGACTTAAATCGTATGACTTTTGAGAACGCACTAATTGCGTCACTTGTTGAGGTTTTGATCTTGACCAGAGTTGACGATACGTCCGTCGGATTAATGCTCACTCCTCCCAATTGGTTTCTCTATAAGAACTAGAGTTCAAGAGCTCCTGAATGAGAGGTGTTCGATCGGTTGCTCCTCAAGAGATCAAGTTTGTCGTTTGTTTCTCGATTTGGACTCAAAAAAAATGTCTATGAGAAATAAATGTGGCACATCAATTAGATTTGGCTCCAGATTAAAGAGCTATAGGCAAGCCGTTCTCGGGCACGTGGAAGCTTATGATTTTGAGTAGCGTTTTTTCCACTTGCACCTCAAACAGAGTCAATTCTGTATATAAAATATTGTATTTTTAGACACTCTCGTTTATAAACAAAATGAAACTTACATGGACTTGCTTTTAGTAACTTTAAATTTTCTCCTACTCAGAGAAATGATGTGACACAAGACGAAAACTCACTCGATGCAAACCTAATAGTTTAACTTGTTTTATAGAATTTTATAATTTTCGTATGAAATAAAAACATTACCTCAATATTTTCACGACAAAAATTAAAGTTATTGAGACTTTTAAACTTATACAAGAAAATTAATACTTGTAGCTTATAAAAGATTGGCTAGAAGTTTTAAGCCACGCTTATGACCGTCTCAGCAAAAGGTTAGTTTCCAAAAGAACGATTTGATTGACGGAAATGATCTTCTCACTGGATAGTCCGTCGTATACTTCGAATTGTCGAATTGCGCTCAATAAATTTCGAATATGGTAAAGTAGTTAAACAAATACGATATAAGGGTAAGTAACTACTTGTGACTTGACAAATTGTTTTCTCTAAGTGTTCTTGGTAAGCATGTCAAATAAAATTCATCACAAAACCATTTATTTTGAGACATGGTCATGCGAAAAAGAAATGGAATTCGGGTTAGTTGGTTGAACGTGTGGCTTCGACCCACACCCTGAAATTAAGAGTATTCATGCTCTACTAAAATTTTAAATCTTTTGAATGAAATATACCTACTGATTTTCCTTTGGTATCTGCCACTTCGTATAGTGCATTTCCTACGGCTCGTACTACGCGACATTTTAAGTATTTTGGACAAAATTTTGAACTTACGTTTTTCGCAGCATCACTTTGAACAAAATTTTTGCGAAATATTTCTTGGCCAGGTTCGAATTTCTTCTCAGATGCCCTTAGGTTATAGGCTTTGGAATGCCTGTTAAACGCTCTTTTCAATTGTTCTTTCATCTGTGCTTGAATGAGCTGGACACGATCAGCTTTACTAACAGCGGTGAAATCGTCGTCATTCAAGAGGTTTAAGCGTTGTAAAAGTGGATACAATCCTGCGTGGGTTACCATCTGAGTTCCGAACAAGGCAAAATACGGGGTCTTAGAAGTAGATTGATGAACAGAGGTGCAGAGCGATTGTTGGATTTCCGGAATATACTTATCCCAATCTTTATGATCCTGTTTGATATACGAACGGATGCCAGACAAGATGGACTGGTTAACCCGTTCGGATGCATTCGATTGAGGAGAGTACAAAGCAGTTTTCATATGCGTTATTCCGTATTTTTCAAGATGTTGTTTGAATTGTGTGGATACAAATTGTTTCCCATTATCGGAATGGATATATTGTGGTACTCCAAATATGCTATACACTGTTTGTTCTAAGAAATTTGTAACTAACTGGGTATTGGCTTTTGCCATTGGTTTCAAAAGCACGAATTTTGAGAGGTGATCTATCAAGACGAATAGGTGTATATTTCCTTTTTTCGAACGTACATACGGCCCCATAAAATCTATATAAATCTTTTGAAAGGGTCGTTCGAAGGTAACATGGGTTCTCATGGGTGGTCGTATGATTTTATTCGTTCTTTTGCTTTCTTTACAGATTTCACATTTAGCTATAAATTCCTTAACATCTTTTGCCATCTTTGGCCAAAAATAAAAATTTCTCAATCTTTCGAGTGTTTTGGCAATACCACCATGGCTGCAGTTGGGCGGGTTGTGTGCTTGAGTAACAAGTTCTAAGGTGAGATCTGAGGGTACCCAAAGACGCCATTGTATGTCAGTACGATCAACATCAATATCTGAATGAAAAAATTTTCTATACACCACATTTTCAGAAACCTTTACGTCTGGGCTTAGATCTGGATTGTTACGCACTTTTTCAATTAAAGACAAATAGTCTGGGCTTTTGAAATGATCTGATTTCAGGTCTATGTTGAAATCGTTAGATTCAACTAAATTGTAATTTAAACTTTCTAGGAATGCGCGTGATAAAGCATCCGGCACGACATTAGCTGAGCCTTTGCGATGTTCTATTTCGAAGTCAAATGCCTGCAACTTTAAAGACCACCTCGCTAAGCGTCCACTTAAGTCTTTTAGCTGCATAAGCCATTTCAGGCTCGAATGATCTGTGATGATCTTGAAATGAGAACCTTCAATATAAGGTCTAAACTTTTTCACAGATAGGACAGCAGCTAGACATTCCTTTTCAGTTACTGTGTAGTTTGCCTGACACGAATTAAGTTTCTGCGAAAAGAATGCTATTGGTTGTTCCTCGTTTTCGTCATTAATTTGGAACAACACAGCCCCGACACCCTAGTCTGAAGCATCACATTGTACTTCGAACATTTTGTCATAATCCGGGTTATTTAAAAATGGTGCAGTACACAATGCTTCCTTAAGGTTTTCAAAAGCTTGTTTAGCTGCAGAAGACATTTCGAACTTTTTACTACTTTTCTTAAGCATATCAGTAATTGGTGAAGCGAGGCTAGCAAAGTTTTTTATAAACCTGCGGTACCAGCCGCACATTCCCAGGAATCGACGTACTTGCTTTACACTTTTAGGAAGTGGGAAGTCATTGATGCCTTGTACCTTGTCCGGGTCTGGCATAACTTGACCATGACCAACGACAAAACCCAAAAATCGAAGCTCCCGAAAACAAAATTTCGATTTCTCTACATTTATTGTGAGATTCGCATTTTTCAAGCACTGAGCTACCGTTTCCAATCTACGCAAATGATCTTCAAAATTTCCTGCGATAACGAGTAAATCGTCCATGTAAACGAAGACGTATTCCCTCAAGGCTGATGGAATGACCTTGTCCATAATTCGACACATCCTAGCAGGCGCATTGCAAGTACCGAACGGCATTACAGTGAATTGCATGAGGGATCTCCCTGGCACTGTAAATGCGGTCTTCTCTCGGGAATCTTTGTCAAGCGGAATTTGCCAGTATGCATCTTTTAGGTCAATACTTGAAATATATTTTGTGTCACCAAGACGACTTAGCATTGCGTCTATGTGATGTATTGGATTAGCATCTTTTTTTGTGAGAGAGTTAACTTTTCGATAATCGATACACAAACGATTTTTATCGGGTTTTCTTACAAGTACTACCGGTGATGACCATGGGGATTGACTCTCTTCGATAACTCCTAAGGCTAACATACGATCTATTTCTTCATTTATCACGGACTGGATGACTGGTGAGACTGGGTAATGCCGCTGTTTTACTGGCTGTGCATCCCCTGTGTCTATGACGTGAAAATCCACAGTCGTCTTACCAAGTCCGAGTTTTGAAAAAGATGGAAATTTTTCTATAACTCTTTCCAGAGCTTGAGTTTGTTCGGTATTTAATTCATGTTTCTTTGGGTCATTTACTAAGAGTTCAGATATCAGATTTGGGGCCACTTTAAAATCAACCCAAAAGTCTATGCCTAGGTACAAAGGTTGGGTTAAAGATGGAACGAGATATAAATCAAGATTGCGTGACATGTTGTTGTAATGCAACATGACATTAACTCTTCCAACTATCTTTTGCTCACTTCCATCAGCGGTTTTTATGCCAGATTCAAATTTCATAATAGGCAAATTATTTCGTTGGACAAAATTTTCGCAACCGTTACCCAAACAAGAGATGGATGCGCCACTATCGAGTAAACCTCTAACTTCCTCTCTACCTATACGTACCGTAGCAAAAGGCCGTGGATCGTTTTCAGATACAATATTTGACGATTCTATCAGTTTTGTAAAAATCTTTCTTTTGGTTTTTCTTTTCAGGGCATTATTTGGTTCAGTCAAGGGTATATTTAGTTCCTGCAGGGAAAAAAGTTTCGAACGAAGCTCGTTATATCTTTTGAGCCTCTCTTCGTAAGTTTTTAAGGGTATTGTTTTAGTGATGTTATCTTTAATATCATTGGTTTTATTATTAGTCAGAATTGTTACAATTGTTGTGTTGGAAGTATCATTGGTGTTTACGCCAACGTCTTTAAAATCTTTTCCGGTTCTTAATTGGTCTGTAGAGAGCGAGAGTCCCCGGTAGGCTTCTCGCTCGGTTGGCGGTTTTCCGACCCAGGATTGCACGTTGGGCACTGTGGAGTCGTATAGCCATCTAAGCCACATCTGTAGCAAAACAGCCTCCTTACTAGTGATGCACAATTCACGAATGAATGTCCTTCCTTTTTACAATTGTAGCATTTCCGGTACCGTGAAGGTATGACCTTACCGTCAATTGCGTTGATGGTTTCATCTTGCAAATCGGAAAATTCAGATAATTCTGTTTCATTCAGTTCATGGATATGTTTTTGGGAAACAAAAGAGTTAGGTCGCGTGCGATATGTTTCTCGCATCGACAACATCTTTTCTGTCTTCCTACACTCCACTCTCAAATGCTCTAACGAGTAAATTGACATTGGATAAATAAACTGCATGAGCTTAGTATTTATATTCCCCTTTACAATTTTCAAAAGATCGTATTCTTTCATTTCTTCACGCAAACGATTCTTGAGATCAAGTATGGAGTTGTAATAGTCATCAAAAGACTCTGTCCAGAGTTGACGACGCTCCATGATTTGTTTTATTATTTCAAAATCTGATTCGTGACGTCGAAACTGTTGAAGCAAGGCACCACGCAATTCTTCCCATCCTGACCTAGGATTTGTACGTAAGTGTTGCCAGAACCAGTTCTGTGCATTTCCCTTAAGGAGCAAATGAAAATTTTTCACAATATCAGACCATGGCATCATATAGTTTTCTTTTAAGGTTTCCACACGGAAAATGAAGTCTTCGATGGACATTGATTTTTCGTTTCCTTCGAAACTTAGTCCCCATCGATCTAGTTTGTATTTTCGATTATAATCGTCATACATTCTACTAGTCTGTAAATATGGTTCAAAATTGTGTGGATTTACATATGGTTCCCCATTTGAGGTATTTGAAACGTTCACATTACTATGGATATCTTGAGCCTGTACAGAGTGAGATCGATGACGATTTTGAAGTTCAGGTTGCGTAAGATCATTAGTTCTAACTTCAACATTCAAAGGCGAAGCTTCATGAGAACGTACATACTTTTTTCTACGCTGAGCATTGTGAGGTTTTTGAACATTTTGATTTTTATTCTGATTATTTTGACTTTTTAGTTCTTTTTGTAAGGCATTTTCCACAGTTGTGGCAACCACCTTTTTGACGCTGTCAGCAATTATATCTTCTAAAGAAGTTAAAAGTTGAAAATGCATAGTTTCTAAACTTCGCTCAACACACTGTACGATGTATCTTTTAATGGAATTTTCAGTTTGAAAGGAATTGACATTAATTGCAGTTTCATCATTGGCTTTTGGAAGACTGAGATCTTCCGAGCCAATAAGATCTGCGAAATCTTCTACATTATCTGCCGCATTGGATTCAATATTGAACTCTCTAATAGATCCTATTGGATCTATCATACTGTTTTCCTTTCTTTGACTTTCGTTTGTTGTTGGAGCGGTATTTTTATTTATGATTGGAGTATGTACAACCTTATTATTACGTGGCGTGTTCGTATCCTGAACAAGACCAAAACTTTTTCTATTTTTGTTTTGAGAACGCGTTGTCAACGGTTCAGGCAACTGACCCTTTGGCACTGCACCACGAGTCATTTTATTTTATTTTATTTTATTTTATTTTATTTTATTTTATTTTATTTTATTTTATTTTATTTTATTTTATTTTATTTTATTTTATTTTATTACTATATTATTATATTTGATGCTATTCTATTTTTGGAATATTTATTATCAATTCAAGACTTATAAATTTTTTTTTTCTATTCTTTTAGCTAAATAATTATAAGGAAAATAATTTTTTTAACAAAATTTATTTCGAATACTAAATTTTTCTCAATTTTTGGTACTATCTTCTTTAATCATACAAGGGAAAGGTGAAAGATTATGGATGAAAAGGCTTAGGAAATAAATGGTATTTTCGAATGGACATGGTGTTGAACACACAATTTCTTTTCTCAGTAAAGTGCGGAAATGGAAACTTTGAATTCCACTTCACTGCTATTTGCAAGGTGTAAACTGGGTATCTCCTTAATGAAAAATAAATAAGTTCTATGGAAATAAATATACTTCATATTATTCCTCTATAGATACGCAAACACATTTAAAGGAACCTCTCGCATACACCTACATACTTAGTAAACTCAGCGCTGATTGTATTTAAACTAATAGAGTTCCAATCTCTAATCGGCTTTTGTTTACCTAACTAACATTCATACTAAGCGCAAATATAAATAAGGCCTAGTCGTTGGGCGCCATATTAATTGTAATGGTTGGGAGTAATGGTGGGCAATCCCTTCTAAGCAGCGGGTGGCACGCTGGTCGAAGCACGGCTAATGCTCGCCGGATGGGGGGGATCTTGCTGCTTTCAGACCATACATTAATAAAATTTTCGTGCCAAGATCTAAACTAAACACAAACACACATAAAAGAATAATTGTTGTTCAACATCTCACTCCTCTTTAACACACGGATGTAAATATGTGCTAGCCATAAGGCTATGGGCAACCCTTATCCAACAGTAGCCTTCGCTACCTCCATACTGCATGAGCCTATGTTAATATGCAGTCCCTTGAAGTACTTATTGAAAACCAGTTATACCATTTACCCTATTTCATCTTTCTGTTCCACCTTTCCCTTAAAATATTACCTTAGTCCATCTTCATATTTATTTTAAATCAGAATTCTTAGTCTTTAATTGCATTGGTTTTAAATCCATTTATTTCTTTTCAAAACGTTATAAAAATTAATACCATATACTTGACCTACATATCTTAGGCTAAGTTCATTAACCTTGAACATATGGTGTGCAGATTTCTGCAAATTCAATATGTGCTCTCTGAGTTATTTGAGTAATGAGAATAGCTTTAAAGATAATTAACAGAGTATGTTAACTCAACGCTGTTAACACTGATATAATCAGCTGTTAGAGTTAAAATTTATTAGAGCAATAAGAGAAAATTAACTGTTGACGTTGAACATTTGTGTGTGTCACTTTTAAAAACAACAAAATATGAATCTATAGTACTGATACGTTTATATAAGTATATTATGACGTATGTAAAACAAGAATTGTATATTGATTGAATATATATAGCAATAACTCAAAATTGAAAGATAAAAAGAATTTTTGAAAAGAACCAAGAGTACATTTAAGTAAAGGTATATGTGTATGTTAAATAAATTTAATAAATATCATTTTTCTTACATCACTTACTTGACAACAGTTGATGGTCCATCCACGATGTGCGCACATAGGTGATGTCGATCGCGTTGTCTCCGCTTATGAGTTTTATGTTTTAATTATGTTATTAATCAACTCTTTTTGTGTGTTATTTTGTAGAATTTGTAATTATTGATAAATTAGTAAATTAGCTTATGTTTTGTTTTACACTTGGTTTTCTTCTTTTTTTTTTCTTATTATAACTTTATCTTTTACATCAAATGAATTTCACTATATTTTGTTTGTTCAATAAAAAGCAAACTTTTGTCGAGTCAGAGAAGTGACTTAAATCGTATGACTTTTGAGAACGCACTAATTGCGTCACTTGTTGAGGTTTTGATCTTGACCAGAGTTGACGATACGTCCGTCGGATTAATGCTCACTCCTCCCAATTGGTTTCTCTATAAGAACTAGAGTTCAAGAGCTCCTGAATGAGAGGTGTTCGATCGGTTGCTCCTCAAGAGATCAAGTTTGTCGTTTGTTTCTCGATTTGGACTCAAAAAAAATGTCTATGAGAAATAAATGTGGCACATCAATTAGATTTGGCTCCAGATTAAAGAGCTATAGGCAAGCCGTTCTCGGGCACGTGGAAGCTTATGATTTTGAGTAGCGTTTTTTCCACTTGCACCTCAAACAGAGTCAATTCTGTATATAAAATATTGTATTTTTAGACACTCTCGTTTATAAACAAAATGAAACTTACATGGACTTGCTTTTAGTAACTTTAAATTTTCTCCTACTCAGAGAAATGATGTGACACAAGACGAAAACTCACTCGATGCAAACCTAATAGTTTAACTTGTTTTATAGAATTTTATAATTTTCGTATGAAATAAAAACATTACCTCAATATTTTCACGACAAAAATTAAAGTTATTGAGACTTTTAAACTTATACAAGAAAATTAATACTTGTAGCTTATAAAAGATTGGCTAGAAGTTTTAAGCCACGCTTATGACCGTCTCAGCAAAAGGTTAGTTTCCAAAAGAACGATTTGATTGACGGAAATGATCTTCTCACTGGATAGTCCGTCGTATACTTCGAATTGTCGAATTGCGCTCAATAAATTTCGAATATGGTAAAGTAGTTAAACAAATACGATATAAGGGTAAGTAACTACTTGTGACTTGACAAATTGTTTTCTCTAAGTGTTCTTGGTAAGCATGTCAAATAAAATTCATCACAGATTTTAATAAGATTAAAAATATTATTAATTTTACTTCAAAATCAGATGTTAAAGTTGATTGCATTAAGAGTTTATAAAAACTACTTAAGAAAAAAAAAAACAGTTTGTGTAAAATTAAGTTACCCAACTGCTTAAACATGATAAGTCTTTAAGTCTTACTGAGTTAAAACTAGTATGTCCATCAAGGATGAATACCAAATAAAATAATGTGAATTATAAGTGACATAGAAATAAGACACGGCATTTCTCCGCTTTAGTTCAGCCGTCATCCCTGGAGATAAAAATATCTGAGACAACCACCTTCAGTCTCAGAACATCGTGTCACACATCTTTCCTATCCTTCTTTCTCTTCATTAACATCACGCCCGCGCTGTGTTGAAACATTTAAAGGGTAATCATAATCCCTTGAGCGCGGGTAGATTATAAAAAAAAAAGTCTACTTTGCTCAAATGAGAAATAGATATTGCAAAATCCCCAAGAACTCATTAATTTTTATAGGGATCCTTATGCAAATGTAAACGGTTTTTCTGGATCTTCTATAAAATATGTACACATTAGTCAACGATTATTATTATTATTATCACAGTTTAAACACGAAATACTTAACATATGATGTCATTAACTTTTATTTGCCTATCTCAATTCCATATTAATAACACAATTGTATTCATGATTGTTAATCGAAACTAATTCGTAGAATTTCCATTCTATTATTTTGCATAGGAAAAAGTTAAGTATACGCCCTGTGTACTTATTAGAAATGTATGCGGATATGCCTATTTAAAAGATAATGGTTGTTTATTATTTTATGTGACTTAAGAAGGTATGATTGCTTATGTATGAATTTATATAAAATCGCCCTTTGAATGTGAGCTGTAAGAACTTCTATACTAACATGTTGACATAAAAATACACATTTGTGTAATAAAAATATCTTTTTATGGCATTTTCATCTCTGCTGTAGGTGTGGTATTCAAAAAAGAATTCAAATAAATATCAGCGTTTTTGGTTTTTATATAAAAAAAAAAACAAGTGCAAGTTGGTCGCTTGGTTATTTTTTCTTCAGATTAAATTTAAATTTAATTTAATTATACAAATAAGCTACAATGGAGCTAAAATAGACTTCTTGCGAACTCTGAAACAATTTTATGTAAGAAGAAACGATTTAGATCCTTATAGCGGTTTAAAAAAAAAATAAGTTTTTGTAAATGGTGCACTCAAAAAATTTCGTGTGTAAATATAACTAATTCATGCGTAAATTCTACGAATTTTATTCGTGGTTTTCAGCCACGAATAGTATTCGTAGAATGGAGGTTTATTAGTACATATTACTAATATTTTATTAGTATTCAAAGAAAATCAAACATATATTGTACGAATACTATTGGTACAATGTACGAATATTATTCTAATATTTACCAATGCCATTCGTATAGATATTGTACGAATACAATTGGCACAATGTACGAATTTTTACCAATGCCATTCGTATATTGTACGAATATCATTGTAATATTTACTAATGCCCTTGTAATTCATTCGTAAATTATACAGCTCCATTTGTATATTGTACGAATATTATTATAGAACTTACTACCATTAAATATGTTCTCTGAAATTTCTTTAAATACCAATTGTAAGAAATAATAACAAAAGATATTTATGTTGTAAGTTAAAAATAGTTTTTTAATTCATTTTATTGTCATATATATGAATAAAGTTAAAAATTAATTAATTAATTATAAATATAGTTAAAAATCAATGAAATATTTAAAAACGCCTCATTTTATGTACTAAGGGCCACTGAAAATAAATTTAACATTTAAAATATTGAAAACTTCGGAAAAAAATTGTACTTACATTGAAATGCTTTTAGAAATAAAATTCCCACAAATGTATTGTTGCTCTGCTGCTTCTGGATGCTGTATATTAAATATAAAATAAGCTTTAAAGCATAGTATGTACATTATGTCTAGGTACTTACCTCATCTGTTCGAAAAAAGCAGATGTTATACTTTATAAATACGAGTAATAGCTATCACGTTTGAACGTGTTGACTAATAGAATACATTTAATTTTATAATTGAACACATATTATTTTTCTTACTCATGATTAGTAAATAATACTAATGCACTTCATGAAAATACGAAGTTATTAGTACATTCTACGCATAATGCGTACGGTCAACCTACGAATGAATTCTGTCTACTAATATTAGTTTTACTTAGTAAATAGTACGAATTTATTAGTAAATACTTCGAATGCAAAAGATTAAAGTACGAAGTCATTCGTACGAGAAATTAACGAATGTTATTAGTTATATGTACACAATAATTCGTACAATGTACTCAAACAAATTGTTTACTTCTTGTTTACGAATGAAATTAGTGTATTAAACGAATAGATTCGTAGATAGTACGACAGTTATTAGTAAAATTTTACGAATGCATTCGTAGATATACTACTGTACAAATACTTCGTACATCTTACGAATATTCGTACAATGCACGAATATTTTCTTTACGAATATCATTCGTAGCCATTTTACTATAATAAATTTTTTTAGTGTAATTGTAAGACAGATTATAAGAAAAACCATCAATTTAAGAATTTTTATAATTGTGTAAATGAAAATAAAATTAAAAAAGAAAACCACTAACCCGTTTCTTGTAAAATATAATTTTCAAAAAAAAAGGAACATATTTGAAGCAATAAAAAAGAGGCCTTTACTGGCGTAGGCAGTCTAATGGCCAATTTCATAAACAAACACTAAAAGCACTTTTATCAAAAATCCTCTTAAATTTTATCAGAGTTTCACCAATCTATAAAAGGGAAATTTAGGGAATTTTTTGTTAAAATTGAGTTCTCTTTACATCCCTGAAAAAAAGAAATTGTTTTTTTCTTTCTAGTAAGCGAAATGTATGTGATAAAATGAGAAAGCATTATGTGTTGAAACAAATGTCAAGAAATGCAACAAAAAAAAAAACGAAATGCAAAACCAAATACCTATATTTGGAAAGATTCTATGGCATAAAATGCTAAAGTAATAACCACTTTATTTATTGCACTAACGGGCTTGTATCGGTTCCAAATGACGACCAAATAAATTCAGCAACTGACCCGCAGATGCTTTTGGAAAATCGGAACCTCATTTTGTAATCATAGTCGGAGAATGGATTCCTGTGAACCCAGGAACACTCTTGCTCGATGAATAACTATTATGTTGCACTTTATCGTTGGATGAAGATTTATTTTGTATTTTATTCTAAATAAAGAGCAGATAATTTAAATATTAGTACTTGTATTTTAAAAAATTGAAAACTAAAATATTACAAAACAATAATTTCAGCTGCTATACCAATTGCTGTTATCTACATCTGATGACATTAAAATGACACTTTTAAAATTTACTGAGCCAAAAATGGGTGTTTAGTTAATAAGGGTGTTCAAAAGCTTGTTTAATTTAAAAGCGCTTGGTGAAACCAAAATATCCCATTTTAGGGTTTAGAAGCCTGTTAAATGTTTAAAAGTCCTTCGTGAAATCGGCCATAAGCCTAGTGACTTACAACCCTCAATCATTCCTGTGAGAATTTTAGCAGCATTGAAGGGGACCTTCAATTTTCTTTCGACTCCAAACGGCCAATGACCCGCACTTTAATTTTTTTTTTATAAATAACGCGCTCTCAAGGTTATTATTACCCTTAAAATGATTATGACAGTACGAGCTTTAGGAAAACAAAGAAGTGCTTAAAAGGAGAAACTGATGCATACAGTGAACATTGGAAAACGTGAACCCCCCAAAATGTGAACTACCCCAAAACGTGAACACTGTATTTTTTACATTGACTGCTCTAAAACGTGAACAAATCTAAAAGCTCTAAAACGTGAACAGATATTTTCCCAACATTTTTACATCAAAATGCACTGAATTAATTTTTAAAACTTCGGGAAATACCATAATATTGACAATGCGTACCTAGTATGTGCATTTGGTACCGTGCGTTCTTTCGTTCGTGCGTGTACGTATTGCTATCATCCTTATTCAGTCTTGTTTAGTTTTTCTCTGCATAGTTTGGGTTGATCAACGTCTTTTTCTCTATTTAAAAATGCGTTGAAAGAAAGTTAAGGTTTTAACCTTAATCCTCTACTGCATGAATTATTATTTAAAAAAAAATGCTTTTTAAATAGTTTCTTTGGGCTGTTTTAAGACATCTTTTATTAAAAAAAAAAAAAAATAAATTATTTGTTTAAATAATAAGAATACAGGCCAAATTTGGCTTCGTATGCATTAAAGGTTTTAAAACTAGAACATTTTTGATTTCAGTTTAAGTAAAAGTAAAATATATAAAAAAGCAACAAAATATAAAGAAAAAATAATTTATAACAGAAGAAAAAAGAAGATGAAGTGGAAGAAAATGTGTTTTATTTTATGAGCAATAGTAAGACTGTAGGAATACAATTTAAATCATAAAATGTTACATTCCAAAACATGAACAATCTCAAAAACATGAACACCCTCGGTTTTAATTAGTTCACGTTATCCAATGTTCACTGTATTAGTACATTTATGATCCTTACTTGCGACTTATGGTACCATAAGGCAAGGTACATACATATATACATTCGGAAAAAAAATCGAACTCGAGATTTTGATCAAAGTTGAGATTACGATGAAAGCGAAGACTAAAAAAGTGGGTCTTGCAATTTTGTATGTCCGTCTGTCTGTCTGTCTGTCTGTCTGTCTGTCTGTCTGTCTGTCTGTCTGTCTGTCTGTCTGTCTGTCTGTCTGTCTGTCTGTCTGTCTGTCTGTTCGACTACAGCCTAAACGGCTCGGCCGATTTTATTTAAACTTGGTAGATATCATTTTTAATTTTTTCCCCCTACATGTTTTTTTCCATTTTGCTATTTTTGATTTTCTCGAAAACCGTAAAACCGATTTTAATCTTTTTTTTTGCTAAAGCTCCCCAAAAACTTAAATAGAATTATGCTTTCAAATTTTCCAAAAAAATTTTTTTGGATTTAAAAAAAAAAAAACTAAATTTTTTTTTTCAAAACTCAATATTTCGAAAAACCCATGCTAGATTTTTTTAAACTTGATAAATAACAGGTTCTCAATATGATTTACAAGATACGAGAAAAAAATTGTACTTTACCTAAAAATAAAGGTACCCACTATACAAATGTTAAAAAATTAAAAAAAATTGTTTTCAAAAATCGTATTTTGCTCTAAAACGGCGCGCCTAGACTTTTGATAACATTTTTTTTTCTTTTAATTAATTTTTATGATCTTTAATTTAATGAAAAAAAGAATTGAAATTAAGATATTACAGCTTGTACCTTACATAGAACCATTTTCGAATTTTGAATTTCTCATTATCAACATAACGGATCTTAGTGAAATTTTTTATAGAGATGCTTCCAAGAAGTTTAAAAACATTGTACTTCAAAACTTCAAAAAAAAGTTTTTTTTTTTTAATTTTTAAGAAAAAATCAATTTTTTTTCTTGGAAAATTCGATATCTCAAAAACGACCCAATTCTTTTTATTTATTAATTAATTTAATAGTTTAATTAACATTCGTACAGTAATAAAAACTTAAAGCTGGCGTACCATATTTTGTTCTTAAAAATGTTTTAAAAATTTTGTATACAAAAGCTTATTTTTTTAAAGAAACCACTAGAAGAATTTATAATTTTTGTTCTTGCATAAATTCATATTTGCATAGCATTCTGTTTTTATCTCTTACTACTAAAAGAATTAAAAAAATTAATATTATCTTTATGAACAGTCTTCTCTAATAACATTGTTTTTTTTTTAAATTCATAGTCTATTACATAGGAGCAAGTTCGTGCGACCCAGTCGTGCATTTTATTTTTCTGGCAGCTACTTGATCTCCAGTAGTTGCCCAAAACCCTCAACATACCGATCCAAAGCACTTACCATTATACGAAGTGGTAAATCCCATAATATTTTTTTTTTAATTATTTCCATCTTTTCGGAAAGATTTCCAAATAGAAATACAGACGGAAAAGCTTACGGAATGGTTTTGCCAGCGTTAAAGAACATCTCTTCAGAACTGAAGGATATATACACCCATGGCTAGCAGATTTGTGCATTTCAAGATCTTTACGGATTCTTGTGACTTTATGAGTGAGAACGAAAAAAAAAATGTGTCCCTTAGAATCATTTACACGGTCTCAAGTACAGACGGATTCAATAGAATAGAGTAACCAGAGGATTTGCACCAAACTGTGCTGCAAGCAGATATGCTATTTCATGTGAGCTGATGAAAAAAGTGTTGTTGTGAACGCGTGTTGAAGCCGATGATTTAGAAGTGTTTTTCATATTGTTTTACAAAAGACCATAATTTTTACTACTCATGGGACATTGTAGTATTTTTGACCTATATTTTGGTCATGTAAGAACTTGGTTAGGTATTCGAATAAGGCCATTTTAGACAAGCTGTAATTTTAGTGGTTTTCCCTATTGGGGCTTATCTTGTAACTTTCCTCACCTCATAACCTCTTAACAGCTCTAGTAGTACAAAGAATTCTATTTCGTGCTTACTCCTTTTAGCCTTTTAGTGATAAAATTTTTCAATCCATTGAGAATAATGTCTGTTAACATATCGAAACTGGATTCTACATTACTATCAGGGAAGCATAGGGATCAGTTCAAGTTTCAAATAAATTTGCTTAGAAAACCATCCCAATTGGCCTTCTCATATTGCCAATTGGTCCTCTTTGGAATTCTTTCTTTAACTAGTGTTGAAGGAGCATAAAATTTTTGTCTGATATGATACAAAGGTCCTACTTGTCTAAAGGTCCTAATACACTAATATGTACTGTATTTATCAGTATCAATAATCAGCAACAGATAGAGCGTATTTGCGGAATGACTTTCAATGTCAGGTATTCGAGTTGTATTTCAGTTAAATATTTTACTTACCAAAGATCTTTACGTACCGTCTTTCGGGTGTTGTCTGGCCAGAATATCGAATTCAAGAAGAATTTTGGACATTGAAATCTTTGTGATATCGATTAATTTCAGTGCGAGGATAATCAGTATCAATTCTTTATATGGTATTAGATAGCGCATCAAATTCGCTAGAAGACAAATTGATGTCAAAACTCGGGCTATAGTATAAAATATGGAGCAAGAGTAATAAACTGAGATTTGTCTTTTTAAACTATGTACTTGAGAATCATGAGTGAAAAGGAACAGAAAAACGAAATACTGAATGTTTTTCGCACATACAACTGCTATTAATAGATGTGTGCTATTTCAGATATTGGACTAAGTAACGCCGCTAAAAGGGCTGATTTAAGAGTGAGAATATAACGTCTAGCACTATCTTTGGACTCCACAAATTTTCCGCTCAAAGCAATATGCTCGTACCTATTCAAGAAAAATTTAATTATCTCCAGTTTATGGTCCCTTGAATTCCTCAAATGAACAAACTCGACCTTCATTCAAAAACGATCCTACATCAAGAACAAAAATATCTTAATTTTTAATCAAATTTTAATTTGTTTTTTTTTCGGTCCGGCAATATAGCACTTATGTAAATCCCTTGCCGTAATAGCCTAAAAATTATTATGATTATGAAAAATTAATACTATCAAATCCTCTCCAAAAAGGCATATTTTAACTTTTTACTCCCACTCCTTCATGTCCAACAAGGCTTATGGAACTTGTGTGGGATGGGATTTAAGTGCTCAGCTAAGATTTCAACACTTAATTAGCCCCCAACTAGCTTCTGACTCCTACATCATTCGATCTCTGAATTTCCATTATGCCCGTTCTATTTTGACGGACCTGTATTTTTTGATATTCCATTGTTTATTTTATCCACGAGCAGAAAATAAATATAATGTTCCTGTGCTTTTCTTTTCAAGTTTAATTCTCATTAATTATTCCCAATACAGTACATCGAAAATACATATTTCCTAATTTTAAATTTTCTTCTTTGTTTTTTCGTGATTCATTGTTTATTTATGTGATTTTTTGGGATATTTTAAAAAATGCTAAGCTAAAAACAAATGTTCCCGTCCTTTTATCACTGTTCGAGGTTCGTGCGCATTTAGAACGTTTCAATCCAAACACTAATAAATCCATCAGTGGGTGAAGCAAAATGCGTATGCAAAGTAAGCAAATTAGAATGAACACTTTAAAAAGCCACCTCTACTCACCGGCTTATATTAAATTGCTCAGAGTAAGTTGTGTGTACTTGCTCAAATAGTTATTGGGAGCAATCATGTTTCGATGATAAGTCGAGGTGATAAAAGATCTTAGTCAGAATTTAGAATTTATAGAAGTTTGTAAGAAAAGGGGGGATTAGTGAACTTTTTTGTACTCGTACGTTGCTCTCCAAATATCAGTTTAAAAAAATTAATAAAGATTCGAGACCTGTGGAAAGTCGTTCAAGGGCTAGAATATTGTTACTGCTGTAGCAAGCAAGCTAGAAGGTGAAGAATCATGAAATTGAAGAAGGCTCTTTAAA
Organism: Philhelius festivus; assembly: GCA_963931855.1. Classification (NCBI taxonomy): domain Eukaryota; kingdom Metazoa; phylum Arthropoda; class Insecta; order Diptera; family Syrphidae; genus Philhelius; species Philhelius festivus. Next base: position 96,929,576 of record OZ007557.1, read on the forward strand.
TGATCTTAAGAATAGGAAGATTGCTTAGTTTGTCGCCTTGGAGTAACAGTAAACGCTCTGAAAATTATTAGAGTTGCTTTCCACAATACCTCCAACCAGTAGCAATTATTACTTCTGTACGAATTTGTGGTATGGAATGTCATCATCATCAAATTATTGAAACCTTCTATTTTTAATCCGTTTTTACGACTTTTGGAATTTCAAAAAATGAGTCATATCTGATTTCGTTTACACATCGTCTTTTATTGAGAAAATTTTGATTAACCTTTTGTTGCTGACACACAAACCAATGATTCCACTCACCTGACCTCGACGAAGTTAAGGTAGTAATACCAAATCTTAAGTCCAACAAAGTTTCGAGCTGACGATGACGGTCTTGCCGCCGAAGCCTTAAAATTAGCAGACGATGACTAAGTTAGAAGTATCTATCAGTTCACCTTCAAAATATGTTCGGAAGAAAGCCCGTCCTATAGAATATAGAACCTTAGTATTGTTTGCCCGATCCTCAAAAAAGTAAACCCTCTGAACTGCACCAAATACAGAGGCATCAGTCTCCTGAACATCGCTTACAAGATCCGTTCTGTCGAATTATGTGAATTCCTGAAGCCGTTCGTCAATACCCTGATAGATCGATATCAGTGCATCTTTAGACCAGGAAGGTCTCTATCATCGACCAAATATTCATATTTCGACAGATCTTGGAAGAAACCTTAGAACTTCAAGTCTATACCTGCCACCTTTTCATTGATTTCTAAGCTGCGTATGATAGAATCTTTAGGGACGAACTGTACAAAGCAATGTCTAGTATTGGCAACCCTGGCAAACTTGTCCATTCGTACGTACACTCTTCCGTCAAGTTCGAAAAAAGTTCTCACCAATACGTTTTGTGTCAAAAAGATGATAGAAAGTGCGATGCACTGTCCTGGGACTTCATCCTCGTCGTTCCGGAAAAAATAATGCAAAGCTGTCTCGTCAAAAATAGAGGGATATTTTGTCAAAGGTCCGTCGAATCATTTGGATTGGGCGATAATATTTACATAATCGGAAGAACAAAACGTGATACGAATGCCACTTTAGTGGGCATTGAAACGGGAGCAAAGAAGATGGTTTAAGAGGCCAATGAGGAAAAGACCGAGTTCATGATGTCATCAAAAAAGACACCAAATGACGACGCGACACGGCTTGAACATAACGTTACCATAGACCTATTTATACAATGACTTACTTCCTTACAAATGTACTTTACCACATCCGATCCATGAAGGGTCTCTGTCTGAAGTACGGCAGCTTCTATCCTCTGTGATCCCCCTGAACACGATGTTCCAGTTATCTGGCATTCGCGATGGCCTTGTGCTTAAATCAGAATTTAAGTTCTCTTTGTCATCTCAAACCTGGATGCTGGGACTCAAAGACTCTCTTGTCAGGTGCATTGCTGTCCATTTTCTGAATGTAGTCGACGTGTTTTGGGTTTCTGGATCTGGACTATATCCATATGTTGATATAGCTGACAGAGTTCGTGGTTATATCTTCTCCCAAAAACACCTCCCTAGTTCAAGAATTCTGATCTCAAAAGAGTAGTCAACATTTGACGACGTAAAGCAGGACTGTAGGTATAAAGATTTTGTGGAGCGTACACTTTGTATTACGGGTAGGAAGTTTTGAACACATTTATTTCGCTAATTCGAAGTTACAGTGGTTTTCAAGTGTAATTATTCTTCGTAGAATCTCCACTTAAGTATTGTTCGCGGAGTAAATGTTAACTCCGAGGTAGATCAACTTCTTAACTACTTCGAAGTTCACTGCTGTCAATAGTAACGTTTTGACCTAATCGGTGGTCAAACTATTTGATTGTTTCTAGATAACATTGTTACTGGTCTTGTCCTCATTTACTTGAAGTCCAACAAGTCTCGCCCGTTCTTAAGTCGCCGTGATGTTGGGAAGGGCCGATGATGTTGATATCGTCTGCATATCTGGAAAGATTCGTTGAATATAGTGCCTTCCGTGATAACGTCTGCGTTGCGCATCTTCTAGAAAGAGTTTGAAGAAGCCATCTTCTTGCCGAAACCCTGTCCAAGGCTTGTAATATTTCAGAAGAACCATTCACTAGTTACACATTGCACGGAGTATTTTCTAAAGTCATGGATCATTTTTACTGAAATTCCATATTCGTCCATTGCCATATAGAGCTTCTGACTTTGAATGTTGTCATATAGATCTTTGAAGTCGATGAAATGATGGTGGGCATCGACTTGAAATTCGTTGGCCCTTTCAAAGATTTGCAAAAATGTCGATATTTGGTCTATGCCTCTATGGTCAGTCTGCAAGGCAGTAAGCCTCAATGGGTTTTCTGGCTAATTTCTTACAAAACGGTATACTTTGTTCACTTAGCACGTTGGACAGGATTTTATATGTGACATTAAGTAGGAATATATCTTGATAGTTCTTTGCAATACATAGGATCATCTTTCAGAGCTTATGGTCCAGTTATCGAGCATGCTTCCTTCCACCCACATTTGATTGATAATTTCATAAACCCTACGAAAATTACCTCCGTATATGAAGGGCCCTGCAGCTCCAGGTAAGATCTTGCGGTCTTATTGTTCTTAATTTTATTTAGAGCTGAACCTGATGTGGAACTGGTTCTTCACTCATTGTCTTCTTGCGCTATTCAATCCTGTACAATCCCATTAAAAGCTGCTGAAAATGTGGATTGAAAACATCTACTATTTCTTATGGGTGAGACACCAGCTCTGAAATTAAATGAGGAACAACTCAAGCCAACCAGTTATTCTTTGAACTAAAAATCCAATTGAGTAGAAAAGTCATATCTTGAGCTTGTCTTGATATAAGACATTTATCATCTTGTCCTTGCATATGAAGCAGAGACAAGGACCTTGTCAAAGATAGGTGGAAACGCTTTAACAGGTTTCGAGAGAAACATTTTTTTGAGAGTGGAAGAAGAGATAATTATAACCACGAACGTTACGAGATGTGTAGCCACACCGATCTGGTCAATATTCAAGAACTAAGATTGCTGTGGAATGTATATCGAATGGACCAAAACGCTACAGCCCTGAAAATCTTCCAACCCAATCCCAAGGTACGGTGCAGAAGAGAAAGTCCGTGACTGAAATGCCCGCAGGTGGGAGACATCTATAGCTAGGGGCTAAACTGACTTAAGAAGCTTGTTGGTGTAAACCCTGGTCAAAGGTGCACTGTGCAGTGAAAAACAGCACCTTCTTTAAGAATGAACAATATTTTTGAACTGTCACATTACCGAAAATCTTGATTATTAAAAATATGGCTTAAACGATTTAAAGAAAAAGTCTGTTTGCTATAGTAGGTATGGTACGTTATTTCATATTTTCTACTATGTCGTTAACTGCTGAACCAAAATTTGGACAACATTTACATATATGCAGTAGCTCCTTAAAAATAAATATTGCATAACAAGATTTTCTAAAAATTGTTTTCGGAACTTAAAATTAAAATATTCCAAAAGGTGTATAAAAGTTAATGCATATAATTGGACATTTTGTATAGATACCTACTATATACAAATATTTCATATTTGGGTAAACCAATTTTTGTTCGTACAAAATAAAATTTATTAATTTTTTTATCTCAAAAGTAAGGAACTACGAGTATTTTCAGCAACTCCAAGAACAAATTTGCTTTTTTTTTCTTAATGAAAGCATTTTGTATTTTGTTCAAGACACCAATAATTGCCCTTTAAATTAATTCAAAAATAATATAAAGAAAATCAAAACGAAAACGCTTCCCGAAACAATCAACACAAATGTCCTGAAATTTTAAGAATCAACAATACTGAAATAAAGTTGTTCGTGCCGAGGTGAGACAAAACGGTATCTGAACAAGCAATCCAATGAGGCATAAAATACATACAGCACGTGTTATACGAAGGCTTCAGGTGCTCACTCTTTTGTTGAAAACAAAGAGAGATTTTTTTTATTTTTCGACTTCCGCACAAAGTAAAGTTTGTTGATTCAACAAAAAAAAATATTAATAAAAAACAAACATGTCCTTATTCCTTTAATATTCCTCGTATTATGGATTGCAGGTTGTAAAGTTACAAGGACGCTTTTGATAAATTATTATGGAATAATTTGTTATTCTTCGGAAAGTATTGAAGTAAAGATCCTGGGTACCGTTTTGTTTTCTCTTCACAAATAACAATATTATTGTCATTTGGTATTTTTGTGTGTGTTATGTTGAATTAAGGATGAATAAAGTTGATTGATGGGTTTGTGATGAAAATTATGCGTTTAATTGCCTACAGGTGATGCGAGTATTCTCTCTGATTTCACTTCATTTCATGTTTACTTTTTAGGTGCATAGGTTTTTTTGTTTAATGTTTCGAAAGGAAAATAATGACGGTTTTGTGTATTCAGAAATCCGTAAGTCTCTAAGAAATTTATAGATACAGAAATAATACAATTATAAATCGTCAGGAAAAAAAAAATAGTACGCCAACTTTAACCAATAAAATTTAAATTTCAAAAATAAAAATATTAAACCATTTTTGAGAAATTTAATTTTCAAAAATTAAAAAAAACCTATACAAAATTACATTAAAATCCGCGTGCCGTGGCGATTGTGAGAAAGTCAAAATCCAAAATTGTGCTTCTATGACAAGTATGGTTTTTTAAGGCCCATTTGCTGATACAGAACATAAGTACTTATGTTCCACATAAACTCTTATGTGCGCTTAAGTTGAACATAAATATTTAAGTTTCGTATCAGCAAATGGCCCTAAATGTCTTATTTTCATATTTTTAATAAGATCATGACCAACCAGATAACTGCTCGTAAAGTGTTCTGGAAAAGTAACAACCAAGGCATTTGAAAGATTTAGAAAATTTAGTAAAACAGTTGGTTATAAAATGCACTATTTTAGTATGAATGAAGACGGGGGGTCTCATGTTGATGTGCCAGCGGATGAGCTGAAGATATAAGTGAGTTAGGCGAACTCCTTCTTTGAGCCAAATGAAGAAACAGATATTAATTTTTTTTTTAGCTCTAAAACAAACGGTACCCCCCATACACCCATAATGCATAATCTTATTTATCTCGAAAACGGCTCTAACGATTTTGATAAAAAAAAATTAGGTATGATATTATGGACATTGACTACATTTTGGTAAAAAATATTTTTGGGGAAGAATGTTATTAACGGTACCTATCATAGGACCGTTTTTTTGGTTTTCGACTTTCTCATTAACGGCTCTAAGGATTTTAACCAAAATTTTCAGCAGGAGTCCCCTTAAGTTTAAAATAATATTGTATATACAAATATTCGAAAAAATATTTGTTGGGTTTTTTGAAAACATTTTTTTTTTTTGAAAAATCAATATCTTCAAAACCTATGAACTATAATTTTTTGAAATTATTACCTAAAATCAGTATTATTAAATATTTAAAATTCGCATCCCACATTTTTTTTTTCTTGAAAAATTTTAAAGAAAATTCTTATATAAAAAATTTATTCAATAATAAAACGATTTTTTAAAGTTTGTTTGCATAAATTCATACTTTTCTAGAAATCAGACGGCAATTTTATGCATTTGAACATTATTATGCCTGGTTTTGATTATCAGAATGTTGAATTTTGACTCTCTTAAGGTTTTTCGAGAAACTAATTTTTGAATGGTTCTGAAAATGGCCAATAAAACTCGGCAAGTTTCGGAAAATCATCCAACAACTTGCTGAATCCTTGTGTTTGAGAGTGAGTGTAAAGTTTCATTGAAAGTCAAGAACGAAGGTTTTCGAGATCACGTAGCTTTCCAGGTAGCCGCGATCCCACCACTGATGATAATTGAAGCGATTGGCTGCTTATATGACTGTGTAAGTGATTAGAATAGCTGGACCGGAGATTGGTTTTAGGCGCCAGTTATAGCTATCATTGAAAACCATCATTGAAAATTTTGTTTTCACTTTTTGGGATAGTCAAACTATGAATACTGAAAATGTTTGGTATACAAACGAAGCTAATCAACTATATATTTTACTTTTGCAAATAAAAATTAACAAATATGTTCAATATTTCTCAAAAAACTAGTTTTAATTTTTCAATGATGAAAATCGTTTTCAATGAACAGCAGATTTTCGTTCCAACAAAGTGGAACACAATCGTTTCAATGATTTGTGTTCGATTCTCTTTCTATTCTCATGTGTCAGTTTTTTTTTCAATGATCAACTCTAGCCTCAAAAAATTATTCAGGTTGACTTTGTAATTTATAGTGATGGGTAGGATACGAATTTAAAATGAGTTTGTATGAGGTATTAATTTTTCGAAATGAGGTGGTATTTTGTCTCACCTCAAATGTCCCTAAGGATATAACTATTTTAATGTGCATTTTAACAAAAATGACGTCTCTACAATTCTAATGATCATGAAATTTGAATAAAACATACAAAGTTATATATGTATGTATGTACCTAGATAGGTAGACTAGCACACAAAACACTTAGGCTAGGCGCGCACATTCAATTTTTAGTTGCACAACTGTTTGGTTGCTTATAGGAAACAGATGAACTATTTGGTTGAATGTCCGCGGAGGTGCATTTAATTATATGTTACACAAAATAGCGAACTCATTTTAGGCAATCGTTTAGTTTGTGTCAAAACACAAGCTTTTTAGTTGCTCGAACCAAGCAGTTGCGGAACTAAAAGTTTAATGTGCGCGCATAGCCATATAGAGTAATTCTGTGAGAGTCGGTTTATTGAAAGCAAAGCAGCGAGTAGGAAACTATAAACTAAACTGGACTAAACACTAATCACGAACCCGAACCCCAAAGAAATGATTTTTTTTCTTATAGCTCATATCTCTAACAAAAACAAAACAAGAAAATTAGGCCTATTATGCCACATCTGTTATTCTGATATAGATTTTCTGTTATGAATCATAAAAGATTTCCACCTTAAAAGATCTTTTATGATTGGTATTCAGAGGTTCGAACTTTTATAAAAGTCTGTTATGCTACTTCGAAAACGAGATCTGTTATGAAACTGAACTAAATCTGTTATCATAATCAGCTGCGATTATGTAAAATATTTCATCTGACATAATTAAAATGGATGACGAACAAAGAAGTAAACTCTTACACACTATTGGTATCTATACCATAAAACAGGAATTTACCTCATATGTTTTTGGGAATACCATGGCCGTACTCTACTTATTATGTTTATATGATATGAGTTTTAATATATTTTCTTTCATTTGCTCTTTTTAGGAACATTTCGTTGACGAAATAAAAGATAAATATTCATTTTTACTTGATGCACCTGTGTACTTATTGAAATCTTTTATGATAAAAGTCACAGAAGTTTGTCTTTTATTCTTTTATGATTTTTAACAGATTTTGACATGCTGAATACCAAAAATGCTATTCGTAAAAGATTTTTTCCAAGTTCGAACGTTTGACATTTTATAAAAGTTTTCTTAGCAGATTTTATAACAGATTTTACCATGCCGAATACCAAAATTATAATTCATAAAAGATTTGTTGACATCTCAAACTTTTGTATTGAAATTCATAACAGAATAGAAGAATAAAAGATCTCGCCGAATAGGCCTAAATGATTGCAGTTCGCAAAAAAAAAAACTTTAAGCAATAACAAAACATGCGACATTTTGTATTGCCTCATGAATGAGGTACCCATCACTAGTAATTTAGCAAGCATCAAAGCGACAGATATTTTCAATGACACATCTTTTCAATGACAGCGAAATTATTGATTGCTATAACCGACGTGTCAAAAAATATTCCACCGTTCCACTGATTTGTGTTTCAATGATGGTTTTCAATGATAGCTATAACTGGCGCTATCATTGAAAACCATCATTGAAACACAAATCAGTGGAACGGTGGAATAATTTTTGACAAGTCGGTTATAGCAATCAATAATTTCGCTGTCATTGAAAAGCGCCTGTCATTGAAAATATCTGTCGCTTTGATGCTTGCTAAATTACTAGTGATGGGTAGCTCATTCATGAGGCAATACAAAATGTCGCATGTTATGTTATTGTTTAAAGTTTTTTTTTGCTAACTGCAATCATTTAGGCCTATTCGGCGAGATCTTTTATTCTTCTATCCTGTTATTCTGTTATGAATTTCAATACAAAAGTTTAAGCCGTCAACAAATCTTTTATGAATTATAATTTTGGTATTTGGCATGCTAAAATCTGTTATAAAATCTGCTAAGAAAACTTTTATGAAATGTCAAACGTTCGAACATAGAAAAAATCTTTTACGAATAGCATTTTTGGTATTCAGCATGCCAAAATCTGTTATGAAATCTGTTAAAAATCATAAAAGAATAAAAGACAAACTTCTGTGACTTTTATCATAAAAGATTTCAATAAGTACACAGGTGCATCATGTTAAAATGAATATTTCTCTTTTATTTCGTCAACGAAATGTTCTTTAAAGAAGACAAATGAAAGAAAATATATTAAAACACATATCATATAAGCATATAAGTAGAGTATATCCATGGTATTCCCAGAAACATATGAGGTAAAATCGTGTTCCATTGTATGAATACCAATAGTGTGTAAGACTAGGCGCGCACATTCAATTTTTAGTTTCGCAACTTCTTGGTTCGAGCAACTAAAAGTTTGTGTACAAACTAAGCGATTGTCTAAAATGAATTCGCTATTTTGTGTAACATATAATTATATGCACCTGCGCCGACATTCAACTAAATAGTTCATTTGTTTTCTATAAGAAACCAAAAAGTTGTGCAACTAAAAGTTGAATGTGCGCGCCTAGCCTAATTGTCTTTTGTGCTAGTGTTTGTCTATTTCGTAATGGGGGGTTTTCAAATTTCAGTCGCCTATCGTTTGTCGTGTCTCGCATCTCGCCTGAGAAGAAGAATATGAAAAGAGAATAGTAAAAATGTTTTTGTATACCTACGTATCTACATAGGTACATACATAGATAACTTTGTATGTTTTATTCAAATTTCATGATCATTAGAATTGCAGAGACGTCATTGAAAAATTGATTTTTTTTTTGTTGAAAATGCCCATTAAAATAGGTATATCCTATGGAACATTTGAGGTGAGACAAAATACCACCTCATTTCGAAAAATTAATACCTCATACAAACTCATTTTAAATTCGTATCCTACCCATCACTATAAATTACAAAGACAACCTGAATAATTTTTTGAGGCTAGAGTTGATCATTGAAAAAAAAACTGACACATGAGAATAGAAAGAGAATCGAACACAAATCATTGGAACGATTGTGTTCCACTCTGGTGGAACGAAAATTAGCTGTTCATTGAAAACGATTTTCATCATTGAAAAATTAAAATTAGTTTTTTGAGAAATATTTAACATATTTGTTAATTTTTATTTGCAAAAGTAAAATATATAATTGATTAGCTTCATTTGTATACCAAATATTCTCAATATTCATAGTTTAACTATCCCAAAAAGTGAAAACAAAATTTTCAATGATGGTTTTCAATGATAGCTATAACTGGCGCCTAAGTTAGGAAAGTTTTTTGGAGAGAGTAATTTAAGCAGCATGGAGAATTGGAGAAAAAAGAAACAAAATCGAAAAAAAAAGAAAATAGTAGTAGAGAATTCGAGGAAAATGTTTTGAGAATCGATGCGATAGAGGAAAAGACGCAGCGAAAAAAAAAAATTAGTAGAGTATGGAGTTTGTTAAAAAGGAAGAAAGATTCCTTGTGCTTTCTTGATTAGTGTCAGTTCCGATATTGTTTTTATTTTCGAATTAGTCTAGTTTTATCGCTTGCGTACCAATTTCGTTTGATTTCGGCTTAACAATCCTTCGCAAGCCACTTTAAATTATCTTATTATTTGTATTATTGTACTTTAAAAAAGTTTGGGTTTTCAACTTGGACTCCGGCTCAGAGGTTTCCCAAATAAACTATTTTTTTTTTAAACTAATTAATAAAGAAAAAAAAATGTATTTTATTTATTTCATCTTGTTCACTGTCTTATCATTTACGGTTATAATTATCTACTATAGTTTTGGAATTTTGCTATTGACGAACAAAAATTCAGTACAAGTACACTCTTTTTTTTTAACTTAACTTTTCTTTTTTTTTCTTATATTTTTGTATTCTTTTCCAATTCGATGAATAACACACCACCGGTTGCTAAGCCCAGCCTATTGCTGAGGTACTAGGAGGAAATACTTTGTTTGTGTTGTCAGTTGTGCAACGCACACATTTTATTAAATTTCGTGGCATACGTCACGTCGTTGCTTTGGTTGTAATTAGTTTAATTTTTGATTAAAGTGTTTGAATATTTTCACAAGCGAAAGAAAAATATTTTTATCAAAATTCTAAGTGCCGCTTTCGAGAGAAATCCGATTGTGGAAAACCATTTTTTAACATTTGTATGGTATTTAGATACAGATATTTACCAACATTTATTTTTTGATATATTTTTAATTATTTGAAAAGAGTCTCGGATTAATTAATCCATCATTGGGCTACCAACTTCTTCGCGCGATGATGGATTGATGAATACGAAACGCGTTGAAAATTATTAAAAATGAATCAAAAAATAAATGTTGGGTTAAAATTAAAATTTATTTAATAAAAGAAAATAAATTAAAAATTACTTAAAAATTTAAAGTTTTATTATTTATGTTTTATTTTATCTTATACTTCTCTTTTCATGCCTACTAAGTTTTAAAAAATCGGAAGAGACATATAGACTCAAGTCCCACACACAGACAGAAAGACAGAATTGTAAGACTCACGGTTTGATTTTCTCAATCATCGTAATTTTTTCAAGCCTGGTCAAAATCCCGAGTTCGATTTTTTTACGAATCTAAAATTTGCCATATACTTTGCATATGTCCAAAGAAATAAAATAGCACGACTGGATCGCTCGTACTTCATTTTATGTAAAATGCTTTGAAATTTAAAAATTATGTATAAATAAATATAATACATCGATTTAATGAGATAAAAATGTTCAAGTGAATAAAATTTCCGACTGTTTCTAAAAAAGTATGAATTTATGCAAACAAAGTTAAAAAATGGTTTTATTATTAAATTAATTTTTTATCTAAATACTTTGTTTAATAGTCGTTCACACTTTTTGAAGATTAGAAATTGTGGATTTTTTTTTTCAAAAAAACCAAAAAAATATTTTTTTGAATATTTGTATATACAATATTTTTTTTAAATTTGTTAAAAATGTTTGGTTAAAATCGCTTGGGACGTTAATGAACGTCAAAAAACGGTTATATGACAGGTACCGTTAGTAACATTTTTTCCTAAATTTTTGTTGACCATGCGCATAATTAGATGTGGTAATCAAAATCGTAAGAGCAGTCTTTGAGATAAATAAGATTATGCATTATGGATGTATGGGAGGTACCGTTAGTTAGGAAGTTAAAAAAATTCAATTTCTCCTCGAGGGAATCACCGAAGACACTACATTCCGAGTTTGAAGAAAATACCTCCAGTAGCTTAGGCTGTAGAACGACGTACAGATATACAGAGAGACAGACGGAATTTGCCGGACCCACTTTTTTCGTCTTCGCTATTTTCGTAATGTCAACACAGTTTTCATATACAGTCCCTGGCCATATTATTAGACGCACTATAGATTTTATGCTAAATCAAAAATAATTACTGTTTTAAAAATTTGATTGCAGTAAATTTGTTCTTTTTGCATAAAAATTGTTATCAAATTATAAAACACCATATTGGACAAAGATGAAAATTTAAAAAAAAATCTAATATTTAGTTGAGTCTTCTTCTGCCGCTTCAATTCTGCGCAGCTTCCTATTTATACAAGACTGAATTGTCTGCTGCGTTTGTGGACGATAATTTCAGACATGAATGATTTTTTCCAAGACCATACTTTTGGTTGTGATCAACTCTTTAGAAACTTCCCTTTTCATCAGTTCCCGCCCATTTTTGGTAGGGTTTAAGTCAGTGATGTTTAAACCAGCAAAGGGATATTAGCTCCTTGTAAATAAGTTTTTAGAGACCGGGCTGTATGAGAGACAGGTCATCTTACATAAAAACAAAAGGCTCACCATTCGGAGATCCGACCTGGGGAAACAACCGATTCCTTATGACGGATGTGTGTTAAAAGTAATGTATAACCTAGTGCAATCCATGAATACATAGTGCGTCTAATAATATGGCCAGGGACTGTATATGGACTTCTTAACATTCAAAACAAATCAGCATCTTGAAATAGATGAATAATTGTTTATTTTAAAATATATTAAATGAAATTAGCCTACTTGAAATTAGCTTACCAATTTTCGTACATTAAAAATTAATTTTCTAATTAACCTCTCCTAACGAATGTTTGTTAATTTTATTTGCTTATACCTATTATTTTATTTTCGAGCGCAAACTGCTTAAGTGTCTTCTTGAGTAAAATATATTTTGACTTGCAACATAAACATAGGCACTAATATATAATGGCAAGTTATGTATGATTTCGTAAAAAAAATCGAACTAGAGATTTTGATCAGACTTGACATTACGATTATATGGAAGACGAAAAATTTAGGTCTGTCTGTTCAACTACAGCTCCTTAGTTCATAGAATTTCTAATTTCCTCACTGAACCAAATTTGGTAGTCATATTGAAGAAAAAGTAGGTAGAATTGAAGAAAGGGTGATCAATATACGGTCAATGAAACCTATCCGTTGTTTTGAAGAAAATTTTGTTATATTCAAGAAATATTGTCATTTTGAAGAAATGCATAAAATTTTTCGTTATGGTGTTAAATCCACAAAATTTTGTGAAATTGATTAAATTTCGTGCTTCTTTCTTGAAATTATATAAATAAAAATAAAGTTTTTTATTAACTGTTTGGTTATTGTTGATTATTTTGGAGTTCTCTTCATTTTTCCTTTTCTGACTATATTCGCCTCTTTATGTGATTTTTTGCTGGAATGAAAGAATTTTAAATGTTATTTTTTTTTAATTTACCTCTGTGCCTCTACCGAGATTCGAACCCGAGTCCTCTCGCTTGCCGTGCTTGTGCTCTACCTATTGTGCCACTGTGATACATAAAATATCTTGTCTCAAAGTGCTACTCAAATAACTCTCTCGTGTTTTCGTATGAATTAAGAAATCTGATACCGAAATTATACCATTTTGTGCTACTTGTGATGTAAATACATACATACATAGTAAAAAAAAACTATTAATACAAATTTGTCTTTTCGAATAATTGCTTCATCAAAAATTAACAAATTGTTTTCGTAGATATGACAAAATTTCATTCGTTTGAATAAAATACTAAATCATTCATCATTTGAAGAAACCTTATTCATTTTGAATATTCAGTCTTCAATATGAAGAAAAATACTATGAAAAATTGTTGATTTGAATAATTGATTCTTCAAAAATTAACAAAATATTTTCTTCAATATCACCTACGCGATTTGGTTCAGTGCTCCCAAATATTTTTTTATTATTTTTTTAAGACCTGTCATACGACTTTTTCGAAATTTGATAAGATATTAGTTTTATCAAAAACTGTTCCACAGATTTAAAAAAAAAAAACAGAAAATTTAATTTAGCTCAAGCTTAATAGTGCTTGAAATAAAAAATGGTTACCATTTCCTTGTTTCTAATTTTCTCAAAAACGGTACAATTGATTTTAGTCTCATTTTTTGTCCTAAAATTCTCCAAAAGTTTGGATAGTATTGTGTCTTCAAAATTCTCAATTTTTTTTTAGTTTTCTTAAAATATTTTCTTTTTCAAAACTCAATATTTCGATTTTTTTAAAACTTGACAGTTAAAAGTTTTTTATCGAAAACAGCACCTAGAATTCTGATAATTTTTTTTTTCTCTCAATTAATCTTTAGGAAATTAATATCTACCATAGAACAATTTCTTCGAATTTGTTGGCATATATTGGCATAACAGATTTTAATCAGAGATACTCCTTAAGCATTTGAAAAACATTAAATTTCAAAACTTAAGGAAAAAATATTTTTCGAACGTTTAAAAAAACATCGAACAGTTAAACAAAGCTATGCTGTTGCTTTATAGTCTAAAGTATCTGCTGAAAACTGTGATTGGTTAAATGTCATTTTGTTTTATTTTTAAGGTTTTCTTGTTTTTTTTTTTATTATTTCGTTTTTATTTGTTAATTTATTAACTTCCCATAGGGAGTTATTGTAATCGGTCCGATTTGTCAAATTGGAATTTTTGACATTTCTCGACGTTTCAAGGTCCCTAGATCTTTATTAATGTTGCTTAGCATAATTTTTTTGGCGGATAATATAAATTTCAGGGGGCAACATTATTTTAATGAGAAAACATGGCAGTTGATAAATTTTTTTATTTGTTCTCTAGTTTCCTTTTCATGCATAATAGATTGGCGAAACCCAGGCCAAAACGTGGCCCTTAACATATATGTAAGTATATTTCCTCATCAAAAAGTCATTTTCGAAAAAAGTGTCGCTTAGTACATTCTTACAGGAAGGTATCGACATAATACAATTATTAACATATGGTTAAATTTTGACAAGTATCGAATTGACAGTTTTAACAAAAATATAAAAAAATTTACTAAAAAGTGGTAATATTTGTTTTCGACTAAAATATCTTGAGAACGAGCAATGATATTGACTTTGCCATTATTTAATTTTATACATAATACAATTTCTAACAAATGGTTTATATTTGACATATATCTAGTTTTAGAGCGGATATATTTTGTAGTACCCTTCCATCAATAACCAAACCATATCTTTTATATTTGAATATTTCGTTTTTAAATTTTTTTTCAATTAAAATGTTTGGAACCGAAATCATAAAGTAATTTCTATAATATACGAGTAATACATAATTTTATAATTTTATTATCAACTTAGTTTTTAGAAGAATGTATGTACTGTACAGACGTATATGATTAAGGTTGTTCAGTTGTACCCAAGTCCCACATATTCAAATTCCATTAATAGCTATGGTAAAATTGAAGAAAACGTCACAATATGTTTATATCTTTTTGTCCATGAAAAAGATGTAAAATTCTACTCAAGGTTTTCTTACCACAATGGGAAGTTATCAGTGTGGGTCGCACCCAGCCTCTTTTTTTCAAATTTGTGTCAGTGTCGTTGGTGGAAAGATGCAATATTTGGATAGTTAGCAGATAAAGTTTGTTTTATTACTAAAAACAGAATAAAAAGGCCCCTGAAGAGGTAAGGAAATAAGTTTTTCATTCCATTCATATAAGAAATAGACCAAAAGAGCCTGGAGGATTATAAAAATATATATTTATACAAAATATAAAAAAAATATAATATTTTTTTTTTGAAAATTCGATATCTAAAAAAGAGGTTAATATTTTTTTGGAAACTTAACTTGAATTCGTATAGTAATAAAAATTTAAAAGAGGCGTTCCAAAATTTTTTCTTAAAAATATTTTAAGAATTTTGTATGTATTAAACGTACATATTACTAAAATAGTTATTTTAGTCAAAAAAAAATTCATAACCATGAAATTCATTTTTACATTTATATTATTTTACATAAGAACAAGTACGTGCGGTCCAGTCGTGCATTTAATTTTTGTATGCATTTGAACATTATTTTTTATAAATAAAATTAAAATTAAAATTAAAATACTCGTATTTACCTAATCCTCTCAAAAAGCATGAATTTGAAAAAGGAAGTTTCAAGTTAATTTAATCCTTGTTTTGTTAAAGGACTCACTAAAAGTGGAACAATGATACCTTTATTGGCAGAAAGCAAATAAAGGTATTCCCAGCATTCCCGTGTTATATTATGCTTAAACAAGATTCTATACAGAGAACAAACCTTATAGGTGGAACAATTTCATTACTTGCTTGACGAAAAAACAGATTTGGCCAATGCTGGATCTGAAGTGCTTTAAATGTTTAGTATCTTTTAGCAGATTGCTCTTAGGCTACGTAATATGTTTTATAATAGGACACTGTTTGATAGGCAAGCACGCAACGAAGCTTAGAGTTTATTCTAAGGATTTCTGCAGAAGCATGGAAAAGGAATCGATCTCTGTACATGTCCTGATTTTTCCCAAAGAGGTAAGCTCCATCTGGGGGATTTCTGCTACAATGATTTTATAGATCTGGCAAATAAAGATATAGACAATCTGGCTCATGGTTTAACAATTAGGGAGAAAGTCTTCAAGATTCAATATTGTCACAATGAACCAACTCATGGTCTAAGTGCATCGGCTCTCCTTCTGATAACCACGTCAACCTAACCTAACCTAAAGGACTGATTATATTTATATATTTCCCATAAATCATTTTTTGAAGCTCGCAACTATTTTTTAACACTCATGCCTTGAACTGTAATTTCTAATGAACCTTGGTCTTTGAAAAAGAAAAATTTGCATAATTTTTATCTCTCAATTTTTTGTATATCGAATTTTCAACAATATTAATAGCAGCTCTTAACAAACAAAATTATCTCTCATCCCTCATCGCAAAGAAAAAAATTAAAAATTAAAATCCCCTCCCCCCACACACATAAACAAACAATACCAACAAATAAAAACATGAGACTGCTTTCAATGCAAAAAATCTCATCAAAATTATTCCTATTCTAATTGCCGGCCGTAAAGCTAGTGGTCTTGGTCTCATATTAAGTACCGCATGTTATGGACTTTCTAAGTATCTTAGCCATAAAAACAGTAGTTCTCTGGTTTTCTGAAAATATCATCTACACGGCTATTTTCTATTTTATTCACATTAAAATGATTTCCATGCCCATATTAACGAGGTCATTTCTCACAGTTTTATAGGTGGCATATTTAGGTGTGCCACCAAAATAGAATCACCTTAGCGTGTGGTAATAAAAACTTACATTTAATTATGAATTTTAAGCACCCCCCATAGCCCACATGGGGATTTCGTGGTTGGGCTGATGGAGGAGTAAATCGACACCTTGCACAAACAAATAATATTAATTTTTTATTTCGCATTTTAAACATCATAAATTCAATTCCAGACTTTTTATATTTTTTATTCTACAAAGCCAGATAATGCGTACGAAAGAGATCCACCCGCTATACAATGCTTATGATGTGTTTACACTACAATTGCTGCGAGAAACTGGAAGCAAATAAAATTATAGCTACATCATCGTTGACTTTGATTCCTTTGTATATTTTCAATTCAATCATCTGGGATATTACAAAGTAAATATGATTGCAAGTTGTAAATCACAATCCACCTACACCCATTAAAAAAAAAACGAAGAGAAAGAAACGTCTTAAGGACGAGAGACATGAGATGCGCGAGCAGGAACCGAACTCCTTGAAGTACAGTCTGCATCACTAACATGAAGTCGAATTTTGGTAAAAATA
This sequence comes from Philhelius festivus, assembly GCA_963931855.1. Lineage (NCBI taxonomy): Eukaryota > Metazoa > Arthropoda > Insecta > Diptera > Syrphidae > Philhelius > Philhelius festivus. The sequence goes on from OZ007557.1 coordinate 96,946,934, forward strand.
TTTCTTTTTTTAATTAAACAAACAAATTAAACTTTTCGGCCCAACAAAAATTAAACAGTCTGATGCTGTTGGGGGTATTAGAATGATACTATTTAAAAATGTATTAACTTTTTACAAAATTGTTTTTTCATTATAAACATTTTCTAACTAGTATCGTGCTAAAGCTATTTATCAATAAACTGCTTCTGAACACAAATTTACGAATGACATTTCGTGCAAAAAACTAAGCAAACAGATCTTTTAGAAATCTGGAAGTGTCATGGTATGTAGGTAGGTAGAAATGGAGACCACAAAGAGTCTTGCTTTGTGACCAAGTTATTACTGGAGTGCACTTATTTGATAAGCTCGTTTGACCTATAGATTTGCTGGGATAGATGGGGGTTTCATGAGCGTGCCTTTACCCAAAGTTCATGGTCTTAAGATAGAATGTACCCGTTGCGAAAGTTGAGGTGCGTCTTAGAGCTACTTAATCGTGTAAAGAAAAGATATCAGTTCTTGAAGTTTCAAAGAGTCATACATGAAGTAACCATGATACTTGAAAGATGAAACAAGCGTTTGACGATTGATGATGCTTCATTTGATTGATATTTATAAGATCATCTTTTAAAAAAATAGTGTGTAGTACCCCTTGATATAATGGGTAGAGCGTCTTTGACGATGACCTCTTTATGGTCGAAGATCCGCAAGAGATAGTGGAGACAGTGGGGGCTGCTTTTCAGCAAGTGTACAAAGTATTTGATAGCATTCGCCCTGATCATGACCTGGAAAACAGAGCCCTGCTTCACAATTTCTACCTTCGAGATAAAATTACTCAATGGCGCCCAATTCGCTGATAGTTTCGATGGTGGAGCTCCAGATCATCTTTGACTCATTACCCCCCCGATGGGTTTTACATTTTCGCGGTGGGGGGGGGGGGGGCTTACGTCTATTCTCTCGCTGCTCGTTCAGCTAAGAGATTTAGACAACTAAGAAAACCCAAGGGAGTATTAGGGTCAAAAAGGGTGTGTGTTGGTAAAATCTCCGACTACTTACGTGGCTGGAGATTTTTAAGGTATACTCCAGGTTTTATAGGGTCTACTAGGGAGGTCTAGGGTGAAATTGTGAAGTCTTTGATTGCTCGTGTTCGGGCTCTGAAGGGATTGACTGTTGGAAGTGTATTGCTTCTGAATCACACATCGGACCATGGCAGCAAGCGTAAGTCCAAGATTATGATTGTGGTGGCATATCTGTCCGAGTGCAGCTTGCGTAATTCCCACAATCATAATGGGTGGCGGGGAGCATAACGCCATGGTTGGTTGGTGGTGGTGCAAGTGGTTAATGCATGGATGATGGTCTTAACTTTCGGGGCTCGTTCACTTGTGGCTGGAGACTTTTTGATGGATCTTGGTTGGTAGGGGGAGTGGGACTGGTGAAGTCTTCGGCTGGGCAAACAGCTGGAGATTTCTAAGGTCTTACTCGTAGTAGCAATGAAATAAGTAACGTCCCCGGCTGCTTTTGTGGCTGGGGATTTCGAAAGTTTCACTGGAAGGGTTACTTTAGGTTGATCTTGGTTGGTAGGGGTAAGATTAGTAGAGTCTCCGGCTGCTTATGTGGTTGGAGATTTTAAAGTCTTACGAGGTTCAATAAGGGTTTCTTATTTGTTAATATTTATAGTAGCAAATAATAGGGGATCGTCGTCCTCGTTTTTTAGAACAAAGACTAGGAGCGTCTTTCCTAGCTTGCCGTAAAGTGAGCAAAAGATAGGGGCGTCTTTCCTTGTTTGCCGTTAAGGTAAACTAAAGAAGGAGCGTCATTCCTTGATTACCGTAAGGTAAACTAAAGACAGGTGCGTCTTTCCTTGTTTGCCGTTAGGTAAACTAAAGACAGGGGCGCCTTTCCTTGTTTAACGTAAGGTAAACTAAAGACAGGAGCATCTTTCCTTGATTACCGTAAGGTAAACTAAAGACTAGGAACGTCTTTCCTAGTTTGCCGTAAGGTGAGCAAAAGACTAGTATGCACATTGAGTCGTTGGTTTCTACCCCGGCCGACTTCTTGGTGTGTATCCTAAGGATTAACAGGCCCAGGGCTTTGCAGGAGCCCATCTGGAAGTGACGGGTTCAGATCTGGAAATTCCGAAGCTGAGTAAGAACTTGGAATATGCCCGCGTTCCGTTCGCCTAGGAAGGTCCATGAAATGACGAAGTTGCGAAGCTCCACCGGAAGCTATATTCTGGTACCATGGGAGATAGTGCCCATTTGAGTCGGAGGTTGAGTTTTACCCTCGACTCCAACCCTATCTATGAGGTAGGCCCCCTATAGTGGGAGCATCATGGTGGCTTGGTTTACTCCAAATGCGGAAACACACGGTTTTCAAGACTCTTTTCTTGAATTCAAGAGGTGTTAGATAGACCTCGCCTGCAAAGCAAGAGGTGTGCATATGCTGCAACATATCACAACTTTGCGACCGTCGGGGTTAATGGTCAGAACTAAATCTGACTCTGATGGTGGTAGGCCACCCGTGGGGTAGAGCCGTAACAGGCTGGTATCCACGTAAAACCCAAAGACGATCGGCTCATTAAAGAAAAAGAAGTCGGCAGGAGTCGATGGTATATCCAACGATGTACTACGACAACTTCCTTCGCCTTCGGAGGAAGGAATATTATATTAATAATGCATTGAATAACACACATTATCCAGTGTGATGGAAGACAGCTGTGATACTTCCACTCCCGAAAACGAAAAAAAGAAAATTCCAATCTGGTGAATCTCCGGTCGATAAGTCTTTTTCCGAGTATCATTAAAGTAAGGCATTCGAAAAAGTTATTAATAGAGCTCTGTCCAAATAGTCGGAGGACAACAAAATATCATGCCGGATACTCAGTTTGGTTTTAAGGCAGGACATAATACAATTCATGTCGCATCTAAACTAGTCTCTGATATCGAAAGGAGAAGGCTTTCGACATCGTATGGTTAGAAGGTGTCTGTCTAAAGCTGATCAGACTCAGCATAAGTAAACTGCTATTATATGCTCTACGGCATGCTCAATGGTACACAGTTTGTTGTCAAAAGTGGCAATGTAACTTCTACTACAATCATCGGTATTAAAAATGGTCTTCAGCGAGAAGCGGTCAACTTGCCGATTTTATTCAGCATTTACACCAGCGACCTGATAGGTAGTCTTACTCAGGCAATTGAGAATGCTGACGAAACGTTCTCATAACCTACAGCACAAATCAGCTAAAAATCAACTTTCAGAAATTTGAAGCTATTCTGTTTAGGACAACGGAGTCCCTAGAGATACGAGAGCCGCATGGATACCCACTGACGAAAAAAAAATGTAGTAAAGTACCTTGCCATCTAGTTGGATCAGTATTTGTATTTCGACAGCTCTGACCAGGGCTAGAGGAGCCTTTGCCGTGACGAGACGGTTGTTTTACAGCAGCAAGCTTGATAGCATGGTGAAGGTGATTTGCTACATGGCGCTCATCCAGCGGCGATGATTGCCCGGTGTGGTTCAACGTTGCCCCATCTCAAATGGAAAAGATTCGGGTGTTTGAATCTCCAGGAAAAATAAGCCCTCTGTCTTGTCTCCATCTAAACCATACGCTCTTTTATTTGGCCTTTATTTTGCATATTATCCAAATCAAGACTAATAGCAGAAATGCAATTTTACATATTAAAAATTTCAAAAGGTGAGCGTGGTGAAAACTTTGCATTGAGGAATCTTAGAAAATAAATTTATCTATAAATTTCTCCAAGAACACTTTAATAATTTCTATAAACATTTACCATTAGGTAATAATTTTCAAATAATGGGTGTGTCAGTATCGGTGGGCGCAATCTGATCAATCATATTTCTCAAATTCGAGGTATCGGTTTCGATTTTATCTATTTCAAATAGAAAGACATTTGTTAGGCTCCTCAATAGTGGGAAAGATTATTAAAAAGTTAAAAGTGAGCTCAGTCAAATGACTTAGAGTGTACTTTGTAGTCTCTAAAATAAGTGTCGCACAAGTAGGAGGTTTCGCGTATCTATCATCGTTATATTTACGAGTTGATATATTTTTTATTTTTTGTTTAAATTCAAGAAGGCAGAGTGGGAAAAACGAAAATAACCTTGATCTTGTTTGCTGTTGAAGAGTACTTTTCCTATTATAATAGGTCACACATATTTTACTAAAATATCAGGATTTCTTAGAACTTGTGATGGAAGATGTAAGAGATATATTAAGGAGACTAGAAACAAAGGTCTTTCAAGTAATTTCTGCAGATGTTCTGTAGCATCAGAAAAGGCTTTTGTGAATACCTGTTTAGTTTTTTTTTTTATTTTTCTTAGACGAGTTCAAAAGATAAAAGTACATTTTTTTCGTAACGCGAAAAAAGTTAATGATGATGTCTGAAATATAAACGACCTTGAATTTTTATAAAAGTACATCATTTTGTTTCTTTGCTTAAAAGCACTGAATAGGGGCTTATATTTTTTATTTATAAACATACTGCATATTTTTTTCCAATTTTTAGGATTACCCATAAAAAGTACGATGTATGAGTTTTCGACTTCAAACTTCCTTCAAATCTGTGGATAAAATACTGATGCTACCTTTTGTTAAACATCTTTGTCTAGTTTTCGGAAAAATATTTCATCTTAAATGTGCTGACGTGAAACATTTTGAACACATTTTAAATCAGAAGAATAATTATTTTATACTTCAGTGTTCCAATTAGCAGGTAATTTCGATTTATCTTCGAATTGAAATTGCATAAACATTCTTGAAAATGATAATATTGGTAGGCTTTATTCTGCAGTATAGCACTTATTTTGGAAATTGACAAATGGACAGTACCTTAATTTTTTATTTCTTAAATTTCAAATAAAACAGCTGAAGAACAAAAAAAAAAAAAAAACATTTCATAGTTCTTCTATCCTAAAATCCTTAAAAATCCAACTTACTTTAAAAGAGTTTGTTCTCTCTTGCAGAATTGTGATTCACTTATTGTAGTTGACTCTATTAAACAGGGTGCCCCCACATTTATCTGCAATAACTTTTGAACGAAAAGATAAGAACTAATGAAATAAATAACAAATGCAAGTTTATTTCAGAGAAAGTTTTTACATTTTGTATGGAAAATTATTTCGGTTAATTGGCACTCATGTGTTGTTTTGATGTAACTTTCCAAACTTTTCGAAGTTTTGCCGGGGTAATTTGAGCGATTTCTCTGCGAATATTCAGATTCAGCTCCCATAAAAAAAGTCCGGAGCCGACAGATCAGGCGATTACGGCGGCCATTCAGATTCAACGTTTTTTGAGACAAGATCGTCTTTTGGTTTTACGTGAGCACCTGCCTATTATGGCTCAATCCTCGAGAGGCCTACCTCCATAGGATTGGGTCCTGACCATTAACCCCGACATAGCAAGCTATCTCGGTCGCAAAGTTGTGATATGTTGCAGCATATATGCACACCTCTAGCTTTGGAGGCGAGGTCTATCTAACACCTCTTGAATTCAAGAAAAGAATCTTGAAAACAATGTGTCTCCGCATTCGGAATAAACCAAGCCACCATGATGCTCCCACTAGGGGGCCTTCCTCATAGATAGGGTTCGAGTCGAGAGTAAAACTCAACCTCCGACTCAAATGGGCACTATCTCCTATGGTACCAGAATATAACTTCCTGTGGAGCTTCGCAAATTCGTCATTTCATGGAGCCTCCTAGGCGATCCGAATCCGGACTAACTCCAAGTTCTTGTCTCAAGCTTCGTAATTTTGCAGATCTGAACCCGTCACTTCCAGATGGGTCCTGCAATACCCTGGGCCTGTCAACCCTTAGGATACACACCAAGAAGTCGGTCGGGGTAGAAACCAACAACTCAATGTGCTATGCATACTAGTTTTGCTCACCTTACGGCAAACTAGGAAAGACGCTCCTAGTCTTTAGTTTACCTTACGGCAAACAAGGAAAGACACTCCTGCCTTAAGTTTATCTTACGGTAAATAAGAAAGACGCTCCTGTCTTTGTTCTAAAGAACGAGGAAGACGATCCCCCTATTATTTGCTACTACAAAAATAATCCTTAAAAACCCTTAAATAACCTTAAAAGTCTCCAGCCACGTAAGCAGCCGGATACCTCACCAGTAACTCCTCGTTATAACCCAGTTAAACCTTAATAGTCCCCAGCCACGCAAGTAGCCGGAGACCTTACCAATTCAACCCGTTACAACCCGATAAAACCTTAGAAATCTCCAGCCACGCAAGACAGTGCGATTTTGAAATTGTTCGCGCAACAAGTTCATTTTCTCGCAAGTGGTTTGAGCGTTAGCTCCATCTTGATGTGGTAAAATCAGCTCAACATTGTTGTTTACTTCAGGGGCGTAGATAGGGGGGGTAAGGGGGATATATCCCCCCATTGGGATCGATAATAAATTGTTCAACATAACCAGTCATGAACCAAATAAGTTAAAGAAACGCACTCTCAAATTTTTTTTTACGTCTCTCACCAATTCATAATAGGTAAACGTGCAAGAAAAAGAGCTTACTTCCAGCTTTCTATCACATAGCACAAAATCACACACCGACACAAAAAATGAAAATTATTTAGATTTCTTCGCACCGTGTGGCACATTGTTATAGGCTTTTCACACCGAATTAAAATCTCGGATTTCAGCAACAAGATTACGAAATCTCGTTGAAGCTAAGATTTTCAGATACCTAATGAAGCCATATCCTTTTTCAACTTCTAAATCGCCTGAAGAAAAAATGTAATTACTCTTTGTTAAAATGTCGTCGAGTTGTAGAAAACTGTTTCGGACATTTTAAATAAAAGCAAGATTTCGGAAAAGGCCTTGACAACCATATTGACAACACGTCTTTAATTTTAAAAGCATGTTGTGTTCTACACAATTTAATACAAATAATGATCACATAAACACTCAATGGTATTGTTGTTATTGCTAACAAACAATTTGGAATGAGAACATCCAGAACATACAACGCATATAAATACATATATGTGACTTTAATTAAACAGCGACAAACATACGGAATGCTATTAGTATCCATTTATGTAGGTAAACAAAAATATATATTTTTATTTTTTTCATTTATTTAAATATTTCGATACTCTATGAAATTCCTTAGCTGATTCAATATATTCTTTTAGAATGTTGTTATTGTCGGCATCCATTTCATTTAGTTTTTCTACTATTACTTTAAGGCGCTCGTGAATGATTTAAATTTCATCAACAATGGACATTCCTTCAAAAGCCGCAACTATTTCCTCGGATATAATTTACCTTCTCTCCCCACAATTCAAAGAGAGAATCCTTTATCTGCCTTTTAAATGCCTTTTCGCTTGCTGACAAGGCAGAACATTTCGATAGGTTTGTTTATTTTGACAATCTTGTGTTCGAAAGTAGATTTTGATTAGATTTTGTCGGAATCTAGTAGATTTGAAAATCTGAAAATGTATGGGAAATCTAGTAGATTTGGATGAGATTTTGAGAATTTTGCTCGAAATCTAGATTTTGATTAGATGTGAATAGCGTATTAAGTTGGTGTAAGAAACCACCCCAAAAACGCAGCACACTCATCCACACAAACACAAATGTTCGCACAACTGCGGTGTACTTAACGCGAATCCTAACGTTAACGATAACTCACACTCATTCATTTTGACCAGAAAGCAAAATGCGCTATTACCCATTACATAAAGCATGCCTTACACAAGCGGCAGATTGACTGTCATTCATCGTAATTTTGCGGGTTATTTGTGCCAAGTCAAACCAATTTTGCTGAAAAAAATTGTCAAATGTACATAATCACCCTTATTGTAGCAGGCGTTTCGCTTGAACGACAAAATTTTGTCATTTAATTTCATTTTCAAAAATTTATATTATGAATGGCGTTTAAGAGTTGTTTATCGTTATTTTTCGAGTCGTAACGCCATACTCTGAGTGGAACGTAAGTTTTCGTATGAGAAATGTCACTCATCTGTATTATAACTGTCGTTTTTCTCGACTTCTACGACTCTCAGAACGCTATTTTTTATCGAATACAAATTTTCAAACGACTCATTGTCGAAATTGGATAAAGATGAAAGTTTTACATGTTAGTATTGTGTAATTTGTAATTTTTATTATATTTGATTTATTTAAGGGTGAAAATAACTAACCCAATACAGATGCAGTGTATCACTGAAACTTTTCTTGTGCTTGCAGCCATACTTTGTGATGCAGTTTCTCAAAGCCTTTGAAAGATATTTCCAAAAACATTTCAAGAAGGAAGTCGTCTGTTAGGGTAAAGTTTCTGGTATCTTCGTTGTGCTCTTCTTAAATTTCCATTGCACAACCCATAAACGAATAAAATGTTTGCGTTTTCTTCTCTTGTAAGTAAAGGCATTTCAAAAAGCGCTCTTATCAAACTTGATAATCTGATGAATGAGTTTTCAGTTTTTCCATTCTTTTATACTACTTATTTAGTTAATTTACCCATTAAACAGTCATCCCCAAAATTTAACTTTCCCTGTGAAGGGTTAAGGTGAATAGGATTTTGACAGCAAGTCAAATAGGCATAAGTACACTTTTTACCCTTTTTATAATAGACTAAGAGCCCGCAGCAATTTTTGGGTGTGATTGATAACAAAAAATAATTAGGATAATTAAATAGGCCTTTAGTATAGTTATTTACAAATGTGAGCGTCTTGCATACCCTGTGGAGCAATAGTGCATAAGAGTGCATCAGATATGCAGTTCTTTCCAAAGTCTAAAAAATTGTGATACAAAATTTGCCATAACTTCAAAATGAAGAGCTAAGGAGCTAAGTGATCTGATTGCAAATATCGAGGTCCAAGACGTTTTGCACGTGGTCTTCTTTGTGCAAGAAGTACGCTATTCTTATCGCGTCTTGCAGGCAGAAGGCTGTCTGCAAAACGTCTTAGACCTCAATACTTGCAATCAGGGGGCTTAACTCTTCATTTTGGCAAAGTTGTTATCACAATTATTTAGACTTGGAAAGAACTGCATATATGATGGATTTTTATGCACTATAGCTCCCACTAGAGCATGCAAGACGTTCACATTTGTAAATAACTACTAAAGGCCTATTTAATTATGCAAATTATTTTTTGTTATCAATCACACCCAAAAATTGCTGTGGGCTCTCGGTCTATGAGAACACAGTCTTGAAAATTACCTAAAAACTATATAATTCTTGGAAAACCGCACCAATTGCAAGGATTAGCAATAAAAGTAGCTACAAAACACAAATTTCGATTTTTTACCCGTTTTAGATCTTCCCAAGTATCATAAAATGTTTGGGTGTTTGGGTGTACTTATTAAAATTGAACACCATTTAAAATTGAATATCTGGCAACCCTAAAACATATCAGCTCAATTTAAACGTAGGCTTAAAGGCTAGTATTTCTATTCAAAATAAAGTCTAAAATAAAAAATCTCAGTACTGACAGAGAAATTGACCTTAACATGGGTCAGGCTACACAAAGTTAGCCTTTTTTTACATCGTCAAAAAGTGATGTCAAAGTTGAAAATCAGACTTTACCGTAGAACAATTTTTTTCTTAGAATATGATCAAGAATCACATCACAAAGTATGGCACACGAATTACAGGACACTACGTATTGATAAAAAAAAACACAAATTGTTTTGAAATATCTGTTTGTCAATGACAGATTTTTATGTGGAACGCATGTTGATTCAAAACGCCTGGCGTTTAAGTGTCGTAATACCGACCCTTAAACGCCTTAAAAGTGACTCGACAGAAGAAGTGACGAGTGTCGTTCAAGTGAAATGCCTATTATAATAAGTGTGAATGTCTCCTTAAGCTTTTCTTCGTAAGCACACCAGGCACAGTAGGAGTAGAAATAAGAAAAACATGACAAACGTATGCGACTACGAGATGCATGATTTTTTTGTGAATGAAGTGTGAATGTACATATTATGAATGGTGATACTAATCAAATCAGAATCACTAATATGTACTGTATTTAACTGCGAGCGGTCGAAATATTATAACTACCGTGTACGTGAAGTGATAAGTTTTAGTGATTTAAGTTGCATTTAAGTTCAAAATGAAGGGATCTTTAGTGCCAATTAAGCCAACATAAACTGCTGAAACGGTTTCAAAAATACCTCGCTCCGATGTAGTGAGCATTGAGAATAAAAACAATGAAAGTTCCACAAGTGACAAACATTTTGAGCAATGTCTTCCTAGTGAAGTCGAAAAAAAATGAGCGAACTAGATCCATTCCCCCCCCATAGCGAAAAGCTATCTACGCCACTGGTCTACTTGAACAAGTGGAAAAAAGAAGTCCCGAAGCATTGTTCTGTAGAAGCAGTTATTAACCGCAACGCTGGCATCGCACTCGCATCATTTTAAAAGAAATATGCCCCATAAATCTTTCGGAAGGTTATTCCACACCAAACAGTAACGTGAAGTGAGAGTAAGGGACGCATATGGGATTCTCTGTGCCCAAAATCCTGCAATTTTGCTTGTTCACAAAAACCCACTCAGATTAAAATGTGCCTCGTCAGTCATCATTAAATTTCCCAAAAATTTATCATCATTCTCGGCGATATTAAAGACAGACAATTATGCAGACGTTTTTTCTAGTTTTCGGACCAACAAGATCCTATAAGGGTATAGATCTTTCCTCAAAATCGGATGAATCGTGATTCGCGACATGCCTTAACTTTGTTGAACGTGTCGTCGTGTCGATGTTTCAAGATCGGTTTGCCACACTTTTCCTAACGACCTGAATGTTTTCAACCGATCCTCCAAAACCACATGCCGTACGACTCACATCCCCAACGTTCCCATATTGCTCAAATTTGGCCACCACAGCAGGAATAGTGGATGCTGTTAGAAGATTTCTTACTCCACGTACGAACTGGCTATTTTCAAAAAATAATTTAATAAATTTTGTGTGATCGTTTAGTGTTCCATGTTGGATCTTGTGTTGGATCTTTGTGTCTGAAACAAAAAAAAAAATAAATAGCTCAAATATCTACATATATAAAAAAGAGTTATAATATATCTATAACTCCATAATATGCTACTGAAATAAATCAGCCAAGTAGAAGACTTAGCACTATTATTGGACTTGTTGAATTATTGATTCAATATAGCTTTTTCCTGGCCTTTAGTTCACACAAATTGGCGAATTATTAGGATTTTACTCTTGGTTTTAAACAAGGCCCTCACAGTCAACTGATGATTCCATGTGAGATCGCCGAATCAATAAAAGAGTTATCAATTTTGTACATACTTTTGGTCCACCCTGTACGTACAATCCATGCGATGTTAATACGAGTAGCATGACTCTGCGTGTAATGCAATTTCCTATTCTTTATTCATGATATATGATATATTCAGAACATAAGAGGAAAGTTGCTTAATAAAAGCACCTACTAGGTTCAACGATATCCCATGTTGTCCACCTTCAAACCCATCCAATCTAGCGGTATTATGTCTGGCGTTCTCGGGAAATATGGCAGTCAACTGTCTTCCTATGAAGGAATTACATTTTTTTTAATGTACCCAAGTCAAATGTGTATCTAAGTTAAATTTCATTGTGTTACGAAAGAGAGGATTTATTTTGCATTCTCAAGTAAACAGATTCATAGCAGGTATTTGGAGAATGCGAGATTCTATATATTTTTAGTCTATCAGTTTCTTATGTCGAAAATATGTAATGAGATGTCTAAACCCATTTAGACGATAAGGAAATTAGTTTTATTAAATTGGGATACATTATGAAATTCTTGTAAGTCATCGAAATCCAGCACTAGCGTCTTGGCCGGGAATGACATTTCGGTTATTTCTGTGGAAACAGTTCATAAGGTTTTCCTTGAAACTATCTCAGTTTCGCATCTGTTTTACAAAAAAAAAAAGATTGTTTAATTTCAGCTGGATTTTCATCGGGGTTTTCATCCGTGATTTTGGCAGCATTTCCATCAAGATTTTTATCATCAAGAACAAAACCAGAATCATCAGCAATGTCAGAACCATCATGACCAACAGCAACATTCGCAAAAACAGGAACTCCATCAACAGTAACTCCTCCAACACCAACCAGATCGGCAGCAGCAACAGACAGCTTTAGAATCTTTTACCACACTACTATAAGTAGCATTAGTACCATGATCGGATTTGACAGTGGCAACATTGTTTGCGTTATTTACAGTAGCAGCGCTGGTAGTAGATTCTGTAGATTAGTAGATTATGTAGATAGTAGATTATGCTTTTATGTATGAAATATAACATCGTTCGATTGCACTCCTTGGCTTTTTACGGTCCAACTATTAATGACTCTTTTACATCGATCTATCGCTCGATTGTGGATTACTTGTATAAACCTGTTACTTCAGATAACTTCAGAAAAAAGAAAGAGTCTAACGGGATAAAATCGCATGACTTGGTAACCAATTCATGTCACCCCTGCGAGATATAACCTTACCCTTAAATCGTTAAAGCCGAATGTCTATCATAGCTTCCCTTGTGTGACACGTACCACGTGTCGCTAAATATTGGGGTCATCTTCTAAACGTTCTGCATCGTAGTCAGCGGACAAAGAGAATTGTCTATGGTCATGAACTTTGAGATACTAGTTTAGTTAGATCTTGTACGGATGTAGGTTCAAGTACCGACGTAAAAGTCTGCGACAGAAAGAGTTGTTGTTCTTTTGATAATAAAGATTTATCATTAGGACGTGCTGTTATATCGTGAAGCTTGCCATAATAAACAACAGATTTGAAGGGACTTCGATTGAAAAACGCATCCAAAATCTACTCGAGTTTTGGACGTATAAGCCTTATAAATGATAGCCAGATCAGAGAGAGTGAAAAATGTCTTACATCGACATAGAAATCTCAAGCATTTAGCAGCATTTTTAGTGTTCTTGAGAATGTGAGCATTCGAACGAAGATCGTCGTTGGCACACATACTGAGTACTGAGAGATTTTCGGTTTCTGCGATGCAAGTGCCATTCAAGGACAATGGCATAAGGGGAACATTTTGCTTCAACGACAATAGACATCATTGAGGTTTTGAAGCGGTTTTTTTATACCTTATTTAACAATGCTGTAAAAATTAAAGTTTAATGAGATTATCACATGATACCGTTGCAATTCCACTTCCGAAAGAGATGGACGTAAATTTGAGAATGATTATGAGAAGCTGAGAGAAGAGTCCTTGGCAAAACAATGAAGTGGATTAGAATTTTCAGACAAGAGATCATTTATAATAAAATGCACGACTGGATCGCACGAACTTGCTCTTATGTAAAAGTACTTTGGAATTTAAGATACATTTTATAAATATAAAACATGGATTTAATGAGATAATAATGTAAAAATGCATAAAATTGCCATCTGGTTTCGGGAAAAGTATGAATTTATGCAAATAAACTTTAAAAAAACGTTTTATTATTAAATACATTTTTTATATAAGAAATTTCTCTAAAATTTTTCAAGAAAAAAATGTGGGATGCGAATTTTAAGTATTAAATAATATTGATTGATTTTCGAAAAAACTTAAGGGGACTCCTGCTGAAAATTTTGGGTTAAAATCCTTTCCTTAGAGCCGCTAATGAGAAAGTCGAAAATAAAAAAAAACGAGTCTATGGCAGGTCAGGTACCCCTAATAACATTTTTCCCCAAAATTTTGTTTGAGCAAAATAATATCATAATATCACACCTAATTTTTTTTAAATAAGATTTTGCATTACGGGTGCATGGGGGGTGTATGGGGGGTTTTGGAGCTAACAAAAAAATTTCAATTTCTCATCTAGGGAATCACCGAAGACCCTTAACCACCGAGATTGAAAGAAATAGGTGCAGTGGCTTAGGCTGTAGTGAGAGGTACAGACATACAGACACACTGAAACATGTTTTTTGTGTACTAAATTATCCTTAAAATTTTTATAAAAAAAATTGATATGCAAATTGTTAGTATTTATTAAAATACATTTTTAAACGTAATTTAAAAATTTAATCGTGTATCGGTTTTCAAGAAATTGAATTTTCAAAAAAAAATTGTATTATTTTTTTTAAAAATCCAAAAATTATTTTTTTATTTTTTCGAAAAAAAATTAAGTTTATATTTTTTCAAAAGCCAATCAGCTCCTGCATAAAAATTTTGGTTAAAATCGTTAGAGCCGTTGGTGAGAAATTCGAAAATCAAAAAAACCGTTCTATGACAGGTACCCCTAATAACATTTCCCCCCAATTTTGTGTTGACCAAAATATAGTCCATGTCCATAATATCATACCTAATTTTTTTTATCAAAATCGTTAGAGCCGCTTTCGAGATAAATAAGATTTTGCATTACGGGTGTATGGGGGGTACCGCTAGTTTTAGAGCTAAAAAAAAAATTTCAATTTTTCCTCTAGGGAATCACCGAAGACCCTTAACTACCGAGTTTGAAGAAAATACCTCCGGTAGTTTAGGCCGTAGTTCGAGGTACAGACATACAGACAGACAGACGGAATTGTCGGACCCACTTTTTTTCGACTTCGCTATCATCGTAATGTCAACTTTGATCAAAATCTCGAGTTCGATTTTTTTCCAAAAGCAGAACTTGCCCTATAGTACCTATATCGCAAGCAAAAATGAGAAAGAGACTCGGAGACAAAACGGAGCCCTGGGGAATGGCAGCATCTATTTTGTGAAGATCGGACTTGAAACCGTCCAATACAACGCATATATTGAACGATCTATAAGGTAATTTCTAATCCAAGGAATAAGGTTTCATTGATTCTAAAAGCACGCATAATAGAGCCTGGTACCAAACTCTATCAAATGCCTTGAAAATATCAAGCGCAATAATGTTACTTTCTCCAAAACAATGTAAAGATCTGTTCCACTCTTTTCGGTGAGATATCCCATCAGATCACCAGTGGAACGATTGCTGCGAATGCCGTATTGCCGGTCATTAAGAAACTTTCGATCTTTAAGATATTTCCTGAGCTGATGATTTATCAGCGATTCCTTGACCTTGAAAAGAAGGGACGTAAGTGCGATTGGTCGATAGGACAAGGGTCACTTTTTTAGGAACAGGCTGAACAAATGCTGTGTTCTATCTTCTAGGAAGCAATGGAAAAGCTTACGCAATAATTTTGCCAGCGATGAAGAATACCTCTTCAGAAGAATGGGAGGTATACCATCAGCACTGCGGAATTTTTTATATCAAGATCGCGAAGGGCTCTTGCAACTGTATGAGTTCGAAAATATACCTGTCCCATTGAATGATTTACGTTCTCAAATACAGAAGGGCCAATGTTGCTATCAAGCAACAGCTAGCAGCAAAATGAACTGCAAGTATACATTTGCCTTATATAAAGATCTATTTATCGGGTTGTCATTGTAGATGAGCGTTGGATCCGAAGATGAAGTTGAATTTTTTACGTTCTTGACAAATGATCAGAAATTCCTACTGCTTTTGGGACGTTTCAGGATTCTATGCCTTAATTTATGGTCGTGTAAGAATTTGGTTCTTTTTTATAAAAGCGTTGTAATGGTTTCTCACTTGTTTATATTTTTTCCGATTTTCCTCAGTTGGGTTGGAATACTTACAAAATACATTTCGACATAGTTAATAAATTATTGTTAAAAATCATTAATTTGCCTTCGTCTATTGAACTGACATTTGAACTAAATATTTTGAAAATGTAAATTTTATTTAATTTTAATAAAAATGAAAAAAATAATATACATTTACTATGGGCAACAAAAACTAGAACTAGTAAGTAGTAACACTTTAGATCACATATAAATGGCAACACCTTACGCATACGCAACCTACATTGTCTTTGTCTTCCTGGTATTACATTGTTCTAGCATGTCGCCATCTTGTGATTATCTTGCTAAAAAGACCCTGGTCTTATTTATCAATCTTGTAAACTGACATTTTCTGTATGTATTATCACAGAAAATATCTGAAATCAAATACTGCAAGAATCATAAAATACTTCATTCGACCATTCGAAAGGTCGATATTTCTATTTCTGACCACTTAATGTAGATTTAAAAAGACAACCATTTGGCTTGATTGACATGAAACATAAAAACATTTTTCGATCAACGAAAAGGCTAAGGCTGAAAACTTTTATTTTTAGAAGTTTCTTATACCTCGCATGTTCTCAAAAGTGTGTTAAACAATGCAATCTGATAGATTGTGTGTGTTATGGCAGATTTTTTGTGTTATAGCCAAGATTTGGGGGGAGTGTTTTTGATATAACAATACTAATTTAAAAGAATTGAATTTTTTAATCTTGATAAATACAGTAGACGCACGATATAATAATTTTCGGTAGAGTTAACTCCAAGTAAGAGAAAACACAACACTTAGTATAGAGTACTCTAAAAAGTGAATAGTTGGTGATATAGTGAATACACTAATTGTCTCTATATTATGCGATAATATAATTAAAGCTGCAATAGTTCGACGCAATTTGGACCATATTTTAAGAATCTTTACCCTTCATTCACGTATTTTGTCTTTCGAACCATATGCACTAAAGAACACTATGAACACTCAGTCACAAAAGTGTACATTAACTTTATAGATCTACATGTAAAAGTTAAAATCTTTGCAGATTGTGACATCCCAATCAGGAGTTGGTGAAGAAATATAAAGTTATCATTAAAACGTCTTTGAAATAATATTCACACCTGCAGAGCTGAATCTGATATCCATATAATGCAAGGTTATAAGAGTTAAGGGAATGAATTTATGTTGTTCTGGTTCAATTCGAGCTTTATTTAGTTCATAGAAGGGAGTCCATACTTATGAATTCTGAATAAGAGCTCAAGTAAACATCCAAGTCGTTGAAGCTCAAGATGTGACAGCGTTTTTGCTGCGTAATAGAATAATCAAAAGCTTTCTTGAAAAAGTAATTACTCGTACTTGACATTTTGCAGGTGATAACAGAAAGAAAATTTTGTTTAGAATCTTGTTAGCATAGCTGGGCACCGTTAATCAAACAGTTAACTTCGTTAATCGTTAATCCGCTACTAAAAAAGTTAACTTCGTTAAACGTTAAAGCGTTAAATTTCGGAAGAATTAACGCAAGTTAACGTTAATCGTTAATCCGTTAACATGTGATAAAAATTGCATTTGCCGGTCGTCCACTAGGCGATCAACGCACAAATTTCGAATTCAACGCATTCAACTCTAATGTACCGTGCCTTCGATTCTGTTCAACCAACGGGTTGGATCTAGTTGTTGGCCGTTGCTCAATGAATTGCGCAACAAGTGTACGGGTAGTGTACGAGCTCGTGTTGCTCCTTGAAAATGTTCGATCAACACGTTTTTTTTTTTTTTTTTATAATCAAATCACGCTCAAGGGAATATGATTACCCTTTAAATGTTTTAACACAGCGCGGGCGTGAAGTTACGGAAGAGAAAGAAGGATAGGAAAGATGTGTGGCACGATGTTCTGAGACTCAAGGTGGTTGTCTCAGATTTTTTATCTCCAGAGATGGCGGCTGAACTAAAGCGGAGAATTGCCGTGTCTTATTTCTATATCTCTTATAATTCGCATTATTTTATTCGTTTTTCATCCTTGTTGGGCATACTAGTTTAACTCAATCACATGTTGTTAGTGTTATGCCTAAACAACATGTAATGAGTAAACCAGCAACCCATTGATGACAATTTTTAGAAGGTTTTTTTTAATGGAATTAAAGACGACATAAACGACGGCAGGGATCGAACCTGTGATACTGAGGTTGACAGGCGAGCACACAACCATCGCGCCACGACCACCCCCACCACCACGTTGAGCAACATTTTCAAGATAATGTGTTGCACATTATTTGTTCAACGCGTTGATCAACTTTTTAATTTTCATTGGGTTTTCTTGACGTAATATTGTGTTGCGTTGCGTTGGTTGCAGTGAAAAGTGTCTACGTGGTTGAACTATTGCGTTGCCATGAACTTGCAGTTGTTGCAACTTGCAAACTGTTGTTTATTTTGGTTTTTCGTCATGGAAGGTGATAAAAGAAAGAGTGGACCACGAAATTAATTTTGCAGTTGATTTCAGCAATTGAGGAAAAGCTTAATATATGGGACATTAAGAGCCCCTCTTATAAAAATCGAAATGCTAAGGAATTGGCTTGGTCTCAAATTTCCTCGAAAATGCAATTGCCTAATGTACCGAACTGAAGTCAAAATTATTTCAGGTTTGACGTTTGAGTTTTTTGTTTATCGTCGTGCGTTCAACGCGTTCCCCAATGAGTGATCCTTAGTTAAGTGTACGAAGGTATCAACTTGTTCATCAACTGGTTGAGCAACAATATCGAAAACGCAGTTGGTCAACTGGAAAAAAAATTTTGTCTGTCAAAATCGAACAAGTTTATCAACTAGTGTACGAGGTTATTCAACATTTTAGCAAGTTGGTCAACTAGGTGTACGGAGCTATTCAACACTGGAATAAGTTTTAAAAGTTGATCAACTAGGTGTGCGAGGTTAATCAACATATGGGAAAGTTGGTCAATTAAGTGTACGGGGCTCCAAACGCATTTTGTTCAACTTTAGTTGCTCAACGCGAATTACGTAAGTTGCTGCACTAGTGTAAGAGGTTGTAAATTCGTTTATCCAACGAAAGAGTTGAATAAAAAGTTGAACGAAGTTGGTTGAACTTATCGGACACATAGTGGACGACCGGCATAACACAGCGAGCGGTAAATTTTCTTGTTTCTCCTTCTCCCATTACCTATAGTTGCTTTGGTTTTGTCGTTGCATACATTGCTTGAGTCATGTCATGCATTATGTGTAACTGATTGAAACACAGGAACATAAATTGCTCTTATTTGTTTTGGGAATGCAGGAGCGGATCATTTACATTTACTATTAAGGTTTAGTATCTACTAACAGTAAATCGTGTTGTGAAGATATTTTGGGGTCCAACCCTAACATGAACATACATAGATTACTGTTTGGTTTTCTAGTGTTTGATTTTTTGTAACGTTGAAGGTATTTAGCAACATTCGGGAGCTTAGAAAGAATTTATGTGCTGTACATGTTCATACCGCGATAAACAGGCCAGCAGTTTTGACACCCAGGTTGATTAAGATTCTGATCACAAGGAATTCAGCTATAATGGTGAGCTATAATGGTAATAGTTTAGGGCTCCTGTTCTTCCCGAAATACATATTTCCTCGCCATATATGTCCATAATGATGTTGCTTATAAGTTTCAACCACAATATAGAACTTGCTTCAATATGCAAACTTCAATGTCATGTGGCTTTAATGTAAATTTATGAAATACTACTTCGTTTTCGTTTCCAACGCTCATCTTCAATGACAT
The DNA here is from genome assembly GCA_963931855.1 of Philhelius festivus. Classification (NCBI taxonomy): domain Eukaryota; kingdom Metazoa; phylum Arthropoda; class Insecta; order Diptera; family Syrphidae; genus Philhelius; species Philhelius festivus. The sequence goes on from OZ007557.1 coordinate 96,966,236, forward strand.
TCCAATTTGCTTGCAGCACAATTTGCCTCTAATACGAAGCTCCTAGAAAGTGTTATGACTCCTCGTGAACTTTAGAATGCAAACGATTTAATGGGCCAAATGTTTCTTCGAACTCGTACAGTTGCAAGATTACTAAAAGATCTCGATATACACTAATCCACTGGCCCGCATAGTATAAGTCCTTTTGTTCTGAAGAGGTGTTCATTGCGTAAGCTTTTCCATCTGTCCTATTCTACTGGTCTCTTTCCAGGTGGATGTAAAACAGCATTTGTCCAGCCTATCCCTAAAAAAGGCGAATCTTCTTCGCCCTCCAACTAATTCTAATTGCCCTAACATACCTTTTTTTTAAGCTTATGTAAACGTTAATAAATTATAAACTCAAGAAATAAATTTAGGAATGAAAATTTCTCAATGACCAGCTGTATGGCTTTTGGAGCAATAGGTTCACTGATGATCTGGGGCCTATTGCACCAACTACAAATTACAAGTACAAATTTGTGATTAAAAAAAATTACATATGTACATATGAAAAAAACTCGAATTTTTACAAATTTGTTAAAAAAATGCTTGTAATCACAATTTTGTAAGATGGTGCAATAGGCATCAGGGGGTTTATTTCACCGAACAGTGGCACAAATATTTACATCCTTTTAGAGAATGTAAGATTGTTTCACTTGATATTTCCAAAGCATTTGATAGAGTTTGGCATCAAACATATCATCATCTCTTCTTCGATGGATTAGAAACTATCTTTCGAACCGCTCAATACAAGTTGTATTTGATGATTTAATGTCTGAAATTCAAGAAATAAGTGCTCGTGTGTCACAGGGCTCCATTTTGTCCCCGACTCTTTTTCTCTTATTAATCAATGATCTTTTCTCTGCATCTTTTAGTCAATTACATTGATTTGCTGATGACAGTGATCTCAGTTTATTATATGCGTTTCCAGATGCCCATCCTTATTCTTCGGATGCAAACCTAGAATGAAGTTGTATGATCTCGATAGAATTGTCAAGTAAGGAACCATAAACCACGTAGAATTTGATGCATCAAAAACTCAACGCTGTCCCTGTCGTAAAACGCGCCACTCCTATCCATGACAGCACGATATCCATAACAGCACGATATCCATGGCAAAACTTTCATTGAGGAAACAGAACAGTTCTCAGTTTTCGGTATGTGCATCACAGACCAATTCGTTTTGAATGACCACATATTGGACGTTGACAAAACCAATGCTTAGTGTTTAAATTCCTTCGAAGTTACAAGAAATTGTTCACCCCGTCTGATTTGGCTATAAGGCTCACATTCGTTCAAAGCTTTATAACAATTCTCATATTTGAAGACGTCCTCCAATAACCGACTTGAGTCTCTTAAATAGAATACAGAGGAATGATAGGTGATAAAATAATAAAGCAGAAACATTGGCCATAAAACTCAACCATAAAAGTTTCCCATCGGGGAATGTCCATCAGCTTACCATTTCTTCGGACGCAATGTTAAATTCAGAGATTCTTTCTTAAGCCGCACTCCACGAATATGGAATGATTTACCCTTCCCAATATATTCTTCCTATTGCGATGTTCAGGCATACAAAACCAATGTACATCGGTATCTCCTTTTAAATTGTCTCCAACTTTCCTAACGCTAGCGCTGTGTTCAAACATTTTAAGGTTAGTGTCATAATCCCTTCAGTTCGCTCAAAATGCAGACAAAAAATCCTCTTCAAAAATTCAATTTGCACTTTGTGCGCCCTACATGCATTTAATTAAAAAGCCACCGCATGCAACACGTATACACGTGCCACGCATCAGCTTTCGCAATATACTTATTCAGTCTCCTATCCTCCGAATGCCATCCTCACTTAACTAAAAATAGTTCACGTCGTCGAGCTCTAAACTGTCGACCACATATTATCCATACGTAGATATACATACGTATGTGGTGCATCACGTTTGGCTGTCACAATATACTTCTCATATTCAAAGTGTGTTGAACTTTATCGGTGCGCACCCCTCCAAAAAGGTCAAACACTCATGAATTCCAAAACGAATTTAACGGTAGTAAGTCGTGCTTGACGAAGTGCGTATTGTTTGCTCATTTTTTGCTAATTCGTCGTTTGTGTCTCTACCATCTCATCAACTGTCACTTCCGGGAAAAATAAATTAAATGTTTGCCTCAGGAAGTTGTCACAAGTCAAAGCAGTGACACATAAGACTTTTCAATCTAAGCAAGCCTTCAAGTCTAATTGAGTCATCTTCGTTGCACTGAAACTCTGAAAGTTGGTGAAGTTACGTTGGCGTTGCGGATTGAGATACACCGCGTCGTTGATGATGAGAAAAATTCACTCAGGCAAATGAATAATTGTGGTTACGAGGATGCGGACTACGTACGTACATATGTGTTCCCACTTGAATTGTTGTGAAGCCTTGGGGATTATAATTAAATTCACATATTAAAACGCCAAACGCACTGTTTGTCTGCTGGAAAATTTAATGAAATGAACATACGTCGATCGAGAATTCTTTATCATTATGGAGAAATGAGTGACATGTGTCACAGCTCTTAATGGAAATGAGACATTCCATATATGCGAGTGGTTTAAATGAACTGCATGTAATTAGTGAGCGATGGTTAACATGTCTAGGTTGTCGAGGCTTAAATTCCAATTTAAAATTAACACTTAAAAGCACAGAACATTGTGGGAAATGAGAAGTAATTTTTAAAATAAGGAAAAGTCAGAAGGGTTATCTTTCAAGATTGGGAAGACATTTAACTATCTGTTGCAGATTTGTTTCAAATTCCCCTTGAATTCTAGAATCGAATCCGAATGCATTTTCTATTCTTTTCTGAAAAGAACTTTCATTCGCTGACAAATCGAAATCACCATTAGTGCTTTCTGGTGACAGTTCTTACTTAATGATGCATTAGTAGACCATCATCCATCATTACTTTATGTCATATAGAGGAGTATCAAATTTCATTAAAAATGGCTGCGCTGTCACATGTTCTGAAAAATGTGCATACAAAAAGGACATGACGGGATTGGCCATTTTATGATATTCATTATTTTATAGTATAAAAATGTTGCTATGATGGTTGTTTGTATTTTCATACAGAAATTACATAATAGTTAATCGAAACTTGTCGTATATTTTGACTTTTCGTACAGATTGTTAAAAAAAAATAAGTTTTTTGAAGAATTTGAGTGTTCTGGAATTGAATTCGGAGCTAAAAAAAATCCAGCACTTTACATTTTTGAGATATTCTAAAAGGATATTTTTACGCTTTTCAGATATTAAAATACATACGAAAAATGAAAAGAAAATTATTGTTGATACTTTTGACGTTTAAATTTTGGGATAATTTTTATAATCAAAAGTGGTAATGAAATATCTAAAAACACTTTATAGTAGTTTGTCTGGCCCCCTTCAGAATTTAATTAATATTCCTCGGAATGAATATATGTATAAGTTTCTTGAAAGACAGCTCCAAGTTCAATCATACTTTAAACTAAAAAGCTCTCATGGTCAGCGGTCAGGGAATAGAAAAGGTTTTTTAGTGATGAATTACTATTTGTTCAGTTGTATGGTCCAAGAGATAGGAACTTGGGAATCGATTTCTGTGACTTGTACGTTCTGTGGGTAGCAATTTTGTTTCTCTTTCTGAACATCTTTATAAGGAGGAAATATATTTTTTGTATATCTTTCCTATCCTTCTTTCTCTTCCTTAACTTCACGCCCGCGCTGTGTTCAAACATTTAAAGGGTTATCATAATCCCTTGAGCGCGTGTAGATTATAAAACAAAAAAAGAAAATGTACGGATCTCGAGATAATTTAGCTTGCACCATCATTATACAACTTTGTATCTAATTTGTTTAAAAATTCTTGGGATGCTATTGCTTATATTTGATCGAATCAGCTTCTTGTGTATCGTAAGCTTATTTTAGCTGCAAAAACAAGTTCAGGTCTTGAAACAGTACTTAAAAAATCTGCAGTGCGCTTTCTTTTTGTCTGCTCAATACTATTTGCAAAATCAAGTGCAGGATAGCCAGTGAATGAAGGAGGTATATATTTTGAGCGAAAAAATTTAATTGAGCCAATTTTTCAGAAGAAAAAGGGTTTTTTTTTCATTTGGTATGAACCATCACATTTTTTTATGATCTGACATTTCTTTTTTTAAATATGTTATGTGAATTGGGCTGCACAAACTTTTATAGCTATTGTTAAATATTTTTTTGTTTGCTTGAGAAATAAATTTCGACCAGTTTTTTTCTTGGGCGAACGGGTTCCTAACGATTAGACTAACTGTTAGATTCTTATCCTAAAGTTATTGATTCGCCTTTTTCAAAGACAAAAAAAAAGGTCTACTTGAGTATTGAATTTAGTTCGTGTGTTAAGATTATGCTTTCCTCTTTCGTCTTGTTATTATTTAGTAACGATGACTTCGCTCTTCAAAACACTCACGAATATTTAATAGTAACTAGGGGAATGCCTAGAAAAAGGCTTTTTCTCGATTTTATTCTTTTTGATTTTTCTCGAGAAATTTAGTTAATAGTAATTTTAACTCGGCCATTAAGATTCGGCAAGTTTTGGAAAGACACCCAACAACTTGCTGAATCCGTGAATGTGATTGAGAAAGAAAAGTTTCGTTTGAGATTCAACAACGACGGTTTTCTGTGAAACGAAGTAGGTTGCCAGGAAGCCGGTGTCCCGTGACTCATATGATGGCTGGATGTTTGTATGTGTGAGTGACTGGAATGGTCGGAAGTAGTAGAAGGTAGTAATAAATGTATTTTAAGCTTGGAAAGTTCACTCTATGGTGAGCTTACCAAGCAACAAGGTGAAAAACAAAAAAAAAAAATAGAGAAAGGATTCGAGAAAATTCAAAAAGAAAGAAAAACTAAATCGATGAAAAGGGGAGAAAATTTTAACAGGAAAAAGATCGAGGAAAAATATAAAAAAAGGAGTAATTCGAGGAGCGACATCAAGACATAGGAAAAGTTAGATTAACATAGATCGAGAAATAAAAAGATAAGTAAATCAGACATCTTGGCCAAGCCTAAAATTTTACTGTTCGTGTATTTAAAATTCAAGTGGACCTTTGTTCCTTCTTTCGCGATAAATTTAATTTGCGACCAATTTAATTTGTTATTTCGGGTTTTTAGTCTCAATCTTTAGAGGCGTAATCGCGTTATCAATTGCATTTCGATTTTATTTGTATTTTTAATTTGTTGAAAAAATTTTGGGTTTTTATCCTGGGCTTACCCAAAGGTTTCCCAAATAAAATTAATTTGGAAATATTCCCTAGTGGACATACTAAAAACGGTATTTTATTTATTTCAACTAGGTATTCTCTTTAATTCATTTATAAGTTTTGGAATTTTACTAATTTTCTCTCTTTAAGAAAAAATCCTGGCGCCCACTTTTTATTACAAGTATCCCACTATACTTGCAATAAAAACATTCTTTCGATTCTTATCGCTACAGGTTGCACTTTTTGTTGTTCGTCTCCCAGACGTTTTCTTTTATTTGCCCTATCTGTCAAAATGATATTATTGTACGATCGAGTCTAGTTATGTTTCGTTTTGGTTTTTGTTATTCGCGTTCGCGTAGTTATTATTATCAATAAAATTAATAATAATAACAATTTTAATAACAAAATGAAAGGGTCGGATACCCATTATCATCGCGAAGAAAAAGTGCAACAAACTGACTGCGTTTTTAAGGCTCAAAATTGGGAATAAAATAGAAAGCATATACCTAGTATTTATAAGTAGTACAAATCTTGAAACTCTTGGTTGAATATCATGGTATAAAAGAAAACTCAATTCCAAAGCTAGAAGGTATAAATATTCCACGGAATAGATATTATTTTTAACAGCATTTTTGATTGATTTTCGGGTTGCTCTGACAATATCTAAATTTTTTTTTACTAAAAAATACTGTTAGTTGTTAATTTAAAATCCTATTTAATCTATTACATAATTTAAAAAAAAGAATTGGGACATTGTGTTGAAAAAATGGACTAGACTTGCAAATTTCAGAAGCCTAGATTAAAAAAATATCTATCGAAAAAATTTAAAAACGATTTTATAATAAAAATAAGCTATCAGAAATTGATCAATTTTTTTTCTTGAAATAAATATATAAAAAATAGAAATTTCTGTACTCTTCAAATATGCTTGGCGTGATCTTAGAAAATCGAAAAAAATATTTGGGGCAAAAGTCCAGCACTAGGATTTAATTGGTATGACATTTGTTAAGCTTACCCTATTTTTAGGCCTACTTGACTTTTGCCCGAATATAACATATGGAATAAATCGTAAAAGAAAGCCTGTAAAAACTTCCTTTCTTTCATGTCAATTTTTTTAATACAAACAATTTTTTGTTTTTGTAGTTTTTAAACTTTAAGCGCAATCTATGTACATACCTTCGTGTAGGTGTAACATTTTTTAAACTTTTTTTCGATCTTTATTCTGATTTCATGCATGAAACTTAAGTGAATTTTCTTAACACTTTTTAAATAACCGATTCGCGCCCCTTAAACACAAACCAACTTTTAAATTAAGTTAACTTTAAGCAAGCAAACTCTATTATCCCGTTGCTTTAATTTAGCAAAGTGATATTTTTATCATCGCCGTGTATGGAGAGGTCCCACTGTGCCGCGCTACGTACCACATAGCGGATACCATGATTGATATTCTCGATAAAAAATTGCAAGGTAACGATATCTCGCGCAAAGTGGGCATGTATTTGTCACCAAGGTCTTGCGATTTGACAGCAATAGAATTTTTCTTGTAAGGTTTCCTGATGTCGCAGAGGTCTATATGCGAATAAACCACAATCGACCATTGCCCTTTAGATGATCGGACATACCTTGCTAACAGTAATTTGTTACATTAATGAACTTTATGCTGAGTTGGTATAGGCAAAAACTGAATGTTAAGATAAATAGCTACAGCATTAACATAATCTGCTCCTAAAAAATAGACGACGGACCGGAAGACTTATCAAATTGGGAAATATAGTTCAGTTTTCCCTTATCATGGATGTGGTCACTATTATTTTGTAATATTTTATTAATATTTTGTTTCAGGTTCTTACTTATGGGTATTCTATATTCTATAAACTCAATCAGTGTTGGTTGTTCTAAGAATAGTAATCTCAACATGGGCTATCAAGGATTGCTGCTTTATGGTTGGTAATTTCAGACTTACATATATATTTATATCTAAAATATTATATAATACTCGTACATAAACATATACAGTCCGTAACATTTGAATAGCCTCACACATAATTTATTTTCCAATTAGATTTTTTTGGCACTTCTTTGATGTCTATATATCGAAATGTGTATTTAATGATAAGGTAAGACAAGGTCTTGAGATAAAAAAAAAATTCAAGTGAATTTTAGAATCTGCCGGAATTTTGTGAGGTGTTTTGTTTGTAGTCGCAAAAACGTATATTTTTTTTGTCACATTAGAATAGCCTCACCATGTTTATTTTGGTCAAAATGAAAACAAATTAATTTTTTTTTTTAAGAAAACAGTTTTAATTTATTTTATGTAGTTAACAAAATCATTTTAGTACTTTGTACAGCCACCCTTATTTTAAATGACGTCAAAAACGCGATCTTTTAGGGAATCATACAAAGATTTTAGGAGATCTAAAGAAATTTGTGTCCAGGCCACATTAATGCCTTCAATAAGCTCCTCTTTATTTGCGTACTGCTTACCACCTTCATAAACTTTGCGTGTTACCACCCCCAAGCATTTTCGATTATGTTTAAATCTGGAGAGTAGGGTGGCCAGGATAATTGTTGAATATTTTGGTCTTGCAACCATGTTTTAATTACACCAGCAGTGTGGATTGGTGCGTTGTCCTGCTGGAAAATAATCGGTCCAAAAGTATCCTGGAACTGAGGTAGTGCTGTTTCTAATATAGTCTTGTAGTATGCCGCCGTCATTTTACAGTTCACAAAATATAAGTCAATTGTGCCATAAAATGATATTGCACCCCATACCATTACTCCTCCCTCTCGGCTATGATGTCGATCTAAAAATAACTGTTCCTTTCTTAAATCATGGAAGTAATAGTTATATCCGTTCGGCCCATCCAAGTTGAATTTTTTCTCGTCTGAAAATATCACTTTTCGCCAAGCGTTTGGTTTTAGGCGCTTCAAGTGTCCAGCACCTTTAATGACTCTACTTATGGTCATTCGGCTAACTTCTAATCCAACTCCGTGCCTTATCTTATTCAGAGAGTAGGTAGAATTGGAAGCTAATCTTGTAATATTCCGCTTGTCTGGGCTCTAAAGTACTTTAGAAGTACGTCCTTTGTATTTTTTTCCATAAAATAACGGATCTTTAAAATAATTGTTAATCACTTTTGGGCTTCGATTAAGTTTATTAGCTATAGATCGATTAGAAACCCCTTGCTCACTATAGGCCTCTAATTTGGCTATTTCCGTTGCAGATAATGAATTTTTTCTGCCCATTTAAACAATTTAAAGAAAAAAAAAAATGAAATAGAAACAGAAGAAATAAACTATTTATAAATTCCCGATGGCTTTCCGATACTCACTCTGGCAAATTTTCGCTTAAACTGTGTAATAAGTCAAATGAGGCTATTCTAATGTTAAAAAAAAATGCACAATTTATTGACTGCAAACAATATTAGCTCAAAAAAAAACCGTTAACGTTAAGAGATTGGTTAAAAACTCTCTTAATCTCAAGAAAACTCTCTTATCTTTACATCTAATATGTATTTCGTTATGTTCTCATCAAAAAAGCATCAAAAACAGTTAGCTGCAAAAAAAAAAAAACAAAAGGTGAGGCTATCCAAATGTTACGGACTGTATATATTACATATACACAAAATATATAATGTCAGCTCGTTTTCGTCTCTTCCCATTATTTACGAGTATCTTCAACCCATAAGGAATTTGAAATCTGTATCTACCAATAAATTACCTAAATAATTAATTACATACCCTTTTGTACATTTCAATAAAATTTAAGAAACTTTTGGTATTTAATTAATTCATTTATATTGCCTCAAGATTCAATATTCATCTCATTATTTGTATTTGCTACTTCCACCAAAAATTCCACAACAATGTGCTTCCTCCAAACCAACAAAGCACCACTTGACTTGAATCAATAATGAGCACTTTCATTTTGACCAAAAAGGAAGAAACTTCTCCGAAAGTCCAATAGAAAATTAATTAAAGGTAAAAAAGAAATATATCAACCACAAAATCACTTGCTATAAAAGCGTATCTTTTTTATTTCGATATCCTTGCTTCTCATAAAAGATTTATTTTTTGTTCATTCTTATACTTCAGACAGTAAAATCATAAGATAAGACAAAATCAAATAAATCGTGGGATATACAATAATTTAAGTGTCTTCTGACATCAGCGGTTAATCAAAGAGATTAATTTTTATGAATGCGATTGATTACTTTTTGTAACTTCTGATAAATGTTTCCAATGATTAAAGGACAACGTTTATGGAATCATTAACCAACATCAAGCCAAACATTTTAATTCAACTCCTCATCAAGGTGAGAGGGAAATTTGAAAACGGTGGCTATTGTAATGCAGTAGGTTTTTGCCAGAAGCAACGTGATAATTAAGAACTGTAACAGATACTGGCTAGTTGACTTAATGCTTAAAATGTTTAACCACCATCATTTGCATTAATTAAGGTTAAACATATAAACTGAAGGCACCAACAATTAAACTAAAAAAAGCAATTAGTGGTTATTGTGGAAATCAGTTGAATAATGATTTAATTTTTTAAATACGTACATTTATATGAAAAGATGTTTTTTAAATGATTTTTAAGAACACTAGAAAAATAAATAAAACTGTGTACTTATGTACTTACACATGTAAATATTTTATTTATTTGAAACTTCTGCCTATGTATAAGTTAGATGTCGTAATATAAAAATCAATTTTTGTCAATATTACCGACTACGAGTATGAGTATAAGGAATATGTGAAGGGCTTTCCAACAAATGCAGTTTGATTTTGAAATGAAATAAAAAGGCTGTCTCACACACATTCATTTGTTTTTCATTAAAGAGTCCAATGATTGCCATTATGAATGGAATATGGCATCATCCAAATGCCCTCTACAGTCTTGCACCAGGGCACGGATCCGAGAGGTCTAATTTTCAATGACTCTGCGGCATATACATGTATACGGTTGAGTTTGAGCGTTGCCCTGAGTTACTTTGCGTTTGAAGGTGTCGATCGATGGCAGCTTATTGGCATAGTCCTGCAGCTTGAGAAAACCCGACAGGAAAATATCCAACGGGCTATTTACAATTTCACCTCCGCCGTAATAACCTCACAAATTGTTCAAGCAGAATGTTAGTTGTACCGTTTACTTTGTTGGATGTAATGTTATCCTCCTGGAAACCACATGTCGTCCACGTCCACATCGTCACAAATGCTGAGGTCCTGTGTCAATTCGATTCTATAAGGGAAGTAGAACTAAATCCAGATGGAAAATTCACCAAGTTCAAATCTGCGAAAGGCCTAGCACTTATGCACGAACAGAGTGGCAGTTCACCCCCAATCTGTTGTACTTTTGAGTACGGGTGTATATTGATTGCACTAACTAGCACTCGTTATAAAAATGATGTTCTTTTATTTGAACGTGTTGGTCACTCGTGAAGATTCCAACAGTGATTTGGCATCAGCATCAGTGACTGAAAGATTTGAAAGTCTCCACCAAAAAAAACATGGCAACCACAAAATATTAACATCGACCAATTAGAATTGCAAATATTAAGCTGGTGGTAAGGTGAGTTAAATTAAGTTAAATAAACGGTTAGATTGACCGCAAACCAAAATCTCTAATATGAAATTGCATTCTAAAATTCTTGCAATTTCAATAGTTCTCGCCAAAAATAAAAATTTCACAAAAACGTTCCGAAAATTCCTAAGCTATAAAATACTTACATATATTAAACACTTCAGGCTACCTAAATGTTGAAACAAGTTTTCCAAAGGACGGTTATTAATTTCGATACTATCAGAAAACAAAAAAAAAATATTTTTTTTCTAGCAGCAGAAGCTTCAAAAAATAAATGTCTATTTCTACAATTTTTACTTGCGAAGGCAAGTTATGCATTCGTTAAAAAAAATCGAACTAGAGATTTTGATCAAAGTTGACATTACGATGATACCGAAAATGAAAAAAGTGGGTCTCGCAAGTCTGTCTGTCTGTTCGATTACAGCCTCGTCCGATTTTCTTTAAGCTTGGTAGATATCATTTTTTAATCCCCCCCCCCGCACGTTTTTTCTTTTTTTTCAATGCCAAAAATAACGGTGCCAATGCTCTTCATAAAGTTTAAATATTATTGTGTATTAAAACTTAAAAAAATAAATTGAACGACTGGATCGCACGAACTTGCTCTTATGTAAAAGTACTTTGGAATTTAAGATACATTTTATAAATAATATAAAACATGGATTTAATGAGATAATAATGTTCAAATGCATAAAACTGCCGTCTGGTTTCCGGAAAAGTATGAATTTATGCAAATAAACTTTAAAAAATCGTTTTATTATTAAATAAATTTTTTATATAAGAAATTTCTCTAAAATTTTTCAAGAAAAAAATGTGGGATGCGAATTTTTAGTATTAAATAATATTGATTTTAGGAAATAATAATATTGATTTTAGGAAATAATTTCAAAAAATAATCGTTCATAGGTTTCAAGATATTGATTTAAACCTTTTTTTTTTTTTTTTTTTTTAAAAAAACCAAAAAATATTTTTTCGAATATTTGTATATACAATATTATTTTAAACTTAAGGGGACTCCTGCTGAAAATTTTGGATTAAAATCCTTAGAGCCGTTAATGAGAAAGTCGAAAATAAAAAAAAAAACGGGTCTATGGCAGGTACCCCTAATAACATTTTGCCCCAAAATTTTTTTTTTGACCAAAATGTAGTCCATGTCCATAATATCACACTTAATTTTTTTTATCAAAATCGTTAGATCCGGTTTCGAGATAAATAAGATTTTGCATTACGGGTTTATGGGGGGTACCCTTAGTTTTGGAGCAAAAAAAAATTTCAATTTCTCCTCTAGGGAATCTCCGAAGACCCTTAACTACCGAGTTTGAAGAAAATACCTCCAGTAGTTTAGGCTGTATTTCGAGGTACAGACATACAGACACACAGACAAAATGTGGGCTCTTAAAATAATTTTCAATTTTTTTTTTTTTTAAAAAACTTAATATTTCGTAAGCCCTATGTCCGATTTTTCTTAAACTTAACAATTAAAAGTTTTTTATTATAATTTACGAGATATAAGAAAAAAAGTTTTATTTTATCTAAAAATATCGGTAACCACCATACAAATGTTAAAAAATGGTTTTCGAAAATTGTATTTTTCTCGAAAGCAGAACCTAGAATAATATTGATAGTCTTTTTTCTTTCGATTAATTTGTACGATCTATAGCTAGTTCAAATTTTAAATTAAGATATTATTGACTGTTCTTACCATAGAGCCATGTTTTCGAATTCCTCATTATCGGCATAATGGTGATTTTTTTTTATATAACGGGTGATTTTTTTGAGGTTAGGATTTTCATGCATTAGTATTTGACAGATCACGCGGGATTTCAGACATGGTGTCAAAGAGAAAGATGCTCAGTATGCTTTGACATTTCATCATGAATAGACTTACTAACGAGCAACGCTTGCAAATCATTGAATTTTATTACCAAAATCAGTGTTCGGTTCGAAATGTGTTTCGCGCTTTACGTCCGATTTATGGTCTACATAATCGACCAAGTGAGCAAACAATTAATGCGATTGTGACCAAGTTTCGCACTCAGTTTACTTTATTGGACATTAAACCAACCACACGAATGCGTACAGTGCGTACAGAAGAGAATATTGCGTCTGTTTCTGAGAGTGTTGCTGAAGACCGTGAAATGTCGATTCGTCGCCGTTCGCAGCAATTGGGTTTGTGTTATTCGACCACATGGAAGATTTTACGCAAAGATCTTGGTGTAAAACCGTATAAAATACAGCTCGTGCAAGAACTGAAGCCGAACGATCTGCCACAACGTCGAATTTTCAGTGAATGGGCCCTAGAAAAGTTGGCAGAAAATCCGCTTTTTTATCGACAAATTTTGTTCAGCGATGAGGCTCATTTCTGGTTGAATGGCTACGTAAATAAGCAAAATTGCCGCATTTGGAGTGAAGAGCAACCAGAAGCCGTTCAAGAACTGCCCATGCATCCCGAAAAATGCACTGTTTGGTGTGGTTTGTACGCTGGTGGAATCATTGGACCGTATTTTTTCAAAGATGCTGTTGGACGCAACGTTACGGTGAATGGCGATCGCTATCGTTCAATGCTAACAAACTTTTTGTTGCCAAAAATGGAAGAACTGAACTTGGTTGACATGTGGTTTCAACAAGATGGCGCTACATGCCACACAGCTCGCGATTCTATGGCCATTTTGAGGGAAAACTTCGGAGAACAATTCATCTCAAGGAATGGACCGGTAAGTTGGCCACCAAGATCATGCGATTTGACGCCTTTAGACTATTTTTTGTGGGGCTACGTCAAGTCTAAAGTCTACACAAATAAGCCAGCAACTATTCCAGCTTTGGAAGACAACATTTCCGAAGAAATTCGGGCTATTCCGGCCGAAATGCTCGAAAAAGTTACCCAAAATTGGACTTTCCGAATGGACCACCTAAGACGCAGCCGCGGTCAACATTTAAATGAAATTATCTTCAAAAAGTAAATGTCATGGACCAATCTAACGTTTCAAATAAAGAATCGATGAGATTTTGCAAATTTTATGCGTTTTTTTTTTTAAAAAAAGTTCTCAAGCTCTTAAAAAATCACCCGTTAGAAGCTTCTATAAACTTTGAAAAAAGTTTTTTTTTTAATTTTTGAAAAACAAATAAACACATTTTTTTTGGAAATTCGATTACTCAAAAGTGAGTCAATATTATTTTTTGAAATTTATTTCTTAATCATTTTATTTATACTTTAATTATAAAGACTTAAAAGCTGGTGTACCAAAAGATTTTCTAAGAAATGTTTTAAATATTTTGTATATAAATGCATATTTTCTTGAGAAACCGCTATAACGACTTATAATATTATTGTTCTTGCATAAATTCATATTTGCTTAAGAAATCACATGGCATTCTGTTTTTATCTCTCAGTGCCAAAAGAGTTTAAAAAAAATAATATAATGCTCATAAATAGTTTTTTTTTCGAATATCGGTAATGAAGCACACTTTTGGTAAAATGGTTTGGCATAGTCAGTAAAAAGAATTTCCGTATTCGAAACTTTGGAAATTCACATACTATAGCCGAAACACTATTAGACTCAGAAAAAGTCATGAGCGTTTGACTAAAGATGGCCACATTTCAGAAATAATGCAATAAAGTCAGTTTTATGAGTATTAAGGTACTAGTACGGTCTAGAACGCCAAAAAACGCAAGATTTTTCGGAATTTTTTTCTCGAAAACCTTATTAGGTAATAACATAATTTTTTTTTTAAATAATGAATACATGCGTCAAGAGTACAATAAATTTTTTTTGTTTTTAAATTTTAGAATTTTGTTCGAATTATAGAAGACCCAACGTCGACTCATCAAAAAATACATTGTTCCATGGCGGACAGTTAATATCAGGATTGGCTGGACTGAAACAAAAAAAACAAAGTAGGTTATTTAAAGGAAGGTTTCTTACGAGACAATTTACCACAATTTGTTTGAAAAGTCAAAACAAAAAAAAAATCTCGAGCTTTGAAAAAAAAAATTTTTTTTTTGGCAATTTTTTTGGCCATTTTTGGGTCGCCAATTTTTTTATTCATAACTTTTTGGTCAAATTGTGGTAAATTGTCTTAGAAAACACAAAAATTAATCTAGTTGCAACAAGTTTTTTGAAAATCGGTTCAGTAGATCCGATTAACTGTCCGCCGTGGGAAAATGTGCTTTTTTAAAAGTCGAAGTAGGCGCCCTCTATAATTCGGCCGAAATTCAACAAACAATTTTTTTTTGTACTCTTGACACATGTATTCATTATTTAAAAAAAAAATTATGTGATTATCTTATAAAGTTTCCGAGAAAAAAATTCCCAAAAATCGTGCGTTTTTTGCGATTTCTAGACCGTACTATACTCTGTCCAACAAAAATTGTCAGTACCAGGCCTTATGGGAGAGCTTTTTCTAAAGCAGTGGAGCCTGATGCACCCTCACTACAATGCGTTAGGAAAAATACAACTAAAAAAAGAGCAAGCCACTGACTTTTCTTAAGGAATTGTTGTTGTAATTCTTTGCAAAAAGTTGTACATCCCAACACGACCGTCGTATCCCACTGCTGATGAGATACTGTCAAGAACAAGACGAGAGTGTCAAGTGTCACTCAATACGATCGTGCGGTCTTTATCTACATCAAAACAGAGTTACCATTATCATTCTCAATTGCAAGCAAAGAGCTTTTTCAGTGGTTTTTATTAAGGAGCTTTTGGGATTTGAAGCTTTTGAGAACACATTTTAAGAAGATGAGTATGTTGAGTGTTGTCGTATTGCTTTTCAACTTAAAGAGAAAACGCGCCTATTATCTTACCGCTTGGCGTTGTGGGAAAAGGTAAATTGAATATTGTTTTCAGTCGTTTTAAATCGGCAGACGGTAGCCCTACGCGTTTCTCACTTTCATTTGCTGCGATTTATAATTTAAACTACGGAATCCCTGTGAGAGCTTTAAAAGGCGACACACTTATGCATGGCAATGCAACCAGAATGAGAGACAAACGTCCTATCTTCCCTGTACTGACAATTTTTGTTGGACAGAGTATAGTACCTTAAATAAAAAATTCTGTTTTTTCTTTATATAAGTTCTCCAAATTTTAAAGTTAAAAAAACAAATCCCACTCAAAATTATTTTTTTTTTTAGATCGATATTTCAAAAAACGGTTTGATCACTTTTTTTAGATTGAAATTGTGTTTGCAAAATAATTAAAATTTAATTTTAGCATACCAAAATACATATACAAAATGATTTTATGAAGAAAACATATAAAAGTACATTTTTATTTGTGATATACTCGTATGTACATACACATGTGGGCATTGAAATATGTAGATACTATTCTTTATGATATGAAAATTGCATAATTTTTAAAGTAATATCAAATGTATTTCAAATTTATATGTTATTTACTTTATTAAATACATACATAATTTATAATATATAAATCTGCGAAGTAGAGACACTGAAAGCCCTGGAAACTGAGACCATCGGCTCTGACATTATAACAGAAAGAAAGACCAACAGAAGAAACATCTCAAATGCACACGGTTGGTAATGAACCTCTCCTCATCCAAGTACTAACCACCCACAATGATGCTTGATTTCGCTGGTCGATGGGAAGCGATGCTTTCATCAAAGCCTATTCCGTTGACATACATAATTTGACTTAAATACAAATATAAAAAGTTAAATAAAATTTAATATGTTGATTTTGTACTAACGTATTGTAATATTTGTCCTAGGTTCTTTAAATAAAACTTATTACTCCTTTTAGAATTTCTTCTTTGTTTACACTTTTCAAATCAAAACAATAAATCTCAATTTATAATCAACTCCAATACTTTTATTCAAATTTAAAACACGCTTCTTTAATTACACTTTCCACAATCCAATAATTCAGCTTTGCACACTTTCATAATCGAAAATAAACTGTGTCCGCTCACTGTGAACACTCCCTTATATACTCAAATTAGTTGTTCTCAAAGGTTCTTGTCTGGGAATGTTCCAGTTGCTTGGAATAAGGGAAAATACATATTTTATGGAGGTTCTAGTTTAGAATGTTCTAGTTGTTTGGAATAAAGGGAAATAGGGTAAACTACCTAGTGACCGACCCCCTTTCAGTAATGGTCACCTATCACTGTTTTTTCATTTTATTAAGGTTTCCTGTTGCTGGATACTGCCGAGGCTATTTTTAACGTGTTTAGACGTGCAAATGTCATAACAAAAGACTTCAATTGATATTTTGTAGTCAATCGTTGACGTGTAATAAAAGATGTAAGTTGAGAACCTCTGTAAATCAAAGAAAACTTGTGAATTCCTTAAGAAACACTTGAGTATAAATCAGTATTTTATTAATTTATCCGTGTTTCTTGTTTATGGGACAGTGCATATTATTTCAAAACAATAATTAGTGGATCTATTTGTTAACTTTTTTTTATTAAAATAATAAAATAACTTAATTTAACGTGGGGTGTTCATAACTAAAATGTAATGTTCAATAAATTCAGTGACCGACAGGGGTGTCTATTACTGGCCCGATTAGAGGTTTTTGAGGATGTTAGTTACGGACACCATCGTTTTTGTCTTTCTTGTTTCCTTTCATTATTTACAAACCGCTTTTTATATTGCTATAAAACCATATTTTTCAGAAATTTATTACAAAATGCCTGGGCAAAATTAGTTTAAGAAGAAGATTTGTAAAATACAAGTTGAAAAAAAAGGTTTACTTTCAGAAACTTCCATGGTACATGTGCAAAAACAGAAAAATACATTAGCACTTTTCTTTGCCCATCTTTAACATAGATTAATTTAATAGCGATATTAACGTATTGATTAATTACAATATTTATATAAATATTCTTAATTCAGTAACTAACTATAACTAACATTCAAATTATATTATTTTTTTTTAATTGCAATTACTTGTTGAAAACCGTTTAAGTGCCTTTACATTTTTGTTTGCTTGTTTTATTTAAATAATAATTTATCTTCATTTTATTCATAACTTTATAAGTACCTACCTGCTGCATTGGGTTTGTAATTAAATAGATTTCTTGTATACATACGTATGTAGATGTATCTTTTTGTTTTTGTGCGTATTAATATTTATTTATCTTATATATTAGACAAAAATTATAGTATTTTGAAAAACCTTCCAAGTTAAATATAGTCTGTTTTTATTTCGGTGTCGGTTTTGGTGAAAAACAAATTTAAAACAGAAGTTTTCGCATACATTTTTGACGAACCACAAGTTCTTATGAGACAGGATTCATGATATTCCCAATTGTCAATTGAAATGTCGAATTAAAACTTTAAATTATTCGATTTTAACGTTTGACGAGCTTATGTAAACTTGGTGCTGAAAATTCCTCTAGCAGTTTAGGGTGAAAAGCTACAGAAAAAGGGTGTCCATACCGTAACTAGGATTTGACGGGTGTCGGTTACTGAAAAAAAGGTGTCCGTAACTAAAAAAATAGTAAGCTTTTACGATTTTGTGTTTTATTTATTTTTGGAGTTTCGTACATATTTATTTCTTTAATATTGTAAAAGAAATTATTAACAGTTATAATAATACATAAAAATCATTAAAATCGATCCAGCGAAAGAAAAGTTATGAATTTGCAAACTCAAAATTTCTCTTAAGGGTGTCGGTCACTGGGTGTCTTACCCTACATATGACATTGGAAAAGAGCTTTTTTTGTTCCTTCATAAAGTAGATATGCAATTCTCAACAGATGGCGCTGTAGGAGTATAAAGCTCTGTTCGCAACAGTATTAAATAAAAATATGTTATTCAAATGGTCATTAAAAAAGCTATAAAAAGAAGTGGCAACATTGAATGAGAAAAAGTAGGGTAGCTAAATTAAAATGTGGAAAATTTTCCTTAACCATCAATAACCACTTTTCCACCATTATTTTGAATGACTTTTTAAATTCTATTGGGTATAGAAGAGATAATCTCGTGACAAGTCTCTATGGAAGTGTCATACCCTAACTCTTTAACTTTTCCACATAGTTCGGTCTTATTTCTGCAATTTTGTTTTCAATACTTTTTTGTATATCCCCCTAAAGATTCGCCATTGAGTTTAGATCTGGTGATTAGGCTGCAGCATTACATTGACATGGTTCTATTGAAAACCAATCACTTACCAACTTTGAAGAGTATTTTGGATCGTTGTCTTTTCATCCTCTGCCAAAGGCAACTTGAAATCTTCAAATACGGTCTTATTCACAAAATTCGTCATGGTGTCACTGATGAGATGAATCGAACCGACTCCATTCCACGAGAAGCATCCCTATTTCATTATACCCCTCCTCTCTCCATGATTTATAGTCTTCTTTCTGTATCGTGCATTGAATTCTTGTCCTTGGAAGGCTTAAATTCTGCCCAGCATCATTCCGAAACAAAATTATTTCCGTCTTGTCACTCCAGAGTATATTCGGCCACGCTTTTAAACTTTCTGACCCACACCGAGATTTGTTGATTTAGCAAATGTGTTCCGCTTTTGTTAGTTTGCCTTTCTAAGCAAAGGAACCTTAGGACCTATTTGAGCTGGTAGATTCGCGTTGAACAGTCGCCTTCGTACAGTTCTGGCCGATTTTTGGTTGCTTAATTCAGCTTTTGAGGACATAAAGGGATCTCGCCTAGCTTGCAGTCTACTGCTTAACAAAAATACGTTCGCAGCATTATCAATGCAACATAAAATAAAAAATAAACAATAGAGTTTATACGAGTGTATACTACTGAAATAAATCAGCCAAGCTAAGCAATATTATTGGACTTGCTGATTTCTTGGTTCAAAATAGGTTATTATCTTTTTTGCCCTTAGTCCACGAAAATTTGTCGTTTCGTCCCGGTGATATCCCATGGACTCATCAGTTGACAGTGAGGGCCTTGTCTTTACGCAATTTTTGTTAAATTCAGTTCATCTTATATCAAGTTTTTGACAAAAATCCATTGTGAACACTATCTAACCCAGATTAAAATTCTTCATCATTATCGCTCTACTTATGATTCCTAATTATTATAAAAAGAATTTCCAAAAAATATTCTTCTATAATTCTTCTCATAAATAGTTAAAATCTACTTATAATGCCTCAATACCTTTTACCAATTATTAATGGTTGAACAACAAGAACACCTGACTCAATTGTTCATTTTATTTTAGATTAGCAAAGCGGAAAATTCCCCCACATACAGCCACACATATTTCATTTAACAGTCAGAAATAAAATGTTAATGATGCACTCTTAATTTATATCTACTTCAATAATTTATTCATAAAATACCATATTGGAAGTGGGGGCTCTAAACTCTTAAAGTATTTATCCAATGGATTTTATTTTCGCAAGGTTTTTGACTTCCAAAAGTTCATATTACATACTTCTTGAAATAGAAAGTATGCTCAGAGCTTAAAAACTTTGATATGGGTGACAGATGTTTGAGATGGATAGGTGCCTAATTGAGATATCTTATCAACTTATGAATTATTTGGTATGCTTCAAATAGTGAAATAGGCAAATGAAAAAAAAAAACGATACCTGTCAATCAACTGCATAAGTTAAGAACATTTTCCCTTTTTTCAAGGTTCTTTTGATTTAAGGAGGGGTACACAAAGCTATAAAAAGAAATGGTTTGGTCTTGTTGATTTGCGAGTTCTGAAGTCGCGGAAAACTTAAACATTCCAAGGGAATTTTATATACGTATGTCAATTTTTGTTAATACGGAAATAGGCGTATTGTGAGGAATTTTAATTTTTTTCTCAAAACTCGAAAATGCCAACGAAAATTATTCAGTCTAAATCAGAGTTATTTACTAGGTTTTTGACATAATTTGGCAAAATTACAGACTTGTTTATGAAAAAACTCCTTTAATCTAAAAAAATAATCTTAGCTGCCACATCGATATACTTGATAACTTTTCTTAAATATTTTGATATTCTAGACTTTATCCTTTTCATATATTACACATCTGTATTGATCTATGAAATGGTAATAGTTAACATTTAATGCATTATTCAATGTTCTAAAAAGTTATTCGTTCCTCTTACCCCGAATTTGATGAATTAAAGACTATTACATTTTCATTAGCAAAACATACAAAATAAGGATGTATAAATGCTATCTTGCTGCTATTCGTCATTTATTAATACAGTTTTATTTTAAATCATTTTTAATGACATACTAAGCAATTTTTTGTACGTACAGTGTTCGTAATAAATCTGGAATCTCGTCTTAAAAGTGCTGAAAGGTGCAATAAGCTAAATAAAGATCATTTGATAAAGAGTGAGAAACTAGGTGACATATAGTTCGTCTTAAATTTCAAGCACATCAACTCAAATAGCAGTACATTCCACGCAATTCATTTTCAAAATTTTATTTTTCAAAAACTGTTTCAGAAATTGAAGAAATAAATTTTATAGAACCATTTTTTTTTTGTTTTGGAATTTTTCAAAAACAAAACAAATCATTTTGATAAATTTTCGTATGATAAAGCTCCTAAGAAATTTGAATAGTAATGTTTATTCGAATGTTTAAAAAGTTTTTAAGTGGATCTTTTAACAAATTATTTTTTGTTTTATTTCTTGAAAACATCTCGGTAGATTTTTTTCAACTTTATTTTTAATACTTTTTGATTACTATCTACAGGATCTACCAAAGAACATTTTTTTTTATTTTTGACTTTCTCATTATCAACAAAATGGATTTCAATGAACATTTTTATGCAGAAGGTTCTAAAAAGTTTTAAGTTTAATTTTGAATGTTGAAACTTATTGAAACTTCAATATTCGATATCTCGAAAAAGAAGTCAATGATTTTTTTAAATTAAATTTTTATTTGTATGCAGTGATAAAAAAATGTTCGAAACAAAATATATTAAAAACCACTACACCATTTTATACTTTTTGTTATAGCATGTATTCAAGTTTGAAATAAAGGAACTATCCTAGCCATTTAAGAACTTAATTTTATGCTTATGAGCTTTTTTCTCTAATAATATTCATTTTTAAAATTTTAGTCTATCAATTATAAGAACAAGTTTATTAATTAATTTTTTTGGTTTGTACAAGTTTCCATTTTAATTTATAGTCTAAGGAATTATAAACATAAAAACGCTGTATCCCTAAGTCCCCCATTAATATAGATAAGAGCACATAAATACAAACGAAATGCACATGTTTTGACTTCTTTAAAATCTCAATGTTTGGTTTGGTTTTGGGGTTCCGCAAGGCTCTGTACTTGGGCCCATTATTTTAAGTGGCGCAAAATCTTAAACGTTGCTCGTTTAACACAGTCGTTTAATTGGGAGCAGTGGTACCACTTTACCTCAAATGAAGTAGATCTACTTCTTTTTTCCAAAATATTTTAAAATCTACTTCCTACTTCGCACCATCAGCAAAATACTGAAATCTACTTCATTTTAAAAATCTCTGTTTCAATTTACTTCAAATTTACAAAATAAAGCCCAAATCTACTTCTTTTTCTCTATAGCACTTTAAGTAGTAATATATAACCTCATAATTACCATAAAATAAAAGAACGTCAACACAATCGAAATACACAAATGAGTAATTTTATGCGAAATTTCTTTAAAATTAAAAGAAATGTATTGACAATTTTAAATACATATTTAGTAGGTAATATGTATTCATTTAAGGAAAAAAATTTGTTTATGTAACATTTTTTCTAAAAGCAAGTAAAAAGCCATTTTGAAATCTACTTCGATTTTTTCCAATTTACTTCCCTTTTTTCTTCAAATCTACTTCGACTTTTTTTCCGGAAGTGGTAACGCTGATTGGGAGACTTTGTCCAACTATTTCATAATTTTAAACACGTTAGAAAACTCTTCTAATTAATGGGGGTTTTGCAACAGAACCTAAGCGAATTTACGTTGAACAATCCTAAATTTGACAGATAAAGAAATCAAATACACAAATTAAAAAAAAAAATTTATGGACCCAAACTAGAGCTGTGTAAATCGTTCATTTAAAATAATCGAATCGTTCAACAATCGATTACGAAAATGATCCGATCATTTCAATCAACCGATCATTCGATCATTTTCATTTCACTGAAATGATTCAATACTGTTCCTATTCGATTTTAATTTCGATTTTGATGATAAGATTGACTCGTGGCTTTGATAGTTCTCACAAAATACTCCATTATTGCAAGCCTTGAATTGCCAAATTACATCGAATGCTGGCTATTTTGTACATGGATTAAAAAGTGTCATAAAATTCAAGAAAATTTGTTGCTCCGGAAAAGAGCAGTTTTAGGGCTTTTGGCTGACATTTTGTACCAAAAACTTCTTGTACGTCATAACTGAATTTGTCCTCTATTTTTTAAGTCATAAACTGTCAAATTTTATTAAAGGATGGCTACAATGTCGATGGATTAAGAAACGTCTAAAAATACCAAAAAAAAGAGATTTTATTTGTTGCTCCGGAAAAGACCAATTTTAGGGCTTTCGGCAAACATTTTGTCATGTTTTTCAATGTCGAGTTCCACCCAGAAATTCCAGTCCACCGTCCGTTTGGCATTCATAATCCACATTGATTGAATCAGAACAAATATAATCGAGTAAATCATGGTTAATCGCGTTAACTGATATCGAAAATCGAGACTCATTGAAATGATTGAGATTAAAAAAGAAAATCTAGAATCCAGAATCGAGAATCATCTAAATGATTGAGATCCATTTAAATGATTGATTTCGATCATCAATACTTTTCGATGATCGGATCAAAAAAATCGTATAGATCCTGATTGACACAGCTTTAACACAAACAGCTTCAACAAACAACAACTTTTATATAATACTTTTATACAGATTTTGAATGTTTATAAGTTATTAACATTACTTAAGATGAAAATAAACAAGATATACATGTGGGATAGAGAAACAAACTCAACGGACAGCACTGACTATGCGTACCAGACAAACAGCACTGATATCTGATACTACACATACGAACGAATGAACGAAACACAGGGGAATGGGAGACTGCGTCCCTTCCATCAAAAACTAGTTTCGCTTAATCACTTAACGTAGAGTTTAAGTTTAGTCCTTTGTAAAACTTCATATAAATCGGTCGTCGTTGCTCCTCGTAATTTTGTATTAATTTGTAGTCAAACAAAAAAATAAAAACTTAAAGAAACCGTAGACAGAAACTCTATTTGTTTTTTTTTTTCGCATAGTAAAACTATTGTGCGGTAAGAGCAGGGATGGAAAATGTAATTTATCAATTGTACTGAAATCTGGAATAAAATTGTACTGAAATGATGTCAATTGTACCGAAAACAAATTTTGTATGAAAAAAATCAATAATTCAACTATTGAAAAGTTTTACAAAGTATTTTAATAAAAAAAATCGAAGCAGAAAATATCAGTTTGTCTTCTTATAAAAAATATAAATAAATATAATTAGCTCCGTAGAAAAAAAAAATACTATCTTCATTAAAAAAAAAAATCGTACAAAAAATTGAAATATAAAATTAAAATTCACAAATTAAATATCTTAAAAATGCACAGACAAAAAACCGCAATCACAAATCACATTCACAAGCTTACAGTTTAGTAGGCGTAGCTTACATGTAAATACAACAATTACTTAAGTCTATACGAACTTAGCTAGGTCCAGATAATTTTCGAGACTTAACATAAGTACTGATAAAAACTGCGATGCAGAATAATATTATCTATATGTTATCGATAAATTTGTTCAGAGAAGTCAAAAGTGACGTTTTTGGATGCTATCGTCAATACAGCTGACAAATGCCATAGCATGCACACTGCACAGTGCTTCTATCTTTTTGGAAAGAAGTTACTAAGTCCCGATGTCGTTTTTTTCTACAATTTTATATGGACTTGCACAAAAAACACGGCCAGTGTTTAGTAACCAAACCGAAGCCATCTCTGAAAGAAAGCTGATCGATAGAGAGACAGAAAAGCAAGACGCCATCTAGAAGTGAAAACTGTAATTAAGAGTTACAGCTGAGAGTTATTAGGTGCGTTTTATTATTCACATATCTATCTGGATCCGGATCTGGATTAAGTTTTAACATGTATTACAAAAACAATTTGGGATCCTGTTTTCTATCGGGATCTATTTCAAAGATCCAAAAATCAGTTATTACACTGGCGAGTAGATGGCTTTTTATGGTTAGGTAGTGTAAGCTATAGTGTAAAGAAAAAAGACAAGAAATAATTGAAAATTTACAACTTACTTTACTTTACTTTAGATGGCGCTTACAGTCCAGGGTGCACTACGGCCTCAACCAACAAGCCCCTCCAGCTAGCTCGGTCCCTAGCTAGCTGCCTCCAGTTACGCACTTCAAGTTGGTTGAGGTCGCTCTCCACTTGTACGCGCCACCTGAGGTGGGATCTTCCTCTGCTGCACAGACCATCAGGGGTGGATTCGAAGATTCGACGGGCTGGGGCGTCGGTGTCCATACGCTCCACGTATTCCAGCCGTTGTATTTTCAGCTTATTGACTAGTCGCTGTAAAGCCCGTACAGCTCGTCGTTGAACCTTCTCCTCCATACTCCATCGATACAGACTGGACCGAAGATCAGACGAAGAACTTTTCTTTCAAAGCACCCAAGCAGATTTTCATCCGTTTTAGACAGTGTTCATGCTTCTGCCCCATACAGCAGGACCGGGATGATGAGGGTCTTATACAAGGTCTCCTTGGTTCTTTGAGATAGGGCTTTATTACTCAAATGCCTTCTTAGCCCGAAGAAACAGCGGTTGGCAAGAGTAATTCTTCGTTTGATCTCTGCACTGATGTCGTTTTGCGATGTTATAGTGGAGCCCAGGCAGACAAAGTCTTTGACGACTTCGAAGTTATACCTATCCATCGTGACGTTTTGCCCGAGTCGACGAGATTCCTTTCTCGATGATAGCATATACTTCGTATTCTCATTAACAGCCAAACCCATTTTCGCCGCCTCCAGTTCAATACTTGCAAACGCACCGGTAACAGCTCGCTTCGTCCTGCCAATGATATCAATATATCCGCATAAGCAAGCAGTTGAACTAACTTTTGAAAAATTGTACCTCTTACTTACAAACAAAGGATAATAAGAGACGGGCTTATAAGACTGCTGTCAATAAGATCCGTATCGTTTTATTTTCAAGGGAAGTACCAGATCCGGATCCAGATAGATTTGTGAATAATAAAACGCACCTATTATTCTGGTAAATCAATACATTCAGGTCAGGATGATGTATCCAATTTTCAATTGCCTTTAATGTGCTTTTGTTTTGTGTTTTTGTGAAATACATAAAATATGGAAATTTTGAAATTGTACTGAATTGACACAAATTGTACTTTTGTACTTCTACAAACTCAATTGTATCGAATTCGGTACAATTGTACCGAATTTTCCATGCCTGGGTAAGAGTCATATCCCACATACATACATACATCGCTAATGTTGAATTGGGCTTTACTGGTACATGCATATTTATCTATGTATATATATTTTTAATAATGACTACTTCCACCTTGGTTAGGAGTAATTTCAGTAAGTCTCAAATAATCAAATAATTTGGCTAAATTATCCAAGATTATGTCACTTCCTACTTTTTTGATGGCATCAATGAGCTCGTCCTATGGTATTATATTGTTTTTCTGACTCATAGATCTATGTTATCCAAGCCCAAACATTTTCAAAAATATTCAGGTCAGTACAGTATGGGGGCCACTGAAGTAATGAAACATTAAAAAATTTTGTATATATTTCACTACCCGAGCGGTATTGATAGGCGCGTTATCTTGTGGGTATGTCCACGTCAAATCTAAAATGGGTTAGAAAAAGGTGGAAACGCCTTTTTCAACGCACTGACATACGAAACAGAATTCAGTTTCTTATTCCTCTAAAAAATACCCTTCACCATATTTATTTTTATGTTTTCCTGAAATTACAGTCCGTTCCCCCTATTCCCGGTTTTGGTCATAATAGATCCAGAAAAACGATTATTCTTTACAGATTATTTGTTTCTACTTACCCTACCGTAATTATATAGTTGCTAACATTTCTATGCACCTGAACAAAGCCATTATGCAAGAACTTACGGATTTCAATAGAAAATGTACAGTTCCCATAATGACCTACCAGAATTTGGCTAAGCAACGTTTGGATCATATAAAGTCCTATGATGGATACATTCTTCAAGTACTCGTATTGCGTCAGTATGCCTCCACTGATTCGAATGCTTCAATCATGAACAAGCAATTTACCAGGACGAAGGATTTATTCAATTTCGAAAGAGCCTTTATAGATTCAAATGCGATCCTATAAACGCATGGGTACAGAGTGCAAACTATGCCCGAATCTCGATATGTAAGTGGGTTACAAATCTCTTTCAGCAAGATTTAATCTGTACCTCCTAATCACCTTGGTGATTTTATGATAGAAAACAACCTTAATCGAAGAAAGGCAGTGTTTCGAAGAACTGAATGGCATATTGCAAACTTAATTAATTTTCCCAGAGCTATACTTCAAATATCCTTTCAAAATCACGAAATAAAGGAAGCTAGCTCATACTGTGGAGGAAATTTCAAACAACACAGGAGCTACCAAATTAACATCAGCCCATAGGTAGAGTTGCCACAGGATATCACAGTTTACAATTGGCCATGTAAGACCTTGAACAAACATTCTTATTGGCCATGAGCAAAATGTTGCTAATAGATCCAATTCTATGGAAGCGTATTAATCTGGTTAGGATGAGAACGGCGGGATGCTGTATTCGCACATGTTATGAGTGTTTCTTGTTTTATTGAGTTTGTTTGGTAGCAATTAAATATCATTGGCACGTTTTCTGCATAATAGATGACCATGACCAGGAGTATAATAATGTGCCTCATCAATCACTGAATACTATCTGGTAAATATTGTTTATTTTATCTTAAATGATGGCCTAGAAAATAATACTACATACATACAATTTTAATAAAGATTTTAAAGCTATGAGCCGTCTGCCATGTGATATAAATAATTTTGTTCCAATTCTACATTAATATGAGTCAAACGACTGGGTTAAAGTTCCTTAAATGTTAAAGAAACTTCCAAATAAATGATATTAGTGAAAATTTTTAACAAGCATAAAAGTCATTTTTTAAATGGATAAAAGAGCTCCTTTAGAAGTTGGAGCTAAAAACGGAATACCCGCCCATGTTTTGTATTTCACTTATTGTGAATTCAAAGTCAATTTGGGTGTTCCACAATTCGTAATTGTGAACTGGAAAATTGGAACGGATTCAAATCACTTTTTTTTTGTTTGTGAATTGTCAGTGAAATTAGTGAAAGTGCAGTTAGTTTGTGTATATTTCTTCGTCTTCCAGCAAAATGTAAGAGAAAAATATTTATTTTTGTCATTTTTTAATATTTATTTATTCTTTTTTTTAGGGGAAAACATAAAAATATACGGCAAGAGAAGGTATTCCTGAAGTGGATGGAGGAACATCCTAAGGCTAGGACCGCACTTGCGATTTTTCGTCGAGGCGATTAAAAAGTCGTAGTCGCTACAAACTATTGTCATGCACGCACTTGTGATTTTTTTTCCGCTCGATTATTTAATCGCAAAAAATAAAACACACTACTTTTTATGTGGCGTGCCCGCATTTGCTACAAATAAGTAGCGACAGAAAAATCGCTTAAAAAAATAGAACTTGTTTCATTTTTATAATCGCTACGATTTTTAAGTCGCATGTGCGTGCATTAACATTTAAGGCCATGTGTCTTACTTTTTGCGACTAAAAAATCGTGGATTAAAAATCGCAAGCGCGTGCATACCAATTTCTCTTTGCGACTACGATTTTTAAGTCGTAGTAATTTAAATCGCAAGTGTGGGCATATCCATTTGAGTACATGTGTTTCATTTAAGTTTACGACAATCGCATCGCAAGAAAAATGAAACAAATTGCAGACTTTTAAATCGTCATGATTTGTTGGTAGCAAGTGCGTTCATTCTCATTTAAATTCATGTGTTCTATTTTTGCGACTAAAAAATCGTGCGATTGAAATCGCAAGTGCGGTCCTAGCCTAATATTGCGAGAGGTTTCTCAAGCGAAGACAAATCTCACACCGAGTCATTGTGGGCCAATTTGTCCACTTCTTTAAATAGTGAGGACCGCCAATAAAAGATGTTTCTGGGTGGAGAAAGGCAAAAAAATTATGATAACTTTTTCTGCTATAGGAACCGGAGTGTTGCTGCAAGTTTTTGAATTGTAGGAATCGATGAAGGTATTGTAAAAGGTTCAATTTCCCTTAAAACATATAAAAAAGCGTCTTTGCTCAATCTAAAATTACCACGAAAACTTAAACAAAAAATAAAGAAATAACTTTATTCATCAGAACAATTCATATAATATTCACACACTCACATTGTGTCAGGTAAATCTAAAACATTTGATTTGTCTCGCAAAATTTGTCTTCTTATTTTTTATTTTGAATTCTGCTTCCTTCTTTCCATTAAAATTGCCAATAATATTGCATCCATGTTCAAAGCACAAGAATTTCACTTTAGAAACAAAATAAAAATGGATGATCCTTCAGTTCTGACATTTCGAAGCAATTTCGAAGTTTTCGAAATCGGTCGAAGTCTAGAACATCTAATTTCATTACACGTGAAATTCAAAAGTGATTTCAATTCACTTTCGATCGAATTCCGGAACATGGGCGACCATTTCATTTCTCAAGCAAATGTGAAAAATACATACAAGAACAAACATTTTAACTCGTATCGGTTTTTCTTTCAAGCAGTTTGGACATGCCAATTTTAAGTATATAAGTATATTAAGTGCAAATGAAAATTAATTTGAAAAAAATTGCAAGATTATAGATTTACAAAGAAAATAGAACTTCAAAAAAGGTGGGTCTAGCAATTCTGTCTATCTGTCTATTCCACTACAGACTTGGCAGCTTGGCAGATTTTTTTTTCAAACTTGGAGCATAACATTTTAAAAATTGTCCCCCACTATTCTTTTCTTTCTTTTTAAAACCAAAAATAGTGGTACCTGCCATACAATTATTTTTCGAAATCTAATTTGAGTAATTTTGAAAACTTTAATTTTTTTTAATATAAATATACAATACTGTCCAAATTTTTAGAGAGCTTTAGCTTAAACAAAAATATCAAAATCAGTTGTACCGTTTTTAAGAAAATCAAAAATTATTACGTAGCTTTAAGTAAATGAAATTTTTTGAATTTTGTTTAAGATAATCTGTTGAACAGTGATTGGGAAAAAACATTGTTTATAAAATTTCAAAAAACGTTCGTATGGTAGGTACCGTTACTTTTGGTCTTTAAAAAAAAGACAAAAATATATGGGGGAAACATTTACAATTATGTCTGTCTGTCTTTTCGCCTACATTCTAAACGTCTGGGCTGATTTTATTCAAACTAGGTCGATATGGTTTTAAATTTTTTTTCCCCCAAGGTTTTTTTCTTTTTTTTTAAGACCAAAAATAACGGTACCTGCCATACGATTTTTTTTTTCAAAATTTTATAAATATTTTTTTTTCTCAAATACTATCACAGGTAATGGTTGAAAAAAAATTGCAAAAAATGGTTATTTTTGGTACCCCACTTGGAACCATTTTCTTTTTTGGTTTTTGATTTTCTCAAAAATGGAACAACCGATTTTGATCATTTATTTTTATATTAGTGCTTCCCAGCAGTTTTAATATTATTGCGTATTAAAATTTCCAAGAAATTTTTTTTGGGTTTTTAAAAAAAATTTCAAATTTTTTTTTTAAACTCAATATTGCGAATGGAGTTTTCGATTTTTTTAAAACTTGATAAATAAAAGTTTCCTAATATTATCTACAAGATATGAGAACAAAATTATTTTACCTAAAAATAAAGGTACCCTCCATACAAACGTTAAAAATGTTTTTCGAAAATCGTATTTTTCTCAAAAACGGTTCCGAGAATTTTCCTAAATTTTTTTTCTTTCGATTAATTCTAACGATCTATAATTTAATAAAAAAAAATTGAAAACAAGATATTTACTGACTGTACCTACCATGGAACGATTTTTTTTTTAATTTTGAATTTCACATTATCAACATAATGGATTTTAATGTAATTTTGTACAGAGTAGGTTTTTAAAATTTTAAGAAACATTGCATTTCAAAACTTTAAGAAAAATTTTTTTTTTGAATTTAAACAAAAAAAAAAATCTATTTTTTTTTTGGAAAATTCGATATCTCATTAACGGCTCAATATTTTTTTTTGTAAATTTAATTTTTATTCGAACAATAATAAAAACTTCAAATTGGCGTATCAAAATTTTTTCTTAAAGATGTTTTAAATTTTTTTTATAAAAAAAGCTTATTTTTTTAAGAAACCGCTACAACGATTTATAATTTTTGTTCTCTCTTACTTTTTATCTCTTACTACTAACAGAGTTTAATGTTTAAGAAATAGCTTTTATCCTTATGAACAGTTTTCTCTAATAACACTCATTTTAAAATTCCTATTCTATTACATAGGAGCAAGTTCGTGCGACCATAACCTCCAATTAAATGCGCATAAGTCACAAGAAAAATTCTGCAAGTGAAAGGTTAATGGTTTTGTTTACGTGTCATGCGCTTCTTATACAGGGTTATTTGCACGAGGTGTGACCAATAACTTTATCGTGTAGGTTAAGTCTTGACAAGAAAAAATCTTATCCGAGGGGAGTCTACATATTTTGAAATAGAAATTTTTTTCTTAAAAAAATTTGGTTTTGGTTATTTTAAATTTTATGAAAAAGTACAAGGTATTTGAGAATACGGTCTTCTGTTTTTGACTTATTTTGAGTTTAAAAATAAATTTTCAAAACTGCTCGCTAAAACAACTTTTTTTTAAAAATAAAATAAAAGAAAAAAGTTATTTTTAGAAATGTAGGTGTTGCCATTGTTTTTCAATAGTATATTGTTTTTTTCTCTTTAAAGTCAATTTTTTAGACAATAATGCCTCCCGACTTAACGGATGTAAAATTCCATACAATTTTTGTATTACCTACATTATTTATATTAATATAAATTTATATTAATATAAATTCATATATATTTAAATTAATATTAAGAAATCATCAAAAGATAAATCCCTGATTCGAACTTTCCACAATTAATTTCAAAATCTCCCGATCCGATTTTCATAATACCCTACAATATTAATGTACGATTTGTAAGCTTTATTTTGATACTTTTCTCATTTGTGAACGCTTTTGGCCTCAAAGTGGACACCATCTAATTTTGGGTAGGTAATGGTATACTTACTCAGTTTTTTGTTGTTGTTTATGTTCTTAAAAGTCAAGAACTCCAGACATCAATGTTTTAAAAATTATACCAAAATATAAAAAAATCTATTCACATCATGATTTGGCATCATATTATTTTTTATTGTGTTTTTTTTTTTTTTTTTTAATGTTTATTAAATTTAAAATTCATTTAAAGATTTATTAATTTTATATTTTATACAACATTGGACATTTTGCAAACAGTTTATTTTTTAAAATACATTTAAATTTCCACTCCATTATATTTAATTTAAAATTTCTTACGGAACTACATATCTATCTACATTTAATTTGTGTACTCACAACGTTTTTTTTTTTTTTTAATTTTTATTTCTTACGTTGTCCCTTGTTTATTATTTTAAAAATAATTAGTTATAATTTTATATTTTAAATATCAATGTAAAAAATTATTTTACTTTGTAAATTTACTTCACACTAATATATTTTTAGCTTTAAGCATTCGTATCTTAACTTAAGACAAAAATAAACTACAACGATAAAATAAATATATAAATTGTATACAAAACCCAAATATGTGTACGACTTGAACTTATCGTTCGCTTATTTTGTTAAATTACCCTTTTTTAAATAAGAACTAGCTCAGTTTACAAATCAGTGTGTAAGACTGGTGGCTTTCCACTTGTACTACTTATGGTCGTGGGCAGTGTTTGTTCCCCGTTTGCTGTGTTTGTCGTCGATGAATTTCCACTGTTGCTCAAAATCGTTGCGCTCAATCGTCCTTTGCCACCGCAACTGCCACCGTCATCGGTATAGGCAATCGTTCCCGAATCGCCAACAATGGTTGCCGTAGTCACCGTTGTTGTCATATTATTATTCCGTGCCGCTTTGGCTTTAGCTTTCGAGCTAAGTAATCGCTCTTTCTGCTTACTCTTTCCGAATTTTGGGAAAAAACTATTTTCCAACTGTAATTGAGCATTGATGTCGTTGCGAGCGGCACAGGAACACGCCTTCATGAAGCTCTTCTTAAAGTTGTCACTCAAAAACGCATACAGTATCGGATTCATGGCCGAATTCGAGTAGCCTAGGCAGCCAACTAAGAGGAATACCGTTATTTCCAAACGCGACCTACACGCGTCGGGCTTAGAATTTATCAAGGCCACCTGAGATATCCAATAGGGTAGCCAACATAGGACATATACTGTAATCACTGTCAGGACGAGTTTAGTGACTTTGCGATGCGACCGTTTCTTTTCTTTGGACTTGTTCTTTGGTCCGACGGTATGGAGTTTCCGTATGACCATGTAGTAGAAGCACAAGATAAAAGATAACGGTGTAGCAAAACCTAGAATCAGTGTGTACAGTATAAATGTGGTACCCGATTGTGTATTGTGACTCTCGGGCCATTTGATGTTGCACGACAAGTGATCCTCGTGAAGGACGACGGTGTTTGCGAAGAGGATCACGGGAAGCATGAGGACTGCGGATGCCATCCAAGCGACTCCGGAAACGATCTTCGAGACCATGGGAGTCCGATAGCGTGGCGAGGAGATGGGATGACACACAGCGATGTAACGATCAGCTGACATGATCAGCAGGAAGATCGACGACGTAAACTGGGTGATTGAAGTGCTAACCATATAAGCCTTGCACACGTACTCGCCGAACTTCCAGCTTCCGATTTGCATGGTGAAGAGGAGAAACGGTATTCCAATCAGGAAACATTCATCGGCGATTGCGAGATTCAAAATGTAGATATTGGTGACTGTTTGCATCTTTGAGAAACGCAACACCACATAAATGACCAGAGTGTTGCCGAAAAGTCCGACTATACAGACGGCCGCATACAGAACCATGGTGATGAAAGTCCCAATGGCATTCTGACTGTACGGGCACATATCTTCGTCATCAAACAACGACGAGTTTAAAGATGTTCCATTTGGACCGGAGCCTATTGTACTATTCCAGAGATTCTGCAAGGAGTCAATGTTGTTCGGAATGAAAATACTAGAAGGATATTCGTCAAGATAGTAAGATGATGAATGCACTATAGAAGCTGTTGTAGGATGTGTAGATAGGGACTTTCGTTCTCCGATAGACGCTGAAATCGAACCCAGGAGGAAAAGTGTAACTAAAATGATTGATGGACCGCTTCTAGCGGTGGTAGATTTTGATGTGGGCATTGTTGAAACTTATTATCGTCACGTTAAAAATATCAAAAAAGCTCCTGGTGACATTGTTTTCTGAAATTAGAAAGAAGGAAAGCAGAGGAATATATAAATAGACATGTATTTTGTGTTTAAGATTAAGTTAAAGACAGAGTTTAAAAAGTGTAAAGCAGGTAGTCCCATTAACACACAATGATTTCGAATGAACTTATTTTTATATTCAGAATTAACAGAGTAATAATATTCAAAAGCCAGAAATGTGATTTCTAAATTGGTAAAAAAAACTCCCTCAAAAACAAAAGTCGAGTTTTTTTTTTAAGTTATGCTCTTTAAGCTTTTTGGATTTAAATTAAATTTTATTTTTTCTTAGTACAAACGTTTGTTTATTGATTGAACATAAAAAACTATTGTGGACGAGAACCACGACCGAATCAACCACGGAATTCAAGATCTCCGGCTCCAGCTCCGACATCTCCCTTCTTATCAGCACTGCCTGGGGCCCGTCTGTATGAAGAACGATATTCACCAGTCTTCGTAGAATCACCACGAGGACCAGAAAGAGTTGGTCGTGGACGAGCAGTTTCGGACCTAGTTGGGCGTTTCAAAGTTGCTGGGACAATCTCTGGGGGCAAGTGCAAGTAGGTCCTAAGGTACTCAATATCTTCGTTGGTCAAATTCCAGTAGTAATGCCTCTATGCGAATTGTTCCTTCACCGAACCTCGGGAATGCAGGGATTGCATAGTCTTGATGACTTGCAAGTTAGGAATAGCTTCCAATTCAGGATGTTTTGGAGCGTGGAAATCTTTTTTGGCTACATTGGCACCCTCTTTGAAGAGGTATTCTTCATAGATAGGAATTCGGTGAGCCTTTGGCATAAACATTATAGCGTCTTTGTGAAAGCGGTCACCGAGAACTAAATAATGGTTCAGTTGTGGATACTGTTAATAACAACTTACCCATGGATTCGGTGAGACATTTATGATAACAACTCCAGAAACATATCACCAGCATCCGCAAAGTTGATCCAGTCAATTTATCGGTCTCCATCGAAATACTACTTTCCCCACGAAACTGTTCTCCTAACCCTCCTGACTTTGAGTGATTTTGTCAACCCCATTCAGTCAGTGCCACGACCTTGTAGTTATAGACAGCAAAACTTCCCTAAGTGTGATAATCGGCAGATGTCGCCCGACGACTTGCTCTTCCGACAAGAAAGACTAAAAACCATTTGTAATCAACTTTCATCACTTTATTGCTGGATCTGTAGAGGAATGGTTTTGGGTATATTTAAAGGCAAACCCAAACGTTACATAGCTATATGGTAATTTACAATACTTTCATTGAGTAGTTTAGGAGCCTATAGAAACGGATTCAGAGATGTCATGAAGGATGCAATTCAAAAACTGAATGGTAGGCTAGGGATTACCAAGCTGATTGCGGAAATCATCGATGTTTTAAGGAACAATGTTCAACGGCAGATGGGAATATTCCTCATCAATTTTCACACCAAATGCCTGGCCAAAATGGTACATGTTTGCCGTAAGATTGAGAAGAACCTTTTTGGCCCCAAAGGGATACCACAAAGGGCACGAATTACACCATTGCTGAGCTAGTTGCTGATGAAAAGGAGATAACAGCTTTACTCGAGATAGAATCCTTTCACCCTAGGAAAGAAAAGGATACTCGCAACTACGCTTGCTGGAACTGCAAGGTTAAGGGTCATTCGTTCTTCGTATGCCCTGACCCTCAGAGGAATCTCTTCTGATTTCGGTGTGGTTGGGAAAACACCATCTCTCGGAAATATCCTTGAAAACGAGGCAAAGAGCAGATTAAGGCCCCAGAGGGATTGCTCTCTGGAGAAGAACCCAGACCCCAAGCAAAACCTTTTTCTTTTTCCTTTGCCAGCAATTCGGAACCCTTTCCAGCCTCTACGATCTCTCAAGCCAGCACGTCTATTCCAACCCCCCGAATCCTACCAAGACCGACTTAAG
The DNA here is from genome assembly GCA_963931855.1 of Philhelius festivus. NCBI lineage: Eukaryota > Metazoa > Arthropoda > Insecta > Diptera > Syrphidae > Philhelius > Philhelius festivus. The sequence goes on from OZ007557.1 coordinate 97,002,472, forward strand.
AGGCCTCCGCCCAAAATATTGAGAAAAACGTGAAATTGGGCAAATTCGTGCAAGGTTTGTGAAGTCAATGCGAGTCGTATTGAAATAAAATAAATTACATATGAAAGAATTACATTTTATCTTGAAAAGCGTCGAGCCACTTTTTTAATTTTTTTATATTTTTCTTATTTAATTTTAATATTCCGGTTGCTTCTTTCGTTAAATTCCACAAAACTGCAAAAGTTGTGCAAGGTTTGTGAGAAACTGAAGTGGAAAACTTATAATATTTTTACGTCATTTTAAAGGTAATGAAGAGACTTAGAAGAGCGTCGGAGCGGATTTTTAATTTTGGGCTCTATTTTTGAATAATCATCTTTTGAAAAACATTAAAATTGCTCATTTTCCAATGCATTTTTTAATGTGTAGTTATGTGAAAAGATCATCATAACTTTCCCAAAATGACATAATGCTTTCTGAAATTGTTTATATTAAAAAAAAGTAATCAAAAAGTAACTTTTTATTGCAAAATAACACATTTTATAGAAGCCTTTTTTTTGCACAAAAGTCGTTACTTTTGTTTACTGGCTGTTTTTAGTTCATCTATTTGCCAAAACGTGGTTTTTTTCGAAGATAGCTATTTTTTGTTGGAACTGAAGCAAAAAGAAGTATGACGAACATGAAAGTCGAGTAGGCTTTTGGGTATATGAGGGGTTCAGTAAAGGGGTGGTGTAGAAGGGGAAGAAATGGATGGCCTCTTAAGCCCCGAAAGCAGATATTCAACCTCCACCGCACCGGTAGCTGCGAACCTGCCTATTAAGTCGCTACACGAACGTCTGTAAAACTACTTAACCAACCAGCACTGCGGCAGCAAATATCCGACTCATCTGACTAGCTAGGATGTGCATTTACTAGCATGCCACGCTGTCGTAGCCTCGACTCTCCCTCCTTCCTGCTACCTGGATCTTAAAACGGATGTATCAAAATTTTGCTTAACATTTTTGAAGTAAAACTTCTTTTCCGGCGTTGGGGGTACAAAATTTTCTATGCAGCTGTCACTGACATGTCAAAACGACATTTTATCAGTCTAAGATAGCGATATGTTTTTAGAATACAAAATGTTTGTACATTTATAGGTTAGAATCTAACAGAGGCTTCGGTTGAGGGACAGAAGTTTTACTTCTACACAGTTATTCTTTTTAGGGCCAACTACTAAGGGAGTTGCTTTAGCCTTATGGCATTTAGAAAATGAATTACACGCCTCAGAATATTTGTATCTAATAATATCTAAACAAAAAATAGGGAACGTTTTAAAAATTTAATTTTTTTTTCGAGTCTCTTAAACATTACACAAAGTTCGTGCGATCCAGTCGTGCATTCAATTTTTTAACTTCTAAAGGTTCGAAAAATCTTGACTCTATAACAATTCTGTATTATGTCTCAATATTTTTTATCTTATTTTATTTTATTTTATTTTATCTCTAAGTACCCATAAGAACTAAGAAAAAAAAATCCCTCTAAAAGATAATCCATTAATGTTATTAAAAAAAAGATGATGTAGGTCCAAAGGCTCCAGCCATAAAGATTTTCTATTTAAAACCTAATCACTTTCATGTTGAATTTTAAAGACTACATCAGAAGATTGTCTCCAAGAGCTCATCAACTTTATACTATACATAAATTAATTTTCACAAACTATCCACTCAATTCAAGGAATTCTGTCATAAATCTTATTAAAGCTCTTGACCTTATAATCCTTTTGAGTTGTCTAAATTTCATTTACTCTCGATTAAACTCAAGAACTATGGAATGTCTTCTGAAATAATATCCCTGCCATTAACGAATCACGGAAGTAAATATAATTCCATTTGCTCTTTATACGAATTATCTTCAGCAATCTAAATACAAAAGTTACCAGAGTCGGATTTACCAGAAAGAGGCCAGAAATTCAAATTAAAATTAGAATACTAAATTCATTCTTTATTCAAAAGACTATCATTGGATTGATAAATTATGATAAATGGAGCTTAAATGTCTCCTATAGACTTCTAAAAATTCAAAACAATAAACACATGTGTCCCTTACTTTATCCACCAGAATTCATTAATAACAATAGTTTTGTTTAAAAACAATCTCTGCTTAAACTGGATACTGAGCTTGCCTGTTTTAAACAACTTGCTATGGATTCATTATTATATCATAATTAACTCTATTGAAAGTGACATTATAAAAGAGACGAAATTGTAGTCCATGGCAAGGAGCAAGGAAATTCATTAATGAAAGAAAATTAGGGCAATTAATAACATCCCTCACAAACATTACATCAAAATATTTTCGCTCCGATTCCAAAGTTTGGATGGAAATTAATTGACACCTTGAGTTTAACGAATATTCAGAGAGGGTTTGCACTGCGACCCAAAGATCTATTGTGACCCTACACATAGAATTATAAGAATGTATATCAACATTTAATGTTAAAGAGTACACCTAAATCCTTTCAGTCATTTTTCATCTCTGTAACTTTATTTAAAGAATTTCCATCTACATATGTATATAATTGTATATCATTGGCATACATCAGGCAGAGACAGATCGAAAACAGGAGTGGTCCTGAATGCCTTTCTTGTGGAACTACAGAAGTAACTTTCATGGGATCCGAAAGAATAATGTTGTCTCGGACGTTTTGAATCCTACCTAAAAGATACTATCTTAGCCATTCTATTGGCAACTAACAATGAATGATTTACTGTGTCAAACTCTTTTAAAAATCCAGTGGAAACAACGTCACGAACACATAAGACATAAGGCGCGTTTTATTGGTAATTTATATCTAGCGCAGTAATACAAGCACCAAAAAAACACTTTATTCACTCTTTAACTCACTCTTCCTTGTTCCTTCCTACGTGTGGAATTAAGAATTAACTTACACGGATGTGTTCGTAAGATCTGTATCTCGTTTTTAAGCTGGAGTTGAAATATTCATGAAAATGCAGATTGAGTTGAAATATTCATGAAAATGCAGATGAGTTGATTTAGAGTGTTTCTCACTGTTAAATTTGATTTAAAACTTACAAAAGTGCGAAAATATATCGCATATATATACTGAGTATTGGAGAAAAAAAACATAGTACTCAATAAAATGACATTGGCGCAAAATTTTAAACAGCCTCTTATTAAGGTAGTAGTATTATACTTCTTATATATTTCCTAACTTTAAAGTAGTTTTCTAGTTTTAAACATTTTTTAACTAATATCTTCCTACGGCTGGGAGCGCACATTCATTTTTTAGTTGCACAACACTGTGTGGATACCTTATAGAAAACAGATGAACTATTTGGTTGAATGTCCGCGCAGGTGCATATAATTATATGTTACACGAAATAGCGAACTCATTTTAGGCAATCGTTTAGTTTGTGTCAAAACACAAACTTTTTAGTTTCTTGAACCAAACAGTTGCAAAACCGCCTAGCCTAATATTAAATAAATTTAATAAATTGATTGGGAGCAACCTTAAAACAATAGTAGTTCGTGCAAAAAACTAAGTAAACAGACGTTGACGTTTTTAAATGTTAAAGAGTCATATGAAGTTATAACGATACTAAAAAAATTAAATAGGTATTCTGAGAGTTTAGCTTTAATTTTTTCAGTTGTTATATAAATTCAGCATAATGCCGCATTTATACGACATTTTTGAACAAATGCCAGTGAACTGATAAAACATATCAATCGAATTCAATATTTCAATATTCAATATGCTATGACAAAATTAGTGGCAGTAGTGTAAAGCCGGAATTATGGAATGAATTAAAGTTTTGCATTTAAAAAAATATTTGTTCTATAAATATATAACACTTTGGATTAGTAAAGGCAAATCATATTAAAATAAATACCAACGAACACACCCTCAAGTATGCCACATATTTTTTTGAACACCACCTAAACACCTCCTACATTTCAACATCCGAAACTCCATCTTCACTAAATTATCCATTTCAATTACTAGCTTATTTTTATTCACTAATCGTTTGTTGTTGTTTCCCATGTTAAATTTTGCGATGTAGTGTATTCACTAACCAATAAAACACGGCTATAATTACTTAAAATAGTTAGATTGGTAGTTGTGGATCTCCCATTGAAAAAACTATGCTGTGATGGAGATATAACTTCTTTTAAGTGGAAAAATAACTTTTTGTAAATAATTTTTCCAAAACGTTTAGGAACTGCAGATATCTTGCAAACCCAGGTTATTTGTCTTCATTTAGTCATACAAGGTGGCGCAAAATGAATCAGATGTTATAATTTTTGCAAATGGCGTCGTACGTCAATCATATTTGACATTGAACTAGACAACTGTAGTATACATACAAACAGATAAGCAATTGAGTGCTATGCTTCATAAGAGCGTGAAATAATTGTATCGATTTGTTTGACTAAAAATCGGTAGGTGGTGTTAGCGCAGCGTGAATTTCGACGTCGATTTCCTAATCGTGTTGCACAAACTGGACAAATATTCCGGCGCTTAGCTACTCGAGACAAAAATACTGGAACCATAGAAGACCATGCAGGGAGTTGCCGCCACCGGACTAGTCTTTCGACCGAGAATATCGCGGTTGTGGATGCCGATGTCGCTGAGAACAAAGAAATATCAACCAGACGACTGCGACGGGCCACTCAATTGGACATCACCAGACGGATCCAACAGCGAATTTAATTGTAATACTTAAACAAGTTCCCGTACAAAGTGGCAAACAGTGCACAAGTTAATGCCTGGTGATCGTGCGTCGGTCGCGTGTGAATTACTGTCGAGCCATCTTCAATCTCAACAACTAAGAGAACGATTTTGTTTCGAAAATCATCATGAGCCACGGCGCACTTTTTCACTTAAGCGGTTACGTCAATAAGCAAAATCTTAATTTCTGGGGCACTGTACATGTACATCCGCGTGTGATGCACAAAAACCTATTACTTGCCCTCAAAGCCACTGTTACTAAGTTTATATGCAATATCGAAAGATCGAGTTTGATTAGCGTCGGATTTTTGACCCAGGTTATTCGTCATTTGAATTTGAGTTGAGAGCTCGATTTGGAGTTGGGCTGAAATGGTGTTGATGATTCTTTTTTTTTTATCACAGGAGGAACTTTAAAAACCAAGCTACACTCTAAATTGAAAAACAAAAAACAAATACTAGAATGGAGGCGTTCTTTTTCTCTACGGATATTATAACTTTGAGATACCATAGTTTCGTAATGCGTTCTGAAACACATAATGCTTGCGTTCACTTTATAAATGAAAGGGTGGCCGTGGCGCGATGGTTGTGTGCTCGCCTGTCAACCTCATGATCACAGGTTCGATCCCTGCTGTGGTTTATGTCTTCTTAATTCCATTAAAACCCTATAAAGCTGTCATCAATGGGTTGCTAATTTGCTCATTGCATGTTGTTCAGGCATAACACTAACAACAAGTGATTGAGTAAAACTAGTATGCTGTTTGGCCATCAAATATGAAAAACGAATAAAAAAAAGCGAATTATGTATTCCTATCTTTCTTTCTCTTTCTTAACTTCATGCCCGCGCTGTGTTGATCCATTTAAAAGGGTAATCAAACTCCCTTGAGCGCGTGTAGATTATAAAAAAAAACGATATTATACACATCTTTTGTTTAATTTTTGTAACGCGAACATTAAGATACTTTAAGGCCCCTGTTATAGCTTTCATTGAAATGCATCATTGGAATGCTGACTGCATTTTTTTGACAAGCCAGTTATAGCAATCATTGAGAAATTGATTTCAGTAAAAGATCCTGTCAGTGACTGAGAACAACTAATTCTACGTATTTAAGACATTTTAGAATAGAAAGAAGAAAGTTCAAATCAAAGCGAAAACCATAAAGGGCGACTTTGCGAGTAAGGAAAACTTTTAACTTTATTAGAATTTAACACGAATATGTTTTTAATATTTTCTTAACAAACCGGTTATCAATAAAATATACCCTAAAGACCTCAAAATACAGTTTTTATGTGAAGCCATAAACTGTCAAATATTTTGATATTTTATTAATTTGTTAATCATTATTTTAGAGCCATTCAAAACAATTTGAACTAGATACTTTATATGCGCGGCTTAAATGGAAGCTACATAATATAACAACATACCATGGTTAGTATAACAGTTTCGTTTTCATTTTGCTTATGAAGGTATCTGCAGTTGTTCAGAAGATATCTTAATTTGGTCATCTGTTTCATTTAAATGAATGGGAAATTTTTATTTTTGTATCATTTTCCTTCTAAGAAATGTAAGTTATGATATCTATGTACATATTAGACCCACAATAGACGTCAAATTATAAATCGTTTTTATATGGCAAGTGACAAGTCATTAACTGTCAAATTGTATAGTCAATGATGGTGGGTTAAAAGACCTCAAACAACTGCGATTTCAGTTCCTTCAGATGACATTTGCAAACAAATTCTCTATATCTCCTTCGTTTTATTTTCGTACAAATTTTTTATGTATGTACGTCAAATTTTAGTGCAAATATTATTGACACCTTTTATATGCAGGTTAGAAACGAATTTCAACTCCTTTTTTTTCAACACAAGCAAAACATATGTACATACTTAACCATACGTTTTTCTATAATATGTCCACACATCAAATTGGTTCTTACTCTGGCGGTTAGGTGACTGTTTTGCATTGCGAATGCTGTAGTGCGTTCTTTATCTTAAATTATTTAACTATCTTTGGCATATGTCAAAAAATGTTATTGCTTTAATTTGTTACGATTTGACTTAAGAATGATATATTGTAAGGTGTTGTTTATTTGTCAACCGAACTTTTTAAAAACGATGTTAAAAACTTGAATCATTTTTTTTTGTAGGTACACTTCTTAGTTTGGCAAGTTCATTAAAATTAGAAATTTTATAGTTTAAGGAATCAAAGTTGTATAGTACCAGTACCAATTAACAATAAATAGTTTATTCTTCTCATAAATACTGTTACTGGCGAATTCAATTTGTCCAAAATATTCTTCTGAATGATAAAAAAAGAATATTATTGATCGGATAAAAACATAAATGTTAAAGAAAGAGCCAAGTTCTTCTATACAAAAACCTTTGTGTAACAAGTCAGCCGTGAAAAGTACTGAGATCTAAAAGTACGCCAAGTTCTTACTTCATCAAGGTTTATTACCGAATATTTAAAGTAGAATAATATTGAAACAGCTACAATGTTATAGAGAAATTTTATTATTTAATGATTACTGACTAAAATTTGATGGGTTCACTGGTGAAATTTTTAAAATTTTTTGAATTGGACAACTTCCCAAGTAAGCCCATCAAATTTAAGTCAGTACTTTTTTCCTCTGCTTGCATGACAAGACCTACCGTTATGTAAAATTACTAGATTCTATATCTCAGGAACCGCTTATGCTTGAAAATTGAAATTTGGTAAGGCAAATATTCGGAATTTTAAGTTTCTGAATTCGTCTGTACTGAAGATAGGGAGGTGTCAAAAATCGCCTGAGTTTGTTCCTATAAGAAGGGTGTGGTGCCAAAACTTATCTGGGTACTACCGTACCCTTTGATACCTTCAATTCGTAGCCTTTATATAGCCTCTTACCATAGGTGCAGGTTTGGGTAGTAGTTCATTTTTTTATTTAGCAAATGAAATTAAAGAAAAGCTATTAAATTAAAAAAAATCATTTTTTTATTTTTTATTTTCCTTCATCATTCTAAGTATATCTGATATAAAAATCTGCACTTAAAGAGCCTTTCTCTGTTGCAAATTCAACCCTTGAAAAGTCTTTACAACTTATTTATGCTGTATACTATACAACTTGCCACTTATCAGCTCCCACGTGATTTCCCAAGAAAAACGAAAAAAGCTATTAAGAAATTGTCTTCTGCCCTTATGTTTAACTTATGCAAACAAAATTGGACTTTTTAGTTTCTGGACGAATGCCAAGAACTGCCCGCTTATCTTTTCTCTATTGTCAATACTATTCTGCACTCGATATTTTTGAAATGGAAAAAAGTGAAAACAAATATTTGCTTTTGACCATTTTTTCTTCCAGTTACGAACAAAAAAAAAAATACTAAATCAAACAGCCCTTTATGAACTTGGGAACAATGCAAGAACAAATAATATAAGGAATTTAAAAATAAATTTTGTACGATGTAAAAAAAAACAAGTACAACTGATTCATATTTGGTTGTTGGAAGGTCCTTTGAATATCATGAACGTTTGGTTATATCTACCTTATTGCATCTTATGAGGAAGGATTTTTTTTTTAATTAAAAAATTTCAGTCGGACATCCTGCAACACATACATGTGTAGATGAGGCATAAAGGAATGGAGTGCACAACTCGATCGCATGTTTTTACACTTAAAGTCTAAGAATTGTTAACGTAGCTAGTTGTTGTTGGAAAAAGTTGTTCACACAGATTTTTTCGAAAAATATGAACTTGCAAAAAAAAACTGTTCTAAATTATTGCAGCGATTTCTTAAAAAATATTTTTTCAACATGCAATCCTAACATAAACAAATTTGGTAGTGCAACAGCTCGTGACTTGCAATTCTTAATCATTCCTGTTTGCGTGGCACCTTTAGGCAATCGTCGACGTCGCTCGGTTAAGGGTCATTGTGCTAGTACTATCCAGCTAACTGCTGTAATGCAGCTATTTCGACAGGGCAAACGCTATGCTAGCCCTTGTTAGAGCAGCATTTATATATCTGTCGAAATACAAATACTGATCCAAACAGATGCCCAGTTACTTTACTACACTTTTACATTCGCCAGTGGATGTCCATTATGGCTCTACTCTACCATATCGCCATGTAACGGAGTCGAAAACTGAATTTAGACTTCTGAAATTTGATTTTCAACTTCCCGTCATCGAATTATAGCTGCATCTCATCGAAGTCACGCTACAAAAGAATTCTGATGACCTCGACTTTTGGAGCTGTTCGTGAGCATAATACGCAATTGCCTGAATTATTAGACTACCCATAAGATCGCTGGTGCAAATTCTGAATAGAATCGGCGAGTTAACCACCCCTTGCTGAAGACCATTTTTAATATCGAAGTTACATTGCCATTTTATATTTCTACCATTGAGCATGTCATAAAGCATAAATATAATCCCCGCTTTTAAAATCCCATTTTTTTAAAATCCCGCAAAAAAAGTTTTAAAATACCGTTCTCTATAATACCGTTATTTTAAAATACCGCTTTTTAAAATCCAGTTTATTCAAAATCCCATTCTATTATAATTCCGCTTTTTAAAATCCCGTCTTATACCGCTTATTCCGTTTCTTAGAATACGTAGCTAAAACTTATTGATTTTATGTTGGTTGTTTTCCAGATCTCACTGTTTATACGTCGTAATAAGAAACGGGGATTACAAAAACCGGGATTATAAGAGACGGGATTTTAAAAAGCGGGATTTTAAAAAACCGGGATTATAAAAAGCGGGATTTTAAAAAATCGGGATTATGAGCAACAGGATTATAAAAAAAGGGGGTTATAAAAATGAGATTTAAGAAAAACGGGATTATAAAAAGCGGGATACCGTACCCAACCCGTCGTTTACTTATGCCGTGTCTGGTCAGTCAAGTTTTGAAAAAAAAATATTGAAATTCATAAAGCCGTTTTCGAAAAACAATATTATGATTTTCATCATCGGTTATTTGACATTTACATGAAAGACGGGTATGGAAAGTTAGTAAGTCTTTTAGAAAGTGTTACCAAATGTAAGTTCTAAGTTTCTAAGAAACCATGGAGTTTTCGAAACATAGACTTTTCAAACCAAAGCAACATTTACTGTTCTGATAGCCCGAAATTTATCACTTTTTTCAATATCGAATCGATTTAATAAAATTTTTTATACAGAAATTTCTAACAAATAAATAAAATAAATTTAAATAAAATTGCATACCAAAATCTTTAAGAAAAAAAATAATTATTTAAATTTTTTAAAAAATTTAATTTTATAAAAATAAAAAAAAAATCATTTTCATGAAATGTCATTAATTTATTTAAACAATAAAATAAATTTAAAAATTTGTATGACAACAATATGTGTCGTGTACAATTTCATTCAATCTTCTTTAAGAAGTCATACAAAGTTTCTCTGTAACGCATTTAAGGTAAACTAGCCCAACAGCTTAGGCTGGAAGTCGGTGTGCAGTGGACGGACGGACACTCCGTTTGCTCAACTTTTTCACCATTATAATGTAAAATTTGTTGTTTTTGAACACGAAACCAATACTATCCCTAAGGAGCAAATCAAAAAAATAATATCAAATATCAAATAAAATGATAATAAATTTTTCTCAGAAATTCATATTCCAAAGATAGAAAAATTGACAAATATTTTTCGAGGAGGATATTTTACTTAATTTTTGAATCCCAATTGGAATTTACCATTTAAAATTCCTTAGAAAATTTCTCACAGCCTTGAATGCATATACACATAATAATAAAGAATAAGGCTTAAGGGGATAACCCTTGTTGATCTGGAAATCAATGAAACAGACCGATTGCAATATTTCACATGAATTGGTTATATTTAATTTAATGTCTTCCTGAGGGTGAATTGAAATCGTTAAATCGTTTAGTGACAGTATATGGGGTAGGGTTAAGGTTTCCTTTGGAAGGATATTGGTTTTTATTTCGCCCCAAGAAAAAAAAGGTTCAGATAATTCTCAGAAGTAGTAACACTGATAAGCCTTAGGTTGGGATTGATTTTGTAAAAAATTTCAAATGAACGCTGGAAATTTCAGCTTTTGTTTATTTCAAAAATTTGAAAAAAAAAAAATAACACCCGGCTGCGATTTGTTTTGAATTTGTTTGATTTTAATTGTGTACAGAATAAACCTCATTAGCGGATCACTAAAAATGAATTTCGTTATGAAATATGACAAAAAACTCGAAAAATGTATTCCCCTCCCCAAGCCCCCCCCCTTATTTTATATGTGTATAATAAAGTATGTATGAATTCGTGAATAAAAAAACCTCAGAAGAAAAAAGTCTTCAAAATACATTTTGTTCTTGAGATGCGTAAAAAGGGAACATTTAACCCCGGCACCCTCCATTTTGTTTGTATGAAATCTAAAATTTCTTTATCAGATTCATCAAATGCATGTAGTTTTTGAGATTTAAAAAAAAAACTTTCAAAAGAGTGTTTTTCCCCCCTTTTGCCCCTTTTTTAGGGTAAAAGATGACCATTTAAAGCACGTGCTATTTTTCTCGTAATATTTGTCTAATTATCTATGAAGTTCAATCAAAAAAATTTTTTCTACAAGATTTTAAGGCCAGGAAAAAAATAATTAGGTTACAGTGCACTACGAGGGGGCCAAACTTCCCTTAACTGGCAGCGGTACTTTCCACCACCCCCCAGGTGTAAGCACAAGTTTTTTCATCGTTTTAAATGTTAAACTAACATATGTCACTGGTTTCATGAGTACGCATTTTAGACAAATGATCGGTTTTTTTTTGCAACTTCAAAAATCCACCACGGGTGAGCCTGCAGCAGTCGGTTTTCTATTTGTCGGGCACCTAAATTACACAAAAAACATAAAATCATGAGTACGAAAATCTTACAATTTTTTGTGTCGCCAGCTCCCAGACTATTTAATTGGTTGTTCCCATCGTAACACAATGGCTTAGCAACTTGTTGCTTCATCATTTTTAAATAAACCTCCATGAATACTGATTATTCTATTTTCAGCTTTTTTTGTCGGATTTCATTATTGTTTCTATATACATAATTTCGGATAGCAAATTTTGTTCACTATTCGATATACATATAGATATACTTAGGTAAATCTGAAAAGCGTTCGTTCAGGTTATTCGTCTTATTAGGCGTCCATTGTATATTGAATTTAAAAAAAAAAAAATGGAATGATTTTTCTTTTTTAAATCGAAAAAGTTCTTATATAAAAATTATTTCGAACTTGAGGGTGCTTCTGTAGGAAAATTTTGATTGCAATTTGTAGAGCTGATATTAAGAAAATTGAAAACACCATAAGGTAGACCAGACATACGATAATGCAGATTATTTTTTATAAAAATAGTTAGAGCCGTTTTCGAGATATATAAGATTTTTCACAATGGCAGATACCGTTAGCTTTGGAGCTAAAAAAAATAAAATGCACAATTTCTCTTATACTTAGGAGTTTAGAATTCAAAAAATGGATATAGACTATTATTGAAAAATGTTCAGAAGCAAAATATTTGTTTTTAAAACGTGCAAACATTTTTTTTTAGTAAATATGAATTTATGCAGGAATATATAACAATTTTAAATTGCTTAAATACATTTTTATATATACAATTTTAAAGAATTTTTTTTAGTGTTACAGTGCAATAATGCTGACAATGATGGTTATATGGCAGATATTGGCAACAATATCTTAGTTTCAATACTCGTATATTATATTGATATAGATCGTAAGAATTAAGCGCAATAAATAAATTTTTATCAAATTTCTAGATGCTTTTTTCGAGAAAAATTCGATTTTCGAAAACCATTTTTACTTGCGATATAGGTACTATAGGGCAAGTTCTGCATTTGGAAAAATAATTTTGATCAAAGTTGACTTTACGATGATAGCGAAGACGAAAAAAGTGGGTCCGGCAATTCCGTTTGTCGGTCTGTATGTCTGTATGTCTGTACCTCGATCTACAGCCTAAGCCACTGGAGCTATTTGCATCAAACTCGGTACTTAAGAAGGGTCTTCGGTGATTCCCTAGAGGAAAAAATAAATTTTTTTTTAGCTCCAAAACTAACGGTACCCCCCATACACCCGTTATGCAAAATCTTATTTATCTCGAAAACGGCTCTAACGGTTTTGATAAAAAATTAGGTGTGATATTATGGACATGGACTACATTTTGGTAAAAAAAAAAAATTGGGGCAAAATGTTCTTAGGGGTACCTGCCATAGACCCGTTTTTTTTATTTTCGACTTAAGTTTAAAATAATATTGTGTATAAAAATATTCGAAAAAATATTTGTTGGTATTTTTTTTTGAAAACAAAAATTTTTGTTTTTAAATCAATCTCTTCAAAAGCTATGAACGATTATTTTTTGAAATTATTTCCTAAAATCAATATTATTAAATACTTAAATTTCGCATCCCACATTTTTTTCTTGAAAATTTTTAAAGAAATTTCTTATATAAAAAATGTATTTAATAATAAAGCAATTTTTTAAAGTTTGTTTGCATAAATTCATACTTTTCTAGAAATCAGACGGCAATTTTATGCATTTGAACATTATTATATCTCATTAAATCCATGTTTTATATTTATAAAAAGTATCTTAAATTCCAAAGTACTTTTACATAAGAGTAAGTTCGTGCGATCCAGTCGTTCATTTTATTTAATGTTTGTGCGGTGAGTACTGCTATTTTTTTTTAGATAAAATTAGAATTTTATTACTACATCTTAGAGATAGTGTTAAAAAACTATTAATTATCAAGTTTTAAAAAGTTGAGCTTGTGGTTTTCAAAGTATTGAGTTTTAAAAAAAAATATTTTTTCTTATATTTAAAAAAAAAAATAAATTTGAATATACAATATTACTCAAACTTGAACTTAACAGTTTTTAAGAAAATTTGAAAACAGAAACACATTACATTTACAACTATTTTTGTAAAAAAAACTTCAAACCATTATCTTGTTTTTACTGAATGAAATTTTTGGAATTATATTCAAACAAATCTATGACACAGTTTTTGAAAACAAAATCAGATTATAAAACATTTTTTTTTTGGATTTTGAATTTTTGGATTTTTTTTTTAATTCAATAAAATCTTTTTGAAATTAAGATATTATACTGACTGTACCTACAATAGCACCGTTTTCGAAAATTTCCATTATCGGCAAACAGATTTGAATTTTTTATAGCGAAGATTCTTAATACTTTGAAAAACACTTCACATAAAAGAAAAATATTTTTCTGAGTTTTATAAGAAAAACGGATCAATATTTTTTTTTTTTTTTAAATTAAAATTTTGTTCCTAGAGTTATGAATTTTTTTTATAAAAGCTTATTCTTTTGAAAACCCGTTCTTGCATAAACTAATATTTGCTTGAGAAATAACATGGTTTCCTGGTTTTAGCTGAAATTACTAAAGTAGGATTTTTAGGCTGGTATTCACCGAGCGCTCTTAAACGGCTTCTAACTTTACGAGGCTCTTAGCTTGAAATTTCTTTGGGGTATTCACCAACCACTCACAAGTGTTTTATGAGAGCCACTCTCTCTTGTTCAGGCATACCCAAACTGTGAAATGTTGTGGAATGTTGGTCTTGACAGCAAATGGATAAGCATTGCTCACATGGATTCAAGTCAAATGCGTGCGTGGCACACGCACAAGCGAATAAACTTTCGAAGAGAGCGCTCGTAAGTTACGAGTGGTCGGGACCACTCCTAACTTTTAAGAGCGCTCGTAGATCTTCACTAATATTGCTTGGTGAATAGGTTTACGAGCTTCTTAAGTTATGAGGGCTCGGTGAATACCAGCCTTAATCTTTTCAACACTGAATTTTATAATTATGAACATTTTTATCTAGTAACATTATTTTTTAATTTTTTTAGTCTTTAATATAGGAGCAAGTTTGTGTGATCCAAGCCACAACGCAGTCATCTGTGACCAATTATTTTCATTCTGGCAATCAATGTTCTCGAAACTGTAATTGAACCTTCGGAACTATCTACATATGCGGATGTCATGAAAACGTTTAGAGTAATTTCTCCGCCTAATAATATCTTGCAGAAGCATTTAAACATCTTTTCTGTATTTGGTGACAAGCAATCACATATATACTCGTAAGCCTCTTCGTCCATTACCCACAGACTATGTATGAAGCAGACCCCATCTCTTGACAACCGATAAAACGCCAGTTGTCCAAAATGATTGGTTATTTGGTTGTATTAGAATTAACATAACAAAGTACCCAACATTGTTTTTTTATTTTATTTTCCTAATCCCATGACTCAAATAAGTTCCGATACGAAATACGATATGTAATCGAAACTGTTGTTCTTAAGAGAATTTCATTTAAAATTACAAATACTGAAAATCCATTTGATCTCCCCCTTTCACACTTTGCGCATCTCTTTAGTTACACAATTCAATAAACTTTTTGGTATGCCTTCAATATTACACCAACAAGAATAACTTAAATCCCAACTCAACAAAACTTTTCAAATAACCAAATTTTTCAGCTTAAACTTATTCAAATAAGAAAAAAGAATGACTGTAAAATTCATTCAAACATCATCGACATGATAAACACTTAAATACCACTTTAACGAAGAATTCCTTATTCTCCTAAAACTTCCAAAAAGATCCATCATCATCTTCATCATTGCTTGCCCTCGTCCGCCCGTCCGCGTCGCATGATATCGGTTATCCTTTCAGCCCAACTTAACTTTCACAAACTTGCACCCGTCAAGCAATCGTGCTTCTTCCTCTATACGTTCACTCCATAAAGTAACAAACAGACAAATTGAACGGGTTTCCATCGTTTGAGCTCATTTATCGCACGGATACATCCAAACACCAGCAGAGCAGCCATTTGCTCTTGGTCATAAAGTTTTATTGAATTATAGTTAGTTTTGTGTTGGGTTGGACCCTTTCGGGGGACGAGTTCAAATTTTTAATCCGATCCTGGTTGTATTGCCAAAGGGCACGAAAAGTGCCACAAGGACATGTCTTCATTCTTATAATATTTCTTTTTATGTTCCCTAGAACAAACAAAGATTCGATGTACAGGACTTAACTACATAAGGGAGCGGGTAGTTGTTCTTTATTTTTTTTTTTGACATTTCGTGAAAACGGTTTTTGAGTTGGTTCGTTCTGATGCTGGCGCAATTCAATTGTGGCTAAGAGAACAAACATCAAAGAAGAAGATGACAGTCGGAACCAACGGAAATTTGAAAAGAAAACCGACGATTATATGAATGGAAAATGGTTTCGTTTGTTTGTGTTTTCTTTGGTTCTGTCCATCAGGAACAGTGTTGATAGCAAGAAAGGAAACGTTTTTTGAACTTTCTGGACTAGGTTTGACCTTTTAACTCATCATCATATAATAGAACTATGAATATGAAATTCGTGGAACATTTTGTCATGTCTTGAAAATGCCCGAAATACATATAGTAGGTATCAATGGTTCAAGGTTTTGTTCCACTGATGAGCAGAATGCATGCATTAATTCATTAGATTATTTAAAAAAGAGATCATAAAGAGAGGTCTTTCACTTTAATGAGAAGTTTTAAGCTGAATTAAAGCGATATTGAACTAAGATTCAACCCGTTGTATACCTTTTGCTTTTGCGATGAGTTGAAATAGGTTTGGTTTAGCTCAACTCGATTGCCGCCGTCATAAAGAGAAGTCAAGTCGAACCCCAGCAACCAGGGTTGGCCGAATTTACTACACTACACTTTCTACATCATCAACTACTCGCAGTTATTCTAATAAACTATACATATCTTATTTACTAGGATTTGTGATGTCCATGACCATAAAAAGAACCTGCTTTGGGCCTGAAACCTTGAAACTGTTGTACTTTTTTTTGTATTTGCTCATTTTCCATTTTAATTGGAGTAATAATATGTAGATTTCGACCAGCCATTTTCACTTCGCTTATTAAAAATGAATAACTTAACGTTTGATTTTAAAATTCAAACTTCAAATGCACAGCTGACAGTGAAGTGAGAGCTGACAACCTGACTGACAGACCATTTGCAACTACGTCTACTACAATTTGTTAAATTAACTATACATAACCTACGCAGCAGACGTAACAAATGTAGTTATTTCTAAAAAGAGACATTTTGGCAAACCCTGCCAGCTGCCAGCAGTATACATGACCTCTCACTTCAAATAAATTTATCAGCTCTTAACAGAGTATTGAACTAACCAATCTTCTTAATGCCATTTTACCTTTTGACATCCTAATTTGCTATTTAAGAGTGTTCTTTTTGTAATATTATTAATTAATAACACCAATGTTAAACATCTTAAAGACATTCATGACAAATGTCTTTACATTGACTCTCTATAGGTATACCCTCCTCGAAACGTTTTTAAAAGGAGTAGGTTTAAAGTGCTCAAAGAGTTTTTCAATTAAATCTTTTGACTACATCTTGAAAATATTCTGTGGACGTTTTTACTAAAACGCCTTATAACAGCTTAACATTGTATCTTCAAGTAGTAAAACTTTTCTCTTTAGTTGAAAAAAATGTTTTTTTTCGTCTGACATTTGTAAATTTGTGCGTTTGGTATTTGTAAAAATAAAATTGTAAATTGAAAAAAATTGTTTGGAAATTAAAAAAGAATTCAGGCGGTTACAAGAGACTTAAACGAAATTGCTGATCATTTTGACCAGAACGTAGTCAGGACATCTGGTGTTTATCAGGATTCAACATCTTGCCAAAATATCGCTCATAGCCAAGAACTGACTGTTAAGAATTTTTACGGTTATATCCTTCTTTTATTCTTTGTTTACACATTGTTCACTCTAATTTTCACTTTTCTATATCTTATCATGAAGTCTTTAAGAAAACTCAGAATCTATAGGAAAAAGTGATCACAGCTTTAAGACTTTTTAATAAATGGTAGTGTATTTATATAAAATACATTTATTTTGGTAAAGTGTGACGTTGTTAAACGTACATTTAAAATAGAATTTTATTTATTAGATTTGCATGTTTCATTATTTTAATAAAATTTATTTATATTTTATACACAGTGAAGTTTTTGTTTTGTTGAATTTAAAAAAAATAATAAATTTTATAAGCTTTCCTTTTTGCTAAATTTCAGATTTGTATCTGCCAAATATTTTAGTATTTAGGCAAAACTCCAGATACACAAAATTGGTATATAATTAAGCGCAAAAAAATCAATTTTTTGTCCATTGAAAGGCTAAAAGTGTCAAAATAGGTGTTTTGACGGATCTGGATTAAAACAAATTTTTTCTCTAACAATGCTGTTTCTCTCTAGGTCTGTTCTTTTACTTTACAAAGGGTGCCAGTAGTTTCTACGGTTGTGAGTAAACGAGAGAGGGATGTTTTGCAAAATAATAAAGTAAACCGACCAATCATTGGCACCTTAAGGTTACTCACCACTTATTCGGCTTATATAACTTATGGGAATTAAGAAACGACAGTTTTTTTTTTTTTTTAATTTTTAATTGTATTTTTGTTTAGTGAAAAACATTTAATACCCTGTTTTTTGTTAAAATTAATAAATAATTAATAAAAAGTAAAACAATGTCCTTTTACCAATGATTGGCACCATTTTCCAATCATTGGCACTGAACAAACCAATGATTGGCACATTGATTTTGTTTAATTTTTAAAGTTTATTAGAACCAATAAAAACAAAATAAACAAATAGTATAACTCTATTATAAATATTTTAATAACTAAAAGATATTTTATTTTTATAATTATATTTAAGTCTTTTAAGTTACATTATGTTTACATTAAGGTCGAGATTAGATTAGATTTTTATTGATTGATAAAAAAGTGTATTATCAACCTAAGGAAAATTGATACAAAATTATGAAAATTTGTAACTTTTTCATTTACCAATGATTGGCACAGTGCCAATAGCCAATGATTGGCACTTTTTCTAATGATTGGCATGGCATCAAAAGATTGGTATAGTGCCAATCAACCCAGTGATTGGCACCTCATCCAATGATTGGCATGTGCCAATAAATGGAAATTTGATGGATTTACATTCCTATAGTTGACACCCATTATAAATACTATATTTTTAATAAAATATTAAAATAAAAAGAACTAACCTCTTTGTTATAGTTAATTCTTTTATAATAACTGCACTTGAAAATGGGTTTCCTCTTAAATTTATTATTAAATTACACTACAATGTCACCACTTTCCTTACGGTTTTCACAAGTTTCACATTAAATTTGGCGCGAACTTGATTCTAAATTTTTAACAGCGTTTTTTTAATTGCTACTAACTTCAGAGGCCAAAAAAAATGATGCCAAATCATCAGAAATAGACTAAGGCTAATATTTTTAAAAAGATTTTATTAGAAAACTTTTAAATGTTATTAATACGAGTAATTTAAACTGTAAGTGCCAATCATTGGGGGGGTGCCAACAATTGGGCAGTTTACCCTATGTTGTAAAAAAAGTAATTTGTCAGAAGTGACAGCTATAACTTTGGAATATGAACAAAATTATAAAGCCAATATAAAATTTGTGCTAAAATTTAAATAGAAAACTTTTGGCAGGATATGAAAGAAATGTTTAAAATTTGAAAGTAGAGTGTAATACTGTCAAATTGTTATTGGGTATTTTTCTTATTCTGGATAATGTTAAAAAATTGAAATTTCAGTGATTTTTTAATCGGTTGACAGTTGATTTCAATATTTTGTGCCTTGATTTATGTAATAGATACACCATTTTGACGCATCTGGAGCTTGAATTGTCACTACATGCTAGTTCTGCCATAAGTTCTGTCCCTAACAAAAACATGTTTTATTTAAAAAATAAAAAAGCAATCAAAATTCTTTTCACGTCATTTATTAAGTATTAAATTTACAATATAAATATATAAGAAATTATTCAAAATGCCCCCCTTAGCCTTCAAACACTTTCTTAAACGACCGGCCTCGCGTCTATCGCTGCACGCACGACTTCCAGTGGAAACGAAGCTACTGTCTTCAACAAATCAGCTTTGAGAGACTCAATATTTCGGTGAGGCTTACAGCAAGCCTTCTCCTCCAAAATGTTCGGCGGATTAAGATCGGGGCTGCCAGGCTGGCAAGCACTGGATATTTCAGCAAGATTCTGCGTCCACAAAGCAAAAACAATACAACTATGGCTTAAGGACAATTTACCAGAGTTTATTGCCGCAGAAGATTGGCCATCGGGCCAATCTTAATCCGCTAAACTATCGGTTATGGAACACTTTGGAGAAGAAGGCTTGCTGTAAGCCTCACCGAAAAGGTGATTTGTTGAAGACAGTAGCTTCGTTTCCACTGGAAGTCGTGCGTGCGGCGATAGACGCGAGGCCGGTCGTTTATGAAAGTGTTTGAAGGCTAAGGGGGGGCATTTTGAATAATTTCTTATATATGTATTTATATTGTAAATTTAATGCTTAATAAATAAGGTAAAAAGAATTTTGATTGCTTTTTTATTTTTAAATAAAACGTGTTTTTGTCAGGGACAGAACTTATGGCAGGACTAGGTAGAAAGCCCGGGTTTGACACATAAATAAGAAAAGAACTATACTTTTGTTTATTAATATTATTAAGTCTTAAATCTCACTCTCACATATATCATCAATTCCAGAGCAACAATAAAATATCAAGCTATGATATTTTTTCAAAAGATTTTTAATCCATTGACATCGTAGAGGATTTTTTTGACACTTTGTGGAATGAAAAATAAAGATTGGAATATTATATGACTTATTTAAATAGAGAAGATCTTTTTGTATCTTTTCTCAGTAAGCTTAAAACCTTTTAAATTACACTCAAATTTTGAAAAAATACTAGAAAAATCTAGAATCACTCTTCAATTAAATATTATGTTGTTTAGTGTTTTGTAGTACGAGTATTAAGGCGATCTTAGCAACACCATATCTATACATCAAAATAGTTCTCTTAAATGTTTTTATTTTATATGAAAATCTAAAGACGTAAGTAACCTGTTAAGTTGTTTTTATGTGCTGAGTTTTTTTTTTTACATTTCAAAATTATTCAGATCCAAAACATGAAACATTTCAAAAAGAAAAATTTCAAAGAAAATATTTTGAAAACCACTTGAAAACATCTTCATAGATCAATCAAAATAAAATACACGACTGGATCAGCACGTACTTGCTCTTATGTAAAATTACTTTGGAATTTAAAAATTGCTTAAGAATAAATATAAAACCTGGATTTAATGAAATACAAATTTTAAAATGCATAAAATTGCCGTCTCATTTTTAGAAAAATATGAATTTATACAAACAAAGTTTAAAAATCGTTTTATTATTAAATTAATATTTTTATAACAAATTTCTTTAAAATTTTTCAAGAAAAAAAAAATTGGGATGCCAATTTTGAGTATAAAGTGATTTAGTTTTAATAAATTATTTAAAAAAATAACTGTTCACACATTTTGAAGATTTGAATTTTTTTCTTTTAAAATAGTTTTTATATATTAAATTGTTTTAAATTAAAGAAGCTCCTATACAAAAAGTTTGGTCAAAATCGTTAGAGGCATTAATAAGAAAATCGGGAACAAAAAACGAAAAATATGTTTCTTGTGTACTAAATTTTCCTTAAAATTTTTATAAAAAATTTAATATGCGAATATTGTTAGTATTTAAAGATATATAAATTTTAGGATGTAACTTAAAAAGTTAATCATGTTCCCGTTTTTAAGATATTGATTTTTCAATAAAAAATTTGGATTATATTTTTAAAATTCAAATGCTATTTTTTTTCAATTTTTTTTAAAAACAATGGCGCAAAATTTTAAACAGCCTTTTTCTAAGGTATTAGTATTATACTATTTAACAATTTGCTAACATTATAGTAGTTTACTAACTCATTCTTAATTTTAAACATTTTCTAACTAGTATCGTATTAAAAGAATTTTCTTAATAAATTGCTTCTGAACACACCTAAAGCAATGACATTTCCTGTAAAAAAGTAAGTACACGAACCTTTTTTGATGTTTGCAAATGTCAAAGAGTCATATGAAGCTACGAGTAGCACTATATAATACTAAAATAAAATGCACGACTGGATCGCACGAACTTGCTCCTATGTAATAGACTAAGAATTTCAAAAATGAATGTTATTAGAGATAAACTGTTCATAAGCATAAAAATTAATTTTTTAAACGACTAAAACAACTTCTTTAGTAGTTGGTGGTAAAAATAGAATGCCATGTCATTCAAGCAAATATAGGTTCAAGCAAGAACAAATATTAAAAGTCTTTGTAGTGGTTTCTTAAAAAATAAGATTTTATATACAAAATTTTTAAAACATTTAAAAAAAAAAAATTTGGTACGCCAATTTAAAGTTTTTATTATTGTTTGGATAAAAATTAAATTTACAAAATAATATTGAGCCGTTTTCGAGATATTTAATTTAAAAAAAAAAAGATTTTTTTTTTCAAAATTCAAAAAAATATTTTTCTTAAAGTTTTGAAATGCAATGTTTTTTAAACTTTTTAGAAGCTTCTCTCTAAAAAAATTCATTAAAATCCGGTTTGCCGATAATGAGAAATTCAAAATTTTAAAAAATCGCTCTATCGTAGGTACAGTTAGTAATATCTTGTTTTCAATTTTTTTTATTAAATTATAGATCTTAAAAATTAATCGAAAGAAAAAAATGTAAGCAAAATTCTCTGAACCGTTTTCGAGAAAAATACGATTTTCGAAAACCATTTTTTAACTTTTGTATGGAGGGTACCGTTTTTTTAGGTAAAACAAATTTTTTTGTCTTAAATCTTATAATTTATATTAAAAAACTTTTATTTATCAAGTTTTGAAAAAATAGAGCATGGTGTTTTCGAAATATTGAGTTTTCAAAAAAAAATTTTGAAATTTTTTTTAAAAATCCAAAAACATTTTTTTTGAAAATTTGAATACGCTGGGGAGCCTTAACAAAAGAAAAATGATCATTATCAGTGGTACCGTTTTAGAGAAAATTAAAAACTAAAAAAATAATTCCAACGGGGGTACCAAAAATAACCATTTTTTGGAAATTTTTTTCAACCATTACCTAGGTTTAACTAAAAGAAATTTTATAATTTTTTTTTAAAACTGTGTGACAGTTTTTGAGAAAAAATAAATATGTATAAATTTCGAAAAAAAAATCGTATGGCAGGTACCGTTATTTTTGGTCTTAAAAAATCAAATCAAAACAAAAATCATCCGGGGGGAAAAAATTAAAACCCATATCTATCAAGTTTGAAGAAAATCGGCCGAGCCGTTTAGCCGCAATCGAATGGACAGACAGGAAGACAGACAGACAGAATCGCGAGACCCATCATTGTAATGTCAACTTTGACCAAAATCTCGAGTTCTATTTTTTTTCAAAATGCAGAACGTGCCCTATTGTACCTATGTCGCAAGTAAAAATGATCTTAATGAAATCTTTCGAACACTTTACTTAAATCTATTTGTCATACGTCAGTTGTTAGGGAACTTTACCAATGTGTAAAAGACAAAAGTGACAGCGATTACTTCGATGAATCTGACAGATATAATATTGCAATGGAAAAATAGATTTCTTATCATTAATATGTATCACTTTTAATAGTGTACCGCGTTGCTACATAACTCTTAAACTCTGAAAAATTTCGTCTTCGGATTTGAATTCAATATTGAGAATATATTTTGACAAGTTCCAGTACCCAAAAACCATGTTAGCCAGTGGAATTAATATCATAGAATGACCAGTTAGGCCCCACTGTGCGCGGTCTCGTGCATTATTCGTCTGCGTTTTATATAATTTCGGTTTGATTAATTGTTTGCAAATGCAGTCCTCTTACGTAATTCTAAATCGTAAATCATTTCCTAAAGTTAAATCAATATCGCGTTTAAAAAATTCACAAGTGACTGAAGTAATGAATCAAGAGAGTCCTGAATAGGATATTTAAAATTAATTGGTAACACACATCAGAGGTGAACAACAATGTACGAGATTATTTTTCTGTAATATAGGTATGGGACATTTGTAGCAACTCTTGTATAAGTTACACTCGCACACACCATAAACCTTCTTGTCTATCACACTTTTTCCCTTCCAAGAATGAAAGTGCATTATTTGCTTTGCAGAAAATAAAATGTGTAGCTTCTCAGAACACACACGTGACATCTCAAATATGTACTCCCTGTGAAGGGCACGGACCTTTATTTATGGAGTCATAAGACACTACCGTGCTGGCGGAAGGAAACCCTGGGTGGCCATTGCACAATGCTAATATTGATAATGGGTTGACTGAAATTACAAACCTATTCCATATCATCCAGATTCAGTGAGCAAGCATTCTTCTCCACAATGTGAATTGTTTAATTTATTTTATATCTTTTTATCCTCAGGTACTGGAAATGCAACTCGTGTTTTGTATTTATTTTGCTCGACATATTTTCTTTTTTCATTATTCGCATCAAAGCAAAATGGGTTTTCCGCCATTCGTCCTTGCGGGCTATTTGTTTTTCTTATTTCGTCGAAAAGAACCTTTTTTCAGTAATGAAAATAAAAAGGGCAGTTCCGCATTGGTAATAGAAAGACCAGAACTAGGACACATAATGTTTCAATTACATTTAACTTTTTTACGTTTATGCCTGCGAGTTTGTCCTACTCTCATCTCATCTCGTCCCGTTTTAGTGTCGTGTCTTTTGTGTTCATTTTTTCTTCACCCTTGAGCTCTGTGTTTGCTTGATTGTTTTTTTTTTCTGGAAGCTAATGACTTTTAAAATAGAATTTTAAGATGATTTTTTTATTTCTCGTCCTTCAGATCCTTGATTGTATTTATAAAGAAGAGAACACACAGCAAGAAAATAAAATTTAAGAAAAAATGCACGATGTCTTTTAAAGTAGCTCATTAAATGTTATGTATATCCTTATTTTTGTAAGGACAGAGAAATGTGTTTCCTTCAAAGGTTTTGCTATAACATTCCAGTTTTTTTTTTTTTTTTGTTTTTGGACATAAATTATTAAAAGGCTCGTTGTCATCGTCCTTTGACTGAATTGAATTTTTAATTAGTTGCGATTTGTTCATTATTTTTTCCCTAAAAAAAAGGCCAAGATTTATTCTTTTGCTTAAGGCGCATACCTAGCTACTTGATTTTTTTTTGTGTGATGGATCTTTTAAGCTCAATTAGCGCTTTTGATGGTTTGAAGATTATTTATTCGCTTCGGAGCTTAAGTAAATATTCACATTTTGAAAAGATTATGCAAACTGGGTTGGTGTTTATTTTAAAGTTTCACAAGTTCTAAAGGTTGATGGGTGGTGCGAAAGTATGAGTGTCTTGTACATAAAGAGGAGTTCCGTTGATGTGGCATAGCTCATTAGAGGAATTTCGTAATTAAAGGATTTCCATTAGGAAGCTGTGGTAGACCAGAGGAAGCCTTGTGTGGGTTTGAATTCTTAGCGGTAATACAGGATCCGAAACAAAGCACACACATTGGTTTTGTAATTAAGTATATGTTGTAATTATTCAAAGAATTTTGGAATTAAATATCAATATTAAAGTGGCTCGACTGGTGTTCATTAAATTGCAAGGTAAATAGCTTTTAGAGCTGCCTTGATGGAACAAAATTTTCCAACTAGACTTTATTGGCTTATCATTAAAATTGAAAGTTGGCTGTTTTCATCGGATTGAAAATACCAACTAAGTCTCTGAGAGCATTAAAGAAAAAATTATCCTGGAATTTATTAACTTGTGTACCGTTTAAGATCTTCTTATATCTTTCCACATTTTGTTGTGTTTTTTTTATATTACTTTTTCGCCAAGACCATCGAACCATAAGTCAATTAAGACACAAAAAACCTTAATATTGAGCAATTAGGAATTCGTAATTAGTACTTCAAGCTTAAGCCCGGGCAGACAAGGTCAACAATTTCAATTAAACCAAAAAGATTAAACAAGCTTCTGTGGTTTCAACCACCTAATTGGAAGAAGGCCGAAAATCGAAAAGAAGGAAAGAAAAGGTTTTAATTATGGTGTTTGAGGTTAATTGGAGGCTGTACTAAAACAAATAACCACTTTTGTATCCAGATATGAGAAGTAATCCCTTTCAAGTTAATATTTATAAACAGGTAAAAAAGTTGGTGTGTGTATTTATTCAAAAACACACTTTAAGAGTTATATTTCTTTGGCTTGAGCCATCAGTCCCCAACCAAATTTTCGACATTTTTCTCATTAATGATTTCAGTCTTTTGTTACTACAAATAAACTGGCACCCTCAAAAATTGCAGAAGGAAGAAAACATTCTTCAGAAGTTAATTATACTAAAGTAAGAGGCGATCACTTGAAAAATCAGCTTGGATTTTCAAAATTTACAGACGTGGGTAGAATTTACTATCACCTCAGCACTGACCCCCAAGCATGCACATTTATTCCTATCAGGCAACATTCTTCTTCTTCTCCTCCACCCACTGTTACTACCAAGTTAATTTTTTAAATGACTTAAGCACCTCCCTTTAGTTGGAGCTAAAAACAGGATGCCATGTGATTTAAAACAATTTTCAGAAAAAAATCTTGAAACGCCAACTTTAAATCTATATGACAATCAATTGTGGTTCGTTTGTCGCACCAAAACTCGAGAATATTTGAACCGATTTTGCTAATATTGATTTTGAAATATTTGTGGAAGTTCAGGGAAGGTTTAAACGGTGAGAAACATAAGTAATAAGTAACAGAAAATACTAAGAACGACAATGTAATTTTCCGATACAGTTTACACTTCTTTACAGTTTACACTTCAAATTTCTGCAGAAATTTACAATGAGACATTGATCATGACAGGAGATTTGAGTTTGGTAAATAAAGAATTGTGGTGTTTGGTCATGACAGCACCCAATAGTCCTATGCGCGATGAATTTAACCACGAGCTGCAAAGAGACCAACAATAATACGATACTGAAGTATTGGCCGAAACAGTACAGTACAGAAGAGTAATGTACAACAAAGAATTGCGTACGATACTTTGATGGAAGCTGTGCAGAGTGGATCTGGTAGAATTTACTTCCTTGATACTCACGGGGGAATGGAAAAACGTTCTTATTTCATTGCTGTTGGCAAAGATCAGATCACTAAATGAAGTAGCCCTAGCACTGGCTTCATCTGGAATAGCTGCAACATTATTAGAGGGTAAAAGGTGCACATTCTGCCTTGAAATTTCCACTAAATATGCAAATCAACGAAGCACCAGTTTGCAAAAACGTCAAAAACAGCGCAATGGCGAAGATTCTACAGATATTCAAATTGATCGTTTGGGATGATTGTACGATGGTCTATAAGAGATCATTCGAGGCACTGGACAGAACGTTAAAACATCTTCGTGAAAACCAAAACATTTTTGGTGGAACCATGATTCTGTTGTCAGGTGATTTTCGTCAGACTCTTCCAATTATTCAACGATCAACTGTTACTGATGAACGAAACGCCTGTATAGACACTCCAATTAACAACTAACAAGCGAGTGTTTTTGCAACAAGATCAAACCGCGATTATGTTTTCGAAGCAGTTATTTGATAAAGGAAATGGGACGGTCGCAGTTGACACCTCGACCGGATTAATTACACTAATCAGGGATTTTTGTCACTTCGTCCACTCAAAAAAGGAACTAATTCAGTGTGTTTTTACGGACATAGAACAACAGTTCAGGGTCCATAATTGTCTGAGTGAACGAGAAATATTGGCGACCAAAAGCAAATATGTCGATGATCTCAATCTAACGGAGAGTTGTTTCCTTACAAATCAGTTGAAACATTTACAAACCAGGATGACGTAGTCAACTTACTCACAGTTATTAAATTCCCTGGATTTGCCTGGACTACCACCTCACAATTTACAATTAAAAGTAGAATCAGTTTGGACTATTATGCGTAACATTAATCAACCTCGACTGTGCAATGGAACGAGACTGGCTATAAAAAAAGCTAATGAATAACGTCATCGAGGCCAAAATCATCAAGGGCGTTTACTGATGATTACAACGGATTTGCGATTTGATTTTAAGCGTCTTGCATTACCCATCCGTTTGGCCATTGCGACGACCATAAATATATCGCAAGGCCAGTATTTCAAAGTTTGCGGAATCAACTTGGAGTTTACCTGCTTCGCGCAGAGGTAATTATAAGTTGTGAGTTCGCGAGTCGGAAAACCATCATCTTTATATATTTATACATCACAAAATAAATTTTGAGCAGCTGTCACTTTTGAAGCTGTCATCTTCTGACATTTGACAAGTAAAAACTACGCCACTACTGTTTGTAGCCAAAGAAAAAGACCGACTTTTCACTCTGGGTGTTCGACAAGAAGTGATTTATTAAAAAGTAATTCATAATGTAATGTACAAGTATATAGCTGATAAGCAAGAATAAGAGAGTACTAAAAACATCGAATAGGGGAAATAGATTTATAAACATAGGGTAAACTAAGCATAATTTAACACTTCCACTTTTATAATTCTATTTAAATATGTATTAATTCATTTATCAACTCCTAATTTTTCTCTTAAATACTCAAAACGATTTCGCAATAAGGGCTTAGTTAATATATCAGCTGTCTGTTCATTCGTTGGTACATAGTGCAAGGTGAATAAGCCTTCCTCATACTTCTGGCGAATAAAATGGTATTTGACTTCAATATGTTTAGTTCTCCTGTGGAACTCTGGATTTCTAATCAGCTTGACAGCACTCTGGTTATCCATGCTAAGTGTTGGAATATATAATTTGTTTCCAACCAGTTCCGAAAATAGACGATGTATCCATATTAGCTCTTTGACACCTTCGCATGCGGCTACATATTCAGATTCGGTTGTTGATAAGGACACACACTTCTGACGCTGGGAACACCAAGATATCGCCGCTGCTCCAACCATCATTGCATAACCACTAGTTGACATTCTTGTTTCAGGGTTACCAGCAAAGTCAGCATCTGTAAAGCAATGTATTTGTAGATTAACTTTTTTAAAAACAAGACCGTATTCAAGAGTTCCTTTTAAATATTTAAATATTCTTTTTACCGCAGTAACATGACAACCTTCAGGGTTATCTAAATGACGACTAACTAAACTGACTGCATAGGCAATGTCAGGCCTTGTACCCACAGCCAAATACATTAAGCTGCCCACTGCTTCACGAAATGGATACTTTGGCACAAGTTGAGTTCCTGAGTCGACCGAAGTACCTTTGTTTTCAACTGGCGTTGTAACGGGTTTTGAATCTAACATACCGAATCTTGATAGTATTTTCGCAGCATATGAAGTTTATTTTACTTCCAAGTTTCCATTTTCGGCAAACTTGATTTCCAAACCCAGATAACAGCTTACCATTGACGCTTTTACTTCAAACTCTCGGCTCAGATACAAAATCAGGGTCTCTATATCGTCTTCATCTTCAGCTGCCACCAGACCATCATCAATATAAATGGCCAATATCATCTTTCGTCCATTATTCTCACTGATGAATACACAGGAATCTGCCTTGCTTACTTTGAAGTAAAACTTATTAAGAAACTCTGTAAACCTAATGTTCCAGCATCTGGACGCTTGTTTCAGCCCATACAGGCTCCTTTGCAACTTACACACATTCCCGCTTCCGTCATCATAACCTTTCGGTTGGTACATGTATATATCTTCAGTAAGATCACCATATAAAAACGCCGTTTTAATATCAAATTGTCGTAGTTTAAGATTCTCATTTACACAAAGGGCTAAAATCAATCTAATTGATGTAAATTTAACAACGGGACTAAATGTTTCTTGGTAGTCAATACCATACCGTTGCGTAAAACCTCTCACGACCAAGCGAGCCTTATAGCGTTCAATCTTTCCATCTGCAGCATATTTTATTTTGTAAACCCATTTGTTCGTAACCGGTGACTTATCAGCAGGAAGCGGCACAAGATTCCATGTACTATTTTTCTTCAATGACGAGATTTCATCGTCCATAGCTGCCTGCCACTCTTTTCTTGACGGTGACTTTTCAACATCTTCAAAACACTGTGGTTCTTGGAAATCAGCTATGAAAGCAAATCCCTCTTCATGGAAACATGGGGTTGAGCATTTAGAACGTAACTGATGGATCTTCTTTGGTACTTCCTTGTTTTCAGAGCTTTCACATTCTTCAGGGTTTTTAGGAATATTTTGTTTTGCTTTACTTTCATCTTCAGTCTCTTCCACTGAGTTTGAAAAGTTTTGGGTGGAATAATTCTCTTCCTCGTCGGTTTCCTTTTTATTGGAAATGTCCACGCTTGTCGACGTATCTCGAAACACAACGTCTCGCGAAATTTCTACTTTTCTGCATTCAGGTAGCCACACTCTAAAACCTTTTGAGTTTTCCTCGTAGCCAACAAACACCCCTTTCCTGGCCTTTGAACAGAACTTTTGCCTTTTTTCTTTTGGCACATGAATATATGCATCAATTCCAAAAATTTGAAAATGCTTAATATCGGGAATTTTTCCAAACCATAGCTCATAAGGCGTCTTACCATTTTCTGGACAGGATCCCGTACGATTAAGTGTATAAACTGCATTTGTAACGGCTTCTCCCCAAAATTTATAACTCATATCCTTAGCATGTATCATAGTTCTGGCCAACTCTATGACAGTCCTCATATCGCGTTCTGCTCTACCATTATGCTGAGGTGTATATGGAACACTCTTTTGGTGACAAACGCCATGCCTTCTTAAAATGGCTTCCACTTCTTTATTGGAGAACTCAAGTCCATTATCTGAGCGTAATGTCTTAACGGGAAACCCTGTTTCTTGCTGAACCTGTTCCAAGTACTGCTCAATAAGTCCTTGAACATCCGTCTTAGATTTTATACAGAAGACTTTTCGAAAATTGGAAAAGTCATCACGAAATAAAAGCATATAACGAGCACCTCCATATGAATTCTCCTGCATAGGACCGCATAGATCTGTATGCACAAGCTCGCCTAATAATTTTGCCCGATTGCCGCTTGTCTCAAACGGTTTGCGATGATGCTTTCCGAAAATACACGCCTCACAAAAGAAATCTTTGTCATTTCTGAACGCTATACTTTGATAGGTTAGCACGTCTTTGACATGGCCTACGTGTTGGTGACACAATTTCTGGTGCCACGCTTGCAAGGTCGAAACTAATGCCGTATTTTCAGTACTGAAATCTTTAGTACAAATTACCTTAAAAGCCAGTCTAAAAAGCTTACTAGACTCCCGATATGCGACTGCAGCAACTTCATTGTTTTTAAGAATCTCTCACCGATTATTGTCTGCCACCATACTGAACCCCTTGTCCAGAGTAGAGTTAGTAGAGAACAAATTTAACTTTATATCTGGAACGAGTAAAACATTTGATAAACTCTTTTTTGACCAACATTTACCATTAAACGCTTCAATGTCCACAGTTCCCTTTCCCTCAGCCTTTATCACATCACCGTTTCCAATTCTTATGAACATTGGTTTCACAAATTTTTCATAATCACGAAGCCAATCCTTCCTGAAACACATGTGATCGCTGGCCCCTGAGTCTAAAAACCAGCTGTCACGCTCTGCAGTTCCTAAATAACTCTTTTGAATAATAAAAGCATCACCTATCCTATCATTGCCATGCTGCTCTTGTCTAACCCTTCTCTTGGGACATTCATTTTTCCAGTGTCCATCTCTTTTGCAAATGAAACATTTGCCACGCTTTCTGAACCCGTTCATCTTGGCACCATTCCTACCGTTGCTACCACATCCACCGCTTCCACTGCCACCACCACCACGTGGTTTTTCTGTCTTTGCCAAAAAAGCCCCTGAAACACCACTTTGTACACCCATCCGGGACTCTTCCATACATAACCTAGCAGTAAGATTCTTTAGATTGCGTTCCTTTTTTTCAGTAGACTCCCATGACGAAAAAAAATGGCCAAAATTATCTGGCAACGTCATTAGAATCTTTGTAATGAGCATGTTTTCAGAGATTTCTTCCCCCAGATCTTTTAATTGCTGTGCGATCTTCTGCAATTTAGAAATATGAACCGCAATTGAATCATCTTGATCCTTCGAATAATTGAAGAATTGCTGCTGTAGCAAATGTATACTTGTCTCTGATTTCTGTTCAAATACACTTTCTAGCTTTGCCCACATTTCTGCCGAAGTTTCATAGTTCATAATATGTAGCATTGGTTCTTCCCCAATCGTACTGACAATTATTTTTTTGTCCTGCGTTATCTCTTTTTGTCCATTTGACAATTTCAGCTTCTGCTGTTGGTTTTACCATAACACCTGTAACAGTCTCCCATAGCTCAGATGCTTTCATTAGCACCTTCATTTGAAACTTCCACAACGTCCAATTTTCACTGTTACGAAGTTTCTCAATTTTCGATAGCTCACAGTCCATGCTAATAAAAAGATTGGATGAAAAAAAGAATTAGCACGTGAGAAAAAAAATATCGGTAAAATCAGCCGAACAAAAAAACTGCGGTACAAAATTCTGTAAATTGAAGTAACCGGTTTGGTTCCTATGTACTACTCGTATGTATACTTATTGATGATCTCAGAGTATGGCTGGGCCCATAACCTGTTTGTAGCCAAAGAAAAAGACCGACTTTTCACTCTGGGTGTTCGACAAGAAGTGATTTATTAAAAAGTAATTCATAATGTAATGTACAAGTATATAGCTGATAAGCAAGAATAAGAGAGTACTAAAAACATCGAATAGGGGAAATAGATTTATAAACATAGGGTAAACTAAGCATAATTTAATAATTTAATAAAATAGCGAACTATACATTCTTCAACAACGCATTGTAACTGTTAAAATTTACTACGAAAATGGTAAAAATCTTGCACTCACACTGCAAAATTAGAGCACTTTTGGATCGTCTTGAAGCACCTTCTTGGCCGGCAATAGTGAAACTGGTGAAAAAATGTGAGCTGTTAGCATAATTTAATGATGTGAAGAATTGAAACCGTGTGCGTACTTCAAACACAACTGAGAATGTTGCTGCTGTAGCCCGTAGTGAGTGTTGACGAAAACCCAGGTTTTTCGATTCCTCATCGATCTTTCGAATAAGGCATTCTTTAAACGATATTAGACTATGTTTTACATAAAGACTTACATAAATCTTAAAGGTTTTAAAGTTCAGTCAACACAAGAATTCAAGCCGGCAACGTCGTATCTTCTTCACTGATTGGGTCCTTGAAATGCATCAAAATGGCCTGGATTTTCATCATTTTCAGAGATGAGGCCCATTTTCACCTCGGAGGTTACGTTAATAAGCAGGATTGCCGCATTTTGGATTTGGGAAATCCATCCTCAACGTGTCATTGTTTGGTGCGGTTTGTGGGCTGGCAATGGCGATGTGATTGGACGTTACTTATTCGAAAATGAGACTGGTGCAACTGTTACGGTGAATGGATTGCTCTGCCGAGCTATGATTAATGAATTTTCCTTGTTTATGGCCGGAATTGGAGGATATTGATGTTGACGACGTTTATTTTCAACAAGATGGCCGGCGCTACGTGCCACACAAGCAATAAAACCATCGTAATTTTCCAAGAAAAGTTTGCTGAGCGTGTTATTTCTCGAAAAGGTGATGACAATTGGCCACCAAAATTTTGTTATTTAACACTTTAAGACTTTTTATTTTAGGCCACGTGAAAGATAAGGTCAATTCCAATGCTACACAATCGATTCAAGCCCTTAAAAATGGAATTCGTGAAGTTATCGAGGACATAATGTACATCCGCAAATGTTCGAATTAGTCATGAAAAATTTCACGAAAAGGATATGGTGCTGAAACCGTAGCCATGGCGGCATAACATTTACGGCCTCCCCCGTTCCTTCTGGTAGCAAGCTCACGAGTTTTTGCAGTTTGGGAGTTGTGACACATCCTAAGTCATTCAGGCCAATAAGCTTAACATCCTTCTTACTGAAAACTTTGGAAAAGTAAATTGATAACTTCATTAGATCGGAAGTATTAGTAAACATGCCCCTAAATCACCGTCAGCATGCTTACAGAGCGTGTAGATCCACAGAAACTGCTCTGTACGAACTAACTAATATAATACGTAGAGCTTTAGATATTAAAGAAACGGCATTATGCGCCTTCCTTGATATTGAGGGGGCCTTCGACAACACCTCTCACGAAGCAGTTCATTCGGCTCTAGAAAGGAAGAGAGTTTCTATCACTATAGTCAGATGGATAAGTAAAATGCTTAGTACAAGAACGGCGGAAGCATACGCAGGACTAAACGTCCAGAAACTCATCACAACAAGTGGCTGTCCGCAGGGAGGGGTATTATCACCCTTGCTGTGGAGTCTTGTAGTTGATGAATTACTAGAAAGCCTAACCTCCCAAGGGATTTGATGTATTGGCTTTGCTGATGACATCGTTATAACGGCACTGGGGAAGTACGAAGAAACTCTTTGTGATATAGTCCAGAGAGGGCTGTTTATAACTAGGAAATGGTGTATATCTGTGGGACTTAACATCAACCCTACCAAAACAACGATATTACCATTTACATGTAAAAGACTTCTACCTTGCATGAAATCAATTCGGTTGGCGGGAGATATAATCGACACCCAGAGGGAGGTCAAATATTTAGGAGTTACACTAGATAGCAAACTCCTCTGGAACAAGCATGTCGAAATAACTGTCAGGAAAGCCACAAAGGAATTTATGATATTCAAGAGACTTGCAGGTAAATCATGGGGCTGCAAACCAAACATCATAAGATGGATGTACACCATGATGGTAAGACCCATCATTACCTATGGGGCGATTGCATGGTATAAAAGAACCGAACTAAACACAACTAGGAAATCACTAGACAAATTGCAAAGGCTTGCATGTATATGCATAACAGGAGCAATGAGAACTTGCCCTACAGCAGCGATGGAAACCATCCTTCATCTGACGCCACTACACGTGGTCATTGAAAATGCTGCTAAGGGAGCCATAATGAGATTTGCCAAGGAGGGTACTGGGACGGGTAAAATTATTGGTAACAGGGAAAAAGATTCGATAATCCGGTCCTCAGTAACAAACCTCATTGACATCCCAAGAGATGGTATGATCAAAAGATATAACTTCGAAAAACATTTCAAAACGGAGTTAAGTTGCAAAAAAGACTGGCTAGGCGAAACAATAAACTACAGTCTTAAAGAAAATACCATCAAATGGTACACTGATGAATCGAGGACAGCCGAAGGGACTGGTGCTGGAGTTTTTGGGCCTAGAATTAAACACTCCTTACCGATGGGACAGTCCACTCCACTACTTCTGTCACGCTTCATTGGGTACCAGGCCACGTTGGGGTCCAGGGCAACGAAGTGGCAGACTCCTTAGCAAAAATAGGTGCATCGACACCCCTTACAGGGCCAGAGCCCTACTGCGGAATAGGAGAAAACGTGATCAAAAACAACATCAAAACAGAAGAGGAGACAAAAAGATCAAAAATCTGGAAAGAACTCCCTAAGCTGAGACAGGCAAAACTCCTACTCGTGGATTACAACCGAGAGCGTTTTCTTACCTGCATTAGCTTAAGTAGGAACAACCTCAGGAAAATCACGGGGCTTCTCACACGCCACTGTAGGTTGAGAAGACACCTCAACATCCTTGGCCTGGTGAATAACGCGACTTGCAGATTCTGCAACACTCACGAAGAGACACCTGACCACATACTGGGGAAATGTGATGCACTCGTGCATCAAAGGCATAGGTATCTGGGCAAGCACTACATAAAAGAGAGTGAATTATCATCCCTTAAAATACTCCAAATACTTCGATTCCTCGGAGGAGCATATTTGGAGGAAGAACTGTAATAATGAGCCAACCTCATCCAGTTCTAGATGGGAGACACAACAGATCTTTAGGTCGCAGTGTTTTTATACCCCAATTTATTCATTCATTCATTCGTGTGACTTTAGTTGGTGTTATTAATGTGAAAAAGTGGTGATATCGACTGGCCCCCTCGATCCATTGATTCGATGCCTCCCGATTTCTTCTTATGGGGGTTCTTTGAGAAAAATCCATTTATAGCATCGATGCTTAAGGACAAAATTTAAAAATAAAATTACTGAAATTAAAACAGAAGTCTGTGAAATTGTTAAGCAAAATGTGATTAAGAGAGCTTGTGTTTATGCCGCTCCCAGAAGGGCTCACTTGTCCGACATCATATTCCATACGTAATGTTAAAAGCCGTGTAATCTATGAATAAAATATAAGTTATAAAATTGTGTTTCATTAAAAAGTTATTGAAAAAAAAACATCGACCTGGAACATAAAACGTATCCTGAATGTCGCTAGGTCTTGGTTCTAGGAGCGTCCGCAACAAGTTTATTATTATATTTCTTCGAACCTGTAAGAACATATTTACCCACATTTAAGTACCCAGATATACACAATACGAGGGTCAGCTTAACTGTCGTTAGCTTGGGAATAAGAGGCAAACCTTGGACATAGACAATACAGAAAAACAATGCGTCAATAAGGATTATCCCAATTCAGTATCTGCAGTTCCTCTCATTTGGGAGCTACATCTGCCGAACGTGACTACTTTTGTTAATTAAAATATCTAGCAAAGCTAACTTCATTACAGTCATCAAAAATAAAAGAAATTCTTAATTTAACAGAAATCCCATAGTGCTCTGGTAGTGTCTATATGAATATGCTTCTTTCGGTTCCAAGCAAAAATTAAAAACAAAAAAAAAAACGAAATATGTATCATAATTCCAAAAGATGAATTTTGATAGTTTGCAAAGATACTTGGCGATAAAATTTGAAAATGTGGTCACAAAAATATCTCAACTCTGAGCTGAAAACCATAAAATTTTCTGCAAGCTTCCAATTATTAAAAATGAGCTCACCTAAGCAAATACAAATGATTAAACCAAAAGTTACGTATACGCCCGAGTGCCATTGAAATCATTCCTTATTCATCTGCATTTTCCCTTGGAAAAGCATCATCCTTCAACTGAATACATACCTACACACACATGCCAGTAAAAAGCATTCATTAGAAATTCAATCCATGTACCCGTGCATCAATGTGCTAAGTGTAGATCACGTTTTTTGCATCTTCGCACTTTGACTTTGCTCCTCTGACATTGAATTCATTTTAAATCGCGTTTTATCATATCCACTTTTTCCGTCATCACCATCACTCCTTTAATAATGTTTCATCATTCGTACATCGCCACCATCAACCCGATACCGGTGAGGAAAAAAAAATATTCATCTTCTATGGTTTTTAGATAACCCTTTTCCTTTTCCACAGGTTTACATGGCACATTTACTTTCCTCTGTGAAGTTGTCCCAACTTTGTCGGCGACATGTCACATAGCTCGGAGGATATACAGTGTACACTTTGTTGTTATTTCGAAGTAAGTCTCCACCAGTGTCCTCTTTAAGGATGTTGGAGGGCTCTGGGTTAGGTTTGTATAGGAAGATGCATTTTTGCGCACGTTAGGGTTTTTCTATAGAATGCTAATAGGAATTTGGTTTTGATGACCTTTTTTGCGTATATCCATAAAAGGATGTCGAAAGCTCTTGCCTTGTTGGTAGCACCTGAGCTTATACACAACATCCCTGACACGTGTATATTCCTAACCTCAAATTTTCTATGTAGCTCCTTTTCTACCGTTGGCTGTTGGTTAGACACATCCTTGATAATAATAGGTTATGGGTGCGGGAATTATATTATGCATCAACTCTATGTGAAGCTTCGTTTCACCCATCACCGTAATCCGGGATGTTACTGTTATGGTCACACAGTGACGAGGAACAAAAATCCATCGTACAACCACATAATTTCCATTTAATTGAAGATAAAGGATCGATTAAATGCAGCTTTTCAGCTGTCTATGTGTCTGTTTCAGGGACTTATGCATCATGGTTGAATCTTTTCTTATTTTAACGTGACTCCTCCTGACTGTCACATACAGCACTACCAACAACACCAGCACCGGGATACTCTCTTTGTTTTCTGTAAACTACTCGAACCGAACTTAAAATGCAATTAATGGTTTGCAGGGTGTAGAGGGAGTGTAAAAGTGTCCTCCTGTTGCTGTTGGATAAGTTGTGTTGTCCGAGATATAGGGTGTCATTGGACTTTGGTGTGGTGTGGTATAGAATTGAGGAGGTGTCCGATGGCAAAGCTTTAAAAATGTAAATTTACGATGCTATTTTTCATGGTTTTCAATGAGTTTGCTTTTGTTTTTCTTTTTTTTCTTTTCGATTCGAATGATTGTCGGCTTAAATTGAGAGGCATAAACACGGACACTGAGTTCTTTTGAATAAAGTAAGGCACTTTATAAAACCTATCAATGTCAAAGATTGATGTTTTTTTAGGAGTACAAATATTTTTTTTTGAGGATTTTATAAAGCTTTGCATACATAATATTACATAACCAGAGAACACAAATTGGTCTGATAATCCTCAAGAAGTACAAGTACGAAATTGAATCGTCATTCCTCTGTTAGGGCAGATATGTATGCAAATTTTGAAACTCAACAAAGTTTCAGTATTTTTTTTTAAATAATGAAAATTGCTTGAGTGTACAAACATCAGCTCAAAGGTTCATCGTCACTTTGTATTTGTTGGTCGGAGATGAGAATAAGACTACTTGTGAGGGCCGTTGTCTAGTCTATTTTAAACGAAGTTAATATTCTGAAATATGAAGTTCCTCTTTAAATTAGAAATCAATGCTTTTATGTGATTGCATATTTTATGAAGCTGTTTAAATAAAGATTAAAGACAAAGTGTTTAAAAAAAGTTTCAAGACTCAATATTTGGAAAAAAATGTATATTAAATAATTTTTCAAACGTTTTGTAGTCTTATTTCCGCAGGTAGATATTGGAGACCGTTTAAAAGAAAATGCCTGATTTGACCGAAAAACAATGAATGCATAACAAGCAAAATTGCCGGATATGGGACAGGACGATAGCAACTCACATGAGTTTCCGGCTGGCAGTCCGTCCTTTTTCGAAAACGATGTTGGAGAGGCGGTTGCTGTGAATGCCAAGCGAGCCAGAATTAACCATATGGCACTAGACAACACATGTAGTTCTAACAGGATGGCGCATACATGTCACACAGTGGATATATTGATTTGAAATTTTACAAGAACGATTTGATGGTTAGGTTAACTCACGCGAAGATGATGTGGTGTGAATTGGCTACTAAGATCATGCGATTTGACCCAGCTAAACTTTTTCATGTAAGGTTTCCTGAAGTTGCAAAACCACTCGGATTTTTGTCACCGTAAGAAGCCACGGTGACCATTTGAACGAAATTATATTTCAAACATAATGGCATACACGGGCCTTTCACATAATGACGAATTTAGTTACACCTCACACACGGATTGTATTCTTCCATTTCAATTCAACATTAACCTGCCCTTATTGAAAACCCATTTTTCTTATTTTTGTGATTAGATGATTTAGTCAATTTTTATTCAATTGTAAAGAAATATATTTTTTTGTATCTATTTTTTTAGAAAATTAATTATAAGATTAAAAAAGATTTTCAAAAGAAATATTGTAATTTTCAAACCTCTTTAAAACCCAGAAGTAGCCCAACGAACAAACTGCTAGAAGACTTAACTCCCACTAACTTTGCTGGTGAGACTAAGTCAGTCATATTGGGAGTTAATTCAGCTGGAAATTAGGTCATTTTGATCTAAATTCCAATGAAGTATACCTCATATTGAATCAAATGGGGTTTACTTTTTTTATATTTTTTTGACAAAGTAGTAAAAACTTAGGTAAAAGTCGATGTGACTTAGTTTTGCCAAACAACTAAATACTGCAAAACAACAGTCGTTTACTAGGCGCCTACCTTAAGAGTTCTCTTGGATACCAGTACCTTATGTGGGTCACTTCGCGGATTCAACATATTTTTTCTTCGAGTTGCTGTCCACTCACGCAGGCCTTTATAGGCACAGGGATATAACTATCCATATAATCCCTAATTTTTATACTTGGTACTTACATCCCAGTTAAGTGGGGTATAAAACCCAAATCGCTCTTTGCATTTATGTCTCACCTAATTAAGTTCCAATAATTAAAATTGGAGGTTGTGTGTTGCCTTGAGCTGAGAGCGGCTATGTACAGCCGTCAGGCAGGCGCCAATGTATTTATTTATTTATTTATTTATAAAAGATGTTGACATACATATTTGCTTGCATAATAGCTTAATTTATCCTAAGCTGAGCATGGAGTTAAGCGAGAAGGACAGAGGCCAAGGTGGGCGATAAAATTCTTTAAGCCCGCGAAGCAAATCAGGTAGATAGTATTAATATTGAAATTAGGCTTTATTTCCAAATCAAATCTTATTTTACCATGAAAATGGAAGTAAAGCCCATTTGCCAATTTTTTATTTGGAACTTATGTAATTAATTTTACGGTTGGGATTTAGTTTCTTACAAGAACTGAGAGTAAGTTCGTATATAAAAAAAAGTCACAATGTTGAAGGGAGTTAACTCTTTTGAGAGCTAATTTGTAGAGCCAAAAAACTAAGGTAAGAATATTTAAAAGAAATTAAGATGCATACAAAATATTTGTTAACTATTTATTCTGAAAAATTTTGATTTTACATATATTCATTGGCCAACTGGGGCGCATATACCTGCCCCTATGATCATTATTTAAATAGTTTGAGTGGTTTCTCTAGAATTAACTCTCATTTTCTGTTTTTAAAACAATTATGGTACTACAATTAAAAGTTCTTGCTACCATTATACATTTTTAGGCTGATGGATCAAAAACTAATGACTGAGTCACTATTGTGTCTTCCAGGTGGAACTTTTGGCGATTAAAGGAATCCTGTCTTGGCATAAAGGAAGGATATTCGAATCTTCTCAAACAACCAAGCAGGCATTAAATCTTTCGAGTTTGTATTATCAGCTCAACAACAGAACTTAACTGCAAATCTGCTCTGATGGAGATGGCGCTGCAGTTTAAAATTCACCTCTGCTTAGTGCCATACCACATTCTTAATTTATTCTCTTAGCTATGCGTAAGCTTACTATAAAGCAAGATGTTATAAAGAGAACAAACCTTAGATGGTACAACATCACCTGTGTTTTAATAGGATACTATTTGTTCATGTTCTGCTTTATCCCAAAAGACGTTGATTCCATCTTAGAGATCTCTACGGCAGTGATCAAAGTGATCTGGCAAATATAGATATAGGCATTCCCGCACGCTTCATAAGGATCTCCAATTAGTTTAACAATTAGAGAGAAAGTTTCCAAGATTCAATCCGGTATCACATGGTCTAAGTGTGTGAGCTTTCCTACTGACAGCCACGTCAACCTAGCCTAACTTACTCTACAGATAAATATTCAATTAAAAAAAACTGTTCAAAATTTTCAAATTCAAATTTTAAAAAATTTTTGAAATATCGAGTTCTTAAATTTTATTTCTAAGAAAATACAATTGTAAAAATTAGTAAATTTTTCTTATAATTTAAATTGCTGACTTGCTTTCAAAATCTAAGGAACACTAGCCCAACTGATCGACAGATCATACTAATTTATCAAAATCGTAGAGCTAATTTTCAAGAGTAAAAGAAGAATTCTTTAAATCTTCTCTAGACATTATTAAGAAACTGTAAAAATTAAAAAAAAAAACACTGTATAACACGAACAAATATTTTTGGTACATACTTAAATTTTTGCGAAAACTACGTTTTTCATCTGCCCAGAATCTTAAAACTATACGATGAAACTGTCTTCTAACCGTTAATGCCCACTGTTACGCATCAAACAGTTACTTGATGGTATGTCTTTTCGTGCAGTTTACGTCGATGTATAATGTTGGCTTGCTCTAATTTATACTCGGTTACGGATCCGCAGGCGTTTGGTTCTTTTTTATAATTTTGGGCCCTAAAGTGACTTTAGCACAGTGCGAACATTTAGGAAAGTTGAAGAATATTCAAAAGGAGATACTGATGTACATTGGTTTCAATGTCTGAATTTCATAATGAAAGGTAAATATTGAGTCGGGTAAAACAATCCACATTCGTGTAGTACGTCTAAAGAAAGAATCTCTAATGTGCAGTTGGCCTTTTATTAAGGAACGAACGTATTTCTGTTATATATCTTTATTTTTAGCTAAAGATAGCCAACCCCTGACCAACTGAATAACCAGCTGACGTCTAATAGATTTCAAAAAGTCTTCTAATACATAAAAACAGTGATATTCTTCACAGAATGGCTCCCGGAAATTAAGCCAGAAAAAATTACGCAAGAATTTTTGTTTTGGAAAAAACGCCAGAAAATGTTTTATATGTACAAACTCTGGTTTTTTTTTCTAAGAGAAAAGCCCAGACTGTTTTGGCAATCTTTCCAGGATTTCAGGCATTTTTTTCAAAAAAAAATTCTGGCGTTTTTTTCATTTTTCGAAATAAAAAAAAAAGCCAGACAATAGAGATTGGAAAATCAAATTTCTGGGGTTTTTTCCTTTGTTTTTTGGAAAAAGAGACAGAAAACTGTATTTTACATTAATTGGAGTAAACAACTAACAGTTAGGTACTGTTGCCCAAGAAAACTGTTGCTACAGGCGCCTGCTTGATGACTGAACATACCCTAAGCGGAGCAAAGGAGTTACGTGAGTGGATTTGAGCCCTGAAAAGGGAGTTAAAATTTTGAAAACCCAAATTACTGTTGCCCAAGAAAACCCGGAACGTTGGCCCCTGCGCGTTGTGTGTAGTAGAGCGCCACCTTGGGTGACTGATATGTGTTTATTTTTACTTCATCGCATTTAAAGTGTCTTCTTTGAAAATAAAAAACATTTTCTGGTCTTTTTCCAAAATCTAATTTGGAAATTAGACCAGAATAATTAATTTTCTGGCCTGATTTCCATTTTGCTTTCTGTCTCTTTTTCCATACCTAGCTGGCTCAAAACATTTCTGGCTTATTTTCCAAAATAATTTCTGGCCCTTTTTCCAATTTTGAGCAAACAACTTTTTCTGGCGTTTTTTTCAGAAATAAACTCTGCCGTAATTTCTTCTGGCGTAATTTCCGGGAGACCACAGAATGACTCACTTTGTCCGGCCACATTTTCTTACATCCCATGTTAAGGCTTTCTTCGCAAGTCCGCATTTTTCGCCCATTTGGATGCTGCAACAACAGGAATATTACAACTAATTTTATGTCGATCCTAAATTAGTACCTTATTATTATTTGCCAAAAACATGAAATCGATTATTCAGCGTTGGTGGAGATTCTACACCTAATCTCCATGAACGCTAAAATTTATTTAAGTATGCTCTGCTTCCGTTTGCCTGTTTTACGAAGAATGCCAAAGTCACAACGAATTATGATGGATTAGATAACCTCCTCGTCCTTTTTGTCATATACGCTGAGATCAGCTATTCCATTTTGACAAGTTTTATTAGAGGAATGTATATACATACATACATTAATGAATTCATTAAAATTATTGATTGGTTAATTTTCCATGAATCCTTAAGGTCTTATTTATGAGCCCAACATCCATAATATTGTGATAGACTAATTTTCTAAAACTTACATGCATCCCTTTATTCAACTGACTCTGACAAAGTTACGAGTACCTCATCAACCAGATTAAGTTTAAAAATTGTGTCACGTTTTAGAGCTCTGCAGTCACAAAATACCACGGATACCACCAGGTTGACAAAAAGCGAACGGCTTAGCTCTTTGTTCGTTGAGCACAAGGTTCATATTGTTAAGTGTCAATCATATACGTAACATGCTGTGGTCTTGAAAATGAAAGCAAAACGAGTTAGGTGTATTCGAGAAAATTTGAAAAAAATCAAAACCATCATAAAAATCCAGCTCTAGCGATATACAGGCGACACATAGATGCTGACACCAATAGACCGTATGACGAAAACCACTAAGCATCATCAAAATATTAAGTTTAATTAAAACCTCGATAAAATAAAATTGCTTCCCTTATACGCGTAGAACAAGTAAATGCGTTTCTTAATAACCCGGGTAGAAAATTATCTAGGAAACACTATCGAATAGCGTGGCCCTAGCTAGATTGGCCTTTATATAGTAAATCCTATGCTGGGGCTAGACAGATGCAAGCCTGGCGGATCTTGACTAATTTATGCTTATCCTGGCTTTATATTGAACCTGGCTAGAACTGCCTATTTATTGGCTTTTCCAGGAGTATCTTAGACTGGGCCTAGATATTTTTAAATTGATTTAGCCTAGATATGAAACTATTTCTTGGCGATATCCTTGCTGTAGATAGTATCGCCTCTTTATTGGCATTGTAACAAATAAACTACAAGGGACCTGCATAGTTTTTACTTGGTGTAGCCTGGATAAGGAATTGTATCTGGGCGTTATATTGGCCTTAGCTAGTGTCGCCTCTTTATAGGCGTTCTCAGATTTTACTTATACTGGGGGTAGATAGTTTTTACTTGATGTATCCTAGATATGAAACTTTTCCTTGGCGATATATTGGCCGTAGATAGTATCGCCTCTTTATTGGCATTGTAACATATAAACTGCAAGGGACCTGGATAGTTTTTACTTGATATAGCCTGGATAAGGAATTGTATCTGGGCGTTATATTGGCCTTAGCTAGTCTCGCCTCTTTATAGGCATTCTCAGATGTTACTTATACTGGGGCTATATAGTTTTTACTTGATGTATCCTAGATGTGCCTATACATATGTCTCTATAAAAGGCTATCCATTATCCTTCTAAAAACATAACTTTTTTGTTTTGGTCCTAAATCGGTATTTTTCAGATTCTT
Organism: Philhelius festivus; assembly: GCA_963931855.1. NCBI lineage: Eukaryota > Metazoa > Arthropoda > Insecta > Diptera > Syrphidae > Philhelius > Philhelius festivus. The sequence continues at coordinate 97,046,914 of OZ007557.1, forward strand.
TAATACGTATTTAAGTCTTTTAAACAGTATAATTAAAAGAGAGTTATTTGAGTAGCACTTTGAGACACGATATTTTATATATCGCAGTGGCGCAATAGGTAGCGCACAAGCACGGCAAGCGAGAGTCTCGGGTTCGAATCTCAGTGGAGGTAAATTAAAAAAAAAAAAAAAAAAATTCTTTCATTCCAGCAAAAAATCACTTAAAGAGTCGAATATAGGGGAGGCAAAGAAAAAATGAAAATAATCAGCAATAATAAAAAAAAAATTTTTTTTTAAGAATTGCCGTAGCTCTTGTGCTACTTGTGAAGACCCATCTAGGGCCCATATAGGAATATCTAGCAAGGCCCATTATATACAGAGCATTAACAAATTAACGAGGGACAAGCTAGATACTGCTCGGTAGGGCCATGATTGAAACTAAGAAAAACTAGCTGGGGCCTTGGCATTATCGAGTCGAAAATTCTACCCGGGAAGGTAATATTTTTTAACATTGCCATTATATCGAAGATTAAGTATAAGGCAAGCCACGATACCAGAAAAGATGAGACCAATATGGTACTATCCATTCGAGACATTCAAGACGAGGGCACATTTTTTGTCTAATTCCATTTTACCATTGACAGTCTCGGCACTTTCGGTAGGTTGTTTAGAAAAGATTAAAAATAAATATTTTAAAATACTAAATTGAATTATTCAAGCTTAAAATACTTTTATTATATTGTGCTTATACCCTCTTTTTGTGAGGCATTCATCCAGTGCGATTTCAGATCCTAACGTTTTTATTAAACAAAGAAAATTTAAACGAGGTTTGTCTACCCAAAATTCTTTTATTTGTACAAAAGGTGTCGATAAAACGCTTCACCATATTTTGATGAATGATTAAATAAAGGTGGAAAAATAAGAGAAAAGACCTTTATAATCTATCCTCTTTTCATCCTTTACAAATATATTTAAAATATATGTATTCAGAAAATTGCCTCAAAATTTCATATTTGATGCTGAGTAAACAAAAATTCCAAGGGTATTCAAACGGAATTGATTGAAAACAATAATTTAAGATTCCAAAAAAAAAAAAAATTAAATTAAGTATATATAGTATACCTTGAGTTTCTTTCGCAAAAGGTTGCCTTGAGGTTTAACAAATATTTCGAATTTTCTGTAATTGGTTCAACTATGGGATTTCATTTATAAATCGTGTATCCCTTCTATTTTCATCATAAATAGAAAAAAATAAATCTTTTAGGCTTGTAAGATTTATGTTTGATATTTTTTTTTCAAGTGAATGATTTCTACAAGTTTAGATTATGTTGTTTTTCAAATTCAATATAAGCTTTGAATAAGAAAATATTTGAAGCTTACCATTGATTTGTGTAGGGATATTTTTATTTTCGGAATATTGAATCGATTTATTTTTGTACTTTTTGAAAAAATATATTTTTAAGTCCTCAGTTTGATCTTCAAATACAAAAAGATGAAAAATAGGAATAATCATGGATAATTTACCCTGATTCCACAATTATTGATAAATATGCCCACACAAACCGAACGGAGTTAAATTTAGGTACTAGAGCAACAGCTTATAGAGAACCAGGGGTCTAGTGACTTCTACGTCTAAATAATTCATGTGGACCCTTCGATTGTCTATCAAGTCCAAACGATGATGAAGTGAGAAACACTTTACACGTCAAGAGGATTTGTCAAATTTTTACAAGAGGTAGAACCCCTAATTTTTTTTTTTGTGAAGGCGGCCAGTGGCAGAAATCGATACTAAATTTTGTACGTGACACTCCAACGCAATTTTAAGCGACGGGATTTTTAAAAAGAATAATATCCAATGGATTATCGAACATAAATCGCTCTAAGAAATCACCTCGAAATAACCATCATTAAAATTATTTGTTTTTGAACGCAACCACTTCCAGTTTTCTGAATTATCACTTTCTTTGAACGCAGCATCGTACGATTTCCAAACTAGCGACATTTTGTGTTATCTCGAATTATTCATTGTATCTTTCTCAGTCTCAATTAGTGATGGGCACTATGTCTGCTATTACACGATGAATCTAAATGCATGCGCCTTCTTCGAATTCTTTTTTGATATTTCGTCCGCTGTAGCAGGCGCTATTACACGTTGAAATCAGATTCATGAATCCAATTTGACAGTTCTCTTTATTTTTAATTTTGGCGTTGGTCAGTGTGTGTGCTCATTAAAATAAAGGGGAGAGTAACGAAATCCCGCTGCACAAAATCCCGAATCACGAAATCCCGCCGAAAATAAAAATCCCGCCGAGAGATATTTTTGGAAATATTTGGTGGGGTTAAGATGATTTTCAAATTTTAATGGCTTGGCCAATTATTTTTGGACATTTGACCAAAATATTTTTGGACTTTTGCCAAAAATGTTTTTGGACATTTTGTCAAAAATATTTTTTTAACAAAATTTTTCAAGAAATATTTTTTTAAGAATTTTTTTTTTCAACAATTTTTTTTCAATAATTTTTTTTTTTTGAAGAAATTTTGATTTTTCATATACATTTTTTTCTGGACATTATTTTTCAAAAATATTTTTTGACAAAAATTTGCCACCCAAGGTACTTTTAATCAAAAAACTGTTTACATTGGCGCCTGCCAGGCGACTTAACACCCTAAGCGGAGTGACGGAGTTGCGTGAGCGGGTGTGTCCCCGAAAAAGGGAGCTAAAATACCTTAAGTCCCGCGGAGCGGGCCACCCAAAGTACTGTTCGTTTATTAAACATAAACTGCAAGCACACCAATTATTTATTGACATCATATATTATATAAAAAACAAATTTTTATATCTCTAAAGTCGATTTGTTGGCAAACTAAGTGCCGTAGACCTATCAAAGTTGACACCTTTTTTTTTAATGTGATTTTTGGATAAGCCAAGCATCTTAGAGAATTAAAAATTGCATTTATTCGTGATCTAGGGAGTGCCACCTTTCAATCCACGTATCGCATGTAACGAAAAACTAATTTTTATCTTTAAACGCGATTTGCGGCTAAACGGAGCTTCGTAGACCCCCCAAAGTTGACATTTTCAAACGTGATTTTTGGCTAAGCTAGGCATCTTAGATAGTTACAAATTGCATATTCGTGATGTAGGGAGTGATGTATCACATGATTTTTTTTAAACTTTTTTGAACATTTTTTTTTGTAATTTTTTTATTTTTATTTTTTTGACTCAAGATACTAAGATTTCATACTCATACTTTTTTTGGACTTATCTTCAGCTTTAAGCCAATCAGTGCTCGTTAAAAGTTAACGAAATCAGAGCGTCGTATTGCATATTCCAATACAATAGTTGCTTCTCATTGATTCGAGTCACCAAGTTCCATCGAAGGAATGTTACAATTTCGATGAATTAAAAACCCTATAAGACTTGCAAAAAAAATAAAATTTTATTTATTACTCTGGAAAAGACCAAAGGTTTCAAATGATATTTAGGATTCGTCTTATATTTGTCAAGATATAAGCTGTCAAATTCCATCCAACGATTTATATGCGGTCGATGATTGTTTCTTATATTTGACGCGCGCTGAAGGGGTTATTACAACCCTTAAACTGTTTTAAAGCAGTAACACAGGAAATAAAGAGAGAATTGGGTAAGAGATAGAGATGTGTATTTGTCTCAAATGCCTGGATATTGAAATGGGAAGAAAAAACAGAGTTGGGTAAGGAGATCCACATTAGTGTGGTACGGCTACAAAAAGAATCTCCATACTTGAGGTTACGTCCGAAATTTGGCTCCAGGGTATACTGACTAACATTTCCAGCGGAGTAGGTATTACACTAAAATTGTTTGAGGGGAAGAATACAACTGGCTATTTCAAGAAAACAACGTTTTAAGAAGTAACTATAAAACAGAGATAAGCAAGAGGCATTTCGACGGTGTTCCAACTTAATCGATCTGTCGCCCATCACTATCAAAACTCTATTCTGGATTCTATTCAGTAGTTGCTGTGATGATTTGGATGCGCCTGACCAAATATGAGATTTAAACTCAAGTTTTGGGTGTTGTATGGTGTATAAATAGTTGTCAGAACAGAAGGTCAAAAAAAGTGCTTACATCTTCTGAGAAAACCTAGACATTTCGCAGCATTTTTAGCAATATCTGATATGAGATTGTTCCATAAAAGGAATTCAGTAATACACACACCAAGAATCGAAAGCTTTTCAGTTTCATCGATGCAAGTTCCATTGATATAATGTATAGTGCTAAAGGCGGTATATTACGCTTTAACGAATGAAGACTGCTTTGAGTTCTGAAAACATTTAATTCCATACGATAAATAAAAGTCTGTCACAGCTCTTCAAATCCAGAAATCTCACCATAACTTCAAAACTGCTGCTGTACAGGACCATGGTCCTGCCAGTACTCACATATGAATCCGAGACTTGGGTGCTTAGCAAAAGGCACTCCGACCTCTTAGCTGCGTTCGAGAGAAAAGTCTTAAGGAGAATTATTGGCCCCATATGTGAGGAAGGATGATTCCGGAGACGGTACAATCATGAATTGTACGCAATCTACTCGTACCTAGAAGCAGATATCGTGACAAAAATTAAGCTCGGTAGACTCCGGTGGGCAGGGCACCTAGCTCGCATGAGCGAAGAGGAACCTGCTCGGAAAGTTCTTTGTGGTACATTCTATGGTAGACGACAGCGTGACCATGCAACTGGATGGCGTCGGCTAGAGACCGGGATAGGTGGAGAGACTTGTTAAAAGAGGTCAGGACCGGAACCCGGTTGTCGAGCCGATGATGATGATGTACAGGGTGCGCCATCCAGCAGTTTTTTTTAATCCATTTGACACTGACAGCAGCTGTTTCCCGCTCGAAATCTTGACAGAAAGTTAGTATCATACTTCCGCAGAACGAAATGAGTAACTTTACGCTGGAACACCATTGGGAAAAATATTGAAAACTTATTTCTAAAGTGAGTGCTTTGTAGCCTAAATAGTGCATTTTTTGAAATGAAGTTTTGACCGATATGAAGCACCAACCGCGCCAGATGCACGCAAGTTTGTACAAAAAGTTCGTGAGACTGGTATGCTAGTGGACAACACTCATGGTCTCCCTCATCGCACGGTGCTCACAGACGAGAATGTGGCTGCTGTAGCCGAGAGTGTGAGACTCAATTCACGAACATCAACCGTTGATACTAAAAACATGCATTTTCCATAAGAGAGCTTAATGCCAAGCTTTAGTAATTGCTTTTAAAATATCAAATGCAACAATTTGCTTTCTCCCAAGCAATGTAAGGCTTGATTCCACTTTTCACAAAGAAAAGCCATTACTGAATGACATTTGAATGGTCATTGAGAACCTTTCGTTGTTTAAGATATTTCATGGGCTGACGATTGATTAGCGTTTACATGAGCTTGGAAAGAATGGATTGGAAAGAATTTTCCGCAATTTGCTGGGACTCAATATGTATACGAGGAAAATAACTAAGATAGAGTTCTTCTTCGTATAATAACCAAACATTTCGATTAAGTTGGGTTAAATCTCAAGTATACTTACCTCTAACCAACACAAGATCCTATGAAGATTAATGTTCACCCGCTAAGGATCATTCTCAATCATGGTTCATGGCCAACTAAGGCGAATCTGTGCATTATCCGTATTAAAATCTATAGATGCGTTTTGAACTTTCGCCGGAAGGAGGTCATTTATGAAAGTTGAAAAAGCAACGGCCCAGGAACTGACCCCTAAAGAACTCCAGAAAATGTTCCAAAGATCCAAATACGTTTTCCCATTGCTACTGCTAGTCTTCTACCAGAGAGGTAAGAAAGTATTAGCTTGGAAGCTGACACCGAAAATCTGAACTGTCTTTCCATTATTTTTCAAGAATACTAGGTTACTCATATCAGAGACTCTAGAAAAGTCTAGCAATCCTTAAATGATACCTTATCCTTGTCAATTGTACATTTTAGATCATCAGTAACTTTAAGTAAAATGAATACGCTACTATGTGTTTATGTTTTCTAAAACCCTTTTGGATAGCACAATATTTCGAGCAACTTTTCGCACGTTCCACCTATGAAATGATATTTAGGGACGGACACGAATGGGTGAGGATTTCGTTCTGGCAGCATCATCGGTCCATACTTCTTTCAGAACGACCACGTCGTTAGCCAGATTTATGCCTCAGAGTTATAGAAAATTAGACGCTTCGAATGCGTGCTACGTACAATGTCCCGCGGACTTCTGAATTGTGATATATTCCACTTATTACTCCTCCCCGACGGGTTTTACCTTGTCGTGGTGGGGAGGTTTGAATCTATTTATCTGATGATAATTTCTAGCTGGAGATTTAGACTACTAAGAAAACCCAAAATTGGTGATTATATGATTGCTTGGGATTATCGTTCCTATTTCGCTGAAAGGCGAACAAAGATTAGGACTATCGTTCCTAGTTCGTCGTAAGGCTAATAAAGATTAGGATTATCGTTCATAGTTCGTTCCAAGGCGAACAAAGCTAAATAAGGATACTAGTTCTAGCTCAAGCTGTATCCATAAAAAATTTAGTTCTATATCCTATCTCAGGTAATCTGAGCAACGGATCCCTGGTACTATTTATATAAAAATCTTAGGCGAGTGATATGGGGAAATCACTGCCAAAACATTAAGTAAAGCTATTGAGAAGTATTTGCTCGTTTGCTCGATGTTTTGGTTTAGCTATCTGGATAATTGACGGTCCTTCCCAATGCTTGAAGATTAGAAAAGATTGCTTAGAACTATCGTTCCTAGTTTGTTGTAGGGCGAAAAAAACTAATCATAAATATTGGTGCAGATTGTGGTTGGCTTTGGTCAGCTATGGTCTGCACCACGGCGTAATTAACTAAGAACAAAAATAACCCGAATTGGGTACCTCGGGAATAATGAGATTATGAAATTGCCCCGCTAATTAGTGTCCCTAGGGTGTAAAAACCTTGGTCTCATTATTAATTGGGTTGGCCCTCTGTAAAGAGAGCTCGAGGTATACTAACGAAGTCACGCGGTTAGCTATTGTTCCGAACAATAGTTAGATAGAAAAACACGGACCAAGGTTGGTACTGCCTACACAGTGCAAATTTGGAACAGTGTGGAGATGCTGGCTTGTACTCTGAGACAAGACCGTACGAAACATTGATTGGTAGCAATGTCTAGTTGGTTTGTCAAGGAATCAATAACTTGCACCAGCTGGAAAGTGGTGGCTACCTTTCTTCCAAGGATAAAAAGCAACTGGGACTTGTCCTGGGAGCTCTGTCCAACAGCTGATAAATAAACCCGCAGTGCTTGGTAGGCCAAGTAGTGAGATTGAGTCTTAACTGACAGGTGCTCACTATCAACCTATCTACAGTTGCACTTATTACTTCCCATATGGACCTTGCAAATAAAAATAAAACTTTAATTTTATCCAACTAACAATTTGTTTTATACAAATTTGAGGACAGAAAGCGCTTGATGGAAAACCCTCTAGAAATCATATTTTGTTCGTAAAATAAAGACTTGAAATCTAAACTCTCTACCATGTGTTCTTATTTCTTCTGGAACTTAGCTTTCCCTCTTCAGAAGGAAACAGTATTTTAATAACTGTTTCTACGAAAAGGTACTCGTATAAATATTTTCAAAAAAAAATACACTTATTCCTACATCACTACAAAAAGTTACTTTATAAATTTTCAGCCATAATTGGGTCTTATTTCCAAGAGAATTACTTCAAGGATGATGCTCTTTTATAGATTTTGTTTGTATAATATCTTGCAAAAAAGTATAAAAATGCTTTTCAGGTATTTTATTATTGAAGGAAACAAAATTAAAATGCACAATTTCAGAGGAGGAACAACAGAAAATAATAAGGATCCAATGCTTGTTACTGAAAAAATAATAAAAAATATATATCAAGTAGCTGAGATATACGAGTAGGAGAACATAATATAATATTATTCAGATTTTACGAGTGAAATTTTTCCATCGTTATTTTATCCAGAGGAGAAGCTTTTTCTCAGTTATTATCATCGGTTTCTGATTTTGTTGAGAATTTTTTATTATAAAAAGCAGATATAAAATGGAAAGAGAAATAAGTTTATGAAAAATTGTTTCAAAATCTTCAAGTTTATTTTTACAACAATCTTGAATCATCTCAAATATGTTTTAACGGAATGTTAAATTATAATTTTAATCTCGTATAACTATTGGAGTTATGTATTTTAAAATAAAAAAGGTTAACTTACTGCATAATCATTTAGAATGAGAATTTTTGACGACATTAAAAAACTTTTGAAAATGAAGATGAAGGTCTATTCTCAAAGCGACGAAAAAGCTCTTGAATGAAGTTTGATTACTGCTGTGCCATGCGGAACAAGGGCTTTGAAGGAGATTTGTAGTACACAGTGGCGGGATGATCACTCGATTGAATGAGTTCATCCTTGTAATGAAGTAATACAATTCTGTCACCACCTAGAGTAGCGGTTTGATATACGAGTATGTATCTGAATTTTATCAAAATACATATCCAGCAAAGCCCCATACATTCTGTACCTTTGATGTCAAACAGTTCAGACACAGACAGCAGTGGAATGTGTGAAGTAAAGGAAGGGATGACGTCGTAAGTAATAAACTACAACGTATGGTCTTAAACTTACATAGCATCATTGGAGATTACATGTGGTTTGTTCCTGAATTAAGGTAAGAGTCCGCCATACAAACAACAAAAGACATGTTAAGTACCATCAAGATACTAAGTGGCATTAAGAGGTTAAGAAACATCAGGCATATGATCTTAAGTTACGTCAAGTTGTAAGTTAAGTTGAATATAAAGTCACATCAATAATAATAATATTATAATAGTAACACTGAATAATTTGTAAGACTCCCCTCCAGGGGTAAGGGGACTCAAATTAAACGGTTAGTTCCTGTACCAGTATAAGCTGCAGTTTTAAAGACTTCGGCTGCGATTTTACTAGCTTAAGCTGTTATTTTACCAGGCTCGTCCGCAAATTTATGCGATTATGCCTTACACGATTTTACCAGCTTTGGCTGCTATTTAATCTTGGTTTTTCTGCCATTTTAACGGATTCATCCGCGATTTTGCCAGCTTGGCTTTCGATTTTGTCAGATTCATCCGTGATTTTATCAGCTTCGGGTGCGATTTTACTCGATTCGTCAACAATTTTACCAATATCATTTAATACCGCGATCATAAGTTGACACTAGATAACGTATCAGCACTCAAGGACTCTCTCAGTAGCAGACGCAGAAAATATCAACAAAATTAATTTAAAGTTAATTAAATGTATAATTTTAATAAAATTTTAATTAAAAATAATAAATTATAGACTTTTTTTTGTCTAGGCGATAGAATGATTTTAATTGTTTGTTCTTACATAGGTTCTTAAATCACAAAACATTATTTTGGTAGGTCAAACTACTTAAAGATTTGTTTTTTTTTTTTTTTTTTTTTTTTTATAATCTACACGCGCTCAAGGGATTATGATTACCCTTTAAATGTTTGAACACAGCGCGGGCGTGAAGTTAAGGAAGAGAAAGAAGGATAGGAAATATGTGTGGCACGATGTTCTGAGACTGAAGGTTGTTGTCTCAGATATTTTATCTCCAGGGATGGCGGCTGAACTAAAGCGGAGAATGCCGTGTCTTATTTCTATGTCGCTTATAATTCACCAATTTAAAAAAAAAAAAAAACAATTTTCATTTTTATCTAAAAAAATAAATGTTTTTTTACTCAGAACATTTTAAAAATTATAAGTTTCTTTAACATTAAAGCAGAATTGAGCGACTCAGTCGTGCGTATTTTTTTGTTTTTTGAAACATCGCACATCCTCGACTTCCTGAGTGTGAATATGTACAAAGCAGACGTAGTTTGTGCAGTAAAACTTTTTAAGCAAGTTCTTACAAATAGTAACTTTGGCTATTCGAGCAATTTAAAATTTAAAAAACTTTTTGTTAAATGATAGGTACATACTCGTATTCAGTTTTGAACCGTCTTACACCGGGCCGAGTTTAAATTTTGAGGAAACGGAGAAATAAAATAAAGGTTTTTATGTATAATTTTTCCCACAAGCAAATTATGGGGAGCAAAATCGCATCGTCACCTCCAAGTGGTGCCCGCTGGATAACCGTAAGGTGAACTAACGACGAGCGTTGGATCTATTGAATCCAAGAGCTGAGACACCTGAGCTACCTTCTCAGGAATTAGAAGCAAAAGATAAGATAATCGCTCTGAAGAACCAGCTCTTCAAGAAACCTAAATAGAAGAGGTAACTGAGCTATTTCTGGGACAAAACAAAAGTTACAAAAACTTAAAAAAAAAATATGGCAATGAGTAAAACAAATAGATATAATACCCCAGGTGGCAATCCAGATAAACTGGTATATCCACTCTCTTCGGAGATCGGTCCTACGGATTCTGGGGAGGACCAATTATTGCTTTTAGGAAATAGACGGAGTTTAAAAACACTAAGGAAACCACCAAAAATTTCACCAAGGGTTACTCCATCGAAAACCCCAACGCAAAAATCAAATGATATAGAAGTCATTAACGAAAAAGGAACCAAAACCTATGAAAAGATCGAAATAAAAGATCAGCAGTGTTCCACAAAAAACAACGATATCCACCAAGTTGAATCCGAAAATTATTTCGATAAATGGCAAATAGAAATTTTAGCCAGAAAACAACTTGAAGTCCTTGTTGAAAGTCTTCAACAACAAGTAAAGAGACTCGAAGAAAAAGTCAGCTTGCTCGACAAAAAGTCCGTGAAAGACAACATATCAAGTCAAAAGTCACCAGTAGTGAAAAGCCCACAAAAAACTGCTAATGAGTTTCATACTGATGAGGAAGAGCTCCTCCTTGAAACTGAAGGAAACCGAAATAAATGTAAGTCCAAGAAACGAAAAGAAGAGGGTAGCCCAGAGGCTGTTCAAAAATGTCAGCAAACAGGTTCAAAATCAGATACTGCTACAATAATGAGAACATCCAATAAAGAAATAGGAGATTTACTCCAAAATAAGTCTCTCGTTAAAGGTACCAGGCAAACTGCACCACCTCCACTTATGATCTCCGGATTGACAATGTTTGGCGAGCTAAAGAGCATAGTAGAAAATGCACGAATAAGGCATGTAAATATACATCATACATTAAAGACAATTGGAAAGTCATTGTTGAAGACGCCGATGCGTATAGATCTGTCACTGAAGAATTGAACAAAAAGAAAATTCAGTGGCACTCGTACGAAAATAAAGCTACAAGATCGATAAAAGTAGTAGCACGAGGCCTTCACCCTTCATGTGTTGCCAAAGAAATTGTCATATACAAAAAGGCTTTCAAGCTCTCGATGCCAATAATCTTATTAAAATGAGATAGTCAAAGACTCCACTGGAGTAACAACGACAAAAAAGAGATCTCTACCTTTATTTATGCTCACGTTTGAAAATAAAGAAAGTCTCGATAAGATTTACAGTATTAAATCAATCATGGGCATAGTTGTCAAAAGTGAACCACTGCGAAAGTCGAAAACTGTTCCACAATGTAAGCGCTGTCAAGCCTTTGGGCATACACAAAAATACTGCAATAGCGAGTTTGCTTGTGTTAAATGCGAAGGCAGGCATGCAACTAAAAACTGTCCCATGGGCAGTGAACAGAAAGCGAAATGTGTTAACTGTCAAGGCAATCATCCTGCAAGTTACAGAGGATGTCCAGTAGCAAAAAAGTTCCAAGACATAAAAAGAAAAAACAAAACTGGGAACAAGCTTAGAAACTGAACCAACACAAAACCAGTAGTTAAAAGCAAAAAAAGTAACGGTCGATAACATTACTAAAAATCAACCGGCAAAAGCAATTGCACTAAGCAAAAGTGATGAAAATAAATCCTATTCCCAGATTGTAAAAAATGTGCGGAAGAATGAGGAAACTTCTATAAAAGAAATGCTGGAACTCATCCTGAAAAGGATTGACCAACAAGATTTAAACATAAAACAGCTAAGCGAAGAAGTCGCTCTTAAAAAACAATGATGGACAGAACATTGGGTGATATGCATAAAAGATAGTAAATGCTTTTACTTGAGAATTTCTAAGTAATTACTTTTTTTGATATGCATAAAAATGCAGTAAATGCTGAAAATAAAGTATTTACTTGAGGCCACAGTACTTACTTTTTTCGGATGAACTTTTTCAGTAAATACTTTATTCCGTATGCATAAAAAGTAGCAAGTACTTTTTACTTGCGATATAGGTACTATAGGGCAAGTTCTGCATTTGGAAAAAAAATCGAACTCGAGATTTTGATCAAAGTTGACATTACGATGATAGCGAAGACGAAAAAAGTGGGTCCGACAATTCCGTCTGTCTGTCTGTATGTCTGTATGTCTGTATGTCTGTATGTCTGTATGTCTGTATGTCTGTATGTCTGTATGTCTGTATGTCTGTATGTCTGTATGTCTGTATGTCTGTATGTCTGTATGTCTGTACCTCGAACTACAGCCTAAACTACCGGAGGTATTTCCTTCAAACTCGGTAGTTAAGGGTCTTCGGTGATTCCCTAGAGGAGAAATTGAAATTTTTTTTTTAGCTCCAAAACTAAGGGTACCCCCCGTACACCCGTAATACAAAATCTTATTTATCTCGAAAACGGCTCCAACGATTTTGATAAAAAAAATTAGGTGTGATATTATGGACATGGACTATATTTTGGTGAAAAAAAAATTTGGGGGGAAATGTTATTAGGGGTACCTGTCATAGAACGGTTTTTTTGATTTTCGAATTTCTCTCAAACGGCTCTAACGATTTTAACCAAAATTTTTATGCAGGAGCTGCTTTGCATTTGAAAAATTATAAGCTAAAAATTTTTTCGAAAAAATAGTTTTTGGATTTTTAACAAAATAATACAATTTTTTTTTTGAAAATTCAATATCTTGAAAACCGATACACGATTAAATTTTTAAATTACGTTTAAAAATGTATTTTATTAAATACTAACAATTTGCATATCAATTTTTTTTATAAAAATTTTAAGGAAAATTTAGTACACAAAAAACATGTTTCAGTGTGTCTGTATGTCTGTACCTCTCACTACAGCCTAAACCACTGGACCTATTTCTTTCAATCTCGGTAGTTAAGGATCTTCGGTGATTCCCTAGAGGAGAAATTCAAATTTTTTTTTTTAGTTCCAAAACTAAGAGTACCCTCCATACACCCGTAATGCAAAATCTTATTTATCTCGAAAACGGCTCTAACGATTTAGATAAAAAAAATTAGGTGTGATATTATGGACATGGACTACATTTTGGTCAACAAAAATTTTGGGGCAAAATGTTATTAGGGGTAACTGCCATAGACACGTTTTTTTGATTTTCGACTTTCTCATTAACGGCTCTAAGGATTTTAACCCAAAATTTTTAGCAGGAGTCCCCTTAAGTTTAAAATAATATTGTATATTAAAATATTCTAAAAAATATTTATTGGGTTAAAAAAAAATTTAAATCAATATCTTCAAAACCTATGAACGATTATTTTTTTGAAATTATTTCCTTAAACCAATATTATTAAATACTTAAAATTCGCATCCCACATTTTTTTCTTGAAAAATTTTAGAGAAATTTCTTATATAAAAATTTATTTAATAATAAAATGATTTTTTAAGGTTTATTTGCATAAATTCATACTTTTCCGGAAACCAGACGGCAATTTTATGCACTTGAACATTATTATCTCATTAAATCCATGTTTTATATTTATAAAATGTATCTTAAATTCCAAAGTACTTTTACATAAGAGCAAGTTCGTGCGATCCAGTCGTGCATTTTATTTTCTGTAGGAATTACTTCTTTTTTTCAAAGTCAAAGGATAGCAACATGAAAATTTAAAAGTACATACTTTTTTTGATTTAAACACATAACTATGTAGCTTCGAAACCATAAAAACTTACAGTCTTAACTCTATTCTCAAAGGATTCACGTCGCTGATATAAATTAAAATTAAGTTACTGCTGACTGTACTGAAATGGCGGAATTTGTACGCGTTAGTTCACAAAAAGTCTATAAAAGTCGAATATCGGGTTCAGAATCAAATTTTAGACAACTCTATCGTTTTGAGAGGGAAAACGTAGATTGGTTGAGTGAATACTTTATTGGTAAGTCATTGCAAAATCGTAATTTGTAGTTTTAAAACCTGACACACCCTTACTATTTGGAGCCTTTTGTTAGTTCGCGGAAATGGTGTTAAACTTTCTATTTTCTTATACGCCTGTTAACTTAAAAATATAATTTATAATTTTACAAGAAGCAAACACTTATGAAAACTGTTATATATGTATATTGCGATACTATACCAATAGGCTTCCGTTAGTTAAAGGAGTTAGTGGTTTTTAGTTACTGGCGAAGTTTTAAAACTTGCCCTTAGTCGCCAAGTTTACATAGAGTCTTATGCTGAACAAATGGTTCATATATATAATACTTTTTAAGGAGCTCAAACTGAAACAAGAGGAGGGGCAATCACTCATCAAGAAAAGATGTGAATTTTTTTACGATACGTTGGAGATCCTGGATTTCAAGTTGGCGTTGGTGAAGATATAGGCGTTCATCAGAGTACTGTATCCAGAACAGTTAATTTTGTTGCAAAATTAATAAAAGACAAAGCTTCTCATTGGATAAAATTTCCATCGAGCTATGAAGAACAGCTGGGAGCAAAAAATGATTGGCTAAGCAAATACAGGTTCCCATTATGCATAGGAGCCTTGGACTGTACTCACGTGGAAATATTACAACCTAGATTTCATTCGGAAGAATACATTACCGAAAAGGATAGATATGCTTCCATCAATATCCAGGCAACTTGTAACAGATGTTTACAAAACAACAAGAAGGGCAACAGTAATTTAATATAGGGATTAAACGGTTAATCTGGCAAAAAACTATTTGCTTACTAACCCGATAAGAAGAAAAAAGTATTTACTATCAATTTCCGATGAATTCTAGTATTTACTTGGATGAATTTAGTATATACTGAAAGTATTTGCCAGTTAGTAAGTACTAAACTTTATGCATATGGAATGAAGTAAATACTTTAAATTTAACCATTTGCTTTAAGTTATAGTATTTACTTTTATCTTTTACTTGTAGTAAATACTTCCGTTTTATGCATATCACCCATTAAAATCGCAACATGGAATGCAAACGGTCTTTTACAGCATGTATCAGAACTAAACATCTTTTTAGACATTGAGCAATAGACATTTGTTTGGTGTCCGAAACCCACCTCGCTATTGAACAAAGTCTTGATAATAAATTACCAAACTATACATGTTATCACGCTCCGCACCCAGCTGACAAAGCTAGGGGAGGATCGGCAATACTTATAAAAAAGAGCTTAACACACTATGAAGAACCAAAGTTTACTAATGAAAACATACAAGTAACAATAATTAGTATTGGTATAAAAAAGAAAGAATTTAAAATAGCAGCTATATACTGCCCTCCGAGGCACTCTCCGACTGAAGAAGACTATGCAGAACTCCTACATTTGTTAGGACATAACTTCCTTGTTGGTGGCGACTTCAATGCTAAATACACCCAATGGGGTAAACGGCTATACCAAGCAGGCCGAAAACACAACTGCGAATTTTATTCTTCTGGTTCACCGACATATTGGCCATCTGATACTAACAAAATACCAGACCTTATAGACTTTTTCGTAGTTAAAGGTATTAAACGAAATCATATAAGTGTCGAAGGTAATTACGATTTATCGTCAGATCATACGAAGCAGAAATAATTGAAAAAAGTAATCCCAAGCTCGTGAATAACAGAACAAACTGGAACGAATTCAGAGACAAACTTGAAAGTTTTATAAACCTAAGATCCCCTCTGCAAACAATTGAACAAATTGATCATGAAGTAGAACAATTTATTGCAGATGTGCAGCAGGCTGCAGAAGAAAGTACTCCAACTATTTCGAACGCGAGAGAAAAAGGTATAAAATATCCTATCGAAATAAAGGAGTTGATATTGGAAAAAATAAAAGCTAGAAGAAAATGGCAAACCACGAGATTCCCAGATGATAAGGTAGTTTTTAACCGTCTTAACAACGAATTAAAAAAAAGAATCTGTGAGTTTAAAAATGAGTCACTAAGTAGATTCCTGAAAAGTCTGTCGACGGATGCTTCTACCGAATACTCCTTATGGAAAGCAGCTAAGCGCCTAAAAAGACCTCAGGCACAAAACCCGCCCATAAAGTCTCAAGATGGTAAATGGATCGGAAACCCGAAACAAAAGGCTGATCTCTTCGCTGAACATCTCGCGAATGTTTTCAATCCATTCCCGGCAAACACAGCTACAGATCCCTTACAGTTTGTTGATAGAAACGACGAATGTGAAATACGTTTTGTCACGCTCAAAGAAGTAAGAAGCATGTGTCAACATAAGTTGTCTAACAAAAAATCACCAGGGTACGATCTTATAACTGCTCAGGTTTTGAAAGAAATGCCTCTAATAGCCTTCAAGAAACTCCAATTTATAATAAACGCATGCCTTAAACTAAGATAATATGTGCCACATCATTGGAAAATTGCAGAAGTCATTGCTATACCTAAACAAGGTAAGCCACCAAAAGAAGTAACATCTTACAGACCAATACCGCTTATACCAATCATGGGAAAAGTTTTTGAAAAACTGCAACTGAAAAGGCTTAGCAAAATAATTGAAGAAAGAAGACTAATTCCAAGCCATCAATTTGGATTTAGAAATAAACATTCCACGATAGACCAAGTGCATCGAATTACGGATGTTGTGGAAAAGGCACTTGAAGAAAAACAAGTATGCTCTGCTTTATTCTTAGATGTTGCTCAAGCTTTTGAAAAGGTTTGGCACTTTGAACTTGAGTACAAACTGCATAGGGACCTTCCCAGGCAGTACTACGAATTACTGAAATCCTACATTACGAACCGACTCTTTAGAGTACGGTACGACCAAAATTACTCGGAACTTAAGAAAATTGAAGCCGGTGTACCACAAGGAAGTGTCCTTGGACCAACCCTGTATCTGTTATATACAAGGGATATTCCAATATTGGTGCCAGATAAATCTGTTACGAAGGCTACACAAAAATTGCAAAATGCAGTCGATAAAGTTAGTGATTGGACGCAGAAATGGCGTATCAAATTAAACGAAATAAAATCGACGCATATAAACTTTACAAACAAAAACATAAACAATGTTCCAATATTTATAAACAGTACAGAAGTACCTTACTCCAATACCGCCAAATACCTTGGAATGAATTTGGATGCAAAGCTTAAATGGAAAGAGCACATCAAAAAGAAAAGAGAAGAACTAAACTTGAAGTACAGAAAAATGTACTGGTTACTAGGAAAGAACTCTGACCTATCTATCCAGAACAAACTAATGTTATAAAAGCAAGTATTGAAACCCGTTTGGACATATGGCATCCAACTATGGGGCTGTACAAAGAAAACAAATGCTGAACCCATCCAAAAATTCCAAAGCAAGGTCCTTCGTGGAATAATAAATGCCCCTTGGTATATAAGAAATAGCGATCTACATCGTGACCTTCAAATTGAAATGGTTACAGAAGTGGTTAAGAAACACGCTGTATCACACAATCAGCGACTGCAAAGTCATACTAATTCCGAAATGGAGACCGTATTAAATGTACGAGACAATGTTCGGAGATTATGAAGAACCGTGCCTCATGAGCTGATGGTCTAAAAGCTATGGGAAAGTGTTATTACCTTAAACTTCCCCCAATGCGATTTAAAAATTAAGAAATAAAAATCATTTGTCGATCTTTCAAAGATTGGTCCTGATTCACCGGTGGTTTTAGTGCGGTAAGAGTCGTACCGATTCGTACCGAGTGTCTTTTCAAGATTTCCATCGGATAGAATAAACAAAATGTATAATTTTTCCCACAAGAAAATTAGTCTTGCTTTATGTTAATCTAAGTTTAATCATGAGTAACTCTGTACTTGAAATGTTTCTTGATCTACAGATATCAGTAGCCGTTCCCTATTTCGTGCGGTTTTTCTTAAAAATTATATGTTTTTGAGTGGGCTTTAGACCAATACCAGAGCTTTGATTAAAACTAACGTTGACCTCAAACCTACTAAGGAACATATAAGATATGTATTATAAATTAAAATTTGGTGGTGCAACAGCTCAAAGTGAACCAGGACCTTGTGACTTACAACTCTCAACCATTCCTGCGTGCGTGTTACAATGGAACGGAGGGGACCTACAATTTTCTGCCGATTCCGAACGGCTAATAAGCAGCACTTTCCATGACAAGAGATACTCTTGGAGAATTTGTCAATTCCTCGCAAGAGGCAGTACACCCCTGAAAAAAACTTTCTTGCAGTGGCTGAGCATCGAACTCGAGACCTTCCGCATGACAGTTCAACACACTAACCATTATGTAAAGGGGTACTACAATATGAGACATTTGGAGACGTTTTCAGTGACGTGAAACTTCTGGCAGTGGGTGGTTTGGTATGAATAAAAACATCTGTTTTATTGGTATTAGTACTCAGTGGTATTGTATGTGACAAAAGTAGACAAATATTAACTATGAGTCAGTTTTTAAATTTTAAGCTAGTAATTGATAAACATAAATAAAATGACGCTAAGGTAACTATCAAATGGTCAGCCTTCTAACTTTTCAAAATCATTCGCATTTTCAAATCGCTCCTCGCTTGTCTCTTGTTGGTACCCATCAAGTGTTACCTACTTTTTCACATTAACCACAAATCTTTCTTCTCATGATTTTCATACAGCTTAATTTTCTAAGAGTTTACTTTAATTTTTACAATCTAACTGTGAATGATTCAATAGACACATTTTATAGATAACTATTTAATTCTATTTCTCTTCATGTACCCTTTCCTCAACGTAAAACTTTGTCTTATTCCCAACCCTACTATATTCACAGACTACGATCATTGCATAACAAGGGGAATAAGTTTTGGTCAATTTTCCTTCGTACTCGGTCTCCAACTGACTGCTCTAATTATCTTGGAACTTATCTTCACTTTACAGAACCTTACAACTTTCTTTATCAACACTTTTTATTCCAAACTCCAAGAAATGTTTTGAAAGACCCTACGTTTTTCTTCCAATTTGTCAAATTTTAAACGTAAATCCGATGGTTATCCTCCCTCTTTTTCTTCAAATACCAAACTTCAAACGGATCACAACAATCTTTTCTGCTAGTTTTTTTAAACAATCTTTCACCAGCGATTGCTTTATACCTGATTGTATTTATTTCAATTTTTTACCAAATTTCTCAATCGGTCCATTTCTACCTCATTACATTGACCCATTCTTGATCGAAAATAAGCTAAATCAACTTAATGATGAGGATATTACCGGGCCATATAGTATCTCTACCATATTTATCACAAAATGCTCTTCAAAACTCTCTGTTCCCTCTCAAAAATCTTCGGTTTATCCCTATCTCAAGGAGTATTTCCTCAGTTACGGAAGACCTCTTTCATAACCCCAATACATAAAAAGTCCAAAAGTGTGAAGTTACAAAGTATCATCCAATTGCCAAACTTTCACATATTCCCAAAATCTTTGAAAGCATTTTGTACTAAATTTTAACTTTTCTTTATGAGCCTCTCATTTCCCCTAGACAACACGGCTTAATCAAAGGTAGATCCACAACGACTAACCTCGATGCATTCGTATCTTTTGCTTTTCAGTCTTAGAGAACTAAAAGGAAGTCGACGTTGTCTCAACCGATTTCAATAATGCCTTTGGAGTTGGACCTATCTTCTTCTCTGATGATTTCTTAGCTACCTCCAAAGTCCCACAAGGCAGCCACTTAGGACCTCTCCTTTTTATTCTTATTATTAACAATATTGAAATGGTCACCAAATATTCCCATATTTCTACGCTGACAATATCAAGTTTTCAAGACCATTTCTTCCACACTTGATTCTATACTTTTCTACATGATCTCAACAGTTTCTCTGTCTGGTACCTGAAAATTTGCTTAGAGCTAAATATTTCTAAATGTCATTCAATCCCTTTTTCATAAAAACACCTCCAATCTCCTCTCCTTTAATACCTTCTCCATTATCAACCCACATCCACCGTTGAGTCAATTCGGGACCTTGGTGTTTTATGTGATAGAGAGCTCAACTTTCCAACACATTTTGTAAGATTACATATATTTTACTTAAAGCAAATTCTACACTAGGCTTTGTGAAACGATGGTCCAAAGAATTCTATGACTCCTACGTGACTATTTGTTTGCCGCTTATCAACAAATTCATATATCCAGGCTCAAGACCATTGCGTTTCCTACGTTTCGCACTTCGTGATCTGTTTTGGAATAAAAAGGTTATTCTACCTGCGTATCCAGACCGACTTCTATGAATTAACATGAATACCCTAGAAGAACGAAAAGCAATAAGCAACATTTTCTTTATTCATTGACTAATTTCAGGGTCTACAATTCCATCTCTTAATACTAATTCCCGTTATCTAAGAAATCCTCGTCTCTTCTCTCCGCCTATCCAGCGTAACTCTTATGGCTCCAACGAACCTATTACTCGCATGCTTCGGAGGATTAATTGTAACATTAACTATTTCGAATTAAACCTCAGTTCACCCATCTTAATTATCCTTCCAATTCACTCCAATCGTAAACTTAAGAGCTATATTTAAGTTAGATTAAGAATTATATTAAGCATAACTAATGGGGGTATTGCTCCCACCAAAATTAAATTGGTTCAGTAGATTTTCAGTGAGTTTAACTTCGCAAGTGATATCTTCTTGTTTATTTATACGATTCCAGTGTGCGTGTTCGCAGCTCGTAGTAGTAGAAAAGAAGTCTTCTTAACTGCTTAGCCGATTTTGATGAAATTTTGGTTCGTTTTCATGGGATTATTTCTTCTAGCTCAAGAAAATCACTTCAGTTCGATATTCCTACTTTAAAACCAATACATCTATCTATAGGCTATACATACAACTGGACGAACAGATACACAGAATCAAGACACAACGAACACAATTTTTTTTACATAGTAATGGAAAATTTGCTTAAAACCTTGAAAACAATACAAACTATTGATTCATTATAAACCTTACAAAGACCTAAGCCCAAAACCAATTTAGAAGCATTTAAAAATAAATTGCAAAATTTGACAAGCAAAAAATAAAATTTATAATCCATTCATCTTTTGTTTTTGTTAACTATCAAAAAGTAATACAATAAATCCATTTTAATTGACACACGAGTAAAAAATTCGTCATCAAAGTGTAAAATTGACACGAGCTAAAAATTATGTGATTTCAATATATTTTTTTTTTTTTCGGATAAAACTTGAATAGAAATAAACAACTCGTTTTCGCATAAACAAACACAATCGGCTTATTTGTGTACCTATATCAAACCCACACTTTTTGGTCTACGAAGCACGCAAAAACCCTAATTTTCCATGCTCACAGCAGATATTTAGCTACATATATCTAAATTACTCGTAACGTTTTTTTTATTGGAAATAAATATATAAATTCCCTTCACATCGGAACCCAATAGTACATCGAGTTGAACCTGCTCCTCTTCGTTCATCCTTCAGATGGCACCCCTGCTGATGTGTGCTATTGTTGCGATGATGTAATTAATATTTACCGTGAACTCTAATCCGCTCATAAATTGTACAAACGTATACTCGTACTTACGCAGTACGAGTATCAGAACCTAATTAATTTTGATTACAATAGCTCCATCTGACGAACACACTTCAACCCGAAACAAAACCACATCAGTGTGAAGTGGAGTGAGGCACTTGTCCTTTTGTTGGTTTTACACCAGGGCTGTCGGTTTCGGAATGTTCCAAAAATGTTCATTATGCCATATTTCCTTGAGGATGTCATAGACAATACGGTAGTACCCCTTGGCATAATAGTTTGGCAAAGTGTGTTGGACTGTCATACAGAGTGTCTTCGGTTGGATTCTCGCCAGAATATTTTATCGTATCGAGAGCGTATCGAGATCGGCACAATAGTGTGATATTGTGCCGATCTCGATAACATAAAATCAAAGGGCACGGTAGTGCTCAGCCAAGTTCTGGCACTACACCCGTTTTACAGGAACAAACTCAGGTGATTTTTGACGCCTTCCTATCTTCAATGCCAATGAAGTCAGAAACTTAAAATTCCGAATATTTGCTAAGCTGATCAGGCACACGTGCCTCAATAAATTTCAATTTTCTAGCATAAGCGGTTCCTGAGATATAAGGCCTCAAAATCACAAAAACCGTAACTGACTGACTGACTGACTGACTGACAGGTCATCAAAATTATGGAGCACTTCCCGACACCGTAGAATCTTGTAATTTTGCACACAGTAGGTCTTGTCATGCAAGCAGAGAAATAAATCGAAAATTTGAGGTTTTCCATTCAGGGGCGTGGTATCCGCCCACTTCCTCAGAACTTATGTAAATTATATGGGACACTTCTGATTCCAGTAGAACAATGAAATTTTGTAGAACGGTAGGACTCAAATTGCATATAAGGGACCCAAAATAAAAGTTAAGGTTTTCCATTCAGGGGGCGTTGTATCCGCCCACTTTATGAGAAAATGTTTAATTTATACGGAGCACTTCCGATTGCTGTAGAATGATGAAATTTGGTAGAGCCGTATAGCTTAATGTCATTCAAAAACGGTACAACCGATTTTGATATTTTTTTGTATGCTAAGGCTCCCCAGCAGGTTGAATACTTTCGAGCATTCAAATTTTCAAACAAAAAATTTGGATATTAAAAAACAATTTCAAATTTTTTTTTCAAAACTCAATATTTCAAAAACCCCATGCTCGATTTTTTAAAAATTTCATTAATAAGAGTTTCTTAATATAAGTTACAGGATGTGAGAAAAAAATGGTACAATCATACAACTTTTAAAAAAATGGTTTTCGAAAATCTTTTTTTTCTCGGAAACGGTTCCGAGAATTTTGCTAAAATTTTTGTCTTCTATTTAATTTTTACGATCTATAACTTAGTAAAATAAAATGCACGACTGGATCGCACGAACTTGCTCTTATGTAAAAGTACTTTGGAATTTAAGATACATTTTTTAAATATAAAACATGGATTTAATGAGATAATAATGTTCAAATGCATAAAATTGCCGTCTGGTTTCCGGAAAAGTACGAATTTATGCAAATAAACCTTAAAAAATCATTTTATTATTAAATAAATTTTTTATATAAGAAATTTCTCTAAAATTTTACAAGAAAAAAATGTGGGATGCGAATTTTAAGTATTTAATAATATTGGTTTAAGGAAATAATTTCAAAAATAATCGTTCATAGGTTTTGAAGATATTGATTAAAAATTTTTTTTTTTTAAACCAAAAAATATTTTTTAGAATATTTTAATATACAATATTATTTTAAACTTAAGGGGACTCCTGCTAAAAATTTTGGGTTAAAATCCTTAGAGTCGTTAATGAGAAAGTCGAAAATCAAAAAAACGAGTCTATGGCAGGTACCCCTAATAACATTTCCCCCCAAATTTTTTTTTCACCAATATATAGTCCATGTCCATAATATCACACTTAATTTTTTTTATCAAAATCGTTAGAGCCGTTTTCGAGATAAATAAGATTTTGTATTACGGGTGTACGGGGGGTACCCTTAGTTTTGGAGCTAAAAAAAAATTTCAATTTATCCTCTAGGGAATCACCGAAGACCCTTAACTACCGAGTTTGAAGAAAATACCTCCAGTAGTTTAGGCTGTAGTTCGAGGTACAGACATACAGACATACAGACAGACAGACGGAATTGTCGGACCCACTTTTTTCGTCTTCGCTATCATCGTAATGTCAACTTTGATCAAAATCTCGAGTTCGATTTTTTTTCCAAATGCAGAACTTGCCCTATAGTACCTACATATGTATATCGCAAGTAAAAATTGAAATCAAGATATTTCTGACTGTGTCTGCCATAGAACGAATTTTTCGAATTTTGAATTTCTCATTATTTGCAAAACGGATTTCGATGAAATTTTTTATAGTGAAGTTCCTAAAAATTTTGAAAAATATTGCATTTCAAGACTTAAAAAAAAATATTTTTTGAATTTAAAAAAAAAAAATATTTTTTTTTGTAAATTCGATATCTCAAAAACTACTAAATTTTTTTTTTTTAATTTAATTTTTATTCGTACAATAATAAAAACTTTAAGTTGGCGTACTAGATTTTTTTCTTAAAAATGTTTTAAAAATTTTTTACATAAAAGCTTATTTTTTAAGAAACCACTACAACGACTTATAATTTTTATTCTTGCCTAGATACATATATTTTTGTTTTTATCTGTTACTGCTAAATGAGTTTAAAAACTAAATTTTATCCTTTTGAACAGTTTTCTCTAATAACATTCAAAATTCATTGTCTATTACATATGAGCAAGTGCGTGCGACCCAATCGTGCATTTTATTTAATCAAGCCTTATGCAAGACTAAACTCTGAGTAAAGAGACTGTTTTTAGATCAAAGGCTTTATGACTGGTCATATGCAAAAGGCGCATTTATAAATTGATCTCAAATTTCTCTTTACTATTTTTAACATACCAGATACAGTTTTCAACAGCTCCGATAAGGTAAGGGCTCCGAGGTGCCTACTCGGATAGTTGGGATATTCGAGAATTCCACGAACTACTTTCTATGAAAGACTCTAGCTTGCTCTTGGTTTTTGTTTTGTTTTCATTTGTATACGAGTACACTGAACCAAATCGCGTAGGTGATATTGATGAAAATATTTCTTTAATTTTTGAAGAATCAATTATTCTAATCAACATTTTTTCATAGTATTTTTCTTCATATTGAAGACTGAATATTCAAAATGAATAAGGTTTCTTCAAATGATGAATGATTTAGTGTTTTTTTTTTTCAAACGAATGAAATTTTGGCATATCAACGAAAACAATTTGTTAATTTTTGATGAAGAAATTATTCGAAAAGACAAATTTGTATTAGAAGTTTTTTTTAAAGAAGGATGAAATTTAATCAATTTCACAAAATTTTGTGGATTTAACACCACAACGAAAAATGTTATGCATTTCTTCAAAATGACAATATTTCTTGAATATAACAAAATTTTCTTCAAAACAACGGATAGGTTTCATTGACCGTATATTGATCTCCCTTTCTTCAATTCTACCTACTTTTTTCAATATGACTACCAAATTTGGTTCAGTGTATAGAAAAGTTCTTATTTACATTATGTGGGCTTAAAAAAGTTTCTTGATATTTTGAGCTTTTTAACAAATTTCAAGTGTTTCATCATCATTTCATGGCTTTCTCGTAAATGCAGAATTCTTCAAACCATTTAACTTCTGCTTGTTTGACAATTAAGTACTTTTTTGCCACATGACATCCCTGGTTCGTATCCTATCCTACCAAATTAATTGCTTGCCAAAAAAGCTTCCAAGTAAGCATTTGGGTTACCAAAAGGTGTCAATATCTGTGACAGTTAATCCCAGTTTTGATTAAAACACTTTGGCAGCACTGAAGGCCGCTTTCTCATGACCGGACCAACAGAATGCAATTACTGGAATGACTTTCGAGAGCTTATCACCAAATTAATGAAAACGTTAGGTGAAGTACGATTTCCTGATGGCAAAACAAATGAGCTCTGTGGGTATACGAAACCCAAAACTCGTCTTCTCTAAAGGATGGAAATTCATTTGCTGACACTGGTTCACTGACTGGGGGTGCTTAGAATTTGATAAACCTCTGAGGTATGAGGTTTTAGTCGATTCTTTATTTAAGGGTTAGATAGGGGCAAATTTATTTGGAACTCTGGGAATTGTTTATGGTTGGTAAGTTGCGGTAGATTTTGTTTATATATTGACAGATAGAGGACATCAACTATGACTATCAATGAAGGTGAGTGTGGAAGTTGTGTGGCTATTTCTTTGTGGGTAATATAGGGTTACGGTTATACGGTTGTTGTTGTCGAAACAATTTATTGTTCCGTGTGAATTGCCGAAATAAAACTAGGTCAGGTATTTCATCAGTTTATAGAGTTGAATAGGAAAAAAAAAACAAATATGAAGATTATATAGAATGTGAGATAATAAATTGCCTATAGGTGTATTGAGGGCAATATAGAAGACCATAAACATGACAATAAATTTTAAGAAGGTAATTTTAG
Source organism: Philhelius festivus (assembly GCA_963931855.1). NCBI lineage: Eukaryota > Metazoa > Arthropoda > Insecta > Diptera > Syrphidae > Philhelius > Philhelius festivus. The sequence goes on from OZ007557.1 coordinate 97,073,105, forward strand.
ATCCATGGGTTTATTTTTATACGCTAAGCTGTCAAAGACATATGTATTTGTCAGTTTTACAAAGGGGGAATATTTATTTTAATAAATAGAATATTATATAATTCTTAATATGAAAAAAGAAGAGTCTAAATATAATAGTTAAAAACACACCGTTTATAAATCAACCCAGAGTACTAAGTAACTTTTTTTTAAATTAGATTCAATTTATTTTTTCTTATAAAATTAAAATTAAACAATGAAATTAATATCTAAGAAAAAATGAAACATTCTATGCTGTATAACAATGTAATTGAAATAGTGTTCACTGCCAGTTCCAAATTTAAAAAAATATCAGCAAAGAGTTTGGGTGGGGTGGCCCTTAATTTGTATTGACATAATATATGAATTAAAAAAGAAATGAAAATTTACGACAGGATAGCACGAACTTTCTCTTATGTAAAAGACTAAAAATTTTAAAAATGAAAGTTACTAGAGAAAAATGTCACAGGTCACAACTGAAACAAAGAAAACTTTCCTTGATTGTTTTTTTCTTTAATTCAGATAGAAAGAGAAAAAAAATTACATAAATTGCTTTCAATGAACTGAAGTTCAGATTAGACTGTGAAACCGGACGAGTTGAACTTCAAATTTAAGCTACAGTACAGGTTCAGCTGAACTTAAGCTTAAACTCCCATTGTGAAACTGAGGGTTAATGTGTCGATGGCCTAGGCTTTGATGAAAGCATCGCTTCCAATCGCTCAGCGAAATCAAGCATAATTGTGTGTGGCTAGTACTTGGATGGTTGACCGTTCAATACCAACCGTATAATGCTGTTGATATGTGTTTCTTCTGTCGTTCTTTCTTTCTGTGTATCTCTCAGTAACCAGTACTTTCAGTGTCTCTACTTCGTAGATTTATCTACGATTTAATCTAATTTCAATTTTTTTTTCATCGAATTATAAAATTAAAAATTATCAAAATTATAATTGCCGTTTTCGAGAAAAATACGATTTTCTTTACATTTTTTTTTGTTTTTGATTTTCTCAAAAATTTGTATTTAATTTTATGTTAAGTCTCCCAGCAGTTTTAATATTCTTGTATATTCAAATTTTCGAAATTTTTTTTTGAAAACTCAATATTTCGAAAACGCCATGGTCGATTTTTTTTAAAACTTGATAAATAAAATTTTCTTAAAATAATCTACAAGCTATGAGAAAAAAAAATTTATTTTACCTAAAAATAAAGGTACCCTCCACACAAATGTTAAACAATGGTTATCGAAAATCATGTTTTCCTCGAAAACGGTTCCGAGAATTTTGCTTCAATTTTAAGTCTTTTGATTATTTTCTATAATTTAATACAAACTATTTTGAAAACAAGACATTACTGACTGAGACATAGATCGATTTTTTAAAATTTTGAATTTCTCATTATCGACATAACGGATTTTAATGAAATTTTTTATAGAGACGCTTCTAAAAACTTGAAGAAACATTGCATTTCAAAACTTACAAAAAAAAATTTTTTGAATTATTGAAAAAAAAATCATTTTTTTTGGAAAATTCGATATCTCCAAAATGGGTCAATATTTTTTTTTGAAATTTAATTTTCGTTCGTACAATAATTAAAACCTAAAGTTGATGTACCAATTTTTTTTTTTTTAAATATTTCAAAAATTTTATATATAAAACCTTATTTTATTAAGAAACCACTACAACGACTTATAATTTTTGTTCTTGCATAAATTCATATTTGCATAGCATTCTGTTTTTGTCTCTTACTACTAAAAGAATTTAAGAAATTGATTTTATCCTTATAAACAGTTTTTTCTAATAACATTCGTTTTTAAAATTCCTAGTCTATAACTTAGAAGAAAGTTTGTGCGACCCAGTCGTGCATTTTATTTTTTTTAAGACCAAAAATAACGGTACCTGCCATACCAATTTTTTTTTTCTCAAAAACTGCTCGACAGATTTTAAAAAAACAAGATACAAACAAAATTTATTTAGCTAAAGCTAGGTACTGATTGAAAAAAAATTTCCGAAAAATGGTTATTAAGGGTTCCCCTCAAAGAACCATTTTTTTAGGTTTTGATTTTCTCAAAAACGGTACAACCGATTTTGATCAGGTTTTTTTTTTTGCTAAAGCTCCCCAAAAATTTAAATAGAATTGTTATTCAAATTTTCAAAAATTTTTTTTACAAAACTCAATATGTATTTCGAAAACCTTATACTAGATTTTTTTCAAACTTGATAAGTAAAACTTTCTCAACATAATCTAAAAGATGTATGAAAAAAAGTTTTATTTTATCTAAAAATAAAGGGATGGTGAGTCCCTTAACAAATGTTAAAAAATGATTTTAAAAAATTATATTTCGAAAACGGCGCCTAAAATTTTGATAAAATTTTTTTTCTTTCAATTAATTTTAACGATCTTTAATTTAATAAAATAAATGAAATTAAGATATTACACCTTGTACCAACCATAGAACCATTTTTTTAATTTTTAATTACTCATTACCGATATATCGGATTTTAATGGAATTTTTTGTAGAGATGCCTCTAAAAAGTCTAGAAACCATTGCATTTCAAAACTTTAAATAAAAATATTTTTTGAATTTTTGAAAAAAAAAAAAAAAATCGATATTTCAAAAACGTCTCAATATTTTTTTTGGAAATTTAATATTCATTCGTACAGTAATAAAAACTTAAAGTTAGCATACCAAATTTTTTTCTTAAAAATCTTTTAAAAATTTTGTATATAAAGCCTCCCTCAGTTTGCTAGCTCGGAGGAGACAAACGGAGGGCACGCCACAGAAGTAGCCTAAGTTCGTCCTAGAGCCATTTCGTCGCATTGAAAAAAGGGATCAAGTATTTGATCTTCATTTCCGAAAGTTTGTCAATGTTTTTACTCGTAAAAACGCCCCTTCTAATTATTGTTCTCTAAATTTGGCCAGAGCTGGACATTTGCAGAGAAAATGAAGGCCTGTTTCCTTTTCCCGCTGGTCCTTACAGGTATTTCAGTGAGTTTTGTGAGGAAGGCATAGCTCTCCTAATACTCTCCTAATAAATAGTGTCCACTGCAGGTAACTATGATCCTGGCTGCATCTTGCCTGGGTTATATATATGATGCAGTGATCGGCAGGTGGCTTAGATGAATCAAATCTTACTAGAAAGATTAAAAATTGAGAGAATTTTGCCCTTCTTGTCTTCGAACGGAATGTTGAATGTAATAACAGCCACATTCCGGTTCTGTCTTTCATCATTTTTGAGCACCTTGCATACTTCTCTGATAGGCAGTAATGCAGCAAAATCAGGTAGCCTAAGCGACCGAGATAGATCCAAAGTTACAGAAAAGATTCCTGAACCAACATCACACTCCAACATAGTTGTGTCAAAGTCTTTCGTCACGACGTCATGATCCCCCATATAGTACCTATAAGTCGCAAGAAAAATTAATCCTATGCTTTTTAATATTTTTGTCTACCAACAGCCATTCTTTAAATCGCAAGTTTCCTAAAAAGAAGCTCGTTTAAATTGCTTGTTGTGTTGCCAAAGAGTTTGAATCGTATTTGTGCTCAAATTTTTAAAACCATTTTTTTCTTTGGATTTTTAAAATAAATCAGTTTTCTTTTTAAAGAAAGTTCTTTAAATATTTTGTTTTTCATTAAAACCGATTGCCCAACAAAATTCAGAACTAATTTGTGTTAACATAAATCATCCCTATCTCCCATTGGACCCAAATCATTATCTGAATTGTGAAGAAATTTATCATTCATTGTTTTTTTAATTCACTGAAGCGTTAATGTTAACTAACTTAGCCAGTCATTATAATTTTAAACCCTTGCTAAAAGCAATTTTCCCTTTGACTGAGCCAAATCGAGTAATATATCACATGAAACAAAAGGACGAATTCCAATGATAATAATTTCATTTTCAACACCATCGAAATGCAGATAAGATTTTTTTTAGTCGAAATAAATAGGCTGCCATTGGGTTCCTAAAAGAAGATACATTGAAATCTCAAGAGAGTGTTGAAGTAAACCCAAATCCGTCTGACATATTGGGTTAGCAGTATTAATAGTCGTGAATAATTTTCAAATAAAACTTCCCAGCCGAATAGCGACTCAACGCGGGTTTTCCTTATTTCTGTGGCGCCTGCCGGGATGAATAACGACCCAATTTGCATACTAATTAGATAATGATGTTCTCCTGTAAAATCACTGATGAAATAAAAGATACTCCACTGCTTTAATTATATTGCCGCGATATGAAGAAGATTTATTTAGCAGCAGCTGCTATGGGCGGAAATCATACAAAATATCAAGCCCTTATAATAACCCTCCGTGACGAAAATTTAAATAGTCGCACGCTTGTTCTGTTCTGCGATTGCGTTATGTAATTTCTAACCTCTTCCGGAAGTACACGAGTATCGTTTGACTCCAATAACTTTTATTCAAAATAGGTTCAGATAAGGGCAACTTACGGACTTCATCAAAACTTCCTTTAATCGGCCTAACAAGTATACTCGTAATGACAATTCTACGAAAGGACACCCGAAATAGGATTTACCACGTAGGTCTATTTGAGTATAATATACGGCCTGGACCCTCAGGCTCTCAACTAAGGCACAAACAAGAACAAACTTTGAGCTTTGTATACAATTACCATCACCCTATAAAAAATTGAGTTCATGTCGTGCCCTTCAGCAAGCACGTATGACCCAGTCGTGTACCTTATAATCTCTGGCTGGGCAAATAAAAGTTTTCCATTGAAAAGTCTTCTTTCAGCAGTCTTTATTCCATCCATGACATACAATATTGTGGGAATTTAAATTTATGAAGAGCGATAACAAAAATATGGAAGCCTCCGCCTCGGCACTGCTGGGAACAGGATAATAAGCCGCATGTTTCGTGATGGGGCATGAGAACTTTTTATCATCCTTATCTTCTGCTCGCTCTCTCGGATATCGATCGATTTAACTTTGAATTAGTTCGAGCGTTCGAGGTCGTAAATTATTTATTGAAATTTCAAAGGCTATCAGAGATAGATCCACTTCATTCGTTTTGAAGCGTAAAGCCTTTTATACGCTTCTCGTTTTGTTAGATAGGTTGACGTTACGCAAAAATATCATTCGAAATGCAGAAAACTCTATATCCCACAAGGATAGCAGGGGACGATAATGATGTTAAAAGGATAAAATGTTTGTGGTTGGAATTTGTAATAAAATTTTGGCAATTTCTGCATGGGTCCTTGCAATGGAAATGTATCTAGCCAACGTCATCTAATGCATATACGAGTATGTTGTTGGTTATGGTAAATTTTGAAAATCTCAAAATGAAAATTTCTTCGTTTAAAAACCAATTATTTTGGAGATACACATGTGCCAAGTAATAAGTCTTTGTGGGTTGTAGGTATGTATTTTGAGTTAAATATTTTAGATTCGCAAGAGCGAGGAGAAAATCATTTTAAATGAGAAATACCTTTCTGCAAACATAAACAATGATAAAATAATCTTCCTAGAGATTCAGCAAAATTATTCTTCTATAATATTTTACGCAATGTGAAATATGAAATTCAAGCTGAATTTTAATAAATATGCGTAGAAGGAATAAATAATAATTGCACTAGAAATTGAAAAATATATACATTATTCATTTGAGGGAGTTTTCAATTGAAAATGTTTTCAAAATCCAAGTTTTCTATTACATACTTGAATACTTAAGTCAAATCGAAGTAAGCCCTCAGTATATGTACATTAAAAGCCCTTAAAACGAAGAAAGCGACAATGTTCTGTGTTGCAGCATAAGAACGATTTATATAATTAAACACAAAACTCAGTAAATTTACAATTCTTAATAATACATATATTTGTAGCAACTATTGTAGAGAATAAGGGATAAGATCTGTAGTAGGTACCAAGGCAAAAACTTTTTTTTACTTGCGACTTATAGGTACTAAAAGGCAAGTTCTGCATTCGGAAAAAAAATAGAACTTGAGATTTTGATCAAAGTTGATAATAATAAAGCTAGATAATGGTTGGGAAAAAATCGGCAAAATGGTTATTGAGGGTAGCCCCCATGGAACCATTTTTTTTTGGTTTTTGATTTTCTGAAAAACAGTGCTATCGATTTTGATAATTTTTTGTATGCCAAAGCTCCCAGGAATTTAAACAGATTTGTGTATTCGAATTTTGAAAAATTATTTTTTTTTTGATTTTTAAGAAAAGTTTCATTTTTTTTTCAAAACTCAATATTTCGAAAACCCCATGCTAGTTCTTTTTTAAACTTGATAAATAAAAGTTTCCTAATATAATCTACAAGATGTGAGACAAAATAAAATGCACGACTGGATCGCGCGAACTTGCTCTTATGTAAAAGTACTTTAGAATTTAAGATACATTTTATAAATATAAAACATGGATTTAATGAGATAATAATGTTCAAATGCATAAAATTGCCGTCTGGTAAAGTATGAATTTATGCAAATAAACCTTAAAAAATCGTTTTATTAATAAATAAACTTTTTATATAAGAAATTTCTCTAAAATTTTTCAAGAAAAAAATGTGGGATGCGAATTTTAAGTATTTAATAATATTGGTTTTAGGAAATAATTTCAAAAAATAATCGTTCATAGGTTTTGAAGATATTGATTTTTTTCAAAAATACCCAATAAATATTTTTTCGAATATTTTTATATACAATATTATTTTAAACTTAACGGGACTCCTGCTAAAAATGTTGGGTTAAAATCCTTAGAGCCGTTAATGAGAAAGTCGAAAATCAAAAAAACGGGTCTATGGCAGGTACCCCTAATAACATTTTGCCCCAAAATTTTTTTTTACCAAAATGTAGTCCATGTCCATAATATCACACTTAATTTTTTTTTATCAAAATCGTTAGAGTCGTTTTCGAGATAAATAAGATTTTGCATTACGGGTGCATGAGGGGTACCCTTAGTTTTGGAGCTAAAAAAAAATTTCAATTTCTCCTCTAGGGAATCACCGAAGACCCTTAACTGCCGAGATTGAAAGAAATAGGGCCAGGGGTTTAGGCTGTAGTGAGAGGTACAGACATACAGACACACTGAAACATGTTTTTTGTGTACTAAATTTTCCTTAAAATTTTTATAAAAAAAATTGATATGCAAATTGTTTGTATTTAATAAAATACATTTTAAAACGTAATTTAAAAATTTAATCGTGTATCGGTTTTCAAGAAATTGAATTTTCAAAAAAAAAAATTGTATTATTTTTTTAAAAATCCAAAAACTATTTTTTCGAAAAAAATTTTAGTTTATATTTTTTCAAATGCAAAGCAGCTCCTGCATAAAAATTTTGGTTAAAATCGTTAGAGCCGTTGGTGAGAAATTCGAAAATCAAAAAAATCGTTCTATGACAGGTACCCCTAATAACATTTCCCCTAATAACATTTTGCCCCAAAATTTTTTTTGACCAAAATATACTCCATGTTCATAATATCACACTTAATTTTTTTTATCAAAATCGTTAGAGCCGTTTTCAAGACAAATAAGATTTTGCATTACGGGTGTATGGGGGGTACCGTTAGTTTTGGAGCTAAAAAAAAATTTCAATTTCTCCTCTAGTGATTCTCTGAAGACTGAAGAAGAAAATACCTCCGGTAGTTTAGGCTGTAGTTCGAGGTACAGACATACAGACTTACAGACATACAGACATACAGACAGACAGACGGAATTGTCGGACCCACTTTTTTCGTCTTCGCCAACTGTCAACTTTGATCAAAATCTCGAGTTCGATTTTTTTTTCCAAATGCAGAACTTGCCCTATAGTACCTATATCGCAAGTTAAAAGGTACCCACCATACAAATGTTAAAAAATGGTTTTCAAAAAACGTATTTTTCTCTAAAACGGCGCCTAGGATTTTGATAAAAAAATTTTTCTTTCAATTGATTTTTATGATCTTTAATTTAATAAAAAAATTTGAATTTGAAGATTATACAACTTGTACCTACTATAGAGCCATTTTGTCTAATTTTGAATTTCTCACTATTGACATAACGGATTTTAATGAAATTTTTTCTAGAGATGCTTCTAAAAAGTTTAAAAAACATTGCATTTCAAAACTTAAAAAAAAAATTTTTTGAATTTTTGAAAAAAACAGTCTTTTTTGGAAAATTCGATATCTCAGAAACGGCTCAATATTTTTTTTTGAAATTTAGCTTTCATTTGTAAAAAATAAAAACTTAAATTTGGCGTACCAAATTTTTTTCTTAAAAATGTTTTGAGAATTTTGTATACAAAAACTTAAGTAAAAAAAACTTTCTTAAAAAAAACTACTAAAACGACTTAAAATACTTATAATTTTTGTTGAAGCATAATTTGCATAGCATCCCGTTTTTATGTTTTACTACTAAAGGAATTTAAAAAATTAATTTCATCCATATGAACAGTTTTCTCTAATAACATTCGTTTTGAAAATTCCTAGTCTATTACATAGGAGTAAGTTCGTACGACCCAGTCGTGCATTTTATTTTATACAGTCACGCCTTCTTAACCGAAGTAAACTTAAATGGAAATCTTACAAATTTTTACAACTTAACCTCTTCTCGAGTTTTGTTTAAAAAAGTTTTAGACAGGTGAATTAAAGCTCGCTTAAAAAAATTTTTTTTTACAATTTTTCGGGCACTAAAGGGATTATGACTTTTCTAATACTGTTTGAGTACAGTGCGGGCGCTTAGGAAAGTTGGATAAGACTAAAAAGAGATAGCGCTGTCTGAACATCGTACAATATCCAGTCACATTCTTGTAGTGAGGCTTAGGCAAGAATCTCTGAATTTAACAGTTCATCCGAAGTTGTGCTCAAATAATACTGATGTGCACTCCCTGAAGCGCGTCGATTAAGTGTATACAAATTCTGCAATTTTTTTTTTTTTTTTGATTTTAAAAAAAGTTTTCAAAATGTTTCTTTCAAAACTCAATATTTCGAAACCCCCATGCTTGATTTATTTTAAACTTGACAAATAAATATTTCGTAATAAAATCTACAAGATGTGAGAATAAAATTTAATTTAACTTAAAAATAACGGTACCCATCATACAAATGTTAAAAAATGGTTTTCGAAAATCGTATTTTTCTCGAAAACGCCAACTACAATTTCGATTAAAGGTTTTCCTATCGATTAATTTTTACAATCTATAATTTAATTACAAAAAATGGAAATTAAAATATTAGATACTGACTGTACTTACCATTATTGGCAAAACGGATCTTAATGAAAATTTTTATAGAGAAGCTTTAAAAAAAATAAGCTTAAAAAACATTGCATTTCAAGACTTTAAAAAAACATATTTTTTGAATTTTTGAAAGAAAAAATCAATTTTTTTCTTTGTGAAAATTCGGTATTTTTCTAAGATAAGGTTCGAGTAGGATATTATAAGCAAAATATTCGCATTTTTTTTGTAAAAAAATTCTTGCTATACGAGTATTTATAGTGAAAAATTACAAAATTAAAATATATGCTTGAACGGGTACATACCGTTAGTAATATCTTAATTTTAATTTATCTTTTTTTTTTAAATAGATCGTACAAATTAAATGATACAGAACAAAATTTATCAAAAATTCTAGCAGCCGTTTTTGGTAAAAAACGATTAGAAAACGATTTTTTAGCATTCGTATTGTGGTCGCCATTATGTTTGGATAAAAGGAGAAGTTATTTTTTTAACATTTAAGATATGAAAACTGTTAGATATCATATTTTCACATTTTCTTAAATCCATCCTAATTTTTTGTTTCTTTTTTTATTCGCGATATATAGAGGTACTATAAGGTAATTTCTGCATTTAGAAAAAATATCGAACTCGAGATTTTGATCAAAGTTGACATTGCGATGATAGCGAAGACGAAAATAGTGGGTCCTGCAATTCTCTCTGTCTGTTTGAACCTCGATGTACAGCCTAAGCTACTGAAGGTATTTTTTTCAAACTCGGTACTTAAGGGTATTCGGTTATTCTCTAGAGGGGAAATTGAAATATTTTTTTAGCTCCAAAACTAAAGATACTTCCCATACACCCGTAATGCATAATCGTATTTGTCTCAAAAACGGCTCTAACGGTTTTGATAAAAAAAAATTAGTCTGCTATTATTTTTTGTCAAAAAAAAAATGTTACTAACGGTACCTGGCATAGAACCGTTTTTTTGACTTTCGAATTTCTCATCAACGGCTCTAACGATCTTAACCAAAATTTTTAAGCAGGAGCCCCCTTAAGTTTTAAACAATATTGTATATAAAAATATTCGAAAAAATATTTGCTTGGTTTGAAAAAAAATTCCAATTTTTGTTTTTTTTGTAAACTCAATATCTTCAAAACGTGTGAACAATTATTTTTTGAAATTATTTCCTAAAATCTATACTACTAAATACTAAAAATTGGCATCCCAAATTTTGTTCTTGAAAAATTTTAAAGAAAATTTCTTATATAAAAAATTAATTTAATATTAAAACTATTTTTAAACTTTTTCTTATTAAATGCATACTTTTCTGCAAATCAGACGGCAATTTTACACATTTTCACATTTGTATCTCATTAAATCCATGTTTTATATTTATTTATACATAATAAATTCCAAAGTAGTTTTATATAAAAGCAAGTTCATGCGATCCAGTCGTGCGTTTTATTTTTTCAAAATTTGAATACACAATATTATTCAAACACTAAAGTTTGATTTATTAGGGAATGAATAACCTGTCATATTGGATGTACCTATATATATTTATATCGCGTCCAGATGGTCCCATTAAGATCAAAGTTTCCTTTTAAAGGCTCTTCCATTAAAGCTTTCCTACATTTCAATTTATAGAAAGGAACCAGTTTGTGAAATACGGTTGAAATTGTGTGTTTATTTAAAAGACTCATGCATGCCCTTGTGCATGAAATATAATTTGAGTTTGGCCAAGGACATTGATTATGCTTGCTTTCAGGTCAGTGTTGACTTGTGGTTTATTGAAATAGACCTGTTACCTAAGAAAACCCACAAAGATTTAGTTTAACATGGTCAAAATATGCTTGGAAGTCCTTCGTGCAAACTGTATCCATTGTGCAACTGGCTAGATCTCACATAGCACCACCTTTTGTTCCTTCGTTTAAACAAGCCTTCGAAAGTATAAATATTGTTACAAGATATAAGCTGTTTCCAGAAATTAAAAAAAAAGAAAAACATAAACTTCTTGGGAAACTTAACTTAACATTAAATTATGTATTTTCCTTGGGGATATGTAAAACAACATACTCGTATCTACACCAGTTAAACCAAAAGATTGAGGCCTACGAGAATAGCCTGATTTGGGGAGTGTGTGATAGCGCCATGTATACCTCAGCTCTTGCCAAATATCTAAAATTATATTAAAATTTTACTTCCTTGAAATTATCTGTCAAACAAAACCAATTTCATGGGTATTGAAAAAAATGTTTCCGTATTTTATTTCAATTTAAGGCGTTCGGCCTTTAAAAACACTTTCACAGAATACGAATACAACCCAAAAAAAAATGACTCATTTGTGTGGAATTGTGTACTTTGGTATAAGAATAGCCCTCTACCGCAAATGATCTCTTGCATGTTACGGAGTACAATACCTCAGTGGTATTTCCACAGAATTTCTGAGTCCTAGGAGATTTAATGAAGCAGAATGTTTTTTCCTTAATTCAAAAACATGAATTCTAAAATTGTCATCCATGGGTTTCTGGTTTACTCATTACATGTTGTTCAGGCATAACACTAGCAACATGTAATTGAGTTAAACTAGTATGCCCAACAAGGATGAACATGAATACAAAAATAATGTGAATTATAAACGACATGGCATTTCTCCGCTTTAGCAAAGCCGCCATCCCTGCAGATAAAAATATCTGAGACAACCACCAACAGTCTCAGAACATCGTGCCACACATCTTTCCTATCCTTCTTTCTCTTCATTAACTTCACGCCCGCGCTGTGTTGAAACATTTTAAGGGTAATCATAATCCCTTGAGCGCGGGTAGATTATATAAAAAAACAAAAATGAATTTGGTGTCTTTAAATTGCGCACATTCCCAAAACAAAATCAGGGGTTGAAATAATAAAATGAATCTTGTGCCTATTTTTATATAAAATTTACTTTTTACTGTTGCGTATCATAGAAAGATACTAGTTGACACAAAAACTACATTAAAATTAATTGGGTACCGTTTGGGATGTCTTCATGGATAAGTCCCATTTCTTTTCCATTCAACGTTCACAATATTATCTTGATTTATTAAAAAAAATGAAGACATAATTTACTTACATAAAGCTTGCAAGTAAAAAAAAGTATCGACAAAAAAAAATCATAAGCCATGAATTAGCCCCCTATATTTCTATGAACATGAAGTCTTGAAAAGCCTTTGATTGAAACAGTGAACGTAACAATTACCATAGCAAAATATCACATATGAATTATTCCTGATCTGTAATCATTGATTACCAGGAAATCCTTTCAAGGATTACCAATCCCACTGAGACTAGAGATGGAATATAGGTATATGTACGACTATCTTCGTGTGAGGAGAAAACAATTTCCTAGGAGTGTAATCTATTCTTCTAAGAAGAGGACAAGTCGAGTGTAATCATCGGCTCTGAGTTCCGTTAGCATTATCTTTATGTAGGATGGTGGTAATGTGAATGATGACAACTGTGGTGGTACCGGAATTTCAATTACCATCATCATCATCATCAACGTGTCGAAGAAGACACAGCAGTTGATACCAATCATACCGATTTTCGTATACTTATACTGGCTCTTCATGTGTGACTAAGGACCAATGATATACGACGATTTGGGAACTTCATATCTGTACAGTATCTATTCGAGGCAATTTGCACCAAGGAATACTAACTAGATGTAGAAGAGGGCAGAAAAAAGGTTGGAGATACTGATAACCAAGTGCACAGTGGTAATTTGGGTTTTGTTAAGAAACTCAACGACTCTCATAACAGTGGTATGACAGATATCTTGCTTTAGGAAAAAATTAAGACCTTTTTAGTTAGACGAAATTTTTTATATTAATTATTTAACTTTTTATCTAAACAAGGATTTGTTTCACTATGACTAAGTACTAAACTTTTTAATGACTTATTCGACATATACATTTTGGCTCAGTATCAGAATTTTTGTTTTGGAAGACTTTATTTCACTATCAAAAAACATAGAGCTTTAGAAATTAAGAAAAGTCTAGTAAATATCCTCAAAACGTTTGAAGTGTTTGATATCCTTAAGCAGATTGCATATTAGCTCCGAGGGAGAGGTAGCATCAATTCCTCATCTTCTACGTACAAATGCTCTGCTCTATGCCATAGGCGTAGGCTCTATCTTGGAGAGTTATTGTTTGAGAAACCCATTTATCTTATCAATATAGTACCTCCCGCTTCATACGAAACTTAATGGTTCAACGGGTAGGGAGGAAATATTTATATTTGTGTGATATCACAATGAACAAACTCTGGTCTAAGTGTGTAATCTGCGACGCTGGTAAATGTCAGTTAGGGATTATTTGAGATTTAAAAAATGAAGCAGTTAAGAAAAAACAATAGGCCAAAGTTATATACTAAATTATTGATAACTTAATACTGTAACGACGCGTTACACTTTTTCTCCTACTTAGTTACTTAGGTCCTTGGACCTGTTACGTCCGTGTGGTTCCCCGCCTCCATTACTCCTACGCGCCATCGTGTACGGTTTCTGGAGATGTACCTCAGCTCTTTCCAACTCTTCCCCAGTTATGATTCCTTTTCGACCGTTCTTCCCCAAGTACTTCTGGGTCGGCCCAGTCCTCTGCCACGCTGCGTAAGATGGTTCCATTGCATCGCTTGACTCGCAATGCACTCGTGGCCTTTTCGAAGCGTATGTCCAATCCACTGCCACTTATGTTTTTGTATTATAGAGTCGATGGGTTCCTGATCTGTCCTCGCATGAAGTTCATCATTGGAGATAAGGTTAGGCCAGAAAATCCGCAAGATGTTTCGCAGACATCTATTCACGAACGTTTGCAGCTTTCTTGTGGGTGTTACTTTCCAAGTGCTGCATCCATATTAAATAAGCACGGATCCTACATTGAAGCGGAACAGTCGTAGCTTGGTCTTTGGGCTTATAGAGTTGTTTCTCCATATTTTGGACAGCATTCCGAACGCAGCCTTTGCTTTCCCGATTCGGCTGGTTATATCTAGTTCGGTCCTGCCATCAGTAGAGACAATACTCCCAAGGTATTAAAAACTCCCTATCGTCTCTACTGGCTGTCCAGAAATATCTATTTGAGTGGATGAGGAGGTTCCAAGGCTGATCCGTTAAGTTTGTGCCGTATTGATCTTAAGCCCGACGGTTTCGGCTTCTCTCTCCACCCTTGTTGTCATTTAATGGAGATCCATGATCCTATGAGAGAGTAAGCACACATCATCCGCTTAGTCCAGATGTAGTCCACTGAATTCCTCCATTTAAAGTCGACAAAGCTGCATGCAGCACATCACTTATTACCAACAGGAACAGTATTGGTAACAGTATACAACCCTGTATAACACCCTGTCTAACACCCTGTCTAACACCACTTTGGATTTCAAATTCCTCGGACAACCTTCCCTTATGCAGAATGTGACATTTGGATCCTTCATATGTAGCCTTGATAATAGCGATCAATTTATCCAAGATGCCCCTCCTGTGCAAGGCAAGCCAAATAAATTCTCTATTGACACTGTCAAAAGTCTTTTCGAAATCGATGAACAGCAGGTGAAGTGGTGATCAATATTCAACGCACTGTTCTTTGATGATCCGCAAGGTGTTGATGTGATCCACATAGGAAGATCCAGTGCGGAAACCTGCTTGATCGGCGGCGTCAAGCGTGTCTTCTAGTTGGTCTTTTATTCGCTCTAGGACGATTCTTGCTGTAACTTTCGTTACAGCAGGCAGTTTTCGCACTGCGTTAGGTCTACTTTCCTTAGAAGCTTGACAATCATTCCCTTTTTCCACTCCTCAGGAAAACTTTCTGTTTCCCAAGCTCTTTCTATAAGTGGGTGCAGAAGCTCAGACGATGTTGTTGGCGCTGCTCGTAAGGGCTCTGCGGGAATACCGTCAAGTCCAACCGCTTTGTTGTTTTTCAGTGCTCTGATTGCGGTTAAGATTTCTTCTCTACTGGGGGATACAGTGCATATTCGGGAATTTGTTACTACGGACGGATCATTGGGTATTAGGTTGACTTCGCTCGTGAAAACGCGATTTAAAACCGCTGAAAAGTGTTCCTTCCACCTTTTCATCTGGTCCTCATCCGAAACCAGCAGTGATCTGTCTATGTCCTTTACCAGGTGTAGTTTAGAGCTTTGGACACCTGTTAGCTCTTTGGTAATTCTGTAGACGGTCCTACTGTCGCACCTACTTGCGGCCTCTTCTGCTTCTGTTGCCAATGCGTTGATATAGTTACGCTTGTCACGTCGCACGCTATGGTGAACTTCTCTCATCTTCATGCGGTACGCAGACTCTAGCTCGTTTCTGCCTGCTGCTGACGTTGTGGCAATGCGAGCTTTGAGCTGTTTTCTTTCTTCGATCCTAGCCCAAGTTTCTTCGGAAAGCCAGGCACTATTTCTTCCTTGCGACTGACCGACTATACTTTCAGCTCCTGATTTGAAAACATTTTGCACAACACACCAATGGTTTTCGATGGAGGTGCGTTCCGTGATACTGATTGCTCTCAATCCTTGTGAAAGATGGTGCCCTAGTTGTTGGTGGACTGCGGGATCCTTGAGTCTACCGGTGTTGAACTTGGGCATTCGGGTGTTTTCTTGGGATCTCCAAACTGCAGCTGTACGTAATCTTATGGTAGCAACCATCAGATGGTGATCCCGGGCAATTCCCATGTCTGCACCTCTTCTGTTTCGGGCGTCCTGGAGATTGCTTCTAAATCGCCGACTGATCGCGAAGTGATCAATTTGCTTGTCTGTCCGTCGACACCCAACTGATTGTGTGGCACGTCTTGTGCTCAAATATGGTTCCTCCTATAACAAGGCGGTTGGCGGTACAAAAATCGACAAAACGTTCGCCATTGTCATTCCGGTTTCCAACACCATGCTTTCCCATAACATGCCTGAGCCCATGATTGTCATTGCCAACCTTGGCATTCAAGTCTCCCATTACCATTATGATGTCTCCACGTGGTCTACTATCATGAGCAGCACTCAGCCGGTTATAAAAGGCCTCCTTCTCCTCGACAGAGGAGAGCTCCGTTGGGGCATAATACTGTATTATGCTGATGGGACCTAGCTTTCATGATCCTGACATCTTACAGCTCCCAGGAAATTAAGCTCTTGAGAGCTCTTTTCTCCTACCGCCGTTAAAACCAACAACCGCCGCCTGCCGTATCATGCCAAACCATTAGGTTAAAATGGCTATTTATACACCGTCCGAAACCTGATCTAAATTACCCAACCGATCGATGCTACCTTTCATTTCAAATCAACCACCGTATCAAACTACCGAACCCTGGGTTGCTAGGTAAATATTTATACTGTGCCACCGAACCCTGGGTTATTATTGGCATCATACATCACACCGAACCCCGAGAACCCCATATAAGAAATACTGGCAACCAGATGTTGGCTAAGATGAGCATGTACCACGCTGATTAAATTCAATTTGGGAACCGAATAATATGATTAGCAAGTAAAAATACGCTGCTGGGTACGAAGTACGAGTATATAAGATAAGTTTCGAAAAACCGTTTGGGTTCCCTACCTTGCCACTTCTTCTCAGTGTTTCGTGGACAAGGCTTAGCCTTAATCGAATATTAATCTTGTCTTTTGCTAGAATCAGAGCCGTTTCCCAACGATTCCTTCTGTGGCTAGGCTGCCCTTATTCGAAGAGTACCACAGACAAACTTCTTAGCGCGAACGAAGCCCCGATATTTCCTCTGCAGGTCTCTTGCTGGATGCATGATTGAACCTAAAGCCCGTATATGAAGTATCATGTTATTTTATTGTAAGAATATTGAAGAAAACTGAAGAAATTGTAAGCGCTGTAATGAATAAAGACTGAATTGATTTAGAGTTTGGAAACTTCTACCCAAGTTCTTTGCTTTCTTTGGAACAAATCCTGGACACCAACGAGCCTATCTCAGCCTCGAACAAAAAAGCATCACAATAAAATAGAAAAAAATGAAACAAAAGTTAAAAATTACAGTTTTGTTAAGATCATACCAATGGGCTTAGTAAATTTTCAAGAACATCATAATTTATTTAGAATATTTTTAAGGAATATTGACTTTACTCTCTCAGTTGCCTGATCTTCAAGAAGCTTATTAAATAGACGTGGCGCTATTTATTACATTATAAAAGTCTTTTTTACACTTTTTTGATGGTTGGTACATGGACGGAATATCTGAAGCTTAGAGCAGCAGCGTATAATAAGCTCATTAATTTCTGATATCGATAGTATTGTCAGATGGGGAAATAAAAACCGGGTAGAATTTAATGCTTCAAAAACTCAATGCTGTCTTCCGTCTTTATAAAACGAAACTTTATTTACTATTGATACTTTTAGAAGGTAGCATGATAAAGTGTCAGCATTGCCGACATATTTCTCGACTTCTAGGGGATCAATAATATTTTTGTTGACATAAGCTCATAAATACACTGAACATATTCCGAAGGAGCTATATGCATTGGGGAAGAAAATATTTTTAACTTTGACTTCACAGCTCTCAGTTAGAGGATTTTCTACTCTACTGCATAAAATTACTTGTCTTCTTTTTGAGCTGAGAAAATATCTTGTCTGGGTCAACTGTTTTGCGTTTTTGCCTCTTTTATAAGGACTTGGCTTATACATTTTTTTCTTCTAAATTTATGTCACGTATTTTGAGTCAATTTAAGTGGTGACTCTGGGAAAGACAGCTTCCGCGAAAACTCTACTTAAAAAATACTTTCACCACCTGTTATGAATTTTGGGTTTTTTTTGTATTCACAGGAAGTTGACCTTAAACGTTTGCTTATTAACTCCAATGAACTAAGTTTTTATGAAAAGATGTCAGCGAAATTTTATAAGAATTTGTTAGACCAAGTGTCAATAATTTATTCCA
Source organism: Philhelius festivus (assembly GCA_963931855.1). Lineage (NCBI taxonomy): Eukaryota > Metazoa > Arthropoda > Insecta > Diptera > Syrphidae > Philhelius > Philhelius festivus. The sequence goes on from OZ007557.1 coordinate 97,091,190, forward strand.
AACAAATTCTCCTGGACATTATGTTTTGAAAACATGTTAATTTTTATTCAGAGCTCAGTGAAGGTAGGAAATCGACTAAAAGTGGTTAACGATTGTGTGAAACCAAAAAAACAAATACATAGATGAAGTGCTTAATTTGAGACGTGAATTGTGTATTAATTGATTTAGAAGATATTTTGATCAATTTAAGTGTCAGTAAGCATTTACATAGAGGTTAAACCATAAGAACTGATGTCAGCAAACTAATAAGGAGTTTGTCTAAACTTAGGTAATTCAAGGACCAGCGCAGCGTTGCCATAGAATGCCCGATCGGGCCAATTCTGACTATGTTTTGAGTCCCAAGCCTATCGAGTTTCGATCTTGTGGAGTTTTAGAAGCTACGTATGGTCAAGGATTCTAGAAATAACCTCTCCAGATAAGACGATGAAAATGAAGCAGTTGTTAAATATTCAACTCTGCCCTGCATCATCAGAGACATTTCAGGAAATTGTAAGTCTGACAAACTCGCTAAAAGCGGAACAACAGGGCAAATATAGGTATTCCAATCGCAGCGTGTAAGCTTATGCTAAAGCACGATGCTATTCAGAGAACAAACCTTAGGTAGAACAATATCACAACCTGCTTTGCGGCAAAGATCTGGCAAATGCTGGATCTGAAACGGTCCAAAGGTTTAATATCTTTAAGCATACAGGGTGGTCCATGTAGTGTTTTGTTTTTGAATCATAGGTTATTTTGACACTATAAGCTGTTTCTCGCTGGAAATCAGTATCATACCTCCGGGAAACGAAATGAGTCGCTTTACGATTGAACAACGTTGGGAAATATCAAAAACTTATTTCCAAAGTGAGTCCAGTGCAGCATAAACTGTGCATTTTTTGAAAAGAAATTTTGACCGAAATAAAGCACCCACCTCACCTTATGTATTCAAGTTTGTGCAAAAAGTTCATGATAACACTTATAGTTCCCGTCGTCGTGGTACAATGAGCATAGACGGGAATATGCCTGCTGTAACCGAGACTATGACACTCAATTCACGAACATCAACTCGCCATCGATCTTAACGGCTGAACATTTCACGCACTTCCCTGAGGAGAATTCTGCGCAAAGATCTCGGATTTTTCGCTTATAAGGTCCAAATGACTCCAGCCAGAATTAGAGGAAATGTTTGCTCTTACCAATAAAGCCATAAAACATGGAAAATTTTTATTTTGTTCATTTTATTGCATTTTTAAAAAGAAACTTATATTTGGCCACCGTTTACATTGCATTAAAATAATTAAAACAACTAGGCCAATTTTGCATCAAGACTTGGGCTTACACTTGTACAAACTTCAACTGATGGGTCTCTAACTGGGATCTCGATGAGTTAACTTCAACTTCGGTCGAAAAATCATACTCAGCGACGAGATCTATTTCTGGAGGAATGAGTTTGTCAACAAGCAAAATATGTAGTTGATTTTGGGACTATCACAATCCTCACGAGTCGTCCATCAAATTGCAATGCATTCAGAGGAAGTCACTGTTTGGTATGGATTTTGTACTATCTGTATCATTTATTTATTTACATAACTAAATTGCTAGTTTTACAAAATTTCTTACAAAGGCTTATATTAAGATTTTAAACAATTTCATGGAAAAATGTTGATTTAAAATGACATGAATTAATTATTGTTTTATCAAACAAATTGTTATATTTAAGATTGTACAAATTAGATAGTTTAAACATTTTATTTAATGGAGAAAATTTTTCATAATTGGTACGATAGTTTGAAATAAGTATACTTTCCGGTATTTTCCTAAATTTTTTTTTAGGAATATTAAAGTTAATAAACTCTCTATTCTATCGTTGATTAATTTTACAGTGAAAATAAAATATAAATAGGAACGTCTGTTCTCGAGACTGGGTATAACAATTAGTCTAAGTCTGGTATTATAAGGTGGGCGATCATAAGGATTATCCCAACCTAGTCCCCTGAGCGCAAACCTAATGAATCTTTTTTGAACCTGTTATTATGTTTAGTCTCACGAAATTCATTTTTGAATTTTGTTGGAAATTAAAAGAGTTTTATCATACTAGAAACAAAAAAAAAAATTAAGAAACAAAAACGAGAGGAATGCCAAAAAGAAATTTAAAAAAAATATATATGAAAAAATTCTAAGCCTTTCGGTGATTAAAATTACGGCATATGTGTATCGTCTCTAAAGCATACAAGTAATGCCCAAACATCTTAAGTTATTTTTGGCGTAAATCCTACGACTTTTCATCTATTATACATAAAAATCGCCGCCTTACAAAATTATTACACGAAATTTTTAATGAAAATTGTCTGGAAGAAATACTTTACACACCTATCAAAGAAAGGCTATTGATATATTTATTCAAATCCGTAGATATTTGATCAACGCGGCCCTTCTTTTCGTTTTGTACCCAAAAAATAAAATGCACGACTGGGTCAAACGAACTTGATCTTATGTAAAAGACTAAGAATTTCAAAAATGAATGTTATTAGAGAAAAACTGTTCATACGCATAAAAATTAATTTTTTAAACGCCTAAAACAACGTCTTTAGTATTTGGAGGTAAAAATAGAATGCCATGTGATTAAAGCAAATATAGGTTCATGCAAGAACAAAAATTATAAGTCTTTGTAGTGGTTTCTTAAAAAATAAACTTTTATATACAAAATTTTTAAAACATTTTTAAAGTTTTTATTATTGTTCGAATAAAAATTAAATTTACAAAAAAAATATTGAGCCGTTTTCGAGATATTGAATTTAAAAAAAAAAACGATTTTTTTTTCAAAATTCAAAAAAATATTTTTCTTAAACTTTTGAAATGCAATGTTTTTTATACTTTTTAGAAGCTTCTCTCTAAAAAAATTCATTAAAATCTGTTATGCCGATAATGAGAAATTCAAAATTTAAAAAAATCGCTCTATGGTAGGTACAGTCAGTAATATCTTGTTTTCAATTTTTTTTTTATTAAATTATAGACCTTAAAAATTAATTGAAAGAAAAAAAATTAAGTAAAATTCTCGCAACCGTTTTCGAGAAAAATACGATTTTCGAAAACCATTTTTTAACATTTGTATGGAGGGTACCGTTATTTTTAGGTAAGACAATTTTTTTTTCTTAAATCTTATAATTTATATTAAAAAACTTTTATTTATCAAGTTTTGAAAAAATCGAGCATGGGGTTCTCGAAATATTGAGTTTTCAAAAAAAATTTTGAAATTATTTTAAAAAATCCAAACTTTTTTTTGAATACACAATAATATTGAAACTGCTGGGGAGCCTTAATATTAAAAAAAATGATAAAAATCAGTGATACCGTTTTAGAGAAAATCAAAAACAAAAAAAAATGGTTCCAATGGGGGTACCAAAAATAACCATTTTTTTAAATTTTTTTTCAACCATTATCTAAGATAACCTAAAAGAAATTTTATGATTTTTCGTTTTTAAATCTGTGGGACAGTTTTTGAGAAAAAAAAATATTTATAAAATTTCTTAAAAATCAAATCAAAAAACATTCGGGGGGGAAAAATTTAAACCCATATATACCAAGTTTGAAGAAAATCGGCCGAGCCGTTTAGCTGCAATCGAACGGACAGACAGACAGATAGACAGACAGAATTGCGAGACCCACTTTTTTGGTCTTCGCTATCATCGTAATGTCAACTTTGACCAAAATCTCGAGTTCGATTTTTTTCCGAATGCATAACTTGCCTTATAGTACCTATAAGTCGCAAGCAAAAATAACTATGGAAACTTTGAATAAAAGAATTTGGAAATTTATAAATTTAGATACAAATGGTTGGAAAAAAAAAATATTAAGAATATTATGTGGGTAATATAAATGAAAAATTTTGGATCGTTATCAAAGCAAATTTGCATGTGTACGATATTCTCATCTGCATTTTCTTGATGAAAATCTGGTATAGATAATTTTTTTTCTTTACAGATGACAGGTGTATTACAGCTTTTTGTTTTAATTCCTGGTGGATTTTTCTCTGGAATTTTCCCTGGCGCAATCAAGGTACGGATTTCTGGTTTCTATTGCAATCTAGGCGCAGGTATTATAGGATAAAGGAATGGCGTGATTTCCTAGCGCAACCGAGAAGCAGGCTGTAGGAGCGGAGTCAAAAATCTCCTAAAACAATAAGACACATTTTATTTCGTCTTAAAAAAATTCAATTGGTATTCGCATTATGTACACTATTACATACCGCTTTTTTTTTTTTTTTTTTTTTGATTTTTGATTTGTTTGTGGGTTTGATTTTCGTTTTACGATTGATTTGCCTTTGTAATTATGCGGGCTCTTTATTTTCTCGAATAAATTTAAATGAGAATAAAACGTCTTAGGAAATCGAATAGTAGCTTTATTTTTTTATATTGAATTATAAAATTTCTAAAGCCATTTCACTTAAGATCACTTTTAACAATATTTTTTTTTCTGTTTCACGAAAGTGAATTCAATGACGTGGTAACACCTCAAGAATTCTTATCCAACTGTGTGGCATCGAACTTCGATTTTGCCGAAGATGGTTCGATCTCTCGCTTTGACTCAATATCATCGCGCGATTTAACCGTAAGCTTTCGTTTTCTTTTGTGCATTTGATTCTAAGTTCTTATGTATATAAGAAGAGAATGCATTCAGGTGTTAGTTTTGCAGTAGATTATTTTTTTTTCTAATTGCAAGAGAAAAATACGGTGATTCTCTTTGGCAAAAAAATTATGTTATTAATTTGACAAAGTGAATATAGAGATGGGCGTTATGACCATTTAAGTTGTTGATACAGGGGTATCAAAATAGCACATTACACTGTTCTAGTCTATTTTTATGACATTGGTAATGAGGTGACTAAACCTGACAAGCGTATTTTAGGATGAGTCGAACAAAAGATATAAAAAGCTTCTTTGTCACGAAAGGGTCGGAAAATTGTTTCGACTCATTTTTATCCAACCAAGAATTTTATTTAAAATGGAGTTTATATGTTGAATGCATTCGAGTTTGCGACCGAATGTGATACCAAGAATAGATATAACGGTTTCCTGGGATATTAATATACCATTAAACAAATAGTTAAACGAAATAAAAGAAAACTTTCTTGTAAAACACATACTTTTACATTTATCGATATTAGAAAACAAACGAATTAAATTCACGTTGCAATTCTTCACAATCATGGGTATTTTAAATAGTTTTAAAGGTTGTTACATCGTCGGCGTAAATAAGGCACTTGGAGTATTTTAACACAGATGGTAAGTCGTTTATAAATAAAATAAAAAGGATAGGGCCTAAATGACTACCCTGTGGAATTCCTGAATTGATTTTAAACTTATTTGATTTACAACCGTTAAATAACACCGAATAAGATCTATCGAATAAATAAAATCGAAGCCATTTTACAAAATTTTCGCTAAAACCTAATTTTCTTAACTTAAAAAGCAAAACACGGTGTGATAGCTTGTCAAAAGCTTTACTGAAATCAGAAAATGCGCAATCTACTTGCTTATTGTTTTTAAATAAATCAATACAATTAGAAAAGTAACAGTATAGCGACCTTTTATAAAAACATGCTGATTAGGAACAATGAATGATTTAACATAAAAACATAAAGCTTCACAAATAATAGCCTCATACTTCCATTGAGAACGACATAATACACTACTTATTTAAAGGCATCCTTGGATGCCTTTAAATAAGTAGGATGTTCCTGGGCTTGGAGCCCTGCAACATCCGTCATGAATGATGACTTAATATGATCTGCAACGTTTGATGAAGATAAATCGATAAGTTCTTGGGAACGGCTTATGGGTTCTTACCCGAGTTATCTCCGAAGATTTAAGACTCACCGAAGTTGTTCGCTTCTTGCCAATTATTCTATAAGTTGGGAAATTATATAAACAAATTTCTATCCACTGTCAGTTTCGCCAGAATTCATATTTCTGTAATAAACTTCAACAATTTTCTTATATTTATAATTAAATGATCCTTGATTGATAGATTTATTTTCTTATTGCGTTGATGCAAGGATTTGACAACGATATTTCATCCACACGTTTTAAGATATTGCCAGCAGCTTTCTAATTAAACTTGATTTTTCACAGAAAATAATCCCTAATTGGATCTAGCTAAGTACCCTAAAGTTAACCTAAACAGCTATTTGTCTTTCGTTATATTTATTTGTTAGTATTAATTTATTTTTGTTTTCTCAGCAATCAATATCTAATGAGGTAAATATTTGTTGTTGATTTTTTTTTAACCTCCTTAATGGCTTGTGGAAACAAGATTAATCTTCTGTCAAATAAATACCCCCGTATGTGTTTTCGGCTTGTTTGCTGGGAGAATATTCTTCGTATATAAATATTATCTCGAATTCGAGATTTCTTTTTTTTTTTCTTGAAATCGTCTGCTGCCTATTTTTTGGTGTGTTTATTTGCCATGAGACGGATGTGTAGCGCATTCTACTGACACAAACAAAAATACGTATCGAGATAAAATCTCCCTCAGATATTCTTTCAACATACATAATGTATGTATGCATACATACATACTAATTTGAATTTAAATGACTTATTTCTTTTTTCACGTGATTTTCTTGAAACCTGGAAGTATACCTACATATGTGCGAACATAGACTTCAGCATAATTGATCATTAGGCGGTATGATGTTCCTTATTTTTTATGTTAGTCTCACATTGGGCGCCAACGTATGAAATCTATTAAAAGATGCGTACAGATGTTAGTGAAACAAGAAAAAAATTGTATTTGGTTAGAATGATGCACATTGGTCTGAATACCAGTCTGAATTCGGCAGGCAGAGAATTCCACATTCATGAAGTTCGGATAGCGAAATGATCTCTGAATTTAACAGAACGTCTGAAGTTGGACTGAAGGGTTAACTGATTGGCTGTTCCTGTATTATCAACGGTTGAATTGGTCAAAGAAATTAATGCAACTAGAACATTGTCTATAAAAACAACTGTAAAAAATGAAAGACAAAAAAACCCATTGTGGAGCGGCGCGCGGTGCTCTAAAGATGTAAACTTTTCTAATATAGTTAAATTATCGGGGACTCTATCTCCACCATTTAGGACATAATAAGAAACATAATGATTAATCGTCGATAAGCCTTCAAAGCTCCTTATGATATGCAAAATACTGTCAGTTAAATCATGATGGTGTAAAGGTTATATTTTCAGATGGATTGGCTGATGACACCCATTATCATCCGTTCCACAATTTTTTAACTACACTCTGCTTAACACATATTATTATCCAGTACTGTGGAAGACAGCCTTAATATATTTTTTCTCATAAAGAAGGAAAAGGACAATAATTGTAATCTCCAAAATCTCCAAGTTTTCTTCCAAGCATTAGGACGTTATTTGAAAAGATTAACTGATAGGTCATAGGGTTTTTTGCAAGTGACATGTCGGACACCTATTTTATCCTCCACTATTAGTTTGCCTTTAAGGACATGACACATAGAATGGATATAAAAACGAAGTATAAATGACTATCTGGGTGATTTGGAGTAAACTTTCGACACTATGTTGTAAAAGTGTTTCCATTTAAAGTTGATGAAACTTGGCATATATAAACTAGTGGTATATATATGATCCATGGAAGAAATTGAAAGATAATAGAATGGAAGTTACTTATACCGTAATATTTAATAGATAATGGCCTTTAAAATTGAGCGGTTAACTTACGATTTTAGTCATTATTTAGGAAATCATATTCAGTAAATAAGAGACATGAGGACAATCTATTTAAGGTGGTCAGAGGTTCGTATACGACATAACGGTGCGTGGTAATCGTTACCCATGCTGGCCGCAGAATTGTAGAAGTTTGAAAAAGCAGTTCCTTTATTTTGGAGACGTCGTCGCACAAGACGATTGTATCCGATATTGGGATCAAAATGATGGGGTAAAGTAAGAGAACCAGTTTTTGTGATTTACCTTGGTTGACTTACTTTGTACATCTTCATATGTATCTCAGTTTAAAGCAGACGTAGTGGGAGTTATACCAAAATTAAAAGAAAAACGCAAAATCTAGCATAAGCACAAACCCCAAATTTTTTGACTACCAAGTGGCAAGTGGTAAACTGATGAGTCAGGAACAACTTTGCAGTGTAGACATTTTTTAGTCTGGAATGAAACTTTCCGAAGGGACAATACGTTTTCAGGTGAAAGTAAACTCCATAGAGAAATCGGGGAAACGATATCTTGACTGAAACTTTAACACAACCAAAACACTACGAACATGTCAAAAAGTCAAGTTGAACCTACAGTAATAAATACTTATAGCATCACTTCTAAAATGTTCTGGTAGTTTGTGGGCATAGGGAGGTTAAACGATCTGAAACTCATTGAGTACCAGACCACGTTGAAATAAATGATAGAGACAATAAAATAAAAATGGTGTCTGAGCGTGAGAAAAACTAATATTGAAATAGAAGAGAAGTCGAAAATTTCCTACAGAACTCCAGAATCAATCTTTTACATGGGAATTACAAGTACATCTTCTACACGCTTAAGTATGAATAAGGAAAGAAAATAAATCCGTCTCCTTGTTGGTGGATACTATACCTAACTTTAAAAGACACATCAGTATTTAAGCTCTATCTGATGTAGTTGTGCTCTATAAAAACAGGTTTTTAATATCATCCGAAAGGAGAAAGTGATTTATACTCTTTGAAAGTACTTCAAATACTTAAATATGTAAAAAGAACACTCGGAGAAGGATCTTTAGATATAGAAAGTTTTTGAAGATCTCACAAATTGTAAGTACACAAAAATCTACTGAACGGTTTTTCATTAAGAGTTTTTTATCTTAAATCTAGCTGCCCCCCCAACTAACATTTCAGCTTCGATTCGGTCTAACTAAATATATTTTCGAAGTTCTTTAATACATTTGTAAAGGTTGTTTAAGAACAAAAAGGAGAATATTACACAAGCTCACAAAACCTTTTATGTACTTCTATAAATGATTCTGAAAATCCTCTTAGAAGTACAATGCACAGATCTTTTAAAAGTGCCAGCTTCATGTATGAACTATTAGAAGTTTAACAGAGTCCTATTCGAAATTGAACTGAAGTTCAAGTTTTGACAGATGGCTTCAAAAAAGCTTCGCAAAAATTACAAACGCACGGCTTTGTATGTCTATTACAGCTTACACTAGAACTTTTACCGAGCCTGAAAAATACGAAAATAAAAGTAAATTTATATTTCTTTGAAGACGTTTTTCCGAAGGTTTTTTTTCTTAAATTTTGGTTATTCGTCACTTCAACTTCATCTTCGCTAGACTCTTAGGCTAGGCGCGCACATTCAATTTTTAGTTTTGCAACTGCATGGTTCGAGCAACAAAAAAGTTTGTGTTTTGACATAAACTAAACGATTGCCTAAAATGAGTTCGCTGTTTTGTGTAAGATATAATTGTATGCACCTGCGCGGACACTCAACCAAATAATTCATCTGTTTTCTATAAGCAACCAAACAGTTGTGCAACTAAAAATTGAATGTGCGCGCCTAGCCTTAAGGTTCACAAGGCAAACAATCAAACTAATTATCTATGCTATATATCATAGGGATCTCGATTTATACTCTTATACTTGCATGAGTAATATCTAAAAAGGACATAGATGGATTACAATAAATGTGTACAAATAATTAGTTAACATACATCAATTAAATATTCCTAACTTTAATTAAGATTAAATGTATCAATTTCTGTTAAAGTTTCATTTGCAGAGTTCTTAGAAGTTTGAACATTGACATTTTCTTTAAAGACTTTTTGTTAAAGTCTGCTAGGGTTAAGAGACGTATTCTATTTAGTCTCTTAGGAAATTGTTATAGAAACCTTTTGAAAACTCACTGATGCAAACTTCTATATCATATCACATTGCAATCTTTATACAAGTTACAGCTTCTCTATTTTCGTTTATAAAACCATATCCGAAAAATTGGTTCTAGTCTCTGAAAAACTTCTGTGTCTTACTTGCAAAAGGTTTAAAAGAAGATGATATTGAAACCGTGACTTCTATAAGAAAATTATTTTTCAAGAAGGCATTATATAAATTGAAACTTCCAGCATGTCCATATTTCTAAGCTAATAGAAACTGAAATGTTAGTTGGGCCGGCAGCCATTGTTCTGCCCTTTTTGCTCTAAGACAACAGTTATAAAACATATTTCAGAGTGATCACTTTTCATATTTATAGATTTATGTCTGCATGATAAACATCGATTACTTACATATATATTTGTCATTGCAAGACTTTAGTAGTAGTAGTAATAATCTGGTATTTTCATTGTAATGCCTTATCGTACACGATAATTTTTGTTTGATTACCTGGTGCGTAAATAAATAAATCTGTCGGTTTTCCGACGCGAGAGCATGCAACATACAACTGTCCATGAGAGAAGCATGGGTTTTCCATATTGACCCGGCAAGCACTCAACGACTGAGACTGACTGACACATCCTCTCCCTTATATTTTCCCTTTAGAATGGTTGCTTCAATCATATTGTTCAGTAATTTTTTCACTGGTAGCCGTGTGCCGTTACAAAGTCGCGGTTGGTTGATATCTCGTAACATTATGACCACCGATCCTACTTTTAATTGAAGATTATGGGGAGGTATTCCTGGCAAATCCAATGAGTTCGAAAATTCTGGTGGATAATTGACTACATCATCTTGGTTAGTTGCGCAATCAACTGATTTGTATCTCCTTAATTCACCGGCAGTTTCATTTTAGATTTTGAAGTTTATTTCATTTACATTCGTGTTTTTGGCAGCTAATATAGCTCGTTCACTCAACCAAGTAATTTTGACCTACGTTTGGGAACACCTTTTCTATAAGCTCAGTTTTTGATTCTGTAAACTGACAAAAATTGACAGGAAATGTAATGCAGCCTGTCATAACATACAGGGATTTTACCATTACCAAAGTCAATTAGTTGTTTTGAAAATATTTCTCCAGATCGAACATTTTGCAATTCGACACACGTACTCTTGCTTAAATTAAGTATCTTAATTTTTTTTCCACAAAATGGAGGACTTCAAACATGCATTCAATTCATCCGCTGATGTAGAACCTGGAATAACTGGTAATGTTTGACAAAAATCTCTTGCTAACAAAATCATCGCTCTACCGAATCGGTTTTGATTGCTTCGAAGATCTTTCAGAGTTCTGTCTAATGCCTCCAAAGACTTTTTATGTGCCATTGCCATCGTACATTAATTCCATACTATCAACTTGCATTGCTGAAAAACCTTTGCCATTGCAAAGTGCAAGTCGGAGTTTCGTTGGTTTGATTATTCAATGGTAACTTTAGCGCTGAATGGGCTGTTCGACCGCCTTCCAACAATGTAGCTGCAATACCAGAGGAAGATAGTGCGAGTGCAATTACATTCTGTAACCTACATAATTGTTACTAAAATCAATTGAATTAAAAATGTCTTTCCTGTACCATCAGGAGCATCAAAAAAGTAAAATCCTCCAGTTCCATCATTTACTACTTCCATAAGTAGTGTATCAAAAACATACTTTTTTTGTTGGTTCAACAGCGGAACATATATTCGAACCGATTCAATTAAAGCATCGAGATCGAACAGTTTTTGCACGATGCAACTCTTGTTTAATAGCGTTGCGTCGTGCATTGGGCGAATAGGCGCGGCCATTCCTAATTGAGATAATAATTTGTTCGACATCATCAGGCACATGTCTTCAATTGATATCAACGCCTCATTGAAAATTTCTTCGGTGAATTGTTAATATCGATTTTCTGTTCTATTGCACATTTTTGATGCAAGATATCGCCACATATGTCTATCATCTTTGTATTTGATCCATAAATCAATGGGGTTTGATGGAAAGCTTGTTGATATAATTATAGAAAACAATGTTCGTATTTGTTGAACTTTTGAAGAAATTACAGCATCATTTAAAGTTTGAATCCAATGAGCATCATTTTCTAACAGTTGCAAACACTGACAGGCTTCTCTATAAGAGCCACATAATTTAGCATTAACAGTTCTTAAATGTTGGAATGATGTTGGGCCTCGAACACTGACTAAGAGTAATTTATATAAATAAAAATGAATCTCAAAATGTGTTGCTAAGCGTAAGACTGGAGAATGCCGCAATAAACCTTTTTTCTCTTCATAAGAACTTTCCTTGAACCTTAACAAAAACTTAAAAAAAAAAAATTAGACGAATTGGCCAAGTCGTTCTCGAGTTTTACGCTCAGCAACACATTTTGCGTTTCATTTTTATTTATATAGATAGATAGATAGATTTGAATTAAATAAACTTTAAGTAAAATATCATTAAATTTGTATTAATTTAAAAGGCCCTTATTTGCTATGTTGGGCAGCATGCATTCGAAACAGCCAATCTTCCATAACTCTTCTACAACCTCCGCGTGAGATAGCTATGTTCGGTAATCCATGGTGCAAAATGTCCATTGAAACACGGGCTTATGGCACTTAGGGGTGTACTGTTGAAATCACATATTTGCGGTATCCATATCATCCAATTTAGGTCAAAAAAAATTTGCTATCATCGACCTATAGCGCTAGCCGGTAATGGCCTGGCCAACGTCGTTCTCAAAGAAGTATACGGATCCTTGATACTGCAAGCCCTAAATCCACACCAAACAGTAACTTTCTCTGAATGCATTGCAATTTGGTGGGCTCGTGTGGATTGTGATCGACCGAAAATCAACAAATTGGTTTGTTGACGAACCCATTCTATCAGAAATAGGTCTCATCGTTGAATATGATTTTTCGACCGAAATTGAATTCAACTTTCAACTGACCGAGAGCCCAGTAAGCGAATACACCTTGTTGTCTATGGCCATGGTTCGTTCAGTTGAAGTTTGTTCGAAGCTCAAGTCATGACGCAAAATTCGCCAAGTTGTGGATGAGTTTTTATGCGCGACGTGGAATTGACTGCCTCCAATTCTCACGGATAGTGGCGATATCTTCGGCAGATCTTACATTTCGTTTGCCTACGAGTGTTGGGGCTGTTCCAATTGAACCGGTTGACTCGAGTTTATCCACTTCTTTGGGAATAGTCCTCTTGGAAGAATCTACCTATTCAGGCCTTATTTCAAAAAATCTACTCTTAAGTTGATTTTTTTCTTTTGAGTAGGTAGTTATACTTCTATCAATAAAAAACCCTCCCTTCGTACAAAATTTTCCCCTTCCGCGAGTATAATACCAGTCGTTTGTGAAAAATAAATCTTATCAGGATTCGAACAAGCCTTAGCGTTTTTCTCTTACGCAAAAGACAATTATTAATTATTTACCATCTTCCTCAAAGGCATGTATTTTATATTGGTAGTAATTAAATCCCAAACCTTGTATAATCCTCAGCCAATACTTAGCTTTGAGCTCAAAGAGCAAGTACAATCGATTCATTCATGCATTTTATTTGATTTCTTATCTACACGACACTGGCTCGTTGAGTGTACACGACATATCGAAATGGTATCTCATAATAACTCCAATGGAAACGATAAAAGAAATCCCTCGGGCAATCATGAGGATTACTTGCTTCCGAAAAGCATCAAGGCACAAACACTGACAAATACATGCCAATCAGTATAGCTGGATTAAGTTAAGGCCTTCATAAATGAGTTCATTGATTGCAAGGACGATAAAATATTCAGCAAAAGACCTGGTGCACTTGTTTTGCGTATGTTTTTGTTTTTGTCATTTTTTTCGAATGATTCAAGTGGATTTCTGCAACTGGTATATCCTGTTTCCAGATGTGAAGTAATTTGCATTTTCGCGCAAATTGCAAAATAAACGCTACATGGACATTAAGCATATATATGACCTACCATGCCACGCCATCCATGTCATGCCACCAACCTCATATCTGCTCCTGGCTATGGGGATTTTGTCTTCATGTAAATTGTTATATCTCCTCTGAGTTGGCCCGTATGCATTCGTCCTGTTGTAAAGACAGAGAATATGGGAGAGTGTACTGTATATGTACAATTAACCTAAATTCCGAAGGACAAAACACTCACAAAGGACGATGAGGATAAGGACGTCGACAACGACGATGACGATATAAACGTACGGACGAATCAGACCAACCAACCAGCAGTAGCAGTTCGCATTACAACGCTCACAGCCATGTACGAAAAAGTTTATTGTTCGAGTGGAACTCGAATTTGTAGCTTGAAGAGCTATTGGCATTATCCATAGGATCAGAATCTAGGATCTGAATTTTCAAAGCCAGCACCAGATATGCAGAGGAAGCCAATTGAAATGAGTTTTATTCGATGTGCTTGTGGTTTAAATGGCCCGATGGTTGTAGTGGAACGGAGGTAATGTTTTGCTGTTTCTGGTTCGAGTTCTGGTTCTGGTTCTAGTACGCCCGGGTGCTGTTGGTTGGTTCCTTTTTCAAAATTATGGTCAGCACCACCGCTGAAGTGGCTATGAAAATGCCGTTACCAGTAATCGAAGTTAACAGCTGGTTGAACAATAATTATTGCTTGTACTGTGTGGCCAAAAAGAGGTTAAATAGTTTTAAGGGTAATTTAATATGAGGGATTAAAAATGAATGTACATATATGTACATATGTGGGTAGTTTTAGGCAAAGCTTGTTTTTGGGTGTGGATTTGTAATTAACAAATAAAATTAATTCCTAACTTAGATAAGAGATTAAGGTATAAATGTAAGCTAACAAAACAAAGAATTTTCTATCAAATTGTGGGATTTTCGAATAACCCATTTTTGTTAATATATTTTTAGCGATAAGGAATTAAGGTCCATTTGCTGAAACAAAAATTAAATTATGTTAGTTCAGTAGAGGCACTTATGTGACACTTCATACAGATTAAAAAGCTTTTAAGTTGAACTTAGATATTCAAGTTTATTCTAAGAAAAAGAGTTATTATGAGGTTTTTGTGGTATATTCAGTTAAATTTTGATAATTTTGCACTTTTTTAACAGTATTCCTGACCACTTATTCTATGCCTATTAAAGCTTATAGGACTGACAGAAAGTCAGTATTATATCTCAAAATGTGGCTGCTGTAGCCGAGATTGTGAGACTCAGTGGCGTAGCGTAGGGGGGGCGGGGGGTGTGGTCCGCCCCGGGCGGCAGGCCTAGGGGGGCGGCAAAATGTCGCCGGTGATGCGGGTAGAGTAGAAATCATATGTTTCATGACAAATCGTTTGACAAGTCAACAAACAACAATAATGTAAATTTGAAATTTGCCACCCTATCTGTGGTTCGTCGTTGACGCTCTCGGCTGATTTCCGTGAATTCGTAAACGGTGAGTAGGGCCATAAGAGTGCATTCCGTATTGTCGCGCGAAACTAAAAACAAAACCTTCCGAAACTCGCTCGAAACTGAAAGGGAGCGTTCCGAAACATATGATATGCATATGCGAGATATGATAAGGTAACTAGGATTCGACGGAAACGTTATTCTAGTCTCAGCGAGCTCAATGTTTTTGCTCCCTCCCGCATCACAGAAAGTTATTTCTATTGTGTTGTTTATAGTTTAAATACTGTTGAATCTTCTTAAACTAAACACTTAGTACTTCACTCAACCTTTGAACTAGATTTTGGAAATGAAAAGAGTTGAAGCAAGCGGTGCGGAATACCACAAGAAAAAGGCTAAGAAAGAAGCAGATGCGAAGAAGTCTCCAGGTGCATTACTGAAATATTTTAGTTCTAGTTCTGGTTCGAAAGCTACGTTAACGTCTTCGGCGGCATCCAGCAGCAGCGGAAGTAATTCCAATGTAAGTATGATTCCTCAATCTACAATCGTGAGTGGCCTAGAATTGTCCTCCGGCCAATATTCATGGGAATGCATGACTTATTTTACAGGCAGAAGAAGAAGACGTGCCTGCCGTCGAAGTTGGAAGTCGTTCTGGTCCCACCACAGAGCAGGGTCAAGACGAAGTCGACTCAGCAGAAGTACCTCAAGCATCTAGCCAGAAGCCTGCAGAAGAAGTGAACCTCGTCTTGTCAAAGATATGAAGCTGTAAAGACGCTTAAGAATAAGTTTGTGCAAGTTCTTGAGGTACTGGAAGAATTGACGGATCGGGAGCCAGACTTCTTCTGACAGTCATGCAGTCATTCAACTTCCTCACTTTTCTTGGCTTTTGAGCTGCAGAGCTACTTGAAAAAGATGAAGTACAGATTTACCTGCTGCAAAGTGGACTGAGTGTGGATACGTGTGCTCAGAAACTCTGCGCTTTAAAAGCTTTCTTAATGGAGAGCAGAGACCGTTTTGTCTAAGCCGCAAACGACTTTTCTAAGACTCTCTGTGAAAAACTTGGAATCGAACTCAAAACAAGAAGAAATCGCAAGAAAAAACGCATGCATGGCGATGAATCCGCAGATGCAGCTTTGTCTCACGATCCTCATTCGTAAGGCCCGTAGAATCCGTTTATGAAACCGCTGATCCTATTTTAACTTCAATAAAAGATACCTCATTGCCTGTGAAATAATGTCTCGAAACTCGAAATTTAATTTTAATTTAGTATTGAATGGGGGCGGCAAAATGGGTCTCCCGCCCCGGGCGCCGAGATGGCACGCTACGCCACTGGTGAGACTCAATTCACGAACATCAACTCGCCATCGTTCAATAGCTCAACATTTCACTCACCAACCAGAGAAGAATTCTGCACAATTGACTCAGAAATTGAAGGCGCTCGACCATCAGCTTCGTTATCCCTTCGCAGTTTGGGCCTTAGATCAGCTTTTCTGGCGAGGCGCATTTTCATGTCCAGAAGCTAATACACCCAAAACAGTGACAATTTGGTGCGGATTGTGAAGTAAAATGGACCAACGTTTCGGTCAACGGTGGGCGTTACAGAACCATGTTAACCGACTTTTTTTTTACTAAAATTGAAGACATGGATTTGGGCGACCTCTGGTTCATGCAGAATAGCATACCTTGCACTCAGGCCATGCCACAATCAGTGTTTTGCGCACCAAATTCCAAAATCGTGTTATCAGCCATCTTGGCAATGCCAATTGGCCTCCTCGGAGGTGCGATTTGTCCTCTTTGGACTTATTTTGTAGAGAACCGTGAAGGACCGATGTTATGCCAACAATCCGGAAACAATTCGAGCACTTAAGGCTAATATCATCCAAGAAATCCATGAGTTACATCCCGAGACCATCAACAAGGTCTTGGAAAATTGGAGTGACAGAATGCGTTACTGCCAAGCCAGCCGAGGCAGCCATTTGTTTCTACTTTCTTTCTCGATCAGCGAAATCAAGCATCATTTTGCGCGGTTAGTACTTGCATGGAGGACCGTACAAATACCAATCGTGCTGTTGACATGTATTTCTTTTGTTGTTCTTTCTCCTCCCCAATGGGTTTTACCTTGTCGTGGTGGGGAGGCTTAAGTCTATTTCTCCGGCAATCCAGCTGGGGATTTAGGCAACTAAGAAAACCCAAAAGTAACCTGGAAAATGAATTATTATATCCTTGGAATCTCCATTCCTTGCTTATATTTTTTTCTTTTTGGAGAACTGTATGAAGCTTCCCTTACTATATTATTTTGGAAACTACTTCTTTTGTGAATACTGTTTAGAAAGGTGAGTATTAAGTACTTTCCTCATAATTAATTCAGAATACTTCGTATATCTATTTTCACTAAAGAACATGCGAGTTACGAGTATTATAACAGTCTGAAGTAGTTGATTGCAAATTGTGATATATGTTGCTCGTAATTATACTACTAATACCCAAATTGTGGTATCTCTTATACCTATATGTCATAGGCTTTGTGGGTAGTTAAAGAAGAATAATAAATACGACATTATGACAATCGCTGGGTTTGGACTGTAATGATTATATCAGTATCAAAATAAAGATTATATTATAGGAAAGTTATAAATATATTATGTTTTTCGGTTTGTTTTGTATTATGTTCAATCTCAACAAACAGAATAATTTACTTCTTGGGAAATAAACTATCTCATTGTCGAAGTCGTCTCAAACTTTCCAAACGACACGTGTGGAGGATATTCTGGCCTGTGGGGCTAGGAGCAGGGATTTAATTCCCATTGAAATTAGAATGTATTCCGCATTAAATGAGAATCTACTCTAATTTTAAGGGTGGAATTACTGGACACGAGATTTTACGGCATGGATTAATGGGAATAATATCTACTATAACCCAGGCTGAAAATTTAATTAAACTTCTCGTTTACATAGGAACAGATTCAGAATGACAATGAATACGTTCATATACTTACGATTAGAATTTAATGTCAGCTTATATTCGGCAGGGATAATGTAGCATTTTAAGGTTATAGGTTAGGTTAGGTTGACGTGGCTGAGTTGGTTCACTGTGATACCACATAAATCGTGGAGACTTTCTCCCTAATCGTTAACCAATTGGAGCTCCTTATGAACCGATAGAGATGGCCTATATAATGTAAATCTATATTTTACAGATTACTGACATCATTAGAATACATTCCAAGATGCGTTGGGTGCTTGCCTGTCAAACAGTGTCCTGTTAAAACACCTATTAAGGAGCTTATGTGCAATCTGCTTAAAGATAATAATTCTTTTGAGCGCGTCAGATCCAACATTGGCCAAATCAGTTTTGTCGCCAAGCAGGTGGTGATATTCTTCCAGCTAAGGTTTTTTCTCTGTACAGCTTCTTGTTTAAGGATTAGTTTATAATTGGTATAATTGTTTCACTTTTGGCGAAATTGTCCGCTGGGTGGTCCGGTACTCAGTAGAGGTGAATGTTAAACTGCTGCGCCATCTTTGTTTTGAGCTGGTAAAGACAGAGTCAAGAGATTTATTGGCTGCTTGGCTGTCCGAGAAGATACGGATGTCTTTATTTGATAACACATTTTCTTTGAGCCAAGAAAGAAGACAGGACTTATTTAATCGTAAAAGTAAAAGCGAAAAGAGAGACTTGAATTTAATCACCTCCATCAACGTCGTCATTAGTTACAATTTTCTGAAATGTCTCTGTGGCCCGGCACTCAATAAAGAGGTTAATGTTTAAATGTGCCATCTCCTTCAAAGATGATCAGAGATTAGAAATAGCGGTTTGGCTATCTGAAAAGATTCAGATATAACTAATTGTCTTTGAGCTAATACACTCAAATAATAAATAAATGAAGCATCATTTCCAAAATCTTATTTTGCATTTTTTTTTATATGTTGGCTTTAGCGCTCTTCTTCCAAATGTATGACCCATAAAAACTGATACTCTGGAAAATAGTTTTAAAAATCATTAAATTATTTTGTACGGTTATTTTTGACGTTTGATAAGCGGATAAAAAGTTTTTATAGTGATGTTTAGTTTATTAAGGGTCTGGCAAATGTGCGAAATTGAATGTCAAAGTTTTATCCAATACACTTTGCACTTATGTTCCACTTTGTTTGCTCGCCGTTCAATTGAAGACAATCATTAGCCAGAAAACAGAGTTTCTTGTTCTTGTAAAAAATAGCCTGGAACTTCGAAGCGTTTATTCAAAATTTTCAACTACTAATAGATTCCTCTGGTATCTGGTGGTACATGTATCGTCTGAAAAAATGAAAGTTTTGAAAAATCATAAGTATAAATATTATACAAAAATGGTCCTAGTAGCGATCCGTAGGGTACACCTGCAGAGATATTGTTTTCTTCGGTAAACCAGTTTTTGCTACAGACCTTGAAAGTTCCATTTGACATAATTTTTAATGATATACATTACATACATTTGGGAGAGGACAAACTTACTGTACACTACTCTATAACTAAGAGTGCGAATTGCCCACCTTTATTGTAAATCTTAATATTTCTGTCTTTGGAAGTCCTTTGTGTTAATTGATTCTAAAAGGTATTTTTCCAAACGTTTGGAAGACTTTCTTTATTTCACCACTTTTTTAAAACGAGATCTAGTGTAATAAAGTTTAATTTTAATGTATTATAAAATTATTTGAAAAAATCATTTTAGAAACCATTAAAAAATATACAAAAACGTTATTTCATTGCATCAACATAGTTTTTGGTGGTAATTTTTGTTTTTGCCAAAAACCAAAATGGATTTTAAGCTGAGGTTACATATTTGGATTTTTCAAAAGTCCTCCACCGTGCAAATAATGCTTACTTTAAAAAAAAAAACTAATGACCAATGGGCTCCCAAATTGGTTCTTAGTCGGGAGAGTCTGTTTATTTTTTAAAAACTAAAAATCAAAAAAGGTATTTGTACATTCCGGCGTTCCACAAGAAAGCCATTTTGGTCCCTTACTCTTTTTATTTTTTATATAACATAATAAAATCAAATATACAGAACTTCTTTAATTCGTCAATAACGCTTAGCTTAGCTTATGTTATCAACATAATGGTGATTACGAACTATTGGGCCTTGTGAATAAAAAAAAAGCTAAAGCTAAAACTTGGATTTTTAAGTAAAAGCTTGATTTTTAGTGAATAAAAATAAGCTTAAGCTAGCTAGTTAAAGATGTTTTCTAGTAATAGCTATTTTAAAATAGCCAAAGCTAAATTCATTTAGCTTTAGCTTGTTTTCCTAGCTTAAGCTTCAATTTGTGTGAATAAAAATAGCTTAAACTAGAATATTATAGTTAAAGCTACAAAAATTTCAAGATTTTTTCGACCTGTCTAGAAAGCTTTGACTAGGTCTTATTTTCAGTATTAACTTGTACGAGTTGTTAATTAAACATAAGGGAAATCTCAAAAAATAGGACTGTGAACCAATAGACCCAGAAACTGACATACGAAATGTTAAAAACATTTTTTAGCCGAAACCAATACTTGCCCTGTAGAACAGATAACAAATTGAGGCAAAAAAACTTTCCTTTCGGTCATACATGTACCAGTTTTAGCTAAAGCTACCTAGTCGAAACCTGTGAATAAAAAAACGAACAGCTTAAATTACGAAGCTTAAGCTAGAATTTTCTAGCATAAGCTATTTAGCGTTA
The DNA here is from genome assembly GCA_963931855.1 of Philhelius festivus. Taxonomy (NCBI): domain Eukaryota; kingdom Metazoa; phylum Arthropoda; class Insecta; order Diptera; family Syrphidae; genus Philhelius; species Philhelius festivus. The sequence goes on from OZ007557.1 coordinate 97,112,135, forward strand.
TCATTTTTTTATTCACATAAAACAAAGCTTAAGCTAGAACTGTCTAGCTTTAGCTGCTAGTAAAAGCTATGACTAGTTGGCTTTAGCTTCCTCCAAAAAAAGCTTTAACTTTTTTTTTATTCACAAGGCCCATTGCCCAAGTTTTTAAACAGTGTTTTCCGTTGGTGAAGTGTAAATGATATGTAACTTAATGTATCAAAGTGATGTCTTTTTGTCTTAAAGTACTCCCTTTTTCAAAGTAGTATATTTGCTCTTAAGTCAACCACTTGAAAGGGTTGATAATTTTTGTGATATAGGACCTTGTGAATAAAAAAAAAAGGTAAAGCTGAAACTTGGATTTTTAAGTAAAAGCTTGATTTTTAGTGAATAAAAATAAGCTTAAGCTAGCTAGTTAAAGATGTTTTCTAGTAATAGCTATTTTAAAATAGCCAAAGCTAAATCCATTTAGTTTTAGCTTGTTTTCCTAGCTTAAGCTTCAATTTGTGTGAATAAAAATAGCTTAAACTAGAATATTATAAATTTCAAGATTTTTTCGACCTGTCTAGAAAGCTTTGACTAGTTCTTATTTTCAGTATTAACTTGTGCGAGTTGTTAATTAAACATAAGGGAATATCTCAAAAAATAGGACTGTGAACGTATAGACCCAGAAACTGACATACGAAATGTTAAAAACATTTTTTAGCCGAAACCAATAGTTGCCCTGTAGAACAGATAACAAATTGAGGCAAAAAAACCTTCCTTTCGGTCATACATGTACCAGTTTTAGCTAAAGCTAACTAGCCGAAACATGTGAATAAAAAAACGAACACCTTAAATTACGAAGCTTAAGCTAGAATTTTCCAGCATAAGCTATTTAGCGTTATCATTTTTTTATTCACATAAAACAAAGCTTAAGCTAGTACTGTCTAGCTTTAGCTTAACGAAGCAAAATGCATGTTAAGTTTTTTTGTCGGTTTTCAAACGAATTTCAAGACCTAGTCATCTTAAAAACACTACATACTATTCTCTTGTGCGATTGAATATCGAATACTGTAGATGTATCAAGAGCCGGAGTTACCAAGCTAATATCAATCGACTGGAAGCTGAGCAAAACCATTTTCTTCTTTATGAGCTTTGCTATCTGCCGTGGAATATCAGCGCACATCTACCACCATAGGACCAGCGTTTGTCCTTAATTAATTTGTCATCATTGACTCATCGAAGAACAGTATTAAAATTGTTTTTTGTTAACGATGTTCGCAAGATCTTTAAGATTGTTTCAATTTTTTTAAATCATTGATTTAATAGAACAAATTTTGGAACTCATGAACCTTTGATAAGGTCCATGTCTTTGCATCTCATACACAAGGACCGAGATGATGAGAGTTTTAAAGAGGGACACTTTAGTTGCTCGAGAGATCACTTTGCTACTCAATTGCATTCTCAGCAATCCAAGACGTCGGTGTTAGATGTCCTATTTTGATGACAGCATATTCTTGGTCTTGCCCTCATTCACCACTAGACCTATCTGTTCCACTTATGTTTCACTATTGTTTTAAGAATGATGTTGATGAAGCCGCACAAGTTTGTTAATGATGCCAAAACTAGACATTGATCTACATATATTATACTAGTTCCTCTCTATAGATGTTATCGCGGTTTTGAAATCACTGAAAAAGATGTAGGTGTGGAAGTTCTGCCGTAATGTGAATATTTGATCGATAGTGAACTTTCCTGTTCTAAAGCCGCACCGATATGGACCTACCAGGTTTTTGACGAAATGCTTCACACGTTCACATAATACCACTGTAACGATCTTGTATGAGATATTCAAGAGTCTAATGCCTCTGTAGTTGATGCTGTTCAGAGAGTCTCCTTTCTTAAGAATCGGGCAGACAATGGTGAGGTTCCATTAATGGGGCATGATTTCTTCCGACCATATTTAACAGATAAATAAATTGGTGCATACTCACAACCAAGTGAAAACGAAATGAATGCCGTCAGCTCAAGCGGCTTTGTTGGACCTAAGATTCAATATAGCTTTCTCTACTTCTTTCAAGTTGGGAATCCTGGAAATTCTGTTCTTCATCGCCGATATAAAGTTTGGAAAAATTATCTGTCCATATTATCAGCATGAACTGCGGTTCTACTACTATGTTCCCTTGATTGTCCATGCAGACATGGGCACGGAGATTATATCCTTGTAATGTTTTTTTTACCTTTTGGTACGCTTCCGAACCTCATACTAAGCTATGGCATCCATCTTTTGTTTCGATCGAGCATTTCTCATGATCCTTGTTTTTCTTTCTTAGAATAAGCCGGTGTTCTTTTCTCCTCTTCTGCTCGTAGAGCTAGAGAGCAGCTCGGGTCCTTCTGTGGAGTACCGCTTTATATGCTTCTTGTTTAGCTGCATGGTCTTGCCAACACTCATCGTCAAACCATGTATTTCATTTTGGTGGTCGTGTAAAACCCAGGACATCACTGGTTCTCAATACATGATGCCGGAATTCTTAAGAGGTTATTTTAGAGTCGATTGGAATTGTCGATTGCGATTGTAGCCATTTAACGTCGAACTTCCTCGCAGTTTTGGATTGAATCAGCGTATTCGCAGCCATACCTTGGCGACAACGAGGTAGTGGTGCGCGTCGATGTTAATCCTTTGGAACATGCAGACATCCCCTATACTGGAGAAGTGGCTTGAGTTGATCGCAATGTGGCCAATACGGTTCAAGGCTGTTTGATCGTGAATATCGAAATGTTTGAATTGCGTCCTAGCTATCAAAACGTTCCGCCCAACAACCGAGTCGATCAGCATGAATCGTTACCGGAGGCATTGTCATGCTGGCTGTATCTTTTAATAGTGTCACCAAAGAAAAAGATGTCTTCTCTTCCTAGCTTGAAGTTAAAATCTCATAGCACAATTTTAATGTCATAACTTAAGCACTGCTCGTATGTTTTGTCCAGGTGTCTTCATTTTTCTCCTCTGTTGGGGCTTACATCCAAATGAGAATTATTTTGACGAATTTAGACACGTCTTGTATTAAGGTACCTAATATTCCACGTTCAGATCCGAAGTTCTGTGTCCTTAGTTCTTTTGCATATTTTGCCATCAGTGAATCTGCTTCGCAACTTAATAAGTTAAACCGAAGGAACAACCCCCAACCTCGAGGGCTAGTTCCTTAGTATGACTCCAGTAAAGGAGACCCAGGTCAACCGCTCCTTATAGACCTAAGCTCCGAACATGTCCTAGTAGCCTTTTAAAGTATTCACTTAGTGGTTCAGCTTACATGGAACTATAGACAGTTTCAAAAGTTTCAATAATATTCCAAGAAGACCTACTACATTGATTTAAACCCTGTAGTAGCTTATTGAGTATTTATTGTCTTTAAAAGATTTGGACTTCTTTTTTTAAGGAATTATCTTTTACATTCTTACAGTAAGGTCCCCAAAAAGAAATATAAAAATTATGTTTTAAAACCTAAACCTATATTTTGATACACTTTTGACTTTGATATATGTTCTTTGCTGCACTCCGCTCTGGTGGCTCCTTTACAGATTAAAAATAAACAAACTTTTTTTCACTTTACATAAGTTCCTTTTGTATTAAGCGATAGAAGTTGAAACTCACAGAACGGTCTTCTATCCGTCCCACGATTTCAACTTTTGAAACGTTCTGTGAATTTATACTCTCATGGACGTTGTTTTGAAAAGTTTTCTGCACTCAAGTGGGTATTTGCTCTTGAAAGCCCATAACACCCAAATACAACAAGAATCCTTTCATTTTTTTGTATGAAGTTTCTAGCAAGCATATACGAAAAGTCCTTGCATTCGACAAAAAAAAAAAAAACTAAATTTTTCATCCAACTGCAGAAAGTATGAGAAGGAGCTGTGTTTTTGTCTAACCCTTTCCCTGTTAAGAATTTCTTATTTCCATATTTACTACACCCAAATAATTATCCTGAAAGGAATTTTTCCTTAAAAAAGGATAAGGATCGGGTAATATTTCAATTACGTGTGGGTGTGGTTTATTTGGTTTTGTTATTAATAACAAAAAAAATCCAACGGTGCATGTCCGTAGGCAACAAATACTTAATTCCCTTTCCATATTCATATGATACCGTTTTGCTTGAAATTTTGCATAATATATTTTTGTATCAGAACAGGAAAAAAACACATAAAATTAAGAGTAAGATATCAAATTTTTTTTTTGTAAATAAAACAATTCTCGAAGCATTATGAAGCTGTCAAAATACAAAAGAATTATGTGTGTTTGTAAACGTCAAGAGTATGTCAATGTCAGTTTTCTTTGGTTTCATTGATTTATTGAAATGAAGCTACCGCAAGAAATTTTTTGTTGCAAAATTTTTATAGCGCCACCAAATAGTAGGTACGGGTATGATGATAAATTTATATAGCTTCTCAAAAAATAAGTTCATTTATGTCAATCATAGATTTGATGGATCAGGGTGAAAATTGTATTATTGGCAACGAATAATCAAGAAAAAATATCGGATATTTAAAATATGAGGACATTTTTGACATTAAGTAGGTGAGGGCTTCGTAATCTTTTTTATTTTTTTATTTTATTTTTTTGCTATGGGGATTTTATAAAAATTGTTTGGTTTTGTTTGTATTTAATTGATCAATTTAATTCATCAAAATAGATACCTTTGTCAAATCTAGCAGATTGGATGGAGAAGGTGAGTTGAAAAAAAATAGATCTTTTTTTCATTTTTTTAATAAGGAAAATAAGGCACTTTTCAGACAAGTGGCGTTTTAGTGGGCGTGTCGGGTCTAAAAGAATATCGGGACTAGTCTCAGAAGCTTTCGTTTAAAAATTCAGTTTCTAAGCTGTAAAGTTGATTTGATACCACATTTAAGGGCATTCTGCCCACTGTGAGCCGTTATGGAAAACCTTATTTATATCAAAAGAGAGTCTCCAACAATTTTGATAAGAAAATTAGATTGGTTTGCATTTCGATAAAACAAAATGCACGACTGGGTCGCACGAACTTGACCTTATGGAAGCGACTAGGAATTTCAAAAATAAATGTTATTAGAGAAAAACTGTTCATAAGCATAAAATTAATTTTTTAAATGACTAAAACAACTCCGTTCGTAGTTGGTACTAAAAACAGAATGCCATGGGATTCAAGCAACTATGAGTTTATGCAAGAACAAAAATTATAAGTCGTTGTAGTGGTTTCTTAAAAAAAATAAGCTTTTATATACAAAATTTTTTAAACATTCTTAAAAAAAAAAATTGTCACGCCAATTTAAAGTTTTTATTATTGTTCGCATAAAAATTAAATTTACAAAAAACAAATATTGAGCCGTTTTTTAAATATAGAATTTTCCAAAAAAAAAATAGATTTTTTTTAAAGTTTATAAAAAAATAACCTTTTTTTGGAATTTTTTTTTTCAACAAACTAATTTTTTTTAATTTTTTTTTTAAATCTGTGGGACAGTTTTTGAGAAAAAAAATATTTATAAGATTTCGAAAAAAAATCGTATCGCAGGTACCGTTATTTTCGGTCTTAAAAAAAAAATAGAATAAACGTGTGGGGCGAAAAAATTAAAAATACCTACCAAGGCTGTAGTCGAAAAGACTTACAGAATTTCGGGACCCACTTGTTTAGCCTTCGCTTTCATCGTAATATCAACTTTTCCGAATGCATAACTTGCCTTATAGTACCTATAAGTCGCAAAGAAAAAAATGTATTGACGGTACCTGTCATAAAAATGTTTTTCAACTGCTAGATTTTTATCATAATTTTTGTAAAAGATCTGCCTTGAATTTAAAATAATTTTTCTTTTATAAATAAAGAAATATGTTTTTAGTTTTGAGAAAAAAATATTTTTTCTAAAAAAAAACAATGTCTGGAAAACGAGTGAACGATTGCTTATTATTAACTACTTGAAATTAGAATGCCAAGCTTTCTCTCGAAAAAAATAAGAGAAATTTGTTATGCACATTTTGTTTTTAATTTTGCTTGCGTAAGTTCATATTTAAAAAGTGTATCTTATGCATTTGATCATTTTCTCTAATTACATTTATGTTTTATATTTATTAGCAATTTTGTATTCCAAAGTATTTATATATAAGAGCAAGTATGTGCGATCAGGTATTGCATTTTGTGTTTTCAAACAAAACTACCACATCAACCAATTCACACTAACGATTGTGTATGAATGCTTAGTTTTTATTTAAACTATGTTAGACTTTAAGCATTATTATGAGTTTTCAGCATGTCCTTATTTGACTTCTCCAGATTTCTTCCCTTATGGAAAAAGGTGTAAGTAAACAAACAAACCAGAACATTGATGCTTAAGGACAAATGAAGTAATTAAATTCCTGAACTTACGACAGAACTCTGCCAAATTGTTATGCAAAATGTGCTTAAAAGAACTTGTATTTTTTCCACGGCCAGAAGCGCCCACTTGTCCGTCATCATATTTCATACAAAATGTTGTCATAAGATTGTATTTCATTTAAAAATTATTGGCAAAAATACATTGCATTGACCTGGAACACTAAACATCATCATCATCGGCTCGACAACCGGGTTCCGGTCCTGGCCTCTTTCAACAAGTCTCTCCACCTATCCCAGTGGACGCCATCCAGTTGTGCACCCCAAGGCTTCGGGCGTCCTCGTCTACGCCATCTCTCCAGCGCAAGCATGGTCTACCACGCTGTCGTCTACCATAGAATGTACCACAAAGAACTTTCCGAGCAGGTTCCTCTTCGCTCATGCGAGCTAGGTGCCCTGCCCACCGGAGTCTACCGAGCTTAATTTTTGTCACGATATCTGCTTCTAGGTAGATTGCGTACAGTTCATGATTGTACCGTCTCCGGAATCGTCCTTCCTCACATATGGGGCCAACAATTCTCCTTAAGACTTTTCTCTCGAACGCAGCTAAGAGGTCGGAGTGCCTTTTGCTAAGCACCCAAGTCTCGGATCCATATGTGAGTACTAGCAGGACCATGGTCCTTTACAGCAGCAGTTTTGAAGTTATGGTGAGATTTCTGGATTTGAAGAGCTTTGACAGACTGTAGTAGGCTCTGTTGGATTTGAGAAGCCGCCCGCGTATTTCTTCTTCTATATTGTTATCGGCTGCTACTATTGACGCAAGGTATTTAAAGGATTGCACCACTTCAAATTCGTGCTCCGCTACCTTGATTGTTTGACCAACTGTTCCTCTCGCATTCGATGCCACCATGTACTTTGTTTTACCTTCACTAATGTGCAGCCCCAGATTTTGTGTCGCCTGCTCGATCTGGATGAAGGAATCGTGTACAGCTTGTTCGGTTCTTCCGATGATGTCAATGTCGTCTGCGTAAGCCAGTAACTGGCTAGACCTGTTGACGATGGTCCCTCTTGTTGCCGTGCCAGAGTCACGGATTGCTTTCTCCAACGCCAGGTTGAAGAGGAGGCAGGCCAAACCGTCCCCTTGTCGGAGTCCATTAAAGATGATGATTGGTCTGGATAGCAATCCGGCTATTTTTACTTGGCTTGTTACGTTAGTCATGGTCAACCTACATAGTCGTATCAATTTATTTGGGATGCCGAATTCTCTCATGGCTTTGTAAAGTTCTACCCTGGCTATGCTATCATAGGGGGCCTTAAAGTCTATAAACAGATGGTATGTTGGAATGTTAAATTCTAGACATTTTTCCATCGCCTGCCTAAGGGTAAAGATCTGATCAGTTGTTGATTTGCCTGGAATGAAACCACACTGATATTGTCCGATGACGGTTTTAGCGTATGGGGTTATCCGGTCTTGTAGGATAGAGGAGAGTATCTTATAGGCGGTACTCAACAACGTGATACCTCTATAATTGCTGCACGTTGTGACATCTCCCTTCTTATGTATGGGGCAGTCTTCTGGCATTTCTTCCTGCTCCCATACGTGTACTATAATATCATGAATTGCTTGACGTAAGGCTGGCCCACCGTGATGGAATAATTCGGCTGGTATGCCATCGGCTCCCGGGGCTTTGTTCTGTTTAAGCCGGCCTATAGCCTTCTCAACCTCTTCTATGCTTGGTGGCGGCAACATAGGGTATTCTTCTTGAAGTAGTGGAGCCTCCACTTCTGCAGTGAGCTGACCATTTAGCAATTCATTGAAGTACACTTCCCATCGCTCCAGTATGCTTTCAGGATCGGTGATCAGATTTCCCTGTCCGTCCTTGCAGTATGTGCAGCGTGGTGTGTACTGCGTCATGTTTCGGACAGATTGGTAGAACTTCCGCGCCTAGTGCGGACCTCGCTCTCGGCTGTTTTCTATTTCACAGATTAGGTTCTTCTCCCAGGCTGATTTCTTTTGTCTGTGAAGCCGTTTTTCTGTTCTTCTGAGCTCTTTATATTCCTCTTCGCGTGCCCGCGTTCTATGAGATTGTTGCATTGCTCGGTACGCAACATTCTTACGTTAAGATGGAGTTGGCAGTACTAATGACAGTATTTTTAAGACGTGTCCACTTCTCATTTACGCCCAGCATACTGGCTCCAGGACTTACTCTCCCTAAATCAGGTGTTTCTAGGGCGAGTCCTAACGCATTACCAAAGGTGTTACTGGTGTTTTCATTACGCAGGGCAGCCGTGTTGATTCGAACCTGATCGGCGGATGCAATGCGTCTTCGCAAGGCAATCCGCCCTCGGAAAACCATACCAACAAGATAGTGATCCGAGTCGATATTGGCACCTCGGTACGTTCGTACCGTCATCAAGTTCGAGCAGCTCGAGCTCTATAGAGCGATCGTACGTTCCATAAGAAAATTCGTAAATCGTTTTTCCTTTTTCTTTGCGTGGGTTGTCGTCGTGTGATCAGTCCGTTTCCGAGGCTTGTTGTCGGTCTCGTAATTCATTAAGTTTTACGGGACAGGGAATTAACCTGTCGCCAACCTGAGGAACCAGCCTGATCATATTAGCCAAACCTTTTTAAAGGCTTGTTTCTAGCGGCCGCCACGGAGAGGCTATGATCAGACTTCTACCAGTCCCGAATAGTTACGGCACGTGCATGTTTTCGTATGCTACATGTTGTTCCCCCTATTCGTCTGATGGCTGACCGGCTGAACACTAAACGCACCCTGTAAATCGAATATACGAAAAGAAAAACTATTAACATGGACATAACAGCCGTCCGTATATTCTTGCACTTTACTATGGAGACTTAGACTATTAATGTTCAAAATATCAAATTGTTATAAATCAAAAATGAAGAATATTTAAAATTATTTATTTATTGTTTTAGACTTGGAGAAACGATATATAACTAAATCCTGTTTACACGCCCACAGAAATGGTTGACAGCTGTAAGTTACTAGGCTTAGGCCTCTTATTAATTTACTCTACACATTAAAAAGCATATTTGGGAACAGTTAAAATAATTTAACTCGATATCTTAATTAAACCTAACATAACGATTATAGAGAATACGAAATAATGGGTCTCTTAATTCTATCTGCAGATCTGTACAACGACCTAAAACTTAAGCTTTAAAAGCAATTATCTCCAAAGGTGAGACTAAAGGCCTTTAGGTGTATTTTAAGAATGGAAATTTGATTTTTCTAACTAATAATAATAACGATACATATCATGCAATTACTAAGGAAAAGGTAAATTATCTCGAAAATGGCTTTAACGATTTTTGTAAGAAAAAACGAAAAGGTCGATAAAGGTTGAAAGGAAAGGAAAAGGTTGATAAAAAAAATTTCAATTAAAAAAAATAAAGATCAATTTTTTTATAACACACTTTGTCGTAAACGGCTTCTTCGATTCCGGTCAAAATTTTTATTCAGAAGCTCCTTCAAAGTTGAAGTAATATTGTATAGGCGTATGAAGCGCAATTAGGTTTTCATAGAAAATGAGCTTGACGTAACAGTAACTTGAAGTTGAATGTTCGTCAAATTATGGCCAAGTTATTGTTTGACATGTGTCGAAGAGACATCGAGATTTACCTTTTCAGAATCGAGTTCTGGGCCTTGTTTCATAAAAAGTGACAAGTGTCACCGGGTCTACAGTGGTCATCTTTTAAAATGACAACTTGACAATTATCAAATTTCTGTCTCAGTTGACCGACTTGTAAAATTTTACAGGAAATATGTAACAGCTGACAATTTTTGTGATCATACAAGAATTGCCGTGATATTGAACTATCGAGAATTTTCCGATAAATGGCATGAATTTTTTATCAAATTTCTACTGACAAATTTTTAAAAACACGAAAAATTAATATACAATTTAATTGTGAAAGACAATTTAGGTTAGGCCAGAGGTTTATAGTGAAGCTACAAGTTTCTGAATTATAAATTTTTTGAAGTGAAACCGATATAGATTCCCAGATGGAGCTTCGTTCAATACAACATCGACCCCTTAAACTAGGAATCAATAATGATTTTATTGCATTAACTGCAATAAAAAAAATTTGCACTGGGAAAAATATTTGGGGCATATATACTTATGTTATGTATTTTATCGAACATCTATAATATCCCACAAAAAGGAATAACTCTCTAGATGCTAAAACCTAATTGACCTGTCAATTTTAATGAAATACGGCCTGGGAGAATTCATTTACATGATGAATGTTCCATTCAGATAATGTTAGATAAGTGCGACAAATTCGTAGAAATGTCACCTGCCAAATTATCATGAGTTGTCACGAAAATTTTGTCATTGTTGTATTTCACTGACAATTACGTCATTTGTCAATTTTTTATGATCTAAAAAATTGTCACATAAGTGCGAAAAATTTCTAGAAATATCACCTGTCAAATTATCATAATCTGACAATGACAAAATTATCACAAGAAATGTGGCCTTTTATTTCACTGACAATTACCTTTGTCTCCTTCAGTATTTTATGATCTGAAAACTTGTCAGACAAGTTCGACAAATTTGTTAAATTTGGTACCTGTCATTTTTTTTAGGAACTAAGGCCTTGGTAGAACTCGTTTGCCTGATGTTACATTCCATTTATAACGACAGGATCAAAAAAAATATTTACTCAAATAAAATTTTGATCAACAATTAATTTAAATTTTACTTGCAGTATCACAAAATGTTTTCAAAAAAACAATAATTTTTTCTATTTCGATATTTCAAAAATGGTAATATGTATTAATCTTTAAATTGAAATTGGGTTTTTAAATATTAACTTCACTATGTTATCTACACTATGTTAACTACAGCTATATTAAAATACCATATCTATTATTATTCAGTTTGTAATTCAGTAGCATATAGAGTTGGTATTATATAAAAAAAACTTAAAACGCAAAACTACTCGTATTTTTGGTGTTTTTCTAGCAAGTTAAAAAACGTGTTCTAGTTTTCCTTATAATTTTCCCAAATTTATGTACAAACATATTTTATATAATTTTTTTTTTTCAAATTTAAAGCCATGAACCTTAATCAGCAATGCATTCCATTTTTTTATTCGACTGTACTACAAGGCTACGAATAAGGAGTAGAACCAACTAAAAACTAATTTTTTTTTATTTCAAAAATTAATGATTCGTTTCAGTAATCGAATAAATGATAAAGAAATATAATATATTCTTTTCAGATATTTACAAATTCAGCCGCAGTAGTATTTTTTTTTTTTTTTTTAATTCAAAGTTTTTCAATAAAACTTTTCATTCGAAATTGAATGAACACAATTTCAGTGAAGACACAAAGGTTTATCTGATCTGCATCTCTTTGTATTTCAAATCTTAACTCCCCAACTCATCCACTTAAAAGCCCTAAGAGATATATGCAGATTCTCCTATCTTTTAATCTCAAAAGATTCATGTAATCCACTTAAGGATTCATTAAAATTAACCACAATCATTCACGGGTACTTGACTTCTGACATCATAAAATATGTATTTATTTATATATGTATGTATGTAAGTATATGTATATATGTCTAAAAAATTACCATTAAAAAAGACAGCCCAAACCAATGTAGATATGTATTTCCTTTTTTCCGTAAAAAATCAATTACCTAACTTGTAATTATTCTGTATGTGAGAGTGAATGCAAGCGGTGAATTTAAATATTCAGTATATAATTCACTTTGTTGATGTGTGGATGGTAAACGGCGTAGAACTCAACACTTTGTTTTTGTTTACATTAATTTTTGTTTAGTTTCTTGATGATAATTACTTTGTCAGTAATGAAATCAATTACAAAATTAAAATCAGTTGATTTCCACTCACTGCACAATTCACTTTGTAAACTCATTAAATTCTCAAATTCAAATTCAACGGACTTTAGAGCAATTCTACGTGCTGCTATTGAAATCTGTAATTTTCTATTTCAAATCTTCAATTTCACATTATTTCCTCTTTAAATTAAAAAAAAAACTAAATTTCAATAAAAATTCAAAAAACACCAAGATAAATTGAGGATTAATTTCCGTTACAAGTCGTTTGACAACGTTGACACCGTACTAAGGACGATACAAGAACCCAAAAAAAAAAAAAAAAACAAAATAAAACTGTCCACATGGCAGACACAAATATTTCGTTTAGGGAAAAAAAACGAACGAACAGTACAGAACGGTGTTTTCGCAAGGACGGACACTATATATGGCCATTCCCGTTCGTAAACGCCGACACACTAAACCCAAAAGTACAGAAGTGAAAGTATCTTAAAGATAATACACTCAATGCTCTGGGATGAAATTTTATCATTTTGTATGGGAGGTTGTGTTTTGTTATTGTTGTTGTGGGGAAATTTATTTTCACCATTCACATGTTTGGGGGAGCTTTTCTTGTGTGCAATGCAAAAATTATACTCTAGATGAAGAGCGAAAGCTTTTACTCCTACTGTCTAGCAACATTGTAATTTGAAATTGTTTTGATTTTTTATGTTAATGAAATTGATTGTAGGAAGTTGAGTGACAAGTTGACAATGCTTACAGTCAAAAGGGTTAACACATTAAACCTTAAAAATGAAATAGCTCATGTTGAAATTTTTTTTGAAAATTCGTATGGACAAACTTTTTGATATATTTGGGAGTGCCATCTGAAATTTAAGGATTTGTTTATACATATATCAAGGGAAATCTCAAGTAAAAATTAGATTAAATTTGGTGATGCAACACCTCGAAGAGAACCAGGACCTATTGACTTACAACTCTCAGCAATTCCTGTGTGCGTTTAACCAGGAATGGAGGGGACCTTCAATTTTCTGCAAATCCGAACGGCTGATAAGCACCACTTTTCTTGACAAGAGATACTCTTAGAAGATGTGTCAATTCCTCGCAAGAGGCAGTAAACCACTCAAAAACTATTTTGCAACGGCTGAGAATCGAACCCAAGACTGTCTGCGTGACAGTTTAACGGACTAACCATTATTCTAAGGGATACTCATCTCAAGTTGCATTAAAAAATTTGTCCAATACACTCCTGAATTAAGTCCTGGAGGCACAACAATTAATAAATATATTTAAAGACCATTTCTAAGGACTGCTAGTCATGAAGAACGAGGGCAAGAAGTGTAAAGTGTATTTGCTAGGATTTTCGGAAAAATTGTACCAAAGTTTGGACTTAATGAAAAATTAGTTTTTAGTGAAAAACTCAACTAAGCTAATTCAACTGGTTCAACTTTAACAAAGGCGTCCGGTAGTTGGGGGCAAGAGAGGTACTCGCTGCCCCAAGGCTGGCCTTGGACGATATCACTCTTGAAGTAATTTTTTTTTTAATTTTTTACTTTTGACTTTTGAAAAATACAAGAATTTTCAAGTTATTTCCATAATAGTCTGGTACTGATCCAATAAAGGTTTTATTTCTTCAGACTTTGGTCAATTTGTCGAATATCAACTTGAAAAACGTTATACTATAGAAATTGATTTCTAACGGGTGATTTTTTTGAGGTTAGGATTTTCATGCATTAGTATTTGACAGATCACGCGGGATTTCAGACATGGTGTCAAAGAGAAAGATGCTCAGTATGCTTTGACATTTCATCATGAATAGACTTACTAACGAGCAACGCTTGAAAATCATTGAATTTTATTACCAAAATCAGTGTTCGGTTCGAAATGTGTTTCGCGCTTTACGTCCGATTTATGGTCTACATAATCGACCAAGTGAGCAAACAATTAATGCGATTGTGACCAAGTTTCGCACTCAGTTTACTTTATTGGACATTAAACCAACCACACGAATGCGTACAGTGCGTACAGAAGAGAATATTGCGTCTGTTTCTGAGAGTGTTGCTGAAGACCGTGAAATGTCGATTCGTCGCCGTTCGCAGCAATTGGGTTTGTGTTATTCGACCACATGGAAGATTTTACGCAAAGATCTTGGTGTAAAACCGTATAAAATACAGCTCGTGCAAGAACTGAAGCCGAACGATCTGCCACAACGTCGAATTTTCAGTGAATGGGCCCTAGAAAAGTTGGCAGAAAATCCGCTTTTTTATCGACAAATTTTGTTCAGCGATGAGGCTCATTTCTGGTTGAATGGCTACGTAAATAAGCAAAATTGCCGCATTTGGAGTGAAGAGCAACCAGAAGCCGTTCAAGAACTGCCCATGCATCCCGAAAAATGCACTGTTTGGTGTGGTTTGTACGCTGGTGGAATCATTGGACCGTATTTTTTCAAAGATGCTGTTGGACGCAACGTTACGGTGAATGGCGATCGCTATCGTTCAATGCTAACAAACTTTTTGTTGCCAAAAATGGAAGAACTGAACTTGGTTGACATGTGGTTTCAACAAGATGGCGCTACATGCCACACAGCTCGCGATTCTATGGCCATTTTGAGGGAAAACTTCGGAGAACAATTCATCTCAAGGAATGGACCGGTAAGTTGGCCACCAAGATCATGCGATTTGACGCCTTTAGACTATTTTTTGTGGGGCTACGTCAAGTCTAAAGTCTACACAAATAAGCCAGCAACTATTCCAGCTTTGGAAGACAACATTTCCGAAGAAATTCGGGCTATTCCGGCCGAAATGCTCGAAAAAGTTACCCAAAATTGGACTTTCCGAATGGACCACCTAAGACGCAGCCGCGGTCAACATTTAAATGAAATTATCTTCAAAAAGTAAATGTCATGGACCAATCTAACGTTTCAAATAAAGAATCGATGAGATTTTGCAAATTTTATGCGTTTTTTTTTTTAAAAAAGTTCTCAAGCTCTTAAAAAATCACCCGTTATAAAGTTAAACAATTTTTTATCAATATCTCACTTTAAAACTAAAATAATTTTTGGTCAAATCCAAAATAGCAGCTCATGCTTCAACACAATTTTCCCGAAAATCACCACACTCTTAGTGACCTCTTCCAACAAATTTTGAAAGAAAAATTTAGAATACATTTTTTTGTTTATTTTCAAACGTTTATTCCAACTAGGCTATCTCTAATTCAATGAAGAGCAAGTTTACCCACCTAGCAAAGCCACCCGGTGAAGGCTTAATAGTGGAGATCTTTAAATTTGTAGATTTTGGTGTTGATATGGTCCATTGATTAGATCATCAGAAAACTGGAAGAAAACATGCCCGATGACTGGACTAACAGCTTCATATGCAGGTAGAAAATTCGCAGTGGATGGAGTGCTTGAATGCTTACCTAGAGGTGTAAGTTCCAGCCCCATGCTAGACAGGATCGTTTTGTATTTTCCCCAAGTTTCAACTGCGGATTTAGCATATGGTAAACATCTTATTTTCAATTCATTGCGTCTACGAAAATTCTTTTCTTAGTTTCAGAACCGTATACAGTTGAAGTTGCATATAAGAGACTTGACTTAGGCTGTTTTACAACACTTGAACCGCCAACTATCAGTATAGCTTTCGGCCTGGTAGACCGACGAACGACCATAGACTAATTCCTCATGCTGATGCATCGAATTTAGGCTCAAGGGTTAACTATTTAGATGCCTATTAAGACAACATTTTTTAAGGGTAGGTAACGAAGATAGGAATCGATACAATCAATAGAATATGAAAAACTGAGGGTGCTGCCGACAGCAAAACAATGAATTGGTTTAAAAGTTTTAGACTAGAGATCATTACTGATTACAAGAAGGAGTATAGGAGATGAAACGGAGCCTTGGGACACAGCATTTATTTTATGAGTATCAGACTTCAAATCATCCAAAAACTTCACTACTGATTTCTTAAGCTGATTGTTGATTAGCGCTAACATGACCTTGAAAAGAAGAAATAAAAGGCGTTAATGCATTTTGTCAGTTATTAGAAAGAGAAGAAGATTCGCTTTTTTGTTGAACTGGCTATATAAATGTCATTTCCATTTACTCGGATAGAGCACCGAAGAGTAGGACGGATGAAAAAGCGTACCAATAGCATGTATTTCAAGACCTTTACAAGCTCTACGCCTGTGTGCAAGTTTGAACGAATATTTATCCCGTACAACCGTTAACACTTTCAAGTACAGAAGGAGTCATAACACTGTGTGGCAAAATCGAATTATTATCATCTTCTTGTGAGCGGACAGAAGGAGCGTTACTGTGGACGAGTGTAGGAACCGATGCCTTTGAAGAATTTTCAATATTTTTTCTTACAAACTACCAAAAGATTATATTACTTTTAAAATATTGCAGTATTTTTAGCCGAACTTTATTTTTCCAAAATAAGAATTGGGTTATCTGTCCGTTTTCCAGTTTTCCTCAGTGGAGTCCATTTTGTAGCATCAAAATCTTAGCTTTCTCAACCTGATCCTTACGGCCATACTCGTACCATGAACTTACTTGCTTACTTCTTTAGGCTTTTTAGGCATTAAAGTTTTCATTCTATTGAAAAAAAAAAAATACTGCAATCTATGTCAGTACCGAAGAATGATGGTGAACAATTAATGTAAGGGTTCACTTTGGTATTTTTTCTTTAACTGACAAATTTCCCCAATATGACACAGTAGACCGACGACGTGCCCAACGCTCCACTAATAGTCTTTTTATCAGGATCAGATCTGAGGAACACATCAAGCGTGTTGCTCGAATGACTTTCAACTCCGGGTATTCGAGTTGGTTCTTCCACAAGTTGAGTTTAATGATTTGAATCAATAAATATCTCTACATACCTTCTTCGGGGGTATTGTTTGGCCAGAATTATGAACGAATAGCCCCTAATAACGAACGTTTTCACAGCGAGAAAAATGGGACAAAATTCTTATATAATACTGAGGTATCAGTATTTTTACCACCTTGTGTTTAATTCAGTACCTTTCTTAAGCCACAAATGGTTTTTACTCAAAAATAAAGCATCACCAAATCACACAAAATTAAAGAAACACAATTTTGACTACACGAAATTTAAGACTGGGAACAGAAAGAAAACTGATATTGTGTCAACCTACAAACAAACAAAGTCAATCCCTATTTTTCAGTCTGCATATTTAAATCAACACAGCTTGCATTTTCATTGACTTAAAAGTCGTAGCTAGGAGCTTTAAATGATAATAGCTGTACCGGGATTCTGGTAAAACTGATCCAGATGTGTCACTTGAAATTGAATAGTACGTAGTGCAATTCGGAAATAAGGATTAGCTCTTCCGAACTATTCCAAACATGTACAAGATTTCGGCAACGTGTTATTTTCAGCTATCGAGTTATTTCTTCAATCTTGATCTGGAGGAGATTGTGCAAATGGCAGGCCTTAATAAGGAGGATACTTTCATCAAGAGATCAGTTGAACGATTAGGGTTGTACCCCTTGGTAAAATGGTTATTGCATTGGACTATCATGCTGCGGTCTTGAGTTCAATCAGCAGCCGTTGAAAAAAAAAAAAAGTTTTTCAGGAATGGACTGCCTCTTGCCAGGAATTGACAAATCCTTTAAAAGTATCTCTTTTTATGAAAAGTGCTGCTCATTATAGCTGTTTGGAATCGGCAGTAAATGTATGGTCCCATCCATTTCTCCAAACACGCACACAGAAATAGTGAAGAGTTGTAAGTCACTAGGCTTAGGCTCTCTGGGAGAACTAATACCTAGCTCTTCCGACATAAAAAATATTTCGTCGAATGTATGGTCTTGTGTGTGAGGAGGGTGAATAGAAGAAACATCCGGAAAAGCAAAGAGCTGAAATCAAAATTCTTGGCTACCAAGCCAATTTTGTGTAAGTTCTTTGACCACAGATACCAATACCGACTAAGTAAACATGAATGCTTCAGCCAAGATAAGGGCAAGGTTTTCGCTTCGTTGATGCAGCCATCACTTGATTTGGATGTCTGGAAGCAGATCTCAGAGAACCTGTTTCGAAATTCTATTCATTTTTCTCTTCCCCCCAAACATAAACGAAAATTTTTTGTTATCCAATCTTTAAAAGTCTAGGTAACAATATTTTCTATTATATATCACCAGCGATAAAATCCCCCATCTAACGATTAAATTTTTACTAAATATTTACAAATCGCTTGCCAAAAATATACTCAATTTATTGTCCGAGCTAATCAGCAACCCCCAGATGAGAACATAAAAACTTTTAAAAATCACCATCACACCCGCCGCCGATCTAAGGCATATCAAAACCATTAAACGTGCACACCACATAGACCATCGAATTGCTTTATTAATTATTGAAATAAAATTTAATTACACCCCCCTTAATCAAAACAAACATGTTTGCATGTTCACACCTGGATTGCGATTGGAAATAGATGTGCCACATTCTTTTCCATCGCAGCTTCTGACTTAATATTTTTTTTTGCTTCTCTAAATTGTTATAATTATATTGCACTCGTCGGTGCTAATTGATAAAAACCAAAAATATATTTTTTTGTAATTTTAAATTTTAATTTTAAACTGTATGCGCGCTGACGCCGCGCCGCACAGCGGCATGTTTGGCAGACTACAGAAATACCACCTCCAGCCTCCGCTTTCATCCAGGACTTGACGAAACTCGCTGAAATTTAAACAAACATTTCGACATTCAAGAAGATTTTTTGTTCGCGCCGACGATGATGATGATGATGATGATGAAAATGATGAATGTTGATTCCATTGCGTGTGGGGGCGGCACGCAGGCAGTGGACTTTTGCAAGTACATTCTCACCTCCGACTCCCACCGATTTTAATTTCGATTTTATTATCAATTTAAAAGTGTAAAAATAAATACACACAAAAAATAAATCGACACTATTTTGCCGTATCGAGTGCGTCATAGACATATTGCTACAGACTTATAGACTGATTGTGCCACGTAGTTGTAGCACGTGAAATTAAATCCATTGAAGAGCAGAATATTCGAACATCAAAGGGGACGCATAGCATACTTTTTGATTGAAACGATGATGAGGGAAATATTGAATTGGGTATTTCTCGTTCTGAGAACAGATTTATCATGTATCGAATTTATTCTCGGAAATAATTGAAGATAAAAGAAACAAATTAAATTGACAAATATTATCCTCGGACTGTTCGTTTAAAATTCAAAGAGAAATTTTGGAAGGTCTTGCAGAAAAAGATTACTTTTGAAAGGAAAATATTTTTCGAACCAACATTGGTTTTAGGTATCTATATTTCTCTCTATACAAATTGACTAACAAATGAAAACAACTCTAACAGAAAATATGGGAAAAGATCCCGGGATCTGTGAAGTGAAGCCTGAGTTTCTTGACAAACATTACAATTCAAATGAAAGTTATTACAAAAAGCGACTATAAGGCAATGTGGAGGGCAAAAAAAGCAATGTTTTACGAAGCCGAATCCAAACGACCGGCCCATTGTCAGAATGCCAAGGAATTTTGGAACTTAGTGAGGAGTCTAAATTCTAAACTTTACCTTCCAGCAAAGACTAAGCTCAAAGCTTCTGGCAACCCACCTCAGGATTTCATTGAATCCGATGCAAGAAAAAAATCAATTTTCTGTATGCTCTTTCTGGTTTGGCAAAATTCAACAGGAAGTAATTACAGCAATGATGAAGCTCAAGGATCGAAAAGCAGCTGGCTCCGATCGATGGGATCCCAAACGAGTCTTATAAATATAGTACAACGGAATTGATCAACAGGCTTACAGTAATTTATAACGATGTGTTGGAGACTTTTGTGATGATTTCAGGAAGGTATCAGAAGTTTCCAATTAAAGGAGCATAAGCATATCCTTTTTAAAAGTTTGTTATAAGATCTTTACATTAAATCTACAGAGACGCCTTCACAAATGGACCTACGAAAATATGATCTTGAGAGAGTTCCAGGCAGGTCTTTTGATGTGGTTGATAGACAGGCCTTCAGACCTTCAGTCTCAGAACATCGTGCCACACATCTTTCCTATCTTTCTTTCTCTTCCTTAATTTCACGCCCGCGCTGTGTTCAAACATTTAAAGGGTAATCATAATCCCTTGAGCGCGTGTAGATTATAAAAAAAAAAAAAATCAGGTGTCAGACAAGGCTGCACGTTGAGCCCAAGCTTGTTTACGCTGTTCAATGATGATCTCTTAAACTTTTTAACCAGTGGGATCGAATACGCAGGTTATATAATAAAGACATTTCTTTTCGCAGACGATATCGCTCTCTTGGCGTACTCTCCTGATTCATTGCAGTAAATAATCAACCAGCTATTTCAATACTGTCGAATTTGGAATTTAGTTGTAAAATTGAAAAAGTAAAAAACTGACTTTTAAGAATGGAGCAGGCAGGAACTCTGTAAACGAAAAATGGTACTACGATGGTTAGATAGTTGAAATTTTTAAGGATTTTCAATACCTCGGGAACTTAAGTATGGGGAAGCATTTGGAGGAGAGAAGCTGATTAAGGTGAAAAGCGCATCGTCGAAAAGATGCTTTTATAGTAAATGTATTGCTCATAGCAGCAAATTTAGAGTCTATGAAGCGGTATCGGAATCCATTTTGTTTTATGCAGTACAGATGTGAGAAGCTAGGCAATATGAAAGTGTATAGAAGCGAATTTTCCAACTGCCACCTAATACGCCAAATTGCATAGTAATGTTGGGAGCTGGACTATCACCTCTCTTCATTCGAAAACTCTGAAAATGGAAAATCATCGGCTTCCTAAGATAGTGGCTCACCATCAAACCGGTTGGTATTTTGAATGGTTTTCTTTAGCTATGGAGTGTGAGATAGACCCGAGTCTAGATAATTTTAAATTTGCTCATTAGAAATCTGTGCTTTATCAGCTTATAGCATCAGTTGATTTAAAATGTAGAGAAAGTCTTTCGTTCAACGCAACGGAATCACGACACAGAGAAATTTAATGTCAACTTTATCACAATTTGAAAGAGGTAAATTATTATCGGCACAAAACGAGTGTCGGAGAAATATCAATGATAGTTTTTTTTTTATAACAAGATATTACCTTTTGTAATAATTTTTGATCACTACCAAATAAAATCTAAAAATAATCTATCCATAGAATAATTTAATATTCTTACTTGTGATATAGAAGGTACGAAATCGAACCCAAGATTTTAATCAGATTTGATATTAAGATTACTTATATGAACGACCAAAAAAGTGGTTTTCACCATTACGGCTTTCTGTCTGATTGACTAGTTCTTAAATGTTTTCCTGGACAAGTTTTCTTTTATTTAAGACCAACAAAAATGGCACACAATTTTTTAAAAAATTTAGAAAATAGTTTTTTCTCAAAACATGTTCAATAAACCTTTTGTTTTTAAAAGAATTCAAGACTTCTTTTAATAAGAACTAGGTTATGTATGCAACAAATTTTCCAAAAATAGGTTATTATTTGTAGATACCTTCCACGGAACCACTTTTTTCGTTTTCGATTTTCTTAAAAACTGTGAAACGGATCTCGGTAATTTTTTTTAAACTTAAACTTCAAAACAGTTTAGTTTTAATTTTCAATATTTTTACTTGCGACTTTATAGTTACTCGTACTATAAGGCAAGTTATACATTCGGAAAAAAAATCGAACTCGGGATTTTGATCAAAGTTGACATTACGATGATAGCGAAGACTAAAAAAGTGGGTCTCGCAATTCTGTCTCTCTGTCTGTTCGACTACAGCCTAAACGGCTCGGCCGATTTTCTTTAAGCTTAGTAGATATCATTTTTATTTTTTTCCCTCACACCTTCCATACGATTTTTTTCGAAATTTTATAAATATTTTTTTTTCTCAAAAACTGTTCGACAGATTTAAAAAATAAAAATACAGAAAAATTTTATTAAGTTAAGACTAGGTATTAGTTCAAAAAAAATTTGCGAAAAATGGTTTGAGGGTACCCACCATGGAACCATTTTTTTCGTTTTCGAATTTCTCAAAAACGGTACAACCGATTTTGATAAATTTTTTTTTCTAAAGCTCTCCAAAAACTACAATAGAATTATGTATACAAATTTTCAATTTAATTTAAATTTTCAATTTAAAAAAAAACTTCAAAAATTTTATTTTTCAAATATCAATATTTCGAAAACCCCCTGCTAGATTTTTTTTTTAAACTTGATAAATAAAAGTTTCTTAATATAATCTATAAGATGTGAGAAAAAAGAAATTATTTTACCTAAAAATAAAGGTACCTACCATACAAATGTAAAAAAAAAAACTTAAAAAATGGTTTTCAAAAATTATATTTTTCACGAAAACGGCACCTAGAATTTTTATAAAATTTTTTTATTTCAATTAATTTTTATGATTTTTAATTTATTAAAAAAAAATTAAATTAAGATATTACAGCTTGTACCTACCATAGAACCATTTTTCGAATTTTGAATTTCTCATTAATGACATGATGGATCTTAATGAAATTTTTTATAGAGATGCTTCCAAAAAGTTTTAAAAACATTGCATTCCAAAACTTTAAGAAAAATATTTTTTTTTTTAATTTTGAAAAAAAATGTATGTTTTTTTTTTTGTTAAATTTAATATTTAAAAAAACTGCTCAATATTTTTTTTTGTAAATTTAAGTTTTATTCGAACAATAATAATAATGTATATAAAATCTTATTTTTCTTAAGAAACCACTACAACGGCTTATAATTTTTGTTCTTGCATAAATTCATATTTGCATAACATTCTGTTTCTATCTCTTACTGCTAAAAGAGTTTAAAAAATAAAATTTATCGTTATGAACAGTTTTCTCTAGCAACATTCATTTTTAAATTCATAATATATTATAAAGGAGCAAGTTCGTGCCACCCAGTCATGCATTTTATGTTTTTAAACTCAAAGCTTGATATTTAACAGTTTTTAACTATACCTACCTAGTTAGTTTTTTTTTAATTTTATCTTAAAACAATAGTACCCACCGTACAAATGTTAAAAAGTGATTTTGAAAAATCTTTTTTTTTTTCGAAAATGATGATAGGCGTGTTCTTGGGTCAAGAACGTATAAATTTAGCAAAGAAAAGAACAACAATTTTAGATTTTCTTCCGAAGTAAAATTGAGATCCGATGATTAGTTAAGTTTTTCAAACTGCGAGGGCGCTGAAGTGAATTTTTGTTTATGAATGTTGGCAAAACTGATTCTTCTTATTATATTTGTCAAGTGTCAACATTTTTCAGCTGAATTCGTTAAAAAAATAAAAAGCACAAAGATGGAAGCCAAAATAAGGAATGAAAGTAAGTTAATGATACAACCTATTTTCTATTAAAAATATATGACTTTTTAATTCAGAATAACAAATGTAGTTGTCGTCGAGAGATGAAATGAAACCATGGCCTTGCTGCAACACGCAGGTGCAAGCGATATGCCTATGTACACTTTCTGGTAGACATGATTTCTTCTGATGCGTTCTTCATTTGGTGTCATGATGAATTTGTTTCCACTGCTTAAAAGAGTTGAGGCACCCACAAAGCTTCACATGATAAGTACACACATGGTTGGTCAACGTTGGTGAACAACAAAACATATCGATGAGTGAGAAAAGTTTTTCTATTTTTCACTATTCACAGTTGCTTATTACCACAAATGTGGTAAAGGAAGATGAAAAATCGTTTCTTCTCGCCTACCGTTGATTGTATGGTACCGATATCGAATACTTAGACAAGAGGATATCCATTGAAGCAAGCTGCTGGATCCGCAGTGTACCAATAAGGAGTTTCTAGATCTTTTTGAGTCTTCCACCATAAATTTATTTTGTGTTTGTTTTGTCTTTTTCTCACGCGCAACTTATTTTGTTTCAAACGATATTTGAGGTTAGGGATTTAGTCCCAAATTTGAACCCTGCTGTGATTTGAACTGAGGCAAGGGATTCAATTCTATTTCTTATGCCTTAGCATTAAATATAGGTTCGGGATTTAATCCCACCATCTGATAGTGTCCTGTCGTTATTTTAGTCTAGGGATTTAATCGCATATAAAATTTTCCTTTAATTTTAGTCAGGACTCAGGACTAGAGATTAAATCCCACTGTCTGTCTGAGGCTTTTCGTCATTTAAGGCGGGGATTCATCCTAACTAGCATTTGCCTTAATGTCAGTCATGGCTGGATAAATAATCCCACTGTATAGATCTACCCCTGATATAAAATAGCGTGTTAGTTATTTAGGAATTTGTAAATTATATGAAATACCGTGTTAGCTATTTAAGGATTCCGAAGAATTTTAATTATATGAAGTACTTTATTATCTTAAGTTAAGTAAAACGAAATAAAAGTTTGACATTACTGTAGTTCTTAACTTTCAAATATCTCGTTTTGTACTTTTTTCGGATTGACCCTGGACCCGCTACTACCCTACGCTACTTCACTCATAGACAAAAAACACGTCACACGCTTGATAATCTTCTGCCTATCCCATCACAATTCTGACATAAATTCAACTAAATGGAGATTTCGGAATACTTTAAATTTGCTATAGAAAGAAGAGTTCTTCAATTATACCAAACTCAATATTTTACAAATTGTTTTTTTTTTTAGTTCTTAAACACATTTCATCTAGAACCATTTTTTCGATGCTCTATAATTTTTATCAACGAATAATATAATAATATAATTTTTAATTCAAATAAAAATCGAACTGAAATAAGGGGGGTTAAAAATTGAAGATCCCTGCATCCACTCCGATTTCGGACTTATATCGAGAGCTTTTTCTAAGTTTTATAAATTTCACAACGTCAGTTGCATCGTAAAAAAGAAATCCTCAAAACACAAAAAACTTCAGTAAACATAATTAGAATGATATCCTGTCATTCTGAGAAAATTGATTGCATTCAACAACTCTATTGTCTCGCCAATAATTTCTCATTCCATCCCATCATGGACGTTTCGTTTTTTTTGTTTGTGCAAACATCGGTTGTATGTCTTGTAGAGCTTTCGCAGGACTTTTTTCTAATAACAATTCGCATAGCATGAATCTATTCGGTTATTTGTTTTTTTTTTTTATATTTTTCTTGGCTAATTGATATTTGTCCTTTGCAGACAAATAACAAACAAAGGAAGAGTAAACTTTCATTCAACAAAAGGACGCAGCACAAAAAATGAACAAATAATTCTTTTATTTTAGAGCCAAAGAGAGAGAGAGAGAGAGAGGGAGAGAGAAGACAAACAAAGGACACGTCTATAGGAAAGCCAACACACCCACAATTCAGCAGCACCACCCACAGCCGCAACTGGCAAGACAAACAAAAACAAACAAATGATAATGAATCTTTTAGTTACGTATGGCAAATACAAAACTTGATGGTTTTCATTCTAAACTTTACATATTTTTCGTTTTGCAACTAAAATTTTATGAAACTATTGTTTCGCATGTGCATCAAGGAGGATGCTCTTAGTTTAATTAGAATAATTCTTTATTTATAATTAAAATTAAATACTTGGTTGCATGTGCTCGCTGAGAATTGTAAAAATTAAATATTATAATAAAAAATTTGTTCTTAGAAAAAGATGTTCAAAAACATGAAATTCACTTTTAAATTGCTGAAACAAGGACACTAATAGCTTGAGCTGGACAAATAAAATCTAAATCTCTAAAACTAAAAAACAAGAATGGGTTGAAAGAACCAACTTTTAAGTAGTAGACTTAGAATTTTAAGAATGAAAGTTATAAGAGAAAAAAAATTATATTTACCCAGTTCAAAGAAAATCTGCCGAGCCGCTTGGGCTGTAGTCAAGTAGACAGACGGAAAGAATTGCCTTCGTTAAAAAAAATCAAACTCGAAATCTTGATCACACTTTGCAGAACGATGGCAAAGAATGCCAAAAACGGGGTTGTCGCAATTCCGTCTGTCTGATCAGCTACAGCCTTATCAGCTCGGCCGATTTTCTTAAGACTTGGTAGATACTTTAGAAAAAAAAAAAATTAATTACGGTACTGCGATTTATAGATACTACGACTACGAGGGCGGTACATAGCCTCACCGCCCGATGGCCAGTATCGCAAAAGAGATTTACTGTCATCTAGTACATTCTCCTAGATGGCTACTGTCAAAATTGCAGCTGAATCGGATTCGTAGTTTTGTTTTGATCACGTATGGAAGAAAGCTTGTCCGCGAACAGCTTGTACTACGAACTGCTGCCACATCCACCAGATTTGGCACCGTGCGACTTTTTTTCTTGCAAACTTAAAAAATCACTCGCCATATAATATGTAGGAATTTGAGTCGAATGAGGAGTTCATCACCGCCACGGAGGCCTACTTTGCAGACCTCGAGAAAACCTTTTTTTCGGATGGGTTAAAGAAGTTGAGGCATCACTGGATCATGTGTATCGAGCTTAAAGGAGACTAAGTTGAGAAATAAATCGCCATTTTTCCAAAATACTTGTTTTTCTTTTGTAGGTCTTTTGAGGATGGTCTTTTGAGGATGGTCTTTTGAGGATGGTCTTTTGAGGATGGTCCTCGTATGTTGCAAGTTATGGATTCGTAAAAAAAAAAACAAGATTTAATTAGACATGATATTACGATGATAGGGAGGATGAAATAATTGGGTCTCACAATTCTAAACCCCAAACGGATCTGTCCATTTGCTTGAAACTTTGTAGGTTCCAAAATTACCCCATCCCCCCTACATGTTTTTCTTTTATTGTCAAAAACAAAAATAACCGCACAAGCCATACACGAATTTTTTTTCGAAATCTTAGAAAATATTTTTTCTCAAAAACTACTCCACAGATTTAATCAGGAAATTTCATTTAATAAAAGCTAGCCAATGATGGAAAATTTTTTCGTACAAACGGTTATTAGGGTTATTTTTTTGGTTTTCGAATATCTGAAAAATATTGTACAATAGATTTTTATCAATGTTTCTAAGCTAAGCCCCGAAGTATTCTGGATTTATATATTTTTGAAAACTTAATATTTTGAGAACAACATGCTTTTTTTTTTAAATTGGCAATCAACAAATTAATTTTTTTTGCTTTGAAAATTTGATAGCTACTTGAAAAGACAATTTTTGTTTTCTTCGTGACCTTTTCTTTTAAAAAATTATGTTTGTCTTCAAGTAGGCTTAAGGTCAATTCTTTGTTATTTTTAATTTGTATGTTATGACGTTTCGGATGTGATATATAAATTTTTAGTAAAATATATTTTGTTTATATAAATTATCTTTATTTGGTTAGTAAAGTTTTTTTTCCTTTTTTTTAAATAACATTGAAAAACTGTCATTTATCTTTCGCAACTTTCAACGGCTCGGCCGATTTTCGTTAAACTTGCTAGATATCGTTTTTAAATCTTTCCCCACATGTTTTTTCTTCTTTTTTTAGGACCAAAAATAACGGTACCTGCAGTACGTCCCACAGCAAGAACTGTCCCACAGATTTTTTTAAAAACATTCAAAAACAATTAAAAATGGTTTTTTTTTTTTGAAAATTCAACGTCTCAAAAACGGATCAATATTTTTTTTTTGGAAATTTATTTTTTATTAGTACAATTTTCTTAAAAATATTATAAAAAAATATAAAAAAAAAGCTTATTTTTTTAAGAAAGCACTACAACGATTTATAATTTTTGTTCTTGCATAAATTCACATTTGCCTAAGTATAGCATTCTGTTTTTATCTCTCACTACTAAAAGCGTCTAAAGAATGAAGAATTTTCTCTAATAACATTCGTTTTTACGTAAGTTCAAGTTTGTGCGACCCAGTGGTGCATTTTATTTTTATTCGAGTCAAACGTTGACCAATAGAAAGATAAGATCGCAGATTAAATTGCAAAAGTGGGTGAAAACATAATTATAGAACCCACTTCATTTAAACCACCAACTTTTATCTAAGGTGAATTTATTTGGCAAAGAATGTCCATCCTAAATTATAATAGCCTTAAGAGTCTGAATGAAAAAATGCTGAACCAAAATGATTTACTACAAATTTTATAACTTGTATAACAATGGAGATAACGTAGATACATAAATTCTGGTCTGTCCAAAACTACAGGAAATTCGTCGGTTACATTTCCAAGCAATATTTTTTAGAAATTGCAAAACTTGTACAAAATCCATTAATTTACAAGACGTCCTTCTATATCAGACCTAATCCCAAAACTAAATACATATATGGACATCTTCTAGGGCACATTTCGCTTTTTAACTTTCGTAAAAATTCACCTTAAAATGCAAATCTGTATTAATCCAAAAAAAAAAGAAACTCTTCGAAATGGTGGCGCACATCCTTTTTCTTGAAGACAAAATACAAATTATAACAAAGAATGAAAATAAACACAAACTTTGGAGTGCAGGATTTCGCTTTATTGTTGAATTAGCATTAAAGAAGTTGTCTTAAGGTGGAACTTCATCTAAATTCACCTTCAAGACATTAATTTGCATCCATTACGAAAAAAAAGCCACACAAAAACTTTCTCTTTCTCTCTGGTGGGTGTGTTAAGGTTTTTTTTCAGCTGTTATGTGCAGTCATTGTCCTGAGATCACTACAGTTTTTGTCAACTTTTCCTTTTGCCTGATGGGGCAGGAGGGGGGAAGGAAAAGTATATTCTATTAAAAACTATATCCAACTAGTTTCTATATATTTAACATAGAATGAAAAAGCGAAGAAAAAAGAGTCCTTGATTTTAGTTTGGTGGGTAGAGCAATAACAGTTGCCTTCACTTACTTCTAGTGCAAAGACGACACTACAAAAATGCTTCACAGGGTTCTTAGGGTATTATTTTCCTCACAACATCAATGTGAAAGCGATGAAGCTTATAAATTCCTCCCTCCCTCTAGATTCCTTCAAAAAATAGTATAAGCACATTTGTCGGAAGCCATGTAACGTTGCGCAGAAATGTTGGATGTCAAAAAATGTTTAGAAACATCACAATTCACCTTTATTACCAGTTAAGGCTAAGCAGTTTTATGTTGTTGAAGAGATTTGATGAGAAAAAAGCTCTTCATGGTATTATGTGTTGAAAAAGGATTTCAAATATGATATTGACATAGCACAGACTTTGGCAATCAAATCAGTTTGTCTAGACTGTAGACTCGTGTGCATTAATGGTTGGCAAAAATAAGGTCGATTTTTTTTTTTGAGAAATGGTTAATATGAGTGCCTATTTTATTGCTTGTGTTCGATTAGGTTAAACAAGATAATTAGAGAGACACAAGAGAAAAAAATCTAATTTATTTCATTATTTCCAAAAGCTAGACCAATTAAGACTTTTACGTTCTATTTTACATGTGTATATTAAGTACATTAATTAAATCTTGATATTTTGATTGATGAGGTCGCATTTATTAGACTTTGTTTAAATGGCTCTTAGTGGTTAATTAGTTGGATTGGCTTATATATTTCATTTGGCTTTAAATAAATTCAACTTGCAACACAGGGGAACTTAATGGAAAGTTATGCATTCGAAGCAAAAATTAAAGTCAAGATTCTGGTTAAACTTGACATTACGATGATATAGAAGGCGAAAAAAGCGGGTCTTGCAATTCTGTCTCTTTGTTCGTCTATAGCCTACTAGGCTCTGCTAATTTTCTTTAAACTTGGTAAATAGCATTTTGAAATTTTTCGCCCACACGTTAGCCGACATCCAATTTTTCTTTTCGTAATGTTGGAAAATATTCTTTTCTCAAAAACTGTTCCACATATTGTTTTTTAAATTTCAAAAATGTCCTTCATTTAGGGCTAGGTAATGCTTGAGAAAAATTTTAGATTCCCAAGAATGGGTATTAATGGTACCTTTTTATTAATGGTACATTTTTTTTTTTCTAAAAAACGGTAAGACATTTTTTTTTAAGCGAAAGCTCCTCAAAAGTCTGAATAATATTCTGTAATCAAATTTAAAAAAAAATGTATTTCGATTTTAAAAATAATTTTTAATTTTTCAATATTTCGAAAACTCCATACTCGTTTTTTTCTTAAATTTGAAAATTTCAAGTTTCTTAATACAATTGTAGATTGTAGATTACAATTGTAGATGTAAGAAAAAATTTTATTTTACCTAGAAATTACAGTACCCACCCTACAATAATGTTAAAAAGTGGTTTTCGAATAACGTATTTTTCTGGAAAACGGCACTTAGAATTTTGTTAAACATTTTGTTTCTTTCGATTAATTTTTACGATAGTATATAATTCAATCACAAAATTTCAAATTAAGTTATTACTGACCTACCATAAAACCATTTTGAAAGAAGCTTTATATTCGGCAGTACTGTCGTCCGAAGGAAAAACTGATGAGTATTCACAGCTAGACAGCGTTCTACAATTGGTTTTTAAAAATGTCTTAAGCATTTTATATATATTTTCAAAATATATTTTGTATGCATTTTTATGCTTTGCAAACTCTGTATAAATAGCTTTAGATGCTGAAGAAACGGCCGTATGTGCCACACATCGAGGGTGCCTTTGAGAACACTTCCCATAAGTACACAAGTATACACAAAGCACTTGAAAGAAAGTGCGTACCCGTTAATATAACCAGATTTATAAATGAAATGCAAGGCACAAGAACGATGGAAGCACTCAAAGAACCAAATGTTCAGAAAATCATCACAACAAGAGGATGTCTTCAGGGAATGGTACTATCACTCTATAGATGCGCAGTTTTGTTGTGGATCAATCGCTTAGAAAGTTTTACTTCTCAAGGCATACAATATATCGGTTGCGCTGATGACAACATTATAACAGCTTTAGGGAAGTTGGAAGTGATATAATTCAAAGAGGTCTGACAATTAATAGGAAATGAAATAGGATTAATTCTCAATCCTTCAAAGACAACAGTCATACCATTTATTAAGACACGTCTTCTGGCGAAGTAATCAGCAAAAAGATAGAGCTAAACTACTCTTATCTAGGAACTACGCAAGATATCAAACTCTTTTGGATTAAATACACGTCGAAGTAACTGTCAGGCAAATCACAAACGCCCTTATTATATGCAAGACGCTTGTGGGCAAATCATGGGGTTGCAAACCAAATGTCCTAAGATGGAAAATAGGGAAGGTTACGTGGTACAAAAGAACCGAACTAGCAACGACTATGAAATTACTAAAAAAAAGTTCAAAGGATCGCATGGATTCTTATGCACTTTTATAGCAATGAGAGCTTGCCCTACGGCAGCAATGTTGATTATACTTCACTTAACCCAACTACATGTGGTAATAGGAAGCACATCTTACGGAGCTATCCTAAGATTTGTCACGGAAGATACTAGGGGTGCTAAATGTATAGAAATTAGAGAAAGAGACTCCATATCAAAGTCTTCATTATCGGGTGTATTAGACATTCCAAGAGATGACATGATTAAAAAGTATAATTTCGAGTAGAAGTTGAGTATCAAGAAAAAATGGCTTCCATCAGACGGATGAATTGAGAATGTCTTAAGGGACAGGGTGCAGTAATTTTTGGGCCCAGAACAAAACTTTCTCTGCCGATGGAGCAGTCCACAAGCATTTTTCAAAAGGAAGTAAATGTTTAGGAAAATCTACCAAGAGAAAAATCTTGAAAAAAATAACCTAACAAGAATATGGTTTTCGAAATATGTATTAAGTTAAATTTTGTATTTTTTTTAAATTCAAACAAAAATATAGTGAAAATTGGAATTCCCAGTACAATCAAAATCAATTCTAACGTTCTTAGGAAAATTGAAAGCCAAAAGACGTTTCCTTTAGAAGTTCCAATAAAAACCATTTTTTTTTTTTAATTTTTTCCAACGATAAGATATCTTTAAGTAAGAAAAATCGATTTTTGAATCTCTAGAACAATACTTGCGAAAATTTTCTTTTTTTCAAAATTTGAAAAAGGTACATACTTTAAAAAGAACAATAACACGTGTGTGTGGAAAAATTTAAAATGCTATCTACCGAGTTGAAAGAAAATCGATTTACCTTTGAAAACAATTGGGGAAAAATCCGAGGAATGGATTTTGTTTCAGGAACAACCCATAGCAACAATCTTGGAAAGATTCACTATATGAGCTTATCCTTCCTATCCAGTTCGCACTACAGTTCAATCAATCTAGGTGGAAGTGGTGATTAGATTAGAGCGTCGTCTGCATACATTTGAACTTAGCAATCTTGAAAAACAATTTGAAGAACATCGATAAGAAGTGAAAACAGAAGTGGTCTCAAAACACACTCCTGTGGTAAGTCAGAGTTTCCTTAGAATAGATCAAATTTAACAGTTTGTACTCTTTTTTTCAAGTTATTACAAAGAGTTAGAATACTTAGAAATATTTTGAAATTTATTACTGGGAATAGCAAAAGCCTTGAAAAAGACTAGCAATAACACAAAACCACTGTTGTCAGCAGCTTCCAAAGCAAAATGAAGATCCGAGGTGACTTAAATAGCTGCTGACGCAAAACTCTGATTGATCCAAGCCCAGACAATTATTTAAAAAGTTTGGAATGCGTGCTTAAGAAGGTAACTATTTGGTTGTACATTAGTCACCAAAAAACCTTTTCATACTTGTGTTTGTTTCTTTTTTTACTGTCAACGTGAAATGCTTGGAAGATTTCTTGCCAGCTTACGTTATTAGTTTCTAGTTGAAGCTCAGACAAGTCAATTTTTTTAATT
Source organism: Philhelius festivus (assembly GCA_963931855.1). NCBI lineage: Eukaryota > Metazoa > Arthropoda > Insecta > Diptera > Syrphidae > Philhelius > Philhelius festivus. The sequence goes on from OZ007557.1 coordinate 97,144,925, forward strand.
GATCTATAAGTTAAAGCTCGGTTCATCATATCTTATTCTTTTTAAGTTAGTATTCTGAAAATAAGAAGACAAGTGGCTTAAGTCTTAGTCTTTACTGAATTTAGTAAGACATTTTATAAGCTCTCGCATCAAAAATTCCTCTTAAAACTAAGAAATCTAGGATTTAGTGACGTTGTTGTTGTATTTCTTCAATATTGTTTATGCAATAGATCATAATCAGTGCTTTTCAAAAGCCATATCTCAGAAACTTTTAACTTAAATTCTGGAATACCACAGGGCAGCCATTAAAGCACCTTACCTTTTATTTTATTCAGATATGACTTACCATTTGTGTTGAAGTACTCAAAGTGTCTCATTTATGCAGACTGTGTAAAAACGTTCAAAATTATTTCAAATTCCCATGATTTTGAAATGTTGCGATATGACCTTAATTCGTTTCTGTTTTTTTTTTGAATGGTGTGTTCGTAATTGTTTATTTTTAAGATTATGAGTTTTATAAGTACGATTTCCGTAACTTCTTTTAATGTCTGGTTTTGTGTATCATTTGATGAAAAGCTTGTATTCATACAACACATACATCACCTCCATAACTTATAGAGTCAATTTAATTTTTGACTTTCAAGGCAATGTTCTGAATATTATGCTATAAAGCAGCTTTTCATCATGTTTTTTGACCTTTCTAGACTATGCTTGTCAAAATTAGACACCTAGTTAGGGCTACTAGAAGGCCAGACTAGAACAGGGGCAAAACTGGCTCCTGAGGTTTGCTGTTATAGGGTAAGGATGATCTCTCGCCTTACAACAACAGACTTAAACTTGCCTTATGTCTAGTCTCGAGAGCAGACATTCTGATTTGTATTTTTTCTTCATTGTTTAATTAATAAATGGAAGAATTAAACTTCTTGTACTTTTCGTTGCATATTATCTTTAATACTAAACTAAGAAACTTGACACTTTTTAGCAGAAATAGACTCATCAACCCCTTTAACAGGGTTGGGAATAGGGGGGGATAACGTTATCAAAAACAAAATTAAACAAGAAGAGAAGGCAAAGCAGACCCATGAAATGGAAAGAACTCCGACGAAACTGCTACTGGGCAATTACAACTAGGAACTTTTCACAAACTGCATAAGCTTAAGTAGGAACAACCTAAGAAAGGTATTCTAACTGGACACTGCAACCTACTTTGTATGGTCAGCAAAGCCACATGTAGAAAAACTATCTCGGACAAAAGCAGGTGGAAGAGCGCAACCTTTATTAGCTCTGATGGTGCCCCAAAAAATAAGATTTCTAAGACCAATAGATTTGGAGCAAGAACTGTAAGATGAGCAACCTCATCCAGATCCAAGTGGGGCACAATAGATCTCTAGTGTGATACCCCGAATTCACAATCCATTAATTCATAGAATAATTGTGAATGATTTGCTGATGATAAATATATTAATTTATTTAATCATACTTTTACTTTGACAAGTAAATTTAAATCAATATTTGTTGCCAATTACGTTTACAGAAATTGTAAATGAATTCTATAAAGCAAGTAATTTGCTCAGTTGTAAAATACATAAATAAAGGAAAAAATTAGGTTGGGGGATAACAGACACTCAATAGTCCTTAAAAAAACACAAAATTCGTATTAATAAAGCAAGAACGGTAATTGTGCCAGTGCTATCAATATACATACATCAAAAACTTTAATTCTGTTGTTTTTTATTCACCTCAATATAATTAAGACTGAAATATTTTGTACCAGCGAACATAAAGTTCCACTGAATCCATCTAAATCTGTCGTCGTGTGGATAGTGTGATGCTTTTTTATTCAAAGGCTGAGGTAGCGTCAGCTTGTCCAGGGTCAGTCCGAAGAAAGCACAAAACTCGGTTTTGAAAGTTCAGAACTCCAAATAATGTCCGACTTTATTCAGTTTTATCTTAATTCTAACTAACAATTTATTTCATATACTTGTACATTTATATCAAATCCTTAAATAACTAACACGGTATTTCATATAGTTCACAAATTTTCATATGCCTAAATAATTAACACGGTATTTCATATACAAGGGTGAGACGGTGGGATTAAATCCCTAGCCTTGACTGAAGCTATAGGCAGAACGCAGTGGGATTAGATCCCTAGCCTAAGGCAGCGACAAGACACGGTCAGACGGTAGGATTAAATCCTTAGCTTTGATTGAATTGCCTGGCAAAATCGGTAGTGAGATTAATCTCTAGCCTCGGCTCAAATCGCAGCGGGGTACAAACGGGGTAGGATTAAATCCTTAGCCTCAAACAAACGTTCGTGGCAAAACAAAGGGCGGCGGTGACAGAAGGTGGGATAACTTCCCTAGCCTTGACTGAAGCTATAGGCAAAACGCAGCAGGATTAAATCCCTAGCCTAAAGCAGCGACAAGACACGGTCAGACAAGTAGGATTAATTCCTTAGCTTTGATTGAAGTGCCAGGCAAAATCGGTAGTGAGATTAATCTCTAGCCTCGGCTCAAATCGCAGCGGGGTACAAAAACGGGTAGGATTAAATCCTTAGCCTCAAACAAAGTTTAAGACAAACTAAAGGGGAGATACCGAGAAGGCAGAACAACACACACACAATTTACGGCCAGGGCCAAAAAGCTTTGAAACGTCTGAATAGCACACCACGTACCCTATCAGCGTGTTTCGGGGATAGTCTGTAACCTTCATACTCTAAATTGGTATCCCAACAACAATAGGCGAGAGAAAATCCGAATTGGTCTCGATTTTCTGCCTCCCTATATCACATCCATCGTCGTCAGCAAATGTGAATACATAAAAGACAAACAGAATGTATTCATCGTAAATTGTTGTTGTAACACCGACAATGCTTTCTTCATACTTTGTTGTTGCACTCGTACCATCGACGACTTAGTTGCAATGCGTGTTGTGTGTACCTACACCTCCGTGGGCGCCTTAAGGTAGGCAATAGTTTTGTTGCACTTTCAGCTGTACCTTTCGGTGTATACGTTCGGATGTTGGGTGGTTGAACAGAAAAGGCGGCTTCAGATAAGTAGCTGAGTAGTAGCGTCGGCGTGCCGCGGCGGCTGAAATATGTAACTTCGTTACAATAGAGAGTAATACGACAGAAGAAAAAAAGATCATCCTAATTTATATATACAAGTTTCTAGACGATAACGAGGCATCATTAAAAGACCATTTGCATCCATACGTCTATACATCTGCATATTTAGGAAGAGTCCTTATACATAATTAATACAATAAATTAACTTATTTATGTCGCTAAACTTTTTTCCAATTTCCATCATTTTTCAAATGCCAAATCCTCCACTTAAGCCAAGACAGGAGCTTCTATTTAGCTATATGAATGGTCTTGACAATTTAACTGTCATTAAACTGATTGAAAACTTTTTCCTGGGCAAAATTAAAATATATTGACTTTCAGCAGATAACTTCCACTTCTTTGTATTTTTTTTTTTTTTTTCGATTTAAAAAGGACTCACCTTAAGCAGTGTTAGCTTTCGTTTTTTTTTTTGCTATTTATTTTGTATATTCAGAAAATTTAACGAGATGGTTTTAATGAGCGAAAAACAATTATCAAGGTGCTAAGGTATCTACTTTTACTTCCGAAAAAGGTACTTTAGGGTAAGTTTTGGATTCTAAAAAAAAAAAACCAAATTCGACTTCCATTTTAAGGCTCTTAGGTGATAATTCCTAAAGGTATTAATTGGTATTAATTTTTAAAGCTCTTTAACTAACCTCTTTAACCTCTGCTATACCGATTTTTATAAAAAAAAAAGTGTATTTTTGTTACTTACATTTTTTTCGCACGGAGTTACATGTGGTTGAGAATGGGTCTTTGACAGCAGTGCGGTATGTGAGGGATATTATGCAAGAAGTTGTTGTGCCATTTGTACCAAATATTGGCGAAAATTTTATCTTAATGAAGGATAACGCTCGTCCCCACATTGCGAATAGAGTTTCGGAGTATCTTCGAGAGGCCCACCTGAACACCTCAGACTAGCCAGCCTGCTCTCCTGATTTGAATCCCATCGAGTATCTCTGGGATATGCTTGGTAGACAATTAAAGGAGAAAAATCCGAGTCCATCAAACATAGAGGAGCTAAAAAATGCTTTACTTGAAGCTTGGGAGCAAATACCCCAGCAAAACATTGATAATGTAATCAGAAGTATGCCAGAAGTATGAGACTGATTTCTGTCCTCAGAACAAGAGGAGGGAATACTAAGTACTAACACAACACATCCCCACTTTTAATAAACTTCAAAGGTATACTTCAAGTTGTGCAAATCAAAGAAAATAAAGTTTTTGTGTTTTTTTTTTAAGGAAAACAAGTAGCAGATTTTTTTTTATTTCAAGTAACTCTAAATTGATCAAGTTATAAATCCTCATCAAAAAAATAAAGATGAAATGAAAATAAACTAAGATTTTTCACTTTTTTCATGCGTTCCTCTAATTTTGTCCGGCAGTGTATATCAAAAATTGATTTATTGTGCTCTGCCATAGAATTTTTTTTTATTTTTCATTTCTATATATTTAAATTTTCTTAAGTTTAGAAGAACAAAAATTGTTTGTATTACAAATGTCAAAAACGCGTTTAAATAATTTTATGGGAGTAAGGTTTTTAGTATACATTAGTCATTACTTATAAATTTTCTTGAAAATTTTTAAGTTAAAGAAATTGTGTACAAAAGAAAATAATTTTTAAAAAGCCGCTCTAACGATTTTTGAATTTTTATTTTCCTAGAATAAAATTTTATTTACTCAAGAAGTCAATTGGCTCTTTATTTATTTTAAAACTTTTTAAGGAGTTCTTGCAACAATTTGAAGAACGAATTTTGATTTTAATTTTTTAGATTTGCTTTAATAATAGAATTTATATAAGTCTTAGATATGTATTGAACATAATATGTGTCATTTAGTTGTTTTTTTATTCTGAGTTTGGAATGAGTTCCACATTTTGTAGTCGGCCGCTCATAACAAGGATATTCTCTTCATTCAAAAATGGGTTTAAAGAAAGTACCTTACTTATTTCTCTGACGTTCTTTCCGCTTCGTAGGTATTTTAATTCTTCAGAATATACTTCTTCTTCAATATTTATCGTTATCTTTGCTGGCAATATTCAACGTTTTTACTGTTAAAATGCCAATTTCTATTCGGTTGTTCAATGTCTTGCTTCTGGAGTTAGGCTTATATCATTTCCAATAAGAGACTTCTCTTATTAACTTTGAGTAGATGCAGAGTCTTTTGGTAACGTCACTAATTTCTTCTGCTTCAATCGTTAAGACCTTTCTGGTTTCGAAAATATGCATCACTGCATTCTTATGTTGTTCTTGTAAAGGCCAATGATCTGAATAAAATTGCAGCCCACCAGGTATATATACCATAATTGATTGCTCGGCATCTGTTCTTGTAAACAGCCTCTTTAACTTGATTTTCGGATGATCGTACATGCCCCCACATCTTCTGTTTGTTGCTTCTTGTATTTCAGACACTCGGCTTGCAACAAATGTCTTCCAGATAGAGGGACATCGTCATTCACAATTCTTCAGGCTTGGTTTTCCTGATCAAACAACTTTCAAAGGAAGTTATGTTGAGATCCTCGCTAAGTTAAACCTTACGTCGTAAATCAAACTGCGAACATAATAGACTTCTTTCTAACCTCTGAACCGTCTGAACCTCATCGTAAGATTGGTAAGATCCTCGTGAGAAAAAGAACAGCCTCTTCGACTCAATCAACAATACTGACCAAACAAACGCACATATACACCAAACACTAATCTATCAAACTGATCTTCCAGACGTTCCGAGGAACCATATAATCCTTCGGGTATGGTGGAGGGCTAATTTGCTATTTCTATTTCACTAGTACAGTTGCAAGGATACTGAAAGATTTCGATATACCCCAATCCGCTAGCCCAGATAGAATAATTCCCATTCATGGGAACGTTGAACTGGTGATCTAATGGTACTCGTATGTATGTATATCTCACCAAACAATCAGGCCCGGATTAAAGAAAATGGGGGCCCGGGGCTATTTCAAATTTGAGGCCCCCTAAAAAGATATAAAACCCAAGCAAGCCAACCCCTCATAACCCACAGTGTCCTAAGCCCCAAGCGAGCCAACCCCCAAAAACCCAGGGCGCTAGGAGACCACGCTCTCAGAGACGATGCGTCGAGGAGTTGACGCATCGAAAATCCAAGAAGCTATCCCCCAAGGGCTCCAACCCCCGATAAGATTAAGAATTTTTGATACCCGGGGCTAATTTTATTTATCAGGGACTCCTCTTTTTAACGTTTTTGATAAATTAAATGTATTCATTTCGCAATCGCAAATAAGAAACCGTAAACCCAAAAGCGTTAAGCCCACATAACCCAATTCGTAATTAACCCAAAAACTATGAACTCAAAACCGTCAGACCCTTTCTTTTTGATTATTCAAAACTCTAAAAATTAAAAGTAACAAATTATGTAGTAATTAGGATTTATTATAGATTGAATGAGTAAGTAGGTATACATTATAAATAATAGATACGCGTAAAGTTAAATTTTGCACACGGGAGCATTTCGGAAAATTCAACTTTACGTACGTTGTGTCGAAAAATACGATTACATACTTCTGCGGCAAAATTTGTATCGCCATTTTTCGCTTGTTAAACTTAAAACGGACTCGTGGAAATTAACAATTCTAAATTTTACCACCCTAATATCGAAATTTGCTCTTACGCTCAATTCGCACATCTCTCTTAATCAAGAATATACATATAAGGATTTAATATTTTTTGAGTTTACAGTTTTGGGTTAATAGGCTATGAACTTTCGAGTTTTTTGGATTTGAGATTAATTTTTGCTAAGTTAGGCTGCATGGATTTTGTACTTGCGACTTATAGGTACTATATATTAGACAAGTTATGCATTCGTAAACAAAATCGAACTCCAGATTTCGATCAAAGTTGACATTACGATGATACCGAAGACTAAAAAAGTGGGTCTCGCAATTCTGTCTGTCGGTTCGACTACAGCCTAAACGGCTCGGCCGATTTTCTTCAAACTTGGTAGATATGGGTTTTAATTTTTTCTCCCCACACGTTTTTTTCTTTTTTTTAAGACCAAAAATAGCGGTACCTGCCATACCATTTTTTCGAAATTTTATTTATATTTTTTTTTCTAAAAAACTGTCACACAGAATTTAAAAAAAAATTGATTTAGTTAGAAAAAATTTTCCAAAAAATTGTTATTTTTGGTAGCCCCCCTGTGTCCATTTTTTTTGTTTTTGATTTTTTCGAAAACGGCACAGCCGATTAAAATCATTTTTTTATGTTAAGGCTCCTCCAAAGTTTGAATATTTTTACATATTCAAATTTTCAATTTTTTATTTTTTTGGATTTTTAAAAAAATTTTCAAAATTTGTTTTGGAAACTGAATATTTCGAAAACCCCATGCTCGTTTTTTTCAAACTTGACAAATAAAAGTTTCTTAACATAATCTACAAGATTTGAGAAACAAAATTTTGTTTTATCTAAAACTAACGGTACCTTCCATACAAAAGTTAAAAAATTGTTTTTGAAAATCGTATTTTTCTCGAAAACGATTCCGAGAATTTTGCTAAAATTTTTTATCTTTTGATTAATTTTTACGATCTACAACTAAATAAAAAAAAATTGAAATCTAGATATTACTGACTGTACCTACAATACAACGATTTTTTTCGAATTTTGAATTTCTCATTATCGGCATAACGGATTTTAATGAAATTTTTTATAAAGAAGCTCCTAAAAAGTTTAAAAAACATTGCATTTCAAAACTTAAAAAAAAATATTTTTTCAATTTTTGGAAAAATGTAATTTTTTTTTGGAAAATTCGATATCTCAAGAACGACTTAGTATTTTTCTTGGAAATTTAACTATCATTCGTACAATAACAAAAACTTAAAGTTGGCTTACCAATTTTTTTTAAATGTTTTAAAAAATTTTAGCATAAAAGCTTATTTTTTCAAGGAACCACTACAATGACTTATAATTTTTATTCTTGCATAAATTCATATTTGCATAGAATTCTGTTTTTATTTCTTACTACTAAAAGAATTTAAATAAAAACAATTTTATCCTTATGAACAGTTTTCTTTAATAATATTCGTTTTTAAAATTCTTAGTGGGTTTGGAGATATTAGCGAGTTGAGCTATGTGGGTTTAAAGTTTATGGGATTAATTGTGAGTTGGGCAATATGGGTTTAACGTTTTTGGGGTATATACGAGTAGTTTTCAAGTTTGGATTTTGTGGGGTCAGCTAATTTTGGTTTTTATTTTTGGGGTTTATTAGATTGTAAAGTTTGAATATCGCGGTTTTACGGCTTAAATTTCTTAATGGGGTGGGGCCCTCGTTTCCGCGGGGCCCGGGGCTTCAGTCCCCCCTAGCCCCCCTATTAATCCGGGCCTGCAAACAATGGCTCAAATCTTATGCGGTTAATGCGCTTGTTATTTCAAAGGCATTTAAAAGAGTTTGGCATCAAGCGCTATTATCGACAATACGTGCATCTGGTATTATAAATGTATTCTTCGTTGTATTATAAATGACCTTCTATAATGGTCAATACAAGTCATTTTAAATGGTTACTTGTCTGATAGTCACAAAATAAATGCTGGTGTCCCACAGGGCTCCGTTTTATCTCCGGCTCTGTTTCTCATATTCTTCAATGTAAAATTTTGTATTTTGTCTGCGAATTCTATAGTCCATTAAACTTCTTTGCAGACGACAGTACTCTCAGCTTTATATATTGGTTTTAAGATTCAATTTCTATTCCTTGTTATTCAAGTAGAACAACCCCCAATATTACTGTTCATGAGCTGTACTTTAAGAAGCCAATGAACTATTTGTTCTGCGGTTGTATCACAGACAATTTTGTGCGGAGTGAAAAACTATATTCGTCCAAATCTTGAGTATAATTTCCATATTTGGAAGGGAGCCCAAAAACTCACTGAGTCTAGTGCATAAAATGAAAAATAGGGCTTTAAAAATGAAAGGTGATATAATTTTATAAGAAACTTCAGAATACTTCTTGCCTTTCATTATCTTACAATTATTTTTGTAGACAATGTTCTAGTGAAACAGCCAGTAGAATTCACACCCTCTAACCAAATAATCATGCTTCAGGTAGTGCCCATCAGCTTACGTATTGATAAGAACAGAGATTCATTCTCCTGCCGTACGTAACGAATGTGGAATGCCTTGCCGGGTTCTGTTTTCCCCTCCGTATTCAATATTCAGAACTTCAAAACTTATGTGCTTCGATGCCTCCCATTAAAGCCTTCCCTATTTCTCTGAAATTCGGCCAGTTTTATTAAAAGTACAGTGCGTCCGAACAGTACGCGGTTATAAAAAAAGAAACATTTTTATATATAAAATATTTAAAATTCTAAGTCACTTGAACTGTATGAGCAAGTTTGTGCGACTCTGTCAAGCATTTTATTAATTTAATTTTTTTTTGTTTTAGGATTTCAACTTTGTGGATTTCTTTGATGTTGAAATTTATTGATCATTTATTTTAAATTGGTGTTTATTTCATTTATTATTATTTCTGTTTTTATATTTATAATTTAGGCGTGTTTTGTTTATGTATAGCTATATATATATTATAGCTAGCTATAATTTTCTTACAGGTAATTAAGTTTTCTTATGAGGTCGTTGAAATTTTGATTAATACAGTAATTATATGTTCGTATTTTTTTTTGTTTTTAAATATTTATCAATTATTTTTTTTTTAATTTAAAAACACCTTGAACTAAGAGTGTGATTAGACGTTAAAGGTGTTAAGGGAGGCTATTAGCGTATCGGAGCTGCAATCATGACACAGAATAGCAATATATATTTTTTACTTTATCAAGGAATTCATTATTTAAATTTTTTTAAATTAGGTATTCGCATTCGATGTTCGTGGTGTGTGTTGCATAAATCAAACCACTAGCGTATGAAATTAAATTCCTAAAACTTAATTAGTTGGAAATATCAATGTATGATAAGGATAACCCAGCGCATCATTTAAATTAATAAAAAGAAGGGGCTGATAGATTAGCAAAGTGACATTTTGACGTTTGATAGATAAACGTGCGTGAAATTAAGTTGTTAACCACTATTACCGATAGAGGTAGAGTATAAATGTATACAAACTGGAATTGAAAGAATTTATCATTACGGTATTTTGTGTGTGTATTCAAATCGGAACCTCTGTAAGTACCGATTTTGAGTAAACAACAAATGTGCTGGACATTTTAATTAAACCTCACATTAACGATGGATTAGTTACGAAAGTTCTTTTTTGTCATATTGTCAATCGGTTTATTTCCAATAATAAATGAGTATACCTGAAGGTCTATGTAGTCATTAATTCTTGTTCGACCTTCATGCTAAACAGATGAATGGATATTCTTAAAGCTCCCTTAATAATAAATTCAAATCCTTATTTTAGTTCATATTGAAAGGACATCTCTCGTAAGAAATCTTTATTGTTCGATTGTTTTGTCGAACTTGGATATGGAAGACAGCAAAAATAATACCCATCCTAAGATCAAGCCAATTAGCCTGCTTAGTAAATGCTTCGAATAGATTAAAGAAAAACTAAACTTAAGGAAAACCCTCTGCTGCCTTTACAAAAAAAATAGTTTTAGACCATCTCAATCTTAACAGTCTCCTTATCCAGCTGCTTTTCAAATCGCTTCTTCTTTATCTTTTGTTTTGTATTCGACTCTATTTTATACCCATTAGAAGTCCCTCAGTTAGAGAAGACCTCTTTCATAACTCCAATAAATAAAAAGGGCCCAAAATGTGAAGTTACAAGCTATCATCCAATTGCTAAGCTTTCACATATTCCCAAAATCTTTTAAAGCGGTTTGTAAAAAATTTTTGGTTGTAAAAGTCTTTCATTTCTTCTAGATAACAAAGCTTTATCGAAGGTAAGTATTCTCATTAAAATCGTATCCCTTAGACTCTCAGCTTTTAAGAAAGAAAAAGAAGTCGATGTTATTTTAACCGTTTTCAAAAAGGTTTTTGACAAAATTTCAATTCAAAAATTGAACCTATCTTCTTAACATGGATTTATTCTTACCTGAAAAAACACTACTACAAAGTTAAATTCATATCTACTTTCTCTTACAATTAGTATTTCCGGGGTCACACAATGCAGCCACTAAGGGCCTATCATTTTTATTCTTACCTACTATTAACGATATTGAAATCGTCATACAAAATTGTCATGTCTTACTCTGCGACAACAATACCAATTTTTCAAGGCCATTTCTTCCTTATATGATTCTACTCTTCTTCAACTTGATCTCAACAGTTCCTGTGTCTGGTGCCTAAAAAATTTCTTAGAGCTAAATACGCCCAAATTCAATCACTTTTTCTTGAAAACGCATCTAAACTCATCCCCTTCTTTACCTTCTCTATTATCAACCCATATCCACCACTGGTGGACGAGACTATTCTCAAAGTAAACTCCGGACTAGGCTTTGTGAAACGAAGTTCAAGGAATTCTCTTCTCAAATGATGAAATTTTCCTTCAATCGTATACACGTTTAGCCCTATTAACTCCCAAAGGCGGCCTGAATCTAAGTTATTTTCTTACTTTCTTATCATCTTGGATTTCATTAAATGACATAATGTCTGGCATTCCTAAGATCATACTCTAAGAAATATCGTCCTATCCAAACCGTCAGAATTTCAAAAAACTACGACTATAAAGGACTATTCAACTGGCCAGGAAGATTTTGGGGACCAGGAGGTCAAAATTAATATATTTCTATAATAAAACGTTTGAACACAGTGCGAGCGTTTTGGTAAAGTTAGAGAAAATTTAAAAAGAGATTCCACATTCGTGTAGTGCGGCTAAAAAAAGAATCTCTGAATTTAACAGTTCGTCCGAAGTTGGGCTCAAAGGTAAACTAATGATCACTCCCTGAAGAACGAGTACTTCGGTTGATTTGTTTAAGGTGTGATGCTTTTTTTGTTTCCAACTGAGGTAGGTCAGCGGGGTCCACGGTCAACCGAAGAAAGCAGTAAAACTCGGCCAAATAGAGAGTTCAATACTCCAGTTCCAAATTATATTTATTCAACGTATAAGTATTTCATATAAATATACAATATTTATGACCTTATAATAAAAATTAACAGAGTATTTCATATACTTTAACAAAAGGTATGGTCCTACAATAAGATAACACGGTATTTCATATACACTACCGGCGGTATCGTAGAACAGACTCAGACAGCGAAGATTGGGATAGAGTCCCTAGTCTTACCTATGGCGGCGGCGGACGTTTCAGACAGCGAAGATTGGGATAGAGTCCCTAGTCTGAATAGCGGAGGTTAAGACAGCGAAGAGTGGGATAGGGTCCCTAGTCTTAACTACGGCGGTGGAGACTTAGACAGCGAAGGTTGGGATAGAGTCCTTAGTCTAAGGCTTTCGGAGAAGGTTAAGACAGCGAAGGTTGGGATAGAGTCCCTAGTCTTAACTACGGCGGCGGGACAAAGGAGAACGGGAAATGTATTTTTGCGGCGGAAGCCAAAAGATTGCGAAGCTACTTCCTGGTATAGGTGACCAGCAGCGTGCTTCTAGATGAGATGCTTTATGCCTTGTACACCAAATTGGTACAGAACACCCGGTGGCAAGAAGAATCTGATTTCTGCTGCATTTCTACCTCTTACTTGTCGACTTGGCGGCCACAACCAAATGTGGATTATAAAGTTGGCGAACGAAATTTATTTGCTGACGTCGTGTGTGTCCTCTTTTGCGATTTTGCGTGGGCGCCTTAAGGTATGCAATACTTTCTGGCCATTTCATCCGGTGTGGTAAATGCAGTAGAATTCCGGCGTTCGGTCTTCTTAGGTTGGTAGAAAGGCGTAATTACTTCAAAAGATGTACCTTCGTTACAAAGGGAAGGAATGCAACTGGCTATTTCACTAGATTACTACTTATAAAAATAACGGTGTTTCTGGTTTACTTCAGATTTTACCTGTCATTTTGAAAGCTGTTTTCTGGATTCTATCTGCCCAAAAGACTCAGGTGAGTTATTAGAGCAGGTGGGAATTTTATTCGAGCCTTGGGCGATAAAGACCTTATAAATTACAGCCAGATCGGAAGGGTAAAACATTTCTTGCAAAATCTAAGGAAACCTAGACACGTAGCAGCGTTTCTGGCGACGCACGTCGAATATATCGTAACTTCACACAAGGTGGTCTATGTTGCACATACCGAGAACTGATAGCTGTTCGGTTTGCTCAATGCAAGTGCCGCTCACGGATAGTGGAAGGGAGTGGGTTGCACTTTAATAACAGATGGCAGGACTGGGTTTTTGAAGCATTAAATTATACGCGGCTTCCCGCTCTTATTGAAAAACCGCTTATTTAAACCTTAACACCTAATATAGTCATGAAGCCCTGTAAGTTGTTGAATTTTCATATAAGCTAAGCCAACTAAAATATATCTAAAACCTTTGAAAATTACACTGTGATGTGCTTTTTGCTTTCCAGTTGAGGTTATGTTCGCCGGTCTCGCCAGGGTTGTCCTGAAGAAAACACGAAATTTCAGAGTTGAAGGTCTTCTATCACAGAATATTCTGTTACTAGTATTTCAATTAATTCTAGTAATCGAATAATTCACGGGTATCAACTCTTCTGGATTCTAGTCTTGCTGTCTCGTATCGGTTATACTGGTTGATGATTCGGATTTTGGTTTTATATTCTGGAACTTGGTTTCGGGTAATCTGGCTTCTGGTAATTTGGCTTTTAAAAACGGGTCCTGTCATACTGACGTCGGGCTTATGACAGCATCGGATGATGCTACGCCCCTAGTGTCGCTTAAAACAGCAGGCTAAATCGCTCTGGTGAATCAGCAGGTACATCGCCGCTTGTGGCACTAAAACAGTAGGCTAAAAATCTCTGGTACAACACCAGGTACCAAAGCAACCAGGTACCTGGTGGCAATTAGGACGTTTAACTTCGAACTATGCTCCTCCACTGGTGTGGAAGTCTTAGTTAGAAATATCTGGACAATCTTTCTACTTAACTTGACTTTCCACGAAACCCCTTACCATGACCAAATCGCCTACGCTTGTCTACTACTGGATTTCAAATGATCAATAAAATCAATTAACTATGTCGCCTGACTTTGCGTATGGTTGAAGGAGTACTTTTCGTTCATCCCAGTAGGTTCTCATGATGCTTTATCAACAAAGACTGAATGTGAACTGTGTAAGTGGTGAACCAAAAATAATAATTTTGTTGATTTTCCTGTGACGTCATGTGTCCATGGTGCTTGTGAATCGAATTTGGTGAAGTAACATAAAGTGGAGTAGCATGGAACGCTTCGTTACAACACTACCCACAACAGACAATTGCGTATAAATTTACTGGATTAAAGGAAATCAAAATTATAAAAGACATTTTAAAAGACTCTTGAGTCTATGACATTGTAAATTCTTTTTTTAAATCTCACCAACTTTGACTTATTCCTTTCATAACCCTAAGGCATTTTTTGATGTTCAGCTTTAATAGTAATCAACCGATGAACTATCAACAAATTCAAGGCAACGTGACTGAGCAATTTCATTTTCAAAAGCCCCCAGAGGATTATCTCCACTCGAGTCCAATGATTCTCCACTCTATTTTCTTTTCATCGTCAACATCATCATCATCATCATCGTTGGTTGTCCTGTTTTTGCAACGTGAAACCTTAAGTATGTATATATTTATGTACATTGTGTATGCAATGTATGTATATATGTATTTATACATCTGTACAACGGCAATGATTTTGAATTTAAAAATATTGTAGCGGACATTAAAAAGGGGATTCGCATCCATTATGAGAAAGACTGTTTCTCTTGCCAGATCAACGTGGTCAAAGAGATTTTAAAATGATATGAATGTGTGATGTGTCGTAGTTTCTTTACTTCAAGAAAACTGACTTCCCTTAAGGCTCACATCTACGAGAACATGCACACACTTACTCGTATATAAGTGAACCAAAGGGCGATGTTAATTAATTTAAACGAAATTTTCAAAATGGTCTGTGTAATTATATACTTGGCAAGAATGTTTAAAAACTTTTATCTAGGACAAAACGTATCTCTATGTGGGGGACATGTGATTTTGATGAATTATTTAATCACCAAGGATATTGTGTCAACCATTTAGACCAAGTTTATCAGGGTGAAAGCTGATTTATCAACTGGGTCTTAAAATGCAACTATTCTAACTATATACATACGAGTTATATATGCAGTATTTAGTTCATTTACATAAAAATGTACATATAGTTGCTCTGTCCTGAGCTTGTGGTTTTCATTGCAATCCCAATTTAAATGTAAAACCTTTAAAAAATATAAATATAAGTCCCAAATAAAATATTTACATATGAATTTTTGAAAGTCGTTAGGGAGTTTTCTGTTGAAAAGTGCGAATAATCCCAGGAATAGGGATTTAAAATGTAAATAAAACATTTTAGCTGTTATGAACTTTTCAGGGGATACTTCTATTCAGTATGGCTATAAACTCGATTAGGTTTATACAATTAACACTATATACAGATTAAAGGTTAAATCAAACAGAATTTTACATTTATGAGATTTCATCATAAATCAGATTAAAATTCCTACTTTTCTTTTTTTATTTGAGATACATTTTGTAGAGGGAGCATGTATTATGTCGGTATGCAACTTTCTAGGAATGCTAGCGAGGATTCACAAAAAGTTACACATTTAATTTGAGTGTGTGAAGTCGCAATGAGAGGGAAATATTTGACCGCATAATGCATTCCACATTCGTGTAGTGCGGCTAAAAAAGAATCTCTGAATTTGACAGCTCAAAGGTTATTTGATGGGGATTCTCTGAAGTGCTAGTATTTCAGTTGAATTGCTCAAGAGAAGGAATGCAGTTGGAAATTTCACTAGAGCACTGTTTATAAAAAATAACGTAAAATAATGAAATACTTAAGAAAACTGCAACGGTCTCATTGTTTTTGATTCTGTTTCTGTGCAAGGTTACAGTGAGTTCTAGGAGCACCTGCGCGAATATAGAAATTGTACTCAAGGTTTGGCCGAAAATAGGCTTTATAGATTACAACCACATCAGAAGGGATAATGAAGGAAACCTTAAAGCGTTTTTGGCACCGTCGAATATGTGAACATTCTAAATAAAGTAGTCTGTGATGTACAAGCCGATGAACTGATAGCTGTTTGGTTGCCTTATACAAGTGCCGCTCCTGGAAAACAACATTGAATTGTGGAACCATTAAATTCTAGGCGGTTTATGGTTCCCCATTTGATTCTAGATCAATATTTAATGAGCTTACCATGTTTTTCCATTATAGATTTACACCAGCGGTACCACTTTACTTCAATTGAAGTAGATCTAATTCTTTTTTCAAAATATTTTAAAATCTACTTCCTACTTCGCACCATCATCAAAATACTGAAATCTACTTCCTTTTAAAAATCTCTGTTTCAATCTACTTCAATTTTACAAAAAAAAAGCCCAAAACTACTTCATTTTCTCTATTTTCATTATAGTTAGTACTACCATAAATAATAAATAAATAAATGCAAATAAAAAGTCATTTTGAAATCTACTTCGAATTTTCTTTTTTCTTCAAATCTACTTCGACTTTTTTTCCGGAAGTGGTAACGCTGATCCATACTCTAAGGAGGACGTGAATCTGAAAACGAATTTGTAAGCATTATAGAGTGCAATCGTCAGCAAAACAATTAAATGGGTCACAAGTTTCATAACAAAAAATCATAGAAAGAGAGTCGGAGATAAAACGGAGCCCTGTGGCACATCAGCACTTATTGTATGAGTTACAGACTTGAAAACATTAAATACAACTTCTTTAAATGGGTTGGACTGGTAAAAATTAATTCAATGAAGAAGGGATCTATCCAATACCAAATGCAGATATTTCTGATAAGATGCCAAACTCTTTTGACTGCTTTTAAAATATCAAGTGCAATAATCTTACTTTTACTAAAATGGTATAAGGATTTATGCTCCTGTTCAGTGATATGATATACGATCAGATCACCTTTCGACCGTTTGCTCCGGAAACCATATTGGCAATGATTGTAAAACGTTCATTCTTCAAAATATTTCTAAACCTCATAACCTTTTTTTGATAATTCACTCGCAATCAAGGGTATGTTAAGAGACCCTTATAATGTTTATGGGACGTAAATGTAATTGAACAATAGTTTGTGAGCGAAGAAGATTCACGTTGCTTGAGATATGCTGGCCAAATGCTGCCTTCCATCCATTTGGAAAGAGATCAATAGAATAGGACAGATGGAAAAGCTTAGCAATTGGATTTTCCAGTGTTAAAGTACACCTCTTCAGAACAATGACAGGGATACTATCTGACATCGAATTTGTGGACATTGAGATATTTTAGTGCTCTTGCAACTGTACGAATACAAGGGAAGATTTTTTCCAAAAAATCAATTGAACTTTTCACGAAAACAAAATTCAACACCAAACGACAAACAGTGTTGTCAAGCGGTACTTGTTGGTAACGATATTTTCGATAATATGCACATTGACTTAACTCAGGACGACTTTTTTCAATGTACAGCGTCACGATTTCACAGGGTTTGTTTTCTCTCAATCCAAAAAAAAAATATTTTTTTCCAAATTTTGGTAGAAACTCCTTTATTTCAAAATTGTGCTCACAGTTAGTTGTAGTTTTTGAGAAAACAGAAAAAACGGTTCCTTGGGACGAACTTTTAATATCTATTTTTCGGAAGTTTTTATTCAACTTTAAGCTAACTTGTACTACAACAAACTTTTTGAATTTTGCAATAAAAAATTTTGAAATAGTTTTTGAGAAAAAAAAATCTTTTTTCTTACTTCTTCTAAAAACAAAAATTAGGGCAGAAATTCAATGGAGACTTTTTGACAGTGTACAACTTGGAAACAAAAAGTTTTTCATCTTGAAGGTTAGTTATTGGTTGTCAGCGTCAAGTTCGTTCAGTAATGGGCCATTGACGCTTTTAAAATTCGTTTAAAAAAATTTCCTTGGCAAAAAACCAATTGAAAATCATACCAAAATGGCTGCCAATAATGGAGAAAATTAAGGTTTCTTTTTTTTATTTAATAAGTTACAAGAAAACTAAGGCCAGTTTTACATTATTGTGAGATCTCGATACGCACTCGATTCGATAATTTATGTGTGCAAGAATATTTTAAACAAATTATATTGGTATTGGTTTTATTGTGTGAATCTAGTTTATCTAATAGAAGCATTTTTCCTAGGACTCGTCAACGGCTTAAAAGATTTTGATGAAATTCAGTAAGAACTTATTTTGGAAAGTAAAAATAAAAGAGAATAATAATGAATTTATGTTTTTTTTTTTTGTATTTCTTAAAGTAATAATTTAAATTCTTTTGGTTTCTAAATATTTTAATTTGAACATATCGTCGTCGTCTAATGAAATCTCTCAGAGTCCACTTTTTTAATTTTATGTACCTATACATAACTTTCAAATTTATAAGTAAATTTTAATTGTAAGAAACTTTTCAAAAACAATAAATTGAAAATTGACGAAATCTGGAGAACAAAGGACTTAGAAGTCTTAGGAGCGTACCGATAAGAATATATTGGTATCTAAGGAATTCTTCTGAACATAATATTATGAAGACAATATTTCTTGCAATAATTTTGTTTAAAACAAATAATTTCAAGAGACAGTTTTCACACCGAACCTAAAATCTACTCATCACGTTTCTCTGCTACGATTTTTCAGCTTCATTTACAATTTTCTTTGTCACAATCATAAGGATTAGTTATGGCTTTTGTTCAAAGTGTGGCACTTTTAATGACAACCGAACGAGAAACGCAACGGAATGCATAATCAAACAACCACCATTAACCACTCTTGCAACCACAAAACAGAGAGCAAACCAAAGGATTCATTCATCCGGTTATGCAAACACTGCAAATATATATACATTATACAATACCTTCACATAGATACGAAAAAAAAATAAACAAACAAAATCGAAACCAAAACGCAGGCATCGAACAAATATAACAAGGACACAACTCAAAGGAAGACAACATCCGCAAAATCCACCAAAGCCACGTAAACTGACCACGATTCCGATTCCGAAGCGCCTCGAAATGAAATTGGAATCTTATCGATTGCATAGCGTGAGACTAAGCCAATTTATGTTGCCCTATTTCTGGTATTGGTCTCCTAAACTTACCCCTGCGGGCTGTTGACTATAAAAACGGATCTACAAAAAAATGATGAGAAATAAGCAACAGTGTAGTAGACAACTTTTCCAAGGACACACGGACCTTGAACGGGAGGAACAAGCAAACTTCAAAAGAGAAACCACCCTTATACTTTAAGAGCCAATTCTCGTTGCTTCCTTTACAAACCTCTCACACCCTTTCCGCACGACCTAGCCCATTAATCTAACTGCCTGAAAGTTATGCTACTAGACTGCTGCCGTTTGAAAATTGTATTTTTCTTCAGGGATCCGTGTATATTGTGAGATGAGAACTAAAAAGCCGGTCGATGTTCTGCAAGGAATTGCATAGGAAAAAAGGACACAGGATTAAAATGCGTTTTAAGGTTATCTTATTTTATGTTTAGCAGAATTGGTTATCAAAATGGGAACCTTTATTGCTGATTAGGGTGTTGTTTTTTTCTTGTGTGTTCCGACTTAAATAGAAAATTTTAGATATTTTCAAAACGAAAACAGCTTCCACGGCACAGTCACGTTCCACTTTTAGATTTGAACTCTAAGGAAGTGCCTAGTTTCCTGTCCAAATATTATAATGCAAATTGGATTCAGCGGAAAATGCTTAAATTTAAGCTACATTTATTGTTTTTAAGGCCTTTCCTGATAAACCATTTGTAACCCCATCAAACAAAGCGCCTTAAAATTCTGCATTCTTATGAAAACCACTATGAATATTTTTAAAGAAGAAAATATTAGAAACAATCTTTTTTTTATTTATTTAAAAATATAATATTAACAAGAGATCGAGAATCGAAAAGAATATCTTAGACTTTTTCTTTAAAACGACGAGACAGCATCACAACAACTAAGGGAGCTATTTAAAGTAAAGAACTAGATCTACTATTTAATTTCTGGACCAAATCATAGCAACAGTCTTTGAAGGTTTAAGTCTTAGTTTATTCTCACTTATATACTTAGAGTCAAATTCGTTTAAGATCTTTATTTGTTCGAACCACAGCGTCTTCAATCAATCCAAGTGGGTAATCCGTGTAGATTAGAATGTCATCTGCATACATATCAACTAAGCAATCTTCAACGACCGACGACGTCGAGCAAATCATTGATTAAAAATAATAGAAGTGGTCAAAAAAGAGACCCCTATGGTACCCCAGTTTATTGACAATGGGAAAGATGTACCGCTCTCAACTTCAACAGTTTGTGCTCTGTGTTTCAAGTAGCTACAAAGAAGATGAAAAAATGTGTTAGAGAACTAGAACATGCTTTGAAGTTAAGTAATGAGAATGGAGCGATCAATATCTACAATCTTGTAGATTGTAGTTATTAAGAAACTATTTTTGTCAAGTTTAAAAAAATCGAGGAAGGCGTTCGTTTTCGAAATATTAAGTTTAAAAAATTTAAATGCACGACTGGGTCGCACGAACTTGCTCCTATGTAATAGACTAAGAATTTCAAAAATGAATGTTACGAGTACTAGAGAAAAACTGCTCATAAGCATAAAAATTAATTTTTTAAACGACTAAAACAACTTCTTTGGTAGTTGGGGGAAAAAATATAATGCCATGTGATTTAAGCAAATATAGGTTCATGCAAGAACAAAAATTATAAGGCTTTGTAGCGGTTTCTTAAAAAATAAACTTTTATATACAAAATTTTTAAAAAAATTTTAAGAAAAAATTTTGGTATCTACGCAATTTAAAGTTTTTATTATTGTTTGCATAAAAATTAAATTGACAAAAAAAATATTGAGCCGTTTTCGAGATATTGAATTTTCAAAAAAAAAACGATTTTTTTTTCCAAAATTCGAAAAAATATTTTTCTTAAAGTTTTGAAATGCAATGTTTTTTAAACTTTTTAGAAGCTTCTCTCTAAAAAATTTCATTAAAACCCGTTATTCCGATAATGAGAAATTCAAAATTTTAAAAAATCGCTCTATGGTGGGTACAGTCCGTAATATCTTGTTTTCAATTTTTTTTCATTAAATCATAGATCTTAAAAATTAATTGGAAGAAAAAAAATGTAAGTAAAATTCTCGGAACCGTTTTCGAGAAAATTACGATTTTCGAAACCAATTTTTTAACATTTGTATGGAGGGTACCGTTATTTTTAGGTAAAACAAAATTTTTTTTCTTAAATCTTATAATTTATATTAAAAAATCTTTATTTATCACGTTTTGAAAAAATCGAGCGTGGGGTTTTCGAAATATTGAGTTTTAAAAAACAAATTTTGAATTGAAACTGCAGGGGAGCCTTAACATAAAAAAAATGATCAAAATCGGTGGTACCGTTTTAGAGAAAATCAAAAACAAAAACAATGGTTCCAAGGGGGGTACCAAAAATAACCATTTTTTGGAAAATTTATTTCAACCATTACCTAGGTTTAACTAAAAGAAATTTTATGATTTTTTTTTTAAATCTGTGGGACAGTTTTTGAGAAAAAAAAAATTTATAAAATTTCGAAAAAAATTCGTATGTCAGGTACCGTTATTTTTGGTCTTAAAAAATCAAATCAAAAAACGTCCGGGGGGAAAAAATTAAAACCCATATCTACCAAGTTTGAAGAAAATCGGCCGAGCCATTTAGCTGCAATCGAACGGACAGACAGACAGACAGAATTGCGAGACCCACTTTTTTGGTCTTCGCTATCATCGTAATGTCAACTTTGATCAAAATCTCGAGTTCGATTTTTTTTCCGAATGCATAACTTGCCTTATAGTACCTATAAGTCGCAAGTAAAAATGAAAATTTATTTATAAATCTACATTTAGACTTTCGGTGTTGTGCTCTGTGCACGTTGTTCGTTGTTGCTAGTACGCGGAACAACGAGAATGTAAATGATAAAAACTAACAACTAATGAAGAACGTACAAATTCAAAGGAGCTCGGAAATTTCGGTGTTCGTTGCTCGTTGTTACCCGGACAACGTGTGTTTAAATGCGAAAACTGATTAAATAAATATTATTTTACAGTGCTGTGCAACTTGCCGGGACATTTTGACGTTTTTTTTATTAGTGAATGGAGCATCAGAAGGCTTCATTATAAATTGGGGTACCTATAGGTAAATAAATAAAATATTTTGTCTATGGGTTTTATCTTTCTAATACGAATAATAATACTTAAAATATAATATTCAGAGGAACATGCAAAAAAGCACGATATTATTGCGCTAGCTTAGAAAATAAAACTAGATTTGTACGCTATAAATGTTTCCTTTTCAGCAACCAACCATTCGTCCAACAGTATCTTCTTTTTTTCTTTTTTCTGAACTTTTAATAGTTCCGCCACTGCAAACAATGTGTTTGTTGTTAAAAAGGAACTGAAAAACAAATACGAATTAATGTAAATGCTTCTTCGTTGTACGTTGTTGAGAGAAGAACGAACAACGAAAAACGTACAGCGAATGAAGAACGAAAGTCTAAATGGGACTTAAGTCGAAAAAAAAAAATTTGTTTGAAAATTTGAATATACAATAATATTCAAACTTTTGGGAAGCTTTAGTATAAAAAACAACGATCGAAATCGGTTCGATCAATTTTGAGAAAATCATAAACAAAAATATGATTCCATCAGGACCGCTGCAGCGTGAGATAAAACTGACTGATTCAGCTGTGGAAAAGCCATCGCATAAACATTACGAACACAATTTTGTCTTTTCTTCAACATGGTTTCATGACGGACAGATCAAACACTACCATAATGGATAATGGAGGTAAAGTCATTGTTATTGCTACCAACTTTAGCAAGTATTTCAACAAAATAACTCATAAAATCATAATTTTTAAATTAATAACATTGAGTTTCTCTACTCTCTTCAACTTATAGCTGAATTCATACTTGACCAATAGAAAATATATCTGTGCATTTCCTATTATTCACCTTTCGAAGCACCACAAGGCAGCCACCTAGCTCCGCTGTTATTCATCTTAGCTACGAGTATCTACGATGTTCCTCATATTCTTGATTGTGGCTTATCTATTTATGCGGAAAATATGAACTCAACTCAACTTCAACTCATCTATTTATCTGCTGATGTAAATACGCACTGGTGCCAAAATATTATCCTTGAGCTCAATGTCAATTCCACAATTTGAAGATTCTACTAACAAAAACGCAATTATCTTGCGTAAAATATCTTGTTTTTGAATTCATCGCCCCATTTGTCGTAAATGGCTCAACGAGTCAGTCCAAAAAACTTACCATTAAGCCAAGGGATACTACAGACTTATTTATGCACGCACAAACGTTAAAACAATAGCTATTTTCAAAATAAATTATCTTTACTTAACTGTGGTTCAGTGAAACGTTAAAACAAGCATTGTCATCGTTTGCCTGTTGATAATTTTTTGTTGTACTATCAAACTCGAATAAAACTAACTGATTTATAAATCGAACTTGTAAGGGGATGGTATTCACATAAGTTTATTACAAGAAGTCCTGAAAGAATAAACTCTTAAATTTGTGTCTATGTACAGTGCATGATGTCTAGACACAAAATGGTTATCGAAAAAAAAAAACTTTTTAATCAATTTAACAAAACAATGTAATAAATTCCATCGAAAAGTTTTTCCATACATCCTTGCTGTAACCCTGAAATCTATACGCATGGTCTAACGAAACATTTATAATTATCCTATAAAACTTTACTCCTGACCTAACACGTCGTACATTGAGATGATGAATTTCAACCAGCTTTGCAACGGGGATAAAAAAGTTTTCCTGTTTTTTTTTTTTTAAATTAAAATGAAAAATAGACTCACAGAACTAAAACAAAACAAAAACAGCTCAAAGGATAACAAATTCCTGCTAACGCGTAATATAATGCCTCCGCACAACTTAAGCTGAAGCTCAGCTGAAATTAAGGAGACTCCTTTTTGCGCTATAAACACCATCTCATCACCATCATCATCGTTATCCTGTTGCGTAGAGGCGTGATAAATAATACAAAAAGGGAAGAAAGGATAACATGAACTAACTCCTGCCCACATAATAATTCTCATTCCCCACGTGATATATTGTTGTATTTTTATTTACTCACGCGTTGCACAAATGAAAAACGGCAGCCGATAGAATATAATCCGCTTTACTGTCATGATTCAAATTAAAAAAAAAAATAAACAATCTTTATCGTCAGACTTGATTACAGTCAGCATAGGGAAAAGATTGTATTATCCTTGGACCGTGTATATAAATCAAATGAAAAATTAATGCTTAAATGGGTAGACAGACATGTCCTTGAGCAAAATGAGAAGCCCCACACATATGTCCTTCCGACGGAAATACCTAATGAAATAATGCTGAGGAAAAATATTTTTTTTTAACTTAGCTGAACAATAAATATAATTTTATACTCGTATCCTTTATGAAGGACCTGGTTTTAAGAGGTTGTTTCATCAGCATCTTTCTAATAAAACCGAACTAAAAAAATGTGCAGACAGGAAGGAAAAGGATGTTAAACAGTGAGGTCACATTTTTTTCTTTTTCGTCGTCCTTCTTAAGGAATTATCATGACAGACAAAAATAGCAAAAAACCGTTTAGTTTATATTAGTCCTGGCGGAAAAGTAAGTACGTAAAATTGAGGGCAAAGTTTTTATAGAGTAAAAGTAATCTAAGGAAATCGAAGGCGAAGACTTAGTCTTAATGATACTATGCTGTGGCAATGTTCCAATGATATTCTTGTCAAGGAGTCAAATTAATGAAACAAAAATGAGATGTTGACTTTATTGCTTTTGTACGGGCAAATAAGCATCATTGAAAGGAACTTTTAGTTTTCGTTAAGTCACTATTATATCTCAAGTCACTATCTCAAGATCGCAGTATATATGATCTCAGCGAAGTCTATATAGGCAATAATTAAGGATATGGCAAGCTTACATCGAGTTTTAAAAATAAATAAATAAATTTGGTGGTGTAACAGTTCGAAGTGAACCAGGCCCTAGTGACTTACAACTCTCAACCATTCCTGTGGGCGTGTTACCAGGAATAGAGGGATCCTACAATTTTCTGCCGATTCCGAACGGAATGACAAGAGATATACTCTTAGAGGATTTGTCAATTCTTGGCCAGAGGCAGTACACCTCTGAAAAACTTTTTTGCAGCTGCTGAGAATCGAACTCGAGACCTTCCGCGTGACAGTCCAACGCACTAACCATTATGCCAAAGGGTCATATGTCAGGTAGAGTGCAGAGATTGAGCTTTTTCTTAGATATTGGGATGTCTTAAGATTTTTTAGGATTCAAAACTAGCCGTTAGCAATGTCTCAAGTGTGAATACTCTCAAGATTTTGTTGAGGACTGTGGTATTTGGTATGATTTTTGTGCTCGGTGGAAGATGGCGCTATCAAAATGAGCACAATTCTTCGTAAAAGTTTATATTAGGCGTTTTTTTTAGTTCAGTATAGAGCTCCGAACAGAGTCCGAGCATGTCGATCATGTTCCGAACATCCTCTGAACCAAGCGTGCTCTGAGCACTCTGAGTATTTTTTTGAAACACACCTGAACACTTAGCTGTCGCCATTTTTTTTTTAAATTTCCATCTGTCAAATGCTTGTGTTAATCATTTTACTCTGTCTGCTCAGTTATTTTATTCTGAGCTCATAGAGCACACTCTGAACATGCTCAGAACGAAAAAAGAAACACATTTTCGAAACTCTGAACACCCTGAACTAAAAAAGAAACACAACTTATTTTTTGAAAACTCAGGCTCTGTTCTGAACTAAAAAAGAAACCCGCCTATTGTTGAAGTAAAACTTCTTTTCCCGCGTTGGGGCTAAACAAAATTTCTATGCAGCTGTCATTGACATGTCAAAACGACACGTTATCAATCAAAGACAGCGACAAGGTTTTAGAATACAAAATGTTTGTACGTTTATAGGTTAGAATCTTAAAGAGACTTTGCTTGAGGGAAAAGAAGTTTTACTTCTACAGCGCCAACGTCAGTAAACACAACCATTTTTAATTATTTTTTAATTACGGGTATTCTGTCTGTTCTCCGTTATTTAAATTAATTTATATCAGCACATAAAACTCTTTTTTAAAATTTCACTACTCCTTATAGGGGTTTTTCTTTTTTTGAATCAAAGCAGAGCTTGAGCATATCGAGTACGCTCTGAGCAGGGTTTGACTAGAGCTGTCCGATTTATTTATTAAACACGCTAGAGCAGTGAACTGTCAATGGCGTCGATCCACGAAGTTACTCGCGGTCAGCTTCTTACTCCATCTGCTCGGTCATTTTATTCTGAACTCACATAGCGCGCTCCGATCTAGCTGTAATTGAAAAATAAGAAACAGAACCTGAATGGTCTAATGTGTCTGAGCTAAAAATGAAACACATTTTTTGACATCTCATTTTCCTGCTCTGAGCTTACAAGGAAAAACGTCTTATATAAACTTGCTGATCATTTGCTTTTGTCACTCTGTCATATATTAAAGATAATGAATAGTTCAAGTCCCGAGAATGTGGGTTTGGTTCCCAGCCGCTGCTACCTAAACAAACAACGAGAAAAATACTCCAAGGGTATCTCTTGCCCTTGCATGCAAGAATTGGTTGAGAGTGGTTATTCACTAGGTTTAAGTTTTCTACGACATTAAAAAGTAAAAAGTGTAAAGTGAAAAGTGCAAAGATTAATGTGCAAAGCGCAAAATGTAAAGTTTAAAATATACAAATAGTAATAGGGAAAGTGCAGAGTACAAAGTGCATATCGCAAAGTGTAACGTGAGCCGCGGTCTTCCTCTACTGTACCGTCCCTTGGGATTAGATTCGAAGACTTTTCGTGCTTAGCAATTGGGTTAATTTGTATGACCTCGCCATCCCAGTCGTTGGGCTGTAACTTTACTTTTGTGTGTCCTTTCTTGATGACAGCACCAAGTTTGTAGAGGCTTTTCCATATTCTCAGAATGGACTGCGATTCTACTACGATATTCCTTTGATAGTCCATACTGGCTTCGACTCGGAGATTGTATCCTTGTGATGTTTTTTTTTTTAACTTTTGTTAAAACTTCCGAACCTCATTCCTCTTATGGCATCCTTCTATTTTCTCGATCGAAAGCTTCTCATGCTCCTTCTTTTTCTTTCTGAGAAGCTGCTGTTCTTCTGCTCGTAGAGTCCGCAAGCAGCTCTGGTCCTTATGTGCAGCGCCGTTTTATATGCCTCTTGTTTAGCTGCATGTGCTTGCCGGCATTCATCCTCAAACCAGGGGTTTCGTTGTAGTGGAATTAAAAACATACTCGTAGAACTAGGGAATTTTTTTTTAAAAGATCCGAACTTTAGTTCTTTGACCACCTTTTTGCCCA
Organism: Philhelius festivus; assembly: GCA_963931855.1. Taxonomy (NCBI): domain Eukaryota; kingdom Metazoa; phylum Arthropoda; class Insecta; order Diptera; family Syrphidae; genus Philhelius; species Philhelius festivus. Next base: position 97,172,468 of record OZ007557.1, read on the forward strand.
CAGGGCAGTTCATTCTCAACTTATTTGTTCGACTTGAATGAATTTCTGTTTAAACGTAACTTATTTTGGTTTTTTGACAAAATGAATACGGCAAGGAGTTTCCCGTAAAGCTATCCGGAACGCTCTTCCATACATCACAGTACCTATAAATGCGAATGTTGAAAAAAGATGCGGTAGAAAATTCCCAGATGAGATCTCCACCTTAAAATTCTGTTTCTAAGTACAAAGTTGTTAAATTTTCTAGACACAGTCAGTTAATTACTTTTAAAAGAGCTGTCCTCTCCTTTTGGATTCTTCAGATGGTTTTCACCATATTTCCTTTACAAAAAAAAGAACTTCCAAAATACATTTTCGCGGCTTTGATACTTGTGCTAAGATTAATTGTTTATTTAGAATTCACAGTTGTTTTTTAGACCACCACAGCCCTTCAAATAAAGTTAATTTCAGAATTCTGCTCTCCAAACAACCTGTCAGGCACGGGAACATAAATTTAAATGAAAAATTCGACATTCCACAGAAAAATGTTTCCAAACAAAAGTCTACTCTATACTCATGTCGTGTTTTAAAAAATAAAAAAAAATAATGGTTTACACAGACCCACCAACAGGAAGTTGGTTATGGTTTCGTGTGTGGTAGTTTAATTCAAATTACAAAACGAGTATACTAAACATGACACAAACACACGCAACAAAATAAATCCTCATGTCTCGAGATGTGAAATTAATTATTACTTGCATTGAACACGCTTTATGGCATGAATGTGCAGCAAAGTTTTAACCTATCCCAATACACACAAAAACACTCACACACGAGAGGGGGACCCTTAGAGTCCTGGCTGTAGTTTCTGCATAAGGCCCCATATTTTAAAGGAGAAAGTATCGATGTTTAAAGCAAAAAGCAGGCAGAAAAGTTTAGATACTTGTACTTAATTTAATTTTTATGTATTTATCTTCCCTATAGATTTTGTGGAGACTGAATTTTTTGTGTTAAAAAGTTTTAATGGATTTTTGTCTTATCCATTTAAAATAAAAAAAACAAAAACTCTTTAGTGTTTCAGGAAGAGGTTCTGAAAAAATTTTGTTTTTGAAATACTGCTATTAAAATTCTTTTTGTTTAAAACCCATTTCCGGCTCGCGTTGCGAAAACGCAACGTCACATCTGATGACGTCTGGAACTTAACTCAAGTTGAATTTTTATAAGCTAAAAAATGAGTTTGAGAGTTCTTTGAAATATCTTATCCACCAGTTTTTGGATATTGTTTTCTAAACCTTCAGAATATGTAATTTTGAAAATATTGTGGTAGCATTTTCGAACTACTGAAAAACTACATCAAAAGTATAATTTTTCAAAATAATGTCAATTACTGGCTAATAAGGCTTCAAATTATATACTAAAATAATGTTGATGCAATTTCTATGCCTAACAGGTGCGATTCAAACGCTATGTTGAGTTTTCGCAACGCTCATCTAAGGTAGTAGCATTTGAAACTAAAATAAAATGCACGCCTGGGTATAAGACTAAGAATTTCAAAAATTAATGTTATTAGAGAAAAAGTTTTCATAAGCATAAAATTCATTTTTTAAATGACTAAAACAACTCCTTTAGTAGTTGGAGTGGTTGGTCAATCAAGCAAATATGGGTTTATGCAAAAACAAAAATTATAAGTCGTTTTAGTGGTTTCTTAAAAAAATAAGCTTTTATATGAATAAAGATTTTTCGGTGATCCCCTAGAGGGGAAATTGAAATTTTGTTTAGCTTTAAAACTAACGTTACCCTCCATACTCCCGTAATACATAATCTTATTTATCTCGAAAACGGCTCTAACGATTTTGATAAAAAAAAATTGGTGTTATATTATAGACATGGACTACATTTTCGTAAAAAAAAATTTGGGGCAAAATGTTATTAACGGTACCTGTCATAGGACCGTTTTTTTGATTTTCGACTTTCTCATTAACGGCTCTAACGATTTTAACCAAAAATATTCACAAGGAGCCCCCTTAAGTTTAAAATAATATTTATATAAAAATATTCAAAAAATATTTTTGGGTTTTTTGAAAAAAAAATTTCAAGTTTTATTTTTGAAAAATCAATATCTTTTAAATGTGTGAACTATTTTTGAAATTATTTCCTAAAATCCTACCACTAAATCCCAAACTTTGTTCTTGAAAAATTTTACAGAAATTCGTTATATAAACAATTACTTCAATAATAAAACGATTTTTAAACTTTGTTTGCATAAATTCATACTTTTCCGGAAATCAGACGGCAATTCCATGCATTTGAACATTTTTATCTTTTTTAATTAATGTTTTGTATTTATACAATTTATTTGAAATTCCAAAGTACTTTTACATAAGAGCAAGTTCGTTGGATCCAGTCCAGTCGTGCAACGCTCAACTAATATGTTCAATGAAATATTTATGCCGTTTTCAATATTTTTCCATAACCTTTCAATAGATGATCAAATGATACCCTACTATGGACGTAGTAGTAGTGCTAGTAGTAGTATTGGAACTTATGCTCATATGATGGATACCTTTTTCAATTTATTCGTCGTAGTGGTGCAATTAGTGAAAACTCCTCTGAATTCGATTTGGGACAAAATTTTGTACTGAGATTACTTTCGAAAATAGATGTACCAAGTTAGCACAAGGATACTTTCAACAATTCTTTTACGCCACATATGTAAACATATGTAACGTCTTTCTAAATTGGGCTATTTCGCAAAAAGTGATATTCATTACTTATTCTGAAAATAGAATTTTTTTATTTATTGATGTGTAAACATCTTTCCCGGCGGTAGAGTGAATCCAAAACGTGGGTAAAACTTGTAACCCGTTACGGTTACACGTTACGGTTACACGTTACGGTTACACGTTACGGTTACACGTTCTGTGTAGCAACCTACCTTACCGACGATTGCATTTAACACCATGTTTACATTGGAAATATTGCGAACTTACGACATCGTGTTTACATTAGCCGTGTTTTATTGGTTAGTGAATACACTACATATCAAAATTTAACATTGAAAACAACAACAAACGATTAGTGAATAAAAATAAGCTAGTAATTGAAATGGATAATTTAGTGAAGATAGAGTTTCGGATGTTGAAATGCAGGAGGTGTTTAGGTGGTGTCCGAAAAAGTATATGTGGCATACTTGAGGGTATGTTTGTTGGTATTTATTTTGTTACACTTTGCCGTTACTAATCCAAAGTGTGATCGCTCCGAAATTTACAGAACAAATATTTTTTCAAATGCAAAACTTTAATTCATACCATAATTCCGGCTTTACACTACTGCCAATAATTTTGTCATAAAATATTGAATCAATTTACGCGAAGGCGATTGGTTTCGATTGATATATTTTATCAGTTCACTGGCATTTGTTCAAAAATGTCATGTAATTGCGGCATTATGTTGAATTTATATAACAACTGAAAAAATTGCACATTTAAGTTAAATTAATACGATGTTAAGGCTGTTTTAGTATGGAGCTAGGTTAAGACAACGATTTTGCAAAATTTTAATCAGACACAGCATCATACTTTCTCTACACTTTTATTGAAGTTAAACTCTCAGAATAGGTACCTATTTTATTTTGTTAGTATCGTTCTAACTTCATATTGTAAGACATTTTCATACACTTTAACATTAATGTAAATATATTATTTTGTATTACTTAGTAATATCTTTCATTCAAGTATTGACTACATAATATTATTAATAAAGTTTTTGGTGAAAGAAGAAGTCATTGATTTTTAATTAATTTAGAAATATTTTGCATAAAATAATTCAATATACTTTTCTTGTGTTCAAATCAATTTGAGGTTTTTTTTTAAATAATCTCTCATTTATGACTCTTTAACATTTAAAAACGTCAAAATAGGTCTGTTTTCTTAGTTTTTGCACGAACTACCATTGTTTTAAGGTTGCTCAGAATCAATTTATTAAAAGAAATTACCTTAGGCTAGGCGGTTTCTTAACTGTTTGGGTCAAGAAACTAAAAAGTTTGTGATTTGACACAAACAAAACGATTGCCTAAAATGAGTTCGCTATTTTGTGTAACATATAATTATATGCACCTGCGCGGACATTCAACCAAATTGTTCATCTGTTTTCTATAAGTATCCAAACAGTTGTGCAACTAAAAATTGAATGTGCGCTCCTATAGCCTTAGGATGATATTAGTTAAAAAATATTTAAAGTTAGAAAACTACTTTAAGGTTAGGAAATATATAAGAAGTATAATACTACTACCTTAATAAGAGGCTGTTTAAAATTTTGGGCCAATATTATTTTATTGAGTACAATGTTTTTTTTCTCCAATACTCCAATACATATATGTGAGAACATTTTGAGTAGATTGTAGAAAAAATATATATTTTCGCACTTTTGTAAGTTTTAAATCAAATTTAACAGTGAGAAAAACTTTAAATCAACTCGATCTGCATTTTCATGAATATTTCAACTCCAGCTTAAAACGAAATACAGATCTTTCGAACACATCCGTGTAAGTTAATTCAACAAGTAGGAAGGAAGTGTGAGTTAGAGTGAATAAAGCGTTTTTTTGGTGCTTGTATTACTGCGCTAGATATAGATTACCAATAAAACGCGCCTATTGGAAACTTTGAGTACTGCAATCTCGATTTTATTACTTTCCATTGCTGGCTAGAACTAAATTCAATCCATTAACGAAAGATTTCATAGTGTGTTCATTCAATGTTTTTTAAACAAATCCAGTTCACGTTAGTGATGGACAATTAAATTTTATTTTATGCTCCCAAAAATGTATTTTCAGAATTGACATTAAATAAAATGTACGATTGGGTCGCACGAACTTGCTCTTATGTATTTGCAAAATCGTCGTTTTAACCAAGTTTCATTGTAAAACAGCTTTAATATCGTACTTATTCGACTAAAATTTTGCATCTTTGTCTTTCTAGAAAAAAATTGGAATTTTGTTTCTAAATACCAAAAAAATAATACTTAAACTTTTGAGGAGCTTTAGCATAAAAAAAAAACGATCAAATTCGGTTGTACCGTTTACGAAAAAATCAAAAACTTAAAAAAATGTTCCAAAAACCATTTAAAATGTTGTTCAGGGCAATCAGTTGACATCTACAACGAAATATTCTCGATACGTCAAAATTTAATTTGTCCTCTATATCTGTCATATACCATATAATAATTTTAATTATCGAATTAAATATTCTTTGTTATATCAAAGTATACTTTTGGCATTCACTATATCAAAATATAGATCGTTCTCCATCTCGCAAGCCATGAACTGAATGATGACTGCGAACTTCAATGGATTAAAAAAATTAGGTTTTGCCACTTATAATTCCATTACAAGGTGGAAATGATGTCAATCGGTTTATAAATCTCTGACGAAGGGAGTAAGATAAAGTACAGAAACATAAAAAAAATTAAAGGATTGGTTTGATTTTGATAAGATGAACTCTCCATCTAGTGGCTTGTCAAAAAAAAAAGTTTTGACAATTCGCTGCATGATAAGTATATTTGTTGGCGGCGTTAAGCCAGATATACATTGTTCAAATGCATGACAAGCACGTGCAAGTCTATTATTTCAGTGGCAAGAGGACGTTGCCCTTTGTGAGTTTTTTTTCTGTAAAATTGTGTTTTTACGAATTTCTTTGAGATTTTTTTAAATTTTATCCGAGTAATTTGTTTTATTTTGTCTGTCCATTTCATCATATAATTTTCGTTTGCTGTTTTAATATTTTAATCAGTGCTTATTATGCTGTGCTGTGTTCTCATCTCTTCGACGTACTATACGCAAATGAACCAATAAATGCATGATCAATCATCAATCTTGCATATACAATATTTCTATGCAGTACGCTAGATTGAAAGGATTTGGATTTTTCTTCAAGCCTACATCCGATCTATATGTGTGACTTTTTCAATAATATACTTACACGCGTGCTTGTCATGCATTTGAACAATGTATATCTAGCTTTAAACGCAATTGCTGAGGTTGAGAAAAAGGCGGAGTTATCGTTCATTCTTCTTTGTGGTTTTCTTTTTTTATATTTGGCGTTCGTTCAGTGAAATTCACTTAACTGAGTAGAGTAAGGAGTGTGAAAAGATGTCTCCTTTTTGCATGAACAAAGTTAACTTACATTAAAAATCGCTGTGTTTAAAAGCACTGATGTACTCGAAATTAAGCCAAAAGAGAAACAGAGATTAAAATCGGATTCGTGTAAAAACAGTCTATTTTCTATCAGATAACATCCCTGTTTGAATATATGTAAGTGCAAAAAGCAACATCCCTGTTTAAACTAAAGTCTAACAAACTTTACGTTACGCAGCGGAGTTCACTTACTCCTAACACACGCCACGAACTACTTCATCGAAGCATATTGTCGATAAGGTTTTTGGGTTGTGTGAAATGAATAAGTGCAGACACGGCAGTTCACAACTGCTTGGCTCGAGCAACTAAAAGGTTTGTGTTTTGACCAAAAGGCTCTGTTTTTTAATAAGGAATAATCATAGATGTCTATAGTTTCTATGTGTAAAGCTACATATGTAGAGATATTTTTAGATTTAAGTACAAGTGAAAGGGTTAAATTGTGGGAAAAAAAGTGGCTTCCATTTGAATATATTATGTACATACATATCTAAAGTCACAAACTAAATAGTACGATTGCATTGTATGTTTATTGAGTACGTTCGATAACAAAAATTTGGCACTCGGACGAACGTTGATGTTTACACATCTTAACCGTGAGTCCTGGCACTCACACTTTTTTTTTTTATTTTATCAATCGAAACTTAATTCTCTGAGAATAGAATGGCACAAAATTCTAAACGATTTTGTAATGTGTTAAAGCCATTTTATTAAGGTACTAAGGGTTTTGTTAATTTTAAACGATTTTAGCATCTTACTATCTCTTAACATTTTACTAAAGTTTAAATCACTAACTGGCAACTTTAACTTTTAGTAACTTGCTAAATCCAAATGAAATCTGTCATTACACAATACAAAAATCTCTTGGCAATTTTATTTGAAAGAGTTTGTTTTTATGATTGTGAACTAATTTTTTTTCAAAGTAAATAAAATAATATAAAATGTTTTCGGAAGACGAAGATTTTGATATACATATAACATATTCATTTGTTTGAAGAATCAGCTTTATGGATTAAAGTGCGATATTTTAAGTCCAGAGTAAATCCTATTGAAGAGCTGGAGGATGGAGAATTTTACTCCAGGTATAGGTTTGACAGGATAGCAGTTAGTTTTTTGGTTGAAAACCTTAACATCCAAAACAGAATTAAAAGCCGTGGGCTTCCGATTGCACCAGAATTTTAATTAACTCCTGTTTACCTTTGGAGAATTATCCAAATAGAGTTTTCGTCTAGGTTTCTTTAAGTATTTTATTTCATTTGTTTGAATACAAATTATCTTTCTATGAGGAGCAGCAACGACCGATTAATACGAAGCTTTACAAAGGACTGACTCTATCTACGTTAAAATGATTAAGCGAAACTGGTTTTGATGGAAGGGACGCAGTCTCCCATTCCCCTGTCTTTCGTTCGTTCATTCGTTAGCATGTGTAATGTCAGTGCTGTTTATCTGGTACGCATAGTCAGTGCTGTCCGTTGAGTTCGTTTCTCCAAACCACGTATATGTATATGTACAAAAACTATTCTTATAGGAGCATTACATGGATTGGTTCAGTCCACAATGGAGAAAGTAATAAAAAAACATTTCGAAAAAGTTTGTCACAAATAAACAAATAACTAAATAAATTGTAGGTTGTCCCTTCGACTTTTGGGTTTCCAACATTTCAAATTATTAGGTCCGTTCCCCAGGTTTAGTTTTGTTTGTTTTGTTAATTTTCACGAATTGTCATGATTTAAACGTGTTCAGATGTTTCGTTTTTGATAAAAAAGAATTAGTATTTTACTAGTTAGTAAAACGAAAAAAAATGTTTAAAATTTTCGAATAGCTAGTAAATTACTAAAAGTTTAACAAATTGCTAACTAGTAAAATACTAAGCCCTTAATACTCGTAATAGGTTGTTTAAAATTTTGCCACAACATATCTGAATTTAAGAATTTGGTTTTCTTAGTGAAAGGTCAACGGCAACAAATTTCACAAAATATTGGCTTCAAGTTATGGAAAATATAAAACAAGTTGCCAGTTAAGTCAGTAATTAATTCAGTTAGTTACTTCAAAAATCTGGAGTAGATTCTAGAGTAAATCAACTTAAAGATTAAAATCGCAGTTACTGGTCTCTCTGTAGCAAATTTAAATGCTATCGTTTTGGATCGAATTCCATCCCTAGTCTTCTCGACTTAATGATTGCGTCTGACTTGTCCAATGTTCTTTTATTCGACCAACTGTCTCTTGAAGAAATCTCTGACCATTATTAACTATTCTCTACCTTTAATATAGATGTTTTAAATATCTCATCTCCGTCTTCTTTTCAATTCCGAAACTTCAGACCTATAACTAGTTTCACATTACAAGAAGCCGCCTGAAATTGTGAATTTAATATTTCTTACAGCTTGTATAATGTTGATGATAAAGTCGATTTCTTTCAATATTTATTGCTTGAACTCTACCTTAATCAGAAACAAGAACTGCCATTGGCTTCTGAAGTAAGATCTATGATAAGTCGAAGCACCACCCAATACCCATAAACTGGTAGATTTTATTCCAACATTAACCTCTGATCAAAACTCACGTAAGGTTTGGAGTAGTCTGCGTTCATTTAGTATTGGTTAAAAAGAAGTGATTGAGGATTTTCAAGATAAAATAACCTTAATAAAGGCCTTGTGGAGCTGATAACAACCTTAAGTCATCTAGATTTTCAATCAACAATTAAGCCATTTATGAACCTCCTCTTGAATTCTCGTTTCTGATAATGAATTGGTCAAATACATCCTTTCTCTAATATCTAACTTAGTGGATGAATATGGAGTTTTAATACGTTTTATAACAATGATTTTACCATTAAAAATATACACGCCTTAAATTTTTGTATGACAAGACGCAACATAACTCTATAGGCCTTTTCAGCTGGCACATAAGAGTGAAAGAGAGATTCAAATATATAGTTCAATAACTGTAAAGAAATTTTCAAAAATAAATACATAGTTTAAAATGCAAGTGAATATTTTTATTTTTATATAAGATACATTAATTAAATAAGCTACTCGTAGTTGTTTTCTTGTAACCTTTCAGGAATTGAAAATTTTAGATCAATCTACTCCTGCAGAGCATTCAACCAAAGCACGATAGTTGCAGACAAAGTGCTTGTCATCAAACCACTGCTCTGGTGGACAGCTAGATTTAATTAATCGAGAGTTGTTGCATGTGTAGTAGACACTACAGTGGTACGGACTCCGGAGGCGCGTTCCATTAGGTTTTCCCAAACAATCCTTAAGACTTATATCGAATTGGCCATTAATTGTTGTAGGTGATTTTGTAGTTGTAGTATGAGTAGAATCAAATTGGCCATTAGCTGTTGATGGTGATTTTTGGGTGAAAACATCACTAACTGTTAATGGTTTACGAGTAGTACTCGTAGTTTGTTCCGTTATAAGACAATCCACAAATTCCGAATTAGTGCAAGCACTGGATTTCAAATCAAACAATTTTCCAGTCTCACACTCATGAGCCGTTAAGACCCCGTTTTGGAAAATGAAATATTTCGCACAATTTGTTGGATCTCTGAAAAATGCGTAGCCTGTAGCAGGATCACAAGGATTGAATGGTGCAGACGTACTTGGCTTGGCAGTAGTTGGAGCAGGTGAAGAGTCACATTCCACATAGCGTGATAAATTACAGGTACCGATTTTTGAATCGAAATATTGACCGGAAGGACACTCCTTAAGTTGAGTCCTTCCTTGTACGCATATTGTGTACTTAGCACAATTAGTTGGATCCCGGAACACGCCCGTTTTACCTTCGCAAACATTAGTTGTTGGAGGTTCTGTTGGTCTATTGGGCAACGGTACGCAATCTGCTGAACTTGCCACCACGCAGGCACCGCTTTTCAAATCGAAATAATCACCAGGAGGGCACTCAAAAGTTAAGGGATTTCCTTTCTTGCAAATGACAACTTTAGCACAGTTAATGGGATCTCTATATAACACGTATCCTGTTTCTCCTTGGCATGGATTATCACAAGAGCTACATGGTGGTTTTGATGTAGGGACATCTGTTGGTGGTGATGGGGTTCTCAAATCACATTGCACGTTATAGCTGTAATCACATATTTTCGTTTGATCGTTAAATAGTAAGCCTGTTCTACATTTATGCGATGTGATAACACCGGAGTTACAAACGTAAAATTGTGCACAATCATTAGCATCTCTCCACATATCACCATGTGGTCGACCTAAGCAGGAACTAGGAATTGGATTCGTTGATGGTGAAGGAGTTGTCGATTCAGTAACTATTGCATCGCACTTCACGTTATAGCTGTAATCACATGTTTTTAGTTCATTGTTGAATTGTAAGCCTGTTCTACATTTGTGCGATGTGATAACACCGGAATAGCAAACGTAAAATTGTGCACAATCGTTAGCATCTCTCCACATATCTCCATGTGGTCGACCCAAGCAAGAGCTAGGAATTGGAGTCTTAGGTGTAATGTCTGTTACTGGTCCCGGAGTAGGAGTTTTTTCTGTTGCTACAAGACAATCCACAAATTCCGAATTAGTGCAAGCACTAGTTTTCAAATCAAACGATTTTCCAGTTTCACACTCATGAATGCTCAAGACCCCCTTCTGAAAAATGAAATATTTTGCACAATTTGTTGGATCTCTGAAAAATGCGTAGCCTGTAGCAGGATCACAAGGATTGAATGGTGCAGACGTACTTGGCTCGGCAGTAGTTGTAGGACCTGGATTTGGAGCAGGTGAAGAATCACATTCCACATAACGTGATAAATTACAGGTACCGATTTTTGAATCGAAATATTGACCGGAAGGACACTCTTTAAGTTGAGTCCTTCCTTGCACGCATATTGTGTACTTTGCACAATTAGTTGGATCCCGGAACACGCCTGTTTTACCTTCGCAAACATTAGTTGTTGGAGGTTCTGTTGGTCTATTGGGCAACGGTACGCAATCTGCTGAACTTGCCACTACGCAGGCACCGCTTTTCAAATCGAAATAATCACCAGGAGGACACACAAAAGTTAAAGGATTTCCTTTCTTGCAAATGACAACTTTAGCACAGTTAATTGGATCTCTATATAACACGTATCCTGTTTCTCCTTGGCATGGATTATCACAAGAGCTACATGGCGGTTTCGATGTAGGGACATCTGTTGGTGGTGATGGGGTACTCGAATCACACTGCACGTTATAGCTGTAATCACATATTTTCGTTTGATCGTTGAATAGTAAGCCTGTTCTACATTTGTGCGATGTGATAACACCGGAGTAACAAACGTAAAATTGTGCACAATCGTTAGCAGCTCTCCACATATCCCCATGTGGTCGACCTAAGCAGGAACTAGGAATTGGATTCGTTGATGGTGAAGGAGTTGGCGATTTAGTAACTATTGCATCGCACTTCACGTTATAGCTGTAATCACATGTTTTTAACTCATTGTTGAATTGTAAGCCTGTTCTACATTTGTGCGATGTGATAACACCGGAGTAACAAACGTAAAATTGTGCACAATCATTAGCATCTCTCCACATATCTCCATTTGGTCGACCTAAGCAGGAACTAGGAATTGGATTCGTTGATGGTGAAGGAGTTGTCGATTCAGTAACTATTGCATCGCACTTCACGTTATAGCTGTAATCACATATTTTCGTTTGATCGTTGAATAGTAAGCCTGTTCTACATTTGTGCGATGTGATAACACCGGAGTAACAAACGTAAAATTGTGCACAATCGTTAGCAGCTCTCCACATATCCCCATGTGGTCGACCTAAGCAGGAACTAGGAATTGGATTCGTTGATGGTGAAGGAGTTGGCGATTTAGTAACTATTGCATCGCACTTCACGTTATAGCTGTAATCACATGTTTTTAACTCATTGTTAAATTGTAAGCCTGTTCTACATTTGTGCGATGTGATAACACCGGAGTAACAAACGTAAAATTGTGCACAATCATTAGCATCTCTCCACATATCTCCATTTGGTCGACCTAAGCAGGAACTAGGAATTGGATTCGTTGATGGTGAAGGAGTTGGCGATTTAGTAACTATTGCATCGCACTTCACGTTATTGCTGTAATCACATGTTTGTAATTCATCGTTGAAAAGTAAGCCTGTTCTACATTTGTGCGATGTGATAACACCGGAGTAACAAACGTAAAATTGTGCACAATCGTTAGCAGCTCTCCACATATCTCCATGTGGTCGACCCAAGCAGGAACTAGGAACTGTAGTTTTGGGGGTAGGTGGAGTTGTAATCGGGCTTGAACCTCCATCATTAACACATGTTACCCTATCCTTAGGCATGCAACCTTTTATCGTTGGGTGAAAATAGTTTCCGGATGAGCATTTCTTTTGTACTTTGATTCCTTTGTCGCAAACAAAAAAACTTGCACAATCGGTAGGATCGCTGAATGTATATAAGTCCTGTTTACCATCGCAATCTTTATTTCCGGGTGATGGGGTTGGCGAACCACAATTCACGTTCTCGCTGTAGTCACAGACGTTTAAATCTGTATTGAAGAATAACCCTCCGCTACATTTTTGCGATTTGGTAACACCCCCGATACAGATATTAAACTTTGCACAATCGGTGGGGTCCCTCCACCTAGATCCACATGGCCGCCCTTCACAGAAACAGGAGGGTACTTGAGGAGTTGTAGTTGGTGGTGTACTAACCGTCGAGTAACAGTTCACGTTTGTCTCATAGTCACAAGTGTTTGTTTGGGTATTGAATAGTAACCCTCCGCTACATCTTTGCGATTTGGTAACACCCCCCATACAATAATTAAACTTTGCACAATCACTGGGGTCCCGCCACCTAGATCCACATGGCCGCCCTTCACAGGAACAGGAGGGTACTTGAGGAGTTGTAGTTGGTGGTGTACTAACCGTCACATAACAGTTCACGTTTGTCTCATAGTCACAAGTGTTTGTTTGGGTATTGAATAGTAACCCTCCGCTACATCTTTGCGATTTGGTAACACCCCCGATACAATAATAAAACTTTGCACAATCACTGGGGTCCCGCCACCTAGATCCACTTGGACGCCCGTCACAGGAACAGGAGGGTACTTGAGGAGTTGTAGTTGGTGTTGTAGTTGGTGTTGTAGTTGGTTTTGTAGTTGGTGTTGTAGTTGGTGTTGAAGTAACGGTTGATTGACAGTCCACCTTTTCTTTGTAGTCACATACGTTTAGATCTGTGTTGAACTGTAACCCATCACTACATTTTTGCGGTAATACATTACCCCAGGAGCAAACGTAGAATTTTGCACAATCATAAGGGTCCCTCCACATATCTCCATGTGGCCTGTCACCACAAGAACCGGTATTTGTTGCTGGTGTTGCTGGAGATGGTGTGGCTGGAGATGGTGTTGCTGGAGATGGTGTTGCTGGAGATGGTGTTGCTGGAGATGGTGTTGCTGGAGATGGTGTTGCTGGAGATGGTGTTGCTGGAGATGGTGTTGCTGGAGATGGTGTTGCTGGAGATGGTGTTGCTGGAGATGGTGTTGACGAACAAGTTGATCCACATCTATTACAAGGGGGGCACTTCCCTACAACACATTTTTTAAGTATTTCGTCAAATTTTTCAGAATGATCGCAATAAGTCTGATATGCATTTCCATTTAAACAAACAAAATAACCATGGCAATCTAAAGGATCCTGATATTTCCATCCATTTGGTTTACCAACACAGTTATCAGTATCTTCCGCTTTGGTATTATCCAGTTGTAAGACAAAAAGTGCCAATACCAAAACAGCTCCCACTGGAAATTGTACTGAAATTCCAGTCAATATTTTACCGAACTCACGATTTTTTTTCGAAGTCATATCAAAGTCACCTCAAACGATAGGACTGATTGATTTTTCGCCATCGTCTTGCCTTTTATGTGCAATATTTGGCCATACTTGATTTCAAGTGAGAAGACCACTCAAGAACTCAATTGTATAATGATAAGCTATTCAAAGATCTTCGAGTGCAGTTCCAGGCCAAATTAATGTGAATAATGGCACTTTAATTGCAATTTGATGAATTGGCATCAAGTACCCATTGCAAGGTGCACTCATTGAATCACTTACAATAAAAGCTTTTAGTGATACTTTTTTATCAATATCTTAAGGGCCAAGGTTGGCCCGATAATTTTTATCACTAGATAGTGACATTTGAATACATATTTTTACAAAATACATTTGTTGCAACTGCAGTTGCATTCTTTGGCGACCGAAAAGCTGCGTGCCACTTCTTCAAAACTGGCATTTGTTATTTTCAGAATTGTTATAATTTCTCACTATTTGCTACTCAAACTTATGAATGTGCCTAGTATCAAGACTTTTCTATTTTTTGTTTTCAATTAACTTATGTTGATAATTCAATTTAATATGAAAACAGATTTAGAGAAATTATCGGTTTTGGAAAAAGATCAAGCTATATGGCAGGTACATTTAGTTTAAGATTTAAGAACCTAATTTTTCCTCTAGGGAATCACCAAAAACCCAAGTACTCTTAAGAAAAAAAATCTCTTCAGCGGGGTTAAGGAAGTAGGTTGAAATTCAGACATACAGACAGAGACAAATTAAGGGACACAATTTGTCCGAGTTCTCGTTCTTTTTAATGTCAAGTTTAATCAAAACCTCAAGTTTAATTTTTGTTTTCCAAATGCTATAGAACTTAATGCATCCATTTCTTGTAATTGGAACGATGTCTTCTTATCACACATAATATGTAACTGATTTTAACAACATAATGTTGCCTGATAAAATTTGTTTTCAATTACAAAAAACCATTAAATTTCTATCTGGGTATGTTTACTTTTTGTGCACCTTTCGTTTAGGGAAAGATGAATATCTGGTTCTTTCTGATTCTATATATAGAGCCTTTGTATGGTGGGTCGCTATTCAATCATACAATCATATATAGAGAAACAACTACCAAGAGTATGAGAATTTTGATTGGATTATTTTTTTGCTTTGCTGGCGTTAATTGCAAAATATTTCCTGAGTGCTATGGAAAACCAAGTGGATATTACGTAGCTAACTCTAGACAAAATGGCTGTCAGTCATTTATATTTTGTAATGGTGAAAATTCTTTCGAAGCTATGTGTTCGATAGGTTTGGTGTTCAATCCAGTAGAGTTAACTTGTGAGCCCAAAGAGAATTTCGATTGTGAAGATAATATTAAAATGGTTGATATATAAGTTTATGATATAAAAATGTGTTGACTTCTGTTTTATTTTCATAGGATGTTTCACCAATAAAAATACTGCCAAGTCCATCAAACAAAAGGATCGTCTTAGGTAAAACAAACTTTAGTTTAGAATAATTTCGACAAAACAAATTTATAAGACATTTTGTTTAAGTTGAAACAAAGCAACATCCAACACCACCTGGAAAAGTTTTTATAGATACAAAATCAACAACGATGTCTTCTCTGAAGGAATATTCCAACCGTCCAGCATCAACATCAAGACTTTTAAGAACTAGCACTTTCGCACCAAGAAAAACACCGAAACCACAAAGAACAAATTCACCAACAAAGTTAACTTCAACAACACCAATGATAAATCAACCATTACCCGTGCCAACTAATGGAGCATCAGAAAGACCGAAAACACCAGCACCTACACGAAAATCGACAAAGACCTCCCCATCAAGGAGAACAAAATCACCAATTTACCTACCAACACCCCCAGGACCGTTTAATGTTCCCGATCAGTCAAGTGAAACGGTTTTACCAAACGAAAAAAGTGTGACTTTTATATTATAGCCAAAAAATATTTCTATATATATTTCTATATTATTTAAAGAGTCAACATCTTCGTCAACTGAGAGGAGTTCGAATTTGTCATCAACAAAATCTCATCCAAAAATCAAGACCCCATCATCGCCAACAACGAAGAAAAGTCAAACGGAATCGTTTACGAGTTCAACAACAGGCCAAAATAAAATATCAGCCAGTATCCAAGAACAATGTACGAAAAAATCTGTTGGAAGTTTTGCAGATCCAGATGATTGCCGTTATTATTATCGTTGTATTGGAGGGGTCTTAATTAAACAGGAATGTCCCAAGAGATTTGGTTGGGATTCAAAGAGTAAAATGTGTACCTCGAAGGGTTGTTTGAAATGAAATATGTATTCCCAATCAAAGTAAAATTAAAACTTAAATGTAAAAATATATATACATAAGTAGTCCAAAAAGTCTCCGTACTGTTTATTCTATGATAAACTATTAAATTTGAACTAAAAACGAGGAGTTAACGAAGTGATAATAACTAAAAATTTCGGTAAATAAAACAACACTTTATTAATAATACTTAAAATAAAAAATAATTCACAGCCCAAAGTAAGAAAAAATGCACAAAAAAGTCTCCGTATACATTTAATTTTTTTAATTGAATATCTTAAAAAGAAAGTAAAAAAAAACTTAAGAACTTAACGTAACAAAGAAACAACACAACAGTATCTACATATATCTACTAGGACCTCCTTTACTTTTAATGACTTTCTGCAATCGGTTTTTCATAGAATGGGTAAGGTTTGAAGTCGTATCCCGCAAAATTCTGTTCCATTCTTCAAGTAGGATTGTTTTTAGGTTTGGTTTGCTGCTAACTGTGTGCTCCCGAATTTTTCCAAGTGGTCCCACAGATGCTCAATTCGATTGTGGTTAGGGATTGAGCGGTATGTTTATCGTGTGTTTTGACGTTGTATAACGATCATTCTTTGACCAGAATCGAAGTGTGTTTGGGGTCGTTGTCTTATTGAAAGACAGTTTTTCAGTATTTACATGGAGATTTTCTTGAAGTATTGTTAAGTATTCATATCTGTCCATGGTGTTTTCTATAAAAACCACGTTTCCAACGCCCGAAGAAGCCATACATTCCTTCACCATTACATTGCCGCCGCCATACTTTATAGCAGGGATTAAATTTCTGGAATCCAGAGCAGTGCCTGGTTTTTTCCAAACCATACGATGACCATCTGAGCCAAAGATGTTAAATTTACTTTCGTCTGTAAATATAACTTGATCCCAGAGCGAATTCTCCTTACCCAAGTGTTCCATAGCGTAATCCAGCCTGGGTTTCTTATTCGCTTTTCGAATGCGTGGGTTCTTCCGGCTCACTCGACCATGAAGTCCATTTCTGGTCAACAGGTTTCGTATTTTCTGGTAACACACATGAATTCCGTAGATGGTCTTTAATTTACCTGAAAGAACGGGTGCACTTAGCTTCGGATCCTCTGCAACACTCCTAAGTATTCTCTGATCCATACGAAGATCAATTTTTTTGGCCGTCCATATCTTTTTTTGTTTGCAATTGTTTTTGTTTTATTAAATTGTTGTAACACGTACTAAATTGAGGAACTCAGTCTTTTCACAGTTTTCGCGATTTCACCCAGAGACTTTCCTTCATTTTTCAAGTCGATAATAATTTTCCTGTTAGCCAAGGGAATTTGCTTAATCTTAGTTGACATTTTTATTTCCCTGGGACAGAAGAATGTTTTTAACTAAAATATTATTAAAAACGCTTAAACTTACCACAACGCAATTCCTAATCACACACTTTACATTTGCCAACTTTTTCAAAAGAGTTGTGTGTACGGAAACTTTTTTGTCTCCATTTGACAGACTTGAATGATCATAACGGTATCCTTCGTGAATAAAAATTCTTGGAATTTGGTAAACAAAATTAGGGGAGAAAACATATTCCCGTTCTGTGTTCCCACTTTATCAATTCTATTACTCATTTACTAATTTTTTTGCCAAAATATATATAATTTTTTGAAATAAGGACCTGCCATACAAATTTTGTTTGAAATTAAGGAACGTATTTTTTTCAAAAATCGTTTCGCAGATTTGTAATTATAAAAACAATAAATAAATTACTTTAAGTACGGAGTGTGGGAATTTCTATTCTGAAAATGGTAATCATCCATTCACAGCGCTCTCTGTTGCTGGTGATGCTAAAGACATTGCCATTTTCGAAGATTTAGGTACAGACCGATGATACCGCCGCGTCCAACAACAATTTTTAACAAACTTTGAGTCTCATCGCTAATTGGTGGACATCGTGTTGGTGGGTCATGGACATCTATCCAAATTCGTAAATTTAGCTTTGGAACATATACAAAATGAGTTTCGTCGCTGAAGATGATTTTTTTCAACTAGGTCTAGCATTTGTCTTGCTTGACCATCCTGACTTTCAATGATGAATAGTCTTTAGTGTTTAAAAAGGAAAAATGAAAAAAATTACAGATAAAACAAAATGGCTGCCATGTCAAAATATAAAAACTTTTGTAGACTTTAACGTTATCTACACAAACACCTACCAATTATTTCAACTCTTGTTTTGTACGGCAAGAGTACGATAACTTAGGCGCCAAGAAATTATAACGGTTTTTTGTAGAACAGTTCAATACAAGCATTTTTTACTACGGAAGGGGGGGGGTCTATCTCCCCCCGTTTGGGCGGGAGGGGCAATTTTATAAAAAAGGTCTTAAAATGGAAACAAAAATATTAAAAAATAACGGTAATACTTACAACTAAGTATTATACCTTTTTTTAAAGCCAATACTCTGATCTATTAGATAATTTTTAAATCAAGTAGAATCTATGCACAGTTTTTGAAAAAACGAGTTTTAAACTAAAATTTTGGTGAAAAAAAACATAAAAAAAAAGTTTAAAGTTTAATTTTTCAAAACTGCAAAGTTATATATTATTATTTTTCCTAAAATTCGTTGTTCTAATTTATTCTTATTCAAAAACTGAAAACTAGATGATTTTATTTCATCTAGTTTTTGAGAAAATTGAAAATAACTAAAACTACTTTTTTATGGGATATTTGCTTTTTTTGCTTGCTTACGCATATTACGGCGTATAAACAGTGAGATATGTATGGGGGGGCATGCTGCCCCCCTGCAACCCCCCTGCCTGGGCACACTATAGGATTTGGGGTAGGTGCGAGGTTGGGTGTATACAAGGCTTCTTTTGCATTTACAGAATCTGGATTTAAAGAAACTTTGAATTTACCCTATGGTCTATATCCAATGTCTATTAAATATATGTATGTACGTAGCCAAAAGTTGCACATTTAAAATGTTCAGACATGAAAATTTAATACATTATGAAAAATTCACATTACCTAGGTACTACTGTACGAATGCAGCAAATTTATATAATTCCTTAATTAATATGTATGTTTATTGTTTGTGTCTAACATTTTTAATGCTAATATGGTACAGGTTATTGTTTACCAAGGTCATTCGTTATTCAACCTTTGTAAGAGTGAAGTATTTTTTTCTTTGAATAAAGAATGGCGACTTAGCATCCACTACTTCATCCTAAATTAAATAACTTTTCAATATTTCAAAAAAAATATTTCAAAAGCATCGCGTTCTTAGAAGAAATTGGTCTAATTCCAACTAAAGCGTCAACTCACCTCAACTCCAACTCAAAAAGGTGACAAAAATTGTAAGAATACAATATTACTCGTATTATTAATATTTATTCATCAAGCAGAGCATATTATACTCTTACAGACTAAGATACATAAGTAAATATATAGTTACAAATTTGTAGGTGGGTATATAAAATTCAAATTACATTTAAATGATTTACATAGTTAATCTTTTATTTTAATTTTCAAATTTTGCTTAAAACTAATAATTTAAAAGTTTCTCTAGTGCAATCCATATAAAAGTTAATCTCAGAGCAATAGACCCATCTATCGGCACATTTTTCCATGGGCCTCAATATTGGCTAGAGATTCGGGAGGTGCTTGCTATAATTTTTTTTTTGTGATCAAAATGCCTGTAAACACGGTTTTAATACATTGAACATTGAAAAATTGACTTGACTATTTTTAAGTAACACCTGACTTACTCACAAACTGAGTGACTGAGACGCGAAATGCCATGCAATTCTACCTCCTCTGGTGCATTCTTGATAACCCTAAATGATTTGCTGTACTTTACCTACAAATGAACCACATTAACATTAATCCTCAAAATAAAATCACCGTAGTTAAATACCAAAAATCAAAAATTTCATAAAAAGTAGTTTTAGTAATTTTCGATTTTCTCAAAAACTGGAAGGAACAAAACCATTCGGTTTTTTGTGTTCGATTCAGAATTAATAGTAGCATTGACCACAAAAAGCCAATTAAGCACTTCATTTAACAATTTAAAAAAAAATTGGTCTAAACTTTTTTTTTTCATTTTTTTTTAACAAAATTTTGAGTTTGCATGCAAATTTTTCAAAAACTATTGACCTAAATAATTTAATTTAAATTTACGATTATAGAACAGACTTCTGGCTTTCAAAACCGGTATAGTATTTTATTGTAAGTGTTGCCGTTGTTTTTTAATATTTTTTTTTTTCAATTTAAGTCATTTTTTCTAAAATCGCCCCTACCTCCTAAACGGGGCGAGATAGACCCCCCCCTCCCATAGTAAAAAACGCTTGTATTTAACCCTTCTACAAAAATCCGTTATCAATTTTTGGCGCCTAAGTTATCGTACTCTCCCCTTTTGTACTCTTAAGACCTGAAATAAAACTTCTAATAATGTAAAACATTTTTTGGATCATTGCGGTAAGTTCTTGCAACTTTGTAATATCTTACAATCCCATTCGGACGTTTAAGTATGTGATGCTCCTAAACATGTTGAATCAATAACAAACATATTCGATAAAAATAATATCTCAGAAACTTTCTACCCAAGAAGAAGAACTTAATTGTCAAAATTAATTAAATAAGATTTAAGGAATTTACTTCTGTATATATGTATTAGTGTAAAGTAGTTGTTTTTTTTTTTTTCAAAAATAATATCCACTACCACAAGCCTATCGCTCCCCTTTTTATTTGTAGGGCAACGGGCTTGTCAAACCTTACACTTAAAATTCATTATCAATGTATCAATACTATCAGAACTTTTGAAAAAAAGGAAACCTTAGTCAACAATTTAATGGCTTACTTCTGATAACAAAAACAAATATAAAATTCCAGTAAAATTTAAAGTAAACACTTACGATATATTAACGTGTTCTATCATCATTATCATTGCTACACTTTATCTAAAACACCTCAAATTAAATTCCTAACTTAAAAGAAAACATGGAAGAAGTAATTAGTTTTGATTAGAATTTATGTGCGTAAAACTTCCGCTAGACGATTTATTTTTTTGGAGTAATGTTTTTTTTATTTATTGTAAATGATGTAGTTTTTGTTTATTTTGAAAAAAATTAATTGGCAGACTATTAATCCATAGTGCGGCGTTAGTTTTTGACAAATAATTGCAAACGAAACTTACTTAAAAGAAAACTAAGTGTATAAAATCAAACGCTTGTTGTTCAATAAGATATATAGCATCGTAGATGGAAAGGGTTTTCAAGAGGAGTGGGTACATACATAGATGTTGAAATTGAAGGAAATAAGATGTCTGTGTGGTATTAATAAAATTCTTTTTCTTAATTGCAACCTATGAAATATAACATCGTTCAAATGCCCACATCGGCTTTTTGCGATTGTCCCAATTAAAATGTTCCAATATTTAATTTTTAAATTTTTTTATATAACTTTTCAAGCACTACTGGGATTATGACTCCCCTTTAAAATACATTACATATAAAGTAGTACATTACAAAGTAGTGACACTGAAAGCACTGGTAACTGAGACCATCGGAAAGAAAAAAGAAAGAACAACAGAAGGAACACATGTCAACAGCACAAGGTTGGTATTGAACGGTCTCCCATCCAAGTACTAACCCGCACAACGATGCTTGATTTCGCTGATCGATGGGAAGCGATGCTTTCATCAAAGCCTAGGCCATTGACTCCCTAAAAATACTTGAGCACAGCGCTAGCGTTTAATACTACGTTTTCACCAAGAGATAGTCCCAGATTTAAGTTGATTTACCATAAATCTTTTTTGAATCCTGAAGATTTACCATACAAATTTATTTTATAAATCTATTTTATTAGAAATTAATCTCGTTAAATCTTCATTGGATTAATTGTTACATAGTTCGAACTAACTTATATCCATATTGTTTTAAATTATCTTGATGATTTTTTATCTTTTGGCATAAATGAAACTTTCTTCATAGCGCTTCTACTTTTAAAGAAAAATTGAAACACCATTAACATTTTGGTAGGTTCTGTCAAAGTTAATCTTCTTTTCAATCTTTTAGTGCATAAATCTCTTGCTTTAAATCTCGGATTATCTCTGGGTGAAAACGTAGTATGAGGAAAGTAGAAGAGGATTTAAAAGTAGATACCCATTTGTTTTTAATGCCACTATATTATTATGTGAGGCAAACAGAGTATTCCAAATTCGTGTAGTGCGGCTAAAGAAAGAATCCCTGAATTTAACCGTTCGTCCGCAGTTAGACTCAAGTGTAAATTGAGATGCTTTCCCTGAAGTGCAAGTATTACGGTTTTACTAGAACACTGTTAATACAAATAAAGGTTAAATAATGAAAGACAAGAAACATTACGACGGTTATTATTTGGTTTTGTCTCCATGTTGTATTTTAAATTTGTTTTAATGTATTAAAAAATAAAATAAAGTTAAAATTAAAAAATTTTTTTTTTTAAATTATTTAAAATTGAAGTTTTATTTTATTATTTATATTTAACCTTTTTTTTTAAACAACATATAATTATTTTATTTTATTTTACAGCGACGCGTTTCGGATATAAATATCCATCTTCGGGCTTATGTTAGACTTTACTACTTTTTGCCAATTAAGAAGTTAATCTTCGGGCTTATGTTAGACTTTACTACTTTTTGCCAATTAAGAAGTTAATTGGCAAAAAGTAGTAAAGTCTAACATAAGCCCGAAGATGGATATTTATATCCGAAACGCGTCGCTGTAAAATAAAATAAAATAATTATATGTTGTTTAAAAAAAGGTTAAATATAAATAATAAAATAAAACTTCAATTTTAATTAATTTAAAAAAAAAATTTTTAATTTTAACTTTATTTTATTTTTTAATACATTAAAACAAATTACGACGGTGCTCAAGAGATTCAATTGTTTCTGTTATACTTCTATCACCTATCACTTTTAAAGCATCTTTTTCGATTATATCCAAGAGACTGTTATTAGAGCACCTGCCCAAATATGGGAATAAGCCTTTTACATAACCGCCAGATCAAAAGTGGTAGACAATTTCTTGTAACGTCGAAGGAAACCTGTTTTTGATGACGTCGAATATGTGGTCATTCCACACAAAGTGATCTGTGATACACATACTAAGAACTGAGAGCTGTTCGTTTTCCTCATTGCAAGGGCCACTCATGGATAGCGGCATCGGGGGTGGGTTGCGCTTTAATGACAGAATACAGAATTGGGTTTTTGAAGCATTGAATTCTACGCGTTTTATGGTTCCCCATTTGGCAATGCTATCGAGATCAGAATTTAATGAGTCAATGATACCCTGGCGTTCTAGATTCGAAGAACACGGACATGCATCTGGAAACTAATATGAGAAGCTGAGAGTACTTTTGTCAGAAAAACAATTTAAGGGATTAGAAGTTTCATACAAAAGATCATTGATGAATATCAGAAAGAGGCTCGGAGACGGAGCCTTGTGGCACATCATCATTTATTTTATGAATTTCAGACAGAAAACCATCCAATACAACTTGTATTCAGTAGTTTGAAAAGTAATCCATCGATGAAGAGATTTATCAATACCAAATTCACACGTTTTCGATAAAAGAGCTTAATGCCGAAGTCTATCAAATGCTTTTGAAGTAAGTATCAAGTGCAATAATCTTACTTTCTCCAAAACGATGTAAACTTTTGTGACAGTATTCGTTGAGATATACCATCAGATCATTAGTGGACTTATTGCTACAAAAGCCATACTGCTGGTCGTTGAAAAGCGTTCCATGACCTTAGAAAAAGTGAATGAAAGTTCAATTAGACGATAGTTAGAGGGGGAAGAAGATTCAATTCAATTCAATTTCAATTTGTTTATAAAGGTGCACAGTAAGACATTGTCATTTATAGTACTTAAAGCTTATACGAGCTAGATTGGAAGATTCGCCTTCTTTAGGAAAAGTGACTAGTAGAGTGGGACAGCAAGTGGTTTTACCAGTGTTGAAGACCACCACTTCAGAAAAATGGGAGGGATACTGTCCGGGCAAGTGATTTTGTCGACATTGAGATCTTTCAGTAATCTTAGAACTGTACGAGTCCGAAAGAAGAGGAGGATTCATGACACTATAAGCCATCGCCGAATTGACAGCAAAATAAGCTGCAAGCAAATTCACTTTTTCCAAAAACCTGAAGCCCAGTCAGCAAACAAACTGGGTTGTGTATGGTCATGACCTTTGACATCCTGGGCTAGTTTGATCTTGTACGAGTAAAGACCTAAGTCCCGAAGCAAAATTCGCGATATTGAAGTCTGCGGAAGGTGGAGTTTTTGTGCACAGTGAGAAATCGACTACTTCTGCTGTTCACTTCCATAGACAGCTGCGATCTTATCAGCTGATTTTGCGTTCCTTTGACGAACGAATGTTAGCATAATGATTACCAACCCGTCCGTCTCAAAGTACAACCATGTCTACCGCAAAATGGGCAAAGTTTGCACTAACAAACATTTATTTTGATAATAAAATTTTATCATTCGGACGTGCTGTAGGTACCATGCCATTTTGCCATGGTGATTTTACGTAAATAACAATTGAAAAAGTATTTATTTACGAGTATGGACCATGAGGTGATATTTTTTAAAACAACATTATGAACAGTTTATGTATAATATCAATTACCGGAAGAAATAAATTACGTACACATGTATGCCACGTATTTAATTCTAATTATAACCTACTGATGTAGGTATATTATATCTCTCCTTGACGGGCGAAATTTATGTACATCTGCATAAGGTATTAATTTTGAGTCTTGTGGCTTTGGCACTATTATGTTGGTACTCAGTGTATTATCAACAGCAGTCAGATGCAACGACCCACATACACATTAAGATAAAGCGCAACTGAAAAATTAATTAATCTAATAATAAATTGTGGAAGTTATGAGCTTTTCAATTCTATCACAAATTGATTCCGAAGTTATTGGCTGTAGTTTAATTCACTATGAATAAGCCTTCTATTTCTATGCATTCCACTAATTAGTTGCATTAAATGCCTAATTATTTATGGAGCAATTTATTTTTGTTCATTCTCCATAATATTCTCCAACAGATCAATTAATAATTATGCATCTCAAAATTGAGATTATTCATGAGTGTAAATCAATCAAAGCTTATGTGTATTTTGATGTTTAAAATAGAATTTATCAGACATTTAGTCATAGGCTACGGATTTTGGTCTATGTTCTGGTTGTAAGCTACGAGTAATTATTGGTGAAATCAATATTATTCGAACTATTATTTTATTTGGAACTCTGAACTAAAAATACACAATGTGCAACTTTAAATATAAAATAAGACAAATTTCAATAGTGTAATTGGACTGTAGTAGTGGATCTTTCGGAAAAATAACTTTCTGCCATTAGATGTTAAAAATTATCATATCTCTACTCTACTGTCGAACGAAAATAATTTTTCGAAACAGCCACAAAATGAAATTTAACGAAGGATGCATAAGCATACCTGGAGCTATGAATGAATGAAAAATTGGGGTATAAAAACACTGCGACCTAAAGATCTATTGTGTCCCCCATCTAGAACTGGATGAGGTTGGCTCATTACTACAGTTCTTCCTCCAAATCTGCTCCTCTGAGGAATCGAAGTATTTGGAGTATTTTAAGGGATGATAATTCACTCTCCTTTATGTGGTGCTTGCCCAGATACCTGTGCCTTTGATGCACGAGTGCATCACATTTCCCCAGTATGTGGTCGGGTGTCTCTTCGTGAGTGTTGCAGAATCTGCAGGTCGCGTTGCTCACTAAGCCAAGGATGTTGAGGTGTCTTCTCAACCTACAGTGGCCTGTGAGAAGCCCCGTGATTTTCCTGAGGTTGTTCCTACTTAAGCTAATGCAGTTTAGAAAACGCTCTCGGTTGTAGTCCCCGAGTAATAGTTTTGCCTGTCTTAGCTTAGGGAGTTCTTTCCAGATCTTTGATCTTTTTGTCTCCTCTTCTGTTTTGATTTTGTTTTTGATCACGTTTTCTCCTATTCCGCAGTAGGGCTCTGGCCCTGTAAGGGGTGTCGATGCACCTATTTTTGCTAAGGAGTCTGCCACTTCATTGCCCTGGACACCAACGTGGCCTGGTACCCAATGAAGCGTGACAGTGTTATTCATGCCCAATTTATTAAGCTTAATCACGCATTCCCAAACAAGTTTGGAGCTTATGGTGTAGGAGCTTAGTGCTTTTAGTGCAGCCTGACTGTCTGACATGATGGCAATGTTTTGGTTTTTATATTTTCTATCGAGGTTTCTTCCAGCACATATGCCTATGGCATTTACTTCTGCCTGGAATATGCTAGTGGACTGTCCCATCGGTAAGGAGAGTTTAGTTCTAGGCCCAAAAACTCCAGCACCAGTCCCTTCAGCCGTCCTCGATCCATCTGTGTACCATTTGATGGTATTTTCTTTAAGACTATAGTTTATTGTTTCGCCTATCCAGTCTTTTTTGCAACTTAACTCCGTTTTGAAATGTTTTTCGAAGTTATATCTTTTGATCATACCATCTCTTGGGATGTCAATGAGGTTTGTTACTGAGGACCGGATTATCGAATCTTTTTCCCTGTTTCCAATAATCTTACCCATCCCAGTACCCTCCTTGGCAAATCTCATTTTGGCTCCCTTAGCAGCATTTTCAATGACCACGTGTAGTGGCGTCAGATGAAGGATGGTTTCCATCGCTGCTGTAGGGCATGTTCTCATTGCTCCTGTTATGCATATACATGCAAGCCTTTGCAATTTGTCTAGTGATTTCCTAGTTGTGTTTAGTTCGGTTCTTTTATGCCATGCAATTGCCCCATAGGTAATGATGGGTCTTACCATCATGGTGTACATCCATCTTATGATGTTTGGTTTGCAGCCCCATGATTTACCTGCAAGTCTCTTGCATATCATGAGGGCCTTTGTGGCTTTCCCGACAGTTATTTCGACATGCTTGTTCCAGAGGAGTTTGCTATCTAGTGTAACTCCTAAATATTTGACCTCCCTCTGGGTGTCGATTACATCTCCCGCCAACCGAATGGGTTTCATGCGAGGTAAAAGTCTTTTACTGGTAAATGGTATTATCGTTGTTTTGGTAGGGTTGATGTTAAGTCCTACAGATATACACCATTTCTTGGTTATAGACAGTCCTCTCTGGACTATATCACAGAGAGTTTCTTCGTATTTCCCCAGTGCCGTTATAACGATGTCATCAGCAAAGCCAATACATCGAATCCCTTGGGAGGTTAGACTTTCTAGTAATTCATCAACTACAAGACTCCACAGCAAGGGTGATAATACCCCTCCCTGCGGACAGCCTCTTGTTGTGATGACTTTCTGGACGTTTAGTCCTGCGTATGCTTCCGCCGTTCTTGTACTAAGCATTTTACTTATCCATCTGACTATAGTGCTAGGAACACTCTTCCTTTCTAGAGCCGAATGAACTGCTTCGTGAGAGGTGTTGTCGAAGGCCCCCTCAATATCAAGGAAGGCGCATAATGCCGTTTCTTTAATATCTAAAGCTCTCTGTATTATATTCGTTAGTTCATACAGAGCGGTTTCTGTGGATCTACCCGCTCTGTAAGCATGCTGACGGTGATTTAGGGGCATGTTTACTAATACTTCCGATCTAATGAAGTTATCAATTACCTTTTCCAAAGTTTTCAGTAAGAAGGATGTTAGGCTTATTGGCCTGAATGACTTTGGATGTGTGGTATCTTTTTTCCCCACTTTGGGGATGAAAATTACCTTTGCTCTTCTCCATAGACTTGGTATGTACCCAAGTGCAATACTACTTCGAAGCAGTCTAATAAGATAGGGCATCAGTTCCTCTTTACCTTTCTGCAGGAGCGCAGGAAAGATGCCATCTACGCCCGGTGATTTGAAAGGTTGAAAGGTACTTAACGCCCATTCAATCCTATTGCCTGAACAGATAGTCGCAGCTATCTTCCAGTCTTCCCGGTTAGGCCTTAGAGGTATTCTCTCTATCATATTTCCTACTATTGGTAAGCTGCCTGGAAAATGAGTATTTAGCAGTAGGGTTGACCTTTGCTCCTCGTTTTCAGTGAAGCTACCATCGGCGTAACGAAGTGCCAAAGAGGTTAATGTGTTATCTTTGGCTAGAGCCTTGTGTAATCTTGCTGCTGCAGGTGTCGACGAAATGCCCTCACAGAAATTTGCAAAACTATTTCTCTTAGCTCTCCTTATTTCCCCATTATATTTGGTCAATTCTGCAGAGTAGTTATGCCACTCTCCAGTACTCTTTGCTTTATTGAAGAGCTTTCTTACCTTGGATCTTAGTTTTGACAGATTGTTGTTCCACCATGGAGCATCTTTCTGCCTTTTAATGGGTTTAAGGGGACAACTGAGTTCATAGGCCTCATTTATGGCCCCGCTAAACTCATTAACTAAGTGTTCTAACTCAAGGTTACTATTAGTCGTTTCTTGTGGACCTATTCGTTCAAGACTAGTCTTTAGGACGCTTTTGTACAGGTTCCAGTTTGTTTTCTTAGGATTCCTGCCAGAGGTGTTCTCTGTCAACAGGTTTTCTAAAGTAAACACTATAATTCTATGATCAGACATAGAAGGTTCGTTGGAGACTCTCCAGTCTCTAACTAATCGACTTAAGTTCGGGGTTCCAAACGTTAAGTCCAGAACTTCCTTCCTTACTCTAGTTACAAATGTAGGTGTGTTCCCTACGTTAAATATATCTAGATTTTTCTCGATAATAAAGTCTAAAAGGTACTCACCCCTTTGATTTGTATCGGTACTACCCCACGTTGTATGGTGGGCGTTTGCGTCACATCCAACCATAAGTGGTAGTCCTTTGTTGATGCAGTAGTCCACGAGCTTCTTGACTTCGACTGGTGGTATGTTGGCGTCGTCACCGGCGAAGTAGGCTGATGCTACAACCATCGTGCGGAGGTTGCCCTCGATGTCGATTTGGGCTTGTATTGGTACCAAGTCCCGCGTCATAAATTCTGAAAGACATATAAAATTTATGTTATTTCTTATCTTTATGCATGCTCTGGGCGAGTCAATCCTCGTATCCCATATTAACTTAGAGTCCTTACATGTTAGGCCCCTAACTTGGCCCCCGTAAATCCAGGGTTCTTGGATCAGAACTAGCCCTAGGTTGTCCGCTATGAATTTTCTGGCTATGACAGCTGATGCTGCCTTAGCGTGGTGGATATTCACCTGAGCTAGCCTGGTTCTGATCCCGCGTCCAGACATTGTTTTATTGGCTAGGGGCAAATGCCCCTTCATCTGCAAGCAGATCATCCTCCTCGTCCATGGGAAGCGACTCGTTCAAATCGAATGGGCTAGGAGAGAGGTCAATGCCCTCCATCTCTTCGCTCATCCGACTTGCTTCGTTTGTTGCCAGTGATTCTACCTGGCTTTGGATGACTGCTACGGTGTCGGTGTGGGTTAGTTCGGTGGTCTGGGAGGGTTTTGGAGTATAGGAGGTTGAATGGGTTTGTGAAGGTTGGGAGGATTGGACGGGTTTGGAGGATTGGACGGGTGGGGAGGATTGGACGGGTTGGGAAGTTTGGGTGGGTTGGGAGGTTTGGGAGGGTAGGTTTGTGGTTGTGGTGGAAGCTAATAAGGGGGGAAGGGGGGTGTTGGTAAGCAAGCTGGATTGGGGTTGGGTTGTGGTTGTGGTGGGAGCTGATGAGGGGGGGAGGGGGGTGTTGGTAGGCAAACTGGATTGGGGTTGGGTTGTGGTTGTTGATGTGGTGGGAGTTATTGAGGGAGGGAGGGGGGTGTTGGCAGGCAAACTGGATACGGCCGTGGTAGGGATGGTGTTGGCTCCTCTACCTGCTAATTCCATACAGCTCGTCTTACTGTTTTTACGTAGGCCAGTAACGGGGATCTTCCCGAATTTGTAATGCAGTTGATGTCCTGCATTACTTATGGCCTTCGCTGACTGACCGTCAATGCTTATTACCAGGAGCTGTCCTTTGCCTTCGACCTTGCTCGACAGGATCTTCCATGCATTGACAATCATTCCCTCATTCTGGGCCTGGATGAGCGCGAGCGATTTTTTGTCGTCTTGCCCGGTGCTTCTTGGCAGAAACAGCGTGATGTTGTGCATTTTGGGGATGTCATCGCCCATACATGCCATCAATTCGCTGCCCTTCCAAGTACTCAGCTTGGAGGCTTTTTCCTTGAGCCAATCTGCCGTCTCTTGCCCAGCGCAGTCGACTAACAACAGTCCCGCCCTGAAGTGCACGCCATTAAATTTAAGTTTATGCGTCCAACCAAGGGAGACTTCCTCAATAATTGCATCCTCCAATACCGACAATTCGTCAGCATTCAGGGAGACCTGAGGGTACTCCCTTGGCAGAACCGCAATCCTCAATGTACTGGCCGCGCTCGCGTACGAGAGCTGTTGTACGTCGGCTCCGATTTTAGCGGTGCTTGTTCCCGCTGTGGTTGCTGGCGACGTTCTGGCTTTTTTGACGTCTTGCCTTAGGGGAGGAGTTATAAGGTGGCTCTTCCTCTTACCCTGTTCTTGGCGTTGTGCAGGTTCCTTATTTGCATCCGCCTTTCTCTCGTCTACTTTCTTCCGGGCATCCTGCGGGGACATGCCCTCGGCGAGGAACCGGAGGTACCATCTTGCACCTGCACCGCTGAGTCCTTTCCTATTTGGGTCGTCCCGGCCACCTGGCTCGCCCATTTTCGGAAGTGGGCCGTTCTTTTTTCTGGTTCGGCTGCTTTCTTTTTCTGGGTGCATCATTTTCGTAGACTCAGAGACAGCTTTTGATGGTGTCATTTTCCCATCACTGATTGCTTTGACAGCATCCTTCACCGGCTTGGGAGGTATTCTCCTCATGCTAGCTTCAGATGTGCCAGGAGTATCATCTGTAACTCGCCTGGGTGGCATTTTCCCCTGACTCGTTGTAGACGATTCTCCTTTAGCTGCCCGATTTTGCACTTGCCCATGAGGCTTTCTCTTGAAGAAGTGACTGATGTTCGGTCTCGAATCGTCACCACGGAGGTTAGACTCCATGCGATCCGCATACTCATTCGCGGTGACATCCCGCGGAATGTTGAATTTAGTGTGGTTTGAGTTGTTTTTTTGTTTTTTGTTTTTTGGCATATTGTTCCCACGAGTAGCTAGAGAAGGGTAGGTCCGCCATATCAGAGCTCCGCATGATATGGTAAGGTCATAGTTACTCTTCGATTCGACCTGGTGTCGAAGAGGTACCGTTAGAATACAGCCGGTATACCCCCTGGCTGCAAACCATCCAATAGGCACGGTTCACGTAACACCCTGGATTAGGGGGGGCAGTTCTTAGTTCGTAACTCCTCAAAATCACTACCGGATTGGGACTTCCCAAACCTGTAGGTCAGATGAATCTTTGAAACTTAAGCCTCCGCACCGCGGCAAGGTGACTACCACGCGAAGGTACCTGGAGCTACCAAAGTATATAGAGAAAACCTGAGCAAAAGGTTCTTCATTTCATTCAGCTGTCACATACGGCAATTTATCAGTGGTAAGCAATATCACTATATCATCAAACAGGCAGCCGAAACCACCGTAGGATTTAAGCTACAACATTAGAAAAAGAACTCATTCTACGTCGATGAATACGCTCAAATAAAAAATGACAGATGTTATTCATGCGAAAAAACTGTCTCACAAAACAGGATCTAGCAACTTAAGGAGAAAGAAGAATGCGTACAAATCTTCTTAGATCATGGAAATTATCGAAGATTCTAACAATCGAAACACCATTGAAGATAGAAGAAACCCAAGAAACCGACTGCTAGTTTTACCACCGCACTATATTGCATACTCTTTGATACATTGAAGGTTACCTAGTCGTCGATACACATCGTCAGTAGCTCTACAAATGATGATGACTGAATTGAGAGTAATGGGAAAACTGATTCAGCTGTGACGCACTATACAGCAAGAAAATAGCTTCTACAAACTATTCCAAACATGCACAGTTTTTCGACAAGGAGATGCGCTATCATGTGACTTCTTCAAAATCACTTGGACAGGACAATCATTAATATCTAAGGCAATTTTTTGGACAAATCTTAATGTTTTCTTTAGAATGTATGATATTATGATATCGACATTGTCAGCCATAGTTCACGATGTTTGTTTTTCCAAGAACAACGACGAACATCTGGAAATGAATATGAGAAACTGAGAGTACTGTCGCATCGTCAGCAAAACAATTTAATGGAATAGATGTTTCAGACGAAGATCATTGATGAATATGAGAGAGCTAGTTGGAGACAAAACGGATCCTCATTAACGTCCTTCATGGTGACTGGAGGACAAATTAAACTGGTTGGTTTTGAAGCAAGCCCGTACAAAACACGAAGATGCTATCAAAAAACAAACAAACATCTGTCCACTACATATGACAAAATTTCAATATTGTTAGCGACAGCTTTGAAGAAGTTGAGAAGTTATTCTTTCTCGGATTAAACATTAACTCAACCAATATTAATTACACGAACATCATTTTTGAATAAGAAGAATAAAAGTGGTCCTAATATTGACTCCTGAGATTCTCCAAGATCTCTGCAGTCAGTTGTACAACTCCTTAATATCGATTAAAATTGTTCATTAAAAGCTAAAACGTAACCTGTGATTCTTCCACAGTTCTTCAGGATTCACTCTATAAGAAAAATTGGAAGAGTGAAGTTGCCTAATTAACCTTAAATGAACCATATCATACATTTTCTAAATTGTGACGTGCTAAGAAATGAGACAGGAATCAGGATTCTAAAATATAATTATCTAAGCAACTCGGTATTGGCTCAGTTAGTAATTTCTCCAGAAGCAGTTGAAGACACATGTTCAGAAAAAATGCTTTCTGCTCAGGAAGTTGAAAGGGATCAAGGAGAAAAATGGTACAAAGAAGTTTTAACCAATTTCACTCATTCATCCACGTCGATAAGGACATCAGCAGCAAGCCCTGTTTCACGTGCTGTTCGAGTGGACGTACATCTTCCTCCTACGTGCCTACCAACCTTTGGATCCAAAGGAGTGGAAAGCTTTCGAAGATTAATTTAGTTCATTCGTTCACAGTGAGTCCTCGCTTTCTATTGTTCAAAAACTGCATGTTTTTGCTGACAAGCTGAAACGACCTGCGATTTAGATGGTCAAAGGATTTCGCATTACAAACAACAATTACGAAGAATTTTGAGAACTCCTGAAAAATCGGTATGATGCAGAACGACTCAAAATATCTTAAAATTTACCAACTAAAATTCACCCCAACAGCTTCCTAGGATTTTATTTCCGGTAAAATCAAATAACAATTATTGAACTAATTCAATTGTACTCTGGAGCGTAAAAAAACGTATGACCTTTTCGCGATAGACCTGCTACAATCCATCACCTTTATGACTTTATCTGTGTCATGTAGCACAGAATAAAACCAAATGGAGTTATAAATTACCACACTCAGTCGGTATTGTGCATTATTTGCTGAAATTGGAATCATTTTTTTTTATTTTTTTGTGGTGTTAGCTTTGGAATGTATACATTCCTCTAAATCCTCATACGAAGCGTAACATTCAGTGTTGTTGGCTCAAAATCTACAACTTAATCCGTTTTGATAAATGGCGAATGGAATTAATTGCATGAACTCTGGTCTAGATATATGCAATGCACCAACGATCGACCACGTTTTCCACTCGCACTGGGGTGGAGCATTTGATATTGGTGGCAATGACGGCTACACGAGAGAACCATTATCCGATTTGTTTTTATTATTTTGATGATGAAAGCTATACACAGGATATCCTAAATTTACCATTAGGATTTATCTTCAATAATTTAGTCTGTGAATGTTTCTGTCAAGAGGGTTTTTGAAATTATTGAGTTAGGTAACGTTTTATTGGCATATGTACATGAAAATATTATGCGGAATGAAATTTTAGAATTAACAGTCATTTTGTTATACGAGTAAGTAGCTACCTTTAAGCGGATGAAGATTTGCTGGAAATTGTCAACCTGTGAGTACAAGGAGAATCATCCATAATTGGAATGGGGTTTTAGCCAGAAACTTACGTTTTGAAATGGCTGTCTTCTATTTAATTTTTTGTTTTCTTGCGACTTATTTAATTTGGTTTAATCTTGTTTATTATAAAAATTCCAAAATTCAAAGGGCTTCTTGGGATTTTTAGAAGAAGGGCAACAAATTACATGCTGATAAAATGATTTAAAACAGCAGTTGGTAATAACGGGTGATTTTTTTGAGGTTAGGATTTTCATGCATTAGTATTTGACAGATCACGCGGGATTTCAGACATGGTGTCAAAGAGAAAGATGCTCAGTATGCTTTGACATTTCATCATGAATAGACTTACAACTTAGACAACGTCGAATTTTCAGTGAATGGGCCCTAGAAAAGTTGGCAGAAAATCCGCTTTTTTATCGACAAATTTTGTTCAGCGATGAGGCTCATTTCTGGTTGAATGGCTACGTAAATAAGCAAAATTGCCGCATTTGGAGTGAAGAGCAACCAGAAGCCGTTCAAGAACTGCCCATGCATCCCGAAAAATGCACTGTTTGGTGTGGTTTGTACGATGGTGGAATCATTGGACCGTATTTTTTCAAAGATGCTGTTGGACGCAACGTTACGGTGAATGGCGATCGCTATCGTTCAATGCTAACAAACTTTTTGTTGCCAAAAATGGAAGAACTGAACTTGGTTGACATGTGGTTTCAACAAGATGGCGCTACATGCCACACAGCTCGCGATTCTATGGCCATTTTGAGGGAAAACTTCGGAGAACAATTCATCTCAAGGAATGGACCGGTAAGTTGGCCACCAAGATCATGCGATTTGACGCCTTTAGACTATTTTTTGTGGGGCTACGTCAAGTCTAAAGTCTACACAAATAAGCCAGCAACTATTCCAGCTTTGGAAGACAACATTTCCGAAGAAATTCGGGCTATTCCGGCCGAAATGCTCGAAAAAGTTACCCAAAATTGGACTTTCCGAATGGACCACCTAAGACGCAGCCGCGGTCAACATTTAAATGAAATTATCTTCAAAAAGTAAATGTCATGGACCAATCTAACGTTTCAAATAAAGAATCGATGAGATTTTGCAAATTTTATGCGTTTTTTTTTTTTAAAAAGTTCTCAAGCTCTTAAAAAATCACCCGTTATAAATATTCATTGATGGTCAATTTGATGAAGATTAGATGAAGAAAAAGCGTATATTAATCTTTTTAAATAACTAACAAAAATTTTTCAATAGCTAGATAAATACTTTTATAAAAATAAGAAATAAATAAGCATTCAAATGTAAATTACTTCATAAATACATTTGGCTAGTGTATGTATTTAACACAATCTTATTTCGATTTTGGTTTTCAAATATTTTGTTCTGAATTTTTTAAAATTTTACGCCTATATGCACTTCATTTATTGTGAATTCACTTGGTAAAAGTTCGAATTTTGAAAATTAAAATTGATGTTCTGCATTTCGGTTCATTTCCGATTTCTGAAAGCATTCAATTCACTTTGCTTATGCTTTATGAATTATTGTAGAATTGACAAAGTTGCAGTTAGTTTCAGGATTAATTGGTCTCCTACAAGGTAACCACTTAGGATCTCTCATTTTTATTACTACTAATCATGATATTAAAACGGTCATCAAATATTCTAACATTTCACTCTACGCCGACGACGATACAAAGTTTTTCAAGACCATTTCTTCTACACATGATTCAACTATTCTTCTACTTTATCTCAACAGTTTCTCTGTGTGGTGCTTGAAAAAATCCTTGGTATTTTATGTTATATTTATTTAGAAAACTCACCTCTCTTTCACATACTAAAGAGATTATACTCAAAGTAAATCCTACACTAGGCTTTGTGAAATGATTTTCCAAATGATTCTCTGATTACTTTGTGATACGATCCTTATACATAACCCTTGTCCGCCCACTTCTTCAATACGCCTGTTAAGTATCGTCACCTCATCAACAAATTCACATATCCTTTAACGAAGCGTTACAATTACTGAACAATTTAATCACATTACCGAGCAAACCGTTACAACACCAACGACCCCTAATCATACTACCGAGCAAAACGCTACGACACCTACACACCGCTTTATATTACATATTATAATCATATTACACGTATCCAGTGTGTATCTGGAGTCATGTGATCAATACCCACTTTGATACACGTACAATTTTGTCGTTTATTTCTTGTAATTCACACTGACTCCTAGCGGTAGATTTAATAACTGGACGTTGGGAAAATGACAAAATTGTCTTTTATTCTCGTCCAGTGTGGATACCAATCTAGTGTAAAGAGAGTTTAAGATCGGGCCGCAAACAAAAACCTTTTATAAGGCACGGTGACAGAGAGAGAGGCATTGCTGTAATAGTGAAGCTGATCTTATTTTTTTTATAAAATAGTAGGGTATTACCTAGAGTAGGCAGGCCCGGATTAAGGAAAATGGGGGCCCGGGGCTATTTCAAATTTGAGGCCCCCTAAAAAGATATAAAACCCAAGCAAGCCAACCCCTCATATCCCAGAGCGTCCTTAACCCCAAGCGAGGCAACCTCCAATAACCCGGGGTGCTAGGAGTCCACGCTCTAAGAGACGATGCGTCAAGGAGTTGACGCATCGAAAATCCAAGAAGCTATCCCCCAAGTGTTCCAACCCCCGATAAGATTAAGAATTTTTGATACCCGGGGCTAACTATTTATCAGGGGCTCCTCTTTTTAACGTTTTTGAAAAATTAAATGTGTTCATTTCGCAAATAAAAAATCGTAAACCCAAAAGTGTTAGGTAAACCCACATAACCCAATTCGTAATTAATCAAAAAACCATGAACTCAAAACCGTCAGACCCTTTCTTTTTGATTATTCAAAACTCTAAAAATTAAAACTAACAAATTCTGTAGTAATTAGGATTTATTATTCAATTAAAGAAAATAAGAAAAGCAGCAGAGTACGTTTGCATACTCGCGAGTCGCGACTGGATTTGAAGACTTTACCGCTATATATTTTCACGGCGTCAATAACATGCTCTGACATGTATTCGTAAATTTCGTTTGTTTTTTTTCTTCTCGAGTGTCGATGTTTTAGGGTTGGGTACGAAATCCCGCATCACAAAATCCCGATTCACAAAATCCCGAATCACGAAATCCCGCCGTTTCAATACTAAATTCGCAGCACAGTATGGATTTTCATTTCCATAGTAATGGTGACTAGAATCAATCAGAAGCAACGAGAACGAAATTCCCTACTATTGTACTGGAATATTCAATATGAAGAAGACCGCTCTGATTTCGTTAATTTTTAACGAGCTCTGATTGGCTTAAAGCTGAAGACAAGTAAAGTTTGAAGTCTTGAAAGTATCTTAAGTCAAAAAAATAAAAAAAAATAAGAAAATTACAAAAAAATATCCAAAAAATTTAAAAAAAAAAATCATCTGATACATCACTCCCTAC
This sequence comes from Philhelius festivus, assembly GCA_963931855.1. Classification (NCBI taxonomy): domain Eukaryota; kingdom Metazoa; phylum Arthropoda; class Insecta; order Diptera; family Syrphidae; genus Philhelius; species Philhelius festivus. The sequence goes on from OZ007557.1 coordinate 97,210,225, forward strand.
ATTACGAATATGCAATTTTTAACTCGCTGAGATGCCTAGTTTAGCCAAAAATCACGTTTAAAAGTACATTGGGTGGCACGCTCCGCGGGACTTAAAGATTTTAACTCCCTTTTTCAAGCGACTCCGTGGCTCCGCTTAGGGTATGTTAAGTCGACTGGCAGGCGCCAATGTAAACAATTTTTTCGATTAAAAGTACCTTGGGTGGCAAATTGTTGTCAAGAAATATTTTTGAAAAAAAATTTCCAGAAAAATCAAAATTTCTTCAAAAACAAATTGTTGAGAAAAAAATTTGTTAAAAAAAAAAGTTTGTTAAAAAAATATTTTTGGCAAAAGTCCAAAAATATTTTGGTCGAATGTCCAAAATTAATTGGCCAAAACAATGAAAATCATCTCTCTAAAGATGGAGGAGGTTTACCTCCTCGGAGTTCTAAGAAAAACTGAATTTTTCCCGAACCAACAGTTCCTTAAATACTTTCCATTTGTTTAAAAATAGATCAAAATAAAATATTTAATTAATAGTACTAAGATAGTATTGAAAATCCCGCCAAATATTTCGGGATTTTGTGCGGCAAGATTTCGTTACTCTCCCGATGTTTTATCAAAACAAATACATTGCTTTTTAGTGCCTCTTTTAAAAAACTAGTACATAGTAAAATATTTCAATTCGAACACCTTTAAGTTGAACATTAATTTTTAGATACGCGTAAAGTTAAATTTTGCACAAGGGAGCGTTTCGGAAAATACAACTTTACGTACGTTGTGTCGAAAAATACGATTCAATACTTCTGCGCAAAATTTGTATCGCCATTTTTCGCTTGTTAAACTTAAAACGGACTCTTGGAAATTAACAATTCTAAATTTTACCACACTAGTATCGAAATGTACTCTTAGGCTCAATTCGCACATCTCTCTTAATCAAGAATAAATAAGGTACTCAAGATAATTAGTCCAGCATATTCGTATTTCTACACTTCGCAAAAAAAGATACGAGGTATAGAATTCAATTTGTTTTTCAATCTGGCAACCCTTTGCTGAATTAGGCTGCATGGATTTAATATTTTTTGAGTTTATAGTTTTGGGTTAATAGCGACTTGGGCAATGTGGGTTTGACTTTTTGGAGATATTAGCGAGTTGAGCTATGTGGTTTTAAAGTTTATGGGATTAATTGTGAGTTGGGCTATATGGGTTTAACATTTTGGAGTATATAGCTTTCGAGTTTGGATTTTGTGGGGTCAACTAATTTTGGTTTTTATTTTTGGGGTTTATTAGATTGTACAATTTGAATATCGCGGTTTTACGGTTTAAATTTCTTAATGGGATGGGGCCCTCGTTTCCGCGGGGCCCGGGGCTTCAGTCCCCCCTAGCCCCCCTATTAATCCGGGCCTGAGAGTAGGGCAAGCTTTAGTATTGTTATTGTTAGGAGTATTAGCTAGAAGTGGGGGAATATTTATTATTGTTATTACTAGTAGTATTATTATTTACTAAACCAACCCTTTTCTTTCTTCTGATCTCCTCTTCAAGGTAGCTCATTGAACAGGTTCTCCTTTTAGAGTTCCACCCGTTTATTTCCCTAGGTTGCGTGCTAGGGACATAATATATGAAATACCGTGTTAGGTATGTAGGCTTAGGAATACTGTATTATATAAAATACCGTGTTATTTATTTTAAGAAAACAAATATTGTTAATAAAAGTTTATGTTAGAAATACGAAACCACGAAATAAATAAATTGAAAGCTTTGCAGTATTAAAATACATTATTTCATTCAGAGTTTTAGACCCTCCAAACCCAAGTTTGTTGCTTCTTTGGGAAGAACCCTGGACACCGACGAGTTTTACCTCAACCACGAAGAAAAAGCATCACAATCCAGAATCGAGAGCTTTCAACGTCATTTCCTACGTGTGGCCTTTTGTAATCTGTCTTATACACACCCTATGATTATGTCGAGACTGACTTCTATTGATTAACTTGAATACGCCGAAAGAACAAAGAGCAATAAGCAACATTCTCTTCATTCATTGACCATTGACTATTTTAGGATCTATTGACTGCACAATTCTCTACAATTCCATCTTTTTCAACACTTATTCTCGTAATATACAAAATCCTCATCTATTCTATCTGCTCACCCGCCGTACCTTATATGGCTCTAAAGGACCTATTACTCGCATATTTCCGAGGATTAATTATTGTAAAATTAAATATTTCAACTTCAACCTCAGTTCATCCTGCCTGAAACTCCGTCTCCAATCCTAGATTTAGAGCTATATTTTAGTTTGATTAAAAATTAGCTTGTATTAAGCCTAATGAATGTGGGTATTGCTCGCACAAAAATAAATCTTGATCATATTAATATTTACGATTTCTAGGCCCAGGTTTTGTTATATTTTGATTTCAATGTTTCTTTTTGTTTTTCATAAAAAACATTCAAAAAGTCTTTCCTTTTCAGTAACAATATAAAAGCCAAAATAGTCTCCCTAAAATATGTACCTTGTAACTTTCCCCCAAAATAACTAAATTGTCCTCTTTTGTTTTCATTTAATCAACCGGCATTTAAGGGGAATACCAAATGAGCCGTCTATTAACCATCAACTCCACTAAGTGTGTAATTAGTTCATAAGCCGGTGTATCGTTTCCTCTTGATCCCTCATAAAATGGCTTTCTGTTTTGATAAGATTTAATTAAAATCCGTAGATTTAAGAATCTCTGACTTGAGAGCTCAACTGTCGCTGTATACCGGAAGCATATTGATTGCGTTAATGAAATCCAAATCCCCCACTCTCTCTTGTTGCTAATTAATCTACAACCACCTTATAGGTCTTATTGCAGGGTGCGTGTCTATGTTTTGTCTGTATTAAAAGACAAATACAACACATAGGAAATCATTAAATCACGTCTTCGGCAACAACGTTATCCTCAATAAGCAAGAGAACATAATTTTTCCTTAGGGCACTTATTTTGAACTGCTGAGGATTAGTGTAAAAGGTGATGATAGCACATGCTTCAGCAGTTAGCTCATTCAAATAAATTTTTCTTCAAGGCCAGAGGGGTATCTTGTCTACATAATACTATAGCCAAAGACATTTCAAAGTCGTTATACAAAGTAAATATTATGGATCATGGTATCATGGATGTTTTTCCTGTTTGAGGTAAGAGTGTTTGTTTTTCAGTCTGCATCTAAGGAATATGATGACAATTTAATTCTACTACGCTTGCTTATGCATATTCATGAGATTAAAGTACCTACAAGCTCAAACAAAAAAGGCTTAAATAATTTTTGTTTTCCCAGAAAAAAATATGAATTTCCCATTCTCAATACTTAACTTGGTCCTTCATTCATTACTACGCGCGTTTTCAGTGAAAACCATTTAATTTATGTATTTTGTCTAGTCTTAAGCCCAGGAGCTACCTGGATTCTGAAAAAAATCTAGCATCTGGAGTGCCTATGTGCTGTTCTCTTTTCCAGGGTTGCCTACAGTTTTGTTTTAAATGTCTTGTAAATTAAAACTTAATTTTTGTATAAGCAAAAAGTACGTATACGCCACAGTGTACCAGTGTCTTGTATCAGTGTACCAGTGTAACGATCTTCCCTTCCAATAAGCAATTGGTATTTTTTGTTGCATCAAGATTACACAACGTCCATTAACTGACAGTGTGATTATGGAAACCCATGCATTCAAATCAAGAAACCCAAATCGTGCTTTTAAGATATGCTTATCATGTCTCGTTGATTTGAATCATGGAAAAAGTTCGGTACTTCTGTGGAGGATAGATAAAAGTACTCATCTTGGAATTGCGATTGGAGCCCTTGATCAAAAGCTTAAGCAAAAGCGTGTAACGAGAATATTTCAATTCCTGAATTCGGGGTAGTAAGAAACTCGTGCTTTTTGGAAAAGGCCTGACTATTCCTAGGTCCAATAAATATTTTCCGAAAAGACACAATCTAGCGCTGTTTAGACTTTATACTTGCATATAAATAAATTCAACATTGATTCTTGTCAGAATTTACTTTCAAGTCTGCTAAAAAAAAGCCCTATGGAAAGTTCCAAGTAAAAATCGTTTAAAAACACAACAAAAATGCACTTAAGACGAAACTTTGTTCAACTCCTTTGTTCGTTCGGAAGAAATTGGATGCATTGATCCCAACCAAGACTTCTGCAATCGAATCCTGATACAATAGTTTAAATATTGTAATAGTTTTGATTGGGAACCCCTGGGCTGCTAGGTTGTAAAACAGAGCTTGTTTGTTGATGTTGTCAAATGCAGCGATTTTATAGCATATAGTTATTTTTTTCTGAGAAATTAGCAATTATGTAAATGTGACACGAAAGGTTGTAAATTTTTTCGATGGTGCTATAGTTGTTTCAATAAGCAGCTGGGTATTCTTCTTGATCCAAGTGGTAAGGCGGTTCAAGAGCACTGTGTTTAGTAGATATTTCTCTATAGAGATCCTCTTTCCTGTAAGGTTTTGCTTGCTGTCGGTCGAAGAGGAGTTCGGTGCAGATTCTTAGCATCGTTCCCTCGAAGATATAGAGTTCTTTCATCGCTGACTTTGAGAAAGTGAAACACACTGGAAAGCTATAGCTAATAACAGGCAACAGGAGTTGCTTGTACACGAGGACCTTCGTCTTGATCTTCTGGCTTGTCGTGATCTTCTTCTCAACAAGGGGTGGATTGCCCAGTTCGCTTTTCTGAGTACACTTTTTGAGTGCGGGTTGAACCTTAGCATCTCGTTGAAGTTGATCCCCAGGTATTTGACGTTCCTGTAATGGTGGATTCATCTTAAAGTTTCAGCACAATTGGCCGCTGAGCAACATCTGCCATCATGAGGTCTCCGAATTAGCTGTGTTGCTTTGGATACGCCATTTCTTGTAGAAATCGAATAGTCTATTGATGTGATCTTGGTTCTATTTGAGTTAAGACTGAGTGTGAACTATAATTCTACAAGAAAGATTATATCAATATTGCACTCCGAACTTGACGAGTAATAGCCTTAGTGGAAATAGTGGGGAAGTAATAATACCGTAGTACCAAATGGTGGGCTCTTTTTCAAAGTCTTTAAATGGTTTGCATTTTTTTTTTTAAGATTGTATTGTCAAAGTATGCTTTAAGAGATAAAGGCAACTCTTTCAATGTGGCATGTTGGATCATTTAAAGCAACAGAACCTGCAATAGAAGGGTGATTATGGACACTCCTTCTCTCCCTGTCTATTTTTATGCTTAAGCCTTGTCGGATAAAGTACTTTGCTACATTTTCTTTAATCCAAAAATATGTTTGTGGTCGTTGACAATGAGGCACGTGGCTACTCAAAGCTTCCAAGTAAAGCTACTTATAGAATATAATACAGACATTTTACTTTAAGTGAACAAAACAAGGAGCGTGTTTAATTTCAAATATTTATTCTGCTTAGGTTGTTTGCTTTATTTCAAATTTGAATGGTATTTTTTGGTAATTCTGTCATTTTTGTGTAAGTACTAGTACATAAATACAAATAATAAAATGAGGGTATAAAAGTATCAACGTATTACAGTTTTTTTTTTTTTTTTTGAACTTTGATTATCCGATTATCCATAACGAGAAGATAGAAGTGATATGGTAGGTAAATAAAGAAATGCTTTTATAAATAATGTTTTTTTTTTATATCCTTTCACAACTACATACAATTTTGTATGAGTAAGGTCCATTAGGTTTGAAAGACTATAATTTGATTATTGATGTAATTGAGGGGATAATTTTTGCGAGTTCTATTATTAACGTCAGCATGAGAAGATATAAAGGAATCTAAAAACTAAAAAAGCAATTTTATTCTATCAACAAATTACGGTACCCAGCATACAAATGTTTAAAAATGGTTTTCTCCAAAACGGCACATAGAAATATATAATTTTTTAAATAGTTCTTACAATCTATAATTCATAAAATAAAAATTGAAATTAAGATTTTGTTGACTGTACCTACAACAAAACCATTTTTGAATTTCTCAATATCGACTTACCGGATCTTAATGAAATTTTTTGTATAAAAGCTTCTTAAATTTTTTTTTTTGGGTCCCACGAACTTGCTCCTATGTACTACACCAGGAATTTTAAAAACGAATGTTATAAGAGAAAACTGTTCATAAGGATACAATTAATTTTTAAATTCTTTGAGTAGTAGGAGACAAAAACAGAATGCTATGCAAATGTGAATTTATGCTAGAAATAATAATAATAAATTCAAATAATAATATGTATATACAAAATTCTTAAAAGATTTTTAAGAAAAAAATTTGGTATGCCAACTTCAACTTTTTATTATTGTACGAATGCAAATTAGATTTCCAAAAAAAATATTTAGCCGTTTTTGAAATATCGAATTTTTCAAAAAAAAATATTTTTTTTTTTTTTTTCAAAAATTCAAAAAAATTTTTTTTTTTTAAGTTTTGAAATGCAATGTTTCTTAAACTTTTTAGAAGCATCTCTATAAAAAATGTTCATTAAAATTCGTTCTGTCGATAATGAGTTATTCAAAATTTGAAAAAAATGGTACAAGCTGTAATATCTTAATTTTAATTTTTTTTTATTAAATTAAAGATCGTAAGAGTCAATTAAAAGAAAAAATTTTTTATCCAAATTCTAGGCACCGTTTTCGAGAAAAATACGAGTTAAAATTAAAATTTCGAAAAAAATTCGTATGGCAGGTACCGTTATTTTTGGTCTTAAAAAAAAAAACCTGTGGGGAAAAAATTAGAAATTATAACTACCAAGCTTAAAGAAAATCGGCCGAACAGTTTAGGCTGTAGTCGAACCGACAGACAAACAGACAGACAGAATTGCGCGACCCACTTTTTTAGTCTTCGCTATCATCATACAGGTCAACAGGTCCAGCCAGTTACTAGCTTACGCAGACGACATTGACATCATCGGAAGAACCGAACAAGCTGTACACAATTCCTTCATCCAGATCGAGCAGGCGGCACAAAATCTGGGGCTGCACATTAGTGAAGGTAAAACAAAGTACATGGTGGCGTCGAATGCGAGAGGAACAGTTGGTCAAACAATCAAGGTTGCGGAGCACGAATTTGAAGTGGTGCAATCCTTTAAATACCTTGGGTCAATAGTAGCAGCCGATAACAATATAGAAGAAGAAATACGCGGGCGGCTTCTCAAATCCAACAGAGCCTACTATAGTCTGTCAAAGCTTTTCAAATCCAGAAATCTCACCATAACTTCAAAACTGCTGCTGTACAGGACCATGGTCCTGCCAGTACTCACATATGGATCCGAGACTTGGGTGCTTAGCAAAAGGCACTCCGACCTCTTAGCTGCGTTCGAGAGAAAAGTCTTAAGGAGAATTGTTGGCCCCATATGTGAGGAAGGACGATTCCGGAGACGGTACAATCATGAATTGTACGCAATCTACCTAGAAGCAGATATCGTGACAAAAATTAAGCTCGGTAGACTCCGGTAGGCAGGGCACCTAGCTCGCATGAGCGAAGAGGAACCTGCTCGAAAAGTTCTTTGTGGTACATTCTATGGTAGACGACAGCGTGGTAGACCATGCTTGCGCTGGAGAGATGGCGAAGACCAGGACGCCCGAAGCCTTGGGGTGCGCAACTAGATGGCGTCAGCTAGAGACCGGGATAGGTGGAGAGACTTGTTGAAAGAGGCCAGGACCGGAACCCGGTTGTCGAGCCGATGATGATGATCATCATCATCATAATGTCAACTTTGATCAAAATCTCAAGTTTTATTTTTTTATGAATGCATAACTTGCCTTATATAGTACATATAAGTCGCAAGAAAAAATAGAAATTTAAATGTACCATTCTTGTTAAACTTTTCAGAAGTTCAATTTTACTACTCGTGAAAAGTCGTAATTTGCTTAAGTCAAACTTGAATGAAGTAATTCAATGAATAAATTTGTTCTCAAATAATATCCAGGTTTCATAGCAAGTAGTTGCAACCTAGTGGTTTGTTTTATTTAAAAAGAGGTCATAATTGATTCGAATATTTACAAATAAAATATAGTTCAGATATAAAACAACCTATAGTTAATACCGCATTATAGTCTAATATGTTAGAAAATAATAGCCCCTCACAAAAGCTTAAGATATTTCTTTACTATTTAAAATTCACAAAACAAAACAAATATCCTTTTTTCATTTTCCCAATTGAATTTCAGTTATTTTGTTTTAATTGGATTTAAATTTTTAATTAACTTTACAAATAATAATATGGACTCTGTAAATAACCACCTAAAATAAACACCTAATTATTTCGCGAAATAAAGTCAAAAACCTTACGTTTCAGTGTGAATAGTTAATATTAAACATCAAACCATAATCAAAGGGTGGATTGGGCCATAAAACCAAATAGCGAGCGATTAAAATATTTGTTTTTGGTATAATAATTACACCTTAGGCATTTACATTTTTTTAAATCAAAATAATTATATATTTGACAAACATTGGCATGCAAATATAAAAAAAATTGAATTTTAGCATAATTGGTTGCAATAACTTGGGAAGATTGTTCGTATATTTTGCGTTTCATGTTTTGTGGTGTGAAATTTATTTAAATATATACATAAATGCATTTAATGCACGATCAAACTACGATAAATTGGGGCCTTATATCAATTGGATTAAAATTAAAATTTTACTCAACAGACCACTAATTATTTATCAGATTTTTCTTAAGCCTTATTCTCACAGCTTTTTTTTGGCATTTCCCGAAAGATTTTTTAAATTTGTTTAAGCTACAAAATAACGTTAAATAAGGGGTCATACTGTGTATTTATTGTATACAGAACAATCATTTAAAAACACATATTTACAACAGCAAAATTGTGTGTGCAATAATCAGAACTCACATTTCTTATTTGAAGCAACGCCTACACGGAAGCTTCTAACAAGTTAAAATTATATTGTATACCAACATTTTCGAAATGCAATATTGGTTACCTTTTGAAAACAAAATTTAAATATTTATATCTTATATTATATTTTGTTTTGAATATTATATTTTAAAAATGAGTTTTTTATTTATTTTTTTAATTTTATTTATATTTTATTTTTAATTGCTTTTGAATGTCTTAAAAATTTTATGTAGAAAAAACTACTTTCCTCAAAAAAACAACTATTCGACGATTTATTTTTGGAATTTTATATTTGTTTTAGAATTAAATTTGTTTTATTTAAAAGCTTTGAAAATATTGTGCTTAGTATACAATTTGGAGTTTTATCGCTATCCAAAAAAAAATTACATTAATTCGTGGACACAATCTAATTCTTGATGTGAAAGGACCTTAGATTGTATAAAATTATAATTTTATCGGACTTCTATTCAAAATAAGTTGTCATCACTTCTCTTAGCCAAACTTGTAGAAAGCAATGCTTTTTGTCCGTGTGACTAACATTGTGATTGGGACATTAAATCGAATATCAAAACCTTGAATTCCAAAAATTTAGAATCTTGAATCCCGAATGTAAAAAATTTTGAATGCCTAAGTCCTTCATAAATTATGAAATACATTATCTCGAATTTGAATACAGTAAAACCCGCTTAAGAGAAACCCGCTTAAGAGAAAAACCCGCTTACCTGAAACACTTTTTTCATCCCCAAGACTAATTTCCCTTAAAACACTCTGCTTAAGTGAAACTCGCTTAAGTGAAAAACTCGGATAACTGAAACATATTTTCAGTTAATTTTTAATATTTTTCATTGAAAAAAACTCTCTTAAGTGAAAAAAAATTGAATCGAACAGAACAAAAATTTGCTAGTTTTCGTTTTTCAATAATTTTTTTTTTGTGTTATTTAATAGTTGTTTTATTTAACTTCTTTCAAGACAAGTCCAAAAGATAAAAACAATACTGTTTCTAGCATTAAATATCCGCTTAATGGAATTTTTAAATCCGCTTGAGTGAAATTTTTTTTTCACTTAAGCGGGGTTCGTTTAAGTGAAAAACCCTCTTAAGTGAAAGAAAGACTGTGACATTTTGCCGTTTCTCTTAAGCGGGTCTTACTGTACCTTCTGAGTCCATTTTCAGTACTTTTGTTTAACAAAATTTTTCTCGTACAAGACTTGCTTGGCTTTTATCTTATCTCATTTCTGTTGCTTTGATATCAAATTATATCACTTCTTTTTTTACTTTATTACTCATTTTATTATATTTTGACTTTACTTTATACTTTTTAAACAATGAGAATCAACAAGAACCAACCAAATAATTTGAGAAATAATGCCAAGCCAAATACATACATATACAAAGAAAAGCTAAAAAAAAATTTAAAAAGCGATTATTTTATATAAAATATTAATACAAAATATGGGAACCTACAAGAAATAAAATGCACGACTGGGTCGCACGAACTTGCTCTTATGTAAAATACTAAAAATTTAAAAATGAATATTACTAGAGAAAACCGATTCATGAGCTTAAGATTCATTTTTTAACTGACTAAACCAATTCCCTTAGTATTTGAAGCTAGAATTGGGAAGCCCAGTGATTCAAGAAAAAATTATTTTATGCAAGAACAAAAATTAAAATTAATTTTAGTGGTTTCTTAAAAAAAAGCTTTTATACAGAAAATTTTTAAAACATTCTTAAGGAAAAAAATTGGTAGGTCAACTTAAAATTTTTATTTTACTGTACGAATAAAAAATAATTTTCCAAACAAATACTGAGCTGTTTTTGAGATATCGAATTTTCCAAAAAAATATACTTTTTTTTTTAAGAATTCAAATTTTTTTTTTTTTTTAGTTTTGAAATGCAATATTTTTTAAACTTATTAAAAGCTTCTCTATACAAAATTTCATTAAAATCTGTTATGACAACAATGAGAAATTCAAAATTAAAAAAAATGTTTTTTTTGGTAGGAAAAGTCAGTAATATCTTAATTTACAGTTTTTTTTTATTAAATTATAGATTGTTAAAATTAATCGAAAGACAAAAAATTTTACCGAAATTCTTTACATTTTTTAACATTTGTATGGTGGGTACCGTTATTTTTAGGTCCAAAAAATAAACATTTTTTTCTAACATCTTGTCTATTATATTAAAAATTTGACTTATTTAAAAAAAATCGAGCATGGGGATTTCGAAATATTGAGTTTGAAAAAAAAAAATTAAATAAAAAAATGTGTATTAAAATTTGAATACACCTTAATATTAAAACTTTTGGGGGTCATTAGTATACAAAATTATCAAAATCGGTTTTACCGCTCTTAAGAAGATCAAAAACAAAGAAAATGGTTCAACTTCTACCTAGCCTTACTAAATGAAATTTTTTGAATTTTTCTTAAAAGAATCTTCGGACCAGTTTTTGAGAAAAAAAAATTATAAACTTTCGAAAAATATTTGTATGGCAGCTACCGTTATTTTTGTTCTTAATAATAAAAGGGGGGGGGGAGGAATCTCAAAAAAATATCTACCAAGTTTAACAAAAATCGGCAGAGCCACTTAGGCTGTAGTCAAATAGACAGACAGATAGAATTGCGAGACCTACTTTTTTCGTCTTCGCTATCATCGAAATGTCAACTTTGGTCAAAATCTCGATTTTGATTTATTAACGAGTGCGTAACATTACATTTATAGTTCATACTCATATGTACATATATTTCGCAAGTAAAAATTTTGTAACGTATTTTTAATGTGGTAATCAACTTATGTTTACGAGCAAGTCCACTTATCTTTGCACTTTTCTTTGATAATAAAACTCATGTGTATTTAAGTGGGATTTTTAGGAGTTTGATTTTAATATTCAAGATATAATTTGTTTTCTGAAATGGTTTGACTTTTTTAATAGAATCCTAGACGAGTTCGATGAACGAAGTCTTGGCTGAAAAGGTAAGATCTGATAGCATACCGAATTACAAAACAAAGAATCTTCTTATTTAAATATTTATTGCTTGAGAAAATTTTAAGCAATTCGACTTTTTATAGCTGACTTCATACAAAATTTCATCCTCTAGGGCCTCTCACTCTAAGCCCATAACCAAAAGTGAATGTACCATCCTGAGGAAACAAAGCACCTAAAGGCTATGGAAATTATTTTTACCATCATTAGGTGGATGATACCTCAAGATTCACGTTGAACTTCATAAAATCTGACGACGACAACATAGAACGAAAAGAATTTTTTTCATTTTATAAATAAAAAGCAAGAAATCCATTAAAAACCAAACAGAAAATCATATACATAGCTACTTCTTACTATCTCAATCGCAGACGTCTGGCACACCAGGATAAGGCATCAGCTATAAAGAAAATAAGGAGTCAAGAGTTCATGAACCAAATTTGAAGCATCATTATAATTACCAAATATATGTATAGGTGAAAATAAATGAAAAAAAAATCCCAAAGACAGAAAAGGGGATTTTAATAAAATGAAGTCTCGACAGTCTCGCAAAATGGTGTTGCAAGCAAAAATGTTTTGTGCACATCAAATTTTTATTTCGAATTGAATTGAATCCTGACAGCTACCTAAACTGACACTAATTAGGAGAAACTCATTATCATTGGGAACATTGAGTGGGTTGAATTGAGACTATCACCCAAGGATGAAATTGACACGCATGTGGGGATAGTAAAGTCTGTCTTTCTAGGATTCAGTAATACTTATGTCTTAAGAGAATTTTCGTGTCTTTTATGTCTTACACAAAGGAAAAGCAATTCTCGTCAGGTTGTGTCCTTGAAGTCACGTCAGACAGAAATTATTGCAAACAAAAAACTCGTCTGGTCTTATGGTTCTTGATGTAAAAGAATCATTTCTGATCAAAGAAAATTTTTAATATTTTTTTTAAGCACATGAAAGAAATTTCGATGATTTTTTCACTTTACAGGGTTAAATATAAGAAGCAAAACATTTTCATCAACAACAGCAAATGATTATTTCATTTATTCACTAAATTCTAATAGACCTTGTGAACTTTTCCAGGCTCTTATTTTGAGTGTTATTGTTTCTATCAAATTGAAAGTTTTTGCGACCTTTAGTCCAAATGCGTTTCACCCAGGTACGACAGTTGGGCTCATCAGTTAGATGCTGTGGTACCCTTCTAAGACGCAATATATTAGTCGATGGTTATCAACACACATAAAATGTACAGCACGAATGCGATGTAAATTATATTAAAAAAAAAAAGAAAAAAAAATGTTCTTCTTCATATTTTTTTGTTTCCCTTCTTCTTTTATTGTTTCTAGATATAGATTTCAAAATGTAGGGAAATAATTTCACGGAAATCTCTTCCACATTAAAATTTAACTAGTTCATAGAAAGAAGATATCTTCATAAAATTAAAAAAAAAGCCGATTCGAAAATTGGACGGATAAAGATGTATGTATGTACATATAGTCAAATATCCACCATATCCATAACAACGGAAGAACCTTAAAGTATAAAAACCATAATTTAAAGTAAAAATATCCGAAAGTTTAATAAAAACTATCCGTCAAGAATGTTCACCTAGAATTTCTTTCAAACAAATTTTTTTTTTTGGCAGTCTTGAATTCTGGATTTTGAAAGAACAACTTCAGAATTTTGAAATTCCAAAAAAATTATTGAAATAATTAATATGAACTTTTAGGGCAAACATTACATTTCTCCAGAATTCCTATAAATTCGTGTGAAAATTATTGAATTTTGATTTGATTTTTCAAATATAGTTTTCTTACACATAATATGTATAAGGATTTTCAAGAAAAATATGGATACACCACTGCAAATTTTTACTTGCGACTTATAGGTACTATAAGGCAAGTTATGCATTCCTACAAAAATTCGAACTCGAGATTTTGATCAAAGTTGACATTGCAATGATAGCGAATACCAAAAAAGTGGGTCTCGCAATTCTCTCTATTTGTCTGTCTGTTCGACAACAGCCTAAGCGGCTCGGTCGATTTTCTTCAAACTTGGTAGATATGGGTTTTATTTACCCCCCCCCCCCTGGATGTTTTTTTCTTTGTTTTGTTAAGACCAAAAATAAAGGTACCTGAAATACGATTTTTTTTCAAAATTTTATAAATATCTTTTTTTCTCAAAGAAAGATATACAAGTTTAAAAAAAAAATCATAAAATTTCATTTAGTTAAACCTAGGTAATAGTTGAAAAAAAAATTCCAAAAAATTATTATTTTTGGTACCCCCATTGGAACCATTTTTTTGTTTTTTATTTTCTTAAAAACAGTATGACCGATTTTGATCATTTTTTTATGTTAAGGCTCCCATGCAGTTTCAATATTATTGTTTGTTCAAATTTTCAAAAAAAAAATTGTTTTGATTTTTTTTTAAAAATTCAAAAATTTTTTTTTGAAAACTCAATATTTCGAAAACCCCATGCTCGGTTTTCTTAAAACTTAATAAATAAAAGTTTCTTAAAATAATCTACAACATATAAGAAAAAAAAATTATTCTACCTAAGATTAACGGTACCCTCCATACAAATGTTAAAAAATGGTTTTCGAAAATTGAGAATTTTGCTTAAATTTTTTTCGATTAGTTTTTAGGATCTATAATTTAATAAAAACATTTTTGAAAACAAGATATTACTGACTGTACCTACCATAGAACGATTTTTTAAAATTTTGAATTTCTCACTATCGGCATAACGGATTTTAATAAGAAAAATTTTATAGAGAAGCTTCTAAAAAGTTTAAAAAACATTGCATTTTAAAACTTTAAGAAAAATATTTTTTTTTGAATTTAAAAAAAAATATATGTATATTTTTTTTTCGGAAAATTCAGTATCTCGAAAACGGCTCAATATTTTTTTTAATTTAATTTTTATTCGAACAATAATAAAAACTTTATATTGGCATGCCAAAATTTTTTCTTAAAAATGTTTTAAAAATTTTGTATATAAAAGCTTATTTTTTTAATAAACCAATACAAAGACTTATAATTTTTGTTCCTGCTTAAGCTTATATTTGCTTGAATCACATGGCAACCTATTTTTACCTCCAACTACTAAAGAAGTTGTTTTAGTCATTTAAATAAAATGCACGACTGGGTTGCACGGACGCGCTCCTATGTAAACGACTAAGAATTTAAAAAATGAATGTTATTAGAGAAAACTGTTCTTAAGGATAAAATTCATTTTTTAAATAACTGAAACAACTCCTTTAAAAGTTGGAACTAAGCTTGTGTTGTAAGCAAAAATTAATTTACGTTGTAGTGGTTTCTTAAAAAAATAAGCTTTTATAAAAAATTTTTAAAATTAAAAAATTTTGGAACTCCAATTTAAAGTGTTTATTAATGTACTAATAAAAATTAAATCTACAAAAAGCAATATTGATCCGTTTTTGAGATATCGAATTTTTCAAAAAAAAAACTAGATTTTTCTTTTCAAAATTAAAAAAAAAAATTTTTTTCAAGTTTTGAAATGCAATGTTTCTTAAACTTTTTAGAAGCTTGTCTATAAAAAATTTCATTAAAATCCGTTATGCCGATAATGAGAAATTCAAAATTCGAAAAAATCGTTCTATGGTAGATACAGTCAGTAATATCTAGATTTCAATTTTTTTTTATTTAATCATAGATCGTAAAAATTAATCAAAAGAAAAAAAATTTAGCAAAACTCTCGGAACCGTTTTCGAGAAAAATACGATTTTCAAAAACCATTTTTTAACTTTAGTATGGAGGGTACCGTTATTTTTAGGTAAAATAAGTTTTTGTTTCTCATTTCTTGTAAAATATATTAAGAAACTTTTATTTATAAAGTTTTAAAAAAATCTAGCATGGGGTTTTCGAAATATTGAGTTTTCCAAAAACAAAAATTTGAAATATTTTTTAAAAATCCAAAAAATATTTTTTTTTAAACTTGAATTCACAATGATACTTAAACTATTGAGGATCTTTAGCAGAAAAAAATGATCAAAATCCGTTGTACCGTTTTGAGAAAATCAAAAACCACAAAAATGGTTCCAAGGGGGTACCAAAAATAACAATTTTTTGGAAATTTTTTTTCAACCAATAGCTAGTTTTAACTCAATGAAATTTTTTGAATTTTTTTTTAAATCTGTGGGACAGTTTTTGAGAAAAAAAAATATCTATAAAATTTCGAAAAAAATCGTATGGCAGGTACCGTTATTTTTGGTCTTAACAAAACAAAGAAAAAAACATCCGGGGGGGGGTTAAATAAAACACATATCTACCAAGTTTAAGGAAAATCGGCCCAGCCATTTAGCTGTAGTCGAACAGACAAACAGACAGACAGAATTGCGAGACCCACTTTTTTGGTCTTCGCTATCATCGTAATGCCAACTTTGATCAAAATCTCGAGTTCAATTTTTTTTTCGAATGCATAACTTGCCTAATAGTACCTACTCGTATAAGTCGCAAGTAAAAATTAATTTTATGCTTATGAACAGTTTTTCTCTAATAACATTCATTCAAATTCTTAGTTGTTTACATAGGAGCAAGTTGGTGCGACACAGTCGTGCATTTTATTTATGTTAAAAACTGGTGAGTGGGCTTATAGGCCCAGGTTAACAATAAAATATTAATAAAACATTTAAGGTACTAGTACGGTCTAGAAAGCCAAAAAACGCACGATTTTTGGGAATTTTTTTCTCAGAAACCTTATTAGGTAATAACATAACTTTTTTTTTTAAATATTGAATACATGCGTCAAGAGCACAAAAAACTTTTTTTTTTAAATTTGAGAATTTTGGCCGAATTATAGAAGGCCCAACGTCGACTCATCAAAAAATACATTGTCCCATGGCGGACAGTTAATCTCAGGATTGGCTGGACTGAAACAAAAAAACCAAAGTGGGTTATTTAAAGGAAGGTTTCTTACGAGACAATTTACCACAATTTGTTTAAAAAGTCAAAACAAAACAAAAATCTTGAGCTTTGAAAAAAAAAATTTTTTTTTGGCAATTTTTTTGGCCATTTTTTTTATTCATAACTTTTTGGTCAAATTGTGGTAAATTATCTTAGAAAACATAAAAACAATCTAGTTGCAACAATTTTTTTGGTAATCGGGTCAGTAGATCCGGAGATCAACTGTCCGCCATGGGAAAATGTGTTTTTTGATGAGTCGACGTTGACGCCCTCTATACTTCGGCCAAAATTCGACAAACAAATTTTTTTTGTACTCTTG
This sequence comes from Philhelius festivus, assembly GCA_963931855.1. Classification (NCBI taxonomy): domain Eukaryota; kingdom Metazoa; phylum Arthropoda; class Insecta; order Diptera; family Syrphidae; genus Philhelius; species Philhelius festivus. The sequence goes on from OZ007557.1 coordinate 97,227,309, forward strand.
ACACATGTATTCATTATTTTAAAAAAAATTAAGTTATTATCTTATAAAGTTTCCGAGAAAAAAATTCCCAAAAATCATGCGTTTTTGGCGATTTCTAGACCGTACTACCTTAAGAAAAAAAAAATACTTTGGATTTAAGCTTAGATCTTAGTGCTTGCTTGTATTAAGCTAGACAAATAAATACTTCTCATGACAAGATACATATATCTTTTGCGGCGACCGCCCTGAAATGTTTGTTTTCTTTTAGGGTTGCAGCGGCTAGGAATCGAACTTAAACCTATTTTAAGAAAATTATTCAGAATTAAATTTTCACGAAAATGAGAGAAAAACGCCTAGGACTAAAGTTCAAAAGCTTCCAGCCTTAAATAAAACTCATATTAAAAACTTAAAATCAATAACAGATAATAATCCAAATAAAAAATCAAAACAAAATACTTAAAATTAGAAAACCTCTTTAAAGTCTTCTGTCCTTGGACTATTATTTTTTTTTATTTTATCTGACATAAAGCTGATTTAAATCATAACTCAAGTCACGTCATATATATTCCAAAAGCAGTACAAAGTAATAACAATAATAAAAGATGAAATTAAATTACTTCGATCGTTATAGGACATGATGATATTAGTGTCTTGCCTTATTCATATACATAATATACATTTGAAGAATTTCTAATAAAACCAAAAAGGACATTATGTCCGCCTTAACTGTTTTCAATTCAAGCAAGAAAAAATCATTTAACGACATGTGGTTTTTATTGACGTTTCAATGCTCGGTTGAATGCATCGAAGACGATTATTGGCACACCATTATAATCCCCCACATTTTATACATATATGAAGGGTCGACAGCAATACTGGCGCATCCAACCTAAAGCCACCCAGCAAAAGCTTTCTCCCAAAAGACACCATAAAAATATTATGCTCGTATAACTTGTATATGCATATATCTATAGGTAGATGTGATTTTCATTTTAAATACAAGGAGTCCGCAACAAAAACAGAAAAAAATAAAAGGTTCTAAGCTTTTGAACCTTCAATTTTAATGTCCTGAAAGGGTAATAACAATTTCCCATGGCAACTTCAAGTTTTATGTGAATATTATACTTTTGCTTGCGTGTTGTGTCTCAATGCCGGTTTTGGTTGAAAATTCGCTTGTTGAGCCACATAAGATGCCAGTAGCAGAACTCCAGACACTTTTGAAATTATCCCTTTGCACTGGATTAAGCAGAAAAGAGAGATAAAAATTCGGACCAAGGTCGAGGGCCATATATGTATATATTTTTGTTGTTTATTGAATATAATTCGTCCATTAAAGCTGTCTGGGTATTGCCTAACCTCAATTTAACTTCATGTGAGTACTTCAATTCAAAACCTAGACAATATAAAGACGCTTATCCAACGAATCTTACCCGAAGCATCTTGATCCTTTTCGTCAATGGGAGAGTAGAAAAAACAAATGGTCATACATTGTCAATTCGATGGGATTTAAGAATTCTTAAAATAATGATGCTTTGAACAATAATCTCTTTTGAAAATTCTTCAGTTCTTCAAACTTTTAAATATAATGGCCTTTGTTTCCTTTACAATTATTATGTCTTGCAAAACAATTTCATTCTGCTTCGTTCATACAATTTATCACAAGGTAGGTCTTAAAGCTATCTTGACTTAAAATTTTGACAAGAAATGTTGCGCACTAAAAACTTATGACTTCGTTAAGTCAAAATTTTATTGGGAAATTTAGGAAAGCATAAAATTATAACTGTTAATTATGTATGTAACTGCTTTTATGTACTTTTGACATCCAATCATATGACAGCCATTCATTTTAAAGAAATACAAACTGTCTAAGCCTAAGACACTTTGAATTATGAAGATGGAGAAAGGTGAACTTTTTCGACTGAAAAGCCATTAAGATGTATGCAAAGTATTTAAAACTTGACACGCAGGATGATTTATATTTATTTTTGTATGGTTTAAATTATGTGATGTGTAGCAAATATGAGTGGAAGGACTGAACTTCTTGTTTAGTCTACGAAAAGGTAGAAGAAATTGATTTTGACAAGAAATACATTTACAACCCAGTCATTTTTAAATTAATAATATAACATTTACACTCGTATAAGCAGAAAGGATTTATGTTGGTGAATTAATTAATATGGATGTCTCAAGAAGTTAATGAAAATTGTGGCACACAAAATTCTCAGAACAGTAGAAAGAAGCTATTTTACAAATTCACAGAATTTATTTTTTTATTTGCGACTTATAGGTACTATAAGGCAAGTTATGCATTCGGAAAAAAAATCGAACTAGAGATTTTGATCAAAGTTGACATTACGATGATAGCGAAGACTAAAAAAGTGGGTCTCGCAATTCTGTCTGTCTGTCTGTCTGTCTGTCCGTTCGATTGCAGCTAAACGGCTCGGCCGATTTTCTTCAAACTTGGTAGTTATGGGTATTAATTTTTTCCCCCGGATGTTTTTTGATTTGATTTTTTAAGACCAAAAATAACGGTACCTGCCATACGAATTTTTTTCGAAATTTTATAAACATTTTCTTTTCTCAAAAACTGTTCGACAAATTTTAAAAATAAAAACACAAAAAAATTTCATTTAACTAAAGCTAGGTATTTAATGAAAAAAATTTTCAGAAAAATGGTTATTGAGGGTACCCCCCATGGAACCATTTTTTTTGTTTTTGATTTTCTCGAAAACGGTACAACCGATTTTGATAATTTTTTTTTGCTAAGGCTCTTCAAAAACCTGAATAGAATTGTGTACTCAAATTTTCAAAAAAAAAAATTTTTTGGAGTTTTAAAAAAAACTTCAAATTTTTTTTTTTTCAAAACTCAATATTTCGAAAACAAGATGTGAGAAAAAAAAATTTATTTTACCTAAAAATAAAGGTACCTACCATACAAATGCTAAAAAATTAAAAAAAATGGTTTTCAAAAATCGTATGTTTCTCGAAAACGGTTCCGAGAATTTTGATAAAATTTTTTTTCTTTCAATTAATTTTTACGATCTTTATTTTAATAAAAAAAAAATTGAAATTAAGATATTGCAGCTTGTACCTACCATAGAACCATTTTTTTGAATTTTGAACTTCTCATTATCCACATAACAGATCTTAATGAAAATTTTTATAGAGAAGCTTCTAAAAAGTCTAAAACACATTGTATTTCAAAACTTTAAAATAAATAATTTTTGAATTTTTGAAAAAAAAAATCTATTTTTTCTTTTTTATGAAAATTCGATATCTCAGAAACGACTCAATATTTTTTTTTTTGTAAATTTTATTTTTATTCGAACAATAATAAAAACTTTAAATTGGCGTACCAAAATTTTTTCTTAAAAAGCTTTGAAAAAGTTTGTACATAAAAGCTTTTTTTAAGAAACCACTACAACGACTTATAATTTTTGTTCTTGCATAAATTCATATTTGGATAGCATTATGTTTTTGTCTCTTACTACTAAAAGAATTTAAAAAATAATTTAATCCTTATGAACAGTTTTCTCTAATAACATTCGTTTTTAAAATTCCTAGTCTGTTACATAAGAGCAAGTTCGTGCGACCCAGTCGTGCATTTTATTTTATATTAATTTAACTTAATACAAGCAAGCATTTAGATCTATGGTGGATTTTTTGTAATTACTTTTTGAAGTAAAACTTTTTTTCCGGCGTTGAGGGTAAAAATTTTCTATGCAGCTGTCAGTTATCTGTCAAAGACAGCGACATGTTTTTAGAATACAAAATGTTTGTACGTTTATATGTTAGAATCTTACAGAAGCTTTGCTTGGGGGAAAGAAGTTTTACTTCTACCGCGCGTACGTCAGTACACACAAACTTTCCTTTTATTAATATTTTATTATTGATCTGGACCTACACTAGGATTTTTCTTATACAAAAAACTTAAAAATTTGAGTCCTAGAAATAAATGAAGAAACAAAGGATTTTTGATTAGGATGAGTTGTAAAGGGAGTTTCGGAGTGAGGAAGTCAAAGTCAAAGATGTTGTTCTGGAGCTCATTGGATAAACGTAACATTCTTCTTTTGGTTCAAAGTGTCCGTGGTTAGTACTGTGATGAGAAAGGTGGAAGATGGGAGTGTATCTGAGCTTATGTGGGTTAGTATTATGGGACTCATTTCCAAAAAAAGGACGTATTAATAGTCCTAGCCAGTAGATGGTGCACAAGGGCAATAAGTCACCGAATTCATGTCGTTTTTATAAGTAAAATGAGAATATCAGAATAAGGAAGAGCACATAGAGGAAATCGAAAAAAATCTGCATTGTACAGCTTTTTAGGAACGAACGTTCTAATATGGCTGCCAAACTTGGCCAAAAAATGTTATGTTCATTAACTGTCGCTTTCTATACCCATTGCATGTCTCTTGTGATGCTTATCGCTTGCTTCTTGCAATTGATAGTAAAGTGACATCTGATGTGTTGTTATGCCTTGTGTTTGTATGCCTTGGTTAATATCAGATACAAGGTGTTCTATAGGCATAACACCTAAAACGGCTTATATTTTGTTTATTAATACATTGGTGCTACACTTCACAGTTGAATTTAGATCGTCAGAGTTGTGTTTTGAGTTTTTGTGATTATTTAAATGGTAAGTGATTTTTGTTTTGTGTTTTCAAATATTCAGGGGCTAAGAAGGAATTTCTTTGCGCCTACACCCAGACCAGATGTCTTGGCACTAGGTGAAACACACGTTGCTGCGAATACTGATCTTTCAGAATTTCGCCTGCCTGCCTATAAACTAATTCCATTACTCTTTTGCCATCACGGCCTCTTAATCTACGTTAGATATGATGTTACTTGCCAGAGCCTTTCTCAATACGGGCATTGTTCTTATTTACTGTCCGCTATTGTTTCATTTATAGTAGTCCAAATTTTGCCAACAATTCAACTCTAAATGAGTTTGATACGTTACCTTCTGTATGCTGATGCCTCGCTTACCTATGTCACCACTAATCGCTGTCCGAAAAGTAGAAACACATATCAACAGACTCTTCCAATTCTACCACTAATGAGGCATCCGGATCAACACTTCTAAATCCGAACTTGTCTGCATCAGGAGACCTTCAACTGCAACAATTTGCAGAAATCTGGTCCTGAGACTCATTGACGGATCCACAATAGGGGCAAGGCTTAACGTTTAACCTGCACGCAAGAAATTTTCTGAAAAAAGCCAGCTGGGCCTTCAGCCGTTTGCAACCGACAAAGATATTAATCTTCAAGGAGCTCCTGCGACCAGTGATCAGCTATTCTTTCCCAGTCTGGTTTTCCATCTCGAATACAGCTATGAAGGCACTTTAACTATTCAATGAAAAGATACTGAGGATCTGCACTGGGTTCTACTTCGCCCGTCAACGCCACATACACTACAGGAACGAGCATCTCTACACAGAAGCGAATTTGATCCCACTGGAAAAATATCTAGTTAATTCAACGAAGAAACTAATGCGAAACATTTTCGACCACCTGAATCAGCTTATGAGAAGGATAACCACAGAACAACGACATCCTGAACCGAGGTACTTCAGTACATATATGATGAAAACTCTGGATGACAACGTAATCATGGACAACGAGGAAGTAGTCTCGTTCTACTCTGACATTGGGTCAGTTTATCACCCCGGCTAAACTGCCCACAACCCACAAAAATCACCACTAACAATCAGGAATGAATACCCTGAAGACGATACAGTCAACCGACCTTTTAAATTTTTCTTTTTTCGTCACGTAAATTTTATATAAAATAAAATTAAACTTAAGTCACTGTATATGGTTAGGCCCCCTATGAGCCAACAAATGTAAATTTTCATACACATGTACTAGTATCTTATTAGTTGTAAGCTAAATTGTAAATAGTTTGTTCAATAAAAAAAAATTGAATTGAAATTGAATTGAATTGTCTGATTCCATTCCATTTCCTTGTACCATTACACTGCAGACGTTATTGCGGGCAACTTTAGTGTACACAATTCAAGTTGGCTCCGCTATTCAGGACAGACAACACCCGACGAAAGATATGTTGAAATCTTTACTGAGATGCACAACCTTTCTCATCTTGTAGATTAGCCCACTCGAATACCAGATGTGGCTGGGCAAAACGCCCACACTCTCGACTTGTTCCTTACTTCTAACCCTGATAAGTATTGTTCGGATTTCCATGCAAATGCATATTTTTTTAGGAATATCTTGAAAGCAAGGCAACTAGTTATGTATACGAATCAAGAAATTTCCTTTAAAATGGCATTTGACCGTTAGTGCATATTTTTGCATATTTTACTATAAATGCATATTTTGCATAATTTTGCATATTTTTTATAATAAATTTATATTTTTAGAGTACCTACCTATGTAGGTATATTGTTCAAATATTAAATTAGACAGTAAAAAAATATAAATTTTATGTCAGTGCAAACGAACCTTAAGACTATTATCTATTTCTTTTATTCATTTTATAATCTTGAACCAAATTCAAACACCACAATATAAAGCATTATATAAACAAAGGTGCATGAACTTGACTAGATTGTGCGGGCAAAACATTGAAATGAAAAAAAAATTAAGTCTGTGTGTTTGAAACTGTATAAATGAGATCGAAATTTAAACGATCATCTATCAAAAATGAAAGTGTGTGGGTATAATGTGGTAATGGAGTCGCGTTGATATACTCGTCGCGAACGGTTGTGTTTTCGATTGTGCCTTGTGAACAAAGTATAAAAACAAAAATCATAAGTTAACAGAGGGTCTCGGTGTTTTAAAAATGAGTTCTAACCCTGTGGTGGGGCGTCCTCCCCCTGACCCCAATATAGAAACTAACAAAACTAATAAACATAATAAACCTTTTATTTATCCCTCAAATATTCTCTCAGAAGAAGAGAAAGACGGAATTGAGCAGCGCGTCGATGACGCCATTTTGGCCGCTGCAACGGAGGATGGAAATTCGGGTATGTATATAGACAATATTATGTGCGAAGACGAATTCGAAGAACAAGAAAGCGTTGAAATTCAAAAAACTTCAGTGATACCAAATACAAAATATTGTGAACTCACTAACCTACCAGCGCCGTCATCGAGTAACGTGCGTCTCAATAATAAAAATTTGCCCCTATCAATTTGGGAAAACAATGATGCCGTAAAAGATTTGCAGCGTATTTTAATAAATGACTCAAATACATTTAATCAAGTGATCGGCAGAAAACGTAGTGCCTCTAATTTAAATCCAATTACAACTACAACAACTATACAGATGTCCACCAGGAAAAGGAACATCAAGAGAATACTAAGACAGCCCGGAGAATTGAAGATTGGTGCCCGCCTATCTTCGCCAAAGGTATTAGTTCTAAGAATATATTTGAATTTAAAAAAAAAAATTACAAGGGTGATTTAAATAATGTTAAATTTGAAAACCGAGGACTAGCTATAATGAAAATCTATGTGAAAGATGTTGATTTGCATTCTTCACTTATGAAATCTTTAAATGAATCTAAGATTAATGCTTTTTCCTTTGTTCCAAAACAACTTAAGAAATTTTCTATATTACTTAAGAGTCTTTCAGATGGCTTTGCATTGAAAGATATTGAAGAGGACATAATAGGTGCGGATCCTTCACTGAGGGTGCAAGTCAAGACTTTTACAACAAAATGGTCTAGAGATAACGAACTAGAGCTAGGAATTTACGTTTGTACTGTCGATGACAGAGAAAGCCTGAACAGATTAAAAAATATTAAAAATATTCTTTGACACAAGATCCGATGGGATAAGGTTAAGAAAAACTCTATTCTCCAATGTTTCAAATGCCAAAGATTTGGCCACGTTAGCTCTTATTGTACATTTCCTTCTAGATGTGTCAAATGCAAAAATTCCCATGAACCTGGTCAGTGCTCTATTATAGAAAGTGCAGACAAATCAAAAGTGGAATGTATCAACTGTGGCGAGGCGGGCCATCCAGCTAATTTTAGTGAATGTCCTAAACGGATCGAATATTTAACCAAAAAGAGACGTTCTCCCGTAAAAAATCCAAACAGATTAGACTTTCAAATTCCCAAGATTACCCATAATGCACTACCCAGTCATTCCTACGCTAACATATTAAAACAAGGCAGTAACGTTACTGCAACAAAAATTTCATATAATATAGGTAAGGAAGCCCCTTCAACTTCTGATTTCGGAGATTTCTTAAAGGAATCAATCAGGCTCTTTGGAGTGCCAAAAAATATTTTAATCATTCGAGTCCGAGAATTTTGGCCGAATTATATAAATTTAGATGATTCCGATAAGCCAGGAGCTTATCTGGAATTCGTTGCCTCAATCGCAATATAATTTTAAAACTAACATAAATTCACTAATACTCTCACGACAAAAGCTCTGAACTAAGCCTATCGTTGCGGGACATCTCGTCAACAGCAGTATTAGTTCAGGAAACAATCTTAAATTTTAAATCTAAAACTATTCAATTAAATTTTCTAACAATTGTATCTCTACAACCATAGTTAGCTTCTCTGTAACTCAATCTTCTGGTCCTAAGAAATCAATTGCTATAGCTCCCATTTACATTCCTGGTAATATTGGAGCCAGTCTAGCCGATGCTTCAAATGACTTATGCCAACTATAACATTAACTATTCATTACTCGACACGTCACCGATTTGTTCCCTCAATGAAGGGTCCGCACCTCTGTTCGAAATAGAGGAGGACAACCGTTTTCTGCCAAATTTTTATAAAAAGTCACAGCCTTAATTACAGAGGATAGATACCTCTCACGATAGAGTGACAAATCAACATCTTGCAACCTACCAATTTATGATAAAACCGTACAAATGTAAATATCAAAAATAAATCTAAACATATCAAATATCAAATGTAAAATGACAATAACTCTAAGTTAGTTCCTTTTAAAATCAAAAATCTTATCATAAGACTTATAGACTTTAAGAACACATAAATGTAAATTTAAACTTATCTAAGCAACTACTAAAGACTATAAAATTGAAAACTTTTTTTCAATTTATTTACTGAATTTTTCATACCCATCAAAATAATCTTAAACTAATAAGTACGGTAAAGCTCTCCTATTTAAATACCTATATAATAATACAACTAAGCTATTAAAGTACATTTAAGTATATTCACTTAAGAATTCAACTCGACTGTGAAAAACATAAATTTTAATAATTAATTTGTATTCTCTAAATACATAACATCTCTGATATAAATAATAAAAAGAAAAGAAAAGAAAAGAAAAGAAAAGAAAAGAAAAGAAAAGAAACTTTTAATTTTAAATTTTAAATGTATTTAAAACACAATTTTTTACAACTTATTTTAAATTATAATTATGTAAGGTACTCGTTTCGGAAATGAATTTCCATCATCAGACTATCACGATTTTTTCTTAAATATAATATTGTGTAATATCAGCCAATTTCTCGTGTCCCGTTCATCCAGTTAAAGAGAAGCATCCCACTAGGACCGTTTGGCAATACGGGAAAGCCAACTGACCAGCTTATTTTGATGCTAGCTCTACGTTGCTTGTTAGCAGCATTACCCCTTCTGTACTTGAGAAATAGGACTTGCACAGTTGCAAGAGCCCTTTGAGATCTTGATATAACCAAATCCGCTGGTTGTGATGGTGTACCCCCCACTCTTCTGAAGTGGTGTTCTTCATCGCTGGCAAAACTAATGCATACGTTTTTCCATCGCTCCTAATTGCACTTACGTCCCTCATTTCCAAGGTCATGGAACCGCTGATTAATCATCAGCTCAAGAAATATTTCGAAGATCGAAAGCAATTGTTCTTCTGGTTATCTGATGGCATATCTCACTAAATAGTGAAAAAGATCTTCAAATTGTTTTGGAGAAAGTAAGATTATTGCGATTGATATTTCTAAGGCATTTGGTAGAGTTTGGCACAAGGATCTCTTATCGTTTGGTATCAAAGAAATTATTATTCTTTGGATTGAAAATTACCTTCTAGATCGTTCAATATATGTTATATTGGATGGTATCAAGTCTGATCTTCACAAAATAAATGCTGGTGTTCCGTATTGTCTCCGACTCTCTTCTTCATTTTTATAAATGATCTCTTGTCTGAAACTTCTAACCCATTACTTTATTTTGCCGAAGACTCTACTTTAAATTTCTCATACTTCTTCCCAAATTCACGTCCATCTCCTTTGGAAGTCGAATTGCAATGGTATCGTATAATAAGCTCATTAAACTCTGATCTTTACAGCATTGTTAAATGGAGTATACAAAACCGTGTGGAGTTTAATGCTTCGAAAACTCAATGCTGTCTGTTGTCGTTAAAGCAAAATGGTCCTCTTATGCCATTGTCCTTGAATCGCACTTGAGGTATTTATATCGACGACTATCTTCGCTGAAATCATCACATTCTCGAGACCGCCAAAAATGCTGCTAAATGCCTAGGATTCCTATATCCATGCAAGAAATTTTTTCACCCCTTTTGATTTGGCTACCATTTATGTATAAGGCGTTCAAACGTCCAAAACTCCAGTATAACTCATACCGCAACTTTCAGGCACAGCAAACACTTCTCTCCACTTATTCGATAGAATTCAGAACAGAGGGTTAAAACTCATAGGAAACAGAGTTGTATATAACTTTGTTTAACCAGTGAAATGTCACAAAGAAACGGAAAGTTTTTGTAAAAATTCATACAAGTAATTGGAACTAAGTACTTATTTATGATTTCGTTTTTGAAACCACAGGTCAGCTTTCTTTTGTTAAATTAAGTTCTCAAGCCAAAAATCGGTAGAGGATTTTTTATATTCTCAGTTGAAGGAAATCGCATTTTAAGCTCGCCATTGAAATTAAAAAAATTTAAATCTCGCAAAACTTATTAAGCTTCAAAACCAGTAAGGATCCAATTAATTCTGTTGAAATAATTTTCGAGAGATAAATACTTTACTGACGATAAGCTCTAATCAGTGTACATTATTTAATGAACATTCAAGCTTAATTCAGCTTCCATTTCAGCTTTTCAGTATCCCTCCATTTGTATGAATAGTTTTTTTTTGCATGCAAGTTAAAATCCTAAACAGGATAACGGCGGTGTTATTTAAATTAAATTATTTTTTTTTTTTTTCAACAAAAAAAAAAAGGAAAACCGAGACCTAAAAACGAGAGGTCTGCCATCAATAAAATTAACTTCGTAACTAGCACCATCAAGGGACAATCACATCTCTGTGGAATAAACTTTTAAACTTGTGATGTGAATTACTATAAAGTATTCACTTAATCACCCATCCTATCCACTCTGTCACTTTTTTCCTCTTAAGAAATCGGAGTTTTCAATAATACAAGAGGACATATTCTTGGAGGACTTTTATTTTTTCTTTGTACTTCATTCACAGAAAAGTTGAGTGTGAAACTTAAAGACACCACCAATTAAATTTATATTATATTATTTTCTCCTCTCGGATTGAACTATTCAAATGAAATGGTCAAGATGAGAGAAAAGTTTTAAATAAGTTTTTAGTTCTGTGAATTTGATGTCACTCGAAGGATAGAGGAACGTTATATCGTTTGAGTGTTTGAAGGTTTGAGAATGTTCGTCGCACGTTAAAGACATTATTTTGTAAAAAAAAAATAAAGTTAAAATTACAATCCTTATCCGATTTTGCTTTTTTGATAAGATTTGTTGGTTTTCCCAGTCAACGTTGTCGGGAGACAAACTTTTCTGAGGGTATTGAGGTTGCGAAATGAAAAACATTTATTTTTAATATTTTTTATTTTTTTTTTTAAGATTTTGTGGGCTAGCTAATCTTTAACGGTAAATGGGGCATCAAGTGGGAAAATAGGTATGGGTTTGCCTCTCTTAATAAATGAATGATTTAAATTAATTCCGTATGAATTTAAACAAATTTATTTGATTTTTGATTACAAGTTTAAATCCTTAACAAAATCTTAAATTAAAACAAATTCTAATTTAAATTTACATTTTAAAATCAATTGAACATTAACAATATTTGAAAACTAACAATAATTTATTTTAATGAAATTGATGACAAGTTTCTTAAATCGATGGAATTTGGACTCATCTTTTATTACTCTAATTTAAATTAAATTAACTAATGCGAAACATTTTCGACCACCTGAATCAGCTTATGAGAAGGATAACCACAGAACAACGACATCCTGAACCGAGGTACTTCAGTACATATATGATGAAAACTCTGGATGACAACGTAATCATGGACAACGAGGAAGTAGTCTCGTTCTACTCTGACATTGGGTCAGTTTATCACCCCGGCTAAACTGCCCACAACCCACAAAAATCACCACTAACAATCAGGAATGAATACCCTGAAGACGATACAGTCAACCGACCTTTTAAATTTTTCTTTTTTCGTCACGTAAATTTTATATAAAATAAAATTAAACTTAAGTCACTGTATATGGTTAGGCCCCCTATGAGCCAACAAATGTAAATTTTCATACACATGTACTAGTATCTTATTAGTTGTAAGCTAAATTGTAAATAGTTTGTTCAATAAAAAAAAATTGAATTGAAATTGAATTGAATTGTCTGATTCCATTCCATTTCCTTGTACCATTACACTGCAGACGTTATTGCGGGCAACTTTAGTGTACACAATTCAAGTTGGCTCCGCTATTCAGGACAGACAACACCCGACGAAAGATATGTTGAAATCTTTACTGAGATGCACAACCTTTCTCATCTTGTAGATTAGCCCACTCGAATACCAGATGTGGCTGGGCAAAACGCCCACACTCTCGACTTGTTCCTTACTTCTAACCCTGATAAGTATTGTTCGGATTTCCATGCAAATGCATATTTTTTTAGGAATATCTTGAAAGCAAGGCAACTAGTTATGTATACGAATCAAGAAATTTCCTTTAAAATGGCATTTGACCGTTAGTGCATATTTTTGCATATTTTACTATAAATGCATATTTTGCATAATTTTGCATATTTTTTATAATAAATTTATATTTTTAGAGTACCTACCTATGTAGGTATATTGTTCAAATATTAAATTAGACAGTAAAAAAATATAAATTTTATGTCAGTGCAAACGAACCTTAAGACTATTATCTATTTCTTTTATTCATTTTATAATCTTGAACCAAATTCAAACACCACAATATAAAGCATTATATAAACAAAGGTGCATGAACTTGACTAGATTGTGCGGGCAAAACATTGAAATGAAAAAAAAATTAAGTCTGTGTGTTTGAAACTGTATAAATGAGATCGAAATTTAAACGATCATCTATCAAAAATGAAAGTGTGTGGGTATAATGTGGTAATGGAGTCGCGTTGATATACTCGTCGCGAACGGTTGTGTTTTCGATTGTGCCTTGTGAACAAAGTATAAAAACAAAAATCATAAGTTAACAGAGGGTCTCGGTGTTTTAAAAATGAGTTCTAACCCTGTGGTGGGGCGTCCTCCCCCTGACCCCAATATAGAAACTAACAAAACTAATAAACATAATAAACCTTTTATTTATCCCTCAAATATTCTCTCAGAAGAAGAGAAAGACGGAATTGAGCAGCGCGTCGATGACGCCATTTTGGCCGCTGCAACGGAGGATGGAAATTCGGGTATGTATATAGACAATATTATGTGCGAAGACGAATTCGAAGAACAAGAAAGCGTTGAAATTCAAAAAACTTCAGTGATACCAAATACAAAATATTGTGAACTCACTAACCTACCAGCGCCGTCATCGAGTAACGTGCGTCTCAATAATAAAAATTTGCCCCTATCAATTTGGGAAAACAATGATGCCGTAAAAGATTTGCAGCGTATTTTAATAAATGACTCAAATACATTTAATCAAGTGATCGGCAGAAAACGTAGTGCCTCTAATTTAAATCCAATTACAACTACAACAACTATACAGATGTCCACCAGGAAAAGGAACATCAAGAGAATACTAAGACAGCCCGGAGAATTGAAGATTGGTGCCCGCCTATCTTCGCCAAAGGTATTAGTTCTAAGAATATATTTGAATTTAAAAAAAAAAATTACAAGGGTGATTTAAATAATGTTAAATTTGAAAACCGAGGACTAGCTATAATGAAAATCTATGTGAAAGATGTTGATTTGCATTCTTCACTTATGAAATCTTTAAATGAATCTAAGATTAATGCTTTTTCCTTTGTTCCAAAACAACTTAAGAAATTTTCTATATTACTTAAGAGTCTTTCAGATGGCTTTGCATTGAAAGATATTGAAGAGGACATAATAGGTGCGGATCCTTCACTGAGGGTGCAAGTCAAGACTTTTACAACAAAATGGTCTAGAGATAACGAACTAGAGCTAGGAATTTACGTTTGTACTGTCGATGACAGAGAAAGCCTGAACAGATTAAAAAATATTAAAAATATTCTTTGACACAAGATCCGATGGGATAAGGTTAAGAAAAACTCTATTCTCCAATGTTTCAAATGCCAAAGATTTGGCCACGTTAGCTCTTATTGTACATTTCCTTCTAGATGTGTCAAATGCAAAAATTCCCATGAACCTGGTCAGTGCTCTATTATAGAAAGTGCAGACAAATCAAAAGTGGAATGTATCAACTGTGGCGAGGCGGGCCATCCAGCTAATTTTAGTGAATGTCCTAAACGGATCGAATATTTAACCAAAAAGAGACGTTCTCCCGTAAAAAATCCAAACAGATTAGACTTTCAAATTCCCAAGATTACCCATAATGCACTACCCAGTCATTCCTACGCTAACATATTAAAACAAGGCAGTAACGTTACTGCAACAAAAATTTCATATAATATAGGTAAGGAAGCCCCTTCAACTTCTGATTTCGGAGATTTCTTAAAGGAATCAATCAGGCTCTTTGGAGTGCCAAAAAATATTTTAATCATTCGAGTCCGAGAATTTTGGCCGAATTATATAAATTTAGATGATTCCGATAAGCCAGGAGCTTATCTGGAATTCGTTGCCTCAATCGCAATATAATTTTAAAACTAACATAAATTCACTAATACTCTCACGACAAAAGCTCTGAACTAAGCCTATCGTTGCGGGACATCTCGTCAACAGCAGTATTAGTTCAGGAAACAATCTTAAATTTTAAATCTAAAACTATTCAATTAAATTTTCTAACAATTGTATCTCTACAACCATAGTTAGCTTCTCTGTAACTCAATCTTCTGGTCCTAAGAAATCAATTGCTATAGCTCCCATTTACATTCCTGGTAATATTGGAGCCAGTCTAGCCGATGCTTCAAATGACTTATGCCAACTATAACATTAACTATTCATTACTCGACACGTCACCGATTTGTTCCCTCAATGAAGGGTCCGCACCTCTGTTCGAAATAGAGGAGGACAACCGTTTTCTGCCAAATTTTTATAAAAAGTCACAGCCTTAATTACAGAGGATAGATACCTCTCACGATAGAGTGACAAATCAACATCTTGCAACCTACCAATTTATGATAAAACCGTACAAATGTAAATATCAAAAATAAATCTAAACATATCAAATATCAAATGTAAAATGACAATAACTCTAAGTTAGTTCCTTTTAAAATCAAAAATCTTATCATAAGACTTATAGACTTTAAGAACACATAAATGTAAATTTAAACTTATCTAAGCAACTACTAAAGACTATAAAATTGAAAACTTTTTTTCAATTTATTTACTGAATTTTTCATACCCATCAAAATAATCTTAAACTAATAAGTACGGTAAAGCTCTCCTATTTAAATACCTATATAATAATACAACTAAGCTATTAAAGTACATTTAAGTATATTCACTTAAGAATTCAACTCGACTGTGAAAAACATAAATTTTAATAATTAATTTGTATTCTCTAAATACATAACATCTCTGATATAAATAATAAAAAGAAAAGAAAAGAAAAGAAAAGAAAAGAAAAGAAAAGAAACTTTTAATTTTAAATTTTAAATGTATTTAAAACACAATTTTTTACAACTTATTTTAAATTATAATTATGTAAGGTACTCGTTTCGGAAATGAATTTCCATCATCAGACTATCACGATTTTTTCTTAAATATAATATTGTGTAATATCAGCCAATTTCTCGTGTCCCGTTCATCCAGTTAAAGAGAAGCATCCCACTAGGACCGTTTGGCAATACGGGAAAGCCAACTGACCAGCTTATTTTGATGCTAGCTCTACGTTGCTTGTTAGCAGCATTACCCCTTCTGTACTTGAGAAATAGGACTTGCACAGTTGCAAGAGCCCTTTGAGATCTTGATATAACCAAATCCGCTGGTTGTGATGGTGTACCCCCCACTCTTCTGAAGTGGTGTTCTTCATCGCTGGCAAAACTAATGCATACGTTTTTCCATCGCTCCTAATTGCACTTACGTCCCTCATTTCCAAGGTCATGGAACCGCTGATTAATCATCAGCTCAAGAAATATTTCGAAGATCGAAAGCAATTGTTCTTCTGGTTATCTGATGGCATATCTCACTAAATAGTGAAAAAGATCTTCAAATTGTTTTGGAGAAAGTAAGATTATTGCGATTGATATTTCTAAGGCATTTGGTAGAGTTTGGCACAAGGATCTCTTATCGTTTGGTATCAAAGAAATTATTATTCTTTGGATTGAAAATTACCTTCTAGATCGTTCAATATATGTTATATTGGATGGTATCAAGTCTGATCTTCACAAAATAAATGCTGGTGTTCCGTATTGTCTCCGACTCTCTTCTTCATTTTTATAAATGATCTCTTGTCTGAAACTTCTAACCCATTACTTTATTTTGCCGAAGACTCTACTTTAAATTTCTCATACTTCTTCCCAAATTCACGTCCATCTCCTTTGGAAGTCGAATTGCAATGGTATCGTATAATAAGCTCATTAAACTCTGATCTTTACAGCATTGTTAAATGGAGTATACAAAACCGTGTGGAGTTTAATGCTTCGAAAACTCAATGCTGTCTGTTGTCGTTAAAGCAAAATGGTCCTCTTATGCCATTGTCCTTGAATCGCACTTGAGGTATTTATATCGACGACTATCTTCGCTGAAATCATCACATTCTCGAGACCGCCAAAAATGCTGCTAAATGCCTAGGATTCCTATATCCATGCAAGAAATTTTTTCACCCCTTTTGATTTGGCTACCATTTATGTATAAGGCGTTCAAACGTCCAAAACTCCAGTATAACTCATACCGCAACTTTCAGGCACAGCAAACACTTCTCTCCACTTATTCGATAGAATTCAGAACAGAGGGTTAAAACTCATAGGAAACAGAGTTGTATATAACTTTGTTTAACCAGTGAAATGTCACAAAGAAACGGAAAGTTTTTGTAAAAATTCATACAAGTAATTGGAACTAAGTACTTATTTATGATTTCGTTTTTGAAACCACAGGTCAGCTTTCTTTTGTTAAATTAAGTTCTCAAGCCAAAAATCGGTAGAGGATTTTTTATATTCTCAGTTGAAGGAAATCGCATTTTAAGCTCGCCATTGAAATTAAAAAAATTTAAATCTCGCAAAACTTATTAAGCTTCAAAACCAGTAAGGATCCAATTAATTCTGTTGAAATAATTTTCGAGAGATAAATACTTTACTGACGATAAGCTCTAATCAGTGTACATTATTTAATGAACATTCAAGCTTAATTCAGCTTCCATTTCAGCTTTTCAGTATCCCTCCATTTGTATGAATAGTTTTTTTTTGCATGCAAGTTAAAATCCTAAACAGGATAACGGCGGTGTTATTTAAATTAAATTATTTTTTTTTTTTTTCAACAAAAAAAAAAAGGAAAACCGAGACCTAAAAACGAGAGGTCTGCCATCAATAAAATTAACTTCGTAACTAGCACCATCAAGGGACAATCACATCTCTGTGGAATAAACTTTTAAACTTGTGATGTGAATTACTATAAAGTATTCACTTAATCACCCATCCTATCCACTCTGTCACTTTTTTCCTCTTAAGAAATCGGAGTTTTCAATAATACAAGAGGACATATTCTTGGAGGACTTTTATTTTTTCTTTGTACTTCATTCACAGAAAAGTTGAGTGTGAAACTTAAAGACACCACCAATTAAATTTATATTATATTATTTTCTCCTCTCGGATTGAACTATTCAAATGAAATGGTCAAGATGAGAGAAAAGTTTTAAATAAGTTTTTAGTTCTGTGAATTTGATGTCACTCGAAGGATAGAGGAACGTTATATCGTTTGAGTGTTTGAAGGTTTGAGAATGTTCGTCGCACGTTAAAGACATTATTTTGTAAAAAAAAAATAAAGTTAAAATTACAATCCTTATCCGATTTTGCTTTTTTGATAAGATTTGTTGGTTTTCCCAGTCAACGTTGTCGGGAGACAAACTTTTCTGAGGGTATTGAGGTTGCGAAATGAAAAACATTTATTTTTAATATTTTTTATTTTTTTTTTTAAGATTTTGTGGGCTAGCTAATCTTTAACGGTAAATGGGGCATCAAGTGGGAAAATAGGTATGGGTTTGCCTCTCTTAATAAATGAATGATTTAAATTAATTCCGTATGAATTTAAACAAATTTATTTGATTTTTGATTACAAGTTTAAATCCTTAACAAAATCTTAAATTAAAACAAATTCTAATTTAAATTTACATTTTAAAATCAATTGAACATTAACAATATTTGAAAACTAACAATAATTTATTTTAATGAAATTGATGACAAGTTTCTTAAATCGATGGAATTTGGACTCATCTTTTATTACTCTCGGCAGTGAGTTGAAAAGTTTGACTCCTAGGTACATTACAGATTTTTGGGTGCTGCTCCTGTTATATCTCTCAAGTTGAAAATCATTTGCTGATCTGAGATTGAATTGCTGCAATTCACCAACATAAACCAATTTCTTTTGTAGGTGCTGTGGATAATTGCAAAATTTTATATTATATATAAATATTAGGACTTTCAATATTAGCCGCTGATTAACATTTATCCACTTTAAAGATTGTAACATAAGGCTTGACGGGTTATATCTATTGCATCTTAAAACAACGCGCATAGCTTTATTTTGAAGAACTTGAAGTCCTTGCTTAAGGTCTATATTGCACATGAATAAAATTGTGGCACAGTAGTGAAAATGTTGTAGACCAAATTGTGTTGAAAATCATTTCTGCATTTTTAAAGGTTAATTTTTTTGTATTCTACTTAAAAACCCCACTTTTTTGCTTATCTTCGCACAAATATAATCGAAATGTTCTTTGAAATTTAAGTCTTTATCAATAATTACCCCCAAATATTTTATACTTTTAACCTGTTGGATATTTTCTGATTCAATTTGCAAATTAACATTTTTATTTGAATTTAAAATCATTGATTTAGTTTTTGACACATTTAGTTTTAATTTATTCATGCAAAGCCACTGGTAAACGTTATTAAGATCTTCATTAATTTTTGCATACACATCCATAATATTCTTAAAGTCAAATGGCGCAAAATTTTAAACAGCCTATTATTAAGGTATTAGTATGATACTACTTAACAATTTGCTAACTTTATAGTAGTTTACTAATTCATTCTTAATTTTAAACATTTTTTAGGGGGTGGCCGTGGCGCGATGGATGTGTGCTCGCCTGTGAACCTCATGATCACAGGTTCGATCCCTGCCGTCGTCTATGTCGTTTTAATTCCATTAAAAACCTTCTAAAATTGTCATCAATGGGTTGCTGGTTTACTCATTGCATGTTGTTCAGGCATAACACTAACAACATGTAATTGAGTTAAACTAGTATGCCCAACAAGGATGAACACGAATAAAATAATGTGAATTATAAGCGACATTAGAAATAAGACACGGCATTCTCCGCTTTAGTTCAGCCGCCATCCCTGGAGATAAAATATCTGAGACAACAACCTTCAGTCTCAGAACATCGTGCCACACATCTTTCCTATCCTTCTTTCTCTTCCGTAACTTCACGCCCGCGCTGTGTTGAAACATTTAAAGGGTAATCATAATCCCTTGAGCGCGGGTAGATTATAAAAAAAAAAAAAAAAAAAATTTTCTAACTAGCATCGTACTAAAAGAAAGTTCTTAATAAATTGCTTCTGAACACACCTAAAAAAACAGGCTGGGTGCGACCCACACTGATAACTTCCCATTTGTGGTATTGAACACTTTATATTTAGTTTTTTTTTTAAATAACCAAATTTTCAGCGAAACAAACTTTAGCTGTAAAATTCAAACAAACATTATTTTAAGATTGAAAAGCATTTTAATTATTTAAAGAGATTTGAAATTGAGATTGTTGATGTTGATCGTGAGCAACAAAAAATTTTGTTAGATGTCACTTAGTTTAACCAAAATTGTCTCTTAGCACACTATGATTCAACTAGAACTTTCTGTCGCTTAGTATACATTCTTACGGGAAGGTATCGATGTATAAAACAACATACTTTGGAAGGCACTATCGGTGTTCATTCCCAAGAAATTCGACTTGACATACAATTTTAACTAGTTTTCACTAGAATTTTTAATAGTTTTCTTATTAAAAAAAAAAATATTAATTCAATATTTGTCAACATTTTACAAATTGTACAAAATTATTTTATGTATAAAATAAACTAAATTAGAAGTCACTATCACTACTAGTTCTCGAGAAATTTGAGTCGAAAAACAATTTTTACCAATTTTCAATAGAATTTTATATAGTTTTTTATTTCTTGTAATTGATTTTTTTTTGAAATTTTCACCAGTTGTCAAAAACATTATTTTTTGTAAAATAAAATTATTTTGAGTTTCAAATTGTTTTCCGTTCTTAGAATATCTGGGTTATGAAATTTTTTTTTTCAGTTTTTTTTATTTAAAAAAATAACGGTATGTTCATTTTTTTCCAAATTCATACCAAATCTGTATGACCTTATAATGAGTACATTAAATTTTATTTGAAATCAAAAGCATTATTTTTTAGTGAGATATTTGAAACTAGCCAAAATTTTTACTTTTTTTTTTAAACCGTTATAGTGAAAAAACTACTCACTGAATTTTAATAAACGCCCTTTCAGCCTCTTTCGAAGTTATTATCTATTAAACAAAATTTATTTGAAGTCGATATTTTTACTCGTTCTTGAAATATCGACGACGAAAATTGGTACCAGAACGTACGGACGTACGAACGTACACACACACACAGACATCTCTCTAGAAACGATTGATATAGCCTCTAGGGACCTTGAAACGTCGAGAAATGTCAAAAATTCCTATGGGAAGTTAACAATGACATTTCGTGTAAAAAAGTAAGTACACGAACCTTTTTTGATATTTACAAATGTCAAAGAGTCATATCAAGCTAGCACGATACTAAAAAAATAAAGTAGGTTTTCGATGATTTTAACTTTAATAAAAGGGTAGAGAAAGTGTGATGCTATATTCGATTAAAATTCGCAAATTAGTTGTTTGAACCTAGTATCATACTAAAACAGCTTTAGCATCGTACTAATTCAATTAAAATTTTGCGCCAATGTTAATTAAAGTGTCATTAAAAAAAAAACACATTTACACTATTTTAATGCTTTGTTAATTTCGTTTATGTAGAGGAGAAATAATTCACCACCCAAATTCGAATCCTGTGAAACTCCAATATCTACACTTCTCTTGTTGGATTCAATTTCTAAAATTTTGGTTACTTGTGATCTTTGGTTCAGGTATGATTCGAACCATTTCTTTTCAAAGGCTCTTTTAAAATCCATGAATATTGCAACTACTTTTCTTCCTTCCACGATCTTTATTTTCTAGTGGTGGTTTGTACTTACGAGTATTAAAGCTGTTTCACATGAGTGAACTCCCCGAAATCCAGACTGCTGCTCTAAAAATATTCTTTGAGTTTTCACGTCGTTGTAGAGTTGCTTGCTTACTACTTTTTCAATTATTTTTTCCATTGTCGGTAACATATTAACTGGCCTATATTCAATCGCTTCTTTAGGACTTTCAACAGACTTTTTTAGAGACTTCGGAAATAATCCACAATGAATCATCATTTCATTTATCATATCTAAAATTTCATGTCCAATTAAATCAAAATTTTCTTTAAAAATGGTTGAGTTTATTCCGAAAACATCTTTTTTGTTATTCATTTTTCTTAATAAATTTTCTTTAAAATTTGATATGATATGTATTTCCTTATTTTCTTTGTTTTGAAATTTTAGAAACCATTTATTTCACGGAAAATCTTCCATAGATTTTTTTTTGTAATTCAAAAAAGTTTATTTTGTCAAGGCAAGCTAATGGTTTGAAAAAATTCCAAAAATATCTCCCATAGAACCATTTTTTTGCATTCAATTTTCCCAAAAACGGTAAGTACCTACAGCTAATTTTGTTCAATTTTTGTATGCAAAAACTCAGGAAAAGTTCGAATAGTATTGTGTATTCAAATATTTTTGCAAGAATTACTTATGAAAAAAAATCAAAATTTACAATATTTCAAACTTTTAACTTTTTAAACTTGACAATTTATAATTACTTAATAAAATCTACAAAATGTAGGAAATTTTTATTTTTTTTTCAATAAGGAAACTTACCAAAACAAAAAAAAAGGATTACCAAAATCGAATTTTTCTTAAAAACAACACCTAGAATTTTGATACCTATTTTTTACGCTTTATAATTTACATTATAACATTACTGACAATACTTACCATCATTTCTCATTATTCAGTGCGATACAGTTAGAATTAAAGTCTTTCAATGACCGGCAATATGGCTTTCGTAGCAACTGGTCTACTGGTGATCTAATAGTATATCTCACCGAAGAGTGGCATTAAACTCTCTTATGGAAAACACCATCTTCGTTGGAAGATGAGAATCTACCTTTCGAACCATTGCTTGGCCTAAGTCTGTAATTCATATAATAAATGCTGGTGTGCCAAAGGGCTCCATTTTGTCTCCACTTCTCTTTCTTATAGGTAGGTTAAAATGGCGAGCACCGGCAGTCTAGCCATGTGGCCCAATTCCCGCCGAAGTGTGCCATTTTGATACCATAACTTGTATGAACCTGTGGATGGAATTGATATGAAAAATTGTGGACATTCTCACGTAGTCATCCAGTTTGGATTTAGTTAAAAAAAATGGATTTAGTAGGGTTTGATGTCTCTTATTGTCCTATAGTTTGGGATCTAGGGAGCAAAACGGAGGGCGAAGCACAGAAGTAACCTAAGTTCGTTCTAGATCCATTTTGTCGCGTTAAAAAATAGATCAAGTCATTGATCTTCATTCCCGAAAGTTCGTCAATATCGTCAAAAAATGCCCTTCCTAATGATTGTTCTCTAAGTTTGGCTAGAGCAGGGCATTTTCAGAGGAAATAGAGGACTGTTTCCTTTTTCCGCGGATCACCACAGCTATGGCAGTGAGTGTTGTGAGGAATTTCTAGCTTCACTGTATGCTCTCGTATTGGCCAGTGTCCGCTATAGGTAGCCACGATCATGGCTATCTCTTGCCTAGTACTGTATATCAGATCAAGTGTTTGAGATTTATTATAGGTGCAGGTAGGCCAAATCTTTCTAGATATAATGCAGTTAGTTAAACTGCTCCACTAAGCGTTTGATTCGGTAAGAAAAATTGAGAGAATTTTGACCTCCATAGCTTCAAGTGGAATATGTGTACTTTTTCCGTGAGTTATGAAGGGCTGATCCTTGCCTGGCCAGCTTAATGCCACAATGACCCAGCATCCAGATTAGAGTGATATTGAGGCTATCAAGTTCATCCCAGCATTGCCGGACCAATTTGGAGTATGATATACTAGAAATTATAGCTTGTTAAACCACCTTGCTGTCAGTGATAATAGCCATATTCTGGTTCTGGTTTGGATCTTTTTTGAATACCTTGCATGCTTTCCCTATAGCCAGTAATTCAGCTTGAAAAACGCTGGCAATATGGGGTAGCCTAAGCGACCTAGATATATCCAAAGTCACAGAGAAGATTCCTGAAGATAAATGTGTCGAAGTCTTTCGTTACGAAGTCATTATCCCAGTCCTTTTTTGATGGGAACATAACCTTAAAATTTTAACTAATGCAGTATTCAGTAGGAGTTGAAAAGATCTCTATTGGAATCAAGTCCTTAATATTGCTGTGACCATAAGGTTTGGCCTTTCTCATACTCAATTAATCTTTTGTCTGAAACTTTTAATCGACTTACTTGTTTTTTTGCTGATGAAAGTACTATCAAATCCTAATATTCGTTTCCAGATTCATGTCTTTGTCCTTGGGATATAGATTTAAAAGGGAAGGCAGTTTTAACCATTTAAGACAAAATTTTTGTTGTTAAATTATCCGACATAAGTGTTATGGAAAAATCAAATAGGTAGATCTCAGAGTCTAAGAAAAAGTCTGTTTGAGCTAATAACGACTTCTTTGAAAGCCATTACTACTACCGTCGTTATTTACTGTCCTTTATCAAATTTAAATCGCTACGAGGTATTTTGTTTTCCTTTTTTTATCTACTTATCTGCATCTAACAATTTTTCGCTTCATCGATATCAAATGGAAACGAAATTAAACTTTTCAAGGTTACCGTAAAACATTTCATAACAAATCCGGTATCCTGTATATACGTACTCAAAATCACCACAAAGTAGAAGAAATATATTTCTGAAACTATGTCTAAAGTAAAACTTCTTTAGATGCCACAACTCATTCAAAAACTTTATCTTTTCACTTCATATCCTGCTTACCTGTTATGACTTTTTGAAATAAATCCAAGTAAAAAGTTGGGTTTTTCTGATTAAAATGTGACTCTTTGTATGAATGTTAAGACTTCAGAATGTTTTGAGACCACCGTTGGCAAAGAGAATTCTTCGTATCGTTTGCAAAGTTCATATTTATTTTTACTGAGTAAAAAAGTTAAAATTTTCTAACTAAAAACTAACTGCAAGCAGTTGAAGCTAAGCAGATAATTTAATTTTAAAGGTTTTTGAACAAAAATCCCCTAAAAATAAATGTGGTTGACTTAAAAAACATAATATATCTGCAGAAATCTCAACACAAAAAAAAAAAAGAAGGTATTTACATTTAGATTGTTGTTAAAGAATTCAGATTTGATATTTTTTTTTGGGAAATCCTTGAAATTCCTTATATGTTATTGCCTTATTTAAGTATGTACTTTAAATAGAGTGAAATAGAATTTCGGTTTATTCCTTAAATTCTATAAATACTCTCCCATTTCAAATCAACATAAAAACACATCAACCTCTATTTCATGGGTATGCTTTTTCAAGGATTTGGAAATGTCATCAAGCACCATTAGGAAAATGGTTTTGACATAGGTACAAGTGGATAAGATGCTTTTACTTTTAACGTCGAAAAACAGAAAGTCTTTTTTCGATTACGAAATAATTCCATTAAGGTGATATCACACTGACGATGCCAAAAGTAATTTTTTTTTATTTGAATATCTTTTGTGGTTGTATTTTGTGCTTTTCTTTAATTTGAGTTAATGTGTGGCTGGACCTTATTTGAGGATACTTGATGGAACTAAATAGGATTTTTCTTAATATGGGCCATTACAAATTTGAGGAATTAATTTAATGGCCAGACATCCAAATTAATCTGTATCTATTGCACCCCAGAACAAAACAGTTGAAACAACTCTGCGAGGAAAAGTTAAAAGTTCGTTTACCATGTCCATAAAAAGGGGTGTTTTTGCCGAAAGAATGTGTAGAAAACAAGGAAATGTTTGAGTACCTTTTTAAGTGTCTAGGAGTGTCAACTTATTAGCAACCAATCACTTTTTTCTTTCCCTGGTAAGATCCGAGACAACCAGCTAATTTCTAATGGTATACACTCCACAGTAAATCTTCTTCTAACACTGCATAGAAGAAAGGAACAATACTGACATGACTTATTGATATTAAGAAAACCTTCAATTAGATATAAATGTTCAAGACGATCAGACTGGATATTTGTTAAATATAAATAACAATAAATGACTCTTGTTTGTACAGTTTCTGAACAAAAATGAGGAATGAAGTACATCAGAACAGGAGTACCACAAGGATCCAAGCTAGGACCATTTTTCTTAGGCATTTATACTGCAAATTAGCCAGAGTTTACTCCGTGGACCAGGATAAAATTAAAGAACAAGGCTTTGTGGCAACCCAATCACAAGGGTGTATTGCACAAAGAAGGTTCTCTACGAGAATGTGAGGCTAATCCCCATTGATCAGAATATGTTGGAACAAACCAGGGAAATTTTTAAGAACCTCAAATGTACCTAGAGCAAGTATACTTCAGGAAAAAAATTTTTCTAGCCAGACATTATCGAAGATGAACTGTCCCCCGAGCAGTTGAAAGTTAACCTCAATTTCAGTCGGAAAATCATATCCAGCGACATGGCCGTTTCTGGTTGAATACGTTTTTCAACAAGCAAAGTTTTCGAATTTCGGACGATCACAATTCCAAAGAAAGTCATTGTTTGGTGAAGAGTTTTGGCTGACGACATTATCGGTCAATACTTCTGTGAGACAGCCGTGGGCCAGGCCATCACCATTAAGTGCGAGTGCTATCGGTAAATGATAAGTAATTACTTTTGGCCTGAATCAGATGATATGGACACCAACGACAAGCGGTTTAAATAGAACGGACGTGCCACACAGCCCCTGCTACAATGTACATTTTGCACGACCAATATCCGAACCTGCTTCTAAACAGGAAAATCTGCAATGATATCTCGATCACAATTTGGTTTAGTCTGATTTATTTATTTTGAAAATAGGCTACGCTAGTAGAAACTCCTTTAGAACTAAAACCGGCCGGCTTTTTGTAAAGTATATACTTTTAAATAAAAGTTTTACATTTTAAATAGTATTTAAAAAAATTTTCTTAGAAAACATTTTGTAAGCAAATGTCAGCTTGAGTGGAAATTCTTAACATGTGGTATTGTGTTGTGCTGTTATGCTGCTAAATTCCAAAACGGGTTCCAAAAAGATTTGATTGAATCAGAGATATTACTTAAATGTAATGGTAATAAAATAATAAATTATATTAATCAAAATACATTTACTAGTTAATACCCTTGAAAGGGGGAAAGAAATATAGTGACAAATAAAAATTCGAAAAGCACAAAAACTACTAAATATTTCCCGACAATTAGGTATGCTGAAAAGATGATTTAAGTTTTTTCAATAATTTTGAAGAACTGGACCTATACTTTTTATAGAGAACCAAATCAGAGAAAGAAAAGGCTAGTGGTTAGAATGGAGTCTACAATTTCCAACCAAATCTTATTCTCAACTCAATAATCAATACTGTTAAATGTATGCATATAAAATGTGGCAAGCTTCAGAATAGTTTTGACAAAATAGATCTCAAGGACACCAAAATGAGTTTTAGAAAGCTTAAAGCAATATATGCTATATTTCACTATCCACCATAAGTGCTATTCAAAGACTTTAAGAATTTGTTAAAGGCACAATGCGCAATACAACCATAATGACAGATCAATACCTGAACCATACACTGTTCTTTACCTGCGACATTTATATACATGATCAGACTTAACATTAAGATGATAGAGAAGACGAAATAAAAGAGTCTCGCAATTCTGTCTGCCTGTTCGACTACAGTCTTAGCGGCGCAGCGGATTTTCTCTAAGCTTGGTAGAAAGCATTTTTAATTTTTCACCCTATACGTTTTTTTTTTCTGTTTTTTCAAGACGAAAAATAACTGTACCTGCCATAGGATTTTTTTCGAAATTTTGTAAAATATTTTTTTCTCAAAAACTGTTGCACAGATTTTTTTAGAAATAATTTTACAAAATTTAATTTAGTTACAGCTAAATAAGAAGTTATTTAAAATACCGCCCTAGAACCTTTTTTTATTTTTGTTTTTCCCGAAAACGATACAAGCGATTTTGATCATATTTTGTATGCCAAGGCTCCCCAAAAGTTTGGATAGGATTGTGTAGTTTTTTTTTTTTTTCAAAACTCAATATTTTGAATACCCGATTCTTGATTTTCTTAACAATTAAAAGGTTTGTAACAAAATCTACAAGATATGAGAAAAAAATGTATTTTTTGGTACCCACCATTGAAATGTTAAAAATGGTTTTCGAAAATCGTATTTTTTCTCGAAAATGGCACCTTAAATTTTGATAATTTTTTTTTTCTTTTGATTTATTTTTACGATCTATAATTTAATAATTTTTTTTTATTAAATTAAGATATTACTGACTGTTCATACCATAAGACCATTTTTTCGAATTTTAAATTTCACATCATCGGAAGAAACTTCCAAAAAGTTTGAAAAACATTGTATTTCAAAACTTAAAAAAATATTTTTCAAAAAATTCTCTTTTAAAAATTTTGTATACAAAAGCTTATTTTTTTAATAAACCATTAATTTTTGTTTTTTCATAAGCTTGTTTTTAGTTCTAACTATTAAAGAAGTTGTTTTAGTTATTTACAATATGAATTTTATGGTATGAACATTTTTCTCTAGCAACATTTTTTTTTTTAATTTTTAGTCTTTTACAGAAGAGCAAGTTCGTAATACGCAGTTGTTTATTTAATTTTATAACTTAGCTCATACTTAAGGTACTATCATAACCCTTAAAATGTTTGAGCACAGTGCGAGCAGCGAGCATTAAGGAAAGGTCGAGAGGATTTAAAAGGTGATACCGATGCACACTGGTTTCAAATGTCTGAATATCATAATAGGAAGGAAATATTGAGTCGGGTAGAGTATTCCACATTCTTGAAGTGCAGTTACAGAAAATTTAACAGTACATCGAAGTTAAGCTCAAGTTGATGGGCATTCCTTGAAGTGAGAATATTACGGTTGACTTGTTTAAGAGGACGAATGCAACTGGCCATTTCAACACTGTTTATAAAAATAACGGTGAATCACGAGATTCAGGGGATGGCCGTGGCGCGATGGTTGTATGCTCGCCTGTCAACCTCAATATCACAGGTTCGATCCCTGTTGTCGTCTATGTCGTCTTTAATTCCAATAAGATCTTCTAAAATTGTCATCAATGGGTTGCTGTTTACTCATTACATGTTGTTCAGGCATAACACTAACAACATGTGATTGAGTTGAACTAGTATGCCCAACAAGGATGAAAAACGAATAAAATAATGCGAATTATAAGGGACATAGAAAAAAAGACACGGCATTTCTCCGCTTTAGTTCAGCCGCCATCCCTGGAGATAAAAAAATCTGAGACAACCACCTTCAGTCTCAGAACATCGTGCCACACAACTTTCCTATCATTCTTTCTCTTCCGTCACTTCACGCCCACGCTATGTTGAAACATTTGAAGGGTAATCATATTCCCTTGAGCGTGTGTAGATTATAAAAAAAAAAAAAAAAAAAAAAAAATTCAAATGTTTGTATTATACTTCTTTTACCTATGATTTTTAAAGCTCTCTTTTGGGTTTTTTCAATAGACTCAAAAGACTCAATTAGAGAACATGCCCAAATATCGGTATTATACACAAGTTTTGAACGTTGAAGAAATCCTTAATACTTAGCCGCGTTTTTGACGACGTCAAATATGTGATCATTCCACACTAGGAAGCAGCGTTCTGACTTTACTGCGAAAGCACTAGATCTACTGCACTTTTTTCTTATTTTTTAAATCTACTGCACCACTGCGCTTTTGCTACAATCTACTGCGATTCTTCAGATTTTGTTTGAATAGCAGCACTGGTCATAGAAATAAATGTGCTCATAACAAAATGTCAAAATTCAAAAAGATTCTTGTCTCTTTAGTGCAAGTCTTGTCAGCTATATACGTTTTTAGTTCTACTATTCTTTAATTTGTTCTTGTTTCAAAAAGTACAAATTTGTAGATGGTAAATTTATTTTGTTACCTAGCTTTATATATTTTGTAACGTGCATTATTTTTGCTGGTGGTATGCAATGTAAAAATTATATCTATTGCTTTTGACTTTCGGTGAAAAGGACAAAAAAAATATTTGCATTTACGATAATATCAACTATGATGTTTGGTCGTGTCCTTTCCCTCCTTCTATCAACAAGTTTGAGAAAAAAGTCCTTGATCAAAATTCTTAAGTCAACAACAATAGCTAAGACCGAATTCTAAATCAGTCGAAAATCATAAAAGATCTCCCAAATGGTTGACTCTGAGATTCTTCCAAACAAAAAATTTACACTCTTTCCTCAAAAAACAATTCCCTTCGCGACTTTTCCCCACCTTTAGGACCCATGTCTACAGACCCATAGGCCCGTCCAGGCAGGAGTCGAGAAGGGTGTCCATTCGCTTAAGTGACCGAAGGCCTGCTGGATGCCATGCCTAGCTCGTCGATGGGGGGGGGGGGGGGGGATCTTGTCACTAGCCAATGAACGGTGTTACCTTTTTGTACAGGCCTTAATCTAAGTTCGTAGTCGATTCGTTGTTTACCATCTTCCTAAAAGAAGCAGGACCCGAAATTACGAATAGCTAACCGAATTATTTATCTTTTTATTTCTCGCTACCACACTTAGAGAGGAGGGCATAGGTGGTCGCGCCCTCGGAGTTGTTCTATACCCACCCTTCATCGTATCTCTTACTAGACATATCCACATCCGATAAGAGATACGCCTACGCCATCGTTAGTACTCCAAGAAAAAAATTTAAATGGCCCTAACAAAAAGGGGAAAGCCTCTGACTTCCCCTGTTTTGGAACTCTCCTTCTTCAGCCCTCCATCACACCGGATTCACTTCCCCAGAAGAACTTTATCGCCTATAAATCCATTTTACGCCACTCATAATTCACTATATCCAATTCTTCAACAATAAAAAAAATCGTCCAAAGTACAAAGGAAATGACACTCGACAAGTTCATTAATACATATTCATCTTATGAACAATTTTATTTCAAAGTTTGTTTAAGGATATCTCTTAATGATAATAACTTAGTCCTATCATCCCCATTCATCGCCAAAAGTTAAAAAAAAACGATTTGAAAAAGATTCGGTGCTTATTTTCTTAAACTACATCCCATAATCCTTGATAAAACTTCTTACTTGAATTTGGTTTAAATAATATAAAAGAATATCGATAGTGGGTATTCAAATTTGTATAGTGCATATAGTTTATGAATATATAACAAAACAAACAACTCACTTACCGGCGCTCCATGATGTTGTGCACAGCATTATGTTGCGGCGTGACCTGTTGAATTAATTAAGGTTGATTGAAGAAATGTATGCTTTTTTTTTTTTCTTTTGACACTGAAGAGTATTAAGAACCAATGTTTACTTTTCCCGATGAATGAGGTGTTACATTACTTCATATTACTTCTTTTACACAACTAATTAAATATTTAGTTAGCTTAGTCTAACTGATTACCTTAATCAGGCTCTTACCTATCTAACTATTTAATTTCCTTAATCTCAAAAAAAATACCTACTTGTTTATATTTCACTTTATATTTATAAAAAATTCTATCATCTAGTAACTCTCACAAATATGATATTCAAGTATGTAGATTTCAAAATTTATTTCTCCTGTCTCAGTTCCCTAATGTCAATCTAAAAAAATAATTTCTATCCTCTAACATGCGGTCTCCACTAGCGATGAATCCAGAGCATGCTTTAAAGCAGCGTTCATTATCGCAAGTGGAGACCGCCATCGCAGCTATATTTTCATCGCTTGCGATAGAAAGTATGCTCTCATCGCATACCATCCATCGCTTGCTTTATCGCAAGGAGAACTGTCATATTGTTCTGGCGTAACCAAATTTAATTTAACTGAGTTTGAGTTTTGCGTGCGAAGAAAGCTTTTGCTTGGGGTTTACGTTTTTCTAACAAAATTAAAAAAAAATCTGATTTGAAATTGTCCATAGAACTCATTTATATCCATTAAAATTATTCACTATACTAAAAAAGTATGCGATGAAATGCCCAGCCACAAAAATCTGACAGTTCTTCTGCTCTCTGCTTTCTGCTTTGGCTATTGCGATTGCGATGGATTTATCGCTAGTGGAGACGGCGTGTAAGGTAATATTTATTTCTTTTTGTTTTGAATATACACATGTTATATACATATATGACTGTAGGTATCTATGTAACTATACTTATGTATTTTAAGTACTTATAGGTACATAGGTACGTACATATATGTACATATATATGTGCGTGTGCCTATATGTAATAATGTTTAAATTTGGATTTCTTTAGTTGGACGTTTCTTTCTTATTTCTTTTTTTTTTTATATCAAATAACTTTTTCTTTTTTTTTTCTACAATCGTATGTTTTCTTTTCAGCACTTTTCTTTACTTGTACTAATTTGTTTTCGTTTGTTTTTCATTAACTTTTCTTTTCTCTTTACAGCCCTAGTTATCCTCTACAAAAAAAATCATCTTTTCTAATAAAAGCACTAAATCTCTGCTACCACAACTTATTTGCTTATAATTACACTTTCACTTTGGTTTCTTTTAATTTTATAATTTTCTATTAATTTCAGGCCAATCTTGGAATTTCAAGGAACTCCTTTTTCTATCCGTGTTCTCGATGACCCACAGGATCCCGGAGGGGTTCGCACCTTCCTCCTGTCCTATTATAATGAAAGCGTCAAGATTATTGTATTGTAGAGGTTCTTCGTATTTTTCCTACAGACAAGACAAAAATGATTGTGAGAACCTGATATACGTATACATACGTATAATTTTTTTTGCAATGTGGATCCTTACCTACAGATGTTTTTGGTTTGAGAAACGCTTTTACAATATTTCCAGATTCAGTATCTTGATTTCGCCTTTTCCAGACATCGCCCAGTGGGCCGTGATCAAGGAAAATTGCAAGATTTTCCGATTGAGGAAGTAAATCCGAGACTTATTGCCTGACTCACAAGATTTGTTCTTTTCGTCTGAAGTTTTAGATAGAAAGGAAGTCAAGAAATCAGTTGGGCAACCGAAGGAATTCGTTTCTAAAAAAAATGCATGATGTGTTTTTAATAATGCAATTGCCCTATTCGTATCAAGAAAAATTACCTATTGGTGGGGTGAATTCCTTATCCTTCGTGGACAATCCTTCTCCAAGACGAGACTGCGAAAAAAAAAAAGTTCTTCTACCGTGCTTTTCGTATTACGAGTATAACTTTGATTTATAATTGTAAATTATTTCGCGTTATAACCGAAGTTAAGTTTTTAATAAGAAGAACTACTTCTCGCGACGACTGGAGTTGAAAAGACTTTCTTATAAGAACCAGACCACGAGGACGCCTGATGGCGTGATCACTTTTTCTTTTACTAATGCGGAACATTATGACAATGTGATGAAACGGATGTTAAACAATTGGTACGGGACGGCTCGAAACACAATTCTTGCATTTTCCGAACGCACCACCCAAATTTAACTTTAACCTTGCACACAATGCTTAAAGCTAAAAGCGCAAGTGAATGCAACTGGTTTAGACGTATGATTAATGCAATTTTATTTTGATTCTTTTCTTTTGAAAGATTATTTGCTTCGCTATTAGTATTATGTCGGACAAGTTGGAATGTAAATAGGATGAAATGTTAAATACGGTTATAAGAGAATAAAGTATTAAACATTTCAAAAAAAACTTTAACAAATTCTTTGAGTTTTCGTTCGTCATTGGAATACAATTTTTTTTTTGTTCTTTTAGTTAAGTCTCGGAATGTTTTCTTGGATATATTTTGTTTTTTTGTAGATACTCGTATTTTTTCTAAAGTAAGTTGTAGGGTTGTTTCCTACAATTTTTGCTAAAACTATACATTTTCATTATCGAGTAAGAGTATATTTGTTCACAAATACTCGTATCTACTATGTAAATCACTTATGTTGTTTTAACAATCAACGATGATTTAAATGTGATTTAACTTTGGTTCTTGTTTATAATTTGTTGTTACCTAATCAAAAAAATATATGTATTTCTACTGCGAAAATTTTGGTTTTACTGCGATTTTTTTTGCCATTTTACTGCGATCTGCGATTCATGAAGTCCGAACCCTGCTAGGAAGTCAGTAATAAACATACCTATATCTTCAATGAAGGGCTGCAAATGGATAGCGGAAGTGGGAATAGGTTGTGCTTTGGTGGCAAAAGACAGTATTGAGTTTTTAAACCCTGTTTCTATTTCCCCACTAAAAATCCTGTTACGATAAGACGTGACGTTTAATTTTAGCATCCGAAAAAACAAGGAGATGAATCTAAAAAGCTGAGAGTACTGAATTAGAAGTTTCAGACAAAAGATTATTGATGAATCTAAGAAACAAAGTTGGAGATAAAACGGAGCCCTGGGGCATACTTAATTTACGTATTACTTATTTTGTGATTCAATTATATTTTACCTTAATAAAAGGTGTCTGCTTTGAAAGTGCATATGCTTAGTGTGTTTTTTATTTATAAGGAAAAGGGTAGCGGCTTATAAACTATCTGGTAATAGTTTTTTCTGAATAAATACACACAGAACTGTCAAATAAATATTAATACTTATTCCCTGCAATAGAATTTATATACATTACAGTCAAATGTAAACTTGCTTTTATATAAACTTCTATGCCCGAAAAATTAATATATATGAATTCTTCTCTGTTCTAAAAATAAAGTGAGTCTACATTAGCGACAAACTTAATAAAGTTGCAAAATAAAAACGTCAAATTGTCGTTTTGCTTTGATTATAGCCTTATAGGATGTATTTTCAATCGATGGTGGGTAAAAGTTTTTCCGCGAATTCAAGGAACAAATAAAATATTAAATTGCACGGTACAAAGTTCTTTTCCTTAAAAAGCACACAAATTTCATTTTCATCATAAATATTTCTTTACTATAACCTTTAGCAGTCCTTACGGTGGTGGTGCTATGAAATTTGTTTTCACTCAGTAATTTGGGTATATTTATTTGCAATAGCTATCTATGTTCGACTGTTTAACCTAAGGGACCATTTGCACCAACAAGTCATAAATACCTATTAAATTTGAACATTAAAAGTTAAAACTTTGCATTCAACTCAGATAAATATCTACATATTTATCATCCATTATAGTCATTTTTGGACTAAGGGCAATTTAAGGTTATTTTGAATCAATAATTCAAAAAGTCCTCTACTTAAAATTTGGTGACACGTGTAGATGTGTTACTGGCAGGAATGTATTCGACCGCCTGACAAGAATATTATTGTCTTTAGATGTCATAGCCTGGAACTCGATTCCCCAGACCATGGTCGCATTCCAATCCTCCAACCATTTTTCAAGGAGGACTATAAAGTCTTCTATTTAGAAGTATTGGTTTAATAAGGAATTTGTTTTATGAATAAAATGAACGACTGGATCGGACCTACTTCCTCTTATATACAAGTGCCTTGGAATTTTAAAAATTGCTTAAACAAAAGTATGGATGTAATTAAAGAAAAATGTTCAGATGCATGAAATTCATTCTTTGAATAGTTAACACAACTCCTTATTAGATAGTTTGAGCTTAAGAAATTGAGTGATGTAACAAATTTTAAAAAATTGTTACTGCATTCTTATAGTTCTTTTTAAATAAATTGTTCTTAACATTTTTCTAACAAAATACAACGTTTCTACAATAAGTCAAGTCGGAGTACACCAAAGTTTGGTTTTTCTTAAATCCCTGATAAATGATGTCAACATCCAAGGATAAACCTTTACTGACAAACGATTAATCTCAAGAACCATTTACCAGATTATCCTTGACAAATTAGGACACACCCTCCCTATAAAACATAAATCAGCAATTAAATACCGTTTAGAGCATAATTATGTGAAATTCAGTTGAATCCTTAAATTAATGTCGATTTTTCTTACTTTAATCCTTTATAACACACAAATTATTCTCTTATATGATTCAATTAATCTATCACCTCCACTTTGCTTTGCTTCAGCAATTTACCACCCTGAGGTCAATTCAATCAAACAAGTGTCCGAACAAATAGATTAATATTCTCAACAGGGCCTATTTGTTATCCCAAGAGCCATTAATTTTCGAGCCTTAAACCTTATATATGTAGTTTCTTGTGCTATGTACATATATTGTACTAGATGCCCACATGCATGAGTGTACTTAATTAGGTTAACATAAATTCTCATGCACACGGAAACTGCCCCCATTGTGAGGGTAAAATGTCACAAGATAGCCTCATTTTCGAAAGGATTTTTCACATCAACAGAGACGCACTCATGTCTGTATACAATTTAATACGAGTATGTTATAATGTACATGTAGTAGTTCATCTGAAGGAAAATAAGAGGTATGAATGTCGTATCCTGGTCTTTGAATGTGTCCAATGTCAAGAAATGCCACCACACTAAGGCAAACGACGTTGATAAATGTGGCATGGTATTATGTATTAGAATGTGTCAATGAACCTTTGTATAGGATGAACAACTTGGCCAGTGTACTCTCGGAGCATGTTTGTCTAGCTCCTTCAGTTGAAGCAATGCATCTTTGAGGGTTAACTTTTGAGGTTGAATTTTTGATTAGTTCATACCCTACAATTGTTAACTTTAAATGGGGACTATTGGAATTTTAAGGCAATGTTTCTATCACCATCATGGATGATGGACAAGTTATGAAAATCGTCAAAATTTTAAAATCAAAATCAGTGCTCCGTCCGATAAATATTCCGCTCAGTACGCCAAGAAAATTATATTTCTCAACAGGACCATTTCTAGTTAACTGGATGTGGGAACAAGCAAAGTTTTCGGATTTGGAAACTATCCATTAGCACTATATACACCAGCACCAAATATTCTCTGTTTGGTGTTAGCTTTGGTCCGGAGGAATCAAGTCTCCGCAATTCTTCTAAATCGAAACCAAATTTAAACAACTTGTTGGGGCCTTATTTGATTTATATGAATATTAACGACTTGATTTTCTAACAATAACTAGCGCTAGCTAAGTCCAATACAGTTCATGCCATATTAACTTAGTCTTATCTTAAATTCCAGGTTTTTGTACCGGAAAAATTGATGCCCTCAACCTCAAAATACCAACCACCAAATTCATATAGATTTATGTGAGAATTTTGTTGACAATTAGATAACCCGAATAAGTCCCTCCAAGCAAAGCCGCAGTAGATATTTGAATGACGATGTATCCAATATTAAATGTTACAAAAACGATTGAGCAGTTATTTCATACAAAAAGACTAACTTCATTCCGCATTTGTAGTCTTTCGAAAGATAAATATAAATAAATCCACTGGCCCTGATGGTATATCTTTCATTCTTCTAATTAGTTGTTCTTCCTCGCTGGCAAACCCATTGTGTAAGCTTTTCCATAGCTCCCTCTATTTTGGAATATAGAAAACAGCATTTGTCCAGTCTGTTCCTTAGAAAAAGCGGCCCTTCCTTCTTCTTTTCTTATTTACCAATTGCTTTTTATTCCCTTCATTCCAAGACCATGAACTCGTTGATCAATGATCAGCTCAAGAAATATCTGGAAGACCAAAAGCTTGCTTCTTACTGATGAGGCAATACGGCTTTCGCAGACTTCGTTCCACTGGATATCTGATGGCAGGCCTTTGCATTGTTGTGGAGAAAGTAAGATTATTGCGCTTGGTATTTCTAGGGCATTTAATAGAGTTTAATATCAGCTCTCTAATCGAAAATTCGTGCGTTTTTAACCAGTGACAATCTTATTCTTTGGATTAGAAATAGCTTTCAAAATAACAAAGTTTCATTCAGATATTCCTTTTCATATAATTTCTTAGCTACCTCCAGGGTCCCACAACGCGGCCACTTATGACCTCTCTTTTTCATGCTTATTGTTTATGATGTTGAAACTGTCACCAAATATTCCAATATCTCACTCTACGCCGACGATATCTAGTTTTCCAAGACCATTTCTTCCACACATAATTCCACTCTTCTACAACTTGATCATGACAGTTTCCCTGTCTGGGGAATGAAATTTCCAAATATTGTTCAATAACTTTTTCACAAAAACGTATCCAATCTACCCCCGTCGACGCCTTCCCCATTATCAATCTAAATCAACTGAGAGCTCAACTTCCTTCCACATACTGTCCAGATTATACTCAAAGCAAAAAAAACATTGGTCCAAAGATTTCTCCGACCACTACTTGACCCGATCCTCTTGAATAGTATTTGTTCCTAGATTTAAGAGCTATATTTAAATTAGATTAAGAATTAGCTTGTATTAAGCCTAATAAATGGGGGTATTGCCACACCAAAATTTACTTAGTCGTTCTCAACTGTACTTCCATCTACTTTGGAAGAATTGTAGCATTGTTAAATGGGGTTTATAGTTTAATGCTCGCAAACTCAATACTGTGTATTATCGTTGAAGCAAAATGTACCCTCTATGGTATTATTCTTGAATGGCCCGTGCATCGAAGAAACAGAAAAGCTCTCAGTACTTGGTATGTCTGTCAACGATGATCTTCATTCCAGTGACCATGTTCTCGAGATAAAAAAAAACGCCGCTCAATTCTTATGATTTCTATATCGATATACGAAATTACACCTCCACTTCCCTTTGATCTGCCTAAAATTTATGAGGCGTTTATACTTCTAAGACTCGAGTTAAACTCACATCTTTGAATAGATTCAACTCAAACTTCTCTTCAACTACTGGATAGAATTCAC
Organism: Philhelius festivus; assembly: GCA_963931855.1. NCBI lineage: Eukaryota > Metazoa > Arthropoda > Insecta > Diptera > Syrphidae > Philhelius > Philhelius festivus. The sequence goes on from OZ007557.1 coordinate 97,265,844, forward strand.
AACAGACACACAAAGCTGATGGGAAAAAGAACTATTTTGAAGACCGTCGGAATCTTTCATGTATTTCCTTGTTTTATCGCTTCTTTCACCAGCAATACTCAGTCAAAGTAGCCAGATGCATTCCTCCCCTCAATCAGTTCATTAGTGATACGCATTTTGCTAGAAATGCTCATCAGTTCCTTTGGGAGTCTAATTTTAGACGTACCCTTAAATACAAATTGATTTTTTTAGTCGCAAAACACGATTATCCATTTGCAAACTTTCAAAACCAATGTTCATCTAAACCTTCTTTACCTCCTTTCTTAATTTTTAAATAGCTTGTGCTGTGTTTAACATTATAAGGGTCTCTGAGCGCGTGTGAAAATTAAGACAAAAAAAAAAAGAATTTTTCCTCTTAGAAGGTCTGACACACGAAGTATCAATTAGGTCCCAGTTATAGCTATCATTTAAATGCATCATTAAAAATTTGCATTCCCATTTTTAAGGTGAATAAACAAACTGCAAAGGTTTTAATTGGTACCAAAATGAAGGCAATGAGTCGTAGAATTTTTTTACTCTATAAAGTACAAAATTCTGATTTAAACTTTCTTTTAAATCCACTTTTATTATTTCACTGATAGAAATCAATTTCAATGAACAGCTGACTTTCGTTTCTTTAACATGGAACACAATCGTTCCACTCACTGTGTTCGATTCTCTTTCTATTCTCAAATGTCAGTTTTCTTTTCACTGATCAACTCCAACCTCAAATGCCTAGAATTGATTGTAATCAGCCACTGACAGGATCTCTTACTGAAACCAATTTTTCAATGATTGCTATAACTAGCCTGTCAAAAAAATGAAGTCAGAATTGCAATGATGCATTTCAATACATATATAACTGGGGCCTTAAACCTTTAAATATATAAAAGTATTAGGTAAATTCAATTACGGAAAGTGCAAAGTTTTGACATATTCCAATATAAAAAGTCCAAAAGAAGTTGAAATGCTCTATAAAGTTAAAAAAGTTAAAATTATTTTATAAACATAATTACTCGTATGTTAAGATATGCTTAAATTTTCTAAAATATTTTCTCAGTAACACCCGATTTCGAGATTAGTTTCCTAGAAAGCCCAAACTGTGCTTAGTGATATTGATAACGTATATACGACTAAAGTTCCTTAAAAGTCTCTTAACTTATTCCAACTATACAAAGGTGAAAGTAATTCCATTTATTACCTTTGTGTAATATCATTTGGTTCAAGTGGTCAATTTTGTCAATTTATTTCAGTTCTCAGTTTTTCTTCAGAAAAAAAAAACAAAATTTTGACGCATTTAGTTCTCTAGAAAATTGATTAATCTGATTAGTAAAAGTAGTCTAAAGCATCAACAGATCGTAATGTATATAAGGTAAATTATGACAAGTTTTCAAAAAAAAATTAATCAAGTTTAAATTTTTTTCAAATTTAAAATATACGGGCCAGGTATAGCCTCCATCTCAAAAATGGCTCTATTTTGAAACAGAACAACGTATGGGAAATATTGTACTATGTGTAATATTGCAGATACGGTGTATATTTTAGCCCTTTGCAGTTCGGTTTTAGGTCTGGCCTTTCCACTGAAAACGCATTCTTGGATTTTTGTTCGATTGTTTATAAAGGCTTAGATGATAAAAATTGTTTCCTTCCGACAATTTTACTAGATAAATTAGACAAGATAGGATTTCGAAGTCTTATGTACAAGTGATTTTAGAGTTACATTAAAAATAGGAGGAATTATGTGATAATCAGTGGTTGTAATAGTAGTCCAAGAACTAATAACATAGGTGTACCGCAGGGTTCTGTGCTTGGTCCAATTCTATTTCTTCTTTTTTCTTCCATTTCTGTGTAAAATTAAGACCTTTGTATATGACCTTGCTACTGACTATTGTTGAGCTGGTAGATTAGATTTAATTTCAGATATAAATCATGATATCCATTTGTTAAAATTTTAGTCCGCTGAGGGGATGTTTTTCAGCCTTCTAGGTCAAGAAAATCCTTACTTCACTCTAACATTTCACTCATTTGACTGTTCAAGACACAATTTTTCAAACAATGATTGTCACCTACTACGTGCTTAATCTTTTGACAACAATCATGATTGCAGTCATACTTGTTTTAAAAATTTAATTCTAATTTTGGTGGGGAAATATACCCATTTATTAGACTTGATACAAGATAATTCTTAATCTAACTTAAATATAGCTCTCAAATTTAGGATTGAAGTGAATTGCAAGGATGATTAAGACGGAGTTTCAGGCAGGTTGAACTGAGATTGAAGTCGAAATACTTAATGTTAAAATCAATCCTCCTCGAGTAATAGGATCGTTGAAAGTAGTAGATGAATGAAGAGAATGTCCTTATTGCTCTTCGTTCTTCCAGCGTTTTCAAGTTAATTAACAGAAGTCGGTCTCGTTACGAAGGTAGATTCAAAGGGTTATTCCAAAGCAGACATTGAGAGGTGAAATGTATAAAACGAATGCTCTCGATTCTCGATATATGCATTTGCTGATTAGGGGTCCATACTTGACAGGCATATTCAAGAAGGGCCGAACAACGGTTATGCATAATGATCGGGTCACGTATGGTTTCTCAAAACCTTGTGCAGAGTTTCCTTTTTTAAGCACCAGACAGAGAAACTGTTGAGATAAAGTTGAAGAAGAGAAGAATCCTGTGTCGAAGAAATGGTCTTGGAAAACTTCATATCGTTGGCTTAGAGTGAAATATGCGAATGTTAAATGACCATTTCAATATCGTTAATAGCAAGAATAAAAAGGAGAGGTCCTAAGTGGCTGCTTTGTGGGACTCCGTAGGTAGCTAAGAAATCCTCAGAAAAGGTAGATCTGAATCGAACTTTTTAGTTACGGTTTTTCAGGTAAGAAAAATTGTATCGTTAGAAGATAGGTATAAGCCCAAATTTGAACTGTTTGAATAGAATAAGCTTATGTGAAATTTTGACCTTACTGTAACCAGTTCAGACAATGTCAACTTCTTTTTCGTTCTCTAAGGTTGAAAGGCTAAACAATACGAATTCAATTAGGTTAGTCGTTGTGAACGTTGTCTTGGAGAAATGAGAGACTTAAAACAAAAACTTAAAATTTCGTACAAAATGCTTTCAAAGATTTTAGGAATATATGACATTTTAGCAAGTGAACATTTGTAACTTCACATTTTGAGCCCTTACGATCTATTCGAGTTATGAAACAGTTCTTCCATAACTTTGGGAAACTGTGATGGTAGAGAATGTGTTGAAGAGCATATTTTCATAAATATGGCGAGGATACCATATGGGCCGGGAATATACTCATTATTGAATTGATTTAGCTTATTTTCGATGAGGAATGTGTCAATGGTATAAGGAAGAAATGAACCGAGCAAGAAATTCGGTAAATATTTGAAATAATTAAGATGAGGTATAAAGGAGTCGTCGGTAAAAGATTGTTTGAAAAAAAAAAAAACTAGAAAAAAGGTAGTGATTGCTTATTGTTCGTTTAAAGTTTCGTTATAAAGAGAGAGAGGAAAGGTAACCATCGGATTTTCGTTTAAATTCGACAAATTGGAAGAAGAATTTAGGGTCTTTATAAAGATCGCTTTGGGTTTGGATTAAAATGCGTTGATAGAGAGAGTTTTAAAGTTAGGTAAAATGAAGAAAAATACCAATATAATTAAAGTAGTTAATTGGATTGTTCATAACGTTAAAAAAAAAAACAAAGTTTTCTCAACTTAAAATACAACTCTCATAAAACTATATACTGAATTACGAGAACAAATAACTTATTCAAAAATATTTCACCAAACCCAATCTACCCTACACTATGTCCGTCGTTCTTTGCAACAAATTGATGTTCAGCAATTTTGCATAGCTCTGTTTCGTGTATAAGCATTTTGAGTGAGAAAACAATTTAACATAGATGAAGTAACTTCTGGCCAAAGACGAGGACGACACAGAAAGTAACACATAGCACACAGACGAGGGTATAATGAAATAAATCAATTTGATAAGTTGATAATTTTATAGACGATTTGTTAGCGCACTTTAATTTCCAGACTGAGCATACCGAGTAAGGTGCAGGTAATATTAACTACCTTTGGTCTGGTTTGAAAGTTTTACAAATGAGAATGAACCGAGAGCTAGGATATGCAGAGCTTTTTATGCAGAAGGAAAAGTAGAAATTTAGTTGCTCCAACGATATAGTTCGATAGTTGTTTTTTTTTTTTTTTTTGTATAGTGTGGCGGATGTGAAAATGCTCTCGGACGGATAAATTGTATTCCATTTTGTAAGTGCTAAGTACTTAATTATCCTGATTGCAATAGAGCTGAAGTGTGAAAATGAAAAAGATTGAACGAGAATGCAAACACAAAATCAATTTTCTAGGAAACGGATAAGGGACTAAGTAGAGTAAGTGCAGAATGTTTTGGTACTACCCAAGTTCTACCTGCAGGCACAGAAGTTGTAATTTAATTTAATTGATTTCAAGGATGTAGATACTCAGGACCATAGTTATAATTTAATAGTGAATAGATATGTATTTTTTGTATTCGCTTTAGAGAAGAAGTTTAAAAGTCGTTGCAGATTTGAAGTATGATACGAGTATAAATGAATTGCGGGGTTTAATTTTGAAGTAAAATCTGTGACTGAGATATATGGAATGGCTTTTGAGATTGTAGGATTGGCAGGGTGCTAGCTATAGGGACTGGCGAAAGTAATTCGGAACCTTATCGATTCTTTTAAGGATTGTTTATGTACAAAAAAAATGATTTTTTTTTTCTTTTTTTTAATTCCAAAAATATTTTTATTAGAAGTTTCGAAATGCAATTTTCTGTTAACCTTTTAGAAGTTTCTCTATAAGAAATTTCATTAAAATCTGTTATGATGATAATGAGAACTTCAAAATTCGAAACAATGATTCTATGGCAGGTATATATAGTGTCATGAATTGTAATTTATTAACTACAAGAATATCTTAGCAAAATAAATAATACATTGCTTTAAATTTACTCATATAGTGCCTCGCTAAAATTTTCCAGTTCGGACATTGATTGACACAGAACAGATGTTAGTTCGAAAAACTATTTCGACATCCGCCCACGGTCGAATGTCAATTTTGCAACCGTCGAGCAAAGTTGTGGTCTCCGTCGACATTTTTGCCATAGTAAAATACAATAAATTACATATAGGGTAAATTTATTCAAAATTGTTCTGATATTATTCTAAATTTTAAGTCAATTATTTAAAACAATTATATTGGAGAGACACAACTCGATTGAGTGCAAGCGAAACGATAACCAATGCAAATTTTTATTTCACCCTGCCACGTGTTATTACCCAAACTAAATGTCTATAAAGCAAAAATATAGGTATTGTTTTTTTAAAACAGCACCGACAAACTGAAGCCACAGCTTTTAAGTTCTGGTGTGTGGCGCTTAATAAACATTTTTTTTTTGCTAATTGCATAGATTTATCAGAGCGACACACGTGTGTAATCCCGGTGATGTAATACAACCTTCTAAGGCTGTGAAGCGCCAGCAGACACTTCTTCCACGACCAGGGACAGTATCTGCTGAGTACCAGCATTTTGGGAACATCAAATTTACCAAGAGAATCCACGAAATCCGAACACTACCAGTACCACAGCTGTAGTAACCGATGTTCACTAAATAATTTAGTCTACTCCAAATTGAGTACCTGCGCTTTCAAGCAGAACCAAATAAACAGGCTATTAAAGATCAATTTTTATAGATCGATCCATCGGAAGAGCCCCAGCAGTGTAAAAATAGTGTCTTGAACTTAAACCAAAGGAAGTCCAATTTATTTATTATTTATTAATTTATTTTTTTTTCCTTTATAACTTTTCCAATATTATAATTTGATTATTTAATTTTATACTTGATATAGTTTAATTCAATAGTTTATCTACATAGTCAATAAGCTTTAATCTTCAATGATAGTGAACATACGAGATAAGAGAAAAAGTTTAACTTAAATTAATTTGATAAATGCTTCGTCAGAGCATATCATCGGGGGGATGTGCGAACATGGTCCAGGATGCTGCAATATTTGACATCGTAAGTACCAAATGTTAAGACATTTACCATCATATATTTTCTTTTTAAACAAATTCTCTTAAGTAACATTGAATTGAAGGTTAATCTAAAAAATGAATTTATAGATAATTTCAATATTCAAATTTATTTATCATTTTGCTTTTTTCATAAGCGAGCTAGATTTTTAAATGGAAATTAAAGAGATTATTTTTTGCTTTATTGGAATTCATTTCGTTTTAATCATGAGGATTTAGTAGTAATAATGAGATGAGAGAGTAACGAAGGTGGCAATGAACAGTAAAGAGACACAGGTTTGTTGTGAGTTAGTGTTCCTTTTGAAAAAAAAAAAATGAGGGGCGATGTTCATAATTCGCCCAGAACATTGCACGGAGGTGGTTTTTCTTGCTACTATAGGATGAGGGCTAGCCAACGTCAAAACACCAGACGTAATTGATCATTCGGAAATGCTGATTGGGACAAAGAATAATGTTATTAATATTTCTTTTTTCCGTGACCTTTTCCTTTTATAAAATTATGTTTGTCCTTAAGTGGGCTCAAGGTCAATTTTTGTTATTTTTTCTTTGGTTGTGACATGACGTTTCGGATGTGAATACACCCTTCTTCAGACCTATTTATTATAAAATTTTAATTGAAAAACATTACACATTATATACACAAAAAATTTAAAAAAAATATACTTACAACTTTAATAAATAAAAATATTTTTTATTTGTTTGTTTGTTTTTTATATCCGTGGTATTTTTTTTACAATATCTTCATAAACAAAACTCTATGATTTAATATGTTATACATTTGTACATCAAAATTTTGAATTTTTTTTCAAAATTAATTATTTGAATTTTGAAAATTTGAATAATAAAAGTTCATTTTGTTTGAAATAAATTTTCAAACGAATTTAAAAACGAAAGAGAGATATAAAAAAATACATATTAAAAACTTTTGAAACGTCTTATAAAGATTTTTTAAAAAAACACCACGGATATAAGAAACAAACAAACATATAAAAAATATTTTTATTTATTAAAGTTGTAAGTATATTTTTTTAAATTTTTATGTATATAATGTGTAATGTTTTTCAATTAAAATTTTATAATAAATAGGTCTGAAGAAGGGTGTAATCACATCCGAAACGTCACAACCAAAGAAAAAATAACAAAAATTGACCTTGAGTCCACTTAAGGACAAACATATTTTAATAATGTTATCATTTCGTTTTTTTGTCATGTTATTGTTTTTTCGTATATATCTTCTTTCTGGTACGAATTTTATTTGTGTGGTAGCCGCAATTCTCACTCCATATGCTGAGCTAGCAGGAAAAAATGTGCAAGATGCGGCTAACCCAAGGAATATCAAAACTCATTCCACGGTTCATTACAACAGTCAGTAATATCTTAATTACAAAAATACTAGTTCTATCGGGAAATTTTTTTCAACCATTACCTATCTTTAACTAAATGAAATTTTTGGAATTTCTTTTAAAAAAACCTTTGGGACAGTTTTTGAGGAGAAAAAATTATTTATGAAAATTTCGAAAAAAAAAACATTCGCATGACAGGTACCGTTATTTTTGTTCTTAAAAACAAAAAGAACACAGAGTGTCGGGTTAAAAACTTAGACATGCTATCTACCAAACTTAAAGAAAATCAGCCGAGACGTTAAGGCTGTAGTCGAAAAGACAGACGGACATAATTGCGAGTCCCACTTTTTTCGTCTTCGCTATCATTATTATGTCAACAACATTGATTTTTTTTTTACGAATGCATAACTTGCCTTATAGTAACTATAAGTCATAAGTAAAAATGTGACTTATCTTAAAATTCGGTTTTTGCTTACTATGAGGAAACATTTTTCAATATGAACTCTTATCGTTATTGGTTCATATTCTTAAGAAAAAAAATATACAGTTTCATAAATCCATATTTTTAATATCATTTGAGAACAGTTTTCCCCCTGTTTAAATTAAACTACAAATATTGTACGTGCAGAACTACTGTTTTTCTAAGAAAAACTCGTGTAAAGACCCAGCTTGACTCCTTTCTTTTTAAAATACAAAGACAATCATAAAGCATTTATTTTTCCTTGAAATATATTTAACAGAAATAAACATTCTATTCCATCTCACAAACAGCATAAAATAATAAAAATACACTGAAACAAAAATTAAAATTATAAAAATAATTATAAAACAAAACAAAATTTCAAATATATACATATATATCTTTTAAAGATACGAGTATATGATCGAGTCATCAAATAAGCAAATAATTTGTTATCATTTTGTGAATGATAATGATGTGAATGAAAATGGCCAGCGTGGCCAATTAAACATTTTTCCTGCTAAATCTAGCATGAAAAATTGTTTTTTAGCATTTTTTTTTTTTTTTCAAATCATGCCGGCATATTTTTTAGCATGAAGTCTGCTCTTAGCATGAAAATTTAGCAGAAATTTACACGAACCATGCAATTAAATTGAATTTATAAAAAGCTTAAACAAAACCTACGAAAGTGTGTGCTGACTTCAATGTAATTTTTATTGTAGGTATTGTTGAACGCAACCACTTTTAAGTTTTAACGAATTCAGGAAACTAACATACTTTTCCTTGATGAACCACCATCTATCGGAAAGTTTTTAACGATTTATCTCGCCTCATTTTATCTCTAGTTAAAAAGATAGCTGTGTTTTCTGAAGATGAATTAAAAGTAGATATGACTATCGACAAACTATTACCCAATTCTTACTTCGGCTTTCAGTGTGAAGAAAAATTACAAAAATTCAAAATACAAGATTTAATAACATGCGACGATGAAAATGAATTTAGAAAAAACTGTAAAAACTTTATTTTGAAGCTTATCAAAGAGCTTCAAAAAAGAACATCAGAAAATCTGAGAATTTTATAGCAAATATATTTTTTTCGGTTCAAAAGTGTTTGAAAATACACAAGCCACAATTAATTCCAAGCTAATATCTATAGAATAGAAACGCAGTGGAATAATTTACATTTAAATGCTTGAGAAAATGTGGAAAACACTGTGGAATTTTGGTGTGAAGTAAATAAATTCACTGACGCTTCTAATTAAAATCCATATAAAGACCTCTCAAACTTTGTCATTTCATATATGGTCTTACCGATATCCAATGCTGCTGTTGAAAGAGTTTTTAGGCAAACAGGATGAAAATAAATATGCTGAGTAGCATTCTTCTTATTAGGGATAATTTATCTCAAACATGTTGTGATAATTTCGCTGTTCCTAATAAAGTTAATGAACAGGTTGGAGCATCAAAATTTTATGTAACCCAGGAAGAAGAAGACGATATGCGTGATATTTTTGAAGAGGCTTTGAATGAGCTCAACATATTCAATTTTTTTTAATAATTTAATATTTATATTTTAGTTCTAACCAGAGTGAATTATTTTTTAAAATGTTTTTTTTTTTTGTTCAATAAATTTGATTTATAAAGAAAAAAAAAAACAAATTTCCGTTTGTTTTAGTTTAAGGCAAATTTTTTGGCAGGTTTCCAGCTAAAAAAAATATTTAGCATGATTTTTAGCATATTTAGTACGTAAAAAATCATGCTAAATTGCCGAATTTAGCATAAACTCAAATTTTGAATTGGCCACACTGCAAATGGCATGTCTTGAGAAAAAATTTCCATCGAATTATATTTGAACTAAAAATAAAACTGGTCTCAAAACTGATCCCTGAGGTACACTAAAATGTACTTACAATGACACAATGACTTCTAACCGATGGCTTGGACGAAAAGCTTTTTAATCTAGTTTTGTTCAGTTTGAACAAAAGTATGCTCTGATTTACTGAATCCAAAGCTTGGGTTATTCATTATACAAACAGGGTTAACTTTAAAAGCCCAGTTGGTTTGGGGACAATCAACATAGTTTTGTGTATTAAGGAAAGCGAACAAGAAAAGAACTAGAGGGGCCAAACCGTATGATATCGGTGACCAATTCACACCGCTCTTTCATTATATAACCATGTCCACAAACATCTCGTGCAAAATATCCGTTATGGAATCAGCTGTATGGTGATTAGTACCTTCCTGTTTGAACCACATGTCTCTTACATGCATATCCTCCAATTTGAAAGAAAGAATCAGAAGAGCGGACCGATGATGCCGAAGGCTTACAATCTTCAACGAACAGTGAGAGTGACATCGCCTCAAATCGTGCAATTTTCCTTGTTGACGAGAAGATGTTCTTTTTTGTTGTAACTGCTATTGTCGAAACTCGCTTAGGATCCAGATATTAAAGTTTTTTTTCCACGTATTGCTAGACCCTGTAACATCCCATGGTGATTTTTCTTTAGAGTCCAGAAAAAAGTGACAAAATTAACAACAAAAAGAACAATATGGCCGTTAAGAGCTGTCAAAATGTATCTGTTTCTAGTGTAAATAATTATGTATCCTACCGTTTTGAAATCGTTAGATCAAACAAGCTGCTTTTATTTTGACATAACATTAAATTAAAATATTTTCTTTACTGTGTAGAATAAATATGGAAAAATTCACACATTCAATCCAATTGGATTTTATGGTGTGACATCAAAAGTGCTTTCATAAGGATATAATTTGTTTTCACACATTTTTGTCTTTGACGCAAAAGGAATAAAAAAAAACCCTCTCACAGAAAAATTTCCACCAGCTGGAAGTTTATTTTTATTGAAGACAAAATGAAAGTGCATTTTATTTTTTACACATTTAAACCGCTCAGCTTTTCTTACAAAGGAAATTTCCCTCAAATGCATTCGCAAGAACACACTCGCATCTCTTTTTCATTTAAATAATATTAACCTCCCTTTAAAGAAAGAAAATGATATTGAAACAGCTTCCAAATGTCCACCAAAAGGATATACAAATTATTCTTGAATTGACAAAAAAAATAAAAAAGTGAAGTCGTCCTTGTTGCAGTCAGATATTATTCAGTAGCCATTTTTCACTTGGCATAAGTATGGTATCTTCAAAAAGTATCTGGCTTTGCCAGCCATAAAAGTATATCTTAGAGTAATGTGATATATAAATTCAATTACATTCATCCTTTTCGAAATATGGACTCGACTCCGAAGAGACCAAGAGAATTTATATGGAATAGCAACAATTTGTGACCCAACTCAATGGTCCATTTAAATAACACCAGAAGTGAATATTCTTGGTTTTTTTAGAGTGCTGATAAAATTTATACAATTTTCGTATGAAAATTGAGTCAACAAAAAATAGAAACTTGCTTCAATAGTTGAAATTACAGCAATTAAAGCGGTTGCCCTTTTTACATGTTTTTTGTGTTATTTTCGCTGAGATTTCTGTCTTCACAGTCTTGGATTGGTGCCAAATTTTTCAAAATGACATACAATTGCTGGGCGTTGCATTTTAAATTGACCAAAAAGGCATTTACTAATTGGCCAAAAAAAATTCTTTCACGACTTGTAGCAGAATTTAACGAGTACGAGTATACGACGAATGCAAAAAAAAAAACAACACTACTATGTGAATAATCTGGAAGGAAAAGGATTCTCTCTGAATTTTTGACGTCGGATAAATCTGTGAAACGTGATCAAAATGCTTCAACAATACTTTTACAAAATGCCGTCAGGACTTCTAAAACCACAGAGTCATTAAAATATTGTCATTTGAGAAGAAGAGTGGTGGTGACAAAGCGGATAGTCCATCCGTACTTGGTCGTTATTGTAACCTGCCTCTGCCGAGAGCAGAAATTTAATTCTCAGATTAATTTTCAGATGTATATATTCAACAGAAGGATTTTGGTGGGCTTAGTCGTAACCAACTACAAGTAAGTTTCAAAGTATAGTTACTGGAAAGCTTAGTGATTATCGCAAGGATTATTATAGAAGTTACGTTTATTTTATTTTAAATGAGGAATTAGGACCGAGTCTATTGAGATGAGGCCTCAAGGACACTTTTTATTTGAATATTTGTATACTTAAAATCAAAAGGGTATTACAAGTTTGGGAAAAAAATATAAAAAAGACACGATGAGCCTTGAATAAAGATTACCCCAAATGGCAACAGGTAAATACTCTCAGGACATTATCCTTTGACGTTCCATTGAACGTGAGAAATTTCAAAAAGTTTAAATTTGTCTTTACCCGGTATGAGGCAGATGATACCGCATTCCGGGAGATACGCTGAAAAGAATTAGATTTGATGAAAAGAAAAAGGAAATGCACGACTGGATCGCACGTAATTGCTCCTATGTACAAGTACTTTGTAATTTAAAAATTGAAAATATAGAAAGTTGATGTAGAAACATGGATGTAATTAGAGAAAAATGTTTAACTTTGGATTTCTAGAAAAAAATACGAATTTATGCAAGAAGAATGTCAAAAATCGTTAAAGGAATTTTATAAATTTTAATAATAAACAAGTTGACAGCTGTTTTCCGCTCAAAATATTTACAGAGAGTCAGTATAATACCTTCGCGGAACGAAATGAGTCGCTTTGCGCTTGAACAACGTTGGGAAATATTGAAAACCTATTTAAAAAGTGAGTGCTGAGTAACCCAAACTGTGCATTCTTTGAAAAGAAGTTTCGTCCGAAATGATGCACCTACCGCGCCTGCTGTACTCAAGTTTGCGCAACAAGTTTGTGAGACTGGCATGCTAGTAGACAACACTCATGGTCACCGTAGGCGTATGGTCTTGGCTGCTGTATCGGACACTGTGAGACTCAATTCACGAACAGCAACTCGCCAGAGATCTCAACAGCTCAATATTTCACGCACTATCCTGAGAAGAATTCTGCACAAAGATCTCGGATTATTCGCTTAGAAGGTTCAATTGAAGGCGCACGACCAGCTGAGGCAGCAACTTGAACGAATTGTGTAGAAAATCAAAAAAATAAACATTCTATGACCGTTAGTAAAATTTTGTGTCAAAAAATTGTCGACGAAAAGGTAAATCATATTTTGTAGTTCACATATTTTTCTTATCAAAATGTTAAGAGCTGTTTTTGAGACTTATAAGTGTTTTTATAACGGCTGTATGTAGTATATCTAGAAATTTGGAGCTAAAAAAATGTATTTCTAATCTACGAAATCACCGAAGACCTTAAAGTATCGAATTTGAAGAAAATTGCTTTAGTTGCTTAGGCTAGGCCAAGATACACAGACATTCAAAATTCAAACGGAATCGCAGGTTTCACTTTTTTTCGTGTTATCTATAATCGTTTTATCAAAACCTCATCGTGCTTGATTATTTTTCCAAATGAAATTGGATAAATTTGCCATTCTTCGAAGCCTTAGCCAGAAAATCGTTCCTTCTGCTGAGACTGAAGAACCTTTCAAGAAGGATTTTTCAGACCCCCAGTACGGAATCTGTCCGGAGTATGATGTTAAATTAGAAGTTCGTAGATTTCAAAAGGCAAACGTCCACACTCAACATTCAATATTTTTAAGTTTCTGCAAAATTCTGATCTCGACTAATGAATCATAAAGAAATTGCAAATCACCCAGAAGAAAAAAATCGAAGTTCGCCGGAGCAGCACACGTGGAGTTGCCAAAGTCTACAGAGAGTACCTAAGCAAGAGGCCCTCCGATGTACATTCATAGCACAAACAATAATTAGTGGTGCCAGGTGCCAGTATCATCCACGATATCATCATCCACGATATCAGTCGAAACCACTGATATGACACTGAATGCATTCAACTGAAAAAGTGTCAGAAGATATGTAAGTACCTACGAATATTTTGTGGCGCAAAACAAGTATAACAAGAGAAAAGTATTAGTTAAGAATAAGAGGGAAAAAGATGATCCTGCGTGGAAAGAAGACGGCTAACGCAGCTTCCCAGCTCAAGAAGAGCGATCGAAATAAATCCAGAGATTTTATAAGAATTTACCAAGTAACTGGCTTCTGGTTTTGAGACCGAAACGCAGGCTTTTCGAAAAAGCAAAGGTCGCCAACACAGGCTGAAAAAGGTGAACCACAGGGAATAATAGAAATATTTTCAAGCATCATTTACATCAGCTGCTGAATGGCCATCGTATTAACGATAACAGAGCAAGAAAGCAAGGCACTTCCAATCAATGGAGAATTACCAGCAAAGAAAAGTTACGTTTAGCTATTAAACAAAAACTTAAGTACAACAACGATGAAGGATTTCAGGACTTATAAACGTAGCTTGCATATGCACAAATTTACCAACCTAATATAGGGGGAAGGAACCATGGCCAATGAATAAATTATAAGCTCTATATACCTTATCTTGTTCTATGTTTCACACCAACTATCGAAGCATTATCTCTACTTAATATCGCTTATAAGATTTCATCCAATATTCTGTGAATCTATCCTAAATGTGTCTACAGCCGTATAAATTCCGGTCTCGCAGATTTTCCATAGACCAAATACTCATATTTATCCAAGTTTAAAAAATTAAATTAAATTAAAGTTAAAAAATTTTAAGTCGAGGGTTAACAATCTAGTCATCAACATTCAAGCATTCATTGTCAGGAAGTCTATATGGCAATGTCCAAGCTCGAAATACCAAAAATATTTATCCATCTGTTTAACGTCACATTGCAAAATGCACCGGTGTAATGTGCAACTAGAACTATTCCCAAGAATGTTAATGTTCAGTAAAGAGATGCGCTTTTATGTAACTTGTTCAATATCGTTCTGAGGCATATGATGCGCACGGAAGGTTTAAATACTAAATGGACTATATTCAACAAATTCTTGCAAATATTGAGATATGCGGACGATATCAACATCATCAGTAGTTCCCAAAAGTCTCTAATAGAGTCATTAATGGTGATTACAGATCAGGCGAAACTTGTCGGTCTTAAAGTGAGAGATGACAAGCCAAGTACGTTTTATCAAGAATCATCAATCCACCGATTGATTAGGTAAGAATTAATTAAGATAAATTTAGGTAAGAAGATCAAGTGGCTATCAACAGGAGAGCCGACACACTTAGACCATGAATTGGTCCATTATCATACCATATTGAATATTAGAGACTTTCTCCCTAATCGTTAAACCAATTGGAGCTCCTTATGAGGCAAGCGAGATAACCTTTAACTATGTATATTTGCCAGATTACAAGGATCATTATACAAGAAATCTTTCAAATGGATTATACGTCTTTGGTATAAGACAAAACATGTACAGAGAAGGTAAGAAATAGATTCGTCTTCTTCGTGGTCCATGCAGCTTCTGCAGAAATTGTTATAATAAACTTCGAGACATGTTGCCTTTTTGCCTATCAAACAGTGCACTATTATAGCACCGATTACGGAACTTATATGCGATCTGCTTAAAAATATTAAACATTTGGAGTGTTTCAGATTCAGTATTGGCCAAATCTGTATCCTGGTTTCGAATAAGAATAGCTGTGTTTGCAGCTGTTTTTTTTATATGAATAAGTACGAGTATACCAAGGGGTGTTTGATGGACTAGGACAAATATTCGTAACTACTGATAGCAACAATTTCAAAATAGGTATAAGAAGCTCATCTTCGAAGCTAATATAACTTTCTTGAACTACACATTAGTAGAGATCGGACGAAAAAAATCCCTAGAATGCCCTTGCCACTTCGGTTTTGCAAAACAAATGGATTTATAATCCTCACGAACAAAAAGGAAGTAATTGCAAGCTCTACAAAACCCTTTTACTACCAGATTTGCTTTGAGGCTACGAGTGTTGGACTATAAAGATGAAAGTAAAGCAAAGTTCTTCGACGGATATTTGGTCCTATGTGCGAGGGGGCAAATGGAGGAAAATATACAAAGGGATTTCTATGATCTGCACAATAATGTAGATGTAGTTTTGAAAGCCAATAGATAGCAATAATACAGGCAAGATATGCTTCGAATCCCAGTCCTTAGGTTTGCGATGAAAAGAAAGTCCAGCCATATTCTATTGAGAACAACGTCCTAGAGATCAAATAAAAAAGAAAATGTCCGTGTCTTTTTTTTTTTTTTTTTTACACTATCAGAATTGGTCGAAGAAAGCTTATAGCAAGCTCCGTCTTTCGACCAATGGTTTGCCAACACAGAGAACTGTGTTATACCACCGGCTCATCATTTAGTGCAGTGTTAGTTGTTAGTAAGCAAACTCTATTACAATTAACACTGACACATTAACACTGACACAAACATGAAAAATAAACAAATAATATTACGTAAAAACAAAACATTAACATAACATGAAATAAAGAACATTTAGGAGCGTGGACCACTGGTTTTGAGAAGGTTTTTTAATTTACATTTATTTATATTAAAATCAAATGAATTCCAATTTACAAGTCTACCCATACGTGTCAAGGGCTCATGAATGCCATAGTTGGTCCTATGTGTTGGGACCTTAATCATATCGAGGCCTCGAAGATTATAACCTCCTCCCCGATAATTAAAATAAACCGAACATCTGGTACATCTGTGACGCCTGTTATTAATTGGTGGAAAAATACCAAATCATTGTTTGTTCTTCTTTGTTCCAAAGTTTGCATCTGAAGAATAGATAATCGTTGGTCATAAGAGAGGACATACGAAGGATCATTCCATTGAAGTCCTTTCTTAGGTAGAGACACATAATAATAGACCAGGAGTCGGTTAGGTAAGTAAAAAAATCTAACTTGTTTTGTTAGAATATCAAATCCATAGGATTATTAAGAGAAAAAAAAACAAGTTTATTGGCCTTATTAGAGGTTATGTTACATCATTGAAAAATGTCTAAGTTCCCTAAAAATTCATATTAACATATTAAACTAAAAAATGGTCCCTTTCAAATCTCTTTTGAATCTTCCAATCCTATTTTAAATTAAAAATTAAAAAAAATAAAAGCTTTGTTCAGCACTTTTATAGTTTCTCACTATTCGACGTTGTTTTCACAATATTCCCCAATAATAACAAAAATGTTAAAAAATAGGTTTCATCAAAGCCCTCTCAAGTTAAACTATTAGTTCTTCTCAAACGTGTGCTTCCTATTGTAATCTGCTTCATAAGTGTTTCAGCAAGAATATAAATTTAAAGAGGGGACCCATTATTCTTTTTATTTGTACCTTAAATAAATGAAACCTACAATATTCTTGCAGCAAACATTTAAGATCCTTCGTGGGTGTCTCATACTTGAATTAATATTACACCTATTCGTATGAATAGTTTTGAAGATAAATATAATTCGAAAATAGAATGTGGGTTTTATTCATTTCTTATATTTTGATATTTTATTAATTGCTTAAATCAAACTTCATGAGATCCTACCAAAAAAATGCTTTCCACCAATCAAACAAAGATATCATCTTGGATGTTATAAATCTTCAAGAAAATAAATAATTGTCATTTTGTTTAATAATGTCAATTATTTATTTAAGACATTTTCGTAAATGTTTCCCATTTCTGGGATTTAATTGGTCCATTTATATTTGCCCTTAATCTTTTCCTCTTGTCTACCTTAATGAGTGTACATAATTTTCATTTTATCACTCAGAACTATCAAGGATATCTCCTACAAAATTAAATGCCCAAGCTTCCGAAATATCCATTTGGTAAGGATTTCATTTGAAAACAAACATGTTACGTATACGCCGTAGTAACCTGATTTTAGTTTTAAATTAACTAACCAGCTATTTCCGTTTTAAGTGAAAACCCTAATATAATGTGCATTCTAGGAAGTCATATAATGAAAACCACATTCCCACAACAAACATGGTGATGTCGAAAACCCATTTTGTTTAGTGAATATAAATTTTCTTCCATTGAATGGGTTACCGAGCAGCGGATGTGGGAATAGGTTTTTACAATTAAATTTTCAACGCACATCTAAAAAAGCTGCAGTGATAAAATAAAATATGGCTTTCATAAAACAAAGGGAGGATGCTTATTCAGTTAATTAAGCCTTTGCTTATTAATTCCCAAAACTAACTACAATGTGGAGTGATATTATATATGTTGTAGAATATTAATTCTACAAATTTTTTTGTTCACACTATTTTACTCAGTCAACTGAAATATCCGATTGAAAATGTTTGGAATATTTTTGCCTCCATTTAAGAAAGACACGAATAAAGTGCATTTGGATTTTCCTTTTCCAAAAAAACAACGATTCACTTTTTCTCCGCCATTTTATGGAAAGCGAAAGTACTTTTCAGATGTTATTAATTTACCTGAACGCGATTGATGTTTGAGTAGAGATTGTGGTAAATGAATTAAAAGAAAATGTACGTTAATATTGAAAAGACTTTTTAAATTGTTTCATGATTAATGAATTAAATGTGTAGTTGTTGTTGAAATATTAAATTCTCTTTAATTAGGGACCAAAAAACAGAGAAAACCCGCACCCTACCACTCTTTTGTATTTTAAGGGCCTTATTAGCTATTATCTCATTTCTTCTTCTTTTTTCATGATTATAATGTAGAAATACATTAAATATATAAATTATAAATATTTTTATAGCATTCTTCCTAATTTATACGAAATGAAAGAAGATTCCTGTAATAAAAATTAAACTATGTATATTTAATTGAAAAATATAAAGATTTTAAAATAATTTGTTTCGTTGAAGGCGATCGAAAATGGCGACTGGCTTCGTCGAAGATGGAAAATCAAGTCGAAGTGAATGACAAGCAGAAAGTACATTGACGATTACAGCAAGTCTTCGCTGAATTCTGTCACTCCATCAGCGTTGCCGCTGTTAACAAACTATCTGTTTGCTCTGTTGTTCATTGTCCACTGTTCGCTGGTCAGTCCACCTTATTTTTATAGCATACATTTTATGGAATTCAATTTTGTATCTTTTAAAAACATAAACACAAAACGCACAAGCAATTTGTAGAGACTAAAATTTCTACAACATATATGTATAATTTATCGGGAAATAACTGTCATTTTGCAACTTTTTAGATCCAATGTTAAAATTTGAAATAAGAATGGAAAAGCTGACATTTAAATGGATGGAATTTTAAGAAAAACCGAAAACGCAACTAGTCAAAATTAAAAAATCACTTTCAATACAAATTAGGTTAAAATTTCTGTCAGTAGAAGAGTCGACGACCTTAGACCATGAACTGGTACATTGTGATACCGCATTGAATCTTGAAAACTTTCTCCCTAATCTTTAAACCAATTAGAGCTCCTTATAAAGCGACCGAGGTAACCTACATATACCTATCTATGTTTTCCAGATCACTAAGATAATTCTAGTAGAAATTTCTTATATGGAGTCTACATCTTTGAGATGTAGCAGGACATGTACAGAAAAGGTGATAAATCAATTCCTCGTCTTATTAATCTATGCTGAAATCGTTAGAATAAAATCCAAACCACGTTGAGTGGTTGCCTATCAAATAGTGTCCTGTTAAGACACTTATAATGGAGCCGATGTGTAATCTTTCAGTGCAATCCGTGCACATTTTGAAATTGGCATATAAGGAAGGATTTAGTTTTATGTACAAATATTTAATTAAAATATTTAAAAAAAGTAACGATGACAATAAAAAAAATGATGTTATTGTAAGTAGTTAAACTGTTGCTTAATACAAAACTAAAACAATATTCGGATAAATAAATAAAAGGTCTTTCCTCGTTAGCAGATCCACAACAACTGATCATATCTTTATTCTCTCGGTATATTCTTCTACATAACCGATAGTCTCTTTCTACTAAATACAATCATTATATTATATCTTCTTTGTGAAAATTCATTTGTTGTTTTTTCTTTTGGAAGTGTTGCCACAGTATAGCTGTTTTTAAATCCAGAAACTTTGGCGTCCTTTATATTTTTGAGAGTTAATTAGAAGTCCAGAAAAAAGGAAACATTTTTTAAATAATAAATTGAATATTTTGTGAGAACACAACTTTTCTCTTCGAAATAAAATTGGCGAAGATTGTAGCATGCAGGGGGGTCTCTAAGCTCAGGCATCGATTAAATTATTTTTAACTGACAAGGTTGATATATTTAATATTAAAAAAAAAACGTACATATAAAATCAAATACAATAAATTATTTATCTAATTTTACATAAAAATTGGTAAATAAAACTTGTTGTGACTTTCTGGACAACATCCACATCTTGGTACAGTTGATAGAGTTTTCCGTTATATCTTTTAATCCATTCGCCCTCCCCGCAGGATCAAATATCCTTCGAAGAATTTTTCTTTCGAAAGACCTCCCTTTCTGCTTATAATCCAGCACTCGGCACCGTAAAGCAGGACTGGTAGTATAAGGGTTTTGTAGAGCGTGCATATTGTCTTATGAGTGAGGAGTTTTGAATCCATTTGTTTTGCTAAAGTAGCAGCTGTTTCCTAGGGTAATTCTTCGCCGGATCTCCATTTATGTGTCGTTCGTGGGTTAATATTAATTTCGAGGTAATTAAACTCCTTTACTACCTAGAAGTTTTTGCTATCAATAGTGACGTTTTGCCCTAATCGGTAGACAGATGTTTGTTCGTTTGTTTGTTTTTACTTCAAGTCCAACAAGTCTCACCTGATCTTCTACAGCCATGAAGGACTCTATTACAGAACGTTTGAAATGGTCGATATCGTCCGGATACCCCTATAGTAGGACAGATTTGTTAAATATAGTGCCCTCCGTGTTTACGCCTGCCCTGCGCACAGTCTGCTCTGGAACGAGATTGAAGAAATTCACATTGCACCGCGACATAGTTCAACCAGTTTTCTTGGGATCCTAAGTTCGGCCATTGCTATAAAGAGCTCCTGATGATGAATGCTGTCATATGTGACTTTGAAGTCGATAAATAGATGATGAGTTTCAAATTGAAATTCGTTGGTCTTTTCCAAGATTTACCTAAATGTGAAAATTTGGTCTGGTCCTTGCCGACTAAACTATTGCAGAACGGTTTAAGATGCCCATATAGCACGTTGAATACGATCTTATAAGCAGGGATATGCCTCCATAGTTCTTGCAAGACATAGTATCAACTTTTTTGTAGATGGGGGGTATGGAGCTGATGGTCCAACCAATCGGGCATGCTGCCATCAACCCATATATGGTTGATAGTTTGATGTTTGCATCCTACCAAAACATCACCTACATCACCATTTGAAGATCTCTGCAGGTTAGCCATCAGATCTTGCAACCTTGTTGTTTTTAAGCTTTTTTAAAGCTAGGCATACCTCTTCCATACTGGGAAGTGGATCTGGTTCATCATTAATTGGAAGCGAGTTGTCTTCTTGGCCTATTAAACGCTCTACATGATGATGGGGAGATTCCGAGTTATAAACATTCGAAATTAAATGTCCTCAACTCCATAATGCGTTTAACTTACGCACGACAGTGGAATTGATGAGGTATTTTAAGAGATGAAAAGTTTTATGTTGTGACAAGGTTCAGTAAAAATAAATGTTGATAGGAGCGCAAATTGCGAAACGTTAAAATGAAATTCGTCTATTTAAAATAAGATATAGATAGCGAAGATAAATACCTTCCAGAGAAACCATCACTCCATCAGACACTATGTGCAGGAAATGCAAATAACGTTATAATAACGAAATCGGAGAATCAGTGCAAATTGAGTGATTTGAAAAGTCTGTTAAATTCCCATAGTCAAACAAGTAAATTTTAAGCCACCTTTAAGAGGGAAAGAATTCCTTACTTTTTTGTAATTCATTCCGCGCGTGTTGAAGTACTTAATTAAAAAGAAGAAATCTTATTCCTGAAAGATGTATTGAAAGAAAAGTCCATATCACCTGTATAGATATAGAAAAGAGAGCAGATTACCCAGCTACTTGGAAACTTAAGGGAGAAAGAATAGAACTTCACCTATTCGACACGAGGAAAAATATTCATCGTAATACATCTGCAGGAGCCATCTTATGTTACCTGAGGGACTCTGCTGGACCGAAAATTAGGTTTTGTTTGTGTAATTACTAGATGTGATGAATGTTCTATTGTTTGTGTTTTTATTAAAGTTAGCTGTTGTTTCACCATAAAGAAATTTTTAATAGGTTTCTTTTTTCAGTTTATTACTTTTGTTTATCTTAATAACATTGTTTGTAAACTTAAGAATTCATAGGAAGATTTCTTTGAATCCTCTTATCGCACATGTTATAAGTCTATGCACCTTTTAAGATTCAGTACACAATGCTTTATGTATAAGGGCTAAGCCTTGGGGTATTAATTATAATTATGCGTGTGCTGCAAAATTTTAAAAGCAGGGTAATCGACTTTCTTCACGTGGGGATTTAGGGTACGGAATATGCCCCAGAGTCCGTACATATACATCTATGTATATATTGTGTTTTCCTGTATTATATTTTGTGAACCTAGACTTATGTTGAAATCTTATGTTTTCGTAAATAAAATCAAAGTTAAAATTTGGATTAAACTTTGTAAAACAATGATAGAAAAGTGGGTCCCACGGAATTCAGTATATCTGTTCAACGCTCATTTTCTCTCTATTTGATAGACAGCATTTTTTGAATTATTCACCCCAAATGGCTTTTTTTCTTTGTTTTTTTTTTAATAAAAAATAAAGGTAACTGCTATAGCATTTTCCTTAAGAAATTAAAGTACATTTTTTTAACTGTTCCAAAGATGTTAAAATAAAAACTGAAAAAATTTCTTTTGTAAAATCTAGCATATGGTTGAAAAATGGTTCCGCAAAGTAGTTCTTAATTAGTACATTCCAAGAACCATTTTATTCTTTGGGTACAACTGCTTTTGATGATGTTTTCTATGTTAAAGCTGCTAAAAAGTTTGAAAAGTATTTTTTTGACTCAAATTTTGAAAACCACATCTTCCACTTTTTTTAAAACTTAACAACTTACAGTTTTTTAACACTATCTAAAAATTGTTCTTTTATCCAAAAATAATGGATTCTACCATACAAATGTTGAACACTCATTTTCGAAAATCTTATTTCTCTCGAAAAAGGTTCTTCGAATTTTGATAAAAAAAAGTTTTGACTTTTATAAGATTTTTAAAGTTTTAAGAATCAATGCATATCAAAATTTTAAAGAAATTGGAGCATATAGTGTTAGCTACTGAGAATTAGTACGATGTTAAAACTGTTTTAGTATTATAAAGGACGGGTTTCTTTTAAAATAATAAGTTATTTTGACACTGACAGCTGTTACCCGCTCGAAATATTGACAGAAAATCAGTATCATGCCTCCGCGGATAAAAATGAGTCGCTTTACACTTGAACAACGTTAGGAAATATTGAAAACTAATTTCCAAATTGAGTCCTATGTAGCCCAAACAGTGTGTTTTTTTAAAAGAAGTTTTGGCCGAAATGATAAGCACCCACCACGCCTGCTGTACGCAAGTTTGTGCAAAAAGTTAATGAGAGTGGTATGTTTGTGGACAACACTCATGGTCCCCGTCTCGTATGGTGCGCACAATCGAGAATGTGGCTGCTGTAGCCGAGAGTGTCAGACTCAATTTACGAACATCAACTCACCATCGATCTCAACAGCTTAACCGTTCACGCACTAGCCTGAGGAGAATTCAGCAGACAGAATAATAATTCGCTTACAAGGTCTCTGGACTTGAAGGCACACGACCGTCCGCTTCATTATCGCTTCGCATTTTGGGCCTTAGAGCAGCTTAAATTGGATAACGATTTGGTTGAAAAATCATCTTTTCTGACGAGGATACGTTAACAATCAAAATTGCCGCATCTGAGGCTCGAAAAACCCGCACATTATTATCTCTAAGCGAATGACAGTTTGATGCGGATTGTGGAGTGGTTGCATCATTGGACCATTTTTCTTCGAAAATGAGGCTGGGAATAGTGATGCCATATCGTGGGTTTTATCCCTTTTTGTGGGTTTTTTTGGTCTTTAAAAAGCAAAAAGGGATAAAGGGTTTTTTTGAAGCTCGTAGAACAAAAAAAAGGGTTTTTTCATAATGAGAATTTTCGTTTTTCGTTTGTTAAAAAAAAATTCCCACTAATCTAACTAAATCTTACTAATAAATAATAATACGTTGGATATTACAGAAAATATATTTTTGGGTCAAGAATACGAGGATTCCTTGATCTAATTGGACAGCGCCGAAAGAGCAGATTTAAAAACAAATTGTTTGAATTTTTATAAATCATCCGTTTCAGAACTAATCAACCGAATGCCTTTTAAGGATGCTGTTGTTGGTCAACTTCAATTTCTTGGCTCAAATATAGCATTTAATGTTTTCTACTGTCCACAGTAGAAATTTTTCAATATCCGATCTTTTGAATCAAATTGGCATTTTGCTTATTAAGATCATGCTTCCAGGCCAAAAATATTTACAGCTACAATTTTGAAATTAAGGAGGAGCACTTAGCCGGACATAATTCAAAAATGTACACATAAAATATGTAAATGAAATAATGTTCATATATGTAGGTATCAGTTCTTGCAGTAACTGCATACGTGATTTTCTTATAAGTTAAGTGTGAAATAAGTTTTTTTTTTGTTTTTTTTTAAAGGTTTAGCCTAAGACTTTTTTATCGCCTCGACGAAAAATCGCAAGTGCGGTCCTAGCCTAGGTGTGAAATGAGTTTTTTTTTGTTTTTTTTTTTTATCAGACTGAATGTGTGATTTTTTGTTTTTTATTGTCAATTTTATTTTATTTTTAAGTTTGTTGAAGACTGAATAATAAATACTCGTAAGTATGTTTTGTTATAAAAAACTTGTTTTTTTTTTTAATTTTAAAATGGATTATAATGAAAAAAAAACTATAAATTTCTGATTTTATACTTCATGGGATATTTGTGGGTTTTTTCTTGTAACACCGTGGGATAAAAGGGTTTTTTTCTATTCATTCTGGGATTTTACGCTTTAAAAGTCTGGCATCACTGGCTGGGAACAGTGTTAAGTACAGCAGTGGGCATTGCAGAGCCATTTTAACCGACTTTTTGTTTACTTAAATTGAGGACATGGATTTGGACGACCTCTGGTTTGTGTAGGATAGTGCGCCATGCAACACAGCCCATGCCACAGTCGATCTTTTGAGCACCAAATTTGAAAATCCTTTATCGTCTTGGCTATGTCGTCTCGGAGCTGCAATTTGACTCCTTTTGACTTTTTTTGTGGGAAACCGTTATGAATTTAAGAACCGTTAAAATGTTATGGCAACAATCCGGAAACGATACAAGTACTTAAAGCCAATAGCCCGAAACCATTATTGATTTATTTAGTATCATGATGACTTCGAATGACCCTTCATATTTACAAACGTCAAAAAAAGCTTGTTTATTTAGTTGTTTTGCACATTTAAAATTAGTCTAGCATGATTCTAGCTATATAAATAGAAATACCTATATTTTATATTTATAATATTTAATATATTTTATATTTAAAATTTAGATAAAGTTAGTAAATTAATTTAAAATTAGCAAATTGTCAAGTAGTGTCATTCTTATACCTTAACACTAATTTTTGGATTTCAAAATTGGAACATATGTTTCAAAATGGGTCAGGAAAAAAAGTCAGGAATTTTTTTTAGTCAAATAGTAAAATTCCTAAACCAAAGGAATTATGATTTGTTTTTTTTTTTTAGCCTGTAGAAATCTTTAAAATATACTTGGTAATTCGGTACCAAATATTGTGGGACTTGTACCACACAAAAACTACCGGAATCAGAACCAATCTAATAAAGATCGACAAATGATATAGGTTGAAGCTTAAACTTTCAATACTTTCCACATAGCTTTTAGACCATCAGTTGATGAGGCTTGGTTCTTCTTTGTCTTCGGAAATTATCTTTTACGTCTAAGACGTTTTCCATGATGGAGTTGGTATAACTTCGCAGTCACTGATTCTGTGATACAGCGTGTTTTTTAACCTATTTCTATTCTATTTATTTAACCTTTCACGATGTAGATAGCTATTTTTAGTGTGCCTAATTTGAATATACACACCGAAAATAAAACAATTTATCGGAACTGACACTAATCGAGAAACCACAAACAAACTTTCTTCCTTTTTACCAATTCCACATTCCACTTGTCTCTTTTTCGCAATGCTTCTCTTTCTCTATCATCTTGATTGTTGGCCCAGTTTCTTCCAATTTTCTCCTGCACATCAAATCACCATTTTTTTTTTAATTTCTCAACACTTTTTCCTCGAATTGTATATTACTTCCTTTTTCCCGATTTTTGTTTCTTCTACGAATTTTCCTCAATCCAAAAAAGTAAATTTTTCTAGCTAAATACTAATAACACATACATTCATACAAACAGTCAATGGTTTTTTTGATCATCAGTGACGGGATCACGGCTTCCTGGAAATCTACATTCTCTCCTTGAAAACCTCCGTTCTTAACTATCATCGAAACTTCCCACTCACTTTCACAGACAAGGATTCAGCAAGTTGTTGAATGACTATACAAAACTTGGCGAAATTTAATGGCCAAGTCAGACCTATTGTATAAATTTGAGAAAATTGAAAGAAACAAAACTAAAAAAAAGGATACGCATTACGTATACAGCATTAATTTATTTACTATCAAACATTCGCGAGTGATTCGAATTACGAATTAATTCTTCCCATAACAAAATTGAGTCAACAGAGGAACGCATATATTTAACTAAAAATAAACACAAATTCTTTTCTTCATTCAATTCCAAAAACCTTTTAGTACTTATGTTTAAAAAACAAAAATCGTTGACTACCCTTAAGTTCCCTTAAATTAAATTTATTCAATAGCTAGGGTGTTATTTTTTCATTTTGTTCAAAGTAGGAGTTCACATCACTCGCTTACTTCTTCAGCTCATCCGCTAGTACATCTGCATGAGACCGCACCTCTTCATGATTACTGAAGTAGAACCAACTGTTCCATTCAATTTTCTAAATCTTTCAAATCCATGTTTGTTAGTATTCCTTAGCAGGTCTCTGGTGAATGAAAATCAGGTTTCTGATGAACTCTACAAAGGACAGAAAGGCAGGCTAAGAATCTATTTTAGTAAAAATTAATAGGTAGCTATTTAGGTGAAACTTGTTGTGGTAAAATTTACTTTAATAATGAAAACTTAAAATTGAAGCAAGTTCATGCGACTAGTCGTATATTTTATTGCCATTAAAAAAAAAAGAATCTTATTTAATTATGCAAAACATTTTCTTGTAATTCTATGTGCTCAAGGATTCAATTTGACCATTTTTATATCACGTTTCTATATTGTTTGCTTCTTGCTACGTGCTAAAATAAAAATATCCCTCTTCAGTCTTTAACCCACAGCAACCATATCCAATCAAAGCTTTAAAAAGAAAATTTCACAAAAAAAAAATCGAACAGCTCTCATTTGTTGGAGATTTTTCTATGATAGACAAAAAGTATACGAGTATTACGTATACGCCACAGTGACCTGATTTTAGTTTGAAAATTGTACAAATTAGTTACGGCTTTAAGTTGAATTGAATGCTTTTCCTCCAACATGTGTTTTTATACAGAAATTAATGGTTTTCATTTCTTAATAAATAAAAGCACTCACATGTCTAAAATTCCTAAAACTTTATAAATTGAAATTAAACTGTCACTTTAAAATTAGTTATTCGCAGTATTTTTCTAATGGGATTTTAGTCAATTAAATTTTTGGCACAAGCGAAATGTGTGTTTCGCATCATTACACATGTGGGTTAGGTGTTTTTTTTTTGTTTGTATTTAATTTACTTTGGTAAGGCATAAAGCGGATGTCAACCCAGTTAAGAGTAAGTTTGTAAATTAATTCACAGCACGAACAACATTTTCCGCGTTGCAATTGCATTCCTTTAATTCTGTTTTTTTTTTTTATACTCGTATATATATATATTTGTTATATGTATTCGCAATTCGAATGCAACACAACCTCTTACCAATTATTCTCTCACAAACACTTATTCAACTAAAGGATTCTTGTAAAAATTATTTCCTTCAGGGTGATGATGAGCACCAGTGTTCCCAATTTGACAAAAAATAATCAACAATGCTAGAAACTTTTGATCATTGATTTTGTATTATGTCTTTTATACATACATATGTGTAATTACAGTTTTAATCATTTTTGGTGTTTCGTCTCCAGTTGCGCGGTTTTGATAAAATTTCAATATAATAAAATAAACGAAATATAAAAAATTATTTTTATTATTTAAATTTTACGACGCGTTTCGAAAATAAATTCCATCATCGGGTTCAAATGACATGCATAAATGTCATTTTTTTTAATTTTTAAATAAAACAAACAACATAAAAATAATTTTTTCTATTTAGTTTATTTTATTATATTGAAATTTTACAGTTTTAAAACCATCTCGTTTTCTTTAAAACCCTAAAAAAATTATTTGAAAATTTGAGTACAAAATACTTTTCAGACTTTTGAGGTTTTTAAGAGCAAACAAAATAGATCAAAATCCGTTGTTGCGTTTTTGAGAATATTGAATACCAAACAAAATGTTTCTATGGGAGGTAGCATTTAAACCATTTTTTTGAAAAAATGTCAGCCTTTATCTAGATTATAGAAAATTAATTTTTTTTGAAATAAAACAAGAAAATCTGTGGAATAGTTTTTGAGGAAAAAATATTTTCTAAAATTGAAAAAAATTCATAGCATGTACCATTATTTTTGGTCTTCAAAACAAAAGAAAAGAAAATGCACGTACATGCTCTTACGTGCTTCCTCCTGAGTACTTTGGAATTTAAAAAAAATTACAAATAAACATAAAACATGGATTTAATGAGATATAATGTTTAAATTCAGAAAAAAAGTTCAGAAAATTGCCCTCTGATTTCTAGAAAAGTATAAATTTAGCAAAAAAATTTTGAATATCGTTTTACTATTAAATTAATTTTTTATATAAAATGCCAATTTTAAGTATTTAGTAATATAATGTAAGTAAAGCAAAAATTTGAATTTTTTTCAAGAAATATTTTTATACATAATATTATTTTAAATTTAAGGGAGCTCCTGTGAAATGTTGGTTAAAATCGTAAAAATTGTTAATGAGAAAGTCGAAAATCAAAAAAAAAACATCTATGACAAATTGTAGTTTATGCCCATAATAATAGCACACCTAATTTTATTTGATCAAAACTGTTAGAGCCGTTTTTGAAATAAATAAGATTTTGTATTGCAGGTGTATGGGGGGAACCGTTGATTTTGGAGTTGAAAAAAATATTTAATTTCTCCTCTAGGGTATCACCGAAGACCCTTACGTAGAACTTGCCATATAGTAACTATACAGTGTGTCCGGTAATTTGTGTGCCATACTTTGGGATGCGATTTTTGGTCATATTTTAAGAAAAAAATTGTTCTACAGTAAAGTCTGATTTTCAACTTTGACATCAATTTTTGACGATTTTGAGAAAAAAGCTAACTTTAGTGTACGCTGACCCATGTTAAGGTCAATTTCTCTGTCAGTACTAATGGTAGAGACCTCATTTTCTTTTTTTAGTAGAAATACTAGACTTTAAAACTAAGTTTAAATTGAGCTGATATGTTTTTAGTGTTGCCAGATATTCAATTTTAAATTATGTTAAATAAATGATTATAATAAAATAATTTTACCTGTTTTAGATTTTCCCAAGTATCATAAGATGTATGGGTTTTTTGGTGCATTTATTAATGATTTGTTGTAATTATTGTTTTGTTCATCAGGTAAAGACAAGAAAACATCATGTTTATTGTGCATTTCTTGAAAAAAATTAACCTCAAAGTCAAAATTTTCCTCGGTCAAGAAAAATTGAACACTTTTTAAAATTGAATATCTGGCAACCCTAAAAACATAT
The DNA here is from genome assembly GCA_963931855.1 of Philhelius festivus. Taxonomy (NCBI): domain Eukaryota; kingdom Metazoa; phylum Arthropoda; class Insecta; order Diptera; family Syrphidae; genus Philhelius; species Philhelius festivus. The sequence goes on from OZ007557.1 coordinate 97,295,604, forward strand.
CAGCTCAATTTAAACGTAGTTTTAAAGGTTAGTATTTCTACTATAAAAACTCCAAAATGAGGTCCCTACCATTAGTACTGACAGAGAAATTGACCTTACCTTGGGTCAGGGTACACCAAAGTTAGCCTTTTTTTAAATCGTGAAAAAGTAATGTCAAATTTAAAAATTAGAGTTTACTGTAGAACAATACTCTTGGAGATCTCTACAAATTGTTTAATAGTAATCGTAATAGAAGAGCTAGCGATTCTTCCACGTGGGAACTTTTAGTGAAGTTGGGTTAGGTTTTGTGGAGTTCAATTGGGATAAACTTAAAGCATTAGTGATTTTTAAAAATCACATATGACTAAGGTAACAAATCTGAAGGACGAAACCAAACTGAAATAAAACTATGCTGACTAGCTTACATTGCAGATTTAGGTATGATTTCTTACCAAGGGCAATTGTTTCTCGGACCATACTAGGATAAAGGGCATACAAATTGTAGAAGTTTTCAAGCTTGTGCCTCTGGGAATCTGGCTAGTCAATATGATAAAGTATTAAAACAATACCCAAGCTCATGCTTTCCGAAAGTAAATCTTAGTCCACCACAGTGTGGAAGAAACATAGCTGTGATTGTATATTTACTAATCAATAGACACCACTAACCATTGGATCAACAAGGAGTTCATATTCCCTTAAAACAATCGAACCATATTACTCGCCATGAAGGTAATGCCCATTAGTTTACCTTGAGCTTAACTTCGGATATACTGTGGAATTCAGAGATTATTTTTGTACCCGCACTACCCGAATGTGTAATGGTTTACCGAATTACAGGAATGTGTAATGCTTTACCGGGTCCAATATTTGCCTCCCATTACGATATTCATCGGTATTTCTTTTTAAATCCACTCAAACTTTCCCAACCGCTTACACTGTGCTCAAACATTTTAAGGGTTGTTATAATGCATTAAATGAACGCAAAAATTTGTTGCTCTTTTTATTTGATAGATATTGCATCTCTGAAAATTCCTTAAAGTGGCATCACTAACACTGACAAATAAAAAAATTACAATTTTCACCACGAACTTTCCATTAAGGATATCCAATTTAATTGCTGTTTATGTTTTTACACCCCGCAGCGCAGCACATTGCATTCCTCTATAACAAAAGTACATTTCTGTTCGTATAAACTTACAATACGCTAGTTTTCTTAGTGATTTTGTGTGGTGTTCTAGTTTATGCGGAAATGTGTCTTATGGTTTCCGTATCCGGGAAGTTAAAGAAATTTCAAACTACGAAAGGTAGATTTGTTCTTGAAATTAAATTAGTACCTTAATTAGAGGTGACATTGCATCTATTTTGTCACGAATTTCTTCCAGGAAAATAGGTCACTTAGAAGCTTTTATCATGTTCAATTAAAAATATCTTTAATTTAAAAACTTGTAGAGTATACAAATGCCATGAGTCATTGTATGAATTTTATTGACAAAACGCAAACAAATAAAATACAAGAGATCATTGAGAGTCCTTGTGTGTTCTTAAGTCGAATGTGATTTTCAAGAAGATTCAACGAAAGAGTTTAAGTGCATGTCATGATTTAATTAATAGAACAAAAGCTACAAACCTGATGAGGTTAACGCTCCTTATAGAAAATGTGAAATACCATTTTGCAATAGAACCTTTGTGTCCGTCCTCCTTTGGTGGCATTCGCTTAGAAAAATCATCAAATCAGGTGATGACACGAACCGAAATTGAATTTAATCGAAAGTCATAGAATGTGTTGTGTGTGTGGACCAGGGTGCGCAAATGCCTTGATGACATGTCTTTGTGTCACTTAGGAACAAAATTAATGAACAGAATAATTATGTTAATACTATGTATGAACCACAAATGTTGCAATAGAACGTGGACAAGGTGTTCATTATTATAACAATACAATTGAGAAGAACTTGCTTTAAAATTACGTGAGGAAAATTCTTCATATCTTCGCTTTTGAGTTAAAATAACTTAGAAATAAATCTAACCTATTCAATGAAGTTCAACCCAAAATTTTAAAATTAAGTAATATTGAATAGAAAATAGCTTAGCTTAGGATTGTCCCTAAAAATAAAAAGTAAGTGGTGTGTTGAACTAAATAATATACACGACTTAAATCTGGCTAAGGATTTAAGGATTTTAGTTTGTTGAACTAAATAATATACACGACTTAAATCTGGCTAAGGATTTAAGCCGTAAGTGTTAATTAGTAAAACTAAATAAGTCAAAGGTAAGTCTTGGCCAGATTGTGGTTGCCAAAAGTAAAAATCGTTGTATTAGTGATAAGAACAGCAATGAGCTCATCTCTCTACCAGCACCCCATCTAATAACAACTTACTCAACACTTTCGATAGTGAGTGATGATGATGATGTTTAATCTTTGTTTTAGCTTTAGGTTAGTTGATAGCATTGAGGTAGTTGAAAGTATTCTACTTGTAAAATCAAACGCCATTGGCCTCGAAGAGATGAACCCTAAATTGTTCTACCGTACATAAATAATATTTTTAATACCGTTTTAACTACATGGGAGTATCCGATGAAGTTGAAATTAGCAAAAATAATACCAGTTCCCAAAAACTCAAGGAAAAATCAGTTTAGACCCATTGCCATCTTGCCATTTCTCTCTTTAAGTATTTTAAGGAATTTTGCAAAATCAAATGACCTCATATATTAAAACTTCAAATCTTCTTACACCTTAGCAATCAGGGTTTCGAAAAGGACATAATTATGTAGTTGTATGACAACTTTGTTAAAAGTTACGAACAAGGAATATGTCAGCTTTCTAATTCTTTTAGACTTCTTCAAAGTATTTGATATGGTTGACCGCTCAATTTTATGTAAAAAACATCTGCATTTTTTTGACTTTTCGACTTGTGCTGTCAAGCTTTTATTTTCCTAACTGTTTCGACGGAAACTGTGTGTTAGGGTGTGTCACTTTTGTATGGCCGCAAAAAAGTACTCTTATTTTTAAATGTAATAGTGCTCAAAAGTTGTATTAGGGTCTGAGGTTTAAGAACATGTAAAAGAAAAATAAGATATCGTTCGTCTTTGGCTCGCTCAAATCGGTTGAAGTTGAAAAAAAAAATTTTTATTTACAGTAAATTTTTTTTTTTTGTACGTATATGTACTAAAAAAAAACTAAACAAAATACAGAAAGAATTTTTGTCTTTACAAAAAGATATACCACGATATTGTAGGTGGTTCCGTTGATTTTTAAGAATTTTACATAAAAAACTTATTTTTCTTCCTTCTTTTATTATTTCATAGCTTCTTTATCAAGTGTTCAATTTAAACAAATATAAGCTTAAAAGTGTTTCCTTGCAATTATCTTTGACTTGAAAGCCTAAAAATATTTTATATAATTTTTTTGTATCCACACGGTGCAATATAAAACAACACATATTTCAAAAATCTCGAAAAATCAAAATTTTTTGGATTTCATCCTATTTTTGAGCGAGCCAAAGATATTAATTAAAATGAAAATTGTAAGCGCAGGATTTAATTTTGATAAGCAATGCAACTTTTAAAAGCTATTACATTTGAAAATACCATAGTTGAACACTTTGACACACCCTACTTCTTGTCCACTCAGAAAAAAAAACATTGTTGGCAGCTTAACAACTCGCATTTGAAAAATTTTAACAATTTAATTCTTATCTCAAGAATGTTTTCTTAAAACAAGATTTTTTTAGAGAATAAATTAAGTTTGAAATTCAAAAATCAAAAATGTAGCAGTTGAATTAAAAAATTGGAAGATTTAACATTGGTCAACAGAGAATCATTTTTGGAATAAAAATATAATGTTTATTTTCGGGGATGGAAATTGTGAACAAATATTTTATTCTTAAAACAACAACGCAGTCTTTTAAGGTATTTAATGCTTTTTACCATGCCTACCTAGTATTAGTGTGTCAGCACCAACACACAATATTTTCTTGTTAATTGAACCCCATCTCGATTTCCAAAGCAGAAGCAAAAATGAAGTTGCATATAGGTATGTAACTTTACTTACACACACTCACACGGACAAAATGAAGCCATCATATTAACAACGAAATTTTTAATTTAAATGTTTTTTGTTTCTCAACAAAAACGTAGTTCTTAAACTGGAAAATCTAACTGTTCATTTTATTCATTTAATAGTACATACCACATACACAAAACAAAGCCATCATCAGGCTAAGAACGACGTTTTTAAATTAAATGTTTTTTGTTTCGCAACAACAATTTAGCTCTTGATATCCTAAGAATTGCAAAATCTAACTGTTAATTTTATTCTGGTCCCCACTTCACTTCGATGTGATTCTTATAAAGTGCAGGAGTGACTCGTGATTTTAAAATAATTATTTATTAAAACAATGGAAAATATAGGTAATTGAAGAATTAGTTGAAATTGTAAATTGAGATACTAGGTATAGTGTTTGATTTGTTTCAAGAATGGAATATTTCCATGGAGTTAATAAACGCTTTAGCCGAATGTCGAATTTCAACAGAGAATTTGTTTTGAAAATGCTGAGTATACCAAATCAAGTGAATTTTTTGCCTGAATTTAATTTTCATTATATGTACTTAAAAAGTTCTATCCACTAAAAATTTACAGAATATCGCAATAGAAACCTTATTTTTTCAGTAGAAAATTTACTCCAGGTTTTTCCAAGATTTTTTTTTATTCAAAGTATATTTTTAAAATCCATACCTACCCACACTTTTCCCCCCACTCACACCTAAACGCGGTGAGATAGATCATCCCCTGCTAGTGTCTTGTATTTACTCAGTAGCATATAAAGCAAATCATTCTGTAAAATAAATTGTAATTTCAGTTTTAATTAGTGTCATGTTGTGCAAATGACCGTACTTTGTCATGGTTTCGAGTTGGATTTCATCTGGAACTCTTTTATCGAATCCTTCTAAACCAGATAAAATCACTGCCATCTCAAGTTTGGAGTTTGATTTAGAAACTATCTTGAAAGGCACAGTTTCCGGAGAGGAATTGCTGGAGAAAGGTAGAAAGAACGTAATGTTGTCTAGTAGTGACCAAACATCAATTTCAAGAAGTATCGTCGACCATTTCGCTCAAAAAAATATGAAGGTGTGTCCAAATCAATGGAAAACGCAGCATTTTCCTACTGAAGACGGACGTTCCTATTATGTTCCAATTCCAAGATGCCGCAAGAAACAACCATGATGCAAACTTTTAGATCGGTATTACAATGTAGCGCACAATAATAACTTTAGAATAGAAAAAGTTGAAAAAATTTCAATGTCTGTAAAGTCGATAGTATTAAACAATATGGAAACTGTTTTCGTTTTTGATAATTATCTAATGAATTTAAGTTTTATGTTTATTATTTTTGCTTATTAATTTAATTAAAATGTTCAAAAGCCATGTACTCGTATCATAAACCTGTAATATGTAAATAATATGTTTTTTTTATAACAGAAAAATATTGACAATAATAAATAATGGCGCAAAATTTTAAACAGCCTATTATTAAGGTATTAGTATGATACTACTGAACAATTTGCTAGCCTTATAGCAGTTTACTAACTCATTCTTAATTTTAAACATTTTCTAACTAAAAGAATTTTCTTAATAAATTGCTTCTGAACACACCTAAAACAATGACATTTCGTGTAAAAAAGTAAGTACACCAACCTTTTTTGATGTTTGCAAATGTCAAAGAATCATGTGAAGCTAGCACGATACTAAAAAAATAAAGTAGGTATTCGATGATTTTAACTTTAATAAAAGGGTAGAGAAAGTATGATGCTATATTCGATTAAAATTTGCAAATTCGTTGTTTTAACCTAGTATCATACTAAAACAGCTTTAGCATCGTACTAATTCAATTAAAATTTTGCGCCAATATCTTTTATATTAATCGTAAATTTGTGTTTAACTTAAATTATTCCTCCAAGACCAATTACAAGAACTGCTTAAGGATATAATCTTTAATATTAAATTGCATTTAATTTCTTCCTGCTTATGGACTTTTTTGTAGTAGTTTAATTGATTTTGGTTTTAGGTAAGTATTTCAAATTTTGAGGTAATTTTATAAGTCCTTGGGGCAAGAATTAAAATTCTTCATTATTCCTAAATAAGTGGTTCTTATGACAACAATTTACGTTTTTAATCGTAACAATAACGATCGAATTCGAAGTACGAAGATCCGAGGAAGCCTTCATGTTAAGAATACCATTTCCCAAAAAATTGAACACGACCGACTCAGTTGGTATTGCCATGTTCAAAGGAGAGATCCTGAGAACCCCGTCAAAAGAGCAATATCATACAACGTTCCAATTCGGAATAAAAAGAAAGGTAGGCCTAAACACTCCTGGTACAAACAAATGCAAAAACACCAGCATTCAGTTGGCCTCAGAAATGGAACAATACAAAACCGGGAGGCTTGCCGCCGATTTCTGAGGTCAACCCGGCGAACCCCACAGGCGGATCACTAGTGTGAAGCAGATACGTGGGAGAGTTATGATCCCCTCGACATCGAGATTGTAACAGCGCCGAAACAAGGAAGAAGAAGAATCGTAACAATAACGATAACATTAGTTCTTGGGACAACAATGTTTATTTTTCGTATATTGAAAATAATATTCTTGTTTTAAATACAATAGTTGTTGCATTTTGAGAACTTTATTTTTGGTTTTAAAATAAAAGTTGTCAAGACTTAAATAACACTTTACTCTTTTATGTTAAAATAAATAGTTGTTGGGCATATTTTAACCTACATATTTTCTTGGGAGAAAATATAAAACTTTTGGCATTACTATTTTTTTCTCTGTGTGTCTGATCTTCCTCCGCTTTTGCGTGGTGTACAACAAGGCTCTATCTTCGGCCCTCTCTTGTTTTCTCTCTACGTTAATGAATTACCGCCTATAGTGAAATATTGCTCTCAACAAATGTATGCCGATGACGTGCAATTGTATTTCAATTTACATTACTTATTACACTAATCCGTTGATAAATCTAAGAAGTAAAGACATTGAAAGCACTGCTAACTGAAGTCATCGGCTTAGACATTAAAACAGAGAGAGATACACAGAAAGAAAGAACAACAGAAGAAACAAATGTCAACAGCACGCGGTTTGTATTTGGACGGTCCTCCATCCAAGTATTAACCACGCACAATCATGCTTGATTTAGCCGATCGATGGGAAGCGATGATTTCATCAAAGCCTAGGCCGTTGACTATTGTATTTTGGTTTCCCATTAGGCCTTATAGAGCACGGTGTGTATTGTGTTAATGAAGATCTTGAACACATTGCGCGTTGGTCCCAGCAAAGTAAGTCTTGTGTTAAATCCCAAGAAATCAATTTCTATTGTGATTTCTAAAAAAGTTGTCCATGTTTCAAAGCATAAAATTGAAGCATGTTTGAACTACTAAAATTCTTGGAACAACCACATAAACAGTGGGTAAAACTTATGCTATTCTTCGAAATTTAGGGGTAACACAGTTCTTTACCCCTCTGATAGCTCGAAAGCTATTGGTGAAAACGCTGATCGTACCAACTCTGATCTATGGCTTTGAAACTCATTCACATTGTGGCTCTGCTAGTAGGAGAAAACTTAATGTAACGTCTAACAAATTTTCGAACTACATAGATACGATAGTATTTCAAATTTTTTTAAGTGTATCCTCAATACGACTTTCTAAATTTTTTTAGATATTGCGCCCTAACCACTAACATCCTTCTGAACACCCAGCCCCCGTATCTCAGCGACATGATTAGTATGGCATCTAGATGCATTTTTCTGAATTCTTTTTTGTTATTTCGTCCGTTGATTCAAGCGCTTTTACACGTTGAAACTAGATCCATCAATCCAATTTGACAGTTGTCTTCATATTTCATTTCAGGTTTGTTTTGTGCCTGTGCTCTTTAAAATATAGAAGCATTAATACAAAGTATTTCTGTGCGTTGCATCGAAGTTTACTTTTCGTACAAGAAAATCATATGAAGCAGAATATTAGATAGACTCAGGTCAGTTTTCATCTTCCGATTTTTTTATCTCTTTTGTCCCTACGTTGCTCAAAAAGTCCTACGCGTCTGAATGCATCGTGTAATAGCAGACTATACAAAATTACATCTTTAAAAAAAAAAATGTGACAAGAACTTGTCCAGCCCATTCTGACTTCAAGAAAATGGAAAAATCAACTTACAAAAGGAAACCCAAAGCGGCCATCCATAGGAATCATATATTGAAAGCTTTTCATACTCTGAAAGAAATACCGTTAACATTGTTTAATATTTTGTTATTCTTATGTGATTTTAAAATCTTTAAGGATGTCAAGTGTAGAAAATAATATTTCTTATAAGGGAAGGTGTCACCAATGTTGCCTTAGGAATAGAACTATAGACAAGCCTCATCTCACAAGACCATTTTTTTTTTCAATTATTAAATAAAATGAGTAGGAAAATTGTCGTTTTGAAAATGCATTAGCGATAAACTGATTGAAAGGGACATTTATTGCAATTGACAGTAAATAGCTTTCAGTTTTTCAATTTTTTTTTGTTTGTCTCTACTTCAGGGATAGAGATAAGTGACAGATAATGATAAAGTGCTTTTGATGATAAATTATTATTATTGATAAATTATCATCGAAGAAGAAGTAAAGGTAAGTTAGCTTGATTTAAGGAAACTATCTTAAGCTCTGCCACACAAGTCCTTAAGACAATTTATTTCATCAATAAATTAAATGCACAACTGGGTCGCACGAACTCGCTCTTTTGTAATAAAATGAATGTTATCACAGAAAATTGTTCATAAGCATAAAATTAATTTTTTAAATGACTAAAACAACTCCTTTAGTAGCCTGAAAAAAAAAACGTGTGAGGGGAAAAATTTTAAAATGAAAATCGGCCGGGCAGTAATAGTCGAACAGGCAGATAGACAGACAAATTGAGAGATCTACTCTTTTAGTCTTCTCCATCTTCGGTCACTTTGTTTACGAATGCTTTTGAGTGATCCGTTTACCAAAAAGATCAATCACTTGCCACTGAAATTGATGAACATAAAGTGAACGAAAGGAACGAAAAACGTATGTTCCAGTTATTCAACTTGTTGTCAGTCATTTAAGAATACCAAGTAGAAATGGAAATGAAAAGGAATGCATATTCTTCATTTTATACATTTACAATGGAAGGGGCCAGGTGTAGCTATTATTCAAATGCATCATTGGAACAAATCAGTGGAATATCTACTGACTTTAATTTTTTTCCAAGCCAGTTATAGCAATCATTAAAAAATTGGTTTCAGTAAAAGATCCTGTCAGTGACTGATAATAACCAATTCCAGGCATTTGAGATTAGAGTTGATCATTGAAAGTAAAACTGACATTTGGACATACAAAATGAATCGAAGACATTTAGTAGAAAGATTGTTTTCCAGGTTTAAGAAACGAAAATCAGCTGTTCATTGAAATTGATTTCTATCAGTGAAATAATAAAATAAATATCAAGTTTAAATCAAGTTTAAATCAGAATTTTTTATTTTATAAAATAAGACAATTCTACTATTCATTATCTTCATTTTTGGTACCAATTAAAGCCATTACAATTTGTTTAATCGTCTAAACAATGATGCATTTTAATGAAAGCTATAACTGGCCCCGAAGATAGCGTGAATGAATTAAATCGAAAAGAAGTTGATAAAGCCAAACTTTCATTGATTTTTGCATTGTTTCGGTTTCGGGCAGAACGAAACGATTTTTAGTTGAATGAACGATTTAAAACATTTCGAATCGGTCCTGGTCTCGTTCAGAATGAAAGGGTAGGTTAAAAAAATATTTGTATTGAATGAACGATTGATAGAAAAGATCGAATCCTTGAACGAATCAATCATTGAATGATAAGATATTTCAAAATGAGCAGCACGTAACTTGACATACACATATGTATATGTATTACCTTTGTACATTTATGTCTCAATTAAAAACGTAAAACTGAAAAAGAAATGATGTTATAAATATTGTTTCATTAAAAGTCTTAAGATCATTTGATAATTTTAAATTAGCTTGATTCTAACAAAGAGGAAATTTTACCTGATTTATTTGGCATACTTATTTATTAGCAATTCACAATGTTTATTTAATGCGCTTTCATCAACAATTTGCAGTTTTGTTGTTAATTAAAATAAATACTAAAGTTAAAAAAAAAATGATTACCATTAAAATATCAAACAGCACTGAAGTTCAATAACCTAATTTATGAAAACAGACTCAATTTTATTTATGTATGTATTATTTTGAATTATCGTGTCATCCTCAAAAGTCAACAAATGAAACAAAATATTTTTCCCTCAATTCCCTCTATTAAAAACAAAAATAGAATACTTTTAGTCAACAAGATGAAAGCATCGATTTTAAATCAGACACCATTATTTTCACACAGTTAAAATATTATATTTAATCAAAAATAGAATTCAATAGGTCCTTACCAATATCTATGTATAAATTATTGACTTTAGCAAAAATCATCCGTCTGCGTTTATTTACAAGAGACTATTTAAATAAAATCCTTAATTCAATTTTAAATTCAATGAATTGAAAAATAAAAAAAAAGAGAAAAATTAAACAGACGAAACTAGTTATATTTTCAACATCGATTAACACAGTGACACAGCCCATTTATCATGTTAATAAGCAATTATCAAAGTATTTTATAATTAATTAAAATTTGTCTTTAACACGTTAAAGTAACCAGAGTTAATAACACTGTCAGTAAATGCTTGAAATGTGGAGTGTATATAAAATGAGGTTCACTGTACCCTAAATATGACTAACGCTGTTGGAGAGCCTCAAGGAAAAAGGGAAGGATTTATTAGGAGGTATCGATGCACATAAGTTTTAAAGTTCTGAATATTAAAAGTAGTGGGAAAAACAGAGCCCGGAAAGGCACTCCACTGTGCTACGGCTAAGGAATGAATCTCTGGACTTGATAGAACATTCGAAGTTGGGCGCAAGGGTTAATTGATGTACATTCCCTGAAGCACGGGTATTACGGTTGAATTGTTCTAGGGGGGATGCAACAACTATTTATTTCATTAGAACGTTTTTAAAAATAATGATATAATAATGAATGATAGACAGAGAACGTTACGTCTGTGCTTAAGAGTTTCTATTATAGTAATATCACCTATAATTTTTATAGCTCTATTTTACATTCTATCCAAGAAGTTTAAGTGTGTTATAACATATATTGCATCTTTGAAGGATGGTTTGTGATACACATATGTAGTTACAACTGAAAGCTTTTCAATTTCGTCTATGCAAGTGCTGCTGATAGAAAGCGGCATGACTCATGCCGCATGAGGGATGGGTTACGCTTTAAATAGAAAAGTGAAAAAATAATATTGAGAAATTTATTTGCTTTTACTGAATAGCCAGATCTTTTCGTCTTCTTCAATGCAAGTACCATTCAAGGACAATGGCATAAGGGGTACATTTTTCTTCAACGACAGTAGATAGTATTGAGTTTTCGAAAGAGCGATTGATGGAATGATGATTTGTATGTTCAACTGGTCAGTAAAAGTAAGTATTGGAAGGTATTAGGCTTGACTAATGCTGTTTTCCATCTTCGAGGGAAGATTCAGATGGAAAAGCTTTTGCCAGCGAGGAAGAACAGGAGAAAATGTATGTCAAGATCCCGAAGATCTCCTGCAACTATACGATTGCGGAAATATATCTGTCTCGTTAGATGATTAACGATCTCAAGTACAGGAAGAGTAATTTTACGATCTGATAATGTAGAGCTAACAGCCAAAATGAGCTGCGAATACAAAATTTGCGATCTTGATAGCATGGTTTCTAGAATAAGGTACCAAAAGATTGTTAGTCCAACGGAAATGTAAAAAATAGATACGAAGAATTAGTTTTTCTGCCGTTTAGCCTTTTGGAGTTCGCCACCGACTTGAGTTTGTGGTGAATTGGTTCTTGTTAAATACGAGGGTGTTTCGATAAGTACTTAGCCTCACCACCCGATGGTGCCAGCATCGCTAGAGAGATTTACCATCGTCTAGTACATTCTCTTAGAGGGCTATTTTCAAAATTTAAGCCAAATCGGACTCGTAGTTTTATTTTGAACAAGTGTGGAAACCAGCTTGTCCGCGAATTTTAGAAAAAGAGAAAAGAGCGCTTGGATGCTGTGTTCGGTGATTCTTCTCCTTCGATGGCGACTGTCAAAAATTAGTATAGATTTGTTTGTCTTTTGTAGGCTACGCACTTATCGGACCGCCCTCGTATATCGCTCATTTTTAACATTTGACTAAAAATATTTATGTACAAAAGTTGTTCAAATTCGTATTGGCTAAAAATTTTGATAAAAGCAATCTTCTACCAAACGAATGAATTTATTCACTCTATCTGAAAATAATATCACTTTCGTATTGTATCGTTTAAGAACAAAAGTAAAAGAAGGCATAAACAGTCAAATTCTTACCTTAAATTTATCTTATGTAATTTTATAACAAAAACTAAACCTAAATCTTGGTTGGTTTTATTATTTTCACAATTTGCAAGCTGTTTCTAGGTGCCAGCAGCTGGGTAGCGGAGCTAATTTAAATTCCATTAAAAACCTTCTAAAATTGTCATCAATGGGTTGCTGGTTTACTCATTACATGTTGTTCAGGCATAACACTAACAACATGTAATTGAGTTAAACTAGTATGCTCAACAAGGATGAACACGAATAAAATAATGAGAATTATAAGCGACATAGAAATAAGACACGGCATTCTCCGCTTTAGTTCAGCCGCCATCCCTGGAGATAAAATATCTGAGACAACAACCTTCAGTCTCAGAACATCGTGCCACACATCTTTTCTATCCTTCTTTCTCTTCTTAACTTCACGCCAGCGCTGTGTTGAAACATTTAAAGGGTAATCTAATCCCTTGAGCGCGGGTAGATTATAAAAATAAAAAAAAATTCTTCGGAACGGCCGGCAGTTTAACTCACTTACCATTTCACAATCAATACCACTCTGCTTACAGTTATTTTACCATCCAAGCGCTCTGGTATTCCACGATTGATTGGGTTTAAGCTGCATTTTCGATTTCACCTAGCCTGGCAGGTGGGATTCAAGGACATTTTTAACAGGAGGACTATTGGGTTGTTTCTTAGATAATATAGTGGACGAATTTGAATGTTTGTTTATTTGTGTATACCTCATAAAATTTGCGGTTGCATTTTCTACTACATACCTGGACAATAAATCGTTGCAGAATTATAGTAAAGCATGACATGAAATATGTTGACCATTTTAAAAAAAAAAATATCTGAACTCCACATTTCTTTACCGAATCAATGTGTATATGTATGTGTTTGGAGATGCTATTCCGTAGTTGCACATTTACACCTTGACACAGTTGGATTAGAGCTCGACCATCTTTATATTGAGCATCTGACAATAACTGCTTCGAAATGCGGGTATGAAAAAATGGTGAATTTTTCCTTTACTGGGCATTTTTCCGAAGCAATACTGTTGATTCCGATAAAAGTGTTGCAGATAAGGCTTAAGGTGCTCAAATATTTCCAAATTACAAACCATTATTCCAAGCGGTACTATAGAAGATAGGATCGTCTTCATTGTAGATGGCGCATATAGAGCTGATATCCCTGTCTTTGGGCATTGTAACTTAGACTAAGTTGATGATCTTATATATGTATCGTTCCAAAAGCGAATACCTTTTTTAAACTAAGTCTACCTTTTCTATACTTTGTCTTTATTGACTGAAAGTTCGGAAAATCCTGCTTAATTATTTTCTAGTCCTTCGGTGACTATATGTTATCTTTGCTATTTTGAATTTTGTATAACACTCGGATGAGAATGAATAAATGAACTTTAGATGTATTTAGCTCCCGTCAAGAGATAAGTAGGATCACTCATGGTACAGCTCTTACTCTAGACTTGCTAACTTGAGAAACTTATGTATGTGGGGTATTTTAAGAGATTATAGTTCACTCTTTTCTATCTGGTGATGTCCTAGATACCTGTGGTTCGATGCACGAGCGCAGCACATCTACCTATTTTATGAATAGGGGTTTCCCCGTAAGAATTACAGAAATTGCATGTGCCACCGTTCACTAGGCAAAGAATACTGAGTTATCTTCTCAGTTTGCAGTGATCAGTGAGGAAACCTGTTGTCCTGCGGTTATTCCTTCTTAAACCTGGATGAGAATCTTCGATATTCTTCATTATTATAGCTGAAGCATTTTCGAATGGCAGTCTTTTGTCACTTTTTGTTAAGAATCACGTTCATCATCACAGGTTCTTTCGCTGAGGTAAAACCAACGATATACAGAGTTTTCAACTACCTTTTTGGTGATGTCATTTGTGGCAGCATATTGCTAATTATCACTGTACTACCTTTAACTTGCTTATTAACGTATTACGTGCTGCTTTAAACTTGGCAAATCGGAAGCCTTTACCTGCTTTCGTTTTGTGGAGACTGTTATTACTTATGTATGCTTATTAATTTATTGAAACGAGTTCTAGCTGATTCTATTATACTTTCGTCTCTCTTGCCTAAGCTTTCATTTTTAGTTCTTCAAAAAACTAACTTTCAACTTTTTTAAGTACAAGGCTGATTGTCTCTGTTTAAAATCCTTTAATTAACTGACCTTTTAAATATAAAAAATTAATATAATATATTATTTCTGTAAAACTGAAAATGAACGCATGATATGATATACCTCGTTCCAATTAATCTGTTGGATGATTTAATGGTTATTTAATTATAAACTTTATATTACGAGGAAGGTAAATTTAATTTAAAATTCATTTTTCCTTGAATTTATAAAAACAAAAATCACCCTTTGATGTGTATAAAATCGAGGTTACGGACTTCCAAAAATATGTGCCAGTTAATTTGAGTGTTCTTTTTTTCAACAGCCCGGAGATACATAATTATCCAGCCTGACTCAGTACTTAAATAAATTTATCAATATAATAACTGGAAATTGCATCACCAACGGAATAATATCTTTCACCAGAAGGTTGCATTTTATTATGGAAATATGTTTTTACATATTTATTTTGGAAAGAACGTACATATTTTACTCTGAACAAACTATAAATACTCAATGCAGTTCGGTTTCTCTTTTATGTATGTTTGATTTTTTTTTTTATAAAACACAAAGTGTTCAAAAAAAAAATAATAAATTACACATCATCTATACATAAGTCGCATGATCTTGTTCTTGAATTTTAATTCAATCAGTTTGAAATGTTTTCAAAAACATAAACATAAAAAAAATGTAAAAAAAAAATCAAATCTTGTATTTGAAATTAATTGAAAAAAACATGCGCGAATTATATGATGCAAGAAAACTATCATCCGAGAAAACAAAGCTTCTCGCAATTATGTAATGTTTCTCTCATAATAGTTTTCTCTAGCATGAAAGTATTCTCCTATCATAGTTTTTGCTTTGTTTATAAATTTTTCCCTAATATTGACATATTTTTGGTTTTAAATTTTGCTTTATTAATTTTCACAGGCAATTTTATATTGCAATTGACAATTATAAAACAATTTATTTAAATCTCAGATTTGATTTTTTCATGGATGCTTAACTTGTCTTTATACGACAAATGCAGTTCCTATATCATAACCAACCATCAAAGCCAATAAAAAACAGATGCGGAAATCGTTCACATTTTTATATCCACTTCCGCTGAAGGTTGTACTAAAAAAAAAATCTGAATATACTTTCAGAGGCTTGGGGCTTTCGGTTTTTAATTGGCTTTTGGTTGGATGTTTATGTTTTAATGACAGGACTTATGGCATCGATTGTATTTTATTTTATATGACAGTGTTGAAAAGATAAATGTATCATTATGAAGGTACTTTTTTATGTGATAAAATAATAATATGTTTCTTGCCTCAGGCCAAATCAGTGTAATAAATTGCATTTTTTATTGGAGACTTGTGTGTGTGATTTTATGCCAGATGCTGTCCTCTTATTAACCACAAGATGTCAAAATATGTGCATTGTAATAATCAATGTTTAACGACAACATATGGTAAACCACAAATCGATGACATTTTGCAAATCAAAATAAATTGAAGAATGATTTGGTATGGTTTGGTGTTGAAAAACTCTTTGTTTTACAATCAATAACAAATCAATCATGATTATTTCAAATTTAAAAACATCACACCAGAAATAAAGTATTGTAGATAAATATTACATGTGATATGTGCAGTGTGTTCTGTGTGCTGATTTACCCAAGCCAAATGATTTAAAAGACTTTTATCTTAAGTTTTTTAATTACCGAATAGACTTTAACTATAATACAGCAGTCAGCAGTCAATATACTGTAATTACAGTAAGAAAAAGCAGTTAATTGACTAAAGTCAATGGACTGTAAGAAGAAGAAATAAGAACTAAAAGGAAAAAACAAATAAGGTTTTTGTTTTTGTTTTGGTAGATTATATTGAATAAATCAGTTGAAAGTTTCCGGTTCTTTTGAGATTTTGCTTCCAGTCAAAAAGTCTTTTAACTGCAGTCAATTAACCCAAACGAGTGCTTTTACGTCTCTTTTGACTATAAACACAGCATTTATTTATTTGTTTCATATGCTTATTCGATATATTTATAAGATGTATGTTCATTGTATCAACCAATCCTGAACCACTCATCTAACAGCACCGACCGCGTCCGAGTGACGCACCATGGAGAGATATTTGTGATAATTACGATAAACCTCTTCCTGTCAAAAATACCATGTGGTTTTTCTCTCTCTTGCTCTCTAACCTACGAATTTTTAGGTCATAATTCTTCTTCTTAATCTTGAATTTAATTGTTAAATGAATTATATTATCTAAAAACGATTGCTTTGATTACAAAGGCGATTCAAGGCAACTGTGTAAATGCCGGTCAACCGCAACCAACTGATGGAAAAACTCTTCAATTACTTAGCAACTTAACTTGCCCAGATGACCCAAAGACAAAAAGTTATGATGAACTTATTAAATTAGTAAAAGATTATTTAAACCCTGCATCTAGCGTTATAACAGAAAAAAAAAAAAACAGTTTCATTATGCGAACGCAACATGAAGGAAAGACTTTGTCTAACTTTGTTGCGGACTTAAAAAAAATTTACAAAATTAATAATTAATTCATAAAAAGTACAAGTTAACCTAAGACAAAAAATTATTCACTGAATTTCATTTCGAATCTATTTTTCTAATATTGCCATCTGATAGATTTTCAGTTTATTGTTGTTCAAATGCGCAAATAGAAAACTATTTTAAGAAATTTAACATTTCTCAGGACAAGTGAAGAATGAAAGAATCGAACAAGTTCTTAAGTTATTTAAATTTTACCGGTAAAAGTGGTGGGGTCTTATGGGCTTAATTTTATTTGAATTCAATATAATAGGTACTATAGGGCAAGTTCTGCAGTTGGAAAAAAATCGAACTCGAGATTTTGATCAAAGTTGACATTACGATGATAGCGAAGACGAAAAAAGTGGGTCCGAAAATTCCGTCTGTCTGTCTGTATGTCTGTACCTCGAACTACAGCCTAAACTACCGGAGGTATTTTTTTCAACCTCGGTAGTTAAGGCTCTTCGGTGATTCCCTAGAGGAAAAATTGAAATTTTTTTAGCTCCAAAACTAACGGTACCCCCATACACCCGTAATGCAAAATCTTATTTATCTCGAAAACGGCTCTAACGATTTTGATAAAAAAAAATTAAATGTGATACTCGTATTATGGACATGGACTATATTTTGGTCAAAAAAAAATTTGGGGGGAAATGTTATTAGGGGTACCTGTCATAGAACGGTTGTTTTGATTTTCGAATTTCTCACCAACGGCTCTAACGATTTTAACCAAAATTTTTATGCAGGAGCTGCTTTGCATTTGAAAAAATATAAACTAAAATTTTTTTCGAAAAAATAGTTTTTGGATTTTTAAAAAAATAATACAAATTTTTTTTTGAATATTCAATATCTTGAAAACCGATACACGATTTTTAAAATACGTTTTAAAATGTATTTTATTAATTACTAACAATTTGCATATCAATTTTTTTAATAAAAATTTTTAGGAAAATTTAGTACACAGTGTGTCTGTATGTCTGTACCTCTCACTACAGGCTAAACCATTGGACCTATTTCTTTCAATCTCGGTAGTTAAGGATCTTCGGTAATTCCCTAGAGGAGAAATTGAAATTTTTTTTTAGCTCCAAAACTAACGGTACCCCCCATACACCCGTACTGCAAAATCTTATTTATCTCGAAAACGGCTCTAACGATTTTGATAAAAAAAAAATTAGGTGTGATATTATGAACATAGGTTACATTTTGGTCGAAAAAAATTTTGGGGCAAAATGTTATCAGGGGTACCTGCCATAGACCCGTTTTTTTTTTTATTTTTGACTTTCTCATTAACGGCTCTAAGGATTTTAACCCAAAATTTTCAGCAGGAGTCCCCTTAAGTTTAAAATAATATTGCATATAAAAATATTCGAAAAAATGTTTGTTGGGATTTTTTGAATTTTTTTTTTTAAATCAATATCTTCAAAACCTATGAACGATTATTTTTTTAAATTATTTCCTAAAATCAATATTATTTAATACTTAAAATTTGCATCTCACATTTTTTTCTTGAAAAATTTTAGAGAATTTTCTTATATAAAAAATGTATTTAATAATAAAACGATTTTTTAAAGTTTATTTGCATAAATTCATACTTTTCTGGAAACCAGACGGCAATTTTATGCATTTGAACATTATTATCTCATTAAATCCATGTTTTATATTTATAAAATGTATCTTAAATTCCAAAGTACATACTTTTACATAAGAGCAAGTTCGTGCGATCCAGTCGTGCATTTTATTAGTTAAAAGATTGCAAAAACGTAGCAACTTTTGGCATAAAAGAAAAAAAAAACAACTAGTTCGGATGAAACTGTATCATTTTTAAGATTCCAACTGAAATTTCCAGTTCTAATAAGATGGAAATCTCTAGGGGAGAGTAGGGCACATTTGGACAATGCTTATAAAATTTTACTTTATTACTCTTTTTTAAAAGTAATTTAAAATTTTTACCTGTCAATACCATATCCATAAACGTGATTGACTTTCCTTGATTCTCTCAGTTGTCTCTCGGACTTAGAGGTGAAAGGTCCTTTTGCTAGAGGAAGTGTTTTCTTTTCGTTTTTTAGTTGTAAGAGTTTAAAAAAAAATTACTGCACGATTTTAAAACAGGAACAATTTTTGTTTGGAGGAAAAATAAATTTTAAACTTAATTACGGTAAGTTTGTTACTGGATATATTTCAGTTAAATATTTATAATACATTTTATGTCATTGGAACAGTTGGGGCAGATTTGAACAAGCGTGTTGGGGCACTTTTGAACATGTTCAAAACTGCCCCGATTTGTTTTTTTTTTTACATATTTAAGAAATTTAAGAGAAAATTTAATCAGCTTCAAGCAATTTGTTATTTGTTCTATAGGGCAAGTATTGGTTTCAGGTAAAAAATGTTTTTGTCATATCGTCCGTCAGTCTCTGCGTCTATACGTTCTCTGTCTCGTTTTTGAGCTATTTAATACTGAAAATAAGACCTAGTTAAAGACAGGTCGAACAAATCTTGAAATTTTTGTAGCTTTAACTAAAATATTCTGGTTTAAGCTATTTTTATTCACACAAATTTAAGTTTAGGCTTGGAAAACAAGCTAAAACTAAATGAACGTTGGCTATTTTAAAATAGCTATTACTAGAAAACATCTTTAACTAGCTAGCTTAAGCATATTCTTATTCACTAAAAATCCAGCTTTTACTTGGAAATCCAAGTTTTAGATTTAGCTTTTTTTTTCTTATTAATCTTTGTGGGTTTTCGTTTTTTTTTCTCCACAAATACATGAATATGATATTACAAAAGTATTAATTTTGAGTTTTATGGATAAGTTCTTATTAAAAAATTAATATAAAAATAAAATTTAAAAGTTCTTTTATTCAGTAAAAAAAAATTATATCACTGTTCAAAAGTGCCCCTTCCAAGTTCAAAACTGCTCCATACATGGGGCACTTTTGAACATAAAAACCTATATTGGTTGGAGATAAAAATTCAATATAAATATTTCGTTAAATGGACCAAATATTTTTCTAAATTGAACATCAATATCACTGTGCCATGTGCGTAAAATATCAGGCCAATTGCTCAAATATTTTAGGTTTTATCAGTCTGGAAAGCAAAAAGTGTTCAAATGTGCCCCACTCTCCTCTATATATGACTCTATTTAGCACTTTCAAGAACACAAAGCCAAAGCCAACGATTTTTGCTAAAAATTACACAGGTCTACAAAAAAAAAAAATTTTTTTGGTGCCTTGAGTTTTGCAGCTGATTTCAAAACTGAAAACCATTTTTCCCTAGCAGCTCTAGTTTTTGAGTTACAGAAATATCCAATTTACCCTAATTTAAAAAATTCATATGCAAGAAGTTCATATGAAAGAATGATCAAGATAAATCTTGGGCACCACATGTAGTTTGCAAAACATGTACTGAACATCTACGTCAGTGGACTAATGGGAAAAGGAGGAATCTGAAATTTGGTGTGCCTATGGTTTGGAGAGAACCAAAAAATCACTATGACGACTGTTATTTCTGTCTAGTGAATATCAGAGGCATCAATAGTAAAAACCGAAGCAAGTGGACGTATCCTGATTTAGATTCTGCTCAACGGCCCATCTCTCATTCCGATGAAGTTCCCATACCAACATTTCATCGCTAGCAGATCTTTCGGAGGATGAAGACAGTGAATATGAGGAAAATGCATCAAGTCCCCAAGGATTTAACCAAAGTGAGTTAAGTTATCTCATCAGAGATCTTAACCTATCAAAACAATCTTCTGAGTTACTGGCATCCCGGCTAAAAAAAAAAAATCTACTTGATGAAGGAACAACAATAACGTTCTATCGTAAAAGGGCAGCAGAGTTGCTTTCGTTCTACTCTCAGGAGGAAGATCTCGTTTTCTGTTAGGATGTTAAAGGTCTCTTAACAAAAATGGGCGTTCCCGAGTATGATCCAGATCGTTGGCGTCTGTTTATTGACAGTTCCAAGCGAAGTTTGAAGTGTGTGCTTTTATACAATGGTAACGAATTGAGATCAATACCTATTGCTCACTCAACCCAAATGAAAGAAGAGTACAAGAATATAGCTATAGTCTTGGAAAAGATTAAGTACGAGTATCGCGAACATGGGTGGGTCATTTGTGGTGACTTGAAAATGGTTAACTTTCTCCTTGGACAGCAAGGTGGATACACAAAATATCCCTGCTTCTTGTGCCTTTGGGATAGCAGATCTAAACAAGATCACTGGGTAAAAAAAGGCTGGCCTGAAGGAGAGAACATGGTTGTTGGAGGAAAAAATGTTATTAATGAGATAAAATAATCCTGCCTCCACTTCATATAAAACTTGGCTTAATGAAGCAATTTGTTAAGGCTCTGATAAGGATTCATCATGTTTTAAATTTATATCTACAAAGATGCAAGGATTAAGCATTGAAAAAAGAAAAGCTGGCATATTCGATGGACCTCAAATCAGACGGTTAATAAAGGACACCAATTTTGTTGAATCTATGAATGAAAAAGAACGAAAAGCGTGGACATCATTTGTGTCAGTTGTCGAAAACTTTCTAGGCAACAAGAAGGCTTCAAGTAATAAGGATTTAGTTCAGAACATGCTGACTGCTTTTCGTGAGCTTGGATGCAACATGAGCATCAAGGTGTATTACTTACAAAACCATTTGGGCCGGTTTCCTGAAAATTTGGGAGACTTGAGTGAAGATCAAGGTGAACGATTTCACCAGGATATAAGGACAATGGAAGAACGATACCAGGGCATGTGGGATAAGCATATGATGGCAGATTACTGCTGGAATTATATATGGAAAATTCTTTACTGCATAGCCAAGGAAAATGAGAGTTTGGATGCACATTTATATATTTATATCAAATCCTGGAATTTACAAATTGTAATTATAAAAACAACATGTAATTATTGAAAATTGTTTAAAAACATGAAATTTATCCTAATATTTGTGTAAAAAAAAATTATGTATAAAACAAATATGCAATTTTTAATACTGTACATTGCAAGGAAATGACAAATGCTCTATGAAAAGTGCCTCTCCGTTAAGACTCGGGAAAAAATAGTAGATTCCTGCCGAAAACACAAGAATTGTTGACAGTTACTTGTATAATCGTCTATGACTGAATTATCTATGTTCTCTATGTATTTTAAAAATTGTATGTATAATAAATTAGTTTTTTTTAAAAAAATCAACTTCAAGCCTCTTAAACATAAGAGCAGATTTAGGGTGCCCAGTGGTGTACTGTGTTTATTTTTCTCGCGTTGAATTGTGTTTCAGAAACCCAAAAAACCTGGAAATTTGTAGAAAATTCGAAAATATCAAAAAGTCTTTAAAGAATTTTGAAACTTTAACAAAAATAGAAATAATTTTCGAGCATGGGAACTTGTTCATCAATACTTTCCAAACTTCTGGAACAAATGTCTTTGTTCTGTGGTTGGCTTTGTTTAAGAAAAAAAAATTCTAAGACTGAATTGCAAAATATAACCTTTACGTTTACGTTTTTCCACAAATACACATATGTTATTGACATTTCTAAAAGCTTTCCTTTATAACTACAAAGAAATAACTCAAAACAAATAAAAACTTTACGATTCTAATCCTAAAACCTTTGTTAAATATAAATGTACTGTTGTTGTTGCCTGCATATGGCAAAAAACCTATAAATCATTTTTACTATTCCGATTGTTTAAATTTTTATCGCAGTCACAGATTTGTAGAGGTTAACTGAAAATAAAGTTTTTTGTTTTACCTTCACTCTTCAAATGCATAGACGAACAAAATTACGAGGTAATTCGGTAAAGGTACTTTTGTTCTTGTTTCAAAATAAAACATAGCATCTTTTCGTGGCAAGAAGTAGGAGTAGACGAAGGATATACTTTGTGTTTTACTTTCAAACAATCTCAAAATACTGAGCCAGCAAGATGTAGAAAAATGAATGAATGAATTTAAAGCTTAGTTTGCATTATCTTCTTCTACATATTTTATGTAAGGCAATAGATGGAACAATAGAATTTGCATAAAATATACTTTGTGGAAGTCTTTGTTGCTGAGTCTTGAGTGTTTTGTCTTTAGCGTTTACAAGGAGTTGTTAAGCATTTAGCAGTACGAGTATGCAAACTCATCTTACAGAACAAACACCATCTGTTCTTGGTTATGTTATGAGATAGACGATGACGAGGGACAGCTACGGACAGGTCTTATCTTCTTCGTTTAAAAAATGCATTGTGGTTATTTGAGTATCTTAGAAATGACTTAAGGTTTCTTTTGAGACCGTTTGCAAAGACAACTTTGGTAATGGGTAACGAGGTGCCAATCATAATGGGCTTATACATGCTAATTTCATTTGGGGTAACGTAATTTTAAAATGTCCTTTTTCTGAGCTTCATGTTAAAATTATGAATATTCCTGACAAATTTGCAGAAATTAAAATAAATGGGGAAAGAAATTTGAGTTTCGTATTAGAATATCATATCAAGAGACCTAGGAATATTATCAGTTTCCAGTTTCACAAGGCGCAGTAAATGGCTTATTTAGGAGACTCACTGCCTCCGCTTCAAACGTTGAAACTCAAAAAGTTGATTTATATTTAACAGGAAGTATAATAAGGAAAATGCAGATTTATTCCATCATAAGGAATTTACCATTTTTATGATTTTAAAAGGTTTTTGATATTTTAGATAGAATACCTTCCAATGTGGAAAACATTGAATCTTTTGTTAGAATATATTCATGCCTTATTGCGAGTGCAGTTCAAATTTTAAATATTAAGTTTTAAAGACAATTTTTTTTTATTTTATTTAAATTGAAATACTTATAATTTTAATGATTTAATTATTTATTGGAATGCTTGCAGATAAAAAAAAATATCTTATAAACTAATACAAGCATTGATTTGTTAATTTATCATAGCTTTATATACAAATGTTAATGATAATTTCAAAAGCTTCAAAACAAAACAAGACAAATAATATATAAAATTAATAAAGTTATAATAATCTGAAATTATATAATTTAAAAATGAATAAGAAACAATTCAATTTATTTAAAAAATCTTAAAAAAATATAACATTTATTATTTATAATTTTATTATTTATAAATTTATAAAAACATTTATATTCTGCATTTATATTACTGTAAGGTAAGGTGTGATTTTAGTTGATTTAAATTTTAAGATTTGTTAATATCGGATTGATGAGAACATTTGTATTTTAGAGAATATTTAAGAAGGCTGATTAGTGAGCATAGTCCGATAGATTATTAAATGAAATTTCATATATAGATTTTGAGAAGAAATCTTTTTACACCATATATGTATTTAACAATACTATTAAATGCCACATTAAGTTTTCTTCTGCTTACTCTGGGGCAGTTGCAATAAATTTCACTTCGTGCAAAATTAAAGGTATGATCATAGTTTTAGCAAGCATTAGTCTTGTTTTAAATGGTCTTTAATAATGCATTGCCCACGCCTATTAAACAATTCCTAAATTACATTCTCGACATATTCAATTGAACCACCATTTAGTTTGATTTGTGGGAACTGAGAAGAGTCAGTAGGTTTCTTTGAAATAATAAAACACTTAGACTTGGAAGGATTCAAAAAAAGTCTATTACTCTTAGCGAAATTTTAAATGTTTTATAGGTCATAGTTGATATCAGTGACACAATCGTCAATTTGTCCCAGAGAACAACTTTTATACATTTGAACGTCATCAGTATATATTTAAACCGCAAACTCAGTAACAGTTTGAGGAAGTTCATTAATATACAGGGAAAATAGAAGAGGCCCTAGAATCCAGACTTGTGGGACGCCTTTTGTTGCAGGGAAAAAGTTTGATAGATTACCATTCAAAATAACAGCTTGTTCCCGACCTACCTTGCAGAATTAACCAGTTGAACTACTGAGTTTGAAAATTTATACAACGTTGATAATTTTTCACAAATATTAAAGTCTAAAAGTACCACGAATGTTATATTTCTGCTGTATAGATATAGCTTTAACACAATACTATTCAAACTATTTGTAGTACCCCTTGACATAATAATTAGGATGTTAAACTCTCATGCAGAGGGTTTTGTGTCCGATTCCCAGCCGTTGGAAAAATGTTTTTTTTGGGGGTGTTATGCCTCTTGCGAGGAGTTGACAAAAAATCTTCTGCTCATAAACTCAGAATCGGCAGAACATTGTAGGTCTCTTCCCTACTCTTAACACACACACAAGAGTGGCTTTGAGTTATAAGTCAATGGCTCTAGGCTCTCTACAAGCCATAATGGCTTCTAATTTATTTATTTTTTCATTCAATCCATCTTTATACATACAAATTGATCAAAATCAGTTTAACCGTTTTTGAGAAAATCGAAAAAAAATCGAACTCGAGATTTTGATCAAAGTTGACATAACGATGATAGCGAAGACGAAAAAAGTGGGTCTCAGAATTCTGTCTGCCTGTCTGTCTGTCTGTCAGCTAAACGGCTCGGCCGATTTTCTTCAAACTTGGTAGATATGGGTTTTAATTTTTTTCCCTCGGACGTTTTTTTCTTTTTTTTTAAGACCAAAAATAACGGTGCCTGCCATACGGATTTTTTCGAAATTTTATAAATATTTTTTTTCTCAAAAACTGTCCCACAGATTTAAAAAAAAAAAATATATTTAGTTAAACCTAGGTAATAGTTGAAAAAATTTTTTGTAAAAATTTTCGCAAGAACGATATGACCGATTTTGATCATTTTTTATGTTAAGGCTCCCCAACAGTTTCAATATTATTGTGTATTCAAATTTTCCAATTTTTTGTTTTTTTTCGATTTAAAAAAAATCAAATTTTGTTTTTTCAAAACTCAGTATTTCAAAAACCCCATGCTCGATTTTTCCAAAACTTCATAAATAAAAGTTTTGAAAACTAATCTACAAGATATTAGAACAATAAATTCATTTTACCTAAAAATAGCGGTACCCTCCATACAAATGTTAAAAAATGGTTTTCGAAAATCATATTTTTCTCGAAAACGGTTCCGAGAATTTTGCTTACATTTTTTTTCTTTTGATTAATTTTTAAGATCTAGAATTTAATAAAAAAAAATTGAAAACAAGATATTACTAACTGTACCTACCATAGAACGATTTTTTAAAATTTTGAATTTCTCATTATCGGCACAACGGATTTTAATGAAATTTCTTAAAAGTTTAAAAAACATTTCATTTCAAAACTTCAAGAAAAATATTTTTTTTTTTGAATTTGAAAAAAAAAGCTATTTTTTTTTGAAATTTCAATATCATGAAAACAGCTTATTTTTTGTAAATTTAATTTTTATTCGAACAATAACAAAAACTTTAAATTGGCGTAGGTACCAAAATTTTTTCTTAAAAATGTTTTAAAACCTTTTGATATGTATAAAAGCTTATTTTTTTAAGAAACCACTACAGAGACTTATAATTTTTGTTCTTGCATAAACCTATATTTGCTTGAATCACATGGCATCCTAGTCTTACCTCCAACTACTAAAGAAGTTGTTTTAGTCATTTAAAAAAATAATTTTATGCTTATGAACAGTTTTTCTCTAATAACATTCATTTTTGAAATTCCTAGTCTATTACATAGGAGCAACTTCGTACGACCCAGTCGTGCATTTTATAGTGACAAAAAAATTAAAACAAATAACAAAATACGTCTAAGGAATCAGGGAATCAGAAACGACACAAACCCTATACGGAAAAAAGTCTTGGTTAAGATTTGACTTGAGACACGTATACCTATAGGAATACTTGTATACCCGAAATCCAGAAAAGAATAATCTTTCTTTGAAAAAAATTAAGAATACTTTTATATAAAGAAAAGGGTTTGGTATCTTATCTCCCAAAGAGAATTTTATACCCTTATTATAATCTATGTGTATAAGTCTACAGATAACTGCGGACGTAACCACTTACAATAAATTGGTACAGCAATTGCTCTAGCCAAGTTGGTGCGTCCGCAAATTCAACACTACAGGTTCCAAATTCCAATTCATTTGATCATCGCATCACATAAATTTTGAGACCAGTCTTCACAAGAGATTCAGTGAACGCGTGGTACGATGACAAAAAGGAAATAAAAAGTACACAAAGCTAAACAAACCTATGATACACTAAACCAAAGTAAAAATCAAAATTATTGGACAAAACTTAATCTAATTGAATAATTTGAACAAACTTATACTTAATCTTAATCTTAATCTTCAAAAGTGTAAAATAATTTTTTTTTGCTACTTAAAGTAATATTGTGCTAAATAGATAATTTAACATAAAACAAATAGCTGTAAATAAGATCTGCCACAGAAATTAATATCATTAATTATTGTAAAACAACACAATCTGTTAAAAGTCATCACCCGAAGCACTATTAAATTAATTACTGTGTCGATTCAAATTAAATTATTGCATAATAAAAACTGAAATCAGAAGTTTAAAAAAATGAGTTTTCTACACGAATAAATCCTTCAATTGCTATTAGCCCGGTCAAAATAGACATTCAAGGTTACATTAATTCGCATAAAGCTGAAAATTGGCATGAATGTTGAGAACACTATTACAAACAATTTGTCAAAAGTCCCCATCGATCCGACGTGTGCAAAAAAAATTATTCAAGGTCAAATGTTGCAAAAATCGGTTTTTTGCATTTTTCAGCTGAACGGCAAGTTTTATCATAAGATAGGTGAGACAAAAGTTATTCATCATGCAATTATCTAAAGAAATTGTCTTAACACTTTTTCTCCTAAGAATCACCATTTTGGAGATATAGCGAAGCAAAAAGTTGAAAAAAAATTATTCAAGGTCAAATGTTGCAAAAATCGGTTTTTTGCATTTTTCAGCTGATCGGGAAGTTTTATCATAAAATAGGTGAGACAAAAATTATTCATCATGCAATTATCTATAGAAATCGTCTTAACACTTTTTCTCCTAAGAATCACCATTTTGGAGATACAGCGATGTTGAAAAATTTGTGTTCTTCATAATATGTATGTCAATTACCGTTATATACATTACACAACGGTAATACAAGTAAAAATATTAGTTTTCGTGGCGTATACATACATATTATACAATTCTAAAGCCAGATATACACTGTTCAAATGCATGACAAGCACGCGCAAGTGTATTGGTGACAAAATCACACGTATAGATTGGATTTAGGATTAAAGCAAAATGAAAATCTTTTGAGTTTCTTTCAATCTAGCGTCCTGCATTGAAGTAGTGTATATGCAAGATTGATGATTGACCATGCATTTATTGGTTCATTTGCGTATAGTTCGTTGAAGAGATGAGAACACAGTACAACATATTGAAATATTAAAATAGTAAACAAAAAATGTATGATGAAATGGACAGACAAAATAAAACAAATTACCTACTCGGATAAAATTGAAAAAATCTCAAAGCCGTTCTTATACTCACAATTTCGCCGAAAAAAAACTCACAAAGCGCAACGTCCTCTCACCACACCGTCCATGTTAAAATAAAAGATTGAAGACTCATGCTTGGTGTGTGTATATGCAACTTTAATCCGAATTTTCGAATACACTTGCACAATGTATATTTGGCTTAAGAATATAAACTCGAAAGAAAACCCAGTCCCTCATTTTATGTGACCGTACGGCCTTGAGCAGCATCTGTCTGCGACGCTCGTTTACCAGCTCCGTTTCTAAGGGCCCAAACAAAATAGTATTAGTCCCAAGCGTTCCTTCGTAGTAAGAACAAGTAGTTATTGCAAACAGAATTTGTGCAGTTTCTTGTTTGTAAGAGAAATGTATCAATTTTGCTTTATTTGTAGTAAACATTTGGCGGAAAAAGTACACTCGGAAGAGTACCATTACCGTAGTTAAAAGACGTCACGAACAAGAACAAGCTGGTACATCAATAATAAGTCCTCCTCGTACTAGAGCACGCGTAAATGAATCAGTTTTTTTTTTAAGTTACATTACCTTAGGTTAAGGTGGCTGCTGACCGGAAAAGCCAAAACACTTAGACCAATATTTGGTACGTTGTGATACTACAGGATTTCAAAAATCAATCTTACTCGTTAAACCATTAACAATGAAGCATTTGAGACAGTGAATGTCAGAATTGTTTTTTGTTTAAAAGAGTGCTGTTTATTCTGTGGCAATGAATTGAATAAAGCGTTTGAAATGAAAAAAAGCACTGCAATATCGGCGTCAAATTTGTAATGTAATTAGGTGCTTAGATAAGTTTTGGTACTTATCTTTTGTAAAAAATACTCATAATCGCTTTCGTCATTTCCAATAGTAGTATTTTTCAATTAGATACAAAATTTTCAACTCAATAGGACCACAATAGATCGTTGAATAGGCCTACCGGGAAAGCCACCTTTAAAAAAACGCGCCAAGTGTACTACTTCACGGGTGGCGCGGAACCGTGTGCATATTATGAAGAATACAACTTTTTCAACTTTTTGCTTCGCTATATCTCCAAAATGGTGATTCTTAGGAGAAAAAATGTTAAGACAATTTCTATAGATAATTGCATGATAAATAATTTTTGTCTCACCTATTTTATGATGAAACTTGCCGATCAGCTGAAAAATGCAAAAAACCGATTTTTGCAACATTTGACCTTGAATAATTTTTTTTTCAACTTTTTGCTTCGCTATATCTCCAAAATGGTGATTCTTAGGAGAAAAAGTGTTAAGACAATTTCTTTAGATAATTGCATGATGAATAACTTTTGTCTCACCTATCTTATGATAAAACTTGCCGTTCAGCTGAAAAATGCAAAAAACCGATTTTTGCAACATTTGACCTTGAATAATTTTTTTTGCACACGTCGGATCGATGGGGACTTTTGACAAATTGTTTGTAATAGTGTTCTCAACATTCATGCCAATTTTCAGCTTTGTGCGAATTAATGTAACCTTACCCTTGTTTTTGAAGCTAATTTGACCGGGCTATATGTGAGATTGATTAGGTGAGATTGTGAGCGGATTCTAAAGGGGCTATCTAAAGATTCTTGGTAAAAGATAGTCAAGGTGTATCTAATCTTCCTTTTAGATACATAGGGGAGGCTATTCCAAAATGTTTCACAACACCTTCTTTTATTTTATTTCTCTCTTAACTTTTCTTATAAAATGTTCCCTTTCTTTTGAAAAAATATTCAGGCACTATTAATATGTGTGCTTGGGAATGTTGCAGGAAGATCCTAGTTAACCGTCGAGCTAATGCCTGTGTGATCGCAAGCGTGCATAAGAGCTGCATAAGGACATAGGTTAATCAATATCTTACATTCCACCAGACCCACCTACCTACATAAGTAACAAAATGTTAAATCATTCACAATACCTACACAGATACATTTCATAAATAATAAATGTCAAAGGATATCTGCAAGAACGATGTATGAATGTGAATATTGTGTATTTATTGGCATATTTCTTGCAATATATCTTATTACAATTTCTTTTTTGTAAAAAGCTTTCTCATGTTCCATCAACAAAAAAAAACTGCACCACTCAGAAGGGCAACTACTCGTATTGCTTTAAAATCTCAAAGTAATATATTCAGTTATTGATTTTTTTACTTTAAATTTTTTTTTTTAAATCAAAAAAAAATAAAAAGTATCTTCCAAACATGATCCACTCTGTTCATGAATCCACCGCTTCAGTGACGATATTGAAGTACATATACGATAAATTTATTGAAATGAAAAAGGCAATTTATTCAGTTTCACTCTGCTCACATGTACGCGTCTGGAAATTTGCCCATTTAGTATGTCATATGACACGTAATAGACTGTTTCACATGTCCCTTTAAGTCATCAGACAGAACGACCATTTTGAATTCAAATATAACACACAATCAAATGCCGACAGACATGGAGAAAGTAAAAAAAAATGCCAAAAGGGAACCTCAAATATACTCCTATTAGGGTCCCAAAGGAGTTATAAAAAAAAAAACCAATGTCACCAAGGATAATAAACTACCCAGCAAATAAACCAAATGAAAAGTATTGCAGTGAAAGAGAGACTATTCCTCACAGATCATTTTCGGCCATTCATCTGAGTAGATGGAGGCCAGCAAGGACGACGTCGTCGTCGCCCACCCGATGGAAATAGAAGATATCCTTTTTATTTTGTGATAACTGCAAATGGTATACACTCACCCAAGCTCGCAAGCTCTGTGTCCTTTAAAATATACAAAAGGAGGAATGGAATGTAAATTTTCAATGTAATTTATCAAATTGAAGAATGAAAAACATTCATGAATTATCTTCACTTCAGGAGCGAAGAGGAATGTACTTGTACATCTGCTTTTGAACACTCTGGCGTATGAGTATCCTTTTTTGCGTTGTTGTTGAAAAACTTAGGTGTTCCTTTGTTTGGGTTTATTAGGATAGATAAGTATTCTAATCGTGAAAACACTTCGTTTGAGGTATTTTACTTGTAAGATTGTTGGATAGAAGTACAATATTTAAGATGCCATGATGTTTAATATGGTATGGAATTGCGCTAATAATAAGAAACTTGTTCGAACGACATGACTATATATTGTTTAGCATTAAATGAGCGAAATTGAGAGAGGCGTTTTTAATTAAATTTTTGCGGAATTTTTCATTTAAATTATTGAAATATAAGAATTGAATGGCAAGGATATGTAGCAATCAAGGGAATAATTCGTATGGAAATAAAGGTTAAGAATAATATAAATATTTCCCTTTCGGGAGCATTGTAAGACATTAAGACTAACAACCGACTATAAGGGATATACTTAAACAATCAAGAAGGTTTAATTATTGTGCCCAAGATTTGGATAACTTTTTACCTGATCATGAAAAAGTATAAATGTTCTCATATCAGTCACTCTCACACCTTTTATTTGATATCAACTATGTGGTTATACGAGTATTATTGTACAAAGCGTCTATTTTAAATACGAGATGGACAAAGCCAAACAAAGTAATGATAAATGCTAAAACAGATGTGCAGCTTTTTGTATGCAGTGAAACTGAATTAGATAGATTCCTTTTGAGCAGACTCGCCCAAGGACTCCGTGCAGCACATCACTGCACGTTACAACAACATTCCAAAAATAAAAATAATTTATTATAAATGGTATTTGGTTTAAAAACTTAGGGCCTTACCAATAATATAATTTGGAGACGACTTTTTTTTAGCAGCGGATAACTTGAAATTGGCAACACTGTTTTCTGCGACAGTGGGTATCAAAGTTCTCGGTTATTTTAAGGTAAGTCTGTTTTGACAATTCATCATGAAAAGACTGACGCCGGAGTAACGTTTGTAAATTGCTCCAATTTATTATGAAAAATATGGTTCAATTCGAGAAACACATAGGGTGTTACTTGTTCATAATCTTCCATCAGAGTGATTTATTCCAGTAACTTTAGCGATCGTTTTCGCAATTCGCACACCGTAAGACGTCGTACAGTACGCACAGAATAAACATTTGCTGATGTAAAGTCTCATATCTACACCGATAAACCAGAAACAATTGAGCACATGAAGTCAAAATTCGTTGATGCGTATTTAAATACATCCTAATTTTAAAGCGAAGTGTGTAAAAATTGTAACTCCAGATAACGCCATGTCCACATAAAAATACCAATTTCATGGATATTTGAGTTTTTTCCAAATTAGATTTCTCTTCTTCTTAAAAGTGAGTGAAATGAACCATTATATAATGGTCTCTAACAGCCCAATTAATAAACGTGGGCTAGCGAAGGGTTAGGTCTTATTCCATGAACTGAGTGAAAAATGTTAAATGTAAAATTAGTTAAACAAAATGTCTACTAAGTGACGTTCAATTGACTGCACTCACATAAGAATTAAAAAAACAGGAAAACAAAATATGTACTATGTCAACAGAAAAGGATAAAACTCCATTAATAGCTATGGAGGTTAAGGCAGTTTATGAAAATTGTTTTAATATTTACCTAAATATATTTTTATTTTTTTTTTTTCTTAAACTTTATCTTATCTTTATCTAATTTTAAAAGATTTTCTAAAGGTATTTCGGCGAAAATTTTATGTTTATCAATGAAAAATTTTAACCCGTAGTTTAACTCTTATTCCATTGTTTAGTTAACTGCTAGAGTAAAGGTAGAATAATCTTTTTTATTAATAGGGCTGTATATAATTAACCATACATGTTATGGATTAAATATTTAAGTGGACTCTAAGTAATAAACCATTCATGGTATGGAACCTTAAAAATAAAAATAAAATGCACAACTCGGTCCACGTACTTGCTCTTATGTAAGCGACCAAGAAATTCAAAACTGAATTTTTTTTAGAGAAAAACTGTTCATTAGCATAAAAATAATTTTTTAAGACAACTCCTTTAGTAGTTTAGTAGAGCTAAACACAGGATTCCATGTGATTCAAACAAATATAAGCTTATGCAAGAACAAAAATTAAAAAAGTAAAGTTTTATATACAAAATTTATACAATATTTTTAAAAAAAAAATTTTAGTACGCCAATTTAAAGTTTTTATTATTGCTCGTATAAAAATTAAATTTACAAAAATAAAATATTGAGCCGTTTCTGAGATATCGAATTTTCAAAAAAAAATATTTTTTTTTTCTTGAAAATTCAAAAAATATTTTATATATGTATATATGTATATGTGTATATCGATCATGGGGTTTTTGAAATATTAAGTTTTGAAAAAAAAAAATTGAAGAGTTTTTTTTAAAAATCCAAAAAATTTTTTTTTTGAAATTTTGAATACCCAAAAATATTTAAAGAATATCCAAATTGGTTGTACCTTTTATAACCATTTTTTGAAAAAAACTTTAACCATTTCTTAGCTTTAACTAACTGAATTTTTTTTGAACTTTTTTTTTTTAAATCTGTGGGAGAAAAAAAAATAACTATAAAATTTTGAAAAAAAAATCGTATTGCAGATAACGGACAGACAGAATTGCTAGACCCACTTTTTTTGTCTTCGCTTTGATCAAAATCTCGAGTTCAATTTTTTTTTTCGAATGCATAACTTGCCTTATAGTACCTATGTATAAGTCGCAAGTAAAAATAGCATGTATGGTTATTTAAACAGAGTTCATAACATAGCTTCATTTTACTCAAAAATCAAAGCCATCTCTAAATTTTATTATTGGGAAAATGAATGTTATTAGAAGAAATGTTTATAAGCATACAAATCATTTTTTAAACTTCTATAGTAGTTGGAACCTAAAACCGAATGCTATGTTATTTCTTGAGCAAATGTTATATAATGCAAGATCAGCTTTTTTTTGTTAAATTAATTTTTACTATTTAAAAATTCTAAAACATTTAAAAAAAAATTGGAATTCCAATTTTAAATTATTATTATATTACAACTAAAAATTAAATATCAAATAAAAATATATGATCAGTTTTTGAGAACAGTTTTCAAAATCAAATATTTTTTTTTAAATACAAAAAGTATTTTTTTAAGTTTTGATACGCAATATTGTTTTTTTTTTAAATTATTTAAAAATTTCTATATGAAAAATGTCACTCAAATCCGTTATGTCGGTAATAAGAAAGTCAAACATCGAAAAAAAAAATATTTTATGGTAAGACAATACGTCTTAGTTCTATATTTTGTATGTAATTTAAGATTATAAAAATTAAGCAAAAGAAAAAAAATTTTATCAAAATTTTAGGTTCCGTTTTCAAGAAAAATAACATTTTTGAAAACCATTTCTTAACATTTGTATAGTCTTAGATAGTATGTTTTACATAAAATGAAAAATTTGTTTCTATATTTGCAGGTAGTATTAAACTACGAGAATTAGCTGCGCAGTTTAAAAAAAAATAGAGCGTGTAATTTTCGAAATATTGATTTTTCAAAGATGTTGAAAATTGTTTTTTAAATCAACAAAAACGTGAAAACTCAATACTATTCAATCTTTTTAAGATCTTTAGCATTTTAGCATCAGGGTTGCGAATTTTTGAATTAAAAAATTCTTAAGTCATAAGTCTATAGATGACTTGTGAATTAAAAAAAATTAATTCATAAGATATTTGGTGACTTATGAATTAAAAAAAATTAATTCACAACCCCCAAAGTGACTTATGAATTAAAAATCATTTAAATCCTAAGCTACTAAGTGACTTATGAATTAAAAAAAAATTTATTCACCACCCACCAAGTGACTTATGAACTAAAAAAAATTAAGTCATCAGGGAGTAAGTGACTTATGAATTAAAAAAAATTAATTCACAAGTCAGTTGGTGACTTGTGAATTAAAAAAAAATTAATTCATAAGTTAGTTGGTAGATTGGAAATTTTTGAGCTTATTTTGACTACATAATTATTTAATTATTAACGAAAGCTTTCAAATCTAGTTTTTAAATCATAAGATTATCACGCTAGCTTATAAATTATCCATTTCATAATTTTTCTAATCAGCATTTATCCATTAACTTATGAATTAAATTTTTTTTAATTCATAAGTCACTAAGTTGCTTTGAATTAAATTCTTTTAATTTATAAGTCACTTACTTGCTGATGACTTGAATTTTTTTAATTCATAAGTCACTTACTTGCTGATGATTTGAATTTTTTTAATTCCTAAGTCACTTAGTAGGTTGGGAATTAAAATTTTTTAATTCATAAGTCACTTACTTGCCCATGATTTCAATTTTTTTAATTCATAAGTCACTTAGTAGGTTCTGAATTAATTTTTTTTAACTCATAAGTCACTAAGAAGCTTATGATTTAATTTTTTTTAATTCACAAGTCACCAACTGACTTGTGAATTAAATTTTTTTTAATTCATAAGTCAGTTCCTAGCTGCTGAATTATATTTTTTTTAATTCATAAGTCACTCACTAGCTTGTGAATTAAAGCCAAGCTTAAGCTAACAAGTGACTTAAGCTTTTGCAACCCTGTTTAGCATACAAAAATTAATCAAAATCAGTTGTTTCGTTTAAGAAAAAAATATTTTCTAAAACTTCGAGAAAATGTGCACGACAGTTATCTTTATTTTTTTTTTCATGTAAAAATCGTAATGTGAAGTCTGATCAAAATTTCGAGTTCGATATTTTTACGAATGCATAGATTTCTCGATTAAAAAATAATGAAAAATAGACAGTCTTTATCTTCTTTTTGAGCGAACTATTACACCATTAATGCCAGAGAGTATGCACACGTGTTCCAGGTGCAGCAGACGATGCGTGCAGTTATGCTGATCATCTGCTAAAGCTGCTAAAGAAAACTCCGACAAAAATTAGAACAAAAAAAAAAATACACGGAAGAATGAATCGAAAAATACATCGTATATATTTTTTTTTATTTTTTTGATATCCACACTCACATCTTGTTTTATTCAAGATGTACTAGTTTGGCATTCTGCACATGTAACTCAAAAAATATTATACAAATTAATAGTTGAGTTCAATTAGTTTGAATCTATTCCATAAACAAAAATTCATGTGTAAGAAAATAAACTGCACCGAGTATGGTATTTTTTTTTTTTTTTGTACTTTAATTATTTTTCTTGTGCTGATATAATATTTATATGATATACTGTTCCGTTATTACATCTGACTATTTGCAATTGAACTTTTTCAATAGGTTAGTCACTCCATCTGCCATCTGCTAAAAATTACTTGACCTGTTTACCAGAGTTATTCAAACTTAGCCTGGGCTCAAAATTGGCCCTATATTTCATTAGAACTTAAGTAGAAATTGGAACAACTTTTTTTCTACAAAATGAACACCTTTAAAAACAAAAATAAGGTTGTGTGTACTGACGTACGCGCGGTAGAAATAAAACTTCTTTTCCCACAAGCAAAGCCTCTGTAAGATTCTAACCTATAACGTGTCGTTTTAACATGTCACTGACAACTGCATAGAAAATTTTTTACCCACAACGCCGGAAAAGAAGTTTTACTTCAAAAACTGACTTACTTACATAACCCATCCTGGAAAGAAATTTTACTTGGTTCCTGGATGTTTGAAAAATTTTTTATTTTAAAATCAAAAATGAACAAATTCAACTATCATTTTCAACTTCTGAATGAAATCTGAAAAATTTTACTTTTTTATTTATATTTTTTTGAAGCAAATGTGTAGGATAAAAAGTTCTGTAGTTCAATTCAACAATTCTTTATGAAATTCTTACTAGAACTGGACGGTTTTAGAAATTAGATATGAGGTGACGAAAACTTTCTCGCCAAATTTGGGAATACTTATACATTTTTAAATGAAATGAATATTTTTAACTGAACGCAATTTATTCTTATATTCCTATAAATAAACCTATGCAAATAACAAATCTTTTCTTGTCTACAATTTCAGAAAAACTTTTTCTTTAGAACTTCAAAAAATGCCACTGGCAATGAGATCATGGTTTGGCTTTTTGTTTCTAACCCAAGAGTTCATGAATCAAAAATGCTTTACGAGGATTCAACCAACACCATATAATAACTTCCCTGACCATATAAAACCAATTTCAAACTCTTGATTCAATTTCCTTTGACAAAATGATAAACTTCGACTTGTCCCAGCAAAAACATTGCCTCAAAAACAAATCAACAAACAAGTCTTAACAAAATTACCATAACAATTGTGACCATCTTGTGGTAAGGATATAATATAATTAACTACCATAACTATGATTGCCAATTGACAATAAAGAGAAAACTCGACAGCCTGGGCAGGTCGTATGACTTCATTTACAAAGGCAAAACTTTTGCAAATAGTAGTACTCTTCTTCAACGACTTGAAACTACAAACATAGTAAAGACTTATGCTTCTTTTGCAATATATTGCCTCAAGTAGATAGTTGTTCACGGTACTGACTGAACTGTGAAAGAAAAACCCATTTTTTTCTGAGCAGTTCCAACCCAGTTTTGTGTGCATAGAAAAGTTTCTTATAACTTACTTGTTACCATATAACATACATTTCTGTAGGGCAACATTTCCAGAATAGCACTTGAAACACTTAAGTCAATGTAATTTGCCTCCATAAAACTTCTCAGCTTTGTTTCGGTTGGAACTTTGATAAACTCTTAGTAACAGATGAAAGAAAGAATTCATATATTTTCAGAAATTCAGAATAAGCCAGCATCATTTTCGGCCTAATATGGTACTTTTTGAACTTAAGAAAAAGAAGCAAATTTATTTTGTATACTGTGGCATATGGTTCTCTTTCGATAGTTTGAAAGTTCAGAAGTTTTATGAATGTTGATATTGAGGTGGCTAAGTTTCTAAGTAAAACTAAGCTTTTTCCAACTTTTCATTTCGAATATCTTTGCATTTTGAATAGTTTATAACTCCTTAGAAGGTTTTTTGAACTTTATTTGATTCTGTTTTTTACCTTTCTTCGTTCGAATTTAACCTTCTTTATCTTTTATCACCAATATATATAGTTCTGTCTGGAATAATAAATGATATTTAATTATCTTCTCCAACTCTCAGACAAAATTGTGCACACAATTTACTTGTGTACACGTTCCTCTCAAAGGACTTATCAGACAAACCCATTAAAAAAATAGACATAGGTAAAGGTTTCATGAGAATTCTATTTATGGTAATTATTTTGGAAAAGCCCTAACGAACAACTATACCCCCTTATGATATTAATTTGATGGTAAAGGTAGTTTGTATTCAAAATTGTCAATAAAATGTGTATAATTTGTTCACGTAAGGTAGTTATAGCCATCTGTGAATCAAATCCCTCTTCCCATATTCGAAGAATAACCATTTAAATTGAAATTATTCACATAATTGGGATTTTGAAAACAGTTTTCAAATTTGTATTTGAAAGTTAAGGGGAGTAAATTATTGTTCTCATGTTTGTTTTCTTAAAATGATATTCACGCAAAGGTAGCATTTAATCTTTTGAAAATCCTGTTTACTTAACATCGATGAAGGGTTAAATAATTAAATATGCAAATATTGTAATGTTCAATATAATATATATATACTAATAGTTTTTTTTAGTAAATTAATTTGTGTTCACGAAATTTCATTATTTTTTAAAAGATTGGTATTTAATAATATGCATTAAAGGAAATAATTTCAAATAACAATCGTCCACTCATTTTTAAGATATTGAATTTATAAAAAAAAATCATTTCTTTTTTTTTCAAAATCGAAAAACTATTTTTGCGAAAATTTTTATAGACGAGGGCAGTCCGATAAGTACTTTGCCTTACTGCCCGATGGTGCCAGTATCGCAAGAGATATTTACTATCGTCTAGTAAGTACATTCTCTTAGACGGTTAATGTCAAAATTTCAGCCGAATCGGACTCGTACAGTATTAATTAAGACTTGAATAATAATAAAAAAAAATTATGAAAAAAATAATTGATTCTTAACACTTGAAAGAAAACGCAGCCACAATCTTTTATTAACAAAATGTAAGTAAGTTTTTATATACGAAATTTCTCTTAAAATCTTTATAAACAAATTTGATGATCTAATTTTTAGTATTTAATGATACAGATTTAAGGACAGTATTCAATAAATAATAGCTCGCCTGTTTTCAAGATATTGAATTTTCGAAATTTATTGTTTGTTTTGTTTTTTTTAATTCAAAAACTGGTTTTACGAATATGTTTATATTATATTATTTCAAATTACAAGCAGCTCTTGTATTTCAAATTTTGGTCAAAATGCGTAAAGCCGTTATTGACAAAGTCGGAAACCAAAAACGGTTCTATGACCGTTAATAACATTTTTCTTAAATTTTGTGTTGACCAAAATGTAGCCCATGCGTATAATAGAATACCTAATTTTTTCTTATCAAAAACGTTAGAGCCGTTTTTGAGATAAATAAGATTTTTCATAACGGCTGTATGGCGTTAGTTTTGGAGCTAAAAAATATCAATTTCTCCTCTATGGAATCACCGAAGAACTTTATATAGGGGTGATTCTACAAACAATGGAATAAAATGTTACAAATTTCGGCTCGACATTTTTGGAAGCCAAAAGACGTAAAAGTTGTTCTAGTTGATTATTATTATTATTATTATTATTACTGGTAGACGGCTTTCGGCCAAACCAATATACTCTTAGCTTTAATTATCAAAATGTTTGTATACTTTATATATTATTTTAATGAGTCAATAAATAAAAAATAAAATAATAAAAATAGTTGATTATTAGAACGTCTCTTTGCATTGTTGAAAGCGGCCAGTTAAAAAAAATAAAAATGACAATTTTAAGGACATTTTTTGAAAAAGGATGTTCAGGGGACTGAGTTTTTTTTAAGGGGAATGAATAAATCTTTATTTTTTTTTGTATATTCTCTTGGGTACACATTGAAATATAGAAATTAAATTTAATTAGTCTTCATAAACATACAAATTCATGGTTAATACATACTTATAACTTAGCATTTTATTAAAAGAATATAATATATTATAATTAAATATTTTTTTCTTCTTAGAATCAATTTAAAATAAATTATATTCTTTTTAAAAATTTAAAAAATATTTCGTCATGAAGTTCGAAGTTCAACATAACTCAAAATTTCTCAGGTTTCTGAATAAAATATCATTTGTTCATTTATTAGCCAGGGGACTGAGGTTTTTCATGGTTTTTGCGCAAAAAAGATATTAAGGTTTTACTTAAAAAAACAAAAAAATATATATAATGGGTTTATTAAACCTATACTAAACTGCTAACAAATATGCCTACTTACATACAAATTTGTTTTGTAAAACCTCACCAGAGGACTGATAAACTAAACGGACAATCCACGACTTCTTGCACAGAGGTCCTTTTCACAATACTAACATAAGAAACAGAATACTTTAAATTGCCAGTACTGGAAACTCGATCGATATCTTAGTTTTTGATTTTTTCGACTGTTTCAATATTCCAGGGGACTGATTATAAGTCAATAAGTTGTTTTCAATAAAATGAATTACTAAAAAATATTTATCTAATTCGTAGCAAAGATGTATTATTTGGCGTAACTTCAGTGACCTTCTTTCATCTTAGTATGAGACCTGAAATAAGAGAACGGTAATAATATTTCTTTGCGAAAACGCACTGGGGACACGTGAAGGGACTGAGAATCAGACACTTTGAAGAATTTTTTGAGCAAAATAAAATAAGGTCACCCTAATAATATTGTTAGGCCAGGTAGATATCAATCAGGTTTAATTTTATACAAAAAAATCAGATTAAATAATTGAACGGATTTTAAAATATTTCTTGGGCCGCCGCAAATTCCATCGTTTGTAGAATCACCCATACCAAGTTTGAAGACAACCGTTTTAACGTTTAAGGCTGTAGATTGAGGTACAGACATAGAGGTGGAATTGCGGGACCTACTTTTTCGTGTTCTTTATCATCGTTATGTCAACTTTGATCAAAATCTCGAGTTTGATTTTTTTTTCAAACTTAAATATATAATTAAAATAAAGAAAAAAAGTATAATGTGAAATTCAGTATTGATTAAAGAGGGAAAGGAACCACAAGCAATCGAATAAATATAAATAAATTTTGAGTCTGGTCATGGTTATGTAATATGAAACCCGATTCACTTTCAACTGTCAACCAAATCTGTGTGCATGTCATGGAATGGGATGTGGGGAATTTACAACTTTTTATCCTATTCGAAAATCGAAGATGAGAGGCATATTTTGATCACAAGAGATACTCATGGAGGAATTGTCCCTTGCTGAAAGAGAAATATTTGTTTATAACGCATTGGTTGATAATAGATCACTATACCTCTGGCTTGAAAGTTCAAAGAAAAACGCCATGTGGTATGACCTGTAGCATATTTCGATATATTTTACATATTTTCTGAAAGGAATTTTTTTGTAACCTTTAATTCTAAATGGTGAATTGTGCTAGCATTCATAGAGGTCAAAAACTTAAATTTGTATAAGGGTCAAGCAATATTTATAAAAAAATCCTTATGCGAGTACCTGGCCATTTTAAGTGCAAAGGCTGATTTTAATCTCATTTTGACAATCACATACTGTGGCAATTTTGAATCAAATAAACCCTAGACTAATTGTTGCTTCAATCGTTCACAGAAAATAAATAACACAGGAATATTGTATATACATAAATTAATTCTATTTATAGTAGTTCTTTTAGGTATTACGAGTAGTTTTAGGATTTGTTATTACCCTCCAAATAGGGGTGAATATTTGAATCGTTTCAAT
The DNA here is from genome assembly GCA_963931855.1 of Philhelius festivus. Taxonomy (NCBI): domain Eukaryota; kingdom Metazoa; phylum Arthropoda; class Insecta; order Diptera; family Syrphidae; genus Philhelius; species Philhelius festivus. The sequence continues at coordinate 97,337,865 of OZ007557.1, forward strand.
CCATATATTTCAATTTTTTCGCTTCTACAAACTTTATTTTGCCTCGTTTGATTTTGCGCAGTATGCGATGGATCATTGATACAAATTTTATTCCAAGCCCTTTTTCGAATCTTTTTATTAACCACGATGTTTGGAAAAGAGACGGTGCTGATTAATCAAAAATGCCTTTTGATCCAATAAACTTGTTTTCTCCATATTCGTAATTTATTTAAAAATATAGCAATATATGTTATGTATGTATATAATATTAAAAGTTACAAATTTATTTTTAAATCAAATAACTTTAAGAAAGTTAAAATAATTAATAAAAAAAATAATGTTCTTTTGTCAAAATTCTTTTTAATGCTCGTATTTGGCCAAAATTAAAAGAGTAAAATAAATTCATAAATTAAACTTAAAATTAGAAATTAAATTGTTGGAGGAAATTAATTCCTGTTAATCGGGTCCTCAGTTAACTAAATTTCGGTTAGTGGCGAATATACTGTATTATCTTTGTTTTGAAAATTCATTATACTTGTTTGTTATTATAACAGTTTAGCAGTGACACAAACCGTTTATTTTAAAGCATTTTAAAATGTATATAACAGTTTATGCAGACTTTAAAGCTCATTTCCGAAACCATTGAGTTTCCTGTTCAAAAACCTATAAGCTATGTCAAATTTAAAAGCTCGATGATGTTTTGAAATTAAAAACTTCTTTATTTGCATTAAAATTTATTTTATTTAATTTATATTAACTAACTTAACGGCAATAAGCATAACATTTAAAATTCTTCAAAAATTCAAATCAAAAAAAGCTGATACGGAAACAGGCCGCAAACAATCAACGATGATTCTTGGGATTTACTTATAGCCCTGAGGCAATTTAAGGTTTTCTCGCCCTTCAGGGAATGCTAATCAGTTTACACTTGAGCCAACTTCTACATGATTCCACATGCCATCTAGGTCGATGGCTCCTAAGAAATTGGTTATCATCGTTCTGTAGAGCTCGCCATTGACGTTTTCGAAAAAGTACAAACCAATGATTCCATCGGCCTAAAATCCAGACCAATTAGTACCTTTTTGAGGATGCATTATTACCTGGTTAATCTCTTGTGGGTTGATGTCGTCCCATATTGGACAATGTTGCTTTTTAACACATCCAAAAATGCTCCTTGTCGCTAAAGATGATTTTTGGCCCAAAATTGGGGTCCTCTCCCAAACGGTTCGAAGCCCAGTCAGCAAACGATAATGAAGTTGCCTATGGTCATAATATGAGTGGAGGCTCAAGCCACGACGCAAAATTCGCTAAGTTGAAGTCTGCGAAAAGCTGAGCTCTTGTGCACGGAGAAGAATCGACTAACTCAGTCGCCCCGAATAAAATCATTTGATGATACGAGAAGGTATAACTAAACCGAGATCGAAAAACAATGAACATTCATAAGAACAAAATTTGTACACATATTGTAATATTTTTATGAGGATCGTTAAATAAAACTTATTACTCTTCTTTATTTACACTTTCCAAATCAAAACAATAAATCTCAATTTATAATCAACTCAATCACTTTTATTCAAAATTAAATCACACTTGTTTAATAAGACTTTCCACAATCCAATAAGCAAAGCTTTTGCACAATTTCATAATCAAAAATGAACTGTCGTCCTCGTACCGTGAACACTCCCTTATACACTCAAATTGGTTGTTCTCGAAACTAAATCCAGAAGGTTGTCGTCTTAGAGTGTTTTAGTTGGTTGGAATAAGGGGATATACATATGACATTGGAAAGGAGCTTTTTGTGCCTTCCATAAAGTAGATATGCAATTTTCCAACAGATGGCGCCGTAGGAGTATTAAGCTCTGTGTCGGTGTTGTGCGTAACGATATGTTACAACTAACACAAATTTTCAACACACAAAAACGTCAAGGTACATATTTCTTTTTTATGGGTAGTTTCTTCAAGGAAAAGTATAACGCCAAATTTTTGAAGTAAAACTTCTTTTCCGGCGTTGGGGGTAAAAAATTTTCTATGAATCTGTCAGTGACATGTCAAAACGACATACTAAAGCGACATGGTTCTTACAATTATTGTTCGAACTTTGTTAGAGGCTATTTAAAACACTTTAGAAACACCTTTTATTGCCGAACGAGAATGTTCTTTTTCTTTTAATGGTACAACCACAACAACTAACCTACAAAACAATAAAAATAATAATTTCATTAAAAAATTATATAATAAAAGCTTTTTTTCAATGAATTATGTGGCCGAACAATTTCCTGATCGAAAACCACTTTCCTTTGTACAAAAAACACAAAAAAATATATATTTGTTATAGATTTATTTATTTAAAACATAAAACACTAACAAAAGCAATACTGAATACTTATATACTATTTAAGTTGAAAAATAAGCACTAACATTTACAAAATACTTAAGACGAAATATAAAAAAACACACTTGTAAATAAACTATCTGCTTTAGTGCTTTCTGTCGTCAATTATAAACTAGCATTTCCATATGCGAAGAATTTTAAATTCTGTGTCAACATTAAATTAGCATTGCCTACAATTTTAAAATCCTTGGGCTCCAACACAATGAATGACATAAGAAAAAAGAGATATGAGCGTGATGAAACATCGTCGTTACTGTAAAATCAGTTTCAAACTATGAAAGCAGACGAGGATATACGTAATTAAGCATTTCTCATCGTCACTTTAAATTAAATTAATAAATTAAGTAAGAACAGTCGCGCACATTCAATTTTTAGTTTCACATAGCTGTTGGTTGCTGAGATGAAACATATGGGCTTATGTTTCATTTTACTATATATTTCCCATATTTTTCATTTTACCAACCAAACAGTTGTGAAAATAAAAATTGAATTTAGGGTTCAGGCCTGAGGAATTGCGGAACGATTTTATAACAACGAAAAGGTGACAGTGAATCATGTCTCGCTCTCGTTTCGTGTTCTCTTCACATTACGAATCGGACATGATTATAAAAACTTTTGTCTGTCGTTTTCAATTGTATTTCAAAGTCAAAATCTGACAAATTAAAGCGAAGATAAAAATATACTAATGTCGTTTTTATTTGGCAATCCGGAATCTCTCTCCGATCCGGAATCCCAATTGAACACTTTTGTTTGTTTCTGAAGATTCTGAAGTTTTGTTTGATTGTATATGTGAAACATCAAATGCGTACAATAATCAAAATCAAGAAAAATGTTTGTTGAAAGCAGGGTTGGCCGAATTGTCACTTTTTAGAAATAACTACATTTGTTACGTCTGCTACGTATTTTATGTAGTTAATGTAGTTAAATGTAGTTAATTGTAGTTAATGTAAGAAATTGTAGCATTGCTGTCAATTAACTGTCAGTTATGCATTTGAAATTTGAATTTTTAAATTAAACGTTCAGTTATTCCTACAATTCTTCATCCTTATGGTAAATGAAACTTTTTTTTTACAAACCTTCATTAGATCAGAAAAGTGCAAAATTGTTTTTTTTTTTCCTTTATTATATTGAATTTTTATGAATTAATTTTTATGAATTTATTACTACTAATATGTAGCAGACGTAACAAATTGTAGTAAATTAGGCATGTAGTTTCTTCAATAAACTACGCGTAGTTAAATACTACGTTTATATGCAGTATCGAAAGATCGAGTTGGATTAGGGTCGGATTTTCGACTCACATTTCTACTCGACACCGCTGAGCGATTGGGATCGAGTCGAACGAAGCTCATTTCAACTCAATACAGGTATATAAAGGTTCGAAGCGAGCTTCAAGCTCCTCATATAAACGTACTAAATCATGTAGAAAATGTAGTGTAGTTAATTCGGCCAACACTGGTTCGCACAATTTGAATACCAAAAATCACAGCTGTTGAGGTTGACGTTTAAATATATGAATGTGTGAGTGCTTCTGGTTTTGCTTCTGATTTCAAATTCAGAAGCAAATTTCTCTTCTTTTCAGAATTAGAACTGTCATTTTTTCCCAATTGAACACTTTCAGAAGAGTCCGGAAGGCTTCCGGATTGCCAAATAAAAACGACATAAGAAACGGCTAGTATTGTATTAGTGTCGTTTCACGATTTATGATGTGCACCCAGCTTAGCAATCATGTGCGTCAAAAAAACGGCACATGTGCGTCAAAAAACCAGCACCATCCATGTTGTTCAACTTTGGTAACAAGCAAGTTATACATGATTTTCTTAATAAACTCAAGAAATCGGCAGATAGACCAATGCGGTAATTCCAAAACTAATTGCATCATTTGTATAATTGAACCAGTTTTGAGTTCCAACTTAAACCTCCTATGTAACTTATTTTGCAAATCATTTTCAATTCGAAGAAATATGTATCTATTTAAAAAAAATGTATTTGGAAGTGGTTTTGACATCTTGCAATTTACAAGACTCTACTAAAACTATTTTTAAATAGATTTTTGTTTATGTTTCCGAAAAGCGCATGAATCGTACAGAGGCTTTGCTTTTGGGAGAAGAAGTTTTACTTCAAGCGGGCGTACGTCAGTACACACACATTTTTCAAAAAATTTCATTTCTTGAAACACACATTTAATTGAAAATGCTATATTTTTAATACATAGATAATTTCGTGCATATATCAAATCCATTGTTAACCATTTAAAGCCTAATTTAATCGACGAATTGACGGAATGAGTACCTTCCAATGGTTGTGTTTGGAAATTTTCTCAAAAATTACTTAAAAAATTTTAAAAGGTTTTTTTTTCAGGTATGAAATTTAAACTGATTCCGATAGAACTGCGTTTCAGACTTTTTCGTGTAAATTCACACAGTGGAAATAAGATTTTTTGCGAAAATTGCAGTATATTCTCAGATGTGGCCGTGGCACGATGGTTGTGTGCTCGCCTGTCAACCTCAATATCACAGGTTCGATCCCTGCCGTCGTCTATGTCGTCTTTAATTCCATTAAAACCTTCTATAAATTGTCATCAATGGGCTGCTGGTTTACTCATTACATGTTGTTCAGGCACATAACACTAACAACATGTGATTGAGTTAAACTAGTATGCCCAACAAGGATGAAAAACGAATAAAATAATGCGAATTATAAGGAACATAGAAATAAGACACGGCAATTCTCCGCTTTAGTTCAGCCGCCATCCCTGGAGATAAAAAATCTGAGACAACCACCTTCAGTCTCAGAACATCGTGCCACACATCTTTCCTATCCTTCTTTCTCTTCCGTAACTTCACGCCCACGCTGTGTTGAAACATTAAAAGGGTAATCATAATCCCTTGAGCGTGAGTAGATTATAAAAAAAAAAAAAAAAAAAAAGATTTAGTTGTTAATGGCTCAACCGATTCCATTTCAATTTTGCAATAGGTTTACCATTGCAGTAGTACCCCGTGATGTTGTGTTTATTGCAATGGACTTTCATGCTGATCTCATCCCAGTCTGTGCCAATTTAAAACAAAACTACTCAGGGGTACTGTATCTAACGAAGGAGTGACGAATCCTTCACGAGAATCTTTTCCCATTCATTCGTAGGTATTCAATATATTGAAAGTTGTAAGTCACTGATTTTCCACAAGTTGTCACGCCATCAGGTATATTAATTTTTTATTTTACCTTTCACCTGAAATAATATTGAATTTTTAAGAATTTTACAAAATATTACAATTTTTTTTATATTGCAAATAAAAAATTATATAATTTGTTTTTGTAATCCTGACAGTTTTTACAACATCTTCAAATTTTATCGCAAAGAACTGTTAAGATTTTGATTTAGAACTATAAGAACGTGAATTTTACTTACCTAATCCCTATCCAATTTTGTGTGACTTATTATCCAGAGGAACTTTTCACAATCATTAAAAGCCTAAATACGTGTCACCCTTTTTAGCCATCCATTACGCATGCACCTGTCAAAGTATTGTCTGTTATTATATTAATAAAGGCTACAATCTTCTCTTCGAGTTCCTTTAAGTTTACCCTCCTCTATACCAAAATCCTTGACAAATTCTCTTTTTTTGTGTGTTTGCTCATGAAATAATCAAAATCTCTCTCGGAGCAAGATAAATACAGAAACAGTGCAAAAATCAAATTTATTTCAATCAGATGTCTGCGAAAAGAGTGTTCTTTGGCCAACAGATAAAAAATTATAAATAATCCCTGCATCCTGAAAAAAAATAAATTAAATACAATAAAAACACATCTATTGAAGAAAATACTTTTATCCAATTTTCGGTGTACTTTTTTCCCTAGTTAAACAACATATCCTTCTGTGTGTGATTTATATGTTAAATTTATATTCGAAATTTGGAAATCTGCAAATCGAATTTTTTTTTTTTAATGCAAGACTCTGTGTATCTATGAAGACAAGGACTGCAGATTTCAAACGCGAAAAATTATGTTCGTCCTTTTAAGGAAAAAATCAAAATTTACACAAAACAAAAAGATCGAAAAAGTGTATTTTTTCGGAAACAAAGTCATATCTTTGTGTGTGAACAAGGATCTTTGAAATCATAGTGGTGCATAGAAGTGCAACGAAGCAGCACTTTCATGAAATCATAAGAGCCTATGTGATTTTTTTGTGTTTTTGTTGTTGTTATTGTTGTTTTATTTTGTACACTACATATGTATATGGTTTTGTGTGCATGTGTGCAAATTTTTGTATTCAAGTTTTCAAGCCACTCACTTTAAGCGAGCGCTATTTGTGACAAAAAAAATAATAGAAAAGGATACTTCATCCCAACACCCACCCCCAACATCCTCATTCCCCCTCAGGGGAAAATTATGCACAAAAAACGCGAAGAGAGACACAAAACATAAATTTATACACAGAGAGTGCAAAAAGGAAAATAAGAGCAAATAATACATGTAGCATCAGTTTAAAGGACCACACAAAAAAACACGTGTATATACATTATTTAGATAGATATATAAAGCAAGTCCAAAAGGCGCATCCTTTTGTTGACAGACAAAATCTCAGTAAATCTCAGAGAAAGGATAACAACTTTAGCATCCTTTTGCGTTGTTAGTGGGCACCAGGAACAGCAGCAGCAACATACAGTGTTTGTGTCCTTATTAAAAAAAAAAGTGTTGGCCAGGGCTAATTGTGGTTATTGTAGGTGGATTAAGTGCTATATTTGTTTGAAAAAATATCTCCATAAAACCTTTTGATTATCCTTTTTGGGGTACTCGTCTTACAAAACTGTTCAAAAAATGAAAATATCTTTGTGATAATTTTTAATCCGTCTATCATACTATATATTTTCTGTTTGCGAAAACACCAGACAGTTTGTAGGTGTGTAGTGCTGTTTTTCTTTTCTCTGTGTCTGCTGTGGTGTTTGCATGCCATTAAGGATATAACAAGGATACACAATAAACGCAAGGTAAGTGCATTCTATTAAGCTGGAGTTATTTTTATACCCCGTCTATACTGAGGTTTGCGGCAAGGCAAACAAAAAATTGCATTAAATATGCTTCTTGGCTATTTTCTAGTTAGGAATGGGGGTCTCCCGTTCTCACCCCTCCACTCTTCTCACATTTCAAGCCCGAAGTGATTTTAAAACCCATCGGTATACTCGTAATAATGCTACTTATCCTTTAAACGGAAGTCATAAGAGCTTGAAGCATAAAGATATGACGAGGATGAAAGAAAAAAGGGAAAGCGTTAAAGGGATATTACTTTGCAAAAAAAAAGCCGTTAAGGACACAAAGCATTAAAATAACGGCAAGAAAATACTGTAAACCGATGACTAAGTTCTTATTTCGGCGGTTTTTTTTGTATACTTCGGTTGGGTGCCTTTATAGCTTTGTGATCAAGGCCTTTGACCTAAAGCGCACATACAGCGCACATCATGACATCGCAACGACAGAACAGCAGAGTCGAGAAATGAGAAAAAGAGAAACAAGAGTTCAACAAGGCAGACAAAAGGGATGGAAGGTATTTCTGTCGGAGATTGTCAAAGGATTCGTTTTATTTTTTAGTATGAAAACGTGCTGAACGTTGAACTTCGGATGCAAGCTGCATTTTGTTTTTGCTTTTTCCGTTATTTCTTTGTTTTTGTGTTTTTGTCGATAGGAAGTTAGTCTCTGTTGACTGCCATTTTGAATGCAGAAAGGTATGTTCCTTTGATATATATTTAATAGAGAGATAGGTATGAGGTGCCTAGACAATGTAGGAGGGATAGAATGAATTTCACTTTTACGGTGCGTTGAACTTGAACCTTTTTTTTAAGGGACATACCTTACATAGAAAAAGGAGACAAAAGTTTTCTTGTGATAAAATACTATTTCGATATTAGAAAAAGGATTGATTGTTTTTTTTTTCAGAATGAATGGATACCCTCTGTGTCTATTTAAAAAAAATTAACGTTCATAACTTTACATAATAATGTGAGAAATGAAGGAAGTTTCATCACGTTCCTTGTGAGAAATTAAAAATTTCAACTGCGTAGGTTGCAATATAATGTACTACTTACGTTACGTATACGCCATAGAGCTTAAGTGTCAGGCATAAGCAAATAAATTGTAGGAATGGGTTTCATTTGTCATTTGAATTAGCACGTTTAAGCTAACGGCGGGCGGTTGTTGTTTGTGAAAAGATACACATTGATATTTATTTAATAATGAAATAGGGATAATATCAGTTTGCAGGCGTTAATATAATGAACGTAGATTATAAGGCGTAGGTTGCTTTTGTAATGGTTTTTCACTCGAGAAGGATTTATTGAAAAAAAAGAGGCTAGGTGCGACCCACACTGATAACTTCCCATTTGTGGTCTTGAAAACTTTATATTTAGTTTTTTTTCAAATAACCAAATTTTCAGCGAAACAAACTTTAGCTGTAAAATTCAAACAAACATTATTTTAAGATTGAAAAGCATTTTAATTATTTAAAGAGATTTGAAATTGAGATTGTTGATGTATAAGTTATTGTTTGTTAAAACTGTCAATTCGATACTTGTCAAAATTTAACCATATGTTAATAATTGTATTGTCGATACCTTCCCGTAAGAATGTACTAAGCGACACTTTTTTCGAAAATGACTTTTTAATGAGGAAATATACTATGTTAAGGGCCACGTTTTGGCCTGGGTTTCGCCAAAATATGCTGCATGAAAAGGAAACTAGAGTACAAATAAAAAAATTTATCAACTGCCATGTTTTCTCATTAAAATAATGTTGCCCCCTGAAATTTGTATTATCCGCCAAAAAAATTATGCCAAGCGACATTAATAAAGATCTCATTGTCATGAGCAACAAAAAATTTTGTTAGATGTCACTTAGTTTAACCAAAATTGTCTCTTAGCACACTGTGATTCAACTAGAACTTTCTTAGTTTTTTTCGTTTCCTTAACAATTTTAGAAATGTCGCTTAGTATACATTCTTACGGGAAGGTATCGATGTATAAAACAACATACTTTAGAAGACACTATCGGTGTTCATTCCCAAGAAATTCGACTTGAAATACAATTTTAACTAGTTTTCACTAGAATTTTTAATAGTTTTTTTTATTTAAAAAAAACTTTCGTAAAATAAAATTATTTTGAGTTTCAAATTGTTTTCCGTTCTTAGAATATCTGGGTTATGATTTTTTTTTCAGTTTTTCTTATTTAAAAAAATACATTAGTACATAAGTAGTAATACATGAGTACATTAAATTTTATTTGAAATCAATAGCATTATTTTTCGTGAGATATTTGAAACTAACCAAAATTTTTACTTTTTTTTTAAACCGTTATAGTGAAAAAAGTACTCACTGAATTTTAATAAACGCCCTTTCAGTCTCTTTCGAAGTTATTATCTATTAAACAAAATTTATTTGAAGTCGATATCTTTACTCGTTCTTGAGATATCGACGACGAAAAATGGTACCAGAACGTACGGACGTACGCACGTACGCACGTACGAACGTACGCACGTACGAACGTACGTACACACACACACACAGACATCTCTATAAAAATGATTGATATAGCCTCTAGGGACCTTGAAACGTCGAGAAATGTCAAAAATTCCAATTTGACAAATCGGACCGATTACAATAACTCCCTATGGGAAGTTAAAAAAAGTCAAAACCATTCTCTTTCACAATAAGGTGACTGTGGATGGTAAATAAGGAGGTACATTAAATTTTAAGCAAAGTCGAAATGCTGATGTGCCCCAGGGCACCGCTTTGTCTCCGACCTTCAGTCTCATATTCATCAATGATATTTTTTTTGCAACTTCAAATCTATTAAATTGTTTTGCTGACGACATATTCGTCATATTCGTTTCCAGGTGCATGCCCTTGTCCTTCGGATGTGGATTTAGAACGTCAGCGTATAAAAATCTCGTTACATTCTGATTTCGTTAGTATTGTTAAACGGGGAACCATTAACCACGTAAAATTTAATACTTCAATTTTTTTTTCTTTTATCGTTAAATCCCAACCCACTCCACATGCCGCTATCAATGAGCGGCACTTGCTTTGAGGAAACAGAACAGCTTTCAGATCTGGGTAGGTACATATGTGCGTCACTGACCACCTTGCGTGGAATTACCACATATTCGACGCCGCCAAAAACGATATTTAGGTTTCCTTCGATGTTGCTAGCAATTTGTCACACCTTACTTATGATCTCGCTGTAATCTATAAGGCATATATTCGCCCAAAGTTCGGGTAGGTATAATTTCCATATTTGGCAGGTGATCCGATAACCCACTTGAGTCTCTTGGATCTTTATTGTTATTTTTATAAACAGTGTTCTAGTTAGGCCGTACTACACGAATATGGAATGGGTTGCTATATTCAGATATTCAAAACCAATGTGCATTTTTAAATCATCTGGAACTTTTTTGACTGTGTTTAAAAATTTTAAGGGCGTACACTCAAAAAATTTTGTGTGTAAATATTACTAATTCATGCGTACATTCTACGAATTTTATTCGTGATTTTCAGCTACGAATAGTATTCGTAGAATGGAGGTTTATTAGTACATATTACTAATATTTTATTAGTATTCGTAGAAAATCAAACGTATATTGTACGAATACTATTGGTACAATGTACGAATATTATTCTAATATTTACCAATGCCATTCGTATATTGTACGAATATCATTGTAATATTTACTAATGCCCTTGTAATTCATTCGTTAATTATACAGCTTCATTTGTATATTGTACGAATATTATTGTAGAACTTACTACCATTAAATATGTTCTCTGAAATTTCCTTAAATACCTATTGTAAGAAATAATAACAAAAGATATTTATGTTGTAAGTTAAAAATAGTTTTTTAATTCATTTTATTGTCATATATATGAATAAAGTTAAAAATTAATTAATTCATTATAAATATAATTAAAAATCAATTTAATATTTAAAAACTCCTCATTTTATGTACTAAGGGCCACTGAAAATAAATTTAACATTTAAAATATTGAAAACTTCGGAAAAAAATTTTACTTACATTAAAATTCTTTTAGGAATAAAATTCCCACATATGTATGTATGCTGTGCTGCTTCTGGATGCTGTATATTAAATATAAAATAAGCTTTAAAGCATATGTATGTCTAGGTACTTACCTCATCTTTTCGAAAAAAGCAGTTGTTAGTCTGATCCACCACTGCAGCACTTTATAAATAATATCACGTTTGAACGTGTTGACTAATGGAATACATTTAATTTTTAGAATTGAACACATATTATTTTTCTTACTCATGATTAGTAAATAATATCTACTAATGCACTTCATGAAAATACGAAGTTATTAGTACATTCTACGCATAATGCGTACGGTCAACCTACGAATGAATTCTGTCTACTAATATTAGTATTACTTAATAAATAGTACGAATTTATTAGTAAATACTACGAATGCAAGAGATTAAAGTACGAATTCATTCGTACGAGAAATTAACGAATGTTATTAGTTATATGTACACAATAATTCGTACAATGTACTCAAACAAATTATTTACTTCTTGTTTACGAATGAAATTAGTGTATTAAACGAATAGATTCGTAGATAGTACGACAGTTATTAGTAAAATTTTACGAATGCATTCGTAGATATACCACTGTACAAATACTTCGTACATCTTACGAATATTCGTACAATGCACGAATATTTTCTTTACGAATATCATTCGTAGCCATTTTACTAATAAATTTTTTGAGTGTAGTCATAATCAAAAAAAAAAATCATTGTGAATTACTGTTCTACAAAGCTTTAAACATAAAATTATGACATATACATATGTCATTTATCAAATGTTTATTTTGGTAATGCCATGAAATCTTTGCTTGGAATCACGAGAATTATTATTTAACATGCTATCAGTGGGTTCTCTAAATCTTTCCGAAGTGGAAAAAGGCCAAGAAGTAGTCGTCCACGCATTCCTCGTATGAGAGTGGTTGTAAAAGCAGTGCGTGAACGAATTCGAAGAAACACCCTTCAGAAGCTGAAAATATTGTCCAGAGAATTGGATGTATGCACCAAGATGAATTGGTGATTCGGGAAGAACTGCATATGATGATCATAAGGTCATCTTCTAAATTTTCGTCTGAAAAAAAAATTTGCTTGAATAAAAGCAATCAACTTTTGCAGTCGCATGCGAGAAATGGACTTGAGAATACCCTGTTAATGGATGAGAAGATTTTTACCGTTGAAAAAGTTTCTAGTAAACTAAACCGTAAAATGTATGTCACACCATCAAGCCAAACGAGGTATTCTCAGGGTTCAACGTGGCCACTATCCTGCTTACTTAATGGTTTAAGTAAGGTTTGTAAGTAATGTTTGTAAGGATTTAACCAGACTCGATTCCTGCACACAAAGCCACGACATCACAGCAGCCGATTAGGGCTAATGTTTCTAGTTATCTAGCAACAGAAAATTGGCCTTTGGTAAGATTTGAATCCTTAAGGTTATTGCCTTAGGTCAGAACTGAAGAACGTCCCCTGAAAAACTTCTCACACAAATTTTGAAAACCCTTAAGACAGCAATAACCGAAGCAGCGGCGAAAATGTGAATAGAAGTAGTCCCTTGGGCTATAGGCCAATACACACAATTTGTGTATTAAAACTAAGGGCGGTCATTTCGATTGGTACTATTTTTTTTCTTTTAACCTATATTATGGCCAAAAAAATAAATTACATATATTGAATACTATAGATAGTTGATTACTTATATTTGATGGTGTTTTATATTTGTAACAGAATTTATGGCAGGACTAGTTACATTTTTATAGCTTATATGAGGGAAGCTTTGGATTACTAAAAATATCCAGCTCTTTATGGGCATAGTCTAGATAGGGTAACCAATTTTCTTCAAATTTAAGACTTTTATGTAACTCCCTAGAGATAAAATTGTCTTTTTTAAACTCTTAAAATAACTCTTCCAACCATATAATCGTGAAAAAACATCTATGTCAAAAATGGAGTAACCCACAATTTGCGGAATTGTTGAATTTTGAAGAATGCTGCCCACTCGTTGGTGAAGTAAGATATCAATATGCATTGCTATAGCACGTTTAAAGTACGTACAATATAAAATATTATCACTTTAAGCCAAATGAACACAACATCTCGGATTCGTCATCGAAGTTATTAATCGGCCATTGTATCACATAACTCGTATAAGACCTGATGAATCACATTGTTGGGTGAAGGGTTACTCATTTAAAAATTCTCGAAAGAACAAAGCATTCCGAACAAGTTTGTGCTTTGGTGGCATCATTTTTAAACATTAACATTTTCTTCTTTCGATGAAGAGAACCTTTCATAGAATTTTGTTAAATGGGATTTAATTTCCCTATTGTACAGGATGGGCCAAATACAAATTTCTTTTTAAAAATGCAATAAAATGAACTAAATTAAATTTTTTACAGGTAATATGGCTTTATTAGTAAGAACAAACATTCAAAATAAATATGGAAGACATCGTCATTCAAGTGGCTGCCTCTGCTGGTCGTGCGCCTTCAATTGCTGAATCAATTGGACCTTATAAGCGAATAATTCGAGATCTTTGTGTAGATTTCCCCTCAGGCTAGTGCATGAAACGTTGAGCTGTTGAGATCGATGAAGAGTTGATGTTCCTTAATTGAGTTTCCACTCTAGGGACACATTCTCGTCTGTGCGCACCGTACGACGACTGGCACCATGAGTGTTGCCCACTAGCATACCAGTCTCACAAACTTTTTGCACAAACTTGCGTACAGCAGGCGCGGTGAATGCTTCATTTCAGACAAAACCTCTTTTCAAAAAACCCCCTGCTTTGGGCTACATAGCACTCACTTTGGAAATAAGTTTTCAATATTTCCCAACTTTGTTCAAGCTTATAGCGACTCATTTCGTTCTGCAGATGTATGATACTGACTTTCTGTCAAGATTTCTTATTTATGATGCTTTATTTACATATCTGCAGACGAAAAAACTTCTTTGAGAAGAGGTTAAATAGCTGGAGAGTTTACAAGAAGAGGCTGATACCCGAATGATCCTTATTTTGGCCTTTCTATCACGCTACTTGTCGGTAGTAAACAAAACGGCAGACAGATGTAGCGCTTAATTCTCTCCCCCATTTGAAAACTGAGTCTGAACTCTGGCTGGAATTTGTAAATATTTGGGGAAAACACTTTAAGATATATAATTAAAAAATAATATTCCAAAAGACGTATGGTAAATCTTTTTTATATGTTAAGGTAAATACACATAAATAAAATGTTTGATAATAATTTGGGCACTGCGCTTTGTGCGTTCCAATCTTTACTGGTTGTGATTCTACCTCAATCATTTTCCAAGAAGGGAAAAATCAAACTATTTGAAACCCTTAAGGGTTCATTGGAATTTCAATGTTTTCCAATTTCGATGTATCGATTACAAAAAAATTAAATAGCGCAAACTGATTTCACTTTTAAAATCAAGATGGTGGAAACTGTGCGAGAGATTGATGGTCAAAATCGGGGGAATAAACATCCCATAAAGTATTCTAACGATGGTGAAAGAAATCCTTTTTCAAATGAGATAGGTGTTATATTTCCAAATGAAGCTTGAATGAAGGGAAAATCGAATTGTAATAATTAAGACAACACCACCTCAACAACGGTGCAATAAATTGATAAAAAAATATGAAAGGACGTCGTACAATTAAGACAAAACAATTAAACTGTCATTTAAGATTAAACAAGCAGTAAGGATTTTGCTCGAATATATACATACATATGTACATAACTGTCAATTAAAAAAATTAACAATAAATAGAATATATGTAATATTTTTATGCAAGTAAATTGAATTGAAAAAAGCACAACACTAAATATTTATTGGCTTGGCCGAAACCCTTACACATTTCTACAAATTTGTTGATACATATTTCATTTAGGGTGGCGAGAATTCGAAATTATATCTGCCAAATTCAAAAAACAAATTCAACCAATGGCTTTCACATTATTTGAAATGATTTTGTATTAAAAGCATCTTAAATCGTTTTAAATTCTTTTGAATCTTCTGAATAGAAAATTCATACATACATAGCTATGTATATAAAGATTTCTACAAACACACAACCTTAAAAGGTTTTTTTTACGATTTCTTACTTATCGATGGGTGAAAAAAAAACACTAGCCCACCAAGTACTCGAATATCGAAATTTCTTTGTGAACTTGTCACCGATTCAACGTTTCGAGCTCCTTCGGCACATTTCTAAAATGTCTTTTTACTTCCAATAATAGGAAAGTGTTTGCAACCCCTACGCCTGCAATTTAATTTTTTGTTTGTTGATTGGAAACTCATTCAAATTTCTTTCACAACATTTTTGTATTGTTCTATTTTATTTTTGTTTTTTTTTTTTTTACAGCAATGCATTTCTGGATCGATAAGCGTTCCCAGACCTATGGTTTCGGTCGTGCTCGAGTAGCTGCATCCTTATCCGGGGCAGGTGGAAATGGATTAGGATTTCCCCATCCTCCACGTCGAATGGGTGGTAAGACGTCCTTAATGCCAACAATACATCGTTTACCGCCATCCTCATCGCAACAACAACAGCATTCGCATAGTCACGGCCATCAGCAGCAGCAGCAGCAACAACACCAACAACAACAATCGACAACAATAGACTGCCATAGATCGCATAGTATAGCTAACAACAATAATAATAATAACAATGCGCATAACAGTTATCACAGCCATAATAGTAATAACAATCACAACTCGAATAACAGTAACAACAATAGTGCTAGCAATAATAGTGTTGCCAGCAACAATAATAATTTTAGTAATAACAGTGGCGCTGGTAGCGGGACCATAGTGCACTACTCTTCGAACAGACAAAGCCGAGGTTGTCGCAGTAGTAGCATCAATAGTGCCACATTGAACAATAACAATCATCATGACCCTTCCACTACCTTGACAACAACTACCACTCGCAGTTATCATCATCATCCGCAGTTTGGGAACATGAGTATTCGCCACTATCAGACGCAGCACTCCTCGTCTACGACTGGTAGTGCGGATCATGGCAGTTCGTATGCCACGCGAGTGCACCATCATCAGCATCATCATCACAATTCGACACATAGATCACACTCGTCAGCGCCATCTGCTTCCGCTGTGACGTCAGTAGCACTGCCACCTATATATGTGTGAGTATCAAAAATATCTTTAAAACTTTGTGCATAAACCGATTTTGAAAATTATTTCAAAACTTAAATGTCTTGGTAAAATCCTTATTTATTTCTAGAAGTCCATCGCATGCTCAAAGCCTAGAACAAGGCCCCATGGGTATGGGACCCATTCCAACAGTTCGTCTTCATCATTCCAACACTACCGGTACAGTGACAACCACCACCACGGCTAGCAATCCAATTCTAGACTCAGCTGACGGCCAAGTGCTGCCATCTCACTTGAAATTCGGCATGTGGGCCACCTTAATTTTGGCCTCAGTTTTTGTTGCCGGCGTGAAGTTGTATGCGGATCATCAAGGAACCGGCCTTGAGGTTCTCATCTTTGCTGCATTCTCCGCCACTTTCTTTTTGGCCGCATGTACTGTATCCCTCTGCCGATTGCCAAGCAGTTTGGCTGCATCTCCATCATTAAGCATTGACGATTCAAGTCGCGGCCTTCTAACTCAGCACACTAATCAATTGAATCTGCACTATCAACCAGCTCAGCAGCCACCACCACCGTCACAGGAGATTTTGGAATTAACACCAACTGGAGCGCCACCACCATACCATATTGCCATTTTACTGCCAGAGAATGGAAAGGAGTTGCAATTCAAAGACGAATCGCCGCCTCCTTCGTATGATAAGATTGTTATTTAATAGGACCAGCTGATTGAGTTGTATAAGATTCTATAGCAACATCAAGGAAACAGCACAGGTGGCCAAAGATAAAGTGATTCCAACAAATGCATTTGATCTCTAATAGCTCGTTTACTCTTTAAGTCTTACAAACACGTTCAAAAACGTTGCTAAGATTTAATGTATAAGTTTGGCTGTAAGTTCTAACTTGGTTAGTAGCAAGTAAGTAGAAAATAATGGTAGATATAAACAACACACATCGTTGTACAATTTTTCTGGGACTTTAAAACAACGAAAAATATGGAATCGATATTTTTATCAAAAAAAGTCAAATGTTGGAGAGTTGCCGTCAAGTTAATTGTTTCGCTGATCAACTTTTGTCTATCCGATTTGAATCCAATCCGATTCAAATGGGTAGAAATCAAATGAGTTGTATCGACTGAATAATTATTTTCTAGTCTGGATGTGTTCATCAATACCATAGCCAGCTGTCAAATTTTATTATTCCATTTTTTTTTTTAATGTTTTTCTTTTGAATGTTGAATTGCACAAATGCAGAAGAACATCTTCGATTAAGAAAAAGTACTCAAACCATTCTAAAACTTTTTAAAGTTCCTATTATTTGCATACAAAAGTTCTGTTCAACCAGCTGCACTGGACTACTCGGGGCAGAAAAGTGTAGCTTTTTTGTGTTCATTGAGAAAATTTCACTAGTTCAGAATAGGTTTGTTCGTTGAGCTCTGAAGTCCCCCCTGGGTCGCCCTAAATCGTTTTTTGAAAAACCTGAAGTCACCGTGGTGAGCAAATTCTTTGTTTTTTGAGACCTGGGGTCGCCCTGAACTCGCCATGAAGTAGATCTAGGCATTGACTTATTATATATATATATATATTATATATATATTATTATATATATCTAGTATGTCAATGGATCTAGGTATTTTGCTGGGGCGAGTTCAGGTAACGATCAAACTGTCAAAAGTCATATGAGATTTCATATGTATTTCTTTTGTTGTCGTTTGGCGATTCGCATGTTGCTGTTATTGCTTGTATTTGCAATTAAATGTTTGTTGAACTCATCGGATGAAACATTCAGCAACAACGCGAAATTGTTTTCGTTCATTTTTAAAACTAATTAATTTAAAGTTTTATCAGATCACAAAATGATTTTGTCTTGCTTTTAGCTGTCAACAAAACATTTGAAAGCCCTTGGGTGTTTTTTGAAAACAGAAAACCCCAGTTTTTGTTGACAACTCTGAGGGTTGTCAAGAAAACCTGGGTCAACCCTAGGTAAAGTTCAACGAACGAACCTAATATTTTGCACTACCTTTTGAGCTAGTGCAGGTTGGTGAAAACTGTCAAAATCAGTTGATATCCTTATTTGATTATATTTTGTTAACGAGTAATGTTGAATTTTGTCCCCGCTTTGTATTTTTGATTAAAGTTTTTAAATAATGCATAGATTAGAGCCAACTTCGAGTGAAGAGCAATCTCTGGTGATTCAGTGTTCTCCAATTAATCCAATAATATCTTAATTAAATCTATGTATGTATGTATATTTGCACGAAGAATTCTGAACGCAAGTGTTTGAAAGTTCGATGAAAAAAGGTGAAGAGGAGGAAGAGATTTTGTGCCTAAAAAGCCAACAACGTCGTCGCAGGCACTGGGAAGGAATTTCTTCCCTTTGCCATCGACTTCAGCGCAGGCATAAGGCATTTCACTTGCGCCGAATTTGATTTGTTTTCTTTTTTTTAACATCTGACGTATGACGTTTCTGCTTGAGTTTGCTCTGACAGTTTTCATGAACCTGCACTGCATTACACTACTCTACACTGGCCTTTTCCTGGTTGAACACAACTAATATGTAGGTACTTCTTTTTGTTTATTTTGACATTTCTCTTTGTGTAAGTATTTCCAGAGTCGTGTTATTTTTGGGAAATTATTGGGAATGTTTGTTTTTTTGTTGAATTTGTGAGGGAATTATTTGTTGATTACAGGGAAGTTTCTGAGCCCACAGTTATGTACTTTAAGTTTAAAAAAAAACTGTTGGCATTGGCGCATGCCTGGCGACTTTACATACCCTAAGCGTAGCCACGAGCGGGATTGAACCCCAAAAGGGAGTTAAAATCGTGAGAACCCGCGAAGCGGACCACACACACTACTATTGATTTAAAAAAAAAACTGTTAATATAGACGCCTGCAGGCGACTTTGAACAGTTGGCACTTTCAGAACTGTTAGTCCAAAAATTACTTAAAAAAAGTTAAAAACTGAAAGAGTTTTAAGCTGAAAAAGTTAAAAAATTGTTTTATGATTTAACAGTGTTTACATACTTTAATATTTTAAATCTGAAATAATCTTCACGAAAGAGAAGCTGTGAAATGTGAAATTTAGAACGTGATGAACAAATATATAACTTAACCTTTGAAAAGTAACGATGTCTACTTTTTAACGATGCAATAGTTTTGTTTGTTGAGCCCCGAAGTTACCTTGGGGTGGCCCTAAATCGTTTTTTTTTTTTTTTGTTTTTGAGAAACTTGAACTCACCCTGACAAGTAAATTCTGTGTTTTTTTTAGACCTGGAGTCGCCCTGAACTCACTCTAGAGTAGATCTAGGTATTTTGCTGTGGCGAGTCAGGTAACGAACAAACTGTCCCAAGTGATATAAGAGTTCGTATCTATTTCTTTTGTTGTCTTCTGTCGATTCGCGTGTTGTAATGGAATTGTTTATGTTTGCAATTAAAATCAGATGAAATATTGAGTAACAACGCAAAATCGTTTTTATTCAATTCTAAAACTTATTTGTAACAAATTCAAATCCTTATTTGAAGAATGATTTGTTCATGAAACACACACCAAACAAAAATTTTCCGAGATCGAAATACCTAGTGTGTAAAGGAAATCGATATAAGTAGACCGAATAGTGAGGAAAGTTGACTCCATTTCAAAATAGAACGAAGTAAACTTTTATTAAAAATCTCTTGCCCAAAAATTTTAAACATTTAAACCCTACTCTAAATAAAATTAGAATATGAGTCGACTCTAAATATTATGTATAAAACGAGAACCGTCTCTTTTTTTAATTTTAAATGACATATTGGCGCAAAATTTTAAGCATTTAAGACCTGCTCTAAATCAATTTTAAAACGGGAGTCGACTCTAAATATTGCGAATAAAATGAGAACCGACTTTTTGTTAATTTCAAATGACATAAACCATACTTTAACGTTGAAGAGCTCGTCTAACTTTAACAGCAGCAAATAGGCAGCTTATCTTTTAAAAATATACTTTATCCATACCATACCAAATCAAATCGTAGTAAAAATGTTAACTGATGTTTTATTTGATATTTAAAAGATGTGCTTTGTAAACAGACTGAATATTATCTACCTACAAATGTACATGTACATAATATGTACATTATGATCGCATGTAATAGAATAGCCAAATGATTTTGCGCCTTGCTACAAAAAAAAATTGAGTTTTATTTTGTGAATTAGCGATATATACGAACTTAAATAATGTAAAGAACGATAAACGTATTATATAAAATAAACCTTTTTCGGCACAAAAAATTACATATTTGGTTAGAAGTTGTTTGTGTTCTTTTTTTATAGTTCTGATTGAGTTCTTTATCTATCAAATTTACTGTTGCTCAACATAAGGTTCGTTCGTTCAACTTTACCCATGGTTGACCCAGGTTTTTTTGACAACCCTCAGAGTTGTCAAAAAAACTTGGGTTTTCGGTTTTAAAAAAACATCGAAGGGCTGGCATGCGAATCGACAAATCACGTAAAAGAAATAATGTACATATGAAATCTCATATGACTTTTGACAGTTTGGTCGTTACCTTAATGGCCAAATCACAATCTCGCGTTCGTCGGTCCGGCGCTAATGGGCGTTTGATCGTATATACGATTTTGTGTGTCAAAAAGCGCGACCGTAGCATTTGTAAAACGAAATTTAGCTTCAAACCTCGAGCGTTGACTGACATTTCCATGACATCTTTGATAAGTACCTACTTAATTGTTATATTCAATGAATTTTGTTACTGTTTATTAATTTACAAGGTATATAATATTGCGTATTTTAAATTTTGGGCATTTAAAATAGTTAATTTGTAAAGCTATTTTCTTAAACAAGAGATGGATATGGCCGATATGGATGATCTTGATGACCTCCTTGACTTTTCCTTGTTCGGTGTTGTGAGCTATGCTGGGTATGAGACATTTAAAAACAAATGTGGAGTGAAATCAAGTGTCTGTAAGTTAATTATGATTAAGTGTATTATCTTTTTCGATATACATTACCTACAAACTGTTCAAAAGAATCGCAAGATGTGCTTCCAATGATAGTTTGGTGGTTCAAAGTTAATAGGGTTCATACAGCCGGGTTAAAGATTTCTGAAACAATATAATTATTTAAATAAAAACAGAACCACACTTTTTTTGATTTAATTATTTATAAAAAAAGAACTTCAATTACTTACTTCTTATTTCACTTCAATTTTCAACTTTCAAAACAAATACAAAATACGGCCGACAATGAATTGTCAAACGCCCGACCGAATAGAAAATATATCTACTTTTGCTTTGGCCTGGCGTTGGTCTGACGTTTACGATATTACGATATAAAGCGGTCGCAACGCCGGAGGTAACATTTCAGATTGCCTCATAAGAGTCTATTGTTTTTATTCAAAATGTCAAAGCCCGACCGACCAAACGCGAGATTGTGGTTTGGCTATAACTTGCCACAGCAAAATACCTAGATCTGCTTCAGGGCGACCCCAGGTCGCAAAAAATACAGAATTTACTCACCAAGTCACTTCAGGTTTTTCGAAAAACGATTTAGGGCGACCCCAGGGTGACTTCAGTGCTCAACGAACAAACCTATAAATTCACATAGATTCTGTTGCAAAACCCACATTAGTTAGAAGAGTTGTCTAAAGTGTTTAAAATTATGAAAAAGTTAACAAAGTCTCCAAACTAAACGACTGTGTTAAGTAGAGCCGGTTTAATTTCTTAAACGAGAAAAGTTTAAAATGTTGCTATGCTGTATTTAAAATCGATTTTGCTCCTCGTTTTCTGACGTTCAATTTAGTATTTTAGTTAAATCTTAAGTCAAATCCAACCACATAACTTCTACGCCAAAACTAACTTTTTCGTATGGTCATATGGGAAATAGCTTCAATTTTTTATATAATCTTTTGGAAAGTCTGTCCTCAATACTCCGTAAGCTTACTGTGATCCCATACCAAAAAATGCAATATTGCTTAGTACATAATGCTTGGCCTATAAAATATTATGAACTTTAGTCATGGTTTAAAAACTATTGTGTGGAACCTTTTAACTTTTCTTTCAACGAAGTATGATTAATATAGAGAAATCCACATCCTCTCCACTCCACACTCGAACTGTGCTACATTTAGACCATAACACTATAAGGGTAGTCATAATCTCTTGAATGTGTTGTTTCATTTTTTTTTTTCAATTTTTGTTAAAAATTAATTAAAAATAGAAAAATTTACAAACAATTGCATATTTATAAATACAAACAGCATACAAACAATTATCTATAAAATTGCATTTCCAGATTTTTCTAGTAATACATTGGTCGGGCCAAATGACGTACAAATTATTCTTAAAATTGTACACACTTAGACAAAAGATTAAGAAACGATTCCAATCAGCACCTTTGTTCAATTGGTAAGGGGGAGAGATTACATGCAAGCAGATGTTAATACTATGATTATTCTATATCTAGCCTTTAAAAATATGATTAGCCAAACGATTGTATTTTTATTTATAAACATATCGTAGTGGACCGTAACCTTCATTAATTTTTGCACAATGGGAAATGAGTTCAATTAATATGACGTAAGAGAAATCTACACACACACAAGTCGTTCTTCAAAAGCAATACTCATTTTGTATTTATATTTGAGGTCTAGAGCCTCACGAAATGAAAAAGGCATACTTTCAACAATCTTTAGAATAGACATATTTTAATTTTATCATGTGCATTAATTAAATCAATCAATTTTTTAATTAAAAGTTGTAGGATTTTCTGTGAATATTTAAGTTCCACTTTATGGTAAAAAATTCGGATGAATATACAAAATTGCTCAGCCTGAAATTTTTAAATCAAGCTATAATTCGATTGTGACGTTGAAAAAAAGTGAAATCCTTTTTTTAACAACTTATAAGTTTTTTGTTCATAAACTGAGTACTGACAAAGTTTATGAAACCCATTAGTCCGTTGTACAAGATTCAAATAGAAAAGGAATGACCAAACATTGTCTTTCGGTGTTTGTTGTTTTTTCTCGAAAATTGTAAGCACCGATTTTTCTTGACTTCCATGGACGAGTTCTTTTAACATTCTCATCCCATCCACCGAACCTACACATACATAAAGAGAAAGCAGAGTTTTCTAATGAAAAACAATAAAGTCAATGCAAATACTATAAATTTATTCAAGTTCCACTTTGACTCTATGATAGGCATTACTCAGCACCCCGCGCAAATTCCATGTATACTTGAAGCTTTCCGGCTGTGTGTTGTAGGCCGAATCAACTGCCTTCGACCAGATCTCTATTTCTGTACTCCCAGGTGAGACTGGTATCTTAGCTGACCAAAGCGTCCAACCATAATGACGGCCATCGGGTAGATCCTCTTGTTCTAAATCGGCCACGTGCCAACTCTCTCCTCCATCTGCGGTCAAATCCACACGAACAATTCGTCGCCCACCTCCTGACCAAGCATAGCCTTTCACGGCTATGCATCCATCCTGAATTCTCACCTTCTCGCCTTGAGATGGGGAACAAATAGCTGAAGTGACTGGCATTGCTTGAATGGCAGGGGATTTTGTGAAATCCACTGTGTCCCAATCGGTGCTGGGGCTAAATCCTTTGTAATCGTTTTGCTGCCAATGAGACGAGGATTCACTATCAGAGACTACAATTCGACTAAGCCACTTTACATTCCTTGCTCCTACTGTTCCTGGGACAATCACTCGCAGGGGAAAGCCATGATCTCGATTGATAGTCTCCCCGTTCATTTCATAGGCCAGGATGACATCCCCGCGCTCGTCCATAGCTTTGGAAAGTGGAATGGAAGCACCATAGGGATGGGAAGTAGGATCTAAATCACAGCCTTCAAAAATCACATGACGCTTCTCGTCCGACTCGACTCCCAAGGATAATAGGATGTCCCTTAACCTTGCTCCTGACCATTTCGCATTGCCCACAGCACCGCCACCCCAAGTGAGGCCTTTGACTGGTTTTACCTTCGTCATCTCCGAACGCCGATTCCCACCACACATTACAGCTGCAGTCACTGTACACTTGGGAAGCTTCTTGATGTCGTCCAAGGTGAATGACTTCGATTCACTCGATTCTTCAATTTCAACGTCCAGTTCATACGTCTCTGCATCAATCACCGGCACCGGAAGGTGATTCCTCACGTAAAAGAACTCATTGGGTGTGAGGAAGTTCTCTGCCAGCAGACTAACTGGTGGTTCAGCATTGAATGGCCTCTCTGAAGCTGGCTTCAATAATGGATGGCGCTTTGGTTCGTTCGCCCATGGCGATCCCATGTCATCAGTATTCACTACATCGGCTTTATCCAGATTTCCGATCCGAAATGACTCGAGCAGAGTGAGAATTTCTTTGTTGTTGTGCTGTTGATAGATGGCCCAGAAGGGATCTATGGCACTTCCAGCCCCAAGCATGATTTTGTCACTCCCCGGATGCTTCGGGACGAAATCTGTAATATCATACACTCCAATTCCATACGTTACCCATATTCTTTTCTCCATGGTGTCATGTTTTTGAATCTGCTCCTGTTTGTAGGTTGGCAGGTCTGTCCTTGAGTTTATGTGCCACTTTTTATAGTTATCATCTTCGTTGGGAGGCTTTCCTTCAGCTGCCACCTCCGAGGCTAGTAAATAGATGGCCGCAATACCACCCAGGCCCACCAAGGTCAACTCGGGTTTTAAATCCCTTCTCGAATCACTGCCTTCTTGACCTCCTTTGGATGAATAGTCACATAGACAGCATAATGACTTTATCCTCTCCTCCTCCTGCTTTTTTAGGTAAGTTGTGTCACGTTTTCCAAATTTAAAGGCGCAACGTAGCACCCTAAGCATCTTCAATTGCATGTATTTACTGTCGTAATCACTCCTCACAGCGCGCCATTCAGTCAGTTTTTTGTATGGTTTAATATACTTTTTTTGCAAAGAGAAGAAGATAAGGTGTAACCTGTCACTGTCAACACTTATACTTAATACTGTTGTTTTTCTTCAAGGGCAAATCTTGTGAGAAACAGTATTTATGTGTGTTTTTGGGTTGCTGTATTATAAACGCGGAAATAGATTTTTTTGTTTACACAGCTGATGACATTTCTTTCGTCAGCTGTTTGTTGTTTGTTTATTTGTTCATTAAATGTCATGCGGAGCTTTTGGTTAAGCTTTTGTATTTGTATTTAAGGTGCATTCAAAATGGCGAGTAATGTTGATTTCTTCTAATTTTTATGTGTTCTAGACTAATCGATTTGTATGTACAAGAGATTTTGTGTTCCATTGGAGAGAAAAATCCATCTTTTATTTTTATATGGAAAAAAAATTAGAAACCTCGTTTTCGATCGAATGTACACAGTCATCCTCACTAGATAATTTTAATTTCGATTTATTAGTTTGAGTTTTCGTATCTTTAATTTTGCAAAAGAATACATATATGTATGTATATGGAAACGTCTTCACATTCCGAGGTATAAGTAATTTTCTTTCTTCAAATTAACTCAGCAGGAAGAGAAACTTGAACAAGATTTATTTATCCATAAATTTTAATTTGTTTTAAAAATCCTGCCTCACTTTCTCGTCTCTTTCTTACCATGAAGTGCGAATGAGAAAAAACAGACACGTCGGAATAAGTCGGCGGAGTGAAACACCAATGTGAACACCGTCATTGAAAATATTATTATGCTCCGTTTTTTGACATATAAATATGACGTATGGAGAAAACAA
This sequence comes from Philhelius festivus, assembly GCA_963931855.1. Classification (NCBI taxonomy): domain Eukaryota; kingdom Metazoa; phylum Arthropoda; class Insecta; order Diptera; family Syrphidae; genus Philhelius; species Philhelius festivus. The sequence goes on from OZ007557.1 coordinate 97,364,138, forward strand.
TAGCTATTTTTCAAGTCATCATTATTGTTTGGGTCCACACCGAGCACTCAAAGTTGTTTTTACAAGACCTTGGATCTTACAGGTATATTTATTTAAAGTTATTATGACATTAGTAAATATGCCATACATTTTTTCGAAGAGAAACAAAAAAAACAATTTTTCAACTTGACGGCAGCAAAATTAAATGATTTCTAGGTTTTATTCAAAATAATTTAGATAAGTAAAAAATACAATAATTGTAAATTAAATGTATAAAAAGTTTTTCACGTTTCACTATCTCTTTTCTATACAAAACCAAACGAAAAATATATTTGGTAGTCTATCTTGTTATTATCTATAAATTTATCTCGCATACCTTCAACTCATTAAATTGATATCTATACGCTCATGTAAATATTCTTCATTAAAATAATTTTAGTTCTTTAGTTAAATAAACTAAAAACCTTACACACAATATTATTAATACCATTTTTTCCTTTTAATTTATTTATAAGCCTTCAAGTTTAAATCTGTACATCTATCTATTATGAAATAGTGGAACAAATAAATTATATTAAATCAAAATGGCTAACTTTTAATTGCTGTCAAAATTAATAAATTATTAGAGGCCAGCGGCTAGAAGAGATCAAAACCTTATAACTCTAAGGCTATGCGCGCACATTCAATTTTTAGTTTCGCAACTGCTTGGTTCGAGCAACTAAAAAGTTTGTGTTTTGACACAAACTAAACGATTGCCCAAAATGAGTTCGCTATTTTTTGTAACATATAATAATTATATTATACACCTGCGCGCACATTCAACCAAATAGTTCATCTATTTTCTATAAGCAACCAAACAGTTGTGCAACTAAAAATTCTATAAGATTTACGCCAAATCCATTTTTTACTATTCTGTCGTTTTTTCGCTAGATCTATCAATTCTCTTTCGGTCTGGTTTTTCTTAAGTCAATGAACTAAGTCAGTTAAAGTTAGCCGTAGAATTCTATCAAGCCCATCTTTTTACTCAAAATTTAAAATGTATATTTTGTTGGACATAACATCTTGTTTTTCCATTTCTTCCACTGCCACGTCAACAAAGAGTTTTCCAACTTTGCGTTTAAGATTGTCATGGTACTCCACCCATTTTGTTTTCTGGGTATAAGAAGAAGAACAGAATTTAGAACTTGTCTTTGACGCCCTTTACAATGATTGGCTAACAATAAGGATTTGCAATGGAACTTTAGTAACTTAGCTTTGCTAAAGGAACAACTTTACACCCTTATTCAAATAAATGAAGATAATAATCGAAACACCCTTATCATCGAAGCACAAGAATCCGAAAGCAGAATTCTCTACTCACAGCTAAATTATAACCTTTTCGGCAACAACTACTTTAAAGATTGCCTAAGCTATAAAGAAATATCATTATTATTCAAATCAAGATGTGAGCTTCTCTACCTAAATGGAACCCCCTACAACGGCAGTTTTAATCGATTTTGCACGCTGTGTAACATGCATGCCAAGGAAGACATTTTCCACCTCATTAGTATTTGTCCAATCTTTAAACATCAAAGATTTGCATTTCAAGGAAAAGAAAGATTTACGATGTTGGAAACGATCGAAATTTTAAACGGAACAAACTGGAAAGCGTTATGCTGCTTCTTAAAATCTATTTATAAATACAGAAATTTGTTAATAACTGAATATATTTAATTTTTTTCGTTCATATATTATTTCAAATAATAATTGCCACTCGAGCTGACGGCTAAGCCAATGCTTTAAAATTCATAATAAATTTTAAACTATATAATGATGTAATGTAAAATGTATAAAATGTATAAAATGAATAAAAAATGAATGAATGAAATGAATGTAAATGAATGAATGATTGGCTATTCAGTTAGATCCCATCGTACCCAACCCAAGTTATTTGTCAGTAACTCCCTAAAAAAAAAGAATACCCGAAAATGATGGAAGAGCCATAACTCTATTCAGTGTTTAAAAGAAACTGTAAAAAAAAGTTTTTGTTTGTATCAGATGACCAGAACTAGATAAATAATCCTTTCAAAATGGAAATAGAAAATTTCTCCGCAACGGTCGGTCATCAAATCAAACGAGTAAGTAATTTTTGTATCTAAAAAGTTGGACACTTTCGTCAATTTATTTTCGTTTACTTAATTATTCTACGATAATTTCTAAGATTGTAAAACATTTAACATTCAAAATATTCGAAGACCGAGATTCATCTCTTTGAATTCGTCTAAAGGCACATCTTACCACTTGGACGGATTGGTTGGTTAAGTTATTTCTAATTCTAGAAACGGATTTGTAAGAAACAAGGCACTTGCTTATGTGTAGTTGTGTGACGGATAAATGTGTAACAAAAATATAAAAAAATGAAGCTTAAATCTATGAAATTTCGGTAATCGAAGATAGTCGATCTCCAGGCCTTAGATATAGCCGTGAAGACTACGAGATTGACTTTGATGATGGCGTGGTGGTTGATAGCCGGGCTCCTGCATTTCCATTTGCATAACCAGATTCTTGCTATCGCCGCGCAACTCATAGGCATCCTTTGCTTCGCGAAAAAGAATCATGGCAGCGATTCCGAGAATCATAAAGGCCACTACAGCCAACGAGTAGGACCACGAGAGGACGTTGAACTTTGGATACATCAACCAGTCGCGGCGATAAGCGCAGCAGCCGAATATGACCACAGCCACAAACATACAGAGGCCTAAAATAATGATAACTTTTTGTTCTAGATATGAAACATGACAAACTTACTTGAAACAGCGCATAAGATAAAGGAGATTCTGGTCAGAATCCATTCGTATTGGAGGACTCCCTTGAGTGGCAGGCGAGTGATGATCATCGATAGAACTCCCAGGCAGGCGTAGGCCAGCAAAAACCCAATCGTCACAAGCACCTGGACAGAGATCAACCATCCAGGTAGGAGATACTCCCTGATTTCGTGGTATTCCTGCAGAAATGTTCAATTCTTATAAAAAGTACTTCCAAGCCTATTGAATTTAACTCACATGACTGTAAGCTCCATAGCAGCCAGTGAACTTCTTTGGGAACTGATAGTTCGGATAGACGAAGTTCTTAAAGCAATATTGCCAGATTCCCATGTTCAAAAAGGAGCTGCGTGATTCCTCGTAGGATTCAATCCAATACGGCGAACAGAAAGCCATCAACAGAGCAATGGATCCGATGAAAGTAACTATTGCTCCAAAAACCAGTCCATCTACGCAACGGAAAAGATAATTTTAGTTAAATTTACAAAAGACTTGGCGACACCTCGAAAATCAGGTCAATTAGAAGAATTAGAATCGAGATAAATTACTCACTTGAAGCTTTGGGATAATCGTTCTTCTCCGATCCCTCTACGGACTGTTCTTTATGCATTTTGTTTGGTTGTTATTTTAGTGATTATAATATATATAAATTGGATTTAGTTGAAGTACTTATGATAACTAAAAATAACAAATAGTTTCCTTCTTTGGGAAATCAACAAATTAATTTGGGTTCAGGGAATAAAGTGACAAATCGTGAAAAGATACCCAACCCAAAAATAAATAGGTTGCAAACAGAATGCAGTTGTTCAGATGAGTGCGTTCAGTAAATTAATTAGTTTAATCAGATCTACACTGTGCATTTAAGACTTCGTTTTCACCAAGAGTAAATCCGGGATTTAGGGGTAGAGATTTAAAATAAATCTTGAAGTGTTTTCACCAGAGAAAATGAGATTTATTTGACTTTTTCACTCTTTCTTGTCATTCAATTGTCAACTTGGACAAGAGTAAAACAAATTGCAACAGGAAAAACAATTTCTGAGCAGTAAAATAGTTTATTTTCAATAAACACTTGATAAAAATGGGAAATACAACTTTAAGGCTGGTATTCACCGAGCGCTCTTAAACGGCTCTTAACTTTACAAGGCTCTTAACTTGAAATTTTTTGGGGTATTCACCAACCACTCACAACTGTTTTTCGAAGTTCGAAAATGAGAGCCACTCTCTCTTGTTCAGGCATACCCAAACTGTGAAATGTTGTGGAATGTTGGTCTTGACAGCAAATGGAGGCTCTTCTACTTGGCATTGCTCACATGGATTCGAGTCAAAGGCGTGCGTACCAAGTCTTTAGCAAACAAACTTTCGAAGAGAGCGCTCGTAAGTTTAGGAGTGGTCGGGACCACTCCTAACTTTTAAGAGCGCTCGTAGATCTTCACTAATATTGCTTGGTGAATAGGTTTATGAGCTTCTTAAGTTATGAGCGCTCGGTGAATACCAGCTTAAAACTTTGTTATCACACCATTTGATTCTGAAAAATGTCATGAAAGGGATAATTGGTGCATTGGATAGAAGAATCCATATTTATAGAAAAAAACGACGGCAGTCATGTGATTAAGAAATATTATGCTAGCCAGAATAAAAAAAAACTTTAATATAAAAGAAAATGTTAAAAAAAAAAACAATAGGGGTATTCATGTAAGCGCGGAAAACCCTCGTAAACCTCGTAAACCAGATAATTTTATCTCCGCAGAAACGAGCTGTCAAAATTTGTATGGGAAAAAGTTTCTGCAAATCGCATAAAATTATCTCACAAATTTGCTGCGGAAAGTGCAGAAATAAACCTCGTAAACTATAGAAGTATGGATTCTGACTTTTAATTTGACATTTCACAAAGTATTTCCCACATTTACGCAAGTATTTATTAGGGGGTGTTCATGAAAACATGCTGCGGAAAGTTATATCTTTCTACAAAGCGGAAAATTATCTCGTTACATGAATACCCTTAATATAAAAGTCTGGGTTAGGGTAAGTATATATATGTACGTACCAACCAAATTCATTTTTTCTATTAAATTTTCCTTTTAGTAAATATAACTCAAAAAGTTTGACAGATATTTCCATTTTGTGTTGATTGTAATATGAAGAAAGTGGGGTTTACATAGGTGCATTCTACAAAATAAGGTTTGTTTATTTTGAAAATCTTCTGACTGCAAGAAGATTTCAAGGGGATTTATTTTAAATCTTCATTTGAGGTGATTTATATTTGTATGGTAAATCTACTAGATTTAAAGAAGATTTAGGCTAGCCGCGTACTGGCAACTGTGATCGAAATCAAATAGTTTAATCACCAGGTGATAGAGTACCGCGCACTGGCAATTGTTTACTCATTCTCAAAACTCTTTTTCTCTCTTTTGCTCTTATAGAAAACAGTTCAACTATTGCGAATTAATTTTAGGCAATCGTTTAGTTTGTGTCAAAACACAAACTTTTTAGTTGCTCGAATCGAGTTGTTCTAAGTGCACGGTGTCACAAATAAGCCCATATGTTTCATTTTAGCAACTAAACAGTTGCGAAACTAAAAATTGAATATGCGCGCCTGGGCTTATGGTAATTCCACTTAAATCCCGGATTTACTCTTGGTGAAAACGTAGTATAACATGTCGATTCTAATGGATATCAATGTAACTCGTCAGGCTCTGGAGGGCCAGATGGCCATCACGACTTATTACATTGCTTGCCAAATTCCTATTTGTGTAATTGTTAATACAATGTCTTTAAAAAAATGTCGTAAAAAGGGCAAAAAACGACTTTTGTGCACTTAATAAATATCAAAAAAAACTGGGGGAAATACATGTACAAATGAAATACATTTTGTTAATAGAAATTTCCATATTTGTACATGAAACATATTTATTAAGAACTAACGGTTCAAAGCCAATTAGTCTGTTTATTTTTGTTTTTAAATAAATTATCTATTTGACTTTTTTTGGATCACGGCATGATTGGACTGTCTTATCGTATATCAAACCAGGTGAGCAAGTAAGTACGATACCTTTTCCATTTGAGCAGAAGTAATATGCTGATGGATCACTTGGACTTGGATAGAAATGTGAACCAATCTTTGGGCATGGGATATTTGCCCTAGTTGGAGGCATCTTAGCATATGGCAATACATTACGAGATTTAGCTGAGATCTATGTTTAAAAGTGGATTATTAGATGATTGTTTCTTAAATTGACAAATTTACTTACGGTACAGTTTACATTTTCCTTGAAATCACATCCTCTCTTTTTGTTGTTATAGTATAACCCTTTAGAACATTTTTGAAGAACAGCCTCACCACTGTAGCAAATGTAATAGCTAGGCAAAGAAAAAGTTTAAAATTCTATTCGGTCTATGAGTGTAAACAAAAAATCACTTACTCCTCACAACTCCTGTGACTTGGTAAAAAGTGAATATTTTCAGGATCATTTATTCCAGTGCACATATTTGTCACACAATCTACATTTTGGGCATAATCACAACGATCGGTTTGGTCATTGTATTGCAAATTATCGGCACATTTTTGCAAAACATGTACGCCGGAAAAACATATCGAGTATTTATCACAAGTTTTGCGGTAACCCAAAAACTTTAAGGTGCTGTTACATTTTGGAGAGCATTGAGTTTTTTCTGGAACGTCACAACGCTGTGTCAGAGCGCTGAAGAGAAGACCGTCCCCACAGCTACCGGGATATGCCTTTTGACCCATACAAGTATAATATTTAGAACAATCATCGAGATTGTCTAAAAACACTCCATCGATGACGTTTTCGCAAATATTAATCTCAGCGGAAACGTAGCACGTGCCAAGTACGACCACGGCCAATATGCCACAAATGAAACCTAAAAAATTAAACAGTTAAAATAGATTTCCTTCATTGAACTATTGTTATAATTTTGTGATAATTTTTGTTTTTACTTTTCATGATATTGACAGGAGGATTCTTATTTTGTCTCTTGCTATTGACACTTTGATCCTGTATGACTGTATGACACTGTAGTCGTATCTGTTGAACGTGATTCTTTTATATGAAGTTCAACATCGAAAGTTTGTTCTTTTATTGAACTCAACTTGAACCTGATATTGTAGTTACTTGCAATTATCTTGTGTACGTTAAAATGTGTCTGGAATTTGATGTTTCTCGTGTTCGTTCGTTCAGATCCTTATCGGTAGCTAACAATCTAACAATAATTAGTGTTCCATATTGATGATTCTTGTAGCGGTGTTTTATCTTATGTTATCAAAATATCTGAAGCTTTTAAGAATATTGATGATGAACTTGACAAAATTCAAGACCATTATTGTTTCGGTTTGATAAAAAGCCAATCAAAATAAGATAAGAGCTATGAAACACGTCGATATGTAATACCTGCCTTCAATGCTGGACCAATATTATAAACTCCACTCAAATCAAACTGAAAACGTTTGAATTCGTTTGTTCAATAGTGTTTTGTGACTATTAAGAAGGAAATAGAAAGGGAATGAGCAAATGTGGAACAGCACCGGACCAAGAAGGCTTCTTTACCGAACACGAGCATTTCGTTCCTTAAAACCTGAATAGTTTGTTCTTTTTAGAATTTCACAAAGTGTGGAAGAAGTTTTGTAAGAAATGACAAATTCTTGAAAAAAGATCATTCATTCTGCCGTTCACATTCTCAAATTTGTTTGACAATTTTTAATTGATGAAAATCAATAGTGTTCACATTTGTCAAACATCAATTCTCGTAAGAATTTTCAACATGGCAGTTCTTGCAATAAAGGGTATTTCAATTGGGATGGGCAGATTTTGTGGGCGATGTTGTTTTGTTGACATCTGTCAAATCTGGAATTTATTATTTAGTTACTGATGCAAAATCTACACGGTAAGTTACACAAAAAAATGATAAAACTTTAATATCTACAATCTGTGTTAACAAGTAAAATTGCCGCCGTATATGGGACGACATAGAATTTACACGAAGTGCATAGGGTGACAATGCATCCTGTAAAAGTAACCAATTTCTTATGGTCCAAACAAAACCATTGGATCATGCAGGACAAAATCAACTCATAAAAGCTGTTTATCAAAAATGTATTTCATTTCATACTTCAACTTAAAAAATGATTCTGTAAAATAAAAGATACCAAGAACAAGCAAAAAAAAAGATTTTTTTTTTAAATTGTATGAAGAAATTGCTTTAAATGACTTAGCGCTTTTGTGAAATAATGTCAAATTAAAAGTCACAATCGATATTTATTTAGTTTATCAGGTTTATCTCTTTACTTTCCGTATCAAGTTCGCGTTAGATAATTTTATCAGATCTGCAGAAAGTTTTTCCCATAAAAATCTTGACAGCTCGTTTCTGCGGAGATATAATTATCTGCTTTCCGAGGCTTTTCCACGTTTACATGAATACCCTTATTATTAAAATCAAGCCAATCATGCCGTGTGCTTGTCAAACAGATTTGAAAATTTGTACGCCTCTATTAGCTATGAGTATTCATGGAACATCTCAAATTTTCCGACGTCGTAAAATTGTAAAGATTCATGAGCGTCCTAAAACTGCTTGAGCGAAAATGAAGTCCTAAATTAATCAGCTGTTTATTAAACGTCAAACGACGATGAGTTGGGCTTAGGCCACAGGCGCTGACGTTGCCTATTTTCTTGAATGTTGAAAACAAAATTTTGGAAGATGTTACATTTTCAAACTTTTTTCTCTATTATATCAGACTTCAGTAATTTAAACAAAAGATAAAATACTGCTTTTGATCTTCCTCGAATTTAATTTAATTTTAATTTGAAATATTTTTGACAAATTATCAAACATTATAGATTTAATTGGTACTCTTACAAAGAGTTTACGACTTAACGATGTTTACCATCTTGCTTTACCACATGAATGCGTGCCGGAAAGCTTATGATTCTTTCGATAAGATTTTTAATACAAATGTTGACAGTTCGTTTAAGACGTCGTTAATTTTCCGACGTTTACCGTGGTTTTCCGACGTTGCATGTATACAATTAATAAAATAGGTTTAAGTCGCAACACATTAATATCGTGTGGTGTGTTTTAAAGTGGTGTTAGTACTATCGTTCCATACTCACGTAGAAACATATTTGTTTTATGTGATGTGTTGTGAAATGTTTTGTTATGTGTAAAAGAGCAAGCAAGCAAATTATGACAAATGATGCAACGAGTTTTATCAGCGTGCAAAGTTGAAATTGAAAAAGTCAATGAGACACACCAATACGCAACACGCAAAAAATGATCCCCACTTAAGTTGCATTAGACGTGGTGCAGACGGCGTTATTCTTTCCGTATGCTATAAACCAGATGGATCAGTGTCAATTAGTTAAGAACATCACGTTGAGCTCATGAGCTAAAATCCCGTATATGTAAATTATCACTGCTCTATAGGACCGTATACGACGGAAAAAACGAATAGAAAAGGCGTACCGTGAGCGCTTTTCTCTGGAATCCTCATCCAGTTTTATCAATTTATTAAATTATAAAATTACATTCAAGAGCAGAAATGCTTTTGCTTTTTTTTTTTTTAATTTGTGTTGTGCTCAGTTTTCCGTGCATTGTTAATTTATTTCCAACTATTTTGTATAGATTTCATATTCGTATATTACTAATAAAATCTGTGATATCAAAGAGATTGCGAATTTTGAATTCAACTTCAAAATGTTGTTTTATTTTTTAAGCATCATTTTTCTATCTTTTGTTTTCAAGGTTATTGTCATAGTTCTTATAATTGTGGACAGAAAAATCTTATGAAAAATATCTGAGTTACAACTTTTTTTTTGAACATCAGATTACATTTTAAGTGGATTGCTTTTTTATTATAACATCTCCGAAAACATATTTCACGTGTAGAAGAGATATCGATCTTATCGTACTTCCTCTACATAGGTAGCATTTTATATTTTGCTGATAAGAAAGAGATACAAATGCTTAAAACATTATTATTTTTTGGAAGTATTTTAAAACCTAAAAAATAGTAGAGATAACAATACTTGCGGTGCATTTGTCGCTACTTTTTATTGTTACTATACGAATGTTTTATGTGATAACATTTACTTGACAACTTCATTGCTTCCAATAAGTATCATAAAGCAAGAAAGTAAAACGAGTGCTGATTGCATCTAACGAGGTGCAAACCAAGTTCTTATTATTCTCATTAAAATTTTAGAAGAGCTAAGTCACAATGAAGTTTTGTTTATTTTTATCAAATCGTTTTCCCCAGCAAATTCGTTGGGGAATTTTATTTGACTTGTGTTAATGATTTCTCATACAAATTTTGATAGTTCATTAACCAAATAGTGAACTTATTGCGCAAATGGTAGACTTATCTACGGTGTTTTACAACGGAAAACTGGTAATTTAATTAGATAAACACATCATGGATTCAATAAATCAGTATGAAGTAGGTCCCTCAGCTTAGATTCTCTTGCCGTTCATGGCCCGACCAAGGATACGAAATACTATAATCTAATATAAACATGCCTAATACTACGGTTTAACCACAAGGTAATCCGAGATTTAAAGCAATAGATTTATGTGGTTTCTCCACCGCACTAAAAGATTAAAAAGAAGATTAGCTTTGACAGCATCTATAAAAATGCTAATGGTGTTTCAAGTTTTTTTATAAAGTGGAAACGAGAGAAAGATAGTTTCATTTGTGACAAACGATGAAAAGTCATCAAGATAATTAAGCACGATAAGGATATAAGGTCAGTTCGAACTATAGACCAATTGATACAATGAAAATTTAACGAGATTAATTTTTAATCAAATAGATTTATGAAATAAATTTATATGGTAAATCTTCAGGATTTAAGGAAGATTTATAGTAAATCGACTTTAATCCAGGATTATCTCTTAGTGAAAATATAGTATAAGAAATATTAGAACAACAATCTTGTACCTACTTCAAATCTACGAAACAAATGTGAGAATCTTGTAGAGTGTTTCATCCTGAACATTTGTAATTTTTGGGGGTAAAAACTAGAGTTTTGGTTTTATAGAGTCAAAAGTTTATTGAACGATTCAAGCCAGTTTAAGTATGTCAATCCAGATTGAAAGCCAATTTCATATTATTCACTCACTTTTTTTCAAGATCTTATGCATTGTGTAAGTTATTTTAAAAAGCGGACATTAAATAATATGAAATAAACATAAAAAATGATAAAAATGTATTTTATTTGAGAATACTTTTGGATCAAATGTGTTAAGTTTCGAGAAAGTGAATTACAAGGACAAATATAGAAGAGATAACACTTGCCAGATGTAAGGCATTAAAATCAAACAAGCAAGATCTGTTTAATATGGAAAACTGAATTTGACTGTGCAGATAAATCGGTTACCTTATATATAATAATTTTGAACAATAGGAGGAGAGAATGACATTATACATTTCATAAAAAAAATGTGTGTGTACTGACGTACGCGCGCTTAGAGTAAAACTTCTTTTCCCAAAAGCAAAGCCTCTGTACGATTCATGTGCTTTTCGAAAATATAAAAAAACTATTAAAAAGTAGTCTTAGTATAGTCTTGTAAATTGCAAGATGTCAAAACCACTTCCAAATAATTTTTTTTTAAATAGATATTTCTTCGAATTGAAAATAATTTGCAAAATAAATTAGGAGGTTTAAATTGGAACTCAAAACTGATTTAATTATACAAATGATGCAATTAGTTTTGGAATGATCACTTTGGTCTATCTGCCGATTTCTTGAATTATTATTATTTCTAGAATATTAAGAAAATCATGTATAACTTGCTTCTTACCAAAAGTGAGCAAAATGGATGGCACTCTTTTTGACGCACGGATGCCGCTTTTTTGACGAACAGATGGCTCTCTTTATGACGCACAGATGGCGCCTTTTTGACGAACATGATTACTTAGCTGGGTGCACATCATAAATTGTGAAAGGATACTAATACAATACTAGCCGTTTCTTAGTTCATTTTAATCTTCGCTTAAATTTTTCAGATTTTGACTTTGAAATAGAATTGAAAACGACACACAAAAGTTTTTGTAACTCCCCAGTTATAGCTATCATTGAAAATTTTCATTACCATTTTTAAGGCGAATAAACAAAATACAATGGCTTTAATTGATACCAAAATGAAGGTAATGAGTAGTAAAATTTTAACACTCTATAAAATACAAAATTCTGATTTGAACTTTCTTTTAAATCCACTTTTATTATTTCACTGATAGAAATCAATCTCAATGAACTGATTTTCGTTTCTTTAATGTTCTCAAATGTCAGTTTTCCTTTCAATGATCAACTCTAACCTCAAATGCATAGAATTGGTTGTAATCAGCCATTGACAGGGCCTTTTACTGAAACCAATATTTCAATGATTGCTATAACTGCGGCCTAATTATGTCCGATTCGTAATGTGAAGAGAACACGAAACGAGAGCGAGACATGATTCACTGTCACCTTTACGTTGTTATAAAATCGTTCCGCAATTCCAGGCCTGAAGCGTAAATTCAATTATTATTTTCGTAACTGTTTGGTTGGTAAAATGAAACATATGGTAAATCTATAGTAAAATGAAACATAAGCCCATATGTTTAATCTCAGCAACCAACAGATGTGAAACTAAAAATTGAATGTGCGCGACTGTTCTTAAATACTTCATTTATTAATTTAATTTAAAGTGACGACGAGGAATGCTTAATTACGTACATAATGTATATCCTCGTCTGCTTTTATAGTTTGAAACGGATTTTACAATAATGACGATGTTTCATCACGCTCACATCTCTTTTTTCTTATCTCATTCATTGTGTTGGAACCCAAGGATTTTAAAATTGTAGGCAATGCTAATTTAATTTTGACACAGAACTTAAAATTCTTCGCATATGGCAATGCTAGTTTATATTTGACAACAGAAAGCAATAAAGCAGATAGTTTATTTACAAGTGTTTTTTTTTTTATATTTCGCTTTAAGTAAATTTTATTGCTTATTTTTCAATTTAAATAGTATATAAGTATTCGGTATTGCTCAGGATAAAGTATTTTATGTTTTAAATAAATAAAACTATAAAAAATATAAATATTTGTTTGTGTTTTTTGTGCAAAGGAAAGTGGTTTTCGATCGAGAAATTACTCGGCCACATAATTCATTGAAAAAAAGCTTTTATTATATAATTTTTAAAAGAAATTATTTTTTTAATTGTTTTGTAGGTTAGTTGTTGTGCAATTAAAAAAACATTCTCTTTCGGCAGTAAAAGGTGTTTTTAAAGTGTTTTAAATAACCTCTAACAAAGTTCGAAAAATAATTGTAAGAACCATGTCGCTTTAGCGTGTCGTTTTGACATGTCACTGACAGCTCCATAGAACATTTTTCACCCCCAACGCCGGAAAAGAAGTTTTACTTCAAAAAATATTCGACAAGTTTTTTGTCAGATATGATTGAATCTTTTTAGACTAACGTACGTATATTACTATTTCCTACTTCGATATGCCAGGATAAGCAGTTGGGTTTCGCTTACCCTCCTGGTTTGTAAAGGTTTCAGAAAATTGACTGAGGCCGGTATTCACCGAGCGCTCATAACTTAAGAAGCTCATAAACCTATTCACCAAGCAATATTAGTGAAGATCTACGAGCGCTCTTAAAAGTTAGGAGTGGTCCCGACCACTCCTAACTTACGAGCGCTCTTTTCGAAAGTTTGTTCGCTTGTGCGTGTGCCACGCACGCATTTGACTCGAATCCATGTGAGCAATGCCAAGTAGAAGAGTATGCATTTGCTGTCAAGACCAACATTCCACAACATTTCACAGTTTGGGTATGTCTGAACAAGAGAGAGTGGTTCTCATTTTCGAACTTCGAAAAACACTTGCGAGTGGTTGGTGAATACCCCACAGAAATTTCAAGTTAAGAGCCTCGTAAAGTTAAAAGCCGTTTAAGAGCGCTCGGTGAATACGAGCCTGAGTCGCATTAATTACAGTCCTAAGGAAAACCAACACAACAAAGGTATAGTAGGCCTATATGTTTACTTTTGGCTTGCCAAAAGTAGCAGTTTAAAATAAGTTTTGACATTCATTAACGTTTTTTGTTCGTCTTTGGAATGGAATGAATGAAGCGCCACGCCTGTAATATGCTATGCTTTTTGCACTCGTTTACTTCAAGACGAAAAATTTCGTCTGTTCTCCAATTACCATGAAGACAACACAACAGACAACTGAGGCGAAGTCTTACTATCAATAACCCGAAAAAACAGTGTTTTAAACAAACAACTAACTTCAGATAAAATATGATTTACCTTTAATCTTCTTTAAATTTCGAAAATTTATTTTGTTATTCTAGTTCAATTACATTTAAGATTAAATTTGACTTTCAAATTAATAATTCATGCATTATTTTGAAGGCGCCTTGTTTTTGGTTAGTATACTTACAAATACTATGTTCTCTTTTTTATTACCTGCCATTGGAAGATACGTCTTTTCATAGCAGGTCGAGAATTAAGTCGAGCTATATTAGCGTCTTACAAGGGGCATTTCGTTATAAATCTGTCATCCCAAAAGAACAATAAAAGTCGATTAAGGAGACACCAAGAGCATTACAATAATACTTGCATCCTTGCTATGTGTAAGTAAGGTCATCTATATAAATCATTTGACCCTTTTACCACTGTTATAACAATATCTAGAAGTATTCTTCAAAATTAATTTTAGCTCCTTTAAATTAGTCTAGTTAAGCTGTTGACGCATCTCATTAGAGAAACATTGTTAATTAATATTCTATTTAACTTTAACTTCATAAAAAAAAACGAAACATCATTTGATTTTTAAAAGGATCTTCTTTTAAATCTGGAAAAATGGCATAATAGTAAACAACATACATTTTTTTATTATTTTTGTCTTTGGATTTTGACAGAGCAGACAATTTCTTGTAATAAGTTGTTAGAAAAAGGAAAGAACACATTTAATTCTCTACTCGTTCATAATTGGACTAAAACTTGAAGAAACGGAAATTTTTGGGCAAATACATGAACGTACCTAATAGCCTTCGAACAACGAACATCTTGGCTTCACATCTCACATGATTAGGGGTGTTCACATGGAAGAACATCTTGTACAACATGGTTCGATAACCATCAATGTTCTATCATATGAACGCAAAACCGAACAATGTTGCATGGTTTTCAAAATATTTTGAAAACCTGGGTGGTTCGTGCAACCAACCAACCTGTGTGAACAGATGTTGACAACTTTGATATTTTTTTTCATTCTGTAAATTGTCTCGGCCATAAAACATTCAACGGAAAAATGGCATCTATACCAAATAATGAGTTTTAAAAAGATTTTTTGAAATTTATAATAAGAAATTTACCAGAATTGTGGAAAATAACAAGTGAAATTTATAAAGAATAAATTTTATAAGAATAAAACTCCTAACAAAATATAAAGAATTGGAAGAAAATGCAAGTTTCGTGGTTTCTTCCTCTTCAAGAATATCGTTCATAATTACGGCTGCCAAAATTTGTATCGCCATACTGCTTCCGTTCACTTCTAAGATATAAAAATAATGATGTTCGACAACATCAGTATCTTATGTGAACGCAAAGTAGTGTGTACAGTTATTTTCCCATGGAACAATGTTGTACAACCATGTTCTTCCATGTGAACCCCCCTATTAGTTTTATCCGAATGAAACTACCTTGAACTCATTCATTTTATCTCGTTACTCGTTGCTTTTTAACGAATACAACAAAACTATCGCACAAATATATTTGCATCTGTCAAAATTTGTGTTTGCCATTTTTTCTGATTTGTTGCCGGAGTTTTTCCTATCGTCGACGAAGAAAAATCAAATAAAAAACATTTATTCTCCTTTAACTGGTGTAATTTAATTATTATAATTCTTGAGATTCAATAAATTGATATTTTATGAGTAGATAATTGATTGATTTAAGAAAAAATGTGATTTTCCCAAAGAAAGAAAAAACTGCTAGAGAAAAACTTTCCATTTTGCTGACATATTTTATGTTTTTTTTTTACTTTAACTTGTGCGTGAAGTTTTTTTTTTAAATGGCTCCAGTAAAGCATCCAAATAATAATACAGGAACTGTTCCCAAACTAACACCGTCGGCGTCATCTTCGTCGTCTTCGATGATTGAAACATCGCCTGCAAGATGTTCGAGCAAATCATCGGCGAAAAACCCAAATTTGCAATCGACAATGCAAAGATCAAATGGAATTAATAGCCATGGAGGGGATGGTAGTGGTGCAGTGCAGAATTTTACAAACGCACCACCTGCCACCCATGGAACTCATGCGACAACAACAAACGTTCCACAATCTGGGGGAATTGGGGCAGTGGGAGGAGCAATGTCGAATGCATATGCGTTGCGGAAGAATACAGAAATTGTTGCACCCATCCGCAGGGAACTCAAGGATTTGAATGTAAGATTTCTTCTCTTTTTTTTTTATTTGCACTAGTTTGATTTTGTTCCATGTGGCAACCCCCTTGATGTCAAGAGTGGGTGGTTTTTTCCCAAAGGCGTTGTCACTTTTTGAGCGAGCAGCAACTGAAGCCCTTTTTTTCTCATAGATGATCCTTGGCAACCAATTTTTTATTTAACTGAGAATGTAGGTCGATGAGATAGGTATAATGTCTAGTAGGCTCGTATTCGAAAATACTCACAAGTTGGATCCTAGGTTTCCAAGGAAAAGACAAGTCCGCAGTCAGTTCTGCACAAAATAGAAGAGAAGGCTGAAAAAATTGTTGTAATTAAAGTCATGTGTATGTAGTTTGTATTTTTTTTTGTAGACATATGTGCATTACATACATAGTATGTAGAAAGGAAGTATGTACGTAGGTTTAGTTTTTAGTACCCGATAAATAGCTAAAACTGCCATCTTTAAACTTGCAATGCTAATAAAGATGATGTGAAATATTAGCAGCCTAAACTGTGACTATGATAAAAAAAATTACCTAAATTCTATCAGGCGAGGTGCAGTAATGTATAAAACTGCTTAACCTGAGCATTAGGATAACACTTTCATGGAAAGCCTTAAAAAAGTTTATCTGCTTTGAGCTTGCTCATATTTGGCTTATCTATTATTAAACTAAAATAAGATTGAATTGTTAAATTGTTTAGCTGAAGACAGTACTTTCAGCTTCTTATGTTCGTTTCCAGATTCATATCCTTGTCCTTCGGATGTAGATTTACAACGGCAGCGTATGAAAATCTCATTCAATTCTGATCTCAATAGCATTGTCAAATAGGGAACTATATAAACCACGTAGAATTTAACTGTTCAAAAAATAAATGGTTTCTTCTGTCGTTTAAGCGCAACCCACCTCAAATGTCGCTATCCATGAGCGGCACTTGCATTAAGAAAACTGAACATCTTTCAGTGCTCCACACAAGGTTATCTGTGATACACATATAGCCTCACAGACAACCTTGTTTCGACGTCGGCAAAAAAGTTGTACCTTTGAGGCTTATTCATTTGAAGCTCGAGTACAATTCCGATATATCAGCAGGTGCTCCAATAACCTTCATGAGTCCCTTGGATTAAATCCAAAAAGGAACTTAAAAAATGATAAGTGCTAAGAGTATAACAAACAAATTTGAATCTATCGAACACCACCGGCCTCTGGAGCTTTGGTGGTTTTGCTGGTTTTCAAGCTTTTGTACCAGTGATGAAACTCATCCTGTATGGCTTCTGACTTGCAAAGATTAAGTAAATCTTTTTTTTTTTGATACTTATAGGAAGACTGTTTTTATACACCTTTTTAAAATTCATGAGCCTATCCTTACCCAAAACCCGTATTTCCTTTTAAGTTTCATTATGATCGTATTTTATACTCCATACCATACCAGGGCCCGTACTACAGATTACGAAACGAAAGGTAAAAAACGATACCCTAGAAAACGATAGTCAACATATGGACCGATTATGGTTTACGATAATAGATGCATCAAAATATTGCCTTATAAAATAAAAAAATCTATTTTTTTAAGCGCATCCAACTTCATTCTTTCAATATTTCTGTCAAAAATAGTACATGTGTCAAAACAATGAAATACGAGTGCCAAAAGCAGCCGTAAGAAAAAAAGATTATCGTTTTAAAAAAACCAGTATCGTAAAACGTAATCGCAACTTAACGATAACGAGGGATTTTAAACGATAATCGTAATTCGTAATACGGGCCCAGGTTAAATCTTTTGATACATAAAAGATTTTACCTCCAACCAGTTCAAGTTTTTGCTTTGAAGCCTCTTGAAACGTGCGAGTCGGAATATAGTAAGCCAGTCTTGTAAAGTGTATACTGGAGCATTCTTCTTCTGCTTTTCGATAGCACTGTGCATGCTATCAACCACCATATAACTATGACCGCTCAAAAAAAGTAATTAAAAAATAACAAAAAAAGTTGGCTTGAGCTCTTTTTGCAGCATACGATGCTTGCAAGAACTGTTGTGCTGCTGATTCGAAATCATAAAAGATTCCGGTAAAAGATCTTAATTTCTACTACATTGGTAAGGCCACATTGAACTTTGAACCAAGAGAGGAGTCCTCGAATCTAAGATAAGATAATCTCGAGTTTAAAGCCCATACCATCGCAGTAGCTTCTAAATAGTTAGTCAGAACTGTTTTTCTTAATATTAAAAAAAAAAACTGTTGATCATAGCATCAAACTTTTTACAATTATAGCCTTTTCAAGTTATCAAAGCTGTCAAACGTCATTGTAGGTAAACCCTGTTTCAAGTTTAAATTTGAGATACTTTTGCAAATAAGTAGCAATAATTACAAATTTATTGAAAAGGCTAAAAGTTGAAACGAACACACACAACTTGTATGTGTTGGACTTTCTATTATTCCCTTTACCATGAAGTGATGATGATATAGTTGCAATATAATTTTAGCTTAAGGAATTTGGATTTGTTAACAAATAATATGAACAACAATATGGTAATGGCTGAATGTGAAGTTTCACAAACATAACGATACAAAAACTTCAAAATAGAATTGGGCTTATTTGTTTGTTTTATTGCAATTCCGGATCGAAGAGTTCTGCCGAATTTCCATTGGTTTACAAAATGCCAGATTAGGTCGCAAGCTCTTGCTCTTAAGTGTGAGGGACTTGGGCCCATTTGCTGATATGAAACCGTCACTTAAGAATTTATATTGAACTTAAATTTTTAGGTTTCGTTTCGGCATATCGATCCAAGAATTAAAAAAATGCGAATATTTTCAATATTGAAAATGTAACAGGCCTCATGATTTCCTGTTATTCATATTCAGTATTGTTTGGCAAATCATCATTTAAGGGCACATACACATCAACAGCGTCTCAAAATTAATCAGTTGTATTATGGAAATCAGCGTTCTGTAAACTGTTTTTTTTTACTGCACTATCGACCTTTCGAGCTTACTATTGCTTTTACCATCCACAAATTCGAGTCTCAGAGTACATTATTGGATAATATTTGATTGAATAGACCACATCCATCTCTGAATGACTGAAATCCGTGAGCAATGAAACAATATTACTCGTGTATTTTGGTCGCAACACTGGAAGCAGTGATTCAAAACTGAACCTTCAGAATGGACAATGTACGGCGTAGACGCGGGCATATTTAAAAAGTAAACGTCGAACCATAATTCAGGCCCTAATAAAGTTTCTACAAACCTAATTCATTTTATGAGTTATCAACCAATTCTTTCAAAATATCCTATCACTGCACATTTCTAGCTTCTTCGTAGTTCCAAATCCATAATAAAGTAAATGATGCACTTCCAAATCTTCTGCTGAAAATCAAAAACAAAATAACGTCATCGGTTCTTAAAATAACCAAATTTAATAATTATAATCGGTAAACATTATCCCACCTTCAGTGCTATTCTCACTCCCACATCCCAACAACCAAAAAAATGTCTGCGCAATTTCAAAATATTACAATCTCATTCATGTTTGTTTAGTTTTGAAAGTACATATCAAAAAATTTAAATGCAAATGCATTTCGTTTTAAGAATCGTTCATGTTCCGGCAAAATACTCTTCCGCTTTTGTGCCACTAGACACTATCAAACCAAAAACTGAAGTTGACGCGCGCTTTCTCCCAACCACAATACAATAATTATTTGATTCAGAAAGAAACAAACAAGAGTCCTATTCCTCTTGCCTTGCTGGCGTTTCTAATGGCAAACTTGTGGAGGTACATTCTTTGAAACACCTATAGACTCAGAGAGATTTTTTTTTCTAAAAATAGTCAATTTTGAGAAGAAAAAGAAAAATAAGTTTTCTCGATTTCAATTAGAAAATTCATGTCGTTGCACAGAAACGATTTTTCTTTCCTCCGAAACGAATCGAGTTCCGTTTTCTGTTCGAGATATTTTTTATTTTTGGTGTGAAATTCTTCTTTCGATTAAAATAGTTCTATATGTTTAAACATTGTCTTTAATTAGTAAATAATTTCAGTAAAAACAAAAAAATAAATTATACTAAATACGAATAATTATTTTTCTCAACAAAAAAAGGATTATTTTCTATCGGTTACGGAATCATCACAAACGTCATTGCCCAGCGCCAAGAGACAAAATCATCATTACCATCATCGTCATCAGCCACCGGTGACACCATTAGCTGCAGGACCACCAAATAACTTGGATAGTACAACGTGCTTTGAAATTGGTGAGTATGAAAAAAGTGTCAATTCTTTCGTTTTTTTTTATTGAAAATTAGAAAATAGAACATTCTACGCAAAGCTATTTATAGAAAAGTTTACAATTTTTATTTCTGTTTGATCTTGCGTTGCCAACATAGGTTTTAAATACAAAATTTAAAAAAAACTGTTTGCGAAAGGTGAACGTGGAATTAAATTTACGAGTGATAAATTCTGATTAATTTTTCTATTAAAAGAAAACATTAGTCGTTTTATTTATATTATTAAAATTATTATCCCGTTACTTTGAGAGAGAGATTAATATTTGAACATTATTGCTCTCTCTCTCTCTCTTTTTAGTCATTGACTTCCTGCAATAAATGAGCAAGCCGCCAGTTTTCATTGTGTTGGCATTTGAAAATTTCGCCGGAGATCCGGTGTAATCTCTGAGTGTCCAAATTATAGACACATTTCTTACTGCCTCTTTTTATAAATCAAGATTATTATAAAAACATGATTTCACGAAAAGGAATGTTTAAACACTTCTGGAAAATACTACACGAATGATTTATGCCTAAAGGTGTAGTAGACCAAAAGACAACATCATATTTTCGGAGTAAATAGCTGTATTAAAAGATGTATTATGAGTTTAGGGGTTTCTAAATCTGTTCGTTGTGAGAACAAAGTGAAGTCTTTGATTTAGGAAGTGATCTTTCCATTTTCTCTTCTGGGGCATTACCATATCAATTATTGTCGATTTAAAAATCCAAAATGAAACTCTGTCATTTTCCCTAAAGACTTCAACCTTGAAAAACAAATTAATTGAATTCAAGATATAAACTTTTAAGCGAATCTTATTGGCAAATTAAGTACTTTTTTGGAGGGTCCAGGATTAGTTGAAAAATTTTGTCGAGGTACAGAAAAAAAAACTCATAATACATACTAATTTTTATTTGACTTCATTTAAGTAATTTTACAAAACACAATAGACAACATTAATGTGAGAAATTACAACGACGGTCTTGAGCCAGTTTTTTAAAGTTTGGTTCACGCGTAGAACAGCAAATGCGAAGAGTATCGTCCAGGTGGGTGTCCGATAGTCTGGAACGATTTTTGTTTTTCAAGAAATTCATTTTTGAGAAATATGTTTCGCATATATACATATGTCGAACCAAACATAGAAACTAGGTTGATGTCTAGTTTTTTGCAATTTTCATACTTTTCTGGAACATGTTTACCCCAAAATTCTTCAGTGGATGCAGTTTTAAACATTTACAGGGAAATATCTTCTTGCAAGTCAATTCAAAGCGTGTGTAAGTAGGCACTTAAATAATCAAATTACATACATATGTACATATGTCGTAGGTTTACCCACTTGAAAAAAAGAATATGTACTTTCTAAATTCCACTTGGCTTGCAAACTTTTGAATAGCTAGTTATTAAAAATTTTAGCGGTCCAAGGTTCGACCTTCCGCGGTCCGCCTGTTGCTGACCGTTGGTCTAAATCATGACCATTTCCATTGAAACGCGGAGTTGAATACTTTTTTTTTTAAACCCTAGATGATCTTTCTGACATTTCGTCGGCTGGGTGCTATCTTGTTCAATGTCCATTTTTCAAAATGTTGGGAAATCGAGTTTTAAAGTTCAAATTTAAAGTTTTTGTTTATGTAAGAAAATATTTGATTGGTATTATTTTTTGTCTGAAAGCCTTGCCAATTTTGTTTATAAATCAAGTTACAGAAATTGTTTTTCTTTTATTTTGAATTAGTTATAAATTAAAATCAACGAAGAAGTCATTTTGGATATTTGTTTGAATTGAAAAATCGTTAAAAAAGTGTCTTATTGAACAAAACAGTTCTCTGTAAATTGAAAACTAAAAGAGATAGAACAAAATGGTTTGCGCCAAATGAAAGAGCGTCCCAAAATTATGAAGACTGCATACCTAACTCAATTTCGTAAAAAATGGCCTTTTGAACAAGATAGCATCCAGCCGACGATTTGTATTTCTTACATCCTCTATAGAGTAACAAAGCTTCGAGATTTTAATCAAACGTAACACTACTATAATGGAGAAATCCAAAAAATTCATTTTTGGTACCCCGTCCGTAGGTTTGTGTGTCTTTATGCCTACTGTACATTGAGCAAGAGCCTAAAATGATTGATCTAAAACGCCGCTATTCAATAATTTTAAATGTTCAAATTTTCTCAAAAATTACTGTAACGATTTTGATTAAACTTCGTACTTGTGAGTTTTTGATTTTGATACGAATTTCTTGAGAATATTTTTTTATTTGTAGATTATTCTCGTGCATTTCGGTAATAATTCAGTCGTTGTGTCAAATAATTTTTTCAATAAAAATACTTTTTTATAAAGATAAAATCAAATTTGTTTTGATTTTATTACATTTTCCCTTAACAAAGCCATACACGAGAAGGATTTGGCCCACCTATAATAAGACCCGAACGCTTGTTCTGATATGAAAGTCATAGCCAGGATCGTTGCTATTTGTAGCGGACACTGGCCATTCCTCACAACACTAACTGTAATACCTGTGGTGACCGAGAAAAGGAAACAGTCCTCCATTTCCTCTGAAAATGACGTGCAAATTTAGAGAACCCATTAGGAATGGCATTGGGAAATAAAGATCAAAGACTTGATTTCTTTTCTCAACGCCACGAAATGGTTCTAAGACGAACTTCTGTTCCTCCTGTGCCGTGCCCTCCGTTTGATTCTTTCGATCCCGAGCTAGCGGACTAGAGGCTTTGACGGATGTTAATCTTGCGGGGTGTCGGATTGGCTAATGTTTCAGGACCAGGCAACAAACTGTGTAGCTTGGCACAGTGTAGTTCGTGTCGGATGAGTGTGGTAGTCCAGTTGAGTGACTGATCCAAATTTCGGATGATTGTGCAAAAGCAAACACACAATAAGAGACATCAAAACCTACACGATCCTTTCTTCTGTTTGAACTATCTAAACTGTATGACTCCATGTCTACAATTTCCCATATTAATTCCATCTACTTGTTCACATGAGTTATGGTTCAAAATGGCGCACTTTCTACCTATCTACTTATATACGAGCAAGTCCGTGAGATCCAATCGTTAATATTTTTTTTATCGAGGTAAAGAGAATAAAAATTTTTTCCAAATAGCCTTATTGCCTAGTAGTTCATATTTCCTGAAAGTGATATATCGGGAAGAGAATATCGTTTATTTAATGAATGATTTTTATTTAACATCAATTAATTGTTGTATTGAAGTCTCTCTAGACCCGCACTTTACCTAGCTCTCATTTGTTCTTCATATTTTTTTTCAAAGCGAAGCGATTGACTTGTACAAAATAGGTCTAGCATTATGTTTGACAAACAATTTGGCTGAGTATTTCTTGGTGCAACCTAGACAACTATCAAACACATCGAGTAAATGGCTATAAACGTCTTTATTGCAAGCTTTCTCAATTCACTTTCATCTTCACAGCAATAGGTTGAAATAAATATAGTATCTCAACAAACTCCAATGTGTCAAACCAGTTCATGCCAAACATGTTACTTATTGTCCCAGATGGGTTTTCCTTTGGTGCATGAGTGTACAACATCTTCCAACAACATCCCAGAAGTAGTTTCGCCTGTCTCAGCTTTGAGAGTTCCAATTCCTGGATCTACTTGCCTCCTCTTATTGTTTAATTTTTTTTTATGCAATTTTCTCCTTTTCCTTAATAGTGCTTAGGACCTGTTCAAGGAGTTTTCCACTATCTTAACAATGTCACGAATCTTAAAAAGCAGTGCTTCCCCATAAAAAATATTATTGCAAAGTAAATATTTCTTGGCCATTTTAATTTAAGAAAATGGCAATTTCAAAGAAATGGTGGCACTTTTTTCTGTTTATATTTCTAATTGTTTATTTCAATTTAGTAATATAACTTATTTCACAGAACACTTTCCAGACAACCAACGTTCTTGCTATCCCGTCCGTCCAATACCAAGGCGAACAACTCAATCTCGTGATAACGACACTTTTCATTATCACAATCATTCATCACATTCGACTTGTGGTATTCCTATTAATAACAATAACAACAACAACAGCAATCAAGCAGCAACAGTTGGAGTTGTTAATCCAACAACACTTGGCATAACTAACGACGAATCACACAATAATCAAAGTCGACACTCAACAAATCCATTTGTTAGATATCGTCAAGCAGGACCAGGACCAGGGCAAGTACAAGGTCAAGGTCAAGAGCAAATACCAACAGTATCTGCAGTCAATAACGATATAGCTGAAATTGACGAATTATTGCTTCAGCGATATAAATACATACAATATTGCATTAAATTGGCTAATAAACAACAAAATAAAAATAAGGTAAGTTTTTTAAATAAAGATCTAACTTTTATATTCAAAGTATATCAAAATTTATTTCAAAAAGGACATCATGGTAAATGAAAACGATATCATTGTCAATTCCACAAGCCTGGAAGATGTTGCAGCAAGTGAGGTATATAAAAAAGTGGAATGTGTGTCCTTTCGTTCATTGGAGTCTTAGATTTACATACCTAGACTCTTGAGTTAAATTATGATTACTTAATCGAATGTCCTGTAAATAATCATGAATTGATGTTATTTCATTATAAAATTCTACTTCGAGCTGTGAGTTGAAACCTTTTGAGACATGAAATAATATACATGGTTCCATCAATTCATTGTGGATCGTATTTTGAACTAAAATCGTTAGTGTAACTAATTGTTTCCTGTTAAATGGTTTCAAATCTTCTAAAAATGGAACTTATGTTCATGTTCTCAATTTCACCCGGTTCCACATTTGTCAGTCATAGCTCAAACAAAAATCATTTAAATTTAACTTCTTAAAAGACCCTAACTCTGCCTTGTTACTTCAGTGCTCCCACATTGAAATGCGTCAGAATTGAATTAGCTTTTCTTGTAATTTATTTCGCTTATTGAATCTTCCATTCTACTAACAACAAATTTCATCCTTTAAGATTCTGAGAGTTGTGTTTGCTGTGTGTTCATTTGTATTCACCTTCACCTTCAGTTTGGTGAACAAAAAAATGCTAAAAGCGTGTGGATTTTATTTCCCACTGTCACAAATTTGTTTAATTGTTTTTATCCTTTAACCTCTTTAGACAAGTGAACGAGCTCAATCGGTTACAAGCATTCACAGCACTGCAGAGCCAGCATCGCCAACCTATGAAGACCTCCAGAATCGCCTTGAAGCTTCCACACGGAACATTCAAAACATGAAGGAACAACAGGCACAGCTTATTCGGCTGCAAGATCAAGCTAAGCAACATCTTGCTGAAATGGAAACGCTTCGTAGCAATACTACTCCACTTCTGCGTGGAGCTGTTGGTCAAAATGGAGCTCCTGACTATGAGACCATTGATCAAGTTCACACCGATATGTCTTCGCTTGTAGGTCGTATGAAAAATTTGACAACATTCATTTCGGGACAAAATGAATTAAGTAATTTACTTGGTGAAGATGGTCCGGAGATCCTTGCGGAACAAAAAACTCTGCAGGAAAAACTCGAAGGTCTCAAAACACATCGGGATGAAATGAAGAATTTAATAGTGGAATTGCACGAAGTGAATCGTGTTGCAGAAAAAAGAGCCACTGAGCAACTGGTACAGGAGTCAAAGGAGGATCAACCGTCGGGAAGTGGGCAGAGGGATATTGCAGCCAGAATCGTGCCTGTTGAATACT
Source organism: Philhelius festivus (assembly GCA_963931855.1). Classification (NCBI taxonomy): domain Eukaryota; kingdom Metazoa; phylum Arthropoda; class Insecta; order Diptera; family Syrphidae; genus Philhelius; species Philhelius festivus. The sequence continues at coordinate 97,390,303 of OZ007557.1, forward strand.
CCAGGGTTGTCCCAATTGAGTTAGTGGGTGCGCAAAAAAAGAAAAAGCAAACCACACCACCTCAAGTTAACCATATAAATGGAATTTCTTCGATGTCGAATGGAGTAGCTCAGGCATCCGACGAGGAAGAAGAAAATGATCCAGAGACATCTGCACTGATTAACCAAAAAATGTCTGATATTCAAGCTATGAAGGCTCAACTTAGTCGACTTAAGTCCATGATGGAAACCGTAAAACTAATCGAGGAGCGTAGCGAAGGTCCAGATCCGAAGGAAATTGGTGGTGTAAGACGTGCTGTTGATATACCCGTGCAGCGCGAATCCACACCGAAGAACACCAATACTCAGTCGCGAACTGTTGGTGCAGCAGTGCCCTTCGACAAGGATCGCACCCCTGTACAGGAGGACTTTACTGATGAACCCGAAGATCCAGTGATCACTGAAAAGATCCATATGCTCAATGAAGTAACTAGGGATCTTCGTTCTCAGGCTATGAGTTTGGCAAGTGAAAGAGATCGAATCAGAGCTTTGAAGGAAGAGATAATCAGGCGGAAAGCTGAGAATGCGGCCATTAATCGGCGCCAACTAGCCGTGGAAAATGATGAAGACGGCAAGAATTCGAATCGCGAAAGTGTGAGTCCATCGAAGCTTTTAAATAAGGACACTCGTCGTGATTTATTGGAAGCTCAGTACGAAGAGAAGAAAAAAGAGTTCCAAGAAATTTGTGCCCGCATTCAAAGTGAAGAAGTAAAAACGACAGCCACATCTGCGAATTTACAATCTCACGAAAACGAGAACGATATCGAGGAGGAAGAAGAAGAAGATGAAGAAGAGGATTTAAATGCCAATGACCTGCTGAACCAAAGTCAAGGCCCTCCTAAGCCTGATATGGGTTTCTACTACCCTCAGTCACAGGGTTTGTCATGCAATTCATCAGTGCATGGTGCTGCAAAGCAACTTGGAAAGGAATCCGCCGATTCTGGAGCAGTAGATGTCAATGGGGTTCCTTCCTGTGAAGCTGGAAGCATTAAATCTGGAAGCTCAAGGAGTTTTAGCATGCCACCTCCAATGCGGGCTATGAGCAATCGCGAGGCTTCATGGCATTTTGGGCCACCCAACGCTCCATCGGCAGCTGGAAGTTCGGGACCGGTACCACCACCTTTGCCAGCATCATGGAATCCCTACTATTTCTACAATGCTCCATATAGTCCCCATTTCGCACCACCTGCAGGAGTTGGTGTCAACTCGGATTGCATTTGCCAAGCTAGTTCGGGCGTAATTGCCAATGGAGCTGCCACTCCTGCGGCAACTGTAACGCAGTCGGATCCCGTTTTGCTGCAGCAGTTCATTCAGACCCAACAGATGCTCATTAATTCAGTGTGCCAGTGTAATCAGATGTTGTGGCACCAACAGAGGGAAATTGACTCACTAAACAGCACAATCCACATGGTAAGCAAAGTACTTCATTTCATATGAGCTAAATGCATAATTTCAAAATTTTCTTACAGCTTCAAGAACGTCTCCTCAGTCATACCAACGGAACAGATCTTGGCGCCACTCATCGTTCAGAATCAGTACCTCCAGCTGGTACAGTTCAAAACAATCTATATCCATCATTGAATCGTGCCCAATCTGAACAACCACATCCTTTTCCATCGCTTCATCCACACGCTCATCATCTTCCAACAATCATGAGCCAGACAAACAGTAGTTTCCAACGGCGCAACTTGTTGAACATCCAACAACAACAACAGCAGCAACTCTCCAATTTCAACTACTCCACCGAACAACAGTCCAGCGGCAGCATGTATTTGAATAATCTTTGCCCTCCAATGCCTCCGATGCATGTTTTCAACAATGTCAATGGCGGTGGCGTTAACAACAATACGGGCGCACCAATTTTCATGCATCACCACAATAACACCCAGCATTCGGTGCACAATAACAATTCGAATTTGGTTAATGCAGCACAACAACAACAACAATCTACCCAAGCTGCAGCTGTTGCTGGAGGACAAAATTCGAATGTGTCTAATGGTGTGTCAAACCTTGCCGGTTCGGCATTGAACAATCAAGTTCCACCTGGAAACCGAGCTAATAACTATTGGGATAATTTCAGAAGGTAAATTATTTTTCAATTAAATTTTTGTTTGTAAAATGAGTTTAAGGGGCGGTCGTAAAGCTCCTTGTGTTAATTAAAAAAATGTTATTTTATTTTATTTAGTTATGTTAGAACAAAAAAAAAAACTCAAATAAAATCAACTTTTAATTATTTTTATTTTATAAATTATTACTCAAAATTTGGCTTTTATTTTTTTTTTTTGTAAATTTTTTTCTCAACTCAATATGAACCTTTTTAATTTGCCAATCTGCAATATTTCTGTACATCTAATTTTCTATAGCAACCCCCGATGGACAAAAAAATTGATTTTTTTGTTCACGGATTCAGGTGATGGGCTTAGAATTATGCAACTTTCTTCTTTCTTTTCAAGTTTTTTTTCGAACACCCTAATGGGAGTTTTCTCCAATATTTAGATTTGAATATATCGATTTGGCCTTTATAGCTAAGATTAGCTAAAAACAATAATTGATACTTCCACTAATTAGTTCTTAGAAACTTCAAATGCTAAATATAATTGGAAACAAATATCAAAGAGAAGGGTTCTTTATTTTTCGAAAAGAATTTTTACCATGAATATTGTATTTGTAGACTTTAAATCTTGTTATATGTATATACAGTTACGGTCAAAATAAAAGTAGTGTAAATAAAATCATTGGTAAATCCCTGAATTTTCATGTTTTTGTGGACGAATATTCTGTGGTCAGACGAGTCCAAGATTGTGTTGTTTGGTGGAAATTGATCTCGTCAATATGTAAGATCAATCATCATCATATAGAACTCAGCCTTAAGCTATACAAAAATTTCTTCTATTTCTTTTTTCTTTTCTTCTTCTTCTTTTTTTCTTCTATGCCTTTTCTATACAAAAATTGTGACTATAAGCTTCAAATTTGTTGCTCACAACAGCGCCTTGCTTGAACAGGATCTTATGTGGGACCGCGAAATTTAGAGATATGGGTTTTTAGTTGTTGCAAGATTCCAAATAGGGCTTTGATATTAATCGATCGTGCACTAATTCTTTAGCCTCATCGTTACCTACAATCTCCCTCAAGAAGACCGTCTTAAAATAATTAACTTGAAAATGCTGGAAAAACAAAGGTGCATTCTCTTCATTCATGGACTACTTTCAGGTTCTTTTGACTGCACTGACTGTTGACTGTTTATAACTTCTCTCTTTAAACACTGATTCCCGTAATCAAATTTTATGAGTTCATTCTTTTAGATTCCTTTAAAAAAAAAACAGTTTTCTTGATCAACGTGATAGGGTGTATCTGAAGTACGATTTGAATGCAGGGTATAACTCAAAGACGGTCAGAATGCAGGTTACATTTTTTTGTAATCCAATGAACACTTAAGAATTGCTGATAAATGCTCCAAGAAAGTTGAAAGAGTACCAAAGATCCTGCGACAATTCAAATGATTGTCCATACAGATAAATTGTGCTGAGTCTATGTTGTCAATGTCCAAATTCTGTTCTTTGTTTGCTGCAAGACAAACACAAAATTGTGAAAATTTTTCAGATCAATCGTCGTTGGTCTTAGTTGGATCTTTCTCTTGCAGGGAATCCTGAAATGTAATCCGAAAGCAGTGGTGAGTCTGGTTGCAGTGTGTTGATTTATTATGTTTGTATGCGTGCGTGTTAATAGCAAAACAAGAACAAAAAACCTAACAAATAATTTTGTTTGTTTGACAATTTTTCCTCAAACCAGCTTCTTAATAAAATGTCGCCTTAAGTTTTCCTAACTAAAGATTAATATTTGTTTTTATATTTATTATTAATTTGTGTTGCTTCATACAAACAAAATTTCCAGTTCAAATTAAATCTTCTAATGAGTTTGTAATTATTTCAGTTATTCACGGCAGAACTTGCTTTCGTCGAATTCATGCAAAAGCAACGAAGAACAAAATCATAATCAAATTCAACAACAACATCAGCAGCCACCTCCACTGATTCAACAACAACAGCTTCAACCTGAGCAACCGAATCTCCCCATTTTTACCAATTCACTGAATGTCGGCTATCGTCCAGACTCAAATACGAATAATCTAAATCCACCGGAATATGATAATAAATATTTGCATACATTCCGTAATCGCATCAATGCAAATTCGACTGGTTTGTTGAATGGACCACCTATAACTACATCTGCCACACAGACTCCGACGAACTACAGCAACATGATGAATATTTCAGTTAACCAACCAGACGTCCCACAGGCACAGACGCAGACACAGACCCAGCATTTAAGTAATATTTCTGCATGGAATGTAGTTGGGGCTAGCAATGATGTTTTTGAATCCAATGAACTGACCCAAGACTTGCGTAATATGAATCTCAACTTCGGCAACAATGAACCCAATAAAGTTGCAATCAAACCGTCTTCTTTGCGGCGACCTCATATGAACAGACGATTGCGTCCTACACAGTCGGGACCAGCTGCTTTTGTTGAGCAGCAACATACCCAACAGCCTGAAACAGGCGGGGATCTTCTTAGCCCTGGGTTATTCTCGGGTGTAATGCAGTCCCTTGACTCTGCCATGGATGATACTTCAGACGAGATCAAAAGAAATTTGCTAGTGAATGCATTGAAAAGCGAAAAGTTTACGACGAAATTCTATGAGTCATTGAAAGAGGATGTTTTTCGAAGAATTGAGACCCTCTTAAGAGCCAAGGATGGTGAGCAACAATTTCTGGCACAACTTTACCGGGATTTTAACATCGCATCAACCAGGGATCCACTTAGGAAGTTGTATTTGAACGAAGTTAGGAGCTTGAGCAGGCCTACAGAAGATCTTAATGAGACAGAGAGCAATAACGGCGAAAACGAAGAAGATGAAGACGAAGAAGATGACGAGGAAGGTGCCCAAGCACTAGATAACCATAATATTCTGAATAATAACAACAATGAGGCTCAAAATGCTCTAGGACTTAATGCAAAGGATATTAAACTGCTGGCTGATAAATTTGTTGGAAGTTCAACTGCTGGGCAAGGTAGCTCCACCGACCAGACTGTACAATGCCCAGACTATGAACTTATCCACTATATTATAGCTCAAATTCATCAGGACACTCAACCTCATTCGTTGATCAATGATGCTCTACTAGTGGATATAGCTAAGCTCACGGCAACGGCAATACAGAACTACGCTATCGTCAAATGTCGCCATAAGGAGATAATCGAAGCCAGGTTACATATTTCGCCCAAAAAGATCTATGCCAAGCTAAAGGGTAAGTCATTCCCTCGCGATAGAGATGGATTTCTGATGTGGTATCAGCGTTATTTGGAAACTATGCTTTTTGTCACTTTGAAGCGAGACCACGACGAAGATCCACGTCCATCACGCGAGAACAATAATCACAACAAAGAGAACGCCAACCAGAATATAGTTCCGGGTTCAATGTCCTGGATAGATATTCAGAATATTTACATGAATGCCCATCAGGTTCGAAAGTCTAACATTCCATTACGACCTAGCACATCTGCATCGGGACCATCTGCTGTAGAGGTGGAGAATAAAATTGAAAACAACTCCTCATTTAGACAACAACAGCGATCTCAAAATAGCCCCAGACCTCCAAATATGGCAGGACAGCATCATTTGGTGCAGATTTCCACACCAATAGCTCCTAACAATATTATGAATGAAGATCTCGCTGAAGCTGATCAGATATGCTCTTCAAATAGCAACCCTATGCAGAGCTTCGTCGAAGCTCACGCTGACGACAGTTTTATTCTTGGTAGCGAAGCGTCGGTGGTTGTTGATTCTCTGCCACCACCATCTCCTGATAACGCTGAGGGGCAGCTCATTTCCATTCCACTAGAACCCACTAACCCACCACCGAATCAAAACTTTTTGAACTTTTTCCTCGGCGAAACCGAAAACAATGAAAATCCTGACGACGACGAAAATCGGCATCACCTGGGTATCGACCTTGCGGTTGTAGCGGTTGTAGACAGCGATAATGCCGAAGAGGATGCCGATGGACAGAATCAAAGACCAGAGTCGAGCTTACATGGAGTCTTTGGTACGGATCCTTTAGCTATCACAGGTGGTGGGAGTGGGAAACGAAACAGTGTCCCATAGTTAGGCTGGTCGGTCAATTCGGTTGCAGTTGCTAGGCGTAACGTAACGTCGATGTTTACGTTTATTTTTCTAGGGATTTGGCGAGCTTCAAAGAGACTCTTTTGGATGATGAAATTTTTTAAGCGTTGAAAAAGGGGAAAAGTAATGATCTCCTCCTGATCCTATTCTTTTAAAAGGCTGGACCTTCTTAATAAGAAGAAAACAATCCTTCCTACTGATTTCGAAATGTTATTATAATAATAAAAAAAAAAACTACCAAATCATTAATGTTGAATGTGGTTTGATTATATCAAAATTTACCGTATTTATACTCTTTATATAATAAATAAAGATGCTTAATGTATGATTGTATGTGTATTATGTGAAATTATATGAATATTATGTGTAACAATAAACAACCTACATAATTATAACTAAAATAAATAAATAAAACAAGATTGTTCTTAACTCAAAGATTGATGTTAATAGCCTAATCAGATCAGATATTTTGCAAAAAATAAACCCTTATAAAATCACCACCCTAACCAAACAAAGTGTGACGCAATTCAACTACGCGTTATCTGTAAACCTGTAAAATTGCCTAACAGTGTCCTCAATAACTTTGCAAATTAATTAGGTCATCGAAATTTCGGTAAATTAGTTTTTCATATCAACAACTTGTTGATTTGTATCGGATATATAGTTATGTCAATACATACATACACATGTATGTAAGCTCTAGAAAATGTCTATTAAAAATAGAGTTTCCCTATCTCAGTAAATCTCATCTCTGTTTGGCAAATGATGTTATGTACAAGTTTTCTCAAATGTGTTGTTTTGAAACAGTACCTGCCTCATGATAATAGTCGATCAATATCTTAACAGTTGACTTAAATATGTTTTTTGGTCTAATTGGAAGCTACTACTGGGGTAATTTGCACAAAGTAGCTCTAGTGGTGCGGTATCAGGGAACAAAACGAAAACAAACATCAAGAGTGGAAGTTGAAATCAATAGAAAGAAAGATTTAAGGACAAATTATTTGTTTCCTCTTCCGGGTATTATGTTCCATTATATGAAAATTATTATTGGTACGTATGATTGAGATTTCATCAAAGACAACAATGTAACTCATCTCCTAACAATTGTACAAAATTATAATTCTAGGGCTGTTTTTTCTTCAGATTGCTCCCGCTATTTCTAATTTTAAAGTGTCTACTACATCAGTTCAAGCCGATCGTTCATCGAAGGAGCCAGCATGCCATGGTAAAGATGCTGGAAAGTTCGTTAAAGATCCTTATAATTGTGATAAGTTCTACTACTGTGCATCAGATGAGTTGGCCATTGTTGTGGATTGCCCCCATGGGATGATATTTAATGATGAAAAAGAGATATGTGACTTTCCTACAAATTATCTTTGTGTTCCTCGAATAGAAGAAGAGGAAGACGGTGTTGCATCAGCATCCGCAAACCCTCAAACTACCACTTCTACTCCGAAAGAAAACGAAGAAAGCTCTTCAACATCGTCTTCAGAATTGCAAGTCACCCCATCAACTGTGTCCACCATAATAACGACCACCACAACAACAACTACGACAATAGTAGCAGTTGAACAAAGTTGCCCCAAGCACGACACAAAAACGTTAATATTTCTTCAGCACCCGCACGACTGTCATCGATATTACATTTGCTATCATGGAGTTCCAGTTGACCAGGAGTGTATATCTGAACTTCATTGGAATCCGCAGACAAATCGCTGCGATTTTCCCGAAAACTCTGGTTGTTTTGTTCCCACAGTTGTTCCACCACCTACAACGGTTTCGGTAGCCACAATAATAAGTTGTCCTTTTAGAGGAGAACAGATTTATCCGCATCCCGTAAATTGTAATTATTTTATTTATTGCGTTAATGGTTACTCAACAGTGCAGCAGTGTCCATTTTATCATCACTTTGATGTTCGATCGAGGAGGTGCTTATGGCAAACTGTTGCTACTTGCATGGTCAATGTTGACAAAAAAATTTAATACAAATAAAATAAAATCAATTCAAATTAAGTTTTTTATTTTTTTTTTAAATCTTGTAAAATTTCAAAAACATTGGCGGTACCTCTTGGCATAATGGTTAGGGCGTTGGAGCGACATGCGGAAGGTCTCGAGTTCGATTCTCAGCCGCTGCAAAAAAGTTTTTCAGGGGTGTACTGCCTCTTGCGAGGAATTGACAAATCCACTAAAAGTATCAGCCCTATGGAATTTTTCTTGAATTTTCACTAATCACTATCCTGGGGGCCGATTCTGGTTCTGTGAAAAAGTGAATCGAATAAATTGGGCAAATTCCTAAACGCATATCTTGCGCAAATTCTGCTAAGCAAAGAGTTCCAAAATGCAAATACAAAAATCTCTGCTAAGCAGAGTGTCTCCAAATGCAATCGATGCTACTTTCTTGCGCAAATTCAGAGGCATTTGTGCAAATGTCAAACATTTCTTGCGCAATTCTCTTACATATGCGTATTCTGGTTTGCTATATCTGCTTTGCAGTTGTTTTGCTTTGCAAATCATGCGTTTAGGAATTTGGCCATTGTTTTCACATTCGCTGTCATGCATTGCTTTCACTTTTTCGATTCACTTGGTGCAAATAAGCGATTCTGGTTCCGTGAATGAAAATGGTGTGGTGAATTCAATATCATTTGGCGTGGTGGATGATTTTTTGTTGTCTCTTATGAATTTATCTACTATTGTGAATGCTTTATTTCAAAACGAAATTATTATTTTTCATGGTTGTTTCAATTTTGCCAAACGTTTGTGTACATTTGTGAATTTGTTTATAATATATTAATATATCAAATTGTTTGTATACGTTTTCATAACGCCTTCAATATATGTATAGGTATATAAGAATTCTTATGGAAACAAATCGGAGAAATGCTCATAGGTTTGATAATTATTTGTGCTTTATATAGATGTATTTTTGTATTGTATTAATATACATTTTTGTTTTGTAGGAGAAATATGAGGATTATTAGGCGAAATTTGAGAGACAACGAAAATCCTTTCGAAATGATACAATTGTATCAACTGAAACAAATCTACAAAAAAAAAAAATTAAGACGCGATGAAATAAATTTTCAAAACTTGTTTTCGTACCTATCATGAGCAATCTCCAAATTTATTTCCAAAAAACTAATCAAAAATTCTTTTTGTGCCTGTGTCACACTCTTTCCTTTATTTTTTTTTTAAATCTCAATATTTTCCGCTTTCACCTATTCACTTTGAACATTCACCATCGAATAAGAGCGTGAAAGCAAATTATTCATATGAATGTTTTTGACGTTTGGTTTCACTTTTTCACAGAACGAGAATCGCATTTATGCGTGAAAGAGTGAAAAGCTTTTCGATTCACTTTTTCACAGAACCAGAATCGGCCCCCTGGTGTTTACGTGAATGTGAAATTGGTTCGGGATAATGTAGTTCACCCGATGGATAGCAGAATGCAAAGGCAGTGTGAAGGGAATCGAATGGGTGGATCGGATATACGATTCACGTGAATACCAGAATAGGGCTGCTCATTAGCCGTTCGGAATCGGCAGAAAATTGTAGGTTCCGTTCCTGGTAACACGCCCACAGGAATGGTTGAGAGTTGTAAGTCACTAGGTCGTGGTTCAGTTCGAGCTTTTGCACCAACAAATTTGTTTAATTATTCATTTAAAAATAAGGAGACACAACCTACCATCAATTTTGTATAAGAAATTAAAGAAAATATTTTTGTCTGCAAAACTGTTCCATGGATTTTTATAAAAAAAGATCAAAAAGTTCTCTTAAGTAAAACATAGCTTATGGTTAGAAAAAATATCGGTAAAAACCATTAGGAACGGTAACTCCCATCCAAACTCAACAGTTGTTGAGTGCATTCAAATTTAGATTTGTTTTTTGGTTTTTAATAAAACAATTTTGAAAACTCAAAATTTTGAAAATTATTATGTAAACCTGTCATTTTAACTACAAATGAAGAAATTGATAATGCTGTGCGCCAATTCAACTACTTTCACCCACACAAAAAAAAAAAAACAATCTAGACTCTATTTTCTGAACTTCAATTATTTTTGTCGTCAACTCGATTTTTTTACTGCAGAGCTGCGCCGCAAATGATGTTATCGAACATATGTATAACTTAAGCAAACTGCGTTATCGAAAATAATGCTTTTGCATAAAAATTTCGTTTTGGGTTTTCGAACAGTTAACTTTTGCGTTTTGCGTTTAAGAACATTCTGCAAATGCATTTTTGATGCAGATGGCGTTTTCGAAAACGGCCTGTTTTTAATGTTATCCATTTCAAGCCCAAAAATAATGCTTGTTGAGTTCGACGTTTAACTATATGGTTTCGATTCTGATTTCAAATCCAGAAGCAAATCTCTCTTTTTTTGAGGATCAGAACTGTTATCTTTTCCCATCAAGTGCACACTTTCAGAAGAGTCCAGAAGGCTTCCGGATTGCCAAATAAAAATGACATTAGACTTGGGAATACTTTGTCTACAACAGCTTAAATATTCAGTTACATTTGACAGAAGTTTGGCGTGAATGAAATTTCGTTCGTGGGCAATCAAATGAAATTTCTGATGTCCAAAAATAGTTTTGAGAAGTTCTTCGATAGCGTGATTTCTCGACTCGGTTCGAAATATATGATGAATTCAAACATGCGTTGAGGTCATCTGCGGGCATTGATCGCGGAAAAACAGGCAAAGTATGGCGGAAATCATCCCACCGATTGGCTGTTTCCTCGAAAATCAAGCAGAGTCCGGTCAAGTCCTGTCTTAAGTGATAATTTTGCACGGTTAAAGGGCTGTGGCCATGCCTGGTATTGCAGTGTTTCTATATGGCTTAAATTCAATGGAAGCTTGATTGCTGAGTGCGCAGTGCGTGCGCTTTCCATCAGCGTTGATGCAATTCCCAACGATGTCACATGAGTGCAATGCGCCATTTCTGTTTATTATACGTTTCATATGGCTTTGTCGTACGTAGTATGTTTTTGATGATCAACCAACCATCTTGTTTGAGTTTCCACATATTGTTGTTGCTGGTTCACATCGAGCTTTGTTTTTTTACAAGTTCTCGTCTAAGCCAGATAGAGCATATGTGTACATACATATGTAAAATATGATATAAAATTGCCAAAAAAATCAACCTAAAATTTTCTATTCCATAGGATAGGGATTCCATAGTCCCTGTGCAGGGACGGGTTAGAATATTCCTGCAGCGCCTCCCCGCTTGTCGTAAAAGGCGACTAAAGGAGTAAATACATCTAGGCCACAAACAGCAAGGTGAACCTAGCGACACGTAACACCTATAAACTTTCCCAAAAGTGTGCATGCCAGTCCCTGGGTTGGCACGACTGGAGATCACCGGTGCCGTAAAAGAGAGATCAAATACAAAACTGGAGCATGCACACGTCGATACTTACAACGGATTTTGTGAATTCAAGCATTATGGAAGTACTCGTCCAAAATGACACTACCCCGCCAGGCACTACCATTGTTACACATGGTACCGATCCTGGACCGAGCAGCAATGCTCGGGTCAGAGCTAGACGGATTCCGGGGGCTAGCAAAGTAATGCCGCAGATTATACAAAATCTGAGAGTTGCGAGTTGGAACGTTGGCAGTATGACAGGTCGAAGCTTCGAGTTGGAAGAGATGATGAAAAGAAGGCGAGTGGACATCTTATGTGTTCAAGAAACAAAATGGCGAAACACGGGAAACAGGGCCCGTTTCTTGGATACGAGGACAAAAAACTATAAGATGTTCTACTATGGAACGGAAAAGGGTAAAAACGGAATCGGAATCATCCTTGCAAAACATCTATTAGGCAGCGTATTGACCATTTCGAAATCCAGCGACCGTTTGATGTCCCTTAAATTGGTGATTAAAGGAAAGTTGTATAATATTGTCACTGCATATGCTCCCCAAATTGGATGTGAGCAGGTGCAAAAAGATGCATTTTGGCTAGACTTTCACAATCTACTTAAGGACATCCCAAAGGAAGAGTTTTTGTTCGTGGGCGGAGATTTGAACGGACATGTCGGGAAGACAAACGAAGACTATGAAGATTGCCATGGAGGCCTCGGATACGGCACCAGGAACCCTCCTGGTGAAGACATCCTGAGCATGTGCAAAACATACGGTCTTATCGTACTAAATACCATGTTCGTCAAACAAAGCCGACACCTGGTCACTTACAGCAGTGGTGGAAATGAAACCCAGATTGATTACCATTTGGTATCTAGTTTCATGAAACCCCGGGTAAAAGATTGCAAAGTGATACTAGGAGAAGCGATCGCCCACCAACACCGTCTCCTACTGACAGAATTTTTTATGGAGACAGTGAACGACAACAAACATACAAAAACTTTTGGGAAGATCAAATGGTATAATCTGGATAAGGAAAAAGGCGAAGCTTTCATTTCGAATATGCAAAACGTTCTGTATAACAACACCGATATAGTTCGAAATGAAGAGAGTACAGCACAAAGTATGTGGGATCTCCTACAGAGAACTTGCAAAGAAAAAGCCAAAACACTGTTAGGGGTTTCAAAAGGACACAACCAACAAGGCAAAGAAACATGGTGGTGGAATGATGAAGCTAAATCAGTTATAAGTAAAAAGAAAATGGCTTTCAAGGCTTGGTCGAAGTGCCCCTCTAATGATACAGAGCAAAAGTCACGCCTCGAAGTGGAATATAGAAACTGCAAGAAAGAAGCGAAGAAGAAGTGCGCCCAAATTCAAGCAAAGAATACAGAAAACCTGTATCGGGAGCTGGATAAAATTTCTACCCCGACAGCTGATGCTATTCAAGAGCTACGGCAAAACACGAATAAGGGCGCAACTATCTTCAAAATAGCCGCTCAAAGAAGAAGAAATGCCCAGGAGATTTGTTCGCCAAAGTTCATTAACAATGCTCAAGGCCAACTACTTGTGGAAGACAACGAAATTCTTCACAGGTGGCGACAGTATTGTGACGGACTTCTAAACGAACAATTTCCAAGGCTATACTTTCCAATAGCTTCACCTAACTTAAGCGAAGTATCCGACGTCACAGTCGAAGAAGTTAGTGAGGCGGTAAAATACTCCAAAAAGGGAAAAGCTGTTGGCCCAGACGAAATACCCTCAGAGTTTTGGAAAAAGATGGGAGACATCGGGTTTAGATGGCTCATGATTCTTGTCTCCAAACTTATACGAGGTGATCGCATGCCTAATCAATGGAGGGAAAGTTACCTTCTTCCAATTTATAAAGGAAAGGGTGATACTCGAAGCTGTGATAATTACCGTTCGATTAAGCTGATGTCACACACCATGAAGATCGTTGAGCGAGTCTTGGGTAGCCGACTGCGAAAAATAATTAGGCTATCTGATGACCAGTGCGGGTTTGTCGGGGGTAAGTCAACCACGGATGCAATCCAGAGTATAAGAATAATTATGGAAAAACATCGGGATTCTTTGGAGGATTTGCATGTCGTATTGGTTGATTTTGAAAAAGCATTCGATCGGCAACCACGAGATCTAATATGGGTGGCCCTCAGGCAACGAGGAGTTCCAGAAACCTATGTGCGGATAATTATGGACATGTATGATGGAGCAGTTACTAAAGTAAGATGCGCAGCTGGAGTCACCGAAGAATTCGAAATCACAGTAGGTGTACACCAGGGAAGTGTCTTGAGTCCCCTGCTCTTTATTACAGTTCTTGATTACCTGCTTGAAGGCAAAGTGACGGATCCAAAAGTGCATCAGTTATTCTTTGCTGACGATGGAGCCATCATAAGTGAAGACCCGATATCCCTACAACGAGCACTTGACGTATGGGTGGATGTTCTAGAAGGAAGTGGGTACCGCATAAGCGCGAAAAAGACAGAATACCTATGCTGCCCATTTTCTGATCCACACAGGCCTATTCCAGACATTTATTTGAATGGAGTAGTGCTTCCCAAGTGTGAAAAGTTTAAATATCTGGGGTCTATGATAAATAACGAAGCTACTTGTGATGACGATATCAATCATCGCGTAAGCGTAGGGTGGATGAAGTGGCGGGAAAATTCTGCTATCTTCTGTGACCGAAAAATGCCCCCTAAGCTGAAAGGAAAGCTCTACACTTCAGTTGTGCGTCCAGCACTCACATACGGTTCACAATGTTGGACAATGTACAAAAAGTATGAGAGTAAGCTAACGGCAGCTGAGATGAAGATGCTTCGTATGACAGCAGGAGTTACAAAGCTTGATCGAATTAGAAGTACGAAGATCCGAGGAAGCCTTCATGTTAAGAATACCATTTCCCAAAAAATTGAACACGACCGACTCAGTTGGTATTGCCATGTTCAAAGGAGAGATCCTGAGAACCCCGTCAAAAAGGCAATATCATACAACGTTCCAATTCGGAATAAAAAGAAAGGTAGGCCTAAACACTCCTGGTACAAACAAATGCAAAAACACCAGCATTCAGTTGGCCTCAGAAATGGAACAATACAAAACCGGGAGGCTTGCCACCGATTTCTGAGGTCAACCCGGCGAACCCCACAGGCGGATCACTAGTGTGAAGCAGATACGTGGGAGAGTTATGATCCCCTCGACATCGAGATCATAACAGCGCCGAAGAAAAGGAAGAAGAAGAAGAAGGATAGGGATTCCATAGGAAACATAATGTACATACATAAATGTACATACAAAAATTTTGATATTTTAGATTAAATCATTTGCACATGTTGTTGCGCGCTCTAGCTCTGTTTTTGGCAAGACAGAATCAACACATGGCAATCAATTTGACTGATGTAGCTTTAAAAATATGGGCCTAGCCTAACCATCTGTCAAAGTTCAGAAATCTCTATTGAAAAATATCACATAAAATTTCCAAATAAAATTTATTCTATGGCTACCAATTTTCGAAGAATCACACGCTAAGTTTAAGGGGGAGGGGTTGAGAAATGAGGTGCTGATAAACATTGGTCTTGAATGTTTGTAATCCAGTAATGTAATGAGTAAATCCATAATCGTGTTGCGCGACCTAAAAACGAATCAATCTCTATATTTGACGGTACTACCAAATTTTGGCTCGAAATTTCCTAGCGAAACGGGTACCTTGGGTGAACTGATTGAGGGGACAAATGCAACCGGCGGCGGCGGTGTTCAAGAGATGGGAATGAATCTATGATAGCTCTGTTTCCTATCAGTTTTAATGCTCTGTTCTGAATTCTATCCAATAAGTGGAGAGAGTCGAAAAGGCGATATCGAATTGAAAACGATTGGCTTCGTATTCCCTAATCAGCCCTCTGTTTTTTAATTTTGTAAGTATTTTCTACTCAACGATACCTTTTTCCAAGGAATCGGTACTTCTGTACCTTGACCTACAACCTAAACTGCTGAAGATATTTTCGTCAAACTCGATACTTAGGAGTCTTCGGTGAATCCCTAGATGGTGAATTGAATTCTTTTGAGCGCTAAAATTAACAGTCGATATGAAAAATTTCATTTATATCGAATACTTGAATTTTCTATTACTCTATTCAAATTCCTTATGGGCACAAAACATCAATACCTTTAAAGTATCAACCTTGTGTTTTTCCGTCGGATAATTTTATTTGCATGCAAAAACAATTGCGTCGTTCTCGAAAATTTCATTTGTTGAGTTTTACTGTTTTTTTTTCTGTTTATGATCAATGATTTAATCATCATTCACTAGATGAGTGACCTAAAAAAATAAAACTGACAAAAAATGTGTTTCCCGAAAAAGAGAATGTGATTCGATAACGAATCTTATCAATGGCATGAAAACATCTTTAATATCAAACTGTTAACGGAAATAAATGACATTTAAAAGGTCTACAACTCTCATCAGATCAAACTTTGAAGCAGTTCAACTCATAACTTGTCCCAGAATAGTTTTCTTCTTAATAAAACATAAAATGAATTCAGTGACTATTCTAAATTTAACTTTCATTATTTTTATTAGCTTGATCAATAGTGGTTTTGGGGAAATATACGAAGAATGTGATAATCTCGAAGATGGTACTTTCATTATGGGTAAACAGGGATGCAAGTCCTACATTTATTGTGAAGGAGAGGAATCATATGAGGGGTTCTGTCCATCGCAATTGCTTTTCAATACAAAAGATGGCAGTTGTGCACCGGAAAGTGAGGTTGATTGTTCAGATGATGTTCCAACAGAAGCTGATACAACACCTCCACAAACAACATCAACAACTATAGCGGTAACAGTAGAATCAACAACTCGAGCGCCACCACCAACAGAAGTGGACATTGATCAGCCTGAAGTGACATCAGCAAAACCCTCAGAACCTGTAACTGCTGTTAAGACAACTGCAAGCCCTGCTACGATTTCTACACCAGGAACCGTTACTGTATTTTCAACATCAAGTCCAGCCGAAATTTGTCCCGTTAGTGATGATCCTCGTGCCGTTGTCCTTCTGCCAAGTGAAACTTCTTGCAGTGAATACTATATTTGCTATCATGGAACTCCGGTGCAGATGGTTTGTTCTGGGCAGTTATTATTCGATTATGTGACTTCAAAATGTGAACTACCCATTAGAGCAAATTGCAAGGTAGGTTTTGAAAAACATCTTATGCTTCATATATTATAAATTTAGATTCTGCTCTTCAAAGGCCACAATTCAAACAACGCCAAATCCGAAGACCAAATGTGTTCACAACACTTATGATTACTTCCCATACTCGAAGAATTGTAATTATTTCTACAAATGCATGAATGGATTTCTGAGTCTACAGCAGTGTCCGGTAGGATTTGGGTGGAGTGAAGAGATGAAGCTTTGCCTGAAATTGGACCATGGACGATGCCCAATAAGAGCCACAGACCAGTTACAAAATCAAAATATCTTCTCTGTCTGATGCCGATTGTTATAAAATTGAGAAAATAAAAAGATAATTTCGGAATTTAAGTGTTTTTTTTTTTGTGAATTTAATTGAACTAAGTATCATTTCAAATTTCGAAGACAAAAGTTAAATATTAAAATATTTAGCTCTGAAGTTCATTAATATTGGGTGATATTGAAATGTGTGTAGCTAATAAAATTTTTGCAAAAAATTAAAAATGAACATTTTATAAACATATTTGTTAAAATTTGATTGATGAAACTCAAAACATCTTTAGTTTCAGTTGATGAAACGTGGGGTAAACCAACCAATCATTTTGGCACCTTAAGATTACTCAACACTTTATTCGGCTTATATAACTTATCTGGGAATTAGGAAACGACATGTTTGTTTTTTTTTAATTGTAAATTATATTTTTGTTTAGTGAAAAACATTAAATAACCTATTTTTTTTTATTAAAATTAATAAATAATTAATAAAAATTAAAACAATGTCTTTTTACCAATGATTGGCACTATTTTCCAATCATTGGCACTGAACAAACCGAATAAGGTCCAATAATTTCAAAAAATAATCGTTCATACGTTTTCAAGATATTGATTTTTCAAAAAATAAATTGGAATTTTTTTTTTCAAAAAACGAAAAAATATTTTTTCGAATATTTTTGTATACAATTTTATTTTAAACTTAAGCGAGCTCCTGGTGAAAATTTTTGGTTAAAATCGTTAGAGTCGTTGATGAGAAATTCGAAAATCAAAAAAACCGTTCTATCACAGGTACCGTTAATAACATTTTGCTCCAAAATTTTTTGTTACAAAAATGTAGTCCATGTCCATAATATTACTCTTCATTTTTCCTATCAAAATCGTTAGAGCCGTTTTCGAGATAAATAAGATTTTGCAATACGGGTGTATGCGGGGTACCGTTAGTTTTGGAGCTAAACAAAAAATTTCATTTTCTCCTCTAGGGAATCACCGAAGACCTTTAACTACCGGGATTGCAGAACAAAAGGTCTTGTGGCTTAGGCTGTATGGAGAGGTACAGACATACTGAAACATGTTTTTTGTGTACTAAATTTTCCTTAAAATTTTTATAAAAAAAATTGATATGCAAATTATTAGTATTCAATAAAATACATTTTATAACGTAATTTAAAAATTTATTCGTGTATCCGTTTTCAAGATATTGAATTTTCAAAAAAAAATTGTATTATTTTTTTAAAAACCCAAAAACTATTTTTTCGAAAAAAATTTTAGATTATATTTTTTCAAATGCATAGGAGCTTCTGCATAAAAAGTTTGGTTGAAATCGTTAGAGCCGTTGATAAGAAATTCGAAAATCAAAAAAAAACGTTTTATGACAGGTACCGTTAATATCATTTCAAAATATTTCCTTATCAAAATATAGTTCATGTCTATAATATCACACCTAATTTTTTTTTTATCAAAATCGTTAGAGCCGTTTTCGAGATAAATAAGATTATGCATTACGGGTGTATGGGGGTTACCGTCAGTTTTAGAGCTAAAAAAAAATTCAATTTCTCCTCTAGGGAATCACCGAAGACCCTGAAGTGCCGACTTTGAAGAAAATAGGTCCAGTGGCTTAGGCTCTAGATCGAGGTACAGACATACAGACATACAGACAGACGGTATTGTCGGACCCACCTTATTCGTCTTCGCTATCATCGTAATGTCAACTTTGACCAAAATCTCGTGTTCGATTTTTTTCCAAATGCAGAACTTGCCCTATAGTACCTATATCGCAAGTAAAAAGAAGTGTGTTCTGAATCTGCAAAAAGGTTTTTCAGGGGTATACTGACTCTTGCGAGGAATTGACAAATCCTCGAAAATTATCTCTTGTTATGAAAAGTGCTGCTCATTAACAAAGTTCGGAATCGACAGAAAATTGTAGATCCTTTGTATTCCTTGTAACAAGCACACAATAATGGTTGAGAATTGTAAATTATTAAGTTTAGGCTCTCTACGAAACGAACCGTTATCGGCTCCTATTTTTTAGTTTTTCCATATGCTATCAGAGACTACCGTTTTCCATGCATATAATTTCCCATTATAGAAGATTTATCAAGAAATCAACCCTCTATCTTAACTCGAGAAAGTCGAAAGAGGCCGATCGATGGTCGAAAATTTTAAACCTATTAAAATGTTCTTTAGATTGTTCAATCAGCTTCAAGTGCACCTTTTAAGTGAAATTAAAGCACATACTCGAATGTGATTTGTTTTGCTGAAGATTCTTATCAGTTTTTTAAAGACATTCATTATTACATTCTAAATTGATTTTATCTCTTATCGGAAAAATTGTGTTGATTTATAGATCGTAATTGCTGCCGGATATCATAAAGGGAATTATTGTTTTTGTCAAAGTTAAGAGAACGTGTATCGTATTTATTATAAAGCCTCTTGCGAGTAAGTGACAAATTCTATTAAAATATTGCTTGCCATGAAGAAGTGTTTCTCATGTTAGTGGTTCGGATTCGTTAGAAGATCTTAGGCCGAATTTTTTGCTGCCGACGAACAAAAACACTCATAGGAAAGCTCGGGTTCTGTGCATCACTAGGATCTAGTTCTCCACGAGCGGTCGCTTATTCAAAAATTATTGCATGTGACCAAAATAACAAACCTGTCATAAAATATTAAAGATACTACCAATGTAGTCAACTTAGATTCACACATCTAGGAGGATATCTTATTTTCAACTCATGCATATAAACATTTGACACTTATTCAATTTCGCTTACATAATTAAAACTGCCAGTGAACGGTGCAACACACACTTTTTAAATTTGAAATATCAAAATGGCCTAATACCCTTTTCAGAACAAATTCGAAACGCGGTTTTCGGATAATAGTTTTGGAAAACTCGGAAAGCATTCACACCGAACATTTACACGTTTTCGTTTGATTTTTCAATTTTTTTGACACCAACTGTCAAATTTTGTATTGATGCTGTAATGTTTTTGCTTTCTTCTGTCATTTCTTGTCGTTCTTGGTGGTTGTTTTCTTGAGATTTGTTTACATTTTCGTTTATTCTTTGTACCTACATAATGTACATATGTATTATGATTTATTCTCAAAAAATATGAATTTTGAGCACTGTTAACTTTATACCATTTTTCGTGTAGTTTGACAGATTTTCAATCATATGACAGTTCAGTGCTTGATAAAATTGATCGGCATAATTTTTGTAGACCTGTGAATCAGAATGTACTCTCCCCAGAACTTACTCAACTTCATATGTATATAATATGCAAAATAACATTTAATTTATTATAGTAAAATGAATCAAAGCATCAAATTCCCCTTCTGCACGCTGTTGAGGAACACATTTTATTTGTTGCATCCCAACCAAATCCAAAAGGACACTCTTGAATTGTCAGCATGCCATTTAAACAGCGATAATAATAGTGACAGTTGTTGGAATATTCGAAATAACCCAATTTGTTGCCACTACACAACTCTCTAGGACTTGTCGTTGTACTTCCAGCCACCTTAATAGATAAATAAAATTTACTTTAAAGCAGGATTAAGCTTCTATATAAATAATTTAACTTACCTTACAATTTGACAAACTTGCCCAAACACAGGAAGATGTTAAGCTATTAAACTCTAAGCCCTTAGGACATGTCATAGGAATAGGTATTTTACTAAAGCATATAAAATATTCCGAGCATGACTGAGAGTTAGGAAAGTAGATGACTTCTTCAGGCTTAGAGGGGGTTGGACAAATAATTGGAGCATTAAATGATGTCGCAGCGATGATATTAGTTGTTGAAGATGATGGAGCTAAGGTAAATGATGATGTTGGCTCATATAAGTTTGAACTTGAACTCGTCTCCGAAATTGATGATGATGTTTTAGTTGAACTAACTATATTCCTGGTTGTTGGCTTCTTCTCGGTTGATGATTTATCCGTGGAAGATCTTAAAGTTGTTTGTGTTGTTGAAGTTTCTACGGAAAGGCATTCAACATTTTCTGGGTCATCACAAGTTCCGATTTCTACATTAAATCTTTGATTGTTAGGACACTTGGAAACAAAAGATTCGTCATCATCGCAATAAATATAAGATTCGCAATCACTTGAATCCGATAAATAAGTTTCACTTTCGACACCCTCGCATTCGGTTAATATATCACAATAGACAGTGAAATTGAATATGACAAGAATCACAATTGCGCCAACTAAGACCCCCATTTCTGCACTGGATGTGTATCGGAAAGAATAACTTACTAAGCAATTGGTATTATAAGACGTGAACCATTTATAATTATATGTACGTATGAAACCTTCTACAAATGTTCCATTTTCAACAAATCTAAAAGAAGATCATAAGATATTAAGAAGTTAATTACTAATATGTTAAGACAATCTGCTTTTGACTTTTTGGCTTAACTGAAAGTAAATGAATCTTTTTTTGCGATAAGCCTGAAATTGAACATCGGGCTTGGAAGAATTCTATCAAAATGTACGTCACGTTGGAAGTTATTTCAACTTTCTTTTTTAACAATTTATTGCAATCTATTAACTTGCATATATTTATATCTAAATATGTAGTTTTAAAACCTCCATGACTAAGTACTCTAATTGTCAACTATTTATATTAAAAGTAATTTAATTGCTTTGGTCAATATCGATTAAAATGTCACACACATTATGGGCTACCGACCGACCGACGGACGACGCCATGGCGATTGTAAAGAACCCCATCAACTCTCAAGCCCTTGAAAAAGATTGCTTATCTCATCTCTGGGAAGTTCAAGTGTTTTTCATTTGCTATTTTATCTGGCATAGAATTGATATAAATAGATCAGAAAGATTGCCATTTCTCTGGTTTTATATTAAACAAAGTCTGAAAATGTATTTTAAACGAAGAAATTTTAAACGCAAGGAAATAACCGGAATGGGTTCTAGTAAAGGATTTCAATTCATTTCAATAGTAATTCTTTTTTCGAGTTTTTCGTTTAGTTTTGCAGAAATTAATAATATTTGTAAGGATCAACCGATGGGAACAGTATTTGAAGATACTCTAGATTGTACTTATTATTATGAGTGTATTTTTGGTGAAGTATATCACGAAATGTGTCCATCGGGCCAAAGATTCGATCTTACTATGGAGAGATGTGTAACTGGGGAGTGTTCGCCATCTGAAAATCAAACATCGGCAGGAATATCAGAATATCCTACATCTGAACCTACATCTGAACCAACATCTGAACCAACATCGTCCTCATCGTCTTCAACAAAAGACCATTCTTCATCCGGAACATCACCATCACCAGGACCTGAATGTTCAAACGAACCGTACTGTCAAGCGTCCGAGCATGGTACCTTTCATCGTGATAGAAAGGATTGCAGAAAATATTATGTTTGCAGAAATGGTGTAGGTGTTGCTTATAGATGCGAAGCCGGATTTTATTTTGATGAAAACGTCAATGCCTGTAATTTTCCTATATTAGTAGAGTGCTCTCCCAGTACAAATGAAAATTGCACACCAAAACCAACAGAATCATCATCATCTGAAACTCCGACAAGTTCTTCTTCTTCTTCCTCTTCATCTTCTTCTTCCTCATCATCTTCTTCTTCAACGGAAGCTCCAACTTCACCATCAACTGAGACATCCACTTCAACTGAGCTCTCGACGCCAACTCAATCTTCCACATCTGAACCAACACCAATAATCTCAACATCGTCCTCATCGTCTTCAACAAAAGACCCTTCTTCATCCGGAACCACACCATCACCAGGACCTGAATGTTCAAACGAACAGTACTGTCAACCATCAGAGCATGGAACATTCCATCGTGATAGAAAGGATTGCAATAAATATTATGTTTGCAGAAACGGTGTAGCTGTTCCTCATACCTGCGAAAGTGGATTTTATTTTGATGATGTATCTAAACTCTGTAATTATCCTTCATTAGTAGTATGTTCCCCAAGTACAAATGAAAACTGCACCCCAAAACCAACAGAATCATCATCATCTGAAACTTCGACGAGTTCTTCTTCATCTTCCTCTTCATCTTCCTCTTCCTCTTCATCTTCCTATTCATCTACCTCTTCATCTTCTTCTTCATCTTCCTCTACATCTTCCTCTTCATCTTCTTCTTCATCTTCTTCGTCATCGGAAGCTCCAACTTCACCATCAACGGAAACATCGACTTCAACTGAACTCTCGACTTCAACTCAATCTTCCACATCTGAACCAACACCAACAATTTCAACATCGTCCTCATCGTCTTCAACAAAAGACCCTTCTTCATCCGGAACCACACCATCACCAGGACCTGAATGTTCAAACGAACCGTACTGTCAAGCATCCGAGCATGGTACCTTTCATCGTGATAGAAAGGATTGCAGAAAATATTATGTTTGCAGAAATGGTGTAGGTGTTGCTTATAGATGCGAAGCCGGATTTTATTTTGATGAAAACGTCAATGCCTGTAATTTTCCTATATTAGTAGAGTGCTCTCCCAGTACAAATGAAAATTGCACACCAAAACCAACAGTATCATCATCATCTGAAACTCCGACAAGTTCTTCTTCTTCTTCCTCTTCATCTTCTTCTTCCTCATCATCTTCTTCTTCCTCATCATCTTCTTCTTCCTCATCATCTTCTTCTTCAACGGAAGCTCCAACTTCACCATCAACTGAGACATCCACTTCAACTGAGCTCTCGACGCCAACTCAATCTTCCACATCTGAACCAACACCAATAATCTCAACATCGTCCTCATCGTCTTCAACAAAAGACCCTTCTTCATCCGGAACCACACCATCACCAGGACCTGAATGTTCAAACGAACAGTACTGTCAACCATCAGAGCATGGAACATTCCATCGTGATAGAAACGATTGCAATAAATATTATGTTTGCAGAAATGGGGTAGCTGTTCCTCATACCTGCGAAAGTGGATTTTATTTTGATGATGTATCTAAACTCTGTAATTATCCTTCATTAGTAGAATGTTCCCCAAGTACAAATGAAAACTGCACCCCAAAACCAACAGAATCATCATCTGAAACTTCGACGAGTTCTTCTTCTTCCTCTTCATCTTCCTCTTCATCTACCTCTTCATCTTCCTCTTCATCTTCCTCTACATCTTCTTCTTCATCTTCTTCTTCATCTTCTTCGTCATCGGAAGCTCCAACTTCACCATCAACGGAAACATCGACTTCAACTGAACTCTCGACTTCAACTCAATCTTCCACATCTGAACCAACACCAACAATTTCAACATCCTCCTCATCGTCTTCAACAAAAGACCCTTCTTCATCCGGAACCACACCATCAACAGGATCTGAATGTTCAAACGAACCGTACTGTCAAGCATCCGAGCATGGCACCTTCCATCGTGATCGGAACGATTGCAATAAATATTATGTTTGCAGAAACGGTGTAGCTGTTCCTCATACCTGTCAAGTCGGATTTTATTTCGATGATGTATCTAAAGTCTGTAATTTTCCTCATTTAGTGGCATGCTCTCCAAGCTCAACTGAGAATTGCACGCCAAAACGAATACAATCATCATCTGCACGTTCTCCGGAACCTCCATCATCGAATCCAGCAGGGGCAACACCTAACATCATTAATTGTATGAATTTACAAAATGGAACGTTCATTAGACATCCTGTTCATTGCAATCTTTTCTACGTGTGTCTTAATGGGATGCCTGTACAGTTTAAGTGTCCTTACCACCAATGGTTTGACGATACAATAATGGTATGCACCTTTAGAAATTTAGTCGATTGCCCTTCCGGAATGGATTAGACCCATTTTGTTCGTTTGTACACCTACATACATACGAGTGCTTCCTTGGACAACTTATTTTTACATTTGATATATATTTTTATTCTTGCTATGCATCTTTAACTTCAGCAAATCAAGAAACAACATATTAAATTTTTAACAATTGTGTATCCATTTATCCATTAAATATTGTAAAACAACGTCGTTTTAATTGAAAGCAAAAATAATAAATATGTGAAGAGTTAAATAGAAAAACAAAAATTTTGCATATATAATAAACGATATTTTATTTTTTTAGTTGCATTACTCATTATTCAATTTACACTTTCCTTTAAAAAAACACTTCACCTGAATATTTATATAGGCCCATTTTCTCGTCACTCTCATGAGTCATGATCATGATAAATGTAACGTTTTGGCCAATTGTCTTGAAAAGTTGAATTTTCTGTTTCCTACTTCATTAACGAAAAATCGGAACTCAGATCCATAAGTTGTAACTAAAATAAGCTGATTCCTTAAAGAGTCTCTAGTTTTTCTCAACAGTCTACAAATTCACCCTGAAACCGTGAGACCGACATTTCAAGAAAATCAGAAAGACTGATAGTCAGAATTATCGTATGGTTAATTTAATTTGGTTCGTAAAAGCTCGTGGAGGACCAGAGCTTAATGACTCACAAATCTCAAAAATTCCTGTGTGCAGTTCCGTAACGGGAATGATAAAATAATGATGCCTACTGCAGGAAGCAAGCTATGGTTATGGAGTCCGAAAAACTTCAATGTATCAAAATAATGTTTCGGAATTCCAGAAGAGCTTACAAGGAAGTAAAACGATTTATAGGGAAAGTCCAGTTTATACCCGACTTCATCATCAGCAACAACATTAAGGTGACATAAACTGCCGACATAGTAGAAGTTATTGCGAACCACTTTGAACAAAATTTCACGCCTAGGATATCAGCAAATTTTGTGTTTTTAAACGAAATTGAGACATCCATCCAACAGACTTTGCAGCCAAATTTCGAAGCAGTGCAATTTGATGGCACTTATATGGCAAGTGGCCAAATGCACACCCATCAATTGCGCAATATAGGGGAGGTAGCAGAAATCACCGCTAATTTTAGGATAAAGAAGTCCGCTAGATCAGATAGAGTCTTTAATTTTGTTTAGTCATGATTTTTCTCGCAATAATCATAATTCATAAGTAACTAAATAATCAAGTGCTACTTTGCTCACAAGTAGAAAACTGCAAAAATCGTGGCTATCCCAAAGAAAGGTGTTAAAACATAGTTAAGAATTTCAGGCCAACCAGATCAGAAAAAATTCTGAAAGAATTTATTTTCCGGAGACATAGAAGTATTGCTATGATCATATGTATATTATCATCCCAGACATGCAATTTGACTTTCATGAGGGCCACTCAATGCTGCATTCATTGTTGATAAATTCAACCAAATCCATAAAAGAATAAAAGCTGGATAGTCACCCAACGATCAAAGCTAGGACTCATCCTCCATAACCTGATGACATCTGATCCTTCTTTGCCAACCAGTTGCGAGATTCACTTTTTGCGCATGATGCTACGAAAAGTAGAAACCCAAAGTACTTAAAAGTAATGGTGCATCCAAATCAGCAAATCGGAACTTGTGTGCTTCAGGAGTCTCTTCAAGAACGGCAACCGTTGTCGTTCTGCAGCAATCTAAATATTCTCATTGTATAAGTTAAGCCCTTTATGTGCCAACAATACTTTAATGCCAATTTATGTAAATAGTAGAATTTTTAAATTAAGCGAAACTGTATAATGTCTAATATGTTCAATAAAGTGAACTTGAACTTGGAACATAAGCATTTATTTGAGATTCTTCGCCTATTAAGTACGGAACTGGTTTAAAATGGGAAATATTGGGAAATGTTGCGTACAATGTGCAAATGAGTGGCATGTTCGAACCAAATTTCTTTAGGATAAACTATGGTCAAGAAGTCCTTGAATAAACACGAG
Source organism: Philhelius festivus (assembly GCA_963931855.1). Lineage (NCBI taxonomy): Eukaryota > Metazoa > Arthropoda > Insecta > Diptera > Syrphidae > Philhelius > Philhelius festivus. The sequence goes on from OZ007557.1 coordinate 97,417,124, forward strand.
GATCTGCTAATAGTAACAAACGAAACATGCGAATACAATCCACTTTCAATCAATAAAGAACCAGTCTCACCATCAGGTATAACAGGGTCAAGGTGTGACGAACAATTAGCCTAGGAAACAGCTCGTTTGTTGAACTAAATTGATACAAAACTCATCATGCGTAAGATGCAGTGGATGCTCTATGAAAGCCCTAATACTGCTAGTCCTGCCGGCAGAAAGGTCAGATACTGACGCCAGAGACGCTAGATGACTTGTAGCAGGGTGCTGAGATCTTAGATGGTGGAAAGATGCTGTCATGTAGAAACGTGCTCACATACTGGACATCTACTTAACCCATACAAAAACTTGTCAAACAACTCGAACCCATTGATACGAAGAGTAAGAGTTGTACGCCAAGCAAAACATCACTGCGGTACCTTGACGCAATAGGCAATTTACGTAAGAACGCATAAAAAGTGTCGTTATTGGCCCGCTCTTATTTGAAATAAAACATAACTTTCATCAATTTCTGAGCGATACATAAAAAGTGTATTTATTTGAATAAAAGTACTCGTAAATATCTTTTTATTTATTATATTTATATATATAGATATTCTTAATTTTTGCACCCATGGTAGGGGCAGTTTACAAAAGTGGGATATGTACATAAGTATGAAGTAGAATCAAACCAAAATCCTGAGGGGCATTTTCCTAATATGGGTACTCCATTGCGGCAGATGTAGTATTTATTACAATCTGTTGGATCTACCACAACAGTTCCTGGTGGTAATTTAGAACAATCTGGCTGTTTGGGAGGACAGCGATGAGAAACAGGTGTTGTTGTAACTTGAACCGTCGAAGTTGGACTGCTTGTTGTTGAAGAAGTTGAACTTGTTGGGTGTGGGCTTATTGTTGTTAAAGCAGGATCGCATCCGTAATAGGGACAGTCAATGAGATGAGGTGAATCGCAGCGATTATGTTTCGCATCGAACCAGAGACCGTTTGCACAGTTCCTGGCATAGGATATGCCTTTTCTACAGTAATGGAACTTACTGCAATCAACGGTATCCCCTCTTATTGTACCATCCGGTTCATTTCTACAATCAAGCTCAAATGGCTGTGTTGGACATGGGTATCCAGAAGCTGAAGTTGGCCCAATACTAGTTGATGGTTGAGTGATCGAAGAGGTACTCAATGTTGAAATAACTGTTGGCTGCGTTGTTGACAGTGGTTTATATGTTGTTGTCAGAGGCTTACATCCATAATGTGGACAGTTTACCAATGTGGGATAATTGCAAATATTATGTTCTACATCATACCACATACCACTTTGACAGCGACCGGAATATGTGTAGCCCTTTCTACAGTAATAATATTTAGTGCAATCAATGTTATCCGCAGCAACTGTTCCGTCAGCTAGGTTTGTACAATCCAGTGTGAATGGTGTTGTAGGACACGGATGCCCTGAAGCAGATGTTGGTCCTATGCTTGTAGAAGAAGTACCTGTCGTGTCAGTAGATAAAGTGCTAGTTGAGTCTGTTGCTTCATCTTCAGTGCTTGTTTGTCCTGTAGAGGACTCAGAATTAGTGATTGTTGAGTCCGATGTGTTTGATGAAGGATTTTTTTCAGTTGTTGAGGAATCTGAGTTCACGGTGGTACTGGTGGATTCGTCCACTGAACTTGAAGAAGTATCTTCTGCAATACTGCTGGTTGAGTCCGATGAACTAGAGGAAGGATTGCTTTCAGTTGTTGAGGAATCTGAGTTCACAGTTGTACTGGTGGATTCGTCCACTGAACTTGAAGAAGTTTCTTCTGCAATACTGGTGGTTGAGTCTGAAGAACTAGAGGAAGGATTGCTTTCAGTTGTTGAGGAATCTGAGTTCACGGTGGTACTGTTGGATTCGTCCACTGAACTTGAAGAAGTTTCTACTGAAATACTGCTGGTTGAGTCCGATGAACTAGAGGAAGGATTGCTTTCAGTTGTTGAGGAATCTGAGTTCAGGGTGGTACTGGTGGATTCGTCCACTGAACTTGAAGAAGTATCTTCTGCAATACTGCTGGTTGAGTCCGATGAACTAGAGGAAGAATTGCTTTCAGTTGTTGAGGAATCTGAGTTCACGGTGGTACTGGTGGATTCGTCCACTGAACTTGAAGAAGTTACTTCTGAAATACTGCTGGTTGAGTCCGATGAACTAGAGGAAGGATTGCTTTCAGTTGTCGAGGAATCTGAGTTCACGGTGGTACTGGTGGATTCGTCCACTGAACTTGAAGAAGTTTCTTCTGCAATACTGGTGGTTGAGTCCGATGAACTAGAGGAAGGATTGCTTTCAGTTGTTGAGGAATCTGAGTTCAGGGTGGTACTGGTGGATTCGTCCACTGAACTTGAAGAAGTATCTTCTGCAATACTGCTGGTTGATTCCGATGAACTAGAGGAAGGATTGCTTTCAGTTGTCGAGGAATCTAAGTTCACGGTGGTACTGGTGGATTCGTCCACTGAACTTGAAGAAGTTTCTTCAGCAATACTGGTGGTTGAGTCTGATGAACTAGAGGAAGGATTGCTTTCAGTTGATGAAGAATCTGAGTTCACAGTTGTACTGGTGGATTCGCTCACTGAACTTGAAGAAGTTTCTTCTCCAGTATTGCTGGTTGAGTCTGATGAACTAGAAGAAGGATTGCTTTCAGTTGTTGAGGAATCTGAGTTCACGGTGGTACTGGTGGATTCGTCCACTGAACTTGAAGAAGTATCTTCTGCAATACTGCTGGTTGAGTCCGATGAACTAGAGGAAGGATTGCTTTCAGTTGTCGAGGAATCTGAGTTCACGGTGGTACTGGTGGATTCGTCCACTGAACTTGAAGAAGTTACTTCTGAAATACTGCTGGTTGAGTCCGATGAACTAGAGGAAGGATTGTGTTCAGTTGTTGAGGAATCTGAGTTCACGGTGGTACTGGTGGATTCATCCACTGAACTTGAAGAAGTTTCTTCTGCAATACTGCTGGTTGAGTCCGATGAACTAGAGGAAGGATTGCTTTCAGTTGTCGAGGAATCTGAGTTCACGGTGGTACTGGTGGATTCGTCCACTGAACTTGAAGAAGTTTCTTCTGCAATACTGGTGGTTGAGTCTGATGAACTAGAGGAAGGATTGCTTTCAGGTGTTGAGGAAACTGAGTTCACGGTGGTACTGGTGGATTCGTCCACTGAACTTGAAGAAGTATCTTCTGCAATACTGCTGGTTGAGTCCGATGAACTAGAGGAAGGATTGCTTTCAGTTGTCGAGGAATCTGAGTTCACGGTGGTACTGGTGGATTCGTCCACTGAACTTGAAGAAGTATCTTCTGCAATACTGCTGGTTGAGTCCGATGAACTAGAGGAAGGATTGCTTTCAGTTGTTGAGGAATCTGAGTTTACAGTTGTACTGGTGGATTCGACGACTGAACTTGAAGAAGTTTCTTCTGCAATACTACTGGTTGAGTCTGATGAACTAGAGGAAGGATTGCTTTCAGTTGTTGAGGAAACTGAGTTCACGGTGGTACTGGTGGATTCATCCACTGAACTTGAGGAAGTTTCTTCGGAAATACTGCTGGTTGAGTATGATGAACTAGAGGAAGGATTGCTTTCAGTTGTCGAGGAATCTGAGTTCACGGTGGTACTGGTGGATTCGTCCACTGAACTTGAAGAAGTATCTTCTGCAATACTGCTGGTTGAGTCCGATGAACTAGAGGAAGGATTGCTTTCAGTTGTTGAGGAATCTGAGTTTACAGTTGTACTGGTGGATTCGACGACTGAACTTGAAGAAGTTTCTTCTGCAATACTACTGGTTGAGTCTGATGAACTAGAGGAAGGATTGCTTTCAGTTGTTGAGGAATCTGAGTTCACAGTTGTACTGGTGGATTCATTCACTGAACTTGAAGAAGTTTCTACTCCAGTATTGCTGGTTGAGTCTGCTGAACTAGAAGAAGGATTGCTTTCAGTTGTTGAGGAAACTGAGTTCACGGTGGTACTGGTGGATTCGTCCACTGAACTTGAAGAAGTATCTTCTGCAATACTGCTGGTTGAGTCCGATGAACTACAGGAAGAATTGCTTTCAGGTGATGAAGAATCAGAGTTTACGGTTGTACTGGTGGCTTCGCTAACTGAACTTGAAGAAGTTTCCTCTCCAGTATTGCTGGTTGAGTCTGAGGAACTAGAGGAAGGATTGCTTTCAGTTGTCGAGGAATCTGAGTTCACGGTGGTACTGGTGGATTCGTCCACTGAACTTGAAGAAGTATCTTCTGCAATACTGCTGGTTGAGTCCGATGAACTAGAGGAAGGATTGCTTTCAGTTGTTGAGGAATCTGAGTTTACAGTTGTACTGGTGGATTCGACGACTGAACTTGAAGAAGTTTCTTCTGCAATACTACTGGTTGAGTCTGATGAACTAGAGGAAGGATTGCTTTCAGTTGTTGAGGAATCTGAGTTCACAGTTGTACTGGTGGATTCGCTCACTGAACTTGAAGAAGTTTCTACTCCAGTATTGCTGGTTGAGTCTGCTGAACTAGAAGAAGGATTGCTTTCAGTTGTTGAGGAAACTGAGTTCACGGTGGTACTGGTGGATTCGTCCACTGAACTTGAAGAAGTATCTTCTGCAATACTGCTGGTTGAGTCCGATGAACTAGAGGAAGAATTGCTTTCAGGTGATGAAGAATCAGAGTGTACGGTTGTACTGGTCGCTTCGCTAACTGAACTTGAAGAAGTTTCCTTACCAGTATTGCTGGTTGAGTCCGGTGAACTAGAGGAAGAATTGCTTTCATTTGTTGAGGAATCTGAGTTCACAGTTGTACTGGTGGATTCGCCGACTGAACTTGAAGAAGTTTCCTCTTCAGAAATACCCGTTGTGTCCGTTGAACTAGAGGAAGGATCGTTTTCAGTTGTTGAGGAATCTGAGCTCAGGTTCGTACTGGTGGGTTCGTCTTCTGAATTTGAAGAAGTTTCATCTGCATTATTGCTGGTTGAGTCTGATGAACTAGAGGAAGAATTGGTTTCAGTTGTTGAGGACTCTGAGCTCACGGTGGTACTCGTGAGTTCGTCCCCTGAACTTGAAGAAGTTTCATCTGCATTATTACTTGTCTCCAATGAACTAGATGATGTGTTTTCCTCAACTGATGATTCCGGTTCCACGACTTGTACATTTTGTGCTCCAGTATCTCTGCGGCTACGTAATAATTCTGTTGCTTCTTTTTCACATTTTTGAATAGATTTATTTAGTTTATAACCAAAATCACACTTTTTATATGAAACCAAATCACTTTTGCATTCAAAATATCCAAATGTATCTTTAGGATCTCTGTAGGTTTCTCCAATTCGTTTTCCATAACATTCATTATTTATGAAGGCTCCATTGAGTAATGGAACTGATATAGCCCCAATTATAATTATTGTCGTACCTGGAATTTGAATCAAATATAGTAGCTGATACTAAAATATTCAATTTTATTTTAGTTTGACTTACCTAGAGAAAATTTGTCCATTTATCTACTAATTGTGAAATATTACTGAACGTTGCATTTTATTGTTCTTGCAATTTATTGACTAAATTAAGTTTTTTTTTTGTTTTTAGAGTTTGGTAATAAATACTTCAAAAAATCTATCCTTATCAACTTCACTTAATTTTATAAAGTCGTCAATTATTATTTTATTATATATTCTTATCATTACTTCCGATTTGCTCGGAATTGTATTTATTTATAGTTCTTAAAATGCCATTTATTCTTTGGAAAGCAAATAATTACATCAATTAGTTTTAATTAAAAATTCCCATTAAACACTTAAATGAATCTGAGTTTATGGCACACAAATTTTTAGTCGAAAGCGATGCAATACTTTCAATTACGTTAAGTTTATTGATAAAAAGATACCTAAAAATAAGATGTGGACTATCAATAAAGATAACAGCCTTACATCATCATGAGAGACTTTAAAAATGATTGTCGAGAGAACCTAAGATCCTTCAGGTTTTTATCTAACGTATTCATGTGTCGAGTTTTTGTTTGAACCTTAAATTAATATTTAGTTGAATGTCTCTTGTAAGAATTAACAACGACGTTCCATCGAATTAATAAGATTTGTACATCTTTCTACAGGTATGGACCTCCAATAATGCTGTATATCTTCCCAAAGGGCTGTGTTAGTAGTTGGTTTACGACTACCAACATACTTCTTGAGATCGCACCAAAGATTTTCTATAGGGTTGATCTCTGGGGAATGCGCAGGCCACTCCATGACATTAACCCTCTTTTCTTGGAAACACTGCTTCGGAAGTTTACTTCTATGCTCTGTGGCAAATGGGAAAACAACTTCCCTCATGATCTTCACATAAAGATGCTGATCTATAATGCCTCCAATCCGGTAAATGGGACCAACACAATAGAAGGAAAAAATGCCCAAACCATTATGCTGAATCCTCCATGTCTTGGCTGCGAAGCGTGGAGTATATTCGGTGTTTGGAGGAATTCTTCTTACATAATGACGAGACCCACTTCCAACATTATAACACAATATTGGACTCGTCTGACCCCAGAATATTCTTCCACAAAAATTTTATGATTTTATTTACAATATTGTTTTGACCGCAGTATGTTTTATAACGATATAAAATATCTAACTTATTTGCCAAAGTAATCCAAGGCCACTGATACCGCCATTTCCAGTAGAAGCGAATGGGTGCATTCAGTCAACTTAATTTTTCCATTTAATTTGAAAATTATACATGTATTCAGACGTGCATTTGCTCTCTGCCTTAAGAAGAGTTAAAAATTGTGATAACTTATAACTTTTACGAGTAAAATAAAGGAGAACTTTTATCTACATAGAATTATACAAGTCAAGCTTATTTAGCAAGTTGTTTAGCAAGTTACCAATCGAACAATGTTTTCTAAGGTTCTTAAACTACTGCCTGATAAGAAAGTTCAAGGTGCAGGTGAAAATTCCAGAACGTTTTCATCATGTCCAAAACGAATGCTCAAACACATATTGTATTCTATTTGTAAGGTAATGGTAATGATTATAAATAGATTATTTAATTATAAGTCATATTATTTTTATCATTTTTTATGCCTTTGTGCCTTATTGGGCTTATAAAACTTAAAGAAACATTTTTCAACATAAATCATATGATAAGATCTGAAGACAAGTTTTTAAAAGTTGTTTTTTCTTATACAAAAAATAAATGCATCCTGCAGATAACTGTAAATTTTTATTTAAAATTACACACACAATTAAAATCGGTATATTTTTACAGTAAAAATTTAAAAATCACTTTAATACTTTAGTCAATATTTGCGGGACAATTGACCAAGTGACGGAAGTTGCAAACAAAGTTGATATCATCGAACCACGTACCCAATTGGCAATGAAGCAGAACTGGTTGTCGATTTCGACAGACATAATAATCTCGGCAATGTACGAGATCAGAAAAGAATGATCCATCGGGAATATTTTCACAGCTTACAGGAGGACGGGTATTGCTAGTGGTTGTTGTTGGTTCTTCCGGTGTAGTTGTAGACTGGGAGCTAGACTCTTCTGTTGTTGTTGGAAGATCTGGTAATTCTGTAGATTCAGAAGTCGAATTTACGGTTGAAGATTCTGTTGAGGGCTCTGTTGGCGATGAGTCCGCGGTAGATTCTGTAGGCTGCTCAGTTGTTGTGGAGTTTAAAGTTGATGTGTCTATCGAAGATTCCGTTTGCTCCGAACTAGGTGATGTGGATGGGGCGATTGTACTAGGTGTTGGTATATCAGCACAATTACAGGGTGGACATTTGCCAACAATACAAACTCCAATTTGTTTTTCATATTTCATGCCTGGTGCACAATACTGCTGCATCTTTGTTCCATTATGGCACAAATAATATCCATGGCAATCTTCTGGATCTTGCAAAGTCCTTCCAAACGAATTATCTTCACATTCTTCAATTGAAGCGCCAAAATGCAATACTACTGCTAAGAAAATCAGCACAGACGGACCTGTTGATTAGAATACAAATTAAGAGTGTTCTCATATTCTGATTTTAAAATAGTACTCACGAATCATATTGTGTATTGTAAACTACTCTTACAGGAAGGGACTATCTAGAAAAACTATGAAACCCATTCATTTTATATTGATTATTGTTATCTTGATTAGATTGTTAACAAATTTTTTATCGGAACTTTCAAGTATTACCTGTATCTCAATTATGAAGATTAATTTTTCAAAATACTCTTGTTTTTCTAATAATTAGGTAGTGGACATTAAAATATTTTATGAATGTAAAAAATGTTTGTTAACATGTAAATATACATACATATATGTCTACACTGTACGCCACTTTAATAGAAACATTTTTGTAAAATTTATAAATCATTTCATTTTTTGTTTTAGTTATTGAAAGTGGTATTTATTACGAATGCAATAAAATTCCTTTCAATTATTTACTTTGCTTTTCCGCATTCATTCAAAAAAACACAGTATTTTTGTACACTACTTCAATAGAAATATACACCTAAATTATAAAAAAAAAACATAACTAAAGAAATTTCACTCTATTCTTCTTTTATTGCAGCTGTGAATGATTCCTTGTTTTCATACTGTTGTCCGGAATTGTACACTTGCCAACCTGCATCTATACAAGGCCACACACGTTTTCCATAACATTAAGCACCTGGGAGTATGGTGGTCATTAAAGCATGTTTGCGAATTATCTTAGCGAAATGTCCAAGAACATTACTTAACCAATGGAAAACTTCTTGCAGGAGATTGCTGTAATTTTCAGTGTTAGAAATTGTGCCTTGTCTGTGCTGGTGCTCGAACCATCTTGGTTCCTTCTTTAGATTATGAAAAAAGTGGTTATATCCTTCGGAATCATTCAAAGTATTCTTTTTACATCTGAACAAAAAACACTTTAAGCCACATATGCTTACTGCCAAAATCGTATCAATATTGTTTCCTTATTTGATGAAACGATGACTTTTGTTTTGCATTTTTAAACGCTTCAAATTTTGAGGACTTTTAATGACACGTCTTACAGTTTTAACAATAAATTTAACGCCACTCTTAGCCCTGATTTAAGCAGTAGAGTCACTCAAACTCGAAGCCAGTCCGGTCTGCTTCTGATTTGGTACCAGACAATATTTTAACACTTCTTCCAATATCTTTGGGAATTGTGCGTGATAGGAGTTTATTTCCAGCGATAACTTTTATTTAAACATTAGATTTAAAGCCACTTTTAGTCCTGGTTTTAGCAGTAGAGTTACTTGAATTGGCCCTGTCAGGTCTGTGAAGATGGTAAGATTTTGTTTTCTGGAGTTCTAAATGCATTTCAGCAATCAACTTTTTCTAAAAACTAAACGAAAAATATTTTCGACCACAATTTCACTACTGGGTATAATATAATTCTATCGTGTCCTGTAAAAGCTATGTGCCTACTGTTTCTATGAACGTGACGCAAAGAAAAACTGTCTTTTTAGAAAGGAATGCGAAAAGTAACTAAAATAACCTATCGGTACTTTATGAATAACTCTTGCAAACTAAAACGCAAAACTCAATTTATAAATTACCAAAGCGCTGTTTCTATTCAAGTGGCGCGCAGTGTATGTAGGTACATATTTATCTATGAATTAAAGTGGATTGTTTACAAAGCCATACAAAGTTATCAATGGGATAATTCAAAACTGGAATAACGCAAATTGATAAGAACTGGAAAAGTATATGGCTGCTTAAACCACTTAAAAACTGTGGGATTTTCTTCATAATAAATATTATTGGAAGTGTAAGCTCTTGGGTATATGATTCTTCTATCCACGTACTTACCTAATTTCAATAAACAAAATCAAAAATTACATAAATAAAAAAGAACATCGCACTACTGTGATTTAGCCCTTAAAAAACCTCTGAAGTTAATCGACAATCTAACAAGCAGAGGTCGTAACAACCCTTCGTAATATAAGGGTAAGCTAATTTTAAGGAAATCATGCCATTTTCCTGCATCCGATCGAAAACTGAGTTTCTCTGAAGGTGAATCGAAGATCTACGAAAGTTTATATATATATTTTTTCGCTTTTCTAGGTTGTTTTTAAAATCTGACCATTTAAGAAAAATGGTCTAGATTCTTCACACCCTTTTGAAACCGTTTACTATTAAACAATAACTGTTATATTATATCTCAGTAATATAGAGCAGATCACTTAAACAAAATATTTTCTGATTTTGATCCCAAGAAAATAGTTAGGTGATCAACTTAAGCCACTAGAACTACTCGTATGTTAGACTGTTAAAAATTACCGTTTCCGAGTATTTCGAAAACCTAAATTAATAAACGATTTTTGTACATCAAGGAGTAAAAAATTGTTTCAATTATTTCGGATACTATTTCACTGTATACCAGTGTACATAATTAGTATCTATGGTTTAATTTTTATATATCATTATCTACATATGTATGTACATACATACGTAGTCTTGGCATTTTTAAAATACATAATGACTCTATAGGAGATATTTTGACTTGGAACAAAAAGTCAGTGACATAATTTATTAATTTATTATTTAAGGACACATGAAATTTGACAATAATTATTGTAATTATATGTTAACATTCGCAGGGCAGTCAGCAACTTCGGTATATTGACAAACCTCATAAGTCCTATCGAACCACATTCCCTGGGGGCACTTAAATTTGATTGGCATTTCATTATAACAAATCCAGTAAATATGGCAGTGGTAAGGATCAGGAATTGCTTTTCCATTTGTGAGATTTTTGCAATTGATAATGTACGCTGAATCTTTCGCTTCTGATGTTAAGGATACATTAGTTGTTGACTCAGCGAGTACCTGAATTCTGGATTCAGATGTTCCTGAACCATATTTATCTGATGTTGCCACAGCTACACTCTCAATTGTGGATTTAGGTGTTCCTGAAACTTCTTGTTCGACTTTTGAAGACACAAGAGAGGTTGACAAAGTTTCAGACACAGTTGTGGAAATATCTTGTTCTGATGTTGAAGACACAGAAGAAGAAGTTGATACAGTTTCAGCCTCAGTTGTGGAATTAACTTGCCCGGAGGTAGGGGACACAGAAGAGGTTTTCACATCTACATTCTCCATTGTGGATTCAGGTGCACCTGGCACAACTTGTCCGGATGTTGAAGACTCACTAGGAGTTGACACATCTTCAGCCTCATTTGTAGAAATATCTTGTTCGGATGTTGAAGACCAACTGGAAGTTGGCACAGTTTCAGTTGTGGAAACATCCTGTTCTAATGTTGAGGACATCGAAGAAGAAGTTGTCAAAGGAGAAGCCTCAGTTGTGGATTCAGGTGTACCTGACACAGCTTGTTCGGATGTTGAAGACTCACTAGAAGTTGATACAGCTCCAGCCTCACTTGTAGAAATATCTTGTTCGGATGTTGAAGACACACTGGAAGTTGACACAGTTTCAGCTTCAGTTGTGGAAATATCTTGCCTGGAGGTAGAAGACACGAAAGAGGTTGTTTCAATTTTGGATTCAGTTGTACCTGACACAACTTGTTCGGATGTTGAAGACTCACTAGAAATTGACTCTTTTGATGTTGAAGATACAGAAGAAGAAGTTGATATAGTTTCAGCCTCAGTTGTGGAAATATCTTGTCCGAAGGTAGAAGACACAGAAGAAGTTGTCACAATTACACCCTTATTTGTGGATTCAGGTATACCTGACACATCTTGTTCGGATGTTGAAGACTCACTAGGACTTGACACATCTTCAGCCTCATTTGTAGAAATATCTTGTTCGGATGTTGAAGACCAACTGGAAGTTGGCACAGTTTCAGTTGTGGAAACATCCTGTTCTAATGTTGAGGACATCGAAGAAGAAGTTGTCAAAGGAGAAGCCTCAGTTGTGGATTCAGGTGTACCTGACACAGCTTGTTCGGATGTTGAAGACTCACTAGAAGTTGATACAGCTCCAGCCTCACTTGTAGAAATATCTTGTTCGGATGTTGAAGACACACTGGAAGTTGGCACAGTTTCAGCCTCAGTTGTGGAAATATCTAGTCCGGAGGTAGAATACACGGAAGAAGTTGTCACAACTACACCCTCAGTTGTGGATTCAGGTGTACCTGACACAACTTGTCCGGATGTTGAAGACTCACTAGGAAATGACACATCTTCAGCCTCATTTGTAGAAATTTCTTGTTCGGATGTTGAAGACAAACTGGAAGTTGACAAAGTTTCAGTTGTGGAAACATCCTGTTCTAATGTTGAGGACATCGAAAAAGAAGTTGTCAAAGGAGAAGCCTTAGTTGTGGATTCAGGTGTACCTGACACAGCTTGTTCGGATGTTGAAGACTCACTGGAAGTTGACACAGTTTCAGCCTCAGTTGTGGAAATATCTAGTCCGGAGGTAGAATACACGGAAGAAGTTGTCACAACTATACCCTCAGTTGTAGATTCAGGTGCACCTGACACAACTTGTTCGGATGTTGATGACTCACTAGGAGTTGACACAGCTTCAACCTCACTTGTAGAAATATTATGTTCTGATGTTGAAGACGCACTAGCAGTTGACACAGTTTCAGCCTCAGTTGTGGAAATATCTCGTCCGGAGATAGAGGTCACAGAAGGGGTTGTCACAACTACACCCTCAGTTGTGGATTCAGGTGTACCTGACACAACTTTTCCGGATGCTTCAGTTGTGGGAACATCCGTTTCTAATGTTGAAGATACAGAAGAAGAAGTTGACACAGTTTCAGCTGAAGTTGTGGAAATATCTTGTCCGGAGGTAGAAGTCACAAAAGACGTTGTCACAGTTACACCCTCAGTTGTGGATTCAGGTATACCTGACACAGCTTGTTCGGATGTTGAAGACTCACTAGGAGTTGACACATCTTCAGCCTCATTTGTAGAAATATATTGTTCGGATGATGAAGACAAACTGGAAGTTGACACAGTTTCAGTTGTGGAAACATCCTGTTTTAATGTTGAGGACATCGAAGAGGAAGTTGTCAAAGGAGAAGCCTCAGTTGTGGATTCTGGTGTACCTGACACAGCTTGTTCGGATGTTGAAGATTCACTAGAAGTTGATACAGCTTCAGCCTCACTTGTAGAAATTTCTTGTTCGGATGTTGAAGACAAACTGGAAATTGGCACAGTTTCAGTTGTGGAAACATCCTGTTTTAATGTTGAGGACATCGAAGAGGAAGTTGTCAAAGGAGAAGCCTCAGTTGTGGATTCTGGTGTACCTGACACAGCTTGTTCGGATGTTGAAGATTCACTAGAAGTTGATACAGCTTCAGCCTCACTTGTAGAAATTTCTTGTTCGGATGTTGAAGACAAACTGGAAATTGGCACAGTTTCAGTTGTGGAAACATCCTGTTCTAATGTTGAGGATATCGAAGAAGAAGTTGTCAAAGGAGAAGCCTCAGTTGTGGATTCAGGTGTACCTGACACAGCTTGTTCGGATGTTGAAGACTCACTAGAAGTTGATACAGCTCCAGCCTCACTTGTAGAAATATCTTGTTCGGATGTTGAAGACACACTGGAAGTTGGCACAGTTTCAGCCTCAGTTGTGGAAATATCTAGTCCGGAGGTAGAATACACGGAAGAAGTTGTCACAACTACACCCTCAGTTGTGGATTCAGGTGTACCTGACACAACTTGTCCGGATGTTGAAGACTCACTAGGAAATGACACATCTTCAGCCTCATTTGTAGAAATTTCTTGTTCGGATGTTGAAGACAAACTGGAAGTTGACAAAGTTTCAGTTGTGGAAACATCCTGTTCTAATGTTGAGGACATCGAAAAAGAAGTTGTCAAAGGAGAAGCCTTAGTTGTGGATTCAGGTGTACCTGACACAGCTTGTTCGGATGTTGAAGACTCACTGGAAGTTGACACAGTTTCAGCCTCAGTTGTGGAAATATCTAGTCCGGAGGTAGAATACACGGAAGAAGTTGTCACAACTATACCCTCAGTTGTAGATTCAGGTGCACCTGACACAACTTGTTCGGATGTTGATGACTCACTAGGAGTTGACACAGCTTCAACCTCACTTGTAGAAATATTATGTTCGGATGTTGAAGACGCACTAGCAGTTGACACAGTTTCAGCCTTAGTTGTGGAAATATCTCGTCCGGAGATAGAGGACACAGAAGGGGTTGTCACAACTACACCCTCAGTTGTGGATTCAGGTGTACCTGACACAACTTTTCCGGATGCTTCAGTTGTGGGAACATCCGTTTCTAATGTTGAAGATACAGAAGAAGAAGTTGACACAGTTTCAGCCTCAGTTGTGAAAATATCTCGTCCGGAGATAGAGGATACAGAAGGAGTTGTCACAACTACACCCTCAGTTGTGGATTCAGGTGTACCTGACACAACTTGTCCGGATGTTGAAGACTCACTAGGAGTTGACACATCTTCAGCCTCATTTGTAGAAATTTCTTGTTCGGATGTTGAAGACAAACTGGAAGTTGACAAAGTTTCAGTTGTGGAAACATCCTGTTCTAATGTTGAGGACATCGAAGAAGAAGTTGTCAAAGGAGAAGCCTCAGTTGTGGATTCAGGTGTATCTGACATAGCTTGTTCGGATGTTGAAGATTCACTAGAAGTTGATACAGCTTCAGCCTCACTTGTAGAAATATCTTGTTCGGATGCTGAAGACACACTGGAAGTTGACACAGTTTCAGCCTCAGTTGTGGAAATATCTTGTCCGAAGGTAGGAGACACAGAAGAAGTTGTCACAGCTACACCCTCAGTTGTGGATTCAGGTGTACCTGACACAATTTGTCCGGATGTTGAAGATTCACTAATAGTTGACACAGCTTCAGTTGTGGGAATATCCTGTTCTGATGTTAAAGATACAGAACGAGAAGTTGATACAGTTTCAGACTCAGTTGTGGAATTATCTTGTCCGGAGGTAGGGGACACAGAAGAGGTTTTCACATATACATTCTCAATTGTGGATTCAGGTGTACCTGACACAACTTGTCCGGATGTTGAAGACTCACTAGGAAATGACACATCTTCAGCCTCATTTGTAGAAATTTCTTGTTCGGATGTTGAAGACAAACTGGAAGTTGACAAAGTTTCAGTTGTGGAAACATCCTGTTTTAATGTTGAGGACATCGAAGAAGAAGTTATCAAAGGAGAAGCCTTAGTTGTGGATTCAGGTGTACCTGACACAACTTGTCCGGATGTTAAAGACTCACTAGGAGTTGACACATCTTCAGCCTCATTTGTAGAAATTTCTTGTTCGGATGTTGAAGACAAACTGGAAGTTGACAAAGTTTCACTTGTGGAAACATCCTGTTCTAATGTTGAGGACATCGAAAAAGAAGTTGTCAAAGGAGAAGCCTTAGTTGTGGATTCAGGTGTACCTGACACAGCTTGTTCGGATGTTGAAGACTCACTGGAAGTTGACACAGTTTCAGCCCCAGTTGTGGAAATATCTAGTCCGGAGGTAGAATACATGGAAGAAGTTGTCACAACTATACCCTCAGTTGTAGATTCAGGTGCACCTGACACAACTTGTTCGGATGTTGATGACTCACTAGGAGTTGACACAGCTTCAACCTCACTTGTAGAAATATTATGTTCGGATGTTGAAGACGCACTATCAGTTGACACAGTTTCAGCCTCAGTTGTGGAAATATCTCGTCCGGAGATAGAGGACACAGAAGGGGTTGTCACAACTACACCCTCAGTTGTGGATTCAGGTGTACCTGACACAACTTTTCCGGATGCTTCAGTTGTGGGAACATCCGTTTCTAATGTTGAAGATACAGAAGAAGAAGTTGACACAGTTTCAGCTGAATTTGTGGAAATATCTTGTCCGGAGGTAGAAGTCACAAAAGACGTTGTCACAGTTACACCCTCAGTTGTGGATTCAGGTATACCTGACACAGCTTGTTCGGATGTTGAAGACTCACTAGGAGTTGACACATCTTCAGCCTCATTTGTAGAAATATATTGCTCGGATGATGAAGACAAACTGGAAGTTGACACAGTTTCAGTTGTGGAAACATCCTGTTTTAATGTTGAGGACATCGAAGAAGAAGTTGTCAAAGGAGAAGCCTCAGTTGTGGATTCTGGTGTACCTGACACAGCTTGTTCGGATGTTGAAGATTCACTAGAAGTTGATACAGCTTCAGCCTCACTTGTAGAAATATCTTGTTCGGATGTTGAAGACACACTGGAAGTTGACACAGTTTCAGCCTCAGTTGTGGAAATATCTAGTCCGGAGGTAGAATGCAAGGAAGAGGTTGGCACAACTACACCCTCAGTTGTAGATTCAGGTATACCTGACACATCTTTCTCGGATCTTGAAGACGCACTAGTATTTAATGCAGATACGGTTCCTGTTGTGGAAATATCTTCTTCAGTTGAAGTTGACACAGCTTCGGCCTCGGTTTCAGGTGTTCCTAAAACAGCTTGCTCTGATGTTGAAGACACAGATGAAGTTGTTCCAAAATCAGTTGAGGGGTCAGGTGTTCCGGAAATATATTTTGTGGATTCAGTTGTACCTGACACAACTTGTCCGGATGTTGAAGACTCACTAGGAGTTGACACATCTTCAGCCTCACTTGTAGAAATATCTTGTTCGGATGTTGAAGACACACTGGAAGTTGACACAGTTTCAGCCTCAGTTGTGGAAATATCTAGTCCGGAGGTAGAATACACGGAAGAAGTTGTCACAACTACACCCTCAGTTGTAGATTCAGGTGCACCTGACACAGCTTGTTCGGTTGTTGAAGACTCACTAAGAGTTGACACAGCTTCAGCCTCACTTGTAGAAATATTCTGTTCGGATGTTGAAGACACACTGGAAGTTGACACAGTTTCAGACTCAGTTGTGGAATTATCTTGTCCGGAGGTAGGGGACACAGAAGAGGTTTTCACATCTACATTCTCAATTGTGGATTCAGGTGTACCTGACTCAACTTGTCCGGGAGTTGACACCTCTTCAGCCTCACTTGTAGAAATATCTTGTTCGGATGTTGAAGACACACTGGAAGTTGACACAGTTTCAGCCTCAGTTGTGGAAATATCTTGCCTGGAGGTAGAAGACGCGAAAGAGGTTGTTTCTGTTGTGGAGTCAGTTGTACCTGAGACAACTTGTTCGGATGTTGAAGACTCACTAGAAGTTGACTGTTTTGATGTTGAAGAAACAGAAGAGGAAGTTAATAGAGTTTCAGCCTCAGTTGTGGAAATATCTTGCCTGGAGGAAGAAGACACGAAAGAGGTAGTTTCTGTTGTGGAGTCAGTTTTACCTGACACAACCTGTTCGGATGTTGAAGACCCACTAGAAGTTGACTGTTTTGATGTTGAAGATACAGAAGAAGAAGTTGATAGTGTTTCAGCCTCAGTTGTGGAAATATCTTGTCCGGAGGTAGAGGACACAGAAGGGGTTGTCCCAACTACACCCTCAGTTGTGGATTCAGGTATACCTGACACAACTTGTCCGGATGTTGAAGACTCACTAGAAGTTGATACAGTTTCAGCCTCAGTTGTGGAAATATCTTGTCCGATAGTAGGAGACACAGAAGAAGTTGTCACAACTACACCCTCAGTTATGGAGTCAGTTGTTCCTGAAACTTCTTGTTCGGTTGTTGAAGACACAGGAGAGGTTGACAAATCTTCAGACTCAGTTGTGGAAATATCTTGTCTGGAGGTAGAATACACGGAAGAGGTTGTCACAACTACACCCTCAGTTGTAGATTCAGGTATACCTGACACATCTTTCTCGGATCTTGAAGACGCACAAGTAGTTAACGCAGATACGGTTCCTGTTATGGAAATATCTTCTTCAGTTGAAGTTGACACAGCTTCGGCCTCGGTTTCAGGTGTTCCTAAAACAGCTTGCTCTGATGTTGAAGACACAGATGAAGTTGTTCCAAAATCATTTGAGGAGTCGGATGTTCCGGAAATATATTTTTCAGATGTTGAAGTTGATTCAATGAATGGTTTTATTGAGGTTGTAGGAGTTCTGGACACATGTTCCTTAGATGTTGCAGTGGTAGTAGACGTTTTCGTCAATAAACGATTACAAGGTGGACACTTTCCCCATACACAAGTATTTGATGGTTTGTCATATTTCCATCCAGGTGCACAATACTGCTGTAATTTTTGACCGCTGAGACAAATAAAATATCCGTGACAATCCTCTGGATCTTGAAACTTGTGTCCGTCAGCGAGACCTTCACATTCACCAGCTGCCGTTGTTTGTCGTACGAGCAGATTTATAAGTAAAATCGTCAAAATAAATAGTCCTGTAAATTCAAATCTATAAAAAAATGTGATATTACTGCTCTGTGTATGAAAATATACTTACGTAACATATTTCATTGCACTGTTTCGGATAAAGACTATCTGGAATTATTGAAAGCTGCGTCTATTTTATATGTTCGGTTCTTATCTTGAATTTCAAATGCTATTTCGGAATTTTAAGTATCCTTAGAAATGTATAAGCACCCTTGTGTCTTTATAATTAAATAACATGATTTTGTTTCATGTAAGCATCTAACGATTTTAGTAATAGACGGAAATTGATTTTTTTTTCATAAGAAATCTTATAAAAACAACACTCAAGTTAATTGTTGATAATATCAAGCAGGAAATCTTAAGTATATATCTATTGATCAATCAATTTTGGTTTATTTAAAAAAATTGTTTGATCTTGGTATCTATGCGCCTTATATACATGACTCAATGATTCAATTTACTACACGTAATATGATAACCTTCTTCGATGTTTGTACAAAATAGTTAGGTTAATAAATAAATATTGTAAGAGAATAGAATAACTTTTCAAGAAACTGTCTGTTCAGTTAATATAGAATCAATTGGACGATAAGCGCTATTGATTATTCCAAACCTTTTACAAAAAGGGAAATAGGTAGTAATGCCTTACCCTTTTAGCAGGTTTCTAAACCATTACCAAGATAATAGATTTATTTGGAATACACAAGTAGCTGTCAGGAAAGCTTATGTAGCGGTTAACGGGCTCAGAAACAAACGCTGGAATGCACATATATTCAGTAATTGACCCCATTGTAAGTCGTCAAAGAAAGTATTGCTAAAGGATCCATTTTGAAATTTGTCATAGGGAGAATTGAGACGGTGAAGCGTAGTCGTCAAAGAAAGGAATTTGAAGCGCTCTTAAAGCAAAGGACACTAACGAGTACGACTGGTGTATGAATTTTCGGGCTTATAACCAAACTTACAACACCGATAGGACAGTTCACCAGCTTTTTCCCAATCGAGGTAAATGCCATAAGAAAATGTGAAGAACATAATAACGAAAAAGAAAATCACTTCCAAAACAGTTTCATAGAATCAGACAGCTAAGTTGCACACTGATTTCCAGGGAAATTAAGACCAATACTCTTGAGTATTAATAGGGCCAAGAATATGCTCAACGGGACCATAGCGATATAGAAACAAATGTGTTTAGAATTAAATAAAACAGAATAAAACACTAAAGGGTCAAATTTCTGGATCTGGACATGAACATTTTAGATGAGAATCGATTCCAGATATTCGACGGGACACTCCAAGACAGAAACCATTATGTCACAGGGAGTAACGGGTCTCCTTATTGTTCAGGTTCACTATTAGCAAAAACGACACATCTATATTCTTAGCCTAGTGAGGAGTACCACTTGCATTTGTTCACTCTGGACCACAGTTTAGGTTTCAATGATGCACTTGCACATCAAAGACGTATGTACATAGGTATCTAGCAGGTCACCTGATAGAAGTCAGTGAAGTACTCCAAATTCTCAAATAAAAGATGTAGATTGAGTAATTTAAGGCAGGTCTAAGTTTCATTCATTCATTTACTCAAATTAGGACGCTTTAAAGCCCCTTTAACACGATCATTTCAGTTTCAGTTTCAGTTGAGCTATCAGTTCAGCTTTCAGTTAAACTGATGTCTAAATACAAAAACTGAAGCGTTTAACTGAGACTGAAACTGAAACTGATGAAATTCCCATAAGTTTTCAGTTCAGTTATCAGTTAAACTGATGTGTAAATACTTTTCAGTTCAGTTGTCAGTTCAGTCGTCATTTTAATTTTAGTTTGCGATGATTTATTAAGCAACAAAACTATAGCTATTGCAATAAGGCTTTCAACGTCCATTACGCAATGTATTTCCTTTGATTTTCGAATGCTCACAAGTAAAATAAAAGCTCAACTGAACACTGGACTAACGTCGAAATACACTGCCTTTTTTAACTGAACTGACAACTGAACTGATAACTGAAGGAACAACTGATCGTCTAAATACACTGCCGTTTTTAACTGAACTGACAACTGAACTGATAACTGAAGAAACAACTGATCGTCTAAAAGGGCCTTAGGTTTAACTATAATAGGCATAAGCATAGCTAAGCTAAAGTGAAAAACCATTTGCAAAACTAAACATCTTAGTCATAATTGACTTATGCAAACATTTAAATACTTTTTTCTCTGTTCGCTTTTTACACATATACATGCTCAGAATTCGTAAATTGTGTCATAACCAAGTTCAAAGCAGCACTGAACTCTGTTATCATTGATGTGTTTGTTCTGCAGTTGTCAAATTTAATGGCTTCGTTCTGATTTATATCCAAAGCTATCTCGATATGAGTTGTAATGCCGTGTAAAAACAACAGCTAATGGCAAAACACCTGTTGGAAAAAATGAAATCTCAAGCTGTCCTAAGAAAATTGGAAAGGGTATTCATGTAAACGGAGAAAACCGTGATAAACCTCGGAAACCAGATAATATTATCTCCGCAGAAACTAACTGTCTTAATTTGTATGGGAAAAACTTTCTGCAGATCTGATAAATATCTCACGAATTTAAGCGGAAAGACAAGAAATTAACCTGATAAACTAAAGAAATATCGGTTGTGACTTTTAATTTGATATTTCACAAAAGCGCTGAGTCATTTAAAGCAATTTCTTCATAAAAATAAAAAAAAAAATAATTCGCCAAGGGACTGGGATTGCTATTGCTTAATTTGAACGAAACTTAACGAATCACAGCTGGACGCCATCATGGTTATTGATTAAGGTTAGTGTGTATTCTCCCGTTTACATATTCTAGTTAATGCTTATTATAGTTGGGCCTTAAGTCTCTATGCCTTGAGTCGTACACTTGGACTTCGTCGGCGTGGCATGCAACGAAGCGAATTTTTGATAATTTAGGACATAGACAAACAAAAAATAGATTCACTTAACATACATTTTAAATTGATTTTCCAGAATTTGACAGCATAAGCGCTCTTCGTTCATTTAATAAATCTTGTATTATATTTACTGTCGTTATCAAACATTTGACTTATCGTTTGGATACCTTGAAGCATGGTTTTTACGTAAACATTATCTTTCTTTTAACCACCAGTGGCTATGATTTATCTTATCTTTTTATTTGTATTTAGCTAGCTATGTATTTCTCAAAAAAGCTGCAACTACATGTTTTATAAACAAGACTATTCTTTTAAATCACTGGCAGTTGGTTACTTCTTTTGTAGGCAGCTAAACCACAAATGAAGGGTAAGTTCCAACAAGAGAAGATTGTGCCAAAGATTTTTTTTCTATACTAAGCTTTTATTGAATCTTGCAGTTTTTATCATATTGATGGCTCTGTTGGCTTCATCGTATGGCCAAGTTGAGCCATACGGTTCCAATATCTGTAGATTATTTGCAGATGGTGTGCAGCTTCGTAATCCCGGAAGATGTAACTCCTATATCACCTGTCAGAATGGTACAGAAGTAGTTACGGAATGTGAAGGAAAAAATTCGTTCTACAATAAGGATACCGGAAAGTGCGTCAAAAAGGAACCAGATTCATATTGTAAGGATCCATGTAATAAGAAATCGCCATTTTGGGAAGCTGATCCTAAGTCATGCAATGGATATTTTAAGTGCTTTGAGGATGGCGGTGTCCTGGATTACTGTCCTGATGATCTAGATTTTGATTTCAAAGAACAAGCATGTGTCTTTAAATCGGACTCAAATTGCAAAGGCTTTAAATACTGTGACATAGTACCAAATAATGGTGTGTCCTTTAAGGACGAAAATCACTGCCAAAAGTACTTTACGTGTGTCAAAAATAAATTGACAGAAAATTATTGCCAAAAATCCTACTATGACGTTCAAAAGGGTTGCACGAAAAAATCAGAAGTTGACTGTCAAGTACACGAGATTCCGTTCGGAAGTTGTGGAACAGCTAAAAGGCCCGTTCGAGATAAATTTGTTGGAGATGAACGAACATGCTCTGGTTATATTTTTTGTCACGATGTTGGGGATAATATTGTTGATACCGAACCAACTGTTGGCCAATGCCCAGAGGGTAGGTTTTTTGACATCACTGAACAGGGATGTTTTTCTGCAGAGGATGTCAAATGCGACGAAGATCGCTGTGATGTAATGAATACAACAAAAGTTATTAGTTCAGACGTAGGTTGTCAGCACTATTTGATTTGCGATAAGGGAGTAACGGTTAGCAAAGAAAAATGTCCCGATGATATGTTTTTTGATGTAAGTTCTTCAGAGTGTACAACGAGTGTTAGGTCTTATCCGGCGTGCTCTTGAAAACTGGTTTAATAAATTTGCAGTTAAAAGGATTTTAAAATACTTTGTTTTTTTTTTTTTTTATAAGTTCGGTAATATTGCAGCAGTACAGCTCAAAAGCAAACCTCCTTGAAGTTATTTTACGACAATCATTATGATTATTCTTAATGATGATTTTCTAAGCTACTTTTAAATGAACTATAACAGAAAAAGCCCATTTTTTGTTTTAAGTTTGCAGCGACTGAGAATCGAAACTAGACCACCGGCATGACAGATTAATACACTAATCATTGAAAACTTTAATCTTTAATGTTATCATTAATTTTTAACGAAAAAGAACTGAATTCTAACGAAAATAGCTTAAAATTATGTATATTAGAATTTAATTAAATTAGTCCGAATTCTTTCTACGGAAAACAAAATGTCTTCAACAACTTGGAATATACAAATTTTGTTAAAAAAAAAAACTGTTTCGTCATATTCAAGAAAAATTTTTAAAAATGTTGCCAGCTGTAACAGTTTCAACATGTAAATCAGTAAGAATATTTTTGACAGTGAATCGCTTAAAATATATCTCAGAAACTCTACCAAAGAAATTACTGACATGTTGAGCATTAGGCTAGGACCGCATTTGCGATTTTTAGTCGAGGCGATTTTTTTTTGCGCGCGATTATTTAATCGCAAAATATAAAACACACTACTTTTTATGTGAGTGCACGCATTTGCTACAAATAAGTAGCGACATAAAAATCGCTTGGAAAAATGGAACTTGTTTCATTTTTATAATCTCTACGATTTTTAAGTCGCATTTGCGTGCATTCACATTTAACGTCATGTGTCTTATTCTTAGCGGCTAAAAAATCATGGATTAAAAATCACAAGTGCGTGCATAACAATTTCTTGTTGAGACTACGATTTTAAGTCGTAGTAATTTAAATCGCAAGTGTGAGCGTATCCATTTGACTAGATTTGTTTCATTTAAACATACGACAATCGCATCGCAAGAAAAATGAAACAAATTGCGACCTTTAAATCGTCACGATTTGTTGGTATCAAGTGCGTTCATTCTCAGTTAAGCTCATGTGTTCTATTTTTGCGACTAAAAAATCGTGCGATTGAAATCGCAAGTGCGTTCCTAGCCTTAATGTCATTGACAAATTGAAATAAGACTGCAGAATTAATTGAGTAATTTGCACTAAAGAAATAAAGGTGATTGTATACAAAAAATTACTAAAAAAGAAAACAACTCAATTACACTGACATTATTCTTTTAAAGTTTTAGAAAGCTTTGACAACGTCACCATATTTTTTTCTCTTTTCATCAGCTATGTCAAATAAGTTGAAAACTTCAATTGCTTCTGGTCCCAAAGCATTTAACAAAATTGCCACCTTCACCAAATCCTTCTAAGGCTAGGACTAGGACCGCACTTGCGATTTCAATCGCACGATTTTTTAGTCGCAAAAATAGAACACATGAATTTAAATGAGAATGAACGCACTTGCTACCAACAAATCATGACGATTTAAAAGTCACAATTTGTTTCATTTTTCTTGCGATGCGATTGTCGTAAACTTAAATGAAACACATGTTCTCAAATGGATATGCCCACATTTGCGATTTAAATTACTACGACTTAAAAATCGTAGTCGCAAAGAGAAATTGTCATGCACGCACTTGCGATTTCTAACCCACGATTTTTTAGTCGCAAAAAGTAAGACACATGGCCTTAAATTTGAATGCACGCAAATGCGACTTAAAAATCGTAGCGATTATAAAAATGAAACAAGTTCTATTTTTTCAAGCGATTTTTCTGTCGTTACTTATTTGTAGCAAGTGCGTGCACTCACATAAAAAGTAGTGTGTTTTATTTTTCGCGATTAAATAATCGTGCGGCAAAAAAACGCAAGTGCATGCATGACAATAATTTGTAGCGATTACGACTTTTTAATCGCCTTGACGAAAAATCGCAAGTGCGGTCCTAGCCTAACACAGTTGAATAGCTGCACCGAAAGCCTCGAAGTTTTGCTAAAATACCCCATAGTTTTCAGAAATATTTCCCTCCTTAGTTCACCAATTTTTTTTAATATAGTACATGTTGATATTGTGGTGAATTATTCTCGTTTTTGGTGGTGCTAACGGCTCAGATCAGCGACTGAGCCATGCATGTTGATTTAAAGACAGTTGTGCTCAGTATGTAGATGATAAGGTTTTTTTCACGAGTCTCTGCAATGTACCTATACATATAAAAATGTTGATTGAAATTCTATGCCTTTCAGTCTGTAAAAATAAGTAAAACACTTCTTCGATATTTCAAAATAAAATTTTCTTTATTCTTACAAATTTCTAACTGCATATATCATATTCAATGACCTCAGATGTACAAGCTTGTCTTTTTTCATCGAAGAACATTTCGTCAGCACACTTTCTCTCCGCAACGGTCAGTCCATCCTTACAAACTAAATAATGTTGACAATTAGTTTTACTGTTCACAAATAAATCTCCACGACCATCGCAACGATCTTCTTCGCAATCAACACTCAATGGATCTGTGCACGATTGTGTTTTATAATTGAAAAACTGGCCCTCTTTACACTGATGCCATTCAGGATTTTCGTCAGCATTCTTTCCAATATCAGCGCAAAAGTAATAACCTCTACAAGTGGCTCTATCTTTAACGTATTTATTTCTCTCGACTCTTATGCCCTTCTTGCAAATTTTTGACGGTAAACTTTTACAGCTTTTTACATTTGTCTTAGCCAAACACTTTCCAGTTTCTCGATCGAACCATTGTCCTTTGGGACATTTCTTCGATTTTAGATTCTTTTTTTGGCAAGTTTGGTACTTTTCGCAATCATGTTCATCCTTGAAATCTATACCGTTTGGAACGATTGCACAGTAATTGTCACCTTTGCATTTAGATTTCTCCGAGTATATGCATTCTTGCCGAGATTCATCAAAATGCTGACCCCACGAACAATTTCCAAGAACTCCAACTCCATTGGTACAGTAATAATATCCGTTGCACGATTTCGGATCACTTAGCCAGTAGTTATCAACATCGGGTGCACATGGATCTTGGCAACCAGTTTCCGATGTCATACATTTTTTAGACTCAACACTATAAGTTTGATTCTTTGGACAGTTTGTGGAGACTTCAGTTGAATTGATACATGTTATGTAGGAGTAGCATGATCTTGGATCACCAAGCTTTGTTCCATCTGGGAACAAACGGCAAATGTTGTTATAAATTGCTTCAGTATGTGGAAGTCCAAGAACGATTAAGAAGAGGCTTACAACACCAACACAGATCGTAGACCCTTAAAATTAAAAAAAATATGTTAAAACCTTTTGAACATGAATGATATTAGATAAAGTTGATCTTTGTTCCTCCTATGTTCAAATTTAAATTTTGCGAACTTTCTTAAGTCTCTCAATACAATACAAAATACAAAAAAATGTATAAAAAAATATAAAAAAAAAACTAAACTGTTTGCGAGAAACTAAGCCATCCTAACAACCACCTCAGCAAATAAATAAAAGCATCCCAAGCCTTTCTTTATAGAAGCGTAGTACGCTTGTTTGTAGGTTGTTTGCAGCTTATGTATTTCTCACATTAGTTTCGGCGAAATACACCAGCTATAAATTGCCCAGCAAAACAGGAGTCTCAGTCGCAAAGCATACAACAGTAGTGTGATGAAATATTTGGTGAAAATTGGATATCTTGGAAAAATTTAGGCAATTAAATGAAAATCTATCAATACTTCGTCTGTGTTGAGTGGCTTCTTGTGCGAAGGCTAGGCATAGAAAAACGATGACGATTCTTGCGTGTGTTCATGATGGATGAAGTTTCGGGGACAGTAGAGATATGGGATCAAAGAGCTATTTTTAGTCGAGTTAAAGCCTAAGAAGTATTCCATTGTCATTCGTGTTTATCGTTATTTGAATTTTGCCTATTCATATTTGTGTTTTTTTTTATTTCTTAAGTAAACAAAATGCTCTTATAAGCAACAACTTAATTGTAAATAAAATTCATTCAACAAGTTTCTTTATACGAGTATCACACTATTGTTCTAAGCACACGCCACTCACTTAAAAATATTGAAGTCTTCTGATAAAGTCGAAACTTATCAGCTAACCTATGGAATGCCTCAGAAAACCTGATGAAAGCGAAATTTAAATTTTAATAATATTTTCCTTATAATTATAACTGATAATTTTTTGATACCTTTCATTGTACCCGCCAACTTCTTCCAATTACGAGTAACAGCTAATTTGATTTTTATTAAAATATAATAACCGATAACTAAAGCTTTCTTAAGATCAACTCAGCCTTTTATACTCTTCGTAGTTATTGTTGTTGGAACTCCGAATTAATCCTAAGCAATTCTTTGGTGGAAAAGGCTGGAATACTTATAGGTTAAAGATTAGATAGAAAAAGATGACGGTTGTTTACAGTTTTTTTTCTTTTTAAATGAGCTGAGTTCAATATCGAAAAGTATGTATGTCTTGTCAGATTTGTGATGTTATATATACCTAGTGGTAAATTAATGATTAGAAACATCCAAAACAGCTGCGTTCTGCGATAAAAAAATGTCTAAGCTGATTTTGGATTGGAACTGAGGGTCTGTGGAAGAATTTCTGATGTATTTTTTTTTAAATTTTTAGACGGTTGTGATTTGAGCTAAAAGTTGTTTTCTTAAATATGAGTCTTTTTCGATGAGTCTACAATTTTAAGCTAAGTCCAGGTCTTCATAATTTTATTTCTCAGATAACCAAAAATTTTGTTTATTACAGCTTGAAATATATAGATCTTTTTGATAAGTGTACAATACTACGATATATTTAGCTAGATACATGGTAGTTTGTATAAATTAAAACACAACAAAAAAATCGTATGTATACATCTCTCCTTTTAAGAGGAATATTAAATGTTCTTTAAATAAAAAATAAATATTAAAAAACAATAGCAACAATTAAAATATTAGATTATAGTAGTTCTTTTCACAACCACTAATCCAGTCAGTAATAGCTAGTCTTTGAATAACTTGTACTTAAAGTCAAAATCTCGGAAAAGTGACTTATTTTTTGGTTGAAAATGTTTACATTTTTTTAATAATTTAAATTTAAAATGTCAATATTCAACACTCTTATTCATTTTTAGTCAAATACCGAGAACCCGATTATTAAAAGCCTCGTAAATCGGCAAGATGAATATATAGCCCACGAACATTTCTACCAAGGAATTTATTTCTTCCGGCTGCCGGCATGGAGGTCAAATTTATCATGTGCATTGATGATCATTTCTAACTATTTTTATTTTAATAACACCATTTATACTTGCGACTTATAGGTACTATAAGGCAAGTTATGCATTCGTAAAAAAAATCGATTTCGAGATTTTGATCAAAGTTGAAATAACAATGATAGCGAAGACCAAAAAGTGGGTCTCGCAATTCTGTCTGTCTGTCTGTCTTTTCTACTACAGCCTAAACGGCTCATCCGATTTTCGTCAAACTTGGTAGATATCATTTTTAATTTTTCGCCCCCATGCATTTTTTTATTTTTTTTTAAGACCAAAAATAAC
Organism: Philhelius festivus; assembly: GCA_963931855.1. Taxonomy (NCBI): domain Eukaryota; kingdom Metazoa; phylum Arthropoda; class Insecta; order Diptera; family Syrphidae; genus Philhelius; species Philhelius festivus. The sequence continues at coordinate 97,445,231 of OZ007557.1, forward strand.
GGTACCTGCTATACGATTTTTTTTCGAAATTTTATAAATATTTTTTTTTCTCAAAAACTGTCCCAGAGAATTTAAAAAAAAAAATCATAAAATTTAATTTAGTTAGTTTTTTTTATGCTAAATCTCCTCGAAAATTTGAATATTATTACATATTAAAATTTTCATTTTTTTATTTTTTGGATTTTTAAGAAAAATTTCACAATTTTTTTTGAAAACTCAATATATTTCGAAAACCCCATTCTCGATTTTTTTCAAATTTGTTAAATAAAAGTTTCTTAATATAATCTACAAGATTTAAGAAAAAAAATTGTTTTACCTAAAAATAACGGTACCCACCATACAAATGTTAAAGAATGGCATAAATCATATTGTTCTCGAAAACGGTTTTGAGAATTTTGATACATTTTTTTTTGTTTCGTTTAACTTTTTACGATCTATCTATAATTAAATAAAAAAAATTGAAATTAATTATTACAGAATGTACCTGCCATAGAACCATTTTTCCGAATTTTGCCTTTCTCATTATTGGCATAACGGATTTTTTAACTTTTGTTAAGGTTTTTTATCGGTTGTTAAACATAATCAATAAGTAATCGGAATTAGCCACGTTATTTTATAATAATAATTACGCTGCTAATCTGAAAAATACTTATTGATGATAACGGATTTTAATGAAATTTATTATAGAGAAGCTTCTAAAATATTTAAAAAAAAACATTGCATTTTAAATTTAAAAAAAATAAATATTTTTTGAATTTTTGAAAAAAAAAATCTATTTTTTTTGGAAAATTCAATATCACAAAAACCACTTAGTATTTTTTTTTTTGGAAATTTACTTTTTATTCGTTTAGTAATAAAAATTTTGAGGCGTAACAAAATTTGTTCTTAAAAATGTTTTAAAAGTTTTGTATATAAAAGCTTATTTTTTTAAGAAACGACTACAACGACTTATAATTTGTGTTCTTGCGTAAACTAATATTTGCTTTAAGCACATGACATCCTTTTTTTGTTCCAACTACTAAAGTAGTTGTTTTAATCATTTAAAAAATGAATTTTATGTTTATAAATCGTTTTTTTTTTCTAATAACATTCATTTTTCAAATTCTTAGTCTTTCACATAAGAGCAAGTTTAATGTTTAAAATTAGGAATGAGCTAGTAAACTACTTTAAAGTTAGCAAATTGTTAAGTAGTATCATACTAATACCTTAAAACTAGGCTGTTTAAAATTTTGCTCCAATATCTTTATTGGTTTAAATTATGACAAATCAAATAACGATCTTGTGGTCTTTCACAAAAATTTGATAATTTTTTGCTATTTTTAACTCTCTCTTTTAAAAGTATTAGACCAGGAGCCCACAGCAAATTTTGTGCGTGAAGATATAACCAAAAGTGGTTTAAATGAGTATGAAGCCCTCAAATAACTAACGACAAATATGGAAGTCTGGCAGCATTTTTTTGCAGCTAAGATTAATAATAGTATGCCAAAGGTACATATATTTCCAAAATGTGGATCATAAGTATAACCACTTGAAACTTGCCTTAAATTAAAGGGCAGAATGCACTGAATACAAATAGATAGGTGCCAGACGTTTTAGATGCAGCTTTCCCCTTGCCAGACGTACTAATAGTACGCAAAAAATCATTTTTTTAAACAATTGGTATAACCATATGTGTGATACATCAAAAAATTTGTAAAATTGTCCTTATCACAAATAAATAGGTGCCAGACGTTTTAGATGCAGCTTTCCCCTTGCCAGAGAGTACTAAAAATTAAATTATTTTATACAGGATGATTTGCATAAGGTGTGACAAAAAGCTAGGGCGTGTTGGACTTAGACAAGAAAAAAATCGTATGGGAGGGGGGGTCTATTTCCCCCCGTTTAGGCGGGAGGGGCAATTTAAGAAAAAAATCACTTAAAACAGAAAAAAAATATTTAAAAATAACGGCGATACCTACAGAGTAATGCTATAGCATTTTGAAAAGCCAGAAATACATTCTTTAATTTTGTTTTTAAATAAAGTTGTTTGAGTGAATAGTTTTTGAAAAATTAATTTTCAAAATCAAAATTTTGAAAAAAAAATGAAAATTTTTTTTTAAACAATTTTTTTTTCAAAATTTTACGTAATTAAGTATTATTTTTTTATTCAATATTCAATGCTCTTATTAATTTTTGATCAAACACAAAAAACCGGATGTCAAAATGTTTTGTAGTTTTTGAGAAAATCAAAAATAACAAAAACTACTTTTGTTCTAAGAAACTACTGGATTAACCATATTTCACACATTTTTTCATTGAGAACACCTGCGTGAGAGCATTGGTTTAAAATTGACCTGCCACTTTTTATTATGGTGGGGTCGGCTTGGCTTAGGTGCATTTACGAAAGAAAGGATTAACTTTTTCATCTTCTGCATCAGTACACATAGAGGAAAGAATTTTGGATATGGTCCGACGTAATCCCTCCCTTAGCACAATGAGAATAGCTACTATGCTTCAGTTGCCCCAAACTAGAGTTTGGGCAGTGCTTCATACCGAGCATTTACACCCGTACCACACTACACCAGTTCAGGAGCTAACCGCAAACGACAAGTTACTGAGAGCTGCATTTTGTCGCACATTATTGCTAAGATATGAAACTGAACATAATTACTTTGGAAGGATATTCTGGACGGATGAAGCTCAGTTTACCAGAGATGGAGTAACAAATTTCCACAATTTACATCACTGGAGTAACAGCAATCCGCATAACAAGAAACAAACCAAATATCAACACCGCTTTAGCTGTAATGTTTGGCTTGGTATTGTTGGACGAACATTTATTGGACCACGGTTCCTGAATTCAGTCATAAATGGAGAATCCTATCTGCAGTTACTACGAGACCTTCTGCCCGATTTGAATCACAACGTTCCCTTGGCCATAGCAGACAATTTAATCTACCAGCAAGATGGAGCTCCAGCACACTACAGCCGCACTGTAAGGAACTGGCTTGATGAACATTTTAGTGACCGTTGGATTGGAAGAGGAGGTCCAATAGAATGGCCGCCTAGATCGCCAGATTTAACTCCGTTAGATTTTTATGCTTGGGGATTCATGAAGAACTATGTGAACGAAGTGGAAATAGAATCTTTGGAACAACTGAAACAACAGATTGAAGTGGCTGGAGTCAAATTACAGGAAAATTTATCAAGTATAAATTTATGTGCAGCAATAAGAAGGCGATATAATTGCCTTCTACAAAATGGGGATCATATCGAAAATTTTTTGTAATAAGCTTTAGTTAAACATAGTAAATAATAAATAAATAAACAGTAATTATGTATTTTATCTAAATATGCGTGTATTTCTTATTTTAATTGATTTCACGATTCAGGAATATTTTTGTTCTTATTTCGCAATTGCATTTTTCTGTCACTAGTCAGGGCGTGTAACGTTGCATTATTTAAAAAACATTCGAAGGTCAATATTAATCCAATGCTCTCACGCAGGTGTTCTCAATGAAAAATGTGTTAATCCAGTACTTTGTCACTTTATTGAATGCTTATTTTTTTAACGATAGTTAAAAAAATAGTAAAAAGAAAGTTAATCCTTTCAATCGTAAATTCACCTAAGAATCCAAAAACGTAAAAACTAAAATAAAAGGCTTTTCTTAGAACAAAAGTAGTTTTTGTTATTTTTGATTTTCTCAAAAACTACAAAACATTTTGACATCCGGTTTTTTGTGTTTGATCAAAAATTAATAAGAGCATTGAATATTGAATAAAAAAATAATACTTAATTACGTAAAATTTTGAAAAAAAAATTGTTTAAAAACAAATTTTCATTTTTTTTTCAAATTTTTGATTTTGAAAATTAATTTTTCAAAAACTATTCACTCAAACAACTTTATTTAAAAACAAAATTAAAGAATGTATTTCTGGCTTTTCAAAATGCTATAGCATTACTCTGTAGGTATCGCCGTTATTTTTAAATATTTTTTTTCTGTTTTAAGTGATTTTTTTCTTAAATTGCCCCTCCCGCCTAAACGGGGGGAAATAGACCCCCCCTCCCATACGATTTTTTTCTTGTCTAAGTCCAACCTACACGCCCTAGCTTTTTGTCACACCTTATGCAAATCATCCTGTATAAAATAATTTAATTTTTAGTACTCTCTGGCAAGGGGAAAGCTGCATCTAAAACGTCTGGCACCTATTTATTTGTGATAAGGACAATTTTACAAATTTTTTGATGTATCACACATATGGTTATACCAATTGTTTAAAAAAATGATTTTTTGCGTACTATTAGTACGTCTGGCAAGGGGAAAGCTGCATCTAAAACGTCTGGCACCTATCTATTTGTATTCAGTGCATTCTGCCCTTTAATTTAAGGCAAGTTTCAAGTGGTTATACTTATGATCCACATTTTGGAAATATATGTACTGTCGTCGATTCCTTGACGACAAGAACTTCAAGGCTTTTCCAAGTTTAAAAGAGTGTTTCGTTTATTGAAAACTCAGTTCGTCTTCCAATGTGAAAAACTTTAAAAAACTTTATTGAAAGTAAAGTTAATAAATATATATAAAATAATGATTTTGATTTTGTACTTACTCTTGGTCTGCCGTGGCTGCTGCTCGTGGTTTGCTTTAAAATCTAAGTAAACGTAAAGTAAAGCCGTTTCAGAATCGTGATACGACTTGTTTAAAATTCTAAACATTGAAATGTTCTAAACATTCTAGAACAATGAACGCATCCAAACCAAATTATAACGAACAGCATTCACGGAGACCGAAGAATGAGTTTACACAGGCGTTGGTAACAATGAGTTTACACAGGCGTTGGTAACATTCTCCCCCCCGTATGGCGATCGGAGTGAGTAGATACTGATTCAACTAAACCAGCGCCTTCGTCTTCTCTGTGTATGTCTAAAACTGCTATCTTTGCGGCTGGACGGTGGTACTCTCCATTTGCTGTACGTACGATGGCACTTCGTACTTGCCCATCTTTTGCTGAAACCGCCTTTACTACCACTCCCTTTGGCCAGCAATGTCTGGGTAGGCTAGGATCGACGATAACCACAACATCTCCTTCTTTGATTGGTTTGACTTTGTCGAACCAGTTGGTTCGTCGAGTCAATGTCGGTAGTACCTCTGCAACCCATCTTTTCCAGAACATGTCAGCAAGTAATTGGGAATGGCGCCAAGATGATTTGACATATTTATCTGTAGCTTCGAAAACGCCTGGGGGCTTACAGCCGGATGATGACCCAAGCAAGAAGTGGTTGGGTGTGAGGGCTTCTTGTTCCGCTGTGTCAAGTGACAAATAAGTAAGTGGTCGACAGTTCACAATACTCTCCACTTCAATAAGCAGATTGTTCAGCTTTTCATCATTCAATTTAGTGTCAACGGATATTATCTGGTACAATGTGGTTTTGATGGAACGAACCATACGTTCCCATGCACCTCCCATGTGAGGACTGCCTGGTGGTATAAACTCCCATTTGGTGTGTGCGGTAGTGAACTCAGCTTGAATACCGTTGAAGTTGATTTGATCATGAGCCTCTCGCAGTTCCTTTTCGGCTGCCCTTAGGTTAGTCCCATTGTCACTGTAGAATTGTATTGGGTTACCTCTGCGAGCGATGAAATTTCGAATGACAATAACACATGAGTTCATTGTAAGGCTATGCGCAACTTCAACGTGTACTGCACGGCAGGTTAAGCATGTAAAAACAGCACCATATCTTTTCTCTGTGCGTCGCCCAACTGTTACTAAGAAGGGACCAAAGAAATCCACACCAACATAAGAAAATGGCCTTGTATAAGGTGAAAGCCTCGCTGGTGGTAGAGATCCCATCTCTGGAGGACTTGGTTTGGCTCTCTGCAACTTACATTTCGGACACTGACTTCGGATGGTTCGAAAAAGCGTTCGTAAACCTGATATTTGGTATGTTTGGAAAACTTCGTTGATAACCGTTTCATGATTAGCATGTTTAAACTTTCGGTGATACCAGTCGACAATAAGTGCAGTAATGTAGTGTGGCTTTGGCATTATGATTGGATTCTTATCTGTGTCACTTACTAAAGTCATTTTTTTAAGCGTCCTCGCATTCTAATTATTATATTTTCGTCTACAGAAATGCACCTCAGAAATGCAATCAGGCAGCTTCTTCATATGAGCATATAGGCAGGAAGCTATTTCATTTCCTCCTCTAGCAGCTAGAGCTTCGTGCCACATGTAGTGCGTTGAATCTCCGGTAGCATTATCGTGAACAGTGAGGTTATAGGTCCATAGCTGCCTTTTATAAAATGCTACCGAAGATCCAACAAACGGTGTTGGCAAGCATTGCTGAAGATCGAAGCTGAAGCATTTCTTTTGCGCGCTGTCTTGTGCAGTCACCTTATCAGCTTTTTTGGCATCATATGCTGCACTAGCCTGCTCCTGGTGGATTAGGAGATCGTTTTCTGCTTCCTGTTTTTCTTCCTGATTAGCAGCAACTTGAACGCGCATGTGAAGGGTGTCGCACTTGTAGCAGGTGTCAACTTTTGGCTTTTTAAAGGCGAGTTTTAATTTATGAAATTCCCTCTCATAAATTGAACGACCAACAAAATTCTCTCGTCCTTCTTTGTATAAGTCGTACATAATGCGCAAGTTTAAATAGGAAGGTAAAAACTTTTTCTCATTTGTACGTCTGGTATAATGACTTTCATAGCTTGGAAAAGATGTTATGTGAGCCACGACTTCATTAAGCTCCTCTTCAGACTTTTTGTTTTTCGAAGATTTTTTACCTCTTTGGTCGTCTACTGTAATGCCGGATGTGTTAAGCATTTTATTTTTGACGGCGTTTGATATGAACTTTTCTTTTTCATCTAAAGTTCTTCTGAAGCAACCCTTGCACACAGAAACTCTTGCACCGTTTACTTCAAGAAAGTATTCATAAGTTACTTCTCTGTTTTTTGTACTGCCAGCTTTTCTTTTGCGCGAAACCTGTTTTTCCTTAACATTTATGAGATTTGCGATGAAGGTTACCCTTTTGTCGTGGGTGCCAAGCGACCAGTACTCGTCAAAAATAACTTTCCTGGTGTCCTCCTTAAGGAAAGAATTGCATTTTTTCCTGCATTGTCTTAAGCTTTGTAATTCTCTTGCCTGAACAGCTTTTCCGCTTACACTCACGTAACTCTTGCCGCTATGAATTTGTTTAGTTCGTTCTTTCCTAATGCTCCTGGACCACTTCCTACCATTATTTTCTATGTTCTTACCTGCTTTCTTTTCATTTACATGAGTTGAACTAGTTGCGACTTCATTAATTTCGCTATCACTGGATTCTTCTTCTGGAACAAAATCTTCATCCATAACGCTATCATCGGAATCGAAAATGTTGGGCATATCAGCAGGTAACGATGGAGCCGGCGAAGACTCATGTGAAGCTGTTTGTTCAGTAGCAGAAGCAAATTCAGCATTTTCTGATAAAAAGTTTATTGAATTCTTAATATTAAATACTCTCTTTTAAAAATATAGCCCACTTACGATGGTTTCCAGACTTTGCTAAAGCTAAATTCAATATACATATATTTACTCCTTTCACTCATTATGACGCACAATTATTGTTATAATAATCAATAATAATTTGATATTAAAAATAGTGTCAATCGAATTCAGAGAACCAAAGATTTAGTACATATGCACAGCCTACCGAGGTATATTCAATTCAAACTCATAAAAAAAGCGCTAGACTAATCAGATGATGAAATAACCGTTTATTTTTCTTATGTTTCTCGTTTAATTTTTTTGAATGATTCATAAGTATATCTATGCTATTCTACTATTTGATTATTCCGTTCGGTATAAAAGACTTAAGTTGACTTAAGTCCTTAGAAGAATCTTACATGCCAAAGAGACATCGGTCACAAAGACTTAAATGAACTTAAGACGTTAATACCAAATCAAATATGCATTTTTCTGACTTATTGCCTAAAGACTAAATTATTGCGATAGAAAGCAGTTGTGTTAGACTTAAGTCGTTAATACCAAACGGAAGAGAAAAAAAAATTGAGTTTAACCCAATTAAAAACCCAAAACGCAATTTTTTGACTTAAGACCTTTTTGCCTAACGTCAAAGATTTCTTCCATAGTTTTCCCATTTTTTCTGAAGTTTTTCATTAAATAACTAGGATATCGATCGAATTTCCAGCACTGGCAATTTTAAGTACCAAGTCTCCTTACAATAAAATCGTGGTGCAACTCGATCCTGTTTCTTATGTTTGTATTGTGAAAAAGACATTTGTGCCAGAAGTCGTGGATTGTCCGTTTAGTTTATCAGTCCTCTGCGAGTTTTTGCGAAACAAATTTGTATGTAAGTAGGCATCTTTGTTAGCGGTATAGTATAGGTTTAATAAAACTATAATATTATATACAGGGTGATTTGCATAAGGTGTGACAAAAAGCTAGGGCGTGTAGGTTGGACTTAGACAAGAAAAAAATCGTATGAGAGGGGGGGGTCTATTTCCCCCCGTTTAGGCGGGAGGGGCAATTTAAGAAAAAAATCACTTAAAACAGAAAAAAAATTATTAAAAAATAACGGTGATACCTACAGAGTAATGCTATAGCATTTTGAAAAGCCAGAAATACATTCTTTAATTTTGTTTTTAAATAAAGTTGTTCGAGTGAATAGTTTTTGAAAAATTAATTTTCAAAATCAAAATTTTGAAAAAAAAAAATTAAAAATTTTTTTTTAAACAATTTTTTTCAAAATTTTACGTAATTAAGTATTATTTTTTTATTCAATATTCAATGCTTTTATTAATTTTTGACCAAACACAAAAAACCGGATGTCAAAATGTTTTGTAGTTTTTGAGAAAATCAAAAATAACAAAAACTACTTTTGTTCTAAGAAAAGCCTTTTATTTTAGTTTTTATACGTTTTTGGATTCTTAGGTGAATTTACGATTGAAAGGATTAACTTTCTTTTTACTATTTTTTTTAATTATCGTCTTATAAACATACAATAATGTGACAAAGTACTGGATTAGCCATATTTCACACATTTTTTCATTGAGAACACCTGCGTGAGAGCATTGGTTTAAAATTGACCTGCCACTTTTTTATTATGGTGGGGTCGGCTTGGCGTAGGTGCATTTACGAAAAAAAGGATTAACTTTTTTTGTAAATTTTTTTTATTATCAGTCTTATAAGCATACAATAATGTGACAAAGTACTGGATTAACCATATTTCACACATTTTTTCATTGAGAACACCTGCGTGAGAGCATTGGATTAATATTAACCTGCGAATGTTTTTTAAATAATTTTTTGTAATAAGCTTTAGTTAAAAAATAGTTAAAAATTTAAATTGGATTAACCATATTTCACACATGTTAATTTTTTAAATTTTTAACTATTTTTTAACTAAAGCTTATTACAAAAAATTATTTAAAAAACATTCGCAGGCCAATATTAATCCAATGCTCTCACGCAGGTGTTCTCAATGAAAAAATGTGTGAAATATGGTTAATCCAGTACTTTTTCACATTATTGTATGCTTATAAGACGATAATAAAAAAAATAGTAAAAAGAAAGTTAATCCTTTCAATCGTAAATTCACCTAAAAATCCAAAAACGTATAAAAACTAAAATAAAAGGCTTTTCTTAGAACAAAAGTAGTTTTTGTTATTTTTGATTTTCTCAAAAACTACAAAACATTTTGACATCCGGTTTTTTGTGTTTGGTCAAAAATTAATAAGAGCATTGAATATTGAATAAAAAAATAATACTTAATTACGTAAAATTTTGAAAAAAAATTGTTTAAAAAAATTTTTTTAATTTTTTTTTTCAAAATTTTGATTTTGAAAATTAATTTTTCAAAAACTATTCACTCTAACAACTTTATTTAAAAATAAAATAAAGAATGTATTTCTGGCTTTTCAAAATGCTATAGCATTACTCTGTAGGTATCACCGTTATTTTTAAATAATTTTTTTTCTGTTTTAAGTGATTTTTTTCTTAAATTGCCCCTCCCGCCTAAACGGGGGGAAATAGACCCCCCCCTCCCATACGATTTTTTTCTTGTCTAAGTCCAACCTACACGCCCTAGCTTTTTGTCACACCTTATGCAAATCACCCTGTATATGTTTTTGTTTTTTTTAAGTTAAGCCTTAATATCTTTTTTGCGCAAAAACCATTAAAACATTATATTAAACTTCGAACTTCATTGCGAATATTTAAAAAAAAAATATAATTTATTTTAAATTGATTCTAAATTGAAAAAAAAAAATATATTTAATTATACATAATATATTATATTCTCTTAATAAAATAATAAATAATATTTATCAACCATAAATTTGTGTATGTTTATGAAGACTAATTAAATTTAATTTCTTTATTTTAATGTATACCTAAGTCATATTTAAGCAAAAATAAAAAAAAATAAAGATTTACTCAGTCTTCTTAAAAAAATATCAGTCCCCTTGAACATCTTTTTTTCAAAAAATGTCGTTAAAATCGTCATTTTTTATTTTTTTAACTGGCCGCTTTCCACAACGTAAAGAGATGTTCTAACGATCAACTAGAACAACTCTTACGACTTTTGGCTTCCAAAAATGTCGTGCCGAAATTTGTATCATTTTATTCCATTGTTTGTAGAATTACCCAAATACAAAAGAATTAAATCGAGGATGACTGACTATTTGTGTCAAAAAATCAATGAAGAAAATGAGTTCTACGAGTATATTAAAACAAAGACAAATCACACATGTCAAGTAAAAAAATCGCCTATAAAGAAATTCAAAAAAGTGTGTACGATGAAATCTGTAAACAAAAAGAGGCATACTTTAAACAATAGTTCAATGATAATATTGGTTCAATCCAAAATAACAATGGAACATCATTAGAAATCTTTTAGTAAAAAAAATGGTGGCAATGGCCTTAAATGCATAGAATTTACAGAAAATACGGTTTCAGAAAACGATACATGGATAGCAAATAACTGTATGTGTCTTTTTCAAAGATGTAGCCGAAAGTCATACACCAATTTCTGAAGATTTTAATATAGTTAGTATAAATGAGACAGTTTGAATACTTCAAAATAGACAAGAAGTCATTAATAAATTAAATAAAAAGGACAGAGCTTAAATAACTACCTTATGGTATTCCAGAATTATCTTTTAAATTGTTTCAATCAACTGTAAATTACTGGGTGTGATATATTGAATAAGATTGAATGCACATTTAAACAACCAACTTGTATTTTTAAATGAGTTTATACAATATTCAGACCATTCAATTAAGCATTGTATGGTAACATAAAAACTGAAATCCACAATTTGTAGCCTTAAAAGGTTTAGGAATAAACGATAATCTACATAATGTTGTGTTGTACACTTGTGAAAAGCACAATCAAAATTTTTTTGTATCACAGTTGAAAGCACTTTGGAAAAAGTTGTGTCTTAACCATAAGTGTTTGCGAGTTGTAAGTCACTAAGTTTAGGCTCTCTATGAGCTTTCATGGACTCTAAATTAATTTAATTTTGTTATTTCATGGCTTTAATTAATAGATTGCATTCATTTAATTCCCTTTGAGAATGTGAAAAGAATGAAATCGCGTTTCATTTCACATCCTACCAATTGATTTCAATCTTTTGTGAATTTATGCATACTATTCGTGTGTATTTTTTCTTTAACTAAATTTTGCATCTTTTGTAATTATTTGCAGTACAGTAGACTCGCGGTAACGTGAACTAATAAAAACCGAGCGTGTTCACGTTTGCGAAGTTGTTCATGTTTACGAAGGTGAAAATTTTTTAATTTTCCAAATAAATTAGACATTTGTTTTAACTCAAATTCATATACATATATTTTGTGTGTTTCGGTTTGTAAGTAGGTACCTAATCCATTATAATTTGTTAAGAAAAAAAAATAGTTGAAATCAATAAAAAAGGGGTTATCTTTGTCCGGATTTTCTTTTTTTGCAAATCGCTGAACAAGGCCTTTTGGCGGAGACGTTCAAGTACGCTGATATATGTTATACTTATTTTTTATTTTTTTGTCCATTCCAAAGATTTATTGAAAATGTTGATTGCTTCACTAGACTCTATTCTAGTACATTTATGTGCTCTTTCCAAAATTCTGTCCTCGCTTTTTTTTCATCCACTGGTCAAAACCTCGTTCGTTTGGGTTGCGCTCGGAAGATCTTCAGTCCAGGACTAAATGCCAATCATTTACGGGAATTCCCCGTTTTATAAAAACGATTCGAATAACCGACAAATGCAGAAAAGAAAACAACGTTTGGTATGTTAAATGCATTTTAAATTTGTTCATGTTATAGGGCTTTCTCAACGTGTTCACGCTACAGAGTAGCCAATGTAAAAAAAATTGTGTTCACGTTAGCCGATGTTCACGTAAGGCGGTGTTTTTGTTAACGCGAGTCTACTGTATTTACAATCTTTTGCATTCACTTGAAATTTTTCCTTTGAATGCAAAAGAACGCAAAGAATGTCTGAATTCTCAGATTTTAGTCAATTGCTGTTTAATAATTGGGGCAAAAGGTGGTGATTGCAATCTTTTTAATGTTAAATAATTTATTGTCGATTGCAATGAATAAAATCTTTTAATTGAATTCGTTGAAAGATTTTTAGGATTGCATTCACACAAGATTGAATTCTTTTACAACCCTGATGTTTGTGATATTTTTTTTTGTTGTAATTCACACGCGCTCATGGATTTATGAGCTGATGAGCATTCCTAGTGAAACGGGTATCACGGGTGAACTGAGGCAAGGAATGCAAATGGCTACTTTGAGTGAGAATTGATTGTGAAAGAAGCAATATAACAAGGAAAAAATGAAACATTCGGACGGTGTTCAAGATTTGGGAACGTTTCTATGATAGCTCGATTTCCTATCAGTTTAGGGGTGGCCGTGGCGCGATGGATGTGTGCTCGCCTGTGAACCTCATGATCACAGGTTCGATCCCTGCCGTCGTCTATTTCGTTTAATTCCATTAAAAACCTTCTAAAATTGTCATCAATGGGTTGCTGGTTTACTCATTACATGTTGTTCAGGCATAACACTAACAACATGTAATTGAGTTAAGCTAGTATGCCCAACAAGGATGAACACGAATAAAAAAAATAATGTGAATTATAAGCGACATAGAAATAAGACACGGCATTATCCGCTTTAGTTCAGCCGCCATCCCTGGAGATAAAATATCTGAGACAACAACCTTCAGTCTCAGAACATCGTGCCACACATCTTTCCTATCCTTCTTTCTCTTCCTTAACTTCACGCCCGCGCTGTGTTCAAAACACTTAAAGGGTAATCATAATCCCTTGAGCGCGTGTAGATTATAAAAAAAAAAAAAAGGCTCTGTCCTGGATTTTATCGAATAAATGGAAAGAAGTTTGTGCTGCACCTGCCCTATGATTTGAGTTTTACCCGAGTCTTGGACGTATTAATGCCTTATAAATTGTAGACAGATCAGAGGGAAATAGTTTTGGAAAAGAAGTTGAAAAACCTGTAGATGTCTAGACTATAACTAGAATTTACTCATGATAATTAAACTAAAAAATAATTAAATTCATATTTGGTAAGCATTTACGAGTACATATACATATTAAGATTCGTTTTATTCCGAAAACAGAGTTTTAGCTTTTTTGGTTTAATCAGCACCGGCCTAGTTGCCAATGATGTACTCTCTTAATCTTCTTGAGATAATATTTTTACACTGAACTGATTAAAATACCTTTAATCAGTCCGGAGTTAAATAGAAACTTGGGAATACCAACCAATATAAAAATATACGAGTAAACAACTCGAAGAAAAGCTTATCAAAATAAACATATGTCCAAAAACCAAAACACATATTTATGGCTTACCTAATCCTTATAAATCTTGTTGTGAGACTTAAAGTACAAAATTTGAAGCACTTAATTAAGTTTATCTTATCGCAAATAGTCTGTGAAAGTGCAAAAATCGCTACCTACAGACCTTGATAGCTTTTAAAACCAATAAGACTAAATTCAATCGATTAGTTGCTTCTTAGAAATACCCGTATTAACAATTTGGAATAGAAGACAAACTAACAAAACAAAATGAAAGGTAACAGAAGATGATGTACGTGTCAAATTTATAACTGTCTTTTATAATTTACAGTTTGTAATACAGTCATTGGAATTATGCTCATGACAACTGTCATTGGCATTTCCTTCGCCGAGTACGATGAATTGTGTGCTCGAGTAGTTGATGGAATGAAATTTCGTGAGCCTGGCAATTGTCAAGCTTTTGTTAGTTGCAAAAATGGAACTGGAACACTTACAGCTTGCCCCAAAGATCTACTCTATGACAAGGACAGCCAGAAGTGCGATAAATCCGTTAGCGATTCATACTGCAAGGATAAGTGCGAAAAGAAAAATAATCGTTGGGTAGCGGATCCAGCCAATTGTAACGGATATTTCTACTGTCAATCTGGCAAAAGCATCAAAGGGGCTTGTTCTGATGGCTATCACTTCGATGAAATAACTCAAATGTGTGTTTTCCCATCGGATTCAGATTGCGAGGTTATTTCGGACTTTTGTGGAATCCTTCCTACTAAAACTTCATTTTCGGATCCTAACAACTGCAATAATTACTTTCAATGTACTAAGGGCTCCCTAAAAAAGTCAACTTGTGCAAGTGGTCTTTATTATGATGTAGCTAGTGGCAAGTGTAAGAATATGTTTGAAGTACCCTGTAAGGCACACTCCATTCCACAAAATATCTGCGGAAAGGACAAGAAACCTATTTATAACTCGTACGTTGGAGATAGTTTAACTTGCAGGGGCTATTATTATTGTGCTTATAAGGGCGGAAAGTTGTCTGACAAAAAGCCCTCTTGGTATCAGTGCGCCGAAGGATTGTTTTTCAATGCGAAAACCCAATCGTGCGCTGATCCAGCTGAGACAAAGTGTAAGTACAATCGTTGTGAGGGCCGGGGTGACTTGAAAGTTATTTCAGAAATATGGGGTTGTCGAGATTACTATGTTTGTCAAAATGGTTTAATTAAAGAAGCACGAAAGTGCCCAAAAGATATGTTCTTCGATGAAAAATTGCAAGCCTGTACAATAAAAGAGACGTTCTACTCGGTTTGTGATTTTTGATTCGAAAATTCAGAAGAAATGAATGTATAAGGGGATTTAAGATGACATTTTTGATTTAATGTTAAATTTGATGATAATACAACTTTGAAACTACTCGGAATTTTTAGTTTATATTAAACTGCTAACGGAGTTGCTTAGGAACAAAAATAAAGAACTTTTTGACAATTATGACGTGTTTTCACTTTAAGCTGTTTTTCTTCCAAAATAATCTTTTGATACAAGTTTAGATTGTGAAAGAAATTAAAAAAGAGCTTTAATATAAGGGGCCCAGATGAGAACGATTAAAATAAAACAATAAAGATGTGAGATACATATATGAATGTTTCTGACTTTATTTTGAAGCTTAATTCATGCCGTTGCACGTATGTCGGGTCTGACGAAAACGGTGGAACAACACCTCAGGAAACCGAGGTCCCAGTTAGCTATTTGAGTTTCCATACGTAGGCATTTCTCCAGGAGTTTGGCCGCCAGTCATTATCAGTTCGGCTCATGCCTTATTTGGGCGACTAAGACGACTCACGTCTTTTCACCCATAATGGTCGTTCGCTATAATACTAACAATGATAACTCGATGGCCAATCCTGTATATGAATTGGTAGTCTCATCTAAGTGTTTTTACTTAAGCTTAAAAGTTTTAGTAAACTCGACCTTTACTTTGTGTATCTTTCTTTTTGAACGAGATTATCCCACTGTTTTTCAGAAACGAGTATCCTCAACTTACCTAGAATACTGTTAAAAGAAACAGTGGTCCTTGACTTTTTGTACTGCGAAAAGCACGAAGGAAAAGACAACCCTCTGTAACTGAGTTACTTAACCTTGTGATTTAGGTACTCAGAGATTGTTTGATACTTATGAATTTTTGATACCCTGAATATTATCGGTTGCCACCACAAAGAGTTATCATAAAGGTACTTCCAGCAGAACTATTAATCTTTGTTGTTGCTCTACTGCTTGGTCGAACACTTATGGATTGTGTTTACTCCAATAATGGCAGCTTTTTCTCGTCCGAGATGAAGATCTTTTGACCAAAATCCAGATCAGCGGTCAATTGCTGAACTCACAGTCACACTGATGTCTATAATCGACCAGTTGTATATCATTGGTAACTGAAAAAGAATAATTGGAAAAACTGTCATTGCTATGTGATCAAATTTAGTGGGGTGACAATCAACATACGTATTAACATGATGAATATTTATAACTTGTTTCCCAAAAAGAATGAATAAAATAGGACCCAGTTGACTTGCCTGAGGTGCACCACTGAGTGATCTGATGGTATATCTCACTTTATACTTCTAAAGCATTTGATAGAGGCACGAAGCTTTTGTATCGAAAATGCGTACACTTAGTATTGCAGATTATCGTTGGATTAAAACTAACCTTTCGGACCGCTCCATACAAGTTGTACATATTGGACTCTTTTTAGTCTGATATTCATAAAATAGATGCTCTTGTGCCGAAAAGATCAGTTTTGCCGCCAACACTCTTCTTATCTCAATAAATGATCTTTGATCTGAAATTTCTAATCCACTTTAATGTCTTGCTGAATTAAGTTTCTGATGAGTTTTTTGAGACCACGGTCCTACACTGAAAATAAAATCTAGGTATATATGATAAAAATGTAGGTTGATCTAATAAAAAATTTGTCAATATACGTCCAACAGAAAGTTTTATCAAATTGACAAAAATTAAAGAATTTTGTTGAGGTAACAAAAAATATTTTGTTGTATCCACAAAATTATTTTGTTATGCTAACATATTAATTTGTTGAAATAACAAAAAGATTTTATCAATATGACAAAATTTCATAGAATTAACAAAATTAATTTGTCGTATTAACAATTCTTTTGTTGTATTAACAAATTGTGTTGTTAATGTTAAAAATTTGTTTTTTTATTACTATCGGATTAACAAAATTTTTTGTTATATTTTGTTAAATCAACAAAATATTTTGTCAATTCAACCAAAATATTTTGTCAATTTTATTTTTTTTGTGGATTCAACACAAAATTAATTTTGTCAAAATAGGTTTTTTTTTTTGGGGATTTAAGTCTACAAAAATTAGCGTTTCGTCCCTACGATCTCACATGCAACCATCTGTGAGGGCGTATGGACAAAACGCAATTTTTGTTAACTTCAGTTAATCCTGCATCGATTTTTTGACAAAAACCAAATGTGAACTATATCGTACACAAAAGAAATGTCATGATCAAAAAAATATACGTGCAGAATTTTTTAGTTTCCTTACAAAATAGTTTTATCTATCTGATAATATTATTTTATCAATATTACAAAAGAACTCAACCCCAAAAACAAAATATTTGTCATTTTAACAAAAACGTTTTCATTTTTTTATAAATTGACAAAAAAAAACTAACAAAAACTTTGTGATATTGACAAACATTTACAAAACAGATATTTTTGTAGATACAACAAACATATTGTTAACATCACAAAAAAGTTTGTCGATGTGACAAAATTCTGTTTTATTTTGTTATATTAACAAAACTTGCTTTGTTAAACTGACAATATTATTTGTTAAACTGACAAAAAATCATGCTGAATTATAAAAATTTTGTGAAATCAACAAAATCTTTCGTATTGACAAAAATTTAATCAAAACATTAAAATTGTTTTGTTGAAGGTCAAAAAAACGTTTTTATCAATACTACCAAGGAATTTATTTTCAGTGTACTCGCATCAAATATTCATTTATTCTAACTGTTGCATCTTCAACCATACCAATTCAATAGCTCAAATGGATTTGTACATCGTCTGCAAACATATGAATTTTGCAATGCTTAAGTATGGATGGTAAGTCATTTAGAACAACGTGAATAAAAGTGGACCTACAATTAATCCCTGAGGCAACCGCTGCCTGAGTTCTATCACTAACACTAAGGTATTGTTTAACAAGGGGGCAGAACTGTATTTTCAAAGAAGAAAAAATTCTTCAACTTGCTTAGAAGTATTCCGTGGGAAACTGTATCGAAAGGCTTGGAGAAGTCCTGTAAAACCAATGTTGTTACATGATTATTTTTAATTTGTTTTTGCATTATTTTAAAACCACAATTATGCGGCTGGGTTTTTCTCTAAAACTAGATTACGTAGATGTGTAGAGTCTATGTGTATTTAAAAACTCCGTGATCTGTCGACTCACAAGATTTGCAATTGCTTTTGAAAGAAATTGTAGGGTGGAAATTTGAAGGTATGCTTTTTGTTTCGAGGTTGACTTCTTAGTATTGTTATTATTTTTGAGGCTTTCCACAGTTTTGGGTAACAAAAATTCGTTAGAATGGTATTAAAAATATGAGTTAGAAAAGTAAGAATGATTTTAAGAAATTTTTATTAAAAATATGAGTTAGAAAAGTAAGAATGATTTTAAGAAATTTTCATATTGTAATTGACCAATAGCTTCTGACTTAATATCTCTTAAAGCGTTTTATACCTCAACTTAAAAAACTCGTTCAAAACTGAAGCTTGAAAAGAAACTTAAGACTTCTATGAAAATTTCTGTTAACCTTAACACCAACGTTTATGTTAGAAACAGAAGTCACAAAATGATGTTGAGCTCATTTATATCACAATCAACTTCTACATTCTTTTTTCGCTTCCTTCTAGATATCAAGAGACTTGATATTTTCCCAGAGATTTTGGAGGACAATTTGGGGGAATTTTTAAGCAACAAAAATGCGTTCCGTTTCCTTTATTTCATCATTTACGGTATTTATCAACTGCAAAAACAACTGTGATAGTCTGAACATTTTCCAACGCCCAAACTCAATATCTCTTTTCATAAAAAGTCGTTCAATATGCATAGTATCTATCTACATACATATGTATGTGTATATCATAGAGAACTTGAGTCTAGTGATTTAGAACTCTCAATCATTAGTCTGTGCGTGCTTTCCGCAGGAATTTAGGGAACCTTCAATTTGCATGGAAATAAACAATGATAGAAGATTTGACATTTTTTCAGGTGGCAGAGGCTGGGATGTGAAGCCAAGATACAAGCATGTCATCCAATGCACTTATATTTATGTAAGGTGGTACCTCGTGTGTGTCTTACCTATTTCAGAAATCCTTAAATTTTTTAATAATATAAGTTTTAAGTTCATGTACCGTTCACTACATTGCGATAAAAAAATGTTAATGAGTTGTTAGTTTCTGCTGTGTTACGATAAGCCAAAAACCACCACAGTATTTATTTGTTCTAATTTTTATCTAAATTATCCATGAAGTCATAAATGTTAAGTAAATTCAAGAAATTATAAAAACTCGTCAGTTATGATTATAAAATATTGGATGGCAATATTAGCCGAGATATAAGTTAAATTTTCAAAAGCAATTATCCATAACTTTAAATTATTAACAATTTTTTTTTATACGACTGATTGTTTAGAAGTTATCGCCATTTAATATCACAATATTCTGCGCAAAAATGTTGATGTTTTTTTTTTCATACGACCGATAAATTAAAAGATATTGCTTTAAATGGTTCAAAGTCGAAAATGTTGGATTTTTGGATACATCTACATTAAACGCTTAGTTTTATTAAAAGATAATTTTTATATGATTTGTATATTTTGTGACTAACTACAAGCCTGACAATTCTTAAATACAATCGAACTGGAGATTTTGATAAAAAAAATAACATTAAGTCATTGCAAAGACGGTACTAAAGACATACTTTTTCCAATGTTCCTTAAAATTGGTTGATAGCAAATTATAATTATTCCCCAGACACGTTTTTTTTTTACTTGCGACTTATAGGTATATAATGCAAGTTATACATTCGAAAAAAAAATCGAACTCGAGATTTTGATCAAAGTTGACATTACGATGATAGCGAAGACTAAAAAAGTGGTCTCGGAATTCTGCCTGTCCGTTGTGGCACATACTTTTTTCAATGTTCTTTAAAATTGGTAGATATCAATTTTTAATTATTCCCCAGACACGTTTTTTTTCTTATGTCTTAAGACCAAAAATAGCATTATCTGCTTAAATTTTTTTTTTCAAAAAACTGTTCCAGTGATTTTTACAAAAAAAAAGTTCTTCTAATAAAAGCTTGTTCATTGTTGAAATAAATTAAGGAGACTTATTTTATCGGTACCTCTTAAAGAACTGTGTTTTTGTTTTTAAAGATCTCAAAACGGTACACATCTAATTTTGAAATAAAGGTATCCGTTATACAAATGTTAAAAATCGCTTAAGAAAATCTTAGTTTTTAGAAAACGGTTAATAAAATTATGATACAATTTATGTACATTTATACAGAAGTTTCTAAAAAGTTTAAAAAGCATTATAAGTATTTACTAACATTGAAAAAAAAAACTATTTTTTAGATTTTTTTAAATTTAATTTTAATTTGCACAATGATACAAATTTAAAATTGACGTACAAAAAATAATATATAAAAACTGTTAAAAACAAAAGAAGCAATTTAAATAAATAATAAAGTAGGTGTCGATGAACATGTTTGCAAATTGAAATGGCAGTCTTTCAATAATCGTGTTGTGCGACGAAAAATCGACGAAGAATCTTTATATTTGACCAAAATTAGGCTCGAGGGTGTACTGACGAGCATTCTTAGCAAAAACGGGTATCACGGGTGAACTGAGGGAGCGAATGCAAATGGCTACTTCAAATGAGCATTGCTTGTGAAAGAAGCAATATAACAAGACAAACATGAAACATTTCGACGGTGGGCAAGAGATGGGAATGATTCCATGATAGCTCTGTTTTCTATCAGTTTTAACGCTCTGTTCTGAATTCTATCCAATAAGTAGAGAGAAGTGTGTGCTGCACCTGCTCAAAGATGTGAGTTATACTCGGTAGCCAGATCATAGGGAGTGTAAACTTCTTACATCGATATAGAAATCCTAAGCATTTAGCAGAATTTTTGGCGGTCTCGAGGATGAGGTCTTTTCAACGAAGATCGTCGTTGACACAGCATCGAGTACTGAGAGCATTTCGGTTTCTTTGATGCAAGTGCCATTTAACGACAATGGCATTAGGTGTTGATACATTTTGCTTTAAAGACAATAGACAGCGTTGAGTTTTCGAAGCATTAAACTCCACACGATTTCTTATACCTCGTTTAAGAATGCTGTAAAGATCAGAGTTAATAGAGCTAATTATACGATACCGTTGCAATTTCACTTCCGAAGGAGATGGAAGTGATTTTGAGAATAAGTATGAGAAGCTGAGAGTAGTGTCGTCGGCAAAATAATGAAGTGGATTATAAGTTTTAGGCAAGAGATCATTTATAAAAATAGGGGATAACAGAGCCTGTCGCAAAACTCTATCAAATGCCTTAGAAATATCAATATTTCTTTCTCCAAAACAATGTAAAGATCGGTTCCACTCTTCAGTGAGATATGCCATTCAATCGAACGATTGCTGCGTAAGTCGTGTTGCCGGTCATTGAGAAGCTTTCGATCTTCAATATAATTATTTCTTGAGCGGATGATTTATCAGCAATTTCATGACCTTGGAAAGAAGGGACGTAGTAAGTGCAATTGGTCGATATAAGGAAGGATGGCCTTTTTTAAGAACAAGCTGAACAAATGCTGTTTTCCATCTTTTAGGAAAAATTCCAGAACAGTAAGAGCAATGAAAAAGCTTACGCAATGGTTTTGCCAGCGATGAACACCTCTTTAGAAGAATAAGTGTAAACCTTCAAGACCGGAAAATTCGTTTATATCAAGATCTCGAAGGGCTCTTGGAACTGTCCGAGTGCGGAAATATACCCGCCCCATTGAATGATTGACGTTCTCAAGTAGATGAAGGGCAATGATTGCAATCAGGCAGTGTATAGCTAGTATAGCAAAATGAGCTTTCAGTATTTACATTTGCCTTATCTAAAAAGCTAGTTATCTGTTTCTCATTGTAGATGAGCGTTAGAACCGAAAATGAAGTTGAAATTTGTACGTTCTTGGCAAACTACCAGATATTTCTACTGCCTTTGAGACATTGCAAAATATTTTGCCTTAATTTCTGGTCATGTAAGAATTTAGTTCTATATAACTGCGTTGCATTTTACTACTTGAGATCAATAGTTCTCGTCATACGCGGTCGTAGAATAAATAACTAGATTTTTTCAAGAAGTGTCCCATGAATTATTGTTGGATTGTATTTTCCGTTTAGGTGTTATACTGGTATCTCAAAAAACCATAATATTAGCTTTGATTAAAGATTTGGAAATGTCTCTTTGCTCTTGTTTGAAATTGGACATTGACGGATTGTGAAGCTAATGCTGACATTTAAGAAGAACTTTTAATATTTTTAAATTGAATATAAACAATGCAATAGCTTATGAAAATAAGTATTTTTAATACATTATTATCGGGAGCTACTGTAAAATAATAATAAATGAGAAATTCATCTTCGCCAAAAATTATGCTATTAAAAAGATGCGATTTATAAGGTTTATTAGTTCGGGCCAATAATAATAAATTGACCGTTAAATTTGAATTTTTTCGCTCTTTTCGCAAAACAAAAAAAAAACTGAAAAATTGTTTAAGATAAATACAACCATTGTACAATGTAACGCAAAATTGATTACCCTATCGGAACATGTTATAGTTTTTACAAATGGCGTCTTACGTCAATCATGTTTGACATTTGTGAATTGGACAACAGAATTATACAAAAAGACAAGCCATGGAGCGCTATACTTACTCCACACAAAGGCGTGGAATAATTGTGTGTCCAATAATCGGTCGGTGGTGTAAGAGCACCGTGAATTTCCTTATCGTTTCGTGACAACTGGACAAACATCCCGGGCTTAGCTATTCGACTCGAACTCGAATTGGATATCATCAGACAGATCCTACAGCGAATCTTAATGAAAGACCTACACATATTCCCGTACAAAGTGCATCGGTTAAAGCTTGCTGACCGTCCTTCGCGTGTGAATTACTGTCAAGCCATCCTCAATCTCGAGAACGAAGAGGAAAATTTTGTATCGAATTTCATTGTTAACACAATTTTTCTTTTTCCTAGTACTCAGTTCAAGTGGAAATGGAAATTTCATATAAAAGTGACTGCTGGTTCACTGGCATGAAATCCGCAACGAGAGGTGAGTACTAAAGCCTAGTACTCAGTTCAAGTAAAAATGAAAATTTCATATAAAAGTGACTGCTGGTTCACTGGCATGAAATCCGCAACGAGAGGTGAGTACTAAAATGTGGATTGGAAAATCAAATATGTTCCACAACTTTTTCCACGCTATGATTTTCATTTCTCAATGTACAACCATCAGGAAAAAGTTTAAGGCAACGTGGAAAACTGTGACATTTGTCAGTTGATTTAAATATTTTGTTTCAAAGCAAAAAATTGAAAATTTATAAACAGAAAGAACGAATCAGTTTAAAAATAATTGTAATTTTTTTTTTCAGTCAAAGTGAGTATCAAAAATTCACGTGGAAAAGTTTATTCTATTTTCATTTTTATTTTTCGCGTGTAAATTTGGAACGTATTTATTTTTCATTTCACGCTAGGCTTGATAAAAATAAAAATGAATAAAAAGTTTCCTGTTTGTACAATCAGATCTTTATACTCACTCCGAAAAAGGTACAAATATGAACATTCTTTTTAGGCTGCAGTTTCGAAAAATTGATTTTCGCTCTAAAGAATCGCTCTTAATAATTACAATCCACGTTTTCAATATGTGTAGATTATTTTGATTCGCATTAGTAAATGGTACGCGTTTTGAGCGATTGAAATTTCCGAAGACTTGAAGTTGAGCTATTGAATTATTACCCTAACTAATTCGTCACTAAATGACAAGCAAACAAAAGATAAGACTGTGGCAAAAATAACTTTGCAACGAAAGGAATGTCTCCTCTTTAAGATTTTCAATGAGGAAAATAATGAACAAAAACTTCAAAAGTATTGATTAAATTTTTATTATTTATCAAACGGTCTTTTAGAAAAATGATGAAAGTAGTGTGATAATGCGATCATTCTGAAAAATTTCTTGACCGATTAACTCTAAGCTAAATTAAAATAATTTATCTTTGGAATTCTCTTTTTCTTCTTCTGGTTTGGTGGTGGTAGAAGTTGATTTAGAAGAAGTTGATTCAGAAGAAGTTGATTCAGTAGAAGTTGATTCAGAAGAAGTTTTTTCTTCTGTAGTAGTTGACGATGATTCCGCAGGGGTTGTTGTTTTACTATCTGAGGGTTTTGTGGGATCTGGTTTCAAGGTAGTATCAATTGTGGTTGATACTTCAGTTGGTGGACTTGTCGAACTGGCTGTTTCACTGTCATCAGGGATATAGCATACGGGAAACTTTGGGTTGTTCATTGTCTGTACACAACCTCCGCTAATTTCAGAGAAATATCCATTCGAACATTCCCCGGTTGATTGCATTTTTCCATCACTACATACACCATAACCGGTGCAGTTATCATGGGCCAAATTAACAAACTGCAATTTAGTTCCCTGACAACGGTCACAATTGTTGATGGCATCTAAACGTGACACGCATCGGTTGTTTTCTGGATTAAAATACTGTCCATTGATACATTTTCCAAGTGAATATTTTCCATCGGTGCACACGTAATAACCAGCACATGTGGTATCAGCTCGGAATTCCCCATTTGTCGTACAAGGAGTTCCTTCTAAACTGGACCCTCCAGCTCCAGCTTGCTGTGACTGTCGGCAGTTTACATTTTCTTTATAATCACAAGCTTGTGTATCAACATTAAATACGTATGGATCAGGGCAGTAACCAATTTCGAAGGGTCCGTTCAATTGACACTTTTGCCATGCTTTGCAAGACGAGGCAACGCCAAAGTATATTCCACTTTGAATGACTTGGCAAGGATTGATTGTTGCATCTCCGGGGATACTTTCTCTATCTGAACAGGGATATTCTGATTGGTATTTACAAGCTTGATTCGCCTGATCGAAATTCAAGCCTTTTTCACAGCTTGACTTTACACCCACTCCACCTTCGCAGTAATAGTAAGCTGAGCAAGAATTTGGAACTGAAACAAAATATCCATCTGACATAAATGCGCAAGGGTCGGTATCATCGGCACCGCAAGATGACTGATTCGGTGGGACGCATGTCTGATCGTCCTTCGAAAATAAATTATTACCAAGACATGTATTTAATAATGCTTTCCCGCGTGTGCATAAATAGAACTGGCTACAATCGACAGGATTTGCTATATTTTGTCCGTCTGGCAGGAGAGCACATACTGAGTTGGCTTGTGTGGGAGTAAGTGCTGAACTGGAATGGACACAGAGGAAGGCCAAAGCCCCAACGATATAAAAAGCTGGTCCTGCAATATGGAATAGTAATTATTGTTCATAACAAAATCTTTTGATTAAAAATAAAACTCACCAAACATGTTTTCGACTAACTTTCGTTCGTAATACTGTTTCTTAAAGCCGATAGCTAAGACCTTAAATAGAAGATTGGGCTATAAAGTATATCACAAGATAATGCCTTGATTATTGAATTCCAACAGTATGGGTCTATGCTTTGATTAGTTAAACTTTGTGGGAAAAGAAAACGACATCTAAATAATAAAAAGCTTATCGGCCTATTACAAATACAAGTCCTTTTTTAATTATCTCCCTAGAGATTTAATCTGCAGATAAAAACTCAATTAATCAAAAATAAGTTCCATTGAGAAGAATAAGTAATTGAGATCCGATAAGGTGAGGATGAAACAGTTTTTTTTAAATAGCTTTTGAATTAACAGTGGGTTAAAAAGTTATAAAGCTGATTAGGAACAAAAGAATTTTAAATACTTTTAATTCTTTTAGAATTGGGTTTTACTGTATGAACAGTACTAATTCTACTCAAAAATATCATATATTTGTTTTTTTTTAAGGGCATTTGAAAAAAAAAACTTTTTAATTTAATTGTTTTAAATTTTATATGTTTTTGCTCTTGTTACATCGACTCTATAGAGAGACGCAAAAATAAATTAAACTAAAATAAATTTGGTAAATTAAGTTAAAACTATATTGATTCAAAACATTTTTTCTAATTGAGGGGGCACTACATCTTACAGTAAACCTAGGTTCTACGCAATGTCATTTCAGTTAGGCGGGCCCTTAGCTATGCAACTGTGTTTTAAGATTAGTTCTAGAAAGATTTAGAGTCGGAAGAACACGGTAAGGCTCTTCACGTAGGAGCTTTTGTCTGCATCCGTATTTGGAAAAGGTCATGCCTTAGCACCTTATAATCAAGGTCTTGCCATATTTGAAGAGAATCCTCATCTGTTCGGAGTAGCACTTACCTACTTTTCCCGATGAAGCAGCTTAGTGTCAGAGTTCCATAATCATCTATGCCGAGGATTAGGTAAACTAAAAACGTCGGTCTAACGTATGTATATTTTTTTTTTATATAATTAGCGCGCACTCAAGGGGTTATTACTACCCTTAAAATGATTAACACAGTACGAGCGTTAGGAAAACAAGAAAGGGTTTAAAAGGAGATACCGAAGCACATTAGTTTTAAATTTTTGAATATTACAATGGGAAGGAAAAATAGAGTTGGGTAGAGCATTCCACATTCGTGTAGTCCGGCTAAAGAAAGAATCCCTGTATTTCACAGTACTTCCGAAATTGGGCTCAAGGGTAAACTGATGAGCATTCCTAAAAGCACGAGTATTACGGTTAAATTGTTTAAGGGGAGGAATGCAACTGG
This sequence comes from Philhelius festivus, assembly GCA_963931855.1. Classification (NCBI taxonomy): domain Eukaryota; kingdom Metazoa; phylum Arthropoda; class Insecta; order Diptera; family Syrphidae; genus Philhelius; species Philhelius festivus. The sequence continues at coordinate 97,472,011 of OZ007557.1, forward strand.
CTATTTCGCTAGAACACTGTTTATAGAAGTAACGGTAAAATAATGAAAGACAAGAAACATTGCGACGGTGCTCGAGAGATTCAAATGTTTCTGTTATACTTCTATCACCTATCATTTTTAAAGCTCTTTTTTGGATTCTATCCAAGAGACTCAAATGTGTTATTGGAGCACCTGCCCAAATATGCGAATTGTACTCGAGCTTTGGACGAATATAAGCCTTATAGATTACAGCCAGATCAGAAGGGGTAAAAAATTTCTTGCAACGTCGAAGGAAACCTAAACACTTGGCAGCGTTTTTGCAACGTCGAATATGTGGTCATTCCACACAAGGTGGTCTGTGATGCACATACCGAGCACAGAGAGTTGTTCAGTTTCCTTAATGCAAGTGCCGTTTATTGATAGCGGCAAAAGGGGAGGATTTCGCTTTAACGATAGAAAACAGCATTGAGTTTTCGAAGAATTAAATTCTACACGGTTTTTTATTCCCCAATGGACAATGCTGTCAAGATCAGAATTTAATGAGCTTATCGTAGTTCAAGTTCCACTTCCGAAGAACAAGAAAGTGAATCTTCGAACGAATATGAAAAGCTGAGGGTACTATCATCAGCAAAACAATTTAGTGGATTAGAAGTTTCAGATAAGAGATCGTTGATAAATATGAGGAAGAGAGTCGGAGACAAAACGGAGCCCTGGGGTACACCAGCATTTATTTTAGGAGTTTTAGACTTGAGACCATCCAATACGACTTGTATTGAAAGGTAATTTCTAATCCTTGAAGCCCGTTAAGGTGTGTCCAGACCAAAGAAACATTTCAGGAAACATTGTTTAAAAAACGTTTCTGAAATGTTTCCCATTTGCTTAAAAAATATTTCAGAAACATTTGAGAAATGTTGAGAAATGAAATTTCAGACAAAGCATCGGCTTTTTTGATTTAATTTTTTAAAATTTTCGTCAAGTGGATTCCACTAAACTTTTTTCTCCATACTTTTCGCAACATTTTTATATTTATATATACAACCACTCACCTCACGCACTATCTAGCTTTATAAATGCTTGGGAAACAAAGACGTTTCATAAACATTTCAGAAATTTTTAGCGAGCGTCCAGACCAAAGTAAACATTTCAGAAACTTTTCAGAAATGTTTCTCTGTTTCTGAAATGTTTTTTAAATGTTTTGGAATATTTCTGAAATGTTTCAAAAATGTTTTTTTTGGTGTGGACACAAATTTACGGTTACACGTTCCGTGAAGCACGTTACCTTACGGAAGATTGCATTTAAGCCCCCGTTTACATTGGGAATAATGCGTACTTAATACATCGTGTTTACATTGTAGACTTTGAAACGCTTCAAAAAGACATCGCCTATAATGTCAATGGATTGAAATCTTCATTCCCCCAACATTTCTTCACCCCTCACCCAATATGTCAAAAGAACTGGTTTGTTCATTCACTATATTATACAAATCTAATTCACATTAGAGATGGACGATTGCAATTATTCCGGAGCAGAAATCCGGAGTCAGCGCATTATCAGGGCAATCCGGTATTTTATCTGTCAAATCACATACGAGTAATTCCAAGTTTTGAATTAAATATTCTATACACTCTAAATTATTTATAGATTGTTTTCCATCTGTCAAGCCATGAACTGGATGATGGATTACAAATTTTGGTTTTTGCTTAGATTTAATTCGGCAATTTCCATTGCAAGATTGAAATGATGTCAAACGGCTTATTAATTACTGACAGACGGAGTGAGATAAAGTACAGAAACGTCAAAAAAAGTCTTTTTTTTAGTTTTTCGTCCTTCGTCTTTTTGAAATATTTGGTGTGAGGTGAAAAAGCGTAGCGGATTGAAGCTAAGTTTCTACACCTCTCAACCAAATCATCAAAAAGAAGAAAGTCGAAACGAACAAAAAAAAAAAAAAAGAATCGTGTAATCAGGTTCAAAGGGTCAAACTTAAGTACCACATTAAGGGTTTTCACATTCTCAAATATGTTTGGTTTTAATTACTTATAAGTGAAGTTATGGGAAAAATAGATTCACGGCTTGAATTGAATATACCCAAAGTCACAAAAGTAAAACAATAGAGAAAATAAAGTTACAATTTGTTTATAATTTTCATTGAATTTAATTGTTATTATATTAAACGTATTATTTCTTATCAACAATGTTTTTAATATTTAAAAAACTATGTTGACATTGTGACTACATCAAAGGGCACGGTAGTGCCCAGCCAAGTTCCGGCACTACACCCTTTTTACAGGAACAAACTCAGGCGATTTTTGACCCCTCCCTATATTCAGTACCAATGAAGTCAGAAACTTAAAATTCGGAATATTTGCTAAGCTAGTCAGGCACAGGCGCCTCAATAAATTTCAATTTTCTAGTATAAGCGGTTCCTAAGATATAAGGCCTCAAAAATCACCAAAACTGTAACTGATTGTCTCACTGACTTACTGACTGACAGATCATCAAAATTATGGAGCACTTCCCAACATCTTAGAATCTTGTAATTTCGCACAACGGTAGGTCTTGTCATTCAAGCAGAGAAAAAAATCGAAAATTTGAGGTTTTCCACTCAGGGGCGTGGTATCCGCCCAGTTCCTCAGAACTGATGTAAATTATATTTGTGGGGCTTACTTGGCAAGTTTTTTTGTATGTCCAATTCGTAAGGTTTTAAAAACTTGACCAGTGAAACCATCAAATTTCAGTCAGTAATCATTAAATAATAAAATTTCTCTATTACATTGTAGATGTTTCAATATTATATTCTACTTTAAATATTCGGTATTAAACCTTCATGAAGTAAGAACGTGGCGTACTTTTAGATCTCAGTACTTTTCACGGCTGACTTGTTACACAAAGGTTTTTGTATAGAAGAACTTGGCTCTTTTTTTAACATTTATGTTTTTGGTCTGATTATTATAACGATATATCGTAACCGTGAGTCCCGGCACTCACATTTTTTTTCGCTCGATTTCTAAATCTTGTCTATACAGATACACGTTTAAAAAACTTTTAAAACGTGTTTGAAAATCAAATTAAACGCACTACTGTATGTGTTGGATTAGTCTTCGTCTTCTTTTTTCAAGACTCGTGTCAATAAGTGTTTAGAATTTGGGTAGCTATATAATAAGAATTGACAAATTTTTTGCCTGTTCCTATTATTATACCCCTAGTTAAAAAAAGGCTGACTCAGAATTCCCAGAAATATTAAAAATGTCCAATTTAACAGTAACTCACTCAATACTACGTTTGATAAGGTACAATTAATTATATATTTATAATTATAAATTTTGATGTTTGTGATTATAAGTGTGGAAAAAGATAAAAGTAGTTAATGCACCTGAGCTTAATTTTTCAACATCATAATTAATAGCTTCTGTTTAATGATAATGCTGTTAGAAAATAAAATATATAATCATTATAATAATATTATTCTTATAAACATAAGCATCAGGGATTAAAATTTTGATTAATGTTACTTTCTTATCTTATTTACGATTTGCAAACAATATCAATAGGTGCATTAAAATATATTAATATAATAAAAGAGAATACAAAATCAAGTTCTGGCAATATATCTATCTATGTCAATAGTTTGAAAAGCTCAGAGCTCAGTGAAACGCAATCCACAGAATGACTAAGCGGCAAAGCTACTGAAAGATAAGTAAGCAATAAGTTGTGAAAAAGGCATTTAAATACCAAATTTACGAGAGGTCCATGATTCTTTGAAAATATTTTTTTTTCTCAAAACTGTCTCACAGGTTTCTATAAAAAAAATTCAAGCAATACTTTAAGTAAAGTTTGGTTTTGATGTTTTTTCTAAGAACTATGTATGTCACAAGTTTAATTTATTTTCCAGACAGAAGCTTACAGAAAGTTTAAATATAAAAGGAAATTTTTTTGGATTTGAAAAAAAAAAAAATATTTTTGCAAGATCTCACACAATCTGTTTTGGCAAGAGAAGTTTCCTTAATCGTGTAACGACCAATTGAAAAATCATGCTTATGAACAAAATTAGCAAAATCTTAACGCTCCGAAAACAAATATTCATCAGTAACCTGTCAGGAACCTCCAAAATTCTGTAAATAAATGGAACTTCGAACAACAGTTCTGTATTTCACTATACCGTAATTCTATTATTCTGTATTCTGAAGTTCTTAAAACTCTCCAAATCCATAATATTGCTTTTCAAAATTCTGTAAATCCGAACTTCTGTTTTAAAATTCTGTAAAGATTTAAACGGGTTATTTTGTATTTGTTAAAGAAATTTTATTTAAAAATCAAAAATTACTGCTTTAACTAGAAAAAACCCTTAATTTAAAAAACCAAAGAAAATAAAGTTCTAATTGCAAAAAAGGACAAAGATTTGAAATAAATGTATGTAGTTAAATGAAGACTCCTGGGAAACCTCCGTAAATATTATGTGTGACAATTCTTTTTCTTTAAGGTATAAACTTTTTTAATAGCCCTGAGCCAAACCCCGATATTATTTTGGATTCTGCATATGTTTTCCTTCTACTTGTTCATTCTATAAAAATTATAAAGGAATATTATTTCGATGATACAAAAATGAGTACTTTTTTAATATCAAAACAATTTTTCTATAATAATTAACAGAATTTTGAAGCAGGGAATTTTGAAGTGCAGAATTTTTTAAAGCAAATTTTAGCACATACTGAAATATAAATCCAATCTGTCCCCCTCAAGTCAAGGCCGAATTATTGCCGTATACATTTCGAAAAGTCACAGAAAGTTATCTAGTCATAATCGAAGAACTTCCGTGCAGTACATTTCTATGATTTATAACGGGTGATTTTTTAAGAGCTTGACAACTTTTTTTTAAAAAAAAACGCATACAATTTGCAAAATCTCATCGATTCTTTATTTGAAACGTTAGATTGGTCCATGACATTTACTTTTTGAAGATAATTTCATTTAAATGTTGACCGCGGCTGCGTCTTAGGTGGTCCATTCGGAAAGTCCAATTTTGGGTAACTTTTTCGAGCATTTCGGCCGGAATAGCCCGAATTTCTTCGGAAATGTTGTCTTCCAAAGCTGGAATAGTTGCTGGCTTATTTGTGTAGACTTTAGACTTGACGTAGCCCCACAAAAAATAGTCTAAAGGCGTCAAATCGCATGATCTTGGTGGCCAACTTACCGGTCCATTCCTTGAGATGAATTGTTCTCCGAAGTTTTCCCTCAAAATGGCCATAGAATCGCGAGCTGTGTGGCATGTAGCGCCATCTTGTTGAAACCACATGTCAACCAAGTTCAGTTCTTCCATTTTTGGCAACAAAAAGTTTGTTAGCATTGAACGATAGCGATCGCCATTCACCGTAACGTTGCGTCCAACAGCATCTTTGAAAAAATACGGTCCAATGATTCCACCAGCGTACAAACCACACCAAACAGTGCATTTTTCGGGATGCATGGGCAGTTCTTGAACGGCTTCTGGTTGCTCTTCACTCCAAATGCGGCAATTTTGCTTATTTACGTAGCCATTCAACCAGAAATGAGCCTCATCGCTGAACAAAATTTGTCGATAAAAAAGCGGATTTTCTGCCAACTTTTCTAGGGCCCATTCACTGAAAATTCGACGTTGTGGCAGATCGTTCGGCTTCAGTTCTTGCACGAGCTGTATTTTATACGGTTTTACACCAAGATCTTTGCGTAAAATCTTCCATGTGGTCGAATAACACAAACCCAATTGCTGCGAACGGCGACGAATCGACATTTCACGGTCTTCAGCAACACTCTCAGAAACAGACGCAATATTCTCTTCTGTACGCACTGTACGCATTCGTGTGGTTGGTTTAATGTCCAATAAAGTAAACTGAGTGCGAAACTTGGTCACAATCGCATTAATTGTTTGCTCACTTGGTCGATTATGTAGACCATAAATCGGACGTAAAGCGCGAAACACATTTCGAACCGAACACTGATTTTGGTAATAAAATTCAATGATTTGCAAGCGTTGCTCGTTAGTAAGTCTATTCATGATGAAATGTCAAAGCATACTGAGCATCTTTCTCTTTGACACCATGTCTGAAATCCCGCGTGATCTGTCAAATACTAATGCATGAAAATCCTAACCTCAAAAAAATCACCCGTTACTTGCAACTTATAGGTACTATAAGGCAAGTTGTGTAATCGTAAAAAAATCGAACTCGAGATTTTGATCAAAGTTAACATTACAATGATAGCAAAGACGAAAAAAATGGATCTCGCAATTCTGTCTGTCTGTTCGACTGCATCCTAAACGACTCTACAGATTTTCGTAAAACTTGGTAGATATCATTTTTAAATTGCTCCTCCACGCGTTTTTTTATTTTTAATTTTTTTAAAACTAGGTAATGGTTTAAAATAAAATTTCCGAAAAATGGTTGATAATGGTAACCCCTTGCAATTATTTGTTTTTGTTTTTAATTTTTTCAAAAACGGTGAAACCAATTTTTGATAATTTTTTTTATACTGAAGTCCCAAAAGTTAAAATATTATTGTGTATTCAAATTTTCAAAAAAAAAAAAAAAATTACAAATGTTAAAAAATGACTTTCGAAAGTTATTTTTTTTCAAAATTTTTATTTCTTTCGATCAATTCTTACGCATCGTAATTTAATAAAACAAATTTAAAATTAAAATATTACTGACTCTACCATAAAACCATTTTCTTTTTTCAAATTTTCAATTGCTCATTATCGGTATAACGGATTTTAATAAAAAAAATTTATATAGAAGCTTCTAAAAGTTAAAAAAAAAACATCTCAAAAAGTGCTGAATAGTTTATGTAAGAAGAAAATTATAATTCGTTGTAGTGGTTTCTTAAAAAAATAAGCTTTTATATACAAAATTTTTAAAACATTTTTAAGAAAAATTTGGTACGCCAATTTAAAGATTTTATTATTGTTCGAATAAAAATAAAATTTCCAAAAAAAAATATTAAGCTGTTTTTGAGATATTGAATTTTCCAAAAAAAAAGTAGATTTTTTTTTTTAAATTGAAAATATTTTTTTTTTAAGTTTTGAAATGCAATGTTTTTTAAACTTTTTAGAACGTTCTCTATAAAAAATTTCATTAAAATCCGTTATGCCCATAGTGAGAAATTCAAAATTCGAAAAAATCGTTCTATGGTAGGTACAGTCAGTAATATCTTGCTTTCCAATTTTTTTTATTAAATTATAGATCGTAAAAATGAATCAAAAGAAAAAAAAATTACCAAAATTCTCGGAACCGTTTTTGAGAAAAATACGATTTTCCAAAACCATTTTTTAACATTTGTATGGTATGTTCCATTATTTTTTCGGTAAAATAAATTTTTTTCTCACATCTTGTAGTTTATATTATGAAACTTTTATTTATCAAGTTTGAAAAAAATCTAGCATGAGTTTGGAAAAAAAAATTTTGAAATATTTAAAAAAAAATCCAAAAAAACTTTTGTGGAAAATTTGAATACACAATAATATTCAAACTGCTGGGTAGCTTCAGTATAAAAAATTGATCAAAATCGGTTGTACCGTTTTTGAGAAAATGAAAAAAACAAAAAACTGTTTTCGGGGGGTACCAAAAATAACTATTTTTTAGAAAATTGTTTTTCAACCATTTCCTAGCTTTAACTTAATGAAATTTTTTGAATTTTTTTTTAATCTGTGGGACAATTTTTGAGAAAAAAAAATATTTATAAAGTTTCTGATCTTAAACATAATTGTCTAAGTTACAACCGAAAAAACACATCAGAAATGACCCCTTTTATAAGACCTAGGGCATCAGAATTCGCTTTCCACATATGTGGATTTTGTATTCCTTGGCTACATCTATCGTTGAGTGGCATTATAACCTACATAAGCGACACAATCCCCGTTTGAACTTAAAATTACGAGTATATAATTTACGTGTTCGAAAGCCACGATTTCTTAATATATTAATTACATTTGATACACTTCAACTTTATAGTATTCAATACCTCTCAATTTTTATTTCCGAAATTGTGTAAAATGAAGTAAGAGCTGGTTCGAATATTTTCCATGTGAGTCAATTCCACGTGCTTGGAAGAAAAAAACTGATAAGATTTATCTTCTAAATTTATGTTTTTAAACGTACATATCTCCTCATGACGACAGACGGCAATTAAAAGTCATGCTTATATGATTTATGATTTGTTAAATTGTAAAAAAAATATGATTGAAAAAAATTAATCAAATTATCTATCTATCCTCATGATTAAAAAGAACTTGCCAAAAATGCTTCATTTTTGAAAAATTTATATTTTTTTAATAAAAAAAAAAAAAACGAAAAAACTTTTTGAGATAATTCTTTTTCACACAAATCCATGAAGCTTTCGTTGTAGTTTATTATATCATAATTTCAAACAATGAGTGGTAATATATTTATATGGCTGACAATATTCGATACCAACAAAAATACTCGTAATTTATATCAGTATCTCTTCTGATTAAAAGTAATAAAAGTTCCGACCTACAGCCACATATACCTGATAGCTCTGGTATTTGAACAATGTTATCATCACTGGATTTGGTTAGTTTTAAAATTAACGAATCTCCATAATATTCCTATAAATTATACTCGTTTCTGTTTCGTACGTTCATGGAAGACCAAAAGCACTGCAATGTAGAACAAAATCAATATAAATCAATATTTGCCTAAATCTCGTTTATTGCAAAAATCCTCAAAAATTATACTTCAAGACCTTTGGAAAAAATACGAATATCGAAATCCCATTAAAAAACCAATAATTTTTCGAAACAATTCTTTATTTTCATTAATTATTAATATGTATCGCTTAACTCATTAAAATAGCGCTGATAATTCTATTCGATACAAGCCAAATAAGAAACGACCATCTTAGTACAACTTTGGGTTTTCTCATCGAAGAAGAAATCCTCGGGACATGCTCCCTCGGATGTGCTTATTCCGCCGTTACAGTAAGTATACTTGGAGCAATCACCTTGAAGATTAGCAAATTTCGTGCCCATGCCCTCGCATCGATCATGCAGGCACCGGACATTAACTCGGTCTTTGCAAGAAAACGAATTGCTGTCAAAGAATTTTCCATCGGCACACTTTCCGAACACTGGATTTCGATCGGCCTTTCCATTTTCCATTTCCTCACAGTAATAATATCCACTGCAAGAAACGTCATCGGAAATGAATCCGACAATCGGCTCGTCATCAGTTCCGCAAATTAAGTTCGATGGTTCTTCGGTTGTGGGCTCAGCTATTGCACAATCACTTTCCTCCCAATCACCACATCGTTTCAACTCACGACTAAAGTAGGTTCCAGCAATGCATTTGGTAGTTTTGAGGATACCTTTATTGCAGACTTTGAAGGTTGTACAAGATGCAGGATCAGCCATGCGGATATTGTCTCCAACTGACGCACAGATCGCATTTGCGGACGATTCTTCTTCCTTTTCGGGGCACGTGTATTCACTTGGATAGACACAGCCTTGGGTTTCTGGATTGAAGTTCAAGCCGAATGGACATGTGGAGAATTGCTCAACACCTTCCTTGCAGTAAATGTATCCAGTGCAATCGTCGGGGTTTCTCAAAAACGTGCCATTCTTTGCAGATGCACAAGGTTTCTGGGAATTCTTTGCAAATGGACATTCGACTTTTGAGCTTTTGTTGCATTGAGCTGAAATCTTGTCAAAGAACCAGCCTTCTAAGCATGTTCCATCGTCGATAATCTCACCTTCTTCTCCACATTCAGCCCAGTCAATGCAAGAACCAGGAACACGTATTTTCGTAAAAGCTGGAACAATATTACAGATGTCTTGTACTTTAGTGCCAACTAAAGAACTGGCCCAATTAGATGCCACACTAAGGACACAAATTGCCAAGATAATAAAGGATTTAGCCATCCTTTTCGTTTAAAAATTACAAAGTTTGAAAATATAAATTCCCGATGCCAAACCGAAGCGATTTCAAGACTGATTCTTGAATGATGATCGAAAAATTATTGTCGATGGTTAAATACGTATTTAAAATTGAGTAAAGTGCGTTTTGATGTTAAGATGGGGCAAACTTTTTTAAACAAAGCTACAAATGGTAAAATAATGGTTCCTTTGGCTTGTAACAAAAAATAACAATCTAAAGTGATAACGAAATACTGATATCAGACTATGTTCTAGATGTCGGCTAAGATAAAAGAATATTTTGATTTTAATCAGACCAAGATCAATAGTTTCTTAGAGCATCCTGTACAAAAAATTTGTAACTTTACTATCAATTACCAGTTAAACATTTTGTAATATTTGGGCTTGCCCCGAAGTTTTATAAAATCATACAAGAATTGCTAAAATAGTTAACTTTTAGTCTTATAATAATTGAGTCCGTTAGGAGGGGATTTTCATGTACATTTGTTCTTCCATGCCAATCACTGATAATTGGTTACTCCAAAAATCACGGGTAGGCAACCGAATGGTAAAGATGCGGCAATCTGGTGTTTGTTTTGAAAAGGAAATTTCCATTCCTCGTATTGATTTCGAAAGTTTTTTGACAAAAAGTATTGGATGTATAGGCCATATGGGCCACAGTGCCAAAGAACCTGTCTTGAATTGGACAGAACGCAAGAGTTAGAATACCTTTACAATACAATATTATTTTTGACAAAACTGTTCTAGATTCTCATTCGAGTTTAACAGAGTTTGGTTCAAAGAACGTAAATTATGTGATACCGCGTTGAAGTGGATATAAATCCGTGATCTTCTAGTAGTAGTAGATTATAACAGAAGTAGCAATTCAGCGGCCTATACCACATTACCTTAAATCATTTAAAAACAAGTGGAAATGTACAGGTGTTAACATTTCTGTAAAAAATGAAGGAATTAATGAACCAGGTCTTCTCCTTTTCTATAACAAGGCTCTGTTCATGACCATAAACCCCTTTAACAGGGTTTGAGACCTTTTGCGAAATAGGAGAAAACATTATCAAAAACGAAATTAATCAAGAAGAAGCAGAGCTATTACTGGGCTATTACAACCAAGAATGTTCACAAACTTAAGGAGGTACAACCTAAGAATAATAATAGGTATCCTATATGGACACAGAAAACTAAGAAGACACATAAATATGCTTGGTGTAGTAAGCGGTGCCACATGAAAATTCAGCAATATTCATGAGGAAATACTAGACCATTTACTAGGGAAATATTTTCCACTTCGAAAAAAAGAAAAAATTATCTGGGTCAATATCAGGTGTAGATCCTCTCTGAAGATGCCACTAAGCCCAAATACTAAGATTCCTAAGAGCAATAGATTTGGAGGAAGAACTTTAAGGTGACCAAGCTCATCTAGATTCAGGCGAGGGAACAATAGATAACTAGGTTGCATTGCAATACCCCCAATATATAATTCATTCATTCTTTCAGTCCAGCCCCAGTTCTCTCCTTGGCGAATCTTATAATCTCTGCCTGTGAAGGAATTCCTATGACCAAGTTCAATAGAGTCAATTGAAGAATGACTCTCATTATTGCTGAAGTGTAAGTTCTAATTATTTGAGTAATGCATTAGTTTATCGATTTAACCTATCTAAATGTTCTACTCACTTGTGTGACACATTAAAACCACGAAGTTGGATATTTTACCAGTGTAGTGGACAAATCAAATAAGTGAAAAATTAGATTATAAGCGCTTCAGGGAATGCCCATCATTATACACTTGAGCCTAACTTCGGACTTACCGTTAAATTCAGAGACTTCATGTGCATCGATATTTCCTTTTAAATCCTCTCCAAATTTCTTAACGCTAGCACTTTGCTTAAACATTTTTAGGTTGGTAAAATTTATTAAAAAAAATACTGGGAGACTCAGAGCATGCCTTAAACTCCATAAGCCTTGTTCAATATGACGTTAAAAATTACATAATGATTCCGAAAAAAAATCTTAAAAAATTATTTAAAATAAATTGTGGAAAGTATCGTAGTTAAAGAATCTCGTAAACTTGGATTTAGCTGGGTTCAATACCAGTCCATTAATCATTGACCAGCTCTATAATTTTTCAAGATCCTTATATAAGCGCAAAAGCATATTTAATTAGACCAAGGCCGCATCCGAGATATGTACATTCGTATATAATCTGTATACATATAAAATTATTTCCTCTGTATATATCATTCACAAAAACTGAAAAAAAGTTTTGGACCCAGAATGAATCTCTGTGGAACTCCACTTTCTGCAAGAAAGTCAGAAAACATGTAACCTACTTGAATGCATGCTTTCGGGAAAATATAAAGAAATAAGCTTTTCAGCCTCTGATGGGAAATTATAAGTCCGACGAAGTTTATCTGCAAGCATTCTGTAAACCAATATGTCAAATATCTTGGAAAAATCAAGTTGAACTTAAAACAATTAGGCCTATTCGGCGAGATCTTTTATTCTTCTATTCTGCTATGAATTTCCATACAAATGTTTGAGCTGTCAACAAATCTTTTATGAATTTTAATTTTGGTATTCAGCACGCTAAAATCTGTTATAAAATCTGCTAAGAAAACTTTTATGAACTGTCAAACGTTCGAACATAGAAAAATTCTTTTACGAATAGCATTTTTGGTATTCAGCTTGCCAAAATCTGTTATGAAATCTGTTAAAAATCATAAAAGAATAAAAGACAAACTTCTGTGACTTTTATCATAAAAGATTTCAATAAGTACACAGGTGCATCAAGTAAAAATGAATATTTATTTTTTATTTTGTCAATGAAATGTTCTTCAAAGGAGACAAATGAAAGAAAATATATTAAAACACATATTATTATATAAACATATAAGTAGAGTATGGCCATGGTATTCCCAGAAACATATGAGGTAAAATCGTGTTCCATTGTAAGAATACCATTAGTGTGTAAGGCTAGGCGCACACATTCTATTTTTAGCTTCGCATCTGCTTGGTTCGAGCAACTAAAAGTTTGTGTTTTGATACAAAGTAAGCGATTGCCTAAAATGAGTTCGCTATTTTGTGTAACATATAATCATATGCACCTGCGCGGACATTCAACCATATAGTTCATCTGTTTTCTATAAGCAACCAAACAGTTGTGCAACTAAAAATTGATTGTGCGTGCAATCGTTTAGTTTCTGTCAAAACACAAACTTTTTAGTTGCTCGAAACAAGCAGTTTCGAAACTAAAAATTGAATGCGCACATTCCTAGCCTAAGAGTTTACTTTTTTGTTCGTCATCCATTTTGTCAGATGAAATATTTTACATAATCACAGCTGATTATGATAACAGATTTAGTTCAGTTTCATAACAGATCTCGTTTTCGAAGTAGGATAACAGACTTTTATAAAAGTTCGAACCTCTGAATACCAATCATAAAAGATCTTTTAAGGTGGAAATCTTTTATGATTCATAACAGAAAATCTATAGCAGAATAACAGATGTGGCAGAATAGGCCTAAATATTATAGCTTCATAAAATGATTCACGAAGGTCCTCTATGAAATTTATCAGAGCGGTGGTTTTTTCGAAAACGACTTTGTATAACAGTTAAGATTTTTGATAAAATATGATTTATAATGATTCGCCGGGAATAGAATTTTATAACCTTATTAGTTGTACAGAACTTTGAAATTTATGAATTATACCTATATGTATGTATAGTTGGCCATCAAGTGATTTCGTTTTAAATCTTAGGTTATTTTGACACTGAAATCTGTTTCCCGCTCGAAATTTTGAGTCACCTTACTCTTGAACGACGCACGTGCTGTGTGAACCGAACAGTGCGTTTTTTGAAAAGAAGATTTGTCCGAAATGAAGTGAGTCTGGTATTCTAGTGAACAACACTCTTGGTCCCTGTTGTCGTACGGTGCGCACAGACGAGAATGTGGTTGCTGTAACCTAGAATATGAGACTCAATAACGAACATCAACTCGCCATCGATTTCAACATTTCACCCACTAGCCTGGGAGTATGCACCAAATCATCTGCAAAATATGGTCGGAAAAAAGCATGTCCGATGAATGTAACCTCAGCACTGTCTGCCCGATCCTCAAGGAGGAGAGTTCTCTGAACATCGCGTATAACATCCTTCCTGCCGTATTATGTAAATGTCTGAAGCCTTTCTTCAACAATCTGATAGGTCCATATCAGTCCATTGATCAAATATTCACATATCAGCAGATCTTGGAAAAATCCAGGAGCTTCGAATCGACACCTACCACATTTTCATCGATTTGAAAGCAGCGTATGATATCATCTATTGGAACGAACTGTATGGAGCAATGTCTGGTCTTGGCATCCCTGACAAACTTTTCCTTTTGTGCACAATGACTATGAAGAAAGCACACTGTTCCATCTTACCTTGATGCATTAGATGTCATTAGATATCAAAAACTGTGTCTTCAACATTGTTCTTAACAGAATGATGTAAGACTCAGGCGTCAACACGAGAGGCACAATCTTTCAAAAGCCCGTTCAACTGTCACCAAGAAAGAATATGCTAGAAAGACGTCTTTGACAGAACGTCACCATAGACATCTATAATATTGAGGAAGTTAGGAATTTGTCTTCCTAGGAGCAGCTATTATGTAATTGAGACAATAAAACCAGCGTTGAAATCAAGCGCATGATAAATCTTAATTTATCATGCTGATTCTTTGTACTAAGGAGACAATTGAGTAGCAAAGTTTTCTCTCAAGAAACTAAATTGTCCCTCTGTAAAACGCTCATCATCCCGGGCCTTGTGTATAGTTCAGGGAAATGGACCTTGTCAAAAGTATGTATGCATATGAGAACGCTGTAGGATGTTTTGAGAAGAAAATTCTCCGTCTGAACTTATGTCTCTTCTACGTAGACGGAGAGTTGAGAAGAAAATATAACTATACTTATAGGCTGTACAGCGAAGCCGACCTAGTCAAACGAGCTAAAGTCCAACGACTAAAATGGCTCGGAAATGTGGAGCGAATCAATCCAAATGCTCAGGCTCTGAAAGTCTTTGAATCCAACCCCGAGGGACGGCACAGTAGAGGAAGACCGCGACTCAGGTGGCACACGCAAGTGGGAGAGTACCGCAACCAACTTTGACGTGCGAAGCTGGAAACAGCTATCTAGGGACATAGCTAGCCGGAGAAGCTTGATAGTTGAGGCCCTGGTCAACCCCGGACTTTAGCGACACCTTAATAAGTTAGTAAGAATTATATTATATGTATATTATGCAAATGACTAATACTTTTTGTGTATTTTAATGTTTTGTAGGATATAAGTTTATTAAAAAAAAAAGGTTTCTTGTTAAGAAATAAACATATTTTATGCATCCTATCTTCCAAAAAATTTAGTCAATTTAAATGAAGATCATTTTCAATTTATTAGAAGGTCCCCATTGTAATGACATAAATTCTGATTGTCTTTTAAAAACGAATAAAAAAAAAAACATTTTACTTACAAGCTCAAAACAAGTAAACTTGTTTCTAAACATTTTCAAAAAATATACAACCACCATGCGCTACTTAAATAATACCGCTTCCGTTTGTTCTAAGATTTATCTTACCAAAACCCAAAAAAAAAAAGAAGTCTTTTACCTTGTTCGTAGTAGTGAAAAACATTTCTTATTATAGGCAAACACAAAAAAAAAACAAAATTGGCCAAAGATCTGAGCATGATTAAACCAAAAAAAGCTTATTATAAAAACTGTATTTTCTTGTATTGATTTCGATAAAAGTAATCAACCGAATAGGTAGAATTGACGCCATCCAAATGAATTGAGCTTGATTGACAAAAAACCTTTAAAACTAATTGGCTTGTTATACAGTTTTGTTGTTTGAACCTATTTAAAGGCAATACTCCTAACTATTTGGCAGTCAGTATACGAAATTAACTTCGAAGAAGAAAAAACACACGTTTTTTCTTCTGTATTTTATTTAATTTTTTTTTGGCGAATCTAAAGTGACATCAATTGAAAAGCCAGTAGAATGAAAGGTACATTAAAATGAAGTGAAAATATTTTAAGTGTTATCAAAAGAGTATTTTGAAGATAGTTGAAAATTAATTGCAGTGCATTTAAAAAAAAATATCGCAAGTGATTTCTTAACTGAAATGAATATTCCTTCGTTAATAGATAATTTTTGAAAAATTACAAGACTTCTGAGTTTTGTATAATTTCCCAAATAATTTGAATAACCACTATTCTTTAAGTTTTGAATGGAGTTGAAATTTAAAATACCATAACATGCACGATTTGTTGGCCTGGAAATTTGAACACTCGAATTTAAATCGAACTCGATATTTTAATCGAAAATGCACCGCGCAATTCTGTCTGCTAGTTTCTGTTCAGGAAATTCAGCTTTAAATGCTCAAGATTCTTAGGGGATTTTTTTGAAGGGGGATTCATTCTTACGGCTCGTAAGAATTTAAATGTTCAAATGCATGAATACAAATTTCTACATTTTAAATCTACAGCTAAACTTACATTTTTTTTAAACAAAACAGAAAGTTGAAATAAATATTGAAATTTTCAAAAAATATATTTTCCAGATTTGATTTAAATTAACTTTTTTTCTTAAAGATTTCAATTTTGTTTCTATTTTAAATGTTGAAGACAATTAGCGTCCGAACGACTTTTTAAAACTTGTTTCCATAAATTCATACCTAATTATTCAAAAAATCGAACGCCATTCTTTCAAAATTCTGGCATTTCAGATCTCCTTTTGAATTAAGAATACACAACAATTTAATTATTATTTCATTTAATCTTAAATTCGCTTACTCCCCAAAATTACGATTTTTTACGAAAAATTTAACTCAAATTGGGCTTAAATGTGTATGTAGTTTTTTCAAAGAAAAAAGCGTTCATGTGATAAATAAATTTTGCTTACCATTTCTTTGAATTTTAGTCGAAGGAATTTGTTCGGGTAGATATAGTATAAGTTCTATTAAAAATCCCTTTTATATTTAATAGGACATCTCTTCAAAGCAAAAAAATGTGGTTTGATAGTAAATTGAGAAATTGAATAAGAAATAACAGTAACCATAGCCAATTTTGAATCGTTCTTATCAATTTCAATTATTTCAAATCATTTCAGTGATGTTTTTTTCATATATTTTTTTGATGTTAAAAAACCGCTTGATATTGTTGTTCGAAGCGTTCGTGTATTATTTTGAAGTTCCACTTCGCTCCAAGAGAATTTCATCCCAACTTCTTGATTTTTGACAGGTTGCGAATTTTAGCCCAGAAAGTATCCGATTAATTTCAAGTTCTGATTATTAGAACTGAAGTTAAAAGTCACTTAATTTAACCATGTAGAAATTATGACAAGTAATGTATTCGTAAAAAATCAAACTCGACCATTTCTCGCAATTCTGTCTCTTTGTCTATTTGACTACAGCTTAAACAACTGGGTCAATTTTCTTAAGACTCGGTAGAAAGCATTTTATAATTTTTCCCTCGATATATTTTTAAAGACCAAAGATAAGGTTACTAACTAATTAACAAACGTACATTTGTTTTCGGAATTTAAGAAAATAAATATTTTTTCAAAAACTGTTCCATAGATTTATCTAAAAGAAATATTTTAGTAGAGCTAGCTTTTGTTTGAAAAAAAGTTGCGAAGAACCTTTTTTCAAAAACAGTTCAACTGTCTTCATCAGTTGTTTGAATTTTGTAAAAAAAACTATTCGATTTAATAGACATTTCAATTTTGTTTGAAAACTAAATATTTGGAAAACCACATGGTCATTTTTTCTTAAACTTGACAAATAACATTTTTTCAACATTAGTTTTAGACAAAAATTTTATTGTATATCTTATCTTATTTTTCTCAAAAACTGATCCTAGAATGTTGATTGAGTTTTTTCAATAAAAAAAATTAAAAACATTTTCAAAAATTAAAAATAAATATTTTTGGGATTTTTTAAAAAATTAAAACGTTTTTTTTTTTTTTTTAAAAATCACCAAATCGGGTTTTTTTTTCAACTTAATAAATAACTATTTTTAAACACTATCTACAGTGAATTACGGTACCCACTGTACAAATGCTTAAAATTGGTTTTCGAAAATCGTATATGTATTTTAGAACTTTAATAAAAGTTTTTCGGTTTCGCTTAATTTTTACGATTTCTAATTCAAAAAAAAAAAATTTAAATTAAGATATAACTGAAAGAACTTTTTTTGGATTTTCGACTTTCTCATTGTTGCATATCGGATTTTAATTGAAGCTTTCATACAGAAATTTCCAAAAGGTTAAAAAAATGCTTATTAAAAAGTTTCTTTTTTTTAAGGGGGGGCCATTAACTATTTTTTGAAATTTAAATTAGTTGCACGATAGTTAAATCATTCTTAAGTTTTTTTTTATATATTTCTTAAACATAAGAGCAAGTTTGTGCGATCCAGTCATACATTAATTTTTTTGAAATTTGATATTTCATAAACGTCAATAAATTTTTTTTTAATTTCAACTGTACAAAAAAAATTAATATTGCCGCGCCAAACTTTTTTTCTTATTTTTTTTTTTAATTTTATACAAATTTCAAAATAGTTTAAAATTCGAATACTATTAAATATAAGAGCAAGTTGGTATAACCCACTTAGGGTGTTTAATCTTTTAAGATTTTTGACTATTATTAATTTAATTTCAATTTTCTTTAATCTTATTAACTAGCTAAAAACAATAATTTATAAATATAATAAGTAAATTTAATGATATCTTTTATTTTTAGATAAAAATAGAGATGATTACACATCGATTATATATCATGTGTGGGGTGAACAAACAAAAATTTATACAATTAAAAAAAAAATTAAATGACTATGAAAGAAAATATTTAACAAAAATCATTATCAAATTTAAAATAAAAATTCTTCAATATAACAAGTCGTGTATGTATTAACAACTTTATTTTGTTTTTAATTTCTTATTTTACTAAAGAGCTAATTAAAAATTAAATACGATATTATCAAAGTTTAAATATCCTGATAATCCAAAGCCAGAATCCATTCTTTTATTTCTTTTAAAAACCCGATTTCTCAACACAAATTTCCAATGGGAGTATATTAAAAAAGGTTGCCAGAAATTATTGAGTAAAAGTTTCTGCATCTTGTAGTGTGAAAAAATTATTTACTAAGAAAGCTTATTACTGCATGTTATGTCTGAATTCAGGCTTTGTAAGTAAACGGTTCTCATACAAAAACTGTCAAGTCCTTAAAATAATATAATAATATATTTTCTTTAATTCCATTTGGGATTTGGGAAAACTAAAAAAATGTAAAAACAACTTTTCAGCTTCTAAATCCTAGTACTCACCTAGCGTGAAATGAAAAATAAATACGTTGCAAATTACACGCGGAGAATAAAAATGAAAATAGAATAAACTTTTCCACGTGAATTTTTGATACTCACCTGAAATACTGAATACTTTCATTAAGTAAACTCTAGAGCATATTATCAAAAGGTTCGTTATCAATTCTTTATTTATGTTTATAAATTTTCAATTTTTTATTTTGAAACAAAATATTTAAATTAACTGACAAATGTCACAGTTTTCCACCATGTCTTAAAATTTTTCCTGATGGTTGTACATTGAGAAATGAAAATTTGGCGTGAAAAAGTTGTGGAACATAATTGTTTTTCCAATCCACATTTTGGTACTCACCTCTCGTTGGGGATTTCATGCGAGTGAACCAGCTGCCACATTTATATGAAATTTTCATTTTCACTTGAACTGAGTACTAGGCTCAAACGAAAAAAATATTTCATACGAAAGTTGTTGAAATCTACGATACAAATAAAATGAAATTAAAAAAAACTGCATCAATACATTTTACCAAGAAAAATGCCTCTTGTAAATGCCTTAACGGATAGAGATATTTCAGCGTTGTTAAAAATAACATTCTTTTCCTAATACAATCTTTAGTAACTTTAATTGAAAAATTGCATCCATTGACTTTGCTTTGAGAATGTGACTTTAAATTCTGCAATCACCACTCATTTGACATTGAAAAGATTGCAATAATTATTTACCCCTTCATTTAATACCAATCTTTCGAGAATCCATGCAGTCCTTAAACTTAATGCAAAGATTACAAAGAGTATAAAGTTTGCAATCAATTGTTTGTTTTTAAATGAAGAGGGCAAAATGATCTTTGCAATTTCAAATGTATATTGATTGCAGAATTTGAAGTCACAGATTTGAAGTCAATGAATGTAATCTTTACATTGAATACATAAAGATTGCATTCCCAAAAAGTTGCATTCTCTTACAGCCCTGACATACGAGTATTTGTTTCAGAGATTTGTCTACAACGATTTCATTCGTTTGCAAATTTGTTCATTTTATTTTATTCCCTTATTGCTCGTTAACGACTTGAATGATGTATCAGCCTGTTTTTCATTATGAACAAGGTTCTTGATTTATAAAATTAATAACAATAACTTCTCAAATTAACCTGACTTTAATCAAATCAATGTTTTTGCGCACTTCTTTATCAAAAGCTTTGATAAGTAATTTATTAATAAACGATAGTTGTGAGGTAATACTAACAGATATGTTAACTTTTAATTCCTATTAATAAATATATGACAAATCTTGACGCCGAATTCTCCTTTGAATAAACGAATAACTTCTTCATGAATCAGTGTGCTTCTAGGTATGTGCTGTGCTTCCAGTGTTAAAGGCTGGAAAGATATAATAAAGCAAACAAATTTTAATTAATATGAAAATATTTCAAACGGAAAAGTTCTCTAACCTCGTGCAGTTTAGCGAGTGGTTATTTGTTTTTTTTTTTATATCAATCGAACTCTTTGAATTTTTTCTCAAACAAAGAAGCAGTAACAGTTTAGTGAAAAACTATTTGTAAGCTTGGAACAGTTCAGCGTTCATACTACCCATTTGAATATTAGAATCCTCAAATGTAAATACATGATACAAAAATGGAGCATTTCCATTCAAAAATTAAAATTTCTTTTTTTATATATACCTTAAAGGGTAGGCGCGCACATTCAATTTTTAGTTGCACAACTGTTTGGTTATGCTTATAGAAAACAGATGAACTATTTGGTTGAATGTTACACAAAATAGCGAACTCATTTTAGGCAATCGTTTGGTTTGTGTCAAAACACAAACTTTTTGATTGCTCGAGCCAGCAGTTGCGCAACTAAAAATTGAAAATTGAAAGCCTAAGGGAACTTCTCTTCTCTGTCCTCTTGAATGTTCGCTCATAAAATTATTGTGTCAATTTAATTTTCACAGAACGATCATAATTATTTAACAGCAATCCTCGAATGTATTCTTATCATTTACCTATTACATTTTAATTAAATTTTCAATTTTATTTTTATAGGCTCTTCAATTCTCAATGCTGCGACCCAGCTTCTAATGGTTGCCATTATTGCCAATGTAAACCAAATAAAAGCCCTGTCACCTGAACAAACATGTCCGCTTGTCAAAAATAACACCTACATTGGCGATCCCAGCGACTGCAGAGGATGGGTTTTGTGTTCAAATGGAAAAACCATTTATGGCAAATGCAATGACAACCTATATTTTGATTCAGCAAATGGCGTTTGTGACTTTCCGGAGAATGTAGCGTGCAACCTCAATGTCGAAACTATGTGCGATGGACTCACTGACGTCTACAAAGCTGATCCCAATGACTGCTCAAAGTACTGCTATTGTAAGGATGGTGCCACGCTCTGCAATAAATGCCCAGCTGGACAAAATTATGATCCAAATACCATCTCGTGTATTTGGTCGACCAGTTCGACGTGCGTGGCCAACTCACCGTGCGTCCTTGCACCAAATGGCTTCATTGCAGATGGAAAGACCTGTACAGGATATATTCGTTGTGGAAGTTCAATGGTAGTTTCCACCGGATCTTGCACCAACGCTCGTTATTACAATCCAGAAAATGGCATGTGTGATTATCCTGAAAATGTTAAGTGCTCGAACTCTCCTAATAATAAACCACCCGTTCCAAGTGATCACGTTCCCGCGAAAGATCTTTGCAAGAAAAAAGACTATTTCTATGCTGATGGCGAAACATGCCGTGGTTACTTTTTCTGTGACACAGAAGGAGGTATCGCCAAATGGGGACAGTGCCCCAAAAACAGTCAGTTCAATGAGAAAAATCAATTATGTGTGGACCCAGATCAGGTTGCATGTGAAAAAGACCGATGTGATGGTTCGTCGAAGTCGTTTATGGCTGTGGCAAAGACAAAGTGTATGAGTTATATCAATTGCAAAAATGGTGTAAAGAGTGGAGAGGGCAAATGTCCACCTGATCATCCTTATTTCGATGAACAAGCTGGTGTTTGCCAGTCTGACGTCTTGAAGTATCCAGTATGTGCGTAGATTATCAGAATCATTTATCAATAAAATGTTTTTGCTTTGATAGAAATTTGATCAATATTGTTTTTATGAGTTTTCACAGGTATAAAAGAGAATGCGTCTAATGCGGATTAATGGTATATAGAGAATATGGTAAGGTATTCAGAAAAACAAGTGAGAAGTGAATTAGGTTACTCAGTAAAATTATACGTCAGAAATATAAAATAGAGGGAGATAAATAGATGTGTCTGCTTTAGAGTTTAAACAGATGTAAAACATGTCCACACGCCTTAATGCAGACAGCTCTGAAACCAGAGACACATTTATGATGCATAGTTCTGTCAAAACGAAATGGCTACTGTCACAACGAAATGGCAACTGTCACAACGAAATGGCAACTGTCGAAATTTCATTATTTTTTATAAATCGAAAATTTCAGTAATACCAGATAGAAATAATTTAATATTTGTTATTTGTTTTTGATGTTCACATTGGATTTACTCAACCGATTTATTTTGACGTAAGGCCACCCTGTCGTGTTCTGGCACAAAAGTAGTGTGAACTCTCCAGATTCACTTTGACGTTTTGTAGTTGTCATAATTGACAATGTTTACAAAATGTAATAATATTTAAAATGAATTTCAACTCGAAATATAAACCAATAATAAATAAATAAATAACGGTGTCGACTGCTGTGTCATATGTCACCAAAACAAATGTAAAAAAAATCCATTAATTTCCAATGTGTTTTAAAAATCCTGCCTCACTTTCTCGTCTCTTTCTTGCCATCAAGTGCGAATGAGAAAAACACAGAGATGTCAAAATAAGTCGGCGGAGTGAGTCCAATGTGAACACCGTCTTGTGGTTGCAATGAAGCTGCTCAGCTAAATTAAAAATCGTGCAGTGATGGGCTACATTTAGCCCTTGAATGAATCTGCTCGCATAAGACCCTTTGGAGTGAATGAAACAAAAGAATGTCATAAATTCCTAAAAAAATCTGATTTATTTTTAACGGTGGGCACAACGCACCACGGATGGTTCGCCACAGAACTCTCCAACTGCATCCCAATGCATGGCACTTGGGCATGATGTCAAGACCGGTTTTCCCATTATACAAATAAAATACTTATGACAGTCATCTAAATTAGGCATGTATGCTTGTCGCATCCGTGGACATATTGGTAACTTGTGACTTAGAGTCGTTGCTTGAATTGTTGTGCTTTTTGATGTTGACCTTCGAGTAGGCGGTTTGGTGGTTTTCCTTGTGATCTTTTCCGTTTGATCGTCAATAAATGGTGTGGCAAGTTCTGTACTGTCTTCTGACTCAGCATCACGAGTATAACATCGGGCATAGCCTTTAAGATCACATTGTTCCCGTTTGTGGTTCCAAATAACGTCATTGCCACAGGAATGCAAATGCAAATGGCTGTAGGCGCAAATAAAGTATTTCTGACAGTTAGTCGGATGGGGTAAGAAATATAGACCACTATGCAAACATTGAACATTATTGGGGTCGTAGCCAGTCATAACATCCACTGGGTAGCCTGTTTCTGGGCTGTGAGCTCCAACTGTTGGATGATTGATAAAGCCATCTTTATGGGATGTTTCAACACTAACAATGGATGCGATAATGTTCCAGTGATGACTGTTGTGGTCGCCAGCAAATGGAAGATCAGGTTCAGTGACGTTTTCATCAATATTTGGGGGTTTCGGACGATCGGGCTTATCGCCTTCAATTGAGGGATCCTTTTCGCTGGAATCTTGGTTTTCTTCTGACGGCTGCTGATCTGTGTCTTCGTTGATTGGAGGCGGAGGAGGTCTTTCAGGATGATTGGGCTTCGGGAAGTCAGGAGTGGGTTCCCCAGATTCTGCAGAGCTTACAAAAGGTGTTTGGGTTATCATGTCATCAACTGTTGGCGGAACATTTGGCGGATTTTCTGCAGATGAAGGACTTGACGTCTGGGGTTGATCGACTATTCCATCAACAACTGTTGATGATTCTTCCATATTTTCTTCAGGTGAAGAACTTGCTGTCTGGTTTTCGCCAATTATCACATCATGATCAGTTGAAGGATGGTTTTGTTGATTATCATGATTTTCTTCGGATGAATTACTTGGATCAACAGACGGATATTGGGGTTTTGCTGTTAATACATCGTTTTCGGTAACTGCATTATCTATTTAAGAGAAGTTTCGTTACGAAATTTTCAAATTCAACTCAAAACTCAACCACACATACCCAGTTTTGACTCTTCAGATTCTTTAGAATTTTGTGCATCTTCCGGAGTTATATCCTCTGGTGGCTGAATTACATTACCCTCCTCGGATGGTTTCGATTCTCCATCTTCATTTGGCTTGCCGGAGTCTTGCGATGGTTTACTCACATTATCCTCTTCAGATGGCAATGGTTGTTCCTCAGCTGGTAAAGGTTTATTTATCTCTTCAGATGGCAATGGTTGTTCCTCAGCGGGTAAAGGATTATTTGGCTGTTCTGTAGGTCCTACAGGGTTCTTATCATCATTTGTATTTGGTTTTTCAGGCTTCACAGCGGGCACTTTATCTTCGGACGGGCTACCTTCAGGCTCTACCCAATCACAACCGGCAAACTGAGGCCAATTGCAAACTTTATTTTTACGATCAAAATGCAGTCCAATATCACATTGGGTCAATTGAACAACAAATTGACAAACATAAAAGGAATTACAGTCATTTGGATTTGGTACAAGCGTTCCATACCGTTGTCCTGCACAAAGCTAATAGATTTTTTGAAATTATTAAAAGTTTTTTTATTTATAAAAAATATACCTTCTGTACATCTACAGCATTTGATTTATGCAGAATGATGCCGAGAATAACTAGGAAAAAGCTCCCAGAGAGCATTTTTAGTATTGTGGAAATTTTCTATTTGAAAGTCGAAAACAATTTTTGGTTAACTTCTTGGTAACTCTAAACTGAAGCAAGGTCTTTGGTAGAGGCTTCCTTATATAGGCGTAGTCTCTAATTGCCTTTGAATTTTATATTTTGTTAATTGTCTTGTTTTAAAAATGTTGTTAAACACTAATTGATGTTCTGTTGATAAAACGAATTTATTGAATTTCATAATAAAGGGACATGAAGTGAGTTTGATGGAAAGAATTTTGGGTTTGTTGTTTTGACTACTATCAAAATTGCATTTGAATAAAGTCCAGATAAGATATGAAGAAAAGTTGTATAGTTCATAAAGTGAGTCATTTTGTATGAAGATGAGAGGCTTCGTTTGAAGATTTTTTTTTGCGTGTGCCGATATAGTTTTCTAGATATACTTGAAATATGGGGAATAATTAAAACCATATGAACTATTTGTAAAGTAATTAAAATGCAGGAGAAAACGGTATACTCAAGGGGTCACCAAAAAAACATTCTATATTTTTAACGTCAAAATATTGTTGGTAAAATAAAAACACAAGTGGCAAATCCAAATACTTACTCATACTCATCAATTAGAATAATGTTTAGTAAAGAGTGGGGCTTAAGATAACAATTTTTACAAATGTTTCATCTAAGATTTTGAAATTAAATTTACTCCAACCGTTTTTTTTAATTGAAAGCCGCTACAAAACCGACATAAAAATTCCATCAAATCCAACCGAGCAATACAAAAAGTAGTGATGCTTTAACTTACATTATAATGTTGTAACATTGGCTGGGGTTAACTGTAACAAGAATTGTAAAAAAAAATAGTTTTATTTTTTTAAGAATATCCATTTTTTCTTAACACACATAACTCTCCTTAAACGTCTCATTCGTCTGGGGTGGAATCGGTAAAAGTGATAGTTGATTGGATTGTCATTTTGACTATAGTTGTCTCCATCAATGTCAAAATGACAATCACAATCAACTATCACCTTAGCCCTGACTTCGCATGCTTGAAAATATGAAAAATAGGTTAACGCCAAACTATAACGAAACTAACGTGCAGTTATATTTTAGATTTTCAAAATTTGCACGAGCACAATCATCATCATCATCATCGGCTCGACAACCGGGTTCCGGTCCTGGCCTCTTTCAACAAGTCTCTCCACCTATCCCGGTCTCCAGCCGACACAATACCAAGACAAAAAACCGTAAGAGGGACGATAACACAGGATATCATCGGAATCAATGTTACGAGTTACGACCGACTCACATACATACAACAGATCCCATGATCAAACCCTTGCATCCAAAAACTGGGGTAAGGACTTTTCACTTTTATTTTATTTTTATCTAAGAAAAAACTTAACCAAAACGAAACCCAAATAACAAAAATAGTTTATTTGTTTTTTGTCTCGTTTTTTTCGTAACAATCAATTGGAAAAAAAAATATTTTAACTGTTACAACTTACCCCGAAAAAAGGTTACAACTAGCCGCGCCATGAAATTTAATAAGAAGAACAGAATTTTTAACTAAAGGAAGCTTAGATACACCATGTAAAAGATATACAAATTTCAACAGCCTTAGCTTTGATGAAAGCATCGCTTCCCAGCGATCAGCGAAATCAAGCATCATTGCGCATGGATAGTACTTGGATGGGGGACCCTTCAAATACCAATCGTGTGCTGTTGACATGTGTTTCTTTCTGTTGTTCTTTCTTTCTGTCTGTCTCTCTCTCTGTTGTATTGTCTAAGCCAGTGTTTTTCAAACTTTTTGAGTACGCGACCCCTTTGCTAGTAACAAAATTTTGGCGACCCCCCATTATAATGTGTCAGTTATTTAAAAAGCTACATACACTGAACCCCTTCCAAGCCCGGTCTAATTACACAAGATTTTATTTATTCGCGATGAAATTTTCTCCCGTATTGCAAAAAATTGTAGCAGGCCCTGCAGTATTTTTCGTTTTGTTGAATTCTTAAGTGCGCATCAGAATTGTCATTTAATTTTTTCAACTGAGAGTAAGTACTCGTACTTATTTAAAAATTAAATATTGTGTTGTGTTGTTTACGAGTGATTATGGACAAGTTTCTCAAAAGACCGTTGCAGCCAGGGGCGTATTTACCCTAGGGCTAAAAGGGCTGCAGCCCGGGGCGGCAAGGCTGCTTAGGGGCGGCGCAAGCAAAAGGACGCAAGTCGCCCCTTGCAATTGGCCAATTTATAATATTTTTTTGATTTTTCAAAACAGACAAGCAAAAGAGGGCAATCCGCCCCTAAAAATTGTCTAATTTACAATATTTTTGAAGAATAAACAAAAAAATACAAAGATTTAAGAAATGCGATTTTTTGAGTTTTTCAAGCATGACAATTTTTTCAGTGCCATGAGTGTCCGGCGGTAAGAGAGTTCACTGTAACATGTCACTCACTTTTTTCACCATTTACTATTCTTATTTTTTATAAACGATTTTTTATAATGAAAATTAATAATAAAAATATTTACAGACATGTACCTATTCTTTGGAACAAATTCCAATGAAACGAAAACATTAATAAAAAAAAAACTTGTTGCCATGTATGTAGCTCTAAAAAAAATGGTCTAGAAAAACTTTGGCTGGACGTATCTTAAGTTTTTGTTTCTAAACCATCTACAGAGTCCCTTTTTTATTAAGAAAAAATGTAAAAATCCATCAAACCGGATTCTAGATAAAAGGTCACTACAAAATCAAACTATAAAATCAATTAATTATACAAATTCAATTCAAGATAAAAATTTTATTCAAGATACAATATCTGATGTTGCGACTTCCTCAATACCCTCAAGAAATTCAAATACAGCTTGTTTACTTTCTCCTCTTATGACGAGTTCTTTTGAGGTTGAAAACGATCCAGCTCTGTGGTTAGATTTTTTTTTTTTGATAGATTTTTTCTCAAGAAATGGTTTCAAGCAAAATATTGGAATAAGACGAAGATTTTTCGAAATCAAAGCAAAAATTTATTTAAAACCGTTCTAATAAATGGTGAACATGTTTCTCAAGTTTTCTTTTTTTATATTCAAAGTCACTTGGGTCTGTATTTTGTGGACCATGCCGCCTTTTTGATAGCGAAAAAGATCAGCTTGCTTCGAGTCAAGGCTTTTGCGATTGTAAACATGCAAATGAAACACTACGTACACATGAATCAAGCTTGGGACACAAAAATTGTGTTCTCAAAATGAAAACTCGTTCCAAAGCCGAAAACAGAATTGATTCCAAGTTATTTGAACAGTTAGAAGATGAAAGAAAATACTGGCGTAATGTGATGCTCAGAGTCATCGTAGCTTTCAAATCCTTGGCAACTCGAGGTCTTTCTTTTCGTGGCGAGATAGATAAAATTGGACCTATACATAACGGTAATTTCATGATGATTTAAGAAGCAATATCCGAATTTGATCCATTTCTTTCAAAACATGTACAAAGCTTTGGCAATCCAGGAAAAGAAAACACATCAATTATGTCTTTTACCACCTATGAAAAGATTATTAAAATTATGTTAGCTAGAGTCACAAAACGATTATGGAACAGCTTCAAAGGTCTAAATACTTTTCGTTGAGCGTTGATTCGACTCCTGACATAAGCAATGTAGACCAGCTTTCATTAATTTAAAGGTATGTTCAAGAGAACGCAGAACCCGTCGAACGGTTTCTCTGCTTTCTGCCAAATACAGGCCATTAAGGAGAAGACATGTTACAAGCAATTATGGATACTTTTAAGTCTTTAAAAATTGACACCCAAAATTGCAGAGGTCAATCTTATGATAGTACTCGTACAAGGCTTACAAGCAAAAATTGAAGAAAAATTAAGTATGCAACATACGTACCATGCGCCGCACATTCTTTAAATTTGATCGGATCATCGGCAGCTGATTCTTGCCCAGAAGCTGCAAAATTGTTCGGCTTATCACAAAATATATATATGCTTTTTTACGGCATCAACAGAGCGAGCAAAGATTCTTAATTCATTTTTAATGGTTCTGAAAATGTCATATTAAGAAATTTGTCACTTACCCGTTGGTCAGCTCGAGACGATGCCGGTACGAGCTTAAACAGAGATTGAGACCAAATAATATCGGCTCTCTCTCAATGCCATTAAAAATGATGCCCACCAAAAAGCTTTAGTGAAAATTGAAGCTAGCGGTTTATTGTCCCAATTGAAGTCCCTTGAGACAGCAATATTGTCTCAATCAATTCAATATTGTATCGAAGAAATTCAAGGTTTTGATAAAGACGTTGAAACTGTGTCCATAATCTACGAGGCACTCATATCGTTTGTGAGAGAAAAACGAGAATGCTTTGATGATTTGAAGAGATGGGAAAAGCAAAACCTCTGAAAATTACAAAATGGACCAAAAAAAATCGTCAAGAGGAAAAAACGAGATGATGAGTGTCGCGAAAGGGAGCTTCTTTCTTGTGGTCATAAAAATTTCAAAATTAAAAATAAAGAGGAAAAATTCATTCTACGAGTATGAAGCAAGAACAAATGGTTTTACTTTTTTATCTAAGCTTCATCACATGCGTGAAGAAGCAATTCGGTTGATCTTGAAGAGTGTGTCTTACTTAAAGATTTTCTGGAGCAAAACAACAATGAAAATATGAGTTTAAGGCAGCTTAACCTTCATATAGGTGGCTAGGAGAAATGAATTTGAAATTCGGGAACTCATTCTTCAAAAAGAAAGATAGCACGAAATGGACGTGGATCTCACCGAATGGAAAGACTAAAAACGAAATAGACCTCATCCTCACGAACAAAATTGAAACCATCCAAGACATATCTGTCCTTAATAAGATAGATTTTTACAGCGATCACAGACTAGTAAGAATGAAGATAAAAGTTGACCACAAAACATTAAGAAGAAATCGACAAATCTATTTTATCCCTACAATAGTTCCCGATCAAAAAATAATTACCTATAACGAAAATATAAAGACAAAAATCAATCAGCTTTTAGAACAGTCAAAAACGAATAATGACCTTCAAAATAAATATGACAATCTAGAAAATATTATAAAGACTACAGCAAAAATCTCAATAATGAACACAAAGACTTCCAAAGACAAAATATCAGACGAAACCAAAGCTCTTACTACTTAACCAAGAAAAATTAGAGCTAAGCGAACTCAGAAGAACTATAAGATATAAAATAACGAAAGATATACGTGAATTTAATGAAAACATTATAAAGGATACAATTAGACAAACAAAATCAATAAAAAAGCAAAAACATATTTGAATAATAAACAAGAATGGATAACAAGTATGAAGGACAAAAACAAAGCCGTTATAACAAACCGAAAAGACATCAATGAAACCGCAACTAAATTTTTTGAAAAACTGTTCACCTCGACAAAACTTATCACAGAAGAAAATACTCGTACAATGGACAACATAGATTCACCGACACACACCCCTGTGTTCAGCAAAGAAATTATCGAACAGACCATAGACGACCTGAAGAAAGACAAATGCACCGGAAATGACGGAATATCATCAGAAATGTTAATATATGGAAAAAACTCACTTCCCAACATTTTAACGAACATATTTAACGAAATAATTCAAACAAGACAAATCCCGGAACAATGGAAAGAAACAACGATAACATTAATACACAAAAAAGGAAAGAAGGACGATATCAATAACTACAGACCCATAAGTAACATCTCGACAATTTACAAGCTCTTTTCCAAAACACTTTACAGGACCATCAAAGAAGATTTTAATAACAAGCAACCAAGAGAACAAGCTGGATTTAGAGAAGGATTCTCAACAACAGACCACTTACAGACAATGAATCAGCTAATAGAAAAATGCAATGAATTTAGACTACCAGTTTATTTTCTATTTATTGACTTTAGTAAAGCTTTTGACTCCGTTGAACACAAAATGATATGGTCCTCCCTGAAAAATCAAAACATAAACCCAAATGTAGTAGAAACAATTAAAAACATATACAAAAATAACACAGCACGAATAAAAACAGAGAATAAAGGACGCAAATTTAATATAACAAGAGGAGTTAGACAAGGAGATCCGCTTTCACCACCTTTATTTAGTTCAGTTCTGGAAGACATTTTTCAAAAAACTAACTGGAAGACAAAATATGGACTAAGGATATGCGGACAAGTTCTTAACAACTTAAGATTTGCAGACGATATAGTTCTTATTTCTACAAAAGCAACACACATTCAAGAAATGTTGACGGAACTAACTACCTTGTGTAAAAATTATGGACTTCAAATAAACAAATCGAAAACTAAAGTCATGACAAATCACACAAAAGGCGATATAACGTTGGACGAAGAAAAAATTGAGTACGTAGAAGATTACATATATTTGGGACAACTAAAATCATTTAAGGACCAAGAAAATAAAGAAATTAACAGACGCATTACAAATAGCTGGAAACAATTCTGGAGCCTTAAACATATTTTACAATTGGACCAAAGTGTAGGCACAATGAAATATATCTTCGACTCTGCTATTCTACCGATTCTTACTTACGGACTACAAACAATGAGCTTGACTGCAAAAACACTTGATCAGCTAAGGATATGTCAGACCAAAATGGAAAGGAAAATACTGAACATACGACCAAGTCAAAGGGTACGAAATGAAGATATTCGTAACAGAACCGGAATTATTGACGTCATAAATAGAACAAAAAGGCTGAAATGGAGCTGGGCAGGTCATGTATCTAGACTTCAGGACCAAAGATGGACAAAAATGACAACGAAATGGAGACCAGAGAACAAGAGACCAGCAGGACGACCCAATAAAAGATGGAGTGACGACCTATCCCAAATAAGTACAAATTGGTACAACGAAGCCAAAAATAGAGACATATGGGCAGCCTTGGGGGAGGCTTATGCCAGTAACCAACACTTTTAACTTTTATCCAATTATTTTCTTTCAAATACAAAAAAAAAAAAATTTGATTTATAACCTTAATACATATTACAAATTTTGAATTTAAGAAAAAAAAATATATCTGTCATTTTCTAGTAATAAGTGTTAAATTCTCACGAATATCTAAAATTTCTTTTAAAAATTATAAAAAAAAAAAAAATAAATTGTAAATATCTAATATTGTAATCCAAATACCTGAGGCAATAAAAGGTTTATAATAATAATAATAATAATAATAATAATAATAATAATAATAATAATAACAATAATAATAATAATAATAATAATAATAATAATAATAATAATAACCTTCATATAAGAGAAAAAGAATTCAAGAAAGCATTTCCATGTGTTGAGGTTGCTTTAAGAATATACTTGTGCAATGCAGTGACAAATTGTAGTGCAGAAAGATCGTTTTCCGTATTGAAACGAATAAAAACTTATTTAAGGTCTCGCAATAGCGAATAACACCTTAATAGTTTAGCTTTATTAAATATAGAATCCGAACTGACAAAAAAATTAGATAACGAATCTATTGCTAATGAATTTTGTAATCAATATACACACAGAAAAAAATGCGAAAACATGAAATATTATGCATTTTGTGTTTTTTTTGTATTTTTTATTACTTAATTTTCATTGTTCTAAAGGGCGGCAAAATTTATCAGCCCGGGGCGCCAAATCCTTAAATACGCCTCTGGTTGCAGCCTTGCAGTTCTGGCATTCAAGGTGTTATCTTCTGAATTAAATGAAGTGCTTAAAGATGTGATTAGAGTTGTGAACTCTATTGAAGCCAAGGCCTTGCAAAGTTGGTTGTTTATAATCATATGTGATGAAATGGGTTCACTCCATCAAAATCTCCTTTTTCACATAGAGGTCAGATGGCTGTCAAAAGGAAAGGTATCGACACGAGTTCTGGAATTGAAAGCCGAATTATTGATGTTCTTACAAGTTTCAAAATTTTGGAAATTCGGATCATTTTTCTGATCCCACCTGGCTCTTAAAATTATCATTTCTTTTCAACCACTTAAACCACAAAACTTCGTTTGTGGTCAGATTCCTTACAAACAAGCAGTTTAGATTATTTTCCCTGCTTTCAAAAGATCCTCGAAGAAATTTCATCAGATCAATCGATATCATTAAGCTCTCATATTCATCTCATAGTACAGAGCTTCCGGAACTGGATTCTGAAATTGGAGATGGACAAAGGTGTGTATTAAATCCTTTTTTGAATATGTCAGTCAAACTCGCAAATCTACCATCGGTAAAGATGAATGAAAATCTTATAGATTTAGTTGCAGATGGCAGTTTCCGGATAAAGAGAAGAGGAGAGTATCCTGTCACATTCCCTTCAATGTTTGTCATTAAAACCAAAAATAAGAAACAGACTAGATTTGGAAAATTGATTTAATCTTAAAAGTGTCAAAAACTAATGCAAGATTTCAACGTTTATTGAAAAATAAACAGACACATATGTTGCACTAAATTTTTTTTTGTTTTATTTAATTTTTTTAGTACAGGAATAGGAATTTTGTTTATTAATCTTACCGGCTTGCGACCGCGACCCCCCAAGAATCTCTTCACGACCCCTCAGGGGGTCGCGACCCACAGTTTGAAAAACACTGGTCTAAGCCGATGGCCTCAGTTGCCAGTGCATTAAGTGTCTCTACCTCGTAGATTTATCTACGGAGTAGATAAAATGTAATGTAAAAAAAAGATATACAAATTAAACCAAAACTCAAATACATATTATCTGCAAAAGCAACCGACACTGCATTTGTTTCGTGTAAAGACAAGGACCAAAAATACTAAAAAAAATGTATAAGCCTTATATTTTTTGGGGCCTTATAATTAACGGACTACTTGATTTGATCTACACAGATATCTGTGTCATCATTGAAATGAAGAACGAGGTTCTTCGAATTTAAGAAAGATGTAGAGCGAGATACAGAATAAGCAATTGAAATGATCCTTAGCCATAATGTATGTAGAGAACGTTTGCAATGAGTTCTCTGATTTTTTAAAACATAATGAGTTAAAAAGTTGATTGTAGCTTAAACACCGCAGCAAATCGGACACGTGTAGAGATGGCAAGATGTTTGCTTAACGGTTCGTCTCTTCCTGAGTTTTTGTGGGCTGAGGCGGTTAACACTGCTACTTATTTGCGAAACCGATGCCCAACAAAGATTTGTGCAACAAGTTTTGAGTGGTAGTCAGTTAGTCATTTTCATGGGCTTAACAATGCAATTGCATTAGTAAAGCAACCTGACAGATTAAAGTTTGAGGCAAAAGTTGAGGATTATACGTTTGTTGGCTACTCTGATTAATCAAAAGCCTATAGACTACTAGACAGGGTACAGGTAAAATTGTGAAGAATTGAGTACTAAAATTTACGATTTCTTAGACACAAAATGTTTCAGAGTTTAACGAAATAGTTCCAATGAAGGCAGAAAAAGACAATGGAGAAGCACAGAGTTCCGTAAAGCTGGAACCACTATATCTTCAAGCTTCCCTCCCCAAATGAAAAACTTGCCTCAACCAAGGATCAGAAGAACTAGAAAAGTTGGGTTCCCAGCAAAGCAATACAATCAACAAGCAATATCTGTTCAAGAAGGAATGACAATTCCTTGCTCTTTTACAGAAGTAATAAGTTATCCCTTTCGTTCGACTATTCGTCTTATACTCGATCATCATATACACCATGTTGATGTTACAACGGTTTACTTATATGGCGATTTGAATGAAAAAGTTTTGATGCATCAATCAGAAGGTTTCGTCTATTCACGATACCCTCATCGATTATGCAGAAATCAAAAATCTCTATGGGCTTAAGCAAGCAGGTAGAGAGTCGAACAAAAAAGCTGTATGTAACTATGCTTAAACTTGGCTTTTGCGTAGTAGTTATTGAAGAGATCGCCGAAGATTCAACAATATAATCAATCATTAATTGGAGCACTACTCTATATTGCGCTTTCATCGCGTCCTGATATGTATTGTGTATGTAAGCTCTCGCAGTTCAACTTGGAACTAAATACTGAGTACTTCGTAGCCAGGTATCTCGGAAGACGACGAGTAATGCAAACCTTACATATGGTAGAAAACCGTGTAAGCTTATTGAGTACGTAGATGCGAATTGACCTATCAACATTGATGACCACCGATCTTATACCGGTTTTGTATTTCTGATTGTTTGTGGAGCGTTTGCTTGGAGCAGCACAGAAGCCGAATAAATAGCTGCCTCGCAGGTGTCTAAAGAGACATCGTTACTTGGTAGTCTTTTGAATAAATTTTAATATGAAAAGGTATCCTTTAAGTCTTAATTAATTCTGATAATTTAAGTGCACATAAGCTTGAAAAACATAGCCTTTCATCTCCAAAGCAAGTACATAAATATACGGTATCATTTTGTGCGCCAATTGTATGAAGATGCTTTTGTTATACCCGGTATGCCTTGGTCGGATCACTTTATTTTACCCCCTTACGAAGATCGCTCGAAACTCATAGACATTCATACAATTGCGCAGCGTCATGCAATCGCTGATATGTACTTTTTATCCACCAACTCCTAACCTGCACAATAGATTCGCCAGCTTATTGGGAATAATTCAGTTAAAATATCAAACCACATAGTCTCAGATCTGCCCCACTTTTTTACATTCCTGTACCGAACCAACTATGGCCTATCAAAAATAATGCCCATTACCTTACAGACTTAAGTGTTTCATCCCTTCGAAGATCGCTCAACACCCCTGTTTAAGTTAGAATAAGTTTAGATTGTCGAAGTTTATAATTTTATGTTTTTAATCGCTTGTATTAAGCCACATAAATAATTAAACATAATCAAGACCAGTTTACTTGTTCGATTTAAAACCATAAACAATGTTAATAATTTCATCTGTTCTCTAAAGGATTATCTGCAGTCCCCAGATTTTGCGTTGCCTTTTCACCTTTATTTGTTCAATATATTTTTTTTTTTTAATTTTGCTTATAATTTTTCTTATTTAATTATTTCAAATTAAATATATTATTTATGTAAATATTAGAATATTTTTTATTTTGATTTTTGTATTACAAAACTTTTATTTAACTCAAGAAGCAATACAAAAATAAATTATAATCGTAAAATTATAATCTTCATTTTAACTTGTATAATTATTTTAATTCTTAAATGCATACATCTTTGTAAACAAATGTTTGTATGTGCTTTTCTATAATTTTGTGTGGTGGGCCACTAGTAGTTTCTTTTAAAATCATAGATTATTTTGACACTGACAGCTGTTTCCCGCTCGAAATCTTGACAAAAAGTCAGTAACATACCTCCGCGGAACGGATTGAGTCGCTTTAAGTCTTAACAACGTTAAGAAATATTAAAAACCTGTTTCAAAAATGAGTGCTGTGTAGGCAGAATGAAGCTACCGCCGCGCTGCTGTATGCAAGTTTCTGCAAAAAGTTCGTGAGACTGGTTTGGTAGTGCATATCACTCATGTTCCCCATCGTCATACGGTGCGCACAGACGAGAATATGGCTGCTGTAGCCGTCAGTGTGAGACTCAATTCACGAAGATCAACTCGTCATCGATCTCAACAACTCAACATTTCACGTACAAGTCTGTGGAGAATTCTCTGCACAAAGATCTCCAACTGACTCAGCAATTGAGGGCACCCGTACAGCTACTGGAACGACGTTGTATTCCATAATTAATAGGTATTTTTGCTATTAAAAAAGCCATAATACATGGAAAAAATTTAATTTTGTTAATTTTATTGCATTTTCAAAAAGAAACTTGCATTTGGCCCACCCTTAATATGCATGGTTTACAAAAGTTCATTTTTCCAATAAGTGGATGTCTGTTTCTATTTTAAAAAATGCTTTGTTTTTCTGTTTCCAATTATTGTGTGATGGTAGATCAGTGGCTAGAAATTGATTTAGAATAAATTAAGTTATAATCATTTGCTTCTAGAAGTAAACTTTAAAATCGTATCAACTAATTTTTCTTTTTCATTTTAAAATAAAAGTCTACTTCTAGGCTTACTTGGTATTTTGATTCTACATTATTGTCTATTTCTTGACGTCTTTTTTCTGCCTTATCTTATTTTAATTAATCAGCAATACTTTTTATAGCTTTTTTTGTGCTCCTGATATCGCTAACTGCCACAAAGATAAAACTTCATCAGACCACTGATAGAAGTAAGATTATTGCACTTATTTCTTTTCTTTAAAGATTATCTGCAAACATTAATTTATTTTAGTATTTTGAAGAGCTTTAGAAAAGCCAGTCAACGCACGGATTTATATTTTTGTACTATTTAAGTGTCCTAATTTAAAATTATGAAGTGCCTATGTATTGTTTTGGCAATAGTTGTGTTGGTGATTTCAATAAAAATCGATACAATTTTTGCTGTGATGAGCTCGATTGTTGATAAATCAAAAATGGAACAACCACAATCGACAAGAATTTTGAAAAACGATCCAGCTACAATTTCAAATCGGAGAATTATTTGGAGACTTTTAAGTGCATCGGCATTTTCGTAAACAACAACAATTTATTTATTTTTGTTTGTCAAATAAATTATGTTTAAGCAATTTTGTTGTGTTTTAATTATTTCAGCTGAGGGGTTTTGTACTTGTAAATCAATTCAATTGCTTATATCTTATAGATTAAAATTACTGTTTTTGAATTCAGAATCATGAGAAACATATAATATTTCAAAAAGTTAATACAATTACAAGTTTGAAAAAATTGATCAATTACCTTAATTCTTAAACATTTTGGTTTTAAAATCAATGGTACAAAACAAGTATTGAATTAATTTAAACCACTTAACTTACCTGGTCTATATTATTTTTAAGTTTTTTTGTAAATTTTGGATATTTAAATATTGCTTCCACTAAATACATAATTTTTAGTAATATCATACTCTACAATACATAAATACATAGTCTATTCAAAATTCCCATCTTTACTTTTACCCTTTATACTTTGGGTTGATCAAATCTTTCTTGCATTTTTACATACGTTTCCAGAAAAGAGTTACTTTTTATTTAGATGAGCACACCTCTGTCTGAGGCAGAACATTTGACAGATGGGCTTGTATCATCTAGCTCACAGCACACACTCGAATATAAAGATATATTTTCATTCAACGTTTTTTTGAATTCCTTTACAACTCAATCAATCAGTTGTGTAATCAAATGATATTATCGTTACCATCAAACATCAAGAGCCGACGACGACGATACACGTTGATGATGCTTTACGAGTACAACAAGCCCCAATGTCTACAAGAGCTGCCGCAGTTTTAATTAATATTCATCTCATAGATGACAATTCATTTGATTTTATCTACATGTTTACAAAGCTGATTGAGAAAATGGTATGTGATTGTGATAAAGAGAGTCTAAGATTGTGATAAGATTGAAATAGATGTTAAAAAAAAAAGTTTATTACATTATAAGAGACGTCTAAAAAGTTGGTTATTTTATTTGTATACAAATTAACAGCCCAACTATGTTAACACACTTCTTAGACAATGACGCCAACGGCGAGCGCTTTGAGTCGATGAAAACCCGATTTGGATGATATGGACACTATGGACAGCGCACTGTGATCCAAAATAACTTTTTTCGTTACAGAAATCATAACTTTTGAACGCATTAAGATATCGCTCTAAAGCCCCATTTAGACTTTCGTTCTTCATTCGCTGTACGTTGTTCTTTGTTCGTTCTTCTCTCAACAACGTACAATGAAGAAGCATTTACAATAATTCGATTTTGTTTTTCAGTTCGTTTTTAACAACAAACAAATTGTTGGCAGTGGCGTCACTATTAATAGTTGAGAAAAAAGAAAAGAAGAAGAACCTGTTGGAGGAATGGTTGATTCCTGAAAAGGAAACATTTATAGCATACAAATCTTGTTTCATTTTCTAAACTAGCACCCAGGGCCGGATCTACCTAAGGGCTGTATGGGCTGCAGCCCAGGGCCCCGAGGCCGCAAGGGGCCCCCAGACCCCGCTGAAAACAATAGGCGATAATTTGAATTAAACAAAAATCTAAATTTAAAAAACCTACCATAAGGTTGGCAATGGCAACCCTGAGATCAATCAACTAATGTATAGTCCCCGGCAAGCTAGATGACACTATTTTAGAGAGAGAGAGAAAATTCACGCGTCGCTTTTACCTGGAAAAAGCGCTGCGCGAACTTTCTCTCTCTCCCTAAAATCGTGCTAAGTTTGATGCCGAATAGTGTATGTGAGGGATGGAAAATGAAATTTTTCAATTGTACTGAAAAAAAAGCAAAATCAATAACTCAACTATTTAAAAGTTTTCCAAAGTAGGTATTTTATTTAAAAAAACCAAAGCAGAAATCATCAGTTTGTGTTCTTATAAAAAATATAAATATATGTATATAAATAGACAAAAATAATACTCGTATCTTTATTTTAAAAGTATATGCATAACTATTGTATTGTATTGTAATGACGAAACTAAATCTTTTACTTGTCCATTTTTGCGGCACCAGCTTATACAAAAACAAATTAAATATAAAACTAAAATTCAGAAATTAAATATCTTAAAAATGCACAGACGAAAAACTGCAATCACAAATCACATCCACAAGTTTACAGTTTAGTGTTTAGTAAACAAAACGATGCGCTGTCTGAAAAAAAGCTGATCGATAAGGAGACAGAAAAGCAAGACGCCATCAAGAAGGGAAAAGAAAACTTTAATTAAGGCTTCGGCCGCGCACTGAGCCACGAGCGACTGAGTCATTGTCAAGTGCAGGTGCACTTCGTCGTAGTATTTAGTGGAAAGTCGCGTTTATGTTTATAGAGCTTATGTAAGATCGAGAAAACTAAGATTTTATATGCACCCCATTAATGGTGAAAGGAAAAATTATGTTTAATCTTTGCAGACATTTATACTGATTTTGGCAATAATGTCGTGTGTCAATAGAATCTTTTGATTTTCTGTTTGAAAACGTTCGGCCAAGATTAACAAAACAAAGAAAACGAATTAGTGCAGGAAAGCGGCTAATTTTATTACTAATGTTAGTTTTTTACTTTTTTGTTCTTAATTTTTATTTTTAGTTTTGCCAAAATAACATTTTGAAAGTCACTTTTTATCTCTAGTTTTTCGAACCCGTTAAATTTTGCCATAAATGGCAAAAGACTTTTCAAAAATTTTATTTTATTGCAGAGCGACTTCGCTCTGTCGCTTAAAAAATCGCTAGTCGCTTAGGGCTTATGTGGCCACCGCCACACTATTTCATGTGTTTTAATTTTTTTGCATCGCTCCATACAATTTAATGTGTTTTATTTTTTTTGCGTCGCTTAATCGCTCAGTACGTGGCCGAAGCCTAAGAGTTATAAGGACTAACAGCTGAGAGTTTTTGTTCTGGTATGAAAATGAATACATTCAGGCCGGGATAAAGTATTTAAACAATTTCCTTTTATCAGGTTGCCTGGAAGAGATTGCTACCACAGCAATAATGTCGCCGTTTGCACAACTAATGCTTGCGTAGATTTAAGTAACATTTATGTTTTTTTTTGTGCGATAAAGAATATAATAATAATAATAATATATCATTATAGACACAGTTTTTTTGACATGGCTATTAGTTGAGTACTTAGGTAGGCCACTAAATAGTTTCAGCCCAGGGCCCCACAAATTCACGATCCGCCTCTGCTAGCACCAGAATATTGTGCTTTTTTTGTATGTTCCTCTGATTATTATATCTAATGTATTATTATTCGTACTAAAAGAAAGATAAAACCCATAGACAAAATATTTTATTTATTTACCTAGGTACCCCAATTTATAATGAAACCTTCTGATGCTCCATTCTCTAATAAAAAAAAAATTCAAAAATGTCCCTACAAGTTACACGGTACTGCAAAACAATGTTTAGGTATTTAAACAGTTTTTGCACCTAAACACACATTGTTTGCTGTCCGGGTAGCAACGAACAACGAACACTGAAATGTCCGAGCTCCTTTAAATTTGTACGTTCGTCATTCGTTGTTCGTTTTTATCATTTACATTCTCGTTGTTTCGCTTACTAGCAACAACGAACAATGTACACAGATCACAACACCGAAAGTCTAAATGCAGCTTAATTTTTTGTTTCTTCTTAAGGCTACAAAAATAGTGACTTTTATGAAAATTTTTTCACAGGATATTCCCAAATCAATGGTGCCCTTCGTCATCTAGCACGATATCGTGTTGGTTGGCGACTCCACCCGTATCCCAAAGGAGCAACGTTTATTGGAAGACTTCTTGAACGGTAAGGAACTGAACAAGTCTATCAATCCCGATGTATATCTTATAAAATGTTTCATTCAATTTTATGTGAAACAGTGTAGGAAAAAAGTAAATTGAACAAAATATTAATAAATATTTTTTATTATTAAATAAAATAGAATACAATAATTAATAACAAAAAAAAAGTTTAAAAAAACTCATTGGCATCATCATCATTTTCAACATTAAATACTCGTAGACGCACTGGTTCTGGGCAATAACTCTTTTTCAGATAACTCTTTTTCAGATCTTTTTGAGATTTCACTGGCCTTATGGATAAAATAACTGCATCCGATGATATACGAGTAGCTATAGCAAACATTTTATATAAATCTTCGTTTTGACGTTTCAGTGAAATCTTGCAGGTATTTTGGTATGGATATCGCTTGTAGTGTTTATTCCTTGATTCTTGTGCTTCTTTTTATAGCTCTTCTATTTGCAAAATTTGATGCTTAATAAGTTCTCCACCTTACAAAGTGTTGGGGTCAAGAGTTTGTGACTGTATTTCGGCGTAATCTTTATTTACTTGTTGAATCTTTGAAAGTTTCCCTTGATGACTGAGTGTATTTAAAATCACTTACACTCCGTGTAATAGCAAAATTCCAAATTCATAATTTCTCTCATCTCCTTCGGCTGAATTGGCTTCTTTTCGAAAAATTTTGTATGTCCTCCGGCAAATTGGACATGCTTATCGTCGCTGTAGATCGAATACCTCGTAACCCATAAAAGTCGATTTTTTAGCAGAAACAAAAAACTTATTATTAAATTAATGAGAGTGGCTCTGCAATTATAGTTTTTAGGTTCACAGGTTTTTTTTCATTAGATTCGGAATTTTTTCACAATATAATTGCATCATTACCTAAAAATCGATTTTTTCTGGGTTACGAGGTATTCGATTTACAGCGACGTTATCTTTATTTTGTAGGAGTTAATTCATCAAACACTTTACCGTCTATCATAGTCAGGAAGAATTCATGCAGTACAATGATATCTTTTATCTCGTTAATAGATATTTCAGTTGGACTTAGATTTTTGATTTGGTGCCGTATATTGCTGATAGTTGTCTGAATAATTTCACTAGATTCCTTTGCGGATTCAAACAAATCGGTCAACGTCAACGAAAAAAGCCCGAAGATGGATACAATTCCAAAACGCGCCGCTTAAATAAGTAAAAAGTAAAATTTATGTTGTGATAAAAACGCTTAACTCGAAACAAATAAAATAAAAATTTCTTTTTTTAATTTTTGTTTATTTTAATTCTTTAAAATCAAAATCGGTCTGCAAAAATGAACTGATGAAGGCCTTGGTTAATTCACTTTTTAGACGAATGGGAACTAGTGATGTCATAAATATGTTCAGATCAGATACTATGTATTTAAAATTAATCTCCTACTTGTGGCAGCTTAAAAATTAAATAAAAAGAATTAAGGATTATAATTTTCTTTATTGTCAAAAAAGTGGTGTAAAAGTGGGTGAATTTCAAAAATTTAATGTTTAATATAAAAATTAGTAGTTATTTTTTACAAGATTGTGAGTACATTTTTATAATAATTGTCATTTAAATAAAAAAGGGCGTGGTTGTGGGCGGGTAATAAGAAAGTGTATTCTACATGGAATAACAAAAAATTTCACCTTCTCAGCTCTTTTGAGAATGGAAATAACTCAAACAATTTTAATCTGATGTTTGGAGAAAATGTGAATTTATGCTTTAAAAAATTCATAAATTAACTGGATAAATTGGGAATATTTATTGAAAAACTACTAAAATCAGTAGGCATTGGAATTCTACTGCGAATATCTTTTGAATGGCTTGAGTAATCGATTAACTACAGAGATCTTTTTTGTAGAGCGTTCAATTTCCTATAGAAATAATTAAAACTCATTTGACAATAATTATTTTTTATTAAGTTACAAAATTAAAAACGAAAAAGTTACTTTCCTTAAAATACTTCAATCTTTGACGTTGAATATCTTTTAAATGGTTGGATTAATGAAAAAAGTATATAAGACCATTTTTGTAGAGCGTTCAGTTTCCTACAAATATTGACTATGCGATTGGTTAAACGATCGTTTTGTTGATAAGATATGATAATTTGTATATGATACTAAATTGAAAATGGAAAACTACGATGAGCATATTCTTCCCGTTAATATTAAGAGCTAATGTTTGGTAAGTACTTTCTACAGGTACTTAGGAACTAGTTTTCATGTGTCGGATCCAAAAAAAACAATACTTGACTTTTTTGACCCACCCTAGTAAGTATTTTATAATATGTATATATGTTACTTAGGGAAATAATTTTAAAAAATATCGTTCACCTATTTTCAAGATACTGAATTGTCAAAAAAAAATTTTTTTTTTTTTTTATCAGAAATCAAAAAAAATATGGTTTTGAAAATGTTCATATACACTATTATTTTAAATTTGAAGAAGGTCCTGCAGAAAAATTTAAGTCAAAATCTTTAGAGCCATTAATGATGTACGAAACTTAAAATAAAAAAAAAAAAATGTTCCTTGCCCAAAATATGTACCATGCCTGCAATAGTACAAAATCATTACAGCCGTTTTCAAGATAAATAAGATTTTCCATAATGGCTGTATGGCAGGCACAGTTATGTAGTTTTAGACCTGAAAAAAATTTCAATGTCTCTTCTGGGGAATCACTGAAGATCTTGAAGTAGTACCAAGCTTGAAGAAAACCGCTTCCGGAGATTAGGCTGTAGGTCAAGTCAAAATGGTTCCCATTGTCCTTAAATTAGACTGGAAAAAAAAACTTTTTGTGGAATGTTCATTTTTCGTGTATAGTGTGAAGCAGATACGTGGGAGAGTTATGATCCCCTCGACATCGAGATCATAACAGCGCCGAAGCAAAGGAAGAAGAAGAAGAAGAAGAAGTATGTAATTGACAATAATTGTGCATAAAACTATTTTTTAGGGGGAGAAAGAAGATTATATTCTTTCGGGTACATTTCCCCCTGTCGCATGAAGTTAAGATTAAGA
Source organism: Philhelius festivus (assembly GCA_963931855.1). Taxonomy (NCBI): domain Eukaryota; kingdom Metazoa; phylum Arthropoda; class Insecta; order Diptera; family Syrphidae; genus Philhelius; species Philhelius festivus. The sequence continues at coordinate 97,516,423 of OZ007557.1, forward strand.
AAAAACCTTGTTTTTTAAGATACCTATAAGAGCTCAGGTTTGTGTGCAATTCAGCAAATAAAAGGTAAAGTGCACTATTTATGGGTCCACCAATGTAAGTAATACATTATGTCGATATTAAAGTTTTTTTTTTTCATCAACGCCTCAATCAATTTAAATGTAAACTAATTTAAAATAAGTCTCAAGGAACTTATACATAAAAGCCGAAACCTGAGTTTGAATTTAAGACAGCCAACTGGAATATTACAAAGCAACTCAGACAAAACTAAAAAAAAGAAGCCAGTTAGTCTCAAGTCTTGAAATGCCTTTTAGTTTCTATACTTGGCTTAGTCAAGCCCTAATAATTACTTCATTTTCCGTTTTTATCTTGAAAATTACTTTGGTTACTTGTTGTGGGGAACAAACAACACTCATTCCAAGTGACGCTGTTTATTTTGAACTGTGAAATAAGTGCCATGGGGCAAGTTTTGGACTCGCAAGAAAAAACGAAAATTCGATATTTTAATTAAACCTGACATTATACTGATGAAGAACACAAAAAAGGAGTGTTTCTATATTCTGTCTAATTATGCATGTTTTCTCTTTCTTGAAGCATGAAGTAGAAGGACTTAAGTGATTTTCCTTAAATTTGCGATTTAATATTTTAAGGTGATTCCCTAGAGTGAACATTTACATTTTGGATTTTCGACTTTCTCATTAACGACGTAACTGATTTTAATTAAATTTTAAACAAGGAATCTCCAATATTACATAACAAAAATTCAAAAAAAAAAAATTTTTTTTAATAAATGTGTATTTCAAAATTGGTTTGATTATTTTTTTGTAAATATAATTTTTAAGTGAACATTGAAAATTCACATACCAATTTTATTTTTCTTTAAATCTTATTCAAATTTTATATGGAAAAAAAAATATTAAAAAAAACACTGCTCGTACGGTTGTTGAAACCTTGTTTCTATAAATTCATATTAGTTAAAGAAATTAGGTGTTAGGTACTTTACCTATAGATTTACTCATTAAAATTTTATATATAAAATTTGCAAATATATTTAACACTATAACTAAAAAATAATAATTTAAACTGATTTATCAATAATTTAAACCGATAAGCAGTTGGGTTAAATTTATGTATATTTTATTTCCGTTTGGGTTAGATCTTTTCGCGGTAATCTATTTAGATTAAATTGATTTGCTATTTGTTTGAATAAATTTGCGAATGGAATATTAAATACTAATCCAAGCAACCTTAACTTTGAGAACATGTTTGTGCGACCTGGTCGTATACTTTTTTTAAGACTTCGATGGTTTACTTTTAATGGTTTTGTTTTAATGATAATTTAATACTTTTATATTCCTTATTTGGGATGAGAAAAAATAGGTGTGGATAGCTTCATATGATAAAAATTAGTTTGCCATGCAGTTGGAATATATTATCATATAGTATGACTGTGACAATAGTGGATTATGTCATTTAAGTTAAAAAAGAGGATGTAGAAATAAATAAAAAATTATAAAGTTTTGTTTTGATTCATTTCAATTATTAATTTGCCTATCGAGTATGTACATATACAAGTTTATAAACTACACTAAAGTTGTAAATTTGTGTTCAACACTTTGAAGCAATAGAAAGTTTTCTAGTTTATACAATTGTTGCTGCACACAATCTTTAATGGTCAAGGCAAGGGTGACTCTTTAAGTAATCTAAGCTTTTAGTATGGATGTTAAATTTGCAAAATTACTTATTCTATAAGACAAGTACTGGTTTTTTCTCATAACTATACGCTTAGGCGCCCATCTGAATGCCTAATTTGGCCTAAACGGATGTACGATTTGTCTTAAAATTTGGTAAAACAAAATAGTCGTGTAATTCCCTTAAGAAGATAATGTTGGTATTATTATTCTTTCGTAATATGAAATAAAACGCACGACTGGGTCGCACAATCTTGCTCTTATGTAATAAATTAAGAATTTTAAAAAACGAATGTCTTCGGTGATTTCCTAGAGGGGTAATTGAATTTTTTTTTAGTTTCAAAACTAACGGCTCATACACCCGTAATGCAATATCTTATTTATCTCGAAAACGTATTTAACGATTTTGATAAGAAAAACTTAGGTGTGCTATTATGGACATGGACTACATTTCGGTCAAATAAAATTTAGGAAAAAATGTTATTAACAGTACCTTTCATAGAACCATTTATTTGATTTTCGAATTTCTCATCAACGGCTTTAACGATTCTAACTAAAATTTTTACGCAGGATCTTCTTTCAATTTGAAAAAATATGGTGCATTAAAATTTTCGAAATAATTGTTTTTGGATTTAAAAACAATAATATGTACAATTTTTTTTTTGAAAATTCAATATCACCAAAACGGATACACGATTAAATTTTGAAATTACGTTCAAACATGTATATCATTAAAAATTAACAATTTGCAAATCAATTTTTTTTAAAAATATAGTACTTATACAAGAAATTTGCTTCAGTATGTCTGTAGGTCTCTAGCTACAGCCTAAACCACTGCAGCTATTTTCTTCAAACTCGAAATTATTTCCTAAAATCTATACAACTATACACTTAAAATTGGCATCCCAAATTTTGTTCTTAAAATTTTTTTAAGAAATTTCTTACTTTTACATAAGAGCAAGTTCGTGCGATCCAGTCGTGCATTTTATTTAACATTTGTATGGTGAGTACTGTTATTTTTGAATAGATACATTTTTTTCTCACATCTAGATTATATAAAAATAAAATGCACGACTGGGTCGCACGAACTTGCTCTTATATAATAGGCTAAGAATGAATGTTATTAGAGAAAAACTATTCATAAGCATGAAATTAATTTTTTAAATGACTAAAACAACTTCTTTGGTAGTTGGAGGTAAAAACAGAATGCCATGTGATTCAAGCAAATATAGGTTTATGCAAGAACAAAAATTATAAGTACATATTTGTATTGGTTTCTTAAAACAGCAAGCTTTTATATAAAAAATTCTTAAAACATTTTTAAGAAAAAATGTTGGTACACCAATTTAAAGTTTTTATTATTGTTCGAATAAAAATTAAACTTACAAAAAAAAATATTGAGTCGTTTTTGAGATATTTAATTTTCCAAAAAAAGAAATTGATTTTTTTTTTTTTAAATTCAAAAGAAATATTTTTCTTAAAGTTTTGAAATGCAATGTTTTTTAAACTTCTTAGAAGCTTTTCTCTAAAAAATTTCATTAAAATCCGTTATGCCGATAATGAGAAATTCAATTTTTTTAAAAATCGTTCTATGGTAGATACAGTCAGTAATATCTTGTTTGCAAATTTTTTTTATTAAATTACAGATCTAAAAATAAATTGAAAGAAAAAAATTTAAGAAAAATTCTCGGAACAGTTTTCGAGAAAAATACGATTTTCGAAAACCATTTTTTAACATTTGTATCGAGGGTACCGTTATTTTTAGGTAAAATACATTTTTTTTGTCATACCTTGTAGATTATTTTAAGAAACTTTTATTTATCAAGTTTTAAAAAAATCGAGCATGGGGTTTTGGAAATATTGAGTTTTCAAAAAAAAAAAATTTTAATTTTTTTAAAAAATCCAAGAAAAATTTTTTTTAAAATTTGAATACACAATAATATGAAACTGCTGGGGAGCCTTAACATAAAAAAATGATCAAAACACAGACAGACAGACGGACCTGCGAGACCCACTTTTTTGGTCTTCGCTATCATCGTAATATCAACTTTGATCAAAATCTCGAGTTCGATTTTTTTTCCGAATGCATAACTTGCCTTATAGTACCTATAAATCGCAAGTAAAAAACATTTAAATGTCAAGAAATACCTATTGAGTTTCGAAAAAAAACCATATATTTTGAAATCCAAAAGAATATAATAATATTTGAACACACTATACTATGCAAACTTTTGAGAAACTTTAGCATGAGAAACTGATCAAAATCAGTTGTTGTACCGTCTTATAGGGCCCATACACTACTCATGCCTGCATGCACAGTCACAAGCATGCACAATATGTCTTCCCCAATACACTATTCATGCAAACCGCACAATATTCATTCGTGTGTTTATCGCTAGTAGAAAAGTTATGTCAAACTCCGCTGGTGCAATAATTTTGATTGCTTTGGCAATAAAAAAAAATAAAAACACGACTGGGTCACACGAACTTGCTCTGATATAAAAGTACTTTGGAATTTAAAATACATTTTATAAATATAAAACATAGATTTAATGAGATAAAAATGTTCAAATGCATGGAATTGCGGTCTGATTTCCAGAAAAGTATGAATTTGTGCAAATAAAGTTCAAAAATCGTTTTATTAAAGTAATTTTTTATATAACAAATTTCTTTCAAATTTAGGATGTCAATTTTAAGATTTTAGGAAATAATTTCAAAAAATAATCGTTCACACGTTTTCAAGATATTGATTTTTCAAAAAATAAATTGGAATTTTTTTTTTCAAAAAAACAAAAAAAAAATGTTTCGAATATTTTTACACACGATATTATTTTAAACTTAAGGGGCTCCTGGCAAAAATGTTGGGTTAAAATCGTTAAGGCCGAAATTCGAAAATCAAAAAAACGGTTCTATGACAGATATCATTAATAACATTCTGCCCCAAAATTTTTTTTACAAAAATGTAGTTCATGACCATAATATCACACCAAATTTTTTTTATCAATTCATTAGAGCCGTGAAAATACCTGTAGTAGTTTAGGCTGTAGTTCGAGGTGCAGACATACAGACAGACAGACGGAATTGCCGGACCCACTTTTTCGTCTTCGCTATCATCGTAATGTCAACTTTGATCAAAATCTCGAGTTCGATTTTTTTTTTTCAAATGCCTGACTGAAATTTATCGCTTGACTGAGCAATTTTGAATTTTTAACACACACCACACAATCATGCATGCGCAAACATGGAAAAATCAAAAATTTTAGAAATCACTCATGCCGCATGCACAACCACACAATCAAGACCATACATGTTCAGTTTGCATGCGCAATCACTGTATTGCGCATGCAGGCATGAGTAGTGTATGGGCCCTATTAGAGAAAATTACAAACAAAATGGTTCTAAGAAAGGCACCATTAATAACCATATTGCGGACATTTTTTTCAAGCGCTTCCTCGCTTTTACTTAATGAAATTTTGTATTTTTTTTCTTAAATCTGTGGAAAAAAATCGTATGGCAGGTATACCGTTATTCTTGGTCTTCAAAAAAGGAAAAAAAAACAAAAAAATAAAACACTGTTTTACCAACACTATACTTCTAAATATGCCTCAAACTCTAACGATGCTGTGCTTTCGCCTTTTTGACTTGCAACATACATATACATATAGTTACTATATGCTCTCGTAAGAAAATAGAGCTAGATTTTGATCAGACTTTACATTACGATGATAGAGAAGACGACAAAATTGGGTTCCGCATAATTCCGTGTTTATGTCTGTGTATGTCTGTACCTCGACCTGCAGCCTTAACCACTTTAGGAGTTTTCTTTAAACTAAATTTTTGAAGTTCCATTTTTGGAAAATAAATATCTTGAAAACGTGTGAACGATTAATTTTTGAATTTATTTCCAAAAATGTATACTATTAAATACTTAAAAAGGACATTCCATATTTTTTTTTTAAATTTTAATGAAATTTCTTATATAAAAAAATGAATTAAATACTAAAAGGTTTTTTAAACTTTGTTTACATAAATTCATACTTACCATATTCTACATTTTTCTTTAATTAATTCCATGTTTTTATATTTATAAATAATTCTTCAATTGCAATACCATATTATTAAATTATGCCCTGAAATTAAAATGTTTGAATACTTGAAGTTGACACTTTAAGATTCTCATTAAGACCTTGTGTATACAAAATAATTTTTAATAAGACAGCTTAAAAGAATATTGAAATTTTGTTTTTGTATTATCGCCTATTAGTTCAAGAATAAAATTTTTAAATTCGAAGCCACTTTCATATAAATACAGTCGTGCATCTTTTATTAAAAAACGCATACAAAAAAATTATGCAACTGAGGGACGTCTTACGACTCTAGATGTCCGATCATTTCATTGTGTTACCAATTTTTTAAAACTAAGCAAAAATAAATTTTCAAAATGGCGGGCTGTATATGATTTAACCGGATGTGGGAAATATGGAATCTTACATTCTCATACTAGTTCGATTTATTTCCCAAATGCAAAACTTGCACTATGGTACTTATCACAAGTTAAAAATTTGAGAGAAAAGAAATACTTTTTCGTTCTCTTATACCAACGTCACGCCTCGGACTATTTAAAATACAAATAAACAGAAATACTTCTTTATAGCCAGAGGCTTATTCCAAAATTGAATTATTTTTTAGCCGACCAAGTTGATCAATTGGAACAATTTATTTAAATAAAATCTCATTAGAGATCTATGAATATAAATGAATTTACTGAAAGTTATTTAACTATTTTCAAAACAATTGGACCAAACTTTTTACCGAAAATCTTATAAAAGTTGACACGTTTCAACAATAAATCGAAACAAGTCTAAAGCTCAACGACAACGGCGAAGATGCGGTAAACACACAAAAGTAATAAAAAATAAAGTAATTTCCAATTGCATGTCATAAAAACTTAAGTCGGTTAGTATTTACATACAAGATGTGGCAATGGGACATACCTAATTTTAAATTTTAAATGTACCCTTGAACTCAAATGCCTCAAAAAATAGTTCGCCACTCTTGCCCCACCCATTTTCCAATCATTTTAATCTTCTGTTGGTTTTTTATTTATTTTTATTATTTTGATTATGAAGTTCCGCGAGATAGTCGAAAATCCCTTGATGCCAGAATCGTTTTTTCTTCATCCGAGGCAGATACGAGTAATTGTAAAAATAAGAGAAATAATAATGCTTTCAGCGCGGCCGCCGCCACACGTCTTGCGGACAAGTTTAAGTCTTCCTCGTTTTTGGTTTGATCGCTAGCGCTGTTTGGTTTTTGTTGTTGTCTGTGGTTAGGTTTAAAATTACGTTTATCTGATCGATTACGCAATTCAATTATTATTTGGATCGTAATGTAAGTTTGGTGTTGCTGAATATGGAATCACTTAGCCCGATAGACTTGAATTCGTTTATGTGTGTATAAGGTGGAGACGTGGTTCGAATTTAGCGCCACACGCCATCCACTGTATCGCACCGATCGGTCGTTATGGAGCTACTTACTGTCGCGATACGATAATTTTTGTATTGTTTTGTATGATTTTGAATAATGCGCGGCAATTTATCTTGGCTCAATACACAAATAGATGGACGCGGAATTGTGATGTTTTTGTTGATAGATCAGAGGTGGCACTCTTGATGTTGGTGTTTCTTTCATATTATGGACTTTAAATTGTTTGATTGAGTCACATCATCACATGCTAGACAGATGCGTGGGAAGTCTAATCGTTATATTTTCTTGAGTATTTTTTCTATATTAAATAAGAGGAGCTAATAATATTTTTGACGATTATTGGGAGTGAATCACTCTTGAGAGTGCTAATAACATACCTATAAAACTTAGCTAAGACCATAGATGGAAAATTTAACTCTAATGAAATCTCTGACAATATGAAACTGTGTAAAGGGATTTTTTTTTTAAGAAAATTGTTCCAATCCGATTTTCAGAATTCATAACGCCGGTCGTCCACTAGGCGATCAACGCACAAATTTCGAATTCAACGCATTCAACTCTAATGTACGATGCCTTCAATTCTTTTCAACCAACGGGTTGGATCTAGTTGTTGGCCGTTGCTCAACGAATTGTGCAACAAGTGTACGGGTAGTGTACGAGCTGATTTTGCTCCTTGAAAATGTTCGATCAACACGTTGAGCGTTTCCATGAACTCGCAGTTGTTGCAACTTGCAAACTGTAGTTTATTTTGGTTTTTCGTCATGGAAGGTGATAAAAAAACAGAGTGGACCACGGAATTAATTTTGGAATTGATTTCAGCAATTGAGGAAAAGCCCAATATATGGGACATTAAGAGCCCCTCTTATAAAAATCGAGATACCAGGGAATTGGCTTGGTCTCAAATTTCCTCGAAAATGCAATAGCCTAATGTACCGAACTGAAGTCAAAATTATTTCAGGTTAGACGTTTGAGTTTTTTGTTTATCGTGGTGCGTTCAACGCGTTCCCCAACGAGTGATCCTTGGTTAAGTGTACGAAGGTATCAACTCGTTCATCAACTGGTTGAGCAACCATATCGAAAACGCAGTTGATCAACTCGAAAAACTTTTTTTTCTGTCAAAATCGAACAAGTTTATCAACTAGTTTACGAGGTTATTCAACATTTGAGTAAGTTGGCGAACTAGGTGTACGGAGCTATTCAACACTGGAATAAGTTTTAATAGTTGATCAACTAGGTGTGCGAGGTTAATCAACATATGGGAAAGTTGGTCAATTATGTCTACGGGGCTCTAAACGCATTTTGTTCAACTTTAGTTGCTCAACGTGAATTATGTAAGTTTCTGCACCAGTGTAAGAGGTTGCAAATTCGTTTATCCAACGAAAGAGTTGAATAAAAAGTTGAACGAAGTTGGTTGAACTTATCGCGCACATAGTGGACGACCGGCATAACGTGAGAAAGATGTGAATGGTTTGCATAACAGAAGAAATAATTTTTAATATAAAAGGTGAGCCATCTAGTGGTTTCTTTTTACAACATAGGTTAGTTTGACGCTGAGAGCTGTCTTTCGCTCGAAATCTTGACAGAAAGTCAGTATCATACCTCCGCGGACCGCGGAAATGAGTCGCTTTACACTTGAGCAACGTTGGAAAATATTTAAAACTTATTTGCAGAGTGAGTGCTGTGTAGCCCAAATAAGTTTTGGCCGAAATGAAGCACCCACCGCGCCTGCTGTACTCAAGATTGTGCAAAAAGTTCGTGAGACTGGTATGCTAGCGGACAACACTCATTGCCTCCATCGTCGTATGGAGCGCACTGACGAGAATGTGGCTGCTGCAGCCCAAAATGTGAGACTCAATTTACGAAAATCAAAACGCCATCGAGATCAACAGCTCAACATTTCACGCACTAGCCTGGGAAGATCTCGGACTATTCGCTTCGATTGACAGAATGCGCTACTGAGAAGACAGCCCGATGCAGCCACTTGAACGGCGTTTTGTTCCATAATTTATGGGAATATGTGCTCCTGCTATAAAAAAAAAATCGGTCGCATAGTTGAGGCTTAATCGAACTGAGAGACACATATATACAGACAGAAAGTTTCTGAAACCTCTATTCCTCTGGTGTAATGGATTTTTTTTTCTTTTAAGAACTAGCTTGATTCCAAATAAATTTTTTGTGTGTGGTCGTTTCTTTGCAGATCTTGAAATAATTAAATTAATTTCTATAAAAGCATGTCCAGTCGGTCCCGCATTTTATAATTTCAGTAAAAATGAGACTCTTCATAAAAGATTCCAAGGACTTCTTCAACAATGGCTTAGTAATGTTTTGATTACAACCCACATACATATGTGGGTTAAAATACCTGTATAATCTTGTCGAGTGGTTATATGACCCTCCGCCAAAATATTTGTGTTGGAAAATTAATAAGAGTTTTATTTAGGCCCTGAGGCATTTTGAAATAATTAAATTGAAGGAATCACTTCTTAATTCCTGGTTCTCCTTTTCTGCAATCACCTCTTCTAAAACTGTCTGCTAACCAGGGTTGCAAAAGCTTAAGTCACTTTTTAGCTTAAGCTTGGCTTTAATTCACAAGCTAGTGGATGACTTATGAATTAAGAAAAATGTAATTCAGCAGCTAGTTACTGACTTATAAATTAAAAAAAAATTAATTCCTGAGTTAGTTGGTGGCTTGTGAATTAAGAAAAATTTAAATCATAAGCTTCTTAGTGACTTATAAATTTAAAAAAATTACTTCAGAACCTACTAAGTGACTTATGAATTAAAAAAATTAATTCATGAGTAAGTAAGTGACTTAAGAATTAAAAAAAAAATTAATTCAAAAGTTACCTCGTCACTTATGAATTAAAAAAAATTTAATTCATAAGATAATGGATAAAATATTGTTATTTGGAAAATTTATAAGCTAGCATCATAATTTTATGACACACAAAAGCTTAAAATCTACTTTCGTTAATAATTATATAATTATGTAGTCGAAACAGGCTTAAACATTTCCAATTTACCAACTAGCTTATGAATTAAATTTTTTTTTTTTAATTCATAAGTCACTTAGTAGCTTATGAATTAAATTTTTTTTAAATCATAAGTCACTAACTAACTTATGAATTAGATTTTTTTTAAATCACAAATCATCTACAGACTTATGATTTATGGTTTTTTTAATTCAAAAATTCGCAACCCCGCTGCTAACCACCGCCCTCGCATAATTCTATTTACATCTAAAATTTAATTTACAAGAAGTAATTATTTTATTTTTTGAAATTAATTTTGCGGTCTAGTTCTAACAATTACTAGACTTTTTTTTCTGGAACGCGTTGATGTTGTGTATATCGAAATTATGTGTGACTTAAATTCTGTAAATGAATCAAAAATTTTGTATGATTTTAATTCTGTATTCCAAATATCTGTAAAACAAAAATTCTGTGAATACAAAATCATTTAAATACAAAATTCTGTAAATACAAATTTCTATTTTAAAATACTGTAAAGACCTAAATGGATTATTTTGTATTTTATTCTTAGTATGCTTTTTTACTCTTAGAACCAGACTACCAATTCTAAGCTTAAGATTCTTGTGTTTGGACCAAATAAGTTCCTTTCTGAGATCATCAATATACTTACATATATATTCCGGCCTTACTTCTTTTTACTTTAACTTTTATGGCCCTGTGTCAAGCCTCGACTTTGTTTTGAATGCTTGGATAGGATTCCGGTCTAATTGTTTATTCTGTAAATGGTTTAAGACATGTTATTTTGATGATGAAAAAATGGCGCAAAAAAAACATTTTCTTTTATCATTTATAGAAATTTATAAAAAAGAATCCTGGAAACCGAATTTCAGCACATATCCGACATTTCATTTGCTCTATAGGGCAATCATGTAAGGTTTAATGTACAAAAAATATATGTGGCTTAATCAAACTTAATATTTTACGATGATAAAAAAGCCGAACAAAGTGGTCTTCGGTGGCTCTTGAGATACCTACGTGATTATGTCAAGCTAGTCTTTTAGTGGATGGAAAATTTATTTAAAATTTTTCCAATAAAAATAAAATAAATATATAGTTGGGGTGCAAAAATTAGACTTAAACTTAAAAAAAACCCCTTCCTCGTTTTAAATTGTTTTTCTTGCATAAAAATATGTCTGTCTCCATGAGAGTACTATAAGTTTTACATACAAAGGTGGTACCTATTAATTTTATTTTAAAGTTTCACTTTCCATTTCACCTAACTTTACCTTATAAACCCAAAGATTTAATTTATTATTTTACTGTTCCAAAATTGTGTGTAATGTTTAAAGTCTTAAATTTTGTGTCATGAATTTAATCATTCTTAGCTTAGAGACATAATCGTAGGTATAAGACGGTGTTTATTTTCGTTCCCATTTTCAGGTGCTACAAACTTTTATGAACATACAGTCACGTAGGTATAGGAGAATCATTGTCGTCAGTTCATCCAGCATCGCATAAGAATGCAATAGTGAACAAAAGCACTCAGACTCTGTGGCGTATGCGTGATATTTTTTGTTCCCCTTGTGATCATATAAATTACTATGCATTTAAACAACCAATTGACACCTGCACCCACACAGAAGTTGATTTCTCGATACATTTTATTCTCAGATAAGGCAAATTGCATTCTCCACTTCCAGTACACTAATTGGTTTAAACAATTTTACTGCGGCGGGATAGCTAGTCACAATCCGTTAAGGGTATATACAATAGTTTATCTAACACAATTCTTCAATTAACAGGTGTCAAGTGTGTGTTTTTTCCAAATGATACCTTGTCTGTTGTTTGCCTGCTAACCTACTGCCTACTGTGCTGCCCTCTCCCTTCTCCATTGATTCCATACAAATACAACAACACAAACGTCAGATTGAAGATCCCAAACGAGCACGATCGATTTGAATATTCAATGCCAAAAAAGCTTTTTTCTCTCTTCGAACGCAAGACAATAAAAAAAAAATAAACAAATTCAATAAATAAATAAAAACAACTTAATAAATTCTCCAATACAAAAATATTATCCGAAGAGAGCGAGGTAAACGAAGAAGAGAGGCAGAGAGTATTAAAAAAAAAACACAAAAATAGCGATAAACCCGTCCGCTGTTGTCATCGTCGGTTACCGATACGGCGACGGCAACGGCGATACCGACTAACACGACGATCCTCAACGAACAAACGAAACGATCGGATCCCAGAAGTCGACGGACACGACGACGGATCCATTTTCCGATGTGGTTATAGTTTATTACTTTCGTATGATTTATTTAACTTTTCAAATGTGTAGACAAGTGGACAAAAGAGAGACAGAAACAAAAATAAACATCACGCAAAGAGAGAAGTACGGAATATCTAAACTAAAGTATCTGTATCTACTCACTAAATAATTATTATTGCTCGCAGTTTAGTTGTGAAAGATACACATTAATCGCGGTGCGGTGTGACAGACGTCGTCGTCCATGCTTCATACTTTTTGTTCGTTTTTTTTTGTTTTAAATTTGTGATACCTTTTTGTACTCATTCTGTATATTATTGTTTTTTATTCCGATTGACGTTAAATTGTTCATAGTGAACACGCGCGAAATCGATTGTGATCGTTACAAGGAAAATAAAAAAGGAAAACACAACGAAAGATCGGGAATAGAATTGCTTTTCAAGTGTATAACCGAAAAAAAGTACAAACCGGGAATTTCGTTTTTGATTTTTTTTTGCAAAGAGAATATCTGTATGCCTATATGTATAATCTTAAGTTGGTAATAAAAAGCTTTCATTGAAATAAGCGAAGAAAAGAGCTTGAAAGAGAGCAAGTGTTAAAGTGGAATCAAAAAAAAAAAAAAAAAAAAACATCGGTAAAAGGTTAAAATTAACCTAAAATTCGAAGAAAAAAAAAGTTGTTCTATAAAATACAAAAGAGAATCCAAGAATGTTTTGAATACCAATATCAAGAGATCATAATTGTCAAGAGAGAGAGACGAAAATCCATAGTGTGTTCGTGTGAATCAATAAAAACAAAAGAGAAAGCAAAACAGTGATACGAATTCAGTATTGATTGTAAAAGGAATAAATCGGTTCCAGAAGATACAAAAGTTAGTATGAAGAAGAAGAAAACTATTAATGTATCTAATAATTTTATAAATTTTCATAAAGATTGGTATACATTTGCAGAACAGAAGATAAGACAAGTTTTTGTTTTTTTTTTTGAACAAAAGAAGACGGTAAATTTAAGATAAGTGACATTTTTGAAGGTTTATCGTTATATTTTTGAAAAAGATACCAGCAGCTTATATGATCTTCAGACCCACTTACAAATAAACAAAAGCTTGAGGAAGATACCTATAATATTATGTTAATTAAGACATCAAATGAGATAATGCAAATCAAAATGAGACTACGAAAGTGCTATTAGGCATGAAAAAAAGATAACGTATTCTTTTTAGTTATTTATGATTTTTTCTCAAAAGTTGCTTAAAGATTTGTTCTGTTTTTTGGAAAAAGTTTTATCAATCCTTTTTGAATTTGGGAGGAAGTCGGGCACTTAACACAATTGAAGTATTTTTGTTGTTGGATATCTTAAGCCCGATCTAGTGAACACATTGTTCAGTTTTATAATATATTTTAGAAGATATATATATATTCACTTAAAATAGGTAAAAATTATTGAAATGTTCTATTAAGTTTTAAATGTTTTGAAATTTTTGGTAAACAAAAAAATTAATTCAGAATATTCCTCTAATGAAATAATGCTTTATTGGATTTTTGGAGAAAATTGTTTTACATTTCACAAATTTTCTAATTTAAATAAAAAAAAGAGAATTCCAGATGTAGATATTGAGCTTAAATATAAAGTCTCAAGACATGCGTGGTAGGTTCATTTAATTCATATTTTGTTCTATGTGAACAATTATAAAAAGTTCATTTCAATTTCTTAAGCGTTTCTCCAGAATATTGAGAAAATTTAAGAAAATGTGCCTTTTACCAGGAACAGAGGGGACCTACAACTTTCTGCCTATTCCGACCGGCTAATGAGCAGCACTTTCCATGACAAGGTATATCTGTGCCAATAAGTTAAAAGAGTTTAAGTCGACATTAGCGAAAATCGTGTTTTTAATTTCACATAATTTCAATTTCGAAATCTTTCATCTAGTCTGGGTCTCGTTACTCTACGACGAATAACAGCCGTTAAATTAAAAAAAATGTTAAAATGGACACAAAATGCATTTGCATAACAGCTTATGTCTTCCTTGATCCCAAATTGATCATACTCTTAGATAAATTGTCAATTCCTCGTAAGAGGCAGTACACTCTTGAAAAAAAAAAATTCAGCGGGTGAGACCTTCCGCGTGACAGTTCAATGCACTAATCATAATGCCTCAAATCATTAAATTAATTTAGTTTCCGTAAAGCAAATTAAGTAATTTTTTTCGTAAACTTTACAAAAAAAGTATACTTAATTTGTTGCGAAAGAATCTTTTTCAAAATAGGTAATTTTATGGACATAAAGAAAGTCTTTATTTTATATAGAAATTTATCCCTTAAAATTTTCAATTTTCGTTTTGAAATCCTAAGATAAAGTTACCTTTAGATACTACAAAGTCATCAAAAAATTTTCTTTTAGCTGAATTTCGTTTCAAAACTTACTCCGAGATCTTTGAAAGCCTCAACTTATTGCACTTTTATGCATTATGTGACATGTAACTGCAATATCTTATTTCGAAATTAAAAAAATCAAGATGGATACATCAAGAAACATTTGAAAATTTATAAAAATAATTAAAAAATTATCATCACTTTGAACTTCTTGCTTTCTGTCAGATAAGAATTCAGGCATTTTATAAAGTTATCTCTAAAACCAAACTTTGGAAATTTTATAAAGAAAGTGACAGTTATGGATCTCATCAAATTGTCAATTTTTCAGTTTGAAGTCTAAGTCCAAAATTATAAAAATTGGGACTTCTAGTCCAAAAATAGAAAAAAATTGACAACAAACTTTACTTGACCGTCAACAATATAATACATCATGACAAAATAAAATGCACTGGATCGCACGTATGTAATTGCCATGTAAAAGGAATTTAAAATTTTTAAAATTGTCTTTTAAATAAATAATAAATAAATATATAATTTAATCCCTGTAAACTAGATAAAAATGTTCAAATGTGTAAAACTGCTGTCTTATTTCTAGAATAGTATGAATATATGCAAACACAAAATTTAAAAATTTGTTTTATTATTAAATTATTTAAGAAATTTCTTTAAAATTGTACAATTTAAAGAATTTAATAATAAAAATTTTATACACAATATTATTTTAAATTCAAAGGAGCTCCTTTATAAATTTGGTCAGAATCGTTCAAGCTGTTAATAAGAGAATCGAAAATCCAACAAACTTTCCAATGACAACTACCGTTAATATCTTTTTTTTTTTAATTTTGTTTAACGAAAATGTAGTCTATGTCAATAATAGCACACCTATGTTTTTTTTTATCAAAATCGTTGGAGTCGATTTCGAGATAAATAAGATCTCATATTACTGCTGTATGGCAGATAAGGTTGGTCTTACAGCTAAACAAAATTTCACTTTCTCTTCGGGGGAATAATCGAAGAACCTTAAATACGAGTACCAAGATTTATTTTTACAAAAATCCATGTGAACTAGCTTTATCCAACCAAGATTAGAATTCTTAATCGTTAACACTGGAAGAGTTTAACTAACGCCTGGCATTGTTTCTTTACCAAAATTTGTGTTTACAATACAAACTTTATAAACTGAAATAAATCAGCCAAGTAGAAGACTTAGCTTAAAATTAGATGCCATGACGGCTCATAGCATATACTTAGAGACAACTCTTAACCATTTCTGTGTGCTGCATGTTTGCAGAAACGGAGGAGACCTAAGATTTTCTGCAGCACTTTTCATGACGAGAGATTCTCTTGGAGTATTTGCCAATTCCTCGCAAGAGGTAGTACACCTCTGAAAAACTTTTTCGCTGCTGCTAAGAATCGAACCCAAGACCTTCTATTTGATAGTTAAACGCACTAACCATTATGCCTAGGGGAAATACCTAAGACTTATGTGCCTCAAGTAAGCAGACCAATGTCAGCAGAATAAAGTTTTTGTGATGAAATAATAACGCGCTTATTAAGAAAGTAACCAAAAATAAAATTAATTACTTCAGTACTTTTGGTAATAATTGATGACTTGAAGTCAAGTTAGCAGAGCAATTATAATTAAAATGCATGACTGGATAGCACGAACTTGCTCCTATGTAATAGACTAAGAATTTCAAAAATGAATGTTATTGCAGAAAAACTTTTCAGAAACATAAAAATTCATTTTTTAAATGACTAAAACAACTTCTTTAGTAGTTGGAGGTAAAAATAGGATGCCATGTGATTCAAGAAAATATAGCTTTATGCAAGAACAAAAATTATAAGTCTTTGTAATGGTTTCTTAAAAATAACTAAGAAATTTTAAAAACATTTTTAAGAAAAAATTTTGGTACGCCAATTTAAAGGTTTTATTATTGTTTGAATAAAAATTAAATGTACGAAAAAAAAAATATTTTTTAAAGTTTTGAAATGCAATGTTTTTTAAACTTTTTAGAAGCTTCTCTCTAAAAAATTTCATTAAAATCCGTTATGCTGATAATGAGAAATTCAAAATTTTAAAAAATCGTTCAATGGTAGGAACAGTCAGTAATATTTTGTTTTCAAAATTTGTTTTATTAATTTATAGATCTTAAAAATTAATCGAAAGGAAAAAAATTTAAACAAAATTCTCGGAACCGTTTTCGAGAAAAATACGAATTTCGAAAACCATTTTTTAACATTTGTATGGAGGGTACCGTTATTTTTAGGTAAAATAATTTTTCTTATATCTTGTAAATTATTTCAAGAAACTTTTATTTATCAAATTTTAAAAAAATTGAGTATGGGTTTTTCGAAATATTGAGTTTTCACAAAAAAAAAAAAATTGAAAATTTTTTTAAAACTCCAAAAAATTTTTGTTTTAAAAATTTGAATACACAGTTATATTGAAACTGCTGGGGAGCCTTAACATAAAAAAATGATCAAAATGGGTGGTACCGTTCTTGAGAAAATCAAAACCAAAAAAATGGTTCCAAGGGGGTACCAAAAATAACCATTTTCTGGAAATTTTTTTCAACCATTACCTAGGTTTAACTAAAAGAAATTTTATGAATTTTTTTTTTTAAGAAAATCTGTGGGACAGTTTTTGAGAAAAAAAAAATATTTATAAAATTTCGAAAAAAAATTCCTATGGCAGGTACCGTTATTTTTGGTCTTAAAAACAAAAAAGAAAAAAACATCCGGGGGGGAATTAAAACCCATATCTTCCAAGTTTGAAAAAATCGGCCGACCCGTTTAGGCTGTAATCGAACAGACAGACAGACAGACAGACAGAATTGCGAGACCCACTTTTTTGGTCTTCGCTATCATCGTAATGTCAACTTTGATCAAAATCTCGAGTTCGATTCTTTTTCCGAATGCATAAATTGCCTTATAGTACCTATAAGTCGCAAGTAAAAATGCTTAAAATGTTACATCAACTTAACAATTCAACTACTGAATGCAATTTAGATCACCAGGACGAAACGTCAATTTTTGTGAACTAAAAGGTTTATGGCTATTTTAAATCAATAATTTATCCAGTTCAATTAAATAGCTTTAAATCCTCTACTTAGCTGATTTATTTCCGTAGTTTGTATTATAAAAAAAATCCCTTAGATAATCTTCAATGATCAATTGATAAATATTCAATTCAATTTATTTAAAAAATGATCATTTATAATTATCAATTTTTTTTGTAAAATTATTCGAATTGGATTTATTAGTATCGATTATCAATATTTTCATCAAGTAATTCATAATTGGTAATCTTACATCGAGGAAACCGAAAGATTATAGTTTTCGGTGAGTGCATAACAGAACACCTTGTGTCAGATGACCACATGTTCGACGTCACTAAAAATAATGCTAAGAGTTTTGTTTTCCTCAGATGATGCAAGATATGTTCCCCCTTGTGATGTGACTGTAATTTATAGACCCTATGTTCGTCCATATTTTGAGAACAATCCTCATATTTGGGCAGATTTTACAATAACCCACTTGAGTCTCTTGGATTGACTCCAAAAAAGAGCTTTAGAAATGAAAATTGGCGATAGAACTATTACGGACGCATTAGAATTTCTAGAGCACTGCCGTGCTACACTGTAATGTTTCATATCAATCATTATTTTATCTCTATTTATATTAAAAAAAAAAACAGTTTTCAAGTGAAATAGCCAGTTTCATTGTTCCTCTAAAACATTACATTACATAACGTAGATAAATCTACGAAGTAGAGACACTGAAAGCACTGGCAACTGAGACCATCGGCTTAGACATTACATTACATTATTAGAAAGGCACACAACGGTCCCCCCTCCAAGTACTAACCACGCACAATGATACTTGATCAAAGATGCTTCAAGAAATGTCCATCAGGTTACTATTTAGCCCAACTTCGGACTGTTAAGTTTGGAGATAGCCACACAACACGAATGTGTTGGAATGTCTTGACCGGGTCAATATTTCCCTCCAATTTCATTCAAAAAAAATGTGCTTAAGTTTCTGATTTTTAATCCTCTCCAACTTTCCTCAATACTTGCACTTTGCTCAAATAGTATAAGGGTAACAATAATCCTTTTAGCACCCGCAAATCTTCGCGTTGAATCTTTCAGAAAGAAAGTATTAAAATCTCATTGCTGGTTTATTGTTTGCTTCAAAAGGAATAGTGATCATCACCATCCGGTCTTGAAGTCAAATTGGTTGTTCCAGGAATAGTATGTAATATAGTATTTTGCGAAAACAAAACTTGAAAAAAATCTACATTTTCTCACTAAAAATATACCAAAACCTGAACCAAAATCTTTAAATAGACAAAACTCGGACAAACATTTTATTCAAATATTCAATAAGATCTGAAATATTTACATATCCAAACAAAAGAACCGTTTGTCACGTGAGTTACAAAAATATCCGTTCCTCATATATTGGAATTTTTTTGGATTGCTAACTAATATCTGTGTTCATATTTTTAGTTTGATTTGTGCATTTTCAACCTCTATCAACTATCTCAACAAAAAGATGAAATACGAGTGCATAAAACAATCTATGTTAAGTAGCTAATTAACCTTATTTTACAGAGCCAAAGTTTAAAAGGCAAAATATACAGTACTTAAGCAATATTGAAAAACAATAGACAAATTGAAAACTTCATAAATAAAACTATTAAATAGATAAGGATGCGAAAAATGATTGCACTCTTCTTGAAGTAATATATTTCCATTTAAATCGATGGCGATCTTTTTTGTGCGAATGTTTATTCATCTTTTTAAGGTAAATATTTACCGACTCGTTTGCTTCATTTGTTTATTCAAATTGATTTTTGTTTCAACTGTTGCTTGATTATTATCTTAATTTTTTTTCTTTATATTTTTGTGTGCAATTAATCTCTTTGGTGCTCTTTGGAATGAATGATTTGTTTTTTTTTTTCAATTTTTTGCAATTTTTATTTTGCATTGTAGAAAGAATATTGAGTCATTTATAAGAAACTTGGAGCTGTGTATGGTAGGTAGAATGTTAGATTCTTAATTATCTTTTTTTTTGCATTTGAATATCTTTACTTGTTTAATATGCAGTTCGGAAGTGAATAGTTTATTGGACTTTTGTTTGTAATATTTTTCTACTCTGTCTGAGTGAATCATTCATATTTTTGGTTTAAAACAAGTTTTTCGAAAGAGCAAACGGGACCGATGAAATCACTTTTCTTTGTTTCATAATTGGTTGAATGGTATAGTCAAGCAACAAACTGTCTAAGCAAATAAAGTTTAATCATATCTGTGATAAGCTTTCTTAAATTAATTCACAACAAAAAACTTAGGGGAATAATTTTAAACAACCTAATATTAGCATTTTACTAGTTAGCAATTTGTTATACTTTTAGTTATTTACTAGCTCTTCGAAAATTTTAAACCTTTTTTTGCGTTAACTAACTAGTAAAATACTCATTCCCTTTTATTTAAAACGGTGCATGTAAACTCGTTTAAAATAAACAGTTCGTGAAAATTAACAAAACAAACAAAACTAAATTTGGGGAACGGACCTAATAATTTTAAATGTCGGAAACTCAGAAGTCAATGGAACAACCTACAATTTATTTTGTTATTGTTTATTTATGAGAACTTTTTTGTAAATGTTTTTCATTATTTTTCCCACTGTGAATGGGACCATTCGAGGGTGTACATACTACATAGAAATATTCTTTGCGTTCCATTAAGAAGTTAGCTTACCAGCATTGGGATAATTCTCCCAAAGAAATGTAAATAGTAGGTATCTTGAAATTCTGGTGAAATGGGAAGATACCGGCTTGTAATTCGGTCTTGGATGTTTAGAATTTCAAAAAAAAAAAATACAAGACATAGCAGTCTAACTGGAGTAAAATTCTCTACCTGGAGTAAAATTCGCCATCGTCCGGCTCTTCAATAGGATTTGCTCGAGACTTAAAATATCGCACTTGACTGTATAAATCTATATGTATATCAAAATCTTCGTCTTACGACAACGTTTTATATTACTTTATTTACTTTTAAAAACAATTAGCTCACGAATGATAAAACAAACTCGATTTAACTCTTTCAAATAAAGTTTCCAAGAGATTTTTTGTTGCGGAAAATGACAGATTTCATTTGGATTTATCAAGTTGCTAAAAGTTAAAGCAGCCAGTTTGTGATTTTAACTTTAGTTAAATGTTAAGAGATAGTAAGATGCTAAAATCGTTTAAAATTAGCAAAACCTTCTTTTTCAAAAATTCAAAAAATATTTTTTTTTAAATTTTGAAATGTAATGTTTTTCAAATTTTTTAGAAGCCAATGAGAAATTCAAAATTTAAAGAAATAGTTCTATGGTAAGTACAGTCTGTAATTTCAAAATGTTTTTTTTTTTTTTAATTATATAGATCGTCAAAATAAACCAAAATAAAAAAAAAATATCAAAAATTCTCGTTATTTTTAGGTATAAATACATTTTATACTTGCGACTTATAGGTAAGACAAGTTATGCATTGGTAAAAATTCGAACTCGAGGTTTTGATCAAAGTTGATATTACGATGATAGCGAAGACGAAGAAAGTGGGCCACGAAATTCTGTCTGTCTGTCTGTTCGACCCGATTTTCTTTAAGCTTAGTAGATATCGTTTTTAAATTTTCCCCCACAAGATTTTTTTTCGAAATTTTATAAACATTTTTTTTTTCAAAACCTTCCCCAAATTCAAAAAATTTCATTTAGTTAAAGCTAAGAAATGGTTGAAAAAAATTTCCAAAATGGTTATACATATACAGCCCATTTTGATAATTTTTTCTATGCTAAAGCTCCCCAGCAGTTTGAACATCATTTTGTTTTTCAAATTTTTTAAAAGTTTTTTTCAATATTTCAAAAATCCCATTCTCCATTTTTTTAAAACTTGATAAATAAAAGTTTATTATCATAAATTATAAGATGTAAGAAAAAAAATATTTTACATAAAAATAACGGTACTCTCCATATAAATGTTAAAAAATGGTTTTCGAAAATCATATTTTTCTCGAAAACGGTTTCGAGAATTTTGTTTAATTTTTTTTTCTTTTTATAAATTTTTACGATCTATAATCTAATAAAAAAAAAATTGAAATCAAGATATTACTGGCTGTACCTTCCATAGAACCATTTTATCAAATTTAGAACTTCTCATTATCGACAAAACGGATTTTAATAAAATTTTTTATAGAGAAACTTCAAAACTTAAAAAAAAATATTTTTGAATTTTTGAAACATTTTGTTTTTTTGAAAATTTGAATAAACAATTATATCCAAACTTTTGGGGTGCTTTAGCAAAAAAAAATGATAAGAATCGGTTTTACCGTTTTTGAAAAAAATCAAAAACAAAAAATGGTTCCAATGGTACCGTTTTTTTGAAAATTTCGTTCAACCATTGCCTTGCTTTATTTAGTGAAAATTTTTAAAGTTTTTGAGAAAAAAAAATATTTATACAATCTCAAAAAAAAAAAAATCGTATGGCAGGTACAGTTATTTAGGGGGGCAAAATTTAAAAACCATATCTACCAAGTTTAATGAAAATCGGCCAGTACATACCCCAGGGTTGCAAAAACTTAAGTCACTTTTTAGCTTAAGCTTTGCTTTAATTCACAAGCTAGTGGGTGACTTATGAATTAAGAAAAATGTAATTCAGCAGCTAGTTACTGACTTATGTATTTAAAAAATTTAATTCATAAGTCAGTTGGTGACTTGTGAATTAAAAAAATTTAAATCATAAGCTTCTTAGTGACTTATGAATTAAAAAAAATTTATTCAGAACCTACTAAGTGACTTATGAATTAACAAAAATATAAGTCATGAGCCAGTAAGTGACTTATGAATTAAAAAAAAAAACAATTCACAACCTACCAAGTGACTTATGAATTAAAAAAAATTAAGTCATGACCAAGTAAGTGACTTAAGAATTAAAAAAATTAATTCAAAAGTTACCTAGTGAAGAATTAAACATTAAACATTTACAATTTACCAACTAGTTTATGAATTAAATTTTTTTTAATTCATAAGTCACTTAGTAGCTTGTGAATTAATTTTTTTCTTAAATCATAAGTCTCTAACTAACTTATGACTTAAATTTTTTTAATTCAAAAATCATCTACAGACTTATGACTTATGATTTTTTTAATTCAAAAATTCACAACCCTTCAGTACCCAAATATGTTAAGTAGAGTCTTTATACACTGAATCACTTGAACAACAAATTCATAACAATATTCTATTCAGATACAAAATTTTAAGTTTTTAATCTTTTTTTCTAGTATGTGTAAGATCGAATATTGAAAATATATCCACCATTTAAACTAAGGAAGTTCTTCTCCAAACCGATTCACTGTTCACTTCGGGAAGTCATTTAGAACCGTCTTTATTGATTATTATCGCTAACAATAATGTCTTGACGTTTATGTGTTCAAGTGAGAATCTTTTATTTGCTGATGATATGAAAATTTGTAATTCAATTAAAAGTCAAATAACTTTTTTCAAAACTAATTTTCTTTTCATCTTCTTTGAGAATTCGTAAGACTATACATTTTTTAATTAAATATTTTTTAATTTAACGTATTTAACATTCGCCTGCAGGCTGATCTTGATAGCTATATAGATTAGTGTGATAAAAACGGTTTTTACCTTAACCCGGTTAATTGCCAATGCTTTTGACTATTCCATTTCAGAGGAGAAATTTTTGTGGTGCTCTCAGCTTCAATCTAGTTCTATTCGTAATTTAGAAATTAAGGAACACAATGATTACGAAGTGAAGTACCACCTATTGACATAATGGTAAACGCGTTTGACTTTCATGCCCATGGTCTTGGGGTCTATTATCAGACGGCGCGGATCCAGGATTTTGATCAAGGGGTGGGGGGGAGGTGTTGGCAGCACTGTTGTCATTGACAGCCATTTTGTCATCTGCCATGTGTTTTATTTTTTGTTTGTTTTGCCATTTAATCATGAATCGACTGACGCCTAACAGTTTTAGAATACTGGCGCTCTACACCTGTGAATCTGTTGTTTCCTTATTCACCAATGATAACTTCAAAATGTCTTAAATATTAATTAATAATTGGGTTGAAATTTCCACATTTAAATTAGAAAGGAAATATTTCATAAATAATATTAGCAATTACTTAATGCTTTTACTTTGATGTTTTTTTAATTAGAAGTTAACTTCGAGCATTCGCTAATTTTTTATCACTATATCCCATTTTTCGTGCAAGTATGTACAATCCACTCGTGCTTGGATTTTATATTCAAATCCTCTTCGAATAGATCAAATTTCCACGCAACACCCCATTTGTCTATTATTATAAAGAATTATTACATTAAGTGCAAACATTAAAAACTCAACAATATGCTCCACGAAGTCATAACTGGCAAGATTGTTAATTGATAAGCCGACACTAATGGAACTTTTTTTTTCCCAAGAGTTCCTTTCCAGCAGCAGTGGTTTTTCATATTCAAAATTTGCTACCTCAAAGATTTAATTCAAAATTATCTCACTTTCTCTAAGTTTAATCTACATTATGTATGTAGAAACTTATGATTCATTCAAAAGTCTATAAAATCTTCTGGTTCGGTTTATAATAATTTACATAATTCTCCAAGTACAAACATATGTTTTTTTTTCTCTGTACAGAGAAGTAAGTAGTAATAAACTTTTCGTGTGGTAATAATTCGTCTATATTTGCGAGTCGATATCATTGTCGATGATTTCATTGCAATTTTTTTTTAAAGTTCAATAATTTTTATCTGAAAAAGGTATATCTACATATATACAATTGATTGATTTAATTTTTTGTTTGTTATCTTTAAAAATTGAGTTCGTCATTTCTCTTATGGAATACAATACTCGTAGTAACTACGACTTGGAATAATTCGTTTAGATTCGTTAAAGAGTAAAGGTAAACCTACCTACCTGAAAATATTTTGTCATTCAAAGAAGACTCATGTAAACCTTCAAGTTAAATGAATTTGTTATCATAAACTAATTGTGTTATGATAAGATTCATGATATCAATGAATATAATCTTGAAGAGGCACTCAAAATTGGAACAACAGAGAAATGTTGGTTTGTTTAAATGTTTGCTAAAATGAAGATGATGAATATGTCTCAAATGAACATTTTTTTTTCTTTCGTTCTAATGCCCAGTTGTACCAAGACACTTTAGTTTGTATAGTAAAATACCACAGTAAAGACTGATGTAATCTCTTTTTTATAAAGTTATAAAGTTAGTTATTAAATATTTTCGAAAAACCGTTCTCGTTAAATTGAACTTCCTATCTCCAATGCGGTTGGGATTTTTCAAAAACTCTTATCAAATTTTATCGAAAGATAAAAATGTTTTTTGCATTCTCTTTTCAGTGCATTCAACTTTTTATAAAATTTCTCTCATCTTTGACCCCTTCATCAAATCAAAATAAGACCCACAACTCTGTCGCTCAAACTTGCTTTTCTATTTGAAAGGGATTTGAATTTTAAAGATTTTAATGGTAAGCGATAGAAAATTTGTAATAAGGACTTAGTCTTTTGCAAGGTCACGCGCGATTTTTGGCATCTCGTTGCCACATCGTTCCTACGCAGCCCATACCACAATGAACATTTCGTACGAGCGATTTCCGAGCAAGGTAATCTCACGCGTAGGCTATGTGAATCAGACCCGAGATAGTGCTATTTGGTCTCGTTAGGCTTCCACTAACTACCACTGCCCTGAGAGCCAACATAATCAGTACTATTGGTCATATTTAGCCTTGTTATTGAAAATTAGACGTTTTAGTTGTACTCGCCCAGCAAAGAGCAAAAAGCATATTACTAACA
The DNA here is from genome assembly GCA_963931855.1 of Philhelius festivus. Classification (NCBI taxonomy): domain Eukaryota; kingdom Metazoa; phylum Arthropoda; class Insecta; order Diptera; family Syrphidae; genus Philhelius; species Philhelius festivus. The sequence continues at coordinate 97,542,082 of OZ007557.1, forward strand.
AAATGACATACATGGGCCTTTTGAATACTTAAATAAAAAATTTTGAAGATATCGGAATACCTATTTATACTTGCGACTTATAGGTACTATGAGGCAAGTTATGTATTCATAAGAAAAATTGAGCTAGAGATTTTGATAAAAGTTGACATTACGATGATATAGCGAAGACGAAAAAAGTGAGTCTCGCAATTCTGTCTGTCTGTTCGACTTCAGCCTGAACGCCTCGGCCGATTTTATTTAAACTTGGTAGATATCATTTTTATTGTTTTCCCCCTACAGGTTTTTTTGTTTTGGTTTTTTTTTTTAAGATCAAAAATAACGGTACTTGCCATTCAATTTTTTTTCGTGATTTTATAAATTTTTTTTTCTCAAAAACTGTTCCACAGATTTTTTTAAAAAATTAAAAAAATTTCATTTGGTTAAAGCGAGGTAATGGTTCAAAAAAAATTCCGAAAAAGGTTTATGAATGGTACCCCTTTGGATCTATTCCTTTTGTTTTTGATTTTCTCAAAAACGGTATAACCGTTTATTTATTTTAAACTATTGATTTTTATTCAAATTTAAGAAAAAAAAATTGTATTTTTAAGAAAACTTGCAATTTTTTTTTAAACTCAATATTTCGAAAATCTCGTGCAAGTTTTTTTTTGACTTAAAAACTAAAAGTTTTTTAATACAATCTATATTTTACCTAAGAATAACGGTACCCACCATACAAATGTTAAAAACAAATATCTCGAAAACGGCACCTAGAATTTTGGTTAAATTTTTTTATTTCAATTAATTTTAACTATCTATAATTCAATAATAATAGTACCTACTCTAGAATATTTTTTTTTTTTAATTTTGAATTTTTATTATTGGCATAACGGATTTTATGAAGAAATTTTTTATAGAGAAGCTTTTAAAAAGTTTAAAAAATATTGCAGTTTAAAACCTTAAAAAAACTATATTTTTTTAATTAAAAAAAAAAAAAAAACAATTTTCTTTTTTTTCTTGGAAACTTCGATATCTCAAAAAGGCTGAATATTTTTTTTTGAAAATTAAATTTTTATTTGAACATTAAGAAAAAACTTTAAAATTTTTTCTTAAGAATGTTTTAAAAATTTTGTATATACATACAAGTTTATTTTTTTAAGAAACCACTATAACGTTTTCTTCTGATAACATTCATTTTGAGTCATTTATATAAGAGCAAGTTGGTGCAACCCAGTCGTGCATTATATTCTTATTTAAATTTAAAGATAAAAAACGCTTAAAGGAAACGATTTGTACGAATTTACGAGAATAAAAATTGAAAAATCATTGAACCAGTTTTCTTAAAAAATCATTTTTAATGTTTACATTTTGTATAGAATTCAACTACTTCACTTAAAAACTAATTTGAAAAACAAATTCTTTAACCAATATTTCAAATATTGTATTTTGAAATCCAACTTACGAACTGTTCATTGAACACACTCCGAACAAAAATTGTGTCACCTTAGTTCTTATAATAAAACCGACTTCCAGCATCTACACTCTTTTATTATAATTTTACTTCCTTCCCTAATAATAATTAATTTTTGTTTACAGACTTAATGACTTACCTGCAGCTATTTCAAAATGAACTCAACCAAAGAGAAGGAATCAAAATCTAACAACAAAAAGTCAAACAACAAGTCACAAAAGTACAATTCCAAGAAAACCAAAGTGAGCACCCCAGTCGAACCCAAACCAACACGATCCAATTCGGTTAAAGTAAATTCGGCGAAAACCAAAAATGCTCTCACTCCAAATAACAATAACAACAACAACAACAACACAAACAATGGCAAAACCAAAGACTCTTCGTCAACAACTAAATCAATCCAAACAACACCGGTTACTGATCCTCCAAAGTTTGAACGATCCAATAGTTTCTCACTGACACGTAGTTTGTCGAAGCTCATAACATCTATCACCGGAAGTAAGGAAAATATTTCCAAGGTCGATGATGAGTCGAGTCCATATAAATTTACTCGGAGTCGATCGATGATACTCCTTCGCCGAACTAATCGACGAAGTGTTATTGAGCCTCAGCTAGAACAGCTATCGGAAGAGACCGAAAAGCCACCTGATCAAACGGATAGTAAAAATCGCACCCCTGAAGTTGTGCCGGAGGAAGAATTTGAGTTCAAAAAGCCTGTGGAACCTAGCACTCCAATTTTTAATCCTCAAGAGAACTTCCAAAAACGACGTTCTTCTTCCTTTATTTCATCATTTCGAAAGACCCTCGCGGGAAGTACAGAGAAGAAGAAAGCTTTAAATCCAAAATGGAGTGCTTCCTTACAGTCCTTGCAGGCCATCGACAACATGGTTAGCTACGAGAATATGAAATTCATAGACTATGACAAGTTTCATAACTATGAAAAGAACCTCGAACGTCAGCTATCTGTAGCGCATTTAGAAACAGCAGCTGTTGATGTTCCACCAACACCAACACCTACGACTCCAACACTTCCAGTTGTTGTCCGTCGATCCAAAAAGGGTTCCCCAGGCTCAAATATAAGATTCGATCGGGAACCGTCTACTCAAAGTGCAATATTTGACTCAGATTTTGAACACAACTTGGACAAACCAAAGAACCTCTATAGGTTTAGCTTAGACAGTCGAAAGTTGGAACGGTTAAATGAATTTTCGAGAAGGGGTTCAATGGTCTTTGATTTGAAATTGGATGCCTTAAATTTGGAAGATGGCAGTGTGGGTAGGAGAAAGAGACCGCTTTCGTTTTATGCTGGAAGTGCAACGACGCTGCGGAAAAGCCGGAGTGCGAGCGATGTTGTAGATGCTGGAGCTGCAATTCAGGTGAGTTTTTGACGCATATAATTCAAAATTTAAGTTATTTCTTTTTTAAAATGATTTCTTTTTCAAGTTTTGAAGAATGTATAAATAAATAGGAAAAAATCGTTTTTTAAAAAGTTTCTTTTAGGCACAGTTTTTTTATTTAATTTTTACTCGCTTATGAAAGATTTTTCTTTTTAAAAGTTTTAAGTTTTACAGCTAGGCTTGTCTCAGTTTATATTAAATAAATATACAAGTATATAGTCACCCGTATTCTGAAACTCGTATTTATGACTCGTATTCGACTATAGTCGTATGTTGGTATTCCAAAAGTCGTACATTCGACTTCACTTGTACTAATATCGGGAAACGCAAAACATCGCATACGACTATTCGTATTTTATCGTTATTCCGAATCTCGTATTCGATTTACTTGAAGTCGTATTTGTGTACTTTTTTACTCGTATTAAATTTTCTAGACGAGACTTGTTTTTTTTCGATAAAAATGGACAAAAAGTTAATTTAAGTACATTGGTACCTCTTGGCAAAATGGTTAGGCGTTAAACTGTCATGCGGAAGGTCTGGAGTTCGATTCTCAGCCGCAGCAAAAAGTTTTTCAGGAGTGTAATGCCTCTTGCAACGAATTGACAAATCCTTTAAGAGTATATCTCTTGTCTTGGAAAGTACTGCACATTTGCCGTTCGGAATCGGCAGAAAATGGTTGAGAATTTTGTAAAGCACATTTTTTATTGGTTTATTATTTGGACTCAACGTTATTAACGCGTTCATGTTTAGTAAAATAATAAATCGTTCTCAATTTGAGGCATTGGTTTGTGCATTGGAAGAAAATTTAGAGGTAGCAAGGGGCCATAGGAAGAGTGGAAAACTCAAAGCAAATAATTAACAGTTTTGGGCGGACCTTCCGATAAAAATAAATAGCCTTGGGCCACCCATCCGAAATGGTCCAGCTTGTCTTAAAGTAAGAAATATTTAACAAATTGTAATTCATGCCTCTATAGGTCTGATCAAAAGTATTTAGTTCAAACAGAAACTGCATCACAATAAACAGCAATTTAAAGGCACAGGGGTGGTGAAATTACAACCATATGCTAGAGCAAATTTGAGAAGTACATTGCTAACATTTTAAATTTAAATTGTTAATCCCCAAGGATCAAACATTGGAGTTTTTCAGCCTCCTCCTGTAATCGACACGATAAATACTGAAGATGAGACATAGTCCAAGAATATAACGAGTATTCACAAGCCATTAACACCACTTAGACCGAGAGCCCAAAGCAATTTTTGGGTATGATTGATAACAAAAAATAACTAGCATAATTAGATAGGCCTTTTATAGATAGTTATTTACAAATGTGAAAGTCTTGCATACTCTAGTGGGCGCAGGTTTGCAGTTCTTTCCAAAGTCTAAAAAAATTGGGATACAAAATTTGGCATAACTTCAAAATGAAGAGCTAAGTGCCCTGATTGCAAATATCGAGGTCCAAGACGTTTTGAAGGTGGCCTTCTTAGTGCAAGAAGTAGCCTATTCTTATCGCGTCTGGCAGGCAGAAGGCTGTCTGTAAAACGTCTTGGACCTCGATATTTTCAATCGGGGGCTTAACTCTACATTTTGGCAAGGTTCTTATCACAATTATTTGGACTTGGAAAGAACTGCATACTTGATGTACTATTGCTCCCACTAGAGTATGCAAGACTTTCACATTTGTAAATAACTATAAAAGGCCTATCTAATTATGCTAGCTATTTTTTGTTATCAATCACACTCAAAAATTGCTGTGAGCTCTTAGTCTAACTCGTACAAACAAAAAACAAAAAGAAAAAACAAATAAAATAGAAGAAGAGCCACTTCAAATCAATGGAGCTCATCATAATTTCATTACAAATAAAATAATTTAATTGAAAAAACAACAAATGACTTTTTCAATTCAAATTTATTGATTTTGACAATTACCTACGGGCGACAATATACGTTGTTTTTTAAAGCTTCTCGTACGCAACGTATACGACTTGAAGAATAACGATTTTGATACGAGACGAGTTCGAGTTCGACTACGAGTACGAGACAAAATACGACTTGTGGAATATGGGTGAGTATTTTTACGGTACAAAATTTTTATTTCACAACGCAAATGAAATGCATTTAATGTGCACACTCTTATTGCTACAGAATATTAGTGATCTTATAGTGAACGCCTGTCTTTAGACTTGGCTGACCCAGTACTGTCGGGTTCAATGACAAGCTATTCAACTTAGTCATAAGACTCAATTCTTAGTTAGCTTCCAGCAGGGGTCGAATTGATAGATTGAGAAACTATTACTTGAGGGTACAGCGTACAGCCCTATGATGTCAAAATTTCTTGGTATTTAAGGTACTAGTACGGTCTAGAATGCCAAAAAAAACGCATGATTTTTGGGAATTTTTTTCTCGGGAACCTTATTAGGTAATAACATAATTTTTTTTTTAAATAATGAACACATGCGTCAAGAGTACACAAAAAATTTTTTTTGTTTAATTTTTGAATTTTGGCCGAATTATAGAGGGCACAAACGTCGACTCATCAAAAAATACATGGTCCTATGGCGGACAGTTAATCTCAGAATTGGCTGGACTGAAACAAAATAAAATGCACGACTGGATCGCACGAACTTGCTCTTATGTAAAATTACTTTGAAATTTAAGATACATTTTATAAATATAAAACATGGATTTAATGAGATAATAATGTTCAAATGCATTAAATTGTCGTCTGGTTTCCGGAAAAGTATCTATGAATTTATGCAAATAAACTTTAAAAAATGGTTTTATTATTAAATAAATTATTTTTTATATAAGAAATTTCTCTAAAATTTTTCAAGAAAAAAATGTGAGATGCGAATTTAAAGTATTAAATAATATTGATTTTAGGAAATAATTTCAAAAAATAATCGTTCATAGGTTTTGAAGATATTGATTTAAAAAAAAAAAATTCAAAAAATCCCAACAAATATTTTTTCGAATATTTTTATATGCAATATTATTTTAATCTTAAGGGGACTCCTGCTGAAAATTTTGGGTTAAAATCCTTAGTGCCGTTAATGAGAAAGTCGAAAATAAAAAAAAACGTTCTATGACAGGTACCCCTAATAACATTTCCCCCCAATTTTTTTTTTGACCAAAATATAGTCCATGTCCATAATATCACACTTAATTTTTTTTTTATCAAAATCGTTATAGCCGTTTTCGAGATAAATAAGATTTTGCATTACGGGTGTATGGGGGTACCGTTAATTTTGGAGCTAAAAAAAAAATTCAATTTTTCCCCTAGGGAATCACCGAAGACCCTCACCTACCGAGTTTGAAGAAAATACCTCCGGTAGTTTAGGCTGCAGTTCGAGGTGCAGACATACAGACAGACAGACGGAATTGTCGGACATTGAACGAGACGAAAACCAGGAATCATCATTAATTGCTACTTGTTCAGTACATACTTGTACACCTTGAAGTGTTTTCTTTACCCAGAACCATTTGGAAGTCACCAAGGATCGGAGAACTTGAAGGTCTTTTTAAAGCAGCGAGCTGAACTACCTCTTCCTAACCTTAGAATTCAAACTATCGACATCTTTTCAATATTTTCCAGACCTATTCCAAAGGAACACTACCTCGTCTTGCCAAAAATTATTAAAATTTCCAAAATATATCTTTATAAGAATGTTTCCCATGTTATAGTTTAAGTGGCAGGACACTAGTAATCGTTTCATGGGTGACCGCTGTAATTCCTAAGACTGGACTTCACATTTTAGGATCTTATTAGAGATGCCTATAGTTCCGAACTTTTCTATTACTACGTCTTCTCTATTATTGCAATTACTTGTTTGATTTCTAATGCTCTTGTTGCTTTACCTTTACCCGGATTATGTCCAGGGATCGGTTAGCTTCAAGAACTTTTTAAATCATAGGTTATTTTGGCACTGACAGCTGTTTCCCGCTCGAAATCTTGACGGAATGTCAGTAATATATGTATCTCCGCAAAACTAAGTGAGTCGCTTAACGCTTAAACAACGTTGGGAAATATTAAAAAAATATTTCCAAAGTGAGTGCTATGTAGCCCAAACAGTGTTTTTTCAAAAGAAGTCTTAGCCGAAATGATATGCTAGTGGACAACACCCATGGTTCTCGTCGTCCTACGGTGAAGGCGCACCACTAGCCGAGGACGCTTTTTGAACGACGTTGATTTCCATAATTAATGAGAATGTTTGCTCTTACTAATAAAGCCATAATACATGGACAAAATGTAATTTGTTACATTTTATTGCATTTTTGAAAAGAAAATTGTATTCGGCCCACCCTTTATATAAATATAAATGCCCTGGTCTGACTGTCAAAAATCACTACCCCTAAGAGTCGTTTTCCGGCCCCGAAGAGCCCTGGTCTTCTGCCTTCAACTTTGCTATTACCACAGAACTACTATACCCGCACTCCTTCTGATTGCTGCAGTTTATTTAAGCGCCATCTAAACTCTCAACGTTTCAGCAATATAAATGCATTTTATGTACACTTTGGTTGCTTAAATTTTCAAGTGCCATATAAATCATTCAACAATTTGATTTCACTTTGATTGCTATCCAAAATTACATTCACTTTTAGTTATGTTGTTGTTTGCGTCTTAGAATTTGCTGGCCTGGCTATTCACTATTCCAAAAAAAAACGACTTCTTTTAGCTTTCTGAATTTCTTACTCACCAGATAATGCCATCTTAACCGCTTTTACTTTGTACATTTAACACTGGTCATGAATTTCGAAACTAGCTTCCAAAATTTAACATCCTTTTATATAGCATTTATAATTCATAGACTTGGGTACAAATACGGTATTTGGCAGAAAAGTTGAATATATTCTAGAAATATTTTTTTTTATGAAAACTATATTTTCTTTATAGTATTTTTTTTTATAATCTACCCGTGCTTAAGGGATTATGATTACCCTTTAAATGTTTCAACACAGCGCGGGCGTGAAGTTAATGAAGAAAAAGAAGGATAGGAAAGATGTGTGGCACGATGTTCTGAGACTGTTGGTGGTTGTCTCAGATATTTTTATCTCCAGGAATGGCGGCTGAATACAGTCATTTCATTATATTTAACTGTAGATAACAGTTGACACCTCAAACAGTAGAGTTACAATGCAGGGGAAAATATTAAACATCAAATGAAAGAACGACCAAAGTATTTAAGTGTATGTGGTTGATAAAAACCACAAATACATTGCTAGAACACACATTCATTGACAAATATGCAACATTTTATATGTGAATCGGTGTTGTATAGAACGAATGCGTACATGTCAATAGGAGCATACCGCACAATATTACCGACATTACCGACGTAAATCAGATTGACTTGGCAGTTTAAATGAATGAGTGAAAATTTGAATAAAAAAATCCAACCGAATAAGGCTAATAGTATCGTACACTTTAATTGGTGCAGCCATCTTGAATTTTCTATATACAGTCATGGCCAAGAAAAATTAGACATTCACTTGGAAAAAATTCCAACAAATCTGAGTTTTGATGGAGAGCTTTATTTGCATGTTTTAAACATTTTCAAAAAAGTATCGTAAATTTGGACCGGTGCGGTGCTGAGAGGAAGTGAAACATTTTGCAAATTTCTTGAAATTTATCAGTTTTCTTAAGAAACTTTAAAGGTAAAAATTATAGCTTATTTAATTCTACACAAAAAAGGTTATGGGACTTGTTTTCGTAGAATCAATAGATTTTGAGAAAAACATTCACAAACATTAAATCCAAATCTTCTATATTATATAAAAATCAATTGCTGTTCGTTTGTCTCGCTAAAACTCGAGAATAGCTAAACCGATTTTGCTAATTTTGGTCTTGAAATATTTGTGGAATATCAGGGAAGGTTTAAACGGTGAAAAACATAAATAATAATAAGTAACGAAAAATACTAAAAATATTTGATGTCTTTTTTTTTATAATTTACGCGCACTAAAGGGATTATGACTACCCTTACAATGTTTTAGCACAGTGCGAGCGTTTTAGGAAATTGGGAGAGGATTTAAGAGGAGATACCGATGCACATTGGTTTTGAATGTCTGAATATTACAATGGGAGGGAAACATAGAGTCGGGTAAAGCATTCCACATTCGTGTGGTGCGGCACAAATTACTGTAGAAGACATTGATCATAAAAGAAGAAATGTGTTTATTGATGGTAAATAAATTTTTGTCGTGCTTGGGCATGACGGCACCCAATCGTCCTATGAGCGTGGCATTTATAACCATACTGAAGTATTGGCCGAAACAGTTCGTTCAAATGTTCCGCAATTGTATGAACAATAAAAAATTGCTAACTATACTTTGATGGAAGGTGTGAACAGTGGAACTTTTGAAATTCACTTCCTTGATATCCGGGAGATTGGAAAAACGTTCCCTATTTAATTGCTGTTGGCAAAGATCAGATAGCAAAATGAAGTAGTCCTAGCATTGCGCTCATCTGGAATAGCTGCAACATTGTTAGAAGGTGGACGAACTGCACATTCTGCCTTGTAATTACCACTAAACATGCAAATCAACGAAGCATCAGTTTGCAAAATCGCAAAAAACGGAGCAATGGCGAAGATTCTACAGATATACAAATTGATCGCTTGTGACGAATATACGATGGGGCACAAGAGGTCAGTGGAGGGCACTTAACAGAACGTTAAAAGATCTTCGTTACAACCAAAAAATTTTTGGTGGAGCCATTATTATGTTATCAAGTGATTTTCGTCAGACTCTTCCAATTATTCCCCGATCGACTGACGAACTAAACGCAGGCTTAAAATCATCTAATTTGTGACGGCATGTAAAGACACTCCAATTACCAACTAACGTGCGAGTATTTTTGCAAACAAGATCAAACTGCGATTATGTTTTCGAAGCAGTTATTAGATATTGGAAATGGTAAGGTAGCAGTTGATACCTTGGTCATTAATCCGACCAAGGTATCAACTGCTACGCAACTCAATGATTTTTGTCACTTTGTCGACTCAAAAGAGCAGATTATTCAGCGTGTTTTTACGGACATAGAACAACAGTTCAGAAACCATAATTGGCTGAGTGAACGAGCGATATTGGCAGCCAAAAACATAGATGTAAATCATCGACATCTATGTTTTTGGCAACAATTCGGGAGCTGTTTTCGTACAAATCAGTTGAGACTGTTACAAACCAGCATGACTTAGACAACTATCCCACAGAGTTTTTAAATTCCCTGCATTTGCCTGAACTACCGTCTTACAATTTACAATTAGATCAGCTGTTATTATGCTGCGTAACATTAATCAACGTCGACTGTGTAATGGAACGAATTCTGGCTGTAAAAAAGCTAACGAATAACGTCATCGAGGCCAAGATAATCAGGAGAAAATACAAAGGATAAGATGTATTGATTCTGCGTATACCGATGGTAGATAGAAATTTTGTAATAAGCTTTAACCATATTTATCAAAAATATACATATGAGGGTGATACAAAGTTCACCGGGTCATCTAGTGAAATATAAAAAACAAATTTTTCGTTGTCTAAATTTTCTGTATTTCGGTTGGGTACTTAAATTCGTAAATATTAAAGAAAGGCCACCATTTTGAAGAAGGTGTTGTTTTTGTTTTCATTTAATAACTTCTTCTTATATCATTTTACAAAAAAATCCACGAGAATTAAATTATCTAAATAATGAGGTATTAATGAGCTCCGTAAGTTTATTCGTGCTTAAGTTACAGTAGGTCAAAATATTCCTGTACGTTTGACCCTCTTTCTTCCTATTGCAACTATTAAAATTTATGGTACTTTTTAGAAAATGTTTAAGGCACCCAAATAAAACCTTTCACCAAAATTCAACTTTGTCGGAATTCGTTCGTAATTTTGTTGAAAATTGTGTTGTCTAATTTTCCTCTATTCAGTCACATAGTTCGAATTTTTGTTATAATTATAATGTAAACATCATTAATTTTAAACTGAACAGGAAAATATTTTTAATTGTATATTTTTCGCCCAAATTATTTCAATGATTCTATCCTCCGGCCATAACTCTTAAGATAAATTCCAAATAGACAACATTAGATAAAATTAAAATGCAATTAGAGATAATGCACCACCAAGAACAAAATTTCAATTAATATTCAGACCATAAAGTCTAACACAAAACTCCGGATGATTTGTTATAATCTTTTCAAACGATCAAAAACAAGTAGATAATGTAATTAATTCTTCAAAATGTCATAGTGTCTGTATAACTTAGTGCTGGCACATTGACAGGCGGCTACTTTTGATGAAGTCAATTTCAAATAAAAGCCGCAATTTCTTAAGCTAGCTTTTTTTTTTAGCTAGATTTGTATTATTTTATTTGTTTTCTACAAAAATGGGTTAATTAATTTTAATTTGAACAAAAATGGATAAAAAATGTCACTTAAAGTTTGCATTAAGAAAAAATTAAACTGCATCTACTGCATATAAACTGTACTCTTATTTTAAATTTGAACTTAATCCAACATGAATTTTAAGTTAAGAAATCTCTTATTCTATGTTTTTTGTTGGTGTCTATTGGTATTCTGAATCACCTTTCGCAAAATGTACAAAGGCCAGAACTGTATCAGCTAGATAGAGAGCTCCAGAGATGACACAAAGTGATCCCATAGCAATACCAACCTGACGTTCGGATGCGACATACAAAAATCCCTGATCCGACATGTAACCCTTCCAGTAGTGAAGAGCAGTTCCACCAACTGCAATCCACATGAAAGTACCAACAACGTTCATAATTGTGTCGGATAATTCACTGAAAAAAACATAATTTTGTTATTAGTGAATCTATTTTGATATTGGAAATTGTATTTGAATATTACCGCTTGTGTTTGGTTGTACCAAATGAATAAGCAATCAAATGAACAGCTGTGTAAATAAAGAATCCCACGAAAACACCAGATGCCACAATTTCACAATCTGGACTCTTTTCTTCGTTGAGGTTCCATGTTCCGCCAATTCCCAAGAATTCACCACCATCTCCGATTCTATAAAGTATAATGATGATCAGGTTCAATACCTAAGAAAAAAGAAAAAACAAAATCAAATCAAATCAGTATAGAAATATGGGCCAAATCATAAATGCGATGTTTTATCCGGACGAGTTTTTCTTATTATTTTTGATATTTTTCTTTTCTTCAAATTGAATGAATGTTTGATATGATTTGAAATTTATTTATCTTCAATAAAATATGAGGTATCCTACTTCCCCATATCAATGCTTTTCTTTTTATAAGAGAATTTAAATTGTTCAATTCAACCTAAAGAAAAGGACTTATTGAAGAACTTATTTTTCTTTGAAATTAACAGCCCAACCCGTTTTCTGTTGAATTGAATTAGTAAAATTTCAAATTTATATTGAAATTATATTTTATGACATATTACGTCGATTGGCACTGAATGAAACCAAAATTTTAAAGCTAGAAATCTTATTTCTAACTGTTCTATGTTTTATCCGAATCATAATAAGAAGAAAATTTATACTATTTGAATGCACATTTAAAATTTGAATTAAAGAAACGTACGTTTTTTCAAGCGATGTTTTATCCAAACTTAAAAAACATTCTCGAATTTAACTAAAAATAGGTTCATAAAGCAATTCTACAAATTAGTCAAAAGTATTACAAAATTTGGTTAATATTATCTTTTTATCCAATTGTATATTTAAAATAAAAACTATGACCAATTATTTTTATTCTTTTTTTTTTTTATAAATGAATCACACTTTCAAAAGCTTTTGTAAAGATTTTCCAATGGAAAGACACACCAAACCACTCCCTTATCGCCATGAGATTCCATACGAACAAATTCTGAGTAATAGATAGCTTATCTTTTTTTTATCAAATTCAACATAGCACGGTCGAAGTTAAAAATGTTTCGAAATATTTTTTCAACAAAACTCATAAAAATGTTTTAAAACATCGAATTTTTAAAATTTTAAAACAAACACGATGATGCGTTCGGATAATTGAATTGAATAAAGTCTGGATAGTTTTCAAAACCTACCAATTTGGCACACTTGATGAATATTGATGCAATAGTTTCCACAGACACCATTTTGTATTTATAAATTAACTCTTAAAGATTCTGCCGGATAAATTAATTTAAAGAGGGTCAGTTGGAATAAAACTAAGAATACAACGAATTTTATTCCAATTGTCGTTATAATTAAAATTTTGTTTTCGAAAAAAAAAACACACAATATTTTCCTTGCTCGTTGGTCGTTATACTAAAATAATTTACTAATGACTGAATTGAGTCCGACAAGATAACAGGTTGTTCTGTGCCGAAGCTTTGAATCCCAAGCTAGAAGATAAGATTAGATTGTATGCCTATACATTTGGTCTCGTATCTGAGGTATCAGGTGTTATCTTATCAGTTGGGTGTCATATCTCACATATAGTAAATACTTGACGAAACTTTTTTGAGCACAGGTGCGTTTTTTTGTTGTCTGTGGGATTTGGATAACGTTTTGCGCAAACATTGTGAAAATATTTTTATTTAAAAAAAGGTCTTATCAATCAATAATGGGTTTTAGAATTGATAAGTGAATGTGTAGTTTACTTACACATACAAATTCAAGTAGTAAGTCATCGTTGCAATTCTTGGTATTCTTGGATAAGAGTCTTAATCATAATTGTGCTAGGAAATGGGGGAAGTGCTTAATTGGGACGGAATTGTAAAAATAATCATAAAAATGTGTCTTTTTATTTGTGGTATTATAGGAAATGTGTGTATTTGTTTTTTTTTTGTGTAAAACTTAATTTCAAGGTTTTTTATATTAAAACTTTCATTACGGTCATAGAGACGTCCATGATTTGGGTGGCCAGATTAGAATTATAGTTTTCCAGTTGTCATATTTCAGCAGCTGAAAAAGTTACAAATGCCATCGAATCTAATAATAATGTCCAAATACTCGGCTAGGTTCCCTGTTTTATCTATACGACCATAGACAACGCCATAAATTCGACAATTGGAACCTGACCGGAAATCCTAATATTGCCGAAAACTCATCTTCTTGGCCCTTTTTCTTGGCTGATCACAATCTACAATCAAGCAATTGATTTTGACATTGATTTTTTGATGCAGCTTATGGCATTTGTGGCATCACATGCAATACAAGTGAGGAATGCAACTCTCGAAGTTCTGAAGGAGATATTTTGCATCTGGGCCATTTCATGGCAAATATTTACCAATTGGCTACCGTGTTTATATGACTCTACACCAATCGATTATTTTCTCTGGGGCTATGTGAAGTCCTTAGTCTAAGCTACCTTTTAGTACGAGCCAGAGGCCAATATTTGAGACGCTTTTACTGCATTCGTGCCACGAGTTATCAAAAATTGTACTAACCGACGCGACGCACGCTTTAAATACTGCCAGCGAAGCAGTGGCGGAAATTTGAATGATGTACTATTCGATACATAATGGCACGAATCAAGCTTCGAAACAAAGCCAGAATCAATTTCTCTCGTGTATCGCACACCGTTGTTGGTTTACTTAAATCTCTTTTTCTATAGTTCTTATCTAGTCACCCAGTATATTTTCTAGGGGTTTGTGTATTTGCTTGTCCATGTCCATTCATATATCGGGCTTAATTTTAAATGGATCGAAGGATTTTCTAAACATTTTCATGCAATATCTTAAAGGAAACTTCCAAATTTTCGTTTTAACGAAATAAGTCAATTATTTCAGTTCAGTGCTGCTTTTTATTTTTCGATTTAAGTTTTCGATTATTTTTACACGAACAAACTCAGGCGATTTTTGACCCCTCCCTTTCTTCAGAACCAATGAAGTCAGAAACTTTAAATTCCGAATATTTGCTAAGCTAGTCAGGCACGGAGGCCTCACCAACTAGCATAAGCAGTTCCTGAGATATAAGGCCTCAAAAATGACTGACTGACTGACAGATCATCAAAATTATGAAGCACTTCCCGACATCGTAGAATCTTGTTATTTTGCACAACGGTAGATCTTGTCATTCAAGTAGAGGAAAAAATCGAAAATTTGAAGTTTTCCATTCAGGGGCGTGGCATCCGCCCACTTCCTCAGAATTGATGTAAATTATATATGGCGCACTTCCGATTGCAGTATAACAATGAAATTTGGTAAAGGACCAAAAATAAAAATTGACGTTTTCCATTCGGGGGGCGTGGTATCCGCCCACTTCCTCAGAAAATGTTTAATTTATATGGAGCACTTCCGATTGCTGTAGAATGATGAAATTTGGTACAACTCTTAACTGTGCCGTGAACTATAATCAAACCACTAATTAGGCTATTAATTGGTGGACTACCTTCATTTTAAAGAAGGAGTTAAAATTGCAACAAAAACATTATCTCATCCTCAACAATTATTGCTTTTTTATGTATTAAAATCTTTGCAAAAAGGAGTGACCAAAACCATAAATGTTTAAAAAAGCCAAGTTCTTCTATACAAAAACCTTTGAGTAACAAGTCAGCTGGAAAAGTACTGAGATCCAAAAGTACGACAAGTAATATTTTGTATTCCATAGTCAGAATCCACAATCCCAAACTTTTTGGTTTTTTGTTTGTTCCTACAATTCCTTGCTTGCGCAATTCTATATAAAAAATGATTTCCTAACTTTCTCAGTATATCTTTTTTATTTAAAATTATATACTACTATTTTCTACATTATCACCACTGTGGTAAAGTACTGAACTCTTATTTTGCAGGGCGATTTAAGAAAGACATATTTTTTTTGCAACGTTTCGGTTCTTTTACTATTTGGACTAGATTTCCAGTTCCTCCATCTTGCCAGGAAATTAAAAATCTCTCAAGACTAACTCTTGTAAAATTGTAATTCCAGCAACTCTATTTTTGGATCTAACAGAAAATTCAAGACAGTCAGCGACAAAATTTTTTGTTGCTAGAATATTTTTAGCGACTTTTGGAAAGAAGCATTTACGAGTTATAAAATTTTAATAATATTATTTTGTCCTGTTACTGCCCTGATAAAACTTGTTACTTAAATAATACATATTTTGATATAGAATAGAAATATTCTGAACTTCAACAAAATAACGTAGCAAAATTTAGAAATTATACTGAAGAATAATGTTTTTCAATAATACTGTCGAAGTTAATGAAATTGTTAATTTTGTCTTGAACTCAAGATTTTGATCAGACTTGACATAACAATGATAGGGAAGACTTTAAAAGTGGGACTCGCCCGTCTGTTCGACTACAGCGTAAGCGATTCAGGCGTTTTTCTTTAAACTTGGTGTATATCATTTTTAAATTGTTCCCCGCGTTTTTTCTTCTTTTTTTTTTTTGAGAGCAACAATAATAGAATTACAATTTAGTTTTTGAAATTTAAGAAAATCATTTATTTCAAAAAACTGTTCCACAGATTAAAAAGAAAAAAAAAATTAATTTAATAAATGTAGCTATTAGTTGAAAAAAAAATCCAAGAAATGGATATTATTATTCTCGATTTTCTTAAAAACGGTACAGTGGATTTTGACCTATTTTTTTATCGTAAAACTCTTAAAAAGTTTTAATAGTATTCCATTTTTTTTAAATTATTATTTATAAAACCACGTGGTCGATTTTCTTGACGCTTGACAATTAACAGTTTTTTTTAATACTATTTACAAGATGAAGTAAAATATTTTTAGTTTTATCTAAGAACAGCTGTTTCCACCAGATAAATGTTGAAAAATGGTTTCCAAAAATCGTATTGCTCTCAAAAACGGCTCCTTGAATTTTGATAAAATTTTATTCTTTCGCTTTATTTAAAAAGAATTTTGCTATTGCGATATCACTGATTTTTCGATTTTTGTCTTTCTCACTATCATGATTACTGAAAGGAAAATAAATAATATTTTTAATGCAGAAGTTTCCTCCAAGTTAAAAAAAATTTACAAAACCTGAAAATGTATTACTAAGTAAAGGACTGAAATTCAACATACCAAAAATAAATAAAAACAACATATTACGCGAAGTAACAAATGCAGAAGCAGCAATTAAAATGATTCCAGAGTCCCAAACGCAAAACGAAACAAGAGTCATCATAAACAGAAAACTCCAACAAAGTATAAAACATAAACATCATAAAATTCAGAAAAATTACAAAGAAAATATTGAAAATTCAAAAACCATTAGACAAAAATTAGAAGAAAGCAATGCAATCATTACAAAAGCCGATAAAGGGAACACAGTTGTCATTATAGACAACCAAGAATATATAAACAAAACCAACACTTTCATCACCAACAATAACATAGATACATTAACAAATGATCCAACAAAGCAATACGTTAAAGAAATAAACCAAGCCATTAACAATTGCAATAACCTGTTCACAAACTTAACAAAATTACAATTAAAACAATCTAATGCAAAAGCACCACAGTTTACAGGTCTTCCGAAAATTCATAAGGAAGGAACACCAATAAGACCTCTTATCAATTATACTACAGCACCCGCTTATAAAGTTGCAAAAAAATTGAAAACAATAATAAAAAACAACATTGAGTTACAAAATAATAATAGTGTGACCAACTCAATAGATTTAGTAGCAAAACTGAAAAACATAAATATTTTACAAAAATTTAAACTTTTATCATTCGATGTGACAAACATGTACACTAATATACCAATTGACGAAACCACAAAAATATTAAAAGAAAATTTGGACAAAAAGGCAACACTCAACAATCAACAAATAAATGAATTACTATCTATATTGAAAATAGTTCTAAAACAAAATTACTTCACATTTAACAATAGTTTTTATAAACAAAAAGAAGGTTTAGCAATGGGTTCACCTCTTAGTGGATTAATGGCTGATATATATTTAAATTGGTTTGAAAACAAATATATATTATCAAACAACAACAAACAACATCAAAAAATTATATCATATTCAAGATATGTTGACGATACTTTTATAATTTTTGACGGAACACATAGACAAATAAATATGCTATATAAATACATTAACAGTGTAAACGACAAAATTAAGTTCACAATGGAAATGGAATTTGAAGATAACATAAACTTCTTAGATTTAAATATCAAGAAATTCAACAACAAATTAAAATACAAAATATACAGAAAACCTACCACCACAGACATTACTATACATAGAGAGTCGCATCATCCACATTCTCAAAAAATGGCAGCATATATTGCATTCATCAATAGATTATTAACAATACCCATGGACAAACAAGATTTTATAAACGAACTCAACATAATAAAACAAATCGCAATAGCAAACGGATATAAAAACGATACCATTGAAAAACTTTTAAATAAAAGAAAAAAGAAAATAAAAAACAAAAACAACAACAACAACTACAACGAGAAAAATAACAACAATAAAGATTTTAAATTCATCTCAATGGAATACACAAACATACTACCACACTATATACAAAACGAATTGAAAAAACATAACATAAACGTATCATTTAAAACGAGTAACAACATTCAAAAATTGACACAACCTAAAAGAGAAAACGACATAAAAACTTCCACCGGAGTTTACAAAATAAAATGCGATGATTGCGAAAAATACTACATAGGACAGACAGGAAGAGCTTTTAACGAACGATTCAAAGAACATTTACCAAGGCCCAACTCAAAATCAAACTATGCTTTACACTTAATCGACAACAAACACAATTACACGAGCTTCAACAACAATTTAAGCCCAATGCATTTTTGCAAAAAAGGGAAAATACTTGACACGTTAGAAGAGTACGAAATCTATAAATCAACAAAAATAGAACATGACAAATTACTAAATGACAAATTAACTTTAAAACCAAACGCACTATATGACACAGCACTTACATTCAACACAAGATGAAAAGAGACAAACACAAATTATATAATATATAATAATTAAATATGTAAACATAAATGACAAGTAAAAATCAAATAAAAAATCCGCCTGAAGATGGAAACATAGTTTCCGAAACGCGTAGCGATTATAAATAATAATTTAAGTTGTGATATTAGTTTAATAAAGTATAAAATAATTTAAAACTAAATTTGTTTATTTTATCTTTTCATATATATAATTAAAAAAAACATTGCATATTAAAATTTAAAGAAAACAAATAATTTGTGGGTTTCTGAAAAAATTCCATTTGTTTTTAAATTCAATATCTTATTATTTTACAATGATATAAACTTTTTTTCTTAAAGAAATGTATATATATAAATTTATTTTGACAATTTAAAAATTGCTATTCTTGCATTAATTCGTATTAGTTTGTAGCTTCATTTACTAAAAAAAAGGCTAATTTTGTGCTTCTGAACATTTTTCACAAATAAACACTCCGAAGTTTGGTCTAACGATTTTTAATTTCAGCTTGCGACAACACTGATAAGATAAGATAAGATAATGAAGACAAAAATTTCAAGATAAAAATATCATGTACGGTTGCTAAAGAAAACCCCACAGAACGAAGTATATTGGATAACCATGTTTGGAAATAGTTTGTGCAATATGTCTAACACATGTTATGGTTGTCGATGTCCAACTTCATCGACCGACCGGTCTCGCCGTTGAAGGCAATGACATAGGCAACAACTCAAAGAAGTGTGGATCGATGGTGTTTCCCAGGCATTACAGTTTTGTGGATCGCGTGTGGATTGTGATCGTCCCAAAATTAAAAATTTTGCGCTTGTAAAGAACCCATTCTACAGAAGTGGGACTCGTCGCTGAATATTTTTTTCCACAGAAATTGCGATGAACTTCCAACTGCC
Organism: Philhelius festivus; assembly: GCA_963931855.1. Lineage (NCBI taxonomy): Eukaryota > Metazoa > Arthropoda > Insecta > Diptera > Syrphidae > Philhelius > Philhelius festivus. The sequence continues at coordinate 97,561,703 of OZ007557.1, forward strand.
CAGTTAGCAAACACTCATTATTGTCTAAAGTCCTTAACTCTGAGCTCATAGTTTAGTTGAAATTTGTACGGATATAGTCGCAATACTTGCCAAGTTGTAGTCTGTGAAAAGCCCAAAGGACCACTGAGTGCGCACTCCCATTGGCAGTGTTGATATTCTCTACAAATCTTGCATTTCATTGACACACGATATTTTGGTAGATTGTTCACTGAACCGATTGATTTGAATGTATCCACCACTTTGAATATTCCTCTCGAAAGGACAAATATGGCGACCGTAAAATGGATTAAGGGCGCTAATTGTTACTCAAACAGAAGACCACTTTCACGAAAAAGAATTACAACTTTTACACATTGTTGCATGTTTTAACACCTTAAGTTTATTTGGCCAGACTGAACAAATGAGAGCAAATTTTTTAGATGGAGCTTCAAGAGAATGACTTGAATTATTTGTCAAAGCTAAGAAAGCTCTATTGGACAATCATTTTCGGCCACTAAAAATCGTAATAGTAACGTTTTCTGAGCAAACAAAACAAGACCAAGAAACAAAAAACCAAAATTTCCTTATTTGAACTTTTGACACATCACTTTTAGAGTGATCCTACTCAAATGTTACACATAAAATTCAATTGATGTCAAGGAGAGGAACTCTTCTTTTCGTTTCACTCACAATAATTCGAAATCCTACATTATATCCGAAGTTGTGTTTTGCAAATTAAATCAAAAAATCTGTTTTCGAGACTGAAATTTGTGAGTTAAATCACATCCTTTTTACATTTCTGTTCAAGTACAATACACATGCTTGTACATAGAACAAAAACAACCAAATAAAGTCACAAAAAAAATAAAAAAAGTGGAGAAACCTATCTAAGCCACCTTCCCCCAAAAAGCATCAATAAGATGCCAAAATGCAAATAGGATTCTCTGTTTGTGTGACAGTGGCAGAAAGTCTTTTCGTTTTTCTTTTCGATTCGATTCGTCTGTTTTTTTTTTTGTCATCAGTCAGTGATCAAATAATTTCGCAGGATTTTTCATTGAACAAATTGACTGACGATTTGTAAAAGAGACGACGACGTCGACGTGGAAATCGTATAGTCAACTGACGGCAAATAAATTGCCATTGCATATATTCGTACATACAAAAGAAAACAATGTTCGAGGAGCTTTTATTTTTGGGTTGTTCCTATTTCCCTTCTGATGGGATGCTGATGTGTGGACAGAATCCCACCATACCCACTTTATCTTTTGCATATTAGATAACGATGGAAGTGAAGACAGTATCTGATATCCGTTTTCATATCTTATACGATTTTATTTAAGAGTTGTTGACGATGTTACAATTGGAATTGGTAAAGGGTTGGTATGTCATGACACTTGGAAATCGGTGCGTTATAGGGTTTATTTCTGTCTTTAACTATTGATACTTTCTTATAAAATAACATGCACTGATAAATGCAAGATTTTTCCAATGGGAAATTCTGTTTAAAGGTTTCAAGATTCTGAGGCTTGTTGAATAGACTCGTGACTTAAAAAAAAACTCTACTAAAAGAAATTTTTAACGGTTGAATCAAATGGTCTTGCCGGCATGTGCAAATCCCCAAAACTAGAGATTAGGTGAACCGGACATGCAGCCTTCATAATTTCGATTGTGGCTCTGGCAGTTTGTGACGTTGTTCCATCCAATTGATGTAGGAGATAGTCAATGAATATGACTCTGTAGCGCTCGCTGCCCACAAAAGTCGTTTGACCCTTGGCGTTTTCGAAATAATATGGCCATATAACACTTTCAGCGCAAGTACCACACTATGCAATAACTTAGCACTTCGTGTGTTGTAAGCAGTTCGGTGCCCCAGAAGCGATAATTCGCAGAAATTGAAATGGGCTCCACGGCTAATGATTATTTTCGAAGAAAATTTGTCTACCTCGGTCCCTCGCTGTCGAGATTGGCTTACGAGGTTGGCGGTCAACAGCTGATACACTATCTGCACTTTGTAAGGGAACATCTTCATGTCTTACACCAAAATTCTCTGTAAAGACCGCCGATTGATGCCTTATTGCGTGGCAAGTCATCTGGCCGATATTTTAGTTCGTCTGAGCATTCATCGAACATATGACAAGTACAAGTCAAAACCGTAGGTGCGACAAACAAACCATCATCTGTAGGTAGGGAAAGGTTGAATTGGATGCCAGTTTCGCAGTTGACACACTTAGGCCAGAGTTGGTCCATTGTGATACCACATGAATTTAGAGATTTTTACCATACCCGTTCAACCATTTGGAGCTCCCTGCAAAGCGAGAGGGACTGTAGGTATCTATATATAAAAATTAGATCACTAGGTTCCTCGAAGAAAAACCCTGGAAGATAGACCCTACGCCTACGTCTATGTATGGGATAGATTAGGCCATGTACATAGAAGATGAGTAATTGATTCTCCCTCTTCATCGTTCTTATAGCTTCTGTTTCTAATAGTTTAAATAAACCCTAAGCCTCGTTAAGTGTGTGCCTATAAATGTAGAATCTACTTAAGAATATCAAACGCTCGGAGCGTTTTAGATCAAGCATTGGCCAGATCTGTTTTTTCTCCAAACAAGTGGTTAAATTATTCCATATTAGATTTGTTCTCTCTATAGCATCTTGTTTCAGGATAAATCAATCTATCTGTATTGGCAATGTTACTCCACTTTTGGCGATTTCGCCATCCTTACAATTCCCTGGAATGCCCCTATGTTCTTTGCCAAATATAGATGAATATGGAACTATTGCGCCATTTCCATAAGGAATGTTATAAAGATAGTAGAGATCCATTTCAGATATTTAATAGCTGTTTGACTATTCCAAAAGATGCGTATATAAGAAGTTAATAACAAGTTTTCTTTCAGCAAAGACTGGACTTCCTTAAGTACTATAAGATTCAGATGCTAAAATGACAGCCTCCAACAACACTTTCATTTTTTCATCATCTGTAAGACATGTGAAAAAATTAAAAGAGTAGGTACTAGGTCGATATTTCTTCTGAACACAAATCCTGAGGTGAATATACGTCATTTTCCCTTAAATCTAAACACACGAGCTCTGAACTGCATATAAATCTGAGGAACAACATGCCGTTGTGAACTAAAGCCTACACTGAAAATAAATTCCTAGGTAATATTGATAAAAACGTTTTGTTGACCTTCAACAAAACAATTTTATCGTTTTGATTAAATTTTTGTCAATACGAAAGAATGATTTTGTTGATTTCACCAATTTTTTATAATTCAGCATGATTTTTCGTCAGTTTAACAAAATACGAGGGCGGGTCAATAAGTCCGTGACTTTTTGAATTTCTGACCTCTTTACTGAAACAACAACACTGCTCCTGTCAACAGGCATCTGTCAGTTGACTCCTGTCAAAATTTAAACTTGCTGCGTCAGTTAGTTTGTGTTTGACAGCTATTTTTATCAGACTACTCACTAATTTGAGGAGAAAATGGAAAAAAGTGAATTTCGTGTGCTTATTAAGCATTATTTCTTGCGAAAAAAAACCATTACCGAGACCAAGGCTAAGCTTGATAAATACTATGGGGACTCTGCACCATCGATTTCAATGGTAAAAAAAGTGGTTTACTGAATTTCGTTGTGGCCGTACAAGCACTGAAGATGCCGAACGTCCTGGACGCCCAGTTGAGGTCTCTACACCCGAAACAATCGAAAAAATTCACGATATGGTGTTGGCCGACCGAAGATTGAAAGTGCGAGAGATTGTGGAAGCCGTAGGGATCTCGCATGGCTCAGTGTTTCAATTTTGAATGATCACTTGGGCATGAGAAAGCTTTCCGCAAGATGGGTGCGCGTTTGCTCACAGTCGACCACAAACGCAATCGTGTAACAACTTCACAGGAAGGTTTGGCGTTGTTTAATCGCAATATGGAGGAGTTTTTGCGCCGTTTTGTAACCGTGGACGAAACATGGATCCATCACAACACACCAGAGACCAAACAACAGTCAAAACAGTGGGTTTCTAAGGGTAAATCGGCGCCAAAGAAGGCCAAGGTGGGTTTGTCAGCCAATAAAGTTATGGCGACTGTTTTTTGGGATGCACGCTGGATAATCCACATTGACTACCTTCAAAAGGGAAGAACAATCAATAGGGAATATTATGCCAACTTATTGGACCGATTCAATGACGATTTGAAAAAAAAAAACCGACCTCATTTGGCCAAGAAAAAAGTTCTTTTCCACCAAGACAATGCAAGGGTGCACACATGTGCAGTTGCCATGGCAAAAATCCATGAATTGGGCTATGAATTGCTCCCTCATCCACCCTATTCTCCAGATTTGGCTCCGAGCGACTACTTCTTGTTCCCAAACCTGAAGAAATGGCTTGTGGAAAAAGATTTGACTCCAATGATGAAGTCATCTCGCAAACAAAGGCTTATTTTGAGGACCTCGACAAATCATTTTTTTTGGAAGGGATAAAAAAATTGGAGAAGCGTTGGACAAAGTGTATAGAGCTCAAGGGAGACTACGTTGAAAAATAAAATTATTTTTTTATCAAAAAATCTGTGTTTTATTCCAAAAGTCACGGACTTTATCACATCGACAAACTTTTTTGTGATGTTAACAAAGTGTTTGTTGTATCTACAAAAATTCTGTTTTGTAAATGTTTGTCAATATCACAAAGTTTTTGTTAATTTTTTTTGTCACTTTAACAAAAAATGAAAACGCTTTTGTTAAAATATTTGTTTGATCATGATATTTCTTTTGTGTATGATATAGTTCACATTTGATTTTTGTCAAAAAATCGATGTAAGATTAACTGAACTTAACAAAAATTGCGTATTGTCCATACGCCCTCACAGATGGTTGCATGTGAGATCGTAGGGACGAAACATCAATTTTTGTGGACTTAAATCCCCAAAAAAAAAATATATTTTAACAAAATTAATTTTGTGGATTCAATTTGTAAAATTGACAAAATATTTTGCTAATTTTACAAAATATAACAAAAATTTTTGTTAATTTAACAAAACAATTTTGTTAATTTAACAAAAAAATTTTCTTAATCCGACAATAATAACATTAACAAAAAAATTTGTTGATACAACAAAAGAATTGTTAATGTGACAAATTAATTTTGTAAATTCTACGAAATTTTGTCATATTGACAAAATATTTTTGTTATTTCAAAAAATGAATCTGTTAGTATAACAAAATAATTTTGTGGATACAACAAAATATTTTTTGTTACCTCAACAAAATTTTGTAATTTTTATCAATTTGATAAAACTTTTTGCTGGACGTATATGTTAAAGATAACTATAGTAGTTCATAGTTCATGAATATTTTGCATCGCTTCTTTGATTTTCTTTTGTTATTGTCCTGCATCTGCAAGTTGCTATTCTGCTTTTATATTCTTTCATATGTATGTATGTGTGTTATTTCCCCTCTTCGGTAATTCTTTATTCTTGTAATATCTTATCGTTACTTATCTATCTTCAGTCTGAATAAACTGCTTATATTGTAAGGACGTGTTTTTATTCTGCGCTACATTTGCTACAGTATATTGACAAAATTTTTATGAGCAAATGCTTGCATTCACCTTATACACTTTCCGAAAACTGGTCCCAATTTCATCCACTTTATCCACCGGATCTTTAACATTACAGATGTTGCTGTCAGAAGTACGTCTCAGTTTTTTGTCGCTTTCTAGAGCTTACTACCAAAACGCTATAAGGAGGTTCTGCTGCACGAAATCTTAACAGCAAAACAAAGCAAATACCCAAGTAGAATCCTTCTTGAAGTCGAAGAAAATTGTTGTAGTAAAAAAATATTCAAATTAATATCAATATCTGTTTTAATCTTACTCGTACAACCGAACAAAGAAATTGCTTAAAGATCAAGTTCCAACAACACTCCAATTACAATTTATTAATTAAATCTCATTTTTATTAACCACCTCGAACAATTACAATAATTTCCATCCCATTACCTCTGCCGACGATTTTATTATATCACAACCATCAACGATGACAAAGACTGAATGAGGTAGGTAACCTTGTCCAATCTCAGAGACGAAACTTCAAAGTAAAATTTCATTAAGTAAACCGTCCAAGTCCAATTCATTGTCGTCGACGTTGACGACGACGACGACAACTCCCCATCAAAAATATCATTCATGGTCTCAGCAGTTCAATCACGCGTATGATATCATCGTTCCATTCAGTCGTCAGTCCAAGTCATTGTGCTCCAAACTCTAAGCTCTTTGCAAACTTTAAAAGCAAAAACAAGACAATCACTGTGAATCACCATATCTGATGAATATTGTCTAATTAGCATCTGTGAACCTACCTACCTCTACTTGAAGCCTGTAGCAGGCCCCGTATGAAAGATAATGAACCCGAGTCATTATGCAATCAAAAGCGAACAGCATCCACGTCCGGCTGAACGAACTTTGATTCATCATTCAATACCAATCAAGTAGATCACCCAGTCTGGCGTCCATTAGACCCACAATAAAAAAAAAAAAAAAACACCAGTCTGTCAGATATGTCACAGCACCATGCAGAAACAAGAAGAAAACTGAACTTCCATGCCAAATGAGGGGAAACATCAAACGAAATCATTTCCGAACAACAACAAACACACTTGAAAGTAAAAGCTTTTCTCTGAGTCACTGCCAGACAAACATGGGTGACATTGACTGTTGCGTTACTTCACCAAATCCATGTCGCAGTCCCATTGCCAAACACAAATGAGCACCCGTCCTAGTCCAATAACTTCACACAAAATTGGCAAAAATGGCCTCTGCCTATGGCTCGCCGGCTGGCATTTTCCGTTCGAAGTTTGACAGAAGAAACCAGCTATACATGTAGTTTCCTGTTGTCACCCGGTGGGAGGGATTTGAACTTTAAAGTTGTGTATTACTTTTTTTTGACAGCGCATGTGTGCTAAAGTAGGTTAATGCTTTTGTGAATGAAAGTCTTGCATTACGAGTTTGTTTACATTTTTTATTATTATCGTCCACACAACAAAAAAGCTTTTAGCGGAGTTCTCTTTCTATCTCTCTTTTGAGTCATATTATTAAGAGAATTACAACTGGCATATTAGTTGTTGTTGAAAGAAAGTAAAATCCAAAAAGAAACGGAATAAAAAAATTATAATTTTATGATTTATAGCGACAACAGAATCTATTTGTAAGCATGTCAGTCTTAATTTAGTAAAAGTGATCATGAAATGACACACTTATAACTTGTTGGGTTGTTTTTTTTTTCTTTTTTTTTTTTTGTAAAAAATACATCTGCGATAAACGTGTTGGTACATTTTTTTATATTTTGTTAAATGGTAGCTCATTAGTTTTAATTACTTAGGGTGGTGCTCTGAATTAGCTTAAATGAAAAAGGAATTTAAAACAAAAAGGCGGTCAAATAGAATACATATATTGAGGAATTTTTTAAATAAATTTATGTTTCTTAATGAATTTTATGCTTGTAAGATCTAGACTAGATTTTTATTGGTTCCTATTTTTTTAAAAGAATAAATACAACATTTGTGTTTAATAAAATCTTTCGACCATGGCATTGCCAGATTGACAATCCAATTTATACCTATTATATGTTTAATTTTATACTTTATAATTGATTTACTTTTGTTAGTGGTCAGGGACAATATATATGTATTTTTGATTTGGTTGCGATGTCAGGAAAATGGCTGAGAATGCTCGTAGACTTTAAAATTGCGCTAGGTAGCTATTCTATTCATTTACCAATAGATATTAAAATATTAAAATATAAACATGCTACATCTTCAAGATTTAATAAGCTCAAGTGGTCGGAGAGTAATGCCAACCCTAACCTTATACAAAAGACTCTTGGCTCGTAACTCACACTCTTAACTCCAACAATCCATCCACTCGGCTGAGGAGACGTGTGAATGAATATTGAGATGAATATTGAACGAATAAAGATCTATTGTGCCTGCATTCAAAACTAGATGAGTTGCTAAGCTTACAACTCTTCCTCCAAGTTTATCCCCTTGATGAGTTTGATTATTTAGAGTACCTTCAGAGAGTATAAACCACCCTCTTCTTTGAAGAATTAGTGCTTCGCATCCGCCTAATAGGTGTCCCGGCGTTTCGTCATGAGTATTGTAGAATCTACATGTGGGGCTGTTTACCAGGTAAAGAATACTCAAGTATATTCTTAGTTTACATTGACCCGTGAAAAGTCCCGTTACTATTTCTTACTCAAGCTGATACATTTCATGAAATGTTCTTGGTAATAGTTCGCAAGAAATAGTTTGGCCTGCCTAAGTCTTGTGAGTTCTTTTCAGTTTTTGGATCTTTTGGCCTCCTCCTCTATTTTGATTTCGTTTCAAATCCTGTTATCTCCTATTCCGCAGTAGTGTTCTATTTATTTTTGCTACGTTGTCTGCCTCCTCATTTTCCTGGACACCAACATGTCCAGGTACCCAATGAAGTGAGACATTATTGTTTTTGCCACGTTCGTTTAGCCTGCCTACACAATCCCACATCAACTTAGACGTGATGGCGCATGATTTTAGTGCTTTGAGTACGGCTTGTCGATAAGGTTAGTTATTGCGGACTTTATATTTGTGACATATATTTATCTTTGGCAAATCTCATAATAGCTCCCTTAGCTGTACTTCCAACTACTTTATGTAATGGGGACAGATAAAAAATAACCTCCATCTCTACTCCAGGACAAGTTTTCAAATGCATAAGCAAGCGAACCTTTGAACTTTTCCTAGTTGTTTTTTAACTCGAATCTTTTGTGCCATGCAACCGCACCACAGGTAGTGATTGGTCTTACCATCATGGTGTACTACATCCACCTAAGGATATAAGGTTTGCACCCCCATGATGTACCTGTAAGCCTCTTGTATATCATAAGGTCTTCTGCGGCTTTCCTGACAGTATATTCTACATATTTTTTACTATCTAGTATGATTCCTAGATATTTTACTTCTTTCTCTGTTATTATTTCTTTGACAACTTACCGAATGGGTGACAGAAGTCTTTTCTTGGTAAATGGTATTATGGCCCTTTAAGTAGGGATAATTGATAATCCTACAGAAAGACCTCATTTGCTTGTAATAGTAGGTCCTCTCTGGTTGATATGACAGAGAGTTTCTTCAAACTTCGCTAGGGCTGTAATAACGATATCAGCAAAACCGATGCAGCGTACACGTTGAGAGATGAGATTTCTTAGGAGTTCTAGCACAAGACTCCACAGAAAGGGTGATAGTACCCCTCCCTACGGACAACCTTATGATGTGATGATTCTCTGTGTGTTTGGTCCTGTTATTTCCTTCGCTTTTCTAGTGCCGGCGAGCATTTCACAAATCCATCTATTTATGTTATTGGGTACACACTTTCTTTCTAGGGCTTTATTTACTGTGATATGTGAAAGTATACAACGAGTGATACATCTGTAAATTCTTAATATACGAAGAGCACTAACACTTTGGTATGGACAGATATATAGTTTATTGAGGATTGCAAAAGTCTTCGTAAACTTTCATTTGTTAGCCTTAATCTTTTTAGAACGACGAACTCCCAATTTTTCATAACTTCGAATAAATAACCAATATATAAAAATGTGTTGCAAAGGAGAATATTCCTTATTTGAAAAATGTTGTTAAAAAAAATGGAGAGAGTTATAACTTATAACACTCTCAGTTATTCGGAGTTCTTTGATGTAGTCTGCGAACTTGGCGGAAGAAGTCAGGATATATATGGAAACAAGGACTTGTCATTCAGTACAAAATACAAAGTTTTTTCCGCAACTTCTAAATCGATAATGCTTTATGCTGCAGAATCATGGGGATGGAAACAGTCTGATACCACCGAAAAGCTATTGAGATTCTTCTTAAAAAGACAATTTCGACTACCAGATACAACACCAAATTACATGCTATTCATCGAAACCGGGCTATCACCACTATATCTTTCATCTCTAAAACTCCATTTTAACTACATCCTCAAACTTATGTACAGCCACACTGATAAAGTTGCAAGAAAGATTGCAGTTTCGATTGTAAGATCACAAAGCTCATGGTTTGAAGAATGGAAGAACTTGGCAGACTTGTGTGGACTCTCATTTAATTTAACTCTTAATAATCTAGCAGAGTGGAAACCTTTCCTTTATAATTTACTCGAAATGCTCCATTCAAAAGCCAGAGAAGACAGTATTCGTAAAGCTAGAAGTTCACTTCATAGGGAAACCTATCCTATACTCCAGCATGATCTAAGGGAAATGATTTAGCACTAAAATGTAGCTTATGTAATACAAACGAAAGGGAAGATGTAGTGCATTTCATCGCGAGATGTCCTATTCTGGTAGAGGTACGGCGACAAATATGGCAAAAAAACTACCTGGAACAAACGGAACTTTTAGCAATATTAAACGGAAATCACTGGCAAAAACTATCGCAATATATTAAAATAGCACTTGCATATAGAAGAAAAATAACAAGAGAAGATTTTTAAACTTAGTTTTTTAAATTAAACTCGATCAATTTACAAAATTTCAAAATGTATTACTCAGGCTATCATCTGGCTGCCGGCCCTTCTGGCCATGCCTCAAAAAGATTTAATTTTAAATATCAAATTGTTTTTGTAAATTTTTATTGATGAAGTAATAAATCTAATCTAATCTAATCTAATCTAATCTAATCTAATCTAATCTAAAAAGTCAGGATATGAAGTAACTCTTAATAAGCCGGGACCTTAGCAGCTCATTTTAAAACTCCGCACTCAGTTGAAGAAGAACTTCATACCTTCGATTACGTATTACCTAACATGACGGTAATAAATTGGATATAGCTATTTCACAAGACGAATTGAAATGCACACTCCAAAAAATGAAAAAATATCGCTCCTGTCATGGGTATCCCAGTCGAGTTTTACGAAAACGCTACAAACGATTTGAAAAATTATCTCGTCTCATACTTTAACAGACTGTATAACGATGAATTTGTTCTCAGCAGTTTAGCAGTTTCAAGGAATCCGTTATTTTTGCTGTTTTTCAAAAACGTAATGCGAATGCTGTAGAAAATTATAGAGGTATTTCGATCCCAAGTACAATAAGAATGATTTTTAATACAATTCCAAATGAAAGGCTTACTTAATGGATTCAGAATAGCAAGGTTTTAATCATCTTTCAAGCTAGTTTCCGCCCAGGTTTTTCGACCATGGGCCATATCTTTGTTAGCTGAAGTATTGCTAGAGACTTTATTCACAAAAAAAAATTAATAGTTGTTTTGTTCGCCAACGATTTAGTTACACTTGCGAAAAATCTTTTCGTACTACAAATGCAAATAAACCTACTTAATTCATTTTATGAGTCTTGGGGTCTGCAAATTAATACCCAAAAAATAAGATTGTCATTTTTGAAGGCCGAATATCAAGAAGAAGAGTTGAAGAAAACTGGTTTCTTGATAACTCAAGAATCAACGTTGTACAGGAGTTTAAATATTTGAGAGTACTTCTGACCAACAATTTAAGCTTTCTTAAGAATTCCATGGAAAAAAGTAACGATGACAAATTGGTCTAAAAACATATTGATTTAGCATAAAAATACAAGGTCTTTAACGCGACATGCACTGTCATATTCGGATATACACACTTGTAAGTTTTCGAAAACATGCAAAGGAACTTCTTTAAGAGAATATTCTGTATACAAAATTCAGAAGTGCACATTCTGACTTTCGACATTCATTTTCCAACTAAATAAAGGGTGGTTAAATTTCAAGGGCCGATGTTGATTTTGAATAAAATACAAATTATTTAGGAAATTATTATCATTTCTTTTTATTAGGATAATATTAGTATGATTCCATTATGTATGAAACAAAATATCGGCCAAATGGCCGCCGCGACCTCGGCGGCACACCTCCATCCGATGGTCCAAAGTTTCGATGACGCTGAGGCATAATTGATGCCGTTAATGTGCCGAATTATCTCATCCTTTAGCTCTTGAATTGTTGCTGGCTTATCGACGTACCCTTTTCTTTCAAATAACCCCAAAGAAAGAAGTCCAACGGTGTCAAATCACATGATTTTGGCGGCCAATTGACATCGCCACTACGTGAGATAACACGGCCATTGAATCTGTCGCGGACAAGAGCCATTGTTTCGTTAGCTGTGTGGCAAGTGGCAACGTCCTGTTGAAACCACAAATCGTCCACATCCATATCTTCCTATTCGGGCCATAAAAAGTTCGTTATCATGTCACGATAGCGAACACCATTCACAGTAACTGCCTGAACTGCCTCATTTTGGAAAAAATACATTCGCCCAAATGCGGCAATTCTGCTTATTGGCGAATCCACTGAGGTAAAAATGTGCCTCATCACTGAAGATGATTTTCTTAGAAAATTGATCATCCACTGTTGCCATTTCTTGCCACCATTCTGACCATTGACGACGCTTGAAATGGTCAAGAGGCCTTAGTTCTTGAGTCAATTGCACCATGTAAGCGTGTAAATGCAAGTCTTTATGCATAATGTTCATCAACGACGAGCGTGAGAGGTGCAATTGTTGGGCACGTCGACGAGTTGAGGTGGGCGGCTCTTCAGCCACACTATCGCGAACAGCAGCAATATTTTCTGGAGTACGGGCTGTACGAGCATGCATTATTGTACGCACATTTGGACGTTTAAATTGACCGAAAAAATCACGAAGTGCACGATATGCATTTTGATTTGAACGCCCATCATATAATAAAACGGCGAACATGTTTTTTGTGGTACACTTTTTGCGGCCCACAGAAACCGAAGGAGCATAAATTACATATTAAACGAAAGCATTTTTTGCATAGATGTGCAGAATGCCAAAATTATTTAAATACATATACTACACAGAAATTGTTAAAACAATAAATAAAAATTGCAAAAAATTGCCCGGAAAACAAAAACAAAAACAATTAGAAATGTCAAATCGACTGACATAAAATGTCAAAAATGAAAGCATTCAGCGAAAACCCAAAGCCAGAACCCGAAACATTAAGGTGGATTAACATCACACAAATCCGTCAACACGATAAAAGTTGATGAACATGTTGTTGAATGTGAACGCTATGTGAAGAAATATTATCAATATAAATATTAGGCATGTGTTTTTTTTTAGTAGTTGAGCTCTTACAATAATATTTTGAAACATTAAGGCTAGGTGCGCACATTCAATTTTTAGTTGCGCAACTGCTTGGTTCGAGCAACTAAAAAGTTTGTGTTTTGACACAAGCTAAACGATTGCCTAAAATAAGTTCGCTATTTTGTGTAACATATAATTATATGCACCTGCGCGGACATTCAACCAAATAGTTCATCTGTTTTCTATAAGCAACCAAACAGTTGTGCATCTAAAACTTGAATGTGCACGCCTAGCCTAAGCGTTAACTACAATCGCCACATTTTGCAAAAAGTGAAAAAGAATAAACACATTTACTAGCGACAGCTGTTAGTGAAAAGAGAGTACAATTTAAACCAAAATTTACGTCAAAATTTATCTTTCTTCGTAAAGATACAAATCGGAGAGATAAAATTTTTTTTGAGATAGAAGAAAGAAACTTGAAATGAGTTGGAAAAATGAGCCTATTTTTTTGCACTTTTTGAATTTGATTGTAGTTAAGCTTTTAAACGTTAACTGCAATGGGCAGTTTTCTTAAAAAGGACAAACTGTGAAAAAGTGAATAACAATACACACATACACTAACGACATCTGTTGCTTTCAATTTCGCGACATCTATCGGTCATTTTCTGAAGAAATTTATTCAATGTATTTATGTTTTCAAAAAGTGAAACATTTAATTTTTGGGTTTTTGGATGGAAGATAAAATTTTAAATTAAGTTTGAAAAGGAGAGCAGATTTTTTTTAACATTTTCTTTTTTCAAGTTCATTGCAGTTATGGCTTTACAATAATAGAGGTATTCATGCAAAAGCGTAAGCTCTGCGTATTTGTATAAGTCAATTATTCTCAAAACTTATTTACATTTGTCTGCATTTGAATTTAAAATATTTGCGAAAAAAGAGAATACAAAATACTCGAAATGTGTTTGTCAGGGAAAGAAAGAAGATAGAAAATGCAGACGTGAGACGTCTCGTCGTCAAAAATGCGGACGAACATGACTTACGATACATATTTAAATCTCCATGGCTGAATGCGATCCATGGGCTCAAACCTACCTCATTTTCGGAACACTTCCATTTATGTCATTTTTTGTTGACAGTAAACAGCTGGCCGATCGATGTGCAAACAAAAGAAGTTTTACAAAAGTAAATTGAATTTATGTTTTCCAAGTTAGCTATATTTCTTTAGGCGCGTTATGAAAAAATGATGAGTGAAATTTAAAAAAAAAAAAATTCACATGTATATAACACAAAATTCACAGGTTGACGCCACTGCAACGACGTGGGTTCGGTTCCAATATTATGGCGTTAACAACAGCTGAAGGACAATGACATGAAAGAATCGAAACAAAAATTGTTAATGTGTCAAAAATGCGTATAGGTTTGAAAGTTTGTTTACCATTAACTGTTTTCCTTTGGACTCCAGGATTGACTCTTTAGTAGGTACTTCTCATTTCATTCAACAATTTAAAAAAATTATGAATTCTCTGTCTTTTTTCTGAATTAAATAAATAAATTGGCACTCGAATTTCGATAGCTGGGTCGGCTAGTTTTCAAAATAAGCCTGAATAACTTTAACGCGTTGCTCGACTGTGTATCTTTCCATTGTTCAAATTGAGTTAGTCTGAAATTGAGAAATGTCAAATGAAATGCAGAAAAAACTTGAAGTTTAGGTGTGGTTCACATTCAACATCGGCCCTTAAAATTTAACCACCCTTTAGTATCGCAATCGATCATTAAAATCAAGCATCGTTGTGCGCGGTTAGTACTTGACTTGGATGGTGGACCGTTCAATACCAACCGTGTGCTTTCTTTTTATTTTGTTTTAGATTTCTGGCTCTCCGGTTGCGTTGCTAGTTTGCGTTTTCTATTAAAATTTTTTAAACAAACACTTAAACATTTAGTATGATAAGCTTTTGACTTATATTTTTGTGCTACATTGTTTATTTTTGTTTTTATTTTTCGTTTAATCAAAAATTCACTTCATATTCGTCTCGAAATTGGTGCGAATATAAAATGATATAAATTGAATGGAGTACGAATTCAGTTCAGTAATACTATATAATTTGAACAAAATGTCGGTGGTACAAGGATTGTTACCGACATTCGTTCAACTTTCATTCGTCGGATTCAGTAATAGGGGTGATCATTGATGGAATTTTCATTTCCTCGCAAAAGGCAGTACCCTTAACAATTAGGTTTTTGTTTCTATAGCTTACATTGGGTGGGAATCGATCCCCAGACATCTGCGTGAAAGTCCAACGAAATAAACATTACGCCGAAGGGATTCTACCGTATACCATTTTGTGTCCATTGAATGAGTCACTTAGATTGCCTACAAGAAGAAACCAATTACTAACTAAATCCTTAAGAAAAAAACATTATGGGGTATCTTGGTCATAAATCTCAAAACACATAAACTTGAGAGCACTATCAACTTATGCGAAACTTGCACTTTAAAAAAAAAAAAATTAGAAACTTCACCCTCAAGGAAACACCGAGTTTTATTCTCCAATCAATTCAAAATTATCGCAATCTCTTTCACCAAAACTTCAAAAAACTATTTCCCTCGAAATCAAATCAACCACATACCTATCCAATTATCAAACTCGACCTTCGACCACCCCTCTCAATTAATTTAACAGGCAACAGTGCAAATAAAAGTATTTAATTCCCCATAACAATTCCGTAAAATATACAGAAATTCTTGTTAAAAGGAAGTCCTTACATCCTCTCCGACTTCCTCTCCACTCAACCGCAATGACAACATCGATTCAATAAGAACATTTAACACACCACAACAACTTTGGGTCCAATAAGTCCCCGCGCGTCTATAACTTCTGTCAAAATTTCCACCCCGTATGGCATAATATTTCGAAAATTCCAATGAATCGCATGGAGATGACGGAGAAAATCCCTAAGGAGATTCCTTAACCAAGTTTATAAGGACGCAAAATGCTTAACCTTTTAATCTGAGCATAAAACATCCACCCACTATTTCATTCATACTCGTACGTATGTATACATATGATATCATCCCCAATCACATAACGGACACTGTTTACTTCACAATTAAGGTCCTTTATTGTTATTGTTTTCAGAGAATAAGTTTTA
Organism: Philhelius festivus; assembly: GCA_963931855.1. Lineage (NCBI taxonomy): Eukaryota > Metazoa > Arthropoda > Insecta > Diptera > Syrphidae > Philhelius > Philhelius festivus. Next base: position 97,577,946 of record OZ007557.1, read on the forward strand.
AGGAAGAAAGTGAACGAAAAAAAATATAACTGTGCCACCTACCCTTTGCATTTCCCTTTCACCGGCATTATGTTTACTAAGGGAAAGTAAACAAAAACGAAAGCTCCATATGGTGGAATGTCCTTTTTGTTGGAAAAAAAAGCAAAATTTGAGTGGATCCTTTCGCGTTTTGAGTGATAATTCTAAAGAAGCTTTCTCTATCGACAATTTCTTTTTCGGCTGTAGTTTCGAGTCGATGCATTGATGACAGAAAACTTAGTTCGTTACGAACCGTCTCCACGTGTAGACAGGAAGCGCTCACAATACTCGGATAAAAAAGGATAACGGCGACGATCCAACACAGAACATTGTTTTTGGTTTTTTTTTTGTTGGAATTTTTATATCCCTAGAATTAGTTTAGTGTTTTGAATTATTTTTGTTATTTTGCTTAGAAATCACGAAAACAAAAAAAATATCCTTTGCCCACAGTTTCTAAAAGCAATTTTGAAAGTCCTTTTGTAAGATTTTGTACGAAAAGAAAAATTAAAAAAAAAAAAAATAATAAATAAATAAAAGTGAAAGTGCAGACGAACGTGCTAAAGTCTTATTTTGTTTTCATTATCGCCATACTCTCAAGTGTGTCATGAGATGGTAAAATGAGTAAATTAGCTGTGGGGATACTGCAACTACAGTAATTTGTGCCATCATCCTCCTCTTCTTCTGCTTGTTCTTATCTTCCTTCTTATCTGTGTTATCGTCTTTAAGTTTAGTTTTTTCTCGTCGGTAAGAGCAGAAAGAAGAAAATTAATTAAGGACTCTTGTGTGAGTTTTGTGTGATTTTTTTTCTATATACACATACATATATAAATATCCTTAAATGCGACATGAAGAAGGAGCACAGAGAGTGTACTTGAATAATTAAATGAAAATATTTTGTCTGCATTATCCTGACGGATAAGGAATTCTTGTTCTTCCGCTTTAATTTTTGTGTCCTGTCAATGGAAAAATTCGCGAATTCTGCGTAATTTTTGTGTGTGTGTGTAACTGTGTATTTTCTGAAACACAAGGATGTTCTACAAGGACTCTCCATTAATTTATCATCATCGACAAAATGATGTCAATGTGACTGAATGTAAGTAAATTTAGATATCCTTTTTTTTATTGGATTTTCTTTTGGTTTGTTTTTTACCGAAAAATAAACGGTTCGTTTGAAGGATTATTTACCGTTTTCTCACCCAGATTCGTAGGTTATCCTTTAAGAAAAATAAAATATCTATCTAAGAGACCGAGCCGTATCATTAATATTCTGGCTTTGAATTGACTGTTCAAATTGAATTTAAGTGAGATAATGAGAAATAAAGGATATTAGGTGATTTTGGCAATTTTGTGGTTTTGACTCTAGCTACATTTCTGTGTGTGTGTGTGTACTCGCCGGATGAATGGTATTTAGAATTAAATCAACGAGAATCCTGTGGTTTCTGTGGAAAGAGGGAAATGGAATTTCAAAATTGGCTCACGTTTTATTTACACTTGGCTGATAAACTTGAAAGGTTTTCGAGGTTTTTTTTTTAAGGGGGAGGGTATTGGGTATAGTTTTTATTTTTGAGTTGGGTTTGCTTGATTTAATAAAAACCTATGTCAGTTGCAGACTCTTGGCAAATAGAAGATCGACTAAGCTGGTGAAAGTAAATTTTTTTGACTCGAGCGAGATGGAGGTTTTTATTACGAATGTAGGCAGAATGTGTGTGCTTTTTAAAAGTATGTAGGTATAGGTATTTCAGCTATTTTTCCAACATTTTATTTCCTTATAGCATTTAAGGGTGAATGATAAGGGTTAACATTTAGATAAAGGTTCTTATCTAGTAGGTATGTGTTTATAAGTGTCTTTGTCTTATAAGTAGTTCCTAAGGCAACCTGCCAACATTTTAAATTTAAATTTAAAGACCCTCATCCAAATAAAAGCATAAACAAAATCTTACGTTGGTATTCATCCACGCCCCCATTTCGCCCCTTCTATTTTTAAAATCGATTTATTTCAATACCATTTGGTCAAGCGATAAAGTATCTATATGTTCAGCTCTTATGAAGTTAGTGATAAAAAAGAGTTTTTAATTTTTCCCAATTTTCATTTGCTATTTGTTGACATTCAAATGCAAACAAATGTCAATTGATTCTCTTTTTTAATGTATAAAATTGAGACAATCATATAATGTATTTTATTGATTTCCGAGAGACTTGACATGGTTGGTAAATGTTTTCTGACGCAGCATTAGGTTTAGTCAATAAACACAAATCGATTTGGAAACATCGCCCAAAAATGTTCTTATCACCAACAATCAAAGAAGAAAATGGAGATACTTATGGCTTAAAGTTTCTTTTAACCCAAATTATAAAATAGAAATATCATAACAAAATTTATTTCCTTAATTTTGGGCGATATTTTGAAGCTTAAATTGGATGCATTTTGATGACATACGTAAATATGCGGCAATAACGTAAGGTATACGTCCAAAGCCTTGCGCCCATGCCTATCTTCCAATGCTGCCGCGAGCCGAAATTAAAAGTTGCTAAACCAACTTCCAAAAATAGCTATATTTTTTAAAATCTGAATACCTGTACAAAAAGTCGCTAAAAGTCTTCAAAGAAAAATAGTAGACAAAATTTAAGAAATTGGTGCAAAATTTAGTCGAATTAGTATGATTCTAAAACTGTTTTAGTATAATACTTGGTTGAATCATTGATTTTGAAAATTTGAATCGAACTCGGGGTCATAACTTTCATAACATTTTATTAAAGTTAAAATCATCAAATAGCTATTTTATTTGTTTAGTAGAGCTGTGTAAATCGTTCATTTCAAATGATCGAATCGTTCAACAATCGATTACGAAAATGATCCGATCTTTTCAATCAATCGATCATTCGATCATTTTCATTTCACTGAAATGATTCAATACTGTTCCTATTCGATATTAATTTCGATTTCGATGATAAGATTGACTTGTGGCTTTGATAGTTCTCACAAAATACTCTATGATGAGGCTACTTCATGGATTAAAAAGTGTCAAAAAATTCAAGAAAAAGAGATTTTATTTGTTGCTTTGGAAAAGAGCAATTTTATGGCTTTCGGCTAACATTTGGTACGAAATATACTTTGTACGTCATAACTGAATTCGTCCTCTATTCGTCAAGTGATAAACTGTCAAATTCCATCAAAGGATGGCTACGATGTCAATGGATTAAAAAACGTCTAAAAATACCAAAAAAAAAGAGATTTTATTTATTGCTCCGGAAAAGTTCAATTTTAGGGCTTTCGGCTGATATTTGGACCGAAATATACTTTGTACGTCATAACTGAATTCGTCCTCTATTCGTCAAGTCATAAACTGTCAAATTCCATCAAAGGATGGCTACGATGTCAATGGATTAAAAAACGTCTAAAAATACCAAAAAAAAAGAGATTTTATTTGTTGCTCCGGAAAAGTGCAATTTTAGGGCTTTGGGCTAACATTTTGTACGAAATATACTTTGTACGTCATAACTGAATTCGTCCTCTATTCGTCAAGTCATAAACTGTCAAATTCCATCAAAGGATGGCTACGATGTCAATGGATTAAAAAACGTCTAAAAATACCAAAAAAGAGATGGCTACGATGCCGATGGATTAAGAAATGTCCAAAAATCCACATTAAACATACCGGATCCTGATACATCAAATAACATCAAATAACATCAGTTCAACCCAACAATTGTTTTTGCGGCCTACAACATCAACGACCAACCCGATCAATCATGTTGTTCAATGCCGAGTTCAACCCAGAAGTTCCAGTCCACCGTCCGTTTGGCGTTCATAATCCACGTTGATTGAATCGGAAGAAATGGAATCAAGTAAATCATGATTAATCGAGTCAACTGATATCGAAAATCGAGACTCATTGAAATGATTGAGATTGAAATAGAAAATCGAGAATCCAGAATCGAGAATCATGTAAATGATTGAGATTGAGATCGATTAAAATGATTGATTTCGATCATCAATACTTTTCGATGATCGGATCAAAAAAATCGAATCGATCCCGATTGACACAGCTCTATTGTTTAGTAGGTACATATATGACTCTTTGACATTTAAAAATGTCAAGAAAACAACTGTTTACTGTTTTTTTTTCAAGAACTGACATTGTCTTAGAAGTTTCAGAAGCAATTTATTAAAAAAAGTAAGGATATTATTCCATCACGGCGGGCCAGCCTTACGTCAAGCAATTCATGATATTATAGTACACGTATGGGAGCAGGAAGAAATGCCAGAAGACTGGCGAAAAGGTTTAATATGCCCCATACATAAGAAGAGAGATGTCACAACGTGCAGCAATTATAGAGGTATCACGTTGTTGAGTCTGTCAAAGCTCTTCAAATCCAGAAATCTCACCATAACTTCAAAACTGCTGCTGTACAGGACCATAGTCGTGTCAGTACTCACATATGGATCCGAGACTTGGGTGCTTAGCAAAAGGCACTCCGACCTCTTAGCTGCGTTCGAGAGAAAAGTCTTAAGGAGAATTGTTGGCCCTATATGTGAGGAAGGACGATTCCGGAGACGGTACAATCATGAACTGTACGCAATCTACCTAGAAGCAGATATCGTGACAAAAATTAAGCTCGGTAGACTCCGGTGGGCAGCATGATCGAACAGGAACCTGCTCGGAAAGTTCTTTGTGGTACATTCTATGCTAGACGACAGCGTGTTAGACCATGCTTACGCTGGAGAGATGGCGTAGACCAGGACGCCCGAAGTCTCGGGGTGCGAAACTGGATGGCGTCGGCTATAGGACCGGGATAGGTGAAGAGACTTATTGAAAGAGGCCAGGACCGGAACCCGGTTGTCGAGACGATGATGATGATGAAGGATATTAATTACAAAATGTTTAAAATTAAGAGAGTATAGGTATGATGATTATACCTTAACACTAAGCTCTTTAAAATTGTGCGCCATTATGTACATACCTACCTTAATTTACCTTAATTCATTTTATATTTAAGTCACCACAATGTTAACCATGGCATACTATTGCTTTTAAGAACATTTGCGCAAAAATTTTAAACAGCCTATAATTAAGGTATACGTTGGATAGATACTACTTAATAATTTGCAAATTTTGAAGTAGTTTACTAACTCATTCTTAATTTTAAACTTTTTCTAACTAGTATCGTAACTAAAGCATTTTTGTTTAATTAATTGCTCATGAACACACCTTACACAATGTACGAATAAGTTCGAGCAAAAAAATGACGTTTGTATATGTCAAAGAGTCGTATGAAGTTAGCACGATACTAAATAAATAAAATGGTAGGTATTCGATTAATTTTGCTTTAATAAAAGGGTACACAAAGTATGATGCTATATTCGATTAACATTTTCAAAATCGTCGTTTTAACCTAGTTTTATACTAAAACAGTTTTAAAATCGTACTAATTCAACTGAAATTTTGCGCCATTATGTGTGTACAATATTTGCTTATGTTATTAGTAAAATAAATATGAAAATATTAAATATGATGGTAGCCTACTAAATTGATATAGTAACCATCTAATTGTTAAAAAAGAAGTTGTTAAAATTGATGATCCTAAATCTTATTCAATAATAGTTCATTCTGGTGTTCCTGAAGGAAGCCATTTTGGTCCACCGTCGTTTGATTTATTTATCAATGATTTTCCATCTGTCTTTTCCAGCTCTGAAAGTTTAATTTTCGTTGATAATAATTAAATATTTAAAGTAATAAATAATTATAATGATTGTGTTGCATTCCAATAAGATATTTCAAACTACTAGTTTTGTTGTAAACAAAAGGATCTACACCCAAAATCTGTGGAAGTCGTCTGCTTTGATTTATAGTCTTTTATCGAGACATATAAAGTGTTTGATTGTGTCTAGACTACGTGAAATAAAAAATTTAGGCGTAGTTCTCACGGAATCTGCTCCTTTTTGACAAAAATGTCAAAACGAATTTTCATGTAATATCGTAATATCAATGTAAAACTCTATTGTTCGTCTTAACTTAGAATATGCAAGCACTGTTTGGTCGCAACAATACTCTGTACACGTTGAATCTGTTCATCTTAAATACGTACGTTTCGCATTGAGTCACTTAAACTGAAATGACCTAACTCACCTTCCTTCTCATAGCGGTCTTGTTTTTTTGAACACGCCTTCTCTGGAAAAATGTCGAAAACGTACCGACGTGACGGATGTAAAGTTCTTACACCAACTTTTGGTCAGGTCCATAGAACCATTGTTTCTCTTAGGCGAGGTTGGTTTTACTCCGAAAACTGCCATTGTTCATCTTAACTACCATAGAAATTATTATGGTCTCAATGAGCCACTGACTCGTATAAAAAAAAAAAGAAAATAGGATAGAAACCATGACATAAGTCATGACATAAGTTTTTCAAAGTTTACATTTAAACACAAGTTGTAAAGTTGTTTGGGCGTTCATAATAAAGTTGTTGTTCTTTTGTTCAGAATTTATAACTAAAAAACATATAATTGTTCTTGTAATTATTAATATTTGCTTATTTTACCTACTTGTCTATTTTTTATTTAATAGTCGGTTCAACTTAAACAGGGTGCATTTTATGTTCCAGGTCGATTTTATTTGGTTCCCGTCTTTGAGCGAATAAAATCTGTCAGTTAGCATTTGACAGTTGTAGAAAGTGATCGATGACAATTTCCTATGGAGCACCTAATGTCGGCAAAATTTGAGTGCTTGACATTTACAGACCGCTATAGACGAATGCCATTTTTGGCAAAAAATCATTATGAGCGACAAAGCAGATTTGGACTTGGCTGGCTTTGTTAATGAGCAGAATATCCACTATTGGAGCACTGAAAAGACTCCATTGAACACCAAAGTCCACTACACTCTCGTAGAGTAGCTCTATGGTGTTTCATTGAGATCGGTATCGTCATTGGACCATTTTTCTTTGAGGTTGTCATAGGCAATGCTGTAATAGTTTGGTGACAGCTATTCGGACATGTTGGAAAAATTTCTTGTGCCCGGATCAATCAGGCATGTGTTAAAAGAGCTTGCATTTGCGCTACGGCCAGACGCGCCCACTTAACCATACATAATATTTAAGACCATAATAATCAATAAATAAAATATAAATTATAAAATTGTATTTAATTTAAAAGCTTTTCAAAAAAAAACATCGAACTGTAACATGGGACGCACCCTGTATATATTCAATTACTACTCTAAATGATGACTATGACAAGTTAATATTTCCCAGTATCAAAAGTTGGAAAAAGACCTCGATAAAACAAATAAATGATACCAACTCTTGCACTAAACAGTACCTACTTTTGCCTTAGAAAAAACCAGCATGTGCACTTGGCGTCAAAAAAACCCACGCTCCGATTCTGGTCATACTTACGATGAGTTTTTTTTTATTAGAAATTTGATCCCTTGCTACAACTATTAACTACACGGATATAGATTATTGTTGGCATGTTTCTGGGTCATGTAGGTTGTGATTGAAATCACCCAACAACGACTAACCACAAAAGTGCCATTTAAACAAATGATATGGTCCTCAACCATGAAAAGCAGCTATTTTATGAAATTATTAGGTTAGGTACCTACATTAATAGTAACGAAAAAAACAACATCTGGTCACAGTTTTTTGATAGTTACTAAAGGAAAAGCAAACATGGATAGCTATTTATCACATAGCTCAATGAAATAGGAAATAGGATTTCACCACCGTTCTGATGACAAAAATCGAATTAAGTTTTTTATTAATTCAGACGAAACTTCACTAAAAAAGAACTAAACGCAAAATATTCAGTGCACGATTTAAACATTGAATTTCTCTTTTCACAGAAACTCATGAAATACTATCAAATTTTAAAGAATTAATGTGGAGTTTTGTAGTTTATGTTTAGCAAAAAAAAATATTTAAAATTTAGACGCTTCCTTACATCTAAGAAAAAAACTACCCTACCCTTAAGATGGCTAAAGTGTAAGAAAACCTTAACCTTTCCAACCATTTGAATATAAAAAAGAACTACGAGTATTAGTTTCTATCTGTCAAAATTTAAATATATATTTAAGTGTGCTAAACTGTCTCTTATCGAGTATGCTTAAATTTGGTGAAACGCATTTTGGTCTTTTAATATACCCACTTCACAGAATTGAAAATTATAGTCAAATAAAATGTGACAGGTTTCGAATTACGTTCAAAAACATTATTTTTTTAATAGGTAAAAAACTTGCTTGATTTTTAAACTTAACAAAAAAAATGCCATCTGATACTAAACAAATATGAATTTATATAAACAAAATTTTAAAATCATTGGAAAATATTTTGAATAAGAAACACTTTGGTAAGTGAATTTTAGGTTTATATATTAAAAATAAAAAATTCTTCTATTGTAAATAGGTAGTCCTATATTGAATGCTAGATCGTTCTAATTTAGGAATCAGCAAAAAAAATAATAAAATTCTTGCAGCTTATTTCGAGAAAAACATGATTTCCCATAACGGATTTTCAACATTGTTATAAAAGGTATCACTATAAACTATTCGATAAAAGAACATTTATTTGTTAACTATTAAGAAAGTGTTAAAAAAGCTGATAGATGCTAAGTTTGAAAGAGATACATAATTTAAAAAATCAATGTTTACTCGTCAATGTAGGTATTGCAAGAAAAACTCCAGCTCTGTATACCAATGCTAAGCACCAAAAAACAGTGTAGAGGTACATAGTTTAATTTTGAAGTAGAGGATGAATAAAAATTCATAAGAATCTATGCAGTCCATTTGTAAAGGGTGGATAGCGGTAACCACACTTATAAGGTGTGGTGTGGCTTGGTGTGGTGTGTTGTGTTTTTGTCATCGACTGGGAACACTAATCAACCTCGACTTGTAACAAAAGCTTCATATTGATAAAAGTTGACTATCTTGTCGAGAGTAATATATTCTCTATTTCACAAAAAAAAAAAATGTCAGTGACATGGCGAGGCGAGAAATATGGTTCTACGTATATGAAATACTCATATATGGCAGCGATAGTGACACACTACTCCAAAACACAAGTAGCACAGAATTATTTATGGAAAGATCAAAGGGCACCGTAGTGCCCAGCCAAGTTCTGGCACTACACCCTTTTTTACAGGAACAAACTCAGGCGATTTTTGACCCCTCCCTATCTTCAGTACCACTAAAGTCAGAAACTTCAAATTCCGAATATTTGCTAAGCTAGTCAGGCACAGGCGCCTCACCAAATTTCAATTTTCTAGCACATGCGGTTCCTGAGATATAAGGCCTCAAAAATCACAAAAACCGTAACTGACTGACTGACTGACAGATCATCAAAATTATGGAGCACTTCCCGACATCGTAGAATCTTGTAATTTTGCACAACGGTAGGTCTTGTCATGCAAGCTAAGGAAAAATCGAAAATTTGAGGTTTTTCATTCAGGGGGCGTGGTATCCGCCTACTTTCTCCGAATTGGTGTTGGTTGATTGGAGCACTTCCGATTGCTTTAAAACAATGAAATTTGGTAAAACGGTAGGGCTTAAATTGCACACAAAGAAACAAATATAAAGTTTGAGGTTTTCCATTTATGAGCGTGGTATCCGCCCACTTCCTCAGAACTGATGTAAATTATATATGGCACACTTCCGATTGCAGTAGAGCAATGAAATTTGGTGGAACCGTAGGGCTCAAATTGCATATAAAGGACCAAAAATAAAAATTGGGGTTTTCTATTCGGAGGGCGTGGTATCCACCTACTTTCTGAGAAAATGTTTAATTTATATGGAGCACTTCTGACTGCCGTAATTAAGGTAGGTATGTTAGTGTTAGGTATCTTGCCAGGACAAGAAGAAATAATTGAAGCGCAAATCAAAACAACCAATAACAAAAAGAAAATATACCAAAAGAAATAGGAAGCTTTAAACTAAGTTGAGTACATCCTTCTATCTTTCCGTATCTTTCGAGATTTTGACATGGCAAAATATTAAAATCTTTGCAAAAAGGAGTGAGATCAGACCAAAAACATAAATGTTAAAAAAAGAGCCAAGTTCTTCTATACAAAAACCTTTGTGTAACAAGTCAGCCGTGAAAAGTACTGAGATCTAAAAGTACGCCAAGCTCTTACTTCGTGAAGGTTTAATACCGAATATTTAAAGTAGAATAATATTGAAACAGCTACAATGTAATAGAGAAATTTTATTATTTAATGATTACTGACTAAAATTTTATGGGCTTACTTGGCAAGTTTTTTGTATGCCCAAATTCGAAAGGTTTTAAAAACTTGACAAGTGAACCCATCAAATTTTAGTCTGTAGTAATTAAATAATAAAATTTCTCTATTACATTGTAGCTGTTTCAATATTATTCTACTTTAAATATTCGGTATTAAACCTTCACGAAGTAAGAGCTTGGCGTACTTTTAGATCTCAGTACTTTTCACGGCTGACTTGTTACACAAAGGTTTTTGTATAGAAGAACTTGGCTCTTTTTTTAACATTTATGTTTTTGGTCTGATTTAAGATTTCTAAAGCGTACTTTCATTCTTCTTTACAAAAGAATTAAGTTCATATTAATGACAGCCCGATAGAAAGAATTAAGTAGCTATCTTGATTCTTAAAATCGACCACTTCTACTTCTTTACTAATTTTGAAATATGTATTAAGTTTTATTTTCACTTCAAAGTGACTTATTTAATACTTCTTAAGTCTTGAAAGTCCAAGCGAACTCAACTTCAAACCGCGTTTCGCCCAATTGAATTAAATTCAATCAATTTATAATATAATTTATTTATATTTAATATTTTTAAGAAAGGAACTGTACCGGAAAGTTTCCAACTTCTCACTAGTTTACTCCTTGATCGTCTTACCAATTGGGTAGAAACAAATGGTCTATTGAGCGAAATCCAGGTGGGATTTATTACTGGCTATTTAACGGTGGACAACATTTTTGTGCTCACAAATATTGGTAGGACATTTCTTAGAAGTGGGAAAAAACTATATGCCTTCTTCATTGGCTTTCGTGCTGCCTTTGACTCAGTGGATAGAAGAGCACTATTTCTAAAACTGAGCAACTTTGGTCAATCCTCCAAAATGCTACGCTTGCTAGAAAGCATGTATGAAAACAATCAAACTGCAGTGGAATAGAGAAGCCATGTCAGAAGGGTTCAGTACTTCTTCCGGCGGCGCGGCGGTGTTAAACAGGGGTGCCAGCTAAGTCTACTCTTTTTTAGCCTGTTTTTGGATGATCTGCTGCAATATCTACCTGGAGGAATAATTTTCAATGAAGTTTCGTTACAGGGTTTGATGTTCACAGACATTGTTCTGCTAGCTGAAACACCTAACAGGCTTCAGCTCAAGAATACTGCAAGCAATGGAATCTTCACATCAATCCAACCAAATCAAAAATTATGGTATTCCGTAACAATACCAGGTCGATACACAAGAGACGAAAAATGTTTTTTGTGCTCGGATTTTCTCGCAGTTGTCAAACAATACCGTTATCTTGGCATAATGCTCACTCCAGGAATAACTTACACTTTTCACCTTCAAGGGAAACTCAAAGAGGCAAAAAAGCACTTAGTTGCACTTGGAAAAATGTTATAGGTCGGAATGATGTTTCAAGTAAAGCCAAATATAAACTCTTCGAAGCAACGGCTAAAACGATAATGTACTACGGAAGTCAAGTATGGGGCTACGAAGAACACGATGAAGTAGAAAAGTTACAAGGATACTTTGTTAAGCATCTTTTCAAGCTACCAAGTAACACACCCACCTACATGATCTATATGGAAACTGGTCTACCCCTACTGCGTCTTTTTACGTTAAGGATTCATTTCAAATATATCCTTAAAGTTATACAACTTCCTGAACACCGCTTGCCAAAGATAGTGTTGCCGTATCTTTTAAGAAGAAAAACAGGTTTCTTTGTGCAATGGCAAGAGCTAAGCCAGGAACTTGGAGTAGAGTTGCCTCTGACATTGGAGAATCATTCCACATGGAGCACAGCATTCGATAACATTATTCGGAAACTGGATGACCAAATGGCTTACCCTAATTAAAGGAGGTATGTCAATTTTTCATGAACCATATATTTATTTAAGACTAATAACTGAGAAGAAGGTAGGGCTCTGCTACCAAAAATTCGAAGAAAAGTAATGGAAAATGCTCTATATAAAGAGAAATTAAATTCAGTACACTCATACGTTGTTATCTTACGAATGGATTCTTTGATAATCTGATTACCTTTATGGCACAATTTGTTCAATTTTCCAAACTCGAGTTCAGATCCCGATGGAAGCACAGGTAGAAAAGAATATTAAGTTTTAAACTTAATGTAAGATAATAATGTTGCGGGAATTGCGGGAATAGAAAAAAAACTAATTGCAATAGAAACTACAGTAAAAAACTGTAAGATAAAAAGTAGAAAGACTAAAAAAGACGAACTTATTTCAAATAAGAATTGAGTGATTGAATTTAATTAGTTAGTTTTTAAGTGAATTTTATTTAATCATTCTTCTGATTTCTAACAATTTTGATTGAACAATTCTTATAAGCAATGGCAAAGACCGTTAGCCAGTTTTAGATGATTTGCGAGTATGTAATTTCATTTTCATTAATAATTAACTCAAATATACATTTATGTAGATACTAAAATAGTTTGAGATACAAAATTATGGTGAAACTTCAATTAGGGTGCGGTTGATTTGAAGCAAAATAATTCCATTATATATTGGCCATTGGATTGTTGGTTGTCAATTTTAAATAAAATAGCACAAAATAGCATAAATCATATATTTTTTTTGTACTTTTCAAGTAAAAGTACGCAATTTTAATGATTTGCAACATAAAATTTAATATCTCTAATCTTCCATAAATTGGTTTCTATATACAAAAGCATCAGAGATATATATTTACAAAGGGTTTTCCAGTTTGACCCATTTAGTATCTCCACGACTTCTTCCATTGTGAAAAAGGATCGATTCCAATAATATCTTCGAGTCTCTTGAAGAATTGGGTATTTGCCTATTTTTTATTAGATGGAAAACATCTTCCTTTTACCGTAGGTTACAGAGGGTGCAAAGAGGTGGTAAATCTTCTCTATGTGGACTGAAGTTCAAAGGCATTAACTCTCCTCTAGTCTTACAAATGATGCTGATTTGGTGAGGGCTGTAGTCTTCGTGGTCAGCCATCAGACGAATAGGGGGAATAACATGTAGCATACGAAAACATGCACGTGCCGTAACTATTCGGGACTGGTGGAAGTGTGATCATAGCCTCTCCGCGGCGGCCGCTAGAAACAAGCTTTTTAAAAAAGGTTTGGCTAATATGATCAGGCTGGTTCCTCAGGTTGGCGACAGGTTAATTCCCTGTCCCGTAAAACTAAAAGAATTACGAGACCGACAACAAGCCTCGGAAACGGACTGATCTCACGACGACAACCCACGCAAAGAGAAAGGAAAAACGATTTACGAATTTTCTTATGGAACGTACGATCGCTCTATAGAGCTCGAGCTGCTCAGCAGCTAGCCGATGCCCTGTCAAAATATAAAGCTGACATAACAGCTCTTCAAGAAATCAGATGGACAGGGAATGGTATTTTACAGAAGAAAGAATATGACATATACTACAGCTGTCATACAAAACACCATGTGCTCGGGGTAGGCTTCCTAGTCAGCGAAAAAATGAAGTCTACTATCATCGGCTTTAACGCTATAAGCGAAAGGCTATGCACCCTTCGCGTGCGAGGCAAATTTACGAACATCAGCCTCATTAACGTTCACGGACCTACGGAGGAGTCCTCAGACGAAGAAAAAGAGACTTACTACGAACAAGTCGAGAGGGCCCTCAATGCCTGACCAAGGTATGATGTTAAAATCATCCTTGGGGATTTGAACGCAAAAATAGGTCGGGAGCCGGTATTCAGGCATTACGCAGGCACCCATAGTTTGCATGAGAACACTAATGACAATGGACTTCGAGTCTTAGAATTGGCAGCATCGAAAAACATGGTCGTTGCGAGTACCAGGTTCCCGCGTAAAGATATCTACAAAGCCGCCTGGGTATCACCTGATGGAGTCACTCGTAACCAAATAGACCACGTGTTGATAGACCGTCGCCACTACTCGAACTTGATGACGGTACGAACGTACCGAGGTGCCAATATCGACTCGGATCACTATCTTGTTGGTATGGTTTTCCGAGGGCGGATTGCCTTGCGAAGACGCATTGCATCCGCCGATCAGGTTCGAATCAACACGGCTGCCCTGCGCAATGAAAACACCAGTAACACCTTTGGTAATGCGTTAGGACTCGCCCTAGAATCACTTGATTTAGGGAGAGTAAGTCCTAGATCCAGTATGCTGGGCGTAAATGAGAACTGGACACGCCTTAAGAATATTGTCATTAGTACTGCCAACTCCATCTTAGGCAGCAGTCGTAAAAATCGGAACGACTGGTTTGATGATGAATGCACGCTAGCGACTGAACGTAAGAATGTTGCGTACCGAGCAATGCAACAATCTCATAGAACGCGGGCACGCGAAGAGGAATATAAAGAGCTCAGAAGAATAGAAAAACGGCTACACAGACAAAAAAATCAGCCTGGGAGAAGAACCTAATCTGTGAAATAGAAAATAGCCGAGAGCGAGGTCCGCACCAGGCGCGGAAGTTCTACCAATCCGTCCGAAACATGACGCAGTACACACCACGCTGCACATACTGCAAGGACGGAGAGGGAAATCTGATCACCGATCCTGAAAGCATACTGGAGCGATGGGAAGTGTACTTTAATGAATTGCTAAATGGTCAGCTCACTACAGAAGAGGAGGCTCCACTACTTCAAGAAGAATACCCTATGTTGCCGCCACCAAGCATAGAAGAGGTTGAGAAGACTATACGCCGGCTTAAACAGAACAAATCCACTGGAGCCGATGGCATACCAGCCGAATTATTTCATCACGGCGGGCCAGCCTTACGTCAAGCAATTCATGATATTATAGTGCACGTATGGGAGCAGGAAGAAATGCCAGAAGACTGGCGAAGGCATAATATGCCCCATACATAAGAAGGGAGATGTCACAACGTGCAGCAATTATAGAGGTATCACGTTGTTGAGTACCGCCTATAAGATATTCTCCTCTGTCCTACAAGACCGGATAAACCCATACGCTAAAACCGTCATCGGACAATATCAGTGTGGTTTCATTCCAGGCAAATCAACAACTGATCAGATCTTTACCCTTAGGCAGGCGATGGAAAAATGTCTAGAATTTAACATCCCAACATACCATCTGTTTATAGACTTTAAGGCCGCCTATGATAGCATAGCCAGGGTAGAACTTTACAAAGCCATGAGAGAGTTCGGCATCCCAAATAAATTGACACGACTATGTAGGTTGACTATGACCAACGTAACAAGCCAAGTAAAAATAGCCGGATTGCTATCCAGACCAATCAACATCTTTAATGGACTCCGACAAGGGGACGGTTTGGCCTGCCTCCTCTTCAACCTGGCGTTGGAGAAAGCAATCCGTGACTCTGGCACGGCAACAAGAGGGACCATCGTCAACAGGTCCAGCCAGTTACTAGCTTACGCAGACGACATTGACATCATCGGAAGAACCGAACAAGCTGTACACGATTCCTTCATCCAGATTGAGCAGGCGGCACTAAATCTGGGGCTGCACATTAGTGAAGATAAAACAAAGTACATGGTGGCGTCGAATGCGAGAGGAACAGTTGGTCAAACAATCAAGGTTGCGGAGCACGAATTTGAAGTGGTGCAATCCTTTAAATACCTTGGGTCAATAGTAGCAGCCGATAACAATATAAAAGAAGAAATACGCGGGCGGCTTCTCAAATCCAACAGAGCCTACTACAGTCTGTCAAAGCTCTTCAAATCCAGAAATCTCACCATAACTTCAAAACTGCTGCTGTACAGGACCATGGTCCTGCCAGTACTCACATATGGATCCGAGACTTGGGTGCTTAGCAAAAGGCACTCCGACCTCTTAGCTGCGTTCGAGAGAAAAGTCTTAAGGAGAATTGTTGGCCCCATATGTGAGGAAGGACGATTCCGGAGACGGTACAATCATGAACTGTACGCAATCTACCTAGAAGCAGATATCGTGACAAAAATTAAGCTCGGTAGACTCCGGTGGGCAGGGCAACCTAGCTCGCATGAGCGAAGAGGAACCTGCTCGGAAAGTTCTTTGTGGTACATTCTATGGTAGACGACAGCGTGGTAGACCATGCTTGCGCTGGAGAGATGGCGTAGACCAGGACGCCCGAAGCCTTGGGGTGCGCAACTGGATGGCGTCGGCTAGAGACCGGGATAGGTGGAGAGACTTGTTGAAAGAGGCCAGGACCGGAACCCGGTTGTCGAGCCGATGATGATGATGATGATGTAGTCTTCGTGGAAGTAGTTCCGTTCCAATAAGCTGTGTTTAATTTAAAATTAAAAAAAACACGATATTATTCATTCCCCAAAAGTTTCCATCAGGACTGAAAAAGGTTAACGAACTGTGGTTCCATCTTTTTGGTACCACAGTTACCATAGTACCTGTTTAAAAGGAAATATGTAATATGGCCCAATGTAGCCGTCCTTCATAGATGGCGCACCATTCACTTAGTTTACGAGGGTGTAGTGGCATTTTCTGTATGAATTCGAGTGGCGAAATGTTCTTCGTCGCTCATAAGGAGCTTCTTCTGAAAATGGCAGTCGTTTATAGCGATCTGTTAATCTTGAGCACTTCAATCTAATCAACGTTAATGGCCATTGTATAAGTTGCGCAGTAAAAAATAATGTGAGCTACAAATTAACCACAGAATGAGCACAGTACGCCTTGATGACAAGACGCTTAGTCTGCGGAAAAAATAACTTGAAATGGACTTACAAATCGGGGTTTTCTATAACAAAATAACTCATGTAAAATTGAACAAATTGGTATTAGTAAAAGTGTGAAATAGGGAGTTCTTATGAATTATTCTAAAATGGAAGCAAATCTACTTCAATTCAAGGAAAGTGGTATTGCATATTAACACTAGACTGGGCCAAAAAAATTGACTATTTTTTTTTTTGAAAGATATATCGAGAATATCATTCAGAATGACAAAAAAAAATTTTCGTAAAAGTTTGCCCTTAATATCAATTTTAAGAGGGCTATCATCGCTAATTTTGATTTTTAGTCATAATTTCATATTTTGCGTCAGAACTGACAAAACATTGAAGTAAAAAAAATTCATTTTGACTTACTTTTATATAAAATTAAATTCCCTACAAAAAAGGTCTAATTGAAAATTTTCGTCAGACAAGCCGTTTTTGAGTAATTAAGCTTAATAAATTGTTATTTTTCTTCGATTTTACTTTTTTAATTTGGAATTTTGTAACTAACGAAAAATAACAATTTATTAAGCTTAATTACTCAAAAACGGCTTGTCTGACGAGAATTTTCAATTAGATCTTTTTTGTAGGGAATTTAATTTTATATAAAAGTAAGCCAAAAAAAAATTTCAAAAAAAAAAATAGTCAATTTTTTTGGCCCAGTCTAATAAACACATTCAATTAATTCAGGTTATGTGTAGCTTTTTCAGTATATAAATCAATGATTTTTTGTAACCATATTATTCATTTAATTCTGAGTGGTTAATATTGTGTTTCATTTTAAGTTAAGCATAGTATAAACAACGGGGGATGATGAGGTAAATAACATATATCTATGTATTTTGTTGGCCCCCAGGATACCGTTTTTCATTGGGTTGAGCAATGAAAAACCTTTAATAAATAAATTATTATTCACTTATCCAAATAATGAGTTGATAGACGTTTATGAAATGTATTGAAAAAATATCAATAAAAACATACACCACAACGGATTATAATTGAATTAATTCGGACATAAAAGCATAGTGAATTAATAATACGAGTAGAGGCAAAACTACAAATCTAATTCATATTCTAATAATAAATTGATGACGTTAATTTCTTTGACATTGTTCTCAGATTGTTTTAGAAAATTAATAAAGAACTTGTCTAGACATAAAGTGTTAACCAAGATTAGAAAAAAAAAAAACTTTTAAATAAGTTTTGTTGTTAAGTGTCAAAAGCTTGTGAGAACCGTACTTTTACTACATTATAAAGTATGACCTTAATATTTTTTTTCTGTTCATAATATTTTAAGCGCTTTTAATTATCTCGCAAATTAATCATTATCATCAGCACTGCCTTCGCTGTCTCTCAAACTTTTCTTTGCAAATAGACAACAGAAACTTTTATTAAACATTATGGAAAGTTTCTTGTCTGAGTTGTAGAACATTTTTCAGCAAAATTTTCTATGAAGGTATATGTTCATCCGAGGCATCACTTAGAAGACATGAGAATCTCAAAAATAAGTAAAATTTTTAAAATACTGGTTTTTGGAATATAACTCATAAATTGCATAAGCGTTTAATGTGGAGTTTTGGCTTGCACTGATTGTGATAAATAAACAGATAAAATAGCTTATAATAAAAACCATATAATAGATACATGAGATAAATCATTGGAGCAATAAGCATGCATTATACTTTTTTCAAAAATAGATTGAAAAATGACAATTATATATAAAATCTTATTGGTATCCTTGATGCATCGCGATTTTGGTGCGTTTCTGCCATAGTTAGTTCTGGAAAAGTATTCACTAAAATTGAAACGTAAAGCATTCTACTTAGAAAACAAGGTTTATTTTCTCGAGTAGAAAAGCACAACTAATACAATATTATTGATAAACGTTATCTACTGAAAAATAACTTCTTCTAGTTTCAAGTGTTAACATATCAAAAAGCAGGCACCTAACCAAATACGAGGGTCTTGGAATATTCCAATGCATTTGTAAAAACACAAACCTTGTAAAGCTCTTTTCAACCCGTTCTTACCTTAAAGGATAAGATTTATAAGATGAATTGCATACAACAGTACAATATTCAAGATTCGATCGAACAAAAGCTATATATAGAAGTATTTCAGTGTTTATGAGAATTTCTTTGAGTTCCTTCTCATGAAACCCATCATCTGGTTTGCCTTATTAACAATATAATCAAAATGATAACTAAGCGAAAGTCTATGATCAAAAACAACACCTAAGTCTTTCTTGTGTCTTACGTCTTACATTTACGAGAGGAATATCATTAAAACCATAATTGAAATATATTGGAAACTTTCTTCTTATAACAGCGCAAAGATTCACATTTAGTGACATTAAAATAAAGAGCATTATTATTACACTACATGTATGAGCTATCAGTCTTTCTGTAACATAATATGAGAATCTTCAATCGATATAACGTGCTTTAAAATTTTCGCATTATCATCATATAATAAAATGTGTGAAAAATTAATATAATTATTTATTTATTTATTTACATAACTAAATTCCTAGTTTTACAAAAAAAAAACGTCTTACAAAGGTGCATACTAAGATTTTAAAAAAATTCAAACTAAACTCGACATTGAATTAATTATTGTTTAATCAAGAAAATTGTTATATTTAAAATTTTAAAAATTAAATAGTTAAAACATTTCATTTAATGGTGAAAATTTTTCGTATGACAGTTTGAAATAAGTATACTCTCCGGTGTTTTCCTCAAATTTCTTTGAGGAATATTAAAGTTAATACGAGACAGAAGGTGCAAGCAGTTTATGCTGCCGTTGATTAATTTTACAATGAAAACAAAACATAAATAGGAATGTCTGTTATCGAGACTGGGTATATCAATAAGTATAAGCCTGTTGTTATAAGGTGGAAGATCATAAGGATTATCGTACCCTAGTCCCCTGAGCGCAAACATTTTTAATGAAGTCACCGAACCTGACAAGCGTATTCTAGAATTGGTCGAAAAATGTCATGAATCTCATTTTTAAATAAAATAAATAGTAAAGGACCAATATGCCTGCCTTGTGGGACTTCCGAAATGACATAAATAGCTTTGCTGCTAATTTTAACAAATTGAATTCTATTTTTAAAGTAGGATCTAATCCACATTAAAAATTGAGAATGAAATCCAAGTAGCAATAATTTTAAAATAAGAAGATCATGATTAATTCTAACAAATGCCTTCGCAAATTCAGTATAAACAATATCAGTCTGAAATCCACTTTAAAAGTCTTTATAAATTAAATCACTTCAAATAGTAAGGTTTGTTGCAGTAGACCTACCTGACATATGACCCTGTTGAAATTCAGATACAATACGTTTTACTGAAAAATATAAACATTTTTTTTTTTTCAAAAACTTTAAGAAATAATGACTGATAACTTGCAAATAGCTCTATAGTTATGTACTAACATTTTGTCTAGAACCAGATTTAAAAATTGACGAGATAAACAAAACCATCTACTAATCAATTAATAATCCAGTAGCAAGACACTTGTTAAAAATTAAACGAAAGTGATAATGCACAATTTTTCAAAACCTTAGGAGATATACCGTCAGGTCCAGCAGTTTTGTAGTGTCGTGCGAACTTTTTATTTAAACATATACGTCATGCTCCCGTTGTGTCATGGTGCGTAAAATTTCTGTTTTACTTTTTTCTGTTTCTGTTTATGATTGATATCCCCATGACGATCTTATTTAAGACAGATACCATCAGATATCACTTTCTCAATAACTGGAAACAAAATCTTCAAACCATTCCAAATTATTGAAGTTAAAAACATCATTAGCAACAACACGCTTAAACGAATATCTAATCCTGATGTTTTTTTGCGTCTGTGAACTTTCTTAAATCTCGCCCCAATTATGTTTCCCTTGAAGTCAGAAGTATTAAGTTAAGCTGTACGAACTTACTGGTTTAACTTTCCCATTCTGTAACAAAAGACTTTTCCAGCCAAATTGCATAAGAAAAAAGACACTTTTCAAAATCTCATTGAGGTTCGTAATAATAATTATATATTTATAAGACTTTTGTGCCAACAAATTCACAGAATCGAAAACAATCGCTCTATCAGCCAGCTAAGGCAAGGAAAGTCAGAACGAAGACGCTGAAAAAGTTTCAAGAAGGAACATTTCCGGAAATTGTTTCAATGTGTCTGTTCGCATCTTTTTCTAATATTTTTTTTTTTACTTTTTGCTGACGACTTGAATTGAACTTCTCTGTTAAGCGAAAAAGTTTTCCAAGTTCTTCAACAAAAAAAAAAAAAAGAGCAAAGAAAAACAGAAAAAAAAAAATATGAGAAATATAAGTCTGTGTCTGTGCTAAACACTTGACAGGAATTTTTTCGTTGAGTTTCTTCCTTTTTCTCTTTCATTCGTGATTCCCTAATTTTTTTTTTTATTTTTTGTCCACTTTCCCTTTTATTTGCACACTCGTTGGAGCTTGTCATATTAGATTGACATCAATAATTGGGTTTCATTAAAGCTTGTTACAGTAAAAACTATTTCCGGTGATATAACAGTAATTGCTTTAATAAGTTCGACAAAAATATTTGAGAACCAAAAATATCTTCTGTGACAGAAATAGTTCTTGTCATTTTTTCGTGCAATTTTCTCCTAATGGCGTCTCTCATTAAATTCATAAAATTGAATGGGAAAATTTTGAAATGATGTAAAACTGAAAAGACCGTCATAGTTCCGCATTGTATGCCAAATTACATTACCAAATCCATACAATGGCCACTTTCACAAGCCTACTTCTGTCATTATCCGCACACGTACCAACCACCACCACCACCGCCGAACTGGTGCCTCACAATAATTATCCTGGCGGAGATCCAAAAAAAGAAAACTTTTCAATTGGATTTCTTTGCAGCAATAATAGAGAAATCTTTTCCAAAAAAATAAAAAAAAAATATGAAGCAAATTCAAACCTAAAACAAGGTGGGTCGGTTGGCGAAATAATGAAAATAAAAATTTAAAATGCTGACAAATGTACGTCTATTCATGGATTTAATTAGATAATCAGGATCGGGCGTGAATTGAGATTAGAATTTCAGTTTCAATTGAAAAGTTCTGTTTTTGTGTTGCCTCTAAACTTGGAACATACGAGGGAATAAGTCATTAAGGTAGTGAGAGTGGGCTTAGAATTTGTTTCATTTCTATGGTGCGGATAAGGCTAAGAAAATGTTTTCTATTTATAGCAAATTTTGGAAGTTTTGAAGTTAGACTCAATGGTTAAATGATAAGCATGTGTAGTTTAGAAATTGGCTTAGAAGAACTGTTCCGGGGGAATCTCGAGATCTTCATTTCAAATATACCATGGCTTAATTTTAAATGAATGAATGAATGAATATGGAGACGGGCTTGCACTGTGATCTGCAGATCTATTGTGCCCCCATCCAGAGCTGGATGAGTTACTTACCCTACAGCTCTTTCTCCAAGTTTATCCCTTTGATGAGTTTGATTATTTGGAGTACCTTCAGAGAGGTTAAATCACTCTCCTCTAGCTGGTAGCATATCCCAGATACTTGTTTCTTCGATGCATTAATATTTCGCATCCGCTTATTATGTGTTCTGGCGTTTCGTCAAAAGTATTGCAGAATCAGCATGCGGGGCTTTTTATCCGGCCAGGAATGCTCAAGTGTCCTCTTAGTTTACAGTGATCCGTGATGAGTCCCATTATTATTAGTACATTGTTCCTAATTAAGGTGATAAAGTTCATGAAACGATATTGTGGGTTATAGTTCGCAAGAAGTAGTTTGGCCTGCCTAAGTTTTGGGAGTTCTTTCCAGTTTTTGGATCTTTTGGCTTCCTCCTCTATTTTGCAGTAAGTCTCTGGCCCCATTAAAGGAGTCCTTGTGCCTGTTCTTGCTAGAGAGTCTGCCGCTTCATTTCCCTGGACACCTACATACATGTCCATCAGGTCTCAATGATCTTGCCAAGTTCGTTTAGTCTGCATAAACATTCCTACACCAACTTAGATGTGATGGTGTATGAGCTTAGTGCTTTGACTGGGGCTTAGCTATCTGACATAATGGCAATGTTTTAGTTTCGGTAATCACTTTAGAGATTTCGAGCTGCACATTCCTCTATGGCATTGATTTCTGCCTGGAAAATGCTAGTGGATTGTCCCATTGGTATGGAAAGTTTGGATCTAGGCCCAAAAATTCCAGCACCTTACCATCATCATATAAGGTTTGCACCCTCATGACTTACCTGCAAGTCTCAGGCATATCATAAGGGCTTTTGTGGCTTTCCCGAACCCCTCTCTTAAAATAATATTTTGTTCGGTGTGCATTATTGCGGTTTTGTTAGCGTTAATCCTTAAACCAGCCACCCCGCCGTTTGCTTACAGTGATTGGCACATTTGATTTAAGACACTGCCGGTACTATTTGACAGGAGACAGATTCAATCAATTTTTCAATTTTGGTTTACAATTAATAAGATACTACAAATGTATGAAAATTAACATTTGTTGGCTCAGGGGCCCTAACTATATAGATATACAGTGACTTAACTTTAATTATTTTTATATAAAATTTACATGACGAAAAAAAATTAAATTTAAAATATCGGTTGACTGTATTGTCCTCAGGGTGTTCATTCCTGGTTGTCAGTGGTGATTTTTGTGAGTTGTGGGCAGGGATGGCGTTTTAGCCGCGGTGGTAGGCTGACCCAATATCAGCGTAGAACGAGACTACTTCCTAGTTGTCCATGATTACGTTGTCATCCAGAGTTTCCATCACACTGAGGTACCTCGGCTCAGGATATCGTTGTTCTGTGGTCATCCTTCTAATAAGCTGATTCGGGTAGTCGATGATGTTCCCCATTAGTTTCTTCGTGACAGGAGACAGATATCAACGGCATAGTTTACATGGCTGAGCTTGTCAAACCATTTTCATTGTATTCCATGCCTTTTATTTGAACCCAATGTAGCAGTCATCACATCATAAATTGCCACTAAAAACAGGATAGGTGAAAGAACATCTCCTTGTCTCACTCCTTGACGCACCTCAAAAGAATCGGAGAGCTGTCCATTGTGCAAAACAAAACACCTTGCGCTATTGTAGGAGTCTTTGATCATACCTCTCGTAATCAGAGGTCTCCGCATATACCCGTATTAACCCAGTCAAAAGCCTTTTCGAAGTCACCAAACATGAGGGGGGGCGGTATTTGATACTCGGATGATTGCGTCAGTATAATTCGCAAGGTGTTAATGTGATCGACGCAAGATCGACCACTGAGAAAGCCTGATTGGTGTCTCTTAAGCGTAAACTTGCGAGAATTATAGTTGCCATCAACTTCGGGAACACGGACAAAACGGTGATACTACGCCAAATCAAATAAGCAGCATGGTAAATGAAGGTTATTCTTCGCGGATATCAACTAAGTTTTTTGTGGACTTAATACCAACTCCGTGGT
Source organism: Philhelius festivus (assembly GCA_963931855.1). Classification (NCBI taxonomy): domain Eukaryota; kingdom Metazoa; phylum Arthropoda; class Insecta; order Diptera; family Syrphidae; genus Philhelius; species Philhelius festivus. Next base: position 97,602,293 of record OZ007557.1, read on the forward strand.
AGATGAACTCCTTAACTACTTCGAAGTTGTTCCTAACTATTTCGAAGTTATCCCTATTAGTGACGGTACTATTCGGTGTACAGATGTTTTTTTTGTTGATAGCATACATTTAGTTTTGTCGTCGTTTATTCCGAGGCAAACAAGTTTCGAATTATATTTGTTCACCGTGAAAGAATCTATTACAGAACGTTTGGAACACCAATGGTGCCGATAACTTCACCATATCCCAAAAGCTGAGTAGATTGCTTGAATATACAAGTAATGCTCTCCGTGTTAACGCCTATCCTGCACACCAAATAATCCAGAACGAGATTGAAGAAGTGTTTAGAAAAGTTAGCAATTATTATTCTCTAGTTTTCATTGCACCACGTTATTTCCACAGCTAGATGATGATTTCTCGGGGTCCTTAGTTCCACCATTGTCAACGAAGCTTCTGGCGATGAATGTCTACCTTCTACTCACAGTTGGTTAATGATTTGATGCATTTACTCAAGCAAGACCTCTTTTCCGTATTAGAACAGCTCTGAAAGTAAGCAATCAGATTCTGAGGCCTTCTCAAGCCTTTATATTCTAAACTGTATGGTGGAGCTAATTGTGTCTTGCTTAGAAGTGGGTTTATTTCTTGCTTTATTACATAATGCCGTAGATGAGTCACTATCAGCTGCTGAAAAACAATGTACTATTTCTTGTGGTTCAGTGATAATATTACCTATACACTAAGATCACTAAATTATCTTAACTTCCAATATAAATGTGTCTTAGTACGAAACATTAACCTAATGTGTCTTGGAAGGTCCTAAATTCCTTCAAAAGACACTACTATTTTTATTTTTTTTTTCTCAATAAAGAGTTCTTTGCAAATGGAAGTGTCTCCTTTGAACTGAAAATTCTGATTTTCAGAAATCTGAAAGGTTATTGTGTAAGTAACACTTGTGTTTTTGTTATCTAACAAGACTCGAATATGAAAAGCTATGCGAGCTACAAAATCTGTGTTTTAGAAAGAAATTATTTTTGAAATTCTCTACTCATTAGTATTTTAGCAAAATGAATTGCCTCTGCTAAACAGCTTTCCCCAAAGTAATAATGTACCTACTATTTTCACCCCCCAGAAAAAGTGTAAGCGAAGACAAAACTAATAAAAATTAATTATTTTTTTAAATGCGAAAAGTTGATGAGGTGGAATAATACTTTTTTATATTTTTTTATTTTGAAAACGACGGTTTTGAGGGCTCAAGCCGGATATATACTAATTGTGTAACTGGAGTGTGTTTCACAAATTTATCACAATTTCATAAGAATTTCCTTTATTTCCCGAAATTTTTACTTTGAAGTTTCAATATTAAAAATTTAAATCCCAATATTTCCCAAGGACACTTATGAATAACAAAAAAAAAAAACATACACAAATCAATTTATAGCAGTCAAAAAATTCATTACTCAAACTCATGGGCGAAAATTCCCTAAAAAAAAAATACTCGAAATTCAATAAACCAATAAACCATCATAAAAAAGAACCCCAACTCCTCGCATAAATACTAAAACGTCGAAGAAGCCTGCAATTCAAATGAAATACACAGACTTTTTATGTATTGTACATATGTGCTGTATAGCATACGAAATTCCAGGATCGTTTCAATATTCATTTATTTGTATCACTCCGAACAAGGCAACACAAACCAAAAAATGTAACCTATCCCAACAAGGACATCAATAACAACACTACACAACTCAGGACACTAAAATTTGTACAATGGAAGTAGCATTTTTTTTAGAAAATTGTCCAGAAAAACTTCAATTGTAAACGAAAATTTATGAATGATATATAAATCAAATTTATTAAAGGATGTCACAGAGAGAAGACCCAAAATACAACACATACCTACCCAACGAGGCTGAAACTGAGTCCTCATCCGCGACCATTTATTCAGGTGAGATAATGTGCTCCGTGAACACATCCTATAATCCCAACTCTTCTCAACCTAGAACCACAATTCATTTCATACGAATAACGTCTGGGGATGTGTAATCATTTTTCTGCTCAATTTTTATGTCTTATAACACAGGACCCCAGAATTCCTGACATAAATGTCATTTATATCTTTTTAAGTGAGGCAGTGTTGAGACAGTCTTAAAATAAAAAAAATAGATACGGGTTTATTCTGGTGAATTTATTTTATAGTAATAAATTGTTTTATATTCCTACCTTTAGAGTTGAGGAATAAAATAAAAATATTCTCTCCTTGGGTTGCAAGCATTTGAAATGTCTAAATTTATTTATATGCTGAATGGTACATGTATGTGTTTATCCTTGATACCTGAAAAATTAATGAAACTGCGTTTTTTAGAGCAGGGGAAGTATCCTACGCACCTTTAAACTCCGAAAATCGCACACACAAAATAAGATCGAAATTTATTTCGCAAAAACGATGATTGTATTAAATTTGAATATTTATTGCTGAACATGCCAAATCGATGTGTCATTTTAGTTTTTAGGCCAAAAATATTGGTTTTTGCCTGATGGATTATTTTGAATTTCGGTTGTGTTATAGAGCAGAGGTAGACAAGGATAATGTACTTTGGGACTTGTTCGTTTTTTTATTTTTAAAGGATTACATGAATTTCAATCAATGGCAAATTAGGACCACAAGTACACTTAGGTTGGGATTATTTAAATTTGAAATGAACCTTTAGTTTATGTATGATTACCATGATTTGCAGGTTTATGGAAATATTCATTGGAAAACGATTTAAAATAGAAATCGTTCAAGTAAATTGCTCAAAGCTTTGAATGTAAAAATAAACGAAAATTAAATTCGATTAAGATAAATTGAGGTATGGTTGCATTTACTTCGAGCGCAGCGGGACGCATTGACGGTCTTGGACTATAAGTCGTGAGATTAATTCCTAGGTGCGATAGCCAAAAACAAAAGGGGTACTGCTTCTTTCGAGAAAGTGACAAATCCTCGAAGAGTGTCTCTTTTCATGAAAAGAGTTTCTCATCTAAGGCGCTCAGGCACGGTAGAAAATTGTAAGTCCTCTTCATTCCTGTTTAAAGCTAGTACAGCTTATTGTATGCTAGGTCAGGTTAGGTTAATGGGCTGACAGTTGATTTTGTTACCGCCACACTGAGATCAATCTACATCCGTTGTGATACCCTAGTGATTGTGACTCCCACGTATTAAAACCTTTGATTATGCTATGTCATTCAAACGCATTCAGAGTCTTGATGAGTTTCAGCAAGCTATAGCCTGAAATGTCAGAGGGTAGTTCTAAGTCATTGAAGAAATGTCTATCTTAGAGGTAGAAGCGTTTTAAGATCGTGATCCTTTCCTTTATCCTCACTTGAGAAATCATACCTCCATCTTATCCGTACCGTCTGGTGGATAAGTTTGATAGGTTAACGTCTGGTGGATAAGTTTGATAGGTTAGTGGGTGGTGCATTTATGTCCGTTTGCTTGGCCAGGATTGCTAATTAAGTCGAAGGGGTTATTCCTTTCATCAGGAGAATCTTACCAATCTTAGGGAGAGGCGGACCCTTCAACTCACTGGCCGTATTGTGTATTTAAAAATAATAACGAATTTTTGTTTAAATTTAAAAAGAAATCAATGTTTTTCTTGAATATTTCGAGAATTTAATTTTTCTCAATTATTAATAAGAAAACTTAAAAAAAAATTAATATCTGCTTACCCTTTTCCTATTTTTTTCTTTTCTTTCTATATATTTTTATTATCAGTTTTTCTTTATTATTTTATGCGTAATTATTCCTTAGAATTATATAATAAAATGTTTTTTTTTTTATATATTTTATAATAAAACAAATATTATATTTCAGTGTTCCTATTAAATATTGAAAAAAATCAGATCGTATATTTAACTTTTTCAATTAGTTTTAAGGGATATATGTAAGCATTTCATGAATAAATAAAATTGTAAATCGTAAGATTCCATGATTTTTTTTTTAATTTAATTTTCATTTGCACAATAATAAAAACTTAAGATTACCAAATGTTTTTCTTAAAAGTTGTATAGGTTTATAAAAATTATTTTTTTTTTAAACCAATACAACAATAATAGTGAATAATAATACCACGCCCCTTCCCCCTCAGATAAGGTACACGCTGGGGTCACCGATTAAAATGGCAATTTTGGTTAAAACATGTGTTCCTGAATTATTCATTTATTTTTTACCTGCGACTTATAAGTACTATAAGGCAAGTTATGCATTGGTAAACAAATCGAACTCGAGATTTTGATCAAAATTGACATTACAATGATAGCGAAGACGACAAAAGTGGGTCTCACAATTCTGTCTGTCTGTTTGACTTCAGCCTAAACGGCTCGGCCGATTTTCGTCAAACTTCCCTTCCACCCACACGTTTTTTCTTTTTATGACCAAAAGTTTCGAATCTTTTTCGAAATTTTAGATATAAATATTTTTTTTTTTCTCAAAAACTGTTCCACAGATTAAAAAAAAAAGATTGAAAAAAATTCATTTAGTTAAAACTATGTAATGGTTGAAAAAAAAAATCCTAAAAATGGTTATTTTTGGTAGCCCCCTTGGAACCATTTTTTTGTTTTTGAATTTCTTAAAAATGGTACAACCGATTTTGATCATTTTATTTGTGTATTTAAGTTTTCCAAATTTTTTTTTCTGATTTTTAAAAAAAATTTCCAATTTTTTTTTTGAAAATTCAATATTTCGAAAGCGCCATGCTCGATTTTTTTAAAACTTCATAAATTAAAAGTTTCTTAATATAATCCACAAGACATGAGAAAAAAAAAATTATTTTACCTAAAAATAACGGCACCCTCCAAACAAATGCTAAAAAATGATTTTCGAAAATCGTATTGTTCTCGAAAACGGTTCCGAGAGTTATGCTAAAGTTTTTTTTTTTCAATTAATTCTTACGATCTATAATTTAATAAAAAAAATTGAAAACAAAAAATTACTGACTGTGTCTACCAAAACCATAGAACGATAGATAGATACCATAGAACGATTTTTTCGAATTTTGAATTTCTCATCATTGGTATAACGGATTTTAATGAATTTTTTTTATAGAGAAGCTTCTAAAAGGTCTAAAAAACATTGCATTTCAAAACTTAAAAAAAAAATATTTTTGAATTTTGAAAAAAAATATCATTTTTTTTTTGGAAAATTCTATATCTCAAAAAGTGTTCAATAGTTTTTTGGAAATTTAATTTTAATAATAAAAACTTTAAATTGGCGTACCAAAATTTTTTCTTAAAAATGTTTTAAAAATTCTGTATATAAAAGCTTATTTTTTTAAGAAACCCCTACAAGGAATTATAATTTAGTTCTTGCATACACTAATATTTGCTTAAAACACACATAACATTAATTTTTGAGATTCTTAGTCTTTTACATAAGAGCAAGTTCGTGCGGCCGTGCATTTTTTTTTTAAGAAATCAGCATTCTGGCCTTAGCTCCCACAACTAAGGCTTCTGACCAATAAATGTTTAATAATTCTTACAACAGTTAAAATTGCATGTCTCAGAAACATCACTCCGTTAATTTTTATATTATTTTAAACAAAAATGTATATATTTATATGATTTTCTTACATTTAAAATATCAATCAATGTACAAAAGTATACTGTTTACCACTCCTTGTTAGGAATAAATTAAAACCAATTTTACCCTATCTATTAATAAATCCCGAAGACGGTAGCAAAAAAGAAATAGCTTTTAATCATAAAATGACAAATATAGAATTCTTAAACAAAAATCTATAAATATATTTTGTTCACTAAATGAATAATACCCTTATTTATTCCATTGACACCTTTTGATAGTGAACCTTTTTCTAATTCAATAATAAAATATCATCAAGACTCACATTCTCATGTTTATATTATTAACTTAAAAAATAAACAGTTTTATTTTATGTTTGACTATTTCAAACCTATGTCAACTGCATATATATTTTTTTAAACACATCCCTTCTTTGTCTTACAAGTTGTATTTCCTCTTTTGTATGCTGCCTTTTACAGAGTCAAAGAGTCTTATAGTAAATAGAACAATAATTTTCTATTGATTTTATTTTTTTCCGCAAAGTCACAGAGACAATAACACGTACTCTTGTACCCAGTAAGCTGAAATCCCACTAACATAGTAAAATCATTTCACCCCAAGCAAGGACATATGAACATACGAGTATAGATAGGAATAAAGAAAAAAAAAACATAATAACAACAGGGTTAAGGACTTTCCTATAATAGAGTTATTGTTGGAATTTTATTATTCAAATTTTCTCGAACTTGACTTTGTGTAGATGGTGAAAGGAAAACAAAAACAACAAAGCTTGGAAAAGAAAATACAGCAAAATCCTTCGTTATTGTCATCCATCTTTATTTTTGTTAGGACAGAAGCGAATTGAAAGAATTAGTAGGCAAGTTTTGAAGGATTCCTTCGCTTTGAGCAAATATGTACATTATGTAGCCATATGAAGATCAAAATAATATTCTTCTTGACATTTAATTGAAAATGAATTTCCTCCCTCATAATATTACATTTAACTTTATGTATGATATGCACACACAAAATAAGATATTCAAGTTGATAATTGCTGGCAAAGAATACAGACCGAAAAGTTGAGCCAGGGACATAATGGTATAATTCAAATTCTGAGATTTATTATCAATTTAATGCCATATGTGTTACTTATACAAAAAGCATTCTACATGTGTGTGTTTTTTGGTAGTATTTCCATGGCCAACAACTGTTTGAGTTATTAGAAAAGTTTTCTTGCCAGTTGAATTCTTGTGTATATTATGATGAACCTTGGCAGCTTAGCCGCATGATAAGACACAGAGATAATGAGTTTGTTATGAGGATTAGTAAAAAAAAGAAAGCTCCAAGCTAACAAAAACGTACAGAGCTAAAAAGGATTTTAGGGACACAAAAGTTTTTGTTTCTTCTAAATACTTTAATGCTTTCTTTTATTTGTACGGATAGAAAATCCCTTGTGAAACTTACACGTCCTCGTTATATTTGATAAACTTTATATTCTCAGTGATTAGGTTGACATTAAAACAGTCTTCTCAATAGACGAATTTCGTCAAATACGAACTCTGTAATGTTAATATTTTAAGTCCTTGTGAATAGTTGAAATCTTTTTTGTAAGAACCTACGTCCGTTCCACCCTTTAGATGTCGTTATACGCACCCTTTGTTTCAAACTGTCATCCTTAATTTATTTCTCAATGTCTTCTGCCAAAAGCTTAAGTTGCAAGTCATGTTCCAATTTCATTTTTAATGTCAAATTCAATTGTGAGATAAATATCAATCAGAAAACAATTTTCAAAGTGGAAACATTAAGCCGAACATTTACAAAATATATTTTGAAGTAAAAGGCTTATAAGTTGTTACAAGTTGAGTTGAAAAGAATTTTGTCTTATTTAGTCGTTTTTTTAAGTTTTGGAATATCTCAAAAATTAGAAAGATTAAAATTTTGAGTTCGGATTCAAATTTAAGCGTGGGTCTGATCAGTAAAACCCTAAGACACAGTAGATTTCCACCCAATGCAATTCCAAGTATGTTGTTTGCTGTCATTTAGACTAAGTGCTATGATATCTGACATAGGATCGTTCTTAAACAAAAGGTTCAGTCTTCCTTATAAAAGGTGGACCATTTAGTAGTTTCTTTTTTAACAAAGGTTATTTTGACACCGACAGCTGTTTTCCACTCGAAGTCTTAACAGAAAGTCAGTATCATACCTCCGCAGAACGAAATGACTGGCTTTACGCTTGAACAACGTTGGGAAATATTTAAGACTTATTTCCAAAGTGAGTGTTGTGTAGCTCAAACAGTGCATTTTCTCAAAAGATGTTTTAGATTATTCGCTTACAAGGTCCAATTGACTCCGCAATTGAAGGTGCACGACCATCTGCTTCGTAGTTGGGACCTTAGAGCAGCTTGAATTGGACAACAATTTTAGGAAAAAAATCATCTTTTCTGACGATGCGTATTTTCATCGCGGCGGCTACGTAAAAAAAAAACAAAAATTCCACAACTGGGGCTCGGAAAACCGGCACGTTATTGCTATAAGCCAATGCATCTATAGAGTGACAGTTTGGTGCGGATTGTGGAGTGGTGGGACCATTGTACCATTTCTCTTCGAAAATGAGGCTGGGAACAACGTTTCGGTCAACGGAGGATATTACAGAGCCATCTTAACCAACTTTTTTATTGACATGGATTTGGAAGACCTCTAGACGACGTGCCACGCCCCACAGCCCATGCCACAATTGATCTTTTGCGCACCAAATTCCCATATCGTGTTATGAATAATTCGGGAAGCAGCTTAGGCCAATATCATTCAAGCAAGCCGTGAGCAACAGCCCCAAATCATCAACAAGTTCTTGCAAAAATTGGAGTAAAAGAATGCAGTACTGCGAAGCCAGCCGAGGCAGCCACTTGAACTATGTTGTATTCCATAATTAATGTGAATGTTTGCTCTTAATAATAAAACCACAATACATGGAAGAAATTAAATTTTGTTTATTTAGTCATGTTTAAAAAGAAACTTGTATTTGGCCCACTCTTAAGGAATTGTGGGAGTATTCTTGGCTGAAGAATTACTGCCTTTTCACTCGATGCGACTGAGCCAATCTAATTGACGTGGCTTTTGACATTTTTGAGTACATTCTTCTCGAGCAAAAGACCGAATATCCGTCGGAGTATTTTTCTTTCGAAAAAGCCGAGTCACTCTTCGTTTCTGTACACGTGACGGAATAAAAGAACACATACCACATAATGGTTTTCTAGAGAATGCATCTCAAGTAAGAGTACTCTGCACTGGTAATTCTTCTACAGATATGTACCAAAGTCACATGTTTCTAATAATAATTGTCTGCTTCGAAGTCCTTCCTTTATCAACCCTTATACTCGCATTTCAGGAAAAGCTCATCAGTTGGTTGTTATATTGTAACAGCTCATACAGTTTGTGGTTCTATATTCTTCTTCGAGCAGAAGACCAAATAAATATCCATCGAAGAATTTTTTTCTCTTAAAAGCCTGGTTACTCTCCGTTTCTGTATACTCATTCCATTGAGCAACACATACAGCATAATGGTTTTGTGGATGGTGCATCTTAACACATTTGGTGAACACATTTTTTTTTCAAAACCGGAGTACCAGCACAGTGGTAATTCTTCTATACCCATCTGCACTAATGTCTAATTCGTCCAGTAAATGTCTGCTTCGAAGTCCTTCCTAAGGCAACGGTAATTGTCGTGCTTAAAAAAAAGTTTATCAGTATACTCGTACCATTGAGCCCAACTTCGGACGTACTGTTAAGTTCAGAGACTATTTCCTTAGAATGTGGAACGCTGTTTTCGCCTCAATACTTCTCCCATTGTGATATTCACACTTTCAAAATCATTCGATTTCTATTTTTAAGTTCTCTCCAACTTTCTTAAAACCTCCTCCTGTGCTCAAATATTTTAAGGATATGAAATAAAAACATCCAAGTTGCACGTTTTGTGGGAGCTAATGGGCTGATGTTTGTTAGTTTGTCTTTATTTTCTTCAAGACCAAAAAGTTTCGTCTGCGCCTTAATCGTCGTGAAGGTTTTTAAGTGAGAATAGATCGGTCGAAAATGTCGATATTTTCCTATACCTTAATAGTTTGGCAACTCCGTTGAAAAAAGTGCCTTTCTCTTTAACACAGCACACTAAAGGAATTTTGACTATCCAAAGTGTTTAGGCACAGTGCGAGCGTTTAGGAAAGTTAAAGAGGATTTAAAATGATTTTGAATAAATCCAATGATAGTTCATCTCCTTGTCGAAACTGACATGTTTTGAATAGTCGCAGGAACGTTTCCTTCGTTTCCTTATTTTTAAAGATTTCCTTTGATCTGAAGATTTTTTTTGTGGTCGATCTGTCTGTGCGTATTAAGAAGCTCACGCATGGTTTATATCTCGAATATCATCTTAAATGCGATTTTTAACAAGAGTTTTTGCAAGGCATAAGATCACATTGATAATGGATATAGAGCTGATAGTCCAGCCATCGGACAGTTTTTCTTCAATTAAAACTCCTCCTTATTAGAAGATGACTTCTGATAAGTCATCGAAACTGACAACAGTTTACAACCTTCTATGGTTGGGCCAGTTAAGATCGGTGTAAAACAAAAATGTTTTGATCATTCGAAACAATAAGGCATTTACGTCTTGAATGCAAACATGGAGCTGGTATGAAGTGATTGGATTGTTAGCCTAGACTAGGGACTTCACGTAGCCCTAGAGAAAATAGTCGAGTGATGTCAAGTAGCATGATTGAGGCGGCCATTGAAGAATGCTCGCTTTGAGCGAAATGTCTCCCTCGCAACTTCGCGTGTTGCGTCCGTCGCTTGTATGGCATGTGGCGCCATTTTGTTAGAATAACCACCCGCTGCTGTTTGTATTTCAAGCTCTGGCCACAGAACGTTGTTTACCCGAGACCATTAACGGTAATGTTGTTTCCTGTTTTATTGCGAAAGAATAGAGGTCCGATGATATCGCCATGACATTAACCGTCCTATCAGTCAATCTTTGTGGATGCATTGATACTTGGTCGAGCACTTGTGGATTGTGTTCATTGCAGTATCGGCAATTTGAATTATTGGGCAAAATATAGGTTTGTCCGAGAAGGAGGTTTTTTGGCTAAAATTCAGTTCGCCGAGGCACAGTGGCTCATATTGACTTTTTTAGTTGCAAAAATCAAAGCTGTTTTTTTTTCAGCTTGAAGAACATTTCTAAGGCTATGTATAAAGTTTGTGGAAATTTTAAGAAGAATCATCTGCTGAAATACGACTTTATTCCAATTTGAAATAAAATTAATATTGTCAAAAGTAAATAACTGAAGTATGCATAAGTCAAACACAGTCACAGTGGTAGGTAGAGAGAGTATGTAAAGTGATTTAATTCTGTAAAAGGGATCAGGTTTAAGAAAAATTCCTTAAAGGTGTTTCATTTTTAGGCAAATGCGTAAAACGTGTTGGGTAAGGCAGGGTCCCAAGGCAACTGATATCAAAACAGCTCGTCCGGCGCAATCTGTACCACGGCTAAACTCATACCTGGAAAACTCGTCCCAGGACCACTCATCCCGATGAAATTTATTTAAAATGTATGGTAAAATGGCTCGTGCATTAGCTTCATCCGATTTGGTGTGCTGAAAATGGCCTGCATTAACTCCAGAGTATTTCAATACGAAACAAACAAAACAGTGGAGGAAAAAGAAGAACCATTACAAATAAAATGCACGACTGGGTCGTACGAAGTTGCTCTTATGTAAAAGACTAAGAATTTAATATTGATCGAATCCTTGAAAAATTATTTTTTTTTTTTTCAAAAATTCACAAACAAGTTTAAAAAAAAATCAAGCATGGGGTTTTCGATACATAGAGTTTTGAAAAATAAATTTTTGATTCAAAACATTTTGTTCTGAAAATTTGAATCCATAATACTATTTTGGAAAGCCTTTACCTAAAAAAATGATCAAAATCGGTTGTACCGTTTTTGAGAAAATGAAAAAAAAATTGGTTCCAATTTCCAATCCTTTTTTTGAAAAAAATTTTCAATCATTACATAGCTTTAAATAAATGAAATTTTTTGAGTAAATTTTAAAAAAAATCTATGGAATAGTTTTTGAGAAAAAAAAAATATTTATAAGCTTTAACGGAATTCGGCCAACCCGTTGCAGTAGTCAACAGACAGACAGAATTGCTAGACCCACTTTTTTCGTCTTTCGTTACTTTCATCGTAATGTCAACTTTGATCAAAATCTCGAGCTCGCTTTTTTTTACTAATGCATATTTTGCCTTATAGTACCTATTAGTCGCAAGTAAAAATATGTGTGTTTCAAAAAGTTTTATTGAGTGGCACATGAACATCACAAATTATTTCAATAATATATTTAAAGTTTAAGAGTGGAGAATAACTAAATAACAAAAAAACTAGATTTGTCGGAAACTTTCGTCAAAGTCTGAGGTAATTTCTAATAAATCAATTCTTGTGAGTATCGTGCTTTGAGGTCTTTTGCAGTTTTGATTTTCTGGCCAACATTTTCATTGCCCAATGAACGAAATCGCGGAGTAGTCTATAGTTGTCCAGATAAACCGGCAAACCTTACTAAATATTTTGACAGGTGGACGCCATTGGTAACTTTGACAGATGCTCTGCATTTGGAAAAAAAATCGAACTCGAGATTTTGATCAAAGTTGACATTACGATGATAGCGAAGTCGAAAAAAGTGGGTCCGACAATTCCGTCTGTATGTCTGTATGTCTATATGTCTGTACCTCGAACTACAGGCTAAACTACCGGAGGTATTTTCTTCAAACTCAGTAAGTAGTTAAGGGTCTTCGGTGATTCCCTAGAGTAGAAATTGAAATTTTTGTTTTAGCTCCAAAACTAACGGTAATGCAAAATCTTATTTATCTCGAAAACGGCTCTAACGATTTTGATAAAAAAAATTAGGTGTGATATTATGAACATAAGCTACATTTTGGTCAAACAAAATTTTGGAGCAAAAAGATATTAGGGATACCTGCCATAGACCCGTTTTTTCATTTCGACTTTCTCATTAACGGCTCTAAGGATTTTAACCCAAAATTAAATACAAAAATATTCGAAAAAATATTTGTTGTGTTTTTTTGAAATTTTTTTTTTAAATGAATATCTTCAAAACCTATGAACGATAATTTTTTGAAATTATTTCCTAAAATCAATATTATTTAACTTAAAATTCGCATTCCACATTTTTTTCTTGAAAAATTTTAGAGAAATTTCTTATATAAAAAATTTATTTAATAATAAAACGTTTTTTTAAAGTTTATTTGCATAAATTCATACTTTTCCGGAAACTAGACGGCAATTTTATGCATTTGAACATTATTATCTCATTAAATCCATGTTTTATATTTATAAAATGTATCTTTTATTCCAAAGTACTTTTACATAAGAGCAAGTTCGTGTGATCCAGTCGTGCATTTTATTTTTTATGGAATGTTTGTGATTTTTTTCCCTTTTTTTTGAGAAGAAAACAGATTAATTCCTTTTGATTTGTGAAATGTTTCATTTTCAAAATGAAGTATATATGTGTATGAATTATTTCTATGAAATTAATTTCCGTGATTCAAATTTATGTTTCACCACATCAAAAAAACATACCCTTATTCACGTACATAATGAAATTTAATATCCTTCTGTTAACAAGCAGGGATTTCCTGGTTTTTCTCTCAATTAATTGCATTTTCATTTCAAGTAATTGAAAATAAAATTGATAATTATCACTTTATTAATTTTAGTCCAGACTTTATTTTTCTTTGATTAACAAAGTGAACTGCTACTTAATGGCTGCAGAAGTTGAAAAATTGGAATTAACTAAGAAATCCACGTTTTGCTAATTAAAAAATACTGAAATAAATGCAAGGATATTTGATAATATATTTAAGTGGTGATTTATATCAGCAAAGGAACAGTCAAAACACCAGGGATTTTGGTTTCTGGAAAACGTAACTACGCTTTATTTTTTATTGTTGAAGTGCAGCCCATCAATCGATAATTCTGTTTAAAAAAGATTGAACCTTATTTGCGTCATGAATTGAGCTTATGCTGCTGAAAATTTTAAAATTATAAGCAAATAAAAGAAATTTAGAATAATATAGATGAAGTGGTAAGTCATTTATAAAAATAATAAAGAGCAGCGGCCCAAGATGACTTCCTTGAGGAACACCTGAAAAGTCAAATATTTCTTTAGAAAACACATTACCAATTTTAACAATTTGCTTTCTACCAAGTTTTTTTCTTAAGTGATGTCAGTCTTCATTTCTTTAAAGTCCCCTCCTTTAGGTAACCTCGATCTACTTGAAATAAGTACCATTAATTCTTTTTTTTATGCAATGTCATATTCTTCGTCCTTTTTGAAAACAAAATACAAATTCCTCTCACAAGGAATTATAATCTTTTATGTGCAATTCCATTCGCCGAGGCTTTATTTATTTGGATTTTTTTTTTTTAATTTACTTCATCAGGAATCTCTTGGCCATCGTCCGTTCGTCCATCTGCCCGTTTTTCGCTTAATGATTAAGTGAAATTCAGTGCAAATGACAGTGGGTCACGCAGAAATAGTCTATTAACTCACCACCACACAGGACCCTATACACCATTTCCGCCGTCCATTAAATTTCGTTTTAGTGATGGTCCATTGAACCTCATTTCATTTTAGTCGGATATCACAGGCTGTCTCTGTTGTCATTGCCATAATTTCGTGGTCCATTAAAAAAAAAAAAAAAAAAAAAAAAAACAGGGAAATACTCTTTTAATTTTTTTTCTTTCATCTCCCGTTAGTATGTATTTCCGTTCTTTTATTTTGTCGCAATATCTCTAGGATACTACGATATTTTGTATGTATATAGTATAGTATGTATGTATATTATTTGATATTTCTCATTATAGAAGCGCCCATGCAGCGCACACCACGATATTGACGTAAATTATAAATGAACTTATGTATGTCCTCTCTGAATATCTTACAGCTCTTCCTATTCTAAAATCGACAGGATATGTTTTTTGTTTTTATTTAAGAAGGACCATGATGAAAATGATATTGACTTTTAATTTTGTTTGTTGGCAGTTATTATTTAATTTTCTTATATATCAATATTTAAGCAAATCCACTTTAACTTTGTTCTTCTTCTTCTCATTTCAGGTAAACAAAATGGAGACAAATGTGTAAATAAATTTAATTTGTTTCTCTAAAAATATTGAAGTGTGTGTTTTTTGTACCAATAAAAAAAATATCAACTTGTGGACGAATATTGATTTTGGAAAAAAATATCTATTGATTTTTCGTTACGAGTGTGTGATTTTTTTTTTAAGTATATAATAAAAATTAAAATTCAGTGTTAAATGTTGAAAGTATTTAATTAATCAAAAAGTTAGACGAAAATAAAAAAAAAAATAAGAAAAAAACTTTGAGAAGTTTAAGATTCAAAATCGAAACGATTTGATCAAAAACTGATGGAGATTTTGGATAAATAATAATTTTTGAAATATATTTACAGATAAGGTAAGTCTTGAATTCAATTTTTCATTTAAATAAATTGCAACGGCTCATCGACAATATTGAAATATTTCATTTAGCAGAAATTAGATAACCTACAATTTTGAAGTCCTTCATTTTTGAAGCGAAATATATGATTGTTTCCAGTTAATAGGATAATATGGAACAGGGTCTTACCTATAGACAGTAAATTGTACAACCAGCATTTTCATTTGCAGTTATTTAAGACCAAGCTGTTTGGAACAGTGAATTCAAGTCCAAATTAAATCTTTTATTTCAGCAAACAGATCGAAAAATAAGAAAATTTGAAACACCAGTACTAGAGCTGCTGATAGGTTAAGCTAAAATATGTAATTTGATGTGGCTGTCAGCATTTCCATTGTGATACCATATCGAATCTTGGACACTTTCTGCCAAACCGATTAACCAACTGAAGCTCTTTATGAAGATCATTGTAGTAGAAATCTCCCAAATAGAGTCTAGGTCTTTGGGATAAAGCGGGACATGTTCATGTACAGATAAGGTGAGGAATCGATTCCTCTTCTTTTTCGTCCATGTAGATTCGCCTGGAACACGCTTATTACGAGCGATTTTTTAAGAGCTAAAGGAAATTAAAAAAAAAAATAAAACATAAAATTCAGAAAAATGCATGAAATCTTCATTTAAATCGATAGTACGGTCGGTATAATTTAATGTTTGAAGATTATTTCATGCAAATGTTAGCCGTGACTGCGCCTCAAATGATCCATCCGCTCAGTCCAATTTTTACATACTCTTTCTAACATTTCGGCAGGTATCTCACGAATAAATGCGTCAATCGAAGCGGGCTTGTCGCTATAGACATGAGCCTTAACATAGTCCCTCAAAAAAATAGTATAAAATAGTCTAGAGGCGTTAAATCGCACGATCTAGGCGGCCAATTGACCGGCCCCAGACGAGTTCAAGCAACTCGCCTCTTAATTGGTCCATTGGTACGTGTTCTGTGTGGCATGTGGCACCGTCTTGTTCAAACCACATATCATGCAAATCGAGCTCTTCCATTTCGCACACAAAAAAAGTTAGTTATAATCGCACGGTAGCGCTCACTATTCACAGTAACGTTGCGATTCGCATCATCTTTGAAGAAATACGGCCCAATGATTCCGCCAGCCCATAATCTGCATCAAACAGTGACTTTTTCTGGATGCATTGATATCTTTTGCAATGCTTCTGGCTCCTCTTCACTCCAATTACGGCAGTTTTGCTTGTTCATGTATCCATTCAACCAGAAATAAGCCTCGTCGCTGTACACGATAAAAAAGTGGATCTTCGGCCAACTTTTCAAGAGCCCATTCACCGAAAATTTGGCGTTGTTGTAGGTCGTTCGGTTTCAATTCTTGCACCAGCTGTATTTTGAAAGGCTTCATATCCAAATTTTCCACAAAGTGGTGTAAGTCATTGTTGCTGCGAACGGTGCCGAATCGATAATTTACGGTCATCGCTAACACTGTTCGATACAGCTGCGATATTTTTCTCAGTTCACACTCTACGTAAGCGTGTTGGTGGTTTAATGTCCAACAATGTAAAATTGGTGCGAAATTTAGTCATAATAGCCCGAATAGCCGCCTGAGTAGGTCGATTAAACTTCTTAACGAAGGATGCATTTTGATAATAAAATTCAATAATTTGCAGGTATCGTTCGTTTGTAAGACGATTTATGGTTAAATTATAGACCAAACTGAAGATGTTTTACAGTGACACAAAACACGAAACGTGTGTTAGCTGTCATAACAAGTGTTGCCAACAAAAATTGCCAACAAAAAATCACCCTTAATATGTTACTACAAAGAACAAGGTGGACAAATTAGTAAAATATATAAAATCCTTCAGTCTTACTATTATATAAGCCGCGTTTTATTGGTAATCTATATCTTGCGCAGTAATACAAGTACCAAAAAAACGCTTTATTCACTCTTTAACTCACTCTTCCTTGTTCCTCCTACTTGTGGAATTAAGAATTAACTTACTCGGACTCGGATGTGTTCGAAAGATCTGTATCTCGTTTTTAAGCAGGAGTTGAAATATTCATGAAAATGCAGATTGAGTTGAAATATTCATGAAAATGCAAATCGAGTTGATTTAGAGTTCTTCTCACTGTTAGGCTAGTCGCGCACTGGCAACTGTGATCGAAATCAAATAGTTTAATCACCAGTTGAAAGAGAACCGCGCACTGGCAACTCTTTACTCACGCTCACACTCTTTTCTCTCTTGCGCTTATAGAAAACAGCTCAACTATTGCGAAGGCAATCGTTTAGTTTGTGTCAAAACACAAACTTTTTAGTTTCGAGAATCGAGTTGCTCGAAGTGTGCGGTGTCCCATATAAGCCCATATGTTTCATTTTAGGAACCAAACAGTTGCGAAACTAAAAATTGAATGTGCGCGCCTAGCCTTAAATTTGATTTAAAACTTACAAAAGTGCGAAAATATATTGCATATTGGAGAAAAAAAACATAGTACTCAATAAAATGACATTGGCGCAAAATTTTAAACAGCCTCTTATTAATGTAGTAGTATTATACTTCTTATATATTTCCTAACTTTAAAGTAGTTTTCTAATTTTGAACATTTTTTAACTTATATCGTCTTAAGGCTGGGAGCGCACATTCAATTTTTAGCTGCACAACACTGTTATACTTATAGAAAACAGATGAACTATTTGGTTGAATGTCCGCGCAGGTGCATATAATTATATGTTACACAAAATAGCGAAATCATTTTAGGCAATCGTTTAGTTTGTGTCAAAACACAAACTTTTTAGTTTCTTAAACCAAACAGTTGCAAAACAGCCTAGCCTAAGGCAATTTCTTTTAATAAATTGATTCTGAGCAACATTAAAACAATAGTAGTTCGTGCAAAGAACTAAGTAAACAGACCTATTTTGACGTTTTTTAATGTTAAAGAGTCATATGAAGTTATAACGATACTAAAAAAATAAAATAAAAAATAAATAAAATAGGTGTTCTGAGAGTTTAGCTTTAATTTTTTCAGTTGTTATATAAATTCAGCATAATGCCGCAGTTATACGACATTTTTGAACAAATGCCAGTGAACTGATAAAACATATCAATCGAATTCAATATTTCAATATTCAATATTTTATGACAAAATTAGTGGCAGTAGTGTAAAGCCGGAATTATGGTATGAATCAAAGTTTTGCATTTGAAAAAATATTTGTTCTATAAATTTCGGTGCGATCACACTTTGGATTATCAAAGGCAAAGTATAACAAAATAAATACCAACGAACACACCCTCAAATATGCCACATATTATTTTTTCGGACACCACCTAAACACCTCCTACATTTCAACATCCGAAACTCCATCTTCACTAAATTATCCATTTCAATTACTAGCTTATTTTTATTCACTAATCGTTTGTTGTTGTTTTCCATGTTAAATTTTGCGATGTAGTATATTCACTAACCAATAAAACACGGCTATAGTAAAAAAAAAAGTTATTGAACAAAAAAAGTTTACTACAATAGTTCATTGAAATTTAATATCAAACAGAAAAGTTGTTGAACGAAAATAGTATTCCGAAAACTAGTTACAGGAAATTACAAATATCCCCGTTGAAACTCATACTTTTTTTTTTAATAAAAAAAATTGGGTTTCATTTGATTCTATATTGCAAATAATATATAATTTGAGGACATGTACCTTTTTATTTATTTTTATTTTTGTATTTATTCACAATTTCTTAAAATTTGGCAAATTGTGATTAGTATTTGCTTTAAGAAAATAAATTAGAGATCTTATTGTTACGAGTATTATACTGTTCAAATGAACTGGTATTTACTCTTAATTCCGTTTTTAAAAGTAAAAATCCGATTTTTTTTAATTTTGCTTTTGAAAGCTTTAAAGTAATATTTTTTAAAGTTACTTTATATTATTTAAAACAAATTGGAATTCAAAATTTTTTTTAAACTTTATAATTATTTTTTGGTTTTTGGTGTAATGGTAACACTTTTATAACGGCGTTGATTAAGAACCAGTTTCAAATCGTCCGTTGAAATTTATCACCTATTCAAGAAGTTTTTCTTATTTTTATTTAACTCCTGTTTTCCCACTCGTTGAAACTACCAAAAGAATTGTTCAAAATCCAGAAAACTTTTTTAAGATTATTTGCTGGAAATATCATTCAAGACCAATTAAAAATTAGAACTCAAGATTAGCGAATGATCTTAACCGCATTAACAATATTGTATAGTATTCAAATTCTGTGATAGGACAATACAAACGACTAATCTTATACAATAGGCGTCATAATTTAGAAAGATTCGTTGCATCTGTCAGTATTTTCGACAGTAATAATAAATAAAATGCAGGACTGAATCGCACGAACTTGCTCTTATGTAAAAGTACTTTGGAATTTAAAATACATTTTTAAATATAAAACATGGATTTAATGAGTTAAAAATGTTCAAATACATAAAATTGCGGTCTGATTCCAACAAAAGTATGAATTTATGCGAACAAATTTTTAAAATCGTTTTATTATTAAATTAATTTTTTATATAAGAAATTTCTTTAAAATGTTTCAAGAAAAAAAAAATTGGAATGCTGATTTTAAGTATTTAGTAATATAGATTTTAGGAAACAATTTCAAAAATAATCGTTCACATGTTTTGAAGATATTGATTTTTCAAAAAAAAATGTGTTTTCAAAATAAAAAAAAAAATTCGAATACTTTTATATATGTTTAATATTATTTCACTCTTAAGAGGAATCCTGCTTAAAAAATTTGATTATAATCGTTAGAACCATTAATGAGAAAGCTGAAAATAAAAAAAAACGGTTCTATGACAATTACCGTTTATAACATTTTTTCCCAATTTTTGTTTACCAAAATGTAGTCAATGTCCATAATAGCACACATAATTTTGTTTATCAAAATCGTTAGAACCGCTTTCGAGATAAATAGGATTTTGCATTACGGGTGTACCGTTAGTTTTGGGGCTAAAAAAAAATTATTTTCCCCTCTAGGGAATGACCGAAGACCATTAGGTACTGAGATTGAAGAAAATACCTTCAGTGGCTTATAGGATGTAGGGAGAGGTAGAGAGTATAGAGTAGGGAGAAATACAGACAGACAGACGGAATTGCCGGACCCACTTTTTTCGTCTTCGCTATCATCGTAATGTCAACTTTGATCAAAATCTCGAGTTCGATTTTTTTTCCAAATGCAGAACTTGCCCTATAGTACCTACAGTGATGGAAAAAATAATAGAAACAAAGCTGTACATAATGATCAATCATTAATAACTACATAAAATTACGTCTTCCTCGATTCTAATTTTTATATATTATTTGCACCTAGCATGACTTTGAAATGGTGCAGCCGTTTATTGTCATTAGCTCTTTGTTTGGACTTAACGGTAAAAAAAAAGAGTAAAGTGATAATTTCGCCTGGAAAAAAATAATAGAAACAAGGTAGGTAATTTGACTTTCAATTTGACTTAAATTTCGTTTTTTATTTTTATTGAAATAGACGTTTTATAGTTTGTTTATTAGTTTTGCACGTGTTTCAGTCATTTTAATAAAAAAAAAATATAACAGTTATTTTAAAATTTTATAAAAATGGGTCGTGGAGTGCATTGTACTATTACAGAGCGCAATTCAAAAAAAACTTCAGAAAAAATGGGAAAACTATGGAAGAAATAGCACAAGCATTAAATTGTTCAAAAAAGAAGATATTTACAGCTCTCCATTTAAGTCCAAGGCCAGAAACAAGAGGCAGAGAACGAAAGACCTCAATGCGGTTTGATGTCATATTGGCACGACTGTGTAAAAAAAGCCTTTTTCTTCTTCTAACGACTTGAAAATTGAACTAAATGTGCCTGTTTCAAGTCGTACAATAAGAAACCGACTAAAAGAAGCAATGCTTCCTGGAAGGAGTTCCAGAGAAGTACCATTCTTGAGCAAGAAAAATATTCTGCAGAGAATGACTTTTGCAAATAAACACGCCCAACAAGCAAATTGGAACAACGTTTTATGGTCGGATGAAACAAAGATAAATTTATCTGGTTCCGACGGCAAAATGTATGTCAGACGACCTAAGAAGGCAGAATTCGATCCAAGGTACACAAAAAAGACTGTTGAACATGGTGGAGGAAATATCATGACTTGGGGGTGCTTCTCAACATCTGGGTTTGGTCCAATTTTTTTGGATAAAAGACAAAATGTGTGCTATTGACTACTTCCAAATCATAAATGAAGTTATGCTGCAATTTGCCGAAGAGAACATGCCAATTAAATGGGAATTCATGCAGGATAACGACCCCAAGCACTCCTCAAAATTGGCTAAGGAATACTTTAACAGAAATAAAATAAATGTTATGGAGTGGCTATCGCAGTCCCCGGATCTTAATCCCATAGAACACCTGTGGGGCATACTTAAGAGGAAAATTGAAGGCTTCAGAGCCAAGAATAAGGAAGAACTGTGGTCTATAATACAAAATGTATGGCATTCCATACCTTAAAAGACATGCGCCAAGTTGGTTCATTCAATGGGGCGGAGATGTGAAGCCGTCATCAAAAATAAAGGTGCAACGACCAAGTACTAAACGAATATGAACCAATTTAACTGTTAAGTTACTGTTTACCAAAAAGAAAAATACAATTATAATATTGTTTCTATTATTTTTCCCAGGGTAAAATGGCTGTTAATATTAATTTGAATTTTTTTCATTACTAATTTTTTTTTTTATTAATAAATTTAATATTGTGTATATTTCAAACTTTATAGAGACTTATTGTACCTACATATGTATTTTTAATTTTCAATTTCTTTCCAATAAACTTTTTGTTTTTAAAAACCAGCACAGAAAAAGCTTGTTTCTATTATTTTTTCCATCACTGTATATCGCAAGTAAAAATGAAGACAGATCACCGACTGATCTTTAAAAACTCGTAATTAAATACTCAAACAAGATCCAAATCAGAACCGGAGTACGGTCATTTTGGCAGAATCATTTGTATGCTAAAGCCATTTATTCGGCTTCTTGATACTCATAATTTATCCAGATATGAAGGGATGATCTGGCGAGCTATAGAATATTAACCTAAAGTTTCCGGGAGACAGTGGAATTAAGGAAAATGAACTGGTAGATGAGATTACTAGGCAAAGATTGGCCTCACTCGCGGAAACTAATTGCATTTTATCTAGAAAGATGTGGCCCACTTATAATTAGTTCCGAACAAACGACCTAAAATGCACTGGACGGTCAATGTCTTATAAAGGAACATGCAGCGAACCTAAATGAACCATGCAATATGCATTATTGTAGTTGTGGAGACCAGCGATAAAAGGAAACAATAATTCACATCCTCTGAAAATGTCCTATTCCGAAAGTTATTCTTTCGGAACTCTTTTCTCAAAGTGACAAAGTGGTTCTAAAATTTGAAAGGCAATGGTTTTTGTATTTACGAGTTTCTTTTAATTCTCGCAAGAACGGAGAAATTGGAACCATCCAATCCTAATTGATGGTTGATCTTGTCCCAAATGACTGTACAGATATTAACTCTGTTCTTGTTAAACATTTTAGATCAGAAGTGGGTTGTTATTTTATTCTGTTTATTCTGCATTTATATTCTTGCCATGTTCCACTATGTATAGATAAATTCGTAGTGTTAAAGAATACATTTGTTGACTAAACGAACAAATCATTACTCACCGAATGAATTTCACTGAAATAACGGGTGATTTTTTAAGAGCTTGAGAACTTTTTTTAAAAAAAAAACGCATAAAATTTGCAAAATCTCATCGATTCTTTATTTGAAACGTTAGATTGGTCCATGACATTTACTTTTTGAAGATAATTTCATTTAAATGTTGACCGCGGCTGCGTCTTAGGTGGTCCATTCGGAAAGTCCAATTTTGGGTAACTTTTTCGAGCATTTCGGCCGGAATAGCCCGAATTTCTTCGGAAATGTTGTCTTCCAAAGCTGGAATAGTTGCTGGCTTATTTGTGTAGACTTTAGACTTGACGTAGCCCCACAAAAAATAGTCTAAAGGCGTCAAATCGCATGATCTTGGTGGCCAACTTACCGTCCATTCCTTGAGATGAATTGTTCTCCGAAGTTTTCCCTCAAAATGGCCATAGAATCGCGAGCTGTGTGGCATGTAGCGCCATCTTGTTGAAACCACATGTCAACCAAGTTCAGTTCTTCCATTTTTGGCAACAAAAAGTTTGTTAGCATTGAACGATAGCGATCGCCATTCACCGTAACGTTGCGTCCAACAGCATCTTTGAAAAAATACGGTCCAATGATTC
The DNA here is from genome assembly GCA_963931855.1 of Philhelius festivus. Lineage (NCBI taxonomy): Eukaryota > Metazoa > Arthropoda > Insecta > Diptera > Syrphidae > Philhelius > Philhelius festivus. The sequence goes on from OZ007557.1 coordinate 97,625,680, forward strand.
CACCAGCGTACAAACCACACCAAACAGTGCATTTTTCGGGATGCATGGGCAGTTCTTGAACGACTTCTGGTTGCTCTTCACTCCAAATGCGGCAATTTTGCTTATTTACGTAGCCATTCAACCAGAAATGAGCCTCATCGCTGAACAAAATTTGTCGATAAAAAAGCGGATTTTCTGCCAACTTTTCTAGGGCCCATTCACTGAAAATTCGACGTTGTGGCAGATCGTTCGGCTTCAGTTCTTGCACGAGCTGTATTTTATACGGTTTTACACCAAGATCTTTGCGTAAAATCTTCCATGTGGTCGAATAACACAAACCCAATTGCTGCGAACGGCGACGAATCGACATTTCACGGTCTTCAACAACACTCTCAGAAACAGACGCAATATTCTCTTCTGTACGCACTGTACGCATTCGTGTGGTTGGTTTAATGTCCAATAAAGTAAACTGAGTGCGAAACTTGGTCACAATCGCATTAATTGTTTGCTCACTTGGTCGATTATGTAGACCATAAATCGGACGTAAAGCGCGAAACACATTTCGAACCGAACACTGATTTTGGTAATAAAATTCAATGATTTGCAAGCGTTGCTCGTTAGTAAGTCTATTCATGATGAAATGTCAAAGCATACTGAGCATCTTTCTCTTTGACACCATGTCTGAAATCCCGCGTGATCTGTCAAATACTAATGCATGAAAATCCTAACCTCAAAAAAATCACCCGTTATAATAAAATGATTGGCTGAAGGGAAATTCGTTATTGTGAATGCTTCATTAACGCATTGAGCCAACAATTTTCATCATCGTGTGAATTCTAATGAAACCATCATTGTATTAAAAAAAGACAAAATTGGCATTTGACCCTATTGGTTTTACTTGGACTCTTAGTTCAATTATGAGAACCTTGTCAATTCTCAATTATTATTGTTAAGTTCATCATTATAAATGGATTTCTTTCGTTATATTTGTGTTCAGTAAAAAGCATTTAAATGTTTACCAAAAAACATGGATAAAAATTCTTAAGTCACCATCTTTCTTTATTTACTAGGGTTTTCATTAAAATACATTTTTAAAAACCCTGTGATGTATAATTTAAAACGATTCGTAAAGTTCTTGATTTTAATGGATATCAGGCTTATGCAATCATTTCATTCGGATGACATTAAAAATTTAAATTGTCCTTCTGATGAAATGGTTAAATTTGTGTATGCTTCCATATTTCGGATCTTCCTATAATACAAACTTAACTGGACTTTTGAGTCGTTAATAAAACAAATCCTTAATTAAAAACAACAAATTTTATCTCCTCACTCGTACAAAATTACCACTTCATTTACTTTGAAGCTTAAAAACACATCAAAGCAGATTAACCATTACATAAAATAAAATCAACATCACCATAATCATGATAAATAAAATCCTTTTCCAAGAGGTTAACTGTAGATATACAAATCCAAACAGACTTAAAATTCAAAATCACACTCCTTCACTCAAACCCACCGCGCGCCGACCAACTCTTTCGAATTTACGAGTACTACCATGGCAATTCTCTTCGTGTAGATATTTTACACCATTTTAAGATATAAAACCTCCCTTTTTACTTTCGCAATGAAGTTCCGGAAAGATTCAAGCTTACCATAAACTCGGTCAACCTGACTTTGTTAGAAGAAAGACAAAAATCCAAAACAACAAGAGACAAAAGCAAAATTTCAGAATTTGAAATTCCAAGCCCCAGGAGGGGCATAGCCTCCCATTCTCCCCAAAGGATTTGTAGTGAACTGATTTGGAAAATCCCCAATCGATTGTCAGCTTTTAGCCCTCGGATGATGATATCGACCAGAAAACGTCTCGATGTTGTCCTGCGTGCTCATGCAAAGGATTTCCATTAAAACTTCATGCCCGGAGTCAATAATGTAAGAGTGCAAAATTCGAATTGCTTCAGGAGCAGCAATCACGAATGCATGTAATTTTTGAATTTGGTTTTTGGTCCTGAAAATATAGATGCCTACTGGTAGAGTAAGAACAATGGGAGCCGCAGGAAATTGACTTTCAATCTCATCAAACAGAAGGTGGAACTGGGACTAAGGTGAGTGAGGTATAATTGCCGTTGAACTCGGATAGCTTCGGCGGAGAGCAAGGAGTTGACAAATAATAGAATTTTGTTCTCGGGACAGTTTGATGAGAGCTAAAGCTTCCAAATGAGGGATCAACCTTTTCTATGAGCTAGCAACGCTCATTTTATCGTCCTTCGCAAAGGATATAATGGGAAAATGATGTTTTCATGGGGCTTGATACTTAGTTCTTTTTTGTCTTGCAATTATTTATGATGAGAATGAGGTGGGGTGGAGATGGAGATGGATGAATGAAAGCAAAAGGATGTGCAGCCGTAGAACAACATGGCTGAATGCATTTATGACCTAAATTGATGATAGTTTATGCTCTAGCAAGATGTCCTTGTTGCCTTTTTACAAAGAGGTTAAGGTGGTTTTTGTATTTTTTTTTTAATTTTACTTTTTCATCTTTCATATTTTTTTTTGTGAGCCTGTGTGTTTGTGCAAAAGTTAGATTGACAGATTTGCTGTCAGAAGTGTCATTTCAAATTATTTTCTGGAAGGAGTTTGACGACAAGGATGATGAGAACAACTACTGAATTGAACGCGACAAACTATGGTTATGACTTTAGATGATGATGACAATGGTGGTGACGCGGTGGTATTGTGCTTCGATATTCATCTAACCGGAAAGATGAACTTGCATTCAAGGTTTGTTTTTTATCATTTCAAACGGAATATATTACTATGGAACTTGTTGCTTGCAGTATTTTGTTTGTGAAGTTTTGTATCCTTAATGATGTTCATACATATGTGTGTATGTTTGATTGATGTTACAAAGCTTTTGACAAACGAAGCTTGATATTTGCAATCACGTGTATTTTTGTTTTCCTTTTTGACAAATTGAATTCTGCTCTCATGAATTTGAAAATTTGATTAAATTTTTCACTGTTTGTGGGAGTAAATACTTATTGGTTTTTTTAATTACATAAAAAGCTTCGATCTTGATTAAAAGACGATTATTTTCCAATGAATGTTTTATGCTCGTTGAAGGCGTTTAAATTCTGAAAATGGGAAACTTGATTTGAAGTATAGACAAGTTCTGAATTATAAGCAAAAAGATTTGCTTTGAAAAAAAAAATTGAATTAAAAATATTTTTTTTAATTAATTCAAAATTTAGTTCTGTTAAGAAAAACATTCGATTAATACGGACAATTCAATGTTTTTTTATGGTGCAAATAAAACTGAAATTTCAATTTAAATAGTTTGTATTGGAAAAAATTGAAGACAAAAATATTTCTTTGCAAAATTTTGATAAGGGATAGTGGGAACTCTTTTTTACCAGAACTAATACTTCTAAAATTTGAAAACAATTAAGCCAAAGCTTTTTGAAACTTCAATTCTATGTTTCAGCTCTAAAATGCTATGAGGTAGCTTGTAAAATACAATGCACGACTGGGCCATACGAATTATTATGTTAAATAGACTTAGAATTTCTAAAATGAATTTCATAGAAGAAAAATGTTCACAAGCATAAAATTCAAATTTACTTACGACCTATCGGTACTATATGAACATGTATGTATGCATTTGGAAAAAAAATCGAACTCGTGAGTTTGATCAGACTTGACATACGATGACAGGCGGGTTGGAAAAAGTAGATCTCGCAATTCTGTCTGTTTGGCTGCTTGTTTGACGCCTAAAAGGCTCAGCAGATTTTCCTTAAACTTTGAATTTTTTTCCCACACACGCATTTTTCCTTTTTCTTAAGACCAAAAATAACGGTACCCGCCATACGATTTTTTCGAAATTTTATAAATATTTTTTTTCTCAAAAACTATTTAACAGATTTTTTTCAAAAAATGTCAATTCGTTAAAAAAAATTCTGAGAAATGGTTATTTATGGTACCCAGATTTTGGAACCATTTGTTTTGTTTTTTTTTTTTTTTATTTTGATCTTTTTTTATACTAAGGCTCCCAAAAATTTAAAAAGTATAGTGTATTCAAGTTTTCAAAAAAAAAAAAAAAGATTTTATTTTTTCCGAACTCAATATTTCGGCAAACCCATTCTAGATTTTTTTTAAACTTAATAAATAGAAGTACCTCGATATATTCTGCAAGATTTGAGAACAAATGTAATTTTACCTCAAAATAACGGTATCTACCAAAAATCAAAATTTTTTTCAAAAATCGTAGTTTTCTCGAAAACGGCGCGCGCCGAGAATTTTGATAAAAATTTTTTTCTTAATTAATTAATTAAATAATTTTAATTTTAATTAAATTTTTTTAGCATATTTGTATGGTATAGGTACCTTTATTTTTAGGTAAAATAAATTTTTTTTCAGACATCTTGTAGATTATATTGAGAAACTTTTACTTATCAAGTTTAAAGAAAAATTAGCATGGGGTTTTCGAAATATTGAGTTTTCAAAAAAAAAATTTGAAGTTTCTTTTAAAAATCCAAAAATATTTTTTTGAAAATTTGAGTACACAATTCTATTAATGTTTTTGGGGAGCTTTAGCAAAAAAAAATGATCAAAATCGGTTGTACCGTTTTTGAGAAAATCAAAAACAAAAAAAAATGGTTCCATGGGGGGTATCCTCAATAACCATTTTTCGGAAAAATTTTTTCAACCAATACCTAGCTATAATCAAATGATTTTTTTTTGTAGATATTTTTATTACCGAAAAAATGATTCTATTGTTGGAGCCGTCAGTAATGTCTTAACATGAAATTTCTTAATTGAATTATAGTTGATTAAAATATGTAATAGGAAATAAAATAAAAATTTGTTAAAATTCTAAGTGCCGTTTTCGACAAATATACAAAATTATAAACATATGTATACAATTATTTTTCACATATGGATGGTTGGTACCCTTATTTTTGGATAAAAGAACAATTTTCTTTATTTATTTAATGGGTAATTTTAGAAAGCTGTCAAGTTTGGAACATATCATGCATTTGGTTTTCAAAAAAAAAAAAAAATGAAAATATTTTTAAAAATCCAAACAACATTTTTTTACTTGCGACTGATAGGTACTATAAGGCAAGTTATGCATTCAGAAAAAAAATCGAGATTTTGATCAAAGTTGACATTACGATAATAGCGAAGACCAAAAGAGTGGGTCTCGCAATTCTGTCTGTCTGTTCGACTACAGCTAAACGGCTTGGCCGATTTTCTTTAAACTTGGTAGATATGGGTTTTATTTTTTCCCCCGGATGTTTTTTGATTTGATTTTTTAAGACCAAAAATAACGGTACCTGCCATACGATTTTTTTTTCGAAATTTTATAAATATTTTTTTTTTTTTTTTCAAAAACTGTCCCACAGATTTTTTTTTTTTAATTCATAAAATTTCATTTAGTTAAACTTATACTTATAATGAATGAAAAAAAATTTCCAAAAAAATATTATTTTTGGTACCCCCTTGGAACCATTTTTTTTGTTTTTGATTTTCTCAAAAACGGTTCAATCGATTTCGATCATTTTTTTTATGTTAAAGCTCCCCAGCAGTTTCAATATTATTGTGTATTCAAATTTTTCATATTTTTTTTTTTGAAAACTCAATATTTCGAAAACCCCATGCTTGATTTTTTTAAAACTTGATAAATAAACGTTTGTTAAAATAATCTACAAGATATGAAAAAAAAAAATTATTTTACCTAAAAATAACGTTACCCTCCATACAAATGTTAAAAAATGGTTTTCGAAAATCGTATTTTTCTCGAAAACGGTTCAGTGGATTTTGCTTAAATTTTTAGTCTTTCGATTAAATTTTAAGATCTGTAATTTAATATAAACAATTTTGAAAACAAGACATTACTTACTGTACCTACCATAGAACGATTTTTTTAAAATTTTGAATTTCTCATTATCAACATGACGGATCTTAAAGAAAATTTTTATAGAGATGCTTCTAAAAACTTTAAGAAACATTGCATTTCAAAACTTAAAAAAACAATATTTTTTGAATTTTTGAAACGAAAAAATCATTTTTTTTTTGAAAAATTCGATATCTCAAAAACGGGTCAATATTTGTTTTGGAAATTTAATTATCATTCGCACAATATGAAAACCTAAAGTTGACGTACCAAGTTTTTTTTAAATATTTAAAAAATTTTATATATAAAACCTTATTGTATTAAGAAACCAGTAAAACGACTTATAATTTTTGTTCTTGCATAAATTCATATTTGCATAGCATTCTGTTTTCGTCTCTTACTACTAAAAGAATTTAAAAAATTATGATAATTTTATCCTTATGAACAGTTTTTTCTAATAACATTTGATTTTAAAATTCCTAGTCTATTACGTCGTGCAATTTATATTATTTAAATTCGTAATACTATTGAAACGGTCTAATAGCTTTAATGACGGCGGTGGCACGAATCCGAGTGGTCTTATTTTCAATGACAGATCCGGCAGAATTAGTGCGATGGCCTGTTTTATGTTCACCTTAAAGGCATCTGCCGATTGTGGTTCATGCGCATCGAACTGCGACTCCAGGAAAATCTACAAAAAGTTGTCTAGTGGGGTCAAATCGAATGACTTTGGTAACCAATTGACGTCACTTCAGCGAGACATAACCTTACCCTCAAATCGGTCATGCAGAAGGTCAATCGTGGCGCCCATTGTGTCTGACCACCTGAAACCACTGGAACTGCGAAAGGCCGAGTTCTTGTGCACGGCGACTGTCTAGGGTTTTGTTGTAGACTTTCACGGTCTGCGGTGATGTTCTTGGCCGATCTTGAGTTCCTTTGACTAATGACTGTTGGCCGATTGATTACCGAACCGGTCGTCTCAAATTTGGCCACCAAAGAGTCGACTGTGAAAGGCCACCAGGTAAACCAAAAAAAAAAAATGGGCGCAACGCACGTAACGTTTGCACTAGCGACAACTCGTTTTGATAGTTAAGTTCTATCCTTTAACTTATCATGGTGATTTGACATGAGTAACTCCATAATAAACAACAAATTTGACAGATGTCACCAAAGCAACATATAAGCCTGAGGCTGTCAAAAATCTGCCAGCATTAATAGAAAAACGCTTTATAAGAAAATTGATTAAAATCACTTGTTTTTGAGAAAATCAAAAAAAAAGGAAAAAAATGGTTCTATGTGAAGTAGGTACCTTTATACCCGTGTTTTTGAATTTGTTTTTCAATGGTAAGCTACATCTTGCTGTAACATTTTTTTAATTTTTTATCTAATTTTTGGAACAGTTTTTGAGAAAAAAAAAATAATACGAGTATTTGGCAAATTTTTTGAAAAAAAAAATTATTTTTGGTCTTCAAAAAATATAAATAAAAAACGTTTCTGGGGGAAATATTTAAACTTTGCTTTCTACCGCGTTTAACGTAATCCTTCCAAGTCATTCCAGCTGCAGTCGAACACACAGACATACATTTTTACGGAACCAACTTTTTTTTGTCTTCCTTATCATTGTTATTCGAAGTTCGATAAAAATCTTGAGTTAGGTTTTCTTAAGAATGAATCAAATGACATACATACAAACATATATATCAACAGCCTTGATTCAATACGATATATTTCTACTACAAAGTCTGTCTTTAATATTCCTTGACTATAACGTGCTGCGAAATAAATTCACTATAACTTCTATCTTTACGCTCCAGAATCCTTAAATTTCGTATAAAACATTATCCGAATTTTATCAACGACACGCTTATACAATACATACGTACAAGAACCAAAACGTGACACTTAAATAAAGTTCTTCTATAACCATAAATAATAATTCATCTTTCAATATGACTTCAACACAAATATCCCAGCAATCCTCACCAAGATTTCATCATGTTCTGCAATTCCCATAGATGGATATTAATATTCTCCATTTCTAAAGAATTTAGAAAATCTACTTTCATCCGTGCGTAATTTCCATGGATCCTGCGTGAAAATCGGAATTTTGTACCAATACAGCAGTGAAATCAAAATATCCTTCCCTTCTAGAATTAAAGACACAATGCTTTTATTTGAAATGGTTTCAACAACACGTGGGTGTTCGTACAACACAAAATCGCAACGCGTTAATCGTGTAAATCTCTTATACAATCTTAATACGCTCGTCACCGCTAAGTGTACATAGCTTCATCCGGTCTGTTGGATAAAACCATGATTACGAGTATATGACAACAACGCGGAACGAAGCTAATTTGTCTCCATTCGAGTGCGGAATTTGGAATTAGGATATTGTTACATTTTGGAAATGTGGGACGTTTAAAGCGAGGTGTCCCCCAATTACTGGGAGATGTATGGCAGCTTAAACGTCCATGTCTTTTCTAATTGAATAACACCTACAAATGCCAGCAGCATAGTGGTGGAAAATACCTCTGTGTTGGCAAGGAATAGTGTGGAACTACGTCGTAAACGGTTGGACACACTCATTACCGAGTTCCTCTACCCGGAACATAATTTTTGGTGCCTTTCATCGCGTGGTCTTTGCCTATAGCCCGAAGACAATTCAAATGGAAATTACCAACGAAATGTTCGTCCTTTTGTGTCGCGTTGTCATAGTCTTCTTCTGCATTGAAGCGACACAGTTCTTATCTTTAGTTCCAGAAGAACTATTTTCTCCAAGAATATAACGTTAAAGACCATAAAGAAGAGGAAGAAAACTACGTTTTGGTTGTTCGAAAAGGGTTCCTTCTATGAATGAAGACTCCTAGGAACAAGGACAACACAGGAAGAAATTCATGTTATCCTATTGGTGATATTTTCCTCCTATACCTACATACATATTTTTTGAAATGAATACAGTTTCTATGAAAAATGTTAAATTTAAACGATTGCCTACATTAAAATCTAGGAGTATATCATTTAAGGAAAATGAAAAATAATCATGATTCTGGTATGCATGATAGAATTTTTGGTCCAAGGACATTTTTCAGTTGTTTTTTTTATTCCTTATTCAAAAAGAGCTTCTTTATGAATTAATGACTTTAACATATATACGATGCTAATGGAAGAAAAAAATTCTAAGAAATATATTTTCCTTTAACAAAACATCTATTGCGATCTTTATTCAGATTTTCGGAAGAATTCGCATTTACCAGCGAACCAATAATGACGGGAACTGGGAGAATGGGGATAACAATATTTACAAAGGACTTTCTGATGGTTGATATTTTAGGTATTTCTTGTTTAGAAAATATTTCTCAAGAAAATTCATGAAACCAATTTAATGAATTCAATAAAATATAGAAAAGAATAAGTCAAATCTGTTTGAAGACTTAAAATTTAAAGGTCATAATTTATTTTTGTGAAGTTTAACAAAATAAATCTTTTTCTTTTCTCCTATTTCATGCTTACTAGTGCGGTGAGTAACAAATTTGATTTGAATAACCTCAAGTCTACCAGCACAAGGAGCTCAAAATAATTTAAAGTGTTTTGAAAAGGGGTCAATATTTGGTCTAAATTTTTCGATTCTCAGCAGATAGCCGCTTTACATAACCCAACCTAGGTCAAACAGGGATATACTCGTATATATATTTTGTTTTTATTATTAAAAGTAGATTTCTTGGGGTCTTTTGAGACAAAAGTTTAATTTTTACTCACATTTTGAACTCCGTGGTATGACAAACATTAATTTTAAGATTGCCCTCCTTTCGAAATGCTAAGACACGTTTTTTTTTTTTTCAAAAAAAATAAATAGATATTTCAAATAACAATCAACCTTTAAAAAACGCGAACTTTAGGTTTTGATCAGACTTGACATTACGATGATAGGGAGGACCAATTTTGTCTATCTTCCTGTGGCTTTGACTTAAGTCTGATTTTCTTTAAACTTGGTAGATCGCCTACAGGTTTATTTCTTTTTTTCTTAAACTAAAAATAACGGTTCCTGCCTAAATTTTTTTTTAAAATTAAAAAAAAAATTCTCAATATCTGTCTCACAGATATAAGAAAAAAATCAAAAAGTTTTATTTTATAAATGCTAGCTAATGGTAGGATACAATTTTTGGGAAAAATGGTTATTGATGGTACCTCCCATAGGACCATTTTTTCTTATTTTCGATTTTCTCAAAAATAATTCAACTGAATTTGATCAATTTTTGTACGCTTAGGTATGTTATTTCTTTATTTTGGATTTTGAAAGAAAATTTAAAAATTTTTCTTTTTAAAACTTGCTATTTCAACAACAACAACATGCTCAATTTTTTTGAAACTTGACAATTGGCAGTCTTAGGCAATATCTTTAAGATAAGATTTATACGATTTTATACGCTTTAACGTTCAATAAACCAAATTTGAAATTAAGACCTTAGTGTAAACATCTAACATAGAAGAATATTTTGATAGAGCATTTGAATTAATTTTTTTATAAAGAAGCCTTGCTTCAAAACTTAAAAAAAAAAAATATTTTTTGTATTTAAAAAAAAATTCTCTTGAAAATTCGATATTTCAAAAACGGGCGAATTATTTTTTTTTAATTCAATCTTAATTTGCACACTAATACAACGTTAAAATTGGCGTTCAAAAATGTCTGAAAAATTTTGTATATAGAAACTTTTTTTGAAAAAAAAAAACCTACAACGATTAAGAATTTTCGTTTTTGCATAAATTCATATTTTCTATGCATTGTACTACTATTTACTAATAAAATAATATATTTCTATTTCATGCTTGCGCAAAATATTAGTCGAATTATTACGATGTTAAAATTGTTTAGAATGATACTTGTTTAAAACGCCAACTTTCTAAATTTTAATTGAGTTTAGCATTTTTTGATATCGTGCTCACATGACTCTTTGTTATTTACAAACATCAAAAAAGGTCTGTTTGATTAGTTTCTTGCACGAACTGTCATTGCTTTAGTTTCAGGAGCAATTTGCTTTAGTACGATACTAGTTAGAAAATGTTTAAAATTAAGAAGTTAGCAAATTGTTAAGTAGTATTCGTATTACACCTTTCATTTTTAAAATTCTAAAATTCAGGAGCAAGTTAGTGCGACCCAGTCGTGCATTTTTTACTTGCGACTTACAGGTACTATAAGGCAAGTTATGCATTCTTAAAAAAAATTGAACTCGAGATTTCGATCAAAGTTGACATTACGATGATAGCGAAGACCAAAAAAGTGGGTATCGCAATTCTGTCTGTCTGCCTGTCTGTTCGACTACGGGCTAAACGGCTGGGCCGATTTTATTTAAACTTGGTAGATATCATTTTTAATTTTTCCCCCCCACACATTTTTTTCTTTTTTTTAAGACTAAAAATAACGGTACCTGCCATACGAATTTTTTTCGAAATTTTATAATCATTTTTTTTTCTCAAAAACTGTTCGACAGATTTTAAAAATAAAAATACAGAAAAATTTCATTTAATCAAAGCTAGATAATGATTGAAAAAAAAATTTCCGAAAAATGGTTATTGAGGTTACCCCCCATGGAACCATTTTTTTTGTTTTTGATTTTCTCAAAAACGGTTCAACCGATTTTGATAATTTTGTTTTTGCTAAAGCTCCCTAAAAACATAAATAGAATTGTGTACTCAAATTTCCAAAAATTTTTTTTTCAAAACTCAATATTTCGAAAACGCCATGCTAGATTTTTTTTAAACTTGATAAATAAAAGTTTCTCAATATAATCTACAAAATGTGAGAAAAAATTTTTATTTTACCTAAAAATAAAGGTACATACCATACAAATGCTAAAAAATTAAAAAAAATGGTTTTCAAAAATCGTATTTTTCTCGAAAACGGCACCTAGAATTTTGATAAAATTTTTTTTCTTTCAATTAATTTTTACGATCTTTAATTTAATAAAAAAAAAAATTGAAATTAAGATATTACAGCTTGTACCTACCATATAATCATTTTTTCGAATTTTGAATTTCTCATTAATTTCTCATCCACATAACAGATGTTAATGAAAATTTTTATAGAGAAGCTTCTAAAATGTCTAAAACACATTGCATTTCAAAACTTTAAAATAAATATTTTTTGAATTTTTGAAAAAAAAAATCTATTTTTTCTTTATTTTTGAAAATTCGATATCTCCGAAACGGGTCAATATTTCTTTTCGTAAATTTAATTTTTATTCGAACAATAATAAAAACTTTAAATCAGCGTACCAAAATTTTTTCTTAAAAAGCTTTTAAAAAGTTTGTATATAAAAGCTTCTTTTAAAGAAACCACTACAAGGACTTATAATTTTTGTTCTTGCATAAATTCATATTTGCATAGCATTCTGTTACTACTAAAAGAATTTAAAAATTAATTTTATCCTTATGAACAGTTTTCTCTAATACCATTCGTTTTTAAAATTCCTAGTCGATTATATAGGAGCAAGTTCGTGCGACCCAGTCGTGCATTTTATTTACTACTGAATTAGTTCTAATATAGAAAAGTTGTCAATTAGTTTCAAATTACTTTTGGAACTTTTTTATCAGTTTTGATTAAAATGTAAATTAAGAGATTGTTATAATCTACGAACCCAATTGATCGCCCTTAAGACAATCAGACCAGAGGTTTTGGTCTTCTTTATCTTCTAGAACTTGTGATTTGGGTTTAGAAAACTCTGTTGGCTGAAAAATGTTTGATTTCCGTCCATTTGTTCGATGCAGTTCGAGTCAATGAAGTCAACATGTTTTGGTTTTTCGTACTGCATATATGTTCAATTTTTCAACAGCTCAAAGACTTCGTCATCCTTGCGCACAGGACCATAAACTCATTCAAGTGAGGGCCTTGAGTATAAAGGATTCTGTAGAGTACGCAATCCGTCTTTGCTATGGTAAGAATATTGAACCCACTTCGCCAAATAAAAATTGCATCACTGGATTTTTGATAATTTATATTACCTGAAAGTAGCGGACCATAACTAAGCTATTTCCGATTTCACAAGCGTAGCAGGTTAAAGTCCTATTCTATTTGGGTTGACCACATGAGGCGCTGTCCTCCGGGATAGACTCGTCACCTCATTCGTTTGACCTTTTACTCTTTAGGCAAGGTCGGTGTTGCTTTTAGTGTATAGTCTTTTCAGTTCGTTGATGTTTCTTTTTTATCACTCACCGTCTAAGCTGAATGATCCAAAAATCTTCTGAAGATTTTTCGCAAGCAGACAACCTTAAGTGTCTTCATCAAGTTATGAAAAGAAAAACTTGTATGTGCGGATACACAAATATTTTTATTTCTTTCTGTAGATTTATTTGCTGGACATCGTCTTAGAACATAAGCAGGTGGAATGTTTCGTTTAAATTCGGTACAAATTCGAATTTCCGTTTTACCTCATCTAAGATGGGTAACTGCCATTTTTCATTTCTGAGATTTTTGTCGCAAATTGCACACAACTTAAATGTGATTTTGAGGTTTTTGAGAAAATTTGGATTCCTTTACAATCCGTTAATTACCCGTCCAATTTATTTCTTATTTAACAGAAAAATCCTTCTTAATGCTACAATAATATTATAATAGTTTTTATATAAAAAAAAATCACAAGAAATACATTTCATCCGACTATTTCACGCTTTCTAGTTGCAATCCGAAAGATTATTCTTAATGTCTTCAATGATTACTCATACGAGTGATATATCCTTGAAGCAAAAGAACAAGTTCGTGCAATACAGCAGTGTTTTTTTTTTTTTTTTTCAAACAACCTGGAAAAATTTCAGTTAGAATGCATATCTCACCAATGTCCTTGTCGTTTCCATTTTCTAACATTGATATAAGTTTTTTTCCTAACCGTAATAATTTGTTCGAATGAACAATCAGAATTTTCAGTTTATTCTTCACCTGCAAAATACCATTAATTTATTCAAGCATTTCCTGTGGTATGATAAATCACTCTAATTATATAGATTTTGGTTCAACACATTTATAAAAAATTTCCAACTAATTACCAAACTATGACTCGTTAGCTAAATACCTTCCTTAATTCGTGCAATTCCACGTTTCCATACCTGCGGTCTTCTATGGTGTTTATTCATTTAGATTTATTATAGCCTCATTCCTCAAACAGTTTGATAGTGAATTCTATTAAAAGTATATATTATTTCCTTCATTCGAAAGGCTTTGCTCAAACCATCACGTTGTATCGATCGGGGATTTTAGATTTATACTGGAAGTCCAAGCAAACTCCCACTTTGAAAATGGAAACAGACAAAAATAAAGCAAAACAAAAAGTTAAAAAAAGAAGAAAAAAAATCAAGGTGCGGCTGATTAATCAGTTTAAAAGGAAAACAAGTTCCTTTGGCCTTCCGATAGCTCTCTAGCTCTTCGTGGAGGATATAGTGTATAGGTCTTTTCAAAGCTCATAGTCTTCTCCTTGAGTTGAATGTAATTTCCGGAGTAGATTATACCTATACCTGCTGCTAACATCTACTAGAACTCAACCCCTTTTTTGCCCACTTTGCAAATACATTAATTAAAAGCCCGCTGTTGGCACAGATAACCTGCAAGCCATGTCGTCCCTTCAAACTCAAGCTATAAGCTAAATCTTATAGGAATAATCGAAAATTAATGGCTGAACTCCATATTCTGGCTACGGAGCCAACGACAATGTTCCGTGTGTTCCTAAGAAAAGACTCTCAGGTACACAAACACACAGACACACACTTGGCTCTAAGGACTTTTGTTTCCTTTGAAATTTATTTTTGCATACCTCCATATTCGCAGTTCGAGGAAACACCTCAAAGAGGATCCTTGGATTTACGTCTTCCATATACGAGCACCAACACGCCATGCCACCTTCCACCACCCGCGCTATTGTCGTTGCCAATTTCTATAAAACTATCGCGTGCAGAAAACAAAGCTCTTTTAATTTTCGCCGTTTTCGATGTTGGAGGCGGTAAAAATTGGGAGGGCTTCTCCGTTGCATAATTCAAGGAAATTCCTTTGTTTAACTTCAATCAGCTTTATCAAGGGAGGCGAACGTTTTCTTTTGAAAAATACCACACACACACATGTGGTTGAAACTTGTTGTAGAAAAAAAAAATATTCAAACAAAGTTCAAACACTGGTTATGGAAATTCACTGATAGTAAAAATGTAAGTGATATCATAAGAATTTTTCGGAATGAAATTTACACCATATTTCACATGTTTTCTGATTTTGAAGAATGTCTTCGGCAAATGCTTGAATACATTTTTGCTTTGATCTTTTATGTGTTAGATACTAACGGAATTCTTTTTTATTTAAGGGCTCATATTAACCCTTACTTATAGAATATGACATCGTTCAAATGTCCGCCTCGGGTTCTTATAATGGAATGGATCCAAGTGGTCCAATTTTCAATGGCTCTTCCGCATATATCCGGCGAGTCATTTTCACCTTAAGGGCATCGGTAGATTGTAGTTTATTCGCATAGACCTGAAACTTCAGGAAACCCCACAAGAAGAAGCTGGGTCGAATTTTATGACCTGGTTGGCCAATTCACGTCAGCTCTGCGAGAAATAATCTTACCCCAAAATGTTTCATGGAGAATGGCAATCGCGCCGTCCGCTGTGTACCACGTATCGCTATCCTCCTGGAATCACATGTCGTCTAGGTCCATATGGTTCAATTTGGTCCATACAAAATTGGTTAGCATCATTCTGTAGCGTTCACCATTGACTGTAACTGCCTCACCAACGTGCGTCGTTTTTGAATACATAAGTAGTGGCTTGGTGTTCTTATACGCCAATACAGCCATTCATCAAAAAATGAGCCTCGTCTCTAACGATGATTTTCCGGCCAAGATTGGGGTCCTCTTCCAAACGCTCGAATAGCCACTCGACGACCAAATGGCGTTAACTATGGAGATAAACAAACTTTTAGCTCTTAGGTCAGTTAAATCTTGTATGGGTATAGGCCCAGGTCCCGATGCAAAATTCGCCAACGGATCAACTGGCCTCGGGTTTACTTTACACTTTCAAGAACCGCGCTTATATTCTCGTCCGATCTTGCGATCTTTTGAGGTATACGAACGAATGTTGGCTGATTGATTATATTTATCGAACCGATCAAATATTGTTGAAATTATCAAAACGATCTTCAAAATAAAGAAATATGTGAAAAATGGCACAAATTTCAATTTCAATTCATAAACTACATACATCCATATTTTGGTAGCGTGTTCAAAACCAGTTATAGTTTTCAAAACTGTACACAAATTTAATATCAATCGATAAATGGCTCAGTTAAAACTCGTTGATTGCAGCAAGTTACTCGAAAAGGGTTTTTGAATAATGAATTCAGTTTTTGATTTTAGACAAACTTTTTTATTTAGATACTGTACCTTGAAGGACTTAGCCATGCGTACTCACTTCAAGAGTAACCTAAGATCAAAGGAAATAACTTGGTAAGTACAATAATTCTAACAAGCTTTAGTTAGCGGTGTTCCAATAGGTTCAATGCTGGGACCTACACTTTTAAGTATTTTATGCCCGATCTGCTATCATTGGATTTGAAAAATATAGTAAGCTATATTTGCGTATAACATAATTGTTTTTCGAATCATAAGTCTACAATTTTATGGAGAGTTTTGTTTTCAAATTTGGAAATAGTTTTTTGAATATTCGGGATTTAAAATATGATTTAATAAGTTTTCTTTGGAAATTTAATTTTCAGTCACACAATGCTAAATACTTAAAATTTTCAGGTGAAAATTTTTCTTAAAAAATATTTTTATAATTTTGTATATAGAAAATTATTTCCTAAAACTACCGCTTCAACCAATATATGTACTTATTAAAAGATCTCCGTAAATAAGAAAGTACACTAGATGGTCAAGATAAGAGACAGATAATATTCTAAAGCTTAAAACTAAGTGATTTACAATTTATGATATAATTTGCTTTGTCAAGGTTGGTAACAAATTAGAGGGTGATACTAGTCGAAAAAAGTAAGCATTTAAGGTTCAAACAATGAACCCTTTGGTCGGAGAGAATTGGAGCACACTTGCATGTCATGGAAAATCGAAAAGTTTTGAGAATTCTTGAGATCAGCTCATGTTTTTTGTATATAAGGGTTTGTATAATACAAACTCTTTACATCACTGAAATAAATCAGCCAAGTAGAAGACTTAGCACTATTCAATTGGACTTATTGAATTATTGATCCAAAAACAAAATGAATCGTATCTCAAAAGTTATATGAACAATTAATTCATCTGAAACAATATGCAACACCTCAATATCAAAGCAGAACTCTCTGCATTGAGTTTCTGAATGGATTGTTTCTTAACGTCTAAACTATATCCGCAGAATAAGTATACAATAATCTTAAACAATCTTTGGATCTCGAAGTTAATTATCATTTTATAAATTTAGTTCGCCATTTGAATACAAGTTACATTGGTCAAATCAAATACGTTCGTTTGAAAATTTGCCATACAGACTTACATTTCCAACTGTAGTTTACACGGAATTACGAGTATATTGGAAATGATGTTAATATAAATTGAAAACCATTGTACCGCAAAATGGTAAGGGCGTTTGGCAGTCATGCCAGAGGTCTGCGTTGGCTTCTCAACTGCTACCCCATAAATATAAATAAAAAAAACAACAGCAAAAATGCTTAAATGTGGTAGTGACTTTTGTGAAAAAGTGACAAATCCTTCTTTATTATCTTTTGTGAAGAGTGCTTCTTATTTTAATCGTTTGAACTCTGCAGAAAATTGAAGATCCTCTTCATTCCTGCAGAAAACTTCCAAACAGAATTGGGTTAGATTCTCAATGAAGCGTTTGATTTTAATTAATTTATTTATAAATCAAACACACCTACATATATTTATTAGTTTATATCGTAAGATCAATAAGATATCGTCCAATTGCACTTACATCTCTTCTTTCCAAGGTCATGGAAACGCTAATAAAGTGAAAAATTATCACCTGAATAATTGTCTTATAGGAAAAAAAGTTTCTCAATGACCGGCAGTATGGATTTCGTAGCAATAGATCCACCGGTGATCTGATTGTATTTTTCACTAAACAGTGTCACAAATCTTAACATCTTTTTGGAGAAAATAAAATTATTGCACTTGATGTGTATATCAAACACATTTGATAGAGCTTGGCATCGAATCAAGTTCTCTTTTCGAAAACAAGTGCATTTAGTATTGATTAATCTCTTCTTCATTAGGTTAGAAACTACCTTTTGAACCGCTTAATTCAAGTTATGTTGAACGGTTTAAGGCCTGTAATTCATAAAATAAATGCTGGTGTGCCACAGGGCTCTGCCTTGTCTCCAACTCTCTTTATGATATTTATCAATGATCTTTTGTCTGAAACTTCTAGTTCATTGAATTGTTTTGCTGACGACAGTACTTTCAGCTACTCATATTCATTTCCAGATGCATGTGTTTCTTTTTCGGATGTGATTTTAGAACTGTAGCGATCTGATCTCGATAGCATTGTCAAATAGGGAACCATAAACCGCGTAGAATTTAATGCTTCAAAAATTTAATATTGTCTTCTGTCGTTAAAGCGCAATCCACCTTCAATGCCGCTATACATGAGCTGCACTTGCATCAAGGAAACCCAACAGCTCTCAGTTCTCGGTATGTGCATCACAGACTACCTAGTGTGAAATGACCACATATTCGACGTCGCCAAAAAAGCTAAGTGCTTAGGTTTACTTCGATGTTGTAAGAAATTTTTCATCCCAGATTGGTCCAAATCTCGAGTAAAATTCCCATATTGGAGCAGGTACATCAGTAACCCATTTGAGTCTCTAAGATCAGTTCAGCTGTAAGAAAAGCTTCAGACATAATCTTAAAATCAGAGATTTTTTCTTTAGCCGCACTACTCGAATGTGGAATACTTTACTCAATATTTTCTTCCCATTATAAAAATTAGACTTTCAAAATAAATGTGCATCGGTAGCTCCTTTAAAGCCTCTCTAAATTTCCTAAAACGCTAGCACTATGCACAAATATTTTAAGGGTAATCCCTTTAGTGAGCATTTAATTATAAAAAAGGAGATAACGAAATTGCTTCTAGCTTAAATAACAGTATAGTATAATATACACAATTTATCAACCTTCATTGTCGGATCCAATGGGCCCTCTTAAAATTTTCATCTTTATTTCTTACCTTTGCCGTTCACTTGTCGAATCTCGGCCTCTGGGCGATACTGATATCGTTGACAGTTCTCAAAATGTAGAAAGGGAAATTTCTGTTGTCTGTTATTTATAATAAAAATGTTTATAGAATATGACAATTCTTTTCGTAATGAAATAATATTCTTTATTGATTTCCAATTAGTAACATTTATCATCTTACATAATTAAAATAGATATATAAAATAAAAACAGACACCATCCTATACAAAATATCTCAAAGAAGCTCGATTTTCTTATTCAACTTTTGAATTTCATGATTAATTCAAAATTATGCTTATTTATCAGAATCACTCTTGACCCAGAAGCTTTTCTTTTAATTTTTTTTTTGTATTATTTAGTTGGAATAGCAATAAATTGACGTACATTTCTTTCTATTACAACGTTTATCCATTTGCATTTAATTAATTTCAGCACGAAGGAGCTTCATTCAATTTAGTTCTATCTGGCTGGCCTGGAATCTTTTATCCTCATAGTGAGATTAATCCATGGAATGACAGACATACAAAATAAGATGTAATTTTCAAATGAAAGTTACATGGGTATTTTAAAAGCTATGTTGTGTAATTTTTACATCTAATTATATCTATATAATATGTCATTGTTGATTTAAATACATTTGTAGTAATTTGGGAATTATTTTTCCCCAAAAAACTGTTCTGCAATCCGAGTCTTAAATGATTGAAAATGTTTAATTTTAGAAAAACAAAAAAAAGTATAGACTTTGTTGTGTATTAGTTATGGCTTGTAAAATTGATACGTTTAGTCATCTTACTTAAACAGATGTTAATATAATTTTGGCAAAGTTGTTATCACAATTATTTGGACTTGAACTGCATGCACTATTATGCACTATTGCTCCCACTAGAGTATGCAAGACTTTCACATTTGTAAATAACTATAAAAGGCCTATCTAATTATGCTAATTATTTTTTGTTATTAATCACACCCAAAAATTGCTGTGGGCTTTTAGTCTAAATGTTAGACAAATTGATGCTGACTCCATCAAAATCTTCGTAATCGTCGTTTTAACCAAGCATACTTAAAGATTTTAAACATCGTTCTAATTCGACTAAAATTTTGCACCAGTATTTTAACTAGACAGTCGGGTTCAAATAAACAGATTGACATTTAAAGAGGCAAAAGTATTAGTGTGCAACTATTTTAGAAGGGAATACGACTGGCTATTTCCCTAAATTAGTATCCGAGAGACTTAAGAAGATTAATACCACCTTGACAGCTATAGATCGCATCTTCGAACTGAAATGTAGCGAGTGTTAATTTGGTCTCTTTTCTACTACTTTCTACTTTGCATGTTAATAGTAATATTAAAATGATTTCATTTTTTTAGAATAAAAGATTGGTCGTCTTCACCCAAAGATGAGGAGCAACACATAGTAATTGGCCGTGCAAGAGTATTCTGGGTTTACAGGAATCCAATCTCCGATTATGACGATATTGACTTCAAAATGAGACAGATCTATGGATCAGTTTTTGAATTTGTTTGGTCGTCATTTGGAACCTACTTTACGATTTTATGCCAAAGCACTTTTTATAATTTTTTTTTCCATTTCTCACACATAATGCTTTCTCATTTTGTCTCATAAAAAATTTCGCTTATTAATAAGAAAATACGAATTTATTTTTCCAGGGATGTGATGAGAACTCAATTTTAACAAACATTTTTCCTTTATAGATTGTTGAAACTAAAAAGATTAAAGTGGTTTTAGTGTTTGTTGTTTAAAAACTGGATACCATGTGATTTCTCCAGCAAATATTAGTTTATGAATGAACAAAAATTAAAATCGTTATAGATTGTAAGCTTGTATACTCAAAATGTTTAAATCATTTTTAAGAAAAATTTCCGAACGCAATTACTCTGCGAATAAAACTAGTTTTCGAAGAAAAAAAAATGACAAATTTTTGAGATATGATATTTTCAAAAGAAAATTGTTTTTTTTTTTCAAAAATTCAAAAAATATTTTGTTTTAAGTATTAAAATGCAATGTTTTTTTAACTTTTTAGAATTTTCTCTATAAGAAATTTCATTAAAATCCGTTATGTCGATAATTTGAAATTCAAATTTCGAAAAAAGGGTTCTATGGTAGGTATGGTTTTAACTTTTAATTTTTTTATTGAGTTAAAGATCTTAAAAATTAATTAAAAGACAAAAAATTTTATTAAAATTCTAGGTGTCGTTTTCGAGAAAAATACGATTTTCGAAAACGGTGTATGGTGGTACCATTAATTTTAGATAATCTAAAATTTTTGTTCTCACATCTTGTATATTTTATTAACAAAAACTTTTAACTGTCAAGTTTTAAGAACATCGAGCTTGAGGCGGTTTTTGAAATATTGAGTTTTGAAACAAATATATGTTAAAAATCAAAAAAAAAAAAACAAACAAATATTTGAATATTTGAATATACAATACTAACCGACCTTTTGGGGAACTTAATCATAAAAAAGATACAATTCTGTTGTACAACTTTCGTGAAAATCAAAAACAATAAACCATTAATAACCATTTTTGGTAATTTTTATATTTCAACTACAGTCAAACTTCTTTATAATGAACTTCCTTATAACACAATTCCGTCTATAGCGAATTTAACTTCCCCTTACAAAATATCCAATATTAATTAGGTTCTTTATAACGAAATTCTCTATAACGAAATTCTCTTTATAAGGAACTAAATGTCAATTTTCAAATTTGAAATCAAAGCCTACTACGATTTTTGTTAATAATTTTAAAAGGGAGATCCCCGTTTTGACAAGAATTTTCTTAAAATAAAAGCATGTACGTATGGATGTATGATAAGTGTCAATCGTTTGATTTTGCATTTTTAATCGTTTATTCAAAAATGTCCAAGCGCTAGGTTTAAGTTAAAGGGGATAAAAGAAGAAAGAAGTTGCTGAAAAATTTTAAGAAATTAAGTAAAAAAGTTTGCTGAAGCAAGTTCAAATAGAATCTAAAAAAAAAAAAACAAAGAAAAACAAAACACAGTGATGTGGATAAAGCAATGTTAAAATGTTTTTTTTTTTTTTTTAATATAATATAAAAGATCACTTGCTGTGTTATAAAAATTCAATTTTCTATATAAGGAATTTTGTATAAATCTGCAATTTTTATTCCCGTTATAGAGAAATTTGACTCTATTACTTACAACTAAGCGAATTTTTCGATTTGTTTTAAGTTTTTGAGAAATAAAATATTTTAGAAAATTTTTATAAAATTCTTATGTTAGTTATCGTTATGTAAGGTCTTAAAAAAAAAAATTAAAAACCTGTGGGGGTAAAAATTTAAAAATGATATCTTCCAAGTTTTAAGAAAATCGGGCGAGTCATTTAGGCTGTAAGCAAACAGACAGGCAGACAGAAATAAAGAATTGCGAGACCCACTTTTTTTCGTCTTCTCTATCATCGTAATACAGTGAACATTGGAAAACGTGAACCCCCCAAAACGTGAACACCGTAATTTTTACATTGACTGCTCTAAAACGTGAACAAATCGAAAACAGACATTTTTTCAACATTTCTACATAAAAATGCACTGAATTAATTTTTTAAAACTTCGGGGGCCCCATAAATTTGACAATGCGTAATATGAAATATTTAAAAAGGCTGGTGTTCAGATGAAGGTTTTGACCAAAACGACATAAACGCCTAAGAGAAATTGTAGTTATTAAAATCAAACAGACAAAAATTAAAAAATTTGTTTGTTAAATAAAACTCTTATTTGTAAAACGTTCTACTTTAAAAATGAAATCTAATAAATTTTTTTAATAATCCGTAGGTACCAGTATGAACCCGTAAAATGTTACATTCCAAAACATGAACAATCTCAAAAACATGAACACTCTCGGTTTTAATTAGTTCACGTTTTCCAATGTTCACAGTATTAAGTCTGATCAAAATCTTACGTTCTATTTTCTTTTTTTCGAATGCATAACTGGCCTTATAGTATAACTACTGCTTGCAAGTAAAAAACAGCCAAATCAGTTGACACTTGCTCAATTGAAGATCTTTCAGACATGCAGCAGTTGATTTATATTAAAAGATAGGTATCAGTGGCGGATTTACCAGCAGGCTAAGTAGGCTTGAGCCTAGGGCGGCAGATTTTAGGGGCGGCAATTTTTTTATTTTTAGCCGTCGGTTTTCTGAAGTGTAGATATCACTCTAGGAAGTCCATAAGACACCTTTTCGATGACTTTTCCCTCTTCTCTTTCATTGTACATCCAACGGTACCGCAAACTTCTATATTCTACGGTAAAATACCCAGTTCACAGCCACAACCATAAATCGGCCGTGGGCAACTTTCTATGAGTGAAATGAGAGCGAAATTCCGGAAAATATATTTCACGCTCTTCCCATTCCCACTACGTATGTACTCATACAAGTCGGACTACTGGTTGGGGGCTGTGAACTGAGTAGATTGTGTACGTATTGGTAATAGCGATATTGGTGTGGTAGATCTGAATACAAAATTGTTGCAAGGAAAAATGTTTTGTTAAAGATATTCTTCGTTTTGAATGGAACAAAAGATTTCAAAATAATAATCGAATCATTTTATCGATTTTAATCTTATGTGTTGACTACTGTTTGTTGAACAGGTACTAACTTCTGAAAATTTTATTAGAATGCTAAAAAAACTCAAATACTTTTCAGATTGAAAACTATACTCTGTCCAACAAAAATTGTCAGTACAGGGAAGATAGGACGTTTGTCTCTCATTCTGGTTGCATTGACATGCATAAGTGTGTCGCCTTGTAAAGCTCTCACAGGGATTCCGTAGCTTACATTATAAATCGCCGCAAATGATAGTAAAAAACGAGTAGGGCTACCGTCTGCCGATTCAAAACGACTGAAAACAATATTCAATTTACCTTTTCCCACAACACCAAGCGGTAAGATAATATGCGCTTTTTTTTAAGTTGAAAAGCAATGTGACAAAACTCAACATACTCATCTTCTTAAAATGTGCTCTCAAAAGCTTCAAATCCCAAAAGCTCCTTAATAAAAACCACTGAAAAAGCTCCTTGCTTGCAATTGAGAATGATACTGGTAACTCTGTTTTGATGTAGATAAAGAGCGCACGATCGTATTGAGTGACACTTAACACTCTTGACGGTATCTCATCAGCAGTCGGATACGACAGTCGTGTTGGGGTGTACAACTTTTTGCAAAGAATTACAACAACAATTCCTTAAGAAAAGTCAGTGGCTTGCTCTTTTTTTAGTGTCATTTTTCCTAACGCATTGTAGTGAGGGTGCATCAGGCGCCACTGCTTTAGAAAAAGCTCTCCCATAAGGCCTGTACTGACAATTTTTGTTGGACAGAGTATAGATACAATCGATGACGTTGAATATCCGTACGTGAGTTCATCTCGAAACTCGTTGTTATTTTTTCAATTTGTGTAACTGCGTTTACCGAATGTGCATTATTTTGGGGGTGGCATACCACGCCTTATTAGCATTACATCATTGAACTTTGATTACCTCAGAAATATACTCAAAAATATTTCTTGTGCAATTTGAATCGAATTGTTGAATTGTAAAGATAATCTAGGAACTGACAACAGCCTATACTTGGGAAATGTGTAAATCCGCCACTGATAGGTATACATGTATTTATATATGATTTTTTCTACTAAAATGTTCTTTATTTTTTATCAATTTCTTAAAGTTCTTAGCTTCGCTTTTGATCGATCAATGACCTGGTAATACCACCGTTTTCTACACAAATGGGAAAAATATACAAGAAATTCAAACAAACCAAATTAACGCTTCTATGATTGGATGGATTGAAACTTGAATAAAGACATTTATTTGTTTATTTATTCCATCTATCGAAACTAAATTCTCTTAGAATTTGATACCTTTAACAATTTTAACAATTAATCACAGTTTGATTATCATACAAATACATATACTAGAAATTAAATACAATGATAAATAAACAACAGGAATTAAGTTAAACAGTTCAAAACACAAAATAAAGTACAAAATTGTTTATAATACATTCTTTAAAGTGTTTTTAAAACTGTCTCTGCTGACATACAAGTCGACTACATCGCAGACCGAGTTAACGCATTGACAAGAATTAGTTATTGGACCATTATTCCTATAGTTTGTAAAGTGCCGCGGTAGACTAAATAGCTGGCGATCTCTTAAGTGTCTTGAGGGAGCGTATATAGGATATAGTGTTAGCAGTTATGAAAAGTCTCTAGCGAGCATAATAAGATAATTTTTAATATTTTCTACGTGTTTGAAGAGTACTTAGGCCAATTAAACAATATCTTTCCTGATAAGAAGGTAAAATATTATTATTCCAGTTAAACTTCCGACAAGCATACTTAGTAAATTTTAACATGCTCAATTCGAGCTATACTATTTTGATACATTGGGCACCAAATAACATAAGCATATTCTAACACTGATCTTACAAAAGATATGTATAAAGATTTTAAAGTGTAAGGATCTCGAAAATTCTTAGAATTTGTCTTTATAAAACCTAATAACATACGAGTATAACTGTTACAGATGATGTAATTATAC
Source organism: Philhelius festivus (assembly GCA_963931855.1). NCBI lineage: Eukaryota > Metazoa > Arthropoda > Insecta > Diptera > Syrphidae > Philhelius > Philhelius festivus. The sequence goes on from OZ007557.1 coordinate 97,651,347, forward strand.
TCGTAGTGATTATTAGAATTTAGCTTAGTATCGAAAATAACACCTAACTCTCTCTGTTCTTCGACTCTTTGAAGAGGAAAACTACTTATATCATAAGAGTAAGTTATTGAATACAAAAATCTAGTAAGGCTCATGATTTTGCATTTGAAAATATTTAAGCTAAGACAATTAATATGACACCGATCTGCAACTTTTTCTAAGTCAGATTGAAGTTTTAGACAAGACATTCTGCATTTCTAATTACGAGTAACATAGGAAGATCATTTATAAATAGAAGAAAGAGCAGCGGTCCTATATGACTTCCTTGTGGAATACCTGAATAATTGAGAAGAACAACGGTCACAATCTTGTCCGATGTTGAATCCCAGTGGTTTGACTTGGCAAAAACCTGAACTTAAACTTTCGGCTCAGAAAAAAGTCTACTTTTTCTGCATTTAATAAATCTATTGCTTTTCATATTACTTATACCTTACTGTCAATCTTTTAAACCAAAAATCGATAGATCCTGTAACACCTTCGCCGATAGAGAAAGGGCAAACAAGTTGCAGTATGTATATGAAATTGCATTGGTCTATTTTATTGTGCTACAAAATATCCTTTTCAAAAAAAAAGAAGAAAATATTTAATACACACAAAATGTGATGAATAATATGCATTGGATTTCCGCAATCATTTTTCTATGAATGTACGTATGTGCACTTTTTTCTTTTTATCCTCTTTGAGTATTATACAAATAAATAGATAAAGTGTGTCTGACGAAATATATAAAAAAAAAAAAAACTCGACAAGTTTTATCGTAGGTACAAAAAACATTCGTTAAAAAAAAAAAACAAAAAGAAGAGATTTATACTGTGAAGCCAAAGTGAAAGTCTTACCTATCTCTTGCGTTATCCATTTCTACGTCTTTTTTAGGCGAATGTGGATAGTAGAAGATAGAGTCATATTATAAATTAGAACTTTTGTGAATTTTAAAAATCGTCTGAAAATGGTTTTATCCTTAAACTTATGATATTTCAAGTGGAGGAAAATCCGCTTAAATAAATTATTATCCCAATTTTGGGGGATAATAATTTATTTCCATTTTTTCTTTTTACAGTTTTTTTTTCGAGAAATTTCACGTTCAAAAAGGAGATTGTATGTTAACAAATAAATGTGAGTGTGTGCTTTTTTATGGATATTTTGAATCTTGCCGCTTATTGGATATATTTTTAACTTACGAATTGTTTCGTGCGTGTTGAAAGGATAAGGACATGACAAATAAAGATAAATTAATTTAGAGATATCCGAGGACATTTTTATTACTCTACTTTATGTGAAAAAAAGTGTTATAACTGCCCGAGATAATTTGCACTAAACATACATTTTTCATAGGTTCCTTGACACAATTATATGCCAATTGTTGAATTTTGCTATAGTTTACAAGACTACTGCAAGAATTCATAATTAAATGCAAGTGTGTTAATTTTCTAAAGGTGCTTTCGACGAGCTCATAAAACCCCTTTTATCTTAACCAAGTTATAGGATGGAAAATTATTCAAGAATTTCACAGTAACTTGTTTCACTTTAGAATTGTTTTTTTTTTCTTCGGTGGGCGCAACCAAAATTTAGAAAAATGAAATTCCACCAAACTTAATTTAGTTTAGAAATTGTTTTTGACGTCTTAAATATTTCCTAAATACTCAATTTGGATTCCACGGACTACTCCCTTATTCGTACTAACTCCTAAATGCAATAATTTTCAACTATAAGAATTAAATGTACGCTAAATAAAAATGAAATACCTTCTGATCTAAAAAGAAAATATCTCCAAACATTTGACCAAAAATGCAGGATGAAATACCTCTAAACAGCACAAGCTGAAAAAGATTCCTTAAGATCAAGACATTCAAAATAAATAACTCAAATATTGTATAAAATAACTCCTAACAAGATAAAGTGCAACAACTCTTAGTTTGAATTTATTTGAAGAAAAAAAGTGCAATAACTCTTAAATTTGTATGTTATGCGTTAATACGGTAGGTACTTTTTCATGAAAAACTATATTTGGTTCAGGCTTTAGGAAGCTTGTTGGGAGGAGATGAAAATCAATATTTTTGTAAATATCTCGAAAATTATCAAAAGGTTTTGAAAACGACTTCTATTTTTCGCGCTACCGATGAGGTAAAGTACTTAGTCTGTTTGAACAGACTAATTCTTACAATATTTTTTTTTCACAATTTTGCGCGCACTTAAAATGCTTGAGTACAGTGCGAGCGCTTTGGAAATTGGAAAGGATTTAAAGGAGATACCGAATACCGATGCACATTAGGATGGAAATGATATCCAGTCCGGTAAATCAGTCCACATTAGTTATAGAATTGCTTCCCAATCATAACAACCAAACCATACCAAGCGTATTTCATGTCGCTTAAAATATTAAATGCCCACCAAGCATATTTGCTTGAGTGTAATAAAATTTCTTCCAAACATAAAAATTAATTAAAGCATACCAAGCATATTTGCTTGAGTATAATAAAAGTTATCCAATAAAGTATAAACAAAGAAAACGAATCTAAACAAAGAAAACGAATCTTAACAAAGAAATCCAAACAAAGATTGTAAATGATTCAACCCTTTTGAATCATAAAAAACCAAAGTATATTTTTGTAACATGTCAATCCATATATGCAGCATCACTGCATAGACAAATAATAATACACAAAAAGGGCTTGCATAAAGATACTCAAGTCAGTTCTATGTTACAGTTCTCATCTCAACGTTCAGCCAACGATTTCCCCCCACCAGTGGTAAGGGATCTGAGGCTTTAGTAATGATTCAATAAAAGATTTAAAAGTTTGAATAAAAATTGTGTTTGAGTTTTATTTAATATTTTTTAAAAATTGATCCCGGAGGATCAAATATAAAATTCATTCGGACTATACGGTTTTCTCAATACAAGTACCGCTCATGGATTTCGGCTTGGAAGGTGGTTTACGCTTTAACGACAGAAGGCAACATTGAGTTTTTGAAGCATTTATGGTTTTTATGGTTCCCCATTTAACAATGCTATCGAGATCAGAATTAAATGAGCTTATTATACGCTGCCATTCTAGGCCCACCGAAGAACGATGACATGCATTTGGAATCAAATATGAGAAGCTGAGGGTACTGTCGTTAACACAAAAATTTAACGAATAAGAAGTTTCAGACAAAAGATCATTGATGAATATCAGAAAGAGATTCGGAGACAAAGCGGAGCCCTGTGGCACACCAGCATTTATTTTATGAATGTCAAACTTAAAACCGTTGAACACGAAATATCAAGAAAGTGCAATAATCTTACTTTCTCAAAACGATGTAAAAACATTTGTACCACTGTTCGGTGAGATATATCATCAAATCACTTACGAAATGGTTTTACCAATGTTGAAGAACCAAATTTTCAGAAAAATAAGGGAATATTTTTCATAAATAACCTAAACGGATTAAATACTTTTCTCAGAACAAAATACAACCTCTTACTTATTGTAGTAGTTAAACTAATAGTAATTTGTAGGTTGTCAATAAGCTAACTTTTCGGGTTCCATTAATTCCATTAAAAAATACATACAACAAAATCAACATGTCTCCACATTAAATTACAGACACAGCCATAATGAAAGATGCTTGTATAAATCCTTCCTCCAAATATTGCACCCTAAACGATTAAACACGAAAAACCAATAAACCGCAATAAAATCACTCACGTTAACCTAATTCGATTAAGGTATTAAGAAAACATCAACTTTTTTAGCCCAAGTTTTTCATCACATTTTCACATCCAGAGATTCTCTAATACAAAAAGGGTGGCTAAGCCATAAGCTTCTACGAAAATTGGATCGTTTATTTAGTTTATTTTTTTCTTCTGATATGATATGGTTGCGAGGTAGAACGGTTGATGTTTCAAATTAACTTTTTTTGTATTAAGGTTAAAAGATATGTTTAGTACCTACACAAAGAACACACACATCAACCATACTCAATTAACGTATCTGTAGATGCGCTGAGAGGAAAAAAGGGTTTTAAAAAAAAAGATAAATCAAAAAGTTGACGTCAACTTAATAGCAAACTAAACTTAAGCAAGGAAAAATAATCAACTCCCGCCCGCCACGGATGTACGATAAAGCATTACTGCTAATGGAAATTAGAGTGAAATTAATTTTAACCCCATTCGCTCGTACCTTAAAAAATACAGTCAGGTTTTAATGATGATGGCTTCAGCAATGTTGCCAAATTGTTATTTAAAAGTGGTTTGGGTTGAAATTATTTTTACTTGTAAAGGGTAAAAGAATTATTTATCGTCTTGAATGAAGAATTCGAAAAAGGTAGCATAAATGCACAAATTAGGTTAATGATAAAAAGAGACCGATGTGTGGGTATATACAAAGATTTGTCCTGCCAGTTTTCGGAAATATAACGTTTGGGTTTATATGTACAAGTTATTCGGATAGGCCCAAAATTTCATGGAGGACATGACCCATATGGTCTTTTGAGATGCCTACTGTTTCAGCTATCTCGCGCAACTTCAATCGGCGGGCTGCCAATACGAGATTTTGGATTTTCAACACGTTATCCTCTGTGGTAGCTATTTTCGGGGCACCTGGGTGGGGCTTATTAAAAACCGTTGTGCGATCAAGTTGAAACTTGGTATACCAATTTTTGACCGTCGCCATTGAAGGCAAAGAATCACCGTACACAGCATTCAAGCGCTCTTTGATTTCGCTGCGTGATTTCCTTTCCAAAAACAAGAATCGAGTCACAGATCGATATTGCTCTTTTTCTATTTTTTTCTAAAATTCGCGGACAAGCTTGCTTTCACATGTGGTCAAAACAAAACTACGAGTCCTAATCTGATATGTTCACAGTAGCCGTCTAAGAAAATGTACTAGTAGATAATAAATCTCCCTTGCGATACTGGCACCATCGGGCGGTGAGGCTAAGTACTTATCGGACCGCCCTCGTAAGTATGATATCAGAACTACACTTTGTATATGATACTACTATTAAATGACGATTTTTCAAATTTCGATTGATCATACTTTCAGGATCATTTTATTTGAGTTAAAATCCTCGAATACTTATTTTGTCTTTTTAGTGTCATACTACTCGTATATTCATATGACACTTTGTCTTTTCTAAATGTCAAAATAAAGATCTGTTTGCTTAGTTGCTTGTACGAACTATTTATTCAAGCTTTTTCAAAAATACCCTGAGATCTATACGAGTTAGAAAGTTCTTTTTAAATTAAGTAAAAGTTAGTAAACTGCTTTAAAGGAAGCAAAATATTTAGAAATAATAATCTTAAAAAGCCAATGGTAATCGTTTAATTTGTAGGTAAAATGGTGAATATCGAAATATTTCTAATCAATTTTTCTCTTTCAGCTGCCGCTTCTTTAGTTTAACAATTAAAACTTTCGTATAAGATTTTTTTCTTTTTCTAATTTTTGTAAAAAATTTAAAGTTTTCTCATACTTAAGGACTATTGACGTGAGAGCGACCAGCGACCTACGAATGAACGGTGCCATTCGTTAAATTTGACTTTTCGTTCACATGGCATAATTTATTATTCGCGAATGACGTTTAAAACAAACAAAACCAAGAATGATTTAAAGGTTAATCGCACAGGAACAATTCATTCGTTGCAGTGTGGATGGTATGTGGAACGTGAATTGGGCTTGACAATAATTCGAAACAATCAGAATGCAATTCCTGACATACAATTTATTGTATAAAATTTATCTTATTTAAGCAATTAATGTATGTTAGTTTTTAACGATTTTTTCTTGTTTTAGGTTTATAAATGCTTTAAATACCATTTGTTTTCTTTGTCGGTCGTTGGTTGCTCTCATGTGAATAATGAAAATTTATACTTCAGCCTATTTCCGAAATTATTTTCTTTCATTTAATACCTAACATTGAGAATTTAGAATAAAGATCTAACTAAATGTTTTTTTTCTGATTTCATTTATCGAAAAAATGGTTTGGGAATTTTTTTGAATTTCTTGCAATTATTTCGCAATAGATTCTACGAAGCTTTTATTTCTGTCAATTGAATAGAACTTATTTATTTTACAAAATAACAAATGACAGATATTAGTAAACATTGTGTTTAAAGTTAAAGTTTCAAAATAAATCTTTTTGCTTTGCAATCTATCTTTTCCATTTAATTTAATCGGGTTAAATGACAAAATATCGGTATTGAAAATATACAGTCAAGTTCTACATTTCACTTTCAATCGAAATGAAATTGAAATCGATATAAAATAGAAATTGGTGTTTTACAATTCCCTTTTATCGGCATAGATTTCATTTTTTTTAAGTGAAATTGATGCGAATTTCGGCGTTACAGATTTCAATTATCTCGATTTGTAGGTGATTTAAATTGGATCAGATCTAGTTGTATGAACTTATTATTTATTGTGAAATTAGAAAAATAAATACCAAAAATATCTTTTTCAATTATAGAAGAGAGTTGAAAAATGATTTGCGTCCCATCGATGCATCCTATGTCTCCAGGAATATTAAATTTTTCCAAGAAGATAAGTTTAGATTTTCATGCGTCTTAATTGATCTTTTCAAGTTCAATTCAACTTGGACAAATTTAACTCTTCAAATCAAAATCTTTGACACAGTACTTTGACCAACACCGATATCAAAATATTTTGCAACTGATCTTTCCTTCGGCAAGACTGGCCAGCTGCAACGATACAGAAATGAAATTTTTACTGATTTGGAGACACTGATGAAAAGGCACGTTTATCAGGTCAACACAAATCTTTTAACCACATACTCAGCGTCATCATTTCCTAATGGGATTGAATGATCTCGCAACATTTTTCTTCTTTATTTTTAGGAATCTAAATATCCAAACCCAATCACCCACTACACACCACATTGAGAGAAACAGAATTTGAACCGTGGTAGAAACGCGAATGTGTGAACACGAGGTTGGCTTTATGTGTATGTGTACTAAACCTTAAGCATTTGGTATCTGCTTAGACGGCTTTTAAACGAAGCAATATTACTTTGCGATTTTTAAGCCCATAGGAGAGAGACGTGTGTGGTGGCGGGGTTACATAAGGCGGAAGATGACTCCAAAAGTGAAACTAAGATTAAAAATCGCTTTCGTGTAAAAGCAGTATTAGTCCCCTATTACACGTTGCCTCATGAGACATGTCTCATTTTTGACTTTCCTTTTAAATTTGTATCCCGTGAGGCAAAAGCTATTACACGTTGAATAGACTCATGCGTCATGTCTCAAATTTGACAGTTGTTCGTTTTTTTTAATGCACAACACAACATAAAACGAACATGAGAAAAAGAAACGTCAAAATAAGACTGCTAAAAATCAGCCCGGTACTCACCGGGAATATTTTTTTGCATCTCATTTCCTCATATCTGCTTTCTTTTTCGCACTTATGTGAGCCTCGTCTCGTGATACATCGTGTAATAGGGGACTTACGTGTCAAGGAGTCACAGATTAGAGAATTAAGTGACAAAATCCAAAAAAAAAAAAAAAACTGCAGTGAACTAGTGCCTTCCTTAACATATAATACATTATTTTATCTAACTTGTTCGTTTCTTAGAACAGAAGAGTAAATCGAACAACAACAAGACTTATCAGCAACAGGATGTCCTTTTAGATTGTATTGTTCGTAAGGTATACTAAAATGCTTAACCCATTTTGTTGGTCTTTGTTTTTTGCTTTTCATTTATTTTTGGCCGTGTTGAAAAATGTAATTTCTTATATGGTAAATATTTATAAATTACTTTAAAAAAAACCGAAACTGGTAAACAAAACAAATATCATTTCAATGGTAAAATTCTCGTCGGGATTTCAAGAGCTCGTGCAAAAATCAAATCCTATAGTGTGACCAAGCAGTGGGCACACCTCACTGTTTATACGTCGTAATAAGAAACGGATTATAAAAAACGGGATAGTAAGAGACGGGATTTTAAAAAGCGGGATTTTAAAAAGCGGGATATTAAAAAGCGGGATTATAAGAAACGATATTATAAAAAACGGGATTATAAAAACGGGATTTTGAAAAACGGGATTATAAAAACCGGATATCGTACCAAACTCGATCCTATTATCCTATTGCCGTGATGTAGACGGAAGACTGTGTCAATTATATGTAATAAGAAGCAAATGATCAAAAATTGACCATCGAGGTCGAGAAACAGGAAAAACCATAAAACGTTTGATCACTTGAAAATTCGGTTTTGTTGTGTGTAAGTTTCTACCTTGTAGCTGTAGGACAATTGTTTTTTTCTTATAATTTTGGGGGATCTAAACGGACTATTACTACCATTAAAATGTTTGAGCTCAATGCGAACGTTAAGAAAAGTTGTAGAGGTTGTTAAAACAGATACCGGTGAACATTGATTTTGAATGGGAATGGGAGGGAAATTCCAAACCAGATAAAGCATTCCATATTCGTGAAGTGCGGCTACAAAAAGAATATCCGATATTAACGGTGAGTCCGAAATTGAACTCAAGGGTATAATGATGCACATTCTCCGCAGCACGAGTATATCTGTTGAATTGTTTAAGGGGATGAATGCAGATTACGGATAAATAATGGGGTAGTGCTAGCAAGATCCAAATGTTCCGTTATAGTTTTATCACCTAAAATTTCTAAAACTTTTTTAGGATTATGTCCAAGAGCCTTAAGTTGCAATAGGCAAGCTGTTCAAATGTGGGTATTGAACTCAATCCTTGGACGAATATAGGCTCTATAGATTACAGTCAGATCAGAAGACGTGAAACATTTTTTAGATCATCGAACGAAACCTAAACACTGTTTTGAAAGGCAATGGCCCTGAGTAATAGATCCGAATCTAGCCTAAGTTCGATTTTAACCAAACATTCGTAGAAATAAAACAAATTTCTCAATTATAAATACTTAAAAGCGGCTTTCCTGTAACTAAGTTAAATTTAAAATGATAGAATCACAATAGAACTTTACAAATCTGGTTCATAGAAATCTGTATGTGTATCAGTTCACAATAACGAAATTATGAAAATGAGTCACAATTATTGGTATAAATAAGACTTTTGTAAATTTGATCTGCAACTTTTCTACATCTAACAAAAAGTGACTTTAAAACCGATTCTATGAATGTCTATTACTAAGGGCCAATGTTTTTAAAACTTTTGAGAAGTTTCTGCATTAATTTTGCTGATAATGGAAAAGTCAAAAATATGAAAAATTCTTCTGATGTAGATACTGCCTGTGATTTCTTAGCTTCCAATTTGTTCTTATTAAATTAAAGATCGTATAAATTAAACGAAATAGAAAAAAATTATCACAATTATAAGTGGCAATTTAAAAAAGAATAAAATTTTTGAAAACCAGTTTTAAACATTTGTACTGAGGGTTTGGTTTTTTTTTAATTAAAAACATTTTTTTTTCTACAAGTTTTACGTACATAGTGTTAAACTGTTGGTTGCCAAGTTCTTAAAAAAAGGCGAAAGATTTTCAAAAATATAGATTTTTCAAAAAAAGAAAAATTTTAGTATAACAAAATTTACTAAAATCCGGATTACTATTTTTGAAACAAATTAAAACAAAAATCTGTGTAATAAGCTTCTCAAATTAAAAAAAAAAAAACAGTACAACAAGTACCGTTAGTTTGGTCTTAAAAGAAGGAAAAAGCATATCGAGGAAAAACTAAAAATGCCATCTACCAAGTTTTAAGAAAATCGGTGCAGTTAAGGCTGTAATCGACCGACAGAGAAATAAATAAATGCGGGCTCGACTTTTTTGTTGTTTTCTTTTATCGTAATGTCAGTTCTGATCGAAATCTCGAGTCTGATTTTTTTACGAATAAAAAACATGCCATATTATTTACACTTATATCACAAGAATGAGTTAAATGCTTAAACTTGTGTCGACTAGTGTCAAGACATCATGGCCAGGTGGTGTGTAAAAACAGTTTTCCATTATCATTCATTTGACCTTATTTGGCAACATTTTTCGAGTTAATAATGTTTTCTTGCCTTATTGCGATTTTATCTCTGTTTCCTTTCTCCAAATATCAAATGTAAATTCTGATTAAAATAAATTTGAGTACTTAAACCTTTTATGATTTTCCTTTACCTGCCTATAAAATTCATGTCTAACAACTGATGCTAAATTTTAATGATGAAAGTAATTTCATTAAAAAAAATGGTTATTATTTTTAGAACATACATACATATATATGCGTCTAAAAAAAACTTTGAATTGAAATCCAAAACTCACTCAAAATATTATTTGCATTGGTGTATATTTTTTAATTAAAAATGAAAATGATATTGTGAAATCATTTGTTTTTTTTCTGTTTCCTTTTCTCGATGAACTTAGGAATCAAAAACGGATATCATTGTTTCAAATTGCTCGACAAGTCTTCGAGTTGATTAGGGGGTGTAGATGATAGGCCTTTAATTTATAAAGAATAAGACCTTATGATTTATACTCACTAATAAACTCTACCAATCTAAGGTTTTTATTTATTGATAATCACATCCGGTCATTCCATATAGCACATACACACATGCATAGATGAATTCCTAGAAAAAAAAACTAAAATTAAGCCTTGAAAAGCAATTTGAAATGTGTAATACCCGTCTCATCTGCAGGGGCTTAAATCAATTCCACCATACGCTGAAGCAAATATTCATTCTCACTAATCTCGGCTCTTATTTTATGTCATCCACATAACTGACAAACAAAAAATGGCTCCTAATAGCGCACAACTGGGGAATTGAGAAAATCCTCCCATTTAAACCTATCCATGCCTTCGATATACATCACCGTTAAAATGTCCTTCCGCAGGATTTTGTACATTTTTGAAATCGTATTTGCATGAGCTATGAGTTAATGACACACATGCACATATGTGTACACCCTTTCGCTGTTATCTACCCATATTATCTTTTTTCGTGAAAACAAAAGAAAATCAGTTGAAGCGAAAATGATTTCTGGTCAACAAGAAGTGGGCGGGAAACCCCCAAAAAAATAGACTAAATTATTCAACAAACCCTGTCTTTAAAATGCAAATTTTATCTTAAATAAAGTCTATGCAACTACATTACGCGTATATACGAATATAAACAGCAGCTGTAGGCGCACGAAACAAAAAAATAAGATTTCAATTCGGTGAAAGGCCAGGGCTCAAGAGCTTCGACATAAATATAAGGCCCGTATATTCATCGTGACGGTGGTGGTGGGTCGGCGACGACGCAATCCATAAAACCACCCACCGCCGCTTTGCATTGCCTTGATGAGTGACAGTGATGCCAAGCCCAGCCGGGTGCTTGAAACTGTCGTCATAAATTCTGAAACATGTCGCAGAATTTCTCTTGCAAAAAAAAAAACAGCAAATATAATAACAGGACAGGAGCTCAAGGAATATACCTACCTACTCGTAAAAATGTACATAACTCCCGTCAGATTTCTATCAAGATCTGGGTTAGATAAACATTTAAGTAGCTGAAAGAGCCAACCGTATATTGAATTTCAGACACGCGAATCGGAGTTGTGGTGGCTTAGGTCCTTTTTCAAGGACTCAAATTGTGGAGAATTATGTCGAGCAGCCATCAGACTGTCCCCCCCATTCATAATGCAAATGTCTATAGAAATCAATATTTTTGAAACCTCAAGGCATACACAGAGGGCAGGCAGAATAACGAACAAAAATGATTATAGGTATCCAGTTCATTAACATTAATTTTTGGGACTGATTGATGATTATTTTTGGAAAATTATTATCCACCGCTTGATTTTCCAAACCAATTATTAATTTCATTATCCTGTTGTTTCAAATAACAAAGATAATGACTATGCACATATACAAGGGCAGTGATATTAGTTATGTGGCTTGAGTGTGTATAACTGTGGTGACCATACCTACTTATTTGTCAAAAAACAATATTTATTTTTTCAGAATTAACATATGTTATATTTTTGGCTTCATTTTGATATTGATTTGTAAAGACAAAAGCCTATTTGTATACATCTTATGTCTGAGATATTTCAATAACAAGTTTTTAGTACTAAAAGTTTTACAAAATGGCATAACCAATCATGATTTTTTCTCTCGTGGTTTTATATTATATTTTTGCATACATACATATTCTTCATTATGCAAAAATCTCGTGTGCCTGTGTTCTTCCAAACTATATTTTAAAGCAGCGCAACCGATTCCAATTAAATTTTTTGGATGTGTATGCTTGAAATGATCTTAAAAGATAGGATAGTTTTAAAGACTACAATTATTAACAATTCATTCAAAACCTTCATTTGTTTCTGAAACAACATATATGAACCAACCACTAAACTCAGATTTAATAAGATTAACTCTTAAGATTGTACAAATCTTGAGAATTGACCGTACAGTTTTAATTCATTGATCCAGAAGATTAAAACTAAATCTTGATAAAGGTTCATAGGGCCAATAATTTTAGGAAACAAACGAACCTACACCCATGCCGAGATGAACACATTCACTGCACAATCGAATTTTTTTGCTTCGTTTGTTCTAAGTTATACTTTCTGTCTCGCTTCAAATTCAAAAATGTGAAACACCATTTGCAATTTTAAGGCTGGTGTCTAGGTAAATCTAATTGTTCATCATTTTATACGGAAAAAAACACTGCATACGTTTATTTAATCTAAACTAAGAAAATCCTTTGATAGAAGCATAGTATTAATGTGTTGTAACATCAGGTCTGTTGAGAATATATGTGCATTCAAAACGAACACAACTTACTTCAAAATGAAGCACCCGCCATCTTGACTCACATTGACACGAGTGATAAACAGGGCTGTCGAAGTTCTGCAATTGCAGTATTTGTACTGCAGTACTGCAAACATAGTCAAAGTACTGCTTTTTTTCTCGTCAACTTTTCCATACAAAATCTTCAAAGTATTAATTTTCATTACTACAAAATTATTCTCTACGAACATACCCAAAAATCAAATTAAAAACGACAAGCCATTAGCCATACGTATCCACTTACTCTATTCTCTTCTCACTCCGTTTGTTTTTGTTTCTGTTTCTGTCGTCATATAAACCGTTTTAACATTTCTTGAATAAACTTTTTAAATGAAACTCATAAAACTCATAAATGTGGGTGAAAATAAAAAAAAAGCAGTAAATTGTGTGTTTTGGTAAAACCCACTAAGGGCCATTGTTTTTTAGTAAACCGGATTGAGAGAGGTTTCCCTTCCCATCTTTATTTCTTCTCTCATAGTGCAAAAAGGCAAACCGATCTTTAAAGTTGTCGAGTATTTCCATAAGAATCATAAAATTTTTAAACTGTCTTTCACAAGATGGTTATCTTGTGAAGGTGTTGTCAGCAGAGTTTTAGAGCAATGGGTTCTTCTTAAACCTTTTTTTCTTATTTGGATTTGAAGCAGATTCTATTAGTATTGAAATAAATACTACAAATAATATTTACTTAGCTTTCTTATCCTTTATTTTAAAACTAACTAACGAAGTAAATACAGAGTTTCAAGCTGAAACCCCAGAATCCATACGTTGATGGACACAGTTAAGGGATTTTTCAAAAGCATTTTATCAAATTTTATCGAACGCGAACGTTTAACGGACCCTTTTAACATAAATTTGAATGATGATCATCTTCTGTTAAGTATTAAAGAAGTCTATATTGGGCCTAAAGCGGAACTCGTAATAAAAGCAGAAAATATGTCTATTATACAAATTGTTGAAATAAACTCGATTTGCCTAAACTATTATAAAACTCTTTGCCAGGCTATAAAAAAAGATTCGATTTTAACTATAAAACCATAGAAATACAAAAACTAAATCCAAGAAATGTAGGTGAAAGTTTAGTAGAACGCATCTCTTTATTTCCAAACCTTGTGCTAAACATTAGCATTGTGGATCTGGAATCTGAGTGGAGAGCTCTACGTAAGTTTACAGATTTGTTTAGAGAACTTGAACTAGAACGTTTCTGGTGTGACCTGTTTTCCGCCGAAAATGGTTTGGGAGAAGATTGTTTTCCTAATAAATTTTGACTTACTTGCTTGTGAGCCAGTTTTTTCAAACGTAAATTTGATAAAAACAAAAACTAGAAATTCTTTGAATGTGATTACTGACAGCGGTATCCTTTCAGCCAATTCGTTTTCGAGATAAATATAAATTTGACCATTCTTATTTTGTTTATAAATTATATTTTCGTTTTAAATAAAAAAAATTATTTTATTAAAAAAGTTTCATTTTATTGTCGTTTTGCTGTGTACTGCATTTATTTTTCTTAAAGTACTGCGTTCTCAAAGAATAAAACGACAGCCCTGGTGATAAATTGCCAACATTGTTCTATATTTCTGGCATTAATGACAAAGTAGAATTATTTTTGAAGTTTGTCATAGGTTCTTCTTTTTTTACTCATTGAAATTAAGACATAGCCTTTACTGAGCTATAATAGTTTAACGAACATTTAATAGTGCAAATTGTTAAAAATGTCCCCATAGTATTTAAGAAGTGACAGTTGCATGTGATGTTTTATTTTACGATTATTAAGGCATCTTCGTGTGAATATATTTTTAGATTTAAAAAAATACTGCCCAAATCTACTAAGTTTTTAAAGTCACGATATATTTTGACATTTGCTATTGTGACATTTGGTTTTGATCTGTTTTTTCCCCTTTAAATCAATATTTTCTAAAATTTTTAATTTCAGAATTTTAATTAAGCATAGTAATGCTTTCGCTTGGGCATTCAAAAGCAATCCGAATCTTTCTGAAATTAAAAAAAGTTATTGAGCAATATTCCCCGAAAATTGTATGTGTATTTGAATATTTGTTACGAATATGTCAGCGCGATAACTTTTGTGTCAAAATTCCAGTCAAATGGCCTACACACAATGACATAAAAAATTGATCTTTTTTACAAATTCCTTCCAAACAAATAAGAATATCCAATTGAATTTCTTGAATAAGAAAAATAAACAATTTAATAAATTTAAAAAAAAAATGGAAAACAATTTAAAGAATACTTCAGTGTTCTTCAGGGCACACCAGATATTGAACATGTCTAATTTCAGAATTGTTAAGACTACTTTAACACGAAAGCGATTTTTAATTTAAATTTTTTTTTTGTTAATTTGCATTAAATTGTCTTTTAACACAGCGTTTATTAATAAAAGTTAACTTTATTCAAGTAAAGTGGAGCCATCTGTCTTCACTTGACTAGAATCTTTTCCAAATCATCGAGAAGCAATTATTACGCAGGTGATATAGATAAAAAATTTCTTCATGTAGTACATTAGAAATTTTATGTCTTGAAACATTGAATTTCAAAGCTAATGCTGATTGATGGCTCATTTTTAACTTGATCAGTCGAAGTTTTTGTTACTTGTGGAGCTCCATACAAACTACATCATACGAGAACGTCTGCCCGGAGTCTTCAAATTCAGTGATATTTTTAAATTGGTTTTTGAAAATCCCATAATGTGAATTGTGACAAGTGATATTATCAATCAGCAAATTAATTCTACGTGAGAGATTTTTTTTTTTTTTTTTTTTATAATTTACGCGCACTAAAGGGATTATGACTACCCTTAAAATGTTTTAGCACAGTGCGAGCGTTTTAGGAAATTGGGAGAGGATTTAAGAGGAGATACCGATGCACATTGGTTTTGAATGTCTGAATATTACAATGGGAGGGAAATATAGAGTCGGGTAAAGCATTCCACATTCGTGTGGTGCGGCTGAAGAAAGAATCTCTGAATTTAACTGTACGTCCGAAATTGGGCTCAAGGGTAAACTGATGGGCATTCCTTGAAGCGCGTGTATTACGGTTAAATAGTTTAAGGGGAGGAATGCAGCTGGCTATTTCACTAGAACAGTGTTTACAAAAATACCGGTAAAATAGTGAAAGACAAGAAACATTGCGACGGTGCTCGAGAGTTTCAAATGTTTCTGTTATATTTGTATCACCTATCATTTTTAAAGCTCTTTTTTGAATTCTATCCAAGAGACTCAAGTGAGTTATTGGAGCACCTGCCCAAATATGGGAATTATACTCAAGCTTTGGACGAATATAGGCCTTATAGATGACAGCCAGATCAGAATTGGTAAAAAATTTCTTGCAACGTCGAAGGAAACCTAAGCACTTAGCAGCGTTTTTGGCGACGTCGAATATATGGTCATTCCACACAAGGTGGTCTGTGATACACATACCGAGAACTGAGAGCTGTTTGGTTTCCTCAATGCAAGTGCCACTCATGGATAGCGGCATAGGGGGTGGGTTCTGCTTTAACGACAGGAGACAGCATTGAGTTTTTGAAGCATTAAATTCTACACGGTTTTTCATTCCCCATTTGACAATGCTTTCAAGATCAGAATTTAATGAGCTTATCATACGTTGCCGTTCTAGCTTCACATCCGAAGAACAAGGACATGTATCTGGAAACGAATATGAGAAGCTGAGGGTACTGTCATCAGCAAAACAATTTAATGGATTAGAAGTTTCAGACAAAAGATCGTTGATGAATATCAGAAAGAGAGTCGAAGACAAAACGGAGCCCTGTGGCACACCAGCATTTATTTTATGGACTTCAGATTTAAAACCGTCCAATACAACTTGTATTGAGCGGTTTGAAAGATTTAAAACAAAAATATGTGAATATCACATTGGAACGTAGTTGAAGTTTATGCCGCAATTGTACTTCATTTTACCAAATGCCTCAAAATGTAGTAGATACTTCAACTTTTCGTGTGTATTCGGTTTTGCATTAATTTAAATAAAAATTACAGTGAATTTTAAAGTGTACTAGCTATTTTCTAATAGAAGTTGACAAAATAACAATTTCATCCCGATAAAGCTACAGATTTGAAATTAAAAAAATAAAATCAGACCTGGATGACAACACGTCTGTCTAAAATTTCAAGAAGATATTTTATAGAGAATCTGCAAGATGTGTACCAAATAGTCAAGATGTTTAATATTTCAAAATTTTACGCACACAAGGCTTACAAGCAGTTTTAAATTTAAGTAACCAAGAGAAATTATTTAACGTTTTAAAACATGATAAATTAAGTTTTGTTTAATTATTTTTGTATCTTAAAAAAAAAAAAAAAAAAAAAAAAACTGTTCCTCTAAACAAAGAACTGTTGGTCACCTTAGACATAACACACCATACCCCATATGGTAATTTATTGACACAATTAATATTAATGCATTGTTAGCAATTTTCATGTTTATAATGAGCAGATGTACATAATGTTGTTTGTGTTTAAATATGACACCAAAAATATTTACGATATATTCAAATTATGAGGTGTGAATTATTTTATGTATGGATGCATTTTTTTTTACTGAGAAAAACTTTAATTCTTGAAATCAATCAATCGAATTGTAAATAATTGATATATTTTATTTGATTTTGAATAACAATTTAAAATTGATAATAATATTTAAACAATTTAAACGCCAACGAGTTTTTTCTGCGATTTACTTTTTGTGTTTGTTGGATATTGCATTTTAATTTTTGTAATGCAATTTGATGAATTAAAATCGTGAAACAAAAGTTTACAAAAAAATATATTGAACTTGAATACTCTTTAAAAGTATGTTTGGAACATGACATCGTTCAAATGCCCGCTTCGGTTTTTTTACGATGGCGCTGGTCCGAGTGGTCCAATTTTTAATTACTCTTGCGAATAGATTGTGTTGAGTTTGAGCGATAGCCTGTGTCATGTTCACCTTAAGGTATAGTGACCATACGTCCTGTTTTTAGCGGGACAGTCCCGTTTTTGAGGTCTCTGTCCCACGGCCATAACTGTCCCGCTAAATGTCCCGCTTTTCGTAAGATTCGAAAAATTTATGTAGGTCTCTGCTATTCTCAAAATGAAGCCATTATATAAATATTATCTTACATCCCTGTGCATACAACTTGGCGCATATAAAACAAAAGTAAGAGCTGTTAAAGGAATAAAATGAGTCCATGTTTATTCCATGTTAAATTAATTGTCAATTTTGCCTGTATGTCATTTTTAAATCGAAATGAAGTGGTTTATTGGTAGCATAGTAGCAGATAGGTAAATAAAGAACAATTGAAATGTTAGCACAATAATCAAAACGCTTCAACAAAAAATTCAAAAGGGATTGTAAATTCTCGGAAGATTTGAAAAAAAAAAATATCTATTCCTTTAACCGAGCAAACGTAACACATTTGCTTATTGTAATTCTGCGAATGCGAGTTTTCAATATTTCTAGGAGGACAAAATGATGTAATTCGCCATCCCTGGAGATAAAATATCTGAGACAACAACCTTCAGTCTCAGAACATCGTGCCACACATCTTTCCTATCCTTCTTTCTCTTCCTTAACTTCACGCCCGACTTATGTTTTTTTTCACATTCGAGAAAATAAAAAAAAACAATTTATTTTTAAACTTTTTATTTTTCACGTCTTTATTCAACTTGATGATCTTAACAACTGAACATTACAAATTTATTAAAACTTAACTAAAGCAGTTTATTAATTTCTATTTCAGCTGAATTGCAATGTCTCAAAATAATATCGTATTTCTGTACATTGCACTTCCGCTGAGAAAATTATTGCAATACGATTCTTTGAACAAATTTTATTTGTTGGGAAAAAAATTTAATTTAATTTAATTATTTTTGATTTCAGCGGAATTGCAATTCCTCGAAATAATATCGTATTTCTGTGTGCATTGCATTTCCGCTGGGAAAATTATTTTAATATGATCTTATGCTACAATTCCCAATTTATGGGAATTTGAGATTTTGTCAACACCGTTGGATGCTTTGACATAACCCCCGCGCTGTGTTCACTCATTTAAAGGGTAATCATAATCCCTTGAGCGCGTGTAGATTTTTTCGTAGTAGCGATTACACAGATCGTGAGAAGGAGTTAGCCCTTGCACGGGCAGTGATGTGTATCTATACCATTTGCCATTACCACAGCTGTAGATCAATAGATTTCAAGTGCAAATTGTTAAGCAAGCTGTTCGATAAAAGGTTCTCCTGTGCTAGAACCAAAACCGAATTGGTTGTGAAATATGTAGTCTCTGCACATCAAGAGTTACTACAAGAACTAAGTAATAATATAACTAATAATATAAAAAGGAACTGAAGCTATTTTTCATTGTTGTGAGGTGTCCCGCTTTTGCTTCAAATAAATCTGGTCACTTTACCTTAAGGACATCAATCGGTCGATTGTGGTTTATTCGCATAGACCTGCGACTTCAGAAAACCGCAAGAAAACGTCAAGAGTGGTCAAATCACATGACCCTGGTGGCCAGTTCAAGTTACTTCTGCGGGAGAAAACCTTACACTCACATTCGTTACAGCAGAATGTCAAATGTTGCTTCTGCTGTGTGACACGTAGCGCCATCCTGCTGCAACCAATTTCGTCTAGATATACAGGTTCAATTTGGACCACAAAAATTTGGTTAGCATCATTCTGTAGCGCACACCATTTTCGGTGACCGCCTTACCAACGTCGTTTTGTATTGACCAATGACTTCGCCGCCCCAAAATTCACACCAATAGGTAACTTTTCGAAGATGCATTGTCACCTGGTGAACCTCGTGTGGATTTGTGTCGTCCCATATGTATATTGCAATTTTGGTTGGTAACACAGCCATTCATCCAAAAATGCGCCTCATTGGTAAAGATGATATTTCGGCCGAAATTGGGGTGTATGCCCAAGTCCTGAGGCAAAATCAACTAAGTTGAATTTTGCGAAAGGCCGAGTTCTTTGCACGGCGAGGAATCGGGTTCTACTGTATATTTTCACAGACCTTGTGTTCCTTTGACGTACATGTTGGCAGATTGATTTTCGAACCAGACGTTTAAAGTTTCACTGCCTAACGTGAGAAAGTCGGAAGCGGGTGGGGGGGCAACCACGTCTACCATAAAATGAGCGCAACGAGAACAACGTTTGCGCTAAGAAATATTCATTTTAGGATTAAAGTTTTATCATCGTGTTATTTTCCATGGCAATTTGGCATAATACACAGCAGATTTGACAGATGTCATCAAAGCAACATGGCCGCCGAAATCTACTCACGTCAATTGAAAAACTCCCTATATTAATTTTTAATGTGTGTTCTTTCCTAACTAAAATAAAAATTCATGCAAACTCAACTAATCCCATTTCACTCTCGGGACACGAAAACATTATCATGATAAAACCAATTCTTGTAAAGGTATATTAACCTTCAAATTAACAAGAAACTTAAAGTCGTTAATATTTTCCATTTCCAATTCTATGGAAAATTATATTTTTGTTGCCATATCATGGTTTGATTTCTATTTCTAATCGTGTTTAGTTTTTAATTTAATTTCGCTTAACAAAAATAAATTCCTTTCAAAGGACATAATGTTAACCAAAGGAGAGAAAAAAAAAACACAAATTGCAAACCAACACGCGATTTTGAGTTTTGTTTTCTTCTTTAATTTAATTCTATTGAGTCCTTATTTTTTGTTTTTTTGTAAAACTCTACCAATGCCAGTTTTTATCAAAGAAACGTAATTAATGGCCATATCTATGTAACAATACACAAACATTAAAAAAAAAACTAGAGAAAGGACAATGAAAATTGTCAGACAAAAAAAAATACACAAAAACCTTTTCAAACCTTTTGCGGGGAAGCGTAAGCTCAAGCTCATAGAAAAAAACAAGAGCGGTGATTAGAACCTCGTAGGCTCTTTCACCATTTTTTTTTGCGTTTGTAGATTTCGAATGAAACGTCCTTGTTTGTTTTAGTAAGCAGTTTCAGGGATTTCGGCAAAAAAAAAAGAACAACAAATGAAAATAATCTTAAAGGACTTTTTTTTTCTGTTGAATATTTTACGTGGTTAGTTGGCGGTAGTTGGTAGTTATTTAGATGATAACGACACAGGTTGTTAAATGTTCTCAAACCGATGCTCGTCAAAGAATTTTTTGCGTTTGGTTATTTTATCTTTTGAGCTTCATTGTAAACACAAGATCTGGGAGTTTCACATAAATCGATTTTTTGCTTGGTATGTATGAGAGTCCTTCTCGCGATATTTAGAATGGTGGATTGAAATAAAGTTAATCAGAATGAGTTGTTAAAAAATTATTTACCATGTAAATGAAAATTAAGCTAAAATATCAGAAATATGAGAATCCTAGTCTAGTGGAAAAAGCCAAGTTTTAACATTTTTGAGAAACGCTCAAGGTATAGTGACTATCCTAATTGATTGAGGAAGGCTATTATATTACAATACGCAGTGGTATGAAAAACAGGTACATATAATAAGTTTGAAAGGTTTCCACGAAGATTGTAGATACATCTCTCGAAATTAAGTGAAAATTGAGATTACCAGATTTCATTAAGAATATTTTTAACATCTTAAAACAATATAAATGATGCACGTCACTCTTTGTATCATCTATCTTCACCCTTTGCGACCGATTTTCAAGGTAAGACCTAAACCAGTTAAGAAAAAATCCTCTAAAACCAGCTTTCTCCAACTTTCTTAACAAAATATTGTGGTTGACCATATAAAAGGCTTTGGTGCGGTCAGCCATCAGACGAATAGGGGGAATAACATGTAGCATACGAAAACATGCACGTGCCGTAACTATTCGGGACTGGTGGAAGTCTGATCATAGCCTCTCCGTGGCGGCCGCTAGAAACAAGCCTTTAAAAAGGTTTGGCTAATATGATCAGGCTGGTTCCTCAGGTTGGCGACAGGTTAATTCCCTGTCCCGTAAAACTTATGAATTACGAGACCGACAACAAGCCTCGGAAACGGACTGATCACACGACGACAACCAACGCAACGAAAACTGAAAAACGATTTACGAATTTTCTTATGGAACGTACGATCGCTCTATAGAGCTCGAGCTGCTCAGCAGCTAGCCGATGCCCTGTCAAAATATAAAGCTGACATAACAGCTCTTCAAGAAATCAGATGGACAAGGAATGGTGTTTTAGAGAAGAAAGAATATGACATATACTATAGCTGTCATACAAAACACCATGTGCTCGGGGTAGGCTTCCTAGTCAGCGAAAAAATGAAGTCTACCATCATCGGCTTTAACGCTATAAGCGAAAGGCTATGTACCCTTCGCGTGCGAGGCAAATTTACGAACATCAGACTCATTAACGTTCACGGACCTACGGAGGAGTCCTCAGACGAAGAAAAAGAGACTTACTACGAACAAGTCGAGAGGGCCCTCAATGCCTGTCCAAGGTATGATCTTAAAATCATCCTTGGGGATTTGAACGCAAAAATAGGTCGGGAGCCGGTATTCAGGCATTACGCAGGCACCCATAGTTTGCATGAGAACACTAATGACAATGGACTTCGAGTCTTAGAATTGGCAGCATCGAAAAATATGGTCGTTGCGAGTACCAGGTTCCCGCGTAAAGATATCTACAAAGCCACCTGGGTATCACCTGATGGAGTCACTCGTAACCAAATAGACCACGTGTTGATAGACCGTCGCCACTACTCGAACTTGATGACGGTACGAACGTACCGAGGTGCCAATATCGACTCGGATCACTATCTTGCTGGTATGGTTTTCCGAGGGCGGATTGCCTTGCGAAGACGCATTGCATCCGCCGATCAGGTTCGAATCAACACGGCTGCCCTGCGCAATGAAAACACCAGTAACACCTTTGGTAATGCGTTAGGACTCGCCCTAGAAACACCTGACTTAGGGAGAGTAAGTCCTGGAGCCAGTATGCTGGGCGTAAATGAAAAGTGGACACGTCTTAAAAATACTGTCATTAGTACTGCCAACTCTATCTTAGGCAGCAGTCGTAAAAATCGGAACGACTGGTTTGATGATGAATGCAAGCTAGCGACTGAACGTAAGAATGTTGCGTACCGAGCAATGCAACAATCTCATAGAACGCGGGCACGCGAAGAGGAATATAAAGAGCTCAGAAGAACAGAAAAACGGCTTCACAGACAAAAGAAATCAGCCTGGGAAAAGAACCTAATCTGTGAAATAGAAAACAGCCGAGAGCGAGGTCCGCACCAGGCGCGGAAGTTCTACCAATCCGTCCGAAACATGACGCAGTACACACCACGCTGCACATACTGCAAGGACGGGGAGGGAAATCTGATCACCGATCCTGAAAGCATACTGGAGCGATGGGAAATGTACTTCAATGAATTGCTAAATGGTCAGCTCACTGCAGAAGTGGAGGCTCCACTACTTCAAGAAGAATACCCTATGTTGCCGCCACCAAGCATAGAAGAGGTTGAGAAGGCTATAGGCCGGCTTAATCAGAACAAATCCCCGGGAGCCGATGGCATACCAGCCGAATTATTTCATCACGGCGGGCCAGCCTTACGTCAAGCAATTCATGATATTATAGTGCACGTATGGGAGCAGGAAGAAATGCCAGAAGACTGGCGAAAAGGCATAATATGCCCCATACATAAGAAGGGAGATGTCACAACGTGCAGCAATTATAGAGGTATCACGTTGTTGAGTACCGCCTATAAGATATTCTCCTCTATCCTACAAGACCGGATAACCCCATACGCTAAAACCGTCATCGGACAATATCAGTGTGGTTTCATTCCAGGCAAATCAACAACTGATCAGATCTGTACCCTTAGGCAGGCGATGGAAAAATGTCTAGAATATAACATCCCAACATACCATCTGTTTATAGACTTTAAGGCCGCCTATGATAGCATAGCCAGGGTAGAACTTTACAAAGCCATGAGAGAATTCGGCATCCCAAATAAATTGACACGACTATGTAGGTTGACCATGACCAACGTAACAAGCCAAGTAAAAATAGCCGGATTGCTATCCAGACCAATCAACATCTTTAATGGACTCCGACAAGGGGACGGTTTGG
Source organism: Philhelius festivus (assembly GCA_963931855.1). NCBI lineage: Eukaryota > Metazoa > Arthropoda > Insecta > Diptera > Syrphidae > Philhelius > Philhelius festivus. The sequence goes on from OZ007557.1 coordinate 97,675,213, forward strand.
CCTGCCTCCTCTTTACCCTGGCGTTGGAGAAAGCAATCCGTGACTCTGGCACGACAACAAGAGGGACCATCGTCAACAGGTCCAGCCAGTTACTGGCTTACGCAGACGACATTGACATCATCGGAAGAACCGAACAAGCTGTACACGATTCCTTCATCCAGATCGAGCAGGCGGCACAAAATCTGGGGCTGCACATTAGTGAAGGTAAAACAAAGTACATGGTGGCGTCGAATGCGCGAGGAACAGTTGGTCAAACAATCAAGGTAGCGGAGCACGAATTTGAAGTGGTGCAATCCTTTAAATACCTTGGGTCAATAGTAGCAGCCGATAACAATATAGAAGAAGAAATACGCGGGCGGCTTCTCAAATCCAACAGAGCCTACTATAGTCTGTCAAAGCTCTTCAAATCCAGAAATCTCACCATAACTTCAAAACTGCTGCTGTATAGGACCATGGTCCTGCCAGTACTCACATATGGATCCGAGACTTGGGTGCTTAGCAAAAGGCACTCCGACCTCTTAGCTGCGTTCGAGAGAAAAGTCTTAAGGAGAATTGTTGGCCCCGTATGTGAGGAAGGACGATTCCGGAGACGGTACAATCATGAACTGTACGCAATCTACCTTGAAGCAGATATCGTGACAAAAATTAAGCTCGGTAGACTCCGGTGGGCAGGGCACCTAGCTCGCATGAGCGAAGAGGAACCTGCTCGAAAAGTTCTTTGTGGTACATTCTGTGGTAGACGACAGCGTGGTAGACCATGCTTGCGCTGGAGAGATGGCGTAGACCAGGACGCCCGAAGCCTTGGGGTGCGCAACTGGATGGCGTCGGCTAGAGACCGGGATAGGTGGAGAGACTTGTTGAAGGAGGCCAGGACCGGAACCCGGTTGTCGAGCCGATGATGATGATGATGATGTCAACAAAAAGGCCAGCTACACATTTTTTCTCATCGAGATGAGACATTGTTAAGGAACAAAATTGTAACAGTGCATCTTCCTTCGATTTGCCTTTTAAAAAACCAAATTGGGCTTGATTAAAAAACTTAGTTTTATCTAAAAACACATAATCATATTCAAAGATTCAGTACTTTGACAAATAGAAGAACAACTACAACATAAATTACTTGGTATAAGAAATATAAATTATAAAAAATATTTTTTTGAGTGAGTGGGTTTAGAATAAGTCCACCATTTTGAATGAGTGTGTATTTTGGTTACATTTGATAAATCATCCGAATTTTATTTTACAACAAAGTAAACTTATAGAGAATAAAAAGAAACTATAATACACCAAAGTCCACCTATTCCACGTCTTTTCTAAGTAAATTCGGCTTTATCAGAATTTTTTTGAAGTTTTCTAATTTTTTTGTCTAATTTTTCTGGGCTATACAACATACATTTTTTCTGATTTCTTAGTGTAACAAGTAATTTTAAGCTTAATTTTGGTATTGGAAATACCCCATTAGGCTTAATGCAAGATAATAATAACTTAAATATAGCTCTAAGATCTAGGATTAGACGGAATTGGAAGGATGATTATGATTAAGACGGAGTTTCAGGTAGGGTGAACTGAGATTGAAGTCGAAACAGTTAACAGTCCACAGCTCCTTAAAGTAGTCGATAAATGAAGAGAATATCACATATTGCTTTTCGTACTTAGAGCGTATTTTAATTTATTAATAGAAGTCGGTCTCTTTACAGAGAATCAAGAATCAAAGGGTTGTTCCAAGACAGACCAAGGGTGAAGTGTTTGAACATAATAAGCTTATGTGAAATTTTGTTAAAGGCCTTACTGAAATCAGTTCAGATAACGTCAACTTCCTTTCCGTTCTCTAAGGTTGAGAGGCTAAAGGATACGAATTCAATGAGGTCAGACGTTGTGCACCTTACTTTGACAAGACCATCTTGTCTAGGGAAAATGAGAGACTTACAATGAAAACTAAAATTTTGTACGAAATTTTAATTTCAAAGATTTTGAGAATATTTGAAAGCTTAGCAACTAAACGATAGCTTGTAACACACTTTTCACACTTTTGGCTCTTTTTATGTACCTGTACCTGACTTATAATAATTAAACTTTAATTAGCTATAGTTAGCTTATTCATACTTTAAAAAAAAATGTTGGTATCTATGAATAAATATCAACTAAAATTGTACACATAGGTTTCTGAGATTATCTCCTGATTTATATTTCCTTGACTTAGAAATCAGAAACATTTTGGTTGACAAATTAATCATAAATATAAATATTTGAGTGTCTGAACGATTTTTCGGATTTTCATCAAACTTTGTGACATTGAAATTCACATACTCGTTAAGAAACTAGAGAAGATGGATTTACAAAAAAAGGACTTAGAAGCCATGACGCATGTGTGCATGTAATGAGAAATGGAAGGGACTTAAAATTGTCTGCAGATTCCGAGCAGCACTTTTCATGACAAGAGATACTCTTGAAGGATTTGTCCATTTCTCGCAAGATGTAGTATACTCCTGAAAAACTCTTTTGCAGCCGCTGAGAACCGTACCCAATACCCTCTGCATGACAGTCCAACAGACAAACCATTATGCCAAAGGGGTACTACAAGATGGATAGATATTAGGTTACATTACATTACTCGTACATAGTACAATAATCCGTAGATAAATCTACAAATTAAAGGCACTGAAGGCACTGGCAACTGAGACCATTGACTTAGACATTACAACAGAGAGAGACACACAGAAAGAAAGAAAAACAGAAGACACACATGTCAACAGCACACGGTTGGTACTGAACGGTCCTCCATCCAAGTACTAACCACGCACAATGCTTTCGGTGATCGATGTGAAGCAATGCTTTCATCAAAGCCTAGGCTGTTTTCAAATATTACATAGGTTATTGACAGAACTTTGCATTTTTTAATATAGACCGAGAGCCCGCAGCAATTTTTGGGTGTGATTGATAATTAGCATAATTAGATATGCCTTTAGTAGTCATTTACAAATTTGAACGTTTTGTATGCTCTAGTGGGAGCTTATAGTGCATAAAAGTGCATCATAAATATGCATTCTTTCCAAGTCTAAGTAATTGTGATAACAACTTTGCCAAAATGTAGAGTTAAGCCCCCTGATTAAAAGTATTGAGGTCTAAAACGTTTTGCAGACAGCCTTCTGTCTGCAAGACGCGATAAAAATAGCGTACTTCTTGCACAAAGAAGACCGCCTTCAGAACGTCTTGGACATCGACATTTGCAATCAGGGCACTTAGCTCTTCATTTTGAAGTTATTGCAAATTTCTTATCACACCCAAAAATTGCTGTGAGCTCTTAGTGCTTATAGGTGTCTATTATAAATGAGTTTTTGCAACTTCACCTCAATCGTTAAAAACTGTCTATTCTTTTGAAAACAAGTATTGATTTAAACCAAAAAAAAAAGCTTTAATTTCCTCCCTAGCTTTCTGTTATACTTTTCGAGTTCTAACCAAAAATGTAATTTTACAAATTTCAACAGAAAAATAACAAGGAAAACATAAATTTCACACAGATATGCGGGATATCCTTTTGTTAATTAAAATTCCTCCAATTATGTTAGTTAATACAAATTAATTTGCCTATTAATCACTATGCGTAAGTCTACACCCAAAATTAAGTGACTCAAACTCCATAAAGGACCCTAAAAAGGTTGTTTCTTATCCTTTAATTGCCTCCTTTATTTTTCAAAAAATGAGGTACGTACCCTAAATCCTCACGTGTATTAGAAAACTTTTGATGTATTTTACAACATAAAACAGCTTATAGCTTCCACTTAAGCTAACAATTACCTTAAATTGTTTGAAGAAATATTAAGGAAAAAAGTATACAAATGTATGTATACAATTAAATGATGAAAAAGCATGGGTTATACCCACTCTTACTCGAATATACTCGTTAAACCTCTAAACCCATAGTTTGTGATTTAGGCTCTGTGGGTGCTTTGCAGAAAGCAGCGCCAGTGTAATTTTGTACTTTGTTTTTAATTCCTATATCGATCATTATTGCATGAAATATGAGAAGGTACTCGCTTTGGAAAATAGCGCCATTACGTGCTCCAAATTGGTTCAATAATAATTAAAACACAAAGGGCTTGTTTTATACGCTATGTATGGTAGTGTATGTCTGTATGGTGGAAATCGTGTTTACTGAATAAATTGCGTTAATGAAGGTTAATAAATATGAATTGAGGGAGGAATTGTGCGCCTCATGGAGGAATTATATGTTTAAATATAGGTTACATTTTCGTTATGATTATTCAGATGGGAAAATATAATTTATAACTACTAAGTAACAAAATCAAGGGAATATACCCCCGGCTGTGCTTAATATGCACTTCTTGTTGTGGGATTGTATGGGCTTAATTTACAAAATGAACTTTGAGTTGGAATCACTATATTTAAGTCAGTTTAGTTAAGGAATTAAGTTAAAATTGGAGAGCTAGAATGCTTCAAAATAGTGGTGGTTCCACAGGGGGTGGAGGATTTCCAGTTTCGACCCTGCTGAAGTTTTAAGCCGAAACATAACTGAGGAGAATTCTGCTCAACAATCTCGGATTATTCGCATAAAAGATCCCATTAACTCAGTATTTGAAGGCTGAGACCATCCGCTTATGGACGTTGTGTTCCATAATTCATGGGAATGCTTGCTCTTCCTAATAAAGCAATAATACATGGACAAAATTTAATTTTGTTCATTTTATTGCATTTTTAAGAAGAAACTAAGAAGCTACAATCAAGCCCTGGGTCCAGATCTTTTTGTAATCGGCAAAAAAACTCATCTAGAATACAACCAACTGCCCTAACCCACTCATGATAGGAATAACCACGGAGGAACTGTTCCTTGGTTTCGACGTGGATACCTGGCATTAAGCCTTAACCCCACGGGTGGCCTACCACCATCGGAGTCAGATTGAGTCCTGACCATTAACCCCAAGACTGCCGAAGCCATCTTAGTAGCAAAGCTGTAACATGTTGCAGGCATGAACACACCTCTTACTTAAAGGCGAGGTCTATCTACACCTCTTGAATCCAGGCACGCCTGGAAACCATATGTCTCCGCTATGGAATAAACCACAGCCACCACGATACACCCACTAGGGGGCCTACCTCATAGATAGCTTGAAGTAAGCAAACACGCACGCGACAGCTGCACCTCACCATCCGAAGACAGTATAAGAGAGCCCGAAGACGATACGCTATTGTTTACAAACTTCATGGATTGCTCGCTTTGTATGCGACAGCTGCACTTCTCTATCGGAGATAGAGTAAGAGAGCCCGAAGACATACTGCTCACTTTCCTTGGGCAACTATCTCCCGTGGTACCAGAATATAGCATCTGGTGGGCTTCGCAACCTCCAATTGGGTCACACTTGTAGATAGGTACTTCCATGCAAAAGCCCCAAGACCTACCAGTCTTATAAGATATACGTTTTTCCAGACCTGATCGAAGTAGAAACCACGTCCAGATATGCGTACTCCTCAGGTGAGTTGTAACACACTCCTTAGCGGATTCCTACTTTTAATGGATACCGTCTCGTTTCTGTTCCCATCTAGTTGGTTCAGTTACTCTCGTAACCTATCCACGAGCACCGCGAGGAGGTCGATAGGAACGTGGAAAGACAAGCAAAAGGCAAGGTAGTATTCCGACTCGCTGGTAATTCAGCTGAGCAGGCCCCAAAGAACATCAACTAAAGTTGACCAACCCAGCACCCAGGCGCAAAGGCCTGTCTGTGCGTATGGGAGGAAAACGATAGAGAGTTCAGTGAAGCCCTGGACAAGCAATACGACTCAAGCCCACCGTACAATCCCGCCCGCATAACCACGAAGGAATGACATCCCGACCATAAGTACCTGAGTCCTATGGATATATTTCAAATGATCCCAACGGACAATGGCGATACAGTTTCAATCTACGCTGACACGGAATCAGCCTTCCACCATAGCTAAACAACCCAATAGTAGCCCCTTACGTGTAGCTCGCTCCATGTAGCCCGTTACGGTTACACGTTCCGTGTAGCAACTTACCTACCTTACGGAAGATTGCATTTAAGACCCTGTTTACATTGGGAACATTGCGTAATTACTACATTGTGTTTACATTGGAAACTTTGAGTACTGAAATCTTGATTTTAGTACTTTCCATTGCTAGCTAGAACTAAATATATTCACTCCCCCAGCATTTTTTCCACTTCTCGACAAATATGTCAAAAAGACGAAAGACAAAACAACTGGTGTAAAATTTCATTGCGGGTTCATTCAACAAATCCACTTCACGTTAGTGATGGACAATAACATTTTATTTTATGCTCCCGAAAAATGCATTTGCAGAGTTGACATTTAAAAATCCGAAAAATGTTGTTCAGGGCAACAGTTGACATCTGCAACGAAATATTATCGATAAGTCAAAATTTAGATTGGCGCTTATCTGTCACCCCATAATTTCTATTTAAATATTCTATATTATAACAAAATATAGATCGTTCTCCATCTGTCAAACATGATCTGGATAATGACGTCGATGCCAATGGATTGCAAATTTTAGTTTTTCCCCCGCTTATATTTACTTTGACAATTTCCATTACAAGATAGGAATTGGTTTATTAATCTTCAGCAGAAAGAGAAACTTCAAAATTGTAATGGAAAAGTCGGAAGTTTTAGCTCAGTGTGAACAAATTCTATAGGAGAAAAAAGACATCAAGAGCCTGATTACACGAGTCTTTTTTTTTATCTTTCGTCTTTTTGACATATTTATATGATGTGAGGTGAAGAAATATTGCGGAATGAAGATAAGACAAAAGATGAAACAAACAAAAAAAGAATCGTAACCAGGATCCAAAAGTCAAACTGAAGTATCATATTCTCGTGCACCATTAGATGCGGTGACATTATCAAATATGTTTGACAAGAACGGCATGATTGGCTTGATTTTGATAATGTGAACTCTTCATTTAGCGGTTTGTCAAAGAACCCATGTTCGTCAAATTTAGTTAATTTAATTTTACATGAACTTCTCGACCTGTGAAAATCGTAACAAAATATATCAAAAAGAGTTTTATAATCAATAGTGGTAGACTTTGCAGACTTTGAATATAAAATTCAAGTAAATTTCCTCGTCTAAAATTTCATCTTAACTCTTGGTTGGTCCACCATCGTCATAATTCTAATGAGAAGTGATGTTTGACGAACATGTGAACGCTCCTGTTTTTCATCCATCAAATATTCATCATGCCGTGCTTGTCAAACAAATTTGAGAATGTATGACTGTTTTTAAACGATGCGATATCACTCTGCAATTTTTGAGCATGTTTGCAAGAGACGTATGTGGTGGCGGGGTTAAACGCAATTTCTGAGGTTCAGAAAAATACGGAGTTATCGTTCTTTCTTCTTTCTGGTTTCCTTTATTTCTCGAGTATGTTTCATTTTCTATTTGGCGTTCGCTCAGTGCAATTTGCTTCACTGAGTAGAGTAAAACCTAGTACGCAGATCGGGAAAAATTTTGTCTCCTATACATTTTTTTTCCTGGGACAAATTTTGTCTCGGATATTTTTCCGAGCAGTACGCAGTTCGCGCGCAAAATTCATACTATTGTGAATTGGTCTACAAAATGTCTCCACTAAATTTTGCCAGGAAAAAGAATGATACAAGCATTATTTTGCGGGACAAATTTTGACAGCCACCGTATTTCCGAAAGTGATTTTTGTCAAAACTGGTTTTATGTAAAAGGTGCTGATGCTTCTCTTGAAACCATCGAGAGGAGATTCCAAAAAGGTATGAACGATTTTTGTAAGACAACCCGTTCCAGAGATACACTAAAAAACACATTAAATTAGATTTATTCTCTCCAACTTAAAACTTTTGCACGAGATTTGGAAAAGTTTTGTAGAGATTAAAATTGTAGAGATAAAATTTGTCTTGTCTCGATCTGCGTACTAGGCTTTAAGGAGTGCGAAGAAATTAATCCTTTTCGCTTGAAAGGAAGCCAAAAGAGAAACAAAGATTAAAAATCGGTTTCGTGTCAGATAACATCTCTGTTTGAATAGAAGTGTAAAAATGTAATGTTGTCTCAAACAACATCCCTGTTTAATCATAAGTTTAACAAACTTTACGTTTCGTAGCGGACTTGGAGTCCGCGTGCGTTCTTTTTCTTACAATATTTAAATTATGAAATAAATAGGTTTCTTTCTTAATGGTGGATTTTGTGATGAGCTGTGGAATATGGTAGGGGCATTCCTTGGGAAGGCAGCGTCTGGCACATTTTCTACCTGCTAGCTCAGCCTCTGGAGTGGGTATTGCTGCTTCCATGTTCTAGCTCTCACAAATAAAAATTCGTGCCAGAATTATACAAAAAAAATCACCAAAAAAACTTCCAGCTACAGCTTCATCAAAATTACCACTCTTATCACGTCAGGAGTTGTGACGTATTCGTAGCAGTGGCTACAAAGGCATACCCTTATCCATTAGTGACGTGTGTCACCTCCATGCAATGCTGTTGCCTATGTTTAGCATCGCCCCAAAATCAAATAACTTACTCTTTACACTACCCTATACTTAACCTCTTTGACACATCATCTCCACCCTCGATCACTTCCTCACCTTGACTAATTTACTCTTCCATATTAACAAAAATCATGTTTTCAGAGCAAAAATTCGATCGACTTTAATTTCACCATAAACAGAATTTAAACAATATAGTAAGTGGTGCAGAAATACTGCATAGCTGATAAATAACAAAAAAAAAATTTACTCAAAATATTGAAGAGAAATATTAAAGAGAAAAAAAAAATAAGTGAATAGTTGAATAGGGCGAATTGGCGAATTATAAATTCAAGAATAACAAAAAAAATATTAAAGAGAAATTTAATGCAAAATTTCAAGAAAAAAAAACGATTAAGATAGAAATTTAAGAAAAAAAATTAAAGAGCGATATGATCATAAAAGAAGGATATGTTACAAAAAAAAAACTCTGATCATTTGGTACTCACTGATTATATTTTGCTTCACAGGAATCTGGCTGGTGTGCGCACATCCACCGATGATCTGTTTTCGCACAGTAGGGTGCATGAATATTATTACCTTTGCTTTCCTTTATGATCACTTTCAACCTTTTTTTTTGTACAATTATACAATCACTTTAATTTTAAAATATTAATGTACGGTATATCACTCTTAATTTATGATAAAAATAAATTAAATTAAAAAAAAAATAAAAATCTGAAAATTTGATTAATATGGAAAAACTAAGGTTAAAAAGATGTAGTTATTTAGAAAAAAAAAATATATAAATTGCTTAATCAGCTAAACACTGACTGATGGTTGGCTTGGAAAGCAAGCAATTCCTTGACGACTGATCGTACCATCTATAGGTGTTGTTGGGCTTGGGGCTACGGGATAGCTTCTATGTCTTATGATGTATTTCTTGACGGTTGGATCGGTTTGAATAGCTTTTGTTGGTTTTGACGGGTTTCACATGAAGCACCCTTATGTGGTAGCTCGATGGTGGTTTAGCTTGTGTTAACTAGATTCTGTGAACGATTCCCATGACCAACACAAACCGTATAACGATGTAGCGAGTCAAGGTGCTCCAATTTACTTGGCGCTGTCGTTACAGCTCGGCTGTAGGTTTATGCTTCCAATCGTTAGATCAAGTGAGGAATACTTGATAAAGTCAACGCCTAGCGCTGAATAAAAATAAGGCCACTGTAAAAACCGAAGCCACGCACCAAACCGTGTACTGGATTGATCGTGCGAGTATTGTAGCACTCTGTGTAATTGATCAGTATGTGGACTGATTCAGCAAAGAGTTTTTGGTGCAATGGAGTCTTTGTCTCAGGTATGGTGTTTGGCTGGAGAACCGAAAGATTAAATTAGTTCACAGAAACAGGCAAGCAATTAAACGAGAACTTACACGTGGCTTATTTTCACTGATTTTAAATGCTGATTTAAAGGCAAGATATAGGTTAGAATTTGTGTGCTGGTAATTTCTGCTACACAAAATTTCTATCAAAATATTATTTATAATTAATTTAATATAAATTTAACTTGTTGTAGTAAAAATAATTTTATCTTACTTTATTTTATTTTTGGTTTATAATTTTTAAATTTGTGACCTTTTTATAAATTCGGCAAGATTAACAACTTAACTTGTGGATGGGTGAAGAAGAAAAGAAATATTTTTTTCGTTCGATGAGGATCGTAGGCGGATATACATTTTATGTTCGAAAAAAAAAAATTGTTTCGATGCTACCAAGTATTTCGAATTCCACATGTAATAACTTGATAGTGATGAGCAAGAAATACTTTGAATTGTATTTTGTAGTTTTGCTTGTAGCTATGAAAAATCATGACAATTTACACGTATCTGCATTTGATTTCTGCAAAAAAAGGGATGCCAAATACAGAATTCATATTTGTTTGATAGAGAGAAAAGAGCAAAATGCAGAAGAACTTCATTTCTGCAATATTTTAATACTTTTATAGATTAAAGTATAAGTGAAAGGAACAAATTGTGGGAAAAACAGTGGCTTGATTTGAATTATCCAAAGTCACAAACTAATAGAGAAACTAAAGTTGCCATTAATTTATGATCATCATTGAAAATAATTATTATATTATTTCTTAACAATTTCGTGTTATTTCTTAACAAAAATGTTTTCAATATTTAAAAAACAATGTTGTTGTTACGATTGCATTGTACGTTTACGTTAGTTAACGAGAATTTGGCACTCGGATGAACTTTGCTGTTTACACATCTTAACCGTGATTCCCGACACTCACACTTTTTTTACTTTACTTATTTTTTTTTGGTAAATTATATACTTACATATGCTATTGCATGCTTCTCTCTTTTTATTAATTAAATAATTTTGCAAAGACCATATTTTTTTAAAAAACGACCCTTTTCACATTTTCTCTGTCAAAAAAACAAGACTTTTTGATTAAAATCTTTTTTCCAAACTTAGTTGAAAAGCAGGTCTTCAGCTCAATGTGTTTCTTAACAAAATTAAAAAAAACCTTCAGACCCTGAAGAACAGAGACAAAAAAAGGGAAAAAATCTTAAGATATTTCTTCATGGTGTAGATTAAATAAAATAGATTAAATTGAGATATTTCTTTCACTATGTAAACCAAAAGAAAATAAAGTGAGAAGCTCTGTACTAAAAACACAACGTGCAAAAGATTCTTTACTTTCATTCTAATTAACAGGTTTGGTCTTTATCAATTCCAATTCAATTCAAAGTCATCTCTAAGATTTTAATCAAATTCTTAGAAAGAGACTTTTCATTTTCAGTAGACTTTTTTGCTTCTTGACTTAAGGTTCTACTCTATGATACGTCTTTGTTTTTAAAAAGAAAAAGTATCTTCAGGGAGGAAAACTTTTTTGCTCGGTCTTGTGAATAAATTAACCAACCAAGTGCCTTATAGAAATCTTCATTATTCTCTACTATACGTATGTATAATTTCATAGGAAAAGAGAGAGACATTTTTTAAGGTAAACAAGACGACTTTTTGAAATCGTAGCCCTGCCCCATAAATAAATTGAGTTTTTGATGGAGAACTGATTTCGTTGTAGAAAAATGCTTATTATTATTATTATCCTTTTGGCCTTCTGTCTGAAGAGGAAATTATAATAAATTTCAGGACGATGATGGTCCTGGTCGATACGATTGTGGTCTTATGAAATATTCTATGATGGTTTTACAAATTTTCCAAGAGTAGCTGAAGTGGATTATGAGTGGTGAGATTTGCTTTGGGAATTAATTATAACAGAGACAAGGTCGTTGGTAAGAAGGAAACTGATGATGATGATGATGATGATGATGGTTAAGATGAAAATAGCAGCAAAATAAATAATGTTTTAATCGGGGGCTGAGCCGAAATAGATCAATATTTCAGGAAAATTAAATATCACAAAAATGTATGTAAATCATAGGAAAGGAATAGTCTTAAGAAAATCAAGATGTCAAATACTGATAAATTTAGTTTATATTTTTTGCTGTCCCTTAGTTTCAAAATAGTTTTATAATTTACCATAAAAAGTCTTTCTCTCATGTGAGAGAAATTTCGCTTCTGAAGAGAAATATTCATTGTCAGAATGGTTTCTTTTTAAAAATAATAATAATAAATAAAAAATAAATAATAAAATACAGGGTGCCTCGTTTGATCAAGGTCGATATTTTTTTTTTCAACAAATTTTAAATGAAATAAAATTGAAATACTGTTGTGGACTTAATCAATCCTTTTTGGGTACAGGAAAGTTTTCAAAAATGTCCTGATAGCAATTAAAAGCAACTGTTACAGTATTGCCTATGTCATCTCCAAACAAATATGACCTAGTGACTATGCTGACCCGAATGGCGCATCAAACAGTTACTCTACAATGGGTTAAGTGGTATTTGGTGTATCAATCGAAGGTTTTCATCAAGAGTAGTACTTACACTAAACCAACATCCTTGGGTTTTTTTTTTTTTTGAAGCAGCGGTGGACCAAGGATTTGGTCATGTGATTGTCCAACTATTTACATCTTTAGGAAAAATTTGTTTTTTTTAAATTGATATAATTGCCGACACATGAAGACAAAAGGCAAATGAAGAAAATTATGTATATACAAAAAAAAATGTTGTAGCGTTTTTTAAGATTTCGTTTAATATTCCATTCCCCGATATATACTTTATATCTCATCTTCAAAATGGGTGCGTCGAAACGAAAGACTTCGACACAAATATCTTTACTGATGGCACAAAGCTGGAGTGTGGTGTTGGTTCAGGAATCTTCTCTGTGACTTTGGATACCTATATCTAGGTCAATTAAACTACTCGACTTAGCTAGTGTTTTTCAAGCTGAATTACTGGATATCATTAAAACAGCAAGGTACTCAAACAATATCTAAAATATGTAAGCCAAAACCGGCTGTTCAAGCCATTATTTCTAGTATAACTTACTCTAAATTTGTCCAGCAATGCCGGGATTAACTTGCTCGCCTCATTATTAATTATTAACCTCAATATCACTCTTATCTAGGTTCAGGGTAGTTATGAAAATGATTTGAATGAACGGGCGGACGAGCTGGCCAGGCAAAGATCAGCCATTCATAACTCACTTGCAGAAAGAGCCAACACTCCGCTTGGAGTTATGAAGGGCAAAATTGACTCAATTCTTCTTAACGAATAAAATCATAGGTGGAGCAGTTTAACTTGATCTGATCTTCACACTGGGCAATAGGAGAGTATGCAATGAAGCTAGGCATTCCTGACAACACTCACTGTCTCTGGACAAATTTAGAGCACAATGAAAATATTTTTTGGCGACATTGACGAACTTTCGGAAATAAAGATCAAAGACTTGATCTACTTTTTCAACATAAAGAAATAGCATCCATAGGTTCAAAAGAGTTATGGCATTAAAAAGGCGCACTTCAGCACTAACTGAGCCACTTGTCTAGACTGTAGGTTATTTCTACGTATACCTATCTGCTAGAAACAATCTAGCGATATTTGTTGTCGCTGACTGAGTGGGAATTTCGATAGATCTAGCGACAAAGTCTGTTTCTAGCAAGCTTCATCCCTGAATTCAATTTCTTTCTCCATTTCTTTAAAATATTATGATCTTCGACTTTTCTAGACCTATTTCTATATTGTACAATATTCATCAGATATCAATCTGTACCCATTCAAATGTTGTATTAATGAGTCAACCCTCCTCTACTCCTTCCTATTAAGATAACTTTTATCACATTTCCTTGGAGAAAAGAGAAAATCACGAAAGCATCCTACACGCTCCATTACAAATGAGCTCAGTACATTTTAACTTACTTCCTAATCTGCCTCTGGAGTTCCATTTATTCCATTTTTATCCTCTGCCCTAATACCTTAATAATAATTTTCTTGAAATTAAATCGACTACAAAGGATTTTCCCTTGTTGTACTTGTATACAGTGTTTTTGTGCTTGATCAACATAAAGTCATTTTAAATTGTCACTAAAGCAGTTAAAAGAAAGGTGGTGTCGTAACGTCTTGTATTTACATACTTTTTGCTAATATTAACCTCGTTGTAGTTATTAAGCAGGAAAAAACACCTCATCACCCACTGAGTGCGTCTCGGAATTGTCTCCTCGGGGTAAGGTAGTAAGGATAAGTGAATAAAACGACAGTTAAAAGTGACTTAGAGAATACAGTGGGGATTAAATGTACCTCGATTTAATCTCCAACAAATATATTCACTCCAAAACGAGCGATAATCATTTTGGGTGTAGGTAGGTTCTTAGCAGACTTTGACACAATTTCAATATGTTTTATTTTTGAAAAAAAAAAAAAAAAAATGGGACTTGGAAGAACATTAAAATTAATGTGCTTTAAATATATAGGAAATAAAATATTATGTGGAAACATTAAATTCACTTTTTAAATGTGCTATAATTGTGCCACATAAATATATGTAGCACATATGAATAACTTGATGTGTAGAAAGAAAATTTCCTATTAAAGAAATTGATTTCTGACACTTTGTGTTTTGACTCTTATACATGATGAATGGGTAACATCGCTCTCTTTTCTGTTTGAACGAAATGATATTCCATAAAGTCTTCGTTTTAATTTTATTCAAAGTGTAACTTAACTTAACCTTCTATTCAAAAAAAGAAGGTCATTATGTCCTGCACAAACTGAGGAGCAAGATGTGCAATATTATAACCAAAGAAAAGCTTATGGATTATTCTTGAAAACAAAATTGTTGCTCTTCTGCATTTTATCGAGAAGAAAAGTGATTAGTTCTTGAAAGATCATTAAGCTTTCCAAAGGATGTTTTTATTCATTTTGATAATGAACATCATTTCTTTTCAGCTGCAACCGAACATATACTTGCCTTCGTTTGTTCGTTTCCTTAACTCTCGAGGATTCAAGATAAGATTAAGATTTAATTTGTCTTCTTTTTCCAAATTTATTAACTTTCGAACATTGCTTAGAAGATTTTAAAACTTTTGCAACTAATATTCATATCGGAATTAAAGCAAAATACATTTTTGAAGTGCATTTAAAATATTTAATATAAAGGACACTTTTACGACTTGCGTTTCGAACGATTTGGCGAATCACCTTTGTCGTTCTCTTATGAATAGCGAATTATGACGTTCGCATTTAAAAACAATTCTACCAAGGTTCAAAACTTAATACATATATAATGTCATTCATTCACGAGAAAAATATCTAATATTGCTTTGCTAAGTAACTAATAATAATTATTTCTGTGATATAAATATTTTCATTCTTTTCATAGCAAACTCTAACACTGCGATTTTATTTAAAGTCACTAGAAATTAGTGTTTGACACTTTCTGACAGAAATTAGCATTCGCTAATTGTAATAGAATGACATTGAAATTCGCCCAAGTTTCGACATTAAAGGCGAACGTTAATGAGGCGAGTAGCAATCGGTAATGGAAAAAAGTCTTATTCGAGTATTTTTCTTCACGACTCGCTAGTCATAACTGGGCAGGGCAGTATTCAAAATTGCATGGCTGAAGGCTATAATATTAAGAAGTACTAAGAAATTAAAATTCAAAAATACTTAGAATTAACTAATTCCCGAATATACACCGTAGAGAAGAAATCATGTCCACAATCAAAGCACTGAAAAACAACAAAATTGTTGGACTTGAAAGTATTCCCGCAGAAATTTTACGAGCTTCGTTTCACTCTAATCGCACTATTTGAGGTATTGCCCTTACTTATTGTTAGAGCTTCAGAAACAAACACTTTTCCAAAAAAGTGGGAAAAGGCAGGAATGATTGTTAAGCTCCCAAGGAATAAAGGCCTTACTCAATGTCAAAACTGAAGAGTAATTTTCGTACAGTCAGCGGGTGCTAAGTTAATAGCTAGTATCGAACTTGAGTAAACAAAATATCACCCCGAAGTCGAATAAACAGAATTCCGAACGGATCTTCCTGTTTGGACAACATCAACACCTTCCAGATCATTGCACAGTGCGTTTACTTCACCTGCTGTTCATCAAGAGAATCAATAGAATATATTTATCTTGCTGTTAGCAGGAAAGGCATCCCAGATAAATCAATGACTATTATGAAAGCTTAGTAATGACTGATTCAAATGTCACGTTCTCCATAAAATAAAGTTGTCAGACGAGTTTGAAATGCAATATGGGTACAGGCAAGCTTGTATACTGTCACCAATACTGTTCCTGTTGGTGACAAGAAATTTACTGAACGCAGCTTTGTCGACGGGAAATGGAGGAATTCAGTGGACTCTGGAAGCACACTGCAAACATTTATACTATGTGATCGACGTATGTTTACGCTCTCACAAAATCATGGATCTCTATCAAATGATTTCATGGGTAGAGACAAAAGCTGAAATCGTGGGAATAAAGATCATTACGGTAAAAACGAAACAACACATCCGGTAGAGAATTTTCAATATGTTGCGAGTATTATCTTTGTTAATAGTGAAACCCAACTAGATATTAGGAGTAGTATCGCGAAAGCAAAGGCTGTGTTCAAAATGCTGTCCAAAATATTAAGAAACAACTCCATTAGTTTAAAGACCATATTGTGACTGCTTGAGTTCGTAAAAAGATGCCCACGAGACAGTTTGAATATTACCCGGTCTAAACGTATTTCAAATGATGAGCTTAATATGAGAACGGTGAAGTATCGATTAGGACTATTATACGAAGATGTAAGTAGCCATAGATTGGCCACTGGCTTGAAAAAGCTAACGATTACATTGCGAAAAACTTGCTTCACGCACATGCAGAAAAGTCGGCTGACCGAAGGAAATGATGGGATACATTTCTAGAACCGTGTACGATTGCGCTCACTCCGAAAAAAGTTCCTCACGGACGTTACGATGATAGAGAAGACAAAAAAGTGGAATTTAAAATTCTGTCTGTCTGTCTGTTCGACTACAGCTCTACCAATTTGGTAGAAGGCATTTTTAAATCCTCCCCCCCCACACGTTTTTCTCGTTTATTTTTACCAAAAATTACGGTACCTGTTATGCGATTTTTTTTTCGAAATCTTATAAAATATTTTTTTTTCTCAAAAACTATTCTGCAAACTTAAAATAAAAATCCCAAAATTTCATTTAGTTAAAGCTAGAAAAAAAAAATTCCGAAAGACTGTTATTAATGGTATCTACCTTAGAACCATTTTCCTTTGTTTTTGATTTTCTCAAAAACGATACAATCGATTTTGATAATTTGTGTATGTATGCTAAAGCTCCCAAATGAATTTTTCAAAACAATTTATTTGGATTTTAAAAAAAATCAAATTTGATTTTCTTTTTCAAGGCTCAATTTTTCAAAAACCACAAGCTCGATATTTTTAACACTTGATAATTTAAAGTTTCTTAGTATCTACAATCGACAATATGTGAGAATACAATTATATTATCTAAAAACACCATACAAATGTTGAAAAATGGTTTTCGAAAATCGTATTTTTCTCGAAAACGGCATCTATAATTCTGAAATTCTTTTTTCTTTCGATTAATTTTAACAATATTTAAGACAATTTTTTTTATCGAAAAGATTATAAAAAGGTTTGAAAAGCATTGCATTTCAAAACTTAAAAAAATATTTTTTGAAGTGCATTGTTTTTTGAATATTCGATATCTCAAAAACGGGTCATAATTTATTTTCTAAATTTAAGTTGTTTGTGTACATTTTTAAATATTTAAGGCTGGCGTTCTCAAATTTGTTCTTAAAAATGTTTTGAAAATGTTGTATACAAAAGCTTATTGTTTTTGAAAAACCGCTACAATAATTTTTAATTTTTGTTCTTGCATAAGCTTATATTTGCTTGAGAAATCACATCATCTTTTTAGCTCGAATTACTAAAGGAGTAGTATTAGTCATTTAAAAAATAAATTGTATGATTATGAACATATGTATTTCGTTAGCAACATAATTTTTTTAAATTTTTAGTCTTTTACATAAAAGCACGTTCATGCGATTCAGTCGTACATTTTGTTTCAAAGACGGTACAACTGATTTTGATAAATGTGTTTATGCTTAAACTCATAAAAAGATTTAAAAGTATTGTGTTTTCCAATTTAAAAACAAAAACTTGTTTTGGATTAAAAAAAAAAACTTTTTAATTTCTTTTTTCTGAAAATTAAATACTTCGAAAACTGCATGTTCCGTTTTTTTTTTAAACTTTACAATTTATGTAAAGTTTTTTAATACTATCTAGAAGATCTAAAAAAAAAAGTTATTATATCTTAAAATCACGGTACCTAGAATTTTGATAGAAAAATATTCATATGGCTTAATTCTTACAATCTATAAATCAAAACAAAAAAATAAATTTGAAGTCAAAATATTACTAACAGTATCTACTGTGTCGATTTTCGACATTCTCATTATCGGCGTAACGGATTTTAATAAAAAAAATGTATGCAAAACATTGCAGGGCAAAACTTAAAAACCAATATTTTTTTTATTTTGACGATTATTTTATTTTAAATTTAAATTAGATATCTCAAAAATCAAAAAATTTTGAATGTGTTTTGAAATTTTTTCTAGAATAAAAAAAAACCTAAAATGTTTTTAAAATTAAAAAAAACCAATTTATAATTTGTATTTGCTAAACATTTTGTTCTAAGTTCCAACTACTAAAGAAATTTGTTTAGCCATATAAAAAATGAATTTAATGCTAATGAATTTTTGTTCTACGAGTAATAACATTATTTTTTGCAATTCTAAATATCTTCAACATAAGAGCAAATTCGTGTGATCCAGCCGTGAATTTTATTATAAATCAAATTCGATTTATTTTGTTTAAATTCAAGTAAAGGAAAGTATCAAAAAACCTCATGAAAGTTTGAAGAAACTAATTAACTCAGACGAACCAAAATAAAGTTAATTGCGTTTTCGCATTCTCGTCAAGCCTGAATTTATTTAATTTTGTATATGCCTTAAATAAACTGTAAGAAGGTCTTAAAATTTATTTTTGCTATGATGTCCTAAATCACTTGTGTATGTTTTAACTTAAGCGATAAATTGAGAAGTTATCCTTCTATATTTTCTTCTTCGAAAAATTTTATATATACAATTGGTTTTGACATAATAGTTGTACGTTAACAATATTACAAACAAAAGTAGAACTGTGTTTTGTAAAAAAAGTATTTAAGGTTTAACCAAATCAATTTTAAATTAAGCCTTGTTAACTGTCTTCGAAACAAGAAAAATAATTGAACACTATTTCAGCTATTCGTGAGGCTGAAAAGTCAAAAACATAAACAATTATTTGATCTTAATTAAATGGCCTCCAGTGCTTATGAAGTTCATCATTTAAGCTTTTTAAAATTATGAAATAATTTATATCTGACGCTTTACCTGACGGCAAGCAAATCCCTATACAATATAATCATTCTATCCTAAAAATATATATTAATTCTTCCTGAACAATGAATAAAGTTTTATTACTTAAAAACAGATTAGGTGCTCAAAGATCCGATTCACACATGCGGTTTCCTGGAATAATGTTAAAACTTTCAAACCACATCAATTTAAATAGACACAGATCAATGGTGTGCAGAACAGAAAACAAACTTTTTCCAACTTTTAACCACACACAGCACAGTAGCTTAAAAATCAGTTGAATACTCGTAGAAGAAGTAAATTAAACAAAAGGTTACTCAGGTAACAGGCAATTCGAAATAAATTTTCATTTACCTATAGCACCCCTTTGAAAAAAAAAGAAAAACCGCAAACCCTCATTCCAGAGGATATATTATTCTGAAATAGCTTCCTGAAGTGAACATGTGTTCGATAAATAAAGTTTTCAATTAAACTGACATAACATCCAGCTATAGCTATGACAAAACTTGCCCACAGTCATTGGTTTTGCATGGACCAATTAAAATTAATTACAAATTCATCCTCTTCCGGAAAAGTTCCTTTATTACCTCAACACACCCATGAGGATATCCTGCAATTTCTGGGTGCAACTTTGATTGCAAATCAATTTTCTGACATTAAAAAGAAACAAACATCCTTTTGACATAAAACGTTCACAACTCCAGCAGAAAATTAGCCAAACCCTTAGAACACTCCCTCTAAAAAATTAAACCTCCGGAGGAAAGAAAAATAATAACATTATGTCCCTGACATAAAATTTCTTTGATTTTTCTTTTTCAAGGAGTAACAACTAAAACTTATTCCAAGTAACAAAACTTTGGGTTTCTTAAGTTTCAAGTTTTCAGCATCACATCTTGCGGATGTATTTATATTGCCCTTGATTGGCAATAGAAGTGGTCTAGCTAGTAAGTGTGGGATTGTCATCTTGTATATTGAAACTCTGTCTGTAATCATGTGAAAGTTTATTTAAACTTACATATAGAATTCTAAACAGACCAAAAGTTTCACTAGCAAATAGTATGGAATGAACTTGTGTGTGCTTCTTTCGTCAAAGTAAATACCAAAATTATTATCATTAGTCTCGAGGAGCAGACAAGTCAAGTGGAAATGACTTTAATGAAAATTGCTTTGCGATAACTTTTTGAAGTTTTCAATGAGAATGGGGAAACCAAAGTGTGTTGTCCTGCAGGATTTTAATTGATTTAAAGAAAATCCGAAAATCTATTATACGATTTGTATTAATGTGGGATTGTAAATAGATCAGATACATAGACCTTTCAGATTCAAACACATTTTGTTTGACGTTAACGAAAGCTATTTGCCCAAGGGATTATTTGCTTACCAAGAGGAGGTAGCCCATAAGAGCTAGATAAATCGATTTTCAAAAAAGGAAACGACGCCAAAGTTAATAACTCTTCAGCTTCGTGAATTTTTAAAGAATATAATATGCATTCAGTTAGCAGGGTTTCAATATATAAATTTGTACACGATGAAATGCTGACACCTCCTCATCAAACTTGAATTTCTTCTTTATCTGAAGAATCCTGATGTTTTGAGGTATCTAAAAATTAAAGAGATCCTTTTGGGGTATTTGTAACTTCTTCCCTCAAGAGACAGTACGCCCCTGAAAATTTATCAACATTTACGCAAAACTCTCTACAGATCTAGGATTTCGGACAGTGCAGGATTTACAGCTTTCAAAATCATCCGCAAATGAGTAGGGGACAATGACGTGTATTCACCAACTAGGTTCTTAAGCAGTTGGAAGTCAAAAAATTATATTCAGCGTCGAGACGCATTTCTAGAGGAATAGGTTCATCAACAAGCAAAATTGTCGAATTCCGGCGATCATAATTCACACGAAATCTACCAAATTGCAATAGACTCAGACGAAATCACTGTTGTAGATTTTGGGGCGGCTGGCCATACTTCTTTGAAAAAGACGTTGGCCAGGTTATCACCTTCAACGGCGGGCGCTATCGATCGATGATAGACAATTTCTTTTGACCTGAATGGGATCATATGGAGACCTACGAAAAATTAACATTATTAGTTGAAGTACTCCGCAGATAAATCTACAAAGTAGAGACACTTAAAGAACTGGCAACTGAGGCCATCGGCTTAGACAATACCAAAGAGAGAGACAGACAGAAAGAAAGAACAACAAGATCGTCTTTTTGTTTAACGTGGATGCCTACCGTTTCCGATTTTACCCCACGGGAGGCCTACCTCCATCGGAGTTAGATTTAGTCCTGACCATTAACCCCGATATAGCAAGCTATAACTGTCGCAAAGTTGTGATATGTTGCAGCATATGCACACCTCCTGCTTTGGAGGCGAGGTCTATCTAACACCTCTTGAATTCAAAAAAAAGAATCTTGAAAACCGTGTGTTTCCGAATTTGGAGTAAACCAAGCCACCATGATGCTCCCACCAGGGGGGTCTATCTCATAGATAGGGTTTGAGCAGAGGATAAAACTTAATCCTCAAACTCAAATGGGCACTGTCTCCCATGGTTCCAGAATTAAGCTTCCGGTCGAGCTTCGCAACTTTGTCATTTCATGGAGTCTCCTAGGCGATTCCAACCCGGATTAATGCGAGTCTTTGTCTCAATCTTCGGAAACTCTTAGATTTGAACCCGTCACTTCCAGATGGGTTCCTGCAAAACCCTGGGCCTGTCGACCCTTAGGAAACACACCAAGAAAATCGGCCGGGGTAGTAACCAACAACTCAGTGTGCTTCTTATCTTCATTCGCCTTACGGCAAACAAGGAAAGACGCTCCTATCTTTTTTTACCTTACGGCAAACTAGGAAAGACGCTCCTAGTCTTTGGTTTACCTTACGGCAAATTAGGAAAGACGCTCCTATCTTTTATTTACCTTACGGCAAATTAGGAAAGACGCTCCTAGTTCTGAAAAGAACAGGACGACGGTCCTAAACTCTTATTTGCTACTATAAGAACTTTGAAGATCTCCAGCCTCATAAGTAGCCGGAGACTTCATCTGTAACTCTTCCTTCAAAACACCTTTTAAACCATAAACCTCCAGCCGGGCGGTAGCCGGAGATTTAACCATTTAACTCCTTTTTCCATCCTTAAAACCGTGAAATCTCCAGCCGGGCGGTAGCCGGAGATTTAACCATTTAACTCCTTTTTTCATCCTTAAAACCGCGAAATCTCCAGCCGGGCGGTAGCCGGAGATTTAACCATTTAACTCCTTTTTTCATCCTTAAAACCGTGAAATCTCCAGCCGGGCGTGTAGCCGGAGATTTCACTCCCTTTTTCAACTCCATTCTACTCCCTGTTGGGTTTTATTGGTTGTCTAAATCTCCAGCTGGGCGTGCAGCTGGAGAATAGACATAAGCCCCCCCACCACGACAAGGTGAGACCCGTCGGGGAGGAGAAAGAACAACAGAAGAAACACATGTCAACAGCACACGGTTGGTATTTGAACGGTCCCCCATCCAAGTACTAACCATGCGCAATGATGCTTTTTTTTTGAAATTCATTTGTATTTTTAGCAATCTTAAAACTATCTTAAAGCTAGACAAAAATTCATTAGTTTTTATAACTCTCCAATAACTTAAAGCGGGCGCCATATCTTAATTCTAATACCTTTCGGCCTAAAGACTATTTGTAATTTAAACTATTATATACATTTTTTTGTTTTCTCGAGAAAATGTAAAAACTCGGATTCTGAACTTCTTTTTTAAATTTTATATAAAAAACTTACAAACTAAATTAAAACTAATTAAAACTACCTAAGACTACTTAAACTACTTAAAATAAACTAAAACTACTAAATTTTTTTTTTCTTGTGCCACTCCGACTGTCCCTACCAAAAAGGTAAACTTAAAACTGTGTAAGTCGGTCAAGACATACAAATCCTCGTCAACTTTCTCTATAATTATTAGATAACTACCAAAACTGGTTCTGCTGTCTCACCCTGTCCCTCCGGTCCCGATCGGACACAGTCCTACTGACCGGAAGGCGCTCTGATCCATCTTGTGCGAGGAAGTCTCGACTATAAAAGAGCCGCCTATCAGGGAAGCGATGCTTTCATCAACACCAAGGCCCTTGACTCATAAGCTTAGAGCTTGGCGTACTTAAGAATTTCGCTAATTTTGACAGCTGACTTGTTAAACACAGGTTTTTTTTTAAATAACAGCATTTGGCTAATTTCTATTGGTAGATTGCATATTAGCTCCGTTATAGGTGTCCTTACTGGACACTGCCTAATAGGAAGACATCAGCGGCGACGCGTGCCTAAAAAATGTAGTCGTTCAGTTTCAAAATTCTTATTTGCAATGCCAAGAAGTCAAACAAGTCTTTTTTTATATACCTAAAGGTACATTACCTATAATGTTTTTATTTTTATGTCAATAATAAATAGGTATGTGTAGCTTGTAATTTGTAATTTTGTTGTCGCCAGCAACAAGATAATTATAATTGGTATCCTTCAAACACCCCACACATACTTACACATATTTGTTGCTTCTTACAAGCTACAAGGTTAAGATACTAAATTGTAAGCTTTCCTAAGTTTTTAAATCATGAATATCTTGGCTCCCGTTTGTCGTAATAGACTAATTTTTTTTTTAATTTGAAGAAAATTAGCAGGACTATAATACAAAAATCCAAAACTGAAAAATAGTTACCGTGAAATACATTTTTTTTCTCAATAACTATGAAAAAAAGGTATTAAACAAGAAAAAAACGTTGAAACCAACGGTAACTGTTTATGTTTTTGCTCAAACATATTAAATTAAATGCAAGTTGATAGAAAATATTGTTATTAACAATACAGTTTTTTATTTTCACTTTGCGACATAAAATCATAAAATGCGTGGGTGCGCTGACTTACCTATGTTCAATAATTTATTACTCGGCTTTCGTTCCTCGTAGAGTGCTGATTTTTTTTTAATTGTAGGGAATTACAAGAACTTAAATAATAAAAAATAAAAATTTCATCAATATATGATCTTTTTTCTTAATAATCACGAAAAAGTGATTTTTAAACAACAACAAATTATTTCAACTTACTATAACTTTTTTTTAATTTGTTTAAACAAATGTTTTTTTTATGACATAATAGATAATGTTATTAGGAATAAATACATGTTTAATTTTTATTTGTACGAGATAGTGGAGCTGAGATATTCGCAAATGACCAAAAAATGACACAAAACACATTTTTACCAATAACTTTGGTAAAAAAGGTTGTTATGTGGTGCAAATTTGGTTTTAAGCCTTTCTCATAAGCACCTATCGATCCATGAAAAAAAATAGACCATGCCTCTGCGCGCAAGGTCAAATGACGCTTTGACTGGACTAAAACCGTCCCTATGAACGACGCGCGTCTCATTTCTCATATTCGAAAAAATAAAAAAATTAAATATTGGAATATGTACCTAAATAAATAAATAAACTACAGTCGACGCCGCTTATAACGACCACCAAGGGACCAAGCAAAACTAGTCGCTATAGCCGGCGGTCGCTTTATCCGACGTAACAAAAAAAAAAATTAAAAGAAACATACAACAATATACATCCATATATGTAATGTACATTATATAAATTTTCAAATTTGTATGAGTTAATTTTGTTTGTTTTGTTTTTATTTATTTTAAATATCAATTTTTTAAACTTTTTTCAAGATCAGAGAGATGACTTATAATCGGCCCTAGCGAGGTACCCGTTCGGAGCGGATAATTGTCCGCAATGCATACTTTGTCGGAGGTTTAAATTGCTTTCTAGGTATCCTATTGGAAAGAATAATAATACAAAAATGCGTTGGCGCAATTTGTTCCGCGATGAATTTGTATCGGATGAAATCGGCAAAAAAATCGCATTTAACTGTCAGAAATTTCACAAATTAAACACCTGATCGCACTTCAACGCAGTTTGCCGGGTGCGTTAACATAATGTCGGAAGAATACCTCGAAGCAATAATCCCCCGAATCGTACAAAATCGGAGAATTTTCGGCTCCGAACGGATACCTCGTTAGGGCCGAATGTTTTCGTTGTAAGCATTGCAATACACAAAATTGCACAGTAATTCAATAGCTTTTATAGTTTTGTTCGCTTTTTAAAAAACGCGCAAAGATTTGACATTCTTAAAGCAACGGAGTAATTTCGATTTTCCGATTATTAAAAGCTTTCTTTTTAGAGAGCCGGTTATTTTGCATGTGACCAATACTCTAACTCTATCTTTGGATAATTTCCCACCACTGTAGCGTTCACTTCGAAAGCGATGTTTTTTGTTCGTTATAAGCGGCGGCAGAAAAGTATTTTTTGTTATAAATTCGTCGTTATATCCAACGAGTCGTTATAGCCGGCGACGTTATATCCGACGACACACTAGTACATTTTGTATGAAAACCAACCAAATGAAGGAAAAGTGGTCGTTAAAAGCGGCTGGTCGTTATAAGCAACGTCGTTATAAGTGACGTCGACTGTACTTACTTACCTACGCCCTAGATACCCGTTTTCCTCATTTCCATCATTCTATATATTAAAAAAAAGCTCTACTCGTTCAAAACAGATTTGCACGAAATGCTCCCTATAACGAGCGAATTGTTTTTTTTTTTTTGTATGCTTTCTATGGGTTCATTTCGTTGCCAAATCGTATGAACGACTTGGGTAGATACTGATCGGTTGAGTGAAAACAAAACAGTAGCAGGTAGCTAGTTCGTTTTGTTTTATTTGGGTAGTTCACAGAAGGAATGCACGAGTTGGAAAATGGAAAATATGTACGAATACGTTAGATATAACTATAAGGAATGAACGAACAGTATGAGTATGAGGTGTGGGTTAATTAGATAGAAATTAAAATAATGTCGCCTGTAAGCTAGTCGTTCATGCACGACTTGAACAATATGACGCCTCGCCACTGGAAGACATGCTTCTCGTCTTGGAGTTCCTGCAAATGATTTTTGCAGAAGCTGCATGGATGAAGAAGAAGAGGAGTCAGTTCCTCACCTTCTATTTTCATGTCCTGCCCTAGCGCAAAGACGTAGACTCCACTTGGGAGACTACTACTATAACGATCCTAGTGATCTAAATAATTCCGACATTCACTGTCTCAAACGCTTCATTATTAGCTCAAAATGGTATTATATTTATTTATTTATTTATTTATTTATTTATTTATTTATTTAGCTTAATACAAGCGTGCACTAAAATCTAAACTTAAATCTAAACTTAAAATCTATGGTGGGTTTTTTTTTTATTTATTTTTTTTTTTTTTTTTTTTTTTAGTTTTAGTTTTTATTAGTCTGGGCCCGTAGGCCCACCCACCAGTTTTTTAAAAAAAAAAAAACTTTAAAAAACTTAAAAAAAAGACAAAATTGAGGATGAAGTGGGCTTTGAATTGAGAGCGGTTAGAAGAGAGTGACAGAAGACAGTGGAGGGGTTGTGTGGTTAAGGTTGGGAATATAGCGAGATTTTGAGAGAGTGTTTGGAGGTGTGAAAGTCGAAAGAATTTTGCATAATGTTGGAGGAACGAAGCATGCGTGTCAATGGTTCATTACTACCATAATTAGTTCGGTGAAAATTGACATCAAAGAGAGACACCAATCTAAGATTTCTAGGGTTAGTATGCAATGAGATTTTTTGGAGAAGTGTAGGACAATCAATATTACCGGCTAAAATTTGATGAATGAATACAATGTCGGCTACTTTGCGACGTTTATCAAGAGGTTGCAGATTAATAAGTTGAAGACGATCAGCATAGGGTGGAAGGTGAAACGAATCAAGCCAGGGAAGCCCGCGAAGTGCAAATCGAAGGAATCTTCGTTGAACGGCTTCGATACGAAGGGAATGGGTAATATAACAGGGTGACCAAACCTGGCTGGCATATTCAAGAAGGGGCCTAACAAATGTGAGGTGAAGGGATTTTGTAACGTAGGGGTCTGAAAATTCTTTTGACCAGCGCTTAACGAAGCCAAGTGCAGAGTTAGCTCTATTAATAGATGTGGTAATGTGAGATCTAAAATTAAGTTCTTTATCACAAAGAATACCTAAATCACATAGTGAGTCAACTACTGTGACTGTCTCATTGTTAATAAAGTATGTTCGAGGAGAGAGAGGTGAGCGTTTACGGGAGTATGTTATAGCTTGACACTTACTAACATTAAGTTCAAGAAAGTTCTTCTGGCACCAGATAGAAAATCTATTTAAATATTGCTGAAGTAGAATGGAATCGGAAGGTGAGGAAATTTTTCTGTAAATTTTTTTATCATCAGCATAAACAGAAATCATAGAATCAAATAAAAATTTTATTTGAGAAAAAAAAATACATATTTCAGTTTTCAAAAATTTTTAAAATTAAGAACTAAAAAATTTAAAAATGTATGTATTTAAATTGTATATTTTTATATTTTATTGAATTATCAGAAACTCTACAAGATATATGATTTGGCAAAATTGAATCGAATTCTCAAAAAACTAAATAAGTTTGAATAACATTTTAAGAACAGTTAAAGTTTTTTTTATTTAAGGAAAAATTTTCTCAAGTCACAAGAACCTAAAGTAATAAAATTGTTTTAAAGAGTTTTAAGGAATCAAAAGTGTATGTTTGTGATTTTGTTTCCATGTTGTATATTTATTATTTAATTTAAGTAAAAGAATAAGTTTTTGTTTTGTTACACAATTTTAAATATTTTTTCATTTTCATATTTTAACAACATTGATTAAAAAAAAAGAAAAAGCGACACGTTTCGGAAGTTCACTACATCTTCGGGGTTATCGAAGTGATACGCCCGAAAGGCGTCGCTTTTTCCTTTTATTTAATCAGCGTTGCTAAAATTTGAAAATAAAAAAAAATTTTAAAATTGTTTTACAAAACAAAAACTTATTCTTTTACTTAAATTTAATAATCAAAAGTGTGTTATGTTAGTTTTTTGTTTTTTTAATTAAAAACTTATTAAAATTTAAAATTTTTTCTTTGAGAACTTGGGAAATGACGACGAAATTTAAAGTTTAAAAACATTTATTAAAACCAGCATGATGTTTAACAAAATAATTTGAGTCATTGAGACAGATAATTTTTTTCGAACAGGTTCCATGAACGATAAAACGTTTTAACCCTTAGAAGACCCTGCATTTAACACTGAAATACCTACAAGCTTGCAAAAACTAACTAATGTTTCCGAAATCCATGAATTAAGTTCATCTTCTTACAAATAAAAAGGGTCCATCATTAGTAATTGTAAATATAAATAAATGAAATTCATAATCCTAACAAATCCTAACAAAATTAAATTAAAAAAATGACTTCTAATTATTTCCTTCCATTTTCCAAGTCATAATTTATGTCTATGCTTACATCCTCTTTTTATATTTAAAAAAGAAAAACAAATTGTATTCCTTAAAATTAATTTTAACAAAACATCTGTTGCACAGGACGAGATAAATAAAATCAAATAAGGATACTTTTGTCCATTAACTAAAAGCTAAATTTGATGTTGCTACCCACACAGCAAGCCGATAAAAAGATGGAACAACCAAGAAGCCAAAGGTCAAAGGATGTTCCTTTTTTTTTTATTAATATTTTAATTTTGAATTTCTCTTATAAAACCATATTGTTTGTTGGTATTGTTGTTAAAGTATTTGCCCTTCAAGTTTGAATTTTATTCAAAAAAATAAAATGTTAAAGAAACATATTTGAAATTGGAATTTGGATGAAATCATCTAATTAAAATATTTGTTTGCTGTTTTTCATTGGAGAGTTTACTTCTCACCTACTAGAAATTTTTACACGGGAGATTCAGTTTGATAATTTTTGACTTGGTAGTCGGGATAAACTTTTGTAGGTGGAGATTTAATTTAATCCTCAGTTGAAATTCTTATTCTCATCTCGGGATTTATTTCAATTAAAAGAACGGCAATGCGTTGTTAATTCATAATTGTAAAAAGGTGGTTTGTCTTTTAAGAGTGGGGGTATTTTTTGTCTTCACTCTCAGCTCATAAAAACTAAAAAATTCACCTCTGTACATCACTTGAACTTTTAGTGACAAATTTCCTTCAGCACTGTAATTATTATGTTATTCATGATTTTTGATCCAAATGTTAACATATTTTTTCTACGTAACGAAATTGTTGCCCTTTTTATGGGTTTTCAAAGGAAATACCTCTTTCAATTCCTATGAACCAACAAAATGAAAAACTAGCAATATAAATCTCTCAACAAAATTGCTTCACAATTTTATGTACTTTTATCGACTTCATCAAAAAATCAAGGTTGTTTTTCAGTCAACAAAGCAGACCAGACAGATATATTTTATATTCTACTCCTGAGACCAATCAAGTGGACACACACATTTCACTCACTTTTGGCTAAGTCTTGAAATATACTCGTAGCCAAAGGACCGAAGATAAAACTGACAACAATAAAGGATTCCTGTCAACCCAATTGCCCAAATACATATCAATTCTATTTTCATGAGCAATCAACTATTTTGTCGTCTGCTTTATTGGGCTGCAGAATGAACAGAAAAAAAAAAAAAAAACAAGAAAAAAATCAGGAACAAAAATCAAATTCAACCAAAAAGAGAAGAAACAGCAATAAACGAACTCAACCAAAACCAGAGCCTGCAATACGCTTTTGGTTATGTAACAGCAAAATCACAAGGTCCGGTGGCAGTTCCCCTTCTACTCTTTGGGGCATATTTCTAAAAGGCACAGAGTCGGGCTAGGCTATAGCGCGCGCGAATTGTCCCTTTGTTTGTGTGTCCTTGTTGTTGGCATATCCCTCTTTACCAACTTTGCACAGCCTATTACCAAAATACGTGATTTGCGTGGCCAATGAATGCAAAGAGACCAACACGTAACGATACAACAAATATAACATGCACAATCCATACCTACCCCAAAAGTTGTACGTGGTTGGATGAAATGGTCTGGAAAAAGGATACCACCCGCACGAATATATCCTTAAACACAAAACATCGAATCTAGGTGAGTTCCGTTGCTGGGTTGTTTTTGTTGTTTGCCTTTCGTGTATGAGTTTGAGTATCGTGTTTCTTAATCGCTGATATTGACTTCCACACGAGCGACAAGAATAAAGTGATGTAATTTTTGGCGTGACGTTGATGCCTCTCGTCTTGGGATAGGACATTTTGGCGCAGGATAAAGTGTTGACACCTTTTATTCAATCTATTTCCTCTGGCACCTTTTCTTTCGATATTCAAATTAAATGGAAACAAAGTAAAGAAATGGAGTTTGACTGGATATCGATATTTTATTTATCTTGTGACAGCTGTTTGCATACCATTAAAGTTGGTCTTTAAAAGTCAGTTCCTGGTATTCAATTACCGGTTCTGATACATACACGTTCACAAGTAGGTACCTATCACAAAATATGTGTCTGAAAGTAAGTTCTTTATGGGGTAAAATTAAGTGTCCCAAAATAGAACATAAATCTTCATTTTGTTTGAAACTTTAAATTGAAAAGAGTATATTTTACTGTGAGTCCAATATTTTTAGTTTGTTTTAGTTTTCCTTTTTACGCCAGTTCACTTTATATCGTAATGACATCCATTTTGAGAATGATAAACTCCGTCAACTATGTAGAAAATATGTGAGTTCCATTTATTGACAAAATAAAATGCACGACTGGGTCGCACGATCTTACTCCTATCGAATGTTATTATAGAAAAAACTGTAAAATTAATTTTTTTAAATTCTTTTAGTAGTAAGAGATAAAAACAGAATGCTATGCAAATATGAATTTATGCAAGAACAAAAATTATCAGTCGTTGTAGTGGTTTCTTAAAAAAATTATATTTTACAATATTCTTAAAACATTTTTAAGAAAAAAATTTGGTACGCCAACCTTAAGTTTTTATTATTGTACGAACGAAAATTAAATTTCAAAAAAAAAAATATTAAGCCGTTTTTAAGATATTGAATTTTTTCAAAATTCAAAAAAATATTTTTCTTAAATTTTTGAAATGCAAGCATATCTATAAAAAATTTCATTAAAATCCGGTATGTGGATAATGAGAAATTCAAAATTCAAAAAATGATTCTATGGTAGGTACATTGAGTTATTTCTTAAATAAATTTAAAAATTAATTGAAAGGAAAAAGCTTTTATCAAAATTCTCTGGCCCGTTTTTGGTAAAAAAAAAATAATTTTCGAAAACCATTTTCTAACAAGTGTATGTAGGTATTATTTTTAGGTAAAACAATTTTTTTTTTCTGAAACCTTGTAGATTGTATTCAGAAACTTTTATTTATAAAGTTAAAAAAAAATCTAGCATAGGATTTTCGATATATTGCATTTTCAAATTGAAATTAAAAATTAATTTGAATACGGAATAATATTCAAACTTTGGAGGAGCTTCAGCATAAAACAAGTGATTAAAATAGGTTGTACCGTTTTCGAGAAAATCAAAACCGAAAAAATTAATTCCAAGGGGGTACCAAAAATAACAATTTCTTGTAATATTTTTTAAATATTATTTAGTTTTAACTAAATGAAATTTTTGATTTTTTTTTTAAATCTGTGAGACATTTAAAAAAAAAAATATTTATAAAATTTCGAAAAAAAAATTCGTATGGGAGGTACCGTTATGTTCAATGGCGCAAAATTTTAATTAACTTCCCATAGGGAGTTATTGTAATCGGTCCGATTTGTCAAATTGGAATTTTTGACATTTCTCGACGTTTCAAGGTCCCTAGAGGCTATATCAATCATTTTTAGAGAGATGTCTGTGTGTGTGTGTGTACGTACGTTCGTACGTTCGTACGTTCGTACGTTCGTACGTCCGTACGTTCTGGTACCATTTTTCGTCATCGATATCTCAAGAACGAGTAAAAATATCGACTTCAAATAAATTTTGATTAATAGATTATAACTTCTAAAGAGGCTGAAAGGGCGTTTATTAAAATTCAGTTAGTAGTTTTTTCATTATAACGGTTTTACAAAAAAGTAAAAATTTTGGTTAGTTTCAAATATCTCACGAAAAAATAATGCTATTGATTTCAAATAAAATTTAATGTACTCATTATAAGGTCGTACAGTTTTGGTATGAATTTGGAAAAAAATGAACATACCGTTATTTTTTTAAATAAAAAAAACTGAAAAAAAATTTCATAGCCCAGATATTCTAAGAACGGAAAACAATTTGAAACTCAAAATAATTTTATTTTACGAAAAATAAAGTGTTTGACAACTGGTGAAAATTTCAAAAAAAAATCAGTTTACAGTTTTTTTACAAAAAATAAAAAACTATATAAAATTCTATTGAAAATTGGTAAAAATTGTTTTTCGACTCAAATTTCTCGAGAACAAGTAGCGATATTGACTTCTAATTTAGTTTATTTTATACATAGTATAATTTTGTACAGTTGGTAAAATGTTGACAAATATTGAATTAATAGTTTTTTTTTTAAAATAAAAAAACTATTAAAAATTCTAGTGAAAACTACTTAAAATTGTATTTCAAGTCGAATTTCTTGGGAATGAACACCGATAGTGCCTTCTAAAGTATGTTGTTTATACATCGATACCTTCCCGTAAAAATGTATACTAAGCGACATTTCTAAAATTGTTCAGGAAACGAAAAAAACGAAGAAAGTTCTAGCTGAATCATAGTGTGCTAAGAGACAATCTTGGTTAAACTAAGTGACATCTAACCAAATTTTTTGTTGCTCACGATCAACATCAACAATCTTAATTTCAAATCTCTTTAAATAATTAAAATGCTTTTCAATCTTAAAATAATGTTTGTTTGAATTTTACAGCTAAAGTTTGTTTCGCTGAAAATTTGGTTATTTAAAAAAACTAAATATAAAGTTTTCAAGACCACAAATGGGAAGTTATCAGTGTGGGTCGCACCCAGCCTCTTTTTGAATTAGTACGATGCTAAAGCTGTTTAATTATGATACTAGGTTAAAACAACAAATTTGCACATTTTAATCGAACATAGCATCATACTTTCTCCACCATTTTATTAAAATTAAAATCATCGAATACGTACTTTATTTTTTTAGTATCGTGCTAGCTTGACTCTATGTGCTATGTGCTAGCTATGACTCTTTGACATTTGCAAACATCAAAAAAGGTTCGTGTACTTACTTTTTTACACGAAATGTAATTATTTTAGGTGTGTTCAGAAGCAATTTATTAAGAAAATTCTTTTAGTACGATACTAGTTAGAAAATGTTTAAAATTAAGAGTGAGTTAGTAAACTGCTATAAAGTTAGCAAATTGTTAAGTAGTGTCATACTTATACCCTAATAATAGGCTATTTAAAATTTTGCGCCAATATCTCCCAAATTTAACGAAAGTCGGCCGAGCGGTTTAGACAATAGTCGAACAGGCAACCAGACAGAATTGCGAGACTCACTTTTTTCGTCTTCGCTATCATCATAATGTCATCGATAAGCCTGTTTCACATCAGAAAATTTCTCACGCTCCACCAACACTGTTAACAAAAACTCCAAAGATAACTTTTTGGCAATATGAGAAAGCAAATTGGGACGGTCTAACTAACTTTTTTCGGACCTTTAACTGGTCACTATGCTTCCTCGATAGTGACATACTCGTAGATTGCAGTGCTGATATGGTTATAGGTAGTATTCTCAATTAAATGAAAACTTTTATATCTAACAGGACAAAAGGAGATTTGGATAGATCCAAAGATATTTCTTAGTACGACTATGGGTGAAAGAGGTTATCAGGTTAGGTTTCGATGCTACAAAACAAACCCCACTGATGAAAGCCGGAAAAACTATAGACAACCGTGGAATACCTTCTATTCTCATATTCGAAGAACAACGTTCTTAGATAGTAAAAACTTTTGGCTTTTGTAAAAAATATGGAAAACTCTTCTAAGTTCTCGTTCAAAATAATATGCCTTTTGTCAGCTCTCAAAAAAAAGCTAATTAGCTTGCCGCACCGTGTTATGACTCCTGCTGTATTTCTATGGGTCTTAATGGTTCTATTGGAAAAACCTTCTTTCGCACACGTACAGTCGCAAAACTCCTCGAAGACATTGAAATATATAAATCCACTGGTCCAGAATTTTTCGCTTTAGTTCTGAAGTCCTTTTACGCTGGCAAAACTATTGCGTAACTTTTCTACGAGTATTTGTGATACTCTTTGGGTATCTTCCAAGTAGGTATATGGGAAACGGCATTTGTCCAGCCGGTCACTAAAAAAGGCGAATCTTCTTCCCCCTTCATTTACCGACCAATTTGACTAAAGTTCTTCCTTATTTCTTCTTTCCAAGGTCATGAAAACGCTGGTCAATAATCAGCTGATGAAAAATCTTTAAGAACGGAAGCTCTTAAATAAACGGCAATAAACCTTTCGTATCAAAAGATCCACTGGTGGTCTGATGGCATATATTTTATCGATAAGTGTTATTAATCCTTACATCATTTTGAAGAACAAAAACAACACATTTAATCGAAAATGCATGCATTCCGTTTGGAAAAGTCTCCTCTTCGTTGGATTAGAAATTACCTTTTGTTCCGATCAATACAGGTTTTAAGTCTGATATTCACAAAATAAATGCTGGCGTTCCCCAAGGCTCCGTTTTGACACTCTTCCTTATCTTCATAAATAATCTTTTGTCTCATTGATGTTTTTACTTAATGTTTTGATATTGACATATTGGTCATTGGCTTAAGGGTGTGTTCACAGTGGAAGTTCAAATTTCTCAAGTCGTAACGGGAAACGACAAATCCTGGAAAAGGCCAAGGGATAGTCGAGGCTCACCATCTTTTCATCGACTTCATAGCCGCATATGATAGCATTTATCTCGAAATCCTCTGAAAACTGATCGAACTGTGTCTTGTGTAATTGGAAAATACGCCGTGTAATATGCAACTAAGGAGCAACTCTTCTGAACTTTTCTAAACATGCACAAGTTTTCATCAAGGAGATGCGCTATCATGTGATTTCATCAATCTTGTTCTAGAGCAACTTGTACGCAGAGCAGGCGTTAATATATTGGGTACTTTATGCAACAAATCTGTCCAACGGTTGGGGTATGCGGACCATATCGACCGAACGTTCTGTCATAGAGTCCTTCACGACTGTTGAAGATCAAGCGACACTTGTTGCTATTGAAGTAAATGACGACAAGATCAGCGATTAGGGCAAAAAGTCAATATTGATAGTAAAAACTTCGAGGTAGTTGAGGAGTTCATCTACCTCGGAGTTAATATCAACTCCACGATGAGAACCTTAGTGGAGATCCGACGAAGAATTACCATAGGAAATCGCTGCTACTTCGGTTTAACAGAAACTAATGAGTGCAAAACTCTTCACTCAGAAGCCGAAGTAAATGCTCTACAAAGCCCTTATGCTACCAGTTCTGCTTTCCGGCGCCGAGTGCGTGATTAAAAGCAGAAAAGGAGAAATGACACTCGGCTCTTTTGGAAGAAAAATTATCTGATGGATATTTGGTCCTGTGTGCGAGTAGAGCGAATGGAGGAGAAGATATAAACTCGAAATCTATCATCTATACCAAGATACGGATGTAGTTTAGAAGGCCAAAACACGTCGACTTCAATTGCTCCGCTCTATTGAGCGAATGGACAACAATGCTCCTGCTAAGAGAATCTTCGAATTCCAGCACCCAGGTTCGCCGCGACAAGGAAAACTTAACCCTCCGGTTTAAAGACCAAGCCATGGTGGATGTCCAAGTACTTGGGCTAGATGACTGGAAGCCGCGTGCTCCGATTTCGGATTCGTAGAGGATAGAAACTGCCCTGTCTCAGGCAGAGACCCTTCATGGATCGGGAGCCGGTTAAGTAAGTTTCAGTCAAATATCCAATCCTTCACTTAAAAACTAACAGAGAGATACTCGCATTTTTGAATAGGTCAACATAGCCATACTACACGAATGTGGAAAGAAGTGCATCTGCCTAGTTTTTCTGTTGGCTGAATGGTATGAAGTGTTCTTTGACGGTATATCTTAAATTTTATATTTTCTATCTTATTTGCTTCAAATAATGCAAATATTTATTTTTAATAAAAAATTAAATAAACCAAATAAAATGCACATAAATTCCAAACTAAAGAATTCTTAAACTTGACTCCGATTTTTCAGAAGATTTAAATTAAAATATTTTCATTTGAGAGAACTCCAGATTCATAAATTATTCTTCTACGAATCAAGCTAAAAATAGAAGATAAACATGCCTTGACGAGCAAGAGTGCTCACCATTTTCAAAATCATTTCACTATCACCTGCAGAAAAATATTAAAAAAAAAAAACAAAAACCCCATTCATCTTCAGTAAAGCAAAATAAATTACCACCAAGAGGTGGCCAGGAAATAGTGCTAGTCTGTGTGGTTGGTTGGGTTTTTGGTTGTTGGTGATTGCTGAAAGTTGTTTTCTTCACCCAAAAAAAAAACCTATAAACTTCAGGCGCAAAGCATTATGTAATAAAATGTAAAACTATTGCCATTACGGCAGCACAAAAAAAATAGGAAGAAAACCCTCTGCCCCTTAGTTATCCAACGAACTACAACAAAACTATCTAAAAGCATAAAAATATAAAACGAAAGAGACTACAATGACCTCAATCTTTGT
This sequence comes from Philhelius festivus, assembly GCA_963931855.1. Lineage (NCBI taxonomy): Eukaryota > Metazoa > Arthropoda > Insecta > Diptera > Syrphidae > Philhelius > Philhelius festivus. The sequence goes on from OZ007557.1 coordinate 97,712,143, forward strand.
GCCAGGTTATCTGCAAAAGCGAGTAACCCCCGCTATGCAACATCATAGCTAAAACGAGTCATAGTCATAGTTCCAACAGATGTGAAAAGGACTTTTTTTTATTGTTTTTGTTATTGTGTTTTGGGTGTACATTTTAGATAGGAGAGGGTTGGTGAAGGGTTTGTTGGGTGATTGTGCAAGACAAATCGATTTGGAAAGTTTTTCGGGTAATCACCTTGAAGAATTTTGCCCGCAAGCGGTTTGCTTTTTGTTTTGTTGGCACAGTAGCCTTTCCCTAAAACACTGTAACGTTTTTCACTTTTCATCCAATATTGGTTAAGTGGTTGAAGAGTTAAATAGTGCAATACAGGGTGACAAGATGTATGGGTGAGCTTCGAAAGAAAAATAATGATGATCCTCTTAATTTTTTGATTAAGTGGTGATGGCAAGACAACATTGGAAAGTTATAGGGTTATAAGTGGAACAGAATTGATATACTGGATGACTTATAGTCATTGCAGCAGACCAAAACCATGGAAACCAGAGTTCGGTATAAGCTAGAAACTATTTGTTGAGCACAATACGTGGTTAAACAAAGTGTCCTACAATCCCCATAGTAGACCACATACTTTAAAGGTAATTTTTTTCGCTTTAGAGTTATAACGGTCTTAAGGAAAAAGTTCCTGTCAAATATAGGGTCTTCATAAGGTATTTTGACGAGTGACGGCGGCCATATTGTTGAAACTACATCTGTCAGATTTGCCGCTATTTATTTGGTCTGTCTTGCCAAATCACCATGAAGCATAATAGCGATAGACAACTGTTTAATATAAAGGGGACTTCTGTTCGAAAAACAGTGGGAAGTCTATCCCAATTTTGGTCGAAAAATCATATTCAGCGAGGAGACCCATTTCTGTATGAATAAGTTCGTCAACAAACAAAATTGTTGAATTTGGGAAGATCACAATCAACGATCCAACAAACTGCAATGCATATAAGAAAGTCACTGTTTGGAGTGGATTTTGGACTGGAGGCATCATCGGTACATACTTCTTTCAGAAGTACGTTGGTCAATTCATCACTGCGAGCGGTGGGTGAGCGCTATCGGTTGATGATACGCAATTTTGTTTCCCGAATTGGATAGTAGGGATACTGACAACAGAACGGAGTTCCTTCATCGCTGTCTTTGAGATCGTGAAACAGTCCTGATATTCTCCTCTTCAAAAGGTGTAGTCGGTGGAATGCTCAGTTTGCTTTTCTGAGTATACTTCTTGAGCGCGTGTTGAATCTTAGCAACTCGTTGAAGTTGATATTGATAGCCAGGTACTTGACGTTACTTTTGGCTGCAGTGGTTGATCCATGTGAAAGTTTAAAAACTAAGTTTCTGCCGGTGGTTGCTGAGCGAGAACTGCCCTCACGAGGTCTCCTGAAGCAGACAAGCTCCGATTTGGCTGTACTGATTTTGATGTCCCATTTTTTTTTTTTTGTCAAAATGGAACTGTCTATTGACATGAGCATCTACTTTCCGGACAACGATTAGTCGTGACATTGAGGAAGCATACATTAGCGAGTCATCAGCATACAGCAGGTTTCCACAACCGGTTTTTCTTCTTTTTTTTTGACACACCATAAGGAGGTATCCATACCTCCCCGTGTGCCGGACTCTCCAAGGGATTTCAACCTTATTACCGCCTTCCTGTTAAGCCTCCAAAAGTGTCTCGACGATTATTCCCTCGGAACCACTTTCGTGTTACTTCAAGGGGGAGTCCTGTTTTAGTAACCATTGTGGGCTCACGCTGTCTCGCTTAACTGTTCTTGCTCTCTTTTCTGCCTTCTGAGTGGTTGGTGGTTGGCGTAGGCTTAGATCTTGTTCCAGATCTGTTCGCTCTCCAGCATATTTTCGACAATGGTGTTTGGAGTGATGATGCCGATGTTTCCCTCCATTTCTTCTCTTTCAGATTCCCATCTGCTGCTGGCAAAGAAGGTATGTTGCGCATCATCTTCTTGAGAGTCCCCGTACTGGCAGGCTGGGCTGCTCATTTTGCCGATCCTGTGGAGAAAGGCGTTGAAGTATCCGTGTCCGGTGAGTAACTGGGTGACGTAATAGTTAACTTCACCATGTTTCCGGTCCTTCCACTCAACCACGTTCCTGATCAGCCTCGCCGTACATAGTCCTCTGCTTTCCTAGCTCCAACGCTCTTGCCACTTCTGTTTCGTCAGGTGCTTAGCCTCCACGGACGCCGCGCCGGCCGCTTCCACTCCCATTTCCGCCTTTTTGTCATAGACGTACTTCCTTTCCGTCGCTAATAGGTCGATAGGGGTCACTCCAGCGACTACAAGGACGGATGGTTCCGACACCGTTCGGTAAGAGATGGCTACACGTGGAGCTCCGCATCTTTGCACTGCCCGGCATCTGTCTCCGGTACTTCTCCTGCTTAAGTGCATCCGCCCGGATTTCGCTACCGTACAGATGGATGGAATGTGTTGTCGCCATTAGTAACCTTCGCTTACTGGCCGGTTGGAATTGGGTTGGTCTGATATCATCAGACTATAGAGGAACCTTGTGCGACTTCGGCTTTGACGTACTTCATAGTTGATGAGCAGTTTCAAAACTGCACGAAGAAGTTCCTGGAAGAAAGAAAAGAAAAAAGAATTTTTATTATTGGAGGGGGTAGATGTACCAGATGTAGTTTCTGTACAAGAGCGTCTAACCAGACTCTATCGAATGCTTTCTCGACATTCAGAAGGCATCCGAGAGTTACACGATGACTGTTGAGGGAGATATGGTGATGTCATGCTGGAACTTCAAGAAAGGGTGCAGTGTTAAGCTTCCTTAGTATCAGCTCCTCCAAAATCTTGCTTAGGTTGCTGAGGAGTGATATTGGCCTATAGTTAGTTTCTTCGGGTTCGCCACGATCTTTGCAGTTTTTCAATTTTTTGGGAAGTAGTTGTTGTCAACACAGTTGTTCAAGATGATAGTTCAAAGGATCAGTACTGTCTCTGACAAGCTCTCAATGATAAAGTTGGATATTCCATATGGTTGAATTCTTAGTTCTGCAGCTACTGATTATGTCAGCTATTTCTTCTATTGTTCTCAGGTTTGGGCTGTCAACTGGGTCACTCGCTGGACTGGTGTCGCTCAATATCGCTCTGTGCATGTTGGGTACCAGGGTTTTGGTATGAGATCCTTCACTTCATCAAGGAAGACTGGATCTGCAGATGGGTTGGGGACGAAATTTCCTTCAAAATATTCGGCAATTGCCTCTGCTTTGTCCGGTGTCGTTGTAACTTCTCCATTGTTGGTGATAATGGTTTCCGGCATCGATGGTGTTTGCCCAATTAGTTTGTTGATGTTCTTGAAGGCGTTTGGTTCCGGTTTGATTGATTGCAGTCGCTTGTTTAATTGGTTATTTTTATGGTGTTAAATGGAGTTGCGCAACACAATGTTGATACATTTGAGTTAGCTCGATACTGTCTGGTAGTTTCTGTTCGTTGTGTTCAGTTCACGCTGGTGGATCTTTCAAGGCGTTTCTTTAACAGTTAATGATTTTGGATATACTCGGTAAGGTGCTGGTGTCTGTTCCTTGACGTTTTTGGATATTCAGTGCACAAGAAACAGCTGTTTCCAGACAGGGTTGTTGGAGTTTAATGGTTAGCTGAACATCTTAATGGTCCGAGTCCCCAGGTATTGTTGAACAGGTGCTGTTCCTGAGTTCTGGAAGTATACAAGAAAGATTGGTGGTAGAAATAAAAAAAATCAAGTGTCGATGGTAATTTGAAATAGGTTGGTTTGTGTTGTAAAACAACCACTAAGGAGTACTGGTCTTTGTTGGCGTCCAGCCAGTAAACAACCACCTTACCCTCAGGTGAGATCGTAGTTTTCAGCCGCATCTGATGCCTGGCATTGAAATCACAGCCGATGAGTCCATATGTGCTTCTCTCGAGAACACCTTTGAGAATTCGGAGGTCATTATAAATATTTCTCATGCTGGATTGGCACTTTAAATAGACACTGATGATGGTGCGGATTTCATCTCTTCCAAGTTCAATGGTGACGGAAGTGGCTTCGCTGGTTGTGAGACCTGTAATGATGGCTTCGGCGGTGTTGGGGAATTCTTATTTTGTACGTAGATTTCCGTCCATGTAGGGCCCTCAACCTTGTTCGTTCGGAAGATTTGTCGATATTGTTGCATCTGATGACGTTGGTCTCATTGATAAGAGCGATGTCCGGGTTATTTTTTGTCATCCACAAATTGAATGTCGTCCTCTTCTGAGGGCTATAAAATGAATTGACATTGTACGTCAGAATACGAGGCTTCTTCAATTGCATATTTGGAATAACAAGGTAGCCAGCGCCACGGACTACTCGCCTTCGATAAGCTGAGCATAGTTCGCTTTTGTTCGTGTTCGTTAACGCTCTCTTCTATAAATTTTTAGTTCAAACAGAGCGTGAGCTATAATTCTGGAAAAAAAATTGTCTTTAAATTTCACTTTTGATTTCAATTTCATTAGCTGCAGCGGTAGGTTAGATATTTTAAAGCTTCATTACAATATTCAGAATATTATTCAAGGATACACCTACACAACCTTCTTATATAAATCCCATTATAAAAGTTTTTAATCGCCTGATAATTTAGGTACAGCCGCAAATAGCATGGTCAGCTTCAAGAACTTATTCTCACACCCACATCCATTGTGTATTTGTTATCTTACATTAGCATAAAAAATCCATTCAAATAATAAAGCCAGCAAGTTTTAAAAGTGGGTACATATATCTTTCCAAACCACCCTGTGTCTCGTAGACCAACAAAAATTCGCTTGATAATAAATCTTTGAGAAAATTATAAATAATATATTTTCTTGCATCCTTGTGGTTCTCGTATCGAAGAAAAATTGAGTTATGATGAGAATAACGATACACTTAACATGACCGGTACTATGCGGGGGTCCTGAAAATAATATAATCTCTTTTCCAATATTGCAGAAACAGTTACTCTTGAAAACTGCATAAACTTTCCGTCCATATGATAACCTAAAAGAAAACTTCATAGGAAACCGGAACGGCATTTTTTTCATGCCCGAGCTATTTTCTTTGTATCACAGGGAGCTTGCAAGAATTTTCAGTACCGCATTGATTAGTATTTATAGGGGCATTAAGTTGTAAGGTCTCTTCAGGGGCCCTTCCCTAGAGTTAAGAAAAATCAATTTCCCAAGTTAAAATTAAGTTTTAAAAATAACATTTTTTGTTAGCAATTTATAAACCAGTTCTGAGGTTTTTAACGGTTTTTCTTATACTTTCAGAGAGAATTATGGCTATAATAAACCTTACAATCGAAGATAAATAGCCCTTATAACATTATTGATCAAGGCCTTTTCCTTAGCGCAGTCCAATCTAGTTATAAGCGGATCCAACAATTTATACTTAATTCTGTTATCACCCATAAACCATCAATGGCGGGCTCAAGTTTATAGTAAATTGCAAAAGTTTCAGCATTCACGGGGATACCTAATAAAATAGCTTGGAGGATCCCTTAGCTGTACACATCCAGTATATATAGAAGAAGTGAAACAAAATTAAAATAACTAGGTGAGTGTTTGGAGGGTAACCACAAAGTGTCGGAACGAAAACAGTTTTATGGTGGTTTCGGTTCTTTACACCCCCTTCAACCGTCACTGTCATCCCTGTGTCTCCGATCGATTTAAGGATAATTGCTTTTCTCTACGAAGATACTTTCAGTTTTAGTTGTTGCGGTGTTGGTGCCGTCACACTGATATAAGAATCTGCCTATACTCGCGTATGTAGTGCACTACTCTGGAGAAGAGTATGTTGCTGAGTAATGAAAATCTTGTCGCAGTGGAGACATCCTTCAGATTTATTAACAACGTCTAATAAATTTTGGGAAACTTCCAAGGAATGTGTGTTTAGTTGAGCCTTCAATGAATATTATTTTCAATTAAATTATTGCGGAATAATTTGTGAGGGTGCGGGTTGTGAAGAATTGGACTACATGCATTTAATTAGGTTTGGCATCTGCAATGTCATATTTGTGGATTATTTGATTTGCAATGGAATTGTATTAGGCGTTCGATGATGTGGTTTTCTTAGGAATTCGAAATGTCTTTATTGATTAGGGAATAATACCAAGCAAAACCTTAATAAACATGTTCTTGATGATCTTGGGTAAACCAAGAAGCGTGACAAGTTCTTGAAGTGTTTAAGGTCATTACCGAAAACAAGTTTAAAAACAAGTTAAGAATTATAACATTTTTTTTATAAAAGACTCGATCAGGCAGTCTATTGTATTTTCAAACAAAGAAATGCTATTAATGGCCTTTTTTCAGTTTCATCCTCTTATTTTTTTAATAATCTAAAATCTCTAAAGAAAAAATAAATGAGAGACCATGACGGCTCATAGAGACTCTCTTACAACTTACAACTGACTGACTGACTTACAACTCTCAACCATTTCTGTGTGCCAGTTTGAAGAAATGGAGGGGACAGAGATTTTGCTGCCAATTCCGGCCGCCTAATGAGCAGCACTTTTGATGACAAGAGATGCTCTTGGAGGATTTGTCAATTCCTTGCGAGAGATAGTACACCTCTGAAAAACTTTTTTTAAAGCGGCTGATGTCCCTAAAATCACTTTGATAGTCTGGCTGCTCTTTGTACAAAAAAGTACAAAAGTGGAAAGTTTTAAACATAACATGACAACCAAAAATACATTAGAGCTAATAGTCTCGGCAGCTAGGCTCGTTAAACTTAATATTATCATGTAATTTAAATTGCTTGGTAATAAATTATAATAATAATAATAAAAATACATTACACACTTTTGCAAAAAAATCACTAATGAAGTTATTCCCTGAACTAGGATTCTTGTTAAAAAATGTTTACAATTCCGATTTATTATTGTTACTGTAGTAACAGATTTTTTCGGACGAATGAAATCTCATACAATCGTTCAACAATAATCCCAACTAAATTAGGTACAATTAGGTAAATATCAAAAAGAATGTATTTTTTCATAAGCACACAGATTTTGAAAATCTTTAAATGTTAAAGAATTTTTTGAAATGGATTCATGTACCATGGTGTCAATGAACATCTTCGTACATTGTTAAGATGATTAAAACGGTACCGAGTTCCTATTTGTTTTTTTTTCGAAAACAAATCCATTTAAAACTGGTTTTGAGATTATTTAATTTTCAATAATATGTATGACTAAATTACATTTAGAAGGAAATTTATTGAAGTTTCAGTTTGAATGAAAAATGTCTTCTGGACAACTAAAAGAAACACTTCAATAACCCAATTGAAGGAATTTTTTTTATTGAAAAATAGGTCGGCAGAAGGGTGTGATCACAACCGAAACGTCATAACTAAAAAAAAAAAACAAGAACAGAATCCAGAATCCAGAAACTATAGGCCCAATTTAGGACTAACATCAATTTTATTGGGTTTTATCCTCGTTAAAGTTTTTTTTTTAATTATTGATTTTCCTAATCAGATCAAAAGGAAAAAAAAAATAAGGACAGATTCGTAATTTAATACATATATGTTAAAATACACAAAAGAACTTAACGTTGGACACAAAAAGAGAAGAGGTTTTCTTAAATATTACTCTTCGTGAAATAAAGAATTCTTGAATAGGTTCGAGCTGTAAAAAGGATTCAGGTTTAGAGAAGTAAGTGTCCGTAGTTTCAAAGTCAACCCTACTGAGGAAAACTGGAATAAGTACAAGCAAGCTAGAGACCTGTGACGCTCATATCCGACGAACTAAATGTTTACATGAGCAAAAATTATTTCAAAAAATACTTTTATGTCCAAAAGGTAGTACACATTTTTGGTCATTTGTAAAAAACGTACGAAATACTACGACATCCTCAGTTCCAACGCTCATCTTCAATGACACTCCTATTGTAAGCTCGATAGATAAGGCGAATTAGCTGGCAGCACAGTTTGGTGTTAATTCGACGCTACCAGAGAGTGACATTACTCCTCCTGTACTTGAGAGCGTAACCGATTTGATGGGACGAATCTTCTTTCGCAATCATGCGGTTTCTAGAGTACTAAAAGATCTTGACATTCACAAATTGATAAATAACTGTATTGTTCTGAAAAGGTGTTCTTCAACGCTGGCAAAACCACTGCATAAGCCTTTCCATCTGTCATACTCTATCATGTTTCTTTCCGAGTGGATGGAAAATAGCATTTGTCCACCCGGTCCCTAAAACACCGCTGTCTGTCTTTCTGTTCGGCAACAGCCTAAACAGCTAATCAGATTTTTTTTTTAATATCATTTTTAAATTTTGTTTGAAGAAGAAATAAAATAACGGTTCCTGCCATAATATTCAAAATCGGAATCTTATAAAATATTTTTTTTTAAATTTTTCAACTGATTAAAAATAAAAAACACACCAAAAATTTCATTTAGAAAAATCTATAGTATAATGGCTCAAAAAACTATGCAAAAAACTATTCATGGTACCTCCCATATACAACCGTTTTTTGGTTTTCGAATTTCTCAAAGACAATAGAATGGATTTTGTATCTATTTTTTGTATTGCAAGGCTCATAATACGAATACTATTTTATTTCATCTTAAACTATATGTTGGTAGAACAATTTTTGAAAACGTAAATCTCACTATCGGCATAACGGATTTAAATGAAATTTTTTATATAGAAACTTCTTAAAATATTAAAAAAAAAATTTGCACATCAAAACATACAATAGAATCCTTTATAGTACAAAATAGCTATTTTTTGGCATTAACGTCCACAAAAATTGGCGTTTCGTCCCGGCGCAATTTTTGTTAAATTCAGTTCATCTTACATCGATTTTTTGACAAAGATCCAATGTGAACTATAAAAAATAAGCTATTTTGAATCAATAATTCAACAATTTCACCAATAGTGCGAAGTCTTCTACTTGGCTGATTTATTTCAGTTTTTGAAAATTCAATATCTCAAAAGTCTTTCTTTTTTTTTTTGAATTTATAATTTTTGATGTGCTTTTTGCTTTCGAGTCGAGGTTCTACTCGCCGGTCTCGCCAGGGTCGTCCTGAAGCAAACACGAAACTTCAGAGTAAAAGGTCTTCAAACCTTATTACAAAATCTTCATTGAAAATAACTCTTAAATCTATAACACACAATATTCTGTTACTAGTATTTCACCAGTGGTACCACTTTACTTCAATTGAAGTAGACTTACTTCTTTTTTCAAAATAATTCAAATTATACATACTTCCTTCTTCGCACCATCATTAAAAAACTGAATTCTACTTCATTTTGAAAATCTCTGTTTAAACCTACTTCAATTTTACAAGAAAATGCCCAACTCTACTTCTTTTTCTCAATTTCACTCTAGATAGTGGGTAGCACCAGAATTCCCAATCGAAAATGAATGTCAACACAATAAAAGTGTTAATTTAAAAGCTTAGAAACTCTTCACTTATGAAAATTTGGTTTGGTGGGTTTTTTTTTTATTTTAAAATTAAATTATATTTAATTATGGTAATTTTAATGATATTCTTTAATGTTATTCTTTAGACAATTTTAAGTATTTAATAATGTACATTTAAGGAAAATATTATTTCAAAATCAAAGAAGTTCCTTCGTTTTGTAATGTCAACTGGTGAAAATCTCGAGTTCAAATTTTTCTAAAGGCAAGTAAAAAGTCATTTTAAAATCTACTTCGATTTTTCTCGATTTACTTCACTTTTTTCTTCAAATCTACTTCGACGTTTTTTTCCGGAAGTGGTAATGCTGGTATGAATTCTTCAGGATTCTATTCTTGCTGTCTCGTATCGGTTGTACTGGTTGCTGATGATTCGGATTTCGGTCTTATAATCTGGTACTTGGTTCCGGGTATTCTGGTTTCTTGTAATTTGGCTCCAAACTGGTCCTATTATTCGGATAACGGGTTTATGACGGGATCTGACGGCCTTGGTGGCACTAATCAGCAGGTACTAAACGCCCCTGGTGGCAGTAATCAGCAGGTACACAACCCTCTCGTAGATCAGCAGGTACCGAAGTCCCTGGTGGCAATTAAACTTCGAACTAAGACCCCTTACCATACAGGTTGGAGGAAGCTCCGCAAAAGCAAGAAAAGCTAAAATAATCAATTCGTCTGCACTTGTCTACGACTGGATTTCAAATGATTGATACAACCAATTTACTATGTCGCCTGACTGTGTGTATGTATGTGTATGATCGAAAGGGTACTTTTCGTTCACCCAAGTAGTTCCTCATGATGCTTTTCCCGTAAATACCGAATTGGAGTAATCTATGTAATCGACTAGGAATTTTAAAAACGAATGTTATTAGAGAAAACTGTTAATAAGGATAAAATTAATAATTAAATTCTTTTAGTAGTAAGAGAAAAAAAAACAAAAATTATAAGTCGTTGAAGTGGTTTCTTAAAAAAAGCTTTTATATACAAACTTCTTAAAAGCTTTTTAAGAAAAAATTTAGGTACGCCAATTTAAAGTTTTTATTATTGTTTGAATAAAAATTAGATTTACGAAAAGAAATATTGACCCGTTTCGGAGATATCGAATTTTCAAAAAAAGAAAAAAATAGATTTTTTTTTTTTCAAAAATTCAAAAAATATTTATTTTAAAGTTTTGAAATGCAATGTGTTTTAGATTTTTTAGAAGGTTCTCTATAAAAATTTTCATTAAGATCCGTTATGTGGATAATGAGAAATTCAAAATTCGAAAAAATGGTTCTATGGTAGGTACAATCTGTAATATCTTAATTTCAATTTTTTTTTATTAAATTAAAGATCGTAAAAATTAATTGAAAGAAAAAAAATTTTATCAAAATTCGAGAAAAATACGATTTTTGAAAACCATTTTTTTAAATTTTTTAGCATTTGTATGGTAGGTACCTTAATTTTTAGGTAAAATAAAAAAATTTTTCTCACATTTTGTAGATTATATTGCAAAACTTTTATTTATCAAGTTTAAAAAAAATCTAGCATAGGGTTTTCGAAATATTGAGTTTTGAAAAAAAAAATTTAGATTTTTTAGAAGGTTCTCTATAAAAATTTTCATTAAGATCCGTTATGTGGATAATGAGAAATTCAAAATTCGAAAAAATGGTTCTATGGTAGGTACAATCTGTAATATCTTAATTTCAATTTTTTTTTATTAAATTAAAGATCGTAAAAATTAATTGAAAGAAAAAAAATTTTATTAAAATTCGAGAAAAATACGATTTTTGAAAACCATTTTTTTAAATTTTTTAGCATTTGTATGGTAGGTACCTTAATTTTTAGGTAAAATAAAAACATTTTTCTCACATTTTGTAGATTATATTGCAAAACTTTTATTTATCAAGTTTAAAAAAAATCTAGCATAGGGTTTTCGAAATATTGAGTTTTGAAAAAAAAAATTTAGATTTTTTAGAAGGTTCTCTATAAAAATTTTCATTAAGATCCGTTATGTGGATAATGAGAAATTCAAAATTCGAAAAAATGGTTCTATGGTAGGTACAATCTGTAATATCTTAATTTCAATTTTTTTTTATTAAATTAAAGATCGTAAAAATTAATTGAAAGAAAAAAAATTTTATCAAAATTCGAGAAAAATACGATTTTTGAAAACCATTTTTTTTAATTTTTTAGCATTTGTATGGTAGGTACCTTTATTTTTAGGTAAAATAAAAAAATTTTTCTCACATTTTGTAGATTATATTGCAAAACTTTTATTTATCAAGTTTAAAAAAAATCTAGCATAGAGTTTTCGAAATATTGAGTTTTGAAAAAAAAAATTTAAGTTTTTTTTAAAAATCCAAAAAAAATTTTTTTGAAAATTTGAGTACACAGTTCTATTTATGTTTTTGGGGAGCTTTAGCAAAAAAAAAAAGATCAAAATCGGTTGAACCGTTTTTGAGAAAATCAAAAACAAAAAAAAAAATGGTTCCATGGGGGGTACCCTCAATAACCATTTTTCGGAAAAATTTTTTCAACCAATACCTAGATTTAATTAAATGAAATTTTTCTGTATTTTTATTGTTAAAATCTGTCGAGCAGTTTTTGAGAAAAAAAAATGTTTATAGAATTTCGAAAAAAATTCGTATGGGGGGTACCGTTATTTTTGGTCTTAAAAAAAAAAAGAAAAAAACGTGTGGGGGGAAAAATTAAAAATTATATCTACCAAGTTTAAATAAAATCGGCCGAGTCGTTTAGCCTGCAGTCGAACAGACAGACAGACAGACAGACAGAATTGCGAGACCCACTTTTTTAGTCTTCGCTATCATCGTAATGTCAACTTTGATCAAAATCTCTGATTTTTTTAGTACCTATAAGTCGCAAGTAAAAAAATGTACATCAGAATTGCATATAAGTTTCTTTTCTATCATATGTGAGTCCCCTGTTAAATATGTCTTTTGTCCAATTTATTATAAATATCTAGAACAAAAGATCTTTATAAAAAATACCAAGGAACAACAGCTTAACTACGCCGTAACTTAAGAGTTTGAGCGTTGGACTTCCACACAAAAAGCGTGCGAATTATTCCTACTTGCAGTCACATAAAAATAAAAAAGGTTTTTTGTGGAATTGTCTCTTGCAAGGCTGTTACAAATCCTGAAAAATGCTTCTTATCAGATTCTGGAGGAAGGTCAATCAACGACTAAACCGCGTTTTCTATGGGCATGAACTTTGAGGGTGTAGGCGCTTAGTGCTGACGCAAAATTCGCCAAGATAAAGTCTGCGAAAGGCCGAGTTCTTGTACATGGCGACTACCTAGAATTCTGTTGTACACTTTTACGGACCGAGGAAATGTTCTCGGTCAATCTTGTGTTTATTTTCAGTGCGAACGGTTGACTGACTGATTACCGAACCGATCGTCTCAACTTTGGTCCCCAAACTCTAAAGAGTTACCTGTGAAGGCCCACCACGTCTATTGTAAAATGGGTGCAACGTTATTAATAAAATTTTGTCATTTGGACATAGTGTATCTTGCCATTGATATTTAGTATTAATTACTGAATAATAAACAATATATTTGACAAATGTCAACAAAACGACATGGCCGCCACAGGCTTCCAAAAACCATACAATTCTTTATTGATACTTCGAAAATACAAACAGTTGTATGCCCCTCCAAAACGTTTCTGAATTTTAATAATTTCTGTCTTATATAAGAAAAATCTTGAAAAATAAATCTTGACTTATATATGGATGCTCAGAAATATGTGATATAAGGAGAACCAAAGAAATAATATATTCGATTAAAGTCTTGAATATTTGTTCAAATTCAAATAATATTTGATCTGTAGAGCATTTACTAGTTAGTCATTGGAATTTAATATAAATAACAAATATTACAATAAGATAAATATAGTATTTATTCACTCTAAGTAACTACTTTTAAATTATTAAATTAAATTCAAACTCAAACTTACAAGAATCTGTAGGTAATATATGTATGTATTTTAACCTTCCCACTCGTCCACTCGGGCGTATACGTACTCTTTTCCTATGCATTTTTTGTTTAACTGCCTTTGTTGTTGATTGCGAAACGAGTGCCTTTGAGTAAAAGTAAATTAGCACAAATACAGTCAGCACAGGACTACGATTTCAATATTTACTTGCGGTTTTTGGTTCAATACAATGAACACAAAAGAACAACCAACTTGAATCCTTAAAAAAATCCACGGCAGTTTCTGTTTTTTTTTTCTTTTGAAGATAAAATCTTCAGAGCTATACATACTCGTATATAACACTTTTTTAAATGTCAATTCCATGTTTTTCCTTAAATTTTTATTAACAAAAATCCAGACAAAACCAACAGACCCCAATGACTTTTAGCCACAAATAATGTATACTTTTGTATTTCTAACCTTTCGGTCAATGACTTCAAAGAAAATTTTCCACTTAACTGCCTGAGCTATATATGTCTGTGCTTCTTCGCATCCTTTAACTTGATTTCATTCAACTTATCACAGACAGCACAAAAAAGTTACAACAGTAAAATGGCAGAGAATGCTTAACTTTGGAATCTTTCAGGTTTCAAACCCAGTTCATTTCGTTTGTTTGTTATAAATTTTATTTTTAATAAAGTCCCCCTTTGTAGCTGAAAATAAATAAAATTAATTCAAATTAACCACACAGCAGACAGTCGTCGTCGCCATTGTCGTCTCGTTGTCATAGTCCCTGCTCGAGGTAGTTCATTCACAATAATACCCAGGAGCAACAAGAAAAGTCAATAAAACTTAACAAACATTTCTTCAACAGCAGTGAGCAATAAAAGTCCTTATACGCACACTTACCGAATAGCGTATTGTTCGTTTAGTCCTTTTGGCAATTTATACAGATGCCATTACAGACACACTTTGGACATCCGGTACGTTACAGTTGCTTTTCTTACTCATAACATTTATTTCTTCTCTTGTATTCTTCTTTTGTGAATTTGAAAAGAGTTCCACTTTGGTGTACTAAATGACATGGAACACGCAGCAATGGAAATGGGGAAGCGGAAATAGATCGTAACTGCTGGAATGGGTGCTTCCATCAGCACACACAGTCAATAATTAACATTTCTCCATCTGTCTTGACACTTGCTGCTGTGTCTGGTTGGTTGGTTGAAGGGATTTCACTGGTTAAGTTAATGCTTAAGTGAATTAAATTAAATGTCCTGAGACTCGTGGTGAATTATGTGTGTCCCGAAATGATTTATTCAAAAGACATTTTTATCGCACAAACATATTCTCTTGGATCGGTTTTAATGGCCATTCCTTCCAATATCACCAACGATCACGTCTCTATTTTTTTCAAAATTAATGAAGTGCCACAAGTAGCTGATGTATTAAAGGACAACGAGCGACGGCCATTAAATGGATGTAATAAAATGAAAAGCGTAATGACATTCTTTAAAAAAAAAAACTGAGAGGGATTGAGAGTGAGAGGAACAAAAAAAGTCCTTCAAAGATGTCGATGCTGGATACCAGGAGACTTGTTATATACACGTACATAATATATTCTACAGGGTTGTAACGTTTTCGCTTGAATTAATTTTAAAAATGGATTTTCCTTCAGCTTGCGTGCAAAACATACAGACAAACACACTTTTTTTTTCATTGATGCTGTTAGATATGCGAATTATTGACATATTAAAACTGGAATCGTTTTTAAGGCAATCTTTTCGGAATAATATTCCATGTAGATAAGGCGGGTTTTTGTGACGGGATCTCTTATGATGAGAATTTTATATTTATTAGTTTATGCTCTGAAAGCCTCTGACTTGCTGGATATTAACATCGATGAGCAAAAAAAAAAAGCATTGTTAGTTTTTTTAGTTTCCTTTTTTTAACGCAAATTTGATTGAATTTGCATACATAATAAATGTGGAATTTTTGATTTGATCTTATATCCTTTTAAAGGTGTGTATGTATTATAAAAAAAATCAAAAGGTTTTATTATGAATATTCCAAAGAAAAATTATTAAACTGGCATACGATCATATTAATGGGGTACACGATAGGTAGGTAGTTAGGTATGTCGGTTTTCTGACCCTAACGACCAGTGGTTAAGTGAAGAAATAGGAAAATAATGCTTGTTTTCTTCAATGGGACAGTATATTTAGTGTGAAAAGGGGTGTCGGATTCTGATCCTGATTCTTCACACACTGAATCGGCTTCTGGAATTTTCGTTTCTTTTGATGATGGGTGTGTACTGCTGATTAATAAAATTATTTCCTTTTTTTTCACTGTTAACTCTTTTCGATTAAAAGGCAAGTCTAAAAGTTTTTTGTTAAAATGTTAATTACAGTTTTCTTTTGATATAAAAAAATACAATCGCACGGAAGTGTAAGTTTATTCTGATCGTCGCTTCGGTGTCTGTTTTTTCACACTGAACAAAAGTTGGCTTCTGGAATTTTTTCCACAACTAATTTTTGTATGACTCTATGACATCTTCAAACGTCAACAAAACATCTGTTTTTTTTCTTAGTTCTTAGCCACAGACTGTCATAGGTTTAGGTATGTTCAGAAGAAGTTTATTAAGAGAACTGCTTCAGTACGATACTAGTTTAAAAATACTTTTAAGCTAGCAAATTGTTAATTAATATCCACCCCCACTGAACGAGAGGTTTTGTTTTATTTGCAATTGGTTACTTGTAATTGTCAATTAATCAAAGTTCATCTACAAGGTGGTGCAAAATTAACCATCCAATTTTGTGTTTGACCTACTTTTTTACTAAATAAGAAAAACGATTTTGAGTGATGGAAATCTTTGTTTGGCCCTTTACAATTTTGTCTGGTAAGTGGAAAAAATGTTATCTGTCAAGTGGCTGCCGCCAGTGCTGATACATATTTTTGTCCATTTTATCGAACTTTCCGCAAGATTTCCGGCGATAACTATTTATATTCCTATCAAATATTCTTCTAAAGAACTGCGATTATCATGCTGGCCATACCAAATGGCGAAAACGGCATATTACACAGTTTTCATTGTGGCTCGTAATGTATGTGGCTGTTAAAACCGCATGCTCACCAAGCCCACCTAATCAAATTACGGCAGTAGGAAATTGTTAGCACTTTGTACGGGAACATGTGTAAGTCTTTCACTAAAACTCGCTATACGGTCCGTCTGGTGATTTCCAATCGCATGGTCCGTCGTCTGTATTATTTTTCTTATTTCTCAGTGTAATCGGCAGCCAAAGCCGCGATATCCTATACCGAACGACCAGTCCGTTGGCGGCCATATCAAATGGGGTGAAAAATTTCTTGAAACTACTTAAGGGCACCCAAATATTTCGCGGAAGTTTTAGCGATTTTTGTATTGATTTTTGTATATAGTCATTTACGAAATTCAAACTCAACATATTAAAAATTCATTAAATTAAAATTTTATCCTAACTTAAAATAACAATTGATATCATTAACTATTATAGATACAGTAAATCATAAGAATAAGTTATTCACATTATTTTTAAATGTATCTATGGAGCATATCAGACCAATATATAAACTCCTAACTGACCTTAAAATTGTTTTTTTTTTCTTACCATTATTGGTTATGTGGCTGAAAAAGAAGGTGTCTTCCTCGTTCCTCTCAATGGTCTCGTTGGAGAGTATATGGCAATTAAGAAGAGCAAAGTGGGACACTTAATTTGATAACACAAAATATCACTCAAAAAATCTAGATCATGAGTATATATCTACGGGACTTGAATTTGGATAACAATTTCAGCACATTCACAAAAAAAAAAAAAAAAACATTCCTCGCAAAACGATTCTGAACCTTCTAGGTTCTATCTGAAATCGATTTTTGGTAGGGCCTCCAGATGACATCTGCATACTCGAGGATCGATCTTACTAAAAAGGTATTTAAGGAAACAAGATTATAATGATCGGATAAATCTCTCGAATTTTTTATATTGAGTTTACTTTGGTGACAATAGTATCGACATGTGGAGCAGGTGAAATTTTTGAGTTAAGAGTAACACCCAAGTTTTTGACTTTTATAGTTCGATAAAAATGACTGCGTTCTGAATTTAAAGAGTGTGGAAGCTTGTGCACAAACTGTTTTTTAAAAATGTAAATCACGAAGCATTTTTTAATACATATTTAGATTCAAGTGGTTTAGCCGACATCAGATAGATAAATTATCAAGGTCCATTTAAAGCTTGAAGCAGTCATCACTGCTCGATACTTTCCGAAATATCTTGAGATCATCAGCATAGCTATATGAGAAGCTTGCTGAAATTAATAAAGCTCACAATTTCTTCAATAAATGTAATACAAATCAACGGACCAAGATGGATGCCTTGAGGTACACCTGAAGTACACTTAATTGGCCTGGAGATGTGTACATTTATCAAGTTTTATTTTTTGAATCCTACCGGTTAAGAAAGATTAAAGATTAATACTGAAGTAAGCTTGTTTGAATGTCGAATACTTCAAGCTTACGAAGTAATATGTTATGGCAAAGTAAATGGATCAATATGTAAATGCTTTGGTTCACTAATAAACCAAGGGCTTATGCCCTGCTGTGGAAAAATTTAGAGCACAATTATTAGGAAGGGCATTTTTGACGACATTGACAAACTTTCGTAAATGCAGATCAAAGACTTGATCTCTTTTCTCAACCCAACGCATTGACTGTAGGATGAACCTCGGTTATTTCTGTAATGTGCCTCCTGTTTGATTCTTTAGACCACGGACGGAGCTTATGGGGGTTTCTGTTAACAAACACACAGGAATTTTCGAGAGTTGTAAGTTACTAGGCCCTGGTTCTCTTCAAACTGTTGCATCAGTAAATTTAATTTATTTTTACTTGCGACTCGAAATCGGATTTTGATCAAGGTTGACATTACGATGATAGCGAAGACCAAAAAAGTGGCTCTCGCAATTCTGTCTGTCTGTCTGTTTGTCTGTCTTTTCGACTGCAGCCTAAACGGCTCGTCCGATTTTATTTCAACTTTGTAGACAGTATTTTTAACTTTTTCCCCCCACACGTTATTTTCTTCTTTATTTTTTTGAAGACCAAAAATAACGGTACCTGCCATACGATTTTTTTCAAAATTTTGTAAATATTTTTTTCTCAAAAACTGTTCGAAAGATATACAAAAAAAATTTCGCTTGTTTAAAGTCTAGTTTAGTTTGAAAAAAAAATCCGAAAAGTGGTTATTAATGGTACCCCCCTCGAACCATTTTTTTTTTGTTTTTGATTTTCTCAAAAACGGTATAACCGATTTTGATCATTTTTTTTAAAGCACCCCAAAAATTTAAATAGAATTATGTATTCAAATTTTCCGAAAATTTGTTTTGGATTTTTAAAAAAAATTTCAGAATTTTTTTTTCAAAACTCAATATTTTGAAAACTTAATGATAAACTTCTTTAAAACTTGATAAATAAAAAATTTCTCAATATAATTTACAAGAGGTGAGAAAAAAATTTGGTTTACCTAAAAATAAAGGTACCCACCATACAAATGTTAAAAATTGGTTTTCAAAAATCGTATTTTTCTCCAGCGCCTAGAATTTTGATACATTTTTTTTTTCTTTCAATTAATCTTACGATCTATAATTTAATAAAAAAAAAATTGAAACTAAGATATTATTGACTGCACCTACCATATAACCATTTTTTTAAATTTTGAATTTCTCATTATCGGCAAAACGGATTTTAATAAAATTTTTTATAGAGAAGCTTCTTAAAGGTTTGAAAAATATTGCATTTTAAAACTTAAAAAAAATTTTTTTTGAATTTAAAAAAAAAAAAAAATCTCGATATCTCAAAAACAGCTCAATATATTTTTTTTGATAATATAAGTCTTATTCGTACAATAATAAAAACTTTAAATTGGCGTACAAAATTTTTTTCTTAAAAATGTTTTAAAAATTTTGTAAAATCTTATTTTTTTAAGAAACCACTACAACGACTTATAATTTTTGTTCTAGCATAAAATCATATTTGCATAGCATTCTGTTTTTTTTTTTTCTTACTACTAAAAGAGTTTAAAAATAAATTTTATCCTTATGAACAGTTTTCTCTAATAACATTAGTTTTTAAAATTCCTAGTCTTTTAAATAGGAGCAAGTTGCCGTGCGACCCAGTTGTGCAAGGAGGCCGGATAATCACTCAATGGGATAAGCTACTCCTTAAGCACCAGTCATCAACCTGGCTTGGGACAGTGTGTTGGTCTGGTTGAGTGAGTGATCCAAATTCTCGATGATTACACAAAATGAAACACACAATACGGCACATCAAAACTTCCTTTGTATTTTTTAACTCAATCCAAACTAGATGACTCCGTGAGAATGTCCAAAATTCCCCATATCAATTCCATTTGCAGGGACACGGATTGGTTCAGCACTATTTGGGCAACAGGGCTAAAAGTGGTCTCCATTTCCACCTACCAACCTACTTGACTTATCGAGCATGCGATACTTGGTTGAAGTATTGATGCAAGTCCCTCTGTATTAGAAGAACTCAGTTGGTAAGTCGCCAGATCCGTTAGCATTTTTTAAACTTAGTCTACAAGTCCTATGCTATGTGATGGAATTCTTTATCAACTGAGAGTAGAACCTTACAATTATTTCTATATGTTGCCTGTTTGACTGAAGGTACTAAGTTAGAAGTCGATTTCTTCGAGTTTTTTCGTGGGCTTAGTCTTGGGCTGAAATCAATTTCAGGATTTCGAAAAACCTGCGTCTCGTTCTTAAAACCACCAACCAACAAAAGTCGTAAATCTTTTTATTAAACCTCCGATGATCATTTATTAACTTTGTTTTATACCGAATTACCCACGACTAACTCGCTTGTATTTTTAAATATTTCATCGCAGCTGAACATAAAACTGTTTCAAAACTTCCAGGATTCCTGAAATAAAGACAGATTAAATAAAACACCGAAATAAGTTAACCTCTTCAGAGTATTTCAAAATATGAAACGCGCAGATTTATACACTTATTATTTGACAGGAGAGTGCCGTTTTTATATTGACTGGTTGTGATGGGTTCCTTGGTGCAACAATACTATATGTAAATAAAGTAATCATTGTGTGGAACTACCCCCCTAAAATGATCTATAATAGAAATGTGAACTTTTCAACTAAGTAATTATGTATCTGTTTTTTTTCCAGAAAACATTACTTGTCCTTTAGTCTGCATATCAACTCAAAAATAATTATGGAAAAGAATGTTACTAATACCTACATTATTGCAAGACTAGCTACACAAAAAAAAGCAGCCTCTAAATTTTGAAAGTAAAATAAAACCATCCTTACAAGGAGCAACATATTTTGACTCGTTTTTGTTTACCCTAATATTATTATTATAGGCTTTATACGAAAAAGCTTTGTTTTCCTTCTATTCCGTAATTAAGCCTTATGAAAAATGAAATTAAATCCTTATAATGGCCATGGACATAAATTACATTGAATATCCTTATGAAAATGATCACTTACCCTAGAGCAATGTGTCATCGTGATTGTGTACATTATGACTTCCGACAGAATACATTGAAGGAAAAAAAAAAGATTAAAAACGCGCGATTTATTTGGCTTTTTATTTTATTTAAAATTGTAAATCTAGCATAATTTCGTATTCATCGCCTCTACGAACCTCCCAGAACCCTGCACATACTCGTATACTGAGCCAAAAAGGCTTCTGAATAACAATCATTAACAATGAAAAAAAAATACCGTCACAATAAAATACAATATGTCTTTGCTGACATTATTTTTTGCCACACACACCCACAAATGCAAACCCCAATTATATAAATGCCCACCCTTAGCCACCGTATGACAAAGGGCGACCAAGGGTAATGGCAATAAAGAGGACAATTAATGTCAAAAAAGCTCTTCTTTAAGGACGAATAAACAAGTGGAACATGGAACATCCCTGTGCTCTTTGTTATTGAAAGAAATTTTTGCATTTACAAGCAAAACACGGGTCATATATCAAAATGTCGTCGTTATTACAAGCGCGTTTCGCCGGCACCATCATCGTTATTGGAGTCATCGCCCTCTCTCTCTGCGTGTCTCTTTCGCGTCATTTGTCTGAGGGTAATGTAGCTGCTCAACAATCTCCGCCTTGTGACAACTTTTATAAATACATCTCACCCCAGGAATTTAAAGGACAACCGTTCTTGAATCCTTAATCACATTCAAGTGTAATGGGAGTGGAGGGAAAACAAGCATTTGCTTCGCATCCTTCGTGCGACATTCCTTTTTTGGAGTTTCTTTTTGCATTTATGTTTTGTCAGAAGGACTTATGAAAAAGGATATATTTTTTTTTCTTAAATTAATATCTTTCATCGGCATGGTATCCATAAGATGTCACTGTGCGTAAGTCTTATTTTTATCCTTGAAGGAGAAGAAAAATTTGAGGATTTTTTCATCATTGTTTCACCTGTCTGCGGGTCAGAGATTTACGGGTATTTTTTGTTTGTCCTGGAAGGATGTTCTTCGGCAAGATATGGAGGGCTAATATTTTCCATATAGAGGGGTTTATTAAAGCTATTTTGTGTGCGTAATTGAATTTCCTATCTTAAATTTGCAAAATTTTGTTGAGTCCTTAAATTTTTGTATTGAGGTCGAATGAAAGGAAGAAGATTTTAATACGATTATATTTTATTTGTTTGAAATTTTGCTGAAATAGCAGTCCCATTATGATAGGTATATTTTAGGAGTACATGTGTATGCAGGCAAAAGGATTTTTTCCAGTTGAGGTTGTAGGTTAGCTTAAACAAAATTTTCAATTCAACTTTGTCCTTTACTATGCCAGCGATGGACAGTTGTAGGTAGTTTGGTCTGCAAAAGAGGATTAAATTTAATTGAAATCGATTTATGGGAAAACACCAGAAAATAAGGGAAATAGTGAAACAGAGGATCTAGGATTATGCACAAAGTTTAATTGTATGCAAAACTTTCGTATCAAATAGTTGCAAATTTTTCAATCATTTTATTATTAAAAAAAAGTTTTTGGTCAAATAGAATACTTATGGACAAGTGAGGGAATAGGTAGTTAAAAAGTTTTGTTAATTAGTTTTTTTGTGCAAATTATTTCGGAAACTAAATGTGTCACACAATTGAGCTTGTTTGCAGGAAACACTTGTAGCAAAAAGGGAAATATGTTGGAGGGCTATCGCTCTGAGAAGCAAAATCCAGAGGAATTTAATGTCCTATTGCTTATATATATTTTTTTTTTTTGAATTTTTAAAAAATTTTAGGACTGGAAAATGATATGTGTACACAAATGATACTCCTTTTTGGTGAGTTGGAGTTGTCTAAGTACAATTATTCTTAATAGTTAAATAGTTAACCGTTCACATATCAAGAATACTCTCAACACTCTGTTCACCCATCAAGAACAAACGAGCACTTGTCGAAAGGCAAAGGTTATGTAGCTTTTTTTAGGAAATAATGCACATTTTTGACTGAGTGTACCTTTCTTACAGGGTTTTTTTTAAATGATTTATTCGTGTTACTTAACCTGTATTCGGACAAAGCTTTTTCGCTGTCACCAATAGTTCAACCATAGCAAGTGTTTTTTTTTTTTGAAACTTTCGCCTTTCATATTCAAAACTGTCAAATAGAGTCCACTCCAATAGTAAGTGATTTGTTTCGATTCCCGCTGATCGTAGAGATGAAATTTGAGATTAACAAATACCCATTTTGAAATTCTGACTATTTATGTTTCTAAGTTAGACTCTTTGTAGTACTTACTAATTGAATAGGCTCCTGATCCATAAAGGGTCTCTGGCTGAAACACGGCAGCTTTCCATCCACACGCTGTTTCGAGTCATCTAGAACAAGGACTCTGGTATCCGCGATTGCTTGGTCTTTAAGACAGATGTTTGAACGTCCTTGTCGCACGAATCTAAGGGCTTGGATTCGAAGAGCCGATGTAGTCGACTGTAGTTGTGGACTACTTCAACATTTAGTACAGCTGATAGAGATGGCAGTTATATCTTGTCCTCCAATCGCCTTCCTCGCACACAGGGCCAAATATCCTTCGAAGAATTTTTCTTTCGAAAGAGCACAGTATCAACTCTCCCTTTCTGTTTATAGTCCAATACACTCGGCGTCTTAAAGTTGAACTGGTGGTAGAGAGTGCATTTTGTCTTAAGATTAACAAGTTTTGAACCCATTTGTTTTGCTGAGCCGAAGTAGCAGCGGTTTCCTATGGTAATTCTTCGTTGGATTTTCACTAAGGTGTTATTGAATATTTTACAATAATCAGTGGACAGTTGCTTGTTAGTTGATTGATAACATATACCTTGATCTTCAGCAGCCTTGAAGGACTCTATTACAGAACGTTGAGAAAGGCCGCTGATGTGGATATCGACTGTCACTGATGTCGATATCGACTCCAACAGTTGGACAGTTTTGTTGTATATCGTGCTTTCCGTATTAAAGTCTGCCCTGCTCACTATCTGCTTTAGAAAGCGATTGAAAAAATCACATGATAGCGCATTTCCTTGACGAAACCCTGTCCGAGTTCGGCTATCGGCATATAGAGCCCCATATGATGATTGGTAGCATATGCGGCTTTGAGGTCGATAAAAAGATAGTGAGTCTTGACTTGAAATTGGTTGGTCTTATCCAGGATTTGCCTCAATGTGAATATTTGGTCTATGGTTGATCTGCCGGGCCGGAGCTAAGACTAGTACTTGCCGACTAAATTATTATAGAACGAGATTTTAAGTTTATCTTTTCGCGGAACTTATTCATGTTATTCATAGCCCAATGTTTGGAACAAGTTTCATTATTCATGGTCACGCGATGAGAATGACATGTTAAGGAAATTATAATTATTATTTCTAAAAAAGTAACCTTGGGAATTTCTGAAAAAAACAATAATCTATTTAATATTACAGAACGCTTTAAAACGTTCACAGGGATCTTAACAATACAATTTAAAACCCTTTTGACCTTAAATATTACTTTGCTGGTCTCACGAACTTGTTCTCATGTTAATAAGAATTTTAAAACATATGGGTGTATTTAGGGACAAAAATCATAAGCATTAAATAAAAAACCCATACGGCTCGTAGAGAGCCTAAACCTAATGACTTACAGTTCTCGACCATTTCTGATTTTACTTCCTCACAAAAAGCACTAAGCTTCTGATAAACATGTAGGCAGTGGCTTAAAATCGAACTGAAGATCCTCTGGACAGTCAAACGCACTAACCATAATGCCAAGAGTCAGTTTTAAAAGGCTAAGAAAACCTCTTTTGCAGTTAGAGTTAAAAATCGAATTTAAAAAAACCATTAACCCGTTTTGAGATATCAAATTTTCAAAAAATAAACTCTTTATATGCAATGTCTTGTAAACTTTTTAGAAGCTTCTGTATACAAAATTTCATTCAAATCCGTTATTCCGGTAATGAGAAAGTCAAAAATAGAAAAATAGTTTTATGGTACTGTCAGTAATGTTTTAATCTTCAATTTTTTACTCAATGATATATCGTGAAAATTAAGCTAAATAGAAACACTTCTATTATAATTTTAGGTGCCGTTTTGGAGGATAATAAAATTTTCGAAAACCACTGATATTTTTAGATAATATAAAATTTTATTTCCTACACCTTGTAGAAAGTATTAAAATATTGTAAAATATCGGGTTTCAAAAAATCCACAATGTAGTTTTCGAAAAAAAAAATTGAAATTTTTTTTGTAAGTCCAACAAAAATTTTTTGATAATTTGAATACACAACACTATTTAAACTTTTTAGAAGATTTAGCATAAAAAATTTAATCAAACTCAGTCATTTCGTTTTTAAGAACATTGCAGGTGCTATTAATAACCATTTTTTTTTCAAATTTTGTTCAGCTAACTCTTAATGTAGTAAGCTACAATTTTTTAATTTTCTTGTGAAAATTTTATGCTTTTTACCGAGTTTGAGGAAAATTGTGCAAAAAGTTAAGGCTGCAGTCCAACAGACAGACTGAACTGCGAGACCCACTTTTTTCTTCTTCTCTATCACTGCAATATCATTCCTGATCAAAATATCGAGTTCGATCTATATCTTCCTACAGTCAAATCTCCCTCTTCGGACATCTCCTTTACGTGAACACTTTCCTAAGGCGAAAATATTTTTTGTATGAAATTTACTCCATATAAAGGGTGTGCCAAATACAAGTTTCTTTTTAAAAATGCAAAATTTAGTTTTGTCCATGAACATTATCTGAGATCTTTGTGCAGAATTCTCCTCAGGCTCGTGCGTGAAATGTTGAGCCATTGAGATCGATGGCGAGTTCGTGAATTGAGTCTCACTCTCTCGGCTATAGCAGCCACATTCTCATCTGTGCGCAACATAAGATGATGAAGGCCAGGAGTGTTGTTCTCTAGTATGCCAGGAACTTTTTCACAAACTTGCGTACAGCAGGCGGCGGCGGCGGCGCGGCGCGTGCCTCATTTGGGCTAAAACTTTTTTTTTTTCAAAAAACGCACCCTTTGGGCTACACAGCACTCACTTTGGAAATAAGTTTTCAATATTTCCCAACGTTGTTCAAGCGTTAAGCGTTAAGTTATAGAACTACGAGTATGTTTACATATTTATATCAAATTAATTCACCATTATCATTGACCGATTGCTATGAATTTCGTTCTTAATTGCTGTTTCACTAATTCAGCACGGCGGCAAAGTAATTAATTAGCGCACAAGTAATTTTCAAAACCGATTAAGATTATCCATCAAATGAAATACGAAAAACAACAATAGGTATGAAGGTAGGTACTCAAAAACCAACTTCTTAATAATTAAGCTGGCCCATATTTTGTTGTGATATCCTTGTAACTAGGCCAATAAACCCATTAGGCGATTTCTTTTGTTTGTATCGTCAACTTAATAATCTTCTGCGTTGGCAAATTTGATTCATTCATCTATTAAAAATTACTCAGGATTTCCCGTGTTCTTAATTACATAACGCCCATGCATATTAAAATATATGCCCCCAGAAATATACTTTATGAAATAAAATTAAAACCAAAAATCGACCAAATAACGAGGAATAGAAACGCTATTTTAAAACTTGTAATTAACTAAAAGTCGGCCTTTCTAGCACCACCAACGCATTTTCTTTTTTTTTTCTTTCTCAATTGTGGTGCGGGATCCACCCACAATCACCTGTCAAAGTGCCTTGCAAGCGATAAATTAAGCACGCGCTCGCCATTAATTTCAAACATCTTCACTTTGTTGTTATATTTCCGTCTTTCTGACGGCCACGAGTTAGAGTTGGAGGTTCTTTTGGTTTTATGGGTGTAGTCCTTAAGCCCCATGATGATGTCTATGATGACGACAATAGAGAGCCTTCAAAGTGATGGCAGTTCCTTGCCACAAAGCCCACAGCCTTCGCCAACGCCACTGCCACTAACTTTTACTCAACTATCGATCAAACATCGAATTGCAATATACCTACACCTGATGGGATATATTCATTTGCATACTAATTTGCTAAAAGGTATATCTTTTGCCAAGCCAGGCCAGGCCAGCCACTCGTCTTTCTTCAACTTGGGGAGTTTTGTGGAGAGTGTTGTTGTTGTGTTTGCTAATGTATGTTTGTATCAAAGGATCTGCAATGGATAATCACTAATTGTGTTATGAAAAGTTTCCGAAAGATTGCGAAGGCGTGGTAAGATATAAGAACAAAACAAAAATCCGACAGAACAAAAAAGTTCCATAATCCTCTAAAGACTCGTTAATTGGCAGCACAAGGATCTAATACGTACAATCAGGTTGATTAATTTGTTGTTTTTGCTCAGGATTGAAAAATTTTTGAATAACGACATTTGATTGCGGATGTAGGTTTAATATTTTTTTGCTTTTGAAAGCTGAACTTATTGACCCATTAATTTGGCAGCCATCAGGTTGACAGGTCGGGGACTTTTCTACAAGAGTAAAAAAAAAATATCAAAAATGATTAATAGCTCTGTATCGCGTAGAATCAACATCAACGGAAATCAAAGGTAACCCGATGACTGATGTACAAATAATGTTTTTTTCTTGTTGCTTTTAAAAAAAAAATATCATTGGAAATATTTTATTTTATTATTTTTAACAAATGATGGAAATTCGATGCTTTTGGCATCGGTTTTTGTGAGAGAATTCAATACGCTTTTTTTTTTGTTTCAATGTTGAAATGATTTATTGAGGAACTTTTAAATTTGTTTGCTTCCAAGACTAACGTATGAGTGGGAACATTAAGAAAATATTTGTAACTGCCTTTAATTGAAAAAAAATATTTGGTTTGCTTTACTTCGAACCTCACCTGGTCCAGTCTGTCAGATTTGACAGTTAAATTCGGCTGTGAGTGCAATATTATCGAAATAGAGCTTACTACTGTGGTAACACTTCCAGAAGTAACAATAAAGAAAAACAAATGAATAAATCAATGTTCAGAAAGAAGATATAATGAAAGAAAGAAAATATAATGATTGTATTTAATAGAAAGAGACTGCGGGTTAGGCAGAAAAATTACTGAGAGCATAAAGATATGATCAGTTGTTGTTGATCCGTTTAAGAGGAAAGACCTTTTATTTGTTTAACCGAATATTGTTTTAGTTTTGTATTGAGCAAAAGTTTAACTGCTTATACTACTAAAATTGTACGTGTTTATATCAAGCAACATTTCTGTATTTAAATTTTTTTTTTAATTGGGGGCTTTATTCCACAGTTATAGGACTTTTTTTTACTTAGGTAAGCCACCAAAAAATTAAAGGCTTTGCCAGAGTGACCTATCTCACTCAGGCCAATCTACGCGTGCATATTTGATTTTATTGTTTGAAACTTTCATTTACGTAAAGAGGTACAAATGGCGACCACTGAAAGTCTGGCTATATATGGTCCAATTACAGCTGAAGTGCGCCATTTTGTTAATATAACTCCATTGAACCTGTGGATGGAATTAATATGAGTAATTGTGGACATTCTCATGGAGTCATCCAATTTTTGCTGAATCCAAAAAGGAAAGGATGTGTCTTATTGTGTGTTTGCTTTTGTATATTCATCTGGAATTGAGATAGAGAACTTAAACAGACCAGCACACGCATCTAACACCATTTACACTGTGCCAAGCTAGGCAGGTTGTTGCTGAAACAGTAGCTAAACCGATTGAGTGATCATCTAGCTCCGTTAGTCTCGTTAGCTCACGATCTACATAATCAAATAGAGAGCACGACTGAGATGTAATCGAAGTTCGTCCTAGAGCATTGAAAAAACAGATCAAGTCCTTCATCGTCATTTCCGATATTTTATCAATGCCTTCGGAAAAATAGCCCTCCTACTGATTGTGCTCTAAATTTGGCCAGAGCAGGGCATTTGTAGAGGAAACTAACGGCTGTTCCCCTTTCCCGCTGGTCAACACAGCTATGACAGTGAGTGTTGTGAGAAATACCTAGCTTTTGGTTGCATGCTTTCTTATTTGCCAGCAGTATCCTCTAAAGGTAGCAATGATCTTGGCTATGTCTTGCCAAGGTCTTCATATTTGATCGAGTGTTTGAGTTTTATTGCAGGTGCGCTAAATTTATCTAGATTAAATGCAATTAATTAAACTGCTCTATTTGGCGGTTTTATTCGTTAAGAAAAATTGAAAGAATATCGCCTCTCATAGCTTCGACTAGAATGTTGACACTTTCGAAGTTATGAAGGGCTTATTCATCCTTGCCTGGCCAGTCCGTACGCTCGTTAACTCGCATCGATGCAACTACGACCAGGAACACAGATAAGAAAAACACTGAGGTTAACAACATGCAGACTAGCAGTAAGTTCATTTCGGAATTGATGAACCAATTTGGACGATCATGTACTTGAGTTAATGGCTTTAACATCTGGTCCTGGTTTGGATTTTGTTTGAGTATATCGCATGCTTCCTTGAAAGTCAGGAATCTAGGTTGAAAAACACTATTAAAGTCGGGTAGCTTAAAAGACCCAGTGTCTCAGAAAATATTCCTGAACTAACAATACACTTCATCTTTGAGCCATCAGTAAATATTGTAACATTGTGTCCAATTCTTTCGTCACGACCGACGTCATCATCCCAGGCTTTTCTAGATCGGAACATAACCTTAAAATCTTTACTGATATTTTGTAAAAATATTAGAGCCCCTGTGATGCCAATGCTAGCAGTTCTTTGTACCTTTTTATTGTTTATCGTTGTAAGCACGGGCCAGCACCCAATCGAACCATGCGTGAGGATCGGTTGTACCACGAATGTGTACTACCACAAGACCATCTTAAATTGGAGATCCCAATTTTTACCACAACGTATTATCAAAATAGTTTAGTTTATTGACGTCTATAAGTTACAAAACTATCTTAGACTAAAGCAATGATGCTTAAAAGGATTGCACCTTTGACTTTTGGTCTATGATCGAATCTATACTCAGATTTATTATATTTCATTAGAATTAATTTAGAATTAACGATCTGACTTAACTTCTTCTAGTCAGTTCTTTAAGGATTTAAAGGTAGAGGACTTTCGGCTTCACAATTTATGTTGACTTCAGCCTGAAACGCAAGCTCGGAAAAGAACATCGCCGCGGTCCGAGAAAGTATAAAGCAAAACCCGATTAAATCGATTCCTCTCCATGCACAAGAACTGGCGAATTCTGCATCGTAACTCGGAGCTGCACCCATACAAAATCCAACTGACCCAGAAGCTTAAAGTTCATGATCATAGAAAACATAGTTTAATCGCTGACTGGGCTTCAGAACGCTTAGAAGAAGACCTCAATTTCGGCCAAAAAATCTGTATCAACAAGCAAATTTGCATTTAATGGGATGACATTAACCAACACGAGGCTTACCATGTGAAAATGCATCCTCAAAAATTTATCATTTGATGTGGATTTTGTACCGACCGGCGGTGTCTTTAATTCGTACTTTTTCTTAATCATCATTGGTGAATCGGTCACCGTCAATGGCGAGCATTACAGAACGATCCTAACCAATTTCTTAAAGCCCAAATATAACCATATGGACCTTAATGATATGTGGTTCCAGCAGGACTGCGCTAAGTGCCACGCTGTATGCCACAATAGACGTTTGGAATGAACGATTTGATGGTAAGGTTATCTCCCGCAGAGGTGACGTGGATTGGCGATTGGAACCCGCTAGACTTATTCTTGTTGGGTTTCCTGAAGTCGCAGGTCTATGCGAATAAATCGGAATCTACCAATGCCCTTACGGTACAGATAACATAGGTCATCGGGCTAATTCAGCCGGATCTATGCGAAAGAGTCATTGAGAATTGGATCAGAAGAAGAAGCCTAGGCAGACATTTCAACTATGTCACATTATATAATGGTCTTTAAATAAAAAATAATTTTGTTAATACCTCATACACAGCTTGTTATATTCTATTTATGATTCAACCTCTTTAGAGTACTAAAAACCAGAACAGACTTTATGTGCCAAAGAAAACACCCAGAACAAGGTTCTTGAGTCCCACATTTCACTATCAAGTAACCTCATTTCGATACAATTTTCTTAAGCATCCCACACCACATTCTTATAATCAGGCTCACACCGCACCAAGTACGAGTCTTTTGGTTTTCAAACACAATGCTGCGTGAAATTTTTGAAATTAAGCAAAACTCTGCTCCCACTGGACACAAAACAACACAATACAACGTGCACACTGTTAGTTGGTCCTGCCGCCGCCATTGCTGCCGGAAGCAGAACATATCTTCTAACAAAATAACAGCACAACCAGCACTCCACCGCAGTCATAAATGCTTTTGGCTTTAACGAATGAAAACATATTTGCTTGCGTGTTCTTGCTCCTGCTTCTATATTATGATCCACTTGAGCTCATATGAAGAATGTGAATTCAAGGCTGGGCGGGTATTCCTCCAGAGTGATGGTCGCAATTTCATTTCATTGCATATGCAACCCGTATCCCCATCAGCATTCACCGTCTTCTTTCGTTTGTTGTGCTGTTATATGTGCCTCGACTTGATGTACTTATAGTCTAACCAAAAGTGTTTACTTAAACTCCTTTTTGTATGCACACACGCAAACACTATTCAGCCGGGAATATCCTTTGACCTCAGTTAACCCGTTCTCATTGGGCGTGCATACTTCGAACTCTTTCAAAACAACACTTTTAAGGACTATGATTCTGAGTGGAGTAAATTTCCCTGCAATACTCGTAGGCTACTAGAAGAATATAACTTGTGGTAGTCGTTCTTTTTTATAAAAAGTTTGATAAAAATATGTTGAAGTTTTTTTGTTGTTGCAGTGAACGAAATCGCATAAAGGATGCAATCCAATAGATAGTTGATGCATAGTGCAGTGCATTGGAGAGCACTTGAGTTGATTAAAGTTTTTTTGTATTCATTGAGCTCTCTGGAGATCAGAGTGGGAAGACTTCTAAGACTTTATTATTTGCCAGGAGAAGCACTTTCCAATTTTGCTTACGAAACTTATATACTATCGATGATGGATGAGAGTAGGAATTAAATAAGAAATTCAGTTAAATAAATTATGTAATGGTTTCGGATGCAGAAGAAACGTTCATGTAAAAAAATAATCGTAGAGAACAAGATACCCTTGACTCAAGGTAGATAGGTATGTGGTGCCCACTGGAAGTCTAGGCCTGTGGCCCAATAAGCACTGAAGTGCACCACTTTGATACCATAGCTCGTATAAACCTGTGGATGGAATTAATATGAGAAGTTGTGGACGTTCTCACGGAGTCATCCGGTTAGGATTTAGTTAAAAAATAAACGGATCTAGTTTCGATGTCTCTTATTGTGCGTTTGCTTCTGCAAATCGGACCCTCACTCATCCGGACCGTAAAACTCATCCGACACCATTTACACTGTGCCAAGCTAGGCAGCTTGTAGACTGGTACTGAAAAAGTAGCCAATCCCATTAAGTTATTATCCAGCCCCGCGCACCGTAGGCCTTCGTCAAGCATTCTGTCTGCTAGCTCGGAATCTAAGAAGTCAAACAAAGGGCACAGCATAGAAGTAACCGAAGTTCGTCCCAGAGCCATTTCGTCACGTTGAGAAAAGAGATCAAGTCTTTAATCTTCAATACCGAAAGTTCGTTAATGTCGTCAAAAAATGGACTTCCTAAAGATTGTGCACTTAATTTGGCCAGAGCAGTTCATTTTCAGAGGAAGTGAAGGACTGTTTCTTTTCCCACTAGTCCCCACAGCTATGACAGCGAGTGTTGTGAGGAATACCTAGCTTCGCTGCATGCTCTCCTATTAGCTTACTTAAGGTTATGAAGATGCCGGACACTCGACTTATTATGAAAATTGTACTAAAAGCTATGCAAGATAGAAAAAGTTGGTATGCAGACTAGATGGGATTGGCTTAAATATCAACATTGAAGATGTGGCAAGTACTAAAGGAAATTTGTACGTTATAGTAGAAAAAACAGATGAGCAATATAGAGAAGAATTCGTTACGGAAGCATCTGGGTCGTTGTACAGATCAATCTATAGTAGACTTAACCACAACTTAGCAAATACAAATTACTTTCACGACTCCAATAGTGTACAAAAAATTTCTACGATGGTCAGGCTTCGAAGTGAATTGCTAAACCTTAATTATATATATTGGCCAGTATCCGCTATATGTAGCTACGATCCTGCCTATGTCGTGCCTGAGTCTGAATATCAGATAAAGTGTTGGAGATTTTGTATAGGTGGGCGAAATTTTTCTAAATATAGTGCAGCTAGTTAATCTACTCCACTACGGTTTGGCTCGCTAAGAAAAATTAAGAGAATTTTGCCCTTCATAACTTCGTGCGGGATGTTGACTCTTTCCGCATGTGAGTTATGTAGCGCTGATCCTTGTTTGGCTAGCTCGTCCGCCCGTACATTCCGATCAATGCCACAATGACCAGGAACCCAGATAAGAGTGATACTGTGGTTAATATTGAGGCTATCAAGTTCATCCCGGCATTGCTGAACCAATTTGGACTATGATGTACAAGAACTAATGGCCGCATGACTGCCTGTGATAAAAGCCGTAATCCGGTTCTTGTTTGGATCTTGTTTGAGTACCTTGCATGTTTCCCTGATAGCCAGTAATTTAGCTTGAAAAACAATATTGCAAAGTCGGGTAGCCTAAACGACCTAGATATATACAAAGTCACAGAGAAGATTCCTGAACCAACATATTTGGGCCAGTAGTCAGTGGGAGTCAAAAAGATCTCTATTGGAATCAACTCCTTAATAATTCTGTGGCCATAAGGTTTGGCAATCCAAGAGTTCGATTCCTTAATTAACTGCAAGATACTACATACTTAATGTGTAAATCAACTGGTTAAAGGTACAGAAAAACGCTTAAGGCTCAGTTGGGGAAGATCTAAGATCTAAGATCTGTGGTGCCAATGCCAACGCTAGCAGTTCTTTGTCCCTTCTTTAGTTTATCGACGTTATATGCTTTGGCATCTCTACCTATTTGGGAAACCTGTAGGAACCACTTCAAATACCAAGAAATCGTGTTTGGTTGGAAGATGATGATTTAATGAAGACATTCAATGCCTAACAAGTCGTGGTGTCAAAACCACGTGATAAGCTTCAACAAAATGCATTCTCTTTGTTTATCAACGGAAATAAGGCATACAAACAAGCTCATATAAGTCTGTTGATGTTCAGTTGGATTTGAGACAAATTTTCTCTAAATTCCAAATCATCATTTTATCACGTTAGATTTAAACGCATACCTCCATAATTTTGCTTACTTAAATTCATCAAAATAAATTACCTACTTAAATGTGTCTTCATTGTTTTAAATATGTTTACAACATTAAAAACTTTCTGTTTATTGTACCAGCTTGGCATGCTTATCCTCTTAGTGAAAAATTAATTCACTGTCATAGTATTCAATCTCATTTTCACGTCTGTCGCTTCTAACAAGCTGACTTAATTAAAAATCCGCATTTAATTGAATTAAGAATTTAATCTTCCCTTTTTAACTCAAACACCAAAAAGGTTCGCCTATGTTTTTGTCTCGTCTCAATCTTCTTCGTTTCCTTCATTAATTTAAAGGGATCATTTTTGTTCACCTAAAAAAAATTAAAACAATGTCTCGGTTTAATTTTGATGTATCTTTTTAAATAAGTTACCTAGAATTATATCTTGGGAGTGTTATAAATTTAATCTTCAATATTTGTTTTAACTTTTCACAAAAATTAAATCTTTTAAATGGTTGACATTATCCTCACAAATCAAGACACTCTCCATAAAAGGCAAATCGTATAATGTTAATCACACACATATTGTTTTGTGCTCATAATATCCTTGCAATAGCAGATGTGTCATCCTCATCATCACATCCCATACTGAGCTCTCTCTCGAGCTTTTTGTGTACCAAACTGTTCAAACAGACAAATAAAATTATCTGAATCTAAATGCTTTCCCATAGACGACGACAAGAAACACACATCTCCTATATAAAGGACCTTAAATGCAAACGACTTTTGAAACACGATGATGAAGACCTAGAGTGAGAGCTGAGAGATGTAAGGAGATAAATTCTAAACATGGACTTTGGTTGGAGTGAATCAATTAATCAAATCGAGTAACCTTAACATTTCAACACAAACACACACACCGAATAAGCACAGCACAATATTGCATTAAGCTCACAGCTCATCCTTACATCAATAAATATAGAATTCTCCAAAAGGAAAAGGAGAAAAGACTGATGTGATGAAAGTCATTTTGGTTTTGATATGTTGAGCAGGATATAATCCCTGCGGTGATTTGAAGGAGTCTATCCAACTTTTTGGGTTATTTATTAGAACATTCACACACACACTTTAAGCATACTAAATGATTAGGTGAAAGGTACAACTTTATTCAGTGTTAAATGTATTTATTGTTGAGAATAACAACCAGAGCCAAGGAGATAAAACATCCACACAATATTTGCTCCCAGGATATAAATATCAACATGAAGTAGATGGCATTTGATGACAGGTAGAATTGATATGGCCGACTAATATAAGTGGTTGGGGTTTTTGTATTGATGTACGGTGATGATGGTTGAAAGGATGTGGTATGGAGGTAACTTTAGTTCAAAAGGACATTGCCCAGAATGATAGATGAGTATGAGATTTATTTCTTTTCTTTCATTTTCTCTTTTGAAATGAGACTTTCGGGGTAGGAATGTGAATAAGACCGATGATGGCACGAAAGTAATTGCTAAAGGTTAAAGATTTTTTAAATTGGAGCATAGAACAGATGGGACTTTTTTTTCGTAAATTTTTAAGGTGATTTATTCTTACAAATGGTTGTGATATATTACAAATGATAATTTCAATTTAATCATCGGGATTTTTGTTTTCATAATTCATTCTTGTGGTGGATCACAATCACAGTCTCCTCCCGCCAGTGCTATCCGAAGCTTTAGGCTGGGAGAAGAAGGGAGCCATTTACTTGAAAACGTCAACCTATGCCATTTGATGACATTGACCTCAAAAAGGACTTTTTTGCACCATTAAGAAAATTTTACAAGATTCGGTTGTTAAGAACAAATGTCGGCAGTAGTTAAAACAAGTTCAAAGATTTCTGTGTCATGCACATATATTGATAAGCTACCGCAGAGAACTTGAGCAATATCATTGATAGCTGAAATGAACAGCATTGGACTAAGATGCCTGCCTTGAGGTACTTCTGAAGCTGAATTAAAAGGCTTTTCCTTCCTTTTAATGCAGCTTCGGGATGATCTAAAATGGACGACATATTTTCTATCAGTCAAACATAAACTCAAACATAACATAAAGAGAGTAGGGAAACCCATGGAATTTAATTTAAAGATAATAAAATTATGTAACATTTTATCGAAGGCCTTGCTAAAGTCGGTAGCAATAATATCGACTTCATCACCATCAACCATTTTGCATATAACATGGAAAACAAATTCTACTAGGTTCGTTGTTGTTGATCCTGGTTTGATTGCGTCATTCCAAGCCCTGTGTATAAACATTTTGGACTGTTTGGAGGAAAAAGAGGTCAGTTTACATGGAAATATGTATTATAATAGTTGTAATGCACATTTTCTGTAATTAATCTAATACCAAATATAAAACCCCCTTCACGGTGGAGCTCTGGTATCAAAATCTTAGAAACTATTTTTATTGTCAAAAACTTTTTCACAGATAAAATAAAATGCGCCACTGGGTCGCACGAACTTGCTCTTATGTACAAGACTAAGAATATCAAAAATGAATATTATTAGACAAAACCTGTTAATTTTTTAAGTGACTGAAACCACTCTTTTAGTAGTTGGACCTAAAACATGTGATTCAAGCAAATATTAATTTATGCAGAAAATAGTTGTAGTGGTTTCTTAAAAAAATTAGTTTTTATATTCAAAATTTTTAAAACATTTTTAAGAAAAAATTTTTGTAAGCCAACTTAAAGTTTTTATTATTGTAAGAATAAACAATTTAATTTACAAAAAAAAATATTGAGAAAAAAATATTTTGTTTTTTTTTTCAAAAATTCAAAAATATTTTTTTTAAGTTTTGAAATACAATGTTTCTTGAAGTTTCAAGCTTCTTGATAAAAAATTTCATTAAAATCCGTTATGCCGATACTGAAAAATTCAAAATTATTTTTTCAAATTTTGAATTATTCATTATCGTAGGTAAAGTCAGTAATATCTTAATTTCAAAATTTTTCTTTTTTACTTATAGATTGTAAAAATTAATCGAAAGAAAATAAAGTTCATAAAAATTTTAGGTGCCGTTTAAAAAAAAAATCCAATTTATTTTTATGCATACATTTGTATGGTGAGTACACCGTTTTTTTTAGGTAAAATAATTTTTTTTCTCACATCTTGTAAATTGTATTAAGAAACTTTTATTGATATATTGAGTTTTGATTTGTTTTTTTTTAAATTCGAAAAAAATTTCTTGAAAATTTTGAATAAATAATAATATTTAAACTTTTGAGGAGCTTAAGCGTAAAAAAATGATCAAAATCGGTTGTATAGTTTCTGAGAAATTCAAAAACAAAAAAATGGCTACCATTAATAACCATTTTTCGAAATTTTTTTCAACCATTACCTAGTTTTAACTAAATGAAATTTTTTAATTTTTTTTTTTAAGAAAATCTGTGGAAGAGTTTTTGAGAAAATAAATTATTTATAAAAATAAAAAACCGTTATTTTTGGTGTAAAAAAAAAAGAAAAAATCGTGTGGGGGGAAAAAATTAAAAATGCTATCTACCTACAAAGCTTAAAGAAAATCGGCCGAGCCGCTTATAGGATGCAGTCGAACAGATAGACAGACAGAATTGATCCAAATACATAACTTGCCTTATAGATAGTACCTATAAGTCGCAAGTAAAAAAAAAACGTCCTTTAGTAAAAATTAGACTATCCTATTGTTAAAAAATACAAATTTCGAAAAATGGTCATTTAATGGTACCTACCACTTTTTTCCTTTTGATTTCTCGAAAATTGTTTTGTTGTGCTAAGGCTTTAAAGAAGTTTGAATATTATTGTGTAAAAAATTAAAATTTTTTTTTGATTTTTGATTTAAACCAAAAATTATTTTTTTTTTTTATATAAACTCAACATTTCAAAACCACATGCTCCATTTTTTTAAACTTTAATATTGACATGTTTTCAATACTGTCTACAAAGCTTAAACAAAATTATCATAAACAACAGAAGCTTCTAAAAAGTTTAAAGAATATTGCATATATCAAATCTTAAGATAAATAATATTGTTTTGGGTTCTTAAAAAAATTCCAATTCGGTTTATTAAATTTGATATAAGTTTCAATGGCAGAATAACAAAAACTAAAAATTCGTGCTCCAAAATCTTTGAAATGTTCCAAGAAGAATTCTAAGCCTCTTTAACATAACACCAATTTTGTGTTTTCATTTTCAGTTGAAGTAATTCCTCGAATAATGGAAAAGGGTCTCAAATTAAGCAAATATAAATTATTTCCCAAGTTCGTCTCTAAACGTACCAAATTTTTTTATTAATATGCCACATTTTTCAGTTAATTTGTCTGTTGCTCGTTAAATTCTCGGATTCACCAAATACCTAATCAACACTCAGAAGCTCAACGAATATCAAAAATAATAAGACATCACTACCAAGAGCTTGATACTCTAAAACTATGTATATCCAGAGAATCAGTAATTAATTTTAAATTAATTTAAATTTTTGTCTAAATAAACGAAGGAAAAGATCTTTAACCTAAGTTGGGTACGAAGGGGTTTTTGTATGGTTATTTCAACAGAAGAACCTTGGTAAAACCGTGGCGAGGTTAACATAATTATTAGATAAGAAGTAGATATTCTTCAAGATTATTAGCAATTTGACATCAAACTATCTTGCTCTATGAAAGTGTATTTAACCAAATAGAAAATTTAATCTAACCCCAAATAGATTTGACTCAAATACAAAAAGTTTTTACCCAAACTATTAACAAACCAATTTAATTGTTATTGATTTGCGTTTGTGTTAAGTCACCATCTGATTAAATGTTTGAAAATAAAAAAATGTGTTTAAAACAACAAAGTGTGACTTAACAACAACATAGTGAATTTTGTTAAAAATAACGTAGTTGACTCGAAAAGGAAATTGCTTAAAATAAGGGACTAAAAATGCTAGCTTAATCGAAAAACTTAGATATATTCCAAGATTGTAACGTGTTTAAAATAAATAACTACACTTAATTTATATAAAACATTTTTTATTTAATATAAAACAATATTCTTAAATGAATTAAACTAATGGCTATTTTGTTTAAATTAAACGAGTATCTAGGTTAAAGCAATAAATGAGATTTACTAAGTTTTACTTGGTAAATGGGTTAAAATTTCTTAAACTAAATATTTTTATTTGATTCAACTTAGTTTCTTAGATTTTCAGCCGCTGCAAGAAAGTTTTTTCAGGGGTGTACTGTCTCTTGCGAAGAACTGAAAAATTCTCCAAGAGTATCTCTTGTCATGGAAAGTGCTGCTCATAAGCCGTTCGGAATCGGCAGAAAATGTAGGTCCCCTCAGTTCCTGGTAACACGCATACAGGAATGGTTGAGAGTTGTAAGTCCCTAGGTCCTGGTTCACTCCGAGCTGTTGCACCATCAAATGTATTTATTTATTCAAATTAGATGGCCGTTTAAGTGTTCTGGTTGTGTATTAGTAGTCGAACTTCTTAGGTTTTAAATGAGCTTCAGGTTATTTTCAACAGATCATTTTTCTGCGTGTACGAATTATTTTTATTTTGAAACTTCAACCACTTTTTTAATGCAAACCATGTGAAACAAATCTAATTAAACAGTATTTTAGGAACGAATTTTCATTTACAATGATATTTCTTTAAATCTTTGTCTTTTATCTTAAATCTTCAAATTATTCTCCACTTAAGTTTAAGAATAAAATCATTTTATAAAATATTTATCAAAAACTCTAAGTCTATTTTAGGAAAACAATTTATGAAAAAAATCCTCCAACATAAAAATAGCTACAAAGATCAACTAATAACTGTATCCAAACTATAAGTTATATACCTTAAGTGAAATTATAACAATCTTCTACTTCTTTGAGATTGTTTCTTTAAGAAAAGAATACTATCATTTAAATCATTAACACTGCTTGAAATAAATATCAAGATAATCCACATTTCATAAACATAAACTCTCTTATCATGCTGCTATTCTATCCTTTCTACAGTCAACCATGATAAAATCGTTGAAAATCCAGCTTAAGTACATTTACGACCTGCCATTAATCTTATTAACCACCAACAGGAGGCCTAAGAGGACTTCTGAATGGATGGATTTTTCTTAAGCCCTATGAAGAATTGTTTTCTATCATATTTTTTTTTTTTTTTTTTTTTTTGGAACTCATTAAATAGGATTTTTATAGCTGTAGTGCTCCAGGATAACAATATAGTATATATCTTACATAATACATTTGTATTTTTGTACTCATACTCATGTTATGATTGTCCCGAAAGTTTCTATTAAGCTATCAGCTAATGGGAATGCCATTAGTTTGATTGCAACACTACGCAGTCGAATTAATTGTTGTAATAGATGATGTCGTTTTTTTCGAACAAAAAAAAAAGGGGTCAGGCGTTATGGCACACCGTCAATACACATATATTCGAAGGATATGTATGTACATCTCAATCTTATAGTAAGTCTGATAATCTAACACGCTACACGCAGTAAAAGCCTTATATTTACAACCCCAGACCAGGTGGAAAATTAAAAATAGAACAAATAGAGTTAGCATAAGGCACGCGAAGAACTGTAGTTTTTTGTTAGTTCTTCTTTTTTTTGTTAACTGATTTCGTAATACGTCTTTATTACTTTCGACCTCATTTATAGAAACAAGTCGTAGTCATTAGACCTACCCTTTCCTTAGGTCAAACATGCAATGTTCTTGTGTGTTTTGCGATTATGCAAAAATAAAAAAGGTGACTTTCTAGGACTTGAAACAATTACAATCTGTATTGCTTAATGTCTCACTTGCATTTGTACATATTGTTTCTCTACTGTAAAGTTCCTCTACCTTTGAGATTGTCCTTACAGACCTTGGGCGGGTGCTTACGGAACGATTATACAGGGAGTATTTATTAGAAACCTAACCCAATAGTTTTTCTTCT
Source organism: Philhelius festivus (assembly GCA_963931855.1). NCBI lineage: Eukaryota > Metazoa > Arthropoda > Insecta > Diptera > Syrphidae > Philhelius > Philhelius festivus. The sequence continues at coordinate 97,753,192 of OZ007557.1, forward strand.
TCTCTCAAATCATTCACTTGACAGAAATAAGTCTAAGGAGAAAGAGAAAGACATATTTGCAAAGACAAATGGTCTTGCCAGAGTGGCTGCACTTTTTCCAACTACGATAATAACAAATAAGTTTACCAAATTAATCTTTCGTGTGAACTTGTTTCATGAGGCTATTAAGCCTTTCCACACCAAACTCGAAGTTTGGTTTCACATCGACACTATTAGACGTTTTCGTTTGACATTTAAATTTTTTGACACCAGTTGTCAAATTTTGTATTAACGAAACATTTCAATATTTTGGGCGCCCGCAATTTTCTTTTCTTGCTCTTCTTCTTCTCGTTTATATTTTAATTATTTATTTCATGAAGATCTCTGTATTTGAACGATATAACTTACCACAAACAAACAAGGTTTCGATTGTTAAGAATTCCAACAAATTAACTAAATCCCAACTAATACAAATTCAAAGTTGAAATTCCTGTTGACAGCATGTCGTTAGCTACTTTTTATTTCTTTTGAACGCATCCCGTCCAGTTTTTTCTTTCTGACGTTTGATTAGGCGCTAAATTGTTCAAAAAGTGTGTTTTTTCGTTCATCTCTGAATCTGAATTGGTTTTCGGAAAGTTTTATTTAATACCTGTGGCTTACAAAATATTTATTGGAAAACTTGCGTTTTTGGCAGGTGATTTTCCTTTCATTAAAATGTTAATGGGACCAAAAAAAACATAAAATCCCTTTCAATCAGTGGTGATTAATTCTTTTACAAATCTACAGCAATGTCACATTTTAATTTTTAACTTCATTTTGATTTATTTCTCTCCAATCAATTTTCCTTAAATCAAAACATTGTTTCGAAAGCCAATCGTGAATTAAATATAAAAGCAATGTCATAAACTTTAACAAACAAAATAAATGACCAAGAGTTTTTGCCTTTTTTTTTAATTTTTCTGTCAACGTCTTGTCAAGAATGATTGAAAGTCAAAATCCTACAACGTGCGACGTTCTTTAACATACACATTTTTCATGATTGCAATACAGTTTGTACATTTTACCTGAGTTAAGGAACGAGTGACAAAAAAAAAAAAACATATAAAAGTTGGCGAGGAAAACGGAAGTCGTGGCCATGTTGATGGCTGCTTCATCAGTGTTCGTTCTCGAGTATAACGAATGACTTTTGAAAGCGGACACACAACTCTTGCAGTTGACGATGTGTTTTTTTAACAAACGGCGCGACGGCCGGTGGTGCGGAGCACTATGCCATACGTAATGTATCAAAGAAAATCTTTCTTTTATATTGCGGATCTCGAGTAGATAGTGTTCTCAGACTGTTAAAATAAATTGTCCTCATTTTCGTGATATATAAATCAAACTTAATAGACAGTAAAAAAAAATGGACCCCTTTGTCTGTTCCTACTATTTGGATTCGATTGATGTAAAATTACTAAAATTAATTCATGGAGACTTCTTTCACTTTTCGTCATAAATCTCACTAAATAATCTGAATGATATCTTAGGTTTCGAGTGAAGATCGGTGCAAGACCAGATTCCAAGCCTGTGGCATAAGTTGGTGCTGTATTGGACAATCGAAAAATATATTTTAGAAGTATCTATGTACAAGTTCAAATTTTTCGTAGAATGTGAATCCAATAGCTTGCACTCCTTTGCATATATAAATGCTGACCGAAGCATTAAACACTTTATATTAAGATGAGTGGTTAACATTTGTATTAGAGCGGAACTTAGGCCACATGCTTTCTAAAGTTACTGAAATTTACGAACTTTATCAATATACTCGTTATTTGGGTGCCAATCTTTTCAGGTAGTCTTGTTCACTGTCGACACTCAAAATTCTTGATCTTCGTTTTCTAAACATTAATGTGACGGGCCCATATTTTACAATAAGCCTCTATCTAGCTTACTGATTTGGAGTTGGAAACTTAAGAGATTGTCAACTATTAACAGCAAGTCATCAGTGTACAATAGTACCTAAATGAGACTTCCCGTAAGGATGACGCACTTAGGAAGCATATCAGATGTACTATCGATGAACAGTGCGAAAAGCAAAGGACACAGAATACATCCCTGTGGTACACCTGCAGATGTTTTAAACTACTTTAAAAACTGCGAGCCATCCCAGACTGCTGCACTTGATCACGCGATGAATTTGAAATAAAGCATAAGAAACTTCCGAGGCACTCGAAGCATATCCAATCCAGCCGGATAGTCTTCCATTCAAAATCCCAACAAAAATCTTTCTCAATGAGTTGAGAATAGATATTCCCCTATAGTTTTCTGGGTGCCTCGCATTTAAAAATTGGGAAGATAAGTGCTTTTGTAATACCATTAGGAACAGACGCGTTATTGTAAATCATATTGAAACATTCAAGATGTAGGTTTTATGTTGGTCATTGGCATTAAAAAAAAAAAAAACTAAACAGGGATTTCGTCAGTTCCTAGAGCTTTGTTGTTCTTCATCTGTATTAGAGTTGTTTACAGCTCTCTAATAGTTATTGGAGCTTCCAAATCAGAGATGAGCAAGTTCTTAAATGCGTAGCTAAAGGTATGAAGATTCTTCTTGGCCGACAATAGTGTTTTAAAATTTGCAGCTAGAGTATCAGTTTCGAGAGAAGTCTTCACACCTCGAGATGATCCACCTAGTTCGCAACGCTTGACCAAAATTCTTTAGAATTTTCAATAATATACTGTATGCTGAGAAATGTTATGTGGGCATAATCTTTAGCCACACTACACGAATGCCTTACTTAGCGTGGTAATCCTTTCCCTATTTCAATATTAAGTCATTCAAGACCAGTCTGCATCGCTATCTCCTAATGAATCCTCTCCAACTTTCCTAAAAAGCTCGCACTTCTCTCAAACATTTTAAGAGTAGCTTTTAGTGCACGCAAAATTAAAAAAAAAAAGGTTTTGCCCAGCTTGGAGACTATACTCTTTTCCCGTTTATAGAAAAAACCGTAAGAGCTTAAAAGGCATTTTATACTCAAGGAAATCTAACCTCATCTGAACTCATTTTATAGTCAGATTTCGTACAAAATTCTTCGAAACCGGTTTCTTATTTTAGTTTCGCATAGCTTTAGGATTTTGAACGTTTCAATTAAATAGCAGACTTTTCTTTCACCACAAATAATAGTCCTTTTATATTCCCGACACACTAAACACTGTCAACCAGTTTTTCCACTATGTCATGTGCCCAAGAATTAACAATAAAAAAAAAGAACTGAGTAACTTATAGCCTGCAAGCGAATGAACTAAAAGAACGAGGAAAATGTGATATGTGCTTTGGTAAAGGGAGAATTAATTAACTATTTCCGGTGTGCGCGTGTAGACGATGAATATAAGGATATGGGTGGTTGTTGGGCATTATGGAGAGTTAGGATTTCCTTTTTTCTCAAGTGAGAGAGTTGATGTAATTTATGGCAGAAGTCATGTCCTCTCGTGTGCTTCTGCAATAACATAAGTACTCATGTGATGTGTGATAGAGTCTATCACAAAAAAAAAAGCACAGTGAATTGCATTTTGATATTGAGAATTTATGGCCCTGGTTAAGCTGTTTGAATGTTTTTTTTTTTTCTTGTTCGTTTTTTTTGTATACCATAGAAAAGGACGTCCTGGCAAAAGGATATTTATAAAAGTTTTTGTTTGGGAGTGAATCGATGTGAACTTGATGGATTAGGAATGACAAATAAAAATGCCTTGGAGAAATAAATACGACCAACATGATTTTCCTTTCTATTCAAACAAGTTTTCACTCGGTTTTCTTTTTTTTTTGTATATTGAAAGAAAAAGGTCAAGAAATGAAGGTTGACATTTGAGATCGAATAATAAATATGTAATAAAGTCAAATAGAATAGTGATTAATAGAGAAATAAAGAATCAATTTTTTATATATAACCATATTTATATACATAGTTATAAAAACTTTTAAAAATAGAATTTAGGTATTATTGACATTATGAAATGTTTTTAATTTCTAAAAATAACAATCTTAGGAATAATAATTTCAATTTTTCAAGAGAATGCGAAGTAAAGAATTAAATATATTAAATTTAGTGGTGCGACAACTCGGAGAGAATCAGGACCTAGAAACTTAATACTAATTAATAAAATAAATAACAATATTGAAAAAGTTTTGTTATATTTGATGATGTATTAAATTTTAATTATTAATGTAGTTAATTGGGCTTAAATGATCGATGAAATGGATGCATTTTACCCCTGAAGAAGCCGGAAAAAGCCAGCGAAACGTAGGGTAACATAAGATGAATTAGTTTTTAATTAATTGCATCCATTTCATCGATCATTTAAGCCCAAATAACTACATGTAATATTAAAATTGAAAAAGTATAAAGGCAAAACTGTAGTATACGGCACATCTCATAAGCTGGACCCCGTGCGTTTTTTTTTTCAACGAAAGAAAGACAGATTTTGTTGAGTTTTGAAAAAACTTTTATTTTTCACATAAAATAAATAAATACAAAAATATTTCCCCAAACAGTTCTAGTTTAGCATCCTCCGCACACTTAACATATTTTTTCTGAGATATCGAATTTTCAAAAAAAAAAAAAATAAAAAATAGATTTTTTTTTTAATTCAAAAAAAATTAGAAACTTCTCTATAAAAAATTTCATTAAGATCCTTTATGTGGATAATGAGAAATTCAAAATTCGAAAAAAATGGTTCTATTGTAGGTACAAGCTAATTTCAAAAATTTTTTTTTATTAAATTAAATTTTTGTCCTCACATCTTGTAGATTATGTTAGGAAACTTTTATTTATCAAATTTTAAATAAATCTAGCATTTGGTTTTCGAAATAATGAGTTTTAAAAAAAAAAAATTGAATTTTTTTGCAAAATCCCAAAATTTTTTTTGTGAAAATTTGAGTACACAATTCTATTTATGTTTTTGGAGAGCCTTAGCAAAAAAAAATGATCAAAATCGGTTGTACTATTTTTGATAAAATCAGAAACAAAAAAAAATGGTTCCATGGGGGGTACCCTCAATAACCATTTTTCGGAACATTTTTTTCAACTGTTACCTAGGTTTAACTTAATGAAATTTTTTTGTATTTTTATTTTTCAAATCTGTCGAACAGTTTTTGAGAAAAAAAATATTTATAAAATTTCGAAAAAAATTCGTATGGCAGGTACCGTTATTTTTGGTCTTAAAAAAAAAGAAAAAAACGTGTGGGGCGAAAAAATTAAAACTGGTATCTATATTTTTTCAAATCTTTTTCAAATCTGTCGAACAGTTTTTGAGAAAAAAAATACTTATAAAATTTCGAAAAAAATTCGTATGGCAGGTACCGTTATTTTTGGCCTTAAAAAGAAAAAGAAAAAAAAACGTATGGGGGGGGAAAATTAAAAATGATATCTACTAAGTTTAAAGAAAATCGGTCGAGCCGTTTAGGCTGTAGTCGAACAGACAGACAGACAGAATTGCGAGACCCACTTTTTTAGTCTTCGCTATCATCGTAATGTCAACTTTGATCAAAATCTGGAGTTCGATTTTTTAACGAATGCATAACTTGCCGTAACTCGTAAGTAAAAATCACTTAACAGATTTGCAAATTTTTCAACGATCAGTTTCAGTTGAGTTATTAGTTTCTATAAAGAGTTTAGTTTAGTTTTAGTTTTAGTTTTATTGACTTCAAAGTTAATACAAAATATATATTTTTTCTCAATTGTAAGATGACATAAGTCTTTGATGGTTTGGCCGAAGGCCGTCTACCAGACTGACATTTTTGTTATAATTTATACATAAGAAAAATCTAATATACATATACATTTTTTTATTCATAATATATTCTTTATCATTTAAAACATTAAAACCTTTAAAAATTTTCCTCAACTATATTTGTTCTGTAACGAAGAGCGATCAATGAGTACTCATAAAGAACGTCCCAGCCTCTTTCTCCATTCAAAATGTTGATCGTTTCCTCTAAGCTAAGAATTTCTACCCCAAAACAGCGATTTCGAAACTCTTTGAGAATTGGACACACACCCAGGAAATGGAATACATCTTCGCGTTCTTTGCGGTTGCATAGATCGCACAGAATTGGAAGATCTGGTCGATGAGGAATATAGTTTAACCCGATGAGTTCACCTCTTACTTTAAATAACAGGCTTATTTGTTGAACAGGGTTCTTAGTTAAAAAATAGGTCTTGTGGTTCAAGAAGTGGTTCACTTTACTGTAGTACGCTCTGTAAATGGACGCTTTAGCTTCGTTCTCAAATTTTTCATACATCCTATTTCCGGTTTTTTTCAGCAAATCATCAAATTTCACCTTGAGTACATCGATATTTTCGTCGGCTGATATTGACAACGTAGATGAACATTCGATTGCCAATTTCTTCCACTCTTTTACACACGTTCCTTCGGAATTGATAGCTTGTGTGAGTACTAGTCGCGGAATTCTTTCGTCGCCCATCGCCATAACTCTTGCCACGTAATTGAAATGTAATTTAAGTGTGTCCAAAAAGAGTGGTCCCATTCCTGTTTCGAGATATAGCATATAATTGGGCGATGTACTCGGCAGCCTGAAGGTACTTTTAATAAAAAATCTGAGAAACTTTTCGACAGGTTCAAACGAACGATATCCCCATGCTTGTGCTCCGTAAAACAGAATCGCGATTGAGGTAGCTCGAAAGACTTTGTATTTAGCTATGTGAGAAACACTATTTCTTAGAGTGCAGCTTCTCCACACAGAACACATAGCACGCTTTGCTTCAGATAATTTGGATTGCAGATGCTTTCCTAGGTTCAAGTTAGAAGTAATCAAGACTCCCAGATACTTATACTCCTTTACAATTTCTATCGGTTCTTCCTCAAACGTCCACTTCTCCCTTCTGGAATATCTCCCACCACCGTTTCTGAATATCATCATTTTTGACTTAGAAAGATTTACCGCTAGATTCCAAGTTTTGCAATATAGTTGTAGCCTATTTATCATTAGCTGCATCCCGTCTATAGTTTCAGCTAGAAACACTATATCGTCTGCGAACATTAGTCCTGGGATATTCTTTCCCCTTATAGCAATACCACCTTTCACCGAATCAGTTATGTCATTTATGTATAAAATAAAGAGAAGAGTACTTAAAACGCATCCTTGCTTAACGCCCATTGACGTACCAAACTCATCCGAAAGGGAATTTCCATCCCAAACTCGTGCAACATTTTCTTCGTACATGGCTCTAATGATAGATATAACTTTAGTTGAGATTCCATATCTAAAAAGCTTGTAAAAAAGTGCTTCCCGGGGAATTGAATCGAACGCTGCCCGAAAATCCACAAAAAAAGCGTAAAGTTTTTTTCCTTTATTTTTATAAATGTCAGCAATATTTATTAATGAAAAAATCTGGTCCACTGTCGAGTAATTTTTCCTGAATCCAGCTTGAAATTCGTTTAAAATTTTCTCAGATTCAACCCACTCGCTGAGTCTATTATACAATACTGAGCCAAAGAGCTTTGCTGCTGTATTTAAAAATGAGATACCTCTATAATTTGTTGGATCTTCAACATTACCTTTTTTATGTAGCGGAAGGATAATCGCCTTTCGGAAACTCACAGGGACGTCAGCGGTGTCGAATATTCTGTTATACTCCAAAGTAAGATGTCCTAAGAATTCTGGTGTGAGATTTTTAAAATATTCAAACGGTATTCTATCTTCCCCTGGTGCTTTATTTTTTTTAGCGTTATCAATAACCATTACTACCTCATTTTGGGAAATAGGCGCATCCAGATACTCATCAATTATTAAAGGTGGAGCATATTGAAACGATGGAGCTATTTGAGTTGTGTTAAGCAAACTTGTAAAATGGATTTTTAATTGTTCGATGTGCAGTACTGTAACAGTTGAAATCCTTTTTCCACTTACAAGCCTAACTGCTTTCCAGAACTCCATTGAGTTTTTCGCTTTGTTTAGAATTTCGATGTTGTTCTCGTCAAAATTTCGTTTTTTAGCATTACAGAGCTTTTTGAAATTTTTGTTCGCTGTTGCATAGAGGATTCTAAAATGTATGTTGTTAGTCGATCTAAATAATTTCAAGTACGCAAAAGATAAGTTTCTAGCTCTCATACAATTGTTGTCGAACCACTTTTGATTATTTCTCAAAACCTTCTTTCCCGATGTTTCTTGTGGTGCTGCTATTTTGATAACATTCGTTAACGTGTGCATATCCAGATTAGTTGAAGCTTTCAGACTTATTTGAGTTTCGAGCTGTCTGTTAAGATTTCTTTGGAATTGTTCTCTATAGCTGTCTTTCCAACGTAGCTTTGGAGGAAGCATAAGGTCTGGTTCATTTGTTTCAATACGAGATGTTCTTATTCTAAAGGATACTTCTAATGGCATGTGATCCGAGAATGTCTTTACTCCTACTCTAAACTCATCAAATATGTAGAACCAATCTCCAGACAGAAAACAATAATCGATCACTGAACAAGCTGTTCCGCGGATGAAAGTGAATTCACCATTACGATCACCTTCACAGCTTCCATTTAGTACCCGACAGTCCAAGGCGTCTGCCAGCTCTACAATTTTGGTCCCTTTTGAATCGCACACCTCGTCCTTTGATTGTCGATCGCAATGAATAAGGGAAGTGACTACTCCGCTATTAAAATTATTTTGTGTTATGCCCGTTAAAATCACCGATTAACATCAGATTTGCTGGTCCTAGCACATTTACAAGGTCTCTTAATTTGTCAAAATCGCGCTGCCAATGACTGCAGTTCAAATAAGTTGGAACAACGTATAGCATACTCTCTTCTATTTTGATTTCAATCAATCGGGTTTGGTCAATATTCTTAAACTTGATTACAGCATCTTTTAAAAGCTTTTTATATCCGAACAGTTCACCACCACTTCCTCTACCAAATATGTTAGTTTTAACTGCTGATATGCATTCAATTTCGTAGTTCATAAAAATATTCTTAAAACTAGTTTTATCGTAATCAATAATATAAGTTTCAAATAAAATAAATATATCAAATTGCTTTATATAATTAAAAAACTCAGTAAATAAGCTTTTGTTTTTAAGCCCGGCGACATTATAACTTAAGATTTTAAGCGTTGAAAAATTAAAGTTCGCCTGGCAGACGGATTCTTCTCAGTTAGATGATGTACTGTGTGAACAACCATCCACAATTTGTACAGCGGCTCTCGATTCCACTATGGGTGCACCTCTTGTATATTGGACTTTGACGTTTCTATCAGTCGCTGACATTGACATTTCATTATTAATGTTTATCTTTTCAGAATGTAATTTATTTAATAATATATATAATGAATGGGGAATCTCCCCGATGAATTGCTTTATTATGGCCAAACTGTCCTTATTGCTTCCATTCTTGAGACCATGCGATGAATCCCATGTAAAAACCGCATCTTCCACGTACAACCTATCGTCTCTTACGAAGATTTTCATTTTAGGTTTCACCTCGCGGAGCACCTACATTATGGAAACCAATTTGCTTCTTCTTTGGCGGGCATTATGTGGTAAATCTTTGTGTACACTTATTTTTGTTCCCTTAAGTTTCTTCGCGTTTCGTAAAACATTTAAAGCTGTTGTTCGGGACTTTAATTTGACGATAACTATTGCTGTAGGTGCATTTTGGTGGTTTACTCTGTGCGCGAATTGAATGTCAGTGTTGTTTTCATTTGTGTCGAGTAGTCCAGCACATACAGTTTTGGCTTTTTCAACTGGATCAATGTTGAGATCGGACGGCATATGAACTACCACATTATCTTCGACACTTTTTTGCATAAGTCGGTCAATTTGTGTCTCGAGCATCTTGTTCCGATTTTCTAGAAAAACAACTTTAGCAGAGATCTCCTCTTGCTTTGCTTTTAGGGCAGACAAATCGGCATACAGCAGTTGAAAGTCGGCTTTTGATACAAGTTCTGAGACAAGCTTTAAATTGTTTTCCGCTAAGATATTTCTATAAAGATATTCACCCAGTTTTTGAAATGCCATTTACTATTTTCCACTATTTTTTCGTGTTTGGCCTCGACACAGAGTTTTTAAAATAATTTTTTAAGACAGCCAAAAGAGCGACTTTCAAAACCTTTTCATGTGTGTATAGGACAGTCAAAATAAATCAAATTTCAGCTTTGTTTTCCCACAGTGACCTTGCAAGATGACTTATATCTGTTTTTTTTTTTACTTGCAATTCTGTCTGTCTGTTTTTCGACTACAGCCTAAACGGGTCAGTTGATTTTCTTTAAATTTGGTAGATAGCATTTTTTTCCCTCACAAGTTTTTTTCTTTTTTTTTAAGACTAAAAATAACGGTACTTGCCATACGAATTTTCTTCGAGATGTCATAAATATTTTTTTTTTCTCAAAAAGTGTTCAAAAAAGATGCAACAAAATTTAATTTACTCGTAGTTAAAGCTAGATAATGGTTGTAAATTTTTTTTCAACATTTTTTTTTTGTTTTTGATTTTCTCAAAAACGGGACAACCGATTTTGATCATTTTTTTATGCTAAGGCTCCCTAACAATTTGAATAGAAATGTGTAGTCAAATTTTCAAAAAAATTTTGTTTGGATTTTTTAAAAATAATTTCAATTTTTTTTTTTCAAAACTCAATATTTCGAAAACCCCATCCTAGATATTTTTTAATCTTGATAAACAAAAGTTTCTCAATATAATCTACAAGATGCGAAAAAAAATGTTACCTAAAAATAACGGTACCCACCATACAAATGTTTAAAAATGGTTTTCAAAAATCGTATTTTTCTCGAAAACGGCGCCTGGAATTTTGATAAAATTTTTTTTCTTTGGATTAATTTTTACAATCCACAATTTAATAAAAAAAAATAAATTAAGATATTACTGACTGTACCTATCATAGAACCAGTTTTTCAAATTTTGAATTTCTCACTATCGACATAACGGATTTTAACAAAATTTGTTATAGAGAAGCCTCTAAAAATTTTGAAAAATATTGCATTTCGAAACTTAAAAAAAAATATTTTTTTGGAATTAAAAAAAAATCATTTTTTTTTGGAAAATTCCATATCTCAAAAACGACTCAATATGTTTTTTTGGAAATTTAATTTTCTTTCGTACAATATCAAAGACTTAAAGTTGGCGTACCAAATGTTATTTTTTTAAGAAACCACTACAACGACTTATAATTTTTGTTTTTGCATAAACTATTATTTACTTGAATGAAGAAGTTGCTTTAGTCATTTAAAAAATTAATTTTATCCTTATAAACAGTTTTCTCTTATAACTTTCGTTTTTAAAATTCCTAGTCTATTAGATAGGAGCAAGTTCGTGCGACCCAGTCGTGCATTTTATTCTTTCTGTTCAGTGAACAATTATTTTCAACTACGTATTTTTTTGATAAAAAAAAAAAACAAAAATTGTTAAAAAACAAACAAAATTGTTCAAAATTGTATCACAAGTTCTCATCTAGAATTTCGTTTTCAAACTCACATTTCTTATAACTGCCACCGTTTATTTCGAACAAAACACATTCTTTACAGTTTTAGTCTAGAGTAAATAAATGTTGATGCCCGTGTGTATACAAACTTTTGCCACTAATTCACATGGCAAGCCAGTCAAACTATCGTTTAATATCCTTAGTGAAACTGTCCGTTTCAATTCAACTCACAAAAACCACAACAATTTATTAGTGTTCCCTCTCCGGCATCCTGCTTCGCTTAAACTTGAAACGAAAATGTACTTTAAAACTTCTCTTACTCTTCTTCGGTTCACAATCGGGAGCAATCCTTTCGGTTCTGTTGTGGCTTATAAATTGATCCATGTATGGGTGTGTGCATGAAAGAAGGTAAAAAACGACTCTCAACTGGCGACTAGAAAATCAACTTAAGCTACCCAAAAATGAAACTCACACATGTTCTCAATTTAAAGTGAAACACAATTCACATGAATGCTATACCTACCTCTGGTGGTGAAAAGTAAAAAGTGAAATCCTTCCCTCAACTTTCACTGCTCTCCCTCTTCATCGGCACACATATTCAACTTTCGTCGCGTCGTCGTCGGTCGTCGTCAGTCGTCCTTGTATGAGCGAAAAAATGAAATTAGGGAAAATTTGTGTTCTTTTTGTCGTTGTTGTTATTATTGTTGTTCAAGGTACCACACATCGGCTTGTTGGTTCCTCAGATGAAATTTATTTTCGTCCTGAGAGTCATTTCATAATAGAAAATCCTTCACATAAACGTTACATACACATTCAGCACATTTCTATTCAATATCCCTCTGCATGCTGTGTATAGTACTTTTATAAATAAATTCAAACTTAAAGAGGGTCCGTACGGGAAAAAGAAAACAATTTTTATAAAGTTGCAAGGATTCTAATATCATATCCTTCCACAATTTTTTTTTTATTTGAGAAAAAAAAAGAATTTTCAATATTTTTACTTTCAAAAATAACAAATCAGATGCATGCCTTGCCTTTCATGATCCCTGTGAAATCCCAATGGTGTTAGTGTGGAAATTATTATCCTTGCTGTTGAGTTTTTTTGCCTTTATTTTCATTTTGGCGTGAATTCAATTATTATATCATCTGCTCACCCTCACTCCATGTAAGTATATCCTTTCCAACTGTTGACTTCCCCCCACTTTTATTTCTCTTCGTCCTTCGTCTGTCGTTTCAACACAAAATAATAATGTAAAACAGATTTTTTACACAAAAAAAAATAAATAAAAAATATCCTTTACACGAATATAATTCCCTTTTTCCTGGTTTATTGCCAAGTTAACTATGTGAAGATACAACTTTTACTGCTCTTCACTCTTGCATTCAGTTTTACAGTTGTTTTCGCGAGTTTATAACGATGTACATATACATATGAACAAAAATCCACTTTGAGATGGTTTTTGGAATGTCCTTTGGATTCACTAAAAAGGATATTTTTTAATCAATTAAAATATTTTCTTTTTAAAAATACTCGTAGTACCTATGTATGTGCGTCCTTGAAAAATATGCCTTGTAGAGTAGGTACATACCTACAGACACCATAGTGTAGGTAGAAATTCAAACATATCACAAATGCAATTAATGTAAAAGGGCTAAGAGAAGTTTATATGCAACGGGACTTTTGAAAATTTTAAGAACGCATATGTGGTATAACGATAAGAGAGATAAATGATTTGTTTGGTATGTTTTTTTTTAGGACTAGCATAGGTATAAAAAGATAATTTTTCATGTGACACTTCAAGTGTAGTTTGCTGTCGAGAGGAGCAATTTTCTAAATGCTAGGTAGGAAGGAAAATAAGACTTTTCTGAAGTAGGGACAAATGTATGACCTGATAAAGTTAAACCTTGAAGAAGTTTTGCTTACGTTTCTGGAATGGAAGAATAATTATGATTTATCTATCGTGAAGGTTAGTGATTTACTTATGTATGTATGACCTTTTATATAAAGAAAAAGCAATTCCAGTTGGTAGCTAATTAAAACTGTTTTTGTTTCGATGGACTAAAAAGAAACGACCTGAAAAGAGAAGAAAAGGTTAAAAACACAATTCAAATTTATTACTAAATTAAAAACAAAATGGGCAAGGGTTACCGACATACCTAAAAATTCACGCTGAAGGTAACAAGCATATGGGTATTTTTCCTTGCTTGTCCAAAATTTTGGAAATCGTCATTTGAATCCAAATATATATTATAAATATCTTAAAACCTCCTCGTAAGGTTATACGGCTTGCCACATCATCACCCATCTAACCTAACCTTTCCTAACCTCTCTGAGAACGAACAGCTCAATTCAGGGTCGGCCGTCTAGAGGTTTCTTTTTAAATCATAGGTTATTTTTACCCTGACAGTTGTTTCCCGCTCGAAATCTTGACAAAAAGGCATACCTCCGTTTGCAGATCGTTGGCAACGAAATATTGAAAACTTATTTCCAAAGTGAGTGCTGTGTAGCCCGAACAGTGCGTTTTTGATGTGTAAGCATCTTTGCCGTTGCCGGCGGCGGTAGAGTGAATCGAAAACGTGGGTAAAACTTATACTACGTTTTCACCAAAGGTAAATTCGGGATTTAAGTGGATTTACCATAAACCTCCGTTAAAGCTCGTAGATTTACCATACAAATATAAATCACCTCAAATGAAGATTAAAAATAAATCTCCTTGAAATCTTCTCGCAATCAGAAGATTTGCAAAACAAACAAACCTTATTTTGTAGAACGCACCTATGTAAACCCACTTTCTTTATTGACAATCAACACAAAATAGAAATATCTGTTTTTTTCCTGTTTACTATCCAATTGCAATTTTTTTTCTCTTGTCCAAATTGACAATTGAATGACAAGACAGAGTGAAAACGTCAAATAAATCTCAGTTTCTTTGGTGAAAACACTTTATTTATTTTAAATCTCTAGCGGATTTACCCTTAGTGAAAACGTAGTATTATACGTTCCATATAGCCCCTTACGGTTACACATTACGGTCACACGTTACGGTTAGACGTTCCGTGTAGCAACCTACCTTGCCGACGATTGCATTTAGCACTCTGTTTACATTGGAAATATTGCATACTTACGACATCGTGTTTACATTGGAAACTTTGAGTAGGTATATGTCAAAAAGACGAGAGACAAAACAACTGGTACTCGTATATATTTTCATAGCCGGTTCATTTTATGTCTTAAAAAATCCACTTCACGTTAGTGTTACACGATTACATTTTATTTTATGCTCCCAAATAATGCAATTTCAGAGTTGACAATTAAAAATCTGAAAAATGTTGTTCAGGGCAATCAGTTGACATTTGCAACGAAATATTCTCGAAACTTCAAAATTTCATTTGTCCCTTATCTATCATACCATATAATTATTTTAATTATCAAATTAAATATTCTATATTATATCAAAATATACTTTTAGCATTCGCCATATCAAAATATAGATCGTTCTCCAAATGTCAAGCCATGAACTGGATTATGACTACAATTATTTTTTGCCATTTATATTATGTACTCTAACAATTTCCATTACAAGGTGGGAATGATGTCAATCGGTTTATAAATTTTGAAAAGGTGAACGCTCCATTTAGTGGCTTGCCAACCAAAAAATGTTTTGACATTTTCGCTGCATGATAAGCATATTTGAGAATTCGATCGCATGTTCGTCAAGCATGTTGGTCCGCCATGGTAAAAATTCTAATGAGAAGTGATGTTTGACAGCATGTTTGACGAAATGTGAACGCTCCCTTTTTTATCCATCTAAATATTCATCATGCCTTGCTTTTCAAACAAATTTGAGAATGTGAACGTCGCTAGTCGCTATTAATGCTCCGAGGAAATAGTTGTAGTATGACTGCTTTCAAACGATGCGATATCACTTTGCAATTTGTAAGCATGTTTGAGAGAGACGTACTTTTATGTGGTGCCGGGGTTAAGCCAGATCTACATTGTTCAAATGCATGTAAATTCTGGTTGAAGTTGCCTACACACACATCAAGCTTGAGTCCCAAATCTTTTATTTTTACATCGAAAGAGTGTTAAGAGGGCTTTGCACTTTGTGGTTGTTTTTTTTTCTGCAAAATTGTATTTTTTCGAATTTCTTTGATATTTTTGTAATTTTATCCGAGTTATTTGTTTTATTTTGTTTGTCCATTTCATCATACAATTTTCTTTTGCTGTTTTAATCAGTACTTATGCTGTGCTGTGTTCTTATCTCTTCAACGTATTATACTACGCAAATAATCCAATAAATGCATGATCAATCATCAATCTTGCACATTTCTATGCAGTACTCTAGATTGACGGAAAATCAAAAGATTTTGATTTTTCTTCAAGCCTACATGTGACTTTTTCACTAATACACTTACACATGCTTGTCATGCATTTAAACAATGCATATTTGGCTTTACACAATTGCTGAGGTTGGGAAAAATGTGGAGTTATCGTTCATTGTTCTTTGTGGTGTTCCTTATTTATATTTGGCGTTCAGTGAAATTCCTTAACTGAGTAGAGTAAGGAGTGCGAAGAGATGACTCCTTTCCGCATGAACAAAGTCAACTTATATTAAAAATCACTATGTTTAAAAGCACCCGTGCACTCGAAAGAAAGCCAAAAGAGAAACAGAGATTCAAATCGGATTCGTGTAAAAACAGTCTATTTTTTATCAGATAACATCTCTGTTTGAATATAAGTGTAAAAATATAATGCTGTCTCAAACAACAACCCTGTTTAAACATAAGTCAAACAAACTTTACGTTACGTTTTTTATGGTGCGTTCTTTTTCTTACAATATTTAAATTATGAAATAGATAGTTTTGCTCCTTTACTTTGAAACCCTACCACGTCAAAATAAGTCTGAGGAGTAAGTTCAATTCTAATGTGAACACTGTCTTGAAATTAAAGATTAAAAAGTCAATCATAAGTTTAAATAATTGCTACGTATGCATGTGAATAACTGGCGCATTAGTCGCCCATATTTCTATCGATGCAATAGTTACAGAGCATGATCCAAAAATACATGTGTTTTGGGGGAAAGCGTTATGTACAGCTATATAGAGATATTTTTGAATTTAAGTATAAGTGAAAGTATAAATTGTGCGAAAAACATTGGATTGGTTTAAATATATCTAAAGTCACAAACTAATACGAATACATTGTATATTTAATGGGTACGTTCGGTAACAAAAATTCAAGACTCTGAAGAACGTTGATGTTTACACATCTTAACCGTGAGTCCCGGCACTCATACTTTTTTTTAAAAAGAAGTTTTAGCTGAAATGAAGCACCCACCGTGCCTGCTGTAGGCAAGTTTGTGCCGTTTGTGCCAAAAGTTCATGAGACTGGTATGCTAGGGGACAACACTCATAGTCCCAGTCGTCTACGGTGCTCAAAGACGAGAATGTGGCTGCTGTAGCCGAGAGTGTGAGACTCATCACGAACATTAACTCGCCATCAATCTCAACAGCTCAACATTTCACGCACTAGCACAAAGATCTCAAATTATTTGCTTACAAGGCATAATTGACTCAACAATTGAACGCGCACGATCATCCGCTTGAACGATGTTATGTTCCATAATTAATGGGACCGTTTCCTCTTTTTAATAAAGCCATAATACATGAAAAAATGAATGTTGTGCATTTTATAGCATTTAAAAAAAAAAAAAAGCTTATAGATCTTTAGATCTAGACAAAGTTCCTTAACGACAACTATAAGAAACCTGCAAAATATAAGCTAACGAATTTGTATAGTTTAAGTCATCTTTCAACAATATTATAAGTAGTTATGTATCATAGAGAACGCAAGGAGCCCAATTGGCACTGAAAGTTCAGATAACTTGTCTATTAAAGAAGGTGTTCCACAAGGATCGATCTTGGGGCCCATATGTTTTTCACTATTTATAAATGATCTGTAAGAAGCCTGGAAAGTGTATATACGTACATATTTTTGTCCATTTTGTAAATTCGCAAATATCTGCCCCTGATTTTGTAAATTACATCGCAAAATTGATGGTGAAAAAATATAGTATATGGTTTTAGTTCTTGTGTATACAATTCTTATCATGGGACGTTTTTCTTCATTAGAAATATTTTTTTTTTTGAAATTTTTCCATAATTGATTTTTAAGACGTGACACGACATCTTAAACTAAAAAACAAATGAAGCGCTGAAAGGATGAAAGTGTTAAGCGACATTTTTAAACATTTGAGTTACAAGCATTTAAAGTTTATTTACTATAACTTTTTTTTTACCAAAGTGGCTGCATATAACACCTTCATCTTTGGCTACGTATGAATCTATAGGCGATAGAAGAGTACAGACTTTCATCTGTAAAAAAAAGCCAAATTTCAAAAAACTTCACTTAACACTTTCATCCTTTCAGCGCTTCAAATATTCTTCCTTAAAAATACAGGATATACATTTTATGTTGGATTTTCTGCAAGATTTATCCAAAATCTCTTTTGAATAAAAATGAAACTTTCCAGAATATCCATCATGAAAAGTCCAATCAACTTAAGGCTATATGGCTATTCCATATAATCCAAAATCCAATAGACCTAAGCCTCAGAATACTATTAGTTGCGATTGTAGGCAATACTCGTATATCCGACAGAGCAGAAACAACACTTCATTAGCTTTTAGTTTCATCGAGAAAAAAATACATACATGGAACATCTGACACACCATTGATGGCAATTTGTTCATGAATGGCATATCGATTCCTCCTGCAGAAAAGGACTATAAAAGAAAAGTCTTATGTTTTGATCAAAATACAATATGTGTTTCAGATTTTCAAATTGAATTCAATTTATTTATACATAGGTATGTATGTACATATGTAGTTAAGCTGGATATTTGTTCGTCAATACAAAGATATTCTCAATCGTACATAATAAGTTAGACAAGGTATTCGTCCTTTTTTTTTGTCATCGATCATAATATGCATTGAGTTTTTTTTTTTTTGTTTAAGAAAATTGCCAAGATTATCCCTACCATAGAATTTTTATAGAAACCTTTGAAAAGTCAATCAAGAGAAAAATACCTCAATACAATACCAAACATTTTGACAGATAAACATTTATTGTTTGTTCTGCAAAGAGGATTTTCTTGAGTATGTAAGCTTCTACAAAAAAAAAAATTAATTTTCTTCTGACGTTCTTGTAAATTCAAGGATTTGCTGAGTAATACTCATGGATTTGTCAATGTTATCACCTAAAGTAATTTTTTTGAACATCGAAAAATTGGAATTTTCAACAGAAATAAAAAATAAAGTAAAGTACCATTCATTTTGTGGTTTTGAAAGTTAATGCAAATAAAACATATTTGTGATTTAAATTTCTATACTTTGCAAATATATTGTTAAGATCCTGTCTTCCACAAAAATTCTTGCGGGACTCAATTTTAACATCGTAGGCTAACTTGACGAATATTCATTTTCAAAGCTTCAAGAATTCATGAGTTGTATGAATAAATACGATCTTCTTCACAAAAAAAAAGAGAAACACTATTTTTAAGGCCAGTTCACATCACCAGAAATTCAAATCCGAAGAATAAGGACGATTTAATGGATTAGAAGTTTCAGACAAAAAATCATTGATAAATATAATACGAGTAAAGAGAGTCGGAGACAAAACTGAGCCCTGTGGCGCACCAGCATTTTTTCTCTGAATTTCAGATTTAAAACCGTCCAATAAAACTTGTATTGAGCGGATCGAAAGGTAGGTTCTAATCCAACGAAAAAGATATTCACCAAAACCAAATGCATGCATTTTCGATAAGAGAGCTTGATACCAAACTCAATCGAATTATTTTGAAATATCAAAGGCAATCATCATACAATCTCCAGAACGATAAAAAGACTAATTTCACTGCGCAGTGAGGTAAACGATTATATCACCAATGGATCCATTGCTACGGATCCATTGGGGGCCTTCGTTTTTCGAGTTATTTCTTGAACAATAATTTATGCAATTTTTTTAAGCTTTTGAGAAGCTTCACAAAAATGGGTCTACCGTAAATACTGTTAATTATGCCTTAATTTAACTTTTTTTTTCAAAAAAATTGTTATGAAAATTTCATTCATGGCATTTTCGAGAAAAATACGATTTTCGAAAATCAAAACATCTGTCGCCTTAGGATAAAAAAAAAAAAATTTAATCTTGAAGGTAATACTAAAAAAATATTAACTGTTAATTTTCAAAAAATCATACATTTTTTTTTTCAAAATATTGAATTTTCAAAAAAAAAAATTAAAAATGTTTTTAAGAATCTTTATTGGATTCTTCAAATTGTTTTGAAATTTTGAGCACAAGACTATTGAAACTTTTATAAATTTATAAAAATCAGTTGTAATCTTTTTCAGAAAACCGAAAATAAAACTGATTCTATGAGTGGTTTCTTAAAGGCTCTTTTTTTGTATTTGTTTTAACCAGGCTAATGTTAAGTTGAACAAATAAAAGCAATTTATATTTTTTTTAACAGTTTAAAAAAATATTTTCTTTACTTTAAAAAGAGAGTTATTTTTGTATTAAAAAATCAAAAAAAAATGTATCAGCGGAGGGTTGGTGGATTCTTAAATGATATTTACAATGGTTATAATTAGAGGCCTCTCCGAAATAAACTCTAATTCAGTTATGGATAATATCCCTCATTTGTGTATTCCCTTAGGCCCAGTACGAGTATATGACTTGAAGACTGTCACTTGAATCAATATCAGTATCCTCTTATAGTCGGAAATTTTCTCAAAGGAACTTTGTCCCAAATATTCTCTTAAATAAGTCAAACTTAATATGTTTGTGTGTAAGCAAAATATAGGAATGTGAGAACTGCATAGATTGCAGCATACATACATTTTTCAGTTTTGGAAAGTATTTAATATTTGTAAAGCATTAATTTAAATGCGATGAACTCAATCCATTTGACCATTGATATTTGTCTCTAAGGTTGAAACTTAAGACCTGACCTTTCCCCATTTTTTCCTGAGACATACTTTAAGTATTTGAAATTTGGAATTCCTCCTTTGTTAGAATATTCCAATCTTAATTATTATTGAGTTTTGAAGACCCAATTATTTCTTATAAAATTCAAATGGAAGCACTTTCTACCTTATTATAGCTTTCTAAGAGACAATACACATTATACAAACACAGAAACAACTTGTGTCAACAATGCTTCAACAATACTTCTTTCTATATATTTAAATTTTGATAGGATATCTCAATACACAAATTTTCACATACTCTCTAAGGGCTAGAATTCGTTTTGTATAAAAAGAAGTATTTTGAAAATGCAAACCTTTCGTTAAAATTTCATTGAAGTGCCTTTCTATTGATTATCGCATCTCTGTACAAGGCAAATGTGCCTTATGGACATTTTTTTTTTCCTTTGCATTTTTTCCAAAATCTTTAAAAATCCTCAAACAAATCGGTTTGGTTCATACAAAAATCAGTGCATATTTTGTGTTTTTTTTTTGAAGATTTATTTTCTTTAAGATTTTCGCTTAAGGATTTTGTCTGTGCTCCATTTTCTTTTGGGGATTTGGGCCTTTGGGGACTATGTTTTTTGGAGAAATACTATGTACCTGTATCGACTAATGTATGGACGAATTTTTTTACAGAACCTTACAGAACAGAAATTCTTTTGTTTTAACTCTTCTATTGCTTAAGACACTATATGAAGAGTTAAAACAATTAAACATGAAGTCAATGTTTTAGTACTGTTGACTTTTTCACTCATTCTTCATTAATTCTTCTTCAATTTTTGTATTTTGCAGTGGTCGGTCTACTGCACCTAATTTAGGTCTTTTCACAGATTTTTGCCTCTATTCTTTAGAGAACAAAATGTAAGTAGATGTCTTGTATAAAGATTTTGTAAAAAAGTTCGATAGAGTTCATCATAAACTTCTTATTAAATAATATACACGACTGGGTCGCACAAACTTGCTCCTATGTAAAAAACTAAGAATTTAAAAAATTAAAGTTATTAGAGAAAAACTGTTCATAAGCATAAAATTAATTTTTTAAACTCTTTTAGTAGTAAGAGATAAAAACACAAAATTAATGCAAAAACAAAAATTATAAGGCGTTGTAGTGGTTTCTTAAAAAAAATAAGCTTTTATATACAACATTTTTAAAACATTATTAGTAAAAAAAACTCGGTACGCCAATTTAAAGGTTTTATTATTGTTCGAATAAAAATTAAATTTATAAAAAAAATACTGAGCCGTTTTTGAGATTTTGAATTTTCCAAGAAAAAAATTGATTTTTTTTTCCAAATTCAAAAAAATATTTTTTTTTAAGTTTAGAAATGCAATGTTTTTTAAACTTTTTAGAAGCTTCTCTATAAAAAATTTCATTAAAATTTGTTATGCCGATAATAAGAAATTCAAAATTCGAAAAAAATCGTTCTATGGTATGTACAGTCAGTAATATCTAGATTTCAATTTTTTTTATTAAATTATAGATCTTAAAAATTAATCGAAAGAAAAAAAAATTTATCAAAATTCTCGGAACCGTTTTTGAGAAAAATACGATTTTCGAAAACCATTTTTTAACATTTGTATGGAGGTAAAATATTTTTTTTCTCAAATCTTGTAGATTATATTAAAAAACTTTTATGTATCAAATTTGAAAAAATCGAGTTTTCGAAATATTGAGCTTTCAAAAATAAATTTTGAATTTTTTTTTAAATCCAAAAAAATTTTTTTGAAAATTTGAATACACAATAATATTAAAACTGCTGGACAGCTTTAACATAAAAAAGTGATCAAAATCGTTTGCACACTTTTTTGAGAAAATTAAAAACAAAAAAAAAATGGTTCCAAAGTGGGTACCAAAAATAACCATTTTTATGTTTCAACCATTTCCTAGCTTTAATTAAATGAAATTTTTTGAGTTATTTTTAAAAAAATCTGTGTGGACAGTTTTTGAGAAAAAAAAAATTATAAAAATAAAAATTCGTATGGCAGGTACCGTTAATTTTGGCCTCAAAAAAAAAGAAAAAAAACGTGTGAGGGTAAAAATTAAAAACGATATCTACCAAGTTTGATGAAAATCGACCAAGCCGTTTAGGCCGTAGTCGAACAGACAGATAGACAGAATTGCGAGACCCACTTTTTAAGCCTTCGCTATCATCAACTTTGATCAAGATCTCGAGTTCGATTTTTTTTACGAATGCATAACTCGCCTTATAGTACCTACCTATAAGTCGCAAGTAAAAATTCGAGAGAATGGGTTTCAAGTTTCGTTTTCTTAAATGACTGAAATCTTATTTGTCAAATCGGAAGCAGATTGTGAAATATTGAAAATGATCAATCCTCTTTTATAGATGTATTTTCGGGCCTCCCTCAGGCTATTTCGGACCCCTTCTTTTAATCTTTTCGTAAATGACATTTCTGACCTTTCAAAGTTTGCAAATTGTCTAATATTTGCAGTCGATTTAAAACTATACTTTCCAATATCAACAATTGTAGATTATTTGAACTTTCAAAAAGATATAAGTAACCTTGATCAGTGGTGCAAATATAATCATCTTGATTTAAATACCTCCAAATGGAAGAATTTTAGAGATTTTCGTTCAAGACCTAGGACGGTATATAGTTACAGATTTGGAAACAAAATTTTAATGACTGTTAATGAAATCAAGGAAATTGGCGTTATTTTTCATACCAAGCTGTTTTTTCATCGCATTTTAATTTCATCATATCCAAGGCAAATTCACTTCCAGGTTTCTTAAAAAAAACGCTGTTATTTATACTCGTACTTCTTAAATTATGCCTTCATTGGAATACTGTTGCGTTGCATAGTCTCCTTTTTATAAAAACTCTTTTGGACGAACTGTAATCTCAATGAGCCTATAATTCGATCGTAATCACTTTTCAATTCATTATATCTTAAAGTCGCCCTTCAAATGTATAGAGATATTTTTAAGTATATGTTTTGGAGAATTTTTTATAATAATTATTAAATAATTGTAATAAATAATATTGTTAATTGTAATCAATAGATAAATATCTATTCATTGATAAATATAATAAATTAAAAAATCAATGTTTAAAGACTCTTGAACTGCCACTATCATTATGAACGGGTATTGTCAGATATTTTTCACGGCCTTGGTTATTAAATAGTAAAATAAAATATTTATAACTCCGCCCAAGTAATTTTTACTTGATAGGTTTAATTATAGTTTAGCCATATTCAAGGATTAAGGAAATTTTAACGAAGCCATATTTATGTACATTGTTTATTCTTTTATACGAATCATCGATCAATTTAACGTTCAAAATTATAAAATTACTTCTTAATTTTTTTTAAGAAGTAGCCATTAATATTCATCAAAACTTTTTTTTGTTTTCTATTAAAATATTTTAAACCTGACACTTTATTAACATTGAATTTTTTCCGGAACTCAACTCTTCAAAAAGTAATCAATCATTTTGTTGTAGGGTTTTCGTTTGATAATATAGAATGTAAACAATGACTGAAAAGATGTGTTTCTAATTAATGAAATTATATTCAACAGAATTCTTGAGACAATAATTCACTTCCTTAAATATTTATGTGCTAAAAATTCCAGTTCTTGACTAATTATTTATTATTTTAAATTTATATACGAGGTCTGGTTAGGCTAAAGAATGGCTTATGATTCGGTGGGCCTCTTTACCCCACTTGGATTTCAATTTATCATTTGTGTCCCGAGAATTTAGGCAAAGTTGGTATGATGAGACGTAATAGGAGTAGTAAATTTGAGTTTGGTCATCAGACCTCCTTGAATCATCCTTCAGTCAGAATGAATATCAAAATGGTCTTGTGTGGTAAAAAGAAGACGTTACGTCTTTACCCAGTTTTGCTTCTTTTCTGATTCTGGCTACGCTAGGGAATTCAGAAAGGAAACGAAATAAACCTCCCTCCTCAGTTATTCTTATGACCATTCTACTGATGTGTGTTCCTATTGAGTGGAGACCCACTGGGATATCAACCAAGACAGACAGTTGAAGCCTGTTTTATATAGGGATTATTTTATACTACTTTTTTCTTAAATATATATATCCGGCCATTAGTACTCCTCGAAACCTGGCAAGTGCCAATTATTGACATTCTGTTCTTTAGGGTCTTGATGAGGAAACTCTTTTGAATCCTTTTGTTTTCTTGCTCCAGTGGCATAAATACTGAAAATTCGGTAAAAACTGACGACCCGTTTTTGACCAAGTTATCTACTATTTCACTACCGTATATACAACCTACCGCGGGGTTACTGACTTTGTCTGTAATGATTGAAGATATTAATACTTCTATTAACATGTTTACTTGTGGTCATATTCTTTGTGGTCTCACATACTCTGAGTATTCTTCCACTTAAAAGACACATAGAAATTCAGGAGCTTTATTGATCAATTCAATTATCGGAACAAATCTCTGACCCTACAAACCGTCTGTAAAGACAATTTGCTTCCAGAATTCGTTTTTGGTTGGATAATTCCATTGTAGACTGTAACGCAAATTTTTTTATAATCCACAGGCCTTCAAGGGTTTATTGAGAGACCCATACAATGTTAAACACAGCACGAACGATGGGAAAATAAGACGGGGAGATGGAGGAGTTGTCTATGAAAATTGGTCTTACATTTTTGCAAATTCAATTAGCAAGCAAAAACTGTGCCGGTTTAATTATTCTATAATTGTGCGATTTAAAACTAAATCTCTGTATTTGACGGTACGACGAAAATTAGGCCCCTAGAGAAACGGGAATCACCGGTGAACTGATTGAGTGGAGTAATGCAACTGGCTACTTCGAGTCAGAATTGCTTGTGAAAGAAGTGATAAAACAAGCAAAGACATGAAGTATTCTGATAGGGATTCTGACATAGGGATAGGAGTGATTCCCTGACAGCTCTATTTCCTTTATTAAGCCTTTAAGCTCTGCTCTGGATTTTATCCAATAACTGACGAGAAGTTTGGGCTGCACCTGTCCAAAGATGTTAGTTATACTCAAGTTTTGAACGAATAAAAGTCTTATAAATTGTAGCCAGATCATACATTTAGTAGAATTTTTGGCACTCTTGAGAATGTGGTCAATCTAACGAAGATTGTCGTTGACACACATACCGAGTACTGAGAGCTTTTCGGAATCTTTTTTGCAAGGGTGGCCGTGGCGCGATGGTTGTTTGCTCGCCTGTCAACCTCAATATCACAGGTTCGATCCCTGCCGTCGTCTATGTCGTCTTTAATTCCATTAAAACCTTCTATAAATTGTCATCAATGGGTTGCTGGTTTGCTCATTACATGTTGTTCAGGCATAACACTAACAACATGTGATTGAGTTAAACTTGTATGCCCAACAAGGATGAAAAAAACGAATAAAATAATGCGAATTATAAGGGACATAGAAATAAGACACGGCAATTCTCCGCTTTAGTTCAGCCGCCATCCCTGGAGATAAAAAATCTGAGACAACCACCTTCAGTCTCAGAACATCGTGCCACACATCTTTCCTATCCTTCTTTCTCTTCCGTAACTTCACGCCCACGCTGTGTTAAAACATTTAAAGGGTAATCATAATCCCTTAAGCGTGAGTGGATTATAAAAACAAAAAAAAAAAAAAAAAAAACGTGCCATTAAAGGTATAAGGGGTATATTTTGCTTCGACGACAATTAGCAGCATTGAGTTTTCGAAGCATTTAATTCCACATGATTTTGTATACCCAATTCAACAATGCTGTAAAGATCAGAGTTTTATGAGATTATCATACGTTACCGTTGCAATTCCACTTCTGATGGATATGGACGAAAATTTGAAAAAAAAGGTTGAGAAGCTGAAGATAGATTTGTCAGCAAAAACAATGAAGTAGATTAAAAGTCTTAGACCATTTATAAAAATGAGGATAAGGGTCGGAAATAAAACGAAGCCCTGAGGAACACCAGGACTGAGATCTATTAGGGGTATTTTAAAGTCTTTTTAATAGATTATCAAGTCATAGAAAATCTCTCTCAACCAGATCAAACTTGTCTTGTAGGTCTAGCTTGGATGAAGTTTCGATTTTAATTTGTTCTACACACCCCAGCCATTTCAACTGATGACCAGGAGCACATCGCTATTCGGCACATGCTATTCACAACCTGCCTATTCACACAAATCACACAAAGTTGGACAAGAAGGGTACGTTCATTCTCCGTGGGAGAGTCCACAGTCCACAGCAGGACCAGCTGACCAAGTCTTTTGTGGAGTGTTTACAAAAACCCAGATAACTAACGTTATTCGAGACTTGATATCAGATCAGATTTCTTTTGATGACCATAATGTAGTGTTCAGGTAGTCAAATTCATTGACTACTTCGAAATTATACCAATCAATTATCAAGTTCTTTAATGGCAATTGACTCTACTCGACGAAAGTCTGCTCCCGCTCTCCATGTTCTTACATGCACCTGCATTATAGATTTTTCTCAGTACTTTGAAGTCATCAGATAATTCAAGATATAATGTGGGTTTTCAAAATTCAGTGCCGATTTTGTTAACTAATATATTAAGCTAGGTATCAAACGCTTGTGTCTTTTCCAACATTTGGCAAACTGAGAAGAAGAAGCACCAATCAGATCATAGATATTTGAATATTTCAATACTTCAATACTTCCTTCCCTATACACCTTCTTCTGTCTAACTTTATCTGTCTTTTTAGTTTAAAATTCATAATTTCACAACCCTTCAATGTCAAAAACCCACATCTTCCTCCACATACAAAAATAGACCGAAATAATTGATGAATGACGGCCAGTTTGATAATAATAATAATTTTTCCATTTTTTCACTATACTTTTATAGAACTCATACATTTTAAGTATAGAAAAGGGATTCCATTTTATGTTATTTTTATCGCCCGGAGTTTCAGAGTTTTTTAATGGAAAAACTTAATGGTCATTTAAAAAAAAAAAACCAAAACGTGATTCGGGTGTGTATTCGTTCATATCAAAATGTTGTACCTAACTTAAAGTTTGAGTATGAAAAGTTCACTTTTATGTACCACACATACGTGGTTGATGGTGAAAATGGAAAGTTTATTTCCTATCAGCATCACCTTCGTCGTTAGAAAAGTTGGTATATTGAGAAAAACATTGTAAAGTTATCACAATATACTCGTTTGTCATGGGATTTGAAAAAGGCAATGATTCACAATCATTTTAGTTTATTTTTCTTCAAAGTTGGAAAATATAAATCTTCAGAATAAACAACAACCTTAAAACCCCAAAGGACTCAAAAGTAGTAGGTAAGACTGGAGATGAAAATGTCTGTTAAAATGTTCTATACTACACCGAAGAGTCGTTGCAATTTATATAAAAAAAAACAAAAACTTAAAAAAAAAATCATATTAACTTTTATATTTTTTTCTTTCAGGAACCACCAAGATCAAAACAAAAATACACAATTTTCTTAAGCGAACCACTAAATCAAAACTTACAAAAATATTTTTAACTGTAGAAAACCACAAAATCGAAAAAGAAAAAGAAAAACCAACAAAGTTTTATCAAAAGTAAACTCTCTTTGGGGGGAAAACATTAAACGCTTCTTAATTTAGATACTATAAAACTTAAATGAATAGTTTATAAAGCAAAATTTTAACAAAAGAACATTTAAGAACTTAAAAACAAAAAATCAAACTTATTATAAATGCTCATATAGCCTATTATGGACGAAACTCGAACAACTGGCCATCAAGTATCAGCATCAAGTCAAAAAACATTTCCCAATCGAAGCACTTCATCATCAGTTGTAGTAGGTAAATCTAGCAGTAGTAGCCCTACGGCAACACTTAAGAAACATCGCAAATTAGTACGTTCACCAGAGGTCTCTGTCTGTGATATACCAGCATCGGTTGTTGCGTCAATTGCTGCAACCGTAACCGACGTAATGGGCGGCGGTTTTACAACACCACCAACGACGTTACAATTTTTTGATAGTAAACCGCCAACGGAACCGACGAGAACCTTATACAATTCATTCGAGGAAAAACATCGAAAATCGGATAAAACATCGAATCTTTCACCGATACTTTTAGACACCACCATTTGTGGTGGTGGCTTAAGTAGTAGCATCAGTCCAACATTGTACACAAGCTCTCTTCCGGGACTAGGAAGTTTGGGAACGCTTTTGCTTGAAAGTCCCGACGACCCGTCAGATTTTGAATACCAAACCTTCAGTGCGGATAGTGGAAATAGTCAGGAAGGCAGTGGGGACATAGTTTCCGATCCAACGAGGTCCTGTTTTAGTTTTAAGGACACCGCTTTACTATCGATGGGCGGTGAGTTAAGTACCGGACCTGGTAATCGAAATCCATCACAAGAGGGTGATAAATTAAACCGTTTGCAGAGCTTCCTTTTTAAGACTTCATCATCGGATGAGGGCAAGACTGCACCAGAAAAATGCCCGACGAGCACACCACGCGCAGCAACTTCTTCTGCATCGACAGACAAGGAGCCAGAACTTGACTACTACCAGTACACACTCACCTCTCCAAATAATCCCTTCCTCCCGGAGATCATAGCACGAGCTTACCGTTCGGAGAGTGCCGATAGTGAAGCAGGAACATCTGTCTGTGGCAATGGCGAAATCCATGACAGAGCAAAGCTATCCCCGACGCAGTCTTTGTTTGCCTTCAGCCGCAGTAGTAGTGCCGAGAAATCCGATAGTGAAAGAGATCATGCGGATGTCATTTCCGGTCTGGGATTCGAAGGAGGAGGAGGTGGTGGTGGCGGAGCACAGTTATATGACAGAAAATCTTCAAGTGCCTTCGAACCCACAAGTCCGGGAAAACATAAAAGGAAACTTTTCTCGTTGAATTCACCGACAAGAGAACCGAAACACCATCACCCCAAGGAACATCAACAACACCAGCAGCATAAGGATAAAATCTCACCTCAATCTTCGATTGGCAGCAGTGTGGTAAGGAGTTTGAATCCTTTTTTGTCGACGACAGCAACGACGATGTCTAGTGGCAAACAGGAAATGGCACCCAGCGACTTGAATTCCAAACGAGAGGAATTTTTGCGGGCGACAATGAAAATTTGTTTGGTCGTCTCACCTCCGACGAGCAAGTTACAGGTGAGTGCGTAGTACGGGTGGCAAAAGATGGTTGATGTTTGATTTTCGTTGGATTATCCTTTGTTTGTTTGTTTTTTTTTCTGAAATATATTTATTTTGTTTTATTCATTGCTTATCGTTTTGTTTTATTTTCTGGTTTAATTTACTTCCTGCGAAGATATGTACATGTTTGGGGCACACAAAAGATTATTTATACAAAAGAGACTTTCGTTGCCTTAAAGGGTTAACTTTTGAGTATTGAATGAGAGATCCCGATATTTATCTTACGAAAGTTGTCAATATATTATAAGATAAGGAAAGGTATGAGAAGGTACAACTTTATAATATTTTCACTTTCTCATCTCTTTGGGTCCCTAATTTTTCTTTTCTTTTATGCCCGACCTTTTGGACTCAGCATTATTTTTCGAAATCTACAGAATCTTTATCGATTGTGTTTTCCACTTTAGATGGTTTATTTGCGGTATCAACCTTCACTTTTTTGTAAGCAATAAATTTTAATCAAATTCGAGACATCTGAGCCTTTACTATACATATATGGGTGCGGGAGCAAAAGTCTTAAGTGTCCTTTTAAAGAGAATTTTGTCGAAAATTGGTGCGTAATAATCCAAATTTTATCAGTATTGACTGCTTTTCTCATGAAACGAACTTGGTTATAATTTCCAAGAAATAGTTTGGTCTGTCTAAGTTTTTGGAGCCCTTTCCAGATTTTGGATCTTTTGGCCTCTTCCTCTATTTTAATTTCGTTTTTAAACCTGTTTTCTCCTATTCCGCCGTAGGGCTTTGGCTCAACTAAAGGATGCCTTGCGCCCATTTTTGCTAGGGAGTCTGTTTCCCCATTTCTCTGGACACCTACATGTCCAGGTACCCAATGAAATGAGACGTTATTGTTCTTGCCAAATTCGCTTAGCTAGCCTACACAATCCCACATCAACTTAAACGTGATGACATAAGAGCTTAGTGCTTTGAGTGTGGCTTGGCTATCCGACATAATGGCAGTGTTTTGGTTTCGGTAATTCATTCCGTTCGAGATTTCAACCTGCACATTCCGCTATGGCATTGACTTCCACCTGGAAAATGCTATAGTGGATTGTCCCATTGGTACGAAAAATTTTGTTCTATGCCCACAAATTCAAACACCATTCATTTCTGACATTCTCGAACCATCCGTGTAACACTTAATGACATTGGCTTTGATTGCTTATTTTTCGGTTTCGCCTTCCCACTCATTTTGGCAACTTTACTTCGTGTTATAATTTTTTAGGCAGTCCTTTCCTTGTGACTTATACCTTTGTCGGATCCAGTCCCTTTCTTAGTGAATCTCATAATGGATCTCTTAACAGCACTTCCATCTACTACATGTAATGGAAACAGATGAAAAATAACCTCCATCGCTGGACTGTAGTAGCTTGTGTTTAGTTGTGGATCATCCGCTTAGGGTTTGTTCGGTCGTCAAACTGGTGCCACTTTCAACAGTACTTGTGCTTAGAAGACTGTTGCCTGCCTGGGTACTCAACATACACTAAGCCATTGATCTGGGTTGCATGAGCGGTACAGGGAACACTAGAAGGGAGTAACTTTTAGTCAAGAAAAACTGTTGATCCATGCATCAGCCCGGCGACTGAATATACCCTAAGCGGAGTGTGAGGGGTACACAGGACTCAAAATAAAAATTTAAATCTTTAAAGCCCGCGTCACGAGCCAGGAAGGTACTGTTGATCATTGAACAGTTTAATGGGGCCACAGAGCTTCGTGACCTGGACGGAGAACCCAAAGAGGAAACTTATTCCTTTGAACCAGGAAAGATTTTTACTAAGTTAGGTTAGGTCAAAGTGGCTAACAGCATCACAGCTAACACACTTAGACCAGAGTTGGCCCGTTGTGATAACACATAAATCTAGAGACTTGCTCCCCACTCGTAGAACCATTTGGAGCAACTTATGAACAGAGAGAAACTTCACCACTAGGTAAAAAAAAAACTGTCCAAGATGAAACCTTCGTCTATAGGATAGAGCAGGACATGGACGTAAAAGATGAAAAACTGATTCTACTTCTTCCTCGTCCATATAGCTTCTGCAAAAATCGTTTGAATAAACGCCAAGCCTCGTTGCGTGCTTCTCCATAAGCCAGTTTCCGTTTATGCTTGCTACCAATTACGGATCTGATGTGCTATCTACCTAAGGATAACAAACACTTAGAAATTTTCAGATGAAGCATTGACCAGATGGTTAAAGTATTTCTTTTTAAGTTTGTCCTTTCTATAGGTTCTTGTTTTAGAATAAGCTTACATGTAGCGATTGCTATACTTATATTAGCCTTATCAAGTAATACAGGTAATCTTGTTTAAATTTTGGTGAGTTTTCTAGCCTTAAACTTTCCTAGAATGTTTTTTCCAAAGAGTCTTAGAAAAGTCGATTGCGGCTTGGACGAAACGGTCTCTGCTCTCCACTAGGAGAGCTTTTAAAACGCAGAGTTTCTGAGCACACTTATCCACACTCAGTCCACGTTGCTGCAGGTAAATCTGTGCGTCATCTTCTTCAGGTAGCTCTGCAGCTCAAAAGCCAAGAAAAGTGAGGAAGTTGAATGACTGCATGACTGTCAGAAGAAGACTGGCTACCGATCCGTCAATTCTTCCAGTACCTCAAGAACTTCCACAAACTTATTTTTAAGCGTCTTTACAGCTTCACGAGGTTCACTTCTTCTGCAGGCTTGTGACTAGATGCTTGAGGTACTTCTGGTGAGTCGACTACGTTTTCGTCTGCACGTCTTCTTCTTCTGCCTGTAAAATAAGTTATGCATTCCCATGAATATTGGCCGCAGGACAATTCTAGGCCACTCACGATTGTAGATGCAGGAACCTTATTTACATTGGAATCACCTCCGCTGCTGCTGGATGCCACCGAAGACGTTAACGTAGCTTTTGAACCAGAACTAGAACTGAAATATTTCGCGTCTGCTTCTTTCTTAGCCTTTTTCTTGCGGTATTCCGCGCCGCTTCCTTTAATTCTTTTCATTTTCAAAAACTAGTTCAAAGGTTGAGTGAAGTACTAAGTGTTTAGTTTTAGAAGATTCAACAGTATTTAAACTATAAACAACACAATCGAAATAACTTTCTGTGATGCGGAAGGGAGCAAAAACATTGAGCTGGCTGAGACTAGAATAACGTTTCCGTTGAATCCTAGTTATCTTATCATATCTCGCATATGCATATCATATGTTTCGGAACACTCCCTTTCAGTTTCGCGAGAGTTTCGGAAAGTTTTGTTTTAGTTTCGCGAGTCGCGTGACAATACGGAATGCACTCTTACGGCCCTACTCACCGTCTACGAATTCACGAAAATCAGCCGAGAGCGGTCAACGACGAACCATAGATAAGGTGGCAAATTTCAAATTTACATCATTGTTGTTTGTTGACTTGTCAAACGATCTTTCATAAAACATATGATTTCTACTCTACCCGCATCACCGGCGACATTTTGCCGCCCCCCTAGGCCTGCCACCTGGGGCGGGCCGCCCCCCCTACGCTACACCACTGCTGGCACCCTAAAGAGGAAAAAGATTGACCTGTGGCGCCATCTTCATAAGAGATGAAGGACAGTTAAGAGTTTTTCATTTAATTTTGCGAGCCCTAAAGAGATTATGACTACCATTTAAATCTTTCAGCATAGTGCCAGCTAGACGAAGATTCAAAAGACCGATGCATATTAACATATTAGTTTTGAATGCCTGAATATCATAATGGAAGGGAAATATAGAGTTGGATAAAACATTCCACATTCGTGTTGTGCGGCTTAAAAAGAATTTCTGAATTTAACAGTACGTCCGAAGTTGGTCTTAAGGGTAAACTTATGGGCAGTCCTCGAAGAGCGATTATTATGTTGGAGGCAACGAATGAAACTGGCTATTTCACTAGAATATTCTTTATAAAATTTACAGTAAAATAATGAAGGAAGAAACATTGCGGCGCGGTGCTCGAGAGATTCAAATGTTTCTGTTAAACTGCTATGACCTATCATTTGTAAAGCTCCTTTTTTGGAAAATTATTTCCAAGAGACTTACATAAGGGGGTTATTGTAGCATGTGCTTAAATATGGGACGAATATAGGTCTTACAGATTACAGTCCAATCAGAAAGAATGAATAATTTTTTGCAACGTCAAAGAAAACCTAAACACTTAGCAGCGTTTTTGGCGACGACGAATATGTGGTCATTCCGCACACAAGGTGATCTGTGATGCAACTACTGAGAACTGGATGTGGTTTGGTTTCGGTTCGGGTCGAAAGACGACAACATTGAATTTTTGAAGAATTAAATTCTACCTACGAATTACTGATTCCCCATTTAGCAATGCTATTGAGATTATAATTTAATGATATTATCATACGCTGCCGTTCTAAGTCCACATCCAAAGAAAAAGGACATGCATCTTGAAACGAGTATGAGAAGTTGAGAGTAATGTTATCAGCAAAACAATTTATTGGATTAGAAATTTCAGAAAAGATTAAGAATATCAGAAAAGGAGTTGGAGACAAAATGTAGCCTTGTGGCACACCAGCATTTATTCTTGAATTTCAGACTTTCAACGAAGAAGAGATTCATTAATACCAAATACACACATTTTCGATAATAGAACTTGGTGCCATTGTTCGGCCAAGCTTTCGTTTTAGATGATTATTCTTGAGCTTATAATTTATCAGTACTTCCATGACCTTTGAGAGAAAGGATGTAAGTGCAATTGCAGTTCTGTTTATCAAAATCCTTTTTCTGTTTTATAACTCCAATAATTTGAAATTTATGTTCCACCTCCGAGCAAAATATTTGTTATCTATGTTTAGGTAAGACATGATAAGTGCCCAATTCTATTTCCGTTTTATTTCCCCCTTGATTGGGATATAAGTCCCTAAAATACAAATTGAAGGCTTTATCCCTGGGAGTTATTGTCGCTGCGCCAGGAAAACAAATCTTATGAGAGACCTAAGCCCAGGGTTGCAAAAGCTAAAGTCACTTTTTAGATTAAGCTTGGCCTTAATTCACAAGCTAGATGGTGACTTATGAATTAAGAAAAATGTAATTCAGCAGCTAGTTACTGACTTATCAATTAAAAAAAATTAATTCATAAGTCAGTTGGTGAATTGTGAATTAAAAAAATTTTAATCATAAGCTTTTTAATGACTTATGAATTTAAAAAAATTTAAGTCATGAGAAAGTAAGTGACTAAAGAATTAAAAAAAAAAATTATTCAAAAGTTACCTAGTGACTTATGAATTAAAAAAAAACTAATTCATAAGCTAATGGATAAATTCTGATTAAAAAATTTTTAATTGAACAATTTATGATAATTTTATGATACACAAAATCTTCAAATCTACTTTCGTTGATAATTCAATAATTATGTAGTCAAAACAAGCTTAATTTACCAACTAGCTTATGAATTCATTTTTTTTTAATTCATAAGTCACTTATATTAGCTTGCGAATTCATTTTTTTTAAATTCATAAGTCACTTAGTAGCTTATGAATTAAATTTTAGTTAAATCATATGTCACTAACTAACTTATGAATTAGATTTTTTTTTAAATCACAAATCATCTACAGACTTATGACTTATGGTTTTTTTAATTCAAAAATTCGCAACCCTGCCTAAGCCCCACATTCATATCTTGATTTTTGAGCTATGTGGCCATATCTTAACAAACAAGTAGTGAGCTTGATCATAAGTCCCGAATTCTTTTATAGAAGCCTTTTGTTCTAATTGAACAGGACGTACATTTCTATTTTGTTATATCACCTGTTGAAATCTAGTCGCACTATTTAATTAAGTTTTCAATAAATATGTCTTTTCTATTAAATGGTTGCTGTCTTGAAATTGATTGCTCTTTAAGGAAGAGTAAAGTGAATGAAGTAATTAAATGCTTACTTATTCTCAATGCGTTTTCTTCTATTCCTTTCAATGCATAACTTCTTCCAATC
This sequence comes from Philhelius festivus, assembly GCA_963931855.1. Lineage (NCBI taxonomy): Eukaryota > Metazoa > Arthropoda > Insecta > Diptera > Syrphidae > Philhelius > Philhelius festivus. The sequence continues at coordinate 97,788,693 of OZ007557.1, forward strand.
ATAAAGCTAATATTCAAAAAGTAAAAGGTTGCTAATTTTAAATTTTAATTCAAATATATATCTACCAAATAATTTTAAAAACAACCCTCCATCATTGATTTTTAGTTTTCATAATCAGCACAACTCTTATTCAAAACTTAACTTAATAATTTATCAAAATTTAACAAATAACATTATTATTAAATTCGATTCACTAGCCTTGAGCCTTCCCTAAAATATGTAGATTATATTCACCTATCACATAATTATACCTCTGAAACGTGCAAGTTTTGCATTAAATGATGTTCCAAAAGTATTTTTAACACAATTAATTATAATTGTACACACCACTGCATTAAGAAAGATTTCTGGAACAAAGCTATTTCTGCTGAGCTCTATCGAAACAAAAACTAAAAGCTAATTCAGTCAGACCAAATGAATAGTTTTGCAAAAAGTTACCTCAGGCAATCATACTCTGTCCAATTGCGATTCTCCAATTAGAGAAGTGAATCGTAGTTTCAGCCAGGAAAATACCACATCTAGTTTCCTGAAAATACCTATACTGTATTTCATACCACCAAATACACTTTCAATTAGTCAGCCTCCAGCCTCCTCTGGCTTTCCGGGCTTTTAGCTTAGTTGATGGCAAAATGATGAGAATGCATAAACTTTTTCCTCTGCATTCCGGCACGAAAAATTATTCTCATACTAAAATTCGATCGACATACATACATAAATCGCGGAAAAATGTAGTAGATGATATTAAAAAAAAAAAAAAAATCCACATACGCACTGTTGGCCCCGTTTAAGTGAATTAATTCGAAAAACACATCCACAACTACTATTAATAATAATTCCAATGGCTGCTATCGATTTACATTGAATGGCAGGATTTTGCTGCTATTGCTCCTCACTTCCACATTTATATTGGAATATAGATAGAGAGCAAGGGACAGAGACATATCCTTTTGTTGGATGAAGTAATAATGGTGTCCTGATAGGCGATATCGGAAATATAAATGCATCCGTGCGTTGTGGTTTGGAATTTCGCACCCATGTTGCCGTATTGAAGTTCATTTGCCTGGAAGGACGGATAAGTACGAGTATTTCAAATTGTTCACTGCGGTCAAGTGGAAGTGAATTGGTTGTGTATATCTCGTTAGGTCCGTTTATAAGTGATCCTGAGAGTGTGTTCGATGTTCATTTTAGCCTGAATTTTCAACATAATAATAAAAAAAAAAAATAAGAGAAGTACGCACAAGGAGCAGCAATAGTAAACTGACGTCGAAGGATCCTTAGGATAGCAGTGCTGAAGCACTAAAGTTTATAAACTATTATGATGGTTCGGGGTTATGTTATTCTCCTTACCTTGCCGTATAGCTGGTTCATATTCATTCGATTCGTGAGAGGAATGTATTATACGAACGTTGGATAACAGACGATGAAAAGGATAACAAGGATTCCATTGAAAGAGAAGACATATTTTAATGATTATGTGTGTGTGTGGATAGATTTGAAATGCATAGAATTTTAGAATTTTTATGATTGAATTTGCCACACGGCAGCACCATTTGGCTGCCGAGTTTTTGAGTTCAGGAAATCCATTGATTTAAAAACAATTTAAACAACACAGCTAGTTTAGTAATTTGTTCACATGTGATATTTAAGGTTACAATTTTCATTTTTGCGTAAAAAGAACAAATTGAACTTTCAAAATTTCTCTAGCTGCCTTCAGCTACGCACTCCAAGTTGGTTGAGATTGTCCTCCACTTGTGTGCGCCACCTAAGGTGGGATTTTCCTCTGCTGCACTGACCATCAGGAATAGATTCGAAGACTCGTCGAACTTGTGTGTAGGTGTCCATACGCTCTATGTGTCGCAGCCATTTCAGACGCTATATTTTCAGCTTTTTGAGCAGGCCGATGTCACTGTTAAGTCCGTAAAGCTAGTTATTGACTATTCTTCTCCATACTCGATTGATACATACTGGACCGAAAATCAATCGAAGAATTTTTTTTGTAAGTATAACTTCCTTGAGGACTTTTTGATCGAGTCGACTATGTGGAGATTACTTTCTCAATGATATCATATACTTTGTCTAACTTAAAGTTATACTTTTAGCCGGCAGACGGCTTTCAAAGCCATACTTTTGTTAATCCTTATTAAAAAAAATTATACATTTTAAATTCTGAAAAAATTTTGTATTTATATTTCGTACACGGCCTGAATCAATACTGGTCTAATTTTGCTAAAAAAAAACTTCCAAATGATACAAATAATATTGCATTTCGACATTTAAAAAACAATAATTTGAATTATTACTTCCAATACAGGTACAATACGATAGAAGTTTTAAATTTGAAAAAAAAAATATCGATCTCTAGATTTTGATGAAACATAATACAATAATAGGGAACCCCATAAAGTGCGTCCCACAATGCCGTGTGGCATTGATTTTCTTCAACCTTGGTTCCTGGTGAAATCTTTAGAGGAGAAATTGACAACTTTTTTCGCCCCATTAATAACGGTAAATATCTCATAAAATGTCGCTACGATTTTGATTTTAAAAAATCTGTGTAATATTGCAGATATGGTCTACATTTTCAAAACGAATTTTGACATTAAAGGGTTTTTTCGACTGTCGAATTTGCATACAGAAGCATCTTTGACTTAGAAATAATTTTGTATATAACAATTTTGGAAATATTTTTTTTTTGATTAAAAAAAATCGAAATATTTTTGAAAATAATCAATATCTGGAAGAAGAATAGCTGAAGTACTTAAAATTGACATACATACATTTTAATAATAAAACAGCTGAAATATTTTTTTTTTCAATTTCATTATTTTGAAAACTACATTTCTAGAAATCAGATGACATTTTATTTTTTGAGCTCAAACTATCTTTGGAGTTGTTTCAGTAATTTAAACAATGCATTTTATTTCTCTGAATTAAAAAAAATCTAATTTACTTGTAAATATGTATGAGCAATTACGACCAATTCAGTCGTCGATTTTGTTTTTTAGTACTATTGAGACTTTTCGTTAATAATTCAATAGTTCTTTTATCCTAATTCTTTGTATGCCTTTAATGACATAATAGCCTTGAACCGCAAGAGTAAGTTGATATGATGAATTTGGTTATATTACTGCCAAAAATTAAACTGTTTTAGAGATACTTTCAGCTCTGGTAGAATCCGTTGACATGACACCTACATATTTAACGCTTAAACACTTAAAACTTGAATAAAAATGGTTTCTAGAATTTAAATGAAAATTAACAAAAAATAATAGTAGATGAAATGGCACCAGTACCATACGTACTAAGCTTTCAAGGTGCCATATCTTCCTTTCGACATTACCACTACTTTAACATATAACTCAAACCAGCTCGTACGCTCAATCTTAAAAAAATTCTTCAAAAATACAAATTTTTTTTAATGTAACTTAGAATTTTATTCACCTTCTAGACTAAGAGCCCACAGCAATTTTTGGGTGTGATTGATAACAAAAAATAATTAGCATAATTAGATAGGCCTTTTATAGTTATTTATAAATGTAAACGTCTTGCATACTCTAGTGGGAGCAATAGTGCATAATAGTGCATCGAGTATGCAGTTCTTTCCAAGTCCAAATAATTGTGATAAAAACTTTGCCAAAATGTAGAGTTAAGCCCCTTAATTGAAAATATCGAGGTCCAAGACGTTTTACAGACAGCCTTCTGCCTGCCAGACGCGATAAGAATAGGCTACTTCTTGCACTAAGAAGGCAACCTTCAAAACGTCTTGGACCTCGATATTTGCAATCAGAACACTTACCTCTTCATTTTGAAGTTATGGCAAATTTTGTATCCCAATTTTTTAGACTTTGGAAAGAACTGCATACTTGATGCACTATAATGCACTATTGCGCCCACTAGAGTATGCAAGACGTTATTATTCATAAATAACTATAAAAGGCCTATCTAATTATGCTAATTATTTTTTGTTATCAATCACACCCAAAAATTGCTGTGGGCTCTCGGTCTATTCGGGCTTGAACCTTTGTTCTTTAGGTGAATTTATTCTTACCTGAAAAACCGTAACTATAAAGTTCAATTCAGATCTACCTTCTCTGATGATTTCTTAGCTATCTCCGGAGTCCCACAAGGCAGACACTTAGGACCTCTCTTTTTAATTCTTACTATTGACGGTAGTGAAATGAACAGCAAATATTCCCATATCTCACTCTACGACGACTAAACCAAGTTTTTCAATACCATTTCTTCCACACACGATTCCACTCTATTAGAACATGATTCCGACAGATTCTCTAATCTAGTGCTTGAAAAATTTGGTTCGACCTAAATATTTCCAATTATTATTCAATTACTTTTTCACGAAAACAACCTTCTTCCCGTCTCTAACTTCTCTATAATAAACCCATATCCAGCTCTGAGTCAATTTCTGACCTTGGTGTTTTATGTGATGGAGAGTACATCTTTCTCACACATATTATTCTTAAAGCAAACTCTGCACTAGGCTTTGTGAAACGATGGTCCAAAGAATTATCTGATGCCTATACGTAACCCGATATTTATACATAATCTTTGTTCACCCCATTTTTGAATACGCTAGTCCTCTTATCAACAAATTCATATATCCACAATCGAGAGCATTCAACATCGTTTTCCCTTTGTGGTCTGTCTTGGGTTAAACCTTTGATTCTATCTCCGTATCGAGCCCGACTTCTATTAAATAACTTGAATACGCTGGAAGAACGAAGAGCAATAAGAGTGACAATTTCTTCATTCATCGACTACTTTCAGGGTCTGTTGACTGCACAACTCTCTACAATTCCATCTCTAATAGTCCGTAATCTAGGAAATTCTCATCTCTTCTATCTCACACACACCGTGTCTCTTATGGCTCCAACGTACCTATTACTCGCATGCCTCGCAGGAATATTTGTAACCTTAACTTTTTCCACTTAAACCTCGGTTCTCCCTGCCTGAAATTTAATCATCCTTCGAATTCACTCCAATCCTAGATTTATATAATAAGAGCTGTAAACATTGATATGTATCCCGTTGTGACATTATTACCCGACTTTCAATACCTTGGGCAAATTTTGTATTCGCAAAATAAATGATGGAATGATCGGAAGCGAATGGATCAAAAGGAATTGAATACATTTTGATGAGTTTGTGTTCAATGATTTCGCGAGTTGAATCAAAAACGAAATGAACTTAAGAGTAAGTAGTTGGAAAAAGAAGTAAAAATTATCAAAACACAGCAAAGGAATTGAACAAAACACAATTGTGTTTACTAAAGAGTTAAAATAAATGTGTACGTGTAGCTGAAAAATATGCTTATTACTGCAATAAAATAACTTCTCTGATATTTAAATATTTGTTTTGTTACTTTTATTTAGATTGCGACGGTTTTGTATACGAGTACGTTTAATTTTGTATCTTGAAATTCTTGTTTGTTTTTTTCTTGAAACATATATACATACCTCTTACTATAAATTCAACAATATTTAACTTCATTTTAAATTTACTCTAAAATTAACCTTCCATATTCTTTACAGGTAATTTAACAACACCAACGAATTAATAATATATTTAAAACCTCCCTTAAACAAGGTAAGCCTTTTTATTTTACCCCTTTCATTACCAATTCATGGCTAATTATTTTAAAAGTAATTAATCTTAAGAAAACAATTAAGCTCAGGCAACCTTAACAATTAAAATGGCTATTTATAGTAAAGTTTCCGTTTCTGCAACACACGTTAATTAGTCGTTAGTCATTTAGCACCCAAAACAAAATCTCCTTTCACAACCACATTTCTATGTAAAGTACTTAAAGTGAATTAATGTATGTGGTTAAGTATTTACATACTATTTATAAGTGTGCCACAGATTAATTTCCCTCTAAATAGCGTTGATATAAAAAAAAGTGGAATGCTTAAGCATTCGTTGGAATACGCAACACAACTTAAACACGCTTAGAATAAAAATAGAACAATAAAGCATTATAATTCGAGTATGAAACATTCAAGTTCTACACGAAAACTTTAGATTTAAATGCAAGGATAATGTGGTTAAGATATGGAAGTATCTTGTAGGTGCGGTTGTAAGTGTGAACTTAGCTACAATTAAAAATGAATTATCTCAGACAAGTTCTAAGTTCAACAAATGGTTTGTGAAGGCTTACATATTTTTGCTTTTGTAATGATTTATTTTTAGTTTTCGGTATACAAATTCTTGGAATGAAATTTTAGTAGTTCTTAATTATCTTACAATCTATACAGGGCTTAAAGGAATGTACTTATGAAGGGTTTTTCCATAATTGCGGGAAACTGTTTCAATGGAATAAAACAAGCTGCGTGTAAGATTTTAACAAACATTTTTCTTCATTTGAAAGAAAAAAAGAAATGTGAAATCATTAAAATGGCCGCCTTGGCTTCTTACGGTGGTACGGATCCAAGTGGTTCAATTTTCAACGACTCTATTCCGCATGGAGATGGCTGAATTTTTAAATTTTTAGCTTGTTCGCAAAGGCCTGAGACTTCATATCGCATAACCTTGGTAGCCAATTCACGTAACCAGAGAGAACCTTACCCTCAAATCGTTCATGAAGAATGCGAATTGAGGCGTCCGGCGTGTGGCACTTAGCATCGTCTGGGTCCATATGATTCAATTTAGCCTCACCAACGTCTTTTTTATGGGTTGACTACGCCGAAGGGCCCAAAATCACCTGGTGAACCTTGTGTGGGTTGGTGTCCTTACACGACAATACAGCCATTTATTCAAAAATGCGCCTTTTCACTAAGGATGATTTTTCCACGTTGTCTATGGTCATGGACTTTGAGCTCTTGACTCAGTTGGATATCTTGTTCGGGCGTAAACCCAATTCCTATGCAAAATTCATAAGATTGTACTCTGCTAAAGCCCAGAAATTGACTGCCTCGTCTTCTACTGTACACTTTAAGTGACCGCGGCGATATTCTTGGAAAATCTTGCGATCTTTAGAGGTATGAATGTTGGCTGATTGTTTTACCGAACCGGTCGTCCCTAATTTGGACACCGAACGTTCAAAAGTCGACTGCGAAGCACCACCACGTTTACTGTAAAATGGACGCAACGTTTGCACTTACGAAAACTCATTTTAATAATAAAGTTTTATCATTTGAAGATGCTGTTCAGTCGTGTAACTTGCTATGGTGATTTGACATCACTAACTGAATAATAAACAAAAGATTTGACAAATGTCAAAAGACGCCAAAATCTAGCCACACCAATCGAAGAACCCTTTATTACATATTTTATTTGTCTCCCAAGAGAAAAGCTAAATTATCTTTTAAGATTAATTTTACTTCGTATCCACAATCTGTGAAACATTAAAATGAGCACGACCTACAATTTTTTACACGTCAAAATTAAGCCTATTACTCACTTTTTATGAAATAAAAATATAACAATTCAATCTTTTTGATGTAATTTTCTTGTTCCGAAAATTTTGACAGTTGAATATCGTGAAATTATCGGATTACCCAATTCACATGTTAATAGTTTGGAAACAAAATTTTGTTAACAAAATTTATTTTTATTCCGATTGTGAATAATCAAAATGAGTACAATAGTTTTGATTCCAATCTATGGCGAAACTCCCTCTTGTCCATCTCTGTAATAGTTCAAATCATCCAAACTCAATCACACCCAACTTCAGGGCGATAACGTGGAATAAGTTGTCCATTAATACCCCTCTCTGAACCCTGATACCACGAGCTAAAAATGAATCCCTTCCCCACCACCGGGAAATTTGTTCTAATATTTTCATAAATTTAAAAAATACAGTGAAGCTGTCAGCATGTAGGTATGCGTCTTTAGTTTTAAGATTTAGTTTTTGTTTCTATAATTTATGGTAAGCTTAAAATATACAGATAATATATATCGACTTATACATATATTGCTTCTTAGAAGTCCCGATAGCATCTAACTGATGAGACCAACTGTTGTGGCTGGGCGAAACTCATTTGACCTACAGGTCGCAAAAAGCTTTCAACTGCTATAATTATTATTCATTATTGAGGTAGGTACTATTTGTGCAGAAGAAATGCCTTGAATATAATTTTAAAGTTTTCAATTATAAATTACGCAGAAAAGCTGCCAACCCCACGAGTGGATGATTAATAATATAATACGGCCAGCATATTCATTAAGGCAATTAAAGTTCACACCAACGCCATTGCCGTGCAATTAAGTGCGATGTATCACCTATCACTAAAAAAATTATAAAGAGATGTACAAGAGGGAGTTATAATTACTCCCAGTCGTAGATGGTGTCATTTACTTACTCTACAATCTTTCAATGGGAAATTTTTCAATTATTAATTTCTTAGGGAAACAAGAGAAGAAGCTAAAGAAGTATGGAAAAGGTTAATGGGTCATCCAGTTGATAGTTCCGATTGTAAATTTATTTAAAACACACATTTTTTTTATATTATATGAGCAATCAAGGGGTAACCTTTATAATGTTAAGCACAGTTCGAGCAATTAGGAAAGTAGGATATGATTTGAAAGGATATACCGATGCAGATTGGTTTTGAATATCTGCACATTGCAATGAGTGGGAAACATTGAGCCGGGTAAAGCATTCCACATTCGTGTAGTGCGGCTAAGCAAAGAATCTCTGTACTTGACAGTACGTCCGAAATTGGACTCAAGGGTAGGACTATTCACATGAGGTCGACCAACGACCGACGAACGAAAGAACAAATTGGATTCAGAACATTTAAAAGCCTAATTTCTTCACAGAACAGAACAAAATGTTAAATAATCTGATTGTTATGAACTGTCAAACTTTTTTCGTGTTCCACATAAATTATCCACACTACAAAGAATGAATTGTTCGTGCGCTACTAGCTTCAAAATCATTCTTTTTTTTTTTTCAAAACAGCTTTTTTTGGCGATTCGTCTCGGCCCTCTCACATGGACTCATCGGTTTACTGTGAGTGCCTTATCAATACCCCATTTTGTTAGGTTCAGTTCATCTTACATTGGTCTTTTGACAAAAATCAAATGTGAACTATATCCATATCCAACCAAGATTAAAATTTTGAATCATTAAGGCTGGAAAATTTTGCCCGTGGCCTGGCATTATTTTTATATGAAGGTTACTGAACATTCTTGTATTTGATTTGATTTTTTGATGATTAGTCATCAAATAATACCGTGTGGTAAAATTGCCAAACTGGATATATGATTGGTTGTTAGTAGTTGGTCGCTCTTAGTTAATATTCCTTTAGATTTCGCTCAAACTTTTATTTCAATTTATATTGTGGATCCTGCCATTAAAAATGCAAAATCACATCACGCAAATTACTTCCCCGAAAGTTCTTGTCATTTTCGACACTTATTGGGTAATAACTGGACGACGTACTAACTTGATGAATATTTGTTTTAAAGCGACAATAGTTTGCAGATTGTGTACGAATTGTCTAGGAATTCACATTGATTTCAGTCCAGGAAAAATTGGATTGAAGGTGACGATTTTACCATCCACTTTTTCTAATAAGTATGGACAATCGGACATTGACACAATTCCACGTCAAACAACAATTTGGCAGATGTCCTAATCCTTCCATAGTTTCAGGTGAGTGAAAAATGATCCATATCTATGAAGCATACACATATGCATTTCTAAATGACAGTTCGGTTTGACAGATACGATTTAAGCAGGGATGTCAAATCTTAGCCATTGGATGAATCATTACATAAAAATCAATAAGCTTTGGTTTGAGAAAGAAACTGTTGAATATAAAGTTGGAAATTTCAAGCTTGTGGTTTTGTAAATTTTTACTTGAACTACATACATATGTCAAATACAAAATTTTGAACTAACGTTCTTTAGTGTCTTATCGCAAAATAAATTATTAATTTTACATGTCCTTCAAAATAATATGAACTTGACACCTGAATGGCCTTTAATATAGTTTGTTTTATTTTGTAGTTCCCCTTGGCAAAATGGTTAGAGCGTTGGACTGTCATGCCGAAGGTCTCGAGGTCGATTCTCAGTCGCTGCAGAAAAGTTTTTTTCAGGGGTGTACTGCCTCTTGTGAGGAATTGACAAATCCTCTAAGAGGAGTACATCTCTTGTCATGGATAGTGCTGCTCATTAGCCGTTCGGAATCGACAGAAAATTGTAGGTCTCCTCCGTTCCTGTTTTCAGTTCAGTTTTTCATTTAATTTATCAGTTAAAATTCAAGGGCACAAAGTTATAGAAACATATTATCCAGATGAACTTTCCAATCCATTTCGAAGAAACTAATGTTGTGAGGCATTTAAAACTTTTAAACTTTTCCAATGTACTATTAAAAGAATATTGATATCCAATTTTTTCCTAAAATCCGATATTAATATTCTCTCTAGGTCACTAAGTTAAATGTACACATGTGAGTATTTTTAATATGAATATTCTACTGAAATACAAAGAAATACTAAACCAAAATTAAAAAGTATTAAAAATCGTGGTTTGTCATTTGCGAATAAGTACCACACGTGTCATGGTGACCACAAAAAAATTCATCAAAGTCAAACTACAAAGTGTTAGGTGTGAATACAACATAAAAAAGAAACAAACCATATTAAATTTTCCACAAGAATCTTACATCATTAAAAAAAACCCACGACAACTCATTTTTTTTCCTTTTTCCGAATGCATGGAAAATATAGTTTCTGACACCATTACAAAAGTAAGAGGTGAGGACTGGTGAGTTACATCAGCTTGCAAGTCGTTTCTTTAGGGCATGCTGTGGGTTATTTAGTTGTTTTTTTTTTCAACTGTATATAGTCCAACAGGAAAAATAAAATAGTAAAGGGTTATATAAGAATTTAATGAAATCTTAAAGAACTTATGTATAACGAGCGCACACTTTTAGGTTTGCAAATTATGTGAATCCAGGCTACAGGTAAGCTAGTGTTCAGTAGAGAAGATGAACCAAGGGATAGTGTTTTCCACTCGAAAAGGCTGGTACACCTTGGGAATTTTTAATAATATCTATTTTGAACGAATACAAAATTATTTAACTACAATCAGTTTGTCAAAATATTTGCCTAAAAATTCTATATTTTTACATAAAAATACAAAAACAAGAAAATAACGATATTTGATTATATAAATATTTTTTTATATATACTATGTATTTTCAATTTTAACTTCATTTTATTATTGCATACAATTCAATATAATTCAAGTTAATTTAATTTAGTTTTTAATTTATATTTATTTAAATATACGTATCTTAAGACAGAGTGTCTTTTTTGTAATAGTCAGAATATGAATGTAAAGTTTGAGTTATTTAAGCAATTTTTAAGAAATATTTTAAAAAAGCGATAACTACTGTTTGTGTTTAGGTAGGTAAATATAATTTTAAAAAGAAATAAATATTTAGTTACATAATATTCTACAAATTTTTTTAGATATTTAATCATCTCAGGTGGGTGGACAAGAAGTTCCAAAGGCCAATAGCATGCACAAAGAACTGATGTTTAGAGTTTTTATAAATAAAGGGTTGGCCAAATACAAGTTTCCTTTTAAAAGGGCAAGAAAATGAACACAATCAAATTTTGTACATGTATTATGGCTTGATTAGTAAGAGCGAACATTCCCATAATAATGGAACACAACGTCGTTCAAGTGGCTGCCTCGACTGGAGTTAATTGAAGCTTGTAAGCGAATAATCCGACATCCTTGAGCAGAATTCTCTTCAGGCTAGTGCGTAAAATGGCCAGTTGATGTTCGTGAATTGAGTCTCACACTCTCGGTGACAATAGTCTGTTCGCACCGTACGAAGAAGGGGCCAATGAGTGCTGTCCACTAGCATACCAGTTTCACGAACATTTGGCACAAACTTGCGTACAGCAGACGCGGTGGATGCTTTATTGCGGCCAAAACTTCTTTTTAAGAAAACTCACTATTTGGGTTCCACGGCACTCACTTTGGAAGTAATGATTCAATATTTCCCAACGTTATTCAAACGGAGTTATGATACAGACTTTCTGTCACGATTTTGAGCGGGAAACATCTGATAGTGTTAAAATAACCTATGATTTAAAAAGAAACCACTATATGGTCAATTCTGTATAAGCGTAGGCAGAATGAGATTATTACACCTTTGTGATACTGGAAAAATAAGGTTTTCGAATAGATACAATTAGAATTAGAATAATCTTAAAAATAAATGTTCGTCTTAGCAAAACCCTATATTTGTTAAAATGCATATTACATATTAAAATACCTGCTTGTACAGAAACATGTTTGAAACGGGGCAAGCCATAGATACTCGTAAAACGAGCAATATTGCTAAAAGCTACATAAAGTTTGCGCTTACTTACACTTTCACAGCAGCAAAAAATCGGACTTCGGACTTCGTAGAAAATAAGAGTTAGCAAGTGTCAAAATCGTAGAAACTGGAAGACAGTTTCCAGAAATATGGAAAACCCACAAAGCCGCATAAACTCGACCAACAGCACATGTCAAGTGGTTGTCCCACGATAAGGTTTAGTTGAAAATGACTCTTTACTTTTATAACGTAGTTTGACGTTGTGCCTTGATACTTGGCAAATATGACATATCAAAGTCAATGTTACCAATCACAATAATTGCCTGCCATTTGTTTGAATTAAGTCTTAGATAATTTTCTTGAGATCACTTGTCACGGTAAAATCTACCGCGACAAAAATTACTCTTGTCTATCCTTCCCTCTACCTTTCTTGTCCCATTACCATTGGCTTCCATCCTTTTTTTACAGGTATTCTCTTCGATCAACTGTAGAAGAAATGCCCCAGTAGCTTGAATAAGCTACTTGATCAAAATGGATGACGGGCGTTCCAAGCATTAAAAAAAATTTCCAGGTTCACATAAAATACCTGGTGCCCATTTTACTTTTTTAGATCGGAAAAGAAGATATTTAATTAATCAACCGATTAATACAAAAAAGGGCTACATATCTAATTTCAATCCTTATTGTATCATTCAACCTTTGCTAAAAAGCCAAAGGTGTCAGCCTCTTACGTGCTGAATGTTGCAATGTTTAAGTATAGACCATAAGTCATTGTTGATCACCGTGAATAAAAGTGGATCTAAAATTGATCCCTGAGGTACACCAGTACGAGTAGAAATAAAATCAGATAGCTTAGAATTAGCGAAAACTGCCTGAGTTCTATGACTAATTTATTGTTAAACAAGGGACGAAGAAGAAAACATGTTTAGAAGTATTCCCTGCGAAACAGTATCGAAGGCCTTGTAAGACCAATTTTGATACCAATTTGAGAAGCGCAGTTCTTTTTTACTCTGAAGCCAGATTGTACAGATGTTAAACGTCACCAATATCAATTTGTAAACACGTCATCCTCACACTGATTTGAACAAGAACCCTTTCACTAATCAGGTACACTGAGCCAACTTGCAAATACAAAAACCTCGTTTTAGTTTTAATTTGATAGTTAAGCACATGGAGAATAAAATTTAATAAAAACTAGCTATTTATGAAAAATATTTAACTACCTTTGAATCGAAAATTGCGTAAAAATAGGTTATATCGAACAATTATCATTTCCCTTAAACTAAGGTAAAATCTCCAGAGACCTAAGCTGATATTAAACAATCCAATGTTGAATGAACAAAAACAAATATTTAAAAAAACAACACAATTGATTTTCTATGGATTTTTATGTTACCTTGAATAAGAAATCAAGTTATGCCCAAGTAAAATTGGTTCCATATACCCCCGAGAGTCTGATGAATTCAATAAGAAAAAATCCTTGAACATTTTCAAATTACAAATATTTAAAGATATTAGAGTACACTTTTGTTGTTTTTGTTGTTTTTTTTTAGTCACTCAATGGCTTATTCCCCCAAGAATTGAATACATTTCAAAAATAACCTTATACATCAAATTATACATGTACTGTAATGTATATATGTATCAACATGGAGGCATATAACAAAACTCAACAACAAAACAGATGTATGGCATCACATGAACAGCAAAAAGGATACAACCAAAGTCTAAAAATAGAACTAAGCAAAAAAAAAGTACAATAAAAACCAAAGAAAAATCACCTGTATACGTATTGTATCATTTTAAATTTTTCAAAAGGACGAATTCCTTCTTCATCCACATTCACCTACACAAGCCATTGAAAATTGATGCCGTCGACACCGACGATGCTGTCATTGCCGCTGCCACCGCGCCTCACCGCACCGGTAGCCAATTGTTCAAATTCATTCGCTTCTATGAATCATTTGAGCTTTTTTTGTATGTTATTTGGTTTTCGTACTTGTTCAGCGGCGAACAGACGAGTACCGTATCCTGTTTTGAAGGGGACAAATTGCAAGCACTTAAAACAACCACTTTCTTAACCATAAAAAAAAAACACAAGAAGATAAAACACCACAAAATGTAACCAACGACCGTACAAAACAGCAAAAGAAACAAAAGTGTTTAAATCCATTTATCCTTTTCTTGCACTCTCAATATAAAGGTTGACTCTTTTGACGATAGAAAAAAAATAAGGACTCTTAATGGAAATCGAATGCTGCAATGAATGAAGGCAATTTTTTGTTAAATACCAATGGTTTTTCTTTTCTCTTTCTTACATATTCATTCAAATAGCGAAATTGTATGAGACGGGAGAGGAGGCAATAAACCTTGTTGTGAATATCCTTTTGTTGTCCTTTCGGTGAAAAGCGAACCTGATCTCTACTCCTTTTCAATTATTCCCATTATCTTTTGTATGGATTTTATGTTTTTTTTTTTTTTGTTATGCTGGTGTCAGAACGGCGGCGGACACAAAGATATGATTTTTAGGAGAAAAGGATAATGCACCTTTGGGACCAAACAAAAAAATAAATAAATAAAAGCTGGGTTATTCTGTCGATTGAAAGATGTCGCCTAAGAGTCTGACTTTTTTTTTAATGTTTCTTGTTATAAAAATAATGGTTGAATTTTATGACATAGCGCCCGGTGTGAATGGACTTAAAAGGATTTTGAAGTAATCGAATACTTTTATTTAGGAAAAAAAATCATAATGGTTATGATTTCTTTAAAAGGTTTTTCCACTCAAATTTGTAAAAAAGTTGGAGATTTTTGTTATTTTATTATAGACCGAAAGCCCACAGCAATTTTTGGGTGTGATTGATAACAAAAAATAATTAGCATAATTAGATAGGCCTTTTATAGTTATTTACAAATATGAAAGAGTATGCAAGACGTTCACAGTTGTAAATAACAACTAAAAGCCTATCTAATTATGCTATACTCTGTCCAACAAAAATTGTCAGTACAGGGAAGATAGGACGTTTGTCTCTCATTCTGGTTGCATTTCCATGCATAAGTGTGTCACTCAACATACTCATCTTCTTAAAATGTGTTCTCAAAAGCTTCAAATCCCAAAAGCTCTTTAATAAAAACCACTGAAAAAGCTCCTTGCTTGCAATTGAGCATGATAATTGTAACTCTGTTTTGATGTAGATAAAGAGCGCACGATCGTATTGAGTGACACTTGACCAGTGTGGCCAATTTAGCATTTTTCCTGCTAAATCTAGCAGGAAAAATTGTTTTTTAGCATTTTTTTTTTTTTCAAATCATGCCGGCATATTTTTTAGCATTAAATCTGGTCTTAGCATGAAAATTTAGCAGAAATTTACACGAACCATGCAATTAAATTGAATTTATAAAAAGCTGAAACAAAACCTACGAAAGTGTGTGCCGACTTCAATGTAATATTTATTGTAGGTGTTGTTGAACGGAACCACTTTTAAGTTTTAACGAATTTAGCAAACTAACATATATTCCTTGACGAACCACCTTCTATCGGAAAGCTTTTAACGATTTATCTCGCCTCATTGTATCTCTAATTAAAAAGATAGCTGTGTTTTCTGAAGATGAATTAAAAGTAGATATAACTATCGACAAACTATTACCCAATTCTTACTTCGGCTTTCAGTGTGAAGAAAAGTTACAAGAATTCAAGTTACAAGATTTAATAACATGCGAGGATGAAAATGAATTTAGAAAAAACTGTAAAAACTTTATTTTGAAGCTTATCAAAGAGCTTCAAAAAAGGACACCAGAAAATCTGAGAATTTTACACAAGCCACCGTTAACAGATTTTTTTAAAAGTAGACAAATTAATTCCAAGCTTATATCTAAAATAGAAACACAGTGGAATAATTTACATTTAAATGCTTGGGAAAATGTGGAAAACACTGTGGAATTTTTGTGTGAAGTAAATAAATTTACTGACGCTTCTAATGAAAATCCATATAAAGACCTCTCAAACTTTGTCATTTCATATATGGTCTTACCTATGGTCTGCTGCTGTTGAAAGAGTTTTTAGTTTCATTAATCTCGTCAAAGACCAGCGGCGAAACAGGATGCAAAAAAAATATGCTGAATAGCATTCTTCTTATTAGGGATAATTTATCTGAAACATGTTGTGATAATTTCGCTGTTCCTAATAAAGTCAATGAACAGGTTGGAGCATCAAAATTTTATGTTACCCAGGAAGAAGAAGAAAATATGCGTGATATTTTTGAAGAGGCTTTTGAATGGGGCTCAACATTTTTCTTTTTTTTTTTAATGATTTGATATTTATATTTTAGTTTTAACCAGAGTGAATTATTTTTTTTGTTTTTGGCAGGTTTCCGGCTAAAAAAAATATTTAGCATGATTTTTAGCATATTTAGTACACAAAAAATCATGCTAAATAGCCGAATTTAGCATAAACTCAAATTATGAATTGGCCACACTGCACTTGACACTCTTGACAGTATCTCATCAGCAGTGGGATACGACGGTCGTGTTGGGGTTTACAACTTTTTGAAAAGAATTACAACAACAATTCCTTAAGAAAAGTCAGTGGCTTGCTCTTTTTTTAGTGGCATTTTTCCTAACGCATTGTAGTGAGGCTGCATCAGGCGCCACTGTTTTAGAAAAAGCTCTCCCATAAGGCCTGTACTGACAATTGTTACAATTGTTGTTATCAATAACACCCAAAAATTGCAGTGGGCTCTTAGTCTATTATATTTACAAAAGTTAAAGTGTTATATTCCTTCTTGTTGCTTCTTGTTTTCTTTTTTTTTATTCTTTCAGATTTTAAATTTCTTTAAATGTTCCAAATATATTTACGAAATTAAAAATGAATAAGTTGATGCCACTTTAATAATTGTATGCAAAGATTTTCAATCGAAATAGAAGCCTTTCAAAAGTGTCAATTATTTCCTTTAAGTGGTGAAATTTTTTTTTTTAAACAAATAATATTTCTTTACGGAAGATCCTATGTAGCTATCACAATCAGATCTTGCAATTACATGACTGTTTAATTTAAAGCTGCCAAATAGAAGAAATATGTTGTAATGAAGCATTAAAAATTGTAAAGCAAGTAAACCCTAAAATAATTATTCCAAGGAATCAAAACCCCTGATGGACGCCACTGGTCATATTCAACCAAAATTAACACAAAGGAGTGCTGAAAAAAATGCTAGACTGGGTTGAACTAAGTTGCTCTTATGCTGAGAGACTTTAAATGGATAAAACAACTGCTTATGCCGTTAGATCTATAAGCATAATTTCAAGCATAAATTGATGCAAGGACAAAAATTATGAGACCTCTTCGCGTATTTTAAAAAAAATAAGTTTTTATATATAAAATTTGAAAACATTTTTAATCGCCAATTTTAAGTTTTTATAATTCAAAATAAAAATTGTTTTCCAAAAAAATCATTGACCCGTTTTCGAGATAACAAATTTTCAAGAAAAAAATGTTTGAATTTTTTTACTAAAATCAAACTTTCTAGAAGCTTCTGTATAAGAAATCTTTAATGTCGATAATGAAAAAGTTATAAATTTAAAAAATTAAATTCTGTCAGTATTATAAAAATTTAACATTTTTATATTGAGTAAAAATTTTCATATTGATAGATCGTAAAAATTAACCAAAAACAAATACAAATTTTTTGCAATTATTTTTGCCGTTTTTTGGGGGAAAATTCAATTTCGAAAACTATTTCTTAAAATTTGTATGATGGGTTCCATTAATTTTAGATAAAATAAAATTTTGTTCATCTATCTTGTAGGTAATTATTAACTGTTGATTGTCAAGTTTAAAAATTTCGACTTAATTTTTTTCGAAATATTGAGTTTTCAAAAAAATTAAAAAATATTTTTTTTTTTTTAAATTTTGTGAAAATTTGAATACATACTCATAATTCTACTAAAATTTTAAGAAGCTTCACACTGCCATACAAAAATGGATCAAAATATTTTAGAGTATTTTTGAGAAAATCAAAAAATTTATAGGAGTAACCGTTAATAACTATTTTTTTGATAAATTTGTTTCAACCATTTACTTTTTCTTATTAAATGGAATTTGTATTTTTAGTATAATTATGTGGCAGTTTATGAGACTTACACTTATCTTTGGTCTTAAGAAATAAAAAAGCATTTCTAACCGTTTATGATATACTCGCAGAGACAGACAAACGAACATTAATGCGAAATCCACTTACTTCGTCTTCCCTCCATAGCAAGGGGATTTTAATTGACGTGGTTAGATTTTGACGCCTGTGCGGCCATGTTGCTGAGGTGACATCTGTCAAATCTGTTGCTTATTATTTAGACCAAGGCAAGCTACACGATGAACACGTCCAAAACATAAAAAGATATTATCAAAATGAGTTTTTTAGTGCAAACGGTGCGCGCGTTACATGCATTTTACGGTAGACGTATAATTGTCCTTCACAGTCGACACTTTAAGGTTTGGTGGCTAAATTTGCTAAATTTTTCCTGAAAAATCTTCTTTAGCAACGAGACGCATTTTTGGATGACTAGCTGTGTTAACAAGCAAAATTGCCGTGAATGGAAAGACACCAACCCAAACGAGATTCACCACCGTTTGGTTTTTAATTTTGAACCGGCGGAGGCAGCGATGTCATTGGTCCGTACTTTTTCGAAAACCACTTTGGTAAGACGGGGACTGTCAACGGCGAGTGCTACAGAACGATGATAACGATGGTACCAGCAGGATGGAGCTACGTTACACGGCAAAACTTTAAAATTGGATCACTCGGTTCCGTAAGAAGGCGTACATAATGGCATAGATGGGCTTTTCAAATATGTCTGACTCCATTTTAACATCAATCCGCCCTTTTTGAAAAATCCTATAAATCTCGAGTTCGATTTTTTTACGAACGCGAAGCAAAAATGAAAAACAAATTGTTGAAACTTACCATACACAACAAAGTTGATGTGGTGGACTTCCAATGATCAATAATTAGATGGTTTGCCCTGTTTCTCGAGTTCGATGATGCATTTATAATCACTTGATTTTAATCTCTAATCGACAACGTGTTCTCTCTACAACACGGCTTAATAGGACAAATTCTCAGAGGTAACAAATTATTCATTCGAGTTCCAAAGCAGTGTTACAGCAGGTTCACATTTTGATAAGTCTTATATGCTAAAAGAATGAGTCCTTTTGAGCTATATCTTTAAGATCTATATACCAGTCGACCACGGGACTAGAAATCGCCTCCAACCACAGTCAAAAGGCACATAAAAGGTTATGGATGTGAGTGTTTCTTGCAGGAGCAGCAACAAACGAAGAATAGGCACTTCGTCTATAAACCAGCGATTGCCACTCCTGCGGTGAACACAAGCGTAAGTGAGTTGATGGGACCACCTCTCCCTAAGATTGGTAAAATCCTGTTGAGGAAAGGAACAGCCCCTTCGACAAGGAAAAGATCACGCTCTTGAAAGGGTTTTACCTATCCTTAACCAGGTGAGTATCTGACGACAGACATTTATTTAATGACTTCGAAGTACCCTACGACATTTCAGGCTATAGCTTGTTAAAACTCCTCAACACCCTTAGCGGGCTTGAATGTCATAGCATTATCATAGGTTTCATTACATGGGAATCACAATTCCTATGATATCGCTTGGGCTAGGATTTTCATGCACTTAAAAATGCAAAATATGCGCTTAAAATATGCTCGTAAAAATGTAAAATATGTACCTAAAATATGCATTTAAAACCATATCCCTTGCGAACCATCTTTATCGGGAAAAACATAGTATTTAGGTTTATACATATAACAAATTCAGTCTTTATTATCGAGGAATACAAAATTATATTAATAAAAACAGAAAAATAAAAGTCTTCATTTCAATAAAAATACTCGTACGAGTAGAAAAAAAAATAATATTCAAAATAGCACAGAGTTTGAATTACATCCATTATTGTATTAAATCTAATCTTCAAAATTTTCGTATGCTTTATTCGCATAAATTATAAAGTTTTTTTCTCAAATTTTCAAACGTGAACCTTGACGATTCGGTCTACGAAATTGTTTATACTTAGAGAATGATCGCTCAACGTCAACTGAAGTTAATGGAGCATTCTTTAAAGAACATATTTCTTTAGGTATTAAGTGCTCAATGTAATTCTCATCGACATAACTCAGTGTAAATGCCTTGTACATATTTTTTATTTTTGCAAAACCTTAATTTTTTTCCCAGAAAATTGTCCAGCTATTTTTTTTAATTGGCACCAAAATGTCCTTCAACTGCACTAATTTTTGAAAAACTATTTCAATTAAGTCGATTTGTTTTATTTTCTTGAACATTCTTAATGAAAGTGTTCAGCATAGAAAATAGAAGTTCAATTCTATAATGTAAACTTTAGAATATCATTTTTATTTCTTCAAAATGCAATTAAATTGCTTGAACTTAGAAATAATGTTATATAATTTGTTTTTTTTTTATTCTCAATGAAATGAGTCCCTGAGTACACCTAAAATTGAGTTCCATTTAACGCATATGAGCAACAGTAGTAACACTCTTTCAGAGTCTGAGAACAGGAATAGTCAGAGCGAGTAAATTAATTTTTTTGATGAAAGATTACGTAAAGAAGGTACACAATTACCACGAATAGTTCTGCAATTTACCAGAAACCCCACTAACCTTAAATACTAAGATCTAACAGTATACTGAAATTCAGCTATTTATCAGATAATTTTATACCGTGATCGACAAGTGCAATTGAACAAGTGGTCTACCGGGCATTTAAGGCTTGTGATGTACATATTAGATATATAAATCAGCTGTCATTTATTGTAATCAAAGCACAGCATAGACACGAACCATTTTGAGCTTTTTGTTCATATTGCATAGACTAAAGAAAGTACACTAGGAACAAAAATTTTTCTGCAAAATAATTTCCAGAATTTTAAAACAAACAAACAAATAAAATAAAACAACAATTAATTTTATTTAAAATCGACAAAATGCCTACATGTGCGCATCCAAACTGCACTGTTACTGAGGTAAAGGCTAGTGTGTTCGTATGTAAAGGAATTTGTGGAAAATCTTTTCATCCAGTTTGTGTAGGCTTGAGCAGAAATGCAAGAACTTATCTCAATGAATATTTAAAAACATTCTGGTATCTTTGTGAAGAATGCAAAACCATATCTTTAGCTCATATTCTACTGGCCATCGGCTGTAACAACGATAAATTATCATCACTAATTGAAACAGTCTCAGCCTTAGAAGCTAAATTTGATCAAGAACACCGACAAGCAAGCATGCTCATTTCCGACCACTGCGACTACATAACAAACGCAATGTCAAGTTGCACGAATGACCTACAATAATAAGATAACAATAAGACAAACCATTGTCTCAACACCTCATCAATCCTCCACATCGGTTTGCGATTCATTTTCGACCATCCAAGCACTCATTTCCTCATCAAATGAAACCTCTTCGAATGTTTACTCACTTCTTCAGAAAATTGACACAAGCATTACGAATTTTTCAGAGTCTTCACAAAGTATTCATCACACTATTAATTATCTCTTGGATGATTCTACAGCTATGAAAAAAGTAATGAATGATATCCTGGAAGAACTTAAAATCATATCTAGCAGACCCGTTCCATCTTTTGCACCATCTAACTTACCAATGAGCAACACTCTATTGGATGAATTGCAAGTTGCCGTACACCCAATTCAAACAACCACCGCTTCTTCTCCTAAAATTAATGCTAATACGGATTTAATTCCTAAATTCCCAAGCGAAGAAACATCTAATACTGCCAACTCCAGCAATATAAACAACACTGTTGAAGATACTAATTCAATTATATCCAAATCCAACAACTCAACTTTAGTCAACTCTTCCATTATCAATAAGTTTGGAACAACCTGGACGCAACTTGAATGGGAAAACCGTCTCAAACGACTGAACACACCTAATCGGATATCTTCGTCCTCTTTTTACTTGAAAGGCGCTCCAAATAAAACAGATATTTCTTCGATACAGAACTTTTTCAGTAACAAATTTGGTATATCTGACATACAAGTTCAGCTCATTCTGAAAAGACCTCGATCATTCAAAATAGAAATTCCAATCAAATATGAATGGCTTTTTCTCAATGACGCTAAGATTCTTAAAATCGATGGAATGACTATAACGCCCTAGATCAATCGAGCAACAAAAAAACTTAAAATTATGTCTAGACCTAAGTTTTTCAAATAATTCTTTTTCAACTAATCATAACCAAACTCCAACTCCAATACCTAAACATCCTAACTTCACTCATTCCCAGACTCTTAGCCCACCACAACCTTCTTCTAGCAATAATACTTCCCAACAACACACAAATCACCCAAAAACAAAAAATCCTTATCGCTTTCATTCCCTCCACATCCTTCATATGGTAATAATAATAATTCCCAACTACATAGAAATCGTCCAAGAAATCCCTTTCGTTCCTAATAGTCATTTCCTAAAACATCCTAAGCCTAAGTTCCTAACTGTCTACTATCAAAATGTAAGGGGTCTGCGAACGAAAACTTCTGACATCTACCTAAATTGTCAAAAACTCCCTGTTGACATATTTGCTTTTACTGAAACAAATCTGACACCGGATTTTAATAGCAGTGAATTTTTTACCTCTGATTTTAGCGTCTATCGTAAGGATATCCTTGTCTCAGATGGAAACTCTTCATCAGGCCGTGGTGAAATAATTTGTGAAATAATTTGTGAATTTTACAGCTTCTCCTTGTTGGTACACCAAAGAACTTCGCCTTCTTCGTAACAGAAGAAATATCCTATGGAAAAAATTTCTCAGGTCAAAATCAGACAATGATCTTTCCAATTACATGGTAGCCTTCTACAACTTTTCGGGCTTGTTTGAGTCACTCTACTCAAATCATCTCATCCAATCTCAATCTGATCTTATCTCGAACCCAAAACACTTTTTTCAATTTATTAATTCTAAAAGAAAGTCAGATGGTTATCCCTCCACCTTGAACTACTGCAATGCCTCATCTGCTGATCCTAAAACTATTTCTAACTATTTCGCCGATTTTTTTGGCCAAGCATTTTCTTCTAATAACTCTGAAGTAGACTTGGGTTTTTTTAGTTATATGAATGGTTGTGCCAAGACCTCTTTGACATCGATTAATATATGTCAATTATCAGTGATTAACAAGGTTCGCCAGCTTAAGGACGATTTTTCATCGGGTCCTGACGGTATTCCTCCTATTGTTCTTAAAATATGCATCTCTAAACTTGCTCAACCACTCACTGCTCTATTTCAACTATCTATTTCTTGCTGTGTGTTTCCCAATCGATGGAAAGATTGTTTCATTATCCCTAAATCACTCTTTTCTGATAAGCAACATGGCTTTCTTAAAAGTAGATCAACTACATCTAATCTTACTCAATTTGTATCTAATACTATTTGTGCCATGGAAATAGGCTACGAAATTGATGCAGTTGCAACTGATTTCAGCAAAGCATTTGATAGGATCTCTCACAATATAATTATTTTCAAATTGAAATCAGATGGATTCCCATCTCCGTTTTTATCTTGGGTCCAGTCCTATTTATGTGATCGCTTAGGCACTGTTTTGTTCAGAGGAAGTACTTCCAACCCTGTCCGCTCAACATCAGGCGCTCCCCAAGGTAGTCACCTTGGCCCCCTTCTCTTCTTGTTAAGTATAAACGATGTTGAGCTTACTTTAGTAGGATCTGACCTGGAGATTTACGTTGATGACATGCGTATTTCTAAACATATTACATGCTCAGCAGATACCCAGCTACTACAAACCGACCTAAATAATTTCCTTACCTGGTGCCGTCATAATTTTCTCGAACTTAACGTCAGTAAGTGTCAAGTCATTACTTATTCTCGAAAACGCCCCCCTCTCCGCCAGCGTTATTATTTCTTGAATAATGAACAAGTCTCGGTTGTCACATCTATTCGTGACTTAGGAGTTATTTGTGATAATCAGCTAAATTTTCGAGCTCATTATGATTCTATTATTAACAGGGCTAATTCAACTGTAGGATTCGTAAAGCGTTGGTCCAAGGAAATTCTCAAATCCCTACGTCACAAAATCCTTATACGTTTCTTTTGTACGTCCTCTTCTTGAATATGCCTCTCCCGCCTGGTCACCTTATTATCATGTCCACATTCAGCGCATTGAAGCCGTTCAGCGCAGATTTATAAGATTTTGTCTGCGCGGCCTCGGATGGGACGACCCATTCAGACTCCCACCCTACGAAAACCGTCTTAAACTTATAAATTTACAGACCTTAAGAGTACGTCGAGATAATGCTGACCTTCTATTTTTACACCAGTTATTATCTGGAGGTATCGACTGCGTAGGCTTGCTACGCAAAATAAAGCAAAACACAAATCAATCTCGCCTCAGATCGTCACCACTCTTCTGGATACCCCTTCACCGAACCGAGTACGGCCTAAATGAACCACTTACAAGAATGCTTAGAAGTGCTAACAACTCAACTATTTTTGATTTAAGTAGTTCAAAAACTGCCCTTAAAAATGTTCTCCAATAATTATGTCTTCATTTCCCGACCCAACTTTCCACCCAAACCTATTATTACTATTATTATTAATCTAATTTTAAGAATTTTTTGTTTAGTTTTAAGTAACAGGCTTGAATTAAGCTTAAATAAATAAATAGATCTTGTCCAAATAAAAAATTTTAGTGTTTTGTGTCAATAAAATTCGGTGAACCTTGTTTCTTTTTTTTTATTCGTGACTCAAATCTATTTACATTTCGGGTTTATATTTTCAATCGTTAGAGACCTTACCGCGGTTTGAATACATTCTTTGTCACGTACTCCTGAAATGACGGGGAGTATGTTGCCATTAAAATAATGACATCACTTCGTTTTATACCACTTAAAAGTTTTTAAAGAAACTTTAACTAAAAATTCTTATTAAAAAATGCTACAACTGTTAAAAGAGAAGAAGCACAGTTTAGAATAATATCGAAACAAATGCTTATCACTCTGAAATCATATTAAAGATTTTTTATAAAACAATTTCGAACCTCAAACAGGTTGAGGTAATGCTTTTAATGAAGAATGCTCTAACAATTTTTTTTAATAACTAGTTTTGAAGAATTTTCGCAAAAAATAAAATACGGTCACTGTGGCGTATACATAACCTTTTATCCTGCATCAAATATTACTCCAAATTTAAATCATTGACATATATTTAAGCATTTCTTTTACAATTTTCTATTCCCTAAGTTCTATTTGTCCAACTAACTAACTCTATCAACAACAAGAACAAGCTTTATTTCCCCAATGAGCTCTTATTCCTTTTATTTGGCTTATATGTCTACCTGCAAAAAAAGAAGCTTACAGAGAACTCAACAATCAGGACATGCAATTTGAATTATAGTATTTTTTGTTTATTTTTTTTTTATAAACAATCAACCCTCACACCTTCAGGTGATTATTACATTCGTTGATGTCCACTGCAAAATAGTTATCTCACATGGTTTTTATTGTTTCTGTGTGTCTGGTTCATGTCCTGGCAGTTGAATATACAATAGCATAACGTATGTGTCTAGGACTAGCTGGTGTATTTACACGACAAACAAAGTATGTGACAATGAAGTTGTTTTGCCTATCTCACTTTTTTTTGTATCTATCTTCCATTGAAATGTACACAATTCCCTTATGAAAGGTTGTTGGACTAATAAAATGGTCAACGACACATACATATACACATGTGAATGGTAAGGATGGCCACACGAAAGGGATTTCGTGCACTCTCTGAGTTGATGGGTCATTTGTTGCAAGGACAAGTCCCGGATAGCGTGGAAGTTAGTCCCGACAAATGGTTTCATTTGAATTTGCCTTTCTATGCATTGCTAGGGCTATTACTTTGAATGGAGTGGAAGAGTACTTCATTTTTTTCTGTCATTCAGGATGTTATGTAGGTTTGTTTGTTTACTATATAGCCTTTTTAAGCATTTAAGCTTTTTTTTCTAGGAATACCGCTATTTTTATCAGTGAATTCTTGTGAAAGGATTTTCCATTGAATTTTGTAATACAACATTTTTCACTTAATTCTGCTTATTTGAATGGCATGAACGTTAAATTGCTTATTTTTATTTCACATAAAAACTGAGAATTGTCGACGAGTGAATATTATTGTTTTTATTTTTACAAAATTGTCTATAAAAATAAGAAATTTTGAATTATTTATGAAGCACTGATATAATAAGCTTCAAAACTTAATATAAATCTAGAATAAAGTTATTTAAGGTGTTGTTACAAATTCAAATAAAAATCCATTTAAACATAGTAAAAATCCCAAAGCCTCAAGATGCTGCAAAATACTCTTTCTTACTTAGTCGTTTATTCATATTCAAAATAACGACAGGTAATTTCCATTAGTCAAAATTATATTTCGTCCACAAAATTTGTAACAATTTGTATCAACGTTTTTTTTTTTTGTAACAACGACAATTTATTATTCACAAAGTACCTTTTTGTAGCTATCCACCATCATAAATTAACCAACAATAAAAATTACCTACCTTGAAAATACCAAAAGTAGGAAAATCATTCTTCAAATAAATCTCTCTTCTTAAGTCCCAACTACACCGTGTGTCCTTGTCATGAAATATGATTTTGTTTTTATATTTATTTTTGAAGAACAAGCTTCTCTTTCTCTGCATTTCTTCCTCTCTCTCTCTATCTAAATCATCTATAACAATAAACGTCATAAAGCTCAATATTGCTTTCATTTTCTTCACTTCCTGTTCCTGTGCATCAACTGACTTTCCTTATGAATTTTCAATTTGTATCCTTTTTCATTTGTTCGTTTGAAAGAAAACAACATCAGGTGTGGGCGGTGGAGTCCTTTCGAAAATTTCAATCACCCAAAAGGAAATAAAAATCATAAAATAAAAATTTCGAGGACGAAATAACACAGTGGACTCTGGATGATTTGAACAGTAAAACGAAACCAGAACTTGAGATCGATACATTTTGAAAATAGACGAAGTGTATTGACAGTATTTTTTTAAAGGAGACAAGTAATTGAATATAAAAATAAGTTGTTTGTTTTAATAAAATCAAACATTAGCTTACAAACAAGCGTCACGAATTTAAATCTTAAAGTGTTTTATCTATCGAGTATTCTAAACTGACTTGAGAGGAAGTTAAAGTTCATTGACTTCAAAGTGTGTTCACATAGACAGAAGCCCACTGTCCTATAAATGTCCTTAATATTCCCAAACAAAAATCAATTAATGATGACAAAGTATTCGAAGGAAGTGCTTTATTGGATTTACGGACGAATTTTATTACAGGTCATAATTTGTACACTCTTAGCATTCTCGTATACATCGAACACCTCCCGACCAAATCGAACTGGATTCTGGTCCCTTATTCGATGTCGAAGAAGTCAACGCCGATGACGACGTTTATGGGCGGTAAAATGAAATATACAAAACGATCAAATAAATCAACGAAATTTTAGTGAACAAGTATATTTGTTTGTTTGTGTCCTTGTTAACAGGCGGCAGCAGCGCCCTCAACAGCAGTGCTTTTGTAACAAATCAGTGTTTTAATAACTACAGAATCCAATTAAACAACAATGTCACGGACAAATGGGAAACAAGGGCATAAGTATCGCAGAATCAATAAATTACCTGTTAGAAGATTCGTCGCGAAACGTGGGCTTATTCATGCAGACGAATTTAGTTAGGGGTAAAGTTTTAAGATGTACTTGTGTTCTGTGCCTTCATTGTTGCACTTGTAACCTTAATTTATGGATGTTGGGGGAAGGTTAAATATATTTCATTCTATAAATAATGGTCATGGTGAAAAGTCTTGGAGACAAACTTTATGGCTTACATTAAAAGTGATGCATTTTCCTCGCTATCGTGGTGCATTCAAGTTGTTGGAAAATAAAAATTATAGCCAGTCCTATATCGTAA
Source organism: Philhelius festivus (assembly GCA_963931855.1). Lineage (NCBI taxonomy): Eukaryota > Metazoa > Arthropoda > Insecta > Diptera > Syrphidae > Philhelius > Philhelius festivus. Next base: position 97,816,999 of record OZ007557.1, read on the forward strand.
AGTTTCAGGAAATGCTGAATAAGTATTATCAATTTTAAGAAGACTTCTATTTGGAGATGGACGATATCTGTTTTAGTTACTTGTGAGGCATTTTTAATCTTTTCATTGATCTATAAATTTTAACGTTTTAAAAACAGAAATGTACGATTGTGTTGAAGACTCTATCAAGTTTTTTTTTTTTTAATATTTAGTACTAACAAATAATATTGAAACAAATCCGTAGAGCATTTCAAATATCCCTTACATGAATCCGCCAACTATTAACGGAGTTATGCCTGAGGTTTCGGTCACTACCAACTATCTTATTGTTGTACGTGATCGTAAACCGGAAAGAAAATGGAGAGAAAAAAAAAGAATTTTTGATAACAAAAAAGGGCGGTCAGTTCCAGAATCTTTCGTTGGGTGTAAATAGATTTAATAAGGTCTAGCCTTAGATAAGAAAACCAATCGAAAAAACATGACAAAAACTCAAAGACCTCAAAGACAATCAGTGCTATTAGAACCACACCAACGACAGCCCTAAGGAACTTTCATGTTACTAGTCCCGCTAGATCTGTTTACGAATTCAGAGTTCCTTAAGACTTATACAATGTAAAAACTGTACGGCCATAGCACTATAATTAATGTCACAAACATAGATATTCAAACAGACTAGGTTACACCCCAAATAGATTTTTAGCAAGTGACCCTAACAGAAATTCAACCAAGGAATCTCTGGAATCAAAACCGGGTCATTAATGCTAATCGTGTTTGGGTCTGTACGGACACATGAGGTGTATTATCAGGCATCTACTCAGATAATGTACCTATAAGCAGATCAGTGAAGCTTCCAAACTTGTGCAGTGTATTCCAAGCGGAAGCTCTTGCTATTTTCGAAGCCACAAAACATCTTGCCTCACATTCAGTAGTAACGAGAAATATAGATATCTTCATAGACAGCCAGCCGGGATTTAAAAGCAATTTTCTCAATCACTATCAAGTCGAAATTGAGCTGAGGTTCTTGAGTCCAACGAACAATGTTAAACTCAGATGGGTTCCGAGACATCATGATATATAATTGAATCAAATGACAGATGAACTGGCCAAAAACATGTCATCCTGATCTAAGCCAAATCGATATCTCGGTACTTATGCCACTCAAACAATAGAAAATCCAATTTCAACAGAATTTCCTTCAGATGGTCAACAATCGAAACTTGTCGGGTTTCAAGGAAAATATTGACAAACATTTCTAGAAAAAAAAATACAAAATTTACTAAAGCTAAACAAACTTCCATACCAATTGGAGTCGTATTGTGCCACAATACACATGAGCAGAATGGGATGGTCGGATAGGAAGGCTTATCTTACTTCTTTTGTGAGTGCCCCAGCCTAACCAGAAACACAAAACAGCCCTGGGAAAATGTATGTTTTTTTTTACAAATTGGGAGACATCTCTACAATATACTACTAAATTAAAAATTGGATCAAAATAATTGTTGAAAAGGAGTTTATTTTTAACCAAGCTTAGAGTGTTTGGTCTTATATGATTATTTTAATTGAAAATAGTATCCGCTGCAGAGTAACTGAACTAAAGGTTTGAGAAGCCAAAATACAAGGTTTTTGATGAATGGTATTGATATTTTAACTGGAAAATGTTAGCTCCGGATTGATTAAAAGCTAAAATTAGTGGGAATAGAACACATTGGGATAATGGCTAGTGCGTTAAGCTGCCAAGCTGGAGAACTGGATTCGCTCCCCCGTCCCTTCCATCTAAAAATTTAAAGAAAATGTTTTTTTTTAGGGGAATTGTCTCTTACGAGCAAGAGGCAAATCCTCCAAAATAATTTCTTGTCACAAAAAAAGATTCAGGCGATTGGACTCGCCGAATTTCAAATTTTCCCTCCGTCATGTTTTTTTTTTCTTTTTAATGACAAAAATATCAGTACCTTTCTGCTACACAATTTTTTTGTCAAAACTTAAAAAACAAAATTTTTTCTCGAAACCTCTTAGAAGTGTAAGAAAAGAGTTGTCCTTCTCACTCTGTTTCCCTGAGTGCTGTAGTCACTTAGTCAGTTGCTACGGAATCTTTGAGGAGAAAGGAGTACTTTTTCGAATCGTTAATTATTTTCAATAAACAATTATTATCAAATAAAAAAGTTGTTAATTTGTTTTAATTTGATCATAACAGAAGTCAAAAAGTTTCATTTAGTTAAATATAGGTAATGGTTTAAAAATGTTTTTTTAATTATACCTCCCAAAGAACCATTTTTTTTTGTCCTTGATTTCTCAAAAATAGTCAACTGATTTTGATAAATTTTGTTTTTCTAAAGGTCCTTAGAAATTTGAATAGTATTGTGTATTCAAATTTTTGAAGAACATTTTTTTGGATTTATTTTTTAAATTTCCAAGGTTTTTTTTTTGAATACATATTTTGACAATCATGTGCCCGATTTTTGTCAAACTTGACAATTAATAGTTAGATGCTGTCGAACCCTTCTGAGACGCAAATATTTTTACGAAAGAGAGATTATCTAACTGATGTACACACTGTCGTACCTGGGCGAAACGCACTTTGAAGTTGGGGTCACTTGAGCTTTCAATTGAATTAAATTCAATCACTCTACTTAAACCAAAGTAATTTTCAATTTTTATTCGATTTAAAATTAAAAAAAAAATATGTATCCAAAAATAAAGGTATTAACGATACAAATGTTTAATATATTGTTTTCGAACATCTTATTTTTCGCGAAAACGGATCGTAAAATTTTGAATAATTTTTTTTCTTTTAACAATAAAAAAATTTAAATGAAAACATAACTGACAGTACTATTTTTTTTTTTTTTTTTTGAAAGTTTGCTCACCCATCTTCGACGTAAAGGATTCTAATGAAATTTTCAAAACTTTAAAAATACATATTTTTTGGATTGTTGAACAAAATATGAAATTTGTTTTGAAAACTTGATATCTCAAAACGGTTCATTGATTTTTTTTTTTTAAATTAAATTTTTATTTACACAATAATAAATAAAATGCACAACTAGATCGCACGTTCTTCCTTTAAAAAAAAAATTTTTTTTGTATACAATATTATTTCAAATACAAAGGAGCTTCTACATTCTATGATATTTTTTCCTAAATTTTTTTAAACCAAAATGTAGTCCATCCCAACAATATCACACCTAATCTTTTATCAAAATCGTTTGAGCCATTTTTGAGACAAATATGATGTAGTATAATGGCTCTGAGCAGGTACCGTTGGTTTTGGAGCTAAAAAACAATTCAATTTCTCTTCTAGGAAATCACCAAGGACCCTTAAATACCAAGTTTGAAGAAAAACATTTCAGCGGCTTATCATATAGGTCGGAGTAGAGACAGACATACAAACATACAGACGAAATTGCCGGACCCACTTTTGTCATGTTCTCTAGCATAGTAATGTTTAGACTTTTACAAACCGTTCAAGACCTTCTTTCCAATGCTCTCACGCAGGTGCTCTCAATGAAAAATGTGTTAATCCAGTACTTTGTCACATTATTGTATGTTTATAAGACGATAATTAAAAAAATAGTAAAAAGAAAGTTAATCCTTTCAATCGTAAATTCACGTAAGAATCCAAAGACGTATAAAAACTAAAATAAAAGGCTTTTCTTAGAACAAAAGTAGTTTTTGTTATTTTTGATTTTCGCAAAAACTACAAAACATTTTGACATCCGGTTTTTTGTGTTTGATCAAAAATTAATGAGAGCATTGAATATTGAATACAAAAATAATACTTAATTACGTAAAATTTTGAAAAAAAATTGTTTAAAAAAAAATTTTTCATTTTTTTTTTTTTCAAAATTTTGATTTTGAAAATTAATTTTTCAAAAACTATTCACTCGAACAACCTTATTTAAAAACAAAATTAAAGAATGTATTTCTGGCTTTTCAAAATGCTATAGCATTACTCTGTAGGTATCACCGTTATTTTTTAATAATTTTTTTTCTGTTTTAAGTGATTTTTTTCTTAAATTGCCCCTCCCGCCTAAACGGGGGGAAATAGACCCCCCCCCCTCCCATACGATTTTTTTCTTGTCTAAGTCCAACCTACACGCCCTAGCTTTTTGTCACACCTTATGCCAATCACCCTGTATACACCGACGGTTCGAAGATGGAAACTGGTGTTGGTGCAGGATTCTTTTCAGAAACCCTTTGACTATCCAGCTCATTCAGACTTCCTGACTACAGCAGTGTATTTCAAGCTGAGGTCCTGGCAGTGACGAAAGCTGCGAAACAAGTCTCAATGATGGCAATACCATAAGCTGATATCACCTTTTTCATTGATAGCCAAGCGGCAATAAAAGCGATTTCTGCCATTGAAATCAAATCGAAGCTTGTAACTTGCTGTCGCGAAGAGCTTAGGGTTCTTGGTACACAGCACAACATTAGACTCTGCTGGGTTCCTGGTCACAGTGGTTTCCCAGGAAATGAAAGCGGTGACGAACTGGCAAGAATAGGATCAACACTTGATCCTAATCAAGCAGACAAAACAGTTCAAATCCCACCCTGCAATCTTAAACAGGTAATCAAGAGTAAAATTCTAGCCTTAGCAAACAAGAGATGGATGTCTCTCGATTCCTGTCTTACAACCAAAAAATTAGGGCCTAGTTTCAGTAAACAAAAGACCGAAATTATCATCCAACTGAATAAAAAGTTTCTCTTTCTTCTCGTGAGCATTATCACAGGTCACAACCAACTCGGTTATCACAAGAAAAAGATGAAACTCAGTATGGACGACTTATGCAGAGGATGCGGTGACGAAGAGATACATGAGGACACTCCTCACTACCTGTGTCACTGCCCTGCGCTATATCATCTAAGAAACAGACATCTAGGGAGGCACTTCTTCAACGACTTAGAGGAGCTCTCTGACATTCCAAGCAAAATCATATTAAAATTCGTTAATGATACCAAATGGCTTGAGAATTCCTGATCTATGAAAACCACCTTCAACTACAGTACGACAGTGTAGTACGAACGTAAATGACAACGACGCACGTGTTTCTTGTGAGAGCGGCACCAACGGAGAATGGGCACCTCGCCTATACACCTGCGGTTGCCACTTCTACGTTAAGCATGAGCATCAGTGGGTCGATGGGGCCACATCTACCTAAGATTGGTAAAATCCTCTTTGGTTTGGAAGCAACCTCTTCGACTTAACTAACGAACAAACAAACGAACATATACACCAAAACTGACTTTTCAAACTCATCTACCAGGCGTTGCAAGGAGCCACATGCTCGTAAGGGTCTGGTGGGGGTAAAGGAAAGGAATACCCCCGAGAAGTACATTTCAGGCTAAAGCTTGCTGTAACCCAACCATACCCTTAACGGGCTTGATCGACATAGGATTATCATAGGTTTAAATCAAAGGGGTCACAAACCCAGGGCCGGATTAACAAGTAGGCAAAATAGGCAGAAAAATGAAGCAAGAATATTGAGTTTGAATGAGAATGCGATCTATGTTCCCTGTTCCGCGCATTCCCTTAATTTTGTTGGAGAGCATGCTGTGAAGTGCTGTTTTTATGCAGTAGATTTTTTCGCCATTATGCAGACATTATATAATTTTTTTCCGCTTCCACCTATCGTTGGAGCGTATTAAAAAATAAAATAAACGATGAGAAAACTTTGAAGACATTGTCAACTACACGCTGGGAAGCACATTCAAATGCGACGACTGCAGTTTACAATCTATTTGATATCATATTAGTGGCTCTAGAAATCATTGATGATGATGAATCACAAAATACTGATACTCGTTATGAGGCGACGTGTATCACGAATAAAATGCAAAAATTCGAATTTGGTTTCATGTTGATTTTATGGAACTCTATTTTGACTGCTATGCGTTCAGTGAGTAAGTCATTGCAAAGTGAAAAAGCAGATTAGCAAACGTGTGTTTTTTTGTACGGATCGTTAGAAGAGAGTTTAGTTTCATTCCGTGAAAAGTTCAATGATTTCGAGGAAAAAACAAAACAACTATTACCTGGTGTAGGTTATACAGAAATCGTAAAACGTACTCGTCGTTGAAAAAAAAACAACCTAATGACGGAAATGCTCCAGAAGTAGAATTTTCGCCTCGCGATGATTTTAGGACAAAAGGTTTCCTTGAAATCATCTACAATCTTCACAGTGAAATTAAACGACGCACAGTGGGCAGAAATCGTGATTTTAGTGGTCAAAAATATTTTTTTTTTGTTTTCGAATCACATTAGTTAAATTTTAATTAATTAAAGAAATATTTATACATACGTAAAATATATGCCATTTTTTTTAAATAAATATGCTCAGGTTAAGAGAAAAATAAATTCAAAGTGAGAAAAACTTATAAATCGATGTATGAAGCATTTTTGGCACAATTTTTATTTGCCGATTTTCTTGAAAATCCTTTTGGAAAGTAATTGAATTCATTACAGCTAATTATTTCACATATTTATATGTTATAATACGTAAAAAAAATATAAAGCAACGCTAAGTAGTTAGTACCGTTTGATTTTGAAACACCCATCTTAATTTTACTTAATTTTTCAGTTTATAAAGGCGATACAAAAATTCACAACTTTAATTTATTAACGAATTGAAAATTTAATATGTGCTCTATCGAAACTCGAAAGATTCATATCCGCATATATCCGCATTTACGAGTTAGAGCGAAAAAACATTTTACATAGCGACTCTTCTGTATGCAAAATTTTACATTGATTGTAGCATGTTGTACATGGTTACAGCCCAAGACTGTCGTTAGTCTCCAATGGAGATGGCATACAGCTTAATATTCACCTTTTCTGGGTGCCGGGACACAGGGACATTCCGGGGAATTGTAAAGCCGACGAACTCGCCAGAATTGGAACGGAAATGCCTATCTTGTCCGATAGAGTAAACATAGGTATGCCTGTAGCTACAAGTAAACTTATGCTAAAGCGAATTGCTCTAGAACAATCAAACACAAGATGGCTTAACACTACCACTTGTTTGGCGACCAAACAAATCTGGCCCAAACTGGATTTGAAGCGGTCAAAGTATTTATTGTCCCTCAGCAGATCTCAGATCAGCTACATAATAGGTGTCATAACTTTACACTGTCTTATAGATAGACACTACTCGGTGTACTATCAAATGATTTTTGCAGGAGTTGCTTGGACGAGGAGGAAGAGGAAACAATTTGTATCCAATTTAAGTCAATATTTTGAAAAATTTGCCTTCCACATTAACAGGGAGAAAAACAACTTTTTTTTATTATTTATTTTAAAATCAAAATAACACATATTTGATAAATTAAACGCTTTGTATTGAAAGGTACTTAAATAAAGTTACAAATAAAAAGAAAATATAAAAAAAACTAAACTGGTTCAAAAGTTATGGATTTTTGACCACTTAAACCACGATTTCTGCCCACTGTGCGACGTACGAAAGTGTATATGGAAGTTTCAGAGAGATTTGCATTTCTTATCAACTTTTCTCTAAGTGATGGAGACCTCCACGAAGCTATAAATAACTTAGTTCGTTTTATTCTAGAGATTTGGAAGAATTTTTCATTGAAATGAAACAATTCCAAAGTTACGTGAACTCCAGATACACTGATGCACAAAAAACTCATAGTCATTTGTATAAGATTCTAATGGAAGATCAATTAGCCGATGTATTTCCTAACACAGAAATAGCTCTTCGGATTTTTTTAACATCAATGATCACAAATTGTTCTGTCGAATGATCCTTCTCGCAATTAAAAAGAATCAAAGCTGCTGAAAGAGCTACAACGCAACAAGAGCGACTCAAAATGTTAGGTATACTTTGCATTGAGTCAGATTTATTGAACAAAATAGATATTGATGATGTAATTGATGAATTTGCCGAAAACAAATTTAGAAAATGACATCTTTAAAATGTAGATAGTAATTTTATTGATATTATTACATTTTGACAATAAAATTTGTATGAAAGATATAAGTTTGTATTTTTTAATCGAAAAAAGAAGGGAACGGACGTGAAAAAAGGGCCCACAAATTGATGGTTACCTAGGGCCCCGTTGAGGGTTAATCCGGCCCTGCACAAACCCTAGGGTATCACAATGGATCTACATTGATCTAAGTGTGACAGTAACAAGATCAACTGTCAGCCCACTTATCTAACCTAACCTAACCTATAGTAATGTCAACTTTGATCAAAATCTCGAGTTCGATTTTTTTTTCCAAATTCAAAACTTACCCTATAGTACCTACATACGTATATCCGATGTAAAAATTAAAATTGGCGTTATTTTTAGATCGTGTTACTCACGCCATCTTAATAGCGAAATTAATTCATATTGGTTTTTCCACGAGGTTTCTTACGAGGTTTCAATTCAATTTTAAAAACAGAACATGATCCATGTTGGGTAAGAACAAAGTTTTTGAACTAATAAATACAAATTTTGGTGTTCCACAAGCAAGGCACATTGGTCCTCTATTATTTCTGTTGTTTGTTAATGATATGTTATGATATGTTAAATAATATGAAAACTCACAGGGATAACATGGACGGGTTATTTACCTAGTAGTAAGATGAAGTAAAAGTCAGAGTCTAGTAAAAACGAAATATCCGTGAGAAATCATCGGTGGTATCAAGATTACGAGTATATTCCAAAAATCCGTTTTTAGTTTAAACAAATTGGTTGATAAATTCTAAACTCTTCCACACTTCCTTAAACTTTTTTTTTGTGGCTGTAAAATATTGTAAAATTGTTTCATTTTTTAATTTGTTGACCCATTACTAAGACTGAACAATAAGTGGTTATTTCAAATAACTATATCTCGCTTATTTGCAGATATAAATCTCCATTTTGGTGTCATATAAAATATGAATTATGACAAATCTGAAAAATATTAACGCATCTTCCTTGTCTCATTATTTGCAATCTGAAAACGAATAATCTTCTTTAATATTATTACCCTCTCCCAAATCATTTTGCATTCATTTTTCACTTCACAATCCAATTTTGGGAGATAAATACGAACTTTAACCCAAATAGACTTCCAAACGAACTACTCTATCCCACTTAGATAGAAGACCAGAAATCCATTATAAATCATATTTATTGCGACATTTTAATGAGGCCAAACCTCGTTTGGTTGGAAACAAGATTTCAAACTATTTATGGACTGCTTCTGTGCACCATCGTCGTAGTCATCGTTGTCGGGAGTATCGGTCTTGAACAACTGCAATCGCTAAACCACCACTTTTTATTCGTCTCCATTGAATAAAAACACTCCCCTATCCTGCCGCGCGTAGATATAGTTAATGCATTTAACCTGAGTGCATCCTAGGGGTATCCTTTAAGTTGATTGACCCTCCTCTGCTAAGCTAGTTGGTGTATATGTATACAACAAAGAAAGGAAGTCACAAGACCTCATATTTATAATGAGCTAAAGCAAAACTATCACAAACGAGACAAGTTTGGCTTTTGTTTTCGCCTCGGAATCGGAAAACGGAAACACAGGGACTAATAGTTACAACCTAAAGCTTTTGTTCCCCAGATATCTTTTATGTTTCACCACAGACACTCTCTCTTCCTTTTCCTCTTCAAGGAATAGTTTTTCCTGGTCTTATTGAAAATGAAATTTTCTGTGAAAACGACCGACAATGACTCTCAACTCCATGGAACAATTCACAGATGTTTTTTGTTCTTATGGAATATGTATGAGGGGAATAATTTGCATAATGCAATAGGACGACTCGACTGCTGGTTGTATTGGATCTCGCCAGATATGAACTCTTTGTGCTTTGTTCAAGAAAGGCGTTTTCAACATGTTTTTTTTTCGTCTTCTATTATTTATTTTAGTTTTCCACTATTGCATTGTTCTTGTTCCACACAGGTGTTCAACTGCATAATGCGAATAAAAGAAAATCTTGCTTTCTGATATCCTTGATGTGAAATTCACAAGGTGAATGGAGCAGGTGTTGAAATTCTTTAAAAATTAATAAATTTAAATGATATGATTAATGGATTAAGGGAGATCATGAAGATGGCATTTTTAAAGGCTTTTTGAAACAGAATTTTTCTTTTTGAGTTAAACTTGATTGTAGTGAAAGGCTTTTTGTGTTAAGTCCTTTTTTAAAAAGGAAAATATATGCATGGCATTAAGGATGCTTTATTCATCGTTTGAAGATTAAGATAGCTTTCAGAGTTCTAAAATTCCTCTGTATTTCTGAAATGTTTAAGTTAAATCTGAAATGCAATTTACAGTTCATTGGAACTCGTCAAAAGTGTCAACATTTATGTATCTGATTTAATATTTGCCGGTAAAGTCCTTAAAAACATTTCTAACGTTTTCATAGTTTCATTATTTGTACCGGTTGGTGATGAATGTATTGCAAATTTAATGAACTTTGAAATCGATCGACAGCATAACCTTGGCAGGTGGTTTTCTTTTGAATTGAAAAATGTCTAAAAGTCTAAAGTGTTTCGCTGAATCTCAGGTACTAGCTTGTATACAAACTTAAAGTGGATAAGTTGAAATATTACATCATATACGTCTAAATTCGGCAGAAAACTCCTGTTACCTATCGATACGACAAGTAAACATAAAGTTTTGAAAGTGTAAATCAATATGACCCAGTTGTCCACGATCTATAGTGCTACTAGGTTTATTTTTTTAAGTCACTAAGAAACTAAGTTTAAATAATTTGAGAACTGTTTTTTTATAAATTTTAGTTGTAGACAAAGGCCAGATAATACCGGATGTTATGGTTCTGTGACCGTGCGAAGAAGAAGTTAAGGTACTATATACCTAGTTTTAATGTGAAGGTTTCTTTTTCGCCTTACAAAGATCTTAAGTTTAATTTTTTAAGAGCTTATTTACTAAAAAAACTAACATTAGTTGTGGAGTGGTGTCGTTTGTCGTCGACTGTGTATACTATACAATCTTGTCATGTTGCAACTTTTGTTATGTGTTTACGGTCGTTACTAAATAAATTTATTTTTCTTTCCGAAAACTCTATCTTCACTTTACATCTCTGAGACACAACACACTACTTTACAACACATCATACGAAGTATGGTTCTACCTTTGGATACAAAACTTATAGTACTATCAAGAAGACGAAAGATTGTGGTGACAACTTTAATATATGCTAGATTTGTCTCTGCTAAATTTAATAATAAATATTCTCTTTTTACTACTTATTTTGTATCTTATCCTACTCTCCACTATAAAATCTAGCGCTAATTTCAGCGCCACCACCAAGCTAGAGTTCACAAGGCAAAATCACGCCCCATGATAATACTATAGTTTATATATACAAAAGTTCTACGCACATAATTTATATTGAAAAAACAACACACAACTCCACAACCCACCAAACGAAATAAGTGTGGTTCAGGATTTATTTTTCAAAAGTTAAGAATGACCCAAATGACTGTCAGAGGATATTAAGATAAAACCAATTTGAATCATGATGGTGTGAACGTCGTATCAATACAAGGGTTTAAAAATGTCATCTCTCTAGCGGAAACAGCGCCATTCCCCTAAAGTAGATAATATTTTCACTCTATCTGCTCGTAATTATTATTTTGAAGTTTTTTGGAGGCGTTTTTCTTTTTCAGTTCAGAGCAGAGCCTGAGTTGTTTAGATCTTCGAATATGCGTTTTTCGCTGAGTGTTCAGAGTGCGCTCTATGAGGTCAGAATAAAATAATTGAGCAGACAGTGTTAAATGCTTAATACATTGACTTACTAGATATGGACTGCTATTAGCCAACTTCACGATGGTTCCACTTTTAAGCTTTCTTCCTAGTGACAATGCGCGATCAAAAGATGTCACTTAAAAAAAGGAACTAATTTTTGACAACAATCGCTGGGCTTGAATTGTCAAAAATTAGTTCCTTTTTTTAAGTGACATATTTTGATCGCGCATTTTCGTCAGAGAGAACCTTGGAAGTGGAACCACTTTTTTTGAGGATTTGTATGAAGAAAATGAGCGACTAGCAGTCCATTTATATAGTAAGTCAATGGTATGACAAAAATGACTGACCAGCAGTCCATATGTAGTAAGTCAATGGCTTAATAGTTATACGCATTTGACAGGTGGAAAACAAAAATGTTGTAAGGGGCCAGTTATAGCTATCATTGAAATGCATCATTTAAAATTTTCATTCCCATTTTTAAGACGAATAAACAAACTGCAATGGCTTTAATTGGTACCAAAATGAAGGTTATGACATGAGTATAAAATACAAAATTCTGATTTAAACTTTCTTTTAAATGCACTTTTATTATTTCACTGATAGAAATCAATTTCAATGAACAGCTGATTTTCGTTTCTTTAATATGGAACACAATCGTTCCACTGAATGTGTTCGATTCTCTTTCTATTCTCAAATGTTAGTTTTCCTTTCAATGATCAATTCTAACCTCAAATGCATAGAATTGGTTGTAATCAGCCACTGACAGGATCTTTTACTGAAACCAATTTTTCGATGATTGCTATAACTGGCTTGTCAAAAAAATTAAGTCAGCATTCCACCGATTTGTTTCAATGAAAGGTATAACTGGGGTCTAAACTAAGGGTTCTGTTGTGTTTCAAAAACAACCCAGAGAACACTTGGGTCAGAGGATGCTTAGAACATGCTCGACATACTCGGAATCTGTTCACAGCTCTTTTTTGTACTAAAAAAGAAAAACACCTTATACAAATTTTTGGTGAAATCACGCTAGCGAAAACAGCGCCATTCCCCTAAAGTAGATAATAGTCTTATTCTTACAACTCATAATTATCATTTTGAAGTTTGTTTCTAATGATTAGCACATATTTATGAGTTAATTTAAAATGGTAAATAGTTAAAAAAAAATAAAATAAATAAAATTATATTTTGATTATTTCATTATCTTAATGACAAGAATAAAAATTTTTTGTTTGCCAAAATATGACAAACTGTCAAATTGTACTACGTTCTTTGTCATCTGTTATGTTATAGAGAATATAGTATTCATTTATATACTGTATGTGCGTTACGTATGTGCGTCACGTAACAGACACATAAAATTGTCTTATCAGAAACGGTATTTTGACGTTTATATAATAAAGGGTTTTTCACCGGGAATCGAGTTTTGACAGTTGGTTTCGGCCATATTGTTGAAGCTACATCTATCATGATGGCTGTCATTTTATAAAATTGTCTTCTCGGATCAATCAATCAACAATATACATATATGTAAATGAATAAATTGTTCTTTGAAAGTGGATCTTATCTTCGAGCAGTATTTCGCGCGCTTCTCCCGGAAATTCATATTCAACGACGGGCTCATTTTTGAATGAAAGGGTTCGTCAACAAGTAAAAATATCAAATTTAAACGATCATAATCCACACGAAATTGACCAAATTGCAATGCATCCAGAGAAATTGACTGTTGTTGATACGAACTTTTGGCTGGCAGCATCATTGGTCCATACACGTTTGAGATCGACATTGACCATCAGACCATCACCGTCAAGGGCAGCGAAGAATTTCAACTTCAGACCTATAGTTTTTCATTGATACACATTTTATGAACAAAATGAATTGATTTTTCTAAAATTATTATAGAGTTGGTGGAATAAACCATTGGTTTTGAAATAGAAACAAAAAGGGGATTTCATCAGATTAAAAACAAGATCACTCATATTGTTGTTTAACAATTAGAACAAAATTAGTTTTATTTCATAAAAGTCACATTTACATATCACTAAAAATCTACTTGACAGAAATTATATAAACTGCTCAACATTATTTTGCCCCAGATTTCTTCTTTTGTTTTAAATTTTTCCAAATTTTAATAAAAAACCACTAAATTTATTTCAACCATTTGCAATTAACATTCCTTGGCCAATCACAAACTCTTAATTTTGCATTGTAATACAAACCATCTGGACATTTCTGTACAACAGGTTTTCCATTATCACATTGAATGAATTTTGAACAATCGAAAAGTGGAAAATATTGTTCACCATCGTGAAGTTTGCATAAATTGATGTTTCCCCATGGAAATTTGGGCTTACATGGATGCTTATTACCCTGATTATAGCAGCAATATCCTTTTTCTAAGTCAAAATAGTATCCTGCAAGACAATTTCGTTGTTCGCCAGTACCTTGCCCATTGCAAATATGAAAAATATTGCAACTATTCTAGCCCAGAACTATTTCATTTTTTTGTTTTCCCATACATGGATGTGGAAGGAAACCACCTTGCAATGGTGAAATAACTCCAACAATGCTGACAATCACAAACAAAACTAAAAAACATTCAATACCAAAAATTAACAAAAGTATTAAATTTTCAAAAATTGAAACAAAACAAATTTAAGTTTATTACCTTTCATTGTTAAATTCAATACGTCTCTTTGAACTGCTTGGCTTGATATGAATAAATTAAGGTGTCTTTCATTTATATAAAGTCCAAATTTTTATTTATTTTTAGATAAAATCTAAATTTAATATAATAAAAGACCTTTTTGGGTAAATAATATTGTAATTGTTATCAATTGTTATTGTTAATTTTCAATGATTTCACATTAGATAATAAAAGTGTAGGAAAAAATCAAATAAATATGTAGATTAAATATTTTTAAATTATTTTACAACCACAAAAATAAATAGGAATAAATGCAAAATTAACTCAATATAATGCAATGATCCCTATAATGTGGCTATCTTTATAATTTCGATCATTAACCTGCAGAATCGCCTATTTAAAGAAATTATGGTTCGCTAAAATAACTCTAGGTCACCGAGCTGTAAAACAAATTTGATTCCTTATCGGTTTAGATTTATGTGTTAGATTCAACCTGCGCACCCAGCAGTTTGACAGTTTGTTGTCACCAATTAATTTTTTGTTTTCAGGACCAATTTGTAACACCCGACAAGTCGCGGGAACTTGCCTAGACACAGGCAATAGTGTGCTTTAAATACGGCCAAATTAAAAATTCAAACATGAATTAGTAAAGTACATGCCAAACTTAGACACTATATTGCGTTTGTTTGAAAGTCTACTTGTATGATTTTGACTGTTAGTAACGTGTCAAAAACAAACAATTGAAACTTAAAAAGCAACTCAAACCACCTTGGGTGAAATGACACATATTCGACTTCGCTAAAAACTCTCTCTTCATCTCTTCTGATCTGCTAGTAATCAGTTAAGCTTATATGTATTGATTTGTGTGTCAGAGACTTGGCTTAATGGTGATCTAAGTGATAGTATGTTTCAAGTCGCAGGCTTTAAACTTTTCCGAGCCGATCGAACTAGATGCATCGGTGATGGGGTTGCAATATAAGTATGTAAAAGAAAACATTCCATGTAATTAAAATGTACGAGTATGTAGGTCTACTAATGACTGTCAGATGGATTACTTGTTTCTAGAGATAATTGGAGAACATGAGAAACTTCTCGTCGGAGCTGTGTACAGGCTTCATAGGTCAGTAAATACGGGACCTCTTATTTCCTTACTCGAAGAAATCACTGTCTCTTCGTCAAAAATTGTAGTGTGTGGTGATATGAACAGTGATTTACTTTTAGAAGAGCATTTATTGGAAAGCATACTGACTCTAAATCTGTCCCCGGTGAATGTTTTATATCCTACACACTTCAGCGCTCAAACAGCTACACTCCTTGATGTTTTTTTCGTCAGTGAACCCAGTAATATTATCTTGTATGATCAGTTGTCCGCTCCTGCCTTTTCCAAACATGACCTCATCTACCTAACTTTTGTTTTTAAGATAACTATACTCTGTCCAACAAAAATGTGCATGTGCAGGCAAGATAGGACGTTTGCCTCGCATTCTGGCTACAGTGGATTGCATAAATCTGTCCTTTTTTTTAAAGCTCTAAAATCAAAAGCACCTCAACAGAAACCCAAGGAAAAAAAACTGAACAAGTTAGCAAATGAACAAGGGTAACTCTGAATGCACATCAATATTTAATGGGGGTTGAAATTGAATATAACCAACAGCCATAGGCCGCAGCAATTCAGTGTTCACTCAGATGTGCGGTCAATAGGACGTCGGATCTGCGTCAGATGCAATCGAAAATTTACGGGCGCACAAACACTTTTTTTATGAAGGAGTCCTTTCAATTTAGTATGGTGCAAAAATATAGCACGCTACTGATTTTGAAAAAGCTCTCCAATAAGACGTGTACTGCATATTTTTGTTGGATGAAGTATAGTTCACCTTCCACCTTTACATGCAGGGACTTTACATCAGTATAGAATAGGATCAGTTATATTTCATGACTTCATGCACAAATGTGATGAAGAAATCAATTTTTTAGAGACTAATTTTAATTTGCTTTTTGATGAGCATGTTTCTCTGAGGTCCAAAACTGTCATACCTGGACAGCGCCCCTGGTTCACAAATAATATCCGGTTACATATGAAAAAGCGTGACCTGGCTTACGAACGCTAGAAAAAATAAAAGCTAAATGAATATCGTAGGGAATATTGTTATCTTCGAAACAAAACTGTTGCTCTGATTTCTTCCACTAAAAGTCTAATCTTCGCCAAACGGTAAGATTCATCTTTGAGTGGAAAAAAAACTGTGGAACAACTTACGCACCATAGGTCTGGGTAAATCGAAAGGTCGAGTTTTCAACAATATTGACGGAAATGCTCTCAACGATGAATTTGTAGCTCTTTCATCTTTCTCGAACGAAGCGCGACCTACTTTCCAACAAATTATTTCTTTAGCTGATACCTCTTAATCTACCAACAAGTTTAAATTTTTAGGAATTCACCAAGTTGACGTAGTAGAAATCGTATACTCGAGAAAAACATAGCCGCACTACCACTCTTCTTACGGTTGTTGATGAAATCAAACAAAATACTGATAAAGACCGAATAACCTTTCTGTTACTACTTGATTTTTCAAAAGCATTTGATACCATCGATCATTCTGTTCTCTGCTGCAAACTCTTAAATAAATTTAATTTCTCACTTACTGCTGCCAAACTTCTTTTTTCTTATCTTACCGGTCGAGAACAAGCTGTCTTCATAAATAATGTTTTGTCAAATTTTATAGCTGTACCTTCTGGTGTACCTCAAGGTTCTATCTTGGGGCCCGTCCTGTTTTCCCTCAACGAACTGCCATCTGTTATAAGTTATAACCAATTCCTCTATTCAGCTTTATGCAGATGACGCTCAACTACACATAATGGGTATAAGAATACGAAATAAATAAATACTCGTAAATCTAAATCTATTCGTCTAAATTTGAGTACGATTTTCGTATTTGAACAAGTACTCTAATAATCCAATTGAATCTTCTTTTAGATGAAATCCCGAAACGGACTTTAATAAAATGCGCGGTTGGATCGCACGAACTTGCTGTTATGTAAAAGAACTTTGGAATTGTAAATACATTTTAAAAATATAAAAATTTGATTTGTTGAGATGAAAATGTTTAGATCCATAAAATTGCTTTCCGATTTCCAGAAAAGTATGAATTTATGCAAACAAAGCTTAAAAATCGTTTTATTATTAAAGTGATTTTTTATATAAGAAATTTCTTTAAGATTTTTTAAGATTTGGATTTTAAGAAATAATTTCAAAAAATAATCGATCAAATCTTTTGAAAATATTGATTTTTCAAAAAAAAAATGAATTTTTCTTTTAAAAATCTCAAAAAATATTTTTTCGAATATTTTTATACACAATATTTTTTTAAACTTAAGGGGCCTCTTGCTAAAAAAAAATTGGTTAAAATCTTCAGAGCCGTTAATGAGACAGTCGAAAATAAAAAAAAAAAACCGTTCTCTGATAGGTACCGTTAATAACATTTTTTCCAATTTTTTTTTTTGGCCAAAATGTAGTCGATGCTCATTGTAGCACACTTAATTTTTTTAACAAAATCATTAAAGCCGTTTTTGAAATATATAAAATTATGCATTACGGGTGTATGGAGGGTACCGTTAGCTTACGATTTCCCCTCTAGGGATTCCCCGAAGACCTTTAAGTACCGAGTTTGGAAAAAATACCTTAGGTAGATCCAGGTAAATACATATAGAAAGACCGACGGAATTGCCAGACCCACTTTATTTGTCTGCCCTATCTTCGCAATGTCAACTTTGATCAAAATCTCGAGTTCGATTTTTTTTCCAAATGCAGAACTTGCCCTATAGTACATATATCGCAAGTAAAAATGATAAATGGTAGAACTATGACGGAAACATTTCCATCTCTCGAGCACCGTAGCAATGTTTCATGTATTTCAGTATCGCTATTTTTATAGACAATGTTCTAGTAAATATCCTATTGCCATTCTTCCCCTTAAGATAAGCTCCCCAGCAAATGCTCATCAGATGAGTTTAACCTGAGCGCAACTACGAACGTACTGTTAAGTTCAGAGATTCTTTCTTTAGATGGACTATACGAATGTGGAACGCTTTTCTAAGCACAGTTTTGCGATATTCGTATTTATTTTTAAATCCTCTCCAACTTTAATAAACGTTAGCATTTTGCATTCAAGTTCATGATTCTCTTACCACCATGCCCACTTTTCTAGAAGGTTCTTCGATGATTAAAAGTTCGTCATCTTCTGAAACACTGTTGTGTTAAAAGTTCATTTCTCTGTATTCTCGTTTTTTTTTTCCAGCTGGAAACACAAGAGATTTCATTACTCTTTCCCATATTAATAATTTATACTGAGTCCTTTTTAACAACTCACAAGTCACTCAAAAGACCATCAAGAGTGCTGGAGGGAAGGCAGATATTTTGTTCTTGTGACACAAAAAAGGGTGTCATACGAGTATCTAAACCAGTAGGTGTATACATACATATGTACATAAAAAGTAATACGTAAATAATCTTAAAGCTTTTCTGAGAAAAATTGAAAAAAAAACACCTCCGCAGGTATTTAGGCTGAAGTTACTTTCATACATATTTAAATACTTTACGGTAAAGACGGCCAAAGTCAAAGAACTGCCATACCAATTTTTGACGTAATTGCTCCATGCCTCGTTATGTTTAAAGATTTCATAAAAAGAATATAGTATTCATATCGCAAGTAACCAGGAATTTTACAACTTGAATTTATTAAATATAATTCAAAGCCGAACAGGATTTTTAACAAGAATTTCTGTCGAATTCCCCCACCGAATAAACAAAACATGTTGCTTCTCTTTAGGTATTTAGTGCTGTGAGCATTTTAGATTGTGGTTCTGACGCGTGTTTTATTACAAAATTTAATTTATAAAGTAACTAGCTGGTTCAGACTAGATATTTCGGCATAAGTCATCTATAAACATTAAGAGAGAACTCGAAGAAAAACATTTGAGGTATTTGGTTGCTTCCTGTAGAAGTTTAAACATTCTGCATTCTTGTAGTTGGTAATTCAAAATAGTATTTGAAGCTCCAGCTAAAGATATTTCAAAATAGAAAGTTATGTTCAGCGAATTTTTCTCAAATCTTCCTTTTTTAAAAGTAAGCCTCCAAGCTACAGACAGACAATTTCAATTTCAAAGAACAATGGAATTTGAAACAACAAAAGTTTTTCAAATATATTTTATAACGTTAATTCTCTCTGAGATTGCATTCATATTGCCAAACCCATATGAAATTCGTTTTTATATTTTCCCTGATTTTATTTATATTTTTTTTTGCAATTAGCCAACCCCAAAGGATTGCATTTTTATAATTAAAATCAGGAAAAAATATAAATATGCGTTTATAACTGAAAAAAGCACATGAAATGGTATTCTTTAACAACAACAAAACTAAAACGATGAAAAGGACTCCATGACCCAGACATAGAACTTGGAAAATTCCATCCACAAAAAAGGTTACAATCATCATCAACTTTTCTTCTTCGATATGATAATGTGGGTCACATGAAAGGATCAAATATACGTTAGGATATAAAATTCCAGTTCTACCCTCTTAAGAATTTTCTATAAAAAAAATGGACACAGAAATGTGTGCGATGAGTCAACTAGCCCTGGGCCCCACACCCACAACCGTAATCTAAAAAGCAATTACATGGCTCAGGAAGGTCTTACTAACTACCATCTTTGTTTGTAGGTAGTATGTGTTTTTGTATGATAAATAAAACTTAACGTCGTCGTCTCGTTTATATATCCTTAATGCATTTATATCCTTTGAATTGAATAATCTATTCAAAGCCAAACACTGAAAAGGGATTAAATGTTGTGATGGATGTATATGATGGTATAAATGGCATTAAATGCAAGATTTATGAGTGTGTAAGCAAAAGATAGCCTTGTACATATATTTAGATTGGTTAACCAGGATGGTTAGATGATTTTATATGCTCTAGTTGATGAAACCATAATACACTTGATTTTGGATTTTACTCCGAGATGAGGGGCATTTACCTAGAAGCACTTTGAAACTTATGAAGAAATTCAAATTGATTTTAAGAAACGATTAGCTACATATTATATGTTCAAGTTTTAACATTTTATTGCTAATGGAAATTAGCAATCTCCACCTATCTTATATAGTGTTTTCCAACTGGCGCGGGTAGATTTTGTAGATCCAGCAAAATAATAGCAAATTAAAACTTTTCGAATCTTTAAAGTACTGCCACTTTTACTAACTTCTACTGTAGAGTCGTGTTTGTTCATAGCAATTAGGTTAACCCCTGGAAGTGATAATTTAACAGTATAATATGTCTTCTCTTATTAAATGTCACTTTGTCTGGTGCCTTTCAGTGCTTTGGGCCAGAAAAATAACAGCAACGATTGTCAGGTTCTGTTTAGTAATTGTGTTTTTTTTATTTTGATTTTGATTGTAATAAAAAGTAAGTCCTATGCTTCTATTTTATATTTCTACCGAATTAGTTTGAAACCGTTTAATTTGTTCCTTTAAAGTGGGTCCTACTAAACCCTTCATCAGAAGACGTCAACTTATTCAAAAGCTTATTAAAGTTCAGGGTCATTAGTTGTTCTGCGAAAATTGTAAAAAAACACCATAAAATTTGAACAAAGAGCTGATACCCGCGGGCATAGATGACTTGTGAATTAAACAAATTTAATTTCTTTTAAGTTGTACAAAGCCTTTTTAATTTTTTCCCCTCGAAACATTTGTGTTCTATTTTTTAATAACTTTACCGCTGTTCAAATATTTTTGGAAATTTTAGAAAACATTTTCTTGTATCAAGTATTTTTTTCTTCAAAAAAATGTCATTTAGTAAAAAATAATTGAAAAATATTCCAAAAACATCTAGATAACTATTTTATAGTTTTTCGATTTTTTCAAAAACGGTTCTAAAGAATTTGATAAATATGTTTATGTTAAATATCCTAACAAGGTTAAATATTTTTCTTCCAAATTTTTAAGCAAATTTTCTTTGATTTTTTTTAAAGAAATCTAGAAAACCACGAGACCAATTATTTTTAAACACGATAATTGACAATTTTTTTAAACTTTCTGCAGTAAAAAATTGTTCTTTTATTTAAGAACAAATATTAAAAACTGGTTTTCGAAAATTGTATTTTTATCGAAAATTGCAATTAGAAATATGACGATTTTTGTCTGTTTCGCTAAATTCTTACGATCTATAATTTAATAAAAAAAATTTACATTAAGACATTAATTAATGAGAGTATTTTTCTCGAAAACGGTTCCGAAAATTTTGCCTAATTTTTTTTTTCGATTAATTGTTACGATCTATAATTTACGAGTAATAAGAAAAATTTTGAAAACAAGATATTTCTGATTGATTATCGGCACAAGGGATTTTAATGAAATTTTTCTTTTATAGAGGAGCTTCTAAGAAGTTTAAAAAACATTGCAATTCAAAACTTTAAGAAAAATATTTTTTTTTATCAATTTAAAAAAAAAAAAAATCTATTTTTTTTTCTGAAAAAATTCAATATCTCCAAAACCACTCAATATTTTTTTTTTGTAAATTTAAGTTTTATTCGAACAATAATAAAAACTTCAAATTGACTTACCAAATTTTTTTCTTAAAAATGTTTTAAAAATTTTGTATATAAAAGCTTATTTTTTTATGAAACCACTACAACGAATTATAATTTTGTTCTTACATAAACTTCTATTTGCTAAAAACACATGGTATCCTGTGTTTAGCTCCAACTACTAAAGGAGTTGTTTTAGTCTATTAAAAAATGAATTTTAAGCTTATAAACAGTTTTTCTATCATAACATTAATTTTTTTGAAATTCTAAGTCTTACATAAGAGCAAGTTCTTGCGACCCAGTCGTGCATTTTATTTAAAACGTTTTTCTTTAAAAACATCCACATTAGTATGTAGAACATATTGAATATTTTAAGTCTTTAAAATATGAGAGCAACTTCAAGCAGCCCAGTCGTGCCTTTTTTCTATATAGTTTCTCTCTTTTTACATTTCTTTTAGATTCGAAATTTTAAATTTTATTTAATTCAAATTCTATTCGTCTCTTCTTTAATTAAGTTGGCTAAGATAGTAGGGTCTTCTCAATATCAGTCTGCAATACATATGTGGCAAACGTCACAATAGATCTTTAGGTCGCAGTCGCAGTGCAAGTTCCCTCTCAAATAGTCTATTCAAGGTCACCAGTTGATAAGTTTAAGTTTGAGTTTCCACTTCTGGGGACAATAAGTAAAGTAGCGACTCTGCTTTTAATACCTTTTCAAGTTTGGCGGAGCTTGTTTTTCACAGAAAAACTACTATTGCTATTTCACTCTTCACTAAACCAATGATGTCTGCTGTAGTAAGGGCAGATGCGTAGAGATTACTAAAGAGTTTTTTGTTTGAGTTGTATACCAAACGATGCACTCTTTTCTAGAGCCACTGATTGCGGAAATGCGTTGAATACAATTCAATAAACTGCCGAGGGTTGAAGCGTTGATGCAATCAATATATTCATTACGAGTAAGTACGACAGTAATTACGACGTTTGGACAGTATTTTGTGCTTATGCAGCCAACTGAACATTTCATTTGATACAGGTATGCACTCCCATTGAATATTACATTTAATATTACACAAAATTTAAGTTTTCAAGGCCAGGCCCTAAGCGTAAAAAGTAAATTTAAATAAATTTATTTAATTTGCATAGTTTTGTTTCCTGCATCACATATTTGATTGGTTATTCTCAGTATGAACATACAATTTATCGTTAAATCTATTTTAAACGATATCACAGAGAGACAGCGAGTCCTGTAATTATTGAACTTTTCGACAGTAGGTATGTACATATGTACATATATGTATGTACATATATACGAATACTTAATAATACGCAATCAATCAACTGCAATTTAATGAAAGAGAAATAATATTATTTTTGGTTAAGTAAATCAGTGTCTATTTTTGGTTGAAAAATTGTGAATATTTAAATAAGTGGAAATGAAAGGATTTGCGGTATTTTTTTGCGTATTACTCTGGGAAATTTAATTAGTCGTTTACATAAATCTGGTAAATCGTAACACACACAGAAGCACTTGCTATACTCCGTACATGTGGGCTCAATTTAAAATTGTGTTTAATATATTAATTGATTTAAAAAAAACGTTTATTTTTACTTAAATAATACGGGATTATTATTTTGATGGTCAATTGTTGAATTGTTATAAAAACAAAGCGGATAAATTGGCGGTCTTTAATTCAATTAACTATAAAACAATCCAGCTTCCCCATCATAAGAACCCTTTATATTTATTGGAAATTAAAGACCGATTGACTGTGCTTTTGAGACAAACTGATAGCTTTTTTCAAATTCCTTTGATGTTAACCGATCTTTAATCTAAAATGTTGTGCAATTCAAATCACACTAAAAACGCTGTCATCACTCAAACAATGAATTGGGTTAGCAGTTTTAGCTAAAAGATCATTCATTAAAATAATGAATACAGTCGTAAATAATACAGAGCCCTGTGGCACACCAACATTTATTTTCTGGATGTCAGTCAGAATGGTTAGCAAATTTCTTGCATCGGCGGAGAAAACCTAAACACTTAGCAGTGTTTTTGGCGACTTCAAATATGTGATCACTCCACAAAAGATGGTTTCTGATGAACATACCTACTGAAAGCTGTTCGTTCTTTTCGATGCAAGTGCCATCCATGGATATTGGCATTGAGGGAGGGTTATGTTTAAGCGATAGTAAACAGCATTGAGTCTTCGAATCAATTTGTGGATATCAGATTTGAAGCCGTTCAATACTACCTGAAGTAAACGCTCCGAAAGGTAATTACTAATCTAAGAAAGAAGAGATTCATCAATACCAAATGCAAGCATTTTCGATAAGAGAGCTTGATGCCAAACTCATCAAATGACTTTGAAATATCAAGTTCAATAATCTTACTTTCTCCAAAATGACGTGACGTAAAGATTTGTTCCACTGTTCCGTCAGATAAACCAACAGAATACCAGTGTACCGCTTGCTATGAAAGGCTTACTGCCGGACATTACGAAGCTTTCGTTCCTCACGACATTTCTTAAGCTGAAAATTCATCAGCGTTTCCTTGACCTTGGGAAAAAGCGACATAAGTGCAGTTGGCCGATAGTCAGAGGGGAAGGAGGATTCGCTTTTTTAAGGAAAGGCTTGTCAAATGCTCGGAAAGAGACCTGTAAAGTAGGACAGATGGAAAGGCTTACGCAGTGGTGTTGCCAGCGTTGAAGAACACCTTTTCAGAGCACTTTCAGGTATGCTATCGGGGCCAGCGAATTTGTGAATGTCAAGATATTTTAGTACTCTAGCAACTGCTAGATCGCTTACGCTCTCAAGTACAGGAGGAGTCATTTCACTCTCTGATAGCGTCAATTAACAGCAAACTATGATGCAAGAAAATTCCGTTTATCTATTGAGCTTACAACACGAGTATCATTGAAGACGAGTGTTTACAGGTTTTTCTAGCTTGTTTGCACTTATTCTGGTTTTGCTTAGTAGGGTTGGTTTTAAAACTACGGAAACTTATTTATGTATCCTCTTTAAAGGAGAGGATGATACACCTGTTTCAGGTACGTGCTGAACAAACATAGTTTTCCATCTACTTGGAAAGAGTCCAGAAGAATAGGAGAGATACAAAAGCATACATAAAGGCTTAGCCGTTGTGGAAGAACAACGGATTTGCTTATATTGAGATCCTTGAGTACTCTTTCGACGGAGCGAAATAAAATTTGTATTCTTGCATTGTTAACCTGTTAAGTATCAAAACTCTAACAATGTATACAAAATGCTCATAAAGTTGAAAAATCATTACTTTTTAAGACTTGTAAGAAGGGTTTGTGATAGAATTACGACATTCTCAAATATCTGATATGTCTCGGAAAACCTATCGAAATAGATTCAATATTTTTCTCAATCCAAAGAAAAGATTTATTATGAGTCACTGAGTTATATCTTCATAAGGATACTTATCTATACGTAATAAATTCATCGTAGGAAACCTCAAACCTCTGAATCCTTCCACTTCGATTTATTTGAAAGCTCTAACACACTTCCAAGTAACTTCCGATCTATAAAATACCAAAGGGTGGCTTAACCCATAAAACTCGATGATGAACATTTTACTGTCATCCATCAATTTATAAAATGCACCCATACTGACACAAAAAAAAAGAGAAAGAAATCTATAAAAAAAAAAATACTAAACTTTCCACGATATATCGCTGTTGCTGCACAAAACTGATTTTCACAATATTGTCACAAAATCAGTGATACAAAAAAAAATAAAAAAATATTATTTGCAAGATTTTTTTACGATGTAATCTGAGTGAAAGGTTTTTGCTTTGGATCTTCTTTTATTTTGTCCTGTGGTTTTTTTTTTTATTTCGATAACAACGATACAAATTTATTGATTGTTAAGCTGACAAATGAAATATTGATTCAAAGATAGTTAAGCTAGATAGTTGGGATTTAGTGGAGAATTCTAGTGTAACTGTTGGATGAAGTGTATTCTTCTGAAATAGTTTTGTCGTGTGGAAAATGCACCGAATTCACTGTGTGGTTGAAGTCATTACTGTACATATTCATTTGAAAAGAAAGGAGGAATATTTGTTTTCTCGATGAAAAACTCAAGGGATAACGATTGTTAATTATTTTTCAACATGATACAAAAGCTTAAAATTTTCTGAGTACCAGTATTAAGAGTCTATAGGGACTAGAATTCGAATTGGAAAAAACTGATAAAGCCGATTGTGTTCTAATACATACGAGCACTATATGAGAATATTTATGAACCGTATGAATTATTGTCAAATTGAAATTTCTTGCAGTTGGTGGTATATTATGGTAGTTCTGTCAAATAATAGTAGCAGTACATAAAGCCAGATATACTTACTAAATCTCGATTGTATGCCTACTTCAACTCGAGATTTGACATAATGTCCTACGTTCCTAAACGAGAAAACGGATATTTCACAAATTCTGTACATGTTTTATTGTGAAAGACATAACTAGAGCAGTCAAATTGCACTAGAGAGTGACAAGAAACCCAAGATTGTTACTGTTATCGCAAAAAAAAATTTGAATGCGCTTGTTATGGATTTTCCAATAAAATTTGACAACATTTCCTAAATCAGAGTGATCTCTTCGATTTCAGAGTTACATATAAAAGAGTTATTTAGCTAAATTTGTTAATTTTGACATGAAATTTCTAAAAATACTGAGGAAACAATTTTTTAATTTTCTAGTTTATTTTTTGAGGGAAAAACGAAAACTTTATAATTTTTGTCATCAATATTTTATGACACTTTCACGTCACGTTGTCAAACGTAGAAATATACTCACTAGCTTTTACTTGCTCATAGAATGATTTTCATAAAAAGGATTTCTCAATATGGACGGGTAGATGTTGAAATGGAATAAAACATAGACATTGTTCAAATTCTTCCAAACGCTCCGAAGCGAACAAACGGCGTTGTCTATGAGCTCCTGGGTCAGTCAGATCTTGTACGGGTGTAGCCTCAAGTCCCGCCGGAAAATTCGCTAAGTTGCTGCCTTGGAACAGCCGAATTCTTGTGTAAGGCAAGGAATCGACTGCCCCGGGATCTGCTTTACATTTTCACGAACCACGTTGATTTTCTTGGCCGATCTGGCGTTCCCTTGACGATCGAATGTTTGCTGATTGATTAATGAACCGACCGTCAAAAATTTGGCCACCAAGCGTTGAAGAGTTGACTGTGAAGAATGTGCATGACGCGAGCAACGTTTATACTAACGAATACTCATTTTGATAATGAAGTTTTATCATTTTGACGTGCTGTTTAATCGTGCAACTTGCCATGTTATAAATAATAATAACAGATTCGACAGATTACACCGAAACAATATATCTGCCACCGGCCGCGGTAATGTTTTATTATATTTTTCAAAGGTTTAATATTTTGGAATGGATAGCGAGTTGTCATATCGGAGGTACAGGATCGATTCCCTATTGGAACATATTTTTTTCCGTATTCTTATCTTATCTTAGCCGTTCGGAGTTGACACAAATTTTTAAGATCTCCACCATGTCTTCTGACATTACGCACACAGGAATAGCTTAGAGTTATAAGTCACTTGGTTTATGTTCTTTGCTGATTTGATTCTAATTTATTGTTTCAATAATTTTAGAATATTAAATTTCAATTTTTATCAATTATTAATTGATGAATGCAAATCGTATTCCTTAGAACAAAATAATAAATGTTACTGCTCTAAAAAAATTGACAAAATAAAGTGCCCTAACTTGTTTTCGAAGTGCTGCGCCCGAAAGCTTTTCACATAAAATTTTCCAACTTAAATTAGTTGGTAGTGGAAATTTTAAACTTTCTCTCTTTTCTTTAAAAAAAGAAACTATTTTTCTTAATACGGTATACCCAAAAAAGAAATATATGGATAAACACCATACATAAATTTCTATAATATAATTATAAAAAAGTGAAACTGAGCAATTAATTTTAAGAGTTTAATTTTAATTGAAAAAGTATTAATATACTAAAGACTTTCAGTCTTCTTTTCCAATTCATATTAGCGGGCGCAGGACTTAAAACACACACAAGATCTTGATAAATCATTAGATTCTAATTGCGACATCTTATAAAACAACGAACTGCAATTTAACTACCTGGATTCTCAACGAGGTACTTGAGAATCTTTGGAAATTTCCACGACAATAAGAAACAAACGAAAAATAAACCCCTCAATATATTGGTTAAATAAATTAACTGGGCAAAGGGTGTTCTATTAAAACTTTGAATAAATTACTAAAATTCTTTAGAAAAAATGTATAGTACTTATTGTACTCATATTTATGAAAATTATATACCTTCTTCAGATTATTTTCTTTTTTAACTTTTAAGTTTAGATAAAAGTTTAATTTGTAAGAGTACTATATTTCATTTTTACTACTAAAGTTCTTAATTCACTATATTAAATTTTACTAGATGAGAAGCGCAACCACCAGGTATAACAAAATCACTCTCATACAAAGGCACTATGTATATTTCATTGCAAACTTGTTTAAATTTCATTCCCAGAATCAACATTCCATTGAAATGAAATGATATTTCGAATACACAATAATTGTCCATTTCTTAAAAGGCAACCCTTTTTGATAACAGCTGTCACTTTTTTATTGACACTTAGATGTTTTTGAACAAGTTGATCTCCATCCTCCATTTTTACAACATTTTTGTATAAAGCCAACCGTCTTCATATGTATGAATAGTATTCCGATAGATTTCCGTAGGTTGTTGTCTTTCCATCGCACAAAAAGAGTAAAAAGAAGATTAACTTTGACAGCAACTGTCAAAATGCTAATGCTGTTTCATTTTTTCTTATAAAGTGGAAGCAATAAAAAGAAAGTTTAATTTGTGCCAAACGATGAAAAATCATCAAGATAATTTAACATATTTCTCAAATATACTCTTCCTCGGGCTATACTCAGTAATTCGAAATTATAAGGCCAGTTGTAAAATATTTCAAACTTATGAACATCGTTCAACGCTAATACTTTGGGTATATTTAAAAATTTTTCATCATTTCGAAAGTCTGTTTAACTTAAACACCGAACCTAATTTTTTAGAACGTTTAATTTTAATGAATAAGGTGAGACGTTGTTATCTTCTAGTTCACTAGTTACATACCTTGAAGTTAATGATATGGAAATCATATTAATTGAACGTACCCAAAAGTTCACTCAGATTCACTAATTCATTGGCGATTGCAAGATTAAAGATACTCTGACAGCGAACACTTCATGTGTTTAGACGAAGATTCGTTCTTTCTATCTACTCAGATTTCGCTTTGAGCTAATCTTACCACTTTGTGGTAAGTTACAAATTCCAAGTTTTATTGGAACACATTAAGACTACTAATTAGCCAATTTACGATAGTGCAGTGAAATTTGTTTCCATTTAAAATTAAACAACAGAAACCAGAATTATTTGACTCAATATTTGGGGATGAAATTTAGTACATAATTTAGTGTAGATTTCTGATATTGCGGAGAGTGTATGCTATCCAACTATGATATGAATTTCAATGGCACTTCTCGTATTTTCTTCGCATAGCAAACATTAGCATATTGAGTAATTTTAAAATTTCTTATACCTATTGAGACTTGGGACACCCTGTATACACATTTTCTTGCTCTTAACCTCAATTTTCTTTTCAATTGGTTGTTGTATAACCATCAAAATCGTTATTATTTGTGGCTGTTAGTTCGGTGTAACTACCAATCTGTCACTATATTGTAATCTCTCAGCTCATGTACTTGACATATTTATTTATAGGTTGCCCTTCAACGTATTCATTTAAGTGTCTTCAAGTGAAGAAGACAATTTATTTTCACAAAAAAAAAATGAAAAAACTAAAAAGAAATGATACGAAGAAAAAAAAACAAATTTTCCATCATCCTCATCATTGGATTGACGAATTTGAAGGAGCAAATATATCAGCGAATAACGAATATCCTTACAATGTCACATCACACATCGTGCAGGAGCAATAATCTGAAGTAAAACATGATTAATACATGAGTCAGATGCCAGGAGAGAGTTACATGAAAAGTGTGTCGTCCTCGGTGTGTGCTTGAATACAAAAGATGACGCATGTTTGTGACAATGTTGACATAGAGAATCTGTTTCCTTTTTGTTTTTTTTTTTCGCGCTCCTTTTTATAATAGATTGAATTTTATTTTATTTCTTCTACTCTTTTCTGTACCTACATACATATCTTCCACATTGTTGGTATGATTCTCACTAAGTAAATGATTTATGATCCTTAAATGTACAGCATTACAACCCACGTAGCTACCACAAAAGAGCAGTTATGTGGATATGAAATAGAGAAGTGTTGCCGTCGTATTTCTATTACTTTTGCCAAACTTGCTTCATACTTGGTAACACTTGACAGTAAAATTCATTTGAACCAGACAAAATATTTAAATTGTCAAATGAGAAACGTCAAAGTTCAACGGAAGATATCAGAATTTCCATTTCTTCTTTGTTACCTTTCTTCCTTTGTTCATCTTGACTATTACTACTACTGACTACACTGAACAAAATGCATACGTACATATGTATGTATATAAAAATTCATTCGATGATGAACTTCGTTGTACCGATAAATAGTGGGTTCACATTTTAATGAAGGTTTTTAACAACCAATTTTAACTTCTGTCAATGAATTTATTAACGAATTTTGTGTTTAATAATTAACCCTACGAAGTATTTCAAAATTTTAATTATTGTTAAAAACTCGAACAAATAAATTAGGTTTTTATAAAAAAAAATATGTAATACAATTTAGGTCAGAAATCAGAGTGAACATAAAGTGAATTCAAATTGTTGGAATATTAATTCAAAAAATATTATTTTTGTGACATAATGCACTGATTTTGACATCGAATGTCATTTTTGATCACGAACTTTTAAATAAAAAAAAGGTGTGTTCATAAAAATGAATCTAAGCATTTTATTCACTTTTTATTTGCTGCGCTCAGTATATATTTAAAAAAAAACGCATATTGATACGAGTATTCTTTTCCAAAATTGCCATATTTTTATATATTCGCATCTCATTATAATAACTGCGTTAATTTTGTTATTCAATATGATTATTATATGTCTGCTGGCAACGCTGCTGTTCTATGGAGAATGCAACCAGTCAAACGGCAGGAGTTTCAAATTGTATATGTGTGTAGAGAAAATTTACAT
This sequence comes from Philhelius festivus, assembly GCA_963931855.1. Taxonomy (NCBI): domain Eukaryota; kingdom Metazoa; phylum Arthropoda; class Insecta; order Diptera; family Syrphidae; genus Philhelius; species Philhelius festivus. The sequence goes on from OZ007557.1 coordinate 97,848,131, forward strand.
TCACATAACGGTGTAGAGTATTTTTTGTTAGAAATACGGAGGCTGTGTTCACAGACTCAAGGATGTTCTACAAATTTAAATTCAGGTGTGCAACGGAGATATGTGTATGCGGGTACAATTTTTTTCTTTTTGTTTCCGTTCCTAGTTTCCTTCCTTTCTGCTGGAGGTAAATTTAAATACAAATAGAAAAATTGCATGTACAGGAGAAAATCTGTCATTATTTTGAATGGGGCTTTTGCTGGTTATGGTTTTATTTATTTATTTATTTATTTTTATTTTTTATTTTTTTTTTTTTGGAACATTCATTTTATGTAAAATTGTTTGATCTTGTTTATGCATTCATAGAGTAGTGATTTTTGTGATTTACATGAGTAAATTGAAATATACATTTGTATGGATGGACTTTTCATAGTAAATATCAATAATGGTGATAGGCAAAAATATTACTTTTGGGAAATTGAACAGAAAAAAAATCATACTTTTACTTGCACTATATAGCCATTACCTACATACATATGTGCTTTTTATTGTGTTCGGGTTCGGGTAAAAAATTAAATCTAGTTTATAATCAAACTTAACGATACTTGTGTCTGTGTATACCCGTTGTACAACTTCTAGTATTTTCTTCAAATTCAGAGCATTTTTAAAGAGAAATTAAGATGTTTGTCTTAGCTTTGTTTTAACTTACGATACAGACGAGTTTCGGATTCGTTAAGAAAAACGAACTAATATACTTATGTTTCTACGTCTATTTGTACCTGTCGCAGATCAAGAGAATAAATAAGGTTTTGTTAAGCCCCGAATATTAGGGATGGTACTTATCATGTAACGTTTTTTTTTTCGATTCTCGTCTTTCTCGTTAAAGGCTGAACACATTTCGATCGAAATTTGTACTCAGAAGCTCCTTAAAAGTTTGACAAATTAAAGTACTTTTATGAAAATGGTTCCTATATTATATGCATAGACGGTCACACTGAAGTTCTAGGTTCAATTTTCCATACACACGCTACATAATAAATGTTTTTTCATGATTACTGTCTTTTGCAAGAGACAAATCAACCATGAGTATCCCTTGTCATGACAAAGTGTTTGTTATTCAAGGCGTTTGATTTGCCATCCATTTTACATTTTTTCTCCGTTCTCGATCTCTTACCGACTATTCTTATTATCCTGCTACCTACCTTCACTTCTAATCTTCTATCAGCGGTATTTAATTCAAACCCAAAGCAATCTTATTAAAAACATCGCTCCTCCCGTTTGATGTACATACATATATCTCAATGGTGTTATTGAACTTTAAAATGAGTTAGTCCATGATTTTTGTCAAAAAAAAAATTACTTTTTATTTCGAGATTTACAAAGATTTTCAGATTTGGGTCAGTTTCCAGTAAAATCATAATAGGAATAATAGGATACAATATCATATCAAAACCAAAATTAAGCAAGAAGAGGAGGCAAGTAGATTCTTCAAGAATTGGTGGAAAGAACTCCCAAAGCTGAGGCAGCCGAACCTACTACTGGGCAATTACAACAAGCAACGTTTCGAAAACTGCACATGAACTCAAGTAGAAATGACCTAAGAATAACAACAGGTATCTTAACTGGACACTGCAAACTTAAAAGACACCTTAGTTTACTTGGTTTGATAAGCAGTGCCACATGTAGTGCAACATGCATGAGGAAACACCGGACCACATACTAGGAAGATGTTGTCCATTCATGCACCAAAGGAAAAACCATCTTGAACAATACTAGGTGGAAGAGAGCAACCTATCCTCTCTGAAGGTGCCCTAAATACTAAGATTTCTATGAGCAATATATTTGGAGCAATAGATTTGGAGGAGGAACTGTAGGATGAGTGAGCTCATTAATTTGGGGATACCCAGGTCGCAGTGCAATACACCCAATACATAATTCGTTCGTTAATTAATTCTTGTTCTTTATCTATTTATTTATTTATTTATTTCAATACGTTAATGCTAACGTTAAACTTACAATATTACAATATTTCTTAAAATCTAAAATTTATCTATAAACAAAGTTTGATCGATTTTGAGCATAGAAATTATTTTTAAAGAGTTTGGATTTGAGATTTACATTTGTAGATTCAATAAGAAAAGAGAATTTATTAAAAATATTTATTAACTGGTTAAGAGGACTATAAGCGCCATAGTTTGATCTACTAAAAATAGTACAAATTGGTAAATTTCTTCTTAAACTAGAACGGCTTATATTGAAATTTAATCGACAAAGAACCGATGAAGATGAAATAGATCCATTCATTACTCCAGTTATGAAACAGAACTGCAAATATTCTCTGTGAACAGAAAGAGATGGAAGGCTTACCAACTGAAGTCTATTAGCGTATGGGGGTAATATAACTCTATCTGACCAATGGAAAAAACGCAGGGCAAATCTTAAAAATCTTCTTTGAATATTTTCTATTCTATTTATGTGTACAGAGTAGTATGGTGCCCATACTACACACCCATACTCAAGAATTGGCCTAATAAAAGAAACATAAAGAATTTTTATAACATATGGATCACGGAACTCACGGGAAAATCTTTTTACAAAACCAAGTATTTTGTTTGCTTTCTTTACAATATAGTTATAATGATCGGTGAATGATAATTTTGAGTCTAATAAGATTCCGAGATCGGAGAAACTATACACTCTACATAAATGTGACGAATTCAACAGGTAGTCAAAAATAAATAAATTACGTTTGCGTGTAAAACACATAGTCTTACACTTGTCAATATTTAAAAACAAACAGTTATTATTGCACCATTCATAAAATCTCCGAAGATCGTCTTGTAGTTGTTCACAGTCCGCAATGGAGTTAATTGTTCGAAAAATTTTCACGTCGTCAGCATAGATTAAAGCCATAGAATGTTTTAATATAGAGGGAAGATCGTTTATAAATAAAACAAATAGCAAAGGGCCAAGATGACTCCCTTGAGGTACACCAGAATTAACTTTAAATTGACACGAACGGTTATTTCTGAATATTACACTATAAAATCTATCTTTAAGGTATGAAGATATCCACAAAACAAAACAATGGTTAAATCCAATGTTCCTTAATTTATCTAATAGTATTTTGTGACTTAATTTGTCAAAGGCTTTACTAAAGTCAGTAAAGATGCAATCTACTTGAGAGTGTTTTTCAAACGCATCTAGACAAAAGGTAGAGAATTGTAATAAATTTGTGACCGTGGATTTTTTCTTTACAAAACCATGTTGATTTTCACATATAACGGATGAACAATTAAAAGAAAGTATGTCACAGACCAGAGATTCGAAAAGTTTGGGGATAGCTGATAGTTTCGCAATAGGACGATAGTTTGTTATTAAATTCTTTAGGCCTTTTTTATGTATTGGCGTTAAATATGAATTTTTCCAAAGAGCAGGAAATTTCGAACTTCTAATCGACTCGTTAAAAAGAACATATAACGGATAAGATAGGTAAGACACACATTTTTTTAATATAAATGATGGAACACCATCCGGGCCAGGACTAAAACATTCATCAAGTTTCAAAATATTGTCGTGTATAGAAGCTTCTGTAATCGAAAAATTTATAAAATTAAGATGAGTGTATTGTTGAGTATAAGAAGGAATGGAAGAAGAAGTATTCGAAGAAAAGTCTTCAAAGGCACTCTTAAAATAATCAGCAAACATATTAGATATCGTTTCTGGATCATGACTTGAAGAATTTTGATAGTTCATACTAACTGGGTAACCATCAGATTTCCTTTTATTATTGACATACTTCCAAAATTTCTGTGGATCATCTTTAAGCTCACATTCAGTGTTTGAAATAAAATCAGAGTAAAGTAGATTTGAATAGTTTATAAAGTCGATTTGCAATTCTTGATATTCACGAAATGTCTCTTCAGTCTTCGATAGATTAAATTTCAACCAGGCTTTATTTCTTTTATTTTTCAATTTTTTTATATGCGAATCAAACCATGGCGGGTTATTACTTAAATATTTTGCTTTACGAAATGGGATGGTATCTAAAAAATAATCAAACAAAATTTCATAAAATCGCAAAATCATTTCATCTAAGCTTAAGTTTGAAAATAAATCATCCCAATTTGTCTCCATTAATAAGATAAAAAGTTGATTAAAATCACATTTTTTAAAATTGAACTCAAGTTGATTTTTACAAGCATTCAGAATTCTGACCCGCGAATAGCACTTGAAGAGTTACCCAGGGATTGTGAAATCCACAACCTTTTACAAGCCATAGTTTTGGAAATATCACCACGAAAGAAATTGTCGGCAGTCGAAAATCGATAAAATCACTTTAAATTGGCATTCGATAATCAGATCACCTACAAATTTTTGGCTTGCATGTAGATGTATATTTCGATGGCTCTGGTGAACTTTAAAAAAATTATGATTTTTGTTTGTCTCTTTAAACGAAGCACCAGCAATCGCCAGTTTTTAAACAATGTCTTATCGTAGACTCCTTTGTATTTAATACTAATTATTTCACTTATTTACCTAAGCCAATTTTTTCCACATACTGTTGACCCACTTCTGATCGACAATAAACTAAATTTCAACATATTTATTAAAATATAATCGTCCTCTCGTTACGTATTTTCAGTTTATCGTTAAGCCTAGTATACAGTTCTTCTAAAAAAAAAAAACCAATGCATTTCTTATGGGAGAGTTTTTTCCCGAAAAAAAACTTTTTTCATTTCACCAAACTGTAAACCAAAATCGAAAAAAAAATTTATACTCACCACGATTTTTTTTCACGTAAAACAATGTGCATCCCATTGTTTTGACGGAAAAAACTTACAGAAATTTTTTCATGAGAACAAATTTTTTTTTCACCACTCATTTTTTTTTCTTCAAAAAGAACTGTATACTAGGCTTTATCTGAAAATTCACTTAGATATGAAAGTTCCCTTTCATAACCCAACTTAATAAAAAGGGCCCAAAGTGTGAAGGTACAAACTCTCTAAGAATAGCTAATTCAATAATGTAATAGCAAATTCTTTAAAAGCGTTTTCGATGAAATGGTAAGTTTTTGTTAAAAATCTCTAGACAACACAACTTTCTCAAAAGTAACAGGAAATAACCTTGTTGAACTCATATTCTTTAACCTCTCAACCTTAGAGAACGGAGAGGAAGTCTCAAATGGTTTTAGTAAAGCCTTTAACAAACTGTCCACCCTCCTTGGTTGGTACCTATCTTCTTGCGACGGATTTCCTCCTTCCTAAAAAACCGCTACTAAAAATTTCATTTCAGGTCTTCCTTCTGGTAATCATTCCTTAGCTACCTCCTGGGTACCGCAAGGCAGCATTTTAGGTCCTCTCCTTTTTTTCTTACTGCTAACGATATTTCAATGGTTATTGAATATTCCCGTATCCAATCTACGCTCACGATACCAAGTTTTTCAAGATATTTTTTTGGACACAAGATTCTAGTCTTCTTCAATTTGATCTGGACAGCTTCTCTACCTGGTACACCAAGATTGCTTGGAACTAAATATTGCCAAAATTAAATAAGAAAATTATTAATGACTAGTCATCTATTCGTGCATTTTCTTTCTCCTGAGTTTGTTGGTGTACGAACTAGGCTTATGTGGTGCGCCCATATAATTGCGGATTGCTTTTTTTTTCGTTCACTAAACTTATGACTTATTCTTAGGTAAGATATCGTCTGTTTTTAAATTTTATGTAATCTACGCCAATCAGTAATATTTTTATTGGAGAACACTCAAAATGATTTTCCTATGAAATGTCTACAACGATGGATTTTTCATATTCAAAAAACCAAAATTATTTCTAAGAAAATATTAGATACTACTGTCGTCGTACATCAAACCTACATCATGACATTGATAGTCCCTATCCTGTTTTAGATATTCTGTATGAATACAATCTACTCTTACGAAAAATCATCCTTCTTCCATTTCCAGGAATAATATCTGTTTGCCAGGTTGTAACCTTCACTCAAAGAGGTCGAAGGGGTAAAAATATGACATCATTGGGCTTGTCGACTGGAAAGTAAACAGCATGACCGAGGCCCTCATATTTCAGTTTGGTCGGACACATAAATGTTTGTATTTTCCTGCCACGTCTTTTCCTAGAAAATCCCCATCATCTCTCAATACTAATATTCGATTATAATATTGAATTTGTATCGGATGGATTCTATTGCAATTCACAGTCCATCTTTTCCATAAATTGCTGTTTGCTTACTGATGGTTTGTTTTCTCTCAGGAGAGAATACGATAGTGTGTGGGCAGTGGGCAGTGGTCTCTTAAAGGGGTGAAATGCTGTTAAACTTAATGTATTGACACGAATTTAAATTTTTAATTGATGGACATAAGCCTTTCAGGATAAACACATTGGCCGAAGGATATCTTCTCGAATTTATGACGCTCAGGCAGAGGTGTTTCGTTATAGCTTAAGTATTTCATTGTTTAAGCCTGTCAGGGGATTATAAAATTAATTCCCAAAACAAATATTTAATTGTGTGAAGACAATACTGATGGTGAATGTCTTTTCTGATAGGCGTATTGTTTAACCATTGCCATTCGGATATTGACAATAGGTTATGTGTAGGTAGATAGATAGAAGCTTCCTTAACGCTTTCATAATGAACGATAGAATTCCTAAACAAAGTTCAAATCTATTTGATTTGAAGCAAATGAGAGCATTCTTATAGACTTTAAGAAAATTTTGGGTTGAGAACTTCTTTTACAAAAACTTTTCAATTTTTTAAACAAACAAAATACATGACTGGATGAAAATGTTTAGAACTGTTCTAGATGAGCTGAAACAAACATTCCAATTTTTCTTCTTGTGACTCAAGGCTATAATATGGCTAAGCGTTAGTTTTTTTTTCAAAGGTATTGCTTTTTGAGAGGAAGTGACAAATCCTCAAAAACCATGAAAATTGATTCTCATCTTAACATTCCTGCCGCCAACAAAGCACATCCAAAACTGGTTGTTGTATTAATTAATGATGTACCTTGGGTGCATAGGCTGAAGTAAGCTCACCGAATCTAGGGTCTATTTAATGAAGATACACTAAAACTTAAGTTTGAAAGTTTTTCCTTATTGAAAAACTATTGATTAGTTAATTCATAAATCCTTAAAGTTAATATCGATTATAATTCTGGGTTAATGAATTCGAGTCAGTCCGTGCGGGTACATCTTATGTCCGGCTCTTCAGCGTCCTCGCTTTGGGATCTGGAGCTGGACAGCCCTTCTGTTCACCAATAAGTTCGCAGTTTAACTTCAGCCTTTATATAGCCCATTAAACTGTTTCCACTTGCTATTGAGACGGTTCTTAACCGGTTTATCAAACAGTATTTCCACAGGCTACCACGGCTCTTAACCGGGTTATCGAACAATGCTTCCACTGCCTTACCAGTGCTCTTAACCGGGTTAATATTTAATACCACTTTTACTTCAATCCGATACCACTATGCGCTACTGGTAGGAAAAGAATGTCTTCGGAAAAGTATGTTTTAGGGTACTTATTCTAATAATCTGTATCAAGATATGTACTAAAGAGTTTTTCAGAAAAGACCAAGGTGGCGAGGTATGCTAATATAATATAGAATATACCATCTTTCAAGGGTCTGTGGCGGTTTTACTGGGTTGCTTGCATACGAAAGTCTAATTTTCCATAACTCTGGTGCATAAATCCGACTGAATTTGTCCAATGGCATTCATTATGTTGGCTTACATGGAAGTAGTGGTTTGTGGTTTATTAACAAAGACCTGTGACTTAAAAACACCCAACAAAGAGAACGACCTCGTTGGCCAACTCACACTGTTTTTGCCTTATATAATCATGGCCGGAAATTGATCAAGCAAAATGTCAATTGTGGTACGAAGCGCCGCCGCCGCCGCCGTTCGGTTGAAAACTCATGTCGTCCATCAATTCGAGCAATCGACCGATACTGTTTACCGTTGGACGATGATGGCCTGACCAACGTTGTTCTCAAATAAATATGGACCGATAATGCCGCCAGCTCAAAATCCACACCAAACAGGATGCATTGCAATTTGGTGGATTTCGTGTGGATTGTGATCGTTTCAAATTTGACAAATTTGCTTGTTGATGAACCCATTGATACAGAAATAGACCTCGTCGCTGAATATGATTTTTTGACAGAAATCGGGGTCAACTTCCAACTGCTCAAGAGCCCAATTAGCGAACACGTGTCGCTGTCTGTGTTGGCCGATTGAATTGTTAATCGGACCTGTAAAGTCAAATTTAACTACACCGTTGCAAATAGTCTTCTTGTAAGGACAATTATGAAGACCGTAAAATGGCCAAAGATCTTGAAATGTTGCCCGGAAAGAAGACCCAGTTTCATAAAGCAATTTAGTCATTTGCACATATTGTTGAGGGTTATAACTCAATGTTGATTTAGTAAGACAGACTTTCTAATTGTCAGCCGCCAATTTGACAGATGAAGCTCAACAATGTGGTCGCAATAATTTATCGAAACTCTTAAATCTACATAAGTATATTGGTAAACCCTTTAAGTTCCTTTCAAGCCGTTTCTCTTTTTTTTCTAAGCTGTTTTGAATACATCAGAATAAAAAAATTTAAACAAATTTCTGCAACGGAAAAGGCAGAAAAAAGTCCTTGATACTCTGAACTTGAATCCGAACTTACTCTTGTACTGGGATTTCATTATACATAAAATATGTAAATTTTAAGCTTTTATATTCACGATCATAATCAATGAAGATTTTGAATTTTTAAAAGGATTTTTAGTTCTTATTAAAACAAATTTAAACTGTTTTCCCGACATTTCGACAAGTTTAGTTTAGTTTAATAACTTTAATGCTCTATTTTCCACTGCAAAGGTAAGTGTGTTTGTGTGAATGTGGAGCTTTAAATGCATTTTCAAGCAATCACGAATTTAAAGTGAGAATATAAACACCTACGTCAAAGTGCTTACCAAGAATCGATTAAAAGTCCAATTACACTCCCATAGGATATGGTCTATCTCTTGAAAAACCCCAGACCTGTGGTACCTATTATGTACTTATCTTAACTACCTATTATTGTTCTCAAGCTTTTAGATGTGTAGGTTTGTGTTTTTTGTTTGACTTATATGATGACTCGACATGTCATCAGTTGGCTTCCATTCGAACCTTCACTCATTTAACATATCCGGATAATGGACATACCAATTCAATTTATCCTTAAAACACAAAAGCCATCCTTTTAGCCTATTCATTGTTATACATATATCTATCAACAATTTTTCGAACAACTATAAATCACTAAGAACTTTACGACCTGTCACAGCTTCTCCATTTATACTAAATTGTTTTCCTAACGTTTTTTTCATTCACAGTTGAAGTCAAAAAGCCTCACTCATTTGGATGGCTTGGACTCAATGATAGCATGTCCGCATGGCTCAGCAGTTGGGCAACAGCAAAAATCCGGCGCTGTAAGTATTAACGTGTGAAATTGAAAAAAAAAAAACGATTTATTTATTTTGTAGTCTTTTCTTTGCGTTCAAAATTGAATCCTTAGTGAGTAGGCATTTTTGTTGAGAGGTTTCTTCCCTACCCTAGTTGTTTTGGTTTTGTCCCCTGATTTTTTTTATTGCTTGGTCTTATTGCAAAATTGAAAATTTTCTCATCCCAACAAGTCTGAGCAATTGGATACAATATTGCCGCAAACACCATCGAAGCCTGCTGTAGCTGCAGCCTACAGCCACCCGCCAACAGGCGCTGCTGCTGCCACTTTGCACCATCATCATGCACATCAAACGCCACCCTCACCCTCCTCACAGCATCATTATCCATCTTCCTCAGCAGGTACACAGGTGTATCATCATCCATCGATAGCTTCATCCATAACTTCCACAACATGCAACAAAATGTGTTGTCTTGGCTGTGGAGCAACAACCATTACCAGCTCCAGTGCATTAAGTCCTGTTGCAACTGGGGTGACTGGGGCAATCGCATGCAATGCTTCTGGAAACAGTATTGCAATTTCTTCCAGTGGGGTCCTGACAAGTTCTAGCGTAGCGGTCACATCTCAAGGAGCGGGAGCTACCCCAGTAGTGGTATCAACGGCAACAACGGTACACAAGAAGAAATCATCGTTCATGCAACGAAAGAAACCTCTCCTGACAAGGAGTGAGGTAAGTAGTTGAAATAAATAATTGCAGAGCTCCAGCAATTGAAAACATTCCTTGAGGTTATTTCTTGACTGTGGGGACAAGTATAACAAAAATCTCTTTGGCAATTCCTTGGACTTGGTGTACTTTGTGTTTGTCTTATTCAGAGGGGTTGTGTACGTGTGGCTCAAGGGGCCGATAACTAATTAACTTCCATGAACTCAGAGGTCCAATCACATAAAGTATCTACGAGTAGTTAGTTTGGTTCGGTCCGAAGATTCTTTCTCTACCCTGAAGCCTGATGTAATTCCCAATGGTTACACCTACTTTAATTGATTTTTAAATTTATTGTTATAATTTTTTTCTTATTTAATTTATTTGTGCTTAACTTTCCAGGGAAATAGAAATTCAAAGAAATCTCCGTGGTAGAAAAATACAAGTACAAAGTACCTGTGCAAGTTTTTTGAAAACATTAATTGATTCTTAAAGAACAAATTTGTTTCTTTAATTGACTACAAGAAAATTCTTCTAAGAAAACCGAAAGTTCTTTGTAATACTCGTAGTTTAGTGTGCATAATTAAGTATTTTTAAGAAAAATGGGTTTTTGAGGTTTTTAATTCGAACTCGAACCTAAAATTCTTCAAATTACCTTACCGGTTTTTGAAATCTACTAAAAGTTTAAAAAACGATTTTCGCTAAATGTATTTAAGATTGTGTAAGTGAAGTTATAGTTTGTCTGCTAAATTTTCTTCACGACTTCCGGCATTTAAAACTACTAATTTTTCCCTTAAAAACCCCATTAAAATCTGTAAAACTTTTGTGTAATTCTCGCAGAAATTCTTACTTGAAATGTATTGAGTTTGTATATACGAGTAAGTGGGATATTCTGAAATAAAGTTGGGTCAGGCAAAAGCTATCAAATTTTCTAACTAAATATTTATCGAATGGGAAACGAAGATTAAACCATAATTTTTAAGAGGAAAATAGGTTCTTTCAGATACCATGGCATACTTTTGACGACAAGGGATGTCAGATTACCATAATGATGAAGTTTTAGATTAGAATATCTCGAAAACCTCATCTAATTACACAAATCTGAACTCGGATTGAAAATTCAGGAAATAAATTGTATCGCCCTAACTTAATTAGCTCCAGTATGTTGGAGCAGCTTATACATATACATACATATATGAAGTTTAGAAAGAGTAATTGGACGGACATCCTTCTACTCATACTTGATGATTTGATGTATGCACCTCATCACCACATCTCATTCGTATTTAAAGAGTTCCACTGGCAAGCCATCGCAACCGGCATTGATGTGCTTGAGTTTTCTTCTTCTTCTACACTGGCAGATATAACTTCTGTGTCTTCATTTCCTGGGACGCTACAAAAGTAGAGCGACAGGGACAGCAAACGACGCCATATTTCTTGCCGCTCTTTTGACATTTCTCTTCAGTAAGGTTTGCCATTTTTGGATGGGAAGATATACGAGCCAACAACGAGCTGAAATTATTAAAATTTACTACCGAAATTCGGAGTCAGTGGCCTCAACGTTAAGAGCACTACGTCCAATTTATGGTCGTAATAATCGTCCTAGCAGATCAACAATTGAGCGTCTAGTGGAAAAATTTGAATCCACAGGCACAGTACAAAATGTTTCCGTGCCAGTGAGACAAAGAAGTGCCCGTAATGTCGAGAATATTGCTGCCGCTGAGGCTTCAGTTGCAGAAAGCCCAAATGTGTCTCTCACACGTCGTTCTCAAGCGTTGGGCATCTCTGTGACGTCGTTGTGGCGAATCGAATGAAAAATGAAAACCGTCAAAAATTGGGTTCAGCATCTGGACTTCTGCAAGCGTGCCCATGGTGGCCATGCAAAAGAAATCGAGTTCCATACATAATGGCATCGAACGTACTTTCACAAGAATAAAAAATTTCATTGATATCCAAAACCGTTTTTGCTTTATTTAAAAAAAACCTTTTGTAGCGCTATTATTGAAAAACCCGATATTTCGATTCCAAGACTATCCGATTTTCTTGAGCTGACGGGCTTCGTAAGTTCTCTTATTTGTGCGCAGAATTTTTCCACATTTATCTGTCTTTAGTTAATAACCTCGGGCACAACTTTTACATCGTTATCTGGAAATGTTCCTTATTTTCTATACAAGACCAAGATATCATACGAATCACTCAGTTACTCGGACAGCCCTAACTTATAACTTTTGTTTTGAGACAAAATAAGTTGTTTTTGATCTTCGCAAAAAAAGGTGTTTTTAATATAAATTTTATTTTAAAACGCTCTTCATTTTCAAATTTCCCTTGGCAATTTATTGCTTACTTTAATAACTTATTTCTTTTCAACATACACATACATTAAATTTTAGATCAAAAGCTTTTCAAGTCTGGGTTCTCAAATATTTTTGGGGAGTCCCACAGGGATGCATTGTTAGACCCTTGTTGTTTGCATTATAAGTTTTCACTTCAACTCTAAATCAATAAACTACAATAAAACTGTGAAACTTGAAATCTTTATACTAAGGTACAAAAAACGAAGTCAATGATTTTGAGAGCGGAGCAAGTAGAATACAATTAGAAGAAGCTCAGTAATGAACGAATCAATGCGTGAATTAAATTTTTTAGAAGTATTGTTTCCTTCTGATCTCAAGATAAAGATGTATGCTAATTCAAAAGTACTAAAGCTAAGCTGGCACTCAATGTGATGTTGCCAAAATTGTCTGTGAATCAAAATATTAACCATTTTTCCAAATACATAGTCTTCAATGCAACAATCCACACCTGAATGTGATATGGCGTATGTGCATTCGGAGTTAAACTTTTCGAAGAAGGTGATCAAAGGTTTTCCATCATCGAATTGTTTCTGAAGAAAGTTACGAGTATTTTATTGTTAAGTAATCCTCAGAGGTTATCAGCACAATTTGTAGAGCGAGGATGGAAATCCCTCACCTGACCAGATCTTCAACAAAATTGTAATAGAAGACAAAAATAAGAAATGTACCATTTTATTGCAGTTTACCCTGTTTAAAAAACAAAACGATTTTTGTATTTCCAAGAAAGTTCTTAGTCTCTAGATAGTCTTTATGAAATATTAAATGGATCTCTCGGCTCTCTTGAGTTGCATAAATTCTACAGACATTCTTTAACACACCGTAAAAGCTTTTGATGTTTTCTTACGTCAGTTACTGCTTTAATATACTTTTCATAATCATAATAAATTTCTTACTGTAATGTCATATCGGGCAAACGTCCGTATTCTCAAAAATTCAAAATTATTAAAAAAAAACTAATTTAGAAAAAATAAAGAAATTTAAATAATAATAATCGTCAAATTAGATATGTTTGACATATTTCATACATAATTTCCAACCAAATTTCATGCGAATTACGTGGAAATTTTCTTATTTTAAATAACTTCTAGAAAAAAAGTCGACATTAAAGTGGAATTTAGTCAAGTGTTTCATGCTTTGTTTTAGAAAATTCCATCAACAGCTAACGAGTTTCTTAATACAAATAGAATTTGAACTTTTTTCCTTTCGACATTGAATAAGTCGTTTCAAATAAATTTACATGTTTTTCTTCTTTATTTTTTCTTTAAAAAGATTTGTTCCCTATTGTTGTGTTAAATTTTGTTTTTCTTTGTAATTAGCGCAGAAATTAAAATTAATTAACTTCGAAGTATTTGTAAAACCACATATCACTTATTCTGGTGAATTTCTAGCAAGTTAAACCTTCAACAATTTATTATGAGACAGTATAAAATGCACGACTGGATCGCACGTACTTGCTTATACGCACAAGTTCTTTGGAATTTAAAAATTTTATGTAAAGTATTTTCCAATTGGTGTGGGTAAATTTTATCATGCGGCGGCCATATTGGTTTTTGACATCTGTCAAACCTGTTGTTTATTATTCAGTTACACGATTGAACAGCACGTCCAAATGATAAAACTTTATTACCAACGTGAGTGTTCATTAGTTTAAACTTTGCACGTGGTTGACCTTCACAGTCGACTCTTTAACATTAGATGGCCAAATTTGAGACAACCGGTTCAGTAATCAATTAGCCAACGTTAGTTAGTCAAACGAACGCAAGATCGGCCGAGAATATTGCCCCCTTCCGTGAATGTACAGCCTAACCAAAGACATTCGATTCCTCGCCTTGCACAAGCACTCGGGCTTTCACAGACTTCAACTTAGCGAACCTTGCTCATGATTTAGGCCTACACCAGTATAAGATCCAACTGAACCAGGAGCTCAAAGTAAATAACCAAAGGGAATGCCATTTGTTTTTCTGACTAGGCTTCTGAGCGTTTGGAAGGGGAACCCACATCTGGTCGAAAAATCATCTTGAGCGACGAGGCGTATTTTTGGATGAATGCCTGGGTAAACTAGCAAATTGCCGTATATGGAACGATACCTAGACGAGGTTCACCAGCTGACAATTAATCCTTAAAAAGATACCGTTTGGTGTAGATTTTGGGCCGGTGGTATAATTGGTCCGTACTTCTTTGAAAACGATATTGGTTATGCAGTTCGATACCGAACGATGTTAACGAATTTTGATGGCCTTAATGGAACCATATGGGTCCAGAAGGACGGCGCTAAGTGAAATACAGCGGATGCCACGATTGATATTCTGCATGAATAATTTAAGGGTAAGGTTATCTCTCGAAGAGTCGACGTGAATTTGCGATTTAACTCCGTCGCAGGTCTATGCGAAGAAAAATTTTGGTCGAAATCGGTAGAACCGTTAATGAGAAAATCGAAAATCAAAAAACTGTATACTAGACAGCACTAGTACCGGTACTAGGTACTAACATTTTTTCTTAAAATTTGTTCACCAAAATGTAGACCATGCCTTGTACATAATTCATTTTATCAAAATCGTTAGAGCCGTTTGTTTTTTCATAACTTCTGTATGGCAGGTGCCGTTAAAAAAAACAAACATTACTCCTCTATCGCCGAAGACCTACATATAAGTACCATGAAAATCGCTTCAGTGGCTTAGGTTGTATGTGGAGGTACAGACAGACTGACAGACAGACGAGATTGCCGGTTGCCACTTTTTTGTGCTCTCTATCATCAATATGTCAAGTTTGATTAAAATCTCGAGTTTGATTTTTTTTCCACAGGCGAAAATTTTCATATAGTACCTTTGTATGATATGTATGTATTGTGTATCCAAAAAGTCAACTGTCGAAACAAATTCTTATTCAAATTCATATCGATTGTTTGTTTAACACAAACAACAGCGTTCCGAAACAGAAAAATATCGTATTTCGAGGGCATCCAGTAAACCGATTTCGTGTCCCTAAAGCACAGATTATCCGCATAAAGAAATAATAAAATGTTCACATATTTTGTTCCTCCAGTCATCATCAAAATTGTGCTCCCAATTTCCATTTAAGTTTTGTAATAAATAGAAAAAAAAAGTTTAGGAAAATACATAATTAGAAGTGTTTGGGTGAAACTTATAACCAGCGCAGCAATTAAAAGTGAATAAAACGCTTATGCTCATTTTTCTATTGACATTTTGTTTTTAATTTCAAATTTGGTGATCATGATAAATTTAATGACATTCAATGTCAATCACTGATGTCTTATACCTATGTCACATTCTACATTTTTCTACAATTGAATTAAGCGCCATTTAAACTCTCAACATTTCAAAAATTTAAATTCACTTTATGTTCACTCTGATTGCTAACCTAAATTGTGTTCAATTTTCGTTTTGTTTGCGTGTTAAAATTTTCTGCCCCGGCTACTCACTTTTTCAACAAAAAAAATCACTAATAAACTCACTCATTGATAAAATGAAATGTTTTACAAAAGTGTTTCATAACACGAAAAAAGGACTAAAAATGTTTTGTCAATGCTCCTAAGCTCCTTTTCTAGGGATGAATTTCAAGTATAACATTACATATATCACGAATTGTTAAATGGACTTGTTGATGTGTAAAATAGGATTTGCGTCAAAATGAAATGGATGTTCTGTTCGTCTATATTTATACATAGATATATATACATACTCGCACTTAATTTTTTACAGTAGAAGAAGTTCAATGTGTCTTAGGTTCAATGTTTTGGTTGTTGTTGGTTCTTCAGATAATCGAAATAAAGCATTGACGAAAAAAAAATGGATAGCTGTAGAAAATTGAGACAAATAATGTCTGTCTGCACTGCGTGTCCTAGAGTGGACAACAAAAAAATAAAAACGCACTGGATGAGAGATTTTAATGTGTATGCTTTTGTTCTCACTTTATGTTTGTGGGCTATAAAAATTTATTTTATGAGATCATTCGGATCAAATTGTAAATCTTCAAAGTAAAAGATTGCAGGATGAGAAAAATTTTAAATAAAAGACATCAAGGACCTTAGTTTTTATGGGATCACTTAAGCTTTATACTTTTGAAGGCATCTATCTTCGTATGGTCGTTTGGCTTTGTTTCGTTTATCTTGTGGCTTAGCAAATGCCGTTTTATAATCGTTTTTGTAAGTGTAATTTTAAAGATGATGGAAATTAAATTCATGAAATAATTATTGCTTTTTGGGTGAAGTAAATGTGAAAATTAAAACAAAGAAATATAGCTTAATTGGTGATAAAAATGCATAGCTAAAGGCAATTTTAAATTCTTTTTCGTAAACTTAATGGTTGTTATCGTGAAGCCTGATGGATTTGAAATTCTTTGGCATGAGGGTTATTTAAGACCAGTATAAACGTTTCGACGATAATTATCGAGCATTCTTATTTCTATGAATCTCCTAACCCAATTATTTATTTTGTTATTCGGTCTGTTCAAAAAGATGCTATTTTCAATATTAATTTCCGTTGAAAATAGGTATTTTTGTTTTATAATAAATAAGATACAAACTGCTTCTTCTTTTCGACTTTACAACATAAAATTGCATTTATTATCTTTGTTTCACGAATGGCTGCTTACATCAAATTCCACTAATTTTTAAGTTTGGACTTCAAAAGCACCCTTAGGTTTTCATGGAATGGGCATCCGGTGATAGTGTTGCCAATTCAAAGTTGAGATTCTGTTTTTCTTCTTCCACTTGGCACAGCAATGACTACGTAGAATGAAAGACGATGGTTTGTTTTTCAAGCTTACTTTGAACATTTTATATTAATTTAATAAATGTTCAACATATTTGAACTTTCAACCTCTTAGTACTTAAAAAACTTTAGATTATCGAATCTGAAAAAAACGTCCTCAAACTTGGATTTATTCCTGATATTAAAGAAAACCTGTTCACTCTGAGACCAGGTATTATCTATAAGAATTCGGGCTCATAAAGATCCTTAATCAGAAAGCATGATATATGACCAATCCAGGTGAATATTCGTAGGTACAGTTTTTCATTCTGAGATCAACCTAGTTTCGAGGTTAAATCCGAGTTAATTCTTGAAAAATGTCATCATTTGACGTTTCAATCTAACTTAACAAATTTGGTGAGCTGACTATGAGACGAACTGAACAGATATTTCTGACATACACGTGTCAAAAATTCATCGAAATCGAAATGCGACACTATGGAATCTATTGAAAGGGCTTTTTGAATAGTAGCGCCATCAACATGCATAGTGAAAGGCCACTTCGAATTAAATAGACTTTTGACAACTGAAATTTAAAAAGAATAGGCGTGTTTTGGTAAAACAAACAACTACTGCAGTAATTAAAAGAGAATAAAATAATCATGTCCACTTTTTAATTCTTACTTTTTTTTTATTTCAAAGTGGTGCTCATGATAAATGAAATGACATTTGATGTCAAAATCAGCGAGTTATACGAGTATGTCACATTTTCCTTGTTTGGTGATTGTGAGCACAGTTGGGATCAAAAACGAATGCACTCAACAACGGAACCTTGGTAATTGTGAACACACTCGGAAATGAACGCACTTGGCAGTAAGTTTCGACGATTGTGAACACAGTCAGGAACGAACGTAGGCGATACGAATTTTTTTTAATTCTTACAGCTGCCGAGAATACGAAACGACGGGATTTAAATTCACTTTATGTTCACTGCTGTCCTTGATGTTGTTTGCTGATTAAAATATACTGACCTGGCTATTCACTTTTTCAAAAAAAACACGGCTAATACACTGAAAAGCTGCTCATGAGTTAAATTGGATGAAATTTCACTAGACTTTGAAGCTTTTCTCGATAATGACTCAAAAAAATTTGTATTAATACTCGTAGTTGTACACAATATACTATCAAAGCTTGCGTCTCAGGGTTTTGCCACAACATTTACCTAAAAGAGGAATAGGATTTTGAGAAAATTGGATTATTTCTGAGTTAAGGTTATTTCTTTATATTTTTTTAATGGCTTAAACAATGTTGTTAAAATTTTGATTTCTGAGTCCCCACCTGTATTTCCCTTGAATACAATATTATATATTTCAGGAAATATAAAAATAATAAGAAAGAGCTTCTTATATTATATTTTTTTATTTTCCCAAAAAAATCTTTTTCTTAAATTATGCAGATACAAAGTTATTAGATTTAAAGATGTGAGTGGTTGTAAAATATACAACTAATGCGAGGTACTTGCATATTACAAAAAATTTTCCATTCTCTAAATGGAATCCGTATAAATGGACAAGTCAGGGGAATATGATTTTGCAATTTCATTTGAGTATGTAAGGTATACATATAATATAAAAAGTCAACCTTACAAAAAAAACTTTGAACTTTTCACAGAAATTCTGACAGTTTTCGAAGTAAAAAAGAAAACTTTTGTGTAGAAACTTTTACACTCTATGGACAAGGTGGACATACAAGAACATTTTGTCGAACAAAACAAATGTCAACTTTGGATATATCCCTTATACATTATACTGCTGCTGCTGTACTTATGTACTTTCCTGACTTTCGCCTGTAGTTTAAAGTTTATTGCTCCTGCAAAAAAAAAAAAGAAAAGAAAAATAAAATCCCAGGTGTTTGACAATCTTTTTCTAATACTCATCCGTAAGGGCGGAAAATTAAATTCAAGGACCTCACTGGAGGACACCAATCGTGACGATGGACACTTACTTAACTTTTTTTCTCTGCAGTTATATGAGTTCAAGCAAAATACAGAAAAGAAAACTTTTCTGCTCTGCGATTAACTTCAAGAGAATTTCTATATCCTTCTTAGGATAGTCATTGCTAAAAAAAAAATAGTAAAAATATAAAAGACTCAGTCCAGTGGATTGTTGTTGTTGACGTCGTCGTCGTCGTCCATTCAAAGCACTTAAGGATAAACGTTAAAAACGAGATGCAAATCCTTAATGCACATTTTGCACGCATTTGCTTTACTTTTTGTACTCAGTTTTTTCTTTCAAGGATTAACAATGTCACATCTTTGAAAGGAAATTGTCCTCACTAACCATACACAGATACCAAAAAATAAATATTTACATATTATGTTTATAAGTGACTAACTTAACTTCTACAGAAATGTCAGAACCTTGCATAAAGGCAATGGCATGTTATTTACTACGATCACAAACAGGAGTTTAGGAAGTGCACAACGACATTATTCTTGTTCCTTGAGGGAGACACAATAAATGTCAGTTTTTAAAGCAATATTACAAGGATTATCCTTTAAGCTCGAATGGAGCTTATCATAGCGAAAGCAAAAAAGTGAATGAATATTGACTTTACCCTGTACGTTAGTCCTTAACAAAGCTAACATAATTTCTTCTTTAAGAATTATGAAACTGGTAAACTTGATCAAAATTATGTATTCGAATCTTCTGTTTCTTCGGCAGCTTTTTTTGTTTTTATTCAAAAATGTCACCCTGCAAACTTTGTTAGACGACATCACTGTTGATGAAGTTTGTTTGAAACAATGTTATAGAACAGGCCCAACTTTTCTGAAAATAAAAGTTTATTTAAAAAAAAAACGCAAAATTTAGAATAGAAATTGAATTTCATCCAAGCGGCTTCAATAATAGCTTCTACTTCTACCTCATTTCAAAACTATAACCGATTTTTGACAATTGCTTAAATATCTTTATTTTGACAAATCTGTGAAAGAATTTAATCTTCATAAAGACTTAAATTTAGATTTGCATTGAAAAACTTTTTATCTAAAATTATAATCATTATTTTGTATCTTTTTATTTTTTAATTTAGATCTCAAGTTCAGAATTCTTCTCGGTTAGTTTTTGTATGGAAAATGGATGTCAAGAAGAAGAATTTATACCAGCTATTAAGGGTGTGACGCTATCGTAAGTTTTAAAAGAGAAATATTTATTTCATTTTACAATTTTTCATTGATGATGAAATATTTTACATTTTTTTTATTTCAGGGAAGCTCTGAACAGTTCATTAAGACGAAGGAATCTAAGTTTTTCACAGATTATTATAACAGACAATAATTTGCCCAGTTTCTTGGAATCAGGTAAATTTTGTAAAACCTTTTTTATTTTTGCTTTAATTTTAATTTTGTTGGTTCCGTCCCAAAAAAATAGCAAACATGCTTGACAGATTATGGTAATGATTTTGAGAAACTTTATTCCGTCAAAAATTGAAGAAGCAAATCTATTTGTTCTTTTGGTGGCACTGAACAAAATTGCTAAAGATCACTTTATCAGCTGTGTCAACGCATAAAACGTTTAAAATCCATTGATGTGTAATACGGGACACCAATAAATTAAACAAACAGAACCAATTCGATTATGAAGTCGTGTAGCTGTATTTGCGATGAAACTTTTCCAAATCATTTAAAAAAAATCACTCGCGGACATGTTGTTTTTTGTTTATTTGACAATCATTTCACTTTAAGCTTTTTTCTATAAATTTGTAATTTATTTCCAAAAATGATATCAAATTTCAAATTTTGTCTTGAAATTGTGTTTACCTATAATGCGGTTTTCTTTTTGATTTTTAATCAATAGAGCCTACAAAAACAAAAACTATAAACACAATTTTTGTTGTCTTTATATTTTTTGTTTCCCTTCTTCATAATGCCGTTTCACAATTTCACTTTTACTTCCACTTTTAATGTTTAATTCGGGTTTTATTCTTCAATTGAATTCAGAACCTTTATCTCATCTTTTTAGGAGAGGAATTGTCATTATGAGTAAAACTAGAACACTCATTCCGAAAGCTTCTTTGTCAATTAACACTTTTCATTTTTCACTTCTATCAATTATTTTATCAAAATTGCTGGAAAGAGCAAAATTAATCGTTTTCTTTCGCAAATAAAAATCCGTCAATGTTAGCAATTGATTTTCATTCCGAACCCCTTTGAGATTCAGAAATCAGATCCAGAAGTTAATTGCGCAAAATTTTAGTTGAATTAGTACGATGTTAAAGCTGTTTTAGTATGAAACTAAGTAAAAACAACTATTTTGCAAATCTTAATCGAATACAGCATCAAACTTTCTCTACCCTTATATCAAAGTTAAAATTATCGATAATCTATTTTATTTTTTTTAGTATCGTGCTAACTTCATTTGTATCTTTGACATTTACAAATGTCAAAAAGGTCTGTTTACTTAGTTTTTTGAACGAACTGTCATTGTTTTAGGTGTGAAGCAATTTACTAAGAAAATTGCATCAGTACGATACTAGTTAGAAAATCAAGAATGAGTTGGTAAACTACTTTAAAGTTAGCAAATTGTTAAGTAGTATCATACGAATACCCCAATAAATAGGCTCTTTAAAATTTTACGCAATTGTCTTTTCTTTAAAAAAAAACTATCATACCATGAGCAATTGAAAGCGCCATTAGTGATTTCCGGTGACAGTTCGGATAAAATATTCTCGATAGGTCTCTCAATGCAATCTATAGTTTGATCACTATGTGTCAAAAATACTTGTCAAATTCCATCGAATGATGAGTATAATAAGTATGAATGGATTAAAATATCGTATTGCTTTAACTTTTCGTAGGATCCCCGCCTTATACGAGCTCTTTTGAGGAAAATACCGATGTTGAGAATTTAGTTGGTCGACATTTGGTTATCACCGAAAGAGATGGCAAGAAAACCCTCCAAAAGGCTGCCTCATTTGTAAGTCACATAGTTTGATTCGATAAAATTAACTTATACAAATAAGTATATTTGACAAATTTCATTACATTTCATTTTAGGGTTCCCGTACCCGCCCACCAAGACTGTTGTCATCGGCTTCAACTGAAGAAACCACCGAATCCGAACAACGAAGTATACCTGGTAAACAATTAAAACAACGTTGGTCCGGTTTGTTTGGCATCAAAAATCCACACCAAAGTCAACTTTGTGAATTACTAAATAGTTATGCAAAAAATGGCGTGCCACAGAAAACAACTTCGTTAAGTTTCGATCATCAGGATTTCGATGCAGCACAAGAATATTTGGATAATATGCACTCATCTTGGAAGGATTTCGTTCACTGTGATAATATGTCGGATGTACAGATAAAAATACAAACGGCCATTTGGGAATTAGTTACAACGGAAGTGTATTACATTCATGCGTTGCAAACAGTTACTGATGTAAGTCGCTCAATTTTGACAGATGGTATTGTCAAAATCTAATTGAAATTCTATAACATTACAGCTTTTTCTTGCCTGTCTTGAGGCGATACAAGAAGATAAACTGCTTACAGACGTTGACCAACACAAATTGTTCTCGAATGTCCGTGACATTTGTGAGGCTAATTTAAAATTTTGGACTTTATATTTGTATCCAATGGTGGCCAGTAGTGTTGCCAGTCATGCACCACTTTGCATTGATTATTTTCGTCAAGGTTTCGTCACTTTTGCAACGATATTTGCACCATACAAAAAGTATTGTGCCGAACAAAGCACTTGTCAGTTTTATTGCAAAGAACTGAATCGGAATAATGCACTTTTTACGGCTTATCTGGCGTGGTGTGAATCACAAAAGATGTGCAATCGTTTGCGATTGGCTGACATATTGGTGCGGCCTATGCAAAGACTGACTAAATATAATTTGCTACTTACTGCGATACGAAGGCATGTTTTAGATGAAGACGATGCAGATGCAATAGATGAAATGGTAATAAACATTTTTTTAGACGCAAAAACAGCAAATAATATTATTATTGCATGTGTTGAATATGTCAAAAAGTGTGGTGAATAACTTTTAAATGTTATTTTAGATCCATTCGGTAGAAAATTTCGTGTGTAGTGTAAATAACCATTTAACAACGAGGCAGGAAAATGAGCGTCTGAAGGGTGTTATGGCAAGAATAGAATCGTACGATGTTGTGGTGAGTTAAGTGCGTTTCTTTGACATCTTTAAATTTATCTCCTAATCTTCTCTTAGGACACCAACAACGAGCACTTGGAAAAGCTAATTAAACAGCACAGTGTCATGTTTGACTTATGTGCTCCTATGAAAGGTTGCCCCGCCCATCAGGTGCGTCATCTTTTCATGGAAGGTGATCATAAATATAAAGACAATTTGGGAAAAGCAGATGTTCATTGTTTTCTATTGACTGACATTCTACTGGTTTGTAAGACAATAGCGAAAAGAGGTCTGGGAGCTTTAAAAGTCATCAGACAACCCTACCTTACCGATCGACTAGTTGTGCAGCATAACAACAACACTCTGAACTGCGTCTATCTAAATGAGTTCCAGGTAGCGACCTCGGCTTTCACACTGCAATGTTCCGAGGCGAAAAATTGGTACGAGTCATTAAAACGGGCGAAACATATCTACGCAAGACTGAAACAAGGCAGTGCAAATAATTTGGATAGTTTCCGATATGGTGGCAGTGGTGCTAGTGGTGGAACTGCGGATTCTTTAGGAGTTCAAAAAAAGAGTCCCATTAACAGTTCGATTTGTAGTCATGTTTCAAGCGCCAACAATAGTCATAGTGGGTCAGTCGAGTGGAATGACTCGAGGAATATATCTGTTGAGTTCGAAAAGACGAATTCACTTTCAAGTGACGAAGGTTTGAGGATTTGAATTCTTGAAAATAAAATATGATTTAACAAGTTTTTGTACTCTCTAGGTACAAATCAAGGCTTTGGTGCAAAATCCAAAATTATAGCTACTAGTCCACACAAGCAGAAAATAATAACATCGTCCAATACACTGTCAGTCCAACCAATCAACCATTTGGGGCAGAGTTTGCCCAACTTAAATTTACATCATAGTCAATCGTGAGTTGTTGTTCTTTTCAAAAGGAAACTATTTCAAATTTATAAATATTATTGTTATTTAAGGATGCTGTAAATAATTTTGAGTGTGTTTTTATGTAGTTACGAATAAAAGTATTAACATAATTTTGAGTTGCCTGCGAGCTTGATCCAAAATTTGAAGAAAAATAATATATTTTAGCTGAATTCATATATGTATTTACAAGTGCTTCTTCAGTTTATAAATGTGTTTTGCTTCTTAGAAATAAAATAGCACTTGCTTACAGTCATTCATTATATTTAGGATTATTTTTAAGTTCCATCAACGAAATCAAGGGTAGATTTTTTTTTTGAATAGTCAGCTATAAACGGACTTTAAATTGACCTTTGAAAGCGATTTTTCAGATGTAATTTCTTAAAATATGTCACGTGACATGGAAATGGAAAAGCAAACGTCAAATTTTGACATTTGCTAAAATGTTGCCACAGATTACAAAAAATAAAGTTTCGATATCTTACTAGATCTGCTGCCCCAGATCGTGAATACCCCTATTAGATCTAAAAAAAAAATTATTCTTTGTGACATTTTAAAAACCAGAACAGCATATCGACGGTAAACTATGAATATCTCCTATGTCTCATTTTGTAAACTTTACAGGGGACACACAAAACTGATTATAGTCTTAAAACCAAAACGTATAATAATAAAATTTTATGCATAATTATCAGTTTTGAATATCTATGATGTAAAATAGTTGAAATTTTAAAAATTCAGCGAAGCAGATGTAATTTCCATCTGCATGAAACTGCATCAAAGTGAATTTCACAAAAATGTATGTTAGGAGGTATTGATAGTTAACCGTACATTATGTACATAATAAACTATTAAAAGGTTGAGCCACCAAAATATAATTTTAAAATCCTTTTGAATAAATATATATTTTATAGGTAGCAATATACGATGGATCAATGACAGTTCTGTCGAGTACTTAAGTCTGTAATGGGGATATAAAATCGAATAGGATCTCTTTTTCAGTAATCACAAAGAACATGAAACATACATAGACAATCGGCGAAAAAAAGCGAAAAGCAGAGCTCGCCGTAATGAGTTTTTCTTTTTTATTTCAGAGCAGAGCCAGAGTTGTCAACAAATAAATTGTGTTTCTTTTTAAGTTCAGAGCCTCGAATATTATGTGTTTCTTTTTTCGTTCTGAGCATGTTCTGAACGTGTTCAGAGTGCGCTCTATGAGCTCATAATAAAATAACTGCTTAACACAAGTATTTGACAGATGGAAATTTAAAAAAAAAATAGGGACAGCTTAGTTTTTATGTGTGATTTAATAATTACTCCGAGCGCTCGGAGCACGCTTGGTTAAGAAGATGTTCAGAACATGCTCGATATGCTCGGACTCTGTTCAGAGCTCTATTTTGAGCTAAAAAATGAAAATCGTCTAATGACTTTGACATTTGACAACTCGAAGCTACTTTTTGATGATTTAAGACATTAACATCAATTCTTCAACAAATTCTAAAGTCATGGTAAAACGATGGAAACTTAACGAATCTAATGATAAAGCTAAAATAGTAAAATAGAAGAACAGAATATAATATAAGAAATGAACAAAAAGTTGATTTTCGATTTTTATAACGGACAAGTCACTCATAATACACTTATATGTGTGTGCAAGACTGCGGCCTATTTTTTGATCGAATCAATTAAAGTCAGGGGCCAAATTACCGCATCAGTGAACGAGTGAATGAGTCCCATCAGTGATCGAATGAAAACGTCAAATTAGAGTAATCGGTTGCTAGTTGACGTAAGTGGTAATGCCAAAGTCACATAATTCAGTCACGTATTAATCGATAACTGATGCGGTAATTTGGCCCCAGATGACAGCTTGCGAAAGCAAAAGTGAACGAAAACTGAAAGTGAAAATGACATTTGGTGAAATAAAAATACAATTGAATACTTTTTATGTGACTTGTCCTTTTCACGATTCGTAAACCTACATCTCATTGGCATATGACATTAACTTAAGCGAGAATTGAGGAATTATATACACATAGTCGCCTTTCATACAAGGAAACTGAGTAACCACGGGTTTTATTAGATTATATCTGGTATAGTAGAATTTTATTTCAAACCTAATGAAAACTTCAACTTTAAAATTTCTTTTGGAAGAACTCCGAATCAAAGAATGAACTTTTAAAAGTGGATATAATTTTTTTAACCTCGACTACTTTAGAAACGTCCAAACAATCGATATTAGATATTAGAATCTGTCAATTTTTGTATAGTGCAATTCATTGATAATCTCCAAACAAATTTTAATGCTTACAAATCAAACATTATGGACTCAGCACTCTTTTATTTCCATTTTAATTACAATACATTTATTTAATAAGATTTATTTTGCAATATTTTACACACACAAACCACCGCTCAAAGTCAATGTAGTGTTTTAATTGCTGTTCTTTTTTGTTGTTATTGTTCTTCTTATTGTAGTAACCTTTACCATACTTATAGTAACAATACGTTGCTTGTACCTGGGCCAACAAGTAGTCATTCGGGCAATTTATTATCGCCTAGTCATCGTGGTATATCATATCCACCACCAAGTCCAACGAGGTAAGTTTTTTCATAAGAAGTAAAGGTTATAAAAAAAGACAACATTTTTAAATACTTTATGCATGATAATTGTCTTTATTCATTTCGAAAAAATTGGTTATATTTGTATATATGTACATATTAATTTCAAACTTGATAATTTTATATTCAGCACTTTTTTTAAATTATCGAATTCACTTTCACCATTTCAATTTTAATGTTCGAATGTAATGATATGCTATTTAATACATTTACATCCTATCGAACGAAATGAATAAAGAAAGTGCACTTCCTGAATGTTAAAAACATTATTATTTATTCACTTTCTTTTCTACAAAAAAAAATAAATAAATAAATAAAAATATAGAGCTACCCTTCGACGAGGTATGGCATTTTCGGCGTCAATCAAAAATCCACCACTAGTCAAATCGCGTAATATAACCTCACAAAATAGCATAAATTGGCATCAAATACCAGCCACACCAACGCCTACCAGTCCTCAATCACAGTCGCAGTCACAGCTTAACCAAACATCATCATCATCAACATCGGCGATTGCAGCTCCTCCTTCAACACCACTGACAGATCAAACGCCATTAACACCGACATCTGGCAGTGCTGCTCAACTGACAAATCATACCGGAAGTGACGTTAGTTCATTGCATATCAGTAGTACGGAAACTGATGTTTGATTTAGTCGGTCCTTACCAAATATTGTTGTTTGTTCGTAGTCTTCTAATTTATTTTTATAATTCTCGTCTTTCTCTTCCTGTTTTTTCTTCTATAAATATAAACTTATATATGTACTTCTTTTTCTTGACCTAAAAAAAATGATAAACGAAAGCATTGTGGTACTTAGCTTTTTTAACAAAAATTGTATTTTTTAAACATTGACTCATCACAAACTTGACGTGATGTTAAGATAAGTATATTATTTATAGATTATATAGTATAAATAAAGTATTAGACAAGAAAACAAAAAAATCACACTTTTAAATGTACTTATTTACCAATTAATAAATATGAAAAAATACTATATACAAATATTATATATAAAAAAATAATTTTTTAAATAAAACAGAAACGTTGTGGTATTGAAAGTAGTAAAAAGATTAATTTCATAGGCATTAACCTTAATTGACATGTACCTATTTTAAGTAATAATACTTGCATTACGGTTTAAACAAATAAGCACTATAATGGAACATATTGTGAACTTAAAAAACAGTAGTTTTTGAAGATGAGTTCCACACTATGAGCGTATTCTAGTTTGCCTTTAAAGCTTTCGGGTAGATTCACATAAACATAACTCTCTACAGATCTTCCTTGTTCATTCCAAATGTTTGTTGTGCTTTTTTAATTGTTGGGCGCCAATTAAACTTGATGAAATAAAGTGAAGTCATTTTTCGTATATATGTTTTTTTAAGACAGAAAACTTTTTTAAATATAATGATGGGTATTGAGTTTGAATTCATTTTTTTTTATTTATTTATATTATTTCAATTTTTTCTGTTAAATGCAAAAATCTAAACATTGGGCAAATAGTTTTTCAATGTTGGACTTCGCTGGGAGAAACTTGAAATTCACCGAATTGATATTTTAAAACATTATATTTTCCTTAATATTTTCACATTCTCAGTCTTGGAAAGGCATGAAAAATTTTACAAATGTTTCATAAGCCCACCAAAACCGAAACTCAAAAATGGAATACTCTCACTTTGGTGAAAGATTCATTTTTAAAAATTGTTAACTTGTTATAAGAAGAACTTTAAGTCCTTATTTTTTTAGGCCGTGTTACACTTCAACTTAGTGTCAACATAAGAACTAGATATTTTCTCCACAAGATTTATGTAAAGCGACCCTGAACAACTTCAACAATCACTTTCTTAAAGTCATTGGCGCAAAATTTTAAACAGTCTATTGTTAAGGTATTACTATGATACTACTTAAAAATTTGCTAGCTTTAAATAAGTTTACTTCTTTCTTCTTTTAAATATTTTGTAACTAGTATCGTGCTAATTCTCTTTTTTTTTAATAAATTTGTTCTGAATACACCTCAAATAATGTCAAAGTAAACAGAACTTTTTTGACGTTTATAAATGTCAAAGGTTCGTATGAAGATAGCACGATACTAAAAAAATGAAGTAAGTATTTCATGATTTTAACTTCAATCAAATGTCGTTTTAACCAAGTATTATACTAAAACAGTTTTAACATTCAACTAAAACTTTGCGCCATTGAAATTAAAAAGAAAAATATGTGACTTGATGCCATATTGTAGTAGAATAGGAATATAAGAGTTATATTTTCTTAAATTTAAAGATGAGAAAACATCCAAAGAATACTTTATCTTCATTTACGATAAAGTCAAAATTCATAAAAAAAATGTCAAATCAATAAACAACCAACTAATGAAACTTGGTGCCCTTTAATTATCATTTAAGACGGTATAACTGTTTTTTTTTTTAATTGCACAAATAAGGCGATAAGATCCCGGGTCCAAAATGCTCCAAGTGTATATTCGATTTATGTTCAGAAAATATCTGTTAGCCTTAGGGTTTCTTGCTAAATTCTGCCAAATTGGAAAATTTGTAGTTAAAACTATAACCTAAAATATGTAGATTTTGACGGCTATAAGATGACTATCATATAGAAAGTGCCAAAATAGGTTTACGATCTTAGTATCCATTTGTTTTAACCTATCATAATCTACACTAACAGAAGCATCCGCAATCTCTGGATTTTATGTAAGAAATCATAATTTAAAAATTTCTGCACAGATCAAAATATTTGGCAAAATTTAACCCATTGAAATAATATGTATATTTTGTTAGGCTTGAAATTTCCAAAAAAGAACAATTTTGACATGTTTTTATATAAAAAGTTACCGAGCATGGGTTATTAAAAGCTTTGCAGTGCAGATTTTTTTTTTTTGTATACACTCCAGGTCATTTGAATAGATAAAACATTTTTTTAACTACTTTTATTAATATTTTTTGACTTTCATTATTTCAATCAATATAAAACGTCCAACAATTTTAAGAGTTACCAAGCTTGATCAAAATTTAAATACATTTTTAATTATGCATAGGTCTCCACTACACTACCCAGACACGTCTGTAACAACATAGTATGTGTGAATTCAAAACAACATTTTTAAGTTTCTTGTTTTGTTTTTTAGCTCAGACCCGCAATATGCGTTTTTCTTTTTTAGTTCAGAGCCGTGCCTGAGTTGTCAAAAAATAAATTGTGTTTCTTCGAAAATGTGTTTCTTTTTTCTGATCTGAGCATGTTCTGAGCGTGTTTGGAGTGCGCTGTATGACTGAGCAGACAGACTTTAATGCTTATCGCAAGCATTTGCATATGGAAATTAAAAAAAAAAAATGTTGACAGCTAAGTTTTCAGATGCTCACAGCACGCTTGGTTTAGAGGATGATCAGAACATGCTCATTCTCATTTATGTACATATTTCTCTTATATCTGAAAATCTATTTTATTTATATTTTTTTTTTTTTTTTTTTAATACTATACATTTTTTTTTAATTAAATATTTCTTAACCGAATGTACTAAGCATAACAAAAAAGACACCATGTCTT
Organism: Philhelius festivus; assembly: GCA_963931855.1. Lineage (NCBI taxonomy): Eukaryota > Metazoa > Arthropoda > Insecta > Diptera > Syrphidae > Philhelius > Philhelius festivus. The sequence continues at coordinate 97,878,579 of OZ007557.1, forward strand.
AATATGCCTATGATTTGATACCAATAAATACAAAATACAAAAAAACATGCTGCACATGCTCAGACTCTGTTCAGAGCTCTTTTCTTAACTAAAAAAAAACGCTTATGATAAACATGTTTGTGTAGTGTATGAGGCCTATTAAACTTAAATCGAAACTCCATCTCATCTTACAAAGCCTTACTCATTCATACATATTACTAAGTCTTTGAAATTAAAAAAGAAAAAAAAACATTCCTTTTCTTATATTAAAATATAAACTTAAAAACGTATGTACATCTAAGTAAATAATCATTTAAGTATTACAAAAAAAAAATAATATATATTTTATTTTATTTAAAACGAAAACTATATGTTTTTTTTTATTGTAAATATATCAAAACTTCCAATCAAAGGAATATTTTTTATTCAAAATGAAAAAAAAGCGTAACATAATTTCTAAATTAATTGTACAGCAAAGAAACGCAAATTCAAGTGTTTTCTAAAATTTAAATAAAAACTAAAAAAATAACAGTATATATCTACATAAATTTTAAAATACTATTTATAATATTTAAATGTTATATAAACATCACTATAGACAAATATTTTTAGTGATATGTAGATATACTTAATTATAATGAAATTCTATATTTAGTTATAAATTGTTATCAAAGGGAAATGTGTTAAAAAAATATTTAAGATTTGTATAAATAACTCATAATATTGGTAATTATAAAAAAGAAAAACAAACAAAAAATATAAAAATTAAGTCCAAAGTAAAATAACTTTTACTCAAATTTTCAAAGTAACCCTATTTTAAATTATGTTTTCAGGAAACGACAACCGATACAAAATTATAATATATCAAACAAATCAGACTCAATTTCTTTGATATAATACATATATTTCACTTTGACTTTAGCTTGACATGGTTGGAGCGGCATTCCATATAAAAGATCATTTGGCAGCACTGTTTTGTTCCTACCATAACTGATTAGGTGGGTCTTTCTTTGGTATACACTATTTTGGAAAACGAGATTTAACCAAAATCTCAAGAAAGTTTAATAATAAATTAATATGTTAAAATCGGTTTTAAAGGAAGTTTAATCATCTTTTATTTCGATATAGCGTCATATCGATAAGTTTAAGAGTTAGATAGCTAAAACATTTTTTTAGTGTTCTTGAACCTGCCTCATTGTTAGCTTTTGTCTGGTCCACTGGCCTATTTGTAAACACAGGGAAACGTTAACGTTTGTGCATCTAAAACGTCACAGTAACTTATGTTATACAAGTTGAAGCCTGCTAGCTTAAATTTTTCATCTTATTCAAACTCAAGTTTTTTAATTTTTAATTTTGTTATCTTAGTTTTTAAAAGCCATGTGCTAAACATTCTTTGAATTATTGTCCCTACGAAATATAATTCAAAAAAAGAGTTCACTCCCATTGAACTGACACCAATCAAACCAGGCATATAATTTTTTTGAAAACTTTAACCTAAGGTATCGAAAAAGACCCAAATTCAAAATCTATAGGCGTTTTTCTTTTTTAGTTCAGAACAGAACCTGAGTTGTCAAAAAATAAATAAATAAATTCTTTTTTAGTTCAGAGTGTTCAGAGTTTCGAAAATGTGTTTCTTTTTTCGTTCTGAGCATGTTCTGAGCGTGTTCAGAGTGCGCTCTATGAGCTCAGAATAAAATAACTGAGCAGACAGAGTAAAATGCTTAACACAAGCATTTGACAGATGGAAATTAAAAAAAATGGCGACAGCTACATAAGTGTTCAGGTCTGTTTCAAAATATACCCAGAGCGCTCAGAGCACGCTTGGTTCAGAGAATGTTCGGAACATGCTCGACATGCTCGGACTCTGTTCAGAGCTCTATACTGAATTAAAAAAGAAAAACGCCTTATATTGAATATTTTTTCTGAAGACAGAATTTTTTATTTTTAGTTTAATTCCACGAATATGTATTTTATTTATATTTTGGCATAATATAAAGTTCGGGTAAAAAAATGGTTCATCCGTTAGATCCGAATATAACAACTTTTCGAGGTCATAAGTTCTATATTTTCACTTTGTGATTTTGACATTTCAACAATAACAACATCATTGTATTTCGTGAATAGAGTCTCATTTTCATATTCCATTTGAATTTTTCTATGTTTTTTCTATATTCCGTCCAGTACAGTACGGAGATGTCAGTTCGTTGAAATTCGTTTAGTTTTAACCAAAAATTAGCCAAAACAAAATACAGTGAACATTGGAAAACGTGAACCCCCCAAAATGTGAACTACCCCAAAACGTGAACACTGTATTTTTTACATTGACTGCTCTAAAACGTGAACAAATCTAAAAGCTCTAAAACGTGAACATATATTTTCCCAACATTTTTACATCAAAATGCACTGAATTAATTTTTAAAACTTCGGGAAATACCATAATATTGACAATGCGTAGTATTCGGGGGATCCCATAATATTGACAATGCGTACCTAGTATGCATTTGGTACCGTGCGTACGTTCGTTCGTGCGTGTACGTATTGCTATCATCCTTATTCAGTCTTATTTTGTTTTTCCTTGCATAGTTTGGGTTGATCAACGTCTTTTTCTCTATTTAAAAATGTGTTGAAAGAAAGTTAAGGTTTTAACCTTAATCCTCTACTGCATGAATTATTATTTAAGAAAAATGCTTTTTAAATAGCTTCTTTGGGATGTTTTAAGACATCTTTTATTAAAAAAAAAAAAAAAAAAAAAAATTATTTGTTTAAATAATAAGACTACGAGTACAGGTCAAATTGGGCTTCGTATGCATTAAAGGTTTTAAAACTAGTAAAATATATAAAAAAGCAACAAAATATAAAGAAAAAAATAATTTATAACAGAAGAAAAAGGAAGATAAAGTGGAAGAAAATGTGTTTTATTTTATGAGCAATAGTAAGACTGTAGGAATACATTTTAAATCATAAAATGTTACATTCCAAAACATGAACAATCTCAAAAACATGAACACCCTCGGTTTTAATTAGTTCACGTTATCCAATGTTCACTGTATGCGTTATTTACAAAGATCATGTTTTTTTGTAATAAGAAGAAGGGAAACAAAAAATATAAAGAAAAAAATGTTTGTTTATAATTTTTGTTTTTGTTTTTGTGGATCCTATTGATTAAATCAAATTGAAAGTTTTTGCGACCTTTAGTCCAAAAATGCGTTTCGCCCCAAAATTTGGCATTACCTTTGACGTTTAAATTCAACTGTTCACTTTTGCAAAGTTTGATAAAACTTACATGAATACACATTTAAAATATGTATTTATTTTAGTTTTTTATCTTCCAAGTCCATCTTTAATAGTAATACAGTTCATTAACGTCGAACAAATAACTTGTCACAAATCACAATCGCATTGCCAACAACGGTACGGTGTATACGCATAAGAATCGCAAAAAATCAGCGTTGACAAATCGATGCATATACATATTTGACGTTTGTTATCTTACCTTTTTTCGTGCAAAATAATACCTAAGTAACAAAATTCGCGATTGTACATAACGGGCCAAATACAAGTTTTTTAAAAAAACGCAATAAAATGGACAAAATTAAATTCTTTCCTTGTATCATGGCTTTTTTAGTAAGAGCAAACATTCCCATTAAATATGGAACACAACGTCGTTCTGCTCTTCCACGCCTTCAATTGCTGAGTCAATTGGATCTTGTAAGCGAATAATCCGAGATCTTAGTGCAGAATTCTCCTCAGGCTAGTGCGTAAAATGTTGAGCTGTTGAGATCGATGGCGAGTTGATATTCGTGAATTGAGTTATACACTCTCGGCTAAAGCAGCCACATTCTAGTCTGTCTGTGCGCACCGTACGACGACGAGGACAATGAGTGCTGTCCATTAGTATACCAGTCTCACGAACTTTTTGCAAAAACTTGTGTACAGCAGGCGCAATGGGTGATTCATTTCGGTCATTTTTCAAAAAACGCACTGTTTGAGCTACACAGCACTCACTTTGGAAATAAGTTTCCAATATTTCCCGACGTTGTTCAAGCGTTAAGCGACTCATTTCGTTCCACGGAGGTATTATACTGACTTTCTGTCAAGATTTTGACCGAGAAACAGCTGTCAGTGTCAAAATAAACTATGATTTAAAAAGAAACCATTATATCGCCCACCCTGTAAATACACCTTTTTCCCCCGTGTTATCCCTCAAAAATTCAAAGTATTTGGGCATGTTTCCCCAAGCGCAAAGCTTAAGATGTGCAAATTATGACAATATATGCAAGCAGATATAAAATCACAGAATACCCGAATGCAAGTGAATTGCGCAACTCAGCAAACATTTCCAAAACGCAAACAAAAAAATTCCTGTGCCCTAAAATCCAGTCGATGCCATTTCTTTTGTATAAATGCACAGACATTTGTGTCATTGTTAAAACTATGACCAAATTTTTAAACGTAAGATTTGCAAAGCAAAACATTTATGCAAGATAGATATAAAAAAAAACAGCATGCGCAAACGCAAATGAAATTCGCAATATAGTTTTAATATTTGCACATGAAAACAGCTTTACCTGCATTTTGAATCACTCTGATTAGCAAAGATTTTTATGTTTGTATTTTGCAACTGTTTGCTTAGCATACTTTGCGCAAAATTTGCGTTCGAGAATTTGCCCTATTTGGCGCAACTCACTTGCATTCGAATATTCTGTGATATTCACCCCTGTTCTGAATTTCGTTCCGAATTGAATTCGTTATTGAAATTGATTTTCGTACGGATTTGAAAACGACGTTCTTAATTTCGCATTAAGTTGCCTTGCAGTGGTACCAACATTCAGACAGGTTTTCTGTTACACATGTGTCTTCCCCTTTATAAAAGACAAAGAAATAGTTTTTAAAGATATATTTTTAAAAATACTTACATTCATTTTTAGATCAGAACAGGGGTCTTTATATCTGTTTGGCATGATCTTTCGCTTAGGAACTTGATCTTTTAAATTTACTTACATACGAGTATATTCATTTAAAACCTAAAAATAAATCTCCCAATAACTAAGAGGCCTATTTGCAATGGCTTTGGATTTATATTTCGATCTCGAAATGAAATCAGGAAGGATTTCCCTTATTTTCAGGAGGAATACTACCACTTTTGCATCTGGACGACTAATGATAAATTCCATTAATATCGCCCTGTGCGATCACAACATCTTAAAGAAGTTTGGTTCTTGCTAATTTATCAAGCAATTGTTCAAAATTAGAGCAATTAAATGCCAAATTGTCAAAACCTATCTTCTGGAAACTAACAATAACAAGTCAAAGTAAAAATAAAAAATAATAAACCAGCTTCATTTAAATCTATCCGCTCTATTTCTATTAATTTAAATATCGTTTAAAAAATAAAAAGTTTAAAAAATATACATGACAGCCTACAATTCCAAAAGCATAATGCTAAATAGCTATATAAACAATTATCAATTTTGTATCGCAAGAAAATATTAATTTCAGATTCATAGAACAAATAAAACAATATAAACTCCCCAGAAAATATGGACACAAAGCAATATTAGCATTTAAATTTGTATTAAAATAAAGCAAAACAATAGAAAAATGTATAAGCTTAAATCAAATTTAAAAAAAAAACTAAAAACAAAAATAGATAAGGTATAAATTAAAAAAAAATCTTATTGGAAGGACCAATCAATAAGCATAATATAGATATATTTATGTTTATGTATGCATGTATGCATAGTGAGAAAATGATTATTATGAAGAAAATATTAATATAATTTAATTTATTATCTATGAAAATTATAGTATAGTTGTGGTCCTTACAGTAAACCTTAAAAAAAGATTCATAACTAACATTAAAAGGAAATAAACAAACATATTATATATATCAACTTTTTGACCAGAAGGAAAACAATAGGAATTGATGTAGCAAAGCATTATAAAAATAATCAAAAGTAAAGTATTTAAATTTGACGAAATTAATAAAATAATTAGGGAAATGTATTTAAAATAAATTAACAAATAAAAAAAACTCAATCATTATTTTATTGGGAATTTTACATTCACACACACTAAAAACAAATATTTGCATTTGCGTAGAAGTTTTATGAAGTAGGAAAATAAATATTTAATATAAACAAAAACTAAAAAACAGAAACAAGAAAAAAACATACGCTTCAAAGTAGTAAAATAAAAAACGAACAACAAAAGCAACAAAAATCTATACGAGTATTAAACAAAATTGAACTTAAAAAAATGTGAAAATAAAAATTATCAATAAAATATAAAATTTTCTAACCACCATCTTTTTGGTGTATGATAATAGAATCAATAAACAAATGAAATATAAATTTATTTGAGAGGGAAAAAGCCTAAAAATACAAACATTGTGTCATAATATTTATTTCTACTAAACAAAAAATAATAAAAAAAAACTAATTTATTTATATTAAAAAAAAATGTAGGTATGCATTCATATTTAATATTTGAGAAACTTTTGTGTAAATAAATTGAATTTTTTGAGAGATAAATTTATTATAATTCCCTCTGGAGATTGTTTGATGATTGATGTCTAAGAAAAGGGAAAAATTGATTTTTTGTACATAAAATTAAAAATAATTAAATACAAAAACCGTTTTAAACGAAACTTGTTCACAAAAATAAATAAAATAAAATATGAAAATATATATTATATTAAATAAAAGAAAATATAATTTTATTGAAGAAAATACTGTGTCGTTTTAAATACTTGTGTTTCGATAAAAAATGAAGATGTAGCCTAAGCAACCTTATTTATGCCTGCTTTTTCCAGTAACCTGCCTATATCAAAGAAAAGCATGTTGAATGATAAACAATAGCCCTGCATTATCGTAGGCCACATTAATGGTATCTCGTCCCATCTTTACCTTGTAATCAGTTAAAATGTTTCGCTAAATTAGCCCTGTACTTCGCAGCATTATTGAGTTCTAAGGGTAGTTTTGAGGGCTAACATTAAATTTATAAAACTAGAACCGACTTTTTGTTAATTTTAAATGACATAAAGATAACCTATACTTTAACGTTAAAGTGGTCATTTCATACCAAAGCAAATCGAAGTTAAAATCGAAGTTTAATGATGATTTATTTTGTTTTTTAAAGATGTGCTTTGAAAATAGACTGAATATTAGAAATGCGTAACAATCGTACAAAAGTACTCTACGATCTTTAATTTTGCAATATAACAAACAAAAATTATACCTATAAATATGCATGTGTATGCATTTACGAGCATAGTCCAATAAATTTGCACCTTCTTTGAGTTCTTTATTTCTGTTAAATTTAGGGGTGTTCAACGTAAATTCGCTTAGGTTCTGTTGTGAAACCCACATTTTAATAAGAAGAGTTGTTTTCACCAAAATATAATCTGTGATTTAAGGCAAGAGATTTATGAGGTGTTTTCACCGCACTGAAAGATTAATAAGAAGATTAACTTTGACAGCATCTATCAAAATGCTAATGTTGTTTCAATTTTTCTTATAAAGCAGAAGCGAGAGAAAGAAAGTTTCATTTGTGCCAAACGATGAAAAATCATCGAGATAGCTTAGCACGGTATGGATGTTAGGTCAGTTCGAACTTCGACCGATCGATCCTATGAAGATTTAGTAGAGATTTATTTCTAATCTACTAGATTTACGAAATAAATTTGTATGGTAAATCTTCGAGATTTAAAGAAGATTTATGGTAAATCCACTTAAATCCCGGATTTACTCTTGGTGAAAACCTAGTATAACGTGTTTAAAACATTTTATTCAAGTTAAAATTATCGAACACATATTTTATTTTATTTTTAGTATCGAACTAACTTTATATGACAGTGTTGACATTTACAAAATTCAAGAAAGGTGTATTTGCTTAAACTACCTTTTCACCAAAAGATATTCCGAGATTTAAGGCAAGACATTTATGTCGTGTTTTCACCGAAGATTAACTTTGACAGCATCTATCAAAATGCTAATGGTTTTTCAATTTTTCTTATACTATGGAAGCGAGAGAAAGAAAGTTTCATTTTTGCCAAACAATGAAAATCATCGAGATAGCTTAGCACGATATGGATATTAGGTCAGTTCGAACTATAGAACAAGCGATCTAATGAAGATTTAAGCCTAGTACGCAGATCGAGACAAGACAAATTTTATCTCTACAATTTTAATCTCTACACAACGTTTCCAAATTTCGCGCAAAAATTTGAATTTGGAGAGATAAAATCTAATTTAATGTGTTTTGTAGTGTATCTCTGGAACGGGTTGTCTTACAAAGGTCGTTCATACCTTTTTGGAATCTCCTCTTGATGCTTTCAAGAGAAGCATCAGCACTTTTTACATAAAACCGGTTTTGACAAAAATCACTTTCGGAAATACGGTGGCTGTTAAAATTTGTCCCGCAAAATAATGCTTTTATCATTCTTTTTCCTTGCAAAATTTAGTGGAGATATTTTGTACAGCAATACACAAAAGTATGAATTTTGCGCGCGAACTGCGTACCGCTCGGAAAAATATCCAAGACAAAATTTGTCCCAGAAAATGAGAAAAAGGCCCGTATATTATCCATCCGATTACTCTGAAATGGTGTTCTTAAACGTAGACAAGACCACTATGTAAGCTTTTCTATTCTACTGGTATCTTTCCGAGTTTATGGAAACAGCATTTGTTCCAGCCTATCCCTAAAAAAAATGGAAATCTTCTTCTCCATTTAATTATAGTCCAATTGCTCTATACAAGCTGTATTGGATGGTTTCAAGTATGTTATCCTAAAATACGTGCTGGTGTGTCCAAGGGCTCCGTTTCGTCTCCGACCCGATTTGACATAATTCATCAATTGAGAAAACTCTTAAAATTCTAATAACGCGGCTAATCCGAAAATATTTATTAATTAAAACTGAACCGCTCTCAGTTCTCGGTATGTGCATACGTACATATCCGACGTCGCCAAAAACGCTACTAAGTGTTTAGGTTTCCTTCGAAGACGCAAGAAATCTCGAGTTCAATTCACATATTTGGACAGGTGCTTCCACTTAAATCTCTTGGATATATGCCAAAAGAGGGATTTAAAATGATACGTTATACAACTATAACAGAAACATTTGAATCTCTCGAGCACCCCCGCAATGTTTCTTGTTTCATTATTTTACCGTTATTTTAATAAACATTATTCTAGTTAAATAGCCAGTCATTCCTCCCCTTAAACAATTCAACCATCAGTTTAACCTTGAAACCAATTTCTGAAGTATTGCAGCACTACACGAATATGGATCGCTCTTCCCGGCCCAACATTTTTCTCCCATTACGATATTCAGATATTCAAAACCAATGTACATCGGTATCTCCTTTTAAATACCCTCTAATTTTCCTAAACTCTCGCACTGTGCTCAACAATTTTAGGAGTTGTCATAATCCCTTTAGTGTGCGCAAAATTGTAAAAAAAATAAGTATCCTCTGAAAAACAATATAACGATAGCGAGGGATTTCGAATGATTATCGTACTTTTTAATATGGGACATACAACTGCAGTATTTGATTTTTGCAGAAAAAAGAAACACAAATTCCGTTTATTAATTTGTTTAAACAGTTTTGATTTTGTTTTTATTGATTTCCAAATGAATTATGTTTTGGCTTTGTTTTTCACATATACATTCAATTTTTTCAATAATTTATTTTCAACGGTTTTTCTACAAATGGTTATTTTTTTTTTTGTATTGTTATTCTTTTTTATTAATTCAGCATTTTCATCAATCTCTGTTAAATAAGGCAAATGTGTAAGCATGTTTTAGTTTTCCTAGACACTTTCAAAATCTAACCTCGTTGTTGAGTATTTTTTAAACTGCTTTAAACGATTTCAACAATAAATTATTTTTCAAGCTGTTTTTTTTATTTTGTTTTGTTTAATTTTATTACAAATGTATCTCTTTTTTTCGCTTTCTTTTTGATTTCAATAATTTGTTTATACTTCACAAATACAACTACATGCAGTGAGAAGAATTCAGGGAGGATTCGTTTATGTATTTCAAAATAAACATATTAAAAAAGAAAACACATCAATTCAATGGGGTGGTTAATGAATTACAAAGCATGATAAAATTCGGAACATAGTACGTATTTCCTTAGTTGTATGTTTAAAACCATATTTTCTCAATAAAATTGAATAAAAAATAACCACTCTTCAAAGATAACCATTGGATACAAGTCAACAACATTTTCAAACGGACAAAAGAAAAAAAAACGTTTTTTTTTTTTATTTTAATTTTAAGCTCTGAGAGCAACAATTTTATTAAAAATATGTATCTTCTGACGGTGTTGTGTGGTTTATTGTTTAACAATTTAAATCCTCTTGGAAAAATGCAAACAAGCGAGCCAAAAAAATATAGATATACTTAGAAAATTGATTTAATACAAAATAAATACAATTGATCAAAAAGGAAATTAGAGCACAAAGAAAAGATAATATTTGAAAGAATTAAATCTTCTAGCGAGAGTAAACAATAATTAAAAATTGTATGTGTAGTATTATAATATAGTATTAGTATTTTTTTTTTTAGGTTTTAGGGATAATAACCCTCGGTTCACTGTTAGTTTATTTTAATATGGTGGAGAGTATAGTTTTTTAGTTGGGAAATTAAGGATGTTAGAGGAGTATTGGAAATTAACTCGTTGTTTGGAATTTGTTGCATGGTTGTATGATTGATGTCTTACGAGCAGGCACTGTTTCTGGTGTTGGGATAGCCTCACCGGTGGAAACTTTATTCGCGAAAACCTGTTTAACACCGCCACCTTTTTGCTTGGCCATCTGATAGTCTCCAGAGTCAAAGAATTTTTGCTGAAAGACAAAATAAAATATATGAACAATTATGAAATAAATATTATCCCTTTCATATAGATAATGGGGAGAAATAGATGAGGAGCTCTTTTCCCTTCGCCGATTTCACCCATAAACAGCGGTCAAGTGTCGTAGTGAAAACGTATGATCTCCACTGTGCCCATAAGAAAGTGGTAATGTTTAAAGTAGAAAAAATCGAATTGAATAGAATATCTGACGAAGAACGTCTCGACTCTTCCTACAAAAGTTGATCCATTTGATCAAATTTTGCTTAACGTTTTCTAATAATTGTGGCTGTATTTCGTGAATAACAGCTCTCACAGTCATATATAGTTAGCACTACATAGAAATACATTCATATACAAATTATATGTAGTCCTTACCCCCTTTTGAAGTCTTTTTTGTAGGAACGCTGAATGTCCACCAGGTCCTCGCATTCCAGCTGCTGGGTACTTTGATTTTAACTTCTCCTCTTCGATTTTTTCCAAATCCCGTGGACTTGACTGAAAGAGAAAAATAATCCTCGTTGTATTAAAACTATTTTTAAAGAAAAGAAAAGGAAGAAATAAACAAAATGAGAATGTTCGTCAGATTCGGCTTTTTTTAATATTGTGCGCGATCTAAAGGGATTCAGACTACCCCTTAGATGATTAACACAGTCCGAGCTTCAGGGAATGATTTAATAGGATGTATCAATGCACATTGGTTTTGAAGTTCTGAATATTTAAATCAGAAAATAAGAGGAGACAAACAAGGCATGACATGACATAGAATGAATCTCTGTACTTGACAGTACGTCCGAAGCTGGGTTCAAGAGTAAATTGATGAGCATTCCTATAAGTAAATGAATTATGTATTGCGGGTTTTTCACTGCAACCTGGAGATCTACTGTACTCCCACTTAACAAATTGATAAGCTTACAGTTTTTCCTCCAAATCTATTGCTCTTAGGAATCTTGGTATTTGGGGCACCTTCAGAGAGGGTAGGTATTGTCCCAGATGGTTTTTCCTTTGATGCATGAGTGGACAACATCTTCCTAGTACCATACCAAATAAATTGAGATGTCTTCTTACAGTTTCCAGTTAGGATACCTGTTATTATTAATGCAGTTTTCGAAACCTTGCTGGCTGTATTTGCCCAGAAGTATTTTCGCCTGCCTCAGCTTTGGGTGTTCTTTCCAATTCTTGGATCTGCTTGCCTTCTCTTCCTTTAATTTTGTTTTTGATGACATTTTCTCTTATTCCGCAATAGGGTTCAGACCCTTTTAAAGAGTTTGGTGCTCCTATCTTTGCTAAGGAATCTGTCTCTTCGCTTCCATGATTACCCACGTGACCGGGTACCCAGTGAAGTGTGACCCTGTTCTCTTTGCCAAGTTCATTTAGCTTGCTCATGCACTCCCACACCAATTTAGAGCTGATGGTATATGAGCTTGGTGCCTTAAGTGTCGCTTGACTATCTGACATGATGGCAATGTTCTTGTTACGATAGCTTCTTTCGAGATTTCATCCTCGCATATCGCCTTGACTTGTTGCTCTTTTTGGAAAATGCTGGTGGACTGCGCTATCGGTATGTAAAGGCTCCAGATTCCTGCACCAGTCACTTCGATTATTCTCGATACATCAGTGTACCACTTGATAGTATTTGTTTTGAGGGGGTAGTTTGTTTCTTCTTATACCCAAACTTTTTTATTTTATGCCAGTGGACAACACTCATGGTCTCCGTCGCCGTGCGGTGCTCCTAGACAAAAATGTAGCTGCTATAGTCGAGATTGTTAGACTCAATTCACGAACATCAACTCGCCATCGATTTCAACATTTCACGCACTAGCCTGAGGAAAAAAAGGTCCAATTGACTCAGCTTGACGGTTATCGTTATCGCTTGAACGACGTTGTGTTCCATAATTAATGGGAATGTTTGCTCTTACTAATGAAGCCATAATACATGGAAAAAAAACTTGTTAATTTTATTGGATTTGGCCCACTCTATACTATATTAAAGCGAATCGTCGGTGGGTTTTTTACAGCATCTACCATTTCCCCCTGTTTACGCATAAAAAATCTACTTGTCTAACTGGAACATATGAAAGTGAGACTATCATTAGCCAACAGCAGATGACCACAAGATGGTTAAAGACAGTTCTTCAGGTTTTTGTTGGTACAGGCCTGCTACGATGGGTTTTAGCTGGAATGACTGTGTTGTACAGATACATTATGTATCTTAAACAAAATTGATTTATATTTAAAAGAATAAACGACCTACATACATAGGACATTTTTGTTGTGCTGTGTATTACTGAAACTACGCATCGTTTAATGCAACTTTCGTCTAATTTTTATATAAATAAACTAGAAACTCAATTAGCAAATCTATTTAAATACAATTTCGTTGACGTTGTCTCATCAATGCACTCGCTCGTCGAACAAGCACAGATATATATTTTTGGTAAACAAATAAAATCAATCGATTTAAGAAAGCGAAAACAACTCACCTGTGGCTCCTGGGCTGCTGGTGCTTCCTCAGTTGAACTCATTGCGTTTTTATTTTTGCTTTATTTGTTTTGGCGACGAATAAAACAATAAATTTACAAAAAAGATAACCAACACTCTGGAAATATATTAAAAATAAAGGTGATTGAATGTACATTGAACAGAGCAAGTAGCGTGTAAAGTTTTTGTTATCAATGAGAAACAATTTTTCGACAAAATGGTTGATGATTCTTTAGAAATAAATTGAAATCCAAGTAAACAATGAAGAAAGCTTCGAGTCACGCTTGTTTGACCAAGCGCAATCGATGCTAATTGGTCTCGAATCGTTGCCACACACATTTTTGTTGCTGCCTTCACAGCCCCATCAAGAGGAAGCAGCAAAAAGCCGAAGCAGTAAATTTGTGGGCATTGCACACAGTTTTAAACTGATTGTCCATAGATGGTAATTCGACAAGAAAGTGATACAAGGACAGCCTGTTGTGGTGCAACAACGAGATGCTCTTTTTGCACCAAAAATGGCTATATTTTCGATACACAAAAATCTGAAACTGCCAAAAGAACAAATAATTGAAAATCATTAAGACGAACCACACCAAACCCACACAAGATGCTTTTTTGGCCGAAACACTGCCAAGACGGTGAGTAAAGGTGCAAATTATGTCTATAAATATATCACGGATTGTCTGTATTCTTCTTTTCTTTTAGACAAAATAAACTCAGACTTGCGATTGCCACGACCTTTCTATGGAAAAATATGCTATTTTTTTAATTGAAAAATAAAAATCCGCTTTTGTTGCAGCAACGGGATTATTTCAATGACATTTTGCCGATTACACAGAACTTAAAAGAAAAAAAGTCGGATGGCGAATGGATTTTGTCCGGTCTTCAAACGTTTTAGTTTTGCTCACTTTTCTTGTTGGAATTTTTTAACGAAAATTTACCGCAAGTGTCTGTGATTCGAATTAAAAGAGTTAATTTGGTTTTAATTAATACAAAATAAATTACAGATTATAATTCTTCTTTTCGTTTTTCTTTCAACGGTTTCGATTTGATATGATAGATGATGGCGGACGCAATCTGCTCAGCTGCTGCGCTTTTGGCAAAACAAATTTTCCATGCAGCGCTGGCAGCATGAAAGAAAAATAAACAGTTTTTTTGAATGATGGATGTGAGTGATGCCAGGAGTCATAAAAATAAATCGAGTCGTTTTTCACTCCGAATCGAAAGATGCGTTTAATTACATTCGGATTATATGGATCTGGGTTAGTTTTTAATACTACGTTTTCACCAAGAGTAAATCCGGAATTTAAGTGGATTTACCATAAATCTTCTTTAAATCTCGAAGATTTACCAAAAAAATTTATTTCGTAAATCTAGTAGATTAGAAATAAATCTCTACTAAATCTTCATAAGATCGATCGGTCGAAATTCGAACTGACCTAACATCCATACGGTGCTAAGCTATCTCGATGATTTTTCATCGTTTGGCACAAATGAAACTTTCTATCTCTCGTTTCTACTTTATAAGAAAAATTGAAACAACATTATCATTTTAATAGATGCTGTCAAAGTTAATCTTCTTATTAATCTTTCAGTGCGGTGAAAACACCACATAAATCTCTTGCCTTAAATCTCAGATTAACTTTTGGTGAAAACGTAGTATAACATATGAGTATCACCAGTTGATAGAGCAGAGCGCACACATGAAACAATTCAGACCCACTTACACTTTTCTCTCTTGGACTTATACACCCATATTAATAAAAAACGTTTATTCCTTCTATAGTCCACTGTCTTACTAAACCATAGAATAGGAGTTTAGTCCTTGCTTAAATATTTATATTAATAAAAACAAAATGTTCCCGGAATAGTAAAATGACGTTTACCAAATATCCTTTTAAGAAAATCTTCTACAAAAGTAAGCAATCTCTTTTTTTATATTCTGTGGCTACCTTAATTGATTGTCAATCGCTTGTGTCTGACTGTGGACATTTCTATTTCTTATTCCTTCGCTAAACCACCTATTTCGGTGGTTTAACTTAATCATAATTAGTAAACGTGACTTAACAGAAAATTTGTTTTATTAATGAAATTTCGCACTTAGTCCAGGACTTAACGATAAACCTCCACTAAACCATCTTTATTAATATGGGTGATAGAAAACAACTCAACTATTTAGTTAAATGTGCGCGCAGGTGCATATGATTATGTGTAACATAAAATATTATTAGAAGTTTTTTTGACCAATTCGCTATCATTTGAAAAAAAGTTTCTTAAGATTCCTCTTATTCGGCTTATTTGGTCTCAATAATTAATTAATGAAAGACTTTCATTAGTTTTCCCGACGTTTCGTCTGAGGTTTCAATCTTCTTCAGGGGCGCAAGCTTTATAATTTTGTATTGTTGACATCACTTCTAATAAAGAATTGCTCAAAAAAGGAGCAAATTAAAGTTTTTTTTGTTTTTTATAATAGCCGTGTTTTTTAGTAAAGTTATCCGTAGTACAGTAGGATTTTATATGGGAAACAAATACAATATCCGCAGTAAAAGCCACTTTACACGATAATAGAAGGCATATGACATGTCATCACATTTTCTGTATGATTTATCAAATGACCTGTCATTTCGAGTCAAGTCATACCGTTTTGGTTTATCTATGCTTTACACGTCTATGACTTCCCCTTTGATTTTCAACAATGATAGCTGTATTAATTCAAAATTTTACAGTATATATGTTAATGAGATCTGAAATATTTAAAAAAACCCGCATACATAGTTACGTTTTCAGAATTTTACCATATTTTGTATTCAAATGTCAACACTCCATTTAATGTTTCCCACGAAAACAACAAATCTCGTTTGACTTCTCAAATGGAATTGGCTACAGTTCTAATGTCAAAAAAGTTATATGCTTTTTCGTTTGAGAAGTGATATGCGTTTAATGGGTGCGTTCAAACGATTTGATTTGTTTTTTTTTTTTGGCAGGTCATATGAGAAAGCATATGAGTTATAATATCGTGTAAAGTGGCTTTAAGATCAATGCTGATACTCGAATAAACGTCAAATCTCTATCCGTAGCAGGATTTCACTTCTCCTTTTATTGGCAGTGATCCTACTGCGGATCTTGTATTTGTTGTTCATATAAAATCCTACTGTTCTACGCATAACTAATGTTATGCATAACACGGCTAATGTTCAATATTAAATTTTATTAATTTTCTTATAAGACTTGCCCCTGAAAAAGACTGAAACCTCAGTCGAAACATCGGGAAAACTAATGAAAGTCTTTCATTAGCCGTGTTTTTTGAAAAAGTTATCAGTAGTACAATAGGCTTTTATATGAATAATAAATACAACATCTGCAGTAGGACCACTGCCGATAAAAGGAGAAGTGAAATCCTGCTGCGGATAGAGATTTGACGTTTATTCGAGTATCGGCAGTTATCCTACTGCGGATGTTGTATTTGTTATTCATATAAAATCCTACTGTACTACGGATAACTTTTCCAAAAAAAAACGGCTATTAATAAATTATTAGGTGTGTTTTATTATTCACAAATCTATCTGGATCCGGATCTGGATTAAGTTTTAACATGTATTACAAAAACAATTTGAGATCCTGTTTTCTATCGGGATCTATTTCAAAGATCCAAAAATTAGTTATTACACTGGCGAGTAGATGGCTTTTTATGGTAAGGTAGTGTAAGTAAGAAAGAAGACAAGACATAATTTCAAAATTTCCAAATCCAATGATAAAAAGAGACGGGCTTATAACACTGCTGTCAGTAAGATCCGTATCGTTTTATTTTCAGGGGATGATCCCGATCCGGATCCAGATAGATTTGTGGATAATAAAACGCACCTATTGAGACCAAATAAGCCGAATAAGAGAAATCTTAAAAAACTTTCTTCAAATGTTCAACAAAATGGCGAAATGATTTTAGGCAAACTTTTTAGTTGCTTGGATCTAGTTGCTATGTATGCACGGAGTCCCATATATAATCGCATATATGTTTCATATTAGCAACAAACAGATGCGAAACTAAAAAATTAATGTGCGCGCCTGGCCTTAAATCTAAGATTAAGTTTTATTTGACATTTGACAGAAAAGAATCTTCATTGGAATCAACTAAAATCCCAAAGTCACACATTTTAATATATCTCTCTTTTTAGGCTAGCCGCGCACTAGCAATTTTTAGTTGCAAAACTGTTTGGTTACTTATAGAAAACAGATGAACTGTTTGGTTGAATGTCGGTGAATTTGCAGATAATTATATGTTCAATAAAATGGCGAACTTATTTTAGGCAATCGTTTAGTTTGTGTCAAAACACAAACTTTTTAGTTGCTCGAACCAAGCAGTTTCGTAACTAAAAATTGCTAGTGCGCGGCTAGCCTTACCGAAAATACACAAAAAAGAATGAAATTCTCGTGAAATGATTAGACTATATATATTATTAACACATAAATAATTTTTTCTTTAAGTAAACTGTTATACTGAAGCAAAAAATGAGTAATTATGTTTGTTTCAAAGAGGTCTCGACAAAATCTTCTGTCTTGACAAAATCTTGTGTCATAATCTAATCTGTCATAATCATAATCCGACTGTTCGGTAGCCAAATCATCACGATCGTGCATGTGTTGATGTTTGCCCAGATCCGTAGTGATTTCTCCCACTTCTGTGTATAACTGAACGTCGACGTGCTTTAAACATAATCGCATGCTTGAGATGAAAATGCAATAGAATGATCATTTCACCGTCACAAGGCTGAAAGAAGGAGCTCTTGATGTTGTTGTATAAAATGTCCACTTTGTCACCTCGCATTGAGACATAACGAAAACCATTTGTGTGCGCTTCCAAGCTGCCAGTCATATGTTTGGTAACAATATTTGGACGAATTTATAAATCTTTAAGCTTGGGATTACCCTTGTTTTGGGACATTACAAGTGTGTCTTGCTTTACAAGATCTTCTTTTTCGCGCTCTTCAGCTTCGCGTGTCTTAAAGCGTTTTTGGAACTCTTTGATGAGACGGAACGCATTATTAAGATTCGATTAGGTATTTGAAACTAGATATTTGAAACTAGATATTTGAAACTAGATATTGGAAACTAGATATTTTGGGCGCAGCTGTCAACGTCAACTGAATAAAAAAACAATTTTCTTCTTGTTTTCTTTTATCTGACGTTTGTATACTATCAATCGCTTTGGTAGCACAGTTTTAAGCCTCGATAAAAATTATGCCCCGAAAATTCTCGGGCCATCGCTGATGCCCATAGTCGCTTAGTTGTTGTTGCATTTAAAGCCTAGTACGCAGATCGGGAAAAATTTTGTCTCCCATACATTTTTTTTCCTGGGACAAATTTTGTCTCGGATATTTGTCCGAGCAGTACGCAGTTCACGCGAAATTCATACTATTGTGAATTGCTCTTCAAAATGTCTCCACTAAATTTTGCCAGGAAAAAGAATGATACAAGCATTATTTTGCGGGACAAATTTTGACAGCCACCGTATTTCCGAAAGTGATTTTTGTCAATTCTGATTTTATGTAAAAGGTGCTGATGCTTATCATCATCAAGAGGGGATTCCAAAAAGGTATGAACAACTTTTGTAAGACAACCCGTTCCAGAGATACACTAAAAAACACATTAAATTAGATTTCATCTGTCCAACTTCAAATTTTTGCGCGAGATTTGGAAAAGTTTTGTAGAGATTAAAATTGTAGAGATAAAATTTGTCTTGTCTCGATCTGCGTACTAGGCTTAACATGTGAATTGTTTGCCCCAGGCATCGTTTTTTTTATCTTCACCTATTGAAAATGTAAAAAAAACACATCTAATGCCAGCTTGTGCTGCAGACATTCTTTAAGCTATATAAGCACTTCATTGTTTGGAAGAGATAACATATTAAAATGAAAAAAATAAACTTTTTAGAATAATGGAAGACGCTAGGGCTGCAGCTTCACGCTCACTATTTCATTCTGTCTTAAGAATAGAATAATTCACCCTTTCCATTTAGGGAAATTTCAAACATATGTTAAATTTCCCAACACTGCTGTCACATAAACGAAATTTTGACATTTTTACAGTAAAGACAAATATTTTTGAGAGAATTACATTTTGTTTTTTTCAAATAAGAATAATAATTGAATTTTTTCCCATTTTATTTCTTAAAATTAAGAAAAAATTACCGAAGAATAGACATCAATATGAGTTCAAAAGACAAAGACAATCGTCTTAATAAAGTCCGTCAATTTTTTCGTTCGGTTGGCCGAAGTACCGGTGGTAATTTATTGTTTTTTTTTTCTATCCAACAACAAAGGTTTGTGTTAAATGAATTTTTTATTCCAAAGGAAATGCAAGAGAAGAACGCGATTTAAGACCGGCTCTGGAATCTGAGCTTCGTCCAGAAACACCTGTAGCTCAAAGATGCAAGACACTCAAGGAATTGGGCGAAGATTTACGTTCCGAGAATTTAGATGAGGTAAAATGTCTACTTGTTTTTTTTTTGAGGATGGTGAAGGTGATCTCAAGTGGTTTTCATTTATTGCTTTATTTCAGTCATCCGTAACTAAACTTTGGGATCTCACCAAGGATCTGATTGTGGATAATAAATCGACTGAACATCGTCAGACAACGTTAACTTTCTACAAGATTCTAATTCAGACTCAGTACCGGAAATTGACTCTAATGCGAGAGCACTTCTTTCTTGTCATTCAAGTGAGCTTGAGAATTAAAGTAGGAACAAAAAGATCAAAGACCAAGTTCTAATTTCATTGCAGAATCACGAAGTTCCCGAGGATCTGAAACATCGTCTCGAATTGCTAATCGCATTGACTGAAAATGGAAAGGACATAACTCATTTTGAGGAAAAGGTAACACTTTGCTTGACTTTTTAGGGACTAATCGTGTGTAGTAATCGTGTTTATTTATGAAATGGAAGCATTCAAAATAAAATAAATTTGGTGGGCCAACATCTCGAAGAGAACCAGGACCTAGTGGCTTGCAACTCTCAACCATTCGTGTAATTCCTACAATTTACTGCCAATTTCGAACGGCTAATGAGCAGTACTTTTCATGACAAGAAATACTTAGAGACTACATCAATTCCTCGCAATAGGTAGTACACTCTTGAAATCGAGGCATAGTAAACTTACTTACTTACTTAGGTCCTCAGACCTTTTATGTCAGTGGGTGACCCCTAGTGGGGCATAGGGCGTCCGCAACGGCAGCTCGCCATCGTGTTCGGTTCCTGGATATGAGTCGCAACTCCCTCCAACTCTTGCCTAGTTGGGCTGACTCCTCCTCGACTGTCGTTCTCCATGAGCTTCTTGGTCGTCAAGTTATATTTCCTTGTTGAGTGAGCGGATTCCACTGCATTGCATGCGCCGCAATACAGTTGTCGCCTTTTCGAAGCGTGTGTCCGATCTACTGCCACTTTCGACGTCGTATAATAAAGTCGATATATTCCTGGCCCGTTTTCCTGAGGAACTCTTCGTTTGATTTACGATTGGGCCAGAAAATCCTAAGGATGTTTCGTAGACATCTATTAATGAACGTTTGCAGCTTCTCAGTGACACCTTCTGTCACTTTCCAAGTGCTGCAACCGTAAAGTAAAACGGATTCGACGTTGGATCGAAGAAGCCGTAGCTTGGTTCTTAAGCTTAGAGAGTTATTCTTCCATATATTTCTATATTTCTTCCCGATTCGACTGCTGATTTCCTGTTCGGTGCCACCCTCGGTAGAGAAGATACTTCCAAGGTATTGGAAGCTCTGTACTTTCTCTACCGGTTGTTGAGAAATATTTATGAGAGAAGATGACTGGGTTCCTAGGCTGATCATCTTTGTTTTGCCGGAGTTGATTTTCAGCCCCACTATTTCTGCTTCTTTTTCCACCCCTGTTGTCATTTGGTGGAGATCCATAATCCTATGAGAGAGCAAGCAGACGTCGTACGCATATTAAAAGATGTTTCAGGTGAGACGTCAGAGTCCATCTAATTCCTCCGTTTCCCGCCAAGGTCGCTCACAGGACACCGCTTATCACCAACATAAACAATATTGGTGACAGAATGCAGCCCTGTCTGACTCCATTTTTGACTTCAAACTCTTCTGACTCCCTTCGTGCAAAACGTGACATTTGGATCCATCATAAGTTGCCTTAATAATAGCTATTAATTTATCCGGGATACCCCTCCTGCGTAAAGCATGCAAAATAAATTCTCTATTGACGCTATCGAAAGCCTTCTCAAATTCAATGAATAGCAGGTGCAGTGGTGATCGATATTCGACGCACTGCTCAATTATGATCCTTAAAGTATTGATATGATCAATGCATGAGGATCCAGTGCGGAAACCTGCTTGTTCGGCATCGAGTATGGCTTCTAGATGTTCCCTGATGCGTTCCAGTACCATTTTCGCTAATATTTTGGCAACAGCAGGCAGGACGAAAAACCCCCTCCAGTTTTCTCTGCAGGAATGCCATCAAGTCCTACTGCTTTGTTGGTCTTCAGTGCTTTGATTGCGTTGCAGATCTCATCTCTACTGGGGATGCAGTGCGGATTCGTGAATTTGTTGTTCCTGTCAGCTCAGCAGGTATCAGTTGCGCATTGCTGTCGGTAATTCGGTTTAATACCGACGCAAAATGGTTCTTCTACCTTCTCAGCTGATCCTTATCCGAACTAAGTAGCGAGCCGTCTGATTCTTTTACGAGGTATTGTTTGGAACTGCGAGCACCAACCAGTTCCTTAGTAATGCTGTAGACGGTTCTACTGTCGCATCTGTTAGCAGCATCTTCTGCTTGTTGGGACAAAGCGTTGATGTGATTCCGCTTGTCACGTCTTACACTGTGGTGAACCTCTCTCTTTCTCGTGCGGTACAGAGATTCTAGCTCTCTTTTTTCTACTCCAGTTGCAGCTGCAATACGGTCTTGAATTTTTGCCGATCGTCAATCCGTATCCAGGTTTCTTCAGAAATCCAAGCGTTATTGTTTCCCCTCGCTCGGCCGACTATTCTTTCAGCATCTGATATAAGAACTTTTTTCACAGCACTCCAGTTGTTTTCGATGGATTCAGGTTCCGGTTGGATTGTCATCATTCCGTTTGAAAGGTGGTCTCTCAATTGTTGGCGTGTTGAGAGATCCTGTAGTCTGTCGACGTTGAACCTGGGTAAGCGGGTTATGCCATTGGATCTCCGAGCTGCAGCTGTACGAAGTCTTACAGTAGCTACCATAAGGTGGTGGTTTCGAGCAAGTCCCATATCGGTTCCTCTTTTATTCCGAACATCCAGGGGACTGCTTCTAAGGCGCCGGCTAATCGCGAAGTGATTAATTTGATTCGAAGATGCTTGCCTGTTCGTCGAAACCCAACTTATTTTGTGGCGCGTCCTGTGCTCAAACATGGTGCCGCCAATGACGAGTCCGTTAGTATTGCAGAAGTCAATGAACCGCTCACCGTTATCATTGCAACTCCCAACTCCATGGTTTCTTATCACATGTTTGAGTCCATCGTTTTTGCTGCCAACTTTGGCATTCAAATCTCTTGTAACCATTTTAATATCTCCGCGCGGTGTGTTGTTGTAAGCAGCTCCTAGCCGAATGTAGAAGCATTCTTTCTCCTCATCGGATGCGAGCTCCGTTGGGGCGTAACACTGTATAATGGTGACGGGACGTACTCTTGTCCGGAATCGTGCCTTTATTATTCTTTCTCCAAGGGGCTCCCATGAAATTGATAGTATTGTTCTCTATATTTAAAAAAAATGCTTTTTCTATAAAATTCTTACTTCTACCCTGTTTTTAAATCTGGATCTAAAAATGAAGTTATAAACTATCGCCCCATTTTTAAAATATCTGTAATTCGAAAACTATTCGAAAAGAATTGTTTATAATAAGCTTGTTTTCTCACTGAAAGAAATTATCTCCCTTTTACAGCTCTTGCCAAACGTCATAATTTAGGTTTTAATTCTAACTTCCGGAGTTCCACAAGGAACTCATTTAGGACCCCTTCTCTTTCTCTCATTTATCAATGATATTCCGAGTGTTTTGGGTAATAGTCTTTGTTTTATGTATGCTAACGACCTTGAATTATTCCTACGAGTAAAATCTATTCCAGATTGCACAAATCTTCAAATCGATATTTATAACTTATCTGTTTGGTGTACTAATAACGAACTGCGTTTGAATTTTTCTAAATGTCATAGTATGATGTTTTACCGTGGTGCGTCTCCAATATTATTTTCTTACGATATACATGGATCTTCTCTATCCAAGGTTACAGAAAATTTCTAAGGCTTGGATTTATTTCTCGGAATGCTTAAGACTTCTCAGACCCTTTTACTCCGAGATTTTTATATTTTTGTTATATACGATAAATTTTTGTATTCTGTTCTTCCATCTGGAATCCTATGTATGCTGTTCATTTAATGAGAATTAAAAGAATACAGAAACGCTTCACTAGAACTGCAATTCGGATCTTACGATGGAATGTTGATATGCCATCATATAAATACAAGGTGTTTGTTATTATATTAGGCATTCAATGTCATGTTTGTCAGAAATTTAATTACATAATTATAAAATCGATTGCCCTCATTTGCTTTCGTTAGTTGGTTTTCATGTTCCAAGTCGTGGCTCACGAAGTAATCGTTTATTTTGTTTACCTTTTCATAGGGTTAATTATGGAACCATTGAACTCGCTGTATAAGACATTCGAATTCTCTATGTAATGTTATTGATTTTAATTAATACTTAAGTAGAGAGTATTAAAAAAAAAGGTTATTTAGTCTTAATTACGGTGGTTAGTATTTAATATTTTATATTTTTCGTAGTTGTTAATTATTTTTTAAAGTAATCTATAAGAGCTGCGTCTCTGCTTGATGAAAAGTAAATAAATAAATAAATAGTTGGAGGGGATGCGCAACCTGAGGATGACCTCGATTTGCATTGAAGGATATTCAATTTACTTTCGCATAACGCTTAGTTAACAAAATTTCGATAAACAATTTTATAGATTTAACGTCATGTTAAGACTAAGTTCTATTTCTGTAGTTTATTTTTGTGTGGTGGTGTTTGGTACACTCATGATTACTCCATAAAATAAT
The DNA here is from genome assembly GCA_963931855.1 of Philhelius festivus. Lineage (NCBI taxonomy): Eukaryota > Metazoa > Arthropoda > Insecta > Diptera > Syrphidae > Philhelius > Philhelius festivus. Next base: position 97,902,983 of record OZ007557.1, read on the forward strand.
TAGCATAATTAGCAGAGCTACCCTTTTAGGTAAACCGATTTTTGTTTTTAATTTGGAACTTAATTTTTCAATGAATGAAAATTTGATGAAAATCAGTCAACCCGTTTAAGCCCTACTACCTACTTACTTAACTGGCTTCCGATACATTAAGTCTCTGTCTGATATACGCCAGCTTTTTATCCTCTGCGATCCCGAGCACGCTGCTTCTAGTCATCTAGGCCAAGCACTCTGGCATCCGCGAAGGCTTGGACTTTAAACGAGAAGTTCGGTCGTCCTTGTCGCCGCGAATCTGGGGGCTGGGATTCGAAGACTCTCTTAGCTGGTGCAGTGTTGTCAATTTGCTCAATGAAGCCGAGCCAATTTAGTCGACGTGTTTTGGTTTTCTGGACTACATCCACATTTTGCTACAACTGATAGAGTTGGCGGTTATATCTTCTCCTCTATTCGCCCTCCTCTCACTCAGGACTTAATATCCGTCGAAGAATTTTTCGTTCGAAAGTGTCTAGTATCATCTCTCCTTTTCTGCTTATAGTCCAGCACACTCGGCGCCGTAAAGTAAGGATTGGTTGTAGAGCGTGCACTTCGTCTTAAGATTGAGAAGATTTGAACCCATTTGTTTTGCTAAACCGAAGTAGCAGCGGTATCCTAGAGTAATTCTTCGTCGGATCTCCACTAAGATGTCATTCGTGGAGTTAATATTAACTTCGACGTAGATGAACTCTTTAACTACTTCGAAGTTTTTGCTATCAATAGTGACGTTTTGCCCTAATCGGTGGACAGATATTTGTTTGTCTGTTGATAGCATATACTTGGTCTTGCCCTCATTTACTTCAATTCCAACAAGTCTCGCCTGATCTTCAACAGCCTTGAAGGACTCTATTACAGAACCAATTAATGTTGATAGAGTGGGCTTCAGGTCAAATGAAACAATGTTTTACTAAAAAAGGTCACTTTTCATCTTTTAATAAGTCTATTACAGAACGTTAAAAAAGGCCGCTGATGTCGATATCGACAGTTGGACAGATTTATTCAACATAGTGCCCTCCGTGTTAACGCTTGCCCTGCGCACAATCTGCTCTAGAACGAGATTGCAGAAATCACATGATAGTACATCTGCTTGCCGAAACCCTCTGCATTTTTGGAATAGTTCAGAGGTTACACATTGCACTGCGTATTTTCCAATGTCAGTCAGTCGGTCATAATCAGTTTTCCCGGGATCCCGATGCTGACGATCATATGCGGCTTAGAAGTCGATAAATAGATGGTAATTCTCGACTTGAAATTCGTTGTTTTTTCTAGTATTTGCCTATCTGATTAAAAAGTCTTCAACTTGGTTGATAGATTTTTTTTTTATTTTTTAATCTCTGAAATTTAATTAAACCATTTATCCAATTAGTTACATTTCCAAAAAGACTTGGTACAAATATCGGCCAATCTCTGATGAACCTACATTTTTTTCAACTTAAATTAACTATGACCATGTCACCACATTATCAAAATAATTAAATTAAAAAAAGACCCTTGAAATGAGTTAATTACTGATGAAAGATAAATACATTTGATATATATTGGAGGTATTTGAGACTTGAAAAAAATATGATAACGGTTTTTTTCGACAAAGTCTCAAATTGTATTTGAAAACGTGCAAACCGGAAATATATATTTTTTTATATTCAATCAACCCACTCAAAGGAGATAGAGTATTTTTGTTTAGATTTAGCTCGTGCAGATTTATAGAACTTCACACTTTTTACCCATTCACTCTGTAGTCTCTTTTTTCTTCCATTTTGCCGGAAATAGGAATTGATTTAGTGGAATGAATACATATACAGATTATTGGCAAAATATTTTTATATGTAATTCTCTTCTTTTTTATTTCAGATAGGAAAATTCATGCTCCAATGGCTACCACAAATCGCCAATGGTCTTTTACTGTGTCAGTATCTCGATATGTTAGTTAATCTAATTAAATTTAATGCAGCTCATCTGGATAATGAAATTGTTGTCGGAATTGTGCAGTAAGTAAACAAACAAAAAACTCAATTTATTTAAAAAAAAAGATTGTCGTTTATTAAAATTTCAATTTACTTAAAGGAACGCATGCCAGCTAAGCTGTACGGTATCGGATGATGCTATTGGACTACAATGTTTAAATATTCTCGAACTAGTTCTATGTTATACAATATTTCCCAATGAAACATTGGCGCTATGTGTGATGACTCTGTGTCGCACAGTTAATCATATTCCCTATTGTCAAACATCATGGAAGGTATGTATGGAATAATATGAATTTATATTTATTGTTTACTACTCAAGCAAGAACCATTTACGTCTTCTGTGCATTCGTCGGTTTTTTTGTCAAAGTAATCTCCCTCTGGACAAACTTGGACTGTTGGAACTTCTTGATTGCAGAAATAGTACTTGTTACAGTCTTCATGTGGAACTGCACCGATAGTAACACCTTCACAGACATTATCACTTTTGGGTGTAGCTTCTGATTCGTTTGTAGTTGGTATTTCTGTAGGGATTTCTGGTTCTTTTGATGCTTTTTCTGATGATTCTTCTGTAGAAGCTGATGGATCTTCCGTATTGGAAGACTCTTCTGTGGTGCTTGCTACTGGAATATCTGTAACTAGAGAATCATCTGTGTTCTCCGATTGATCCTCTGTGGTTTCAGGTTTCTCTGAAGTTTGTGGTTCGTCGGAAGCTGACGGTTGCTCTGAAGTATCTGGTTCTTCTGACGTAATGGGTTCCTCTGAAGTAGATGGTTCTTCTGAGAATGATGGTATATCTGTGTATGAAGGTTTTTCGGAAGTTGTTGGTTCCTCTGAAGTCGATGGTTCCTCTGAATATGTAGGTTCGTCTGATGTTGATGATTGTTCTGAAGTTAACGGTTCTTCTGAAGTTGAAGGTTCCTCTGTACTTTGTGGATTCTCGGAAGTTGATTGATCCTCTGTAGTTAAAGGTGTCTCTGAAGTTTGTGATTCGTCTGTAGTTGATGGTATTTCTGAAGTTAAAGGTTCATCTGAAGACGAAGATTGCTCCGAAGTTAAAGGATTTTCTGAAGTTGTTGGTTTTTCAGTAGTTTCATTTTCTTCAGTTGTAGAATTCTCTGTAAATGATTCTTCAGTGGAAGTTAATTTTTCTATTGTAGATGCTTCAGTAATATCACTAGTTGATTTCACTGTAGTTACAGGTTCTTCTGTGATTGTTGTTGTAGAACCACGACATATCCCAGTAGTGTCAGCAATGCAATATTTCAATTCTTCAGAGAACATCTGTCCACTTGGACAATTTAATGGAACAGCTTCACCTTTAGTGCAAAAATAGAATGAGTAACATTCTTTTCCTGGAAGAAATTGTCCATCCAATTCCGATGGGCAAATCGCTGATTCTGTTGTTGTTTCTTCTGATTTTGTACTTGCATTTTCTGATCCTGTAGACATTGCACTGGGCGTTATTGATGTATCGCATATATTTTGCACATCCTTCTTACAATATCCTGCCTCTGCATCGAGGTACATTCCTTTGGGGCAGTTGAAACGATTGAGTTCGCCATTGATGCATAAATTGTAGGAATTGCAACTATTATCGATTGGCAAATATAGTCCTGGAGAATCCGAACAAGATTTGCTTTCAATTTTTATTGGATTTGAAAACCAATTTGGGAGCCAAAGCTAGATGATGAAATGAATAGAAAAAAAGATTAATTATAAATCTCTTTCAGATATCTGTTTCACAATATGTACTTTAAATCCATTAATTGCTGAAAATCCCGAAATGAGACAAAAGCACACAAAAATATTTCTCAAATTCATTTTAATTTATACTGAATTATTAACGTGACCAAAAAAATAACGTCCTCTTCGTTCGGTGGTCGATCTTCTAACTAGCAGGTTATTGGGGAAATGATAGTTGGCTATTGCAAACCGGTCTCAAAAATATCTGCCTTATCAAAAATTGCTTTAGTTTATTATTTTTTTTCATTATTCGCGTTAACAGAAGTGCTATCGGTACGAAAAGATCTGATGAGTTCAGTTTAATTGAGAAAATAATAATCTTTTATAAATTTAATTTGCAAGAAGCAATTTATTCTTAATCACTACAATATTTATATGAAGATTTATGATACAACTAAGATAAGCGTTGTGATATCTTCTTTTGAAATTGAATTAAAAAATGAGTTCCTAGAAAAACTTCTTTCATTTAGTTAAACGAAATATATTATATTAAGTAATATAAACTTGACCAAGTTCTGTCCCTTCTTCTATGGCTTCTAGTCATGAATAAAATTATCGTTAAGTTAGAAAGATGTGGTGTTACTTGTGTCAGGAAAGTTCACTTCTGTGTTAAGTGAAATCACAGAAATGGCTTTAAGGAAAGTTTGTAACTGGGCCACGAGTTGTGGATTAGGTGTTAACCAAATAAAAAAATGAACTGATGGTATTTAGTACCAAAACTTAGATAAACCTCTTCGCTCTACCCTGAGCCAAACACTTTTGCTCTCTTCTACTGCTAAATATCTAGGTGTTGTTCTAGACCCTAAGATAAACTGGAAACTGATTATCGAAGAACGGTTTAAGAAGGCCTGCATAGCTTTCTACGCCTGTAGTAAAAACTTTGGTAAAAAGTGGGGTTTTCAATCTAAGATGATTTTGTGGGCATATACAGCCGTGGTGCTACCGATCCTCACGCCTGGTTCGATTGTATGGTAGCCCGTGCTTACCAAAACGTATAAAATTTATAAACCGAAAAAGGAACTAAGAATTACTGGCATTGGCACCACAGGAGGTCTAAGATGTTGATGCTTTAAGCGTTTTTCTGTACATTTTACCACTTTATTTACACATTAAGTATCTAGTATCTTGCAGTGCCTTAAGACTAAAATAATCGAACTCTTGGATTTTTCACACACACAAATATTAAGGAGTTGATTCCAATAAAGATCTTTTCGACTCGTACTGACTACTGCACCCCTAAAATGAACTTGAGTAAAGATTTTAAAATTATTTTCCCATTACCAAAGACTGGGATGATGACTTCGTGACAAAAGACTGCGACACAACTATCTTTACTGATAGTTCAAAGATGGAGTGTGCTGTTGGTCTAGGAATCTTCTCTTTGAAATTGGATATATCTAAGTCGTTAAGGCAACCCGACTTTGCTTGTGTTTTTCAAGCTGAATTACTGGCTATCAGTGAAGCATGAAAGGTACTCAAACAAGTTCCAAATCGGAACCGGATTACGGATGTTATCACAGACAGTCAGGCGGCTGTTAAAGCCATTAATTCTAGTACGTCATACTTCAAATTGGTCCAGCAATGCCGGGATGAGCTTGCTTCAGTATTTAGCACAATATTACTTTTATCTGGGTTCCGGGTCATTGTGGCATTGATGGGAATGAACGGGCGGACGAGCTGGCCAGGCAAGGCATAACTCACTTGCAGAAAGAGTCAACATTCCGCCCGGAGTTATGAAGGGCAAAATTCTTTCATTTTTTTTAGCGAATCAAACCGTAGGTTGAGCAGTTTAATTCACTGCATTATCCCGAACACTTGATCTGATATGCAGATCCAGGCAAGAAATAGCCAGGATTGTAACTACTTGTAGCGGATACTGGCGAATAGGAGAGCATGCTGAAAAGCTAGACATTCCGCACAACACTCACTGTCATAGCTGTGGGGATCAGCCGGAAAGGAAACAGTCCTCCATTTCTTCTGCAGGTGGACTGCTCTGTCCAAATTTAGAGCACAATCATTAGGAAGGGCATTTTTTGACGACATTGACGAACATTGACTAGGAAATGAAGATCAAAGACTTGATCTCTTTTCTCTAGGACGTTTGACCTCCAGTCAACAATCTGTAACAGAGTAGATGGTGTCAGATTAGTGTTCTGGTCCGGCTGAGTGAGAGATCCAATTTCTGGATTATGGTGCAAAAGCAAACAGACAATAAGAGACATCAAAACCTAATAGATCTACATTTTTCCCCTTATGCCACTATGATTTCCACTTCCATTGAGGAAACAACATATTTCAGTTTTTGGTATGTGCATCGTAGACACATTCGATGTCGCCAATAACTCTTCTAATTATTCTATAGGGCCTTTACTAGTCCGAAACTCGAGTAAAATTCTCACATTCGAGCAGGTGCTTCAATAACCCATTTGAATTCTTTAGACATAATTGAAGAGACTTAAATATGATAGGGTATAGACAATAATATTTCTCTTTTTTTATCGCTATTTTTATAAACATTGTTTTAGTGAAATAGCCTGTTGCATTCCTCCCCTTAAACAATTCAACCGTTATACTCGCGATTTTAAGGTATGCTCATCAATTTATGCTTGAGCCTAACTTCAGGCGTACTGGAAGTTAACCAAACCAAAAATAACGGTACCTGCATATTTTTTTTTTCTCAAAAACTGTCCCACAGAATTTTTTAAGAAAAATATAATAATAATATTTAGTTAAAGCAAGGTAATGGTTGGAAATTTTTTTTCCCAAAAATGGTTATTTTTCGTAGCCCCCTTGGAACCATTTCTTTGTTTTTGATTTTCTCGAAAAGGTTTGAATATTATTGCGTATTCAAATTTAAAATTTTTTTGTTTTGGATTTAAAAAAAAATTTTTTTTGGAAACTCAATATTTCGAAAATCCTATACTCGATTTTTTGACAAACTTGACAAATTAAAAGTTTCTTAATATAATCTACAAGATTTGAGAAAAAAAAATTTTTACCCAAAAATAAAGGTACCCACCATACAAATGTGTTAAAAAACAGTTTTCGAAAATTGTATTTTTCTCAAAAACGGTTCCAAGAATTTTGATAAAATTTTTTTTCGTTCGTTTAATTTTTACGACCTATAATTCAATAAAAAAAAATTTAAATTAATTTATTACTTACTGTACCTACCATAGAACCATTTTTTCGAATTTTGAATTTCTCATTATCGGCATAACGGATTTTAATGAGATTTTTCATAGAGAATCTTCTAAAAAGTTTAAAAAACATTGCATTTCAAGACTTAAAAAAAAATATTTTTTGAATTTTTGAAAAAAAATCCATTTTTTTTTCTTGGAAAATTCGATATCGCAAAAACGACTCAAAATTTTTTTTGAGATTTATTTTTTATGCCTAGAATAATAAAAACTTTAAATTGGTGTACCAACAGTTTTTCTTAAAAATGTTTTAAAAACTTTGTATTTAAAAGCTTATTTTTTTTAAGAAACCACTACAACGACTTATAATTTTAGTTCTTGGATAAACTAATATTTGCTTGAACCACATGGCATTCTGTTTTTAGCTCCAACTACTAAAGGAGTTGTTTTAGTCATTTAAAAAATGAATTTTAGGCTTATGAACAGTTTTTCTCTAATATCAATTTTTGAAATTCTTAGTCTTTTACATAAGAGCAAGTTCGTGCGACCCAGTCGTGCGTTTTATTTTTTTTGATTATTGACTTTCTCATTATCGACATTTTTATACAGAAGCTTCTAAAAAGTCTAAAAAATTTTGCCTATCAAAAATGAACAAAAAAAGCCGATATCTCAAATGATGATTTTTTTAAAATTTAATTTTAAGTTGCTTAGAATTGGCGTTCCAAAAATTTTTAACTTCCCATAGGGAGTTATTGTAATCGGTCCGATTTGTCAAATTGGAATTTTTGACATTTCTCGACGTTTCAAGGTCCCTAGAGGCTATATCAATCATTTTTAGAGAGATGTCTGTGTGTGTGTGTGTACGTACGTTCGTACGTCCGTACGTTCTGGTACCATTTTTCGTCGTCGATATCTCAAGAACGAGTAAAGATATCGACTTCAAATAAATTTCGTTTAATAGATAATAACTTCGAAAGAGGCTGAAAGGGCGTTTATTAAAATTCAGTGAGTAGTTTTTCACTATAACGGTTTAAAAAAAAAAAGTAAAAATTTTGGTTAGTTTCAAATATCTCACGAAAAAATAATGCTATTGATTTCAAATAAAATTAAATGTACTCATTATAAGGTCATACAGATTTGGTATGAATTTGGAAAAAAATGAACATACCGTTATTTTTTTAAATAAAAAAAACTGAAAAAAAAAATTTCATAACCCAGATATTCTAAGAACGGAAAACAATTTGAAACTCAAAATAATTTTATTTTACGAAAAATAATGTGTTTGAAAACTGGTGAAAATTTCAAAAAAAATCAGTTTACAGTTTTTTTACAAAAAATAAAAAAAACTATATAAAATTCTATTGAAAATTGGTTAAAATTGTTTTTCGACTCAAATTTCTCGAGAACTAGTAGTGATATTGACTTCTAATTTAGTTTATTTTATACATAGTATAATTTTGTACAATTGGTAAAATGTTGACAAATATTAAATAAATAATTTTTTTTTTAAATAAAAAAACTATTAAAAATTCTAGTGAAAACTAGCTAAAATTGTATTTCAAGTCGAATTTCTTGGGAATGAACACCGATAGTGCCTTCTAAAGTATGTATGTTGTTTTATACATCGATACATTCCCGTAAGAATGTATACTAAGCGACATTTCTAAAATTGTTCAGGAAACGAAAAAAACGAAGAAAGTTCTAGTTGAATCATAGTGTGCTAAGAGACAATTTTGGTTAAACTAAGTGACATCTAACAAAATTTTTTGTTGCTCACGACAATGAGATCTTTATTAATGTCGCTTAGCATAATTTTTTTGGCCGATAATACAAATTTCAGGGGGCAACATTATTTTAATGAGAAAACATCTTAAAATAATGTTTGTTTGAATTTTACAGCTAAAGTTTGTTTCGCTGAAAATTTGGTTATTTGAAAAAAAAAAACTAAATATAAAGTTTTCAAGACCACAAATGGGAAGTTATCAGTGTGGGTCGCACCCAGCCTCTTTTTTTTTAAATGTTTTAAAACATTGATATATAAAAATGAGAACAAGTTCGTGCGACCGAGTAGTGAATTTAATTTCTTTTATGTCCGACTTTCTCGAGAACGTCTTAGCAAGTTTTGTTCAATTTATTTATAAGAAGTGGGGGTGGCCGTGGCGCGATGGTTGTGTGCTCGCCTGTCAACCTCAATATCACAGGTTCGATCCCTGCCGTCGTCTATGTCGTCTTTAATTCCATTAAAACCTTCTATAAATTGTCATCAATAGGTTGCTGGTTTACTCATTGCATGTTGTTCAGGCATAACACTAACAACATGTGATTGAGTTAAACTAGTATGCCCAACAAGGATGAAAAACGAATAAAATAATGCGAATTATAAGGGACATAGAAATAAGACACGACAATTCTCCGCTTTAGTTCAGCCGCCATCCCTGGAGATAAAAAATCTGAGACAACCACATTCAGTCTCAGAACATCGTGCCACACATCTTTCCTATCCTACTTTCTCTTCATTAACTTCACGCCCGCGCTGTGTTGAAACATTTAAAGGGTAATCATAATCCCTCGAGCGTGAGTAGATTATAAAAAAAAAGAAAATTATATCTCCTAGTTTTATTATTTGTATCGCATATTTTTTATAGAAAATTTGTTTGAAATTCTTTGATTAATTTTTTAAATATGATGTTTTAGTATAAGTTTTGAAATTTCGCTTCTTGAAGCGTTTTCGCTTGGTCTTCCACAAGCATTCCGGATGTTTCTAAAAACGTTAATTTGACACTTAGTAACAGCTCTTCTTCTGTAAAGAAGAGAAAATCGATACTTTAGATACTTCATCACTCAATCGACTAAAAAGGTAACTTAAACAAAAATTTAAGTTTCCATAAAAGCCATATCAAGTTCGTTGATGAGAATTGCTGGCCTTTTGGTTTTCCTGACTTTACAACCGAATGTTCATTTAAATACTGAACTTATTATGTTAAAAACTAAAAAAAGATATCTTCTTATCTTCAAATTTTTAACAAATTTTTCGTCCAAATTTGAAAATAACCACTAGATGGGGGAAGAAACCTACTGGCAACTCTGGTTAGGAAGCGACTTAATAGAAACTAGCCGATCCAGCTCTCGAAATTCGAGTGCCAATTTATTTATTATTTAATTTATATTATTGGCAGTGTTTTCAAGCAAATTTATTAAATTAAATTTTATTTTATGTAATATGCAAAGTGTTCGACAGTGCAAAAACAAAAATGACCCACAGTGTGTAAATGCGTGTCTCAAGTATATTCTGCACATCTCCGTAACTGTGGCTTTCTAACCATATAAAATTTATCGAAATCGGTTAAATACTTTTGGAGAAAAGTGTACCACAAAAAACATGTTTGCCTTTTTATTATATGATGATATTTAATTGAACTTTTTAAATTCTTTGAATGAATGAAAAAATTCTTTTTTGCATTTAGTCCAGCAAAAAATTTGTAATAAATTATTGTTCATCTAAAAAGAATCACCAGTTATAAATCTCTATTAAGCATCACCTTCTTTTAAAGCTACCCCCATCACCCTAACATATAATGAAGTACAAAAATAACAACATAGTAAATATAAACAATTAACGAATTGTAAGCCCAAAGCAACAACGAAACTAGCTTAACAAAAAACAAAAACAACACAACTACTGATTAGATTACCGAATACCGACTCAACAACTACTTCCCCACCAGTATCACACACCTCTGTATAATGTACCAAGCTCAACACCATGTAGTAAGCACAACCACTTTGCTATTGACAGTTCTTTAATTGAACATTTGCTCGGCTCGAGTTAGCTAAAAGATCAAGATTTGAGATACATAGTTTTGTGTGAATAGATTTAATTATTTTCAGTTTGATTGTCGCATTTTAATCCGAATTCTGATAGATGACCGTTTAGAAATCTTATCAAATAAAAAAAAATCCAAAATGAATGATAAATACAATGATAATTCACGTCGCATTCTTTGCGTTGGAATGTGCGTACTTGACATTGTTCATGTTTGTAGCAAATTCCCCGAAGAAGACACCGATCGCAGGTGTCTCAAAGGTTATTGGCAGCGAGGTGGAAATGCCTCTAACAACTGTACTGTTCTTCGAAATCTCAACACTGATTGTGAATTCCTGGGAATGTTGAGTGAGTCTCAAGCTTTTGGATTTCTTCACGATGATTGCCGAAAGCGTGGAATTCGAATTGAGAATTGTCCAATTGCAGCACAAGATCCACCCTTCTCGTCGGTGATCTTAAGTCAAGAATCGGACTCTCGAACAATAATTCATTCCAATTCAAATTTTCCAATTCTAACTTTCGAGCATTTCAAGGGAGTGGATCTATCTAAATACAGTTGGATTCATTTCGAAGGACGAAATGCAGAAGAGACATTACAAATGATCCAAAAAATTCACGACTTCAATCGTCATGATGATGGAAAGATTACAATCTCAGTTGAGCTTGAAAAACTAAAAGGAGAACTCTTGGATCTAGCTAGTCAAAGTGACTATGTATTTCTGGGCAAAGAATTGGCTTTATTCATGGGTTGGCACACTGGCCAAGAGGCATTGGATGCCGTTCAGAGCATGTGTCCAGATCGGAAAAGGGGCATAATCTGTACTTGGGGTTCGAAAGGAGCATATTGTTTGACTGAAACAGGTGACAGGCATCACATTGAACCATATCCTCCGACAGAGATTGTTGACGCATTGGGAGCTGGAGATACATTTTGTGCAGCTGTTATTTACGGATTGGATCAAATGAAGTTGACATTGGAAAAGGCTGTGGAGTTAGGTAATCGAGTTGCCGGCTTTAAGCTGGGACATTGTGGTTATGATGCTATAAGGGAAATTGACCCTAAAAAAATGTTGACATAGGGATATGAATGTGGAAAATAAATTATACCAAATATTTTAATATTGTTTCTTTTTTATTATTTGTTTGTATTTGTAAGATAAGCATACAGGCTCCATGGATAGATGGACAGACTAAAAGAAGAAACTTTTCTATCCTTGACTTTTTGAAACGGTATGAAATTATTTTTTAAGTGTTACCGAAAACTGGTTTGACAATAAATTTAAAGTAACCTTTAAAACTAGTTTCAAGTCAATAGCTTTGGTTCATCGAGAAGTTAGTGTTAAATCTATTGACAACCCAATAGACAAAATAAACCCTCTTGTTCGTCCTCCCAATAATCATAATGTCAAATTTTATCAAAATCTCCTGTTTGATTTTGTAATGAATGTCTAACTTGTCATTGGTACATGTTTATATTTCGCAAGTAAAAAAGGCTTGTTTCGCTATCAACGGAGTCATTCTGAGCTCAGATTCGAATTTAGGGTATCAAAAAGTATAGACCGGTTCCAGAGACAGAAAAAAGGTAAAATTTTGAAGACATTAGGATTTTGACCGTCGAAAAGATTCCTACAAAGCGTGATCTCCGTGTTTCAAGCATTTAAAAAAAATTATGGCCGATAAATTGGCTTTCTTTTATCTTTTAGAATATGAAAAAACTGCTGGGTACTAATTTGGGCTACTCCTCGTTGCTGATTATGTTTAACATTCTGAATGACAAAACATATTACAATGACCCTAATCTACTACGTGGAGCAGTCTTCCACATCAACATGGGTATTTTTGGATCGACTCACCCTTTGGTCTTTTCACCAATCTTCTCGACAACATCATCCGTCTTGATGAGCTTTTTACATGCAAGTTATTTTAGAAGACTTTGAAAAATACTCAATGAACTAATATGACTACATAAAATTAACAGGCCCTTGAAAGTAAAAAACTAATCGTTACCTACGAAGTGATCTTGAGCATAAGAAAAGTCGTAACAAAGTATGGTGAAGATCTACCTGAACGGATTTGGGATATAATCTGTGAAATTTTATCAGCAATCGCAGATAACATAATTTACTATGGTAAGTTTATACATACATACAAACATAGTATATTAACGGATATTTTTGAACTTTATTTATCTTTCTTTAGAAAAAGAAGGTCTCCGCAAAGACTTCACTTTGCAAGAAAATTTCCACGAAACCATCGATGCAATTGAAGAACTCATGCATGCTGACAAACTGCTAGCCAATAAGGATCTCATTTACGATCTTATCGAACGTGTTTCCGAAAGCCGACCGGAAGGCTCTGTGCTCAACCTAATTGACTACCGATCGAAAAAGATCTCTGCGACGAAGCCTGAATGGTTGACTCTACTCAATGACTTTGTTTGCCGATTCTATCGTATTCCGAATACAAATATTCGTGTAAAAACAATTCACTCATTGATGCAAATTATGGACGCCAGTCGGGCAAGTTACGAAGAAGAAATTCTGCAACGCGTGGTCATTCCGCAATTTGGAAATATTGCCAGTGAACCAGATCTTATGATAAGAGTTGTTGTGTGTAAGGCTCTGGTTCAGTTTGCTACAGATTGTGAAACAAAGAGATGTGGTGAGCTCATTGACATCATGGAGAAGGTATTGAATCGACCATTCGAACAGTATGCTCTGGATGAGAGTGTTTGCAAGTCGGAGGGGGAAATTCAAGATGTTTCAACAGTGGTCGATGGGTTGATAAGAATTTTCATCGTTAAGCTCTATCATTCGCCACCTAGTCATGCCATAAAAGTGTTCAAAATTCTTATGAGTCATCTCGAGCAGCACTATCAGAAACCTAAAGTTTTTGAGCATGTGAGTTTGGTTAGGAGTAAGGTAAGAATTGTAACCAATTTTCGAGCACAACATTGAACTTTGATACCCGTTTAAGATCTTCGCCTGGATGCTTAAAGCTCGAGCAAATGCGTCTTACCACATTGGCTATCCCGATCATGAAAGTGGAATAATTCGATTTAGTCCATACCTGGGGATTGAATCTAATCATCAACATGGAGTTAGCGGGCACTCGATCCAAGCTGGACAAGAACATTTGCCTGTAAATTTTACAACAATCTCGATCCGTAGAGCATGCAAGATCATTGTGAAATGCATCGTGGAAGACAAAGGTGAGTCAAAGGTAAGAAGTGAACAAGCAACAAATCTAAATTCTCTTCTCCGCGTAGATTATAACATTTTCCAATTGGTTGTCAAAGAATTACCACAAATTCTACAAAACAAGGCCCTCATCGTAGGCAATGACATGGAAGCACTAGGTATGGCTCTTTGTAATGTCCTCCCCGATCCAAAATCTCCACCGCGAAGTTTTCACACGGCAAAACCTTCTCTGGACGAATGCAATGCTTTGATTCTTCCGGCTATTGCGAGCTTAGTCATCTATCATCAGTTTCTATCGTCGGATTTAAAACTTCGAATGATCGAAGCCGTGAAAGTTGTAATTCGTTCGAATGCCAATGCACACATATGCATCAACACTCTATCGATTATGATTCTCGAGATGCCTGAAACTTTATCGCGTCAACTAGCAGAAGTTCTTTTAGAGATAAGCAAGATGTCCCGCACAGCTAGTGTGGCCATTCCGGTTCTGGAATTTCTTTCAAGTTAAGCTAGATCCTGATTCTATTGTTTTCAATATTAATATTGTGTTGTATCCATAGTACTTAGTCGTCTGCCAAACGACTTATTTGCAAATTTCGTTCCACGGCACTATATGTACGTCTTTGCGGTGTCTCTCAGTTACACCAAGCCTCATCCCTATGATCACTACACAGTTTCGCTGGCTCATCATGTCATGACTGGGTGGTTGCTGAAATGCAAGATGAATATGAGGAAAAACTTCGTCATGTACATTATCTCGGTGAGAAAAAGTTAGTCTAATTTATGGTCGTTTTTCATCGAAATTATTTGGCTAGGGTCTCCAAACGGATGCCAACGTACCAGTCAAAGACCAAACTATCCGTAATGAGGACTCTTCCAGCCGTCAAAGGAGTACTAGCTTGACTGAACGTGTTAGCCGTAATCGCGATAGTGCTTTTGACATGAGTGACAACTTGAAGAGCATTCAAGCTGAGCTGGCTGAGACCGTTATTGATTTCTTAGCGAGGCATACATTCTCTCCTTGCTCCACACTTCCAAAGAGGTAAGTTGAAACTTAAATTTAGAACTCCTTTTGCTATGTGGATAGTTATAGGTTGCCAGCAATTGAATGCATGCTTAAGGATGGGCCGTCCCAGACTTGGCTGGTGGGACATAATCTCGTAACGATCACAACTAACGGCTGCCCTTCGGCACCGAAAGCGAATGGATTGTGTGATCGTTGTTCATTACTAATGAACAAAAGTAATTCACCCTACGCTAAGAGCGAAGTAACAGGTACTCCAAGCTCTTTTGTGGGAGGGCCTATATCGCCGGAAATTCTTGCAACAGCTGGGACAACAGTGGACACCTCAAATGATGTTCAGCCACCGAATCGTCGCTACACCAAAGCAAGCTTACAATACAGCAGCGGTACAGAGTCGGGCACGTCTACAGATTTAACTTCTACATCCACTTCCTCTTCGTCGCAACACCAGACGCATAGACAAACTTCAAATAGTTCTTCTGCGTCTCTAGAGGCGCTATCCAGACGTGGATCTAATCCCGAGCCTGAAAATCGAATCGAATCTTCATCTGCTCTTGGAAATTCTTTGAACCAGCTGAGCCATGCAAGCAGCGGAACAATGTCTTCTCAGCAGCCTACATGCGCCAGGTCATGTACTGGTTGGGCGGAAATCTACATTCGACGTCCGACAGGAAATATATCCTGGATAATGCATATTCAAAATCCGATAGCTAATGACTGCCTTGGTACCGATTTGCCTCTGAGCGACTTGACTTCACTCTTTCTACCAACAATGCACGGTGGAGTTTTTGGACCAGATTTTGTTGAGGAGGCTAAGTTGCTGTCACCAGCACCTCCGATGCCAGCACTTTCTCCTCGAGAACCTTTTGACCAGGAACGTCCTCGTCGTTTGGACGCTGCTAAGCTAGCTGTGGCAAGAGTTCGTGCCTTGCAGCGACAAGAAGAAGTTACATCAGCGATTTCCACAACCGGTCCTATTGACATCCCGAAATCTTCCAAACGCGGAAAGGATCCGTCGGGAAGTGTAAGCGATGGAGAAGCCGACGAAGATGGTGCTGCCTTTGAAGATGGCCGCAGCAGGGCTCGGAATCCAGTTCGTAGAGTAAACTCTAGCCCTGAGATGAGCTCGAGCTTAAGAAAACCAACTGGAAAAGAGTTAAATTTTCCCGGACAAATGGCTTTTAATCAGGGAGATCAAGAAGATGCGGCGAAAAAGAAAGTCGTTGTAGGAGTTGGCTACACAAAAGATATACGAGTGAGCTGTGAAGCAATTCCTGAAGAAATCGCTGGTTCAACTCCTCCAAGCCAAGCAGATTCCCTGAAAGATGAAGAGAAAGATGATGCCGCAAAGAAAAAACAGGAAAGCAGTGCATTGGGTAAAGAACCCAGCCTTCCACCGAAACAACACTCTGCTGATGATGTAACCAATCAAATGTCTACGAACCCAGTAACAGGTTCAGCTTCAGCGACTAATCTAAAGATTCCACTTGATCTTCAAAAATTGAACACAAGTGCAAAACAGTCGGCAGCACCTCTATCACCAAGACTTCTGGCCAAGAATGCCGCCATCAAGGTGGCTTCATTCTCTTCAAACGTCGGAGGTGGAGGAGGCTTAGGTGATTATGGCAACAACAATATGGATATGATTCGAGGACGTTCAAAGACTATTTCTGTTGTTCGAGAAGTCAATGGAAAAAGTCGAACTCCTTTGGCTCTTCCTTCGTTCGGTGCAGCTGCTAAAGCTTCAATGAATTCAAAACTTGGAATCAGTCCAAGTTTTGTTTTCCTACAGCTTTTCCATAATGGTCAACTACAGTCCTCCGATCCTCCCCTCAAAGTTGGCTCAGACAATATGGCTACCATAACTCTGTTGGATTTGATTCCTCCATTTGAAACGCACAAATTCGGTGTACTCTACGTTGGCCCAGGTCAGTGTAACAACGAAGTGGGAATTCTGAGAAATCGCTATGGTAGTGTAAGGTACGTAGAGTTCCTTAGGAGTATCGGAACCTTGGTCAGCCTTAAAGATGCCAAAGAGAATAATCTTTTTGTGAACATGGACACAAACGGCTCAGATGGAAATTTTACCTACATCTGGAAGGATGATGTCGTCCAAGTAATTTTAACGAAATGACATGTTAGAAAAGCCGTTAACTCTTGTTTTGTTTTTAGATAACATTCCATGTCGCCACTCTAATGCCAAATCATGAAAACGATCCTAATTGCAATGAGAAAAAGAAACACATTGGAAATGATTATGTAAGCATTGTCTACAATGAGAGTGGAGAGGAATATAATTTAAATACCATCAAGGTAGGTTATCCTCAAACGGTTTTAAGTCCTTCTAAAAGCAGTATCTGTTTTATGTTCAGGGTCAATTCAACTATGCCTGCGTTGTTGTTCAACCACTGGAGCTAAAAATGAATCGTGTGTTTGTTAAAGCCCGTCATGAGATTGCCAAGTTCGTTTGCCATCCAGAACCGAAAATTGTTTCCGACCGAAGTGCACCATTATTAGCTCGTCAACTAGCTTTGCATGCCAATGTTAGTTGTTTTTGAATATGTGCATAAAATAACATTTTACAAAATTTTGTTTTTAGCTTGCTTCACATGTTTATCAGAGTATGAAGACCAAAAATCCCTACGCATCCAACTGGCTTGAGCGACTTCGAAAGATTAAAAATCTTCGCACAAAGGTTTGTCTCGAGATATTTATTATCATTCAATTCAGTATTACGTAATTTTAATTATATTTTCTAGCTTTTGAATGAAACTAAACAAAAACGTGACGCTGGTAAAGATGAACACTCATCTTGGTGGTGAGAACCAGCTAATAAAACATTTTTTTAAACATTTCTAAGCTGTGTTGTTGGCTTCAGTGTTTATAATTTGTTTTATTAATTATTAAATTAAATTCTTGCATGTTTTTCCTTTAACTAAACTAAAATAAAGTTACTTCATATTTACAAATAAAATTAACAAGAGTTTTGGAAGAGTTGATGGAGACAAGTTATATAATATATATATATATATATATATATATATATATATATATATATATATTTGGCGTGGGCCAAATACAATTTTCTTTTTAAAAATGCAATAAAATGAACAAAATTAAATTTAGTCCATGTATTATGGCTTCATTAGTAAGAGCAAACATTCCCATTAAATATGGAACACAACGTCGTTCTGCTCTTCCACGCCTTCAATTGCTGAGTCAATTGGACCTTGTAAGCGAATAATCCGAGATCTTGGTGCAGAATTCTCCTCAGGCTGGTGCGTGAAATGTTAAGCTGTTGAGATCGATGGCGAGTTGATGTTCGTGAATTGAGTCTGACACTCTCGGCTGAAGCAGCCACATTCTCGTCTGTGCGCACCGTACGATGAGGGAGTCCATGAGTGTTGATTAATATTACGATTGGAAAACACCATTAGGTGAACACGGCCTAGCCAGACTACTCCACATCGTGTTGTTTAATTAATATGAAGGTAAAATAACTTAGGTCATGTGACAACATATGTACGTAAACATTTTCGTAAAATTTAATCAGTAGTTAGATTTTGATGTTTCCAATCTCATCAAACTGTTTTCGTAGATTTGCTGCTCGATAAGTAACAGACCAATTTGTTCATCAAGTCAATACAGTTACATGCGGTGAAGTATCAGATTTGATGCATGAATATTGCAATCAAACCTACAACACAGCTGGCGCCGATAAGAAAAAGAAGTCGGGGACAGTTTTGGAACTCAAACTCTAAATTTTGTAAATGACACAGCTAATATGGAATATTAAGGTGAGTACAATTCTCATTTTTGGACAAGTGCTGCAATGACCCACTTAAGTCTCTTGGATAGAATCCAAAAAAGAGCTTTAAAAATAATAGGTGAAAGAACTATGTATAACGGAAACATTTCCATGTCTTGAGCTTCGTCGCAACGTTTCATGTTTTCCATTTTTTTTTTATTAATAGAAATAGTGAAATAGCCAGTTACATTCCTCCCCTTAACTAATTCAACTCGCGGTTCAGAGAATGTCCATCAGTTCACCCTTCAGTCTATTCAGAGATTCCTTCTTTAGCCACACTACACGAATGTGGAATGCCTTACCCTGCTTAATATTTTGCTCCCATTGAAAATTATTCAGACATTCATAATAAATGTGCATCGGTATTTCTTTTAAATCCCCTTCAACTTTCCTAAGCGCTCGCACTGTGGGCAAACATTTTAAGGGTAGTCAGAATCCCTTTAGTATGCGAAAAATTAAAAAATATAAATGAGTCCTAATAAAATATTTGGTTCGTTCCTGTTTGGACATTCCACGGAAGTGTAATTCGAGATCCAAATTGTATGCTCTATTTATTATTTCATGTCCTATTACGAACACATAATCCACCAGCTAATACAGTTCTAATATGCTAAGCTTATGCTAAGTAAAAAGCTGAAATCGCCAAACGACATAAAAGAATCAATTTCTGAGAATCACCCATATTCACGTCAATAAGATAAAAGAATATACTGAATTGTTTTTAGCGTACTGACATATGTATGGTCTTAACCATACAAATCTATCAATTAACCAACAAAAAATTAATTAAATTTGCGTTGGTAAATAATTTATTTAAATAATGTAAGCTTAAATTTAAAAATTGAATATTTACATGTATACCATACAAAACTAACAACATCTGTTGACACAGGAAAAATAAAAGCAAGCGATTGTTTGAAATCGCATTCTATTTCTCAATAGACTGAGACGATTTAAGTTCAAATAATGGTTATCTTTTCATGAAGATAACCCTTCTAGTTCAATTTATTTTTATTAACACCAAGGCCAAATGCATAGACGTGGTTTCGCTGTGGTTATTGATGAGATTGTTGATGGTTCATCTGTTTCGGTTATTGTTGTATCTAGTTCCGCAGTTGAATTCGTAGTTACAATTACTGGAATCCATGTGGTAATAATTGGTTCTGGAGTTGTTGTGACTGTACCCAAGTAGTAGTAATAATAGTTCTTTTGATGTTGTTGTTGAATCTACAATAGGAACTTCTGTTGTTGTACTTGTTATGTCTATTGGAGTATCTGTTATCTCTCCTGATGAACAGTCGTCCATTGTTGTTGACGTATCATCTGTGTTTGGATTTCCTGAAGTTAAAGTGAAATCGGTTGTTGAAGTTGACTGTTCTGTTGAAGTCGAATGTTCTCCACCACAACCGTCCATGTTTGTTGATTCTTCGGTAACAGTTGTTGATGCTTCGGTAACAGTTGTTGATTCTTCGGATGTCATTTGCTCTTCAGATGTTGTTTTCTTATCGGTTACAGGTTCTTGTGAGCTCATAGTTATCCCTGACGTAGTTGAAGTTGTATTGTGCCTCTTAGTGGTGGAACGTGGTGGTTTTGTAGGCGTAACTGTTGGCTTGGTTGAATGAATAGATCCTTCTGTCATTGAATTTGTCACCAATGTCGTTGATGTTGTCGTATCGGTTGGCTTGGTTGAACGAGTTGATCTCTATGTTGTTGAATTAGTAGGAAGTAATTACCAAAATTCACATTCATACTTTATTATTTGATTAGATAAGATTCTATCTCTTAAGGGATGAGGAACCCAATTAAGGGTAAAAAGTAAATTTTTTGTGTTTCATAAAAGTATGGCCGTATCTAGAAAAAAAATCTAAAACTGGGCTTCTGCCGTTGAAGATACAAATTTCTCAATTAATTTCAATAAAACTTGAGCCTGAAATGAATAATAAATCTTACTGGTTTTGATGAGATATTGGGGGCTATCGCGAATAATATTTCCTACGGAATTTTTCCCAACTTCTAAAAATTTCAACTTGAATAATGTCGAAAGTTAATTTAATTTAATAAAATCGGGAATCAAGTCTCATTGGGACTTGGGCTCTCATTTCAAAAGGCCAGCCGCCAGCTTCCAATGAACAGTGCAGAAGTATTGTCGTTTCAGATTTTCGAAGATAAGAAAAATTCCGATGGAAATTTTGTTCGCGATAGCCCTCATTCTGAAAGCTGCAATCTAGATTCAGATTCTGTCTCAAAAGGATATAAGAAGCAAATTCTAAAAAATAAAAAAACAATTACATATGTGAAGAAGTAATTAATTATAATTATTATTTATATCTTTACTAACTTTGACTATAAGTTTTTTTTTTATTAAAAGCGATTAAGGCGTTTTAGAGACAGATACATTTTTTTTAAAGTTGGCAGGTACAATTATTATCTAAAATACATTTTACTTTTCTCTCTAAGTAATCACTCAGTCACCTTTCATCCCATTTTTGAAGTAAATGAATCGACTCAGCGTGATACATAAAGACACTGCTTGTTTTTAGTTATATCGACTAAACTAGATTGGTTAAAGGTACTTACATGTACTGGACCCCTTATAAGTTAATATCACTGAAACGTCGAATTTTTAAACAAATATAAACAAGAAATATACCGCATCATCGTAAACCCTTGAAAAGGATTTGTTCCTATCTGTCATGTATTTAACTTTGGACCTTGTTTTTTGCGAATATACAGAATATGCTGGCAAAGCCACGGTGATTATTTTAAATGTTTTTCATATTCCAAAAATAGATATCGCGAATGATGCTCCAAAATTGAACAATTCCACTTCCTGTTTAGAAAGTAAAATCAGTGGTTATTTTGAAGCTTATGATTTCGATATTTCAAAAATCAAGAATATTTTGAGAAAAAACAAAATTTTCCTAGATTCCTAAAAGACCCGTCTAGCTTTATTTTGGCATCAAAATAATGGTCGATATTACGTATCAAAAATAACAACTCAAGGAAAACAAACGAATTCATTTGTTCATGGAACCACCAGTTCCATTATTTTGTTTTATTTGAATACAAAAGTCCATTCCAACAGAAAAATAAATATTTTAAACCTAAGAACGATACTTCTCAATCGAATGATTGAAATCAGTAAAAATCGACCGATTCCAAGTCGCTGAGCATTTTGTCACGAATTTGTTGTTTAGGATCTTCTTTTATATCAGTTGGAATTGCCCCGCACTGGCCCAACATGAACTCCAATTCATCTGTAGTCAGTTTGTCACCACGCAGCTCCAAAGCACCAATAAATTGCTTCTTCATTTGACCCTCGTGATATATAAACACAGTTGGCAGGTTTTTCTCAGGGAAGTTCGGGATGCAGGTTGTAGCTATCGAACGCAGGAATTTGGTTTGTGGGAACTTTGTTGCCAGCTGTTGCATGTGATGGTGTATGAGTGCACAGAGCGGTACACCATTTGCGTACAAATGCAACACAACCCAGACACCTTCCCCAGCCTTGGTTACTTCGTTGACGTAATCTTGGCCGGATATTTCCCTAACCGAACCGAACAAGGCTTTCTCGGCGAATGCCCTCATTTCGGCCATTCGCTTGCGCCGATAATCCTCAAGGACACTTTCGTCTTCGGAGTCTTCTAGTTCGTCTAATTCGTCCATGTTCATGTCTTCGATATTTTTCTGCTTCTCGCCACCCGCTCGCTTCACGATGGCATTCTCAAGTAATGACACAATCTGATCTTCTGTGATCTCTGCTTCTTTTTGTTTTGGCGGAAGAATTCCCTTAGCGCGGAGCACATCATTCCATTCGGTGTCTTCATTTGGATCCTGGCAATTGAATTTTTGAATGTTCAATACACATTTGGATATAAAAATATTTTGATGACCATATATGGTCACGATTGAATGGGAGGAACGAAGAAATGGTCATTTTGTCCAGTTCTTACCTGCATTTCTAAGCTTTTCGGTAAATTGAAACTGTAACTATAAGATGTTGAAATAATTTTGTTGTAAATATATCAATATTGCAACAAAAAATGGTTAAATATTAAAAAAATATACAAAATATAATTTGAATTCGTGACTAATTCCTATTGAAGATGAATAAAAAGACAGAGACAAACGAACTGTCACCCAGATGTCATGTGAGATGTGATGATTTTCAAACAGTGATGCCAAGAGTCACTTTTAGCAAACGAATGGAATTACTCACTTAAAACAAGGAATCTTATGTCGATTTCCTTTACACACTAGGGATTTCGATCCCTTGTCAAATTTTTTCTTTTAGTGTGCGTATTTCGTATAGATGTAAATCCCTCTTCAAATACGGATTAGAAGAATTAGATCTCTGTCAAAAAAAAAAAATCGATTTTTTTTGTGTGAAGGAACGTAAAATCTGTCGAGAGATCGAATTCTTCACACAGAAATTGATTTCTCATGTCGACATTAATTTTTTTTATTATGTCCAAAAATTCATTTATTTGTTAAATGTTAAAATGTCATTTTTTAGAAGAATCTATCATCCTAAAAACTTTTACTTCCTAGATGAAAAGGACACAAAATAAGGGAAATGATAAAATTTCCTCTGTCAACGGTTTGAAGAAGCGATTTTTTACATTAACAAACGATACAAACGATTTTAGAAGAAATTAAAAAAAAACGTTAAACGTTCCCAAATAAAGCCTAGTACGCAGATCGCGCTAAATTTTATCTCTCACATTTTTCTCCAAACATCAGCTAAAATCCAAGCTAAATTTTGACATAAGAACCTTGTGGAGAATATGTCACAGAAAACAGCTGTTCTCTAAATGAATTTATTTCAAAGATTTAAAAGAATTTGGTTTAAAGTATGATTTTTTAAGAATTATGAATGAGAACGAATGAGAATTATGAATTAATGAGTGATTTTTGATGGCGAAAATCTTGTAAGACTCCCGTCACCAAATATTCTTCTAAATATTATTCAAATATTATTCCATTTCAAATTAAAATTGAAATTTAGCTCGAGAATAAATGTGCCAGACAATTATTTCGTGCGCTAAATTTTGACAGATAAGTTATGTACAGTTCGAAGAGAAATTTTGATTTTTTTAGCTGGAGCAGCGTACCTCTCGGCTAAAATGATTGGTTAAATTTTGGAGAGAATTTTGTATGGGAGATAAAATTTAGCGTGATCTGCGTACTAGGCTTAACTTAATTCCTCACCTGGGAGAGGAATATGCTGTATATACCGTATCGATATCTTTGGCAAATAACTCAAAATCACAACTGATTGAAACAATAAATTAACTCCAATTCTTAGATTATAACTTAAAACTTTCATTTGAACAGAAATGCGTAAATTTTTAGTTGAATTAGTACGATGTTAAAGTTGTTTTAGTATGAAACTAGGTTAATACGACGATTTTGAAAATTTTAATCTAAGCATCATACTTTCTCTACTGTTTACTCTGTTTACTTAGTTTTTTGCACGAACTGTCATTGTTTTATGTGTGTTAAGAAGCAATTTATTAAGAAAATTGCTTAACTGCGATACTAATTAGAATTTTTTTAAAATTAAGAATGAGTTAATAAACTACTTAAAAGTTAACAAATTGTTATGTAGTACCATACTAATACCATAATAATAGGCTGTTTAAAATTTTGCGCCGAAATATTTAATAATTTTTTCTGTCGTAATTAATAATAAAAATTTAGAACTTATTTAACTTTTAATAATACCTAGGTGATCAGAGACCCTGGTGAAAGTTAGAACTTTTGAAAAACAGACCAAATTGAAAGAAAAAGATAACTTTGGTGTGGTGAGGTTTTTGAGTGGTTTTTTTGTGAGGGTGTTCAAGTTCAAGTAAATAAAAATCGAATCACAACAAAACTCACATGGTATAAACTTCACAGTAATTTTACAATGCATGATTAAATTTTCCTTGTCGTGTACACGTGTATTTTTACACAGAGAAGAAAGTCACGCTTCCTGAATTGTTCCCCACTTTACAAGTTCGATATAATAAATTTTCTCACCACAACAAATACGAAATTTTGGCTGAAAACTTTTGATATTTCAAATTAATGGAACAACATTTCGTGGCGATTTTGACGAAATCTCAATGAAATATTTGGTGGGAACATAGTATAAGGACTAAATTACGAATCTATGAAAAGTTACGGAGTTATGTATGTGCATGAGGCTATTTTAGTACTATTTTGAAACCCCACTCGGCACATTCTTTTGACATAAAAATGAATTACAGTTAGAAATGAAAATTGGGTACTACTTTGCCAAAATTGCCCTATGACAATAAAAAAAACAGACGTATACATGGCTCAAATCCGCATATACGATCAAGAAAGTTTTGTGTAGCCAGAAATATCAAGTTATTCTATCAAACTTCATTATGAGTCCAGGCGCGCACATTCAATTTTTAGTTTCGCAACTGTTTAGTTGCTAAAATAAAACATATGGACTTATATGGGACACCGCGCACTTAGAGCAACTCGATTCGAGCAACTAAAAAGTTTGTGTCAAAACACGATTGCCTAAAATTAATTCGCAACAGTTGAGCTGTTTTCTATAAGCGCAAGAGAGAAAAGAGTGCCAGTGCGCGGTTCTCTTTCAACTGGTGATTAAACTATTTGATTTCGATCACAGTTGCCTGTGCGCGACTAGCCTAACACTACTTACACAGTGTCAAAATTATTCAGAACATTTCCAACTTTTGGTGTTTTCTATTTTCCGTACAAGAAGAACCAACGGAAACGGGCCTAAAATCAATTGCTTTTGACATACCGTTATTGTAAATAATATTTCTTATGCGCATGTAACACAATATTTGTGATAAATGGTTACCATGTAACTGTGTTTATAGAAATTCAATAAAAATAAAGTAAAGAACTTTTTTCTTGTCAACTACGAGTAATTTTTGAACATAATAAAAATCTTTTTTCCAAAAATGTCACAAAAACAGATGCCAGAAGATGCATTTTATGATAATCTTACTCTAGGTCTCATAAAGACGCTATGTACGTTAATTTTTAAATTAAATTTCTTAATAACTAATGTTCTTATATTTTAAAGCAAATGTTCCTCGCATTTGCAATGTATCCATCGAGAAACGTCAACCATGCGAAAAAGCTCAGGTTCTAAACTGGGAACAAAGGCATTGTGTTTATCTTCCTGAAGACATGAAAAAGTTCTATCTATCAACTGATGGATTCATTTTATACTGGAGTTATCAATATGCTCGTAAGTTCTTGTCTACAATCGTAATTTATGGCTTTTGGTAAATTCTTAATCCAGCTAATGATACTCGGCGAGTTGGATGCATAAACTTTCCACATCTAATGCAAATAACTTTATTGCGTGAGAATATCGAACCATTATACAGCAATCAACAAGCTGAAGCCTTTTCCAAGGATTTTACAACGGCGCCCGGTTTGGGACCATTGCTAACGTCAAAAAGTAAAATATTCGAACTCAATAGCATTAATGATATCGCAAAGGTGTGGATATTATAATTTGTACAAAAAAAAAAACAGATTTCAAAAACATATGTATTGCGATTTTAAGGTTTGTTTGGTTTACGAAACAAGCGGAATGAGCAATCCTAAGATATATTTGCTTGAATTGAACAAAATGAAGTGGCAATTTTTATCCGAGACTTTTAGCGAATATTTGCGGATGGCAGTCGCTCATTTGGGACTTCCCTATTGGGAGCTCTGCTTTTCAAGTTGTGGTTTGCCTTCGTGGACGGAAGTAAGTTATTGGACTATACTGGACAATGAAAACAATTTTTGTTTTAATTTATTTTTAGCAACTGTTTCTTCTGTTGGCTCCGCATTTATTGGAAAATCATGAAGTACGTCGCGGACGTTCTATTCAGCCAGCAGTTGAACATCCCTGTAACGTCATAGATACAAACATTTTTCGGGCAAAACCAAAGACTGTGAAACCACCACAGAAGGCAAAACATTAAATTTTGATTTCAATTTTATCGGTTGAAGAAAAATGAAATCGCTCTGCTGAAATACAATTTTGTCATCTACAAGTATGATCAGTCTTTTGAAATTTAAGACACATAAGCAAAGCTTTTAAAATAAAGAAGTATTACGAAATTTGTCTGCTTTGCAGGTACTTTGAGTGTTTTTATTAATGTATTTTTTATGTTGAACAAATTAATTTAGAAACTATGTATTAAAGAAACCGATTCAAACTGAGTTATTTTAATCGAGAACACAATTACAATAGATAAGTACATAAAAAAAATGTACTCGTAAGGAACCTAAACTCCTAACCTAAGTAAGGAACCTAAACTCCATTTTTCTGTTCGGGTGTTTCTTCTTCTTCCTCGTGTCAGGAAACTTCCCAAACAGTTGATTCCATAGATCTTCGTGGTCTTGATGCTACATCAACATGTGCATCTAGACCATCACTCATGCGACTCAAACGTCTGGCCCAACTTCCGCGTCCACCTAACGATGATGTACCTACACGACTGCTGGCCTCGCGGAACATATTAAGCAAATCCTGATTGTCACCTTGTTGTGCTTTTTTCAAGCCATGTTGGAATTTAGCTTCTTTCGCCAATAATTGTTCTCGTTGCATTTGTGTCTTAACTTCAGCTGGGACGTCTGGGATCATAAATTGCATTACGCCAGTTACAACGAATACTATGTGCTGAAAATAACAAATAAAAATTAATAAAAGTGTAAGCTTTGCAAAGCAGAATCTCACCTCGAAGACTACCACAAATGCTAATCGAGCTGCAAACACATGCCAGTAATGCGGACTAAGACCGTAAGGATCTCGATCGTTTGGACCATTTCTAGAGAATGTTTCAAAAGAATTTTTTTTCGTTAAAAAGTTTGAATTTGAATTAGTTTTTTACCTATAGCCTCTGTAGTGACAAGTATCAGGATCGTGTTCACTACTTGTAGCTCCCCATTCCTCCTTATAATCGGAGGTATTAAATATCGACAAGGAGTGCTCTATATATCCAGCGAGAGTGCTCGTTTCGGAATAGACGAATTTATAAACCATACGCGGTATGAAATCACTTGTATAGGCAATGACAAAGGCATTCGAAACTACAGCCGTATATGTAATGATTCTTAAGATTCCATACCAAGCGCCGATGTCTTCTATTCGTTCAGCTAACGGCCTTCGAGCTTGGGTAACCATTTTATATGCGTCAAGTCGGATTTCGGCAATATTGTTTAGGAGAGCAAACAGGGGTGCCAATGGAAAAGCAGCTACGAATAATGTTACAAATCCGTACTGAAGAACTAAAAAAATAAACATAAACTGTTGATAATAAACGATTTTAACGATAAAAGTTCCACAAACTTATATATATCACAAAGTATTATTTATCAAATGTCAAAATAAAAGTTTGATGAAATTCCACCCAGCTGTCAAATAGCTTTCATGGACAGGTGATTTTCATAATTGAATAAACACAGATCAATTAAAACATTCAACTGTGCTTGGTTTATTTGTGTGAGCTGAGTTGTCAAATCTGGTATGATAAATTGGTGCTAAGATTTTCTTCACCATCACACATTTTTGACAAGTGCTTATAGAATATGTGACTTCAAATAAACACTTTGTTAATCTTATATTATAAAAAAACTTACCCATTTCCAAATATTCATCAAACAAAGCCAACCGACCCGGATCCTGCATATGATAGTCTTGTTCCCATGACATATGCAAATGAGATTCATCCTTAGTTTCGTGCTTATGCTTTCTCTGACGCCACCAATTATAAAATTTTGGAAATAAATATTCCATGAAATTATTCCAACACTGCTTGCCAACCATAATAATAGCCAGTTGTATACATAATTCGGATAAACAACCAACCGGATCACAAATATCATTTTTAAGTCGAGAAAATTCAGTTCGTCGAGCAATTTCATCGCCGGGATAGTCAAAAAATCTTCCCTTAAAAAATGCTATATAAATAAGCGAACTGTAAAAGTTCATAAATTCGAAAAAGAAAATCTTAAATGTGTAGGAGTCTTCGAATTCTGTGTGAGTACGTGGATTTTCCATATTTGTTAATCTAAGCGCCATCCGGTGGTATATCTGTGTAATAATGAAAACTGTTAAATCTTGGAAATAGTTTTGATTATAAATAATGAAATACCTTCGTTAAAATCATTATAACAACCAAATTGATAAGAGCAGCGGTAACGGTGGTAAAAAGTTTGGCATGTTTTTTTACAAAAAATCCCCCGCCACCGTAAATCACAGTTACTAGTGATATACGGTATATGATTGTCCCCAAAACAGCACCCAAAACAATGCATATCTAAAGAAAGAATATTAGGTTTACAATAATTGTTTTATTGATGAGATGAGCTGTCAAAATCTTTAATGAACTTTGAGTTGACATTCACTTTGTCAATGAATGCCGGAGGACTAACACATTTTGTGACTTTTAAAATGGTAGACTAGCTGTAAATTCAATTTATGAAAGTTCAATAAAAATAAAGGAGACATTTATATTCCGTTATACAAGAAAATTTATATATTTCTGTAATATCTTTTTTCCATAGAAACTAATAACAGATAGTATGTTGATAAATACATTATTGGCTTGTTGAAAAAACTTGGTGAAATTGAAGATATTGACAGTTGAAGAGTGGGATAACTCATCACTTTTTCAAGTCTATTATTTTTGATGAGTTGTCAAAAGTGAGCTTGATTGACGTTAGCGTTGACAATCGGAATCGGATAAAATTAAATATCTATCTTCCGACGCCGACGTAAGACTCGATTCAGAAAAGAATTATCTGTAATCTATGTATGTATGATGAAACCTTACCATAAAAGCAACAGCACTTCCGGTAATTGTAAACCTTAGTGCTCTACTCGAAAACGACATGTACGGCTCCTTCTCTCTCGTTACTGGGTTCATTCGAAATGTGGTGGCACTTGTTTCAAATTCTGGCCGATTCTCCTCATCCGATTCAATATTATGTAGATCCCATTCCCATACGATTACTGATTGTTTCCGTTTCCATAATTCTAGAAAAGTTGTAGCTATGGAAGATATTATTTGTGTTGAATGTAAAAAAGCTGTTTGTTTTTGTGAAAAAAGCGTACCCCAAAAGGACATGAATATCGCAAAAAATACTGTGGCAGGATTGTCAAAAAGATATGTTATCTTCGCAAACAGGCACGAATCGGACAGTCTTTGGTAGCTGCATGCTTTATCACATAACGGGCACAAGGTTAAGTTACCTGTCCCAGATAAATCACAGATCTCTCTGCTTGGTATGTTGTCTTTCGAATCGATTGAAGCGAGTCCATAAAGAAAACATAGGGTTCCCACTACTGCTGGATACACTAACATCTCCGTATAGAAACCAAGCCAACAAAAGTATAAAGCGATCTTATCACCGAAATACTTTCGAACCAAGCAAAGTGGCTGCTTCTTATACCACTGTGATGGATGTGCCCAGGTTTGATGGAGAACACGGCGATCAAAAATTACGCCACTTGAATGAGGTCGATCGTATCGACCTTCGTGAAGGGGAAAGCATGCTAGGTAGGTTTTGTCATTGAGAAGCCTTCTAATTCCTAATCGATCACTGTCATCAAAACGTGTTCGTATCAGGACTTGCATTACCATAAGGCTTCGCTGGGCACTTGTGTATGTTGTACAACGATCTTTTACAATAAATCTGAAAATTAGAAAAAAGAATTATTAGAACTTTATTTTTCAGGCAAAATGGGAAATGTAGCTTAGGTACTGTTCTTCGGGATTGCCTCCGGCAGTTGATGCTTTATATGTTGTTTCACCTTCCAGTACAGAGCTTTCAAGTTGTATCACCTTAGTTAAACGAGCCCAAATATTTTTCAAAGTCTGAATCCTGCGAGCCATCAAATTTTCTTCATCCTTAAAAGTGATTAAATTTGAATTAAGTTCATATTATTTATTGTTGATATGTATATCAACATTTTACGAATGATTTATTTTAAGATATTCTTGGATAATTTAGTGAGTCATTAATATTTTGAGTTTGAGAATAAATGACAGATCTGATTCTGAAAAGAAGAGAAATTCGTTTCCGGATTTGAGATCAGAATCGAAACCAGAAGCACTCACACATTCAAACACTTAAACGTCAGTTGTGATCTTTCAACAAACAAACATTATTTTTGATTTTCGAATGGATAACATTATTGTTTACATTTCGTATAATCACAATAAACTTCAGAAACGTCAAAATCAAAAAAAGTGTTCAGTTGGGATCCCGGATCTGAGAGAGATTCCGGATTGCCAAATAAAAACGACATATGTAAGTTTATGAAGCGCATAACCCGTTTGTTTTAATTACATAGATCACGTTTCTGAGTACTCACACATGCATCTCCGTCAAAAATTCAGCAAATGAATTTCGTGTTCTCAGTATTTGAGAGCAAAATTGAGATATTTTTTGTTTAGGAAACATGTCTACCTGACATGTCTCTGAACTGTCAAATACATATGGCTCCATTTCATCTAAACTGTCAATTAATTTACTAACATGAGAGATTTTTGAATTTATGGTATAACTAGATAGACAGTAGTTATGAATTAACGAAAAGTCAAGGAAGTATCTGTCTCTATTTTAATTCCCGTTGCACAAATTCTACTCAGGTCAATTTTTTTATAAACGAACTGCGGTCGGAAGCGCAATCTATCTATGAAAGTAAAAGTGAACTGGTCAAAACTGGTCAAATTACAGTTTCGTCATCATGGGAAACTAATTCCTTTTATCTATTCACTAGGCTTCGTCTGCCATACAGTATTGTGTTATTATTGTTCAACTTTCAGATTCAACTGTCAAATTGGTCACATAGCATTTATTTCAGAAAACTTGCAACTTAGCAAAAGAGATTGAAAACTTAACGAAAATGCATTCAGCACGTGTCAAAACCGATCGATGTGAGTAATAATAAGCATAGTTATTAAATTTAGTAGTAATTACTCCAACTCTAAAAACACCTTTTTTATTATGAAATTAAGGCATTGAAAAACATGTTATTTATGTTTTCAAAACTGAACGAAATTTCATGGATTTGGTCTATTATTCATTTTCTATACGAATTTTATGTACTCATTTATTAAATTTACATTAATTCAGCCTTTATCCGAAACTCACCCAGGCTTTTACGCTAATTGTAATAAATCGTTTGACAGGTAGTTTCAAGTTCATAACCTCAGCTAATCGTATTTCGAGTCTCCAAGGTAAATGAATCTTGAGAAAAAATGTCTTTTCGTTGAACGATTGTGTCTTATCTTCCAATTCAACCTCAAGTCCTTCTTTTATTAGATTTTCCACGAAAATTCTTCGATTATCACGACGTCTAGCCTCAGCTTCTGTCATAACACCTTCATCTTCTTCTTCCCAAGCCAGTACCATGTCGATTCGTCGGCGTCCATCGCGGAACATAAGTGACTCTGGATCGAGGCCCTTAAAAATATTTTAAAATTTCATTTTTGATTCTTTTTTCTCCAATCAGAAAAAAAAATTAATTAAGCTTACCTCCTTATCCTGTTTGCTGGTTCGTTTTTCCTCATTTTCATCATTAGTACTATTCCTTTTGCTGGTTTTTCTGCTGTTGAAGTAGCTATTTCCACTACTATCAAGTGTGGATGAGGAACCCTTGTTCTTGTCGTTTGGTGATTGTTGTTTGAATGTAAATAGATGATTATCCGATATGATATTGGATTGCGTCGAATCAATTGGTCGAGCGTGCGATAAATCGCTAGACATTGTATCCAACTCAAGTTCAAGACCAATCTGCATTGCAGTACCCGGAATATTTTCATCATCAATCTTTGGCCCAAATGCAAGGGTCGGGCTATAAAAAAAAAACGAATAAATCCTATCTTGAACTTTTTGGGAAAAAAGTTCCAACCTTCGTTCACTATCGTCCTCCACAAATGCCGGGAGTCTGATCGTATGTGTGTTCGATTTTTGCATGGATTCGAATTTTTCCTTGAAAATAGGAATTTCGTTGGAACTATTGGTATGATTGTTTGAAGCTGTGTACATTTCACCAACACTAGGTGGAGTTTCATTGATGAAATTGAAGACGTTGTCACTGCTTTTATGATGCATTGCATTGGCATCCCTAAATTGAATTTCCTGTAATGTAAAGAGGTTAACATTTAGTTTTAACCTTTCGCCCTCACACTGGGGTATGAAATACCACACGAAAATTGTAAGCCGTGCCGCAACCGTTACAATTTTTGGTTTCATATGTCATGCCTATGTAAATTCATTTTTATATTCAGAGTATAGAAGAGATTGAAAATGAAGAAGCAGATCCTGCAATACCCAATAAACAGAGGTTTGCGATTTTGAAAGGGAAATTGGGCTACCAATGGAGCTCAGTTATACCCGAGAAACGTGGCAGGCATGGTCATTCACCAGGTCCAAAGGGTGCAACTTGAAATATATCAACTCCTCTTGAGGCTTGCAGTTTACTGTTTAGTGACGAAATTTTGGATAAAGTGCTGGCTCACACAAACGAACAAATAGGACGCTATTCTATAAATATTGAAACTGCCAAAACGTACCATGGATCGACAGACATAATAGGCGCGTTTTGTTATCTACGGATCTATGTGGATCCGGATCTAGATTAATTTTTAACATGTATTACAAAAACAATTTGGGATCCTGTTCTCTATCTGGATCTATTTTAAAGATCCAGAAATTAGTTCCTTTTCTGGCGAGTAGATGGCTTTCTATGGTAAGGTAGTATAAACTACAGTGTAAAGAAAAAAGACAAGGCACATTTGAAAATCAATAATCATAAGCAAGAGGGAGATGAGCATACAACACAACTGTCACTATGATCCGTATCGTTTTATTTTCGAGGGTTAATCTATATGGATCATTGGCGATAATAAAACGCGGCTACTAACAACTTACTGAACTATGAATTTCTATCCACAAAAATTTCTTGGATAAAAAATCACATTAATCTCGTCAATCTTTCGAGAGGATGGGTTCGTTTGTGAAAATAATATTAATACGGAAGTTGATTTTAACTGAATTTCATGATTCACACAAACAAATCAAACAAAATAAATTTATCGAACACATCCTCCTGCTCCGCAAAACATCCACATACGAATCGAATTCAATTATAGCCGTGTTTTATTGGTTAGTGAACACACTACATCGCAAAATTTAACATGGAAAACAACAACAAACGATTAGTGAATAAAAATAAGCTATTAATTGAAATGGATAATTTAGTGAAAATGGAGTTTCGGATGATGAAATCTAGGAGGTGTTTAGGTGGTGTCCGAAAAAATATATGTGGCATACTTGAGGGTGTGTTCGTTGGTATTTATTTGTTATACTTTGCCTTTACTAATCCAAAGTGTGATCGCTCCGAAATTTATAGAACAAATATTTTTTCAAATGCAAAACTTTAATTCATATCTACCATAATTCCGGCTTTACACTACTGCCATTAATTTTGTCATAAGATATTGAATTAATTTACGCGAAGGCGATTGGTTTCGATTGATATGTTTTATCAGTTCACTGGCATTTGTTCAAAAATGTCGTGTGACTGCGGCATTATGCTGAATTTATATAACAACTGAAAAAATTGCACATTTTAGTTGAATTAATACGATGTTAAAGCTGTTTTAGTATGAAACAAGGTTAAGACAACGATTTTGCAAAATTTTAATCGGACACAGCATCATACTTTCTCTATACTTTTATTGAAGTTAAACTCTCAGAATACCTATTTTATTTTTTTAGTATCGTTCTAACTTCATATGCCTCTTTAGCATTTAAAAACGTCAAAATAGGCCTGTTTACTTAGTTTTTTGCACGAACTAGTATTGTTTTAAGGTTGCTCAGAATCAATTTATTAAAAGAAATTGCCTTAGGCTAGGCGGTTTCGCAACTGTTTGGCTCAAGAAACTAAAAAGTTTGTTTTGAAAGAAACTAAACGATTGCCTAAATGAAGTTCGCTATTTTGTGTAACATATAATTATATGCACCTGCGCGGACATTCAACCAAATAGTTCATCTGTTTTCTATAAGTATCCAAACAGTTGTGCAAGTAAAAATTGATGTGCGCTCCTAGCCTTAGGACGATATTAGTTAAAAAATGTTTAAAGTTAGAAAACTGCTTTAAAGTTAGGAAATATATAAGAAGTATAATACTGCTACCTTAATAAGAGGCTGTTTAAAATTTTGCGCCAATGTCATTTTATTGAGTACTATGTTTTTTTTCTCTAATACTCAGTATATATATGCGATATATTTTCGCACTTTTGTAAGTTTTAAATCAAATTTAACAGTGAGAAAAACTCTAAATCAACTCGATCTGCATTTTCATGAATATTTCAACTCAGTCTGCATTTTCATGAATATTTCAACTCCAGCTTAAAAACAAGATACAGATCGTTCGAACACATCCGTGTAAGTTAATTCAACAAGTAGGAAGGAAGAGTGAGTTAAAAGTGAATAAAGCGTTTTTTTGGTGCTTGTATTACTGCGCTAGATATAGATTACCAATAAAACGCGCCTTATAAAATCGCCAGATGAACTGCCATATCGATCCGCGATTCCACTCTGTCATTTTGCGAAACTGCCATACCGGTGCTGTTATTCTTGACACATTCTCAATTCAAATGTTAAAAAAGTAAATGCGAAATTATTAGGTGTGTTCGAATTTTTATAAAAAGGCAATGGATTCTACTGGGTTTGTCATGGATAAAGGACCATCTCCCGGTGTTGGAAAACAACTTCCCTTAAATCAATTTATAGAAGTTAGTAAAATGTACATAGATACTACTTATTGTTCCAATTCTGTGAAAATGTTTTTAGAATTGAAAAAAAGTTCATTTTTCCACTGTTTAGAACGAAATAATCACTAAGGGTATTCATGTAACGAGATAATTTTCCGCTTTGTAGGAAGATATAACTTTCCGCAGCATGTTTTCATGAACACCCCCTAAGAAATACTTGCGTAAATTTGGGAAATATTTTGTGAAATGTCAAATTAAAAGTCAGAATCCATACTTCTTTAGTTTACGAAGTTTATTTCTGCACTTTCCGCAGCAAATTTGTGAGATAATTTTATGCGATTTGCAGAAACTTTTTCCCATACAAATTTTGACAGCTCGTTTCTGCGGAGATAAAATTATCTGGTTTACGAGGTTTACGAGGGTTTTCCGCGCTTACATGAATACCCCTACTAACTTTGTATTTATGTAAGTTTACGTGTCTGTACGTTTTTGCAGTGTCAATTTCAATCTCATCTGTCAAATTCTTAATAGCTTATGGGGTTCTGTTTGAACAATACGATAATGGATCTAATATTAATAGTGAAATTCAGTTTACGAACTGATTTGATAACCTTGATCTCATATTGATAACAAAAAACTTACCTAAATTTCACTTTAAATTAGCTTAAATTTCAATATATTTCATACGGAAAAAAACAACCTTCTCGATACGTACATATTAGTGTAAAAATCATACAGTAATTACATGTGACATTCAAAAAGCAAACAGTTCTACTTTCAAATCACCGCTGCATATGACCTTAGCAAACTATAGATATTGACTTTATTTATGAAATCCACCCAATACCAATATTGATAGATGAATTCTTTGAAAGACAATTCTTCACCTTGTATACCTCTGCCTTAAGTAAACTACTATAACAATCATCAACTACTATTCCTTTAACCCACCATACCGTCTGCTGGGCAAAGAAAATCTCCTTGAAACAAAACACATACATTATTCAAAAACTACTCACCCCAGCAACAAAACCCCTTCCGGCAGTTCCAATTCCTGAATCCTGACTCGAACGTCTCGCACGGAATTTATTACCAAATCTTTGCAAGCCCGTCTTAGCCGGACTCGACGAAATCTGTCGTCGGATTATATTTGAACGTGGCCGGGGTTTACGTAACGACGGTACTGATAAATAACTGCTATCTATGGAGTTCCGGTGGCGCTTGAATTTCCGTTTGTTGCCTATATCCTCTGTTAGGTCCTCAGTGGAGTTTAAGGCAATCGCAGTTCTGTCATCAACGTCATTATTCTCAATGGCGTTTTCCATGTTTGACGGTGCGTAGGTTGTTGAATAAATATCATATTGGCTATTATTTCTGTCGTTGTAGTACATATTCTGAATATGTGGGGGTGTTATTTGACTTTTAAAGGACACTCTTTCTCTGCATGCTCGGTATGTTTAGTATTTATTATTATTTTATAAGTATTGGTTCTTTTGATGTCCTTGAGAAAGTATTAACAAAAAAGAGTTTTTCATAAGAAAAACTGATTGTGTGCATGTGTACAACTGTCTCCTCCGCATTCAAGGCAGTCTTCAAAGTTCATTATTTAACCTATATAAAACCAAGAATTGTTAATTTATATATTAATTATAGGTTTTTTTTAGTAGAAAATGGCATATAAATATATGTACATATACACGAAAAATAACTATCTATAAGTATGTATGACTTTATTCTGATATGATGGCATAAATTTGATGACCTGTAATTCAGGTAATTACCTACAAAATATGAATTTTTATTTTGATTTGTTTTGGTTTTCGATTTTGTTTCTCAATGCTTTATAAACAGAATTTATTTTAAGTTTGAGATAGATAGGGTTTGTTTGATTAATCCAAACCGATTACCTACAATTTCGGAAAGTGCTAAATAATTTTGACGATCTATCAGTGAGTCTGTCAATGAAATACGGTTTTAGCGATTTTTAAAGTTCTGTACCTCAGGAACCACTTATGCTCAAGAGTTGAAGTTTGGTGAGGCGTCTGTGTTTGATCTGCTGAACAAATACTTTGAGTTTGGTTTTTCTGATTTTATTGGTAGGCACTGAAGTTAGAAGTTCAAAAATCTAATGAACATGTTTCTGTAAGAAGAGTGTAATGAATGAAAATAAACTTCGTCCACATTCCTCTGCATTATTATTTTTCATAAATCTGTCTGTGCCAGAAGTTTATCCCGACTGAATTGAATTAAGTGAAGCTATTGCAAACTCTTAGCCTTTTTGTTTAAACTTCCAGCCAAATAAAAATGAGCTTCACCACTCAGAACAATTTCTGCTGACCGTTCGTCGAGTGTGAAATACTGTCAAGGCAACCTCAATCTTAACAAAGAAGAGAACGATTTTGTGTCGAAAATCATCATGAGCGACGAAGCGCTACGTCAATTTTGTCAATAAGCTAAATCTTCGTTTCTGGGGCACTGAAAATCTGAGCGTAAAGCACGAAGAGCCATTATATCCACTCAAAGCCATCGTGTGGTGAGGCGCCTTCACACAGGAGAAGTGATTGGGCTTACTGCCGGAATTGGATGAACGGGGCCTGGTGAAAATGTAGTTTCAACAAGACGGTGCAATAGCATACACAGAATAAGCCACAATGGATATTGTGAATTAAGCGTTTCCCGGTCGCACTCCTCCAAAGTTTGAATATTATTACATACTTAAATTTTCAATTTTTTATTTTTTGGATTTTAAAAAAAATTAAAAATTTTTTTTTGGAAACTCAATATTTCGAAAACCCCACCATCGATTTTTTTCAAACTTGACTTAAGTTTCTTAGCTTTGAGAAAAAAAAATTTGTTTTATCTAAAACTAACGGTACCTTCCATACAAATTTAAAAAAATGGTTTTCGAAAATCGTATTTTTCTCGAAAATGGTTCCGAGAATTTTGCTAAAATTTTTTATTTTGATTAATGTTTACGATCGATAATTTAATAAATTGAAATCTAGATATTACTGACTGTACCTACCATAAAACGATTTTTTTCGAATTTTGAATTTCTCATTATCGGCATAACGGATTTTAATGAAATTTTTTATAAAGAAGCTCCTAAAAAGTTTAAAAAACATTGTTTTTGAAAACTTAAAAAAAAATATTTTTTCAATTTTTAGAAAAAATAGTCTTTATTAACTTCCCATAGGGAGTTATTGTAATCGGTCCGATTTGTCAAATTGGAATTTTTGACATTTCTCGACGTTTCAAGGTCCCTAGAGGCTATATCAATCATTTTTAGAGAGATGTCTGTGTGTGTGTGTGTACGTACGTTCGTACGTTCGTACGTTCGTACGTCCGTACGTTCTTGTACCATTTTTCGTCGTCGATATCTCAAGAACGAGTAAAGATATCGACTTCAAATAAATTTTGTTTGATAGATACTAACTTCGAAAGAGGCTGAAAGGGCGTTTATTAAAATTCAGTGAGTACTTTTTTCACTATAACGGTTTAAAAAAAAAGTAAAAATTTTGGTTAGTTTCAAATATCTCACGAAAAAATAATGCTATTGATTTCAAATAAAATTCAATGTACTCATTATAAGGTCATACAGATTTGGTATGAATTTGGAAAAAAATGAACATACCGTTATTTTTTTAAATAAAAAAAACTGAAAAAAAAAATTTCATAACCCAGATATTCTAAGAACGGAAAACAATTTGAAACTCAAAATAATTTTATTTTACGAAAAATAATGTGTTTGACAACTGGTGAAAATTTCAAAAAAAAATCAGATTACAGTTTTTTTACAAAAAATAAAAAACTATATAAAATTCTATTGAAAATTGGTAAAAAATTGTTTTTCGACTCAAATTTCTCGAGAACTAGTAGTGATATTGACTTCTAATTTAATTTATTTTATACATAGTATAATTTTGTACAATTGGTAAAATGTTGGCAAATATTGAATTAATAGTTTTTTTTTTTTTAAATAAAAAACTATTAAAAATTCTAGTGAAAACTAGTTAAAATTGTATTTAAAGTCGAATTTCTTGGGAATGAACACCGATAGTGCCTTCAAAAGTATGTTGTTTTATACATCGATACCTTCCCCTAAGAATGTATACTAAGCGACATTTCTAAAATTGTTCAGGAAACGAAAAAAAACGAAGAAAGTTCTAGTTAAATCATAGTGTGCTAAGAGACAATTTTGGCTAAACTAAGTGACACCTAACAAACTTTTTTGTTGCTCACAATCAACATCAACAATCTCAATTTCAAATCTCTTTAAATAATTAAAATGCTTTTCAATCTTAAAATAATAAACTTTGTTTGAATTTTACAGCTAAAGTTTGTTTCGCTGAAAATTTGGTTATTTGAAAAAAACTAAATATAAAGTTTTCAAGACCACAAATGGGAAGTTATCAGTGTGGGTCGCACCCAGCCTCTTTTTTTTTTTTGAAAATTCGATATCTCAAGAAGGGCTTAATATTTTTTTTGGAAATTTAACTCTTATTCGTACAGTAATAAAAACTTAAGATTGGCTTACCAAAATTTTTTCTCAAAAATGTTTTAAAAATTTTGTACATAAAAGCTTATTTTTTTTAAGGAACCACTACAACGACTTATAATTTTTTTCTTGCATAAATTCATATTTTATCCTTATAAACAGTTTTCTTTAATAACATCCATTTTTAAAATTCCTAGTCTATTACATATGAGCAAGTTCGTGTGACCCAGTCGTGCATTTTATTTTTATTTAGTAAAGAAATAATTCACAAACAAAATTGAATGATTAATTTTGGGCCACCTTATATTTTATAAATGCAAAACCAAAGACAAAAATATATTTTATTTATTTTAAATTGTAAGAAGATGTGTTTAGTGCGTTAGAATAAGTGTCTCATAAGCGAGTTTTTCTTAAACTTTTCACCTATCTTATCTTCGGCATCTTCAAGTGATATGAGGAATTCTTACATTCTTATCAGACCATGTGGAATTCTTACGAAAGAAGTTTACTTAAAGTAAAAGAGCCCAGGAGAAATTTCTAGATGTTATTGAGGAATATTCTTCGCAAATTAGATAAAATCTTTCAAATAAGTTTCCACCATGTTTACAAATAATGAAAAATAAAAACAACTATAATTTGCCAAATGCATTTGATGTATTACAAGGAAAAGAAAAACTTCAGAATCAAAAAAAGTTTTTCACCTTTTTAGTTTGACATTCCGGATCGGATAGTTCCGAAAGATTCATTGCATTACCAAACGAAAAAGCTATACTTTTCTATTTATTTCTTGTTTGACAAATTACTGTACAAAAAGCAGTTATTTGTCTGTAAACTCTATTTATTTAATACTTCCTCATTTTAAATTCAACTGTAATGAACGTAAAAGAGTTTCTATCAACCAACTGATTAAAATAAAATCCACTTAAATAATTAATTTCAACCCACCTTGATTGAAAAAGATATACATATACGAGTACAGTCCCTGGCCATAATATTAGACGCAGTGTAGATGTTAAGCAAAATGAAAAATCATTACTGTTTTAAATATTTGACTGCAGTAAATGTGTCCATTTTTGAACAATAACTGTTATAAATTAGTGAATTTTTGAATATTACAACAACTAGACCATATTTGGACAAATATGAAAATAACAAAAGTCAAATATTTAGTTAAGCCTCCTCCTGCCGCTATGATAATTTCAATTCTGCGCGGAATTCTGCCAATTCAAGCCTGAACTGTTTCATTTGCGGATTATGATTCTACACATGAATCATTTTTTTGTCCAATAGCTGCTTGTTGGTTGTGATCAACTCTTGAGTAACTTCCCTCTTTATCAGTTGCCACACATTTTTAATAGTGCTCAT
Organism: Philhelius festivus; assembly: GCA_963931855.1. Taxonomy (NCBI): domain Eukaryota; kingdom Metazoa; phylum Arthropoda; class Insecta; order Diptera; family Syrphidae; genus Philhelius; species Philhelius festivus. The sequence continues at coordinate 97,944,368 of OZ007557.1, forward strand.
GTCAGGCCAAGCCAAGAATAGCCCGGTCAAAATAGACATTCAAGGTTACATTAATTCGCACAAAGCTGAAAATTGGCATGAATGTTGAGAACACTATTACAAACAATTTGTCAAAAGTCCCCATCGATCCGACGTGTGCAAAAAAAATTATTCAAGGTCAAATGTTGCAAATTTCGGTTTTTTGCATTTTTCAGCTGAACGGCAAGTTTTATCATAAGATAGGTGAGACAAAAATTATTCATCATGCAATTATCTAAAGAAATTGTCTTAACACTTTTTCTCCTAAGAATCACCATTTTGGAGATATAGCGAATCAAAAAGTTGAAAAAAAATTATTCAAGGTCAAATGTTGCAAAAATCGTTTTTTTGCATTTTTCAGCTGAACGGCAAGTTTTATCATAAGATAGGTGAGACAAAAATTATTCATCATGCAATTATCTATAGAAATCGTCTTAACACTTTTTCTCCTAAGAATCACCATTTTGGAGATACAGCGATGTTGAAAAATTTGTGTTCTTCATAATATGTATGTCAATTACCGTTATATACATTACACAACGGTAATACAAGTAAAAATATTAGTTTTCGTGGCGTATAGATACATATTATACAATTCTAAAGCCAGATATACACTGTTCAAATGCATGACAAGCACGCGCAAGTGTATTGGTGAAAAAATCACACGTATAGATTGGATTTAGGATTAAAGCAAAATGAAAATCTTTTGAGTTTCTTTCAATCTAGCGTCCTGCATTGAAGTAGTGTATATGCAAGATTGATGATTGACCATGCATTTATTGGTTCATTTACGTATAGTTCGTTGAAGAGATGAGAACACAGTACAACATAAGCACTGATTGAAATATTAAAATAGTAAACAAAAAATGTATGATGAAATGGACAGACAAAATAAAACAAATTACCTACTCGGATAAAATTGAAAAAATCTCAAAGACGTTCTTATATTCACAATTTCGCCGAAAAAAAACTCACAAAGCGCAACGTCCTCTCACCACACCGTCCATGTTAAAATAAAAGATTGAAGACTCATGCTTGGTGTGTGTATATGCAACTTTAATCCGAATTTTCGAATACACTTGCACAATGTATATTTGGCTTAAGAATATAAACTCGAAAGAAAACCCAGTCCCTCATTTTATGTGACCGTACGGCCTTGAGCAGCATCTGTCTGCGACGCTCGTATACCAGCTCCGTTTCTAAGGGCCCAAACAAAATAGTATTAGTCCCAAGCGTTCCTTCGTAGTAAGAACAAGTAGTTATTGCAAACAGAATTTGTGCAGTTTCTTGTTTGTAAGAGAAATGTATCAATTTTGCTTTATTTGTAGTAAACATTTGGCGGAAAAAGTACACTCGGAAGAGTACCATTACCGTAGTTAAAAGACGTCACGAACAAGAACAAGCTGGTACATCAATAATAAGTCCTCCTCGTACTAGAGCACGCGTAAATGAATCAGTTTTTTGTTTAGGTTACATTACCTTAGGTTAAGGTGGCTGCTGACCGGAAAAGCCAAAACACTTAGACCAATATTTGGTCCGTTGTGATACTACAGGATTTCAAAAATCAATCTTACTCGTTAAACCATTAACAATGAAGCATTTGAGACAGTGAATGTCAGAATTGTTTTTTGTTTAAAAGAGTGCTGTTTATTCTGTGGCAATGAATTGAATAAAGCGTTTGAAATGAAAAAAAGCACTGCAATATCGGCGTCAAATTTGTAATGTAATTAGGTGCTTAGATAAGTTTTGGTACTTATCTTTTGTAAAAAATACTCATAATCGCTTTCGTCATTTCCAATAGTAGTATTTTTCAATTAGATTTTTTCTTATTTGATTTTGATTAGATTTTTTCAACTCAATAGGACCGCAATAGATCGTTGAATAGGCCTACCGGGAAAGCCACCTTTAAAAAAACGCGCCAAGTGTACTACTTCACGGGTGGCGCGGAACCGTGTGCATATTATGAAGAATACAACTTTTTCAACTTTTTGCTTCGCTATATCTCCAAAATGGTGATTCTTAGGAGAAAAAGTGTTAAGACAATTTCTTTAGATAATTGCATGATGAATAACTTTTGTCTCACCTATCTTATGATAAAACTTGCCGTTCAGCTGAAAAATGCAAAAAACCGATTTTTGCAACATTTGACCTTGAATAATTTTTTTTGCACACGTCGGATCGATGGGGACTTTTGACAAATTGTTTGTAATAGTGTTCTCAACATTCATGCCAATTTTCAGCTTTGTACGAATTAATGTAACCTTACCCTTATTTTTGAAGCTAATTTGACCGGGCTAAGAAGGAGATATTAGCTCCTTATAAATACATTTTTACAGACCGGGCTCTATGGCAGGGATGCATAAAAAAAAAGTTTCACGATTCGGAATTATGACCTGGGTCAACATTCTCTATGAAAATAGATGCATATAACCTAGTAACAATCCCTAATTTCTAAGAAATACATAGTGCGTCTAATAATATAGCCAGTGACTGTAAATGTGGTAATGTACTCCCAGTAGAATTATAATTCATCCTTAAAATATGCTCTTATATTGTTGTACTTTCATTATCTCCTTTTGATTTATTACATTTAATTTATTCAAACCTAACAAGAAATTTAAGTTAGTGTTGGTTCATGTCAAAATAGACAGATAGAGGATTGTTGATTATAACGTGCTGAGGTCTAATTAATTTTTATAAATTCTACTTTCTCTGTTATGAAAGCAATTGATATAGTATAGGCCGATGTCACACAAATTATTATTTATTATTTAAGAAAATTTTGTAAATGTAATCAAATTATATTATGTACACATGTATTTACTGAAACTGATGTACATGAAAAATGCATGTGTGACTGCATGCCGAAATGTACCTGGATTTTATGAAAGTTGTGTCTTTAATATCTTCTCGTTGATAGAATTTTTGAATTGTATGTTTTATGTTAAATTTATTTTTACCAAATTAAAACATTGGCCCTGAGTAATAGATCCGAATCTAGCCTAAGTTCGTAGAAATAAAACAAATTTCAAGTATAAATACTTAAAAGCGGCTTTCCTGTAACTAAGTTAAATTTAAAATGATAGAATCACAATAGAACTTTACGAATCTGGTTAATAGAAATCTGTTTGTGTATCAGTTCACAATAACGAAATTATGAAAATGAGTCACAATTATTGGTATAAATAAGACTGTTGTTTAATTTGATCTGTTACTATGAAATTTTAAAAGCAACTTTTCTACATCTAACAAAAAGTGACTTTAAAACCGATTCTATGAATGTCTATTACTAAGGGCCATCGATACTTTCCTACATTAAAATATAATTGAAAGTTCAAGTTATGTACCTCAACTTCTACATGCTTTCAGGAACAACAGTTTTTTTGATCAGTTTTTTTTTTTTAACATTTTGTGCGCACTATCAGTACCCTTAAAATTTTTCAGCATAGTGTGAGAGTTTAGTAAAGTGGGAGAGGATTTTAAAGGAGATAACGATGCACATTGGTTTTGAATGTCTGAAACAGGACGTTGAGTGTTTTTTTGACATCGAATGATGACGATGCGCGAACATCCTTGGTCTGAAGATTGTAATATGAAGGATATATTTTGCCGAGTAAAGCGTTCGACATTCGTATAGTGCGGCTAAAGAATGAATATATGAGTTTAAACTCAGCTCAAGGGTAAATTGATGTGCATTTCCTGTAGTGCGAGTATAACGGTTGAATTGTTTATTGAGAGGCAGATGCAGTGACTCCCTCATTATATGCAGATTTAAGTCGATTGAATTATATTCAAAATCGCTCGAAGTAATCGCAGAAGTAACTTTCTAATTATCTTTATCTCTGTTTTTTACTTTTTAATTTTAATATTATTATGATAAATCTTTAACTTATAATTAAATCATGTTTTATATATAATTCTTCCATATGGCCTGTTGGTATGCAATTCTTATTTTAAATGGACACTAAATGCATTAAAGAAAAGCTAAAATCAGTGTTTGACTGTTTAGTTGTATAGTTGAGCATTATAGTATTATATTATTTTTGAAATACATATACTAATACGAGTTCTGAATTATCATGGTACATACACCTACGTATATATTAATGAAATTAATAGTTTTTTAACGGCACAGTTTTGAGTGAAAATTAAAAAAGAGAACTGTCAAATTTGACAGTTTGGCTTTTGGCTTAGCGAAGCAGTCTAGTTATTACGAGTAGATTGAAATGGTCATAGTTGGTGCGGTGGGTAAGAAGCCGAAAGAAGGGAACAGATCTTAGGTTACGTGGTGTTAAGGAAAAACAAATCAAGGAGTTCCGGAGAATCTAACCAGTGACTATTTGATGGACAAATATTATGTCAGTTAATACAGCCCGGCGTTTGAAGAGGATTTATTGCAGTCGATCTTCATAAGGGGGTAGAAAAAAGTAAGAATTCGTTTTTGCAATAATTTAATCGATATAGGAGTGGAATTGAATTGAGCTCTTCATAACATATTATGCCAAGATCTCGAATAAAGGAGACTATAAGAACCGAAATGTTGTAAAAGTGATAAGTTGGACGGTATAGGAGCAGGCGTTTAAGAGAAAAATGCATGCATTGGCATTTGGTAACATTTTGATCAAGAAAGTTCTTACTATACCAAATAAGAAAAAAGTATAAGTCTTGTTGAAGCGCGGAAGAAACCGAAGAAGTAGATATTATCTTAGTAATTTTTATATCGCATATACAGAGTGTTTCAAACGTCAACGCCAAGATGGCTACTCTGAGAAACGCCCGATGTGGCATAGATGGGATCGTACACAAATTCTCCGAACACAACATTGTATAGGCGGCTTTCCAAGTAGGATCTCACCCATTGGACGAACAATGGTGGAGAACCAAAAACTTCAAGTTTTACATAAATAATTTGGTGAGAGATCTCATCGATATGCTTTACTGAAGTCGGAAGTCCAGTGCGCATAAGCAATGAGTTAAAAAAGAAATAATTTCAGAAACCCTATTAAGTAGCTTAAATTCTACTTTCGAATCTATTAGTAATTTGTTTTCAATTATGATTATAAGTTGTAATAACTTATGAAAGAAGGATGAAATTTAAGTATTTTTGTTTTAAAATCGACTTACTATGTCATTCAAATAAGAAACACTTTGGAGTACTTTCGACATTTACTTACACTTTTCCATTAAAAATTTAATTGCTACTAGTTTACAATGTTTGTCCATCGTATAATCTTGGATTTCAATACCAGACTCCTGCGATACAGTTTTGTATTTAATGGTTTATTCAAATCAATGGCACAGAACATTTCCCTCATACGATTCTGATCGAATCACACAAAAATAGATTTTTACGGAAATTTATGAAAAACTTAAAAAAAAAAAAAAAGATTTCTTCTCAGATTGGTTGTTTAATTTTCATAGAATAAATATTTGGCTATAAAATTTTGGAATACAATATGATTAAGAAGTATCTGTACCCCAATTAATTTATAGACGCATTAACAAAATACGGTGGACGCTCGTTAACTTGAACACGGACGAAACCAGGAGTGTTCAAGCTAAACGATTATGCAAGTTACTGGATCAAGTTAAAAAATTGTTGTTTTTATCTAATAATGATTCATTTTAATGATTTTAAAACATAAATAATGATATTATTAATAAATAATTTTAATTGAAATGTTTTTCGATTCCTAAATACGCACGTGTTCAAATGAAATTCAGAAATTCACCGATTATGTAGAATAAATCCTTATACGAAAATACTAAAGAAATTTCCTGGGATTCCCCAGAAAATCAAATTGGAATGTTCAAGTTATAGTATGTTCAAGTTAACGAGAGTCCACTGTATACGGTTATAATCCATAAATCAAGCTATATTCCGAATAAGTGCATTTTTTTCCAAAAAACGAAAACACAGAATTAATAAATCACAGCTGCGAAATATAATTTTTTTTTCAAAACAAATTTAAATCAGTTTGATCTACTTGTTAAGCATGTTCCAATACAGACGTACAGACGAAAATATCTAAAGACTGACGGACGTTTGGAAAACATACCTATTAAGCTTTATTTAAACCTCGACTTTTTTTTTCACACAAAATTAATTTTCGCCCTGTAGAGAAAATTTAACGTTTCTATAGGATGGGTAATCGAAAAACATTAACTCCCAAGTTAGCTTAGTTAGAATTAAAATATTTTTCTAAAGTCAAAATTAACTTCTCGTTTGGACTCCCCAGAAAATTGTAGTAGTTCACCTGCAGTCCTGCTAATACGTACACAGGAATGGTTGAGAGCTAAGGCTTCCTACGAGTCATTGGCCTCTAATTTATTTCCAAGACTCTTTAAAATTATTTCCAAACTAGTTAGATCAACTTATGTACATAATTAACTTGATGTATTTTGTACAATATTCCTTCCAACATATCTCAAGACTTAATTTGTGTAGATAGTAGTGTTTATTCAAAAACCTAATTGGGGGTATTTTTATTCAACAAACGATCTTATATTCATACTCAACAAATATAAATAAATTGCCATTTAAATTTATCATTACTTACAGCGTTCACAATAGAATTTACATCGTACCAAACCATCTATCGTTTAAAGTGACTCGGCACTGTCACTTAAAATGAAACTACAAAAAACAAATAACTAAGGAGTCATAAATTGAGGGCTATGTAGGACATATTCATTGGGGTAATAGTTAGGTAAGAATATAACTTTCACTTCAAGTTGGTATGGGCACTTCAACCACCTCGTATCATTATACACCAAGTCAACTTCTTTTGTTTATTTTTAAAAGGATTGTAATTTTTTTTCGATTTTTTTTTTCAACTTATTAACAGTAAATGCCTTTGTAGACCTCGTTGAATGGCTACATATTGTGTTTGTGTGTATTTTCTTAGGGTTTACACTGCAAATCACTTGAATAATAGATAAATGTAAATAATCAAATGTAAAGTTCTATACTTTTATTTAATTTCGGAGTGTATTTCTTAAACTCTGCATTTGGGAGAGAATGTTTGATGAAATATCAATCTTCGAAAGATGCAAAATATTTGACTTGAATTCCAACAAATTTAGCTGGTAATAGTCAAGTAACACTTTTCCCCCAACCCTACCAAAAGAAATAACCTTTTACCGAAGATGTTTTAGTTATTTCTTTCTATGTTTGTTTTTCGTTACAAATAAAACATTTATTCGAAGTTTCATTATTTTCAAATGATTTTCGGTAGAATTTTGAATGTGTTACTAAAAAATTGTCATCATTGCAAAAACTGTCTACAACTATAAGGATTTTGAACTAATTAGATCCTACATTAAAAATGCTATTAAATCATATAATTCTGTCAAAACTAGTACAGTAGTCCCTGGATAATGCGAATTACCGATAATGTTAATTTCTTTAATATGTTATCCGCCAAAACTTTACATTGTCATCTCTCTAAAGTGAACTTGCGAAATTTGTGCACTCTAAAATGTGAATTTCTTTTTTATACTTTCCTTTTTTCTCTTGTTAGTTTTGCGAGCGATATACATAAGGGCCTAATTTACTGTTTTTATCTAGACAAATTTAAATGTTTTGAATGCAGCTGCAGCCAAGAGAGTGTCTCCTGCAAGTTGTGTGGGTATTACACTTTACATTGTTATGCTTTTTGTTATGATGTTTTTTTGTATCAGTTTGTGTAATGGCACCTAAACAAAAAGCACATCGATTACGAGGAACTGAAAAAAGTTTCAGTAATGTGAATCCCTTTAAAATGCGAAATACCCTTGGTTCAATTAGTTCAGATTATCGATAGACTACTCTACCATACATATAATGTATACCAATAAAATAGTTATTTCAATGTTAAATCTATTTTAGTACGATACTAGTTCAAAAGATGATTATGCATTATGCTACCTCTAATATTTTATTAAAGTTAAAATCATCGAATGTCTATCTTATCTTTTTAGCAACATAGGTATCGTGCTAACTTCATATGGCTTTTTGATATTTCCAGATGTCAAAAAAAGATCTGTTTATTTTTTCTTCTTGTGAAGGAACTGTAATTCTTTTCCGTGCATTCTGAAGTAATTTATTAAAAAAATTGCCTTTGTACGATACTAAAAAATTAGTAAACTTTTTTAAAGTAACTTAGTTGGACTGGTCAAAATAAAAGAAATAGAATGCACGACTGGATCGCACGTACTTGCTCTTATGTAAAAGTACTTTGGAATTTAAAAGCAGTTTATAAATAAATATAAAACATGGATTTAATGAGATAAGATTGTTCGAATGCATATAAAAGTATGAATTTATGCAAACAAAGTTTAAAAATAGTTTTATTATTAAATTATTTTTTATATAAGAAATTTCTTTAAAATTATTCAAGACAAAAATTGTGATTTTTTTTTAAACCCAAAAAATAGTTTTTCGAATATTTTTATATTTTAAATTTAAAGGAGCTCCTGCATGCATAAAAATATTGATTAAAATCGTGAGAGCCGTTAATGAGAAAGTCGAAAATCAAAAACACGGTACCGTTAGTAAATTTTTTTCTTTAAGGTACTAGTACGGTCTAGAATGCCAAAAAAACGCACGATTTTTGGGAATTTTTTTCTCGGAAGCCTTATTAGGTAATAACATAGTTTTTTTGTAAATAGTGAATACATACATACGTCAACAGTACATTTTTTTTAAATTTTCGAATTTTGGCCGAATTATAGAGGGCGCCAACGTCGACTCATCAGAAAATACATGGTTCCATGGCGGACAGTTAATCTCAGAATTGGCTGGACTGAATAAAAAAAAAAACAAAGTGGGTTATTTTAAGGAAGGTTTATTACGAGACAATTTACCACAATTTGTTTAAAAAGTATTCATTATTTAAAAAAAATTATGTTATTACCTAATAAGGTTTCCGAGAAAAAAATTCCCAAAAATCGTGCGTTTTTTTGGTATTCTAGACCGTACTAGTACCTTAAATTTTGTTTGACCAAAATGTTGTCCATGGCCATAAAAGCACACCTAATTTTTTTTTTATTAAAATAATTAGAACCGTTTTCAAAATAAATCAGATTTTGCATTATGGGTGTATGGAGGTACCGTTAGTTTTGGAGCTAAAAAAAAAATTCAATTTCCACCCTAAGGAATACACCGAAGACTTTTTAGTGGAGTGTGAAGAAAATAGCTCCAGTGGGTTAGACTGTAGGGAGCGAGTTACAGACATACAGACATACTGAAAATCGTTAGAGCCGTAAGTGAGAAAGTCGAAAATCAAAAACACGGTTCTATTTTTGACCGAAATATAGCACATAAATAAGATTTTTTATAATGGCTCTTTGACAGGTACCGTAAGTCTTAGACCTAAAAAAATTTCAATTTCTCCTCTGGGGAATGACCGAAGTTGCTTAAGCACGACGTTTGAAGAAAATCGATGCAGCGGTTTGGGCTGTAGGTCGATCTCGAGGACGTATGGACAGATGGAACTGCGGAACCTAACTTTTTCTTGTTTTACTATCATCGTAAAATCAAGTTTGATCAAAATCTCGAGTTCGATATTTTTCTAAATGCCAAACTTGACTTGTAGTACCTATTTCGCAAGTAAAAACAAGGAGTGTGTGTTCCAGTGAGTGTCTTAAAAACTAAATATGAAAAAAGTAAAGCATATGCATAATTTTGAATTTAAAATAATAGGAAAGTCTTTAAACACACATGAAACGTCACAACTGTATTAAAAACCATGGCATTTTTTTACCTTAAGCCCACATTAAGAAGATTTAAGTCTTAAAAATTACATACATCCACAAATATTTTTGGTTTAATGAAATTAAAATTGCAAGTATTTTTTTTAATTTATTTGCTTTTAAAGGGAAATGTTTAACAAGGATATCACTAAATCTATGTCGTTTTTTCTACAATTCCTTATGGATTTGCAAAAAAGCACGCCTATTATTATTTAAAGAAAAAGTTTAATAAATTTATTTTATAGTATAGTTTCGATAGTCTTCCAACTTATCGCCGGCAACAGCGATAGTAAAAATGTATCGATTTGCATATTTACTATCGAGTAACCAACACTTTCCTACTAGTTTGTTTGTTATTATAGCATTCATATTATTATAGCATGCTATATAAAAATCTGAATCATATATTTTAATAGATTTCTTATTTAAACCAAATTGCATTTTCATGTTTATTTTTTTTATTTTATTTTTAGCATGCGGATTTTTTTATAGCACGACATACTCACATACTTATGTGAGTCGTTGGAGTCATGAAATATTTAAATATTATTTTATAAATTAAAGATGTGAGATAAATGTTAGTTAACGAATGAATATGAACCTCATGACTTTTAAAAATATCTTAGCGATTGGCATGTTAAAGTTTTAAACTTGTAATCGTATACCTACATTTGTATGTACTTATGCACTTATAAGGGATACTACTCACAATACAATTGGGTCGGACAGACTGATAATAAGCCAATTTTGGGTGATAAAAGAGAATAGAACTATTATGATACTTATCTACGAAAGTCGATATACGTACACTGAGAAATCTGAACTATGAGTTATTTAAAAAGAAGCATGTTTAATAAGACCATTTAATACCAAAGTGAAAATAGTTAAAAAAAAAATTGGACAAACATTTCTTTGAAGTGTACGCCAATTCTGTTAAATAATATAGATTAGGCGTGTTTTGTTGAGCTTCTTAATGTACACATTAAGAAATGTTACACATTATGCTTATTTTGCACATGTAAATACAACAACAACAAGTTAACAGCACATTCACTCTTCAGTAATTTTAATGTAATATTTCTTAATGTGTACATTAAGAATCTCAACAAAACACGCCTATTATAGATTTGGCACTATGTGAAACATAATATAGGTTATTGTGAATACTGATTTTTCAGAATTTCGCCTCCTTAGCTATAACTTAATTCTATTATCGTTTCACCATCACGGCCCTATAATTCATGTTAGATATTATGTTGCTTGCCAGAGTCTTTCTAAATACAGACATTTTTCTAATATGAACTTTAATTTCTTGTGGCTCAAATTTACTGTCCTCAAGCAACATCATCCATTATTGTTCATTTATAGGAGTCCAAATCTTGACAGCAATTCAACTCTTAATGATTTTGATGAGCTGTCTGATTGCATTTAACAAATTGTTTTCTTGTACCTTCACACTGAAGTCGTTATTTCGTGCGACTTTAATGTACATATGTAATTCAAGTTAGCTCCGCCATTCTTAAAAGACAGCAACAGAAGGATGATATTTTGAGATCTTTGCTTAGATGCATCAGCTTATTTATCTTGTAGGTGAGCCCAGTCGAAATACCAGATGTAGCTGAGCAAAATGCCCTGGGACGATCTGAATAACTTTTTTCGAATCTTTAACTGGTCACTAGGTTTCCTCAAAAATTACATTGATATCAGTGCTGATATTATCTCCACTCAACGGTTTTCTAAAAGTCCAAGCAAGTTCCAATTTATAAATATTTGTCAATAATCGAAAATTTCAACTTTCTGCTACAACCCCTTAGTCATAAAACTCATAAAACCAACCCGAAAAAAATCACCTGTAAACTGTAATGTAGCGGTTCTTTTTAGAACGTCCAAAAATTTTGTTCATACTAATTAACAACAATATCCCTTACAAAGAAGGGCGTTCAAAAAATAGGTCACGTGGAATAAACCAACAAGCCTCTTTGTTTATATTTATACACTTCTATTGGTTTTCTTGCTTCAACTGATGCGTGAACAAATGGACGTGCGGAATAAGACGCTCGCTTATTATTAAATTAATAAAGGGGAAGCAGATACCATTGATTGTTTATCCAATTGTTATGTTTCTGCAGCTGTTAAAGTTACTAACGACGTGCAACTGTCAAAATATTCATTAAGGATTGTCATTTTATATGGAAAACCATGGGCGATGCCGTGTGTTCACTTATTGGACGTGGAAAATGTCGAAGTTAAATTTTGAATCTTCTTCCCCGAAGAGACCAATTAATTTAAGGATCAATGGCAATGCCAGCAAGCAAAATTTCCGTTATTACAGCGAAAAAAATCCACAAATTTTTAATCAAGCATCAATGCATCCACAAAAGGGATTTTTCTTTTTTAAGTTCAGAACATAGCATGAGTTGTCAAAAAAATAAATTGCGTTTTTTTTTAGTTCAGAGTGTTCAGAGCTTCGAATATTATGTTTCTTTTTCGTTCTCAGCGTGCTCAGAGAATAAAATAACTAAGCAGACAGAGTTAAATCCCTAACACAACCATTTGACAGGTAGACAAAAAAAATATGTGACAGCTAAATGCTCAGATGTGTTCCAAAAACAACTCAGAGCACGCTTGGTTTAGAGGATGTTAAAAACATGATCGACTTGCTCGGACTCTGTTCAGACCTCTATTCTGAACTAAAAAGAAAATCACATAAAGGTCGACTGCTTGGTGCGGTTTATGGAATTGTCGCATTATTAAACGATATTTCTTTCGAAATGAGAGGTGATAACGTGACCTGATGGTCTCGGAAAGGAAAACATCTCCGGAATCCAAACTTAGAAACATGTGTTATAATCTCCTACAACTTGATATTCGAGTTTTTGTATTATCTCAATAAAGTGTGGCTTCCATTTTTTCTCAAAAAATATCACTTTTAAATAAAATATGTAGGAGGCCTTAACGGCTTGTAGAGATCCTTAGCGTAGTGAGTTACAGCTCTTAACCATTCCTGCGTGCGTATTACCAGGAATGGAGGGGACCTACAATTTTCTGCCGATTCCGAACTGCTAATGAGCAGCACTTTTCAAGCCAACTGATACTCTTAGAGGATTTGTCAATTCCCCGCAAGAGGCAGCACACCTCTGAAAAACTTTTTTGCTGTGGCTGATAATCCAACCCAAGACCTTTTGCATGACAGTCCAACGCACTAACTACTCGTATTATGCCAAGAGGTACGATTGCTCTTAAAATGATTAAATGTCGTAACTAGAAGGTACAGATTTTTGGTAACAAATTCACTCATCGGAAATAGGGTTGTAACGATTTTTCAGAAATGTATCTTATTTCGGTTATTTTCATAAATATATCGTTGACATGTCTTGGCAAGTTGCGTTCTCATTTTCACCCAAAATAATATTGAATTTCAATATCAGAAAAAAAAGTTCAAAGAAGAAATTAATACTTTTTAAACTAATTTCACACTTTTCCCTTAAGAATGTAAATGTATTTATAAACTTATTCTTTATTTATTCAATTCCTAGCCAATTTATATTTAGAAGTTCGTGCGTTTAAAATTCGTGTACAATCAAATTTAATTTTTTCTTCTTTGATTTCTTAAATACGATTTTCTTGTCAGTTGAATGTTATAAATTAGGAAAAATTAAAAGGGAATAAAACATACACTGCCATAAAAGCTAACATTTAAAATCTATAATTACGTTGAATATTTACTCAAGCAAAGCCAACCTTCCATAAAAGGATTTACTCGTACATGACCCCGATTGTCTGTTATCTATGTTTGACTTACTATTTCGTTTTTTCTAATTGCATAAATGATTCAGTGAACCAATTGTAAGGAACGCAATGCGTCTGAATAGTAGTTCGAATAGGGAACTGTTTAAGTTTACCTCATTAATTGAAAGGAGTCAAGTATGTATAACATATCGATTAGAGCGTTTTATTTATGTATATTGATTTTACTGTCTTCAATAAAGGGAGGAAAATAACTTTTAATTGGCAACACTGTTTTCCGTATGATGGCGGATTTGAAAGTTCTTGGTTGATTTCAGGTAAGTTTGGTACGCAAGTTCATCATGGATATACTCACGCCTAGATCGTCCATCAGAGCGATTAATTCGGAAAATTATGGATCGTTTTCACAATACGTCTATTTTAAACGATAATACGCATCATGTAAGACGTCGTACAGTGCTCACAGAATAAGTTATTGCTGATTTGCAGCGTAGAGAGATAAACTAGAAATAATTGAGCACATTCAACGCGTTATTGCCGAAATACAGGCTTGTGGCACAGGTTATGACATGTAACACCATCCTGTTGCAACCACGATGTTTATCGTTGGCCATGGCATCCAATTCGGGCCAAAAGAAATTTTGTTATAATCGAACTAAATCGTCTCAAATTCAATCCAAACTGTGACTTTCTCAGACGCGTTGCAATTTGGTACATCTCTTGTGGATTGTGGTTGTCCCAATTCGAAATTTTTCCTTGTTGACGAGCCAATTCAGCCAGAAGTAGGCCTCGTCGCTGAATATGATTTTACAATCGAAATCGGGGTCAACTTCCGTTCCAACTGCTCGAGAGCCCAGTGTCAGTTGAAGTTTGTTCGAGTGTACGTCCAGTTCATGATGGAAAATTCGTCAAGTTGCGGAATTGACTGACTCGGATTCATCTGAACACTCCCACGGACAGCGGCGATATTTTCGGCAGATCCTGCGTTTCATTGACGGATTGTTTACTGATTTTGTTGATTGATTTTGTCTACCATAAAGCTTCTACTGTCTATTTCAAGCCAAATCATTGAACAAACTAACGTAACACAAAGACTAATACTTAATATTTATTTTATGCAATATCGCACAGATATTTTTTTTATCAAAATCGTCCGAGACGTTTTCAAGATAAGTAAGCATTTTTTAACTGTTTTAGAGCAGGTAGATAACTTTATTCTTGGTGCTACAAAAATCAATTTCCCCCTATATGCAACCACATTAAAATTTGAAATACTAGAAAATACCTTCAGCAATTAAAGTTATCCAAGGCAGAATTGCAGATTTGTTCTCTATTATCATAATGTCAGATTGAAATTTCGAGATCAATTTTTCTTGCGAATCCAAAACTAGCCCCATCAATAAATAATAAAAAGGAAACACAGTTTTTGTTATTGATTTCACTTTTGAAAGTATTAAAAATCACTTTTGACAGTAAGAAAGTGTTCATTAGATTCAATTTCACTTGTTAAAAACTTCCATATAATGAAAGAAATACTCTTTTTCTTCCCCACTATGCAGACAAATATAAAAAAATGCAAAAACACATTAGTTAAGTTATATGAAGACCCAAAAAAGAAATCTCTAAATTATTGTCAAATATCAAAAACGGATTTTAAGCAAACCTTCTCTTATTATTCATATTTTTGTTTATACTCTTAGCTCTCCTTGAAAACTTAAATTTAAATCAAATATTCCACGTCAGATTTTGGCTGAGAAATAAGAATAATTATAAATCGAAGTTTACCACCTGTTTCTGTTTATCATTTTTAAAATTGCAGTTAAGGCAGCGATAAATGTAACGAAGTGTATCTGCTGCTGTAATTTTAAATTCAAACTGCTATTAACCACCGAATAAATCAATTCATATGTATAGGCTGTAGACTTAATTAATAAAGCCATACATTCTTATAATATGTTTTCATTGTGTTCTGCATAGATAACGAAATTAAAAAAAAAAAAAAAATGATGTGAACAAAAATGTGGAACGTCTGAATTTTGCGAAGGTTATTTCTTTTTAAATGAATTTTGAATTAGCTTACAAAACACTCTACAAACGTGACAATTCTAGAAGCTTTATCGAAATGCAAGTATATCCAAAATAAGTTTATATCCAATCTGCATTATTACATATCCACTTATTCTCCAATTACTACGTACTTCACCCACTTTTTCATAAACTGCTATTTTAGAAACATCGATTTTCGAAAACACTTTTCAAAATTCACACACTTCACTCTTTAGAAATAAATTCAATCAATATTTTTCCAACATTCCTTTGGCTTAATTTTTTGTTTGCCTTAAGTTTACTGTTCACATTCTTAGAACTTAATTGCTGTTATAGTTCTAGAGTACGACCCGATAATATTCAATACACTACAATCAGTTCAACAGTTCGATTCGGAGTAAGCTAAAATATCAAAGACTCTCCGATAACTACCAAATTAATAGGAAATACTCTTCCAGGACACCAGGGCTAACATATCAACATAGAATCCACATGCGAGATTGTATTGGATTTCTAGTTTATTCCCCCTAATTGGTATTGGAAAGTGTGTGAGTAGACAATATGAATATTTTGATATTGATGGCGGCCGGCGGCGGCGGTGACCTGCGATACTCCGAGAAATGAAATTGTTTTCATAAAAGACACGAACATTGATTGATATGATATGCTATAGCTGTGACAAATGTTTCATATTATAGCTGTGCTTTCTTTGGATAAGGAGTAAAATAATTGAAAATGATATCAACTACATTTTGACACATGGATAACTTTTTGGACTTCTTTACTGTTAGAAAAATTTTTTGTCTCACCAATAGTAGATCATACTATTGTGAATTGTTTTATAACTATTAATTGTAAGTACATAAAATTTTATTTTTATCAAAATCGTTAGAGGCGTTTTCGAAAATATAAAGATTTTCCATTTAGGACAAATTTGAACTTTCACCATTAAGCCAATGACCAAACTGTCAATGTCAAAGCGGTTATTTAAAATAATATTTTCATTATGGTGAAGTTAAAGAACTAATAATGCTTACAAATAATTAAAATTTATTACCAAAGTTTTAAGTCAATGACAATTTTTGATCGATTTTTGATCGTAGTTCTCGGCAAAGTAGACAAACAATTCAAGTATAGTGGACACTTTTGAGTCTAATTTTTCGCTGCTGGATGTTCTCGTGCCAGTAAGACAACGGAATGGTTGAAGTGACGAGAATATTGCTAGTCAAGACTTGGACATCTCTGCGATACAATAAACCTTTATAATGTTCAACATAAGCATAGCAGGAACGATGAGAACATTTGGGAGGAGAGAAAGGAGATGTCGATGACCATTGGTCTTGAATCTTTGCAGATTAAAATGGCAAGAGAAAACCGTGTCGTATTTGACGGTACGCCCAAAATTACACTCGAGGCGAGGGTGAACTGATCTGTATTTCTAGCGTAACGAGTATAACGTGTTAATTGATTGAGGTAAGGGATGTAACTGGCTACTACGAGTGAACATTGCTTGTGAAAGACGCTATAAAACAAGGCAGGACATTAAACATTCAGACTGTGTTCTAGAGATGATTCCATTATACTCGTAGTTCTGTTTCCTATCAGTTTTAACGCTCTGTTCTAGATTCTATCTAATAAATGAAGAAATATTTGGCCTGCATCTGCACAAAGCTATGAGTTACATTCGAGTTTTGGACGTGAAAATAACCTTCGCGTTACAATCAATTGAGATCAC
This sequence comes from Philhelius festivus, assembly GCA_963931855.1. Classification (NCBI taxonomy): domain Eukaryota; kingdom Metazoa; phylum Arthropoda; class Insecta; order Diptera; family Syrphidae; genus Philhelius; species Philhelius festivus. The sequence goes on from OZ007557.1 coordinate 97,961,649, forward strand.
TACAAAGGTTGTCATGTGTGATTTCACATCTTTAGAATTTAGACAAGGCGGCGTCGTTTGAGGAGCTCTGAGCCAATTCTGAACGAGATGTAGCGGATTTTTCCGTCGAAATGTATGGCCGAGTAATTGAAATTTGGATTCAACGAACCGACCGCTGCAAACATGGCCGTGGTGGACACATGAACAAAGTCAAACTCTAAATATCCTAAATGGTTTGCGTTTTATTTAAAAAAAGGTCCCAACCGTTTTTGGAAAAACCGATATAAGCTTCTTCTTAATGATTGTACTCGTATGACAGGTACCGTTGTTTTTGAACCTGAAAAAATTTGAGTATCTATCTCAAATAGGGAATTATCTAAAATCTTTAAGTACCAATCTTGAAGAAAATAGCTTCATAAGTAAACCTGTAGGTGGGGGTAAAATCATACAGACAGGCACACTGAATTGCAGGATCGACGTTTTTGACGTTCTACTCGTATGTCATCGTAATGTCAATTTTTGATCAAAATCTCGAGTTCGATTTTATTACGAATGGAAAAGTTGCACTATAATACCTACACACATACATACATAAACTCACAATGTTCATCTTCATATTATGAACGTATTTAAAAAGTAAAAAAGACTGTGGAATGTGTTATTTTTGATGTATGGATAGACGTTGCTTTTTCACTTCATATTTTGAATTTCCCAATGACAAAAATAAAAATGCATAAGGACCATATAATAATTTAGTAAAGTCAATGCACTTTTAATGACTCTAACGACACTGCATATATATAAGGTCGTTAAGCTAAAGTGTTTTTTTTTTTCAAAAATGATGAAAAGACATTTTCATGACGTTCTTATTGCAATCCACATCGAAGCTCTTCCCCACCTGAGATCATTTAAAATGCACATTCGAGTAACATCCTACACTCATAATTTACTATCTTCCACATGTGTCTCTTTCCAGGAGTAATCCATGGTAACCAAATTTTGGTCAAAACAGTTAAATAAAAGACAAAAACAAAACGGAAAAAACTCTTGAACAATGACGACATGTTATAGTTATTGTCATTCCTAAACGTATTTACGTATATAGTTCAGCATTATTTTGAAATAGTTACTCTAAGGAAGGCCTTCCCGCCAATTAATTCATTCAGTGCTAGTGACGTTTTTGAACCTCCATTATACAATTTTCGATTTAAAAAGCCCAAAGAAAAACGCGCATAGGTTAGGTATACGAGTATTTTTAATCGACTGCGTGTTTTTCTTGTGTGTATATTTGGTTTATTTTCCGTGACTAAAGGTGAATTGGAAACTTTCTTACCAAGCATATTGGTTCGGCATTAGGACACGATTAAATTGAGTAATTGAACTTTGAGTATGGGTTTTCTTAAATAAATTTATAAATAGATTTAAGGAATCGAAGAATATTATTGGAATTGCATGTATTTCGAAAATAGACTGATTTATTTTTAGAATAATTGGTCATACGGAACGGTTTCTTCATTCCACCAACATAAGTACCTTTATGCACTTAAATAAACAGTGATTTTATTCTTATGACGGCGGTAAAAACGGGTTCTAGCAATATTTGAACGCGTTCTACAAATTTGGTGGAGTGTTTAGAACACATGAAAAGGATTTATTTTGTATCGGCAAATGAAAGTTAACAAAACATTAACATCGTAAGCTTTCTGAGGGCTTGAAATTAAACACATTTAATGTGGCAAATGGCATAGTTAACTAATCAGCGAATTTTGTAGACGCTACCATGGATTTTGTTTATTTTGATCGATTTTTAAAAAAATAAAAAAATTGTGAGTGCCGGGACTCATGGTGAAGATGTGTAAGCATAAACATTCTTCCGAATTCCGTATTTTTGTTACATAATAATGCAATCGTAATTTCAAAATTGTTTTCTTAAATATCAAAAACATTTTCTGTGCATTTCAGTACAATTTAATTTTGCTATATGAATTTTGACAGAACTTTGGACTGAAATTCACAGAAAATTACAGAGTTTCAAAGTAAAGGAACGAACGTATATATATTTCAAAAGCTATGCGCGAAACAGATTAAACCAGCAACAGCACCAGCATCGTCAACAGCAAACAGCACGCTGACCAGCAAACATTTCTCAAACACATTGCCACCAGCAACGTCATTTCATCTGCTTGACATTTCATATAGAAAAAAAGTTTTTCATTGTGGTGTCACTGAATATTGCAGTGGGAAAGTTGACAACACCGCACCAGCAACAGCAAATTTAGGACTTTGGCCTAACGACGCTGTTGGCGTTGCTGTTGCTGTTCTTATGTGTGTTGAACAATTGAAATACAATGTTCTAAATTAATGGCGGCCGCTGTTGCTGTTGACGGTGCTGTTGCTGGTCCAATCTGTTCCGCGCTTTATTGTTAGAAAAAGAACGCACCACTGGATTTCGGATACGTAATGTAAAGATTGTTAGACTTTTGTTTTAACAGGGATGTTATTAGATACAACATTAAATTCTTCCACCTACATATATTAAAACACAGATATTATCTGATACGAAATACTACAATTATTTGCTCGAAGCATTAATAGGGGCGCGTTCACATTCTTAAATTTGTTTGAGAACCACGGCATGATGAATATTTGATGGATGAAAAACATTATCATTCACATTCATCAAACATGCTGTCAAATATCACTTCTCATTAAAATTTTAACCATGGCGGACCAATTTAAAGCATAGATAAAATTTTAGATGCGCACAGCTCGACACTTTATGAAAAATGAAATTTGATTCATTTTCTTGTATGTATCTTGATGTCTTTTTTCTCCTATAGACGTTGTTCACACTGAGCTAAATCTTCCGACTTTTTTTTTTTTTAGGTTTCTGTACTTTATCTTTCTCTCTGTCAGAGATTTATAAACCGATTGACATCAATCCCACCTTGCAATGAAAATTGTTAAAGTAAATAAGTGAAAAAACTAAAGTTTTTTATCCATTGAAGTCGTAGTCATCAACCAGTTCATGGCTTGACAGATGGAGAACAATCTATGTTTTGAAATAATATAGAATATTTAATTCGATAGTTAAAATAATTACATATATGGTGAGACAGATAATGGACAAATTAAATTTTGACGTATCGAGAATATTTCGTAGCAGATGTCAACTGATTTGCCCTGAACAACATTTTTCGAATTTTTAAATGTTAACTCTGGATATGAATTTTTCGGTAGCATAAGATAAAATGTAATCTTCCATCCCTAACGTGATGTGGATTTGCTTAAAACATTGAAGACGCAATGAAATTTTACACCAGTTGTTTTTCTTTCGCCTTTTTGATATATTTGTTGAAGAAATGTTGGGGAAGTGAATATATTTAGTTCTAGCTAGCAATGGAAAGTACTAAAATCGAGATCACAGTACTCAAAGTAAGTATGCAATATTCCCAATGTAAACAGGGTCGTAAATGCAATCTTCTGTAACGTAAGTTGCTACACGGAACGTGTAACCGTAACCATCGATTTGTTGTAAAAATCTTGTTATATACAAAACCAAATCATAAAGTTTTTATGGGATACAAACAACCACCTGCGAGTAATTGACAAATCCTCCAAGGGTCATCTCTTGTTATAAAAAGTGATTCTAATCGGCAGAAAAGTGTAGGTCCGCTTTGATTTCTGGCAATAACCTGCACATATCGGAGTGATTAAAAATTTTAAGTCACTAGGTCCTGGGTATCTTAGAGCTGTTGTGCTTCAAATCTATTTATATTTTGAGACTTCGTTTATAACGTCGAAAACTGTTCGTAGTAGTTCCATTTGTCGTAGTAGTTCGTTAAATTGATAGTTTAACAAATGGAAGTGGGAATCGCACATTAGCCGTTCAGATTCTGGAGAAAAGTTTAAGTGTCCTCAATTCCTGCTGAATTATAACATGTAGCTATTCAAACAGAAATGAGGAGAAGTTGTAAGTCACCTGTTTTGTAATATGTTTCATGAATACCTTTAAAGTTAAGGTGTTAACATTTTCCTTTTAATAAGAAGCTCCTACTTCGTTATCGTAAAGGAAATCATCGGAATACTTGTGCACTTTTGGTATTTTTTGACACATTAAAAGAAAGACATGCAATTATATTAGGTATTTGGATACAAAATCAATTTGTTTAAACAATTACAGCTCTGAAATACAAAAGCAAACTGTTAAATGAAAATAGATTTGATTTTCAATCGACTTAACTTCATTTATTCTTTAATCGAAATGTTAGAACTTATGAAACTTATTTTAAGATGGTACATTGCTAAAGTATTGCCACGCCTCTTTGGGGATCTTAAAATAATCTTAGGCCTATAATTCTCGTCCAAATGCACTTACGTCTCTTTTTCGAAATTCATAAATTCTCTGATCAACAATCAGTTTAAAAATATCGTGAGGAACGAAAGTTCTCTAATGACCGTGGACTAGTGGAACCAATCATTACATCATTTTGGAGAAACAGCATTTGATAAAGTTTGGCACGAACATCACTTACCAAAAAGTTGGTAAAGACCATTGGTTGGATTCGGTTCGGTTCGAATTCTGGACAGTTTTAAGACTAATATTCAAAAAATAATTGTTGGTGTGCCCAAAGGCTCCGTTTTATCTCCCAGATTTCTTTTTATCTTCATAAATGATTTCTTTTTTTTTCTTAACAACAGCATCTTAGCGACCTTATTCTTTCGAGGTGGAACTACAGCGTATGCTTAGCTCAAAATTTTAGTGTAATTCTCATATTTAGGCAGTTACTCCATATCTCCTCTAAAAGCCTTCCTAACGCTGTGTTTAACACTGTGAGACTAAAAAAGCCCCTTGATTGCGTGTAGAAAAACAAAAATCACTACTTTTTGGAACACCAGTATTTACATAAAATTGATCGTAATGCTAGTTTTGACTTTGCTCTCATAGTATAAACTATGCATTTAATGGATTTGAAATTAAGAAGGTACATAGGATTTAACTTACCATCAGCTCAGTTTCGTTTTTTACTTCAGTCTCTAAGACCAAACACGTTTTGTTCAAATCTTTCTGACACATACTTGCTGATATGTCAAAATACTCTCCAAGCTTGCAGCTTTTCGAAATTTTCTGTCCATTAATGCATGTGTAGTATTGTAGGCAGTTGTCAGCATCTGCAACTAGTTTACCATGTTTCCCAGCACAAGCTCCAACCCTATGACCATTTTCAATTAAACACGTCCCATCATTTTGTCTACAAAATCCCAACAAGTTGTCAAAACTTTCTCCATTTCGACACTTTTTCGAAATTATTTCAGCATTGTTGCATTGATAGTATTTTCGGCAATCAGTATGATCTGCATAGTTGATTTCACGATCACTATTTGAACATTTCATTGTGGTTTCCGGGTTATTTTCACAGGTTCCGTTGGAAGATTTTAGAGTGCAGATGTTTTTGGTGATATCGAAAAACTCACCATCAGAACATTTGTCATGTCGTAGCTGCTCATTTATGCATACATAAAACTTGTTGCAATTCTTTGTATCTGGCATAATATCTCCTTGCCTTCCGGTGCAAGAAATCGAATCGTGAATGGTACTTGTAACAGCCGTTACATCGTCGGTAGAGTTTGAATCCTTGAAAACCCCGTCGATACAAAGGTGGTTAATGTCAGGTACGCATTTATTTAAGACTGGGTCAAAAAAATAGTGCTCTTCACAAGCAATAGCTATAAATTTCCCACCTATACATGCGTAGTAAATACTACAATATATTTCATGTGGAAACTGACTTGTATTGGAGTTATTACAATGGGGTCTTATCATACACTTTCTTATGTCAGTTTGACAAATGCCTAATTCAGCATCAAAATACTCTCCTTGTGGACAATGTGTCAACTGTGCTGACATGTTAATGCATGTGTAGAATGTTGTGCAATTTGATGGATTTCGATGAAAAGTACCGTTTGATTTATTTTGACATATGCTGCCATGTGTCACCTGCTTATTATCACAGACTTTATTATCATATTGACAGCGTTGTGTTTTACTGTCAAAAAATCTTTCCTTATTGCAAACACCGTCTATACGAATACCGTGTTCACAAAAATAAAACTTGCTACAGTCAGTTTCATGTGAGTAATAGATTCCACTTGCTAGATTCGCATATTTGATATTATTGCATTGTGAAAAATTCATTAGATCATTTGTGTTGTTAAAAACTACACATTTTTGAATAGTTGCATCAAATCTAAAGTTGGGCGTGCAACTTTCTTGATGCCATTCATTATTTGAACATTGGTAAAAATCTGAAAAGTTATTGAAACTAGGTTTCAATGTTTGGTCGATACAATTTTGACGTAATAAGCCGTTGTTTGAGCATTCACCATCGTTAACAAGACATTTGTTTAGAAAAACGTCAAAATAAAAACCAGAGGGACAGTGCACTGATAACCATTCATTGTTCACAAAAATTTCAAATGCAGTGCAGTTGATTGGGTTGAATTTCCTGCCAGTTTTAAGATATTTCTGTTCGGTTTCATCTGAACAAGATCCATTATCATCTTGTATACAAGCCTTTAAAGTTTCATTAAAATAATGCTCAATTGGACAATTTCTGATCAACCAGTTTCCATCAACACAAAGATAATATGCTGAACATGAATTCAAACTGATTTCCGCTATTGTTCCATTCTTGCAAGGATTCTGAAGTTTGGAAATCGATTGGCAAGTTCCATCGGCGTTTGCACATTTCTCATGAGTTCGGTTGAAATATGTGCCATCTTCACAGCGTCTATACCGCCATTTTGCTTCGAAGCAGACATAATAGGATTCACAGTTCTTCTCATTTGGTTTGACTGCATTCGATATGCAAGAACTATTTTCTGTAGATTGTATTTCACAAAAGCTGCTGTCGTAAGTACAGGTTTCAAGTTGGCTGTTGAAAAATTTCCCCAAAGGACAATTCTTCAGTTTCCATTCATCGTTTTCGCAGTAATAGAATTCGGTGCATGATTTTTCAGAGCGGCGAACAAGAGAGGCATATTCGGGAGAACATCCTGTTTCTCGTTGTCTTCGTAGTAAACCAATTTTTAAGTTTTTAAACGAATTTTTGCTCTTCGGTTCATAGCGCTTGAGTCGTTTTTTACACTCCTCACAGACCTGTGAAAAAAGTTAAATTTTCACAAGTGCAGCGTAAAATTTGCATGTTCCCGGCGAAATTCAATATTTTTATCGAATATTTCCAGAAGCCGAACTGAAAGATAGTTTTTGCAACAAGTAATTTTTGGATTTTTTTTTCATAAGACAATATATCAACAAATAAAAAATACTGAACTTCGCTTTAAGGAATTTTTTTATTTATTGCATAGTTTTTTTTTTGTCACCATAATTTCTTCGTTAAAATGTTTTTCTTACTATTTTATAATCATCGTTATCATCAATCATTCTCAAGAAGTTACTCTTTCGCAGTGTCTCACTTCGCATCCAACATTGACGGGCCGTATCAGCTTGACAAGTTCCAGTTGTCATATTGAACAATTGATCAATGGCACATTGTTGTAGAGTGGCAACACGGTTGCTGCAAATGTAAAACTTGCGACAGTCCAAGGCGGGAGCAATTGTCCTATCAGGAACTTCGCTGCACATCTACAACGGATAAAGGCATTGAGTAAATACACATCCCACCGGTATTCAACCCAAAATCTTACCTTGGAGAGTTCCTTATTTTTTATTGCCATCTGGCTTGTTACACAACTTCCGATGTCATGGCTGTATATTGTATTTTTGGGACATTTTTCTACAGTTGCTACACCACGTTTACAGGCCACGTAAGATGATTCATCTCTAGCATCAGGGAACTTCTCAATATCACTCGATTTACCACAAATCTAGAGAAAAAAATTTGTTAAGTAAAACAAAAAATATTCGACTGTAAAAAAACAAACTTCTTTGGAGTTGAAGCAAGTTGCATTGAAAACACATGAACCAAGCTTAGGATTAAACGAAGCATATGCTCCACAATTTTGCTCAATACTTTCTCCGTCCAAACAAAGGTGGAACTTATTGCAAGAATTACTCAATATCATAGTACCGTCAGCTTCTGTTGAGCAAATCTAAATACAAAACAGGTTAACTTTATACTTGCAATGATTGGATGAAATACATACATTGTTGACAACACGTTTACGTAAAGCATGAACACAGATTCTCTTGTTATCATCGAATACGGTATGTGGTGGACATTGCTCGAAAATGGCAGCATTGTCCTTGCACACATAATAGGCATTTGCGTTTTTCTTAGAGACTATTGTGAAGCCATTTTTTTGACCAATGCATAGCTGAAATAAATTAGAAACAGTAGGTCTTTGAGAATTGTATCAAAACTAAGGATAAGCTAATGTACTTACACCAATATCGGGCATGCATATTAAGCGCTCTGAGTCGAATGAAGTTCCACTGGGACAGCTTAATTTCACAGGTTTTTTATTGTAGCATGAGTAGAAGCTTGAAGGGTCATTTCGAACCGGATAACTGACTCCATTTGGTGATGTTGAACATAAATTTTCTTCACAAGTAGCTGAAGCTAGACAAATTCCGCGGATTGCATCGTAATTTGTACCTTTAAGACATGTGCGAACGGCTTTAGTTAGTCCATTTTCACAAAGGTAGAACTCATTGCAATTTGGATGGGGCAGCTGTGTTGTTCCTTCGGTGTTTTGGCACACATTGATGCATTTCGCGTATAGATCCTGCTCACAAAGAAGAGATTTAGGATTAAACCAATTACCACTTCCACATTGCTGAAGTATGGCATGGTTTTCGTGGCATACAATAAATTGATCACAATGTTCTGTGCTAGGCATAAATGTGCCGGTTGGCTTGTTGGCACAGACATTTGGTATTTTAGTCCAACATTCTCCGCATGTATCATGGACACACGATAAAGTGGTGCTGTTGAAAAGGTTTCCCATGCCACATTCCTGAGCAACTGGTTTATTATTTTGGCATTCGAAGTATTTCTCACATGCTGCGGGATTAGGTAGAAGAGTTCCATCTTTAGCTCCTTGGCAGGTATTGCTTGGAGCCTGTACCTTCCAACATGTTCCATTAACGTCACGCACACAGTACTTTTCATAGACGTCGAAATAATATCCAGTTCCACATTGTTGCTCAACAAATTGACCATCATTACAGATGGAGAATTTATCGCATTCTTCAATATTAGCGATCATCTCACCATTAGTACATGGCCAACAGCAATTGTTTGCATCGCGATCACAGGTTTTTGTGTCGTTGTTGAAATAGTTTCCAGTACCACAATTGCCTTCAATAAGATTGCCCTCACTACAGGTGAAGTACATATAGCAAGAATCTGCCTTATCTATGCGTTCCCCCTCCTTTAATCCATATGGACATTCACAAGGTGTTGTAGTTGATGGAGTCGTTACTATGGGCCAGCACACTCCAGTAGTATCAGATTGACAGACTTTAGTGTCATTGTTGAAGTAGTTTCCTGTTCCACAATTGCCCCCAACAAGCCATCCGTTGTGGCATATCGAGTACTTAAAGCATGAATCTGGATCTGCCGTAAACTGTCCCTCTTCTAAACCATTTGGACACTTACATGGCTCGGGTTTCTGAGTGGTAGTAGTTATCTTCGGCCAACAAATTCCATTTATGTCAAGAGTGCAACTTTTAGTGTGCTCATTGAAATAATTTCCTTTTCCACATGACATTTCTGATAATTTTCCCTGATGGCAAATAAAGAACTTAGAGCAGTTCTTAGGGTGAGGAACAAAATCACCTTCTTCATGACCACCTGGACATAGTATGCAAGGTGTTGTTGAAGTAGTTGTAGTGGTTGTGGAAGTTGTTGTTGAAGGTGTTGTGGTCGAAGTTGACGTTGAAGGGGTTGTGGTGGATGATGTTGTAGTTGTGGATGTTGACGATGATGTTGAAGGTGTAGTTTGCAATGGCCAACAAATACCAGCTGTATCCAAAACACAGCTCTTACTTAAAGCATCGAAATAGTTTCCTTTTCCACAAGATTCTTCCACTAACTTACCATTGAAGCATATGTAGAACTTGAAACAATTGCTAGGATGGGGAACTAATTCGCCATCTTTGTAACCACCGGGACATTCGCATGATTCGGTTGTTGTTGTAGAAGGTGTTGTAGTCGAAGTTGTAGTTGTCGATTTGGTTGTTGTTGAAGGTTTCTTGGTTGAAGTTGTTGTTGTAGATTTAGTTGTTGAAGATGTTGTTGTAGATGGCGTTGTAGTGGTTGACGTTGACGATGATGTCGTTTTTAATGGCCAACAGATGCCAGCTGTATCTAAAACACAGCTCTTACTTAAAGCATCGAAATAATTTCCTTTTCCACAAGATTCTTCCACTAAATTACCATTGAAGCATATGTAGAACTTGAAACAATTGCTAGGATGGGGAACTAATTCGCCATCTTTGTAACCACCGGGACATTCGCATGATTCGGTTGTTGTTGTGGAAGGTGTTGTAGTCGAAGTTGTAGTTGTGGATTTGGTTGTTGTTGAAGGTTTCTTGGTTGAAGTTGTTGTTGTAGATTTAGTTGTTGAAGATGTTGTTGTAGATGGCGTTGTAGTGGTTGACGTTGACGATGATGTCGTTTTTAATGGCCAACAGATGCCAGCTGTATCTAAAACACAGCTCTTACTTAAAGCATCGAAATAATTTCCTTTTCCACAAGATTCTTCCACTAAATTACCATTGAAGCATATGTAGAACTTGAAACAATTGCTAGGATGGGGAACTAATTCGCCATCTTTGTAACCACCGGGACATTCGCATGATTCTGTTGTTGTTGTAGAAGGTGTTGTAGTCGAAGTTGTAGTTGTCGATTTGGTTGTTGTTGAAGGTTTCTTGGTTGAAGTTGTTGTTGTAGATTTAGTTGTTGAAGATGTTGTTGTAGATGGCGTTGTAGTGGTTGACGTTGACGATGATGTCGTTTTTAATGGCCAACAGATGCCAGCTGTATCTAAAACACAGCTCTTACTTAAAGCATCGAAATAATTTCCTTTTCCACAAGATTCTTCCACTAAATTACCATTGAAGCATATGTAGAACTTGAAACAATTGCTAGGATGGGGAACTAATTCGCCATCTTTGTAACCACCGGGACATTCGCATGATTCTGTTGTTGTTGTAGAAGGTGTTGTAGTCGAAGTTGTAGTTGTCGATTTGGTTGTTGTTGAAGGTTTCTTGGTTGAAGTTGTTGTTGTAGATTTAGTTGTTGAAGATGTTGTTGTAGATGGCGTTGTAGTGGTTGACGTTGACGATGATGTCGTTTTTAATGGCCAACAGATGCCAGCTGTATCTAAAACACAGCTCTTACTTAAAGCATCGAAATAATTTCCTTTTCCACAAGATTCTTCCACTAAATTACCATTGAAGCATATGTAGAACTTGAAACAATTGCTAGGATGGGGAACTAATTCGCCATCTTTGTAACCACCGGGACATTCGCATGATTCGGTTGTTGTTGTGGAAGGTGTTGTAGTCGAAGTTGTAGTTGTGGATTTGGTTGTTGTTGAAGGTTTCTTGGTTGAAGTTGTTGTTGTAGATTTAGTTGTTGAAGATGTTGTTGTAGATGGCGTTGTAGTGGTTGACGTTGACGATGATGTCGTTTTTAATGGCCAACAGATGCCAGCTGTATCTAAAACACAGCTCTTACTTAAAGCATCGAAATAATTTCCTTTTCCACAAGATTCTTCCACTAAATTACCATTGAAGCATATGTAGAACTTGAAACAATTGCTAGGATGGGGAACTAATTCGCCATCTTTGTAACCACCGGGACATTCGCATGATTCTGTTGTTGTTGTAGAAGGTGTTGTAGTCGAAGTTGTAGTTGTGGATTTGGTTGTTGTTGAAGGTTTCTTGGTTGATGTTGTCGTTGTTGATTGTGTTGTTGTTGTAGATTTAGTTGTTGAAGGTGTTGTTGTAGTGGTTGAGGTTGAGGATGATGTTGGTTTTGACCAGCATATTCCATTTGTATCCAAAATACAGTTTTGTGATACAGCATCAAAATAGTTCCCATATCCACAGGATTGTTCGACTAGTTTGCCATTATAGCACATGTAGAATAAATAGCATTTACTCGGATGTGGCACAAATTGCCCATCTTCATAGCCACCCTCACAAGTACATGGTGCTTCAGTTGTGGTGGAAGTTGTTGAAGTTTTAGTAGTTTTGGTTGGTTTCGATGTTGTTGTTGTTGTAGTAGATGATGAAGTTGAAGTTGACTTAGTTGAAGAAGAAGATGATGTGTCCTTCTTCCAACATATTCCATCGACATCTAGTGCACAGCTTCCCATAATGGAATCAAAGTAGTTTCCATAACCACAAGACTCTTCAATCAACTTGCCACCATAGCAAATATAGAACATGTAGCAAGTTGTATTATGTTTAACAAACTGCCCATCTTCATATCCACCAGGGCATTCACAAGGCTTATCATTCTTCCAACATACTCCATTTATATCGCGAATACATGAGTTCGTCTTTGTATCAAAATAATTGCCAAATCCACAGTCACGAGGAATTAATTTACCTCCATCACAGAAGAAGTATGAGCTACAATTTGCGCTATCTGCAACCAGATCACCTTGATTATAGCCTCCAGGACAATCGCATATTTCCCAGCACTTGCCGTCTTCGTCTCGCATGCATTGTTTTGTTGAAACATCAAAATAGAAACCATGCAAACAGTTCTGTGGTAAAAGCTCACCTTTAGAGCATTCATAGTACATGGAACAGTTTTCAGCAATGGGAATTCGATCGCCATCCAATAAACCTCCTGGGCACAGACGGGGCCAGCAAACATTCTTTTCGTCATGCACACAGTTTTTACTTTCGTTATCGAAATAATTTCCGAATCCACAATCACCGGGAATCAATTTACCGCCATTACAGATGAAATATGAGCTACAATTTGCACTGTTTCCAACTAGGTCACCTTGGTTAGAGCCTCCAGGACAATCGCATATTTCCCAGCACTTGCCGTCTTCGTCTCGCATGCATTGTTTGGTTGAAACATCAAAATAGAAACCATGCAAACAGTTCTGTGGTAAAAGATCACCTTTAGAGCATTCATAGTACATGGAACAGTTTTCAGCAATGGGAATTCGATCGCCGTCCAATAAACCTCCTGGGCACAGACGGGGCCAGCAAACATTCTCATCGTCATGCACACAGTTTTTACTTTCGTTATCGAAATAATTTCCGAATCCACAATCACCGGGAATCAATTTACCGCCATTACAGATGAAATATGAGCTACAATTTGCACTGTTTCCAACTAGGTCACCTTGGTTAGAGCCTCCAGGACAATCGCATATTTCCCAGCACTTGCCGTCTTCGTCTCGCATGCATTGTTTTGTTGAAACATCAAAATAGAAACCATGCAAACAGTTCTGTGGTAAAAGCTCACCTTTAGAGCATTCATAGTACATGGAACAGTTTTCAGCAATGGGAATTCGATCGCCATCCAATAAACCTCCTGGGCACAGACGGGGCCAGCAAACATTCTTTTCGTCATGCATACAGTTTTTACTTTCGTTATCGAAATAATTTCCGAATCCACAATCACCGGGAATCAATTTACCGCCATTACAGATGAAATATGAGCTACAATTTGCACTGTTTCCAACTAGGTCACCTTGCTTAGAGCCTCCAGGACAATCGCATATTTCCCAGCACTTTCCGTCTTCGTCTCGCATGCATTGTTTGGTTAAAACATCAAAATAGAAACCATACAAACAGTTCTGTGGTAAAAGATCACCTTTAGAGCATTCATAGTACATGGAACAGTTTTCAGCAATGGGAACTCGATCGCCATCCAATAAACCTCCTGGGCACAGACGGGGCCAGCAAACATTCTCTTCGTCATGCACACAGTTTTTACTTTCGTTATCGAAATAATTTCCGAATCCACAATCACCGGGAATTAAATTACCGCCATTACAGATGAAATATGAGCTACAATTTGCACTGTTTCCAACTAGGTCACCTTGGTTAGAGCCTCCAGGACAATCGCATATTTCCCAGCACTTGCCGTCTTCGTCTCGCATGCATTGTTTGGTTGAAACATCAAAATAGAAACCATGCAAACAGTTCTGTGGTAAAAGATCACCTTTAGAGCATTCATAGTACATGGAACAGTTTTCAGCAATGGGAATTCGATCGCCATCCAATAAACCTCCTGGGCACAAGCGAGGCCAGCAAATGTTCTCATCGTCATGCACACAGTTTTTACTTTCATTATCAAAGTAATTTCCAACTCCACAGCTATTTGCTACTAGTTCTCCTTTTGTACAAACAAAGTAGCCATGACAACTGGTCTTGTCTGCCACTTTTTCTCCTTCTTTACACTTTGGCCAACATTTGCCTTCATAATCACGTTCACATATCTTCTTATTTTTGTCAAAGTAGTTTCCGGTTCCGCAACTTTGAGGCACCAATTTCCCTCGGTAGCAAATAGAATAAGAATAGCAATTATCTTCACTTTCAACAAACTCGCCTTCTTTGTAACCTCCTGCACAAGTACAAGAATCGTCTGGTTTCCAGCACGCTCCATTTTTATCGCTAACACAATTGTTAGTACTATTGTCAAAGTAGTTTCCAAATCCACAATCCCCAGGTATTAACTTACCTCCATCACAATGGAAATATGAGCTACAATTTGCGCTACTTCCAACAAGATCGCCTTGGTTATAGCCACCAGGACAAGTGCATATTTCCCAACATTTGCCATCTTCATCTCGAACGCATTGCTTTGTTGCATTATCAAAAAGGTATTGATAGGCACAGTTTTGTTCTACTAGCTCTCCGTGGGTACATTCCAAATATACTGAACAGTTCGTAGAACTGGAAACTCTATCGCCCTCTGCTAAGCCCCCAGTACAAGGAGGATGAGCCTGAGGCCAGCACTGTTCAGTGATGTCTCTTTCACATCTGTTTGTAGAACTATCAAAATAATTCCCAAATCCACAAGTATCTTGCACCAAATCTCCATTATTGCATACATAGTACGAATGGCAGCTGTCAGGATCTTTCACCAGATCACCCTGGGTATAATTTCCAACACAGGTGCAGGGCTCCGGTGATGGTGTTGCAGGCCAGCAAATGTGATCCACATCTGGCTTGCAAAACAAATTGCTACGATCAAAATAACTCCCCTGTCCACATGATTGTTCCACAAGTTTTCCCGCGTTGCAAATATGGAAAAGCGAGCAATTGGTTGGATGGGCTGAGTATGCTCCATTTTCCTTACATTCAGATGGGGAACAGACATTTTTAATATCTGGCATGCAGTATAGTTGCTTAGTGTCAAAGTAACTACCTGACTCGCAATTTTGGCTTACGGGTTTTCCACCATAACAAACGATAAAACTTGAGCACGAATCACTGTCAGCTACAAATGTTCCGTCCTCTTGATTGCGACACACATTCTAAGGAAAAATATTGACACCCATTAAAAAATCGAACTTCGAACTACTATCCGCAGCCTAAAAGCATACTCACTTCTTGAGTTCCTGATGATTTCTTGGCGTCAACACTGAGTACAACAGCTAAAACAGCTGCTAAAGTGACAACTGTAAAGAAAAATCAATGTAAGGACTTCATAGAACTCAACGGACTTCTTCACCAAGTTTCACACAACAAAAACGAACACTTTCCTACCTCTCATTGTCTTAGATTCAAAATTATTCCTTTGATTAATTTGTGTGGATTCTATTCAATTTAATTTGTATTCCTTAGTTGTACGCTCACGAGTATAATTCGAGGTAACTCATCAATTATTGCGTGATTGAGGTCTTTTATATGAAATTCAAATAAATGCCAGAAACCCACACCCCAATTAGGTTATCACAGATTTTTTGGTAAAATTTCATGTCAAACAAGGAGTGCGGCACTTTTGGGTGGAATATGTTTTTTTTTTTTCTAAAGTGCTAATTGGAAACTATAAATGAGTTTTTATCGGTAAATTAGTGTTCTACTAGAGTTTTCCTTGTCGATCTTAAATGTGTGCTTTATCATGCATGTTCTACAATGAAGAGAGATGATTGATCTGATTTTGTTGCTAGTTATCACATTAAAAAGATTCCACAGTCATAGATTTTGATCATTATCAGTTTGTTGCGGTGTTGCATTGTGATAGCAAAAAGTCCAAGGTCAAAGTCAAGAAATTGATTTTACAAAGATGCATTCCTTCCCAATATATTCAAGTTATCAACTGAAGCGGTTTAGTGGTGTTAAACTTTACAGCGATAAGTTACATAGAATAAAATACAAAAATTTTGTTTTTTTTTTTTATTTGCTTTTATTTGTCATCAATGTTTATATTCAATCTAACAATCACTATTAGTCCATTGGCAGCTAGAAGTTGTATGACTGAAGAATAAGCCCCCCGGACATGACATTTCAACGGGCTTGCCATTATCACATACGAGATACTTGTGACAATCTGTCGGATGAGATAAGAATCCAACACCGGGAGTACATGATGTTGGCTTTGGAGTGACTAGTGGGCGCTGAGTACTTAAAGAAGAACTGGGTATGTTAGAGGGTCTTCCCATTGAACTAGTAAGACTGGGCCCGTTGCTTAGTCCTGTGCATCCAGCGAGTGCGGAATCGACGCATCCACTAACTATATTACTCCATTCACGCCCTTCACGACAAGCCATGATGTAGAGCTTACCTTGGCTGCAAGAGAAATACTTGTCACATTGACCGGGTATACCAAAGTTTTTGACACCGCTCTCTGGACATTTTGGATAATTTTGGCTTGGTTTTGGGTTGAAACTGGGTTGGGATGGTGATGTTTTGAAATTAGATGTAGGTGATACTGTCGATGACACTGTTGTTGCTTTTACCTTTCCACACTGCGCAACAAAAGGACTTTCACAACGGTTAGAATCAACATCCCAATGCAACCCAAATGGACAAGATACTATGTAACTCCTTCTAAATGCACACTTTAAGAATTTCGTGCAATCTTCTGGATGTGGAAGATGAGACGGATTATTTGGGTCATCGTTTAATGGACAAGCAGGATTAAATTGCCCATTGTCAGTAGGTTTTCGTGAATCTTTACAATTTGCTATAGATGCCTCCTCACAAGTTTTATGTTCCACACTCCAATGCTTTCCATCAGGGCATACCATATGAAATGCAAATCCTCCCTGGCATTCGTAAAATTTTTCACAGTCATTATTGTCGGGTAAATGTGTTGGATTTTCGGGGTTTTCATCAATTGGACAAAGTGGATTGTATCTTGGTAATTTATTATTTTGTTTATTTTCACAGCTTGATAATGTAGAGCATTTGCTAAGAGCAGGATTCCAACTTAGACCATACGGACACGAAACGGGATATGGAATTCCTTGTATGCATACAAAGAATTTTCTACAATCTGCCGGATGTGGAATCAAATTAGTTTCAGTTGATTTAGAACAACTTGGCATCCAAATTGATTGCGCAATAGCAGATGATATTGACACGCTTGTGCAGAGCGCAAAAAGTATCCAAGCAAAATCTGTAAAAAAGTAAGAAAGTATTGTTCCAGAGAATATTTTATTTTTATCCACAACGAACCTTTCATTTGGAATAGCACGATTTTATTATATTTTTGAATTAAACTCGTTCATAAGAACCTAGTGGCTGATATTTATAGGAAAGCTACTTCTATAGAGGCACTTCAACTTTGGTGTGCAATTAGGGTCAAGACTGTTAAAGGCAATCAATTACATGTAGAAAACATCAGATTGTGGAAAAAGCAATTGTATTAGTATTTGAAAAAGTCCACTTAACAAGCTTTTTATTTAACCGCATACAAGTAACTTCAAGTATTGTAATGGGTTTTATATCTTTTAAGTATGAACTAATTAGTCGCATCTAATATGAATCATAAATAGTTGTCATGATATTATTTACGATTTTGTATCGTTTGCATATTTGTGATTCAAAACATACTAAAACTGAATTCGTCAAAAACTTTTCTTTTCTTACATATATAAATATAAAACAGAGCCTTAAAACTTATAGGAGATATATCATTATGGGAACTTATGTTTCTCCTGAACCACATCGGAAAGCTTCCTGTCTTTCATTGTTTTATCGCTTTTTCTATACAAGTGCTCAAGTTACATTATGTCCATCAAAAAATTTCCCCGATATACTCGTCAGCTGCCCAAAAGCTTACCCTTTTACATAACCTCGCACGCATCGTAAAATAAACAGCGTGGACAATACGAGTATAGTGACACTGAAAGCTGTTTCCCGCTCGAAATATTGACAGAAAGTTAGTATCATACTCGTACCTCTGCGGAACGAAATGAGTCACTTTACGCTTGAATAACGTTTTGAGATATTGAAAACTTATTTCCAAAGAGAGTGTTGTGTAGCTCAAACAGTGCGTTTTTGTAAAGAAGTCTTGGCCGAAATGAAGCACCCACCGCGCCTGCTGTTTGTGCACAAAGTTCATGAGACTGGTATGCTAGTGGACGACACTCATTATCCCCGTCGTCGTAAATGTGCACAGACGGGAATGTGACTGCTGTAGGCGAGAGTGTGAGACTCAATCCACCAGCATCAACTAGCCATCGATCTCAACAGCTCGACATTTCACGCACTAGCCTGAGGAGAATTCTGCACAAATATCTCTGATTATTCGCTTACAAAGTCAAATTGACTCAGAAATTGAAGGCGTACAACCAGCTTAAATTGAACAACGATTTTGGGTGAAAAATCACCTTTTCTGACAAGGCACATTTTCATCTCGGCCGGCGGCTAGGTTAACAAATAAAATTTTCAGTCAGTAGCTGATTTCGCATTTCGGACCTGTCAGCTGATATCACTCCTTTGGCTTTGTCTATGGTCGAGGCAAAACACATTTCGATAAAAGGTCGCAATCATTTTGCATTGATTTATTCAATACATTGATTCAAAAACTAGATTTTTTTTGCCTTTAGTCCACAAAAATTGGCGTTTCGTCCCGGCGATCTCACATGTACTCATCAATTGACTGTGAGGGCCTTGTCAATACGCAATTTTTGTTAAATTCAGTTAATCTTACAGTTAATCTTTTGACAAAAATCGAATGTAAACTATATCCAACCAAGATTAAAATTGTAATCATTAACGCTGGAAGATTTTGCCCTTGGCTTGGCAGTGTTTCTTTATGAAGGTTTTTATAATGCAAACTATATATACTACTGAAATAAATTATGAAGATTAATATATTTTATTGTATATTTGTTTTTTTAATAAAAGTACACTTTTTTACCAAAACTAGTATTGGATCTTAGATCTTATAACCCCTATTTTAAATTAATTTACAAAATTCTTTTTGGCATACTGTCGAAAACGTCTAAGGAGTTCCAAGAATCCACAATTCACTCCCGAAGCCCGGCAGCACTGAAAAATTGCTTATTATGGGCATAAACTTTGTGTGTCAGAATTCCGCATAGATTTTCGATTGGCTTACAATCGGGGGAACATGCCGGCCACTCCATTGATGATTGTTATTTGAAACCACTCCAAACTTTAACGACTAATATAAATTTATTGGGGAATCATCGTCCTGGAAGAAATGATTAAGTCGAGTAGGAGGTATCAGTTCATTTTTGTAGCGGTGCAGGCAAGCGCAACCTTATCTCGGTCACAGAAAGATCCCCAAACCATACAGTTGCCACAGCCGAAGTTCCTCTTGGGGAAAACAAATATTTTCTCTCCTTAGAACGTGCCAGTATCCGTTGAAACCATCTGGCCCAACAAGACTGAACTTCTCTTTCGACACTGAAAATAATCTTAAAAAAAAATTCGATGGACAAATTCTAATCTTTTTTAGTTTTTTGAGCTTTTGCTAGGTTTCAAGATTGTGCCATTTTGTCCCGAACAGTCACTTCAGTCCCAATTCGTCACGAATTTTCTTGATTTACTTGTTTAATGTTGCGGGCTTAAGGTTGCGGTTATATTTATATAAGTCACATTATTCCGTCTTATAAGGGAATGACAGCATCTGACTGATGAGTGCAAACCGTCGTACCTGAACGAAACGCATTTGGACTAAAGGTAAAGGTTATTCGAAATATTTAAAATGTTCTTCACACCAAAAATATTTAAACCCATTTGGGCTTTTTTTTGAAGGAAGTTCTGACAGATTGTTAGTAACTTTCGAATTATCTTGGATCTTCTGATCGGTGATCAGTTGAGTGATATTTAGACAGACATTGAAAATCAATTTGGTTTGGGTTAATACAATTATTCCCAAAGTTATTTTTGTGTTGACATATTATAACTCACTCAAGCCATAAGACTTTTCTTACTTTCGGGTTTCAAGGTTTATTAAAGCTTTTATATGGGTGTATTTTTTTGGTTTAATTTCAAAACCAAAATTTAATGCCACATTTAAATTTAAATATCTTGTTTATAAGAAAACTATTATTACTTACTTCTATTACGCAGAAAACCTTTTGATTCATAATTTGAAAAAGATATTTTCACGGTAGCAGAGAGAGAGAGAGAGAGAGAGAGAGAGAGAGATGGAGGGAGAAAATAAAAAAACACTTTAATTTCACAATATATTTTTAGTATAAAGTAAAATTTTACAATTCATGCTGAGTACAATTTTGTGAAGAAAATAAAAAAAATGTTTAACAAACAACGTTACCAAAAGAGCATTTGTTAGCATATCTATCCCATAATGCACCTTCGACACATTGGAGCTCTGATTCAATTCCATTAACACATTGAATAGCCTTGGAACAATCATTAGGACTTGGTTTATACGTGAAAGTGCAGCCATTTCCTCCAATAGATGGTTTGGCAGTTGTTTCATTGGGATTACAATTGGCAACTGATTGTGCTTCACATCGTGATAATGCAGTGGACCAGTGTAAGCCTCTAGGGCATGACAGGGTATATCCCAAGCCATAAGAGCACTTTATAAATTTCGTACAATCTCCTTGGTATGGAAGAACTGTTGGATCATCGGGATCATCGTCCAATGGACATGCCATATTTGCGATACCCTTGTTTTTGTACCATCTTTCCAATCCACTTGTGCAATTAATCAAAAGTACCACCAAAACAAGGCTTAGAGTTATTTCTAAGGAGTACAGTAAAAGATTCGATCGCAATTAAATTTGAAAAAATTAAACAAAATAGAATGCATTACTTACTCAACATATTGTTTCTTTGACGATTTCTAAAATAGCCCTGATACAATCCACTATGATCCACAGCAATTTATATACCATGGGCACGATATTTTCCAAGTACATTTTTAACGAGAACATAGATGCAAATATTGGTTCTAGATATTGATCTATAGATAACGGTCAAATTGATTTTTTAGAGTAAATAGAACTCCACTTCTGTGATGATGAGTTGTGAAATTAATCACAAAAAAAAAAAATAATAATAAGTATGAATTCATCACAATGCTTTTATTAATGATTTGAAGAGGCAATTTAATATTGAAGGCAAATGTTTAAGAACAAGATGATGAATATTATTTGTTCCCAATGAAACCTTTTCATAATATTTGTTTTTATTAAAAAATACGTGTACAACATGAGGAAGTTTCTTGAGCTGGAACATTATTTTTTCAGATTCAAATTAATGTAACATTCAAACAAAAGTACCGACACATATGTTTGGCGTAATTTTACAACAGAACTTGTGAGGATCTTCTATAGCTGATTTTTTACGATATTGAACTACTATATTTGTATTTTGTACCTTAACTTTGATTAAGAAGTTTTCCTTATTTTTTGTTCAATACTAGAAGAGTATTGTGATATTCTTTTAAAAAAATCTGTTTAGATGTGCAAAGAACTCTTGGGTTGAACTTTTGATGTTGAGAATTTTGAAAACCAGATTTTAGACAAGTGTAAAAAGAGCCGTAAAAAATCCAAACACGCTTTATTGACTGTCAAATTTATTGCTTAAACTTAAGGAAAAGTGCAGTACAAGTTTGAGAATTCATAAACTGTTCTTTCGTAGTATTTAGAGCTTAAAAGTTATTATTATTATATGGCAAAAGAATATACATATACATATCATATTTTCGATATTTCTTGAAAATCCGACGATATTTCTAGAACCGAAATGAAGACAATTGCGTTCAAAAGTATTCACTTCTATTCCAATTAATAAAGGCGGTTTAATTGTGGTTTATCTGTAAGCCCTGGTTAAAGTGCGAAATTTCTTTGATAAAACAAAATCTCTGTTAAAGTTTGATAAGCGTCATTTTACTATTCCGCGAACATTTACTGTTTTATTTTTTCAATATAAAAGTACAGTCATTCATTTTTTGGTTTTGAAAGTAAAGCTTAATAAAGCTCATTGACATCTTCAAAGAATTACGGACCAATGACACCTTTCGACCATAGAGCACATCAAACAGTCACTTTGTCTGGATGCAACGGCACCTCTTCGATCACTTGTGGGTATTTTGAGCCCCATATGCCTCATAGCTAAAAAAAATGTTGTTCGAAAAATTGGTAACTTTACGGTGTTGTGAATGTTCAGCAGGCTTGAGATAGAAATGTATATCCAAATGTAAAATATGCCATAGTGAGGTGTACGACACGTTAAATGGCTGCGAACGCCAGAAAATCGATAAACTTGGACCATCAGCAACTTTTTTCGACTGCACTATGATGATGCACTGGCCTTACAACATCAGTAATGTAATTCTTCAACTCTATTAAAATTTTTTCACAGTTTTACCAATCGCTTGGGTAGTCCTTGACTCACCACTTTTGAAGTAAGTTTTAATAATTTCAACGCGTTGTTCGATTGTTAAGCGAACCATTATCATAAATGGCAAAAAATCAACTGATATTATGACACTTGAAATGACAGCTGAGTTTGACAGGTGTCAAATACCGGTGCTGCCAACTTGATACCACGAAATCAATGACCCTTTATAAATCGGACTTAACTCCTTTTTCATGGTTTAAAAGCATGTTTTATTAGTTGGACTATTGGAGCTTTAGTAGTAAAAGTACATTTTGGCTCAGCTCTAAATCGCGTTTCATAGTTTAAATCTATTCGACGTTTTAAATTGTTTGTTGCCATAAATGTCTTTTTTGTTTTAAAATTTATATCAAACCACAAGATTTAGTCAGCCATTGTATCAAATAATAATGAAGAGCTCTGTTAAAACAGGATAACTTTTTGCACCTGCTGGGACAACTGTCGATTCCCCTTGTTGTCTCTCTAGAACAACCAAAGGACAAAGCATTTCGTTAAGAAGCTGTTCGTCTGAAAGAAAAGACTGTAACAAATATATCTCAGATTGACTCAAATCAAAATTTGAACTTTCGTAACGTGGGTTCCTACCCAGTAGTTTTACCCATTAAAATTTCGGTTCAAATATAACTTTATATAAAATTTGATTATAAACCAACTAATTGGGTTCTACATATTAATTTAATTCCAGCAAACTATCGTGGCATCTCATTTTTAAATGCTTCTTACAAAATATTTACAGCAGTCTTGCTTAAACGGTTAAATACATGGATATCTTGCAACAATTTACTAAAAGAAAATCAAGCGGGTTTTAGAGCTGGATATTCTACAATAGACCATATATTCGTTCTTAAGACTGTTGCGGATTCATTCATTGCCCGTAAGAAAAAACTCTTTGTGTTTTTTGTTGACCTAAAAGCAGCATTTGATAAGGTAGATCGAGAATATCTATGGTACAAATTATATGGGTATGGTATGTCGATAAAGTTTGGAAGACTTATTCAAGGTCTGTATACGGATACTAGAGCAGCAGTATGGGACGGACATGGAATATTCGAGTGGTTTCAAACATATGATGGAGTAAGACAAGGGTGTGCGCTAAGCCCAAGTTTATTTGCGTTATTCATTGAAGACCTAACTGATTATTTGCCGGGAGGTGTAGAATATGGAGGAACTCTTATCAAAGCTCTTTTGTTTGCGGATGATATTGTTATAATGGCATACTCACCAGAATCCCTGCAACTGATGATGAACAGACTTGCGGAATATTGTGTACAATGGAAACTCACTGTCAACTTAAGCAAATCAAAAGTAATGGTGTTCAAAAACGGTACGGGCAGACCTTGCTCAAACGAAAGATGGTACTTTAATCAAGAAATGGTGGAAGTTGTAAAAGAATATAAGTATTTGGGGGTAAAAGTCACTATGAATATGAATATGGAGAAGCACTTGCAGGAAAAACTTCTAAAGTCAAAATCAGCCATCAACGTGACCTGGAAAAATTGCTTTAACAATAAGTATATCGCACATAGTAGCAAATATAAGGTCTTTGAGTCGGTATCGGAGTCAATTTTGTTTTATGCAGCGCAGGTATGGGGAGGAAGGAGGTTTGAAACTGTAGAGAAGCTACTTAGGTTCTATATAAAAAGAACGTTTCGTTTGCCACCGAACTCACCCAATTACATGATAATGTTAGAAACAGGACTTTCTCCGCTTATCATCAAAACTTTCAAGCTAAACGTTGACTACATGATAAAAGTTTTGAAAATGCCAAACTATCGGCTGCCAAAGAAAATAGCTTTGCATTCAATACAGACTAAATCGGGATGGTTCAAGGATTGGCTGGATATTGCAAGGGAGAGTGGAATAGTTTTAAACCTGAACATAGAGGAAATTGGATGTTGGCAAAACACAATGTACGAAGTGATAAAAAGCTTAGACGAACAAATTAGAGGGAAGTATTTGCAAGAAGCATCGGAATCTTTGTACAGAAATATTTACAGTCGACTGGATCACAATTTACAGGATAAAAATTATTTTCGAGACTCATACAGTGTTGAAGAAATTTCTACCATATTTTGTTTAAGAGGAGAGCTTCTAAGACTCAACTTTATACCACATAGACAAGACCTACCTATCTTATGCACCATCTGTAACTTGCGAGAACGAGAAGACACCTTTCACTTTATAGGCAGATGCCCTGTTCTGAGGGAGACAAGAAGAAGTATCTTGGGATGTGCATACCTATCAAGAGAACAAACTATCGAGCTACTAAATGAAGCGAATGTTACAAAAATATTCCAATACTGCAAGATTGCACTCGCCTATAGAGGAAGTATACTGTCGGAAAATTTTTAATTTAATATAATAACTTTACATTTAAATTTCAAAACTAATTATTTTAATAAAATTGGAACTTAACCTACTATTTTGTAGATCTATGTATATTATATATATTTTTCTTTATTTAAAAATTGTTGTCAATCAGGCAGACGGCATAGCCATGTTCTTTTGATTTTTGTAATTGTATATTTGTAATCAAACTAAAATTTATATTAATAAAAATCAACTAAATCTAATCTAATCTAAATCTAATCTATTAATTTAAGCAAACTCTGATCAGAGTATGAACAGAGCTCTCCGATTTAATTCATCAAACACAATTGAACACTGAAATGTC
The DNA here is from genome assembly GCA_963931855.1 of Philhelius festivus. Classification (NCBI taxonomy): domain Eukaryota; kingdom Metazoa; phylum Arthropoda; class Insecta; order Diptera; family Syrphidae; genus Philhelius; species Philhelius festivus. Next base: position 97,987,106 of record OZ007557.1, read on the forward strand.
ATGTGGTTAGATATTTTCTCACAAGCTGTCAAACCAAAAAGTTGTCCTTTTTTCTCTTTCCAATCACATGAACAAACGATTGAAGTTGGCGGCACTCAGCATTTCGCTCTATCTGTTATCATTTTATTCTGAGCTCATAGAGCGCGCTTCGTACTAGCTCTGACGATTGAAAAAAAAAATAAAAAACAATCTGTGAGCTCTGATGTGTCTGATTTTTTCTGTGGCATCTTAATGCATAACTCTTTGCTTAGAAAGAAACACGCTTAAAGGGTCATCCAATTCGTCCTCCGGATCTTACATCCCTGTTTCAATCACATACGTCAAACAGAACTGTTGCCTGATACCGTATATCTTCAATTTAAGGTTTTCCATCTTAAAATATGAATCGTTAAGCAAATCCTGAGCGTGATAAAGTTACGAGTATCTACAAAATAATTATTCAGCTGTAGGTATGTTTCGCGCATTTTCAAGAAAACAAAATTTAAAGCGATCCATCATCCCCCTCCTCCTATCGACAAATCGCACTTACGTCCCTTCTTTTCAGGATCATGAAATCGCTGATAGAATTGTCTCGAAGATCGAAAGCTTCTTAATGACCGGCAATACGGCTTTCGCCGCAATCGTTTCACCGGTGATCTGATGGTATATCTCACTGAAGAGTAGAACAGATCTTCACATTGAATTGAATTGAATATTTTATTGTAGCCCAAATTATTCACAATTTTTTCTTAAAAAAACTATATATTGCACAATTTACAGAGACATGGTATAACTCTACCTTACTACTGAAAAAATAAAAAATTTATATAAATATCACATATATATGATATTTATATATATATCTTCACATTGTTTTGCAGAAAGTAAGAAAAAGTGGGTCTCGCAATTCTGTCTGTCTGTCGATTCGACTACAGCCTAAGCGGCTCAGCCAATTTTCTTTAAACTTGGTAGATATCATTTTTAATTTTTTCCCCCCATACGTTTTTTTCTTTTTTTTTTAAGATTAAAAATAACGGTACCTACATACGATTTTTTTTTCGAAATTTTATAAATATTTTTTTTTCTCTAAAACTGTTTGACAGATTTAAAAAATAAAAATACACAAAAATTTCTTTTAATTAAAGCTAGATAATGGTTGAAAAATTTTTCCGAAAAATGGTTATTGAGGGTACCTTCCGAAGAACAATTTTTTCTTTTTGATTTTCTCAAAAACGGTACAACCGATTTTAATCTTTTTTTTTGCTTAAGCTCCCCAAAAACCTAAATAGAATTGTGTATTCAAATTATCAAAAAAAAAATGTTTTGGATTAAAAAAAAAAAAACTTCAAAATTTTTTTTCAAAACTCAATATTTCGAAAACCCCATTCTAGATTTTTTTTAAACTTGATAAATGAAAGTTTCTCAATAATTTTTTTTCTCACATCTTGTAGATTAAGATGTGAGAAAAAAAAATTATTTTACTTAGAACTAAAGGTACCCACCACACAAATGTAAGAAAATGGTTTTCAAAAATCGTATTTTTCTCAAAAACGGCGCCTAGAATTTTGATAAAAATTTTTTTCTTTCAATTAATTCTTACGATCTTTAATTTAATAAAAAAATTTGAAATTAAGATATTACAGCTTGTACCTACCATAGAACTCATTATCGACATGACGGATTTTAATGAATTTTTTTTCTAGAGATGCTTCTAAAAATTTTAAATAACATTACATTTCAAAACTTGAAAAAAATGACTTATTTTTTGAATTTTTGAAAAAAAAAAGAAAAATAATTTTTTTTTTGGAAAATTCGAAATTTCCAAAACGGCCTAGTATTTTTTTTGGAAATTTATTTTTCATTCGTACAATAAAAAAAAAGAAATAAAGACTTAAAGTTGGCGTACCAAATTTTTTTCTTAAGAATCTTTTAAAAATTTTGTATATAAAATCTATTTTTTTAAGAAACCACTACAACGACTTATAATTTTTGTTCTTGCATAAATTCATATTTGCATATCATTCTGCTTTTATCTCTTACTACTAAATGAATTTAAAAAATTAATTTTATCCTTATGAACAGTTTCCTCTAATAACATTCATTTAATTCCTAGTCTATTACATAGGAGCAAGTTCGTGCGAACCATTCGTGCATTTTATTTCATAAGCAATGCTCACTAGAAGTATCCAGTCACATTCCTTCTCTTAAACAGTTCACTCGTGATACCCGTTTCGCTAGAAATGCTCATCAGTTCACCCTCGAGACTAATTTTGGTCGTATCGTCATCGTTCGTTTTTTAGTCGCACAACACTATCAATCCCCCAATAATTTCCACATCGCTCGCGCTGCTGTGTTTAACATTATAAACCCTCGAACAAAAAAAAATGTTATACGATAGAAAGTTAGAAAAGCTGTTTCTTTTCTGTTCAATTTTGTCGAAAAATTTTTTTTGAGGAAGAAGGATAAATGAAAACCCTTATCATATTACTAAACTTTTCATGATAGAAGTTAAGAACTTAAGATTTTTAATGGACTCTTAAAGCTGCTTAATTCACAATTTGTTGTCAAATTATACAAATTTCAATTATTATATTCATAACAAAAAATTATATAATATAAACTTATATAAAAAATCCCCGAATGCAGACCGGCATGACGACTTTTAGCTTTAAATAAACCACCTATGTATGATACATTCACGGCTTACCTTCAAACAAATTTCAATCTCTTGACCATGAGCAATTAAATTTCTATTTCTCTTAAGTGTGTTTACTAAAATACTTAAGAAGTTAAGCTTTGACGTAAATTCTAATTATTTTTATTGGATCACTCTTAGTCATTCTGCGATTATAAAAGAAATAGAAGCCTCTTGACAGAAGCTATTTGATTTTGAGAAGTTGTTCAATTGTGAGTGGTAAGGTTTTAAACTAATTTATAGGCGTCAATAACTACTGCAAGGTGTTACAAATGTCTCATATTTCAGTGGTGGAATTTCTTATTTTGACATTAACTGGCTTGATATCGGTTCAGTTGATAAAGGCTGTTAGTATTTTTTAAGTTCTTATCTCTATTTTATTTAAATCATTTTCTTTTTTAATTAAGAATGATTTGCCGATTTTACATTCGGGATGTAATGAAAATGAAGATGCATCTCAACCAACTCATCTCGCCTATCCGAATGATTGTACCAAATTTTACAAATGCTCTGGAGGTTATGCTTTTCCCATGAACTGCCCAAAGGGTCTTCACTGGAGTGTAAAGCATAATTATTGTGAATATCCCGCGGAAGCTGGTTGTGCTGTGAGCGATGGTAGTGAAATGTTGCTGACAACTACGAAATCATCTTCCGAGGACGATAGTAATGGAATTATTGTACTTAATTGTCCGGCTGAAGAGAATCCAAATCAACCAACGCATCTGCCTTATCCAGGCGATTGTTCGAAATTTTTTAAGTGTATAATTGGGAAATCATATCCGTTGAATTGTCCATTGGGATTGCATTGGAGTGTAGAGTTAAATCGTTGTGAGTGGCCAGACGTTGCTAAATGTTCTAAGAACAATACTACAGGAACCACAGAATCAAATTCAGAATTAGCAGCAACTACAGCGCCAACTACATCATCAACTACATTACCAACTACATCACCAACTAAATCACCAACTCCAGCATCAACTCTATCAACTAAAGCGCTGAACTTTTTATGCAAAAATACTGCATCCGATTTGTTGTCTTACCCTGGAAATTGTATGCGATACATTCGGTGTTCCAATGGAGTGGGGAGAATTCAGTTTTGTCCTGGGAACTTGCTCTTCGATTCTAGAGTAGGAGTTTGCAGTCGAACTTGTGCTTAAGGGAGATCAAAAAAATCAAAATTAAACTAATTGGTTATAACCCTTTCTATGCAATCTTTAAGGAGTTAAATAAATATAATTCAATAAATTTGTTTCCATATTATTTCAAGTGTTCTTCCAAAAATCCAAAAATTTTAACTCCAGTTAAGTTTGAATAAAATGTTACAGTTCTTGCAGTGGCCTGAAGTGGGTTTTGCTTACGCTAAAAGAAAATTCGGGCTTATAATAAATCCTGATAATCGTTGTAATACGCTGATAAGTATCTAGCTGCAGGTAAAATTTCGGGCGTTACAAATCAGGACTCGACTGTCTAACGGTTGCTAGAAGAAGAATAATGACTGTGTTTAACCAGCAGTTCCAGTAGCTGGTAAATGGGAATCATTAGGTGCGTTTTATTATTCACAAATCTATCTGGATCCGGATCTGGATTAAGTTTTAACATGTATTACAAAAACAATTTGGGATCCTGTTTTCTATCGGGATCTATTTCAAAGATCCAAAAATTAGTTATTACACTGGCGAGTAGATGGCTTTTTATGGTAAGGTAGTGTAAGCTATAGTGTAAAGAAAAAAGACAAGACATAATTTAAAATTTCCAAACCCAAGGATAAAAAGAGACGGGCTTACAACACTGCTGTCAGTAAGATCCGTATCGTTTTATTTTCAAGGGAAGATCTCGATCCGGATCCAGATAGATTTGTGGATAATAAAACGCACCTATTAAAATCGAGTAATTGTGCAAGAAGAAAAGATCTAGTTCCACTACCCCACTAAAATAGAGGTAGACTTAGCTATCGAAAAGCTTAAGAACAACCAGGAAACTGGTTCTGATGACTTACCAGTACACCGCGGCAAATACGGAAATGTTGTGTTTATAGGAAATCATTAACAAGTGTGGGTGGTAGGAAGCACACCCGTGACTGGACTATCAGTTTTATATATTTCCTTATTTTACAAAAAGGCTTTATTTTTACCTGAATGAACTATCAAGTTTTGCATGTAAGATCGTATCAAATTTTTGTGACTTCGAATATCAGATTAAAATAAACTTAATTTTCAACTAAGAGAAAACTCAAAAAAAAAACTTATCTAATCTAACGCTAGACTTATTCAGCTGGTGTCACATGGATTATTCCAATATGCAAAGCAATGTGCAACTAAGGAAAAGTACCTCCTATCCTAACTTTTCACAAGCTTAAGCATTTCACAGATGATTGGTATCCACTGTCACGTGATTTCTTCAATATCGTAATAGAGCAGATAGTTCGTATGACAGTTGGTAAAAGGGAAAGTACTATTTTCTAAGCCGCTTCCATCTAGCCTTAACAGACTCATTCACGGCGAACCTGGTTGGTCTTGAAGTAAACGTTAACAAGGCCATAATATAACCCAGGTCAGCAAATTGCCCACAATCTGCCTACAGTGACAAAACGTCAATACTATTTGATTCCTAGAGCTATACAAGGGTTCCTTCATTAACAACATATTTCAACACGCTAAACAGTGCCCATAATGAAATTTCACATCAATCGATATATATTTTTTTAACTTCCAGCTTTTACATCGGCTCACAATTACCTATGTAAGGGATGTGATTATTCAGATCAACCTCCTTAGTGAGAGACTGCTAATAAGTTAATCTTCAATAATTTGCTTCAAAAAGAACTAAACGGGTTCCAACCCAGGCCGAATCCCAGCTCCCATGTTCGAAGCGACAAGGAATTCCGTCCGTTCTTAAGACGGACTCCGTCTTAAAAACCGACCTATCACGAAAGAAAGAAAATAGCTCAATTCAATTAAGTTCCCAATCTCCCACAGGACTGTTTTTTGTTTTCCAAGTCACCTCTTTGCAGATCAAATCAATAAACCAAAACCTTTCGAGCAGTCTTTTGAATGTTGAATCACTAGAGCAAATATCCAGCAAACCTGATGTATTTTTATTAAAATTCTAAATTAAAAATTAAATTTCAGCATATACGATTGGCTCCCTCCTTAACGCAATATTTCAGCAAAGTATCATAAGTCAATCCAGTTTCGCATTGGAGCTCCAAAGGCTTAGAGTTGAAACACATGTAGAACCAGTCAGGTTTTGAATGTGGATAAAAAGCACCTGAGTTGCTTGAATCACATTTTGGTACAGGAGGATTATCACAACTACCACCGGGTGTATTTGTAGTTCCTTCACCGCCACCCTCGTCATTCGAACAACCCGACAAGTCTGGTTGAGTACATTGCTGTTGATCGGGGCTAAAGTAAAGTCCCTTCTCGCATGACTTCAGTTCTGGCTTAAGTTCTCTGTTGCAAACAAAGTATTCATCACATGTTAAAGATGGGAATCCAAAGCCTTTATATTCATCGGAACACATTGCATTAAGAGCCTTACATCCAGCTTTTAATGGATTCATACAAGTTGTGTAAGCCCTTGAGTAATGCTGTCCGTTTGGACATGTATATGCTGTGGTATTACGCCCATCGCACTTATAATACTGGTTGCATTCAATTCCAGGAACTAATTCATTTTTGCTTAGGGTCTTGCACAAGTCACGGACATATTCGGGAACATCATAGGCTGCGCAAAGGGCAGCGGATGACGGAAGGCATATTAGGAGTTTGGCATCAAAATGTTTGCCATCCAGGCACGATAGCTCCGTACCATTATGACCGTTACACTTGATGAATGTCGAACAATTGTTTAGATTGGCAACTTCATATTCACCAGATGGCTTCTTGCAAAGCTGGAAATATAAAAAAATAAGCAAACGTAAATTAAGAATTACACATATTTGGACATACCGAAGTAAATTCACCTCTTGTCAAGCCTAAAATGGCCAAAAGTATCACTGGAAGAGCTAGAACAAATACATAAAATGAGCTATAGATTGACTTATCTTCAAATACAGAAAAAACTACCGTTCATCATGCTCCTTAAGACGTCAGTGCAAACGTGATTTTTTAAACTAAAAGTTTTGCCAAAATAATTTGTGTATTTATAAGATAAAGCTAAAGAGCTCTTATCGGAGCAAAAGCTAACGCAAAAAGTTACAAGAAACACTAACGGTGTATTAGCTAATATATTAATGAAGATAATTTTTTTTGAGGATAAGATTATTGATATGTTTTCGGTTAATTAAAATTGATAAACCTTAAAAAGTCATTTGATGGAGTTCTAGCTTATAGTCTAGCAGATAGCGTTGGAGTCTTTTCAATCCTATTTAGGAAATGTGTACCAACCTACAATTATTAATTTTGGAAGAAGCCTTTCGACTTAAATAAATGAATAAAACTGAAAACGATAGTCTTTTTACATCAGACCAAATTCTAAAACAGGGTTTTCGGCGAAAGGTCTCCAAAAACTCGTAAAGTATTCACACTGAACATTTAAGAGTTTCGTTTGACATTTCAATTTTCTTTTTGACATAGTCCTCAACTCTCCATCCTAATTTGAGTTGTATAAGGCCGCAGCACAATAAGGAAATTTTGCTTCTGATTCCAAGTATGACCAAACACTTTGAATAAATCTTTAATTTTATGTCAAAATACATTAAATAAAATCGTAGTTCATAAATTTCGAAACTTTATACAAAATTCCTTCCAAGACTGCACATTAAGTCTAAAAAGCAAACATTTTATCAGCACAGAAAGCATTTAAACAGTTACAATTTATTCCTAATATTTGATAAGAGATACTTTCCGTCTTGTATTTTGGTTTTTTAATTATGTCTTGTCTGTTCTATAACATGGCAAAGTTAAGTGGTTTTTTATTTGAAGAAAAAAACATTGTCAAGTAGGCATATCATGTTGACATTGACTTCTATCTTTTCACCATATTGCCTCGTTGCTGATAGATATAAAAGGCACGTTTTTATATAAGCTCCAAAACTCTTGGGTAATTTTGTTCATTCAGTAAAAAAACGAGAGCTCAAGTGGGAGAATGTCTTATATTGTCTTCTTCGTTGGCCAATTTGTTTAACTAATTGTTTTTTGTTTATTCAAACAAAACTTCCTCATACATATAGATTTATGTAAATAGCAAAAATTCACAAAATAAATATTGTTTAAATTTCTCACCACACTTGTTCTAGGACGCAAAACAGAGCCTATCGCGAAAGAAAACAGAACTTCTAAGCCATCGCTGCAGTACTATTACTTCTTGTAATCTTTACTATGATCAAAAACTTGGCGAACTACTGACCATGTGAGTAGGTAGCTTGACTGATGGAATTGTAGTGCAGACCTTCGATACACTAGGAGCTATAGGAATTGGATAGATGCATTGAATGTATTTTGTACAATCTTCAGGATACGCAACCAATGTTCCATTATCGACGCCACAGCACATATTGGACCCGGAGAGTGGTAGTTGAGGTGTTGAAAATACTGTTTCACATTCAGCTGCGTCGGGTTCGTCACATATTGAAAGCTTCTCATTGAAATGAAATCCGTTTGAGGAAGTCCGGTCATATGGAATGGTGTGACCCATGAGCAGAACCTAGGTGAGGTTGCGTTTTCAACTAGTGAACCAGTAGAAGTTGAAGTTGATGGATGGATGCAAGAATTGTCTTCAGGGCTCAAAGTAGGAATAAACTATGTTGTGGTGAGCACAGCTCTTGAAGTTGACATAGTTGAAGAATCTATAGTTGACTCAGTTGGTGTTGGTTCCGATGATCCAGGTGTCTCCATAATTGAATCAGTGGTTAGTTCTGCTGTCGAATTCGATAAGGAGTCGTTATACATTTTGTATTCTTTGCAAAACACAAATTAGTAATTGCTTCCCTTTTTCACAGGGAAGAACGAAACCAGTAAAATCCTCACAACGAATATGATAGGTGAAAGAAATCCAATTGTCTTACCACGCAAAAATTGTCTTCGTGTACCATTGGAAATAAAATGCACGACAAAAAATGTTCATAACCATAAAATTCATTTATTAAATGACTAAAACAACTCCTTTAGTAGTTGGAGCTATAAACAGGATGCCATATGTGGTTTCTCAACCAAAAGTATTAGTATTATGCAAGAACAAAAGTTATAAGTCGTTGTAGCGGTTTCTTTAAAAATAAGCTTTTATATACACAATTCTTAAATCATTGTTAAGAAAACATTTTGGTACGCCAACTTAAAGATTTTGTTATTGTACGAATGAAAATTTAATATCAAAAACAAATATTGGCACTTTGTTCAGATACTAAATTTTCAAAAAAAAAAATTATTTTTGTTTACCGAAAATCCAAAAAGTATTTTTTTTTAAGTTTTAAAATGCAATGTTTTTCATACTTTTTGGAAACTTCTCTATATAAATTCTCATAAAATTCGGTTATGCCGACAATGAGAAATTCAAAATTCGAAAAAATGGTTTTATTGTAGGTACAGTAAAGTAATATCTTTATTTAATTTTTTTTATTGAATTATATCGAAAGAAAAAAAATATGATCAAAATTCTAGGCTTCGTTTTCGAGAAATATACGATTTTCGAAAACCATTTTTTTAAATTTGAATGGAGGGAACCGTTATTTTTTGGTAAAATACGTTCTTTTACAATTGTGTAGATTGTATTTAAGAACTTTTAATTGTCAAGTTTAAAGAAAATTGATTATGGGGTTTTCGAAATATCCAAAAAAAATTGTTTGGAAAATGTGAATACACAATACTATTTAAACTTTTTGGGAGCTTTAGCATAAAAAAAATTGATCAAAATCGGTTGTACCGTTTTTGAGAAAATCAAAAGCAAAAAAATGGTCCTGGGATGGGGGTACTGTTAATAGCCATTTTTTGGAAATTTGTTTTCAAGCATTACCTAGCTATGACAAAATGAAATTTTTTGTATCTGTAGAATTGTTTTTGAAAAAAAAAATATTTTATAAAATCGTCTAAAATAAAAGAAAAAAACTTGTGGATATAAAAATTCAAAAATGCTATCTACCAAGTTTAAATAAATTCTGCCGAGCCTTTTAGACTATAGTCGGACAGATCGACAGAATTGCGATACATATTTTTTTTTTCGTCTTCGATATCATCGTAATTTCAAAATCTCGAGTTCGATATTTTAACACGAATGCATAACTTGCCTTATACTCTTAGTACCTATAAGTCGCAAGTAACAATGTCTCAAAGGCTGATGATTTTGTGGTGAAGTTGGTGAACTAAAAACTTGCGAAATCGGATTGAAATGAGGTCCGCTTGCACATATCATCACAGTTTCCGCCAAATATTTGCAAACTAAATTTTTTGTGCAATCTCCAGTTTATGCTAAATGATCACCATGATCTTTTCCAGTTAAATTTCAATAGACCATCAACGCACTCCTTAAATCTAGCGCATTATTTTTCACTGCGGTGATAAATATAATTATAATATTATATATCACTTTGAGAAATCCTTAAAAATGTATGAAAAATATAAATCTAACAAATCTGTCAAATAAACTTCTATTATCGTACCTTTTATGTTTTCTTTTTGATTTCTTCTCTTCGAAGTGACTGATTCTACCACTTCTTTTCGATTAAAAAAAGTGATTGTAATGAAAATTTTAAAAGAAAACGCTTATCACATATGTACAAATATAATAGAAGAATTAAGTCTTCAGCCAGACGATCTCCGACATTATTTAAAAATACATACATGCCTGAAGAAACATGTGTTTACTGTTGAGCTTTATGGTTTTGTGAAACCACTTTTTGAATAACAAGATTGTCGCTTACGAAAATACATATAAGCGCCTCCTGATGATCCATTTATCAATAAAAAAAAATTTAAAAAATGAAAACAATGTTCATTTAAACAGTCTTCGTAACACACGTTTTTCGGGTAACAACGAACACCGAAATTTCCTAGAGTTCCTTTGAATTTACGTTCTCGTTGTTCCGCATACGATCAAAATCGAACAACGTATGTAGGTACACATAGAACAATACCGAAGTTTAAATGCTGCTTACGCCTAAATGTCTTTCTTTTTAAATAAGGAAACTATTTTTGCCGCACCCTGTATTGTAGTCAATAAGTTTTTTCTTAATTAGATTTATATGTGATTCACTTCGCAATTGGCCGAGAGACTTGTCATCGACTATATTTTGGCAAGTGATTTGTTATCATATCAACTTAAACAGAACTCAGCAATTCTCACCTATTCGTTTAATCAAAAATATTGGAGTTATCTCTAGTTATCAGAAATGGTGCAATTTGTTCTAGGTACTTAAATTGTATAGTTGGAACTTGGAAGGCAAGTTCTCGTATATTACTGATATTATTTTCTGATTTCGATGAATTTGAAAAGAGTTTATTATTTCACACGTTCTAGATTAATAAGATACACAAGATACATTTTAAAAATTTTTCTATAAAATAAAGCCACAAGCTATTATATTTTGTGAATTTTTTTGTAAGTTGCAACTAAGGATTCCTTCAAATATATCAGTCTGTAAATCCTTTCCGTTAAGATAGAACCCCGATAACTATAATGAAAATTCAAAAACAATGATGCATTTATCAGCCCACTAATACTATGTATCTTATAAGTGTGACGAATTCTATGTATACGCGGCCTTAGTAGATATCTATTTTGAAGGATATAATCAAAATAAAGCTTGAGAGTGTTGTTATAAGGCGATGGATGGTAGCCCTGTTTCCGACATGAGAACCTTGTTTGGTGGATTCATCGGCAAAGGGAAAAGATTTTATAAGAAGTATCTTAGAACTTTTCCTACTTCCTCATATGGGTGCGGGTGGCATCCCCAAGTTTGGCAACTGAGCGAATAAGGGATCAAAAACCTTGTACATACTCGTAGTTGAGGCATGTTTTAATTGTTCCCGAATATATTTTTCCAGGAGGCATTTATAATATTTTTCAGCTGCTAGAGTTTTTTCAAGATGACAAGAAGACCTTATGTTTGCCTCCAGAATAACTCCAAGATATTCGTGGTTCCCTAGTTTTTATTGCCTGTTACGAAACTGCAAAGCTCCCACTTTTATAAAATTTATTAAGTCTATTGATTATCATCTGCTTAAATGCTTAAAGGAGCAGAAGAAATATCCTCAATGAACAACGAAAAAGAGCTGAATACCCGCGCTCAAGGGATTATGGGCGTGAAGTTAATGAAGAGAAAGAAGGATAGGAAAGATGTGTGGCACGATGTTCTGAGACCGAAGGTGGTTCTCTCAGATTTTTTATCTCTGGGGATGGCGGCTGAACTAAAGCAGAGAAGTGTCTTTGTCTTTTCGAACCAATCTGAGGTGTGTTTGCCATGTCACACTATTTCCTGAGTATTTCTGTACATATTTCTGGGACTTTAAGCAGTTTTGTAGAGAACTATTTTTGCCATAGAGCTAAAAGCAGCCTTAAGGCTAACTAAAAATATGTAAAGTTAAAAGGTATTGAGCGATGGAAGATGTTGTCTATCGTTGAATATCTCCAACAAAAACTTGCTTGATACTCGCTCAAAATATCGTTTCTTTCCATTCATTCATTTATTTGATTAAGGAGAATTGAGGAGGAAATGTTTAATGTTGAGTTCATAAATGTTATAACTGTTTTATAAATCGGGTACACAATGTCATCTATGAATTCCTATTACCCGTTGGCTGTTTTAAATATTAAATTGAATGCATCAATTATGCGTGTTAAAAACACAAAGGATGTGTTTTTGGCTCCTGTTTTTCTATTTTTAGAACCATACAATTACAATTTTCCTAATCCTCTAGTGAATCTTAACTTCCCCATAGAATCATTTTTGCTGCATAGAATCATATTTCCATATAAATAGTCAACCATTTCTGTGAAGGGTTCCTGATTTTTAAGATTTTCAAGATTGACCACAAAACTTTTATGATTGATAACGACTATTGATCTAGGTTATTGATTATAAGACACGATTGACCTTTAACTTCGAAAAAGAAAAAAGATTTATGATGACTGTTAAGAAAACCAATGGGTCCACTCCGATGAATAAAAGCTTGAACATATAAAAAAATGTGTTGGAAGTTTAAAAATACCCAATAAACAAAATACTATTAATTTTGCACAAGATTTATTCCCCGAAGAAAAATAATACATGTTATATATATTTCATAAGCTCATAGGCAATTATCTCCTAAGACACAATTACCAACGGTTGAATTGAAAACAGAGCCTATCGTACAAGGTAACAGAACTGGTAAGCCATCGCTGCAGAAGTAGTACTTCTTGCAATCTTCAATATACGCAAAAACATCCCCATCGTCTTTATCTTCGCATGTTACTGGAGCAATTGTTGTTGGAATGTACCATTGACAAGCAGAACTTCCGACAGACTCACATGTTTGGCTTATGGAATTATAGTGAAGACCTTCGTCACACTCGAGGGCTATAGGAATTGGATATATGCATTGAATGTATTTTGTACAATCTTCGGGATACGCAACTAATGTTTCGTTATCGACGCCACAGCAAATATTCGAGCCGGAAGGTGGTGGTTGAGGTGTTGGAATTACTGTTTCACATTCTGCTGTGCCGGGATCGTCACATATTGAAAGCTTCTCATTGAAATGAAAGCCATTTGCGCAAGTCCTGGCATATGGAATAGGAATGTCGCATTCAATAAATTTACTGCAGTTTCCGGGATATGGTAGCAAATCACCTGGCTTATGGCCTTGACACACACCATTTGTTGAATTAGTTGAAACTGGAGGCTTAGTTACTGCGCCTTCACCAGGTGGTTCGGGAGTGTTTGGTGGACACGAACATCCAGCGTCTTGAATGGACTCACATAGTTTAAGCTTTGCGTTGAATTCCTGACCCATTGGGCATTCTTCAGCTACTGGAATCGGTCTATTACATATGATGAATTGCGAACAATTTCCTGGATATGGGATTAAATCACCAATAGGAAAGGTCGAGCAGATTCCGGAGCAAATTGGCGGAAGCGGTTTTGTGGCTTGGGTAGTGGTTGTAGCCTCTGTTGTTACTTTAGGAACTGAACAACCAGCATCTTCTGCTTTTTGGCAATGGCCTATTTCTGGATTAAACTCGAAGCCTGATGGACAAGAAAAAGTAGTTGGAGCAGGTTCTATGCATTCAATATAGAGATCACATCTTCCAGGATATGGAAGCAAAGTACCACGTTCTAAATTTGCACATATACCTGTTCCTACATAAGGTGGATTTGTTGACCCTTGAGCAGGTCCTAGTGTTGTCATTAAAGATGAGGTTGCATTTTCAACGGATGGATCAGTAGTCGAAATTGATGGGTATGATCCTTCTTTGCACTCTGTATTTTCAGGGAAGTCACAAATTTGAAGAAGAGAATTGAAAACTCTTCCATCTTTGCAAGGTTCAATATGAGCATTGTTATTTTCGCATCGGATGTACCACGTACAGTCCCAAGGATATTCCAACAGTGTGTTATTTGGCTGATCATTGCAAATGTCATCAGCTGGTCCTAAGGTTGGAATTGGATCAACTGTGGGTGAAGTCGAAACTGTTGAAGGATCTGTTATTGCTTCAGTTGATGATTCTGTTGCTGTGGTTGGATAAGGAGTGGCAACACAATTCACATTCTCTGGATAATCACAGATTAGGAGGACTGCGTTAAATTGCTTTCCTTCTGAACAACGAAGAATTATTGGTGTACATTGCTCGCAACGAATATACCAGTCGCAGTCGTAGGGAAAGGGGGCTAGGTCTCCATTTTCTTTTCCAACGCAAACGTTTTCATCAGGCTTCAAGGTTGGAACTGTTGGTGGTTTAGTTGGTGGCTGAGTAGGTGGTTGTGTTGGTGGTTGTGTAGGTGGTTGTGTAGGTGGTTGCGTAGGTGGTTGTGTTGGTGGTTGTGTAGGTGGTTCTGTAGGTGGTTCTGTAGGTGGTTCTGTAGGTGGTTGTGTAGGTGGTTGTGTAGGTGGTTGTGTAGGTGGTTGTGTAGGTGGTTGTGTAGGTGGTTGTGTAGGTGGTTGTGTTGGAGGTTCTGTAGGTGGTGGTGTTGGTGGTTGTGTAGGTGGTTGTGTAGGTGGTTGTGTAGGTGGTTGTGTAGGTGGTTGTGTTGGAGGTTCTGTAGGTGGTGGTGTTGGTGGTTGTGTAGGTGGTTGTGTTGGAGGCTCTGTAGGTGGTGGTGTTGGGGGTCCTGTTGGTGGCTGAGTAGGTGGTTTTGTTGGTGGCTGTGTAGGTGGTTGTGTTGGTGGTTGTGTTGGCGGTCTCGTTGGTGGATCTATCGGGCTTCCCCCTTGGTCGCAACCTGCCGATGTTGGCCAATCACATACTTTCAAAACAGGGTTAAAATGAAGTCCACTTGGGCATGGCATCACAGTTCCAGAAAAATATTCACAAACCAAATACTTTTCACAATCTCCTGGGTAAGGTATAAGATCACCATGTTCATGACCTTTACACTCATTCCCCGTTAAAGCACGATTAAATTTTAATTCATATCTAGCAGCACCTGAACCTGTCACAGCTCCAATGATACATATCACTACTAGGAGACCTTTAGTACGAAATTTAAATCAGTCAACGATAAAATATACTAATTTGGGCTTTTAATTCCTTACCTTTCATGGCTCCTAATCAGTTTCGTTTCTTGAAAAAGACTGAAACTACCTGCCTTTAAATTTTAAAAGATATTATATGTATATTTCTCATTTCCATTTGCCAAAAGTGTTTGAAATCAATTTATTTTATCTGAATTTGATTAGATTTTATTCAATTAATTTTATTATTCAATGGTTTGATTAAGATCCTTCAATTGATTTGGAATTAAAAATAAAAAGTGTTATCTAAGCCTCATGCGGGATTCTCTTTTGAATTCAATCGATAACGATTATGCTTACTAATTACAGCTTTGTTTTTTTGGGTTTTAAATCAAATTAATTGGAACTATTCATATCCGTTGCTTTGGTCAAAACATTTCATCAAATATTATAACGAATTGGGTTAATTTTGTTACCAACCCTTATCAGGAGTAAATTTTATAACATTCCTTAGAGCAAAAGAAAAGTATACGATCTAGTTTATTAGTCATGTGATATCTATAATAATGAATGAGCTTATTGAATTTTAGTCAGAAATTATTTTATCAGGTCTTAGAATAGTAGGTTCTTCGCATTGCTCTATGGTTTGATAAGATAAAGTGTGACGATAAAATACGTTTACACGTCGAGCACATTTTCTTCTATTTTAAATTTGTTTGAAGAACTCCTAGGGTTATGCACAAGAAATGTATCAACTGGCTTGTAAATGTAGAGTGATGTTCCATTTGTAGCAGCGACAGTGTTGCAAGGTGCTTAACGCGAAATACGACTTCAAGATGTATCTGAATTAGTAATTGCTGAAAAAAATTAATTCAGGAACCGAAACATGCATTTTGTGATCTCCACAATTTAATGTACCCACAACAATTCTTTCTGTTCCTAATATTCAATTTCTTCCAACAAGTGCTGCGCATATGCAATCAAGGATTGACACATCCGTGTTTCTGTAATAGTTTTTTTTTGTTCTCGAAAACGTCTTTAAAGATGTAGATTAAACTTCATACTTTTTGGTTTTGGTTGTGCTTATGGTTATTTTTCTTAAATGGTCATATTTTTTGTTTACCTGTGTAAGATCAGAGAATATGTAAATATTTTCCAAAAAAATTGTTGCACTCATTAGGAAATTCTGTAATCACAATGACTAAAAAATTACACGCTTCAATAGTAAGTACTTAAAAAACTTTTATTAGTAATTATTAAAAAATTAAGATTAGTTTAAGGAAATAATAAAAATTTCATGATATATTTATTTCAATAACAAAACTATTAATTCAGAGTTTAACACACTTTAATTTCAATAAACTTAATCAGCATTTGTAGGTCGATCACAAATCTGGAACTTTACGAAGCAAAATGAAAAAAGTTGGAAACGTGTGATTGGTTAACGTGATA
The DNA here is from genome assembly GCA_963931855.1 of Philhelius festivus. Classification (NCBI taxonomy): domain Eukaryota; kingdom Metazoa; phylum Arthropoda; class Insecta; order Diptera; family Syrphidae; genus Philhelius; species Philhelius festivus. Next base: position 98,003,819 of record OZ007557.1, read on the forward strand.
AGGCTCCTAAATTGGTCAAAAGAATCGTAAACAACGGTTGTGGAGAAATCGGGGACATGATGCTAGAAGTTAATGGAATATGCTTTGGATTATTTTCCGAAAAAGTATTAGCTTCGGCGGCAGTGAATGTTTCAACTCAATGGTAAGATAATCACCGGGATTATTCTCAGTTGGAAAAGTGACTGATGGAATCACTTATTGGTAAAGATTGTCTTGATATTCTTCAGATGGTATTTCGTTGATTGTTTCAGATATTGTTATTGTTCCTTCTTCCTCTTTGTCTTCTTGTTTTTCTTGAGAAACTGAGACATCACTAATTGTTTCGTAAGCGGATATAAGCCCTGAATTATCTTTTATAATTTCGGTAGTAACAGGTTCTTCTTCATCTTGATTTTCATCTTCATCTTCATCGAAATTAAGAACTTCTTGCGCTATGTTTTCAGAACGGGAAGGCGTAAAAACATCTGGGGAGTTACCAAATTGTGACAAAATTTCAGAAACGAAATTCGGGATCATACTATTTATGCTTTCAATTGCTTCAACATTTTCCTCTTCATCTTCTTTATTAGGAAAGTTTTGTTCAGTAATGCGAGTATTTTCTTTAATCACTGTTGAATGTCCTGTGATTGATGAATTATCAGGAACTGACACATCACTCACATTTTCAGAAATTGTTATTACCTCATTTCCATTTTCATCGAGACTTATATTTTCAGAAATTGTAACCACTTCATCTGAGTCAACTTCAGTAAGGTTAGTAGCTACAGTTTCATCTTCTTCTTGAGTTTGATCTACATCTTCATTGAAGTTAAGAACTGCTTGGGTTGCTTTGTCAAAAGGTGGTGAGGTAAAAACATCTGGGGAGTTACCAGATTGTGAAAATCCATTTAAAATTTCAGAAATCAAAATCGGGACCATATTATTTATGCTTTCAATTGCTTCGACTTCTTCCTCCGCATCTTCATTATTAAGAAAGTTTTGTTCAGTAATACGAGTATTTTCATTAATTACTGCTGAAGATGCTGTAGTTGATAAATTATCAGGAACTGATTCACCATTCACATTTTCATAAATTGTTATCACCTCATTTCCATTTTCGTCGAGACTTATATTTTCAGAAATTATTACCACTTCACCTTCATCTTTTTTTCCATCTTCGATCTTGTTACAACCTAAACCTTCTTGAGTTGAGTCTTCACAAGGAGATGGAGCGATTGTGTCTGGATCTGCGTTAACAGTTTCAGAAATTGTAAGTGTTTCTTCGCCGCCGTCTTCTTCTTCAAATAAGTTAAGTGCAGAAGTGAATACATCTGGAGAGCTACCATATTGTGACAAAATTTCAGAAACGAAATTCGGGATCATATTATTTATGCTTTCAATTGCTTCGACATTTTCCTCTTCATCTTCATTATTAGGAAAGTTTTGTTCAGTAATGCGAGTATTTTCATTAATCGCTGTTGAAGGTCCTGTGATTGGTGAATTATCAGGAACTGACACATCACTCACATTTTCAGAAATTGTTATTACCTCATTTCCATTTTCGTCGAGACTTATATTTTCAGAAATTGTAACCACTTCATCTGAGTCAACTTTAGTAAGGTTAGTAGCTACAGTTTCATCTTCTTCTTGAGTTTTATCTACATCTTCATTGAAGTTAAGAACTGCCTGGGTTGCTTTGTCAAAAGGTAGTGAGGTAAAAACATCTGGCGAGTTACCAGATTGTGAAAATTCATTTAAAATTTCAGAAATCAAAATCGGGACCATATTATTTATGCTTTCAATTGCTTCGACTTCTTCCTCCGCATCTTCATTATTTAGAAAGTTTTGTTCAGTAATACGAGTATTTTCATTAATCACTGCTGAAGATGCTGTAGTTGATGAATTATCAGGAACTGATTCACCACTCACATTTTCAGAAATTGTTATTACCTCATTTCCATTTTCGTCGAGACTTATGTTTTCAGAAATTGTTACCACTTCATCTGAGTCAACTTCAGTAAGGTTAGTAGCTACAGTTTCATCTTCTTCTTGAGTTTTACCTACATCTTCATTGAAGTTAAGAACTGCTTGGGTTGCTTTGTCAAAAGGTGGTGAGGTAAAAACATCTGGGGAGTTACCAGATTGTGAAAAACCATTTAAAATTTCAGAAATCAAAATCGGTACCATATTATTTATGCTTTCAATTGCTTCGACTTCTTCCTCCGCATCTTCATTAGTATTTTCATTAATCACTGCTGAAGATGCTTTTGTTGATAAATTATCAGGAACTGATTCATCACTCACATTTTCAGAAATTGTTATCACCTCATTTCCATTTTCGTCGAGACTTATGTTTTCAGAAATTGTTACCACTTCATCTTCTTCTCGGTCTTCGTTGTTCTTAATATTTTCGTTTTTATCTTCGTTTACGGTTTCATTACAACCTAATCCTTCTTCAGTTAAGTTTTCACAAGGAGATGTAGGGGCTGGCTCTCCGTATACAGATTCAGAACTTGTAAGTGTTTCTTTTTCTTCTTCTTCTTCAGAAATTGACATATCACTAACAGTTTCAGAAGTAGATATGAGCCCTAAGCTATTTTCTGTAAATTTAAACGTCTCAGATTCTTCTTCTCCTTCAGTGTTTTCGACATCATTTATAGTTGGATAGGGTTCATTTTCTGCGACATTTTCTGGAACATCTAAATCATTGTTATCTAAAGAATTCATAAAAATTATTTTCTGAAAACAACTTGTTCGTTAAAACTAACCATAAACAGATCTTTTATCTCGATTAAACGCCGCACAATCTACAAGGCTAACAATCAATGTAAGACACACAATAATTCTTATCACGTTTATCATTTTGAAATCTTATAAATCCTGCTGGTCTCAAGTATGTATACTAAAATTTTCTTAAAACCTTTACAAATCGTCAAAATGATTCGAAAGATAGAATAGTACTAACATTCAATATTCTTGAATTAACCAAAAATTCGACGCCGTGCGCGAATATATACTCGTTTTTTTAGGTTTCGTAACACAAAGGATATTTGATCAGTTGTCATAGACAAATTAAGAGTAAATTTGTTTTTTTATTTTCAATAATTAGCTATGCTACCTAGAATGTATCTGCGCGAACCTAACTTATTTACTGTTTCGCACATATAATCAGAAGGTGTTTTTTCAAATTGAAATATTTCTTCTGAGGTGAGGCGAATTTTCGATAGTGTTTATTTTGAATGACAAAAAAAAAACTTATTTATGCAAAAGTTTGACGCAATAGTTTTTGTCTATATTGTCTCTTATATCGAACAGAAAATTATTTTCTTCTTCGAGCGACTCAGCTGTGAGTATTTTTTTAAAGAAGTCTAGAGACGATAATTTATTGAAAGTAAAATCTCTCGAAATTCCTCAAAAAGATTAAAAAAACGGCTATGAAATGGTAATCGTAATTACACTCATACCTATTCCCAAATGCATACAAGATTGGTACTTAAATTTTAAGCTAAAAATTTCCAGTCGTGGTCTAAAAATAGTACTGATATGTAGTTCTAGGGGAAGCCTGATTTGAAATAATTACTTGATAGGAGTCGGTAATTTATATCGATGCAAGAACAATTGTAAGCACGAAAGTTGAGCCATAACACAAGAAGACCAAGTTCTTCAAAGTTTTAATAAACAAAATAATTCGATTTTAAGTTCTTTTTATGTGATAGAGGCTGTACTAAATGTAGTCGATAAAAATAGCAAATAATATTGGATTCAACATATATCCCTAAGGAACACCCACCATAGTTTTAAACTAATTCGATTGGTCTTACCCATTCCAAATTATTTCACATTAGTTCCCTTAAATTTTCTTTCATAAAATGAATGGAATTTCGAAGATAAACAAAGGAAGCCTTTTTCGAAAAAATGTTTGACAGTTAACACTATCAAACGGGGATCTGAAATCTATAAAATAGACAAACACCTCTATACAGGTGGTGCATGATGTTATAATTTTTGCAAATGGCGTCGTACGAACGATTACAAACATAAAGCTTAAATGTACAAAATTCTTAATGTACATATCACCTTTTAAAAACGTAAGTCTTCTTGTATTGTTTTAATAAATTTAAAGATGGTTTCCATTCATGTGTCAAGTAGCTGTCCAACAACGATTTGGCTGAAAGGATACCGGTTACAGTACCGCTTACATTTAAAGAATTTCTAGTTTTTGTTTTTATCAAATTTACGTTTGAAAAAACTCGATCATAAAAAATCTGAGACAGCCACCGTCAGTCTTAGAACATCGTTACACGTAACTTCACGCCCGCGCTGTGTTAAAACATTTCGAGGGTAATCATAATCCCTTGAGCCTGAATAAATTATAAAAAAAAAGGACTTCTATGTGGCAAAACAAGTAACGACCCAATAAACAAATTTATATTAGGGAAACGATCTTCTCCAAAACCATTTCTGGCTGAAAATACATCACACCAGAAACGTTCAAGTTTTCTAGACAAATCTCATTGCACAAGGTTTGGAAATAAAGAGATGAGTTCTACTTAGCTTTCACCTAAATTTCTTGGGTTTTGTTTTAGTATTTCTATAGGGTTTTATCGTTAAAATCGAATCTTTTTTTATAGCTTGGCAAGGAGTTTTATAATACTCGTAGTTTAGGCAAATCCATTTATTCGATGTTTTACTTTTTCATTTTATTTTATTTTACATTATCATAACGAATTTTAATGATTTTTTTTATACAGAAGCGTTCAAAAAGTTTAAGAAAAGTGCATATCAAAACATAAAAAAAACGAATTTTAGAATTTGAATTTTTAATTGGAGTATACTAAAAAGTGTTGCATGCATGCATGAGTGGCACGTAGTAGATTTTACCAAAACACACAACCTAGTGCAACTTTATTATTTTCACAATATTAAATCACGGACATTTTTGAAATTTTATGAATTTCATTCAAAAAGTTTATTCACGAAATGTCAAAACGCTTTATATGACGGCAGAAACAAAAATAAACGTAGTGAGAAGAGAATAGAATAGATGGATCCGTATGGCTAATGGCTTGTCGCTTTGAATTTGATTTTTTGGGGTACGTTCGTAGAGAATAGTTTTTGAGAGCATTTAGATAGCAATGCAGTAATAGTGAAAATTAATACTTTGAAAATTTTGTATGGAAAAGTTGACGAGAAAAAAAAAGCAGTACATCGGCTAAGTTTGCAGTACGGCAGTACGGAGCTTCAAAAAGTGGTACAAATAGATACTGCAATTGCAGTACTTCGACATCCCTGCAAATAAGTCATTAACTATGTAATTAAATATACCCATGCGTCTATTCAAATGAAGGGAACAAATTTGCTTATTGAAGACAAAGAGTAAAAACAATACCCTTAAGGTGCTGAGTGATTTTATTCAATTTAGTTTTCGAGTATACATTTTGTAAAAGTTGTGGAAACTGGTTTCCACATGAAAAAACAATTATTAGCTATTATTATTTTACACCAAGAGTTAAAGTTTTTGACATTATAAATAGATTTTTTGTTTAAATAATGTTTCTTTGTTTAATTACTATAACTTAAGCACACTGTACATTTGTTGGCCAATCACAAATATTTTCCTGAGGATTGAAATATAATCCAGCTGGGCAATCCATTTCCTTTGCAACACCATTGTCGCAAATATTGAATTTTCCGCAACTGTTTGAACTGCTCAATAATGTTCCACTCTTTTTGTTAATGCAACTTGGCTCGGATCTAGAAATAATAGAACGTTCAGATTTTTCAAATGCAATATCAACACATTTCGAATGTTTGGAATCTACACAGATCATAGATTTTGGATTGAAATGACGGTTCGCACCGCAACTCTTGCGATAGCCTTTTTTGTTCAAGCAAAAGAAGAATTCGGAGCAAACGCCTGGTGCTGCAATAAAAGCGCCATCATATTGATTGATACAAATGCGATCAGCCAATGAGTCAATGGAAGGTGTTGGAGTTGGTTTGATTTCTGGAAGTTTTTCGGTTGTTCCCTGATTGTAAGACTGGCATTGAACATTCTGGGGTAAATCGCAGGATGCTGTCATTGAGTTGAATTCCCTCCAGCCACATGTTTTGACGTATCCAGTGTTAAAAGTGCAAATGATATACAATGAGCAATGTCCGGGAAAACGCAATCTAGTTCCGAAGGGTACATTTCTACAGATTTTATTGGCTACTTCTTTAAAATTGTTAGTTTGCTCTAGTTCTTCAACAGGATCGGTTAGTTCATCGGATGCTAGAGCACAAGCAGAGTATTTCGCCACAAAGATCATCTTGCTGCCACAGTCCTTAAGGAAAGCCTTGTTATTCATGCAATAGTGATACTGGCGTGAGTTTCCAGCTACGGGAAAACTAACACCATCTGGTTTACCAAAGCACACTGATGATTCACTTCCCTGCGGGCTTGAAGGGGCTTTTGGTGGAGTCACGATTATGGATGAATCAGAACTGTCTGGCTTTACAGCACATGCCGAGTACTTAGCGACGAAATACATGTTTCCGCAGTCCTTGAGGAACGCTTTGTTGTTCATGCAGTAGTAGTATTGTCGTTGGCTTCCAGGGACTGGCAGGCTGATACCATTAGCTACTGCGAAACAGGGTGGAAGTGTGGAACTTGGAATAACAATTTCTTTTTCAGTAACCAGTTCTGTTGGAGCTTTGGTGGGTTTAAATTCCGTCAAACCACAACCCACACGTTCAGGAAGATCACAAGCAGAGATTTTTGCATTGAAGTGGTATCTGCCACAGTCATTTTCCAGAGCCGCTCCATTCGAGCAGATGATGTATTTTGTGCAACTTCCAGTCACCGGAAGGAAAACACCATCGTCCTTGTTTAGACAAATGTTCTTTTTCTGGATGTTTGGCAATTTGATCTGAAAACAGTTAAAAAAGCAAAAATAAAACCGATATAGATTTTATCGAATTTAGTGAAAATTACCTTTCCATCTTTAGCTGCCGCAAGGCTTACAAGGACGCAAAAGGCTGTCAGAATTTTAAAACCTAAAAGAAAAAATGTATTCAAGTTATATTAAATGCAATTTCCACATAACTTTGTCTTCGTTTAAACAAACCTTGCATTATTGAATGTTACTGTTTCTTAGAATCCAAAAGGTAACTCTGACTATTCCAAAACGATATCGAAGTATTTATAGGAAAAAATTGTCAAACTAGTATCTATATTAAAGATCGTATCTGTCATCTATTGAAAAACATCTTTGCAAAAAACGTAGAACAGTCTAAAGAACTCGGTATAATTAAGAAGGAAAAAAGTCTTGTTTTTTGGGAGAAAAAACATGTTAAAGACCACTGAGGTAGCGATAACATTTGGCTGATAAAATTCAAAGCGATATCAAGTTCGGTAGCTTTTTTTATGTTTGCCCAATGTTTTCGGTGCCAAGTTTTATATTTTCAAGGATTTTGTTTCTAAATTGCTTGTGCAATCCAAAGTTCCTAATTCGATTGAAAACGATGGAAAATAAAAGATATTTCTTTGCTGTACAGTTTTAAATTTTAAACTATTCTTTGTACAATGTATGCGGTGACATATTACTTCAAGTTCACTTTTAATCTTTTATACTCGTATATATAATAATGCCAAATGCATTAAAGCCAAATTTGGCCTTATATCGTTTTTAAAAACGAAATAATGCCAAATTGTATTTTTTAGTTCTGAGGACCAAAAAAATTGCAAAAAATAATTGGGAAATTAAACCGAATTTTGTTCTCCCTGCACGAATATTTGTTAAAGATTATTTCTTATTTTTCTCAGACGATATGGATTTGGAACGCGGTCAGGTTTTTCCCTATCCTGAGTCTGTTCAACTCATTTAAGTCCATTGCTCTATTTAGGTTAGGGTATGCTTAATTGTCAGACATGCTCCTATACCGACCTTGATGGATCTGCATGGATTCTTCATCCTGTACAAACGGGCAATCAGTATTGCCAAAACTAGGCTTTTATGCATCCATCTGGTCTTTATAGTTAGAAATCAATGAAAATATTTGATTTAAGGTTTAAGGATCTTTTTCTGAACTAAAGACACGTTGATATGGACATATTTGTTCCTTTGCGAATGGCTCAGAAGTTCACATTAGGCGGCCTATAGGTGATGTCAAGAATATTGGTACCTATCTAACTCAGAACGCCTCTTTTTTTTGGGATAGGACACGAAATGCTTAGGTTCTATTCATCGGACATTTTCTTCGAACCATATTTTAGAGATTATAGTTTGTTAATACTTCTAACCAAGTTATCTCATAACTCCCCTGCATTCCTGGTAACACGCACACAGGAATGGTTAAGATTTGTAAGTCACTGGGACCCGGTTCTCTTCGAGCTGTTGCACCAGCAAATTAATTTATTTTTTAAGTTATCTCTTATGACTTTGAACAACTTAAAAGTAAGATATTCTATGTCTATATCTGTGTCCGCCGCACATAGGTCAATATTTAGCTTTTATGCGGCCAAAAGTCGATTTTGTAAACTTACGGTAAACAAAAAAAACAGTTTGTCGATCGTTAGGAGAATAGTCCCAGTTTTTAATTTTACTCTTTTTACCTCACAAAAGCACACCGTTTGCAAATACGTCTAATTGTAAATTGACCTCTAACCGCAGTACACGTTTTTCTTAGCATATAGTTTACAGGACGAATAAAGTTGTAAGGTCAATATTTCTATTTCTGTGTGTGTTATTAATAATATAGTGATGGATTTCGATAACTCAGGCATGATTTCTTATTTTAATTAGAATTTGCTCCGCTGAAATGCATGATTCTAAAAATTTAGTGCTGTTAAACTTTGGGTATTTTTTTTGGCTATATTTTTACCATATTTTACTTTTCAAAATTGAATTTGTTATATTTCCGCGTTAGATCGGATGATAATTCTTTTTGAATTGTGAAGTATAACCTTTTTATCTACAAATGTAATAAAAATTGGCTGCGGAAGACTGCAGAGGACAAAAATATTGACATTTTTAACAGCACAGATTTTTCGGTCAAAAAAAATTAAAATTCTGAATAGTGAAACAATCATTGTGTTTTCTTGCTGTTGGAACTCCGAGCACATCAGGAGTGAAAATTGTTAGTCGGAGGTACCTCTATGAGTTTAAGAAAGAACAAAATTTACCAGATTTTGAAGCTAAAATTAATTATTTAGAAAATCGCTTACTGTCAAACTATGGCAGTACTGTGGATGATAAAAAAGTTTGAAACATAGATTTTCCTTGATTAAATCGACTTTGAAGGAAAAATGGGCAAAATGAAGAAGAGAAGAAGAAATGAAGAAAAGAAGAGGCGTTTTTGAAAAATAATGAGTCGTGGCTAAACGGAACCTTCCAACTTCCTTTAAAATTTCTTTCGTATAAGCACCAATATCACAAAACCTACCACTCTAGAAGTCAACAGCTAAGAAACTAACATTTAAATAATTAAAAAAAAAAAACCGTTAGATTTTACAGGTGCATTTTCATTCATTGAGATTTCGTTTCTAATTAGTTGCTCGTAGCTGTAGATTAAAGGTCATATTGGAAACCATTTCAAGTGGACACAAAATTGATTCACAAAAATATGACCAATTTGTCAAAGATACAGGTCAGCTATACATCAATCTTTATAATTGGCACCCAATGACTCGGACAATGCACAAGATATTGATACACGGTGCAATCATAATCGAAAAGTCGTTGTTGCCAATAGGCCAATTAGCAGAGAAAGCTGCAGAGGCCCACAATAAACATTTTCGCTTATATCGCGAAAATTTTGCAAGGAAATTTTCAAGAGAACAGTGCAATTTGAATGTATGTATATATTACTTAGTTCCGATCCACTCATAAGCAGCCTTAGGCCAAAAAAGCGAACCATTTTAAAATCATTTTGCCTGAAGCAAGAAATATGCTTGTGCCAGCAGATTCTAACACCGAACCCGATTCAGGCATTGAACCACTAGTCGAATTTGTTATTGAATTATCATGAATTAAGTTTAAATAATTATTATTTTTATTATTTTTTGTAAGCTGAAAAATTGTTAAAAAGGTAAAAAAATGAAGTTAAAAAAAATTCATTTTTTTAAATAAATAATTATAAATATCTAAATGTTATTATTATAAATTAAAAAACCTCAAAATATTTCTAAATTTACCTCAAAATAGTTTTTTTTATTAAAATTATATTTTTTTCGTCATATAAAACCCAATAGAAAGAATATAAGTGGATGAATGTTTTTGGCCGCATAATTGTGAAAAATTGACCTATGTGCGCCGTCTAAAGGTTGAATATTTGTAAACATGATCACAATGTTTTAAATCTGGTTGACATAACGACGTCAGGAAATCAAGTCTACCACCAAGTCATGAGTTCTTATTTGAAGTACTACTTTAATGTAGTTTATTTGTGTGAAACTAAAATTAATTTAAATGACCATGTCAAGTCAATGGGAGCAACTTATAACTGTGTGAGAAAAAGGTTCTAAATCTTGAAATAATTGAAAATTGAAATTTCAAAATATCAAGCAAGAAATAAAATGTATGAAAAATTCAAAAATTCAGATGTTTAATTAATTTTACTACCTTACTATACTCTTTTGCAGTAGGTACTTGTACTAAATTCAACCATTCATTGATTTTTTAAGTTCTGAAGTATAATTGTTAGTTGAAATTATCGGAAATTGTATTTATGCTTTCATTAGCTTCGGATAAGCAATGATAACATCTGTTTATAAATTTCAAGGTAGCATTTTATGAGTATTACGGAAAGCGTTGTAAGTAACTTTGACGGCAGAGCTAGACGAAGGTTGATACAACTTCGAAAATTAACAGTTTTGTATTAAAAAACGTGCCAATTAATATTGCTACCTAATCTTTAAAAATAATCTTCTAAAACTCCAAGCCCTTGTCTCTTGGAATGTTGTCTTCTCCTTTCGAGGCCAAAATAACTTTGTTTTGGAACTTATCATTGATCAAGAAAATTGATGTAGCTTCCTTTTTTCTTGTAAGTTTTATCAGTTCTGCTCTTATCTGTAAATAAACCTATTCATTCACTTTTAATTTGATAGGAGTATCTATCAGCAAATAAGGACGGCTCCGCAAGTTAGCAGCGCCTATATTCGAAAACTATGAAATATAATTAGCTGATCACAAATGCATCTATCAGTAGTCAAATTTCCTATCACTTGAACCATCAGTGTTATCAATTTTAAAACCAAGCCTCTATAGACGGAACAGATCTTTTATTTTAATATAACACTCATCAAAATGTCATTTTTTGAAACCCGTAAACATTGACATTTAGGAATAGTCCTTTTAGGTTCATTCATTTGTTTGACTAAGATGGAGCTCTCAAGTGCAAGTTCACGAAAGCTTCCGAGTTTACCCACCAAATTAGGTGCATTACATTAAGTTTGAAAAAATTTCAATTTTCACTAATTTTCGCCCTCTTGATTTCTAGCGCCTATGATCCGAGACCACATTAAATGTTAAGGCATTACCCCCTTGAGTATTTTCTTAAGATTTCAAGTAAAATACCATCCGTGGGTATTGCGTCGCCATAGATATGAATTTCCCATTTATTCTCAGAGTTACGTTCTATAAAAGTGTTCCATTGAAAAACTATAACAACTCATAGAAGAATCATGATCAAAAGATTAAGTACAAGTACAAGGCCTCATAGAGAGCGGTCGCGATACTCATTATTAAGGAATTTTTAACTAAAATATCTAAGTATTTAGAGAACAGTTTTTTCCCTTTAATTCTTGAAATGAAAGGTATTGTTTTTAAGTAAACTTCCAAATATATTTTCAACCATTCTTCTAATCCACTTTTAGCATTAATAGTTTTCGTTAGTTTTTGTCTAACATACTCGACACAAGCGGCATCTATAGCAATCATCCCAGAAACTGCTCCCTGCATTGATCAACAAAATGATGTGCTTCTGCCAGTGTTTGGTGAGTGCAGTCAATTCTATGGCTGTAAAAATGGCAAAGCTATTTTGAGAAAATGCATGGAAGGTTTATACTTTGATCCGGAAACTAAAAACTGCACCGAAGCTTCGAAATCGGACTGCGTTCAGGAACAATCAATCTCGATAAATTTTGTAGTTAAGCCAACAGAATCTCCAGAAATCCCCAGATATATTTGCCTTGGCAAGGCCATTGGATCCCTGGTCCCATCTCGAACTAATTGTAGTGAATATTATTCGTGTATCAGCAGTACTCCAAATCTCAGAACGTGTGGAATGCAGTCACATTTCGATTCCTTCTATCAGAAGTGTATTTCTTCATATTTGTCAAATTGTGTCATAAGACCAAAAGTTCAAGTCACAACCACTCAAAAACCGGCATTAATCGAAACCGTTTGTAAAGGAAAGTTTGATGGCGAAAAATTTTCCGTTCCTGGTAATTGCTCGAAATATTTTTACTGTGTGGAACATAAGGCCTATGAGAAGTCATGCGGAGAAAAACATTTCTATCCCGTTAGCAGGACTTGCATTGATCCGGAAGTTTCGGAGTGTTTTCAAGGATTTGTTATAGTAAAACCAGAGTCTAGCGAATCGAATAAAGTTGGTGATTTGATCATTGAAGGCAGTATAACTGTTGCTCAAGGGAAGGGTATAAAAGATATTGATGAAAGTAATTCAAGCAAAAACAACACAAATCGCAATGTTGACAGGGCTCAAGATTCCAGTGATTTGATTTCAAATGAAAGCAGTACTTTGCCAAGGGAAGCACCATGAACGTTTTTAATTAATGATTTACATTTTTTGTCAGCTTTTATTCCGTGTCTACATTTTTTTAATTTCGAATTAAATAAGCTATACGTAACTTGGATTCACAATTCAATGCAAAAATATCGATGTTTTATTTTTATTTTTAAGAATTTGTTTGTTTCTGAAAATCGAAGTGAGCTATCTGCTAGTTTATGTACATAGGTTGAAATGGCGACCAACTTGTTATAACAATTACCGATAAAGTGTACCGTTTTGTTATTATCACTTGTTTGACCTGTCGATAAATATTGATTTGAGGTTATGGATTTGAAGAAATACTGTCTGGCGAGTCAAAATCGTAGGACCATTTCGATAGAAAATAGTTTTTTCTCAACGTTTTTTTTTTCATCACGTTTAAAGATAGTAGGTAGTAGGATGTTCTCCAGGGAAGTTAATGGCACACTTGATTATGAAAAGGTGATGTTCGATGATTTTTCAACATATATCGTGCAATAACTCGGTCATTGGTCTTCTAAGCGTCAAAAATTTGCGGATCGTTTGCATAAACCAGGTTATGTTTTATGAGAGGTGGCATTATATGTCTTCCACATCCCTATCTTTGATTAAAATGTGGCTTCGAGATGAGAATTGACACCTTACTAATTTTTCCGGATCAATATTTTGATATCAAATTTAACACGTTCAGCGTTTATTAGCAATCCATATTTCAAAATGGCGAACATTTAATTGAACTTTTACGGCTGTTAAAATATTGTACTGAATCAATTATGCACTGAATTCCATATTAAAATTACACTATTTTGTTAACAACTTAATCAATATTAAACTTGTCAAATGTAAAGCTCATGTAATGTTTGCATTCTCTTTTAACTTCCTTTTATGTTAATCTCTCACTTTTTCCTCAACCAATGTAAATTGTAAAGAAAGGATCTTATTTCCTCAATAAATCTTTTTTAATAATCGACATCTTGTTCTACAATCTTTTAATTATTTTAACAACGGCCTTATTTAGTAACTCGTTTTAGCGACGAAGTAAAGTTTCTCCGACTTTACAACGCCTTTGATCCTGAAAAGCTTATTTACAACAAAAAAAAAATACACGAGGAATAGAGGCAGCGTAATCTAAAACTTGTTCATAGGAGGTTTAAAGCCGTTCGTTGTAGTATCTAAACGTCATTTTGACATGACATCGTGTGAAATTTACAAATAATAGTATTAAAAAATAGTGTTACTTTTTGTACTAAGACGAAATGGATAGTTATTTTGCATTTATAAATGATTTACATTCTTAAAACGCTCCAACTGGAAGAAGAAGAAGAAGGCCAAAGAAGTATCTACAAAACTCATTTTAGTCCATAATTATACTGGGGCCCTACTATGTATCTCGATTCTACAATAAGAATGTTCGAATTCGCAAAACTGCAACTCTGTAATTCTTTAAGAACGTCTTAATGTGCGATAATCGAACAGCTCGAGTAGTGCCAACTCTGTTTTAGTGTACTTTACTACTTTCGCATAATAGGGGAACCACGAAAGTTAATGTCAAAACAAAGCGAAATCGCAAATAATCATTCTACAACAAATGTGTTTGCGAGCGGTTCGAGTGAAGAACTTTTTTTTTCAGAATGTAAGTAAATAGAAATTATAAATTAATTTAAGTAATATGTTTATGTTTTCTTCGTAGGGAATCATCTAAAATTGCAAACACGAAGGCGTCACAGTTTGAGATTCTGGTGCAGTACATGGAAAAGCATCCAGATTTGTCCAAGGGCTATTTAAGAACACGCTGAGCTCCATTATATTAGATTTATCTCTAATCCGCCTTCGTTCAATTAGTTGAATTCGTTCCGAATTTTCACCTAAACCTAACGAAATCGCGACACTGTCCATGTTTATTTATTTTAATTTATTGTTTCACTATAAATTCGGTTTCCACAGCAAATATTGTCTATTTTTTTTTTTGCTTTGTCAAAAATATTCGAGTCTCGTTCGAAAATCGCAAATTTGTTGGCAAATAGCTTGGCACTACCGGCATTCTATTCTATTTTCATGCGTAGTACCATTTGAAAGTAGAATCGAAAATTACTCGTAGTTTCGAATAGAATCAAAAGTAGAATCGAGATACATAGTAGGGCCCCTGAGAGATGCAGATTTCCGCCCGAAATATCGAGTTTCGAAAGAATATCAAGAAATTATTAGCTAATAGCTAGCTATATAACAGCTAAGCAGTGATAAAAGAGGAGGGCATATCCTAATTGATTTCCTAGTGACGGGGTTTCCTGCAGTTTATAATAACCAGAGTTTTAGATTAGTGATTTTGGAAGCGACGATTTGTTTAATATGGCGTAATGAAATCTAATAAATAAGGCTTTGCCAGTATCGGATGACAGTTCTGTTTGACGTATTGTAATTTCAACAGGGATGTCAAAATCTGAACCGTAAATTGAATGAATTACAGCTATTTGCATTTCATTTTTGATTTATGTGTTTGATATTTTTGTTGGCGTGTTCATTTATAAAGAAGTCACAAGTGCCACTGACGTTTTATTTCACAATTATACTGGCATTGTGTATTGCTGAATTTAATGGACAGAAATAATTTTGAATATCATTGTATTAAATGTGCATGAAAAGAATAAGCAATTTGTGAAAGGGCCAGTCTGTTCACGGAGTGTAAAATAGATCTTTTTATTGAAATAATTATAATTCTGTTTAAATGGCAGAGGCAAAACCAAATGATGTCAAAAAACTTTCAGAATATTATTGATTTAATACCCTTATTAGCAAAAAGTAAGAGGTTTTTTTTTAAAATGAACAGTTATAATCTTTGATTCAAGATGATACGCTGCAAGTAGACTGGTCCTTAATCAAGTCACTGGGCCATACCAATTTAGTTAAAATTAAAAAAAAAAACATCTCCAGAGTTATGAAAACAATCAGATACATATATCTAAATATCGAGTTTTACCTCCAGGTTAGTCACTAATAGGAGGTTAATATTTTTGAAATTTTTAAGTCGTACTTTATTCAAGTGTGAAATAACATTACAAGGTTATATTTAATTTTTTATTATTTACCATACAATGTTATGTTTCACTGTCAATGTTAAATGTTATACTATTGCATGGTAAATAAATATGTTTTATAGTAAACAAATCTACGTAAATATGTATTTATGTACTCTGTCGAATCGTGTAGATATTTATGTATCTTTAAAATTTGGCAGATATTTGTTGTTTATGAATCTTTATTATTGAGCTCCGCATATTATTTTAACATCTTCCTATTAGTCAAGATTAGTGCCTGATTATTAGTAAGGCCCACTGATATTGGTTTATGCAAGAAACCTAACTCTTAGTATTTTAAAAAGCATTTTAAATTAACAAACAAAATAAATTTGTTTTTGTGTTCTTTATGCCAAGATCAAATGTCCTAGTAGGAAGATGAAATGCATTTGTACCTATTCGAATCACTAAAAGTTCAAACACTAAAAGTAAGCCCAGCTTAGCAGTAGACGGTTGTTAGAGCGGTTGGTAAGATAGCTGTTTGAAATAGGAACTTGGGTGACAAGTAAAATTGCTAGTCCTCAGGTAATAATTGATAAGCAATAAAACCTACATTGGGATGGACCTGATAATGTGGCTTCGGTAGCCCGATGCGTAGTGCATTGGCTTCTGAAAACGATAGAACTGGGTTCAAATCTCATTCAAGGCCAAAATGATTTTCGATTTAACTTGAAAGTATAAATGGTAAGCAACACTAAAAGGCTTGGCACCCGTATAATAGTTATAACAACAGCCAATTCTACACACTTAGTGATAGTTTTTTCAAGCTGTTGTTGTAAAATTCAAATCTTCAATAAAACAGGAACCGCCATTTTCTGGTTATGAAAACGGAAAGAAGATCCGCTTCTTTGTGGCAAGCTGAACATAATTTTATATGTCATACAAATTTACATTCTGGTAGCTATAAAAATTTCTCTGCTGGTATATATTTGGGGTTATTGGGAACTCCTTTTCCCATGGATTTTTTTTATATTCGAAAAATTGGTATCGGGAACTTTTCGAAATTGGGAACAAAATTCCTAGGGTGATAAACCTATCGGGAACTCTTTTGTTGTGCTTTTTATATCTGAATATTTCCCCGTTATTTAGTTGTCGGAATTGAAAACGAAGCAAACAATTCTCAACAAAATAATACGTAATAGTAAAAATATAAATAAAAAATTGTCTTTTTAAGGTCTAATTCATCAAATACTAAGTAAATTCGAGATTTAATCAGCTTTATGGAAAAAACCGATTCATTGCCAATAGATTCACAACAAATCGGAAAAAAGAAGATGTAATCAAATTTGGAAAAAAAGTTGAAAACGAACTTATAAGTTTTGGCCCACCAACAAAATCTATTTCGTACGAATTTGTACCTTAGACGAATCGGTGGAAGGATGCCCAGAAGCTTTAACTTTTGGCCTCCCTATCCCTCTCCCTAGCAAAAAGAGAAAGACGCACGGTAATCTAAATCAAATCATGGATAATGAAAACTGTCGAATTTAACCATCAAGCAGCAGTTCTGTTAAAGTGTTAAAGTGTAAATCCTTCGACGAGAATGTTATTGTTTGAAATCATCATGAATTCAACTGAACCGGAGGAGCAGAACGTTGAAAAAAATGATTCGCAGATGAATACTGAGAACAGAACTTCAACTCCTCGTCTAAACTTCAACTCGTTGTCTTACAAAGAATAAGCCACAAAAAGGTATATGTGGTGTCGCTTTGGAACGAGAAATTGAAATGTAAAAAGAACTCTGCAATAAGGTTGGAGAGGCAGCTGAGTCAGGGGAAATAGAATACAAGATAGAAATAGAATACAAGAAAATATACAGGTCCATTGACAAAATTAGCGAGTTTCAAAAAAAGACTTTGGATGGAGAGCTTTTGCTTACAGTGGCTGTTGTAGTTCTAATGGATTTGAATGGTCTCTTTAATTTTGACTTATGGTTCTTTCTGCAATTAGTTGTTCTTATTGTAATTCATCAATTTATTATAAAAAGTTTAAATTTTTTTTCGAAAAAATTCTACAGCCTAAACCACTGGACATATTTTCTTCAATCTCAGCAGCTAAGGGTCTTCTTTGAATTAAAATTCTTTGTTTAGCTCCAAAGCTAAGGGTACCCCCATACACCCATAATGCAAATTCTTATTTATCTCGAAAACGGCTCTAACGATTTTGATAAAAATTTAATATTATGGACATGGACTACATTCTGGTTAAACAAAATTTTGGGGCAAAATGTTATTAACGGTACCTGTCATAGAACCGTTTTTTTTTTATTTTCGACTTTCTCATCAACGGCTCGAAAGATTTTAACCAAAATTTTCAGCAGGAGCCCCCTTAAGCTTAAAATAATATTGTACATAAAAATATTCGAAAAAATATTTGTTGGGGCTTTTGAAAAAATAAAATTCCAAGTTTTTTTTTTGAAAAATCAAGATCTTTAAAACGTGTAAACGATTATTTTTTGAAATTATTTCCTAAAATCTATACTACTAAATATTAATAATAAAACGATTTTTAAACTTTGTTTTCATAAATTCATACTTTTTCGGAAATCAGACGGCAATTCCATGCATTTGAACATTTTTATCTCATTAAATCCATGTTTTATATTTATAAAATGTATTTTAAACTTCAAAGTACTTTTACTGTTTTACATAAGAGCAAGTTCGTGCGATCCAGGGTAACGAGCAATTTTACTTGGAGTTCATACACGGTAAACCTTTTGCGATGGTATTTTAATTATTTTTCCGACAATTAACATAAATAATACTGGCCAAAAAACAAGCTCAACACTTTATTGCTATTACCAAAATTCTATTGTTGGGCTTTCGGTGATAAAAAAATGTTAATGTCTATTTAAAAAACAAAAAATAATATTATTATAATATTTTCAAAAATAGCCCACAGTTAATCGACATTTTTATTTCTTTTATAGAAATCAGAAGACATTCTTTGTTTAAGTTCTGAGGATGATGCAATTATTAATATCGGTATTCTACATTTAAGCAGAACTGGGGCGCATGGCAAATGATAAAGATATCAAACTGACAACAAATGAAAAACATTAATGAATCTTATGGAAATATTAATTTCGCTTCAATGACTGATCAATTGATAAATCATCAATATTATTTTAATTGATTTCTTTTTTGAATTCTTTTTTGTTTTTGCTTATATACGAGTTAAAAAAAAAACATATGTAGTTAGATATGATAACTTCTATAGCGAAATCGTTCAACCAATCATTTGTGTCTATATAAACTAGGTTCTGGCATTTGTTCAGCAACTTTGCATCAACATGTCAATCCGAGTGTGTGTGATATTATTTGCTGTTCTTATTGGACTAGCCAGTGCTGCTAATCTGAAAGGAGAGGTTAGTTTTATGGCTCTTTCGTAGATCACAGAATTAGAAATTGGGCCCAAATTTTGACGAATTTTCCATACCGGATTTTGAACCTGAACAAAATCCAAAAAACTATTTTCCGCCAAATAAAACCTTACTAAATTATTTTTTTTAAAACAGGCACGATGTGGATTTCCTACAACTCGTCCTTGTGGCAGTTACTTTGATGAAAACGATTTATACGGAACATTGGTGTGCAGTCATAAGGCCGATGGAACCATGTTAATTGCACCCCAAAGGCCCAATGACTACTTTTATTGTATGGGTGGCTTTACTTACCTCAAGAGCTGTGGAAGTAACCAACATTTCAATCCATACATAAATGCATGCGAATAATATTCTCCATTAATCAAAGTTCAGCGCCAAATGCTATTTAACTAAGGTTTATAAATATATTTTTTGAATAATGGTTAAAATAAATCAAAGCTGTAATTTGGAATTGTAAACTAATTAAATATTAACTCCAAGTTATCAGTTCAGTTTTTTTGGGATATTTTGTATACTTAAACATAGGTACGGTACGTATGAAGTCGCTGCCTTGCATAGGCAATAAGTTAGGAGATTCTCCTTCGATCCTATAAATTAAGATGTCTTTAAATGAAATATGAAAAAGTCATGTAAAATTAATTAAGGTACATGACGTTGATGGCTTAGAAGTAGTTTTTTAACGAAATTATCAATTAATTTCAATTTGTCAACCGACTTTCAAAATAAGTTGGAATTTGTTTTAATTTTGCACATTCAACAATAAGTTTGGGATGCTCGTTTGGTCGTATCTTAGTCGTTCGATGTCTTTGATTAATAAATATTCTGAGTGCCATAGACTAACTCCAACTAAATGACATGGAAATCCTTTCTTAGAATTGAACGACCACCAAGTATGATAACAAGGAGGCGTTGTTCCTATCGTGTAGAATCATTACAATTTATCACCACTTATAGAGTTCGATATAATCACTCAAGAGTTCCATTAGCTTGAAGATGATATGAAGTCGTAATAGAGTGATTTGTTCCTAACTTCCCATTTGATCTGTTAAGATCTACAGTTGTATTCCCTCGTTTGATCGGAAATAATTTGCAGCTTTGTATATGCATGTCGGTCCAAATCGAGAAATAGAATAGAAGTTTTTGTGAAATCAGCACAAATCTAGTTAATGTTAGAAGAATTGAAGTGTTCGATCAAAAGTTGTAACTACTGAAGCACGGTGAACTTGATTCGAAAATATGTATTTACTATAGAAATAGATCGTGGTCAATGGTCATAAGACATTACATTTCTTTCTCGTGAAATTTCAAGTTCGATTATCCGAATATACATTTAGCTGTTAATAAATATTGGTTGGTAAATATTTTTTTGTTTGCTTGAGAAATAAATTTCGACCAGTTTTTTTCTTGAGCATTGAAAATTTTGATCTTCAGAATCTTAAAACAAATTGGAAACTAGTTATCGAAAAGTTAAAGAGCAAGTCAAATTACGGGTTATTTCTAAATTATATATGTTAATTTTTAATCTCAATTCCAAAGCTAGAAGGTACCTATAAATATTCTACGGAATAGATATTCACCCCTATTACAGAATTCGGCGAATGAGCTAAAGTGATAGTTTCAATTCATTTCCAAACTTTTGCTATTACTGAATCCGACGAATGAAAGTTAAACGAATGTCGGTAAAACTCCTTGCACCACTGACATTTTGTTCAACTTATATGGTATTACTGAATTCGCAATCCATTCGCACTGCATACAATTTCTATCATTTTACAATCGCACCAATTTCGAGACGAATCTGAAGTTAATTTTTGATTAAACGAAAATAAGCAATAGAAAGTACAAACATGTAAGTCAAAAGCTTATCATACTGAATGTTAAAGTGTTTGATTGACAAATTTTAATAGAAAACGGAGAACTAACAACGCAACCGGACTTAGCCAGAAATCTAAAAAAAAAAAAAAACAAAGCACACGGTTGGTATTGAAGCTTTTCCATCCAAGTACTAACCACGCACTACGATGCTTGATTTCGTTGATCGATAGCGATGCTATTATCAATGTCTCGGCCGTTGACTAATTGTCCGTATCTGACAGTGTCGATACGAAAGTTCATAAATGATATGACATAATTCAGTTTTACAGCGGATGCGAAAGGTTAACGGATCGAGTCAACTTACCGGGAGTAAAATTCTGCGAATTCTGTAATCGACATGTTTATTTATTGATTTTCGGGTTGCTCTGACAATATCCTTAAATTTATTTTTAATTAAAAATACTGTTAACGGTAAATTTTGAATCCTACTTAAGCTATTACATAATTTTAAAACTAAGGCCACCAACAGTAAAAAGGCAGTTGTGAGATCTTGTTGAATGGACTATGACCCTTGTATACAATACTTATAGTACTATCAAGAAGACAAAAGATTATGGCAAAATCTTAAGTATAGGGGCAGTATTTTTTTTTTTGTATAATCTACCCGCGCTCAAGGGATTATGATTACCCTTTAAATGTTATAACACAGCACGGGCGTGAAGTTAATGAAGAGAAAGAAGGATAGGAAAGATGTGTGGCACGATGTTCTGAGACTGTTGGTGGTTGTCTCAGATATTTTTATCTCCAGGGATGGCGGCTGACTTGCTAGATTTGTCCTTGCTGAATTTAACAATAAAATATTCTTTTTTGTACTACTTATTTTGTATCTTATCCTACTCTCCACTGTAAAATCTAGCGCCAATTTCAGCGCTAATTTCAACGCCACCACCAGATTAGAGTTCGCAATACAAAATCACGCTCCATGATAATACTATAGGTTATATATATATATATACAGACCTATGACTATAAAAAAATATATCGAAATAATTTAAAAACGATTTTATAATAAAAATTAGCTATCAGAAATTGAATAATATTCATCGATTTTTTTCAAATAAATACATAAGAAAACAGAAATTTTTTTACTCTTCAAATTTTGTTGGCTTGATTATGGCATTGCTTAAGCTTGCTCTACTTTCAGACCTACTTGACTTTTGGCCCAATAGATATGGAATAAAACGTTAAACAAAGCCCATATAAAATTCCTTAGTTTCTTAACAATTTTTACTTGCGACTTATAGGTACGAGTACTATAAGGCAAGTTATGCATTCGTAGAAAAAATCGAACTCGAGATTTTGATCACAGTTGACATTACGATGATAGCGAAGACTAAAAAAGTGGGTCTGGCAATTCTGTCTGTCTGTCGGTCGGTTTGTATATAGCCTAAACGGCTCGGTCGATTTTCTTTAAACTTGGAAGATATCATTTTTAATTTCCCCCCCCCCCACATGTTTTTTTCTTTTTTTTAACACCAAAAATAACGGTATCTGCAATACGAATTGTTTTCGAAATTTTATAAATATTTTTTTTTTTCAAAAACTGTTCGACAGATTTAAAAAATGAAAACACAAAAAAATTTTATTTAGTTGAAGCTAGGTAATGGTTGAAAAAAATTTTCCGAAAAAT
Source organism: Philhelius festivus (assembly GCA_963931855.1). Lineage (NCBI taxonomy): Eukaryota > Metazoa > Arthropoda > Insecta > Diptera > Syrphidae > Philhelius > Philhelius festivus. The sequence continues at coordinate 98,026,509 of OZ007557.1, forward strand.
GGGGGTACCCCCCATGGAACCGTTGTTTTTGTTTTTGATTTTCTCAAAAACGGTACATCTGATTTTGATAATTTTTTGTTGCTAAGTCTCCCCAAAAACTTAAATAGAATTGTTTATTCAAATTTTCAAAAAAAATTTTTGTTTGTATTTTAAAAGAAAACTTCAAATTTTTTTTTCAAAACTCAATATTTCGAAAACGCCATGCTAGATTTTTTTAAACTTGATAAATAAAAGTTTCTCAATATAATCTACAAGATGTGACAAAAAAATTTTATTTTACCTAAAACTAAAGGTACCCAACATACAAATGTTAAAAATTAAAAAAAATGGTTTCCAAAAATCGCATTTTTCTCGAAAACGACGCCTATAATTTTGATAAAATTTTTTTCTTTTCAATTAATTTTTATGATCTTTAATTTAGTAAAAAAAATTTTAAAATTAAGATATTACAGCTTGTACCTACCATAGAACCATTTTGAATTTCTCATTATCCACATAACGGATCTTAATGAAATTTTTCATAGAGAAGCTTCTATAAAGTCTAAAGCACATTGCATTTCAAAAGTTTAAAATTAATATTTTTTTAATTTTTGAAAAAAAAAATCTATTTTTTCTTTTTTTTTTAAATTCGATATTTCAGAAACGGCTCAATTTTTTTTTTGTAAATTTAATTTTTATTCGAACAATAATAAAAACTTTAAATTGGCGTACCAAAATTTTTTCTTAAAAATCTTTTAAAAATTTAGTATACAAAAGTTTTTTTAAGAAACCACTAAAACGACTTATAATTTTTGATCTTGCATAGCATTCTGTTTTTGTCTCTTACTACTAAAAGAATTTAAATAATTAATTTTATCCTTATGTACAGTTTTCTCTAATTACATTCGTTTTTAAAATTTCTAGTCTATTTCATAGGAGCAAGTTCGTGCGACCCAGTCGTGCATTTTATTTTCTTCAGTTTTTAAACTTTATTTTCATCTAGCTGTATCATTTTTTAAACTTTTTCTTTGTCTTTGATCTGATTTTATGAATGAAACTTAAGTAAGCTTTTTTAACACTTTTAAAATTAGCAACTCACGCATCTCAAATAACAACTTTGAATGGCTGTCTAACCTTCACTAATAGACATAAATAACATGAATCATCGTCATGTATGGAGAGAGAGATCCAACTGTGAGTCGCTTTCTACATGAATGAATGCCAATTCATTTTATATTTAACTCAAGACCATTTTAATTTAAATTTATAACAAAACAAAATAAGAGCAACGCCAAATAATCAAATTTGATAAATTTATTATTATAAAGCGATAAAATTCAAGTAATCCGATTTTCAATTAATTTCTCAAGTTAAATAAGCTCTATACAAATGAATGATTAATCAAAATTATCACAGCTTTAGTGATAAATTCCTTTTCACACCAAAACAAAATGATCAAAAAATCAATGAAATCTACTTAAATTTCTCGCATCCCCCATAAACTATATTATTTTTTTTTACATTTTAAAACAATGTAGATGTTCAAAGTAATTTTGATAAAAGATCGATTGCATTCAGCTTAATACCCAAGATAGATTTTAATTCGTTGTGAAAAGGCTATGAGATTGCTTCAAAGTTGGGTAATTTTGTTGTTGTTTTATTCCAAAAACTACAGAAACCACAACAAGGGCAAACATAATGCACAAACACACTAGATAAAGTTCACCAACAGGACCAACTCCACTAACTGAAAAAATCCGCACCAACTTCACCGGAACTGATCTTCCTTTATCATTTTAAAAACCCTAACTTTTTAGTCTAGGTCTCCATCTACTCTAACTTCATCAACTCCACCTACAAATGCATCAACCACACCAACTGCACCTTAAACACTAACTGCATCTATACTCTGTCCAACAAAAATATGCAGTGTGGGCAAGATAGGATGTTTGCTCGCATTCTGGCTACAGTGAAATGCATAAATCTGTCCTTCATTAAAGCTCTCACAGGGTTATCGTAGTTTTGATTTTAAATGGACCCTTTTTTTAAAGCTCTAAGAACAAAAGCACCTCAACAGAAACCCAAGGAAAAAAAACTGAACAAGTTACCAAGTGAACAAGGGTAACTCTGAACGCACATCAATATTTAATGGGGGTTGAAATTGAATAGCACCAACAGCCATAGGCCACAGCAATTCAGTGCACACTCAGATGTGCAGTCAATAGGACGTCGGGTCTGCGTCAGATGCAATCGAACATTTATGGGCGCACAAACACTTTTTTATGGAGGAGTTCTTTCAATTTAGTATGGTGCAAAAATATAGCACGCTACTGATTTTGAAAAAGCTCTCCCATAAGACGTGTACTGCATATTTTTGATGAAGTATAATTCAACAAAATAATTCAAAATAATCTTACATAAAACCTAAAAATAGAACTCCTCTTCCACGTTGTCGGCTTAAACGAGAGCCAAACTATATTTTGTTGATACTCAAATTGCAACCCCCTCACCTATATATGGGATGGGACATGGGACTCCGCTTGTAAGAGGAAAGATAGATTTTGCTTTGAAAAATCATGCATATGAGAGGAGTCCGCTAAGGGAAGTTACACTGTTCAACTTAAAATATGGTTTATCTTGGTTTTCTTTTGATAATTTTGATTACAAGGTTGTCTATTTAAAATGACTAGCCGACCCAGCTCTCGAAATTCGAGTGCCAATGATAATGAATTAATATCATTCAATAAAAGGCAGAGATTTCATGATTTTTTTAAATTGTTGAATGCAATGAGAAGTACCTACTAAGCACTCAATCCTGGAGTCCAAAGGAAAACAGTTAATGGTAAACAAACTTTCAAACCTATACACATTTCTGACACATTGCAGATTTTTGACAGGTTGCATATTGGCTGTTGATGTTGTAGGCCGCAAAAACAATTGTTGGGTTGAACTGATGTTGTTTGATGTATCAGAATCCGGTATGTTTAATGTGGATTTTTGGACGTTTCTTAATCCATCGACATCGTAGCCATCCTTTGATGGAATTTTACAGTTTATAGCTTGACGAATTCAGTTATGACGTACAAAGAGTATTTCGTACCAATTGTTAGCCGAAAGCCCTAAAATCGCTCTTTTCCGGAGCCAAAAATAAAATACCTTTTTTTTTGGTTATTTATAGACGTTTTTTAATCCATCGAAATCTTAGCCATCCTTTGATGGAATTTTACAGTTTATGACTTGACGAATAGAGGACGAATTCAGTTGTGACGTACAAAGTGTATTTCGTACAAAATGTCAGCCGAAAATTTTTTTGACACTTTTTAATCCATGTACAAAGTAGGCATCATTCGATGTTATTTGGCAATTTATGGCTTACAATAATAGAATATTTTGTGACAACTATCAAAGCCATAAGTCAATCTTATCATCGAAATCGAAATTAAAATCGAATAGGAACAGTATTGAATCATTTCAGTGAAATGAAAATGATCGAATGATCGGTAGGTTGAAATGATCGGATCATTTTCGTAATCGATTGTTGAACGATTCAATCATTTGAAATTAACGATTTTCTCAGCTCTAACTGGAATTTGATATTTTGTTTGTTTGTTAACGCATTCTTGTCAAACCGGGGGGATATTTTATTTTCAGGGAAGATTTGAAAACAGTAACGCATAGAATAAAGCTAGAACTACATGCTCTATTTTTCCAACTCACTTCAAATTTCTATCTTCCATCTCGAAAAACACAAAAAGTAAAAGTTGAAATGGTTCTAAATTTCACTTTTTGAAAACACTAAGGCTAGGCGCGCACATTCAATTTTTAGTTTCGCAACTGCTTGTTTCTAGTAACTAAGAAGTTTGCGTTTTGACACAAACTAAACAATTGCCCAAAAAGAGTTCGCTATTTGGTGTAACATATAATTATATGCACCTGCGGGGACATTCAACCAAATAGTTCATCTGTTTTCTATAAGCAACGAAACAGTTGTGCAACTAATAAACCACAGATAATTATATATACATATAATGTATGACAGTAACTGTATAGTGTAAATGTATGCTCTATTCAGCAAAAGATGTCCGGGCATTTTTTTGCAATTTTTATTTGTTGTTTTAAACAATTTCTGTGTAGTATATTTAAATAATTTTGGCATTGTGCACATTGTGCACATGCTTTCGTTTAATATGTAATTTATGCCCCTTCGGTTTTTGTGGGCCGCGTAAAGTGTACCACAAAAAACATGTTTGCCGTTTTATTATATGATTTTCGAACTGGAAATATTAAACGAAAATATAAACTTAAAAAAAAGCAATAGGCCTAAGGGGCTATTAATGTGTGAGTACACATAACTAAAATCTACATAATTTTATTTATTTGCAAATAAGAATGTGATCTTCGGGCGGCTAAGTTACTTAAAGATGAAAAGTAAGGCGGATCTTCATAATAATTAAATCGATCGATTTATATTTTGTAATAAAAAAAAGATATAATAGTTAATTAAATTTTCGATCGATAAATCATTTGAATTCTAAAAATATTCTATTTTTGAGAGTTTAACTTTGAATTACTTAAACAAAACCAAAAAAAAGCGAAATATCTATCCTGATAAGAAAAGTTAGATATGATAACTACTACTACCTACATATGTATATCACCAAACTCTGCTAGATTATGATCATCCTCCGTATGAGTATATAACAAGGTGCTGGCATTATTAGTTAGCAACTGTTCGTCATCATGTCACTCCGACTGTGTGTGATTTTATTTGCTCTCCTTATTGGATTGGCGAGTGCTGCAAGACTTAAGCAACCCGTTGTAAGTTCCTTTTTCTCGTAAAATCATATTGAAGCGTTTTAATTGTGTTTTTTATCATAGAAGGGAGAATGTGTGGATAACACTTTGTACGCTAAATTTGTTTGCGTAGGCAAAGAAGATGGTGAAAAGATTTTAGTTCCTGGCTCCTGCTCCGAATACTATCTATGCTCAAATGGTGTAAGCGAGAAAAAGTCGTGTTTAAGATTCTTCGATCCGGAATCAAAGAAATGTGTTCTGAAGTCAGAATGTGTTGAAGTTGATAATACAGATTGTGTGATACCCACACCACCACCATGTGGTGCAACCCCGTCAACTCCAACACCTTGTGAGTGTCCAGATGTTCCAACTCCAACTACTCCATCATGTCCTATCGTAACGTGCCCAACTCCTACATGTCCTGCACCAACTACATGTCCGGAACCAGTTGAATGCCCAGCACCACCAACGTGTCCTCCAACAGAGCCTTCTACAAAACCTCCAACAGAGCCTCCAACAAAGCCCCCAACTGAACCCCCAACGGAGCCTCCAACAAAGCCCCCAACTGAACCGCCAACGGAGCCTCCAACAAAGCCACCAACGGAACCTCCAACGGAACCTCCAACTCCAACACCATGTCCATCACCTGGACCTGGACCCTGTAACAGTTATTATAACCCCGATGACTTATACGGAACATATGCGTGCCGTAATAAGGCCGACGGAACAATGTTAATCGTTCCATCAAATTGCAGCCAATACCTGTATTGTATCGGTGGATGGTCTTACCTCAAGAGCTGTGGAAGTAATATGTATTATAATTCTTTGGTTGGTGCATGCGATGAGAAGAGCAACGTGTACTGTCCTTCTGGATAGTATCTAAGACTCTTAGTTGTTGTTTAACTCATTTTTTATGTGAAAAAATATAAAATTAACAAAGCACAGAAATGGAAGGCACACGTGTTTTAATGCTAATAAAAGCCATACATTACCATATCCAAACAGACTTTTGAACATTAAAATCTGTTTTGATTCAATTTTTTTGTTTGATTATTTTTTTTTTCAAGCTGTCGGAAACCGGGTTTGGTTTTTCCAACCAAATTGATACACGACGTAAGACAATTGAGATATAAGTGTGGAAAAGTGTCCAAGAAAACAGATTTTTACTTTGCAATATCTCAAAAACTCTATGCATATCTACTTGTTGACATCAATAAAATTAATCTTAATTTTTTTCGGCTCGTGTTATCTATGTACAGTGCGATTCACATGATTAGACGCACCATTTTTCTCTCAATAAATTGCAGTTTTCTTTTTGTTTTTCTTCATGAACTACAAAAGAATTGCATTCATTTGAAAGGTTATTAAATTCTCTGGGAAAAAAACCTAAATTCAAGATTAGTGAGAGACACTTTACGGTTGTTTTGATCTCTTTCTTCGCATTAGTGCAAAAAAAGCTCAAATAAATCGGTTCACTTGATTAGACGCACCTGTTAAAAGTTAAAAAAAAAGAGGTTGATCAATTTCTAACATTTTCTATTTACTTTTTTATTGTTATTGAAGTTATTTTTCACAGTTTCAATACTTTGTGCAACCTCTACGATTTGAAATTACATCAAAAATTCTACTTTTAAGAGATTCATACAATTTTCTTAATGATCTAATGAAATCTTAGACAAGGCTTCTTTAATTGCGGCAATTATCTCCTCACAGCTTTCATACTGCTTAACTTTTTCATAAATTTGATGGGTCAGCCATCCAGAAAGGTTTTCAATGATGTTTAGATCAAGTGAGTATGGTGGCTACTGCAAAAATTCCACATTTTCACTGGGGATAAATGCTTTTACAACGTGCGCGTTGTGGATCGGAGCAGTGTCTAGTTGTCAGATCTACTGGATAGGTCCAAAAAGGCTCTCTTATGGCTCGAAAAGCTGTTTGCATAATAGCTTCATAAGAAATTTGTGTCATTTTGTGACACACAAAACCAACTCAAAGGCGCGCTAGTACGAAATGGCACCCCACACCCATACTTCTCCTTTCTTGGAATGATTTCGGTTCAAAAAGCATTCGGATGTCATAGAAAAAAAACTTATACCCATCAGGACCATCTAGGTTGAACTTTTTCTTATCAGAAAACACCACATTTCTTCAATTTAAGACACTTCCAACCTGCGTATACCATGTCATGTGAAGACGCGCGAACTCCAACCGCTGTTCTTTTCTTGCAGCGTTAAGTTTTTTTTTTTTTTTTTGCTTTTTGAATTTCAAGTGTTGAATACTTAAAAAAGCTCGAAGAACAGTTGATTTGATTGCACTTACCCCCGCTAATTGTTTGATTTTCATCGTGGAGTTAGTTAAATTTGAGGCAATTCATATAATTTTTCGGTTCTCGTGTGGTGTAAAGGGTGTTTTTTGTCCTTCCTTTGTTGTTTTTTTCGTAGGTGGCAGGATTTGATAAAACATTTCGAACAGCTTTATCATTTCGTGCTATTTTCTTTGCAATTTTGGGCATAAAATACCCTTCTGAGTGGTAGGCCTCAATTTTTGCTATTTCCGCCGAAGTTAACATTTTCTTTTTACCCATTTTCACTTTAAACACTCGGAAAAGCTTTAATAACGTACACTCATTAACCAAATTTAATTTATATTACCCAGCATTAAGAAACTAACTGAATTAATTCGTGCGTCTAATCAAGTGAACCGATTTATTTCAGCTTTTTTAGCACTAATGCGAAGAAAGAGATAAAAACAACCGTTAAGTGTCTCTCACTAATCTTGAATTTAGGTTTGTTTTACAGAGAATTTAATAACCTTTCAAATGAATACAATTGTTTCGTAGTTCATGAAGAAAAACAAAAAGAAAACTGCAATTTATTGAGAGAACAATGGTGCGTCTAATCATGTGAACTGCACTGTATATCGCAATAAGCGATTAAGAAAATGGCTGCTAATGAATTCACTCTCATGGATTCAATGGAGAGTGAATAAATGGAAACGCTCAATTAAAGCTTCATTAGGGATAAATTGATTACACAACATTGGCAATTGCATTGTTTTCGACAAGGGTATAGGTAAAACACTGACGTCTATTTTTGGTGCTGATTACAATTCTGATGTTCGTTTTTCGCTATGAAGAATTCTAATTTTTTTTTTATAATTCACACCCTCAAGGCTTCGTGGAGAGAACCTTATACTGTTAAACACAGCATGGGCGATGGGGAAATTAGGGAGAGAAAGCAGTACTAGTAGACGAATATGTAAAGGTCATCACAGGCATGGTTAATATCCATCGACAAAGTACAAAGCTATTTATTTTTAAAGAAGAAGTATTTCTTGCAGCACATGAGGGTTTTCACATTATCAGAAATGCATATTCTGTTTATTGATGAGCCCCTTTAGCCAAAAAAGCGCCTACTTGAAAAACGACTAAAAACTGGTATTAAAGCACTTAAAGTTGTCACCGAGTCGGAATTGTGGTAGTCGTTCGTGAAATTCGCCATGATAAAAATTTTGTTTTTTCTCTGAATATTTTGGATTTGACATTAACAGTTTGAGTATTTATTTATGGAGCGTTCACAGTGAAAGTTCAAAGTTCACAAGTCACAATTGGAAAACTTTTTAAAAAAGAATACACATTTAAAACACGAAATACGAGTAGATACTCAAATTGTAAAGGGTTAACGTCTTTTATTATTTTTGGATTAGTTTCAAATATTAAATTAATACCTCTTTCATAATGTTGTACCAATTTTGCACAAATACTCGTATACATTTCACAACATAAAATACAATTGTTCTTGTAGACTTTCAATGTGGTCAACCACATTATTACCTTGTGAACTGAGAAAGTATGTCCGATCCAGTGTTGCATTTTTGTATTTATATATTTTTCAGTGTTGTTCCATGTAGACAAAGAATGTACACTACACGACTGTCTACGTGTAGACAATTCAACGTATACAATTCCTGATTGTCTACATGTCAATGTCAACAATGTAGACAACGTAGACATTCAATTAATCATCAATCAAAACAATCATAGAGACATCGCCGGATTTAGATGTCGCAGGTGATTGGGATTGCTTACAGGCATTCCTTTCGTAACTGAATGTGAAGGCATTAGTAACTATTAGGATATGAATATGCTTTTTTAACAAATTTTTTTTTACCCGTGGCTGCGAACACGGCGGCTTTCTGCAGTATTTTGTAGATTTTTGTTGCACACTGTACAATATGCTACAAATTTGTTATTGTTTTTTATTAAAAGAAAACTTAGTTGATCGAAACCTTTATTTTTTCGTCGACCAATATTTGAATAAAAACTCAAATTAACACCTGAAATTTTCTTACATGAAGTAAACAATGTGACAGAGAAATCAAGAATGACAGATTGGCTGGCATGCTTTGTCTTCATTGTGTACATTGTCTACATTGTCGACACCATAGTCGACATTGTCTACATTGTCTACATTGTCGACACAATTGTCTACGCATTAATGTAGACAATCAAAGTCGACACGTAGAGGAACAACACTGATATTTTTAAATTTATATTGGGATTGATATGTCCATTTCTTTCTATCAAAGATTACCGTACTCTTCATCTAACCAATTCATAACTGGAGTCCCATCCTGTTGGAAATATGATAAAGCTACTTGCATAAGTGGTATGTCCTCTAATAGTTCTAGTAAATCAATGCACCTGTATATTGACGCTGAATTTATGCTGAAATGATTTCCGTCTCCTAGTGTGTGGATTTTCCGCCGCCCATGTGTGAAGATTGTGAAAATTGTGATCCCATCGTTGTAATACAAGCTCCGCTCCAACATCCAGTTAGACAGCTCTACTCTATTTTCCAAATCATCGGGAAGCAGTCCTCGTACAGATGTATGGTGATGTGGATAGAGATTTTCTTTATGCAGTATTATATAAATTTTATGTCTGGAAACATTTAATTGCAATGCTAAGCATCTTATGCAGATTGATGGCTCATTTGTAACAGTTTCCAGTATTCTTTGATGAGTCGAAGTTCTTCTTACCTGTAGAGCTCCCGCGTTAGGTCGTGTATTTGAAAATGCTACCTTTTCTCGAAGCCTTCAATGTATATCCAAATACTCGTATCTTTGTCGCGCTTTAGTTGAAGTTCCATTGACTAACTCATAAATGAAATTTGGCATTGAGTTTTATTTGTTTTCTTTTTACGCTCATTCAAAAAAATAATAGTAAAACGTTAGGATTACTACGCATTTTTTAGATAAAATTGAGCCTAAAGTCAAAAAAATTAGCATGGGCAAGAAAAATAGAACATTCTAGAAACTGGATATCTCAAGACCGAGATAAGATATCAAATTTGATCAAACGCTAAGGCTAGTACTTTTTTCTAAAAAAAAATCTTTAAGTCTTTATCATCTTAAGTCTTTATCATTGGTATTAACAGCGCAATTACCGTTAACATGGGTCAGGGTACACTAAAGTAAGCTTTTTTTTAATCCCCGATATATATGATATAATAATTGGAGATAGGCCTTTACTGGAGAACGATTTTTTTAGAATATACTCAAGAATCACGACCTTAAATACCAAACACGAATTAAGGGACGCCCTGTATATGTACATACCTATATAGAAATAAAAATTTAGAATCGGTGTAATATTAAAACACACGCCAAGGCATATAATACCAGCTTTTTTACATTCCCTTCTTCGATGAATATATTGTTCATCTTAAAAGCCGGTTCTAAGATCATAATACAGTTAAAGACAATTGTTCGCGTTTTTATCCAAAATACGATTACGACAAGATCAAAACCCAAGAACTAAAATCAATGGACCATGCATCTCAACCAAAAAATAGTCTTCCAGGCAGTTCACACTATATTGTTCTCGTTAATTTAACTTGACGTGTCCGAGAAGGCAACTCGACGCCACGAGGCAATTACTCCAAGCCTGAAGTTTGGTCTCTTTGTATAATTCCGAATATTTCGTATAAGACCAAAAAAGTGGTTCAGCATGCCTGGAACTAGGTTATGAAAAATGCCCCAAACTTTTCGAACACGAAATTTAACCCAAATATAGGTAACATGGCACCAAACCGAAAATAAAAGAGGGCCCTAAAAGTAGAATTAAAATGCAAAAAATTGTTGTTGTTATTTTGAGTATAAATATTTGGGCCTATTTTTATATTTAAATATGATTTATTTTCTTAAATTTGTATGATAATTTTTCTTTGCCAAAAAAACCTCAACTGTAGGGCCATTGCTGCTTTGGCCAATATTTCAAGTAATCATCAAAATATGTTCTTATTTTAAAAAGAAGTTCATAAGTTTTTGTTCGTTTAGTTGCAAATAATATTTTATCTAAGCCTTGACAGATTGTTTTTTCTTGAATGTCACCCATGAAGAACAAGAATTTCGATAGTGATAAGAAACAACAACTGCTACTTTATTATATTTTATCACTGTCATCATGTTTTTTAATCATTTTATGGAAGTTTAGAAACAAGTTTTATTTTCATTAACTCAACACGAGTAATCGAAAAACATAAACTTGACATGCCGCAAAATAACATTTTTCGGAAAATACGATTCGTCAAAAAGATTGCATAAGAAATATGTTCAATCAGAAATGAATCTCTCTGCTTTATAAAAACCTTCAAATAATTTTGAATTAACATCAGTGTGAAACCGACATTTTGCATGATTGATTCTTAAAAATGTCAAACAAGAAGACCATGGAAAGAACTTCAGGAGTATTGATTGCAGTCGTTTTTGGACTTGTTTGCGTTCAAGGTTTTGCTATTGAGGTAACGTAGTGTGGGCTTTTCAATCTTCCATAATTTAAGACGATATTTTTAAATTAACATTTCACAGTCTCGATCGAATGGTGTAAATGAGGAAATCTACTCAAAATACGTTTGTAATGGTAAGCAAAATGGCGCCCGCATTATGGTAGTTGGAACATGCTCCAAATACTACGAATGCATATCTGGTAAAAGCAGTGTAAAAATTTGTGCAAGTCCAAACAAATTCTTCGATTCATCATCTGGAAATTGCGTTGCAACATCAAGCTGCATTGAACCGAAAGGTGAATGCTCAACAGCCAAACCCAAGCCAACACCACCATGTAATAACAAAACAACTGGGACCCAAACTGTCTCAACAACCCCGGAGCCATCAAAACCAACCGAACCAACACAAAGTCCAACTGAAGCTACAGAAACAACAACAACCAAACAAACCACGCCCCATGATACACCATGTGAAATCAAAAACCAAAACCAACAGCAAAAGTTTAAGGAAGAACTAGAAAAGCATTATGCTGATTTCTTTGGTGCTTCTGGACAGAAATGCGATTCTCCCGGTGGATCTTGTCGTGGGCTCTTGAATGGGTCTTTGATTCCTCACAAAAACAACTGCAAAATGTATTTAGCCTGTTTCAATGGATGCGGGGCAGAATTTGTGTGCCCATCTTCGTTGCATTTCAACCGAAAGACTCAGCGTTGTGATAGACCAGAGAATGCTAAATGTGATTTTTAATTCTCAAATTGATTAAACACTTTGAATATAATGGGCAAACAAAAGTTTATTTCATTTTTGCAAGTTATTTTTTTTATCAGATTATGATATGCTTGATTGGATTGATCTGTTTTTAATGACAGAAATATTGTTTGAAACTGGAAGAATTTTTATGTATTTGTAACACTATCACAGAATCTTGAAATATTGTGATGATTGATGATGAATTAAATAATTAATTCTCTACAAAAATTCCAATTTCTAGGCAATTATTTGTTTATCGAAAACCAGAGTTTTGGAAAAAATAAGAACTGTCTTAATAGGTCATATAATAAAATATCTTGTGCTTGCAAGCTTTATGAACAGGTAAGGCTCGATAATTTAATATTAAACTGTAGGAAAATATCAGTTGCAATTAGCATAAATTAGATAAATGCGTTTGATTGATGTGATTTCGTGAGTTCGAGATCCTAGCAACCTCCTAAGATTTCGGTATGGTTTTAAGCAAATCCGGGTCGAGTTTCTACAGGCCGTACCAGATTTCAAAAATCCTCGGAAGCTCTATAGGTCTGACTTCAACAAGTTATGTTAGATTTTTTTCCGGCGCTCCACAGTTGCATATTTTCCTATCGCAAAATAATTCGAAGCAGGATGTTTCTCACTCAATCAGATGTTATCACAAAATGGCCTCCTCGAGTTCTACTAATGAAGTTTTTATTGCGAAACAATATAAATTGAATGCAATTGATAGTTAGACTTTGATGGAATAACTGAGAGAATTTGCTTGCTTCTTTGGTTGTAAGTTTCCATTGGGAATAGTAGAATTCTAGGGTCCTTATCGGACTTCATTTCCAACATAAAATTGATCCAACACTTCTTACTTCTTCTAGAGGCCGAAATAAGATCTGTAGCAAGTAAAAAACATATATTTTAAGCAATATGGTGGATTTTATTAAAACAAAACAAATTTTTCAAAATAAATATTCAGAACTTTTCTGTCAAAACACAATTTTAAAGATTCCTTTCGCAATAAAATCCCTCCATCTTAATTATAAGCATTGTAAACAAGAAATATTGAACATATTTATTCTAATTAAGAACAAGAACACGAAGAAGTTGTAGTCGAACCTGTAATAGGTGTTTGACAAGGACTGTGAGTTGAGCTTGAGGTGGAAGTTGTCGAGCTAGTTGAACTATTTGGAAGGTCAGTAGTTGTTGTTGTAGGTTCAGTGGCATTTGGTTTATTAAAGTAGTCACATCCAGCATCTTCTGGCCAATCACAAACTTCTAAATATTTATTAAAATGTAATCCTCTGCCACAGGTCATGTCGAATCCGCAACCATTGGAACAAGCCACGAACCATTCACAAATATATTTGTAAGGTAATAACTTTCCATCATCCTCACCAATACAAGAAGCACCCTTAGACTGGCAAGATGGATTATTTTCAGGTTTAACATAGGTTGGATCACACCCAGCTTGTTCTGGCCAGTCACAAATTTCATTAGCAGCATTAAAATGCAATCCGGAACCACAGTCCATGATGTAAGCAGTTCCGTCACCGCAAGCAATATACTTGGTACAATTGCCATTAAATGGCAATAATGTACCGAGTTCTTGCCCAGAGCATAAGCTTTGCCCCGCACCAGGAGTTGGTTTCGGAGACGGTTGTAATGGCTGACTGGTTGAAGGTTTCGGGGTAGATATGGGTTCAGGACTTGGTGACGGTTTGAAACTGGAAGTTGGTTTTTCAAAGGGTGCACTAGTTGGTTCCCTGCTAGAAGAAGCTGGTTGACTGGAAGTAGAGCAGTTTCCAGTACAAAGAACAGGTGTTGAACTCGTAGTAGGTCCTGCTTCGGAGCTCGATGTGGGCTTGGAACTTAATGTTGGCTTGTAGTTTTGTGTTGGTGTCGGTTCGGAACTCGGTGTTGGTTTTTCACTTGGATTTGGCTCCGAAGTGGGAGTTGGTTTTGAACCAGGTCTATTGGTAGTTGTTGTACTGGGACATGGTGTTGGTTTGGGGGATGAAGTGGGTTGATCGGTTGGGTTTGGTTGAAAATGTCCATATGATGAGTCGCATCCAGCTTCAGATGGCCAAGTACATTGTTTGAGTTTTTCGCTGAAATGTGTTCCAGTGGGACAGTTTCTGTTAATTTCACATCCCATCGAGCATTCCAGGTACATGGTGCAATCATTTGCATTTGCAATTAAAGTTCCATCTGCCATATTCTTACATGACACTCCAGATGTTTCGCATTTTGTTCCCGAAGGTCCAGTAGTTGGATCGCAGCCAGCTCTTATTGGCCAATCACATACCTGCAACCTCTTGTTGAAATGCAATCCAGCACTGCACTTCTTTTCACTGCAACACTGATCGATACACTGAATGAATTGTGTGCAGTCGCCTTCATATGGTATCAAAACGCCATCTGGAAGACCTTTGCATGACCCACCAGCCGATTCACATACTGTTCCGGATGGTCCAGTAGCAGGTTTTTCATCAGCATTTACAAAGACGGTGAGTAAAAGCAATCCACATGCTAAAATATGCGCTAGAAGAATGAAAACACAGAGGAGTTAATATGCAGTTTTGAAATCTTTTACGAATCGCATAACTAATATATACGTACTCTTCATCACTGATACTTTCTTAAAGTTTTTTTTTTATAGCAAGTGATTCCGCGAGAACTAATATTTCAATTAGAAAACCATAAATTGTCACTTCGAGGTCTTGCTGGGTTCTAAATGTTTATAGTGAAATTAGAACTAATAAATTGTCAAATTTGGACCTTAGTGATCGGTATCGAGTGGTTAATCTTATCATGGATAAAGCTTCAAAACCAAAGCATACACATATTTCTAAAGATAAAAAGGGTATTTTTTTTCTAATCATAGATGATTGCATATTTTTAGTTTAAGAAGTGCAAATTTCAATTAAAACGTTATCATTAGTGAATATAATTTGAACTTTGAAAAGATATTCTATATTTTGGTATGAATTGGTACGAGTATGTTCCCGTGGTTTTTTTTTACTAATATTTTTTTAAGAGCCAGTTTCCGCTGGATTTGAATTTTTTAAGGGTAAAATCAACCTAGATATTTACTTGACTAACATGGTCTTAAAAAATTAAATAAGAGGCCGAATATGTGGAAGAAAACCTAAACCTAGATGCTATCAACCATTGCATGTTACCAGAAATGGCGATGTTTTACAATTCTCTTCCGAATCCGAACTGAAAGGATAAGTAACACTTTAATTTAATTTAATCCATTGAATTCTCTTTGAGATTTTAAATTGATAATCACCATTCATTTGACAATAAAAAGATTGCAATCACATTTTTTTATCGATTTATAACTTAGCAATCAATTGATTGAAATCTTGTGAGCATTTATGTATTAATAGCATTGCTGGGAATTAATCCCATATGTTAGGAATGACAGTAATATTAGTTTACCTTTATTTTTGAAGTTCGGACTTTTTGGTAAATAATTAAAATATCAACACATTAAACATCAACAAGTATCTTTGAATTTTGTTTCGAGAACGTTCATAGTTATAATTGAAGAGTGATGACATTTAAAATTTTAATTTATTATCATAAGTGTTTAATTGTTTCTTGATTCATATTGAGTCAATAAATTAAGAATAAAATTGGTTATATACATTTTTCTTTTGATTTCATTTGCAATAAAAATTGGTAAATATTTTTTTCTGCAATGTCTCTATATACCAGATGGTGTGACTGATATTAAAATAACATAATATATACAAATTTATATTTTAATTCTTTTTTTTTTTGAATATTCATTTATTTGTTGATAGACTCCTGTCTTCTAATCTTGCCCAGACAAGTGGAGTAAAAAATTATTTGGAAAGACAATTAGACTTGGTTTTTTCAACAAATGCTCTTATTACTGAAGTAATTGTAAATAAACACATCCTATCAAAACTGGACAACCACCACCCACCCATTTCAGTTACTTTTGCCTTTGAGTGCGAAAACATTCGTTCTTACTCTCTCACATCGCAAAAATACGATTTCCGTAAAACTAACTTTGATAAACTTAACGAGCTGATTGGTAAACTTAACTTCGACTTTATCACTATGGACTCGAATATTGAAATTATTATAACCACCTTTTACAATCTTATACAAACCTGCTTTGCACAATCCACACCACTTATGCCTCAGAAGAATTTTACAGCTTCTCCTTGCTGGTACACCAAAGAACTTCGCCTTCTTCGTAACAGAAGAAATATCCTATGGAAAAAATTTCTCAGGTCAAAATCAGACAATGATATTTCCAATTACATGGTAGCCTTCTACAACTTTTCGGGCTTGTTTGAGTCACTCTACTCAAATCATCTCATCCAAACTCAATCTGATCTTATCTCGAACCCAAAACACTTTTTTCAATTTATTAATTCTAAAAGAAAATCAGATGGTTATCCCTCCACCTTGAACTACTGCAATGCCACATCTGCTGATCCTAAAACTATTTCTAACTATTTCGCCGATTTTTTTGGCCAAGCATTTTCTTGTAATAACTCTGAAGTAGACTTGAATGGTTGTGCCAAGACCTCTTTGACATCGATTAATATATGTCAATTATCAGTGATTAACAAGGTTCGCCAGCTTAAGAACGATTTTTCATCGGGTCCTGACGGTATTCCTCCTATTGTTCTTAAAAAATGCATCTCTAAACTTGCTCAACCACTCACTGCTCTATTTCAACTATCTATTTCTTGCTGTGTGTTTCCCAATCGATGGAAAGATTGTTTCATTATCCCTATACATAAAAAAGGATCTAAGAGTGATGTCTCAAATTATAGGCCGATAGCAAAGCTCTCATGTATTCCTAAATTATTCGAGAGTTTAGTTCACGATTATTTACTTCTTCATTGTAAATCACTCTTTTCTGATAAGCAACATGGCTTTCTTAAAGGTAGATCAACTACATCTAATCTTACTCAATTTGTATCTAATACTATTTGTGCCATGGAATTAGGCTACGAAATTGATGCAGTTGCAACTGATTTCAGCATTTGATAGGATCACTCACAATATAATTATTTTCAAATTGAAATCAGATGGATTCCCATCTCCGTTTTTATCTTGGGTCCAGTCCTATTTATGTGATCGCTTAGGCACTGTTTTGTTCAGAGGAAGTACTTCCAACCCTGTCCGCTCAACATCAGGCGCTCCCCAAGGTAGTCACCTTGGCCCCCTTCTCTTCTTGTTAAGTATAAACGATGTTGAGCTTACTTTAGTAGGATCTGACCTGGAGATTTACGTTGATGACATGCGTATTTCTAAACATATTACATGCTCAGCAGATACCCAGCTACTACAAACCGACCTAAATAATTTCCTTACCTGGTGCCGTCATAATTTTCTCGAACTTAACGTCAGTAAGTGTCAAGTCATTACTTATTCTCGAAAACGCCCCCCTCTCCGCCAGCGTTATTATTTCTTGAATAATGAACAAGTCTCGGTTGTCACATCTATTCGTGACTTAGGAGTTATTTGTGATAATCACCTAAATTTTCTAGCTCATTATGATTCTATTATTAACAGGGCTAATTCAACTGTAGGATTCGTAAAGCGTTGGTCCAAGGAAATTCTCAAATCCCTACGTCACAAAATCCTTATACGTTTCTTTTGTACGTCCTCTTCTTGAATATGCCTCTCCCGCCTGGTCACCTTATTATCATGTCCACATTCAGCGCATTGAAGCCGTTCAGCGCAGATTTATAAGATTTTGTCTGCGCGGCCTCGGATGGGACGACCCATTCAGACTCCCACCCTACGAAAACCGTCTTAAACTTATAAATTTACAGACCTTAAGAGTACGTCGAGATAATGCTGACCTTCTATTTTTACACCAGTTATTATCTGGAGGTATCGACTGCGTAGGCTTGCTACGCAAAATAAAGCAAAACACAAATCAATCTCGCCTCAGATCGTCACCACTCTTCTGGATACCCCTTCACCGAACCGAGTACGGCCTAAATGAACCACTTACAAGAATGCTTAGAAGTGCTAACAACTCAACTATTTTTGATTTAAGTAGTTCAAAAACTGCCCTTAAAAATGCTCTCCAATAATTATACCTTCATTTCCCGACCCAACTTTCCACCCAAACCTATTATTACTATTATTATTAATATAATTTTAAGAATTTTTTTGTTTAGTTTTAAGTAACCGGCTTGAATTAAGCTTAAATAAATGAATAACTAAATAAACATATGCATGTGTATATACAGCTCTGTGAAAAAAAATAGCACCAACCACTTATTGTAGTTTTAAATGAAAGATATTTTTAAACAAATGATAGTTAAATTTTATTTTACATTTTAATAACATAAGTGAAGATTAAGTAATCTATAAACGTAAACACTTATCCATTATAACTAAAATTAAATAAGTTATGCTTATCAAAATTATAAAATACCACTTTTTTAGTGTGAAAAATAATAGCACCAACATTGGAAATTCGTAAATAAGTACAAATTCTGGGTAAAATCAATAAGTTTTTGATTTGGAATAATATCAACTAATTAATATTTTGTCTTATTACCCTTACTTTTAAGTACAGCGGCGCAACGTCGTGGCATAGAGTCAACTAATGCTTGACATCGCTGAAGTGGAATATTTCTCCATGCAGCCTGCACAGCTTCCCATAATTGCAGTGTGTTTTTCGGCTTGGCTTCAAATACGGCTTTTTTTACATCTGCCCAAAGATTTTCGATGGGGTTCAGGTCTGGCGACTGAGCCGGCCATTCCATAACCTGAACCCTTTTTCTAGCGAAAAAATCTTTTGCTAATTTGCTCGTATGTTTAGGGTCATTATCCTGCTGCAGAACCCACTTGAGAGGCATATTCCATTCAGCGTAAGGCAGCATGACTTCCCTCATAATGTCAACATAAATTTTAGCGTTCATTATGGGTTTGATCCAAAATATGGGACCAGTACCATTATATGAAAAGCATCCCCATATGTTTATTTTTGCGCCGCCGTGCTTAATTGTCTTAATGGTGTATTGTGGCTTAAATTCCTTGTTTTTTGGCCTGCGGACAAAAGTTCTGGTACCAGGAGTCCCAAATAAAACAATTTTGGACTCATCGGTCCATAGTATATTACGCCACTTAGTTGGCTCCCAATGCAAGTGATCTGTTGCAAATTTTTTCCGTTTTTGTAAGTGGACCTTTGTCAATAAGGGTACCTTCCTGGGACTTCTAGCAGGTAAATTATTATTTGTCAGCTTTTTCCTTATTGTCGAAGTGGTCACAGATAGATTTAATTCCTCTTTTATTTTATTAGAAGTAATAAATGGATTTTTTTTTACTAATCTCGTTATGCGTCGTTCATCGAAAGGAGTCAATTTCGGTTTTCTGCCTCTTTTTTCATCTTGGGGAACATACTTTTTTGCATTTGATATCATTTTATTAGAACATCCAACTAGTTCTCTAATGTATTGGTATGTTTTCCCCTCAGAAATTAATTTTTTTATTAAGGAACGTTGTTCTGGAGTACAATGTCTACCGCGACCCATTTTAGCTGGTAAACACATAGCATTTATGAGTTATTAATTTTAAGTTATTTAAATACCTTAACTTGATATGTTTAAATGTAAAAAAAATTTAAAACACGAATATATTCTACCAAAACTCTCAACAGAATGACATAGTGCTATTTTTTTTCACACATTTGCGTAAAGCGTCTCAACGGTTAACGGGAATTTTTATCTCAAATCAACGGAAAAAGTGAGAGTTTTAGACAAATTTCCTTGTTCATTATACTACTGAATGCAATAGAAATACTTTTCAGTAGATGCGTTGTGTTATCATCAATAGAGAAGAACGCAATTTGTAAGAGTAGTACAAAATGCAACATGGTGCTATTTTTTTTCACAGAGCTGTATGTACATACATATATAGAACACATACCGATTTTGTATTGATGTATTTGGTTTATTTAAATACTTATTCAGAATTTCTCTATAGCTTGAAATTTCAAAGTGATATTTTTTTGCTTTCGAGTCAAAACTTAATTATGAAAAATATCAAGGTGAATTGATATAATTTTGCGAATAAAACCACTGTACTACAAATTCCTTTACCTGACTTTTCTGATTACAAATTAAAAATAAGTGATTTTAGTTTTTTGTTTTGATGGTGAAATCTGTAGTATAGCGAAAAATGTTATAATATTTCAACAACCTCAAAGTAATGAGAAATACGGTGCCGGAAAGAAATTTAGGGTATCAAAAAACTTCGGAAATCTATTATTAGATTTTGGATACATAAAATTGTTTAAATCGATCTGTATTATCTACAACAAATTACTTAAACACGAATTGCTACCGCTATTATAGAACAAAAATGCGGAGCGATATTATCAATCAATATTATATCGATCAAATATATATCGATTTTCGGAAAGTTATTCCTCGACGACCTTAACAAATTATCTGAATTAAAGATCAAAGACTTGATCTCTTATCATTAAACGACTAAGTGGCTCTGAGGCGAATCTCAACGTCTTCTGTACTGGATACTCTTTGATCTTAAGACAGTAATCTGACGTCCTTCTGGCAGGAAAGAGCGCATAAATCCTTCATCATATCCCACCCCGATGAGTTTCACCTTGTCGTGGTGGGGTGGCTTACGTCTTTCTCCGGCTTGCTGGAGTTAGACAACTAAGAAAACTCAACACGTAGAACTTATAAAAAATAAGTCGCGTGGCATACACATTATAAAACGATCGAGACATCTCTTTCGTATGTGTATGCAAAAGCAATCTAAAGTAGTATTAGAAAATGACGTAAAAACCAGATTGCTAGATAAGAAAATTGAAATTTTGAACGCTTGGAGGACATCGGTTGTAGTTCAAGCCATGTCCGAAAAGATCTCGGTGCTATACCCAATCTCAGAATTTGATAGATCCTATCATGAACTGAGCAACGGGTCCCTGGTGCTGATCAAAGGGTACGGTAGTGCCCAGCCAAGTTCTGGCACTACACCCTTTTTACAGGAACAAACTCAGGCGATTTTTGACCCCTTCCTATCTTTAGTAAAAATGAAGTCAAAAACTTAAAACTCCGAATATATGCTAAGCTAGTCAGGCACAGGCGCCTCACCAAATATCAATTTTCTAGCATAAGCGGTTCCTGAGATATAAGGCCTCAAAAATCACAAAAACCGTAACTGACTGACTGACTGACTGACTGACTGACTGACTGACTGACAGATCATCAAAATTATGGAGCACTTCCCGACATCGTAGAATCGTGTAATTTTGCACAACGGTAGGTCTTGTCATGTAAGCAGAGGAAAAAATCGAAAATTTGAAATTTTCCATTCAGGGGGCGTGGTATCCGCCCACTTTCTCCGAATTGGTGTTGGTTGAATGGAGCACTTCCGACTGCTGTAAAACGATGAAATTTGGTGAACCGGTAGGGCTTATATTGCATATAAGGAACCACAAATAGGCACCAAGATTTTCCTTTCAGGGGGCGTGGTATCCGCCCACTTTCTCCGAATTGGTGTTGATTGAATGGAGCACTTCCGACTGCTGTAAAACGATGAAATTTGGTAAAGTGGTAGGGCTTAAATTGCATACAAAGAAAAAAATATAAAATTAGTGGTTTTCCATTCAGGGGCGTGGTGTCCGCCCACTTCCTCACAACTGATGTAAATTATATATGGCGCACTTCCGATTGCAGTAGAACAATGAAATTTGGTAGAACGGTAGGGCTCAAATCGCATATAAAGGACCAAAAATAAAAATCGAGTTTTTCCATTCAGGGGCGTGGTATCCGCCCACTTCCTCAGAACTGATGTAAATTATATATGGCGCACTTCCGATTGCAGTAGAACAATGAAATTTGGTAGAACGGTAGGGCTCAGATCGCATATAAAGGACCAAAAATAAAAATCGAGGTTTTCCATTCAGGGGCGTGGTATCCGCCCACTTCCTCAGAACTGATGTAAATTTTATATGGCGCACTTCCGAGTGCAGTAGAACAATGAAATTTGGTAGAACGGTAGGGCTCAAATTTCATTTAAAGGACCAAAAATAAAAACTAAGGTTTTCCATTCAGGGGGCGTGGTATCCGCCCACTTTCTGAGAAAATTTTTAAATTATATGGAACACTTCCGATTGCTGTAATTAAGATAGGTTTGTTAGTGTTAGGTATCTTGCCAGGATAAGAAGAAATAATTGAAGCGCAAATCAAAACAACCATTAACAAAAAGAAAATATACCAAAAGAAATAGGAAGCTATAAACTAAGTTGATTTTAGTAGGTAGAGTCCAACCTTCTATTTTTCCGTATCCTTCGAGATTTTTACATGGCAAAACATTAAAATCTTTGCAAAAAGGAGTGAGATCAGACCAAAAACATAAATGTTAAAAAAAGAGCCAAGTTCTTCTATACAAAAACCTTTGTGTAACAAGTCAGTCGTGAAAAGTACTGAGATCTAAAAGTACGCCAAGTTCTTACTTCATGAAGGTTTAATACCGAATATTTAAAGTAAAATAATATTGAAACAGCTACAATGTAATAGAGAAATTTTATTATTTAATGACTACTGACTAAAGTTTGATGGGCTTACTTGGCAAGTTTTTTCTTATGCCCAATTCAAAAGGTTTTAAAAACTTGACCAGTAAACCCATCAAATTTTAGTCAGTAGTCATTAAATAATAAAATTTCTCTATTACATTGTAGCTGTTTCAATATTATTTTACTTTAAATATTCGGTATTAAACCTTCATGAAGTAAAAACTTGGCGTACTTTTAGATCTCAGTACTTTTCACGACTGACTTGTTACACAAAGGTTTTTGTATAGAAGAACTTGGCTCTTTTTTTAACATTTATGTTTTTGGTCTGATTTATATAAATCTTGAACAATGTGATGTGGGGGTCACGGCCAATGACGAAACGTAGTTGAGCGATATGACCGTCTCTTTTGCTTAGTAGTCTTTGTATTGCAATACAATGGACGGTCCTTCCCGGTACCTGAAATTAAATTGCGGGGAATGTCTCTATCCCTTTTGGTGTAGGACAAGCAAGACTAATCTATTCGGTGCAGGTTGTGGTTGGCTTTGGTCGGCTGTGATCTGCATCTTATCTGCTTAATTTATTAAGCGCCTATAATATTACTGGTGATATTCTTGAAATAACTCCATAATATTCCAAAAGTAACGAGTATGAACAATAAGAAAAAAGGATCATGGTTGGCCTTGGTCGGCTATGATCTGCACCACGGAGTTTTACTCCATCTGCTTAATTTATTAAGCTCTGTAATATTATTGGTGATATTTTTATAATAACTCCATAATATTTTAATGTAGCAAATAAGAATACCCTAATTGGGTACCACGGGGATAGTGATTACTAATCTCCCGCTAATTATAGCCCCCATGGAGTAAGGACCATGGAATCACTGTCACTGGGAAGGCCCTCTGTAAAGAGAGCTCGTGGTGGCTGTGGTTATACCAATCAATTTACGCGATTGGCTATTGTAGTTTACTGCAATAGTTAGATAACACAATTAGATCCGTACCAAAGGGTAATGAACTGCCTACACAGTACAAAATTTGGAACAACCAGATGCCTGATTCGCACTCCCTTGACAGGACCAACGAAATGTCTTGGAGGGCTAGTCTTGCACGAGGTTGGAAGGGAGTGGCTACCTTTCATCCAGATAGACAGCAACTGGGACCTGGTCCTGGGCCGTCAGTGCTTGAGGTTAAGCAGTGGAGTAAAGGCTTTGGCTAGGTATCCACTATAATGCTTGATTTAAGTTCTTCATCATATCCCATTAAATCCAAAGGTCAAACGAGTTAATGGTATCAAAACGAAGAACTCCAGTGCTATTTGAGTTACTGAGCAAGAATGATCGAGGCCATCATTGCTATCTTCCAGCTTACACCTTGAAACTATTTTGCTCTTGCAGAATTTTTTGATAAATTTAGCTGAACTTCAAATCATTTGGGACAGATACGTTCAGATCGAACACGAGTTTTTGATCAAACTTGACATTACAAAAATAGAAAAGATGAAAAAAGTGGTTCTCGCAATTCTGTCAGTCTATTTTCTGACTGCCGTAAATGATTCAATTGTTTTTTGTTTCAATAATTACAATTCTCCCAACAATTTTGCTATTCAAACTTTAAAAGATAAAAATAAATAAAAATCGTCATTAGAAGAAGTGCATTCTTCATATAAAACTATTTTTCGTTTTCTAAAATAAAATAAAATTCTAAAATTTCTTAGAAAGTTTTTTGAATTAAGAAATATACATAGATATATTTTTTTTCGAAAACCAGACAACTAAAAATATTTTAACACTATATAAATGTGTGTACCACCCATCAAATTTGCACTGAGAATATCCAAGCATTTAGTATTGATAGCTTTTTTTTTTTTTTTTTTATAATCTACCCGCGCTCAAGGGATTATGATTACCCTTTAAATGTTTCAACACAGCGCGGGCGTGAAGTTGTGGAAGAGAAAGAAGGATAGGAAAGATGTGTGGCACGATGTTCTGAGACTGAAGGTTGTTGGCTCAGATATTTTATCTCCAGGGATGGCGGCTGAACTAAAGCGGAGAATGCCGTGTCTTATTTCTATGTCGCTTATAATTCACATTATTTTATTCGTGTTCATCCTTGTTGGGCATACTAGTTTAACTCAATTACATGTTGTTAGTGTTATGCCTGAACAACATGCAATGAGTAAACCAGCAACCCATTGATGGCAATTTTTAGAAGGTTTTTAATGGAATTAAAACGACATAGACGACGGCAGGGATCGAACCTGTGATCATGAGGTTCACAGGCGAGCACACATCCATCGTGCCACGGCCACCCACTGAAGCTACCACTAAAAGAACTATAACGTTCCATCCGTCTTCTTCGACCGTAGACTAAGTCAGAAAGTTTATCTGAGCAGTTCTGTAAAATTGGAAAACAACACCAGCGCCAATATTCAAACGTACAATAAATGTTTCTTGGGGCTAGAAAACAATTAAGTAATTAGGCCCTTTGACAAAGAATTTTGATCACATAAATCAATTTGTACGACAAACTTCCCTTATAATTCGACTCAAATGATTCATGATGTTGAAAGTAAGTTTTTCAGTTGCAAGAACTGGTGGACGACGTCAACTAAGTTTCAATACTTGATCCAAATTTCGAGGATCAAACATAAGAAAAAAAAAAAAATGGTCAGAAAATAAATCAATAATTGTTACCCCGGTTATCGTGTTTCATACATTACTTTCGAAACTCAAGAACTGTTTGAAACTTGCTTTTGAAATAAAACTAAAAACCTGTACTGGAAACGAAAGTTATAGAAAACACCCTATGCTAGAAGTTCTACTTTGTCTACGTAAACTAAGTCTAGGTTTTGTTTCGAAGTATCACGGGGTTAAGAATTCTTGATGTTTGGTTGTTTTTTATGTTTGTTAATGTTTTTTTCTTAAGTAATTATTTCATACTTATGACGTTCGTTCTGTTGTTTGATTAGTCAGAATTTTAAAACATGCGCACACATGATAGCCAATGTTCAATACAGCTTAATTAAACAAACACAACCTGTTGATTTATATTATTCATTTTCTACATTTGTATGTATGTATGTATCCAACAAACACATTAAATGAAACTGTTAGTGCAAAAATCGTGTACAAATGGAAGATGATACCTTTTACACGTTCATTAAACTCAAATTAATTATCAAATTTAACATAATGCTTTGATCAGCCATGTGAATTTTGTATTTTATCGAACGTTAATATTTAGAATTGGCTTAAAAACTGAAAAGCTCAGATTACTGATCACTGGACTCAGGAGTTTGTTTGTAGATCAAGATGACTCTTTTTTTAGCGCATAACATAGATGAACATTGTATCGTAACAACTCGATGATTTGGATCGCGAGTTTAAATAGGTCTTATGCCTTTAAGGAATGTTTTTTTTTTTAATTAAATTAAAGCAAATATTTAAGTGGTTAAAATACATATAGTTAAGCTTCTTTGCTATGCTTATAGGTGCATAAATCATTATTTAAAATAAAGGACAAATTATAAGTAAATTATACGTTATACCATCTATTGCTTTAGATAAACTTGCTCATTAATAAATTTCTATATTGAAAAGCCTTTTACTGAAAATAGTCCAAGGATGCATAATTTTGGTCATTTAACGTGTCGATAAAAAGTTCTCAAGCAAGATGAGCTTCTCCAAGGGAATTCTATGTTTTGAAAATTGGAGAAATTTCAATCAAATGATAAGTGTTTTCTGAAGCATCTAAGTTGCATAATGTGCATATAGTATTCCTTCGATTTTAAACGTTCTTCCATTCAGACTTAGCAGAACCACTTTTCACTCATCGCTTTCCAACATCCATTCCTAAATACTCGTACAACAATTTTTGGTTTAGCCAAATTAACCTCCAAGTTCCTTGTATCGAAGTATTCAATCAGAAGATCGATCATATTTTGTAAGGTTGTTGAATTTTTCGCTATTATTGTTAGATTATCGGGTAACTCATCGTGAAGATCGTTTAAAAAGAAGGAAAATAAGGTTGGACTGAGTACACACCCTTTCTTAAGCCTATTCCTGTTTCAAAGAAATTTTTTATGTGTTCACCAGCCCAAATTGCGTATTTTGTGTTTTCATATACATTTTTAAGTATCCTTATTATCTTCGATGCCATTCCTAAACTGTAATGTTGGTACAATAGGGGTTCCCCATTAATTTTATCAAACGCAGATTTGAAATCTATAAAAAACACATAGAATTTCCTTTTCCTTTTATTTAAAATGAGGTTTATAACCGAGGATAGGTAAAAATTTGATCTTCTGAAAGAGCTTGGTATTTTTTCCTCTAAGTTTCGAAAATCCTGTTGAAAATTTTGGTTAATTTTTTGATGAATCTAGTAGTTGAGTTTTTAGAAAATTCCATTGTTATGCGGTCTATTTCTGAATCCTTCCTGTTTTTGTCATGTTTTGATAACCCATTCCACCTCCTTCATAGTTTTTTGACAGCCTTAAGTAGAATCAATTATGTTTGGTGCAGTGTACAAGATTTACGGCGAGGTATTAATTGAATTTAGTAACTCTCTAAAGTGCTCAAAAAAATTTTCACTACTCAGGTTTCGACTAACAACTAATGTTTTCTTCTTCATTTCCCTAACCACTGAGTACAATTCCTTTGCACCCCTAGCAGTTGTCATCTGCTGTTCTCTATATTTTTTTTTTTGATCACAGATATTTGTATAATTTATTCTCTCAATCAGGTAATTTTTCCTATATGCATCGCCGCAGTAAGCTTTTTAAAACTTAAGTCTTTTTAACTTTGTGGCAATCGCTGTGAAACCACTTTTTCCTATGAAGTTACTTCTTTTTAGAATAGTAAGCTGAAGCGTATATAGGATTTTTAATAAAATGTGTATATATCATCATCGATGTTTATCAGAATATTTTGTGGCTCTTTTAAGTTTTCTAACAAAAATGCATACATATTTCTGGCAAAAGCAAAAGTTATCTTCTTTTTGTTGAATTTGTTCCTTGTGCTCTTAACTGTTCCACTTAACCAACTCAGGGGTCCAAACGAGCGAAATTTTCACACGAATTATACACTTTTGATTGATTTAAAATGAAAATTCTTTTACCCAATTCAAAAATAATTAATTAATTAACCTGCGAAAATCAATTTTACATTATCTTACTTACTTGACGTAAATTTTTAATTAAAATGTCTTAAAATTCGAACAAAGCTAAGTAGGAAAAAACGTCTAACGAAGAACAAATGAATTTTAAATTTTCACAAACAAAATTGATCTTGTTTGCATGTCACGGTACCTTAATTTAATTTCATATAATTAAACACCTAAGTACAAACTTTTTATTGATATCTTCTAATTAGAATAATTCTTAGATTGTATTATAAGAAATACAAAATTGTCCTAACAAAACTCAATACCAATTCAATAAGCAACCAGCTAATAAATATAATTATGCAATATTCAATTCCCAGCTGTATACATGCACTTGCGAAAATTTAGTCGTTATAAATTTTTTTTGAAGTTTTAAAAGTAAAAACACCTTTTTAGAATAAGAGACTATTTGTTCAAGACAAATTTATTTATTAGAAAAAATATGTATTGATATATTTAAAAAAAAATAATAATATCAGTCTATTAAAAAAAAATACAAATGGGGTTTGGATGAACTAAAAAAAGTTTACCTCAATTTAATAAAAGAAGGTACATGTACATGTACAAAATGTACATGTGCTTAAATATTAAGCTTAAAAAAGAAACAGTAAAGAAATGCGTATGAACAAAATAAATTTCTCGATGCTCAGCTTAGAAAAATCTAGGTCCTATTTTCCCACAATATACATATAATATTATATTCGCTTTAATATATTTTTACTAGATATACTTTCCATAGCTAATAAAACAAAATTTAACTTATTGTTACAAAATTGTGATAGAATTTCAAGTCCTTGCTAATTATTAAATTATACTAAGTATAACCATGAATTAATTTTTTATACTTATTGCAATAAAATGACATTTAAAGTAAATGGGCGACAGAAGGGAGTTCTATTCAAAACTGAAGTGCTAGTGACAGGACTGTCTTTATAACGATAAACCTTACCCAAAAGGCCAAAAGGTAACTCTGGCGATGTTTGGTCCCCGAAGTTGAAGTTACACTTTGCGGGAATGGCTGCGTGTCCAGCATATGCATATATTTTTATATTTCCTTGAATGTAAAAGATGGAACGTTAACGGCTAGTCGTTAGACATTCCCCAAATCTGTGCAAGAACCTAACGAATTAAAATCGCGAAGTAGATAATAACCGCTAACTTCCTTTAAATTGTAGCAACTATTTTTGCACCGGGTTTCCACGGTTTCTATACAGTTCTTCAGCCATATTTATAAACTCATTATAGTGAGTACATAAGGCTATGCAACCCTTATAATGCCTCTAAACGCAAAATCGTTATTTATAAAACTTATGTGACGTTGAATAGAGGCATTATAAGCTAAACGCGTTTGGAGGTTGAATAGTGCCTAAAAAGGACATTTTTGTATTGAACTGTCACATTCACTTTGACATCACATTGAATTATAAAGATTATCAACAAAATAAAATGCCTTTGACTTGATATTGAAACTTAAAGTTTGTGTTATTTTTATTTATTGAAACAAAAATGTTATGCTAATATATTAAAAACAAACTGAATTGAATATTGTTTAGAATTAAATAGATAAATATACTTGTTGGTGATCTCTCTCCACGCATCCTTCTTCATCCGGTGTGTTAGTGTTGTAATTTTTATTTTGTATTATTTAAATTTATCCTCAAGAACTTGTCTGAGGAGTACTTATTCCAGCTAGGATAAAACGAATCACAATTTGATTTCCAGTATTGTGCTATAGATAATAACTTACTATCTGATGAATCAAAGTTAATTGTTCGAATTCGTTTAGCTTTTTGCAGTTTCGTTTTTGTTTATTAAATTCGATAGACAGACAAGATGTTTTTAACTTCCCATAGGGAGTTATTGTAATCGGTCCGATTTGTCAAATTGGAATTTTTGACATTTCTCGACGTTTTAAGGTCCCTAGAGGCTATATCAATCATTTCTAGAGAGATGTCTGTGTGTGTGTGTGTGTACGTACGTTCGTACGTTCGTACGTTCGTACGTTCGTACGTTCGTTCGTTCGTACGTCCGTACGTTCTTGTACCATTTTTCGTCGTCGATATCTCAAGAACGAGTAAATATATCGACTTCAAATAAATTTTGTTTAATAGATAATAACTTCGAAAGAGGCTGAAAGGGCGTTTATTAAAATTCAGAGAGTAGTTTTTTCACTATAACGGTTTAAAAAAAAAGTAAAAATTTTGTTTAGTTTCAAATATCTCACGAAAAAATAACGCTATTGATTTCAAATAAAATTCAATGTACTCATTATAAGGTCATACAGATTTGGTATGAATTTGGAAAAAAATGAACATACCCTTATTTTTTTAAATAAAAAAAACTGAAAAAAAAATTTCATAACCCAGATATTCTAAGAACGGAAAACAATTTGAAACTCAAAATAATTTTATTTTACGAAAAATAATGTGTTTGACAACTGGTGAAAATTTCAAAAAAAATCAGCTTACAGTTTTTTTACAAAAAATAAAAAACTATATAAAATTCTATTGAAAATTGGTAAAAATTGTTTTTCGACTCAAATTTCTCGAGAACTAGTAGTGATATTGACTTCTAATTTAGTTTATTTTATACATAGTATAATTTTGTACAATTGGTAAAATGTTGACAAATATTGAAGTAATAGTTTTGTTTTTTTTTTAAATAAAAAAACTATTAATTTATTTTTTTTAAATAAAAAAACTATTAAAAATTCTAGTGAAAACTAGTTAAAATTGTATTTCAAGTCAAATTTCTTGGGAATGAACACCGATAGTGCCTTCTAAAGTATGTTGTTTTATACATCGATACCTTCCCGTAAGAATGTATACTAAGCGACATTTCTAAAATTGTTCAGGAAACGAAAAAAACGAAGAAAGTTCTAGTTGAATCATAGTGTGCTAAGAGACAATTTTGGTTAAACTAAGTGACTTCTAACAAAATTTTTTTTTGCTCACGACAATGAGATCTTTATTAATGTCGGTTAGCATAATTTTTTTGGCCGATAATACAAATTTCAGGGGGCAAAATTATTTTAATGAGAAAACATGGTAGTTGATAAATTTTTTTATTTGTACTCTAGTTTCCTTTTCATGCATAATAGGTTGGCGAATCCCAGGCCAAAACGTGACCCTTAACATATAGTACGAGTATATTTCCTCATCAAAAAGTCATTTTCGAAAAAAGTGTCGCTTAGTACATTCTTACGGGAAGGTATCGACATAATACAATTATTAACATATGGTTAAATTTTGACAAGTATCGAATTGAAAGTTTGAACAAAAATATAAAAAAATCTACTAAAAAGTGATAATATTTGTTTTTCGACTAGAATATCTTGAGAACGAGCAATGATATTGACTTTGCCATTATTTAATTTTATACATAATACAATTTCTAATAAATGGTTTATATTTGACATATATCTAGTTTTAGAGCGGATATATTTTGTTAGTATCCTTCCATCAATAACCAACCCATTTCTTTTATATTTGAATATTTCGTTTTTAAATTTTTTTCAATTAAAATGTTTGGAACCGAAAAAATAAAGTAATTTCTTAATATAATACATAATTTTATAATTTTATTATGAACTTAGTTTTTAGAAGAATGTATGTACTGTACATACGTATATGAATAAGGTTGTTCAGTTGTACGAAGTCCCACATATTCAAATTCCATTAAGAGCTATGGTAAAATTGAAGAAAACGTCACAATATGTTTTTATCTAAATATAAAGTTTTCAAGACCACAAATGGGAAGTTATCAGTGTGGGTCACACCCAGCCTCTTTTTTTTTTGTTTTTTGACAAACAGCTGAGTGTTATGAAGGCTAAATGTAATAGATTCTTACTTTTTTGTACTTTATTTGACACAAGCTCATTATAACTATGCAGGGTAGGCAAATGTTTTATAAATATGAATTTGCATAGTGGATGAATAAGTCCTTATGCATTGCATAACTATTCACGCGTTTAGCGAATTCTAATAAATACGACTGCTTCTTATGTTTAACAGAAGGGGAAAATGGTCGTGGAATAAAATGTAGTTCCTTTTCAGTTTTCGGAAACTTTCATTTAAAAACTTGTATGGCCAGATGAGGTGACTGAATGCACCAATTGAATAGCCTTGCCCTGAAAAGTCGGCGAATTCAATGATGATGATTGTGCATAAAGCTGGGTCCAAAGTGCGAGTACGACAAGGCTGATGGGTCTCAACGGCGGCGTTGGCGCACTCT
The DNA here is from genome assembly GCA_963931855.1 of Philhelius festivus. Lineage (NCBI taxonomy): Eukaryota > Metazoa > Arthropoda > Insecta > Diptera > Syrphidae > Philhelius > Philhelius festivus. Next base: position 98,058,766 of record OZ007557.1, read on the forward strand.
CTGATTAATGACGCAACCGAAATCCACGTCATTGATTGGCGGAAAGCACTGGGTTTCGAAAATAGATGAGATCTTCCAGGCAAGGTGAAAGCCTAGGAGAACACTTCTTTACTGTGCGAAAAATTTTATTTGGAAAAATATTTGCAAGAAAAGTTTGGAAACAAAAAAAAGGAATTTTATTTCGAATATTGAAAAAAATTGAAAAACTCTAAGTTGGGGAAACTAGGGAAAAATCTGGTGTAGAATTTACATAAGTGCAGAAAATTGGAAGTTAGATCGAATACTAGAGAGAAGAATTTGCTGGTAATTAAAGAAAAGTATAATGGTATTAAAATCGTAATTTCTTATTTTAATTGTCGTGTCAATAATTTTGTCTAAGTCATTTTCGTATTCATTTGGTTTTGCGATGGAAAATTTACGCATGACCTGTTTTCTAAACACCGTTTGTGCTTTCGGGACCGAGTGTTAACGGTCTATCTTGTTTGTTTCATCTTCTTCTGTTCTCATTGTTTAAAAGATCTTGGATTTTAGCCTTACATAATGGCAAGGTTTCCCAGGCAATTCAATTTCAAATATTGTTCGCCGTCGGTTTCGCTCCAAAGGTTTTTGATTTCCTTATACAGACAAAAAATTACTGGCGCCCATTTTCATTTTTCAGTTACGCCCTTACTGAGTCTATAGTCATGGTGGTAGCATTCATTTTGTCGCTACTCGCTACCAGTTACAATTTTCTTTTAATTCGCTGAACTCGCCTGACTGTAGCTTGTTTCGTTTATTCTGAACTCATCGAAGTAGAGGCGGTAGTCAAATGGGGCTTATTTATCTGTAAGTTGTAAATAAAATTTACTTTTATTTCTAAAACAAACATTTGCGTTGTCGCTCAAAGATGAGACTGTATGGAATGAAAATTTATCATATCAGCGTTAAATGTAAGCAAAATCGAATACTAAAATAAAATAATAAAAAGTTTTTCTTATTAAGGTTTTTAAATATTCATTTAAAATTGAATTGAATTTGAACAGAATGAAATTTAAGATTTCAAAATTTAAGGACAATTAGCGGGGACGTCACAGGCTTTGGTTATTGGATTAAACTGTTCACCACCGCAGCAAGCGTGCAAGACTCCAACATGTTTGTTACAAAAATAGAATTGTTTTTTATTTACTGGGTCAACATACAAGCCAGTAGGTTTTCCACAGCAAGGACCTTTACATCCAGCTGGTCCACCAGGGATCAAAATTTCCCGATCTTCACAAGTACTCCTTGAAATACATTTTTTTCCAACTGGGTCATAGTACGGTGTGGGATATTTGCAGGACTTCACCTTAGCCGTATAATTTGAGCAAACGTAGTACGATGAACAGCTTCCGGGGACAATCAATTTGGTGTCGTTCGCATTTCCTTTGCAAACGTATTGCTCGTACAAAGTGGTATTTACCGGCAATACAATCTGTGGGAAAATAATTGTCAGATCTTAGGGAATTATTTTTTTTTTTAATAAGTTGGTTATTACATCAGGTTTGGAATCATTTGGTTTTGATGGTTGAAAGGGCTTCTTTGATGATAATGCATTTTCAAAGGACCAAGCATTGAAACAAGGGATAATTACTCCGAGGAGAACAATTGAAAGGAACACTGCAAAGAAAGGAAGAAACTTTATTAACAAATCTAGTAGCAATCTTTAACACGTTTAGAAAATATTAATTATTTTGTACCTTTCATATTGTCAGAATAAAATTTAAAATCAGTGTGTTGAATAGCAATGAAGTTTCAATATGACACAATTTAAACCCAAAGCGAGATGTTTGCTTTTATAGTCCACATACAACAAAAACATTATACGATTAAGTGGCGTCAATCATAATATAAACGTTTTTGATTTCTTTAGAAGCATGTTTAGAAATGTTATTCAGCTATTATCAGATTAAACTTGATATTGGGACATCGTTCCGAACACGGGTTTCATTAAATTTATCAAAAACAAAGAATATAAAAATATAAGCACCTCAAAGTCGGGGTCTCTGAGATAACAAATAGAACAATTATTTGCTGAAAGAATTCTAAGACTGAATTGACGTACGTAATGTATATCAAAACACAAAAATGAAGGCATTAAAAAGTTGAGCTGAATAAAAAAATCTTGTGTGTTCAAATGCTAGTTGGAATATTAACTTTTTCACGACGACAGCTATTAATAGATATGTATTGTAATAATTTTTTTTGGCAAGTCTTAAAGCATTTTGAATTAAAAAGAGTTTTTTTTTGCCAAAATTCCATAAAATGTTTCTAAACACCTATGTACTTCCAACGGCTGGAACTTAACTAGCAGTTTTCTTGGGATGATGAATGTTCGAAGATTCCAAGAGGATAATATTAATCCGTACTACTACCTAATTTGACTGCAGTTGCAGATATCATACTTAAATTCAAAACCAGGAAATGCGGTGATCACCAGATTCTATTCCGATCGGGTCTCTAATAACTTGGTGAGAAGTTCTTTGTCAACAGCATTAGGTATTAAAAATCAGTGGCAAAATTGCGAAGAAGCTTTTAGAAATTCAGTATATGGGCTTACAAGACCTTAACAATGCACCCTTTGAATGGCGAAGAGTGCTGACAAACATATGGGGCCGAACAAGAGGCATAGAAAGTGCTCTATAAATGGACCAGAACAGTTCACGACTTCTAAGAAAAGCAAGAGGAACTGAGAGCTCCCAGAAGCACAAATATGTAGCCGAAAAATGAGCCATCAACGAAATAGATGTTCATCATAGCAGGAATAAGATATGGAAGCTTAATAAAAAGATAAAAAGAAGCTCTGAGTGCAACAGGCCCCAAAACCGAAGATTGCAAAGAATATCAGGAGAACATTGTAAAGAATCACTAACTTAGACAAAACAAACTCTATAGTTAAATTGAAGTCCAATAAAGTTCGTAAAGTGGCTGAACTTGCTACCGAGTTGTTCAAATTGATAGATGATGACTTGGTTAAGAAAATGTACGAGCTTATCTCGAAAAAAGTTTACCCGATGAATATATCTTCACAGTGATTTGCCTGATTCTCAAAAAATCAGACCCCCTCAATTGTACCAACTAAAGAGTCACCTTGAAGATATCTTCCACCACATCATATAAATGTCGGAAGCCTTCCTTCAAAAACCTGAAAGATCTTTGTATGACCTTAGGTGAGAAGAGTGCACTATCGACAAAGTATCCACATAACATCACAGCTTGAAAAAAAAAGAGGCTGTGTGCGACCCACACTGATAACTTCCCATGTGTGGCCTGGAAAACTTTATATTTAGATAAAAACATATTGTGACTTTTTATTCAATTTTACTATAGCTATTAATGGAATTTGAATATGTGGGACTTGGGTACAACTGAACAACCTTATTCATATACTTACGTATGTACAGTACATACATTCTTCTACTTTCTACTTCTACATTTAACTTTTATTTATTTATTTATTTATTTCATCATCAATTGAGTTAATTTCTTACAGACTATGATATTTACAAAAACATTTATATAATCTATTTATTAAAAAAATATAAATCTAAAATAACTTTAAAATTATCTCTACTATAATGAAAATTAAAATCAAAATCATTTACAATATTATTTATTTCCCTGACACAGCGATTTATTGGCTCATTTAAGGCATAATTAGTTCTATGATTATCTTCCAGGAATAATTGGGATGTATTTCGGTTCCTAAGAAAACGACGTGGTGCATAAAATTTGATCAAATTGAGTAAAAATAAACAATTAATGCGATAGGATATTATATCACGTACAAAAATAATTGAAGACATCTTGCGTCGGTTTTCAAGAGTATGCAAGCCAATAAGCTGACATCTTGTATTGTAATAAGGCATATCCATATTCCAATGAAGTCGCTTTACAACAAATCGAGTAAATTTTCTTTGGACTCTCTCAATTCTTACTGAATAAGTTATATAACATGGATTCCACACCACACTACAATAATCAAGAAATGATCTGACGTATGCAACATATAATGATTTGAGTGTATACGGATCTTTTAAACCCTTTGAATTGCGAATTACAAATCCTAACATGGAATTAGCTTTATTAACTATATAATCAATATGATTGTTAAACTTTAAACAAGAGTCAAAAATAACTCCAAGATCTTTTTTAACAAAAACTCTTTCCAAAACAATATTATCGATAGAATAATTAGACGATAATGGAGACGAACGACGAGTGAAACAAAAACTTTGACATTTAGAAATATTAAGAAGCAGTTTGTTTTTATTGCACCATTCAGAAAGCCTATTAATGTCCTTTTGTAACAGATAAACATCAAAGGCATTTTTTATACATGAAAACATTTTTAAATCATCTGCAAACAAAAGACATGATGAGGTAGAAAAAACACTAGGTAGATCATTGATAAATACAAGAAAAAGAAGAGGGCCAAGATGGATTCCTTGAGGAACACCAGACGTAACCGTTATAGATTTAGATATTGTTGAATCAATTTTAACATATTGAATGCGATTTCTTAGATATGAATTAAACCAATCAAGCAATTTCGAATGAAAACCTATTTTTTTAAGTTTTTGTATTAAAATTGTATGATCTACTCGATCGAAAGCTTTCGCGAAATCAGTAAAGATAACATCTACTTGGTAACCCTTTTCAATATTATTTAAAATAAAGTTAGTAAATAGTGTTAAATTTGTACAAGTTGATCTTCCAGATATAAAAACCATGTTGATATGGAGAAATTATTTCTTTTAACAGAAAAGATAATCGATCACAAATAATTTTTTCAAACAATTTTGGAATCACAGATTAATAAAATTATAAAATTATGTATTATATTCAAATATAAAAGATATGGTTTGGTTATTGATGGAAGGGTACTTACAAAATATATCCGCTCTAAAACTAGATTATACAGTCATATGTCAAATATAAACCATTTGTTAGAAATTGTATTATGTATAAAATTAAATAATGGCAAAGTCAATATCATTGCTCGTTCTCAAGATATTCTAGTCGAAAAACAAATATTACCACTTTTTAGTAGATTTTTTTTATATTTTTGTTAAAACTGTCAATTCGACACTTGTCAAAATTTAACCATATGTTAATAATTGTATTATGTCGATACCTTCCCGTAAGAATGTACTAAGCGACACTTTTTTCGAAAATGACTTTTTGATGAGGAAATATACTATATGTTAAGGTCCACGTTTTGGCCTGGGTTTCGCCAACCTATTATGCATGAAAAGGAAACTAGAGTACAAATAAAAAAATTTATCAACTGCCATGTTTTCTCATTAAAATAATGTTGTTAAAATAATTATGCTAAGCGACATTAATAAAGATCTCAATGTCGTGAGCAACAAAAAATTTTGTTAGATGTCACTTAGTTTAACCAAAATTGTCTCTTAGCACACTATGATTCAACTAGAACTTTCTTCGTTTTTTTTCGTTTCCTGAACAATTTTAGAAATGTTGCTTAGTGTACATTCTTACGGGAAGGTATCGATGTATAAAACAACATGCTTTAGAAGGTACTATCGGTGTTCATTCCCAAGAAATTCGACTTGAAATACAATTTTAACTAGTTTTCACTAGAATTTTTAATAGTTTTTTTATTTAAAAAAAAACTATTAATTCAATATTTGCCAACATTTTACCAATTGTACAAAATTATACTATGTATAAAATAAATTAAATTAGAAGTCAATATCACTACTAGTTTTCGAGAAATTTGAGTCGAAAAACAATTTTTTACCAATTTTCAATAGAATTTTATATAGTTTTTTATTTTTTGTAAAAAAACTGTAATCTGATTTTTTTTGAAATTTTCACCAGTTGTCAAACACATTATTTTTCGTAAAATAAAATTATTTTGAGTTTCAAATTGTTTTCCGTTCTAAGAATATCTGGGTTATGAATTTTTTTTTCAGTTTTTTTATTTAAAAAAATAACGGTATGTTCATTTTTTTCCAAATTCATACCAAATCTGTATGACCTTATAATGAGTACATTAAATTTTATTTGAAATCAATAGCATTATTTTTTCGTGAGATATTTGAAACTAACTAACTAACTTTTTTTTAAACCGTTATAGTGAAAAAACTACTCCCTGAATTTTAATAAACGCCCTTTCAGCCCCTTTCGAAGTTATTATCTATTAAACAAAATTTATTTGAAGTCGATATCTTTACTCGTACCACAACGTACTGGTACCAAAACGTACGGACGTACGAACGCAACTTACGCACGTACGAACGTACGAACGTACGAACGTACGAACGTACGAACGTACGAACGTACGTACACACACACACACAGACATCTCTCCAAAAATGATTGATATAGCCTCTAGGGACCTTGAAACGTCGAGAAATGTCAAAAATTCCAATTTGACAAATCGGACCGAAGGCTTTAGTGCTAAAAGTAAGATCACATGCAAAAGCTGATGATATTGGCATATTCGGAAGAATACAGCGTGATGTCGGTGGTACTTATGTGAGAACTAGTATTGCGACGGAAGTGGCGAAGTTGGGTTTGACTATCAACACTGTACAGCTATATTGGAGATAGTAAGGGATACCTAGGCCCTGCTATACACTCAGCCAATGGTAGCATCGATGAGAAGAAACGATTAATAATTCTTGCCAATAGTTGTTTTTTTGACAATGAAGACATTTGAGCAGCAAACCTCTTTTGTAATTGTATCTATTTATTAGATAGAGTAAGAGAAAGGCATAAGAATAAACCAATGCACCGACCGAAAAATCTTTGAGTTCAAACTAGAAACACTCAAGATAGCCTCATAAAACTTGGTGGGCAAAACTGGAGACAGCTTACTTTGAACCGAGCAGACTAAACTTGTTGGTTAAGTCCCTGGTACACCGGTGGTCTATTTCACCAACTTACAAATTGTAAATTACAAGTGCTTTTTTAACAAATTTGTAGAAAAATTGATTAATTCTGTTTCACGAGATAATTGTTTTACAAAATTGTAGAAATTTCGTTCCACCAAAACTATTTTTTTTTGTAGTTTAAAAATAGAAATTTGTAAAATATAATTTTTTTTTTGTAAGTTTGTGTTTCGCCAAATCAAATAATTTTACTATTTTGTTCAGTTTATGAAAATTTTTAACAATAGAAAGATGATGTGTAGAATTGATTACAATTTGTAATTTTCAATAATAATATCGTTTCCAGTTTAAGAATAACCTTACGTCGGTCGTAGGAATAGTAGCATCGATAGTGATATAAGTGACCATTTCGTGCTAAACAGACGAAGAAAAATGTATCGACCGCCTATAAATTACGAAATTTCTGATACTTTTACATTCAACAAAAAGTTTCGCTTGAAACGTGTCAAGGCAGAGAAAATAATAGGACAATTTGGACCACTGATTGCAAATGAGACTGAAAAAAACTTTTCATTGACACCGATGCAGCAATTTCTTACAGCTTTACACTGGCTTGGAAATGGAGGACAGTATCATGGGATCGCAGACATGCACGGTATACGAGTATCTAAACCTAAATTTTATTTTGCTTATTCATAGCTGGTAATGTTCTCTATCGGCCGACTTACAAATTTGTGAAAAAAATTGTAAAGTCTGAAAATTGAACGGTGAAACCGTTTTTTTTTTTTTTTGTAATTGTAAATTACAATTTTCCCTATTTTTCGTCTCTTTTCTTACAAATTTGTTGGAATTATGTTTGTAGTTCGTGAAACAGAAAATCAGTTAACAAATTTGTAATTATAGTTTAAAATTACAAATTTGTGATTGTAATTGTAATTTGGTGAAATAGACCACGGGCTGTATCCACCTTATGTTAATAATGTTAAGTATGGTTTCGAAAAAGGCGGTCAGCCATCAGACGAATAGGGGGAATAACATGTAGCATACGAAAACATGCACGTGCCGTAACTATTCGGGACTGGTGGAAGTCTGATCATAGCCTCTTCGTGGCGGCCGCTAGAAACAAGCCTTTAAAAAGGTTTGGCTAATATGATCAGGCTGGTTCCTCAGGTTGGCGACAGGTTAATTCCCTGTCCCGTAAAACTTTATGAATTACGAGACCGACAACAAGCCTCGGAAACGGACTGATCACACGACGACAACCAATGCAACGAAAACTGAAAAACGATTTTCGAATTTTCTTATGGAACGTACGATCGCTCTATAGAGCTCGAGCTGCTCAGCAGCTAGCCGATGCCCTGTCAAAATATAAAGCTGACATAACAGCTCTTCAAGAAATCAGATGGACAGGGAATGGTGTTCTACAGAAGAAAGAATATGACATATACTATAGCTGTCATACAAAACACCATGTGCTCGGGGTAGGCTTCCTAGTCAGCGAAAAAATGAAGTCTACCATCATCGGCTTTAACGCTATAAGCGAAAGGCTATGCACCCTTCGCGTGCGAGGCAAATTTACGAACATCAGCCTCATTAACGTTCACGGACCTACGGAGGAGTCCTCAGACGAAGAAAAAGAGACTTACTACGAACAAGTCGAGAGGGCCCTCAATGCCTGTCCAAGGTATGATGTTAAAATCATCCTTGGGGATTTGAACGCAAAAATAGGTCGGGAGCCGGTATTCAGGCATTACGCAGGCACCCATAGTTTGCATGAGAACACTAATGACAATGGACTTCGAGTCTTAGAATTGGCAGCATCGAAAAATATGGTCGTTGCGAGTACCAGGTTCCCGCGTAAAGATATCTAGAAAACCACCTGGGTATCACCTGATGGAGTCACTCGTAACCAAATAGACCACTAGTTGATAGACCGTCGCCACTACTCGAACTTGATGACGGTACGAACGTACCGAGGTGCCAATATCGACTCGGATCACTATCTTGTTGGTATGGTTTTCCGAGGGCGGATTGCCTTGCGAAGACGCATTGCATCCGCCGATCAGGTTCGAATCAACACGGCTGCTCTGCGCAATGAAAATACCAGTAACACCTTTGGTAATGCGTTAGGACTCGCCCTAGAATCACTTGATTTAGGGAGAGTAAGTCCTGGAGCCAGTATGCTGGGCGTAAATGAGAAGTGGACACGCCTTAAGAATATTGTCATTAGTACTGCCAACTCCATCTTAGGCAGCAGTCGTAAAAATCGGAACGACTGGTTTGATGATGAATGCAAGCTAGCGACTGAACGTAAGAATGTTGCGTACCGAGCAATGCAACAATCTCGTAGAACGCGGGCACGCGAAGAGGAATATAAAGAGCTCAGAAGAATAGAAAAACGGCTACACAGACAAAAAAAATCAGCCTGGGAGAAGAACCTAATCTGTGAAATAGAAAATAGCCGAGAGCGAGGTCCGCACCAGGCGCGGAAGTTCTACCAATCCGTCCGAAACATGACGCAGTACACACCACGCTGCACATACTGCAAGGACGGAGAGGGAAATCTGATCACCGATCCTGAAAGCATACTGGAGCGATGGGAAGTGCACTTTAATGAATTGCTAAATGGTCAGCTCACTGCAGAAGTGGAGGCTCCACTACTTCAAGAAGAATACCCTATGTTGCCGCCACCAAGCATAGAAGAGGTTGAGAAGGCTATAGGCCGGCTTAAACAGGACAAAGCCCCGGGAGCCGATGGCATACCAGCCGAATTATTCCATCACGGCGGGCCAGCCTTACGTCAAGCAATTCATGATATTATAGTACACGTATGGGAGCAGGAAGAAATGCCAGAAGACTGGCGAAAAGGTTTAATATGCCCCATACATAAGAAGGGAGATGTCACAACGTGCAGCAATTATAGAGGTATCACGTTGTTGAGTACCGCTTATAAGATACTCTCCTCTATCCTACAAGACCGGATAACCCCATACGCTAAAACCATCATCGGACACTATCAGTGTGGTTTCATTCCAGGCAAATCAACAACTGATCAGATATTTACCCTTAGGCAGGCGATGGAAAAATGGCTAGAATTTAACATCCCAACATACCATCTGTTTATAGACTTTAAGGCCGCCTATGATAGCATAGCCAGGGTAGAACTTTACAAAGCCATGAGAGAATTCGGCATCCCAAATAAATTGATACGACTATGTAGGTTGACCATGACCAACGTAACAAGCCAAGTAAAAATAGCCGGATTGCTATCCAGACCAATCAACATCTTTAATGGACTCCGACAAGGGGACGGTTTGGCCTGCCTCCTCTTCAACCTGGCGTTGGAGAAAGCAATCCGTGACTCTGGCACGGCAACAAGAGGGACCATCGTCAACAGGTCCAGCCAGTTACTGGCTTACGCAGACGACATCGACATCATCGGAAGAACCGAACAAGCTGTACACGATTCCTTCATCCAGATCGAGCAGGCGGCACAAAATCTGGGGCTGCACATTAGTGAAGGTAAAACAAAGTACATGGTGGCGTCGAATGCGAGAGGAACAGTTGGTCAAACAATCAAGGTTGCGGAGCACGAATTTGAAGTGGTGCAATCCTTTAAATACCTTGGGTCAATAGTAGCAGCCGATAACAATATAGAAGAAGAAATACGCGGGCGGCTTCTCAAATCCAACAGAGCCTACTATAGTCTGTCAAAGCTTTTCAAATCCATAAATCTCACCATAACTTTAAAACTGCTGCTGTATAGGACCATGGTCCTGCCAGTACTCACATATGGATCCGAGACTTGGGTGCTTAGCAAAAGGCACTCCGACCTCTTAGCTGCGTTCGAGAGAAAAGTCTTAAGGAGAATTGTTGGCCCCGTATGTGAGGAAGGACGATTCCGGAGACGGTACAATCATGAACTGTACGAAATCTACCTTGAAGCAGATATCGTGACAAAAATTAAGCTCGGTAGACTCCGGTGGGCAGGGCACCTAGCTCGCATGAGCGAAGAGGAACCTGCTCGGAAAGTTCTTTGTGGTACATTCTATGGTAGACGACAGCGTGGTAGACCATGCTTGCGCTGGAGAGATGGCGTAGACCAGGACGCCCGAAGCCTTGGGGTGCGCAACTGGATGGCGTCGGCTGGAGACCGGGATAGGTGGAGAGACTTGTTGAAAGAGGCCAGGACCGGAACCCGGTTGTCGAGCCGATGATGATGATGATGGTTTCGAAAAGCAGAATATGTTTATTAGTTCTTTTTCAAGAAATCATTTTTTTTTCTGTGGGTTTATTTGGTCAGGCTTAACTCGGAGTTAATTCTGCATTGAAAACCTTGCCATAAAATAACTGGCTAATGAGTTAAAAATGAGTTGAAAAATGTATTCCTTATTTTTTTTTTAAACTTTTAAAGAAGGTTTTGAGGTTAACAAAAATTAAGTTAGGTGTTCATGTTCATTTAACAAGTACATACCTATACAGCAGGCAATTGCATTCGCTTTCTTCACTTTAAAGGTAACCTTTTCTACATATTTTTATGTTCGAGACCAAAACAAAATCCATCATTTAAATTTCAATGTTAAAAAAAAAAGTTTTTATTGCAAGTATTTTAACCAAAATGTTACTTTTTCAAATGAAATATGCATCCAGCTTTTTCGGGCACATCACAAATCTTAGATTTAGCATTGAAATGCTTGTCCTTGGGACAAGATTCTACTTCAGCAATACGCCTTTCATACCAATGCCACTTGCAACGGATGTACTTATTGCAATGTTTTGGCATTGCAATAAGTGCTCCCACCGATTGATCAGTGCAAAGACCAGCATATTCTGTAGGATCAACGACTTCCACAACAATAGTTGGAGGTACTGGAACAGGTTCAACAACTATAACTGGTGGTTTTGGGATTGCATGAGATCCTTGATTTGGTGGGTGATAGGGAAAGTTTCCTGGGTTTTGGTAATCTTCAGGAAGAGGTGGCATCGGAGGTGTGTTATTTTCCCAAAGAGGGTGTTCTTCTTGTCCTACAATTGGAGGGTGAAGTGCGTTATCATTTGGAAGCAGTTCCTGAGGGAATGGCTTTCCAGGAATTCTATGTGGAGGCTGGAGTTCGTCAATGTTTTCAGGATGTTGTGGGATGTGAGGAGCTGGTGTTTCTGGTCTCAACCATGGTTTTGGTATTTCATCGCTTTCCAAGACTATTTCATTCTCCTCAAACTCTGAGCAGTAAATACGAGTCCGTATATCGCAATAATGCCCCTCAGCATTAAATTGCAAGTGTCCACAAGACTTCAGATACCCTATGCCATTGACACACAAATAAAACTTATTGCAACTGCCTGCAACGCCAACAGTGTAGCCATTAGATTCGTTACGACAGATTCTATGAGATACCATGTACATTGGAGTTTTCAAAATATTTGAGGCTTCTTCAATTTTTCTGTCGATAGACGTATTATTTGACATTTCGGAACACCTGGCACGTTGCGGAATGTCACACATAAGTTTCTTGGAGTTGAATTTCAAAATACTTCCACAACTCTCTCGATGAGCTTTTCCTTTCAAACACACCACAAAATTCGCACAGTTGGTAAAATCTGGATAGAGTCCATCATCCTTGCCACAGCATTCACATTTGACGGAACACTTTGACAGTTTAACATCGATACAAGCCAAACCGAAAGTACTGAAATGCTTTCCTACTTTACATGACATCAATTTAGCTGATCCTTGTTGGCACTCTAGGTACTGAGTACAGCTTCCTTCAATTGGAAGTCGGAGGCCATTTTGTTTGCCTTGACAGACGAACTTCGTATAGAGGCCGCTGTTAACTACCGCAGGCATAACCGCTAAATCATGATGGGTTTTCTGGAAACGGTTCACTTGTCAAAAAAAAATTATCATTACTTAATATGACTGGCATAGCTTACATTTCCTGGTTTGGTATGTGTGGAGTTTTTCGCTCTTAAGTTATTGAAGAATTTATCATCTTGCACGTTTTGCCAAGGACTAGCTACAACTAGTCCTAAGATAAGTGGAAGAATTGTGTGGGCCCTAATCATATCGGTTAGGTTTTGTTTTTGACTAAATTTACTCTAGTTACATCGTCTTTTATATCAAAGTTTCTTTTTTTTTAATTAATCAAGCTACTTAATTACATATGTTGATTGAAATGTTTTGAGTTATTAATTTTCCTCAAATAATAATAGATATTCTTCAAAGAGTCACATAAATATTTGGCAAACCATATCTTATAGTGTCTGAGTTTATCAACCCACGTATCATTAAATGCGCAATGGTTTTAGATCTTGTTACTTGTTAACAAAATCAATAACATGCGCGCTGTGTCAAACAGATGTTCTTATCGGCAATTGTATGACGGTAAGACTCTGTTTCCGATATGGCCTTGACAGTATAACCTAACAATTTTGTTTGTCATAGTTTCCATCAAATAACTCTGACTGAATGTTTGTTCAGAAGGAATGACGACGACTATTAAAAAAACACAAATATACGCTAATAAAAAACATTTTCTTGATTCAATTTCTGGTTAAAGTTGAAGACTTGTTGCTATGAAAATTGAATTTCAAGCTGAGTGAACTGAGAGATTTATTTAAATTTACAATGAATATTGATGTTTTGTTTTGCAGAATAGTTATATGATGTCTAATACCGTTCTTCTTTTGAACGATAAACAAAGGCCAATTTTAAGACCTAAGACAAAAATAAGGTTTTATTTGTCAGTTCGTTCACTTTCCAAAACTGAACTCAATTCTAATTTTGGTAAAAAGTTCATATTGAAAAATTAAATTTCGTGGAAATATTCAGGCTTGGACAGTACAAATTGTTATTTAACAAAAAGTTCAAAAAATATTTTCAGAACTTAAAATCAAATATCATTCACAATAAGCTGTTCTTGAGAATACATTTATCTGATAACAATTATGCAGATAAGAAGTAATTATATCAGTTTTGGAATTCTCCACAATTTTTAACTGTCAAGTCCAAAATAATTCCTCAATAAAAAAAAACTGCATTTGATGACGAAGAATTATTTAGAAACCAAGACTGATTTTGAGGAGAGTCGCGGGCGAACAATTCAGTCATTGCAGTGTGGATGATATTTAAAATTCGAACAGAGCTTGACAGTTCTTAACAATCAGATTGAAATTCTCGACGACCAATTTATTTCTGAAATTTCTAACATTTTGTTCAGTATTTGTTAAGAACTAAGGCTATAATTTTTTTTAAATCTCATTTGTTCTTTTCGGTTCGTTGGTTGTTCGTATGTGTATATAGTAGTGTATAGTACTCTACTGATACGTGTCGTAAACTTTTATTAGAAATTTGTAAGCTCCAATATGTTCCTTAAAATTAATTAGGTACATAAATATTTCTATGTTAACAAAAAAAAAAAATACAACACAAAGACACAAAAACAACACCCATCATCTGTTTCAACAAAAAAAAATCAAATGCAAATAACAGAACGTTATACAAATACAGTTTTTGAAAGAAATAAGTCAAAACACATAAGCTCAGCTTTTATGGTTTTTGCCACATGATATTTATTCAGGTTTTTTCGAAACCAATATTTGGAAAAATATTTTGGAGGCAGTTTGGCTTTATAAAGGGTTGACAAGTAGCAGTTCAGCATCATTTTTGTTCTAAATCAAACCCGAATATGAGGCTCGCGTTTGTGCATATTTTTGCACTGGGCGTAGTTGGCCTGCTGGCTAACGTGAGTGCGAAAGTTCCGAAACATAGAATCGCGAATGATAAAAATAAAAGTGAATTATCGGCGGCACCGATACATATTAATTCAGTGAATATATTTTTTCCTCAAAGTGATCTGAGTTCGTATTTTAAACAATTGATACGAGGAAAAAATACGAATAGTGTAAAAACAAGCAGAATAAGGAATACAAAGTTAAAAAATAAACCAAAACCACAACTAAGACCAAGACAAAAGCCAAATCTAAAATTAAAACGAAAACCCCTAACCGTGCAAATGGTACCGCAGATGCAAGGAATTCGTGTTTCAAGTTTAGATATTAAAGTCTCAAGTGTTCAATTCCCAATAAATAGCCAATTTATTTTACCATATGGCCATCAGCAGCCAAGTAAAAGCCCCTTACTTGCATCTGAAAATATTCAATATCTGCCAATTTATAAACCCTTAAGTTATAAGCCAACGAGTGGAAATGAACAAAATATCTATCCAGGTTTGAATCAACCGCAAGAAAATAGTCCTTCCAAAGGATATTTGAATAAATATCAACATAGTTCACCACTCGGTAATGCTCGATTTCCCTTTAATAATCAACCAATTCAAAATAATTTACAAATTTATATCATCTGGATAATAAACCAAATACGAGAAGGATTAGTGCAATCACAAATTGAAATCTTGATTCTTCAACCAGAATGGATAGACATTATAATCAATCAAATCACAGAAGGATTATTGTATCCTGATAAACCAAGCCTTCGATTGCCATGGATAAACGCAATTATATTTGAAATCCGAGAAAATATTCTAAAACCAAAATGGCCGCATCGACAAACAACTTACATAATCATAAGGCAAATAGTAAATCAAATAATAAAACATGTACAACAAACAACATCAAACCCAATGAGCCAAACTGCAGACATAGACCAATATCAATATAATGAAAACTCAGTTTCTCATAAAATTCAATTTCCACCTAAAAATGAACCAGTTAAACAGAATTTAATAATTTACATCATGTGGATAATTAACCAAATTAGAGAAGGATTAGATCAACCATCAATTGGAAAACCAAATTTTCAACCAGAATGGATAAACCTTATAATCAATCAGATCACAGACGGTGTATTGTACCCTGATAAACCAAATCTTCGATCACCTTGGATAAACGAAATAATTATCGAAATTACAGAAAATCTCTTACATCCAAAAACGACGCAAACACAAGACCCTTTAATATTTATAGGGCACATAGTAACTCAAATAATACAAAATGCCCCGCAGACAAAACCGAATCAAACTAAACCATATCAACTAGAATGGATAACCGCATTGTATAATCTTATTAAAGACCAAGGAAGAACAACTCCTTCAAAACCACAGGAACCCTTAGACATGGAATTAATTGCTTGGATTAATGAACTACCAAAGCCTTTAAATGATGTCCCTATACCAACGACTCAAACAAATTTGAAAGTGAAAAGAACAACAACTCCCAAGCCACATGACAATTTGCTTACATCAACAACTCCTATGCCTTCAGAGGAACCATCCGGAGGTAGTTTTAGTATAAGTTACTGGCAACAACATCCAGAAGACCTTCCGAATCCTCAAAAAACAGTAGCAACAACAACACCTGCAGTGCCTCTAGGACAACCACAAGAACCTTCTGATGGCAGTATAACTGTAAATTGGGCACAATTTAGAAACGAAGCGAATAAAACAACAACTCCAACACCACTTGAAAACTTGAAAGCATCAACAACTCCTAAGCCTTCAGAGGAACCATCCGAAGGTAGTTTTAGTATAAGTTACTGGCCAAACCATCCAGGCGACTTACCAAATGGAAAAGTCATACCAACAACAACTTCCGCGCCTCTAGGGCAACCTCAAGAACCTTCTGATGGCAGCATTACTGTAGATTGGGAACAATTCCCAAAAGAAGTGACTAAAACAACTACTACCACACCACTTAACGATTTGCACAAATCAACAACTCCTATGCCTTCAGAGGAACCATCCGGAGGTAGTTTTAGTATAAGTTACTGGCAACAACATCCAGGAGACCTAGCAAATCATCAAAAAACAGTACCAACAACAACACCTTTCGTGCCTCTAGGACAACCACAAGAACCTTCTGATGGCAGTATAACTGTAAATTGGGCACAATATAGAAACGAAGCGAATAAAACAACAACTCCAACACCACTTGAAAACTTGAAAACATCAACAACTCCTAAGCCTTCAGAGGAACCATCCGAAGGTAGTTTTAGTATAAGTTACTGGCCAAACCATCCAGGCGACTTACCAAATGGAAAAGTCATACCAACAATAACTTCCGTGCCTCTAGGGCAACCTCAAGAACCTTCTGATGGCAGCATTACTGTAGATTGGGAACAATTCCCAAAAGAAGTGACTAAAACAACTACTACCACACCACTTGACGATTTGCACAAAACAACAACTCCTATGCCTTCAGAGGAACCATCCGGAGGTAGTTTTAGTATAAGTTACTGGCAACAACATCCAGGAGACCTGCCAAATCATCAAAAAACAGTACCAACAACAACACCTTCCGTGCCTCTAGGACAACCACAAGAACCTTCTGATGGCAGTATAACTGTAAATTGGGCACAATATAGAAACGAAGCGAATAGAACAACAACTCCAACACCACTTGAAAACTTGAAAACATCAACAACTCCTAAGCCCTCAGAGGAACCATCCGAAGGTAGTTTTAGTATAAGTTATTGGCGAAACCATCCAGGCGACTTACCAAATGAAAAAGTCATACCAACAACAACACCTTCCGTGCCTCTAGGACAACCACAAGAACCTTCTGATGGCAGTATAACTGTAAATTGGGCACAATATAGAAACGAAGCGAATAAAACAACAACTCCCACACCACTTGAAGACTTGAATACATCAACAACTCCTAAGCCTTTAGAAGAACCATCCGAAGGTAGTTTTAGTATAAGTTATTGGCCAAACCATCCAGGCGACTTACCAACTGAAAAAGCCATACCAACAACAACACCTGCAGTGCCTCTAGAACAACCACAAGAACTTTCTGATGGAAGCATTACTGTAGATTGGGAACAATTCCCAAACGAAAAGACTAAAACAACTACTACCATACCACTTGACGATTTGCACAAATCAACAACTCCTATGCCTTCAGAGGAACCATCCGGAGGTAGTTTTAGTATAAGTTACTGGCAACAACATACAGGAGACCTTCCAAATCATCAAAAAACAGTACCAACAACAACACCTGCAGTGCCTCTAGGACAACCACAAGAACCTTCTGATGGCAGTATAACTGTAAATTGGGCACAATATAGAAACGAAGCGAATAGAACAACAACTCCAACACCACTTGAAAACTTGAAAACATCAACAACTCCTAAGCCTTCAGAGGAACCATTCAAAGGTAGTTTTAGTATAAGTTATTGGCCAAACCATCCAGGCGACTTACCAACTGAAAAAGCCATACCAACAACAACACCTGCAGTGCCTCTAGAACAACCACAAGAACCTTCTGATGGCAGTATAACTGTAAATTGGGCACAATATAGAAACGAAGCGAATAAAACAACAACTCCCACACCACTTGAAGACTTGAATACATCAACAACTCCTAAGCCTTTAGAAGAACCATCCGAAGGTAGTTTTAGTATAAGTTATTGGCCAAACCATCCAGGCGACTTACCAACTGAAAAAGCCATACCAACAACAACACCTGCAGTGCCTCTAGAACAACCACAAGAACTTTCTAATGGAAGCATTACTGTAGATTGGGAACAATTCCCAAACGAAAAGACTAAAACAACTACTACCATACCACTTGACGATTTGCACAAATCAACAACTCCTATGCCTTCAGAGGAACCATCCGGAGGTAGTTTTAGTATAAGTTACTGGCAACAACATCCAGGAGACCTACCAAATCATCAAAAAACAGTACCAACAACAACAGCTTCCGTGCCTCTACGACAACCACAAGAACCTTTTGATGGCAGTATAACTGTAAATTGGGCACAATACAGAAACGACGCGAATAGAACAACAACTTCAACACCACTTGAAAACTTGAAAACATCAACAACTCCTAAGCCTTTAGAAGAACCATCCGATGGTAGTTTTAGCATAAGTTACTGGCCAAACCGTCCAGGCGACCTACCAACTGAAAAAGAAATAGCTACAACAACACCTTCCGTGTCTCTAGAACAACCGCAAGAACCTTCTGATGGCAGCTTTACTGTAGACTGGGCACAATCCCCAAACGAAGCGACTAAAACAACTTCTAGCACAACCACAACATCAATTCCAACTACTTCCTCGACAACAACTCGATCAACTACACCGAACGAGGAATCAAGCGAAATAACTCATGGAAGTTTAACTTTTGGTTGGAATGAGTTCCCCAATGGGGAAGTACTACATCCTATTGATGTAGGTAAATTGGAACGAACTACAACATCAATTCCAACTACTTCCTCGACAACAACTCCATCAACTACACAGAACGAGGAATCAAGCGAAATAACTCATGGAAGTTTAACTTTTGGTTGGAATGAGTTCCCCAATGGGGAAGTACTACATCCAGCTGATGAAGGTAAATTGGAACGAACCACAACATCAATTCCAACTACTTCCTCGACAACAACTCGATCAACTACACCGAACGAGGAATCAAGCGAAATAACTCATGGAAGCTTAACTTTTGGTTGGAATGAGTTCCCCAATGGGGAAGTACTACATCCAGCTGATGAAGGTAAATTGAAACGAACCACAACATCAATTCCAACTACTTCCTCGACAACAACTCGATCAAATATATCGAATGAGGGATCAAGCGAAATAACTCATGGAAGTTTAACTTTTGGTTGGAATGAGTTCCCGAATGGGGAAGTACTACATCCAGCTGATGAAGGTAAATTGGAACGAACCACAACATCAATTCCAACTACTTCCTCGACAACAACTCGATCAACTACACCGAACGAGGAATCAAGCGAAATAACTCATGGAATCTTAACTTTTGGTTGGAATGAGTTCCCGAATGGGGAAGTACTACATCCAGCTGATGAAGATAAATTGGAACGAACCACAACATCAATTCCAACTACTTCCTCGACAACAACTCGATCAACTACACCGAACGAGGAATCAAGCGAAATAACTCATGGAAGCTTAACTTTTGGTTGGAATGAGTTCCCCAATGGGGAAGTACTACATCCAGCTGATGAAGGTAAACTGGAACGAACCACAACATCAATTCCAACTACTTCCTCGACAACAATTCGATCAACTACACCCAATGTGGAATCAAGCGAAATAACTCATGGAAGTTTAACTTTTGGTTGGAATGAGTTCCCCAATGGGGAAGTACTACATCCAGCTGATGAAGGTAAATTGGAACGAACCACAACATCAATTCCAACTACTTCCTCGACAACAACTCGATCAACTACACCGAACGAGGAATCAAGCGAAATAACTCATGGAATCTTAACTTTTGGTTGGAATGAGTTCCCGAATGGGGAAGTACTACATCCAGCTGATGAAGGTAAATTGGAACGAACCACAACATCAATTCCAACTACTTCCTCGACAACAACTCGATCAACTACACCGAAAGAGGAATCAAGCGAAATAACTCATGGAAGCTTAACTTTTGGTTGGAATGAGTTCCCCAATGGGGAAGTACTACATCCAGCTGATGAAGGTAAACTGGAACGAACCACAACATCAATTCCAACTACTTCCTCGACAACAACTCGATCAACTACACCGAAAGAGGAATCAAGCGAAATAACTCATGGAAGCTTAACTTTTGGTTGGAATGAGTTCCCGAATAGGGAAGTACTACATCCAGCTGATGAAGGTAAATTGGAACGAACCACAACATCAATTCCAACTACTTCCTCGACAACAACTCCATCAACTACACCGAAAGAGGAATCAAGCGAAATAACTCATGGAAGTTTAACTTTTGGTTGGAATGAGTTCCCGAATAGGGAAGTACTACATCCAGCTGATGAAGGTAAATTGGAACGAGCCACAACATCAATTCCAACTACTTCCTCGACAACAACTCGATCAACTACACAGAACGAGGAATCAAGCGAAATAACTCATGGAAGTTTAACTTTTGGTTGGAATGAGTTCCCCAATGGGGAAGTACTACATCCTACTGATGAAGGCAAATTGGAACGAACCACAACATCAATTCCAACTACTTCCTCGACAACAACTCGATCAACTACACCCAATGTGGAATCAAGCGAAATAACTCATGGAAGTTTAACTTTTGGTTGGAATGAGTTCCCGAATGGGGAAGTACTACATCCAGCTGATGAAGGTAAATTGGAACGAACCACAACATCAATTCCAACTACTTCCTCGACAACAACTCGATCAACTACACCGAACGAGGAATCAAGCGAAATAACTCAGGGAAGCTTAACTTTTGGTTGGAATGAGTTCCCCAATGGGGAAGTACTACATCCAGCTGATGAAGGTAAATTGGAACGAACCACAACATCAATTCCAACTACTTCCTCGACAACAACTCGATCAACTACACCGAAAGAGGAATCAAGCGAAATAAATCATGGAAGCTTAACTTTTGGTTGGAATGAGTTCCCCAATGGGGAAGTACTACATCCAGCTGATGAAGGTAAATTGGAACGAATCACAACACCAATTCCAACTACTTCCTCGACAACTACTCGATCAACTTCACCGAATGAGGAATCAAGCGAAATAACTCATGGAAGTTTAACTTTTGGTTGGAATGAGTTTCCGAATGGGGAAGTACTACATCCAATTGATGAAGGTAAATTGGAACGAACCACAACATCAATTCCAACTACTTCCTCGACAACAACTCGATCAACTACACAGAACGAGGAATCAAGCGAAATAACTCATGGAAGTTTAACTTTTGATTGGAATGAGTTCCCCAATGGGGAAGTACTACATCCAGCTGATGAAGCTAAATTGGAACGCACCACAACATCAATTCCAACTACTTTCTCGACAACAACTCCATCAACTACACCGAAAGAGGAATCAAGCGAAATAACTCATGGAAGCTTAACTTTTGGTTGTAATGAGTTCCCGAATGGGGAAGTACTACATCCAGCTGATGAAGGTAAATTGGAACGAACCACAACATCAATTCCAACTACTTCCTCGACAACAACTCGATCAACTACACCCAACGAGGAATCAAGCGAAATAACTCATGGAAGCTTAACTTTTGGTTGGAATGAGTTCTCGAATGGGGAACTACTACATCCAACTGATGAAGGTAAATTGGAACGAACCACATCATCAATTCCAACTACTTCCTCGACAACAACTCGATCAACTATACCGAACGAGGAATCAAGCGAAATAACTCATGGAAGCTTAACTTTTGGTTGGAATGAGTTCCCTAATGGGGAAGTACTACATCCTACTGATGAAGGCAAATTGGAACGAACCACAACATCAATTCCAACTACTTCCTCGACAACAACTCGATCAACTACACCCAATGTGGAATCAAGCGAAATAACTCATGGAAGTTTAACTTTTGGTTGGAATGAGTTCCCCAATGGGGAAGTACTACATCCAGTTGATGAAGGTAAATTGGAACGAACCACAACATCAATTCCAACTACTTCCTCGACAACAACTCCATCAACTACACCGAACGAGGAATCAAGCGAAATAACTCATGGAAGCTTAACTTTTGGTTGGAATGAGTTCCCGAATGGGGAAGTACTACATCCAGCTGATGAAGGTAAATTGGAACGAACCACAACATCAATTCCAACTACTTCCTCGACAACAACTCCATCAACTACACCGAAAGAGGAATCAAGCGAAATAACTCATGGAAGCTTAACTTTTGGTTGGAATGAGTTCCCGAATGGGGAAGTACTACATCCAGCTGATGAAGGTAAATTGGAACGAACCACAACATCAATTCCAACTACTTCCTCGACAACAACTCGATCAACTACACCGAATGAGGAATCAAGCGAAATAACTCATGGAAGTTTAACTTTTGGTTGGAATGAGTTTCCGAATGGGGAAGTACTACATCCAATTGATGAAGGTAAATTGGAACGAACCACAACATCAATTCCAACTACTTCCTCGACAACAACTCGATCAACTACACCCAATGTGGAATCAAGCGAAATAACTCATGGAAGTTTAAATTTTGGTTGGAATGAGTTCCCCAATGGGGAAGTACTACATCCAGTTGATGAAGGTAAATTGGAACGAACCACAACATCAATTCCAACTACTTCCTCGACAACAACTCGATCAACTACACCGAACGAGGAATCAAGCGAAATAACTCATGGAAGCTTAACTTTTGGTTGGAATGAGTTCCCGAATGGGGAAGTACTACATCCAGCTGATGAAGGTAAATTGGAACGAACCACTACATCAATTCCAACTACTTCCTCGACAACAACTCGATCAACTACACCGAAAGAGGAATCAAGCGAAATAACTCATGGAAGCTTAACTTTTGGTTGGAATGAGTTCCCGAATGGGGAAGTACTACATCCAGCTGATGAAGGTAAATTGGAACGAACCACAACATCAATTCCAAATACTTCCTCGACAACAACTCGATCAACTACACCGAAAGAGGAATCAAGCGAAATAACTCATGGAAGCTTAACTTTTGGTTGGAATGAGTTCCCCAATGGGGAAGTACTACATCCAGCTGATGAAGGTAAATTGGAACGAACCACAACATCAATTCCAACTACTTCCTCGACAACAACTCGATCAACTACACCGAACGAGGAATCAAGCGAAATAACTCATGGAAGCTTAACTTTTGGTTGGAATGAGTTCCCGAATGGGGAAGTACTACATCCAGCTGATGAAGGTAAATTGGAACGAACCACAACATCAATTCCAACTACTTCCTCGACAACAACTCGATCAACTACACAGAATGAGGAATCAAGCGAAATAACTCATGGAAGCTTAACTTTTGGTTGGAATGAGTTCCCGAATGGGGAAGTACTACATCCAGCTGATGAAGGTAAATTGGAACGAACCACAACATCAATTCCAACTACTTCCTCGACAACAACTCGATCAACTACACCGAACGAGGAATCAAGCGAAATAACTCATGGAAGCTTAACTTTTGGTTGGAATGAGTTCCCGAATGGGGAAGTACTACATCCAGCTGATGAAGGTAAATTAGAACGAACCACTACATCAATTCCAACTACTTCCTCGACAACAACTCGATCAACTACACCGAAAGAGGAATCAAGCGAAATAACTCATGGAAGCTTAACTTTTGGTTGGAATGAGTTCCCGAATGGGGAAGTACTACATCCAGCTGATGAAGGTAAATTGGAACGAACCACAACATCAATTCCAACTACTTCCTCGACAACAACTCCATCAACTACACCGAATGAGGAATCAAGCGAAATAACTCATGGAAGTTTAACTTTTGGTTGGAATGAGTTCCCGAATGGGGAAGTACTACATCCAGCTGATGAAGGTAATTTGGAACGAACCACAACATCAATTCCAACTACTTCCTCGACAACAACTCGATCAACTACACCGAAAGAGGAATCAAGCGAAATAACTCATGGAAGCTTAACTTTTGGTTGGAATGAGTTCCCGAATGGGGAAGTACTACATCCAGCTGATGAAGGTAAATTAGAACGAACCACTACATCAATTCCAACTACTTCCTCGACAACAACTCGATCAACTACACCGAAAGAGGAATCAAGCGAAATAACTCATGGAAGCTTAACTTTTGGTTGGAATGAGTTCCCGAATGGGGATGTAGTACATCCAGCTGATGAAGGTAAATTGGAACGAACCACAACATCAATTCCAACTACTTCCTCGACAACAACTCGATCAACTACACCGAAAGAGCAATCAAGCGAAATAACTCATGGAAGCTTAACTTTTGGTTGGAATGAGTTCCCGAATGGGGAAGTACTACATCCAGCTGATGAAGGTAAATTGGAACGAACCACAACATCAATTCCAACTACTTCCTCGACAACAACTCAATCACCTACACCCAATCTGGAGTCAAGCGAAATAACTCATGGAAGTTTAACTTTTGGTTGGAATGAGTTCCCCAATGGGGAAGTACTACATCCAGCTGATGAAGGTAAATTGGAACGAACCACAACATCAATTCCAACTACTTCCTCGACAACAACTCGATCAACTACACCGAACGAGGAATCAAGCGAAATAACTCATGGAAGCTTAACTTTTGGTTGGAATGAGTTCCCGAATGGGGAAGTACTACATCCAGCTGATGAAGGTAAATTAGAACGAACCACTACATCAATTCCAACTACTTCCTCGACAACAACTCGATCAACTACACCGAAAGAGGAATCAAGCGAAATAACTCATGGAAGCTTAACTTTTGGTTGGAATGAGTTCCCGAATGGGGAAGTACTACATCCAGCTGATGAAGGTAAATTGGAACGAACCACAACATCAATTCCAACTACTTCCTCGACAACAACTCGATCAACTACACCGAATGAGGAATCAAGCGAAATAACTCATGGAAGTTTAACTTTTGGTTGGAATGAGTTCCCGAATGGGGAAGTACTACATCCAGCTGATGAAGGTAATTTGGAAGGAACCACAACATCAATTCCAACTACTTCCTCGACAACAACTCGATCAACTACACCGAAAGAGGAATCAAGCGAAATAACTCATGGAAGCTTAACTTTTGGTTGGAATGAGTTCCCGAATGGGGAAGTACTACATCCAGCTGATGAAGGTAAATTGGAACGAACCACAACATTAATTCCAACTACTTCCTCGACAACAACTCGATCAACTACACCGAATGACGAATCAAGCGAAATAACTCATGGAAGTTTAACTTTTGGTTGGAATGAGTTCCCCAATGGGGAAGTAGTACATCCAGCTGATGAAGGTAAATTGGAACGAACCACAACATCAATTCCAACTACTTCCTCGACAACAACTCGGTCAACTACACCGAACGAGGAATCAAGCGAAATAACTCATGGAAGCTTAACTTTTGGTTGGAATGAGTTCCCGAATGGGGAAGTACTACATCCAGCTGATGAAGGTAAATTGGAACGAACCACAACATCAATTCCAACTACTTCCTCGACAACAACTCGATCAACTACACCGAAAGAGGAATCAAGCGAAATAACTCATGGAAGCTTAACTTTTGGTTGGAATGAGTTCCCGAATGCGGAAGTACTACATCCAGCTGATGAAGGTAAATTGGAACGAACCACAACATCAATTCCAACTACTTCCTCGACAACAACTCCATCAACTACACCGAAAGAGGAATCAAGCGAAATAACTCATGGAAGCTTAACTTTTGGTTGGAATGAGTTCCCCAATGGGGAAGTACTACATCCAGCTGATGAAGGTAAATTGGAACGAACCATAACATCAATTCCAACTACTTCCTCGACAACAACTCGATCAACTACACCGAACGAGGAATCAAGCGAAATAACTCATGGAAGCTTAACTTTTGGTTGGAATGAGTTCCCGAATGGGGAAGTACTACATCCAGTTGATGAAGGTAAATTAGAACGAACCACAACATCAATTCCAACTACTTCCTCGACAACAACTCGATCAACTACACCGAAAGAGGAATCAAGCGAAATAACTCATGGAAGCTTAACTTTTGGTTGGAATGAGTTCCCGAATGGGGAAGTACTACATCCAGCTGATGAAGGTAAATTGGAACGAACCACAACATCAATTCCAACTACTTCCTCGACAACAACTCGATCAACTACACAGAATGAGGAATCAAGCGAAATAACTCATGGAAGCTTAACTTTTGGTTGGAATGAGTTCCCGAATGGGGAAGTACTACATCCAGCTGATGAAGGTAAATTGGAACGAACCACAACATCAATTCCAACTACTTCCTCGACAACAACTCCCTCAACTACACCGAAAGAGGAATCAAGCGAAATAACTCATGGAAGCTTAACTTTTGGTTGGAATGAGTTCCCGAATGGGGAAGTACTATATCCAGCTGATGAAGGTAAATTGGAACGAACCACAACATCAATTCCAACTACTTCCTCGACAACAACTCGATCAACTACACCGAATGAGGAATCAAGCGAAATAACTCATGGAAGTTTAACTTTTGGTTGGAATGAGTTTCCGAATGGGGAAGTACTACAACCAATTGATGAAGGTAAATTGGAACGAACCACAACATCAATTCCAACTACTTCCTCGACAACAACTCGATCAACTACACCGAATGAGGAATCAAGCGAAATAACTCATGGAAGTTTAACTTTTGGTTGGAATGAGTTCCCCAATGGGGAAATACTACATCCAGCTGATGAAGGTAAATTGGAACGAACCACAACATCAATTCCAACTACTTCCTCGACAACAACTCGATCAACTACACAGAACGAGGAATCAAGCGAAATAACTCATGGAAGTTTAACTTTTGGTTGGAATGAGTTCCCCAATGGGGAAGTACTACATCCAGCTGATGAAGGTAAATTGGAACGAACCGCAACATCAATTCCAACTACTTCCTCGACAACAACTCCATCAACTACACCGAACGAGGAATCAAGCGAAATAACTCATGGAAGCTTAACTTTTGGTTGGAATGAGTTCCCGAATGGGGAAGTACTACATCCAGCTGATGAAGGTAAATTGGAACGAACCACAACATCAATTCCAACTACTTCCTCGACAACAACTCGATCAACTACACCGAAAGAGGAATCAAGCGAAATAACTCATGGAAGCTTAACTTTTGGTTGGAATGAGTTCCCGAATGCGGAAGTACTACATCCAGCTGATGAAGGTAAATTGGAACGAACCACAACATCAATTCCAACTACTTCCTCGACAACAACTCGATCAACTACACCGAATGAGGAATCAAGCGAAATAACTCATGGAAGTTTAACTTTTGGTTGGAATGAGTTTCCGAATGGGGAAGTACTACAACCAATTGATGAAGGTAAATTGGAACGAACCACAACATCAATTCCAACTACTTCCTCGACAACAACTCGATCAACTACACCGAATGAGGAATCAAGCGAAATAACTCATGGAAGTTTAACTTTTGGTTGGAATGAGTTCCCCAATGGGCAAATACTACATCCAGCTGATGAAGGTAAATTGGAACGAACCACAACATCAATTCCAACTACTTCCTCGACAACAACTCGATCAACTACACAGAACGAGGAATCAAGCGAAATAACTCATGGAAGTTTAACTTTTGGTTGGAATGAGTTCCCGAATGGGGAAGTACTACATCCAGCTGATGAAGGTAAATTGGAACGAACCACAACATCAATTCCAACTACTTCCTCGACAACAACTCGATCAACTACACCGAACGAGGAATCAAGCGTAATAACTCATGGAAGCTTAGCTTTTGGTTGGAATGAGTTCCCGAATGGGGAAGTACTACATCCAGCTGATGAAGGTAAATTGGAACGAACCACAACATCAATTCCAACTACTTCCTCGACAACAACTCGATCAACTACACTGAAAGAGGAATCAAGCGAAATAACTCATGGAAGCTTAACTTTTGGTTGGAATGACTTCCCGAATGGGGAATTACTACATCCAGCTGATGAAGGTAAATTGGAACGAACCACAACATCAATTCCAACTACTTCCTCGACAACAACTCGATCAACTACACCGAACGAGGAATCAAGCGAAATAACTCATGGAAGTTTAACTTTTGGTTGGAATGAGTTCCCCAATGGGGAAGTACTACATCCACCTGATGAAGGTAAATTGGAACGAACCACAACATCAATTCCAACTACTTCCTCGACAACAACTCGATCAACTACACCGATCGAGGAATCAAGCGAAATAACTCATGGAAGCTTAACTTTTGGTTGGAATGAGTTCCCGAATGGGGAAGTACTACATCCAGCTGATGAAGGTAAATTGGAACGAACCACAACATCAATTCCAACTACTTCCTCGACAACAACTCGATCAACTACACCGAAAGAGGAATCAAGCGAAATAACTCATGGAAGCTTAACTTTTGGTTGGAATGAGTTCCCGAATGGGGAAGTACTACATCCAGCTGATGAAGGTAAATTGGAACGAACCACAACATCAATTCCAACTACTTCCTCGACAACAACTCGATCAATTACACCGAATGAGGAATCAAGCGAAATAACTCATGGAAGTTTAACTTTTGGTTGGAATGAGTTTCTGAATGGGGAAGTACTACAACCAATTGATGAAGGTAAATTGGAACGAACCACAACATCAATTCCAACTACTTCCTCGACAACAACTCCCTCAACTACACCGAAAGAGGAATCAAGCGAAATAACTCATGGAAGTTTAACTTTTGGTTGGAATGAGTTCCCCAATGGGGAAGTACTACATCCAGCTGATGAAGGTAAATTGGAACGAACCACAACATCAATTCCAACTACTTCCTCGACAACAACTCGATCAACTACACCCAACGAAGAATCAAACGAAATAACTCATGGAAGCTTAACTTTTGGTTGGAATGAGTTCCCGAATGGGGAAGTACTACATCCAGCTGATGAAGGTAAATTAGAACGAACCACTACATCAATTCCAACTACTTCCTCGACAACAACTCGATCAACTACACCGAAAGAGGAATCAAGCGAAATAACTCATGGAAGCTTAACTTTTGGTTGGAATGAGTTCCCGAATGGGGAAGTACTACATCCAGCTGATGAAGGTAAATTGGAACGAACCACAACATCAATTCCAACTACTTCCTCGACAACAACTCGATCAACTACACCCAACGAAGAATCAAGCGAAATAACTCATGGAAGTTTAGCTTTTGGTTGGAATGAGTTCCCCAATGGGGAAGTACTACATCCAGCTGATGAAGTTAATTTGGAACGAACCACAACATCAATTCCAACTACTTCCTCGACAACAACTCGATCAACTACACCGAAAGAGGAATCAAGCGAAATAACTCATGGAAGCTTAACTTTTGGTTGGAATGAGTTCCCGAATGGGGAAGTACTACATCCAGCTGATGAAGGTAAATTGGAACGAACCACAACATTAATTCCAACTACTTCCTCGACAACAACTCGATCAACTACACCGAATGACGAATCAAGCGAAATAACTCATGGAAGTTTAACTTTTGGTTGGAATGAGTTCCCGAATGGGGAAGTACTACATCCAGCTGATGAAGGTAAATTGGAACGAACCACAACATCAATTCCAACTACTTCCTCGACAACAACTCGATCAACTACACCGAACGAGGAATCAAGCGAAATAACTCATGGAAGCTTAACTTTTGGTTGGAATGAGTTCCCGAATGGGGAAGTACTACATCCAGCTGATGAAGGTAAATTGGAACGAACCACCACATCAATTCCAACTACTTCCTCGACAACAACTCGATCAACTACACCGAAAGAGGAATCAAGCGAAATAACTCATGGAAGCTTAACTTTTGGTTGGAATGAGTTCCCGAATGGGGAAGTACTACATCCAGCTGATGAAGGTAAATTGGAACGAACCACAACATCAATTCCAACTACTTCCTCGACAACAACTCGATCAACTACACCGAAAGAGGAATCAAGCGAAATAACTCATGGAAGCTTAACTTTTGGTTGGAATGAGTTCCCGAATGGGGAAGTACTACATCCAGCTGATGAAGGTAAATTGGAACGAACCACAACATCAATTCCAACTACTTCCTCGACAACAACTCGATCAACTACACCGAATGAGGAATCAAGCGAAATAACTCATGGAAGTTTAACTTTTGGTTGGAATGAGTTCCCCAATGGGGAAGTACTACATCCAGCTGATGAAGGTAAATTGGAACGAACCACAACATCAATTCCAACTACTTCCTCGACAACAACTCGATCAACTACACAGAATGAGGAATCAAGCGAAATAACTCATGGAAGCTTAACTTTTGGTTGGAATGAGTTCCCGAATGGGGAAGTACTACATCCAGCTGATGAAGGTAAATTGGAACGAACCACAACATCAATTCCAACTACTTCCTCGACAACAACTCCATCAACTACACCGAAAGAGGAATCAAGCGAAATAACTCATGGAAGCTTAACTTTTGGTTGGAATGAGTTCCCGAATGGGGAAGTACTACATCCAGCTGATGAAGGTAAATTGGAACGAACCACAACATCAATTCCAACTACTTCCTCGACAACAACTCGATCAACTACACCGAATGAGGAATCAAGCGAAATAACTCATGGAAGTTTAACTTTTGGTTGGAATGAGTTCCCCAATGGGGAAGTACTACATCCAGCTGATGAAGGTAAATTGGAACGAACCACAACATCAATTCCAACTACTTCCTCGACAACAACTCGATCAACTACACAGAATGAGGAATCAAGCGAAATAACTCATGGAAGCTTAACTTTTGGTTGGAATGAGTTCCCGAATGGGGAAGTACTACATCCTACTGATGAAGGCAAATTGGAACGAACCACAACATCAATTCCAACTACTTCCTCGACAACAACTCGATCAACTACACAGAACGAGGAATCAAGCGAAATAACTCATGGAAGTTTAAGTTTTGGTTGGAATGAGTTCTCCAATGGGGAAGTACTACATCCTACTGATGAAGGCAAATTGGAACGAACCACAACATCAATTCCAACTACTTCCTCGACAACAACTCAATCACCTACACCCAATGTGGAGTCAAGCGAAATAACTCATGGAAGTTTAACTTTTGGTTGGAATGAGTTCCCCAATGGGGAAGTACTTCATCCAGCTGATGAAGGTAAATTGGAACGAACCACAACATCAATTCCAACTACTTCCTCGACAACAACTCGATCAACTACACCGAACGAGGAATCAAACGAAATAACTCATGGAAGCTTAACTTTTGGTTGGAATGAGTTCCCGAATGGGGAAGTACTACATCCAGCTGATGAAGGTAAATTAGAACGAACCACTACATCAATTCCAACTACTTCCTCGACAACAACTCGATCAACTACACCGAAAGAGGAATCAAGCGAAATAACTCATGGAAGCTTAACTTTTGGTTGGAATGAGTTCCCGAATGGGGAAGTACTACATCCAGCTGATGAAGGTAAATTGGAACGAACCACAACATCAATTCCAACTACTTCCTCGACAACAACTCGATCAACTACACCCAACGAAGAATCAAGCGAAATAACTCATGGAAGTTTAACTTTTGGTTGGAATGAGTTCCCCAATGGGGAAGTACTACATCCAGCTGATGAAGTTAATTTGGAACGAACCACAACATCAATTCCAACTACTTCCTCGACAACAACTCGATCAACTACACCGAACGAGGAATCAAGCGAAATAACTCATGGAAGCTTAACTTTTGGTTGGAATGAGTTCCCGAATGGGGAAGTACTACATCCAGCTGATGAAGGTAAATTGGAACGAACCACCACATCAATTCCAACTACTTCCTCGACAACAACTCGATCAACTACACCGAAAGAGGAATCAAGCGAAATAACTCATGGAAGCTTAACTTTTGGTTGGAATGAGTTCCCGAATGGGGAAGTACTACATCCAGCTGATGAAGGTAAATTGGAACGAACCACAACATCAATTCCAACTACTTCCTCGACAACAACTCGATCAACTACACCGAAAGAGGAATCAAGCGAAATAACTCATGGAAGCTTAACTTTTGGTTGGAATGAGTTCCCCAATGGGGAAGTACTACATCCAGCTGATGAAGGTAAATTGGAACGAACCACAACATCAATTCCAACTACTTCCTCGACAACAACTCGATCAACTACACCGAATGAGGAATCAAGCGAAATAACTCATGGAAGTTTAACTTTTGGTTGGAATGAGTTTCCGAATGGGGAAGTACTACAACCAATTGATGAAGGTAAATTGGAACGAACCACAACATCAATTCCAACTACTTCCTCGACAACAACTCGATCAACTACACCGAATGAGGAATCAAGCGAAATAACTCATGGAAGTTTAACTTTTGGTTGGAATGAGTTCCCCAATGGGGAAATACTACATCCAGCTGATGAAGGTAAATTGGAACGAACCACAACATCAATTCCAACTACTTCATCGACAACAACTCGATCAACTACACAGAACGAGGAATCAAGCGAAATAACTCATGGAAGTTTAACTTTTGGTTGGAATGAGTTCCCCAATGGGGAAGTACTACACCCAGCTGATGAAGGTAAATTGGAACGAACCACAACATCAATTCCAACTACTTCCTCGACAACAACTCGATCAACTACACCGAACGAGGAATCAAGCGAAATAACTCATGGAAGCTTAACTTTTGGTTGGAATGAGTTCCCGAATGGGGAAGTACTACATCCAGCTGATGAAGGTAAATTGGAACGAACCACAACATCAATTCCAACTACTTCCTCGACAACAACTCGATCAACTACACCGAAAGAGGAATCAAGCGAAATAACTCATGGAAGCTTAACTTTTGGTTGGAATGAGTTCCCGAATGGGGAAGTACTACATCCAGCTGATGAAGGTAAATTGGAACGAACCACAACATCAATTCCAACTACTTCCTCGACAACAACTCGATCAACTACACCGAATGAGGAATCAAGCGAAATAACTCATGGAAGTTTAACTTTTGGTTGGAATGAGTTCCCCAATGGGGAAGTACTACATCCACCTGATGAAGGTAAATTGGAACGAACCACAACATCAATTCCAACTACTTCCTCGACAACAACTCGATCAACTACACCGATCGAGGAATCAAGCGAAATAACTCATGGAAGCTTAACTTTTGGTTGGAATGAGTTCCCGAATGGGGAAGTACTACATCCAGCTGATGAAGGTAAATTGGAACGAACCACAACAACAATTCCAACTACTTCCTCGACAACAACTCGATCAACTACACCAAAAGAGGAATCAAGCGAAATAACTCATGGAAGCTTAACTTTTGGTTGGAATGAGTTCCCGAATGGGGAAGTACTACATCCAGCTGATGAAGGTAAATTGGAACGAACCACAACATCAATTCCAACTACTTCCTCGACAACAACTCCATCAACTACACCGAAAGAGGAATCAAGCGAAATAACTCATGGAAGCTTAACTTTTGGTTGGAATGAGTTCCCGAATGGGGAAGTACTACATCCAGCTGATGAAGGTAAATTGGAACGAACCACAACATCAATTCCAACTACTTCCTCGACAACAACTCGATCAATTACACCGAATGAGGAATCAAGCGAAATAACTCATGGAAGTTTAACTTTTGGTTGGAATGAGTTTCTGAATGGGGAAGTACTACAACCAATTGATGAAGGTAAATTGGAACGAACCACAACATCAATTCCAACTACTTCCTCGACAACAACTCGATCAACTACACCGAATGAGGAATCAAGCGAAATAACTCATGGAAGTTTAACTTTTGGTTGGAATGAGGTCCCCAATGGGGAAGTACTACATCCAGCTGATGAAGGTAAATTGGAACGACTCACAACATCAATGCCAACTACTTCCTCGACAACAACTCGATCAACTACACAGAATGAGGAATCAAGCGAAATAACTCATGGAAGTTTAACTTTTGGTTGGAATGAGTTCCCCAATGGGGAAGTACTACATCCAGCTGATGAAGGTAAATTGGAACGAACCACAACATCAATTCCAACTACTTCCTCGACAACAACTCGATCAACTACACAGAACGAGGAATCAAGCGAAATAACTCATGGAAGTTTAACTTTTGGTTGGAATGAGTTCCCCAATGGGGAAGTACTACATCCAGCTGATGAAGGTAAATTGGAACGAACCACAACATCAATTCCAACTACTTCCTCGACAACAACTCGATCAACTACACCGAACGAGGAATCAAGCGAAATAACTCACGGAAGCTTAACTTTTGGTTGGAATGAGTTCCCGAATGGGGAATTACTACATCCAGCTGATGAAGGTAAATTGGAACGAACCACAACATCAATTCCAACTACTTCCTCGACAACAACTCGATCAACTACACCGAAAGAGGAATCAAGCGAAATAACTCATGGAAGCTTAACTTTTGGTTGGAATGAGTTCCCGAATGGGGAAGTACTACATCCAGCTGATGAAGGTAAATTGGAACGAACCACAACATCAATTCCAACTACTTCCTCGACAACAACTCGATCACCTATACCGAACGAGGAATCAAGCGAAATAACTCATGGAAGTTTAACTTTTGGTTGGAATGAGTTCCCGAATGGGGAAGTACTACATCCTAGAGATGAAGGTAAATTGGAACGAACCACAACATCAATTCCAACTACTTCCTCGACAACAACTCGATCAAGTATACCGAACGAGGAATCAAGCGAAATAACTCATGGAAGTTTAACTTTTGGTTATAATGAGTTCCCGAATGGGGAAGTACTACATCCTACTGATGAAGGTAAATTGGAACGAACCACAACATCAATTCCAACCACTTCCTCGACAACAACTCGATCAACTATACCGAACGAGGAATCAAGCGAAATAACTCATGGAAGTTTAACTTTTGGTTGGAATGAGTTCCCGAATGGGGAAGTACTACATCCTAGAGATGAAGGTAAATTGGAACGAACCACAACATCAATTCCAACTACTTCCTCGACAACAACTCGATCAACTATACCGAACGAGAAATCAAGCGAAATAACTCATGGAAGCTTAACTTTTGGTTGGAATGAGTTCTCGAATGGGGAAGTACTACATCCTACTGATGAAGGTAAATTGGAAAGAACCACAACATCAATTCCAACCACTTCCTCGACAACAACTCGATCAACTATACCGAACGAGGAATCAAACGAAATAACTCATGGAAGTTTAACTTTTGGTTGGAATGAGTTCCCGAATGGGGAAGTACTACATCCTACTGATGAAGGTAAATTGGAACGAACCACAACATCAATTCCAAGTACTTCCTCGACAACAACTCGATCAACTATACCGAACGAGAAATCAAGCGAAATAACTCATGGAAGCTTAACTTTTGGTTGGAATGAGTTCTCGAATGGGGAAGTACTACATCCTACTGATGAAGGTAAATTGGAACGAACCACAACATCAATTCCAACTACTTCCTCGACAACAACTTCATCAACTACACCGGACGAGGAATCAAGCGAAATAACTCATGGACGTTTAACTTTTGGTTGGAATGAGTTCCCGAATGGGGAAATACTACATTCAACTGATGAAGGTAAATTGGAACGAACCACAACATCAATTCCAACTACTTCCTCGACAACAACTCGATCAACTATACCGATGGAGGAATCAAGCCAAATAACTCATGGAAGTTTAACTTTTGATTGGAATGAGTTCCCGAATGGGGAAGTACTACATCCTACTGATGAAGGTAAATTGGAACGTACCACAACATCAATTCCAACTACTTCCTCGACAACAACTCGATCAACTATACCGAACGAGGAATCAAGCGAAATAACTCATGGAAGTTTAACTTTTGGTTGGAATGAGTTCCCGAATAGGGAAGTACTACATCCTACTGATGAAGGTAAATTGGAACGAACCACAACATCAATTCCAACTACTTCCTCGACAACAACTCGATCAACTACACCGAATGAGGAATCAAGCGAAATAACTCATGGAAGTTTAACTTTTGGTTGGAATGAGTTCCCGAATGGGGAAGTACTACATCCTACTGATGAAGGTAAATTGGAACGAACCACAACATCAATTCCAACTACTTCCTCGACAACAACTCGATCAACTATACCAAACGAGAAATCAAGCGAAATAACTCAAGGAAGTTTAACTTTTGGTTGGAATGACTTCCCGAATGGGGAAGTACTACATCCTACAGATGAAGGTAAATTGGAACGTACCACAACATCAATTCCAACAACTTCCTCGACAACAACTCGATCAACTATACCAAACGAGAAATCAAGCGAAATAACTCAAGGAAGTTTAACTTTTGGTTGGAATGAGTTCCCGAATGGGGAAGTACTACATCCAGTTGATGAAGGTAAACTGGAACGAACCACAACATCAATTCCAACTACTTCCTCGACAACAACTCGATCAACTACACCGAACGAGGAATCAAGCGAAATAACTCATGGAAGCTTAACTTTTGGTTGGAATGAGTTCCCCAATGGGGAAGTACTACATCCTACAGATGAAGGTAAATTGGAACGAACCACAACATCAATTCCAACTACTTCCTCGACAACAACTCCATCAACTATACCGAACGAGGAATCAGGCGAAATAACTCGTGGAAGTTTAACTTTTGGTTGGAATGAGTTCCCGAATGGGGAAGTACTACATCCAGCTGATGAAGGTAAATTGGAACGAACCACAACATCAATTCCAACTACTTCCTCGACAACAACTCCAGCAACTACACCGAATGAGGAATCAAGCGAAATAACTCATGGAAGTTTAACTTTTGGTTGGAATGCGATCCCGAATGGGGAAGTACTACATCTTACTAATGAAGGTAAATTGGAACGAACCACAACATCAATTCCAACAACTTCCTCGACAACAACTCGATCAACTATACCGAATGAGGAATCAAGTGAAATAACTCATGGAAGTTTAACTTTTGGTTGGAATGAGTTCCCCAATGAGGAAGTACTACATCCAGCTGATGAAGGTAAATTGGAACGAACCACAACATCAATTCCAACTACTTCCTCGACAACAACTCGATCAACTACACCGAACGAGGAATCAAGCGAAATAACTCATGGAAGCTTAACTTTTGGTTGGAATGAGTTCCCGAATGGGGAAGTACTATATCCAGCTGATGAAGGTAAATTGGAACGAACCACAACATCAATTCCAACTACTTCCTCGACAACAACTCGATCAACTACACCGAACGAGGAATCAAGCGAAATAACTCATGGAAGTTTAACTTTTGATTGGAATGAGTTCCCGAATGGGGAAGTACTACATCCTACTGATGAAGGTAAATTGGAACGTACCACAACATCAATTCCAACTACTTCCTCGACAACAACTCGATCAACTATACCGAACGAGGAATCAAGCGAAATAACTCATGGAAGTTTAACTTTTGGTTGGAATGAGTTCCCGAATAGGGAAGTACTACATCCTACTGATGAAGGTAAATTGGAACGAACCACAACATCAATTCCAACTACTTCCTCGACAACAACTCGATCAACTACACCGAATGAGGAATCAAGCGAAATAACTCATGGAAGTTTAACTTTTGGTTGGAATGAGTTCCCGAATGGGGAAGTACTACATCCTACTGATGAAGGTAAATTGGAACGAACCACAACATCAATTCCAACTACTTCCTCGACAACAACTCGATCAACTATACCAAACGAGAAATCAAGCGAAATAACTCAAGGAAGTTTAACTTTTGGTTGGAATGACTTCCCGAATGGGGAAGTACTACATCCTACAGATGAAGGTAAATTGGAACGTACCACAACATCAATTCCAACTACTTCCTCGACAACAACTCGATCACCTATACCGAACGAGGAATCAAGCGAAATAACTCATGGAAGTTTAACTTTTGGTTGGAATGAGTTCCCGAATGGGGAAGTACTACATCCTAGAGATGAAGGTAAATTGGAACGAACCACAACATCAATTCCAACTACTTCCTCGACAACAACTCGATCAAGTATACCGAACGAGGAATCAAGCGAAATAACTCATGGAAGTTTAACTTTTGGTTATAATGAGTTCCCGAATGGGGAAGTACTACATCCTACTGATGAAGGTAAATTGGAACGAACCACAACATCAATTCCAACCACTTCCTCGACAACAACTCGATCAACTATACCGAACGAGGAATCAAGCGAAATAACTCATGGAAGTTTAACTTTTGGTTGGAATGAGTTCCCGAATGGGGAAGTACTACATCCTAGAGATGAAGGTAAATTGGAACGAACCACAACATCAATTCCAACTACTTCCTCGACAACAACTCGATCAACTATACCGAACGAGAAATCAAGCGAAATAACTCATGGAAGCTTAACTTTTGGTTGGAATGAGTTCTCGAATGGGGAAGTACTACATCCTACTGATGAAGGTAAATTGGAAAGAACCACAACATCAATTCCAACCACTT
Organism: Philhelius festivus; assembly: GCA_963931855.1. Lineage (NCBI taxonomy): Eukaryota > Metazoa > Arthropoda > Insecta > Diptera > Syrphidae > Philhelius > Philhelius festivus. Next base: position 98,097,597 of record OZ007557.1, read on the forward strand.
CCTCGACAACAACTCGATCAACTATACCGAACGAGGAATCAAACGAAATAACTCATGGAAGTTTAACTTTTGGTTGGAATGAGTTCTCGAATGGGGAAGTACTACATCCTACTGATGAAGGTAAATTGGAACGAACCACAACATCAATTCCAACTACTTCCTCGACAACAACTTCATCAACTACACCGGACGAGGAATCAAGCGAAATAACTCATGGACGTTTAACTTTTGGTTGGAATGAGTTCCCGAATGGGGAAATACTACATTCAACTGATGAAGGTAAATTGGAACGAACCACAACATCAATTCCAACTACTTCCTCGACAACAACTCGATCAACTATACCGATGGAGGAATCAAGCCAAATAACTCATGGAAGTTTAACTTTTGATTGGAATGAGTTCCCGAATGGGGAAGTACTACATCCTACTGATGAAGGTAAATTGGAACGTACCACAACATCAATTCCAACTACTTCCTCGACAACAACTCGATCAACTATACCGAACGAGGAATCAAGCGAAATAACTCATGGAAGTTTAACTTTTGGTTGGAATGAGTTCCCGAATAGGGAAGTACTACATCCTACTGATGAAGGTAAATTGGAACGAACCACAACATCAATTCCAACTACTTCCTCGACAACAACTCGATCAACTACACCGAATGAGGAATCAAGCGAAATAACTCATGGAAGTTTAACTTTTGGTTGGAATGAGTTCCCGAATGGGGAAGTACTACATCCTACTGATGAAGGTAAATTGGAACGAACCACAACATCAATTCCAACTACTTCCTCGACAACAACTCGATCAACTATACCAAACGAGAAATCAAGCGAAATAACTCAAGGAAGTTTAACTTTTGGTTGGAATGACTTCCCGAATGGGGAAGTACTACATCCTACAGATGAAGGTAAATTGGAACGTACCACAACATCAATTCCAACAACTTCCTCGACAACAACTCGATCAACTATACCAAACGAGAAATCAAGCGAAATAACTCAAGGAAGTTTAACTTTTGGTTGGAATGAGTTCCCGAATGGGGAAGTACTACATCCAGTTGATGAAGGTAAACTGGAACGAACCACAACATCAATTCCAACTACTTCCTCGACAACAACTCGATCAACTACACCGAACGAGGAATCAAGCGAAATAACTCATGGAAGCTTAACTTTTGGTTGGAATGAGTTCCCCAATGGGGAAGTACTACATCCTACAGATGAAGGTAAATTGGAACGAACCACAACATCAATTCCAACTACTTCCTCGACAACAACTCCATCAACTATACCGAACGAGGAATCAGGCGAAATAACTCGTGGAAGTTTAACTTTTGGTTGGAATGAGTTCCCGAATGGGGAAGTACTACATCCAGCTGATGAAGGTAAATTGGAACGAACCACAACATCAATTCCAACTACTTCCTCGACAACAACTCCAGCAACTACACCGAATGAGGAATCAAGCGAAATAACTCATGGAAGTTTAACTTTTGGTTGGAATGCGATCCCGAATGGGGAAGTACTACATCTTACTAATGAAGGTAAATTGGAACGAACCACAACATCAATTCCAACAACTTCCTCGACAACAACTCGATCAACTATACCGAATGAGGAATCAAGTGAAATAACTCATGGAAGTTTAACTTTTGGTTGGAATGAGTTCCCCAATGAGGAAGTACTACATCCAGCTGATGAAGGTAAATTGGAACGAACCACAACATCAATTCCAACTACTTCCTCGACAACAACTCGATCAACTACACCGAACGAGGAATCAAGCGAAATAACTCATGGAAGCTTAACTTTTGGTTGGAATGAGTTCCCGAATGGGGAAGTACTATATCCAGCTGATGAAGGTAAATTGGAACGAACCACAACATCAATTCCAACTACTTCCTCGACAACAACTCGATCAACTACACCGAACGAGGAATCAAGCGAAATAACTCAAGGAAGCTTAACTTTTGGTTGGAATGAGTTCCCCAATGGGGAAGTACTACATCCAACTGATGAAGGTAAATTGGAACGAACCACAACATCAATTCCAACTACTTCCTCGACAACAACTCGATCAACTACACCGAACGAGGAATCAAGCGAAATAACTCATGGAAGCTTAACTTTTGGTTGGAATGAGTTCCCGAATGGGGAAGTACTACATCCTATTGATGAAGGTAAATTGGAACGAACCACTACATCAATTCCAAATATTTCCTCGACAACAACTCGATCAACTATACCAAACGAGAAATCAAGCGAAATAACTCATGGAAGTTTAACTTTTGGTTGGAATGAGATCCCGAATGGGGAAGTACTACATCCAACTGATGAAGGCCAATTGGAACGAACCACAACATCAATTCCAACTACTTCCTCGACAACAACTCGATCAACTACACCGAATGAGGAATCAAGCGAAATAACTCATGGAAGTTTAACTTTTGGTTGGAATGAGTTCCCCAATGGGGAAGTACTATATCCAGCTGATGAAGGTAAATTGGAACGCACCACAACATCAATTCCAACTACTTCCTCGACAACAACTCGATCAACTACACCGAACGAGGAATCAAGCGAAATAACTCATGGAAGCTTAACTTTTGGTTGGAATGAGTTCCCGAATGGGGAAGTACTACATCCAGCTGATGAAGGTAAATTGGAACGAACCACAACATCAATTCCAACTACTTCCTCGACAACAACTCGATCAACTACACCGAACGAGGAATCAAGCGAAATAACTCAAGGAAGCTTAACTTTTGGTTGGAATGAGTTCCCCAATGGGGAAGTACTACATCCAGCTGATGAAGGTAAATTGGAACGAACCACAACATCAATTCCAACTACTTCCTCGACAACAACTCGATCAACTACACCGAACGAGGAATCAAGCGAAATAACTCATGGAAGCTTAACTTTTGGTTGGAATGAGTTCCCGAATGGGGAAGTACTACATCCTATTGATGAAGGTAAATTGGAACGAACCACTACATCAATTCCAAATATTTCCTCGACAACAACTCGATCAACTATACCAAACGAGAAATCAAGCGAAATAACTCATGGAAGTTTAACTTTTGGTTGGAATGAGTTCCCGAATGGGGAAGTACTACATCCAACTGATGAAGGCAAATTGGAACGAACCACAACATCAATTCCAACTACTTCCTCGACAACAACTCGATCACCTACACCCAATGAGGTATCAAGCGAAATAACTCATGGAAGTTTAGCTTTTGGTTGGAATGAGTTCCCGAATGGGGAAGTACTACATCCAGCTGATGAAGGTAAATTGGAACGAACCACAACATCAATTCCAACTACTTCCTCGACAACAACTCGATTAACTATACTGAACGACGAATCAAGCGAAATAACTCAAGGAAGTTTAACTTTTGGTTGGAATGAGTTCCCGAATAGTGAAGTACTACATCCAACTGATGAAGGCAAATTGGAACGAACCACAACATCAACTCCAACTACTTCCTCGACAACAACTCCATCAACTATACCGAATGAGGAATCAAGCGAAATAAATCATGAAAGTATATCTTTAGGTTGGAATGAGTTCTCGAATCTGGAAGTACTATATCCAGCTGATGAAGGTAAATTGGAACGAACCACAACATCAATTCCAACTACTTCCTCGACAACAACTCGATCAACTATACCGAACGACGAATCAAGCGAAATAACTCAAGGAAGTTTAACTTTTGGTTGGAATGAGTTCCCGAATAGTGAAGTACTACATCCAACTGATGAAGGCAAATTGGAACGAACCACAACATCAACTCCAACTACTTCCTCGACAACAACTCGATCAACTACACCGATCGAGGAATCAAGCGAAATAACTCATGGAAGCTTAACTTTTGGTTGGAATGAGTTCCCGAATGGGGAAGTACTACATCCAACTGATGAAGGCAAATTGGAACGAACCACAACATCAATTCCAACTACTTCCTCGACAACAACTCGATCAACTATACCGAACGAGGAATCAAGCGAAATAACTCATGGAAGTTTAACTTTTGGTTGGAATGAGTTCCCGAATGGGGAAGTACTACATCCAACTGATGAAGGCAAATTGGAACGAACCACAACATCAATTCCAACTACTTCCTCGACAACAACTCGATCACCTTCACCCAATGAGGTATCAAGCGAAATAACTCATGGAAGTTTAGTTTTTGGTTGGAATGAGTTCCCGAATGGGGAAGTACTACATCCAACTGATGAAGGTAAATTGGAACGAACCACAACATCAATTCCAACTACTTCATCGACAACAACTCCATCAACTATACCGAATGAGGAATCAGGCGAAATAAATCATGGAGGTATATCTTTCGGTTGGAATGAGTTCCTCAATGGGGAAGTACAATATCCAGCTGATGACGGTAAATTGGAACGCACCACAACATCAATTCCAACTTCTTCCTCGACAACAACTCGATCAACTATACCGAACGAGGAATCAAGCGAAATAACTCATGGAAGTTTAACTTTTGGTTGGAATGAGTTCCCGAATGGGGAAGTACTACATCCTACTGATGAAGGTAAATTGGAACGAACCACAACATCAATTCCAACTACTTCCTCGACAACAACTCGATCAACTATACCAAACGAGAAATCAAGCGAAATAACTCATGGAAGTTTAACTTTTGGTTGGAATGAGTTCCCGAATGGGGAAGAACTACATCAAATTGATGAAGGTAAATTGGAACGAACCACAACATCTTCGACAACAACTCCATCTTCATCACAGAAAGAAGAAAGTCAGGATTATTCTCATGGAGGGTTAACTATAAACTGGGCTGAGTTCCCGAACGGAAAAGTACCATATCCCACTAACGGAGGAGTAATGGAACTATTCACAACTTCAATTCCAACCACTTCCTCGACAACAACTCGATCACCTGCACAGAACGAGGAATCAAGCGAAATAACTCATGGCAGTTTTACTTTTGGTTGGAATGAGTTCCCGAATGGGGAAGTACCACATCCAACTGATGAAGGTAAATTGGAACGAACCACAACATCAAATCCAACTACTTCCTCGACAACAACTCCATCTTCATCAGAGAAAGAAGAAAGTCAGGATTATTCTCATGGAGGATTAACTATAAACTGGACTGAGTTCCCGAATGGAAAAGTACCATATCCAGCGAACGGAGGAGTAATGGAACGAACCACAACATCAATTCCAACTACTTCCTGGACAACAACTCGATCAACTGCACAGAACGAGGAATCAAGCGAAATAACTCAGGGAAGTTTAACTTTTGGTTGGAATGAGTTCCCGAATGGGGAAGTACTACATCAAATTGATGAAGGTAAATTGGAACGAAGCACAACATCTTCGACAACAACTCCATCTTCATCACAGAAAGAAGAAAGTCAAGATTATGCAGAGAACGAGGAACCGCACGGAACTGACGAAGGAAATCTAATTGAAAATAGTGGAGAATCCGAAGAAGTGACCGCGATGAATTCAGGATATTATGAACAATATGGTCAAGATCCAACAACTGGAAAATCTAAAGAATCTGATGAATCAGGCTGGATGAATGGTTTATATAATGAGGAATACGAAATAGGACAATCAACAACTGAAATACCTGAAGAATCGGGATGGATGAGTGGATCCTATATTGAACAAGCTCAAGATCGAGCAAGTAGTGAAAAACCTGATGAATCAGGCTGGATGAGTGGTAAATATGATGAAGAATACAACCAAGGTCAATCAAAAATGGAAATACTTGAAGAATCCGATGATTCAGGATGGATGAGTGGAAACTATAATGAACAAGCTCAAGATCGAGCAAGTAGTGAAAAACATGATGAATCAGGCTGGATGAGTGGTAAATATGATGAAGAATACAACCAAGGTCAATCAACAACTGAAATACCTGAAGAATCCGATGAATCAGGATGGATGAGTGGATCGTATAATGAACAAGCTCAAGATCGAGCAAGTAATGAAAAACCTGATGAATCAGCCTGGATGAGTGGTAGATATGATGAAGAATACAATCTAGGTGAATCAACAACTGAAATACCTGAAGAATCAGATGAATCAGAATGGATGAGTGGAACCTATAATGAACAAGCTCAAGATCGAGCAAGTAGTGAAAAACCTGATGAATTAAGCTGGATGAGTGGTAAATATGATGAAGTATACAACCAAGGTCAATCAACAACTGAAATACCTGAAGAATCCGATGAATCAGGATGGATGAGTGGAACGTATAATGAACAAGGTGAAAATCGAGCAAGTAGTGAGAAACCTGATGAATCAGGCTGGATGAGTGGTAAATATAATGAAGGATACGACCAAGATCAATCAACGACTGAAATACCTGAAGAATCCAATCAATCAGGCTGGTTGAGTGGAACCTATAATGAAAAAGGTCAAAATCAAATAGGTACTGAAAAACCTGAAGAAACTGATGAATCAGGTTGGATGAGTGGCATATACAACGAAGTGATGGAGCAAGAAAAAACTACTCAAAGCTCTCTTATGGAGTCAAATTCCATTGGCGGTGATATAGAAAACGATTCCAGTGCAGATGCTCATACTGGTATTCCCAGCACAAATTTAGGTAAAATTTTATTGTATTATTTATTTATACCAAAATAAAAATTAACCGATGTTCACTACTTTCAGGCCATGTTGGCGAAGATCACAGTTTGGGTCTGAAACAAGATAAGAGTCCACCAGATGCTCCTCATTCCCAAGGTAATCCATCAACAGGTTACTTGAATGGTCAATGGTGGAGTGGGCAACAACAAGTACATCCTCAAGCCCACAATCTAGCGGGTCACTCACCAAGTGTTAATCCGGGCTGGATAAGTAGCAGTTTAACTATCAATGGTCAAAACAGTGGTCATCACGGTCCCACTTATCATCCTCCACCACCTCCACCACATTCACCACATCGTTATGGATTTGGCCAAGTTTATGGATATAATCATGGACCTCCTCTCGGATCTGTGCATGGATCTTCTCATGGACAAATACATGGCCCACCTCACGGACCCGTACATGGATCTGTTCACGGAACAATTCATGGACCTCCTCGTGGACCTGTACATGGACTTCCTCACGGACCAATACATAGCCCTCCTCATGGACCTATACACGGATCTGTACATGGAACTATTCATGGACCTCCTCTCGGTCCTGTATATGGACCCCCTCACGGACCCATTCATGCATCTGTACATGGAACTGTTCATGGACCCGCACACGGATCTCCTCACGGACCAATACACGCTCCACCTCATGGAGCCATGTATGGATCTGTACACGGAACTATTCGTGGACCACCTCATGGACCTGTACATGGACTTCCTCAGGGACCAATGCATGGCCCCCCTCAAGGACCTATGCACGGATCTCTACATGGAACTATTCATGGACCTCCTCTCGGAACTGTATATGGACCTCCTCACGTACACGGAACGATTCTTGGACGACCTCACGGACCAGTACATGAACCTCTTCATGGATCTATTCACGGATCTGTACACACAGCTATTCATGGACCTCCTCATGCACCAATTTATGGTAATGTACATGGACCGCCTCACAGGCCAATACAAGGACCTCCTTACGGACCTCACCGTGGAAGTGTTCATGGATCTACGTTTGGAATAAGTCATGGCCCTCATTACGGTCCCGGAATGGGACATGGCCATGGATATGAACATGGTCGCGGACACGGGCATGGACACGCATATGTGTACGGACATGGTAACATGCACGGACATGGGCATGGACATGGCCATGGACATGGACACGGGCATGGACATGGACACGGGCATGGACATGGACACGGGCATGGACATGGACACGGGCATGGACATGGACACATGCATGGACATAGCCATGATCATGACCACCACCATGAACATGATTATCATCATGATGATGATCACCACGATGATCATCACGATGTTAAGCCATCCATAACGTTGACAATTGATGAACATGAGCATGATCATGATCATTTGGAACCTGAAATAAATGGCAAATTGAACATTAATGGCAGTAAAATTGTTGATCCAAAGAATCCCCAAGATATCGACCAAGTCAGACTTCCAGTTTCACAAGAGTTATCTACCTCCAATCAACGCAGACCTTTTGTAAAAAGAAAACCCAACAAAGTTAGTACAATAACGATAAATCTTGATAAACGAATAAAAGGAAAAAGGCCTACTGGCATCAAAACTACAAATTATAGAAGGCCACAAGTAAATGTCAAACCAGCTAAGTCCAGTTCAATAACTTTATCGCTTGGGAACAGAGGCAGAATACCGAAGCCAATAATTGACCAGTCTGGTAGACGAACAGCAACAGGTATAATGGGTCAAATTTTGCCTTTAGCTAATAGCAAAGAACGATCTGACAAATTTCCAGCTGTCACTCTGACACTTGGAAGCAATGGACGCAGATCCGCACCTAATCGTTTTGGCTTGAAGTACCCTACTCAGCAACAAACAAACGATAGCCCAGTCCAGTAGTAGCCGTGCACAAGTTTTACAACCTAACAATCTTCCTCAAAATTCACCACCTCCAATTGAAATAGAATTCCAAAATGATCGCACAGGACAGATTGGCGAAGGAATATCAATTAATATAAACGAAAATCGAAACCGCAAGAATAGAAGAGCTAGATTATAAAGTTTGTGATCCAAAATTATTAAGCTAATTATATGTATGTTATGAATAGTTTCTCCAATATGGAGCAAATCTTAAATTATAAAATGACGCGATGTAATTTATTATGATTTTGAAAAAGAAATTAAATAAAATCATGAATACGAAAATGATAAAACATAGAATAGCAACTTTAGTTTTCAACTATTCACCGGCTTGAAATTATGAATAATATCACTGGATACAAACCATTTACTTACGTTTTGAGCTTGAGAAAGAACTTTGCTTCTCAATTGACTTCTTTTCTAAAAGGAGCAGCAAGCAATTGGCAATAGTTATTCTTCTATTGAGTTGCATTGAAGGCAATCATAAAATTCAATTCATTGAATGCGTCTTAATTGTCTTCCATTTTCTTTGGATCTCTACAACTTGACCAACAAACAAAATCACCATTATTTCTGTGGATGTAAACACCATTGGCTTTGGTTAGATATAATGGGAATGATAAATTGTTTTTACCCAGAAATGGAAATAATATGATTTGCAAGCGAATTTATTTTATTCGGAATCAAAAGAAAAGATATTTGAATATTCAGTATATAAAATTAATCATTCATTGTGATCATTTGAAATCAATAAGTTAATTCTTGGATGATTCTGGTTGCTCATCAGCTTGTTTTTGTTGTTGTCCCTTTTCTGGTTGCTGTCCCTGTCCTGTTTGCTGACCCTGTCCTGGTTTTTGTCCTTGACCTGGCTGCTCTCCCTGACCTGGTTGCTGTCCCTGACCTGGTTGCTGTCCTTGACCTGACTGCTGTCCGTGTCCTGGTTTTTGTTGTCCCTGGCCTTGTTGGTGCCCATGTGGTGGACGTTTTCCATGTGGTGGACGACGTCCCTCTCCTTGTTCTGGTTGCTGTCCGTGGTGTTGTGGTGGGCCCTGTGGTCTTCCATGTCCTGATGGACGGCGTCCTTGAGGTGGACCTCGTCTTTGTGGTTGGCTTCTTACACGCTCTTCTTCAGAACTTTCCTCAGAGCTCTCATCGGACTTCCCTTCCCCAATACGCTTATCCTCAGCTGGATGGCCAGGGATTCTTGAAGGGCGTTTAGCTGCCACTACAGCTACAATTGCGAACAATGCCAAAACTGTAAGGAACTTCATGCTGCTTTAAATAATTTTGTCAAGAAAAACTTAACTATAGCTAAAATGACCTAGGTCTCTGTCTTTTATACTTTATACTGTCTTCCATAAGCCGGAAATGTCCAAATAGACTCGATAATTATTTAAACAGCTGTGTTTAGTTTATAACTAATGATGTGTTAATATTTGCTAACATAACGGGTGATTTTTTTGAGGTTAGGATTTTCATGCATTAGTATTTGACAGATCACGCGGGATTTCAGACATGGTGTCAAAGAGAAAGATGCTCAGTATGCTTTGACATTTCATCATGAATAGACTTACTAACGAGCAACGCTTGCAAATCATTGAATTTTATTACCAAAATCAGTGTTCGGTTCGAAATGTGTTTCGCGCTTTACGTCCGATTTATGGTCTACATAATCGACCAAGTGAGCAAACAATTAATGCGATTGTGACCAAGTTTCGCACTCAGTTTACTTTATTGGACATTAAACCAACCACACGAATGCGTACAGTGCGTACAGAAGAGAATATTGCGTCTGTTTCTGAGAGTGTTGCTGAAGACCGTGAAATGTCGATTCGTCGCCGTTCGCAGCAATTGGGTTTGTGTTATTCGACCACATGGAAGATTTTACGCAAAGATCTTGGTGTAAAACCGTATAAAATACAGCTCGTGCAAGAACTGAAGCCGAACGATCTGCCACAACGTCGAATTTTCAGTGAATGGGCCCTAGAAAAGTTGGCAGAAAATCCGCTTTTTTATCGACAAATTTTGTTCAGCGATGAGGCTCATTTCTGGTTGAATGGCTACGTAAATAAGCAAAATTGCCGCATTTGGAGTGAAGAGCAACCAGAAGCCGTTCAAGAACTGCCCATGCATCCCGAAAAATGCACTGTTTGGTGTGGTTTGTACGCTGGTGGAATCATTGGACCGTATTTTTTCAAAGATGCTGTTGGACGCAACGTTACGGTGAATGGCGATCGCTATCGTTCAATGCTAACACACTTTTTGTTGCCAAAAATGGAAGAACTGAACTTGGTTGACATGTGGTTTCAACAAGATGGCGCTACATGCCACACAGCTCGCGATTCTATGGCCATTTTGAGGGAAAACTTCGGAGAACAATTCATCTCAAGGAATGGACCGGTAAGTTGGCCACCAAGATCATGCGATTTGACGCCTTTAGACTATTTTTTGTGGGGCTACGTCAAGTCTAAAGTCTACACAAATAAGCCAGCAACTATTCCAGCTTTGGAAGACAACATTTCCGAAGAAATTCGGGCTATTCCGGCCGAAATGCTCGAAAAAGTTACCCAAAATTGGACTTTCCGAATGGACCACCTAAGACGCAGCCGCGGTCAACATTTAAATGAAATTATCTTCAAAAAGTAAATGTCATGGACCAATCTAACGTATCAAATAAAGAATCGATGAGATTTTGCAAATTTTATGCGTTTTTTTTTTTTTAAAAGTTCTCAAGCTCTTAAAAAATCACCCGTTATTATTAACACTTTTAAAACGGCTGTGTTTGATTTAATAGCACTTAAAGTCCGAAAGCTTAAAAGCTTCGCGATTATCTTTTCTGTATTTCCAGATGCCACATTTTCTACTTTTTGACTTGTATTGATTATGAAATAAAATGCACGACTGGATCGCACGAACTTGCTCTTATGTAAAAGTACTTTGGAATTTAAGATACATTTTATAAATATAAAACATGGATTTAATGAGATAATAATGATTAAATGCATAAAATTGCCGTCTGGTTTCCGGAAAAGTATGAATTTATGCAAATAAACCTTAAAAATCGTTTTATTATTAAATAAATTTTTTATATAAGAAATTTCTCTAATATTTTTCAAGAAAAAAATGTGGGATGCGAATTTTAAGTATTTAATAACATTGGTTTAAGGAAATAATTTCAAAAAATAATCGTTCATAGGTTTTGAAGATATTGATTTAATTTTTTTTTTAACCCAATAAATATTTTTTAGAATATTTTAATATACAATATTATTTTAAACTTAAGGGGAGTCCTGCTAAAAATTTTGGGTTAAAATCCTCAGAGCCGTTAATGAGAAAGTCGAAAATCAAAAAAACGGGCCTATGGCAGGTACCCCTAATAACATTTTGCCCCAAAATTTTTGTTGACGAAAATGTAGTCCATGTCCATAATATCACACCTAATTTTTTGTATCAAAATCGTTAGAGCCGTTTTCGAGATAAATAAGATTTTGTATTACGGGTGTATGGGGGGTACCCTTAGTTTTGGAGCTAAAAAAAAAATTTCAATTTCTCCTCTAGGGAATCACCGAAGACCCTTAACTACCGAGATTGAAAGAAATAGGTCCAGGGGTTTAGGCTGTAGTGAGAGGTACAGACATACAGACACACTGAAACTTGTTTTTTGTGTACTAAATTTTCCTTAAAATTTTTATAAAAAAATTTGATATGCAAGTTGTTAGTATTTAATAAAATACATTTTAAAACGTAATTTAAAAATTTAATCGTGTATCGTATATTTTTAGTTTATATTTTTTCAAATGCAAAGCAGCTCCTGCATAAAAATTTTGGTTAAAATCGTTAGAGCCTTTGGTGAGAAATTCGAAAATCAAAAAAACCGTTCTATGACAGGTACCCCTAATAACATTTCCCCCCAAATTTTTTTTTCACCAAAATATAGCCCATGTCCATAATATCACACTAAATTTTTTTTATCAAAATCGTTAGAGCCGTTTTCGAGATAAATAAGATTTTGCATTACGGGTGTATGGGGGGTACCCTTAGTTTTGGAGCTAAAAAAAAAATTTCAATTTTTCTTCTAGGGAATCACCGAAGACCCTTAACTACCGAGTTTGAAGAAAATACGTCCGGTAGTTTAGGCTGTAGTTCGAGGTACAGACATACAGACATACAGACATACAGACATACAGACAGACAGACGGAATTGTCGGACCCACTTTTTTCGTCTTCGCTATCATCGTAATGTCAACTTTGATCAAAATCTCGAGTTCGATTTTTTTTCCAAATGCAGAACTTGCCCTATAGTACCTACAATCGCAAGTAAAAATAGTCTTAATAAATTGCCGAGTATAGACAAGTATTTCGAAGAAAAGATAAAGAACTAATGTACTGCATGTGTATTCCATGTAAGTAAGACATAAATACGAATAGTTGAGCACCCAACCATTTTAGCTTAAGAAAATTCCAATTTCCTTAAGCTCCAACTGCTTAAGGAGTTGTTCTACCCATGTAAGAAATCTTTTAAAGATAAAATGGAAAATTGTTAAAAGTTCCTGACGGGGTAGCTTCGGCCGTGGCCGTATGCACCATACATCACTTAAATCATTCTTATTTTCATTTTCAATAATTTAATAAAAACCAATTCAGTTGAAAAAGAAGCAACAATTACAAAATTAATATTTTAACTCAGTCTTTATAAAGGTCGGGTTGATGTTGAAATGAAGTTAAACAAGCTGTGTGTGAGGTATTTATAAAATTCTTCTTTTTACTTGCGATATAGGTACTATAGGGCAAGTTCTGCATTTGGAAAAAAATCGAACTCGAGATTTTGATCAAAGTTGACATTACGATGATAGCGAAGACGAATAAAGTGGGTCCGGCAATTCCGTCTGTCTGTCTGTCTGTCTGTCTGTCTGTCTGTCTGTCTGTCTGTCTGTCTGTATGTCTGTACCTCGATCTAGAGCCGTAGCCACTGGACCTATTTTCTTCAAACTCGGTAGTTATGGGTCTTCGGTGATTCCCTAGAGGGGAAATTGAAATTTTTTTTTTAGCTCTAAAAATAACGGTACCCCCCATACACCCGTAATGCAAAATCTTATTTATCTCGAAAACGGCTCTAACGATTTTGATAAAAAAAAATTAGGTGTGATATTATGGACACAGACTACGTTTTGGTAGAAAAAAAATTTGGGGCAAAATGTTATTAACGGTACCTGTCATAGAACCGTTTTTTTGATTTTCGACTTTCTCATTAACGGCTCTAACGATTTTAACCAAAAATCTTTAGCAGGAGTCCCTCTAAGTTTAAAATAATATTGTGTATAAAAATATTCGAAAAATTATTTGTTGGGTTTTTTTGAAAAAAATTTTTTTTTGAAAAATCAATATCTTCAAAACCTATGAACGATTATTTTTTGAAATTATTTCCTAAAATCAATATTATTAAATACTTAAAATTCGCATCCCACATTTTTTTCTTGAAAAATTTTAAAGAAATTTCTTATATAAAAAATTTATTTATTTAATAATAAAACGATTTTTTAAAGTTTGTTTGCATAAATTCATACTTTTCTAGAAATCAGACCTCAATTTCATTTTAAATTCATGTTTTATATTTATAAAATGTATCTTATATTCCAAAGTACTTTTACATAAGAGCAAGTTCGTGCGATCCAGTCGTGCATTTTATTTTTATTAAATAGATAATGTTTTTTCAGAACTTACTGCGTTTACTTTCTTTAGAAATAATTCTAATTTTTTTCAACCGACGCCGTTTTGAACAAGTTTCATTGTTTCTGGTCAAGGGATAAGACTGAAAAACTTTATCAATTTAACATGAACAACGTCCGCAAAAAGATAAACTTAAAAATTCTTTTTTTTGTTTGAAAAGCCCTTATACAATATTATGCCGTTTTGTATAAAATATGACTTAGTTCAAATTTCCACCACGTCTTTAATGGTGGCATAGACCCGAGTGGTCCAATTTTCAGTGACTCTACCGCATTGATCCTGCAGCATTTGGGCGATGACCTGTGTTAAGTTCACCTTAAAGTTTAAAGACATCGATCGATTGTTGTTTATTCAAATAGACCTAGAACTTCAGGAATAAAAAAATGAAAATAAATTTGGTGGTGCAACAGCTCGAAGTGAACCAGGACCTAGTGACTTACAACTCTCAACCATTCGTGTGTGCGTGCTACCAGGAACGGAGGGGACCTACAATTTTCTGCCGATTCCGAACGGCTAATGAGCAGCACTTTCCATGACAAGAGATACTCTTGGAGCATTTGTCAATTCCTCGCAAGAGGCAGTACACCCCTGAAAAAAACTTTCTTGCAGCGGCTGAGAATCGAACTCGAGACCTTCCGCATGACAGTCCAACGCATTAACCATTATGCCAAGGGGTACTAACTTCAGGAAACCCCACAGAAAAAAGTCGGGCGGAGTGAAATCACATGACCTTGGTGGCTAACTCATGTCAACTTTGTGGGAGATACCCTTTCCCTCATATCGTTCATGTAGAATGACAATTCTGGCGTTGCTTTGTGGCACGTAGCACCATCCTGGCATGTCGTCTAGGTCCATATGGATCAATTCGGTCTATAAGAAATTTGTTATCATTGTTTTGTCGTTTTCGAAAAAATACGAACCAATGACGCCGACGGCAACGCGCCGACCCAAAATCCACAACAAACTGTAACTTTTGGAGAATGCATTGTCACTTGGTGAACCTCGTGTGGTTTGGTGTCATCTCATAAACGGTAAATCTCATCATCGGTAAAGATGATTCTTCGGCCGAAATCGGGATCTTTTTCCAAACCTTCAAGCTTCAAGCTCCTTGGTCAGTTGGATCTTATACGGGTGTAGCCCCAAGTTCCAATGCTAAATTCGCTGAGTTGAAGTCTGTTAATAGACCAGTTCTTGTGCATGCTGAGGAATCGACTGCCTCAGGTTCTGCTGTATAATTTAACGAACCGCGGCAATGTTCTCGGCCTAGCTTTCGTTCCTCTGGCGTGCAAATTTTGGCTGATTGATTACCGAATCAGTAGTCTCAAATTCGACCACCAAACGTTGAAAAGTCGACTGTATAAGGCCATCATGTCTACCTAAAAATGGACTCAACGCGCAACATTTTGCACTATCGACCACTCATTTTGATAATAACGTTTTATCATTAATGTGGTTTTCAATCGTGTTAGTTTCCACGGTGATTTGACATCAGGAACTTAATATTCAACAATATACATATTTGACAGATATCAAAAATCTACGCGCGACAATTGCACAACCCTAGAACATTTATGTTTTTTGAATTGTTATTACAAGCAATCTTTGATCTTTCATTCCATTCTTGATGCCCCAAAATATGGTTCAGTGTTGGCATTTGTATATAAATGTCACGTGTCAGATGTTTCCCAGTTTCATTGTGGGAAGTGCCCAACTTTATGATGTTTTGATTATTTTTTTGTTGGAAGATCATGTAAAAATCAACTGTTACATACATGTATTTATTAAAGTTTGTGATTATTAAAAAAAATAAAAATGTCAAAATCGGGTATTCACCTTATCATATGGTTTATTCTGGACTAAGGCCGCTGATAGAATTTGACAAAATTATTAACTTTAACTGAATTTTGAGTACATTTTTTGGAGCTATGAGTATTGGTAAAGTAGTCAACGGACTTATTATTATTTACGTTGACCGTCTCATCGTTAATTAATAATGTAAAAAAACCATAACAGACAAAAATATCAGCGAACACATCCTCAAATAAGCCAAACCTACCCAATTGACTGTTATTCTATTCCAGTAGTTCCAAGATTTTATCTGCACTGCAGTACACTATTTTCACTGACTACTTTATCCGCACTATTCTTATGCTACGATTACGTAGTTTACTTAAGTCATAAATTATTGATATCATCATTTGCGGCGCAATTCTGTACTGAAAAAACTAATTGATGAAAAAAAGCATTGATAAGCCAGGAGGCGTGTTCGTAAACGTTCATTTGACGTTTTTGAAAATGGCGATGGAGAGCTTGGGTTTGTCGTGAAGGCCTACTTTGAAAAACATCAAATTGGTATTGGGTATATTTATTTTAGTTTACTTGTCCAAAACTACCAACTTTATTCTAAAGTCAAAAATAAATTGTGTAGAAATAAGCAGACTTGTGTGTAAGAAATTCATATGTATATTATTTAGCCAATTTGTTATGTAAATACAATACAAATATCTACATATTTCATATTTTTGTTCCATTGTTTTTTTTTTTTTTTTGCCAAAAAGAAAAAGTAAGACACTATTTCTTTAATTATATATTTCCTATAATTTTAACAACAGAACGGCCAGAAGGTAATGTAAATTGAGAAAAATGGATAGCCACAGGGTGGAGTTGGTGACGGATTTAAAGTTGTTGATTCTGTTATTCCTGTTGGTTGCTGTTCTTCTGTTGTTTGAGGCGCTTGGGTAGACTGCTGTGTACCGCTGCTTTCCTGCTGACCTGTAGGAGTAGGTGTATGCGAAGTTTCTGTAGATTGTGGACCATCGCTAGATGTCAGTTCTTCTGTAGACGATTGAGTCACTGTTGATTGCTGTGCTTCTGTTGTTTCTGTTTGATTGGTTGTATTTTGGCCTTCAGTAGAAGATTTAGTTGTTTCAGTTGCCCCTGTTGATGATGATGATTGTTGTGTCGTTTCAGTCGTCGATTGTTCAGCCTCTGTGGGTTGCGATTCTTCGGTTACTGGTAGATCGTCGTCGGTTGAAGCACTTTCAGTGACTGTTGACGTTTGTTCTTCTATTATTGTTTGGGTTGTTTCTGTTACAGTTGAAGATTCTTGATTAGCAGTTGTTTTTTCCGGCTGTTCTGTTGATGATTCGGGCTCTTCAGTAGAAGGTTGTTCTTCAGTGGTACCTCCTTTTTCTGTGGTAGATACTTCTGGTCCAGTTTCCGTGGTTATTGTGGATTCATCTTCTTTCGTTGTTTCAAACTCTTCAGTAGTTGTCTGTGGATCTTCTGTTACTTCTTGGCCATTAGTTGTTTCTGTGGATTCTTCACTTTCAGTAGTTTCAGGTTCTTCCGCTATCTCTGTTGTAGGTTCCTCGCTAGGTGAATTTGTAACGTTAGTTGTTTGTGACTCCTCTGTTATTCCTGTTGAGTGGTCTTCTGTTGTTTCGGTTGTGTTATCTTCTGTTGTTGCGGAGACTTCCGTTGAGTCATTTGGCGTAGTTCTCTGCGTAGTAGGCTCCTTACTCGTTGGTTCTGAAACGTCAGTTGCCTGTGTTTCATCTGATGCTTCTGTTGATTGGGCTTCTGTTGTTCCGGTTGTGTTATCTTCTGTTGTTGTGGAGACTTCCGTTGACTCATTTTCTGGAGTTGTCAATGGAGTATCTTCAGTAATATCTGATTCTGTGGTAGAGCCTGATGTTGTTGGAGTTGGTGTTGTTGGTATTGGTTCAGATGTTGTTGAGGTTACAGTCACTGGTCTTATTGTAGTTGTTATGGTTGGTTCTGGCCTTATAGTGGTTGTTGTCGATGGTCTAGAAGTTGTAGTTGTTGGCTTTCTTGTAGTTGTTGTAGTTGGTGTTGTCATAATAGTGGTCGGTTTTGGTTTGCGTGTTGTTGTTGTAGTTGTTGTAATTGGTTTGGGTCTACGTGTTGTTGTTGAAGGTCTTGACGTTGTAGTTGCGGGTTTTCTTGTAGTTGTTCTGGTTGGTTTTGGTTTACGTGTTGTTGTTGTTGTTGTGGTTCGTTTCGGTTTTCTTGTAGTTGGTTTTGGCTTACGTGTTGTGGTTGAAGGTCTTGACGTTGTAGTTTTAGGTTTTCTTGGAGTTGTTCTGGTCGGTTTTGGTTTACGTGTTGTTGTTGTTGAATGTCTTGAAGTTGTAGTTTTTGGTTTTCTTGTAGTTGTTCTAGTTGGTTTTGGCCTAATAGTCGTTGGTTTTCGTGTTGTAGTTGTTGTCCAAAATGGCCATGGAGGGAAAAGTGGGGGATGTGGTGGAATAATTGGTCGATGAGGCCATATTGGATGTCTCGGTTTCAAAATAGCCCTCTTTTCACGTATTTCTCCATTCAATGCACTTATAAGTTTTGGCAATGAGTTTGGATTTTCTGATTCGGAAAATTGAAATGCTTCAACTGCAACTAGAAAAACCAGCAGAATTGCTGCTGCTATCAACTTCATTTTCTGATATTGATCACAAAACTATATAAAAAAATGTCTACTGCTTCAATTTATATGTTTCACATGTGAATAGAATAGTAATTAGTATAAGGTGACCAACAAATGTTTCCGTTTTATTTTTACAGACCAACGGAGAGTGTAAATATTTTATTTGTAGCAGACATATTCGCTTTCAATAAGTTTAAACATATTTTCTTATAAAAAGTATTAGCAATTGTTTGTAACACTTAAGCAAATAATAATGTATGTACGCGCAGGGAGTGTGATAATTTTAAAAATTGTTACTTTATTAATTTTTTTAAGGCGACGCTTACACGTGTATTTCAAAATTTAAGAAATATACCTAAAAACCATACATACGAGTATTGTGCATAAATGTAGATACATATATGAAAAAAATATGGACCTTATAGCGAATTCCAATGTATTCCTTTTTTATTCTAAATGATGAATAAGATTGTCATCGTACAAGAAAGAAGTTCAACTTCCTTATTGCACGGCCTAACGATTCAATATGGCGTTTCGTCATGTTCTATATTACTATAATGCCAAGTTTTATCTAAATCCTGATTTTTTAAAATGCAAAACTTGCCAATTTTCTTTAAACTTGGTAAAAATTATAAAAAAAAAACTTCTCTTAATTTTCTCGTGCGACATTTTTTTAAGACCAAGAATGTAACTTCCCTACAATTTAAGAAATTACTTTTATTTCTCAAACACTATTCAACAGATTTTCTTAAAAAAAATTAAAACAATTTCATTCCTTAAAACTGCAAAATATGCTCATAAAAATGTAAAACATGCACTTAAAATATGCGTTTAAAACCATGTCGCTTGCGAACCATTTCTATGGGAAAAAACATAGTATTTAGGTTTAAATAACAAATTCAGTCTTTATTATCGTGGAACACAAATTTATATCAATAAAACAGAAAAATAAAAGTCTTCTTTTCAATTAAAACAGAAAAAAAATATTCAAAATAGCATAGAATTTGAATTACATACATCCATAATTATATTGAATCTAATCTTCAAAATTTTCATATGCTTTATTCGCATAAATCTTACAGTTTTTTCTTAAATTTTCAAACGTGAAACTTTGACCATTCGGTATATGAAATGCTTTATACATAGAAAATGATCGGTCAACGCCAACTGAAGTTAATCGAGCATTCTTTAAAGAACACATTTCTTGAGGTGTTAAGTTCTCAATGTAATTCTCATCGACACAACTCAGTGTAAATGTCTTGCATATAATTATTTTTTATTTTTGCAAAAACCTTCATTTTTTTCCAGAACATTATCCAGTTTTTCCTTAATTGCAGCACCAAAAGGTCCTTCAACTGCACTTATTTTTGAAACAACTTTTCCATATGTCATCCTCTACTGGTCTCTTCCCAAGTGGATGAAAAAAAGCATTTGTCCAGCTGTCCTTAAAAAAATACTATTCTTCTTCCTCTTTTAACTTTCGTCCAATTGAACTCACATCCCTTCACAATTGCCGATAATATGGTTTTCGTAGCAATAGATCTACTAGCAATCTGAATCTTTACATTGTTTTGGAGAAAGTATAAGATTATTGTACTTGATATTTTAAAAACATTTGATAGAGTTTGGCATCAAGCTCTCTTTTCGAAATGCGTGCATTTGGAATTGATAAATCTCTTCTTCGATGAATTAGGAATTACCTTTCGAGCCACTTAATTCAATTTGTATTGGATGATTTTAAGTCTGAAATTCATAAAATAAGTAAGTAAGGGCCTAAGTGTTTAGGTTTCCTTCATAGATGCAAGATATTTTCCGCCCTTTCTCATCTGGTTGTAAACTATAATCACTTTTCTCGTCCGAAACTTAATAACATTTATCACATTTGGACAGGTGCTTCAATAACTCACTTGAGTCTGTTAGAGAGAATTCAAAAGAGAGCTTTAAAAATTATAGGTAATAGAAATATCGCTATTTTTATAAATATGAATCTAATGGAAAAGCGAGTTGCATTCCTTCCCCTAAGCAATTCAACAGTAATACTCACGCCTCAGTGAATGTCCATCATCTTACTTTTGCTTCGGACGTAGACACTTGACTAGACACAAAAATTAAAAATAGAAATAAAAACACTAACGACTTTATTTAAAAACAATTTTAGTCGTATGCATTTGGAGCCGATATGCAGCCCATCATCAACGAATTACAATCGATGTTATAACAGCCAGAAACGGTCGCATCCCAATCGACCTTATTTCTTTTGGATAAAACGAAATAATGCGAACTTTTGGAATTCATGACATACAGCTTCGATAAATTAAATTTATGTAATCTTTTATTTTAACAATCTTTTGAACATTCAACTTTAACTGTGATAAGATTTGTAGAATCGGATAAAAGTTTTTAAATCGGAACCCAACATTTTGGACTATTTGCATTTTCGGTTGAACCGAATCGCCAACCGCTATATGCATAAATGTGAATTTGGTATCCTTCCATTTTCTATATTTTCAGGGTTTTAATAAAGAAGCATCACGATAGAGTACATTTTAGAGTAACTGTGTAACAACTTTATTATACGATATTTTATAGGCAAAGCATAAGGAAACAACCTAAGACCCTCATTTACCAAGTTTGAAGAAAATTGATTCAGCTGTTTAGTCGGTAGTTCGTATATAAATATACCAGAAACGCAGCCATATAGCCACACTAATTTCGGGCTTGCTTTCAGATTTTAACCTTCGTGTTAAATAAAACAAATATTTAAATTGCTTTTTAGAAATTTATATAATTTAAGTATTCAATCTCTGCTATCTATTTATTCATCATTTTTCGATTCTTGTGTTGGGAATGGAATGGCTATTCTTGGCCTGTTAAAATGTGGATTTCGCCATGGAAGTGGGTGGAGAGGGACCTTTGGAAGATCATCAACTTTGACAGTTTCATAATTGGAATCTGATTTTTCCTCATCCTTAGAATCAATACGTCCACCTTCATCGCTATTTGTCTCTTCTTTTGACTCGGGAGCAATCAATCCACCTTCATCGATATTTGTTTCTTTATTTGAGGATTCTGGTGCAATCAGTCCACCTTCATCGATTACTGTTCCTCCAATTGTCCAGGACTTTACTTTAACAGCAAATATAGCAATAAAAAGAAATATATAAAACTTCATTGATAAACTCAATAGATACTTGAGATACTAAAGTCTTATCAATACGGGCGACTATTTTATACTAGTAATTGTTGGCAAAAAAATCGAATTATATAAGGAACATCTCTATCACATGTCTTTGCTAAGCAACCAAACGGCTTTTTTTAGTCTTACAGGTTATTTGAACAGTTGCAAACTATTGTTTTCAGCGTAAGATCTTGGATGGGAACACTTGAAAAGTTTCGTAATGTAAATTTCATTTAACGTAAGTATGTACTCGTATGTACATATTTCGTTCGAAACATTCAGGTTGTTTTAAGTCTCAAGAAAACAAAACATATGAGACATTGCATTCTCTGCTATTGGAAAGTCATCGCATACTTTTTTAATAGCGATAATAACGTTTATATACTAAAGACCATAAAATACTTTCCCTGTCACTTATGATTTAATTGGAGCATATATACATATGTATATATCAATAATAATATCCTCTTTTGATTGCAGCTCCTGTTTAGCAGCCTTCACCCACTGACATTGAAAAGTAAACGTAAGAATGTCAGACATATCTACATCAACTAAACCTATTACGTAAAAATACATCATAAGAGCGTATTGTTTATCAACCTATTGTTACAAAGCAGGATGTACGTCAATAGTGCAGATCAACTGCGCACACGGTAAGTCCGACGGCAGCTGTGTTGAAACAGATTTGGATGCATAAAGAAAGCAAATAGAGATCAAATGTCAATATTGGACGGAAGTTCTAAGAATGAAAGCACATTAATGTCAATAAATAGCACGATTTAAAAGAAGCCGTGTTTCGAATACACTTTCCAGTTAAGAATGGACCGACTGGTTGTAAGTATTCTGACAGTTATTGGCTTAGGGCCACCTCCACCAGGATTTCCGGGCAATGGAATTTATGTGGTTCCACCATGCGGACAATTGCCTCCGGGGTGTAATGGATCATTTCCAATAATTCCACCTTGGAAACCTGGATGTAATGGAACGATTCCTTTTCCACCACCATGGGTACCAAGACCACCTTGTCAACCACCACATCCAACAGCTCCACCATGCAATACGAGTACTGACACAACAACAAAGGCAACTCCGACAACACCTTCGATTTCGAACTCTTCTCTAATTCCAACAACTGGCCCAAGTGACTCGACAACTACATCTTCATCGACAGACGCAAATAACACAGAAAAAACAACGAGTTCAAGCAGTTCAACAACTGAAAATACAACTCTTGATACAACAACTTTGACAACACAAGAAGATTCGACCACAAACGCTTCATCAAGCCCACCAACAAATAAGACAACTCAAGAACCAGGGGAAAATGAAAAAACCACTGAAGTAGATTCAACAACAACAGATGCGACAAGTTCAACTTCGGAAGATGAGTCTTCTTCAACACAAGAAGATTCAACCACAAGCAGTTCATCAAGCTCACCAAGTAATAATACAACTGAAGGACCTGGGGCAAATGAAACAACTACTGGAATAGACTCCACAACAACGGATGTGACAGATCAAACCGACTCTTCAACTTCTGACGATTCATCTACTTCAACACAAGAAGATTCAACCACAAGCGATTCATCAAATTCTCCATCTAATGAAACAACTGAGGGACCTGGGGAAAATGAAACAACCACTGAAGTAGATTCAACTACAACAGATGCGACAAGTGAAACCGAATCTTCAACTTCTGATGATTCATCTTCTACAATACAAGAAGATTCGACTACAAACGATTCATCAAATTCACCAAGTAATGAAACAACTGAGGGACCTGTGGAAAACGAAACAACAACTGAAGTAGATTCCACAACAACTGATGCAACAGGAAAAACCGAATCTTCAACTTCTGACGATTCATCTTCTACAACACAAGAAGATTCGACAACAAACGATTCATCTAATTCACCAAATAATGATACAACTGAAGGTCCTGGGGAAAATGAAACTACCCCTGAATTAGATTCAACAACAACGGATGCGACAGGTGAAACCGAATCTTCAACTTCTGATGATTCATCTTCTACAACACAAAAAGATACAACCACAAACGATTCATCAAATTCACCATCTAATGAGACAACTGAAGGGCCAGGGGAAAATGAAACAACAACTGAAGTAGATTCAACAACAACGGATGCGACAGGTGAAACCGAATGTTCAACTTCTGACGATTCATCTTCTACAACACAAGAAGATTCTACTACAAACGGTTCATCAAATTCACCAAGTAATGATACAACTGAAGGACCTGGGGAAAATGAAACAACCACTGAAGTAGATTCAACACCAACATATGCGACAGATAAAACCGAATCTTCAACTTCCGATGATTCATCTTCTACAACACAAGAAGATTCGACTACAAACGATTCATCAAATTTACCAAGTAATGAAACAACTGAGGGACCTGGGGAAAATGAAACAACAACTGAAGTAGATTCCACAACAACTAATGCGACAGGTGAAACCGAATCTTCAACTTCTGACGATTCGTCTTCTACAACACAAGAAGATTCGACAACAAACGATTCATCTAATTCACCAAATAATGTTACAACTGAAGGTCCTGAGGAAAATGAAACTACCCCTGGATTAGATTCGACAACAACGGATGCGACAGGTGAAACCGAATCTTCAAATTCTGACGATTCATCTTCTACAACACAAGTAGATACAACCACAAACGATTCATCAAATTCACCATCTAATGCGACAACTGAAGGGCCAGGGGAAAATGAAACAACAACTGAAGTAGATTCAACAACAACGGATGCGACAGGTGAAACTGAATGTTCAACTTCTGACGATTCATCTTCTACAACACAAGAAGATTCGACTACAAACGATTCATCAAATTCACCAAGTAATGATACAACTGAAGGACCTGGGGAAAATGGAACAACCACTGAAGTAGATTCAACACCAACCGATGCGACGGGTGAAACCGAATCTTCAACTTCTGACGATTTATCTTCTACAACACAAGAAGATTCAACCACAAGCGATTCATCGAATTCACCAGGTAATGAAACAACTGAGGGACCTGGGCAAAATGAAACAACTACTGAATTAGATTCCACAACAACAGATGCAACAGATGAAACCGAATCTTCAACTTCTGACGATTTATCTTCTACAACACAAGAAGATTCAACCATAAGCGATTCATCAAATTTACCAATTACTGAAACGACTGAGGGACCTGGGGAAAATGAAACAACAACTGAAGTAGATTCAACAACTGATGGGACAGGTGAAACCGAATCTTCAACTTCTGACGATTCATCTTCTACAACAGAACTAGATTCAACCACATCAAATTCACCATCTAATGAGACAACTGAAGGTCCTGGGGAAAATGAAACAACCACTGAAATATACACCACAACAACGGATGGGACAAGTGAAACCGAATCTTCAACTTCTGATGATTCATCTTCTACAACACAAGAAGATTCAACCACAAATGATTCATCAAATTCACCATCTAATGAGACAACTGAGGGACCTACGGAAAATGAAACAACCACTGATGTAGATTCAACAACAACGGATGCGACAGGTGAAACCGAATCTTCAACTTCTGACGATTCATCTTCTACAACACAAGAAGATTCAACCACAAACGATTCATCAAATTCACCATCTAATGAGACAACTGAAGGACCTGGAGAAAATGAAACAACCACTGAAATAGACACCACAACAACGGATGGGACAAGTGAAACCAAATCTTCAACTTCTGATGATTCATCTTCTACAACACAAGAAGATTCAACCACAAATGATTCATCAAATTCACCATCTAATGAGACAACTGAGGGACCTACGGAAAATGAAACAACAACTGAAGTAGATTCAACAACTGATGCCACAGATGAAACCGAATCTTCAACTTCTGACGATTCATCTTCTACAACAGAACTAGATTCAACCACATCAAATTCACCATCTAATGAGACAACTCAAGGACCAGAGGAAAATGAAACAACCACTGAATTAGATTCAACAACAACATATGCGACAGGTGAAAACGAATCTTCAATTTCTGACGATTCATCTTCTACAACACAAGAGGATTCAACCACAAACGATTCATCAAATTCACCATCTAATGAGACAACTGAAGGACCTGGAGAAAAGGAAACAACCACTGAAATAGACACCACAACAACGGATGGGACAAGTGAAACCGAATCTTCAACTTCTGATGATTCATCTTCTACAACACAAGAAGATTCAACCACAAATGATTCATCAAATTCACCATCTAATGAGACAACTGAGGGACCTACGGAAAATGAAACAACCACTGACGTAGATTCAACAACAACAGATGAGACAGGTGAAACCGAATCTTCAACTTCTGACGATTCATCTTCTACAACACAAGAAGATTCAACCACAAACGATTCATCAAATTCACCATCTAATGAGACAACTGAAGGACCTGGAGAAAATGAAACAACCACTGAAATAGACACCACAACAACGGATGGGACAAGTGAAACCAAATCTTCAACTTCTGATGATTCATCTTCTACAACACAAGAAGATTCAACCACAAATGATTCATCAAATTCACCATCTAATGAGACAACTGAGGGACCTACGGAAAATGAAACAACCACTGACGTAGATTCAACAACAACAGATGCGACAGGTGAAACCGAATCTTCAACTTCTGACGATTCATCTTCTACAACACAAGAAGATTCAACCACAAACGATTCAACAAATTCACCAACAAATGAGAGCACTGATGGATCAGGGGATAATGAAACAACCACTGAAGGTGATATAACCACTACAAATGTGACAGGGGAAGAAGAAACTTCAACAGCAACAACAACTGAAAGTTCTACTAGCAGTTCCTCATCATCAACTGAAAGTAGTACTCCAACAACAACACCAACAACTATTTCACCAACAACAACACCTGAATATGAAGGCAATGCAAATAGTCTTCCATTTGATAACCCACATTTCGTATCTCAACGTAGTGGCATTGTCCATTTGCATGAATGGAAATTCCTCGATATAGCCAAAGAATGCGAAGACTTCCTAGGTCCACAAGGATTCGCGGCTGTTCAGACTTCACCGGTTAACGAAAACCTTATCATAAAAGGCCGTCCTTGGTATGAACGGTACCAGCCACTTTCATATGAAGTTCGAACACGATCTGGAGATGCCAAAGATTTTCTTGAAATGACTAGAAGATGCCGAAAAGTTGGAGTGATGTAATTATACAAAAAACCCTTTGGTTATTTCTTGTATTAATAACTTTCTATTATAGAGTGTATGTTGACGTCATTACTAATCACATGACAACAAATGCACCAGTTCCAGCTATGGGAACTGCTGGATCAGTTGCCTACCCAAGTGCATTTTTCTATCCTGGTGTTCCTTATAACGTTACCCATTTCCATCAGCCAACTTGCCATATTAAAAATAATAGCAATCCTGTGGAGGCTCGCATCTGTGAACTCGATACTCTTCACGATCTCAATCAGAGTAACTTACATGTCCAGATAACTATTTCTAACTTTCTCAATTATCTAACTGCAATTGGTGCTGCTGGATTTAGAATTGATTCAGCAAAGTATATTTATCCCGAAGATTTGAAGGTAAGATAAGAAACAATTTCATATAACTAATTTTTCACTACTTGAACTTTCAGAAAATCTATAGTCGCTTGAATCCACTGTCCTCTATGTTTGGATTCCCAGACAATTCGTTCCCCTATGTCTACCAAGAAGTCAATGATAGCTGGAAATTCAACTATACCCAACTGGGAGCGGTCACTGAGTTTTCACATTCCACTAATATGGCAGATTTCTTCCAAAATAAACTAAAACCTTCTAGTCTTAAGAATTACGGAGGAGCACACATGGGAATGTTGCCCAACAAAAGTGCACTGGTTTTTGTAGACAACCAAGACCTGCAACGTAATAATGAAAACACTCTAACCAATAAGACCCCTCGGGAACTTCGAGCAGCATATGTCTTTACTTTGGCTCATCCATATGGTGTTCCTCGTGTGATGAGTTCATTTGAATTCAAAACGAATAAAGATGGACCCCCGATGGACAGATCCGAAAACATTGTTAGTCCACGGTTCGATTCTAGTGGACAGTGTAGAAAAGGTTGGGCCTGTGAACATCGTTGGCCCGTAATTTCAAACATGATAGCGTTCAGAAATGTGGTCGGTGACAGTTTGTTAACTAACTTTAAGGCCGATGACACCAAGGGTATTGTTTCATTTTGCCGAGAGAAAAAAGGTTTCGTACTAATAAGTTCAGGCATCAAGGACTTCAATGAAAGAGTCGCAACTTGCCTTCCACGGGGCACTTACTGCAATGCCGTATCACAGAGACGTGTTTCGAATGCGTGTGAAAAGGCATCTAGAATTGTTGTACGTTATGATGGAACTGCATTGATTAAATTGCCAAAGAAGGGCACTGAATTGGCTGTAGCTTTGCATGTTGGAAATCTTATTGTTGAAAAAGCTGAGACAATAACAGAAAGCTCAAGCCTTCTTGATCCACTCTGGGATCTTCTTGGAAAATAAAAATATTCCATTGATTTGAGCTAAGTTATTTATGTGTAGAAACAATATTTAAATAAAGTTTGTAAGAATAATTTGATGGAGTTTAAATTTACAGCTCAATTTTTAAAATATTCCAAATATTCAAACTTCAAAGACGTTCTTTTTTCGGGAAAAATATTCTTACTCTACAAGAGACTATAAATATCCTAAACCAACATGATTGGAAAACATTAAGCAAATTTTTGAAAGATATTTACAAGTATAGATTGCTATTAATAACAGAATACTATTAAATTAAAAAATTGTAACTAAAATATTATTATTTTTTTTCATTTGTTTTATACAATGTCAAAAGTACAACCAAAATCTACGAGTATTCAAAATTTTTGCCAACCTGGCTGACGGAATAGCCATAGCTTTTAAATTCTAAATGTTGTATAAAATTGTTGTAAATTAATGTAAATAAATGAATTACTTACTTAATTACTTAAATTACTAGAGGCGGAGTAAGTTAGATAACCTAATTACAAATAGATTGAACTCAATCGCAAATAGTTCAAATTGATTTGCGATTCGGTTAAATCTATTTGCGTTTAGATTAAATTGATTTGCTATTTGGTTAAAAAAAAGTTGCAAAAGCTGTACATATCTAAATAAGATTTAAATGTAAGAATAAAATACTAAATTTGCAATAAACTTAGGTGGAGATATGTTTTTGTAGATTTAGATAAGATTAGATTTTGATTGAATTCTTAATTTAAACAAAAGTTGTTTTTTCTCCTTTTTCGTTTAAGCTATTTAACAAAAAAGCTTAATTTAGATTTAGATTTGATGTCTAAAATCTATTTCGAAACATTTTTTTTGTCCTTTATTGCCGAAATAATTGAATAAATCTTATTTATTTGGTTCAAATTTGGTTTGCATTAGGCGTATCTACAAAACTAGAGATCCGTATGATACCAACTTTAAGAAATTTTTGAAGCGAAGTATATAGAGAATCTTTTGCGGTCTCGCAATCATTGGCCCAAATTTCTGACTGTTTTAGTATATGGGTCGTTTTAAAAAAATTACATTTTTAGCGTTATAGCTTCTATTTTTTTTGCATTTCAATTTAAAGACTTGAAATTTGGCATGGAACTGTGTTAATATGTCAGCATTATTAGACAAAATTTGCAGATCGATTGATGGTAACGAATAGCCATGGTAATTAATAATGTTTAATCTCCGTAGCCTTTTTGGGATGTGATTTTCATGCTTAATCAGTTTTATTAATATTTTTAATGATGAAAATGATTTTTTATTTAATTTTGGGCCTTGTCGTTTGAAAGGCCTTCTCTCAAACTTCAATTTTATGATATGCCAAAAAAAAAATTGTTTTGTTGTCCGAATACTTAGTTGAACGAGTGTGACAAGATTTTGAAAAAAAAACCTAACTAAACATTTTCGCTTTTTCACACAACTAAACAATTTTTAATAATTTTTTACGATGCATTATCTTATAGTACGTTAAAAACCTTTAATTTCATGTTTTATTATAATTTAATTATTGCAGTTAATTCCTTTAAAATTTGCATACAAAATAATTTTTTCATCCGAGTAAAAATTCAGTGTAATCTCCGTGGCCTTGTTATCTTTGTACCGTATAAATATTTTTTAGTTTAACCACCGCCAAAAGAAAGGTATTTACTCATACTTGAACCTAATATAATTTGGATGACATTAAATTACATTTACTATATTAAAATTAAGAAATAGTCGATTTTGTAATCTCCGTGGCCTGTAATCTCCGTGGCCATTTTCGTATTTGTTTTTTAATAAATGTTCTTTTAGTTTATAATGGCTCATATCATTATTAATTTTTTTATATTCTAGATAAATATACTGAATTTCATCATTCCTTACAATATTGGCACCGTAAAAGTTCCAAGAAAGTTATGTGCCGTTATTTAAAATTTTTTTTTTTTGTCTTTCATGCTTTTAAACAAAATCATTTCGTAAACAAACAACTTTTTTATTAATTATCTTATTAAATTTAGTTGCTTTCCACAAAATTTCAACTATTTATTGTTACTATTTATTTTGTGGATTATTGTTATTTTATGCAAGAAAAGAACATTTTTAGTAGGTACATTCGAAATCTAAAATTTAAATTTTTATCAAAAAATACTCGTAAAATGGAAAATATTTGAAATTATTTTTGCGCAACTCGGAGAACTCCTTTTCTACTTGTTTACTATAGATTTAGAAACTAAAACCCAAGAAAAACTGAAAAAAATTTTTTTTCAAACGATCAAAAAAAATGTCAATTTTTAAAAAATGACCCATATACTTGGTTAAAATGACAATTTTGCAAATTCTAATCAAAAGTATTAAGTATCATACTTTCCTCAGCATTTTATTAAATTTAAATTCATCAAAAAGCTATTTTTTTTAGTATCGTGTTGAATTCATATGAATCTTTGACATTTACAAACGTCAAAAAAGGTCTGTCATTGTTTCGGATGTGTTCAGAAGCAATTTACTAAGAAAATTGCTTAAATACGATATCTACTAATTAGAAAACGGTTAAAGTTAAGTAGCAAATTGTAAGGACGTATCATTTTAAAGCATTAGTCTGATACTACTTAACAATTTGCTTATTTGTTCATTTCAGTATTCATTCTTTAGCAGCATTATGCGTATATGGAATACTTTACCCGACTAAACATTCCCCTCCCATTGTGATATTCACACATTCAAAAACAATTTGGATCGGTTCGGTACGTTATCTCCTTTTAAATTCTTTCCAACTTTGCTAAACGCTCGCACTCAGCTTTAAGTGCATTTAGATTCACAATCCTTAAAATGTGGGCAAAACAAAAACACAAATATACTCACTTAGAATAGGGAGTTCATGTTAAAAAAAAGTTACATTTGCGGTTTTTTTATGGAACTTTTAATAAGCACAACGAATAAAAAGCATATGCTCACTCTATTATCTGCTTTTTTTTAATTTCAAAATCATTGCCACATTTCACATTTTTCTCCCTTTAATAATTGAATTAAGCGCCATGTAAGCTCTGAACATATCAGCAATTTAAATTCACCTGGTTACTCAGTCCTTTAAAAAAACACAGATATTATTTAAATAGAATCTGACTTGATCAAAGGATCTGGTGGTTCATCAAAAATAAAATACAAATATAATGCGAAATTTTGAATGCATTGGCGCAAAATTGTAGTTGAATAAGTACGATGTTAAAGATGTTTTAAAATGAAACTTGGATAAAACGACGATTTTGAAAATATTATACTTTTATTAAAGTTAAAATCATCGAATACCTATTTTATTTGTTTAGTATCTTGCTAACTTCATTCACTTCACTTTGACATTTACAAACATCAAAACAGGTCTGTTCACT
Organism: Philhelius festivus; assembly: GCA_963931855.1. Taxonomy (NCBI): domain Eukaryota; kingdom Metazoa; phylum Arthropoda; class Insecta; order Diptera; family Syrphidae; genus Philhelius; species Philhelius festivus. The sequence goes on from OZ007557.1 coordinate 98,129,469, forward strand.
TAGTTTTTTGCATGAATTGCCATTACTTTAGGTGTGTTCGGAAGCTATTTATTAAAAAAATAGCCTAAGTACGATACTAATTAGAAAATGTTTAAAATTAAGAAAGAGTCAGTAATCTACTTAAAAGTTAGCAAATTGCTAAGTAGTATCATACTAATACCTTAATACCAAGCCGTTTAAAATTTAGCGAAATTTACTTTAAATAAAAAATTGGCAATAGTGATATTGAAAGAGTTCCTGAAAATACCAGTTTTATGTTGTGTTCGAAGCTAAATTGAACTCTATTAAGAATGTTGAGCATAAAGTCACCAAAGCCAAAGGTTTCATGAAGTGGAATTTGATAGATTTAGAGAATCCCTTTACTCTTAAAACGCAGTATAAAGTCTACGTCAAATCAACTTTGGAATGTAGCTTACACTCCACTTATTGTGAATTTACAAGGCGAAAGCGAATTTGGGTGTTCCACAATTCGTTTAAAATTGTTGTTGTGAACTGGAATTGGACAATGAAAATGGATCGTCTAAATTTCGCTTGGTAAATTTTAGACAATTTAAGAAAATCGAAAAATCAACATATCATTTAAAAGGCTGCTTTTTGCTGAAATTATGATTTTCCGAGAAATGGTACCTCCAATAGAACCATTTTATTTTAGTTTTCATTATTTGTAATGAAGATTGCTTTGACTTAATTACAGTTTTAAACTTGTGCTTTTCGTCAAATTAAAATCGGTAATCTTAATATATATAAATCTCGTGTCACGATGTTTGTCCTCAATGGACTCCTAAACCACTTAACCGATTATAATAAAATTCGCACACCATGTGCAGTTCGATCCAACTTGAGAGATAGGATAGTTTAAATCTCAAATTATAGTCGCAATTTTAATTTATTGCTAATTATTTGTCTGTTATTATTTGACAGTCACAATTATCTGTTAAGTCCAAATGATTGTAACAGATGTCGATACCTTTCGACTGGGTTGAGTAAGTAATCAATAGATGGCGCTGCTATGGTAAATCTACGAACGTGTCATATAAGCTACACTAGCTGACCCGGCCACGCGTTGCTGTGGCTAAAGTTTTTGTTATATTACATTATAGTAAACAATCTAAGAGGAACAATAAGAGAACATCAGTCACGGAGTCCACTATGCTTTTTCACACAGATGGTATTTGTAAAAAAATATGGTGATCTCCTTATTTGACTTTCTACTACTATAACCCTTTAGTACAATGAAATTATTTACGAACAAAGACGAAAATGTTGATGTTGGTATACAAATTCACTGGATTGAGATTTGAAGGGGAAGTACGTTGAACACAATTAATTAAAATGTTCTTACACTTGATATTAAGCATAAATCAGTAGGTACAAAATAAAAATTTATCAGATTTATTATTTCCATTTAATTTTATAACAAATATAAGTATATTACAGTATAATACAGTAAATAACATGTGACGCTTAAACTCATGAATGAGGTAGGCAAGGCAGACAGTCTTAAACTTTTAAACATTAATATCTATTTTTTTGAATTATAAATACTTTCAATTTCAATTTAATTTAACACCAATCGGTGCACAATGTTTTTGGTTAACCTGTCTTTAGCTAACACAAATAGATTCGACGGTTTCCCAACACGTGAACACGCAACATATAGTTGCCCATGAGAAAAACATTAGCCACAGCAACGCGTGGCCGGGTCAGCTAGTGACTATATAAATCTAACACTGACAGATTGAAAGTTCTGGACAATTCAATCTGATGTTAAATTGCTTCAATTGAAAATACCTGTACGTGAAAGCATTTTTAAATTTTACTGACATTGTAGAGGTCAACTTATTGTCCAACACGTATAAAATAAAACTAAACTTTACTTAGGTAACTTATAACTATTAGAAATTTTTAGTAAAGATTATTCATCAATACAAATATTGACATCATTACGAGCCAATTACATCTGATTATTCAAACACAAGAAAATAGGTTACCCCTAATGAGGTACAGCTGTTTAATCGAAAATTCCTCAATTCTTAAATAATTTAAAAAAAAATAAAATATATTATGTAAATAAAAATATAAATTATAAAAAGGCGATCAGAACTTCCACACTTCAGTTCACAATGCAACGACTTATTGTGAGTTTTGTAAGCCTAATAACGGTGGCATTGTTTCTACCGGAAAATGTCAAGTCCTTGTCAAATTCTTTGAGTTCATCAAAACTTCCCCTCGATAAGACGCATTTCTTGAAGAATCGTAGTGGAATTGTTCATCTACACGAATGGAAATTCCTTGATATTGCTAAGGAATGTGAAGATTTCTTGGGACCAAATGGCTACGCAGCTGTTCAGACATCACCAGCTAACGAATACCTAATTATTGCAGGTCGTCCTTGGTATGAACGTTATCAACCAATATCCTACAAAATAAAGTCAAGATCTGGAGATGCTAAAGATTTTCTAGAAATGACACGCAGGTGTCGCAAGGCTGGAGTTTTGTGAGTGTAAGCTTAAATTTCACAGAGTTGTGGTAATATAATATCCTTGCAGGATTCATGTTGATGTTGTACCAAATCATATGTCTGGAAATACTGCTGGTGAAGCTAGAGGAACAGCTGGAACAGCTGCCAAGCCAAATGCTTTCAGCTATCCCGGAGTGCCCTACAATTCTTCCCATTTCAACCATCCAACTTGTGGAATCAATAACTATGATGATCTCAGGGAAGCGCGTGTTTGTGAAATGGTTGGTTTACACGACCTCAATCAAACGATTCCTTATGTTCAGGAAAAAATCGCAAACTTCCTCAACTCTTTGACTGCTATCGGTGCTGCTGGATTCCGAGTCGATGCTGCCAAGCATATGTATCCTGAGGATCTTAAGGTAGATTCCTTAAAACATTTGTTTAGAACAACCGATTAAATTTTGCTTTCTCTAGAAAATCTATAGTCGATTGAATCCCTTGTCAAAGGAGCTTGGTTTTCCCGCGAATTCTTATCCCTTCATTTATCAAGAAGTTGGTGATTATTGGAAGTTCAAATATAGCTTCTTGGGAGCTGTAACTGAATTCTCTCATCCAACAAACATGGCAAAATTCTTCAAAAATGCCTCCAAAGCAAGTGCTCTCAAAAACTACGGTGGACCACACATGGGAATGTTGCCTCACGAAAGTGCACTTATCTTTGTTGATAACCACGACTTGCAACGGCAGAATCCATACACTTTGAACTACAAGAGTCCCCGAGAATTCACAGCTGCTTATGTCTTCACTCTGGCTCATCCCTATGGAATTCCACGTGTGATGAGTTCATTCAATTTCAGCTCTGACCAAGATGGGCCACCACATGATAAGTCCTTCAATATTGAAAGTCCACGATTTGATACGAATGATCAATGCCGCAACGGTTGGGTTTGTGAACATCGTTGGCCTGCTATAGCAAATATGATTGCCTTCAGGAATTCAGTTGGGGACAGTCCATTGACAAATTTCAAGGCTGATGATAAAAAGGGTCTAGTTTCATTTTGCCGCGGCAGAAAGGGTTTCGTGGTGGTTAGTGCTGGAACTGTTGATATCAATGAAAAAGTTGAAACCTGTCTACCACCAGGAGTTTATTGTGATTCAGTTTCACAGAAACGTGTCAATAAAAAGTGTGATAGTTCATCACAAATTGTTGTGAACCGTGATGGTACAGCACATATTAAGTTGCCGAGAAACGGAAGGAATCTTGCTGTTGCTCTGCATACCGGAAATAAGGCATAAATATTAACAATACAAAATCTGATTAACCAAAATTGAATAATATTAGTATCCTACTTAAAAATTTAAATAAATAATTCTAAAAGCAGTTTAAAACATTTGTTTTTCATTTAAATCCAAGAAAAGGGAGTTTTTGGACTCCGAATAATGATTAAATTTAGTTTTCAATCCGAATTGTAAAACTTGTATTCACGTAATACTTTGGGTGAAAGGATTTATTTTTCCAAGACAAATGAAGCAACACCATAAATAGAACTGTTTTGGTAAAACTTATAACCAGCGCAGTAATTTAAAGTGAACAAAAAGCTTATGCTTACTATTAGTGCTTATTTTTTTTTTTAAATTGGAAGAACAGTGCCACATTTCACATCTCACAATTTTCTCTCCACAATAAAATTAAGCACCATCTAAGCTCTTATCATTTCAACAGTTTAAATTAGAGATGCCGCGAATAGTGACTCGGTCGAATACCGAATACCGAATATTCGGCCACACTCGTTGGCCGAATACCGAATATTCGGCAGCCGAACATTCGGCCAACGAAACGATGTGTTGTGTATCTATCTCCTACATGACTTTTGACGAGGCACAACATTCACCCAAATTCTGAAACTCGTATTTATGGCTCGTACCTATTCCACTACAGTCGTAGGAACAGTCGTATGCGATGTTTTTCGTTTCCCAATATTAGTACAAGTGAAGTCGGATGTTCCACTCCTGGAATAACAACATACGACTGTAGTCGAATACGAGTTTCAGAATATGGGTGAGTTTCTGGGAATGTTTTGAGGAAGTTGCTATAGACAAAATGATAAAGATGTTGAAAAAACTGCCATTGAAAACAAAATAGATTTTTTAAGAACTTTTCGTCAAGATCGGGTGGCAGACCCTTACAAGTGGTGGTCAGCAAATACAAAACTGTTTCCCAATTTGACAACATTTGCTGAAATCTACCTCCCGTCTCCTGGTACTAGTGTATTAGTGAGAGGTAATTTGCAGAATCTGTAACTGATTTCGAATATAGACGTTACATAAAACGAATGCTACCAACGAATGCTGAAAAAGCTGTTTTTATTCGCCACAACTTACCATTAGTAGATTTAAATACTAAAATAAAAAAATTTAATAAAAATACAACATTTTTTGTAAGATAATAAATCTTTTCTTATTCTCCATTTAATATTCGGCCAAATGTTGTGAACTATTCGGCCGAATACCGAATATCATAAAAATAGGCCGAATACGCCGAATGCCGAATAGTGGCCGAATATTCGCGGCATCTCTAGTTTAAATGCTTTTTGTGTTCACTCTGATTTCTACATTTGAAGTAAGCGCCATCTAAACCACTCGTATCAACATTTCAACAATTTAAATTCACTTTATTTTCACGCTGATTGCTGATATATCTCTGATTGCTCATTACAATTCATTCTAAGTATTGTTGTTGTATTTAAATTTTCTGATCTGGCTTTTCGCTATTTCAAAAAACACGGTCGGTAATAAAAATGTACCAGTAGTTGCGAAATGGAAGAGGTCTTTTACAATTTTTTTTAGCTCCTAAATCGTCTTCACTGAAACTTGGTTTACTGCCGCAAACTTAATCCCTGTTCGAAATATTTTCAGTCCATCCATCACTTACAACATTTCCATTTAATTTTGATGCAAAATTTATTTTCATCAAAATATTCCTCCAATCGAAAAATGTATACATATATTTTGAATTTGTACATCTCCCCAAGAAAATCAGTCTTCAGTATAAGGCTGACATAAATTTTACTTTTCATTCATTTCTTCCACAATATTATATCTTTATAGACTTACTAGCTGACCCGGCCACGCATTGCTGTGGCTAAAGTTTTTGTTATATTACATTATAGTAAACAATCTAAGAGGAACAATAAGAGAACATCAGTCACGGAGTCCACTATGCTTTTTCACACAGATGGTATTTGTAAAAAAATATGGTGATCTCCTTATTTGACTTTCTACTACTATAACCCTTTAGTACAATGAAATTATTTACGAACAAAGACGAAAATGTTGATGTTGGTATACAAATTCACTGGATTGAGATTTGAAGGGGAAGTACGTTGAACACAATTAATTAAAATGTTCTTACACTTGATATTAAGCATAAATCAGTAGGTACGAAATAAAAATTTATTAGATTTATTATTTCCATTTAATTTTATAACAAATATAAGTATATTACAGTATAATACAATAAATAACATGTGACGCTTAAACTCATGAATGACGTAGGCAAGGCAGACAGTCTTAAACTTTTAAACATTAATATCTATTTTTTTTGAATTATAAATACTTTCAATTTCAATTTAATTTAACACCAATCGGTGCACAATGTTTTTGGTTAACCTGTCTTTAGCTAACACAAATAGATTCGACGGTTTACCAACACGTGAACACGCAACATATAGTTGCCCATGAGAAAAACATGGATTTTCCAAATCTAAACCACAAATGGACATTGTTTGACCTTTAGATTTATTTATAGACATGGCGAAAGCTAAACGAATTGGAAACTGTAGCCTTTTGAAGGGTATGGTAGAATCTGATGGTATCATCGGAATACGTGGCAGCAGGACCACTTTTCCTTTAAACTTCCCAGCCAAAATGGTTGCTTCAAGAATGTTTCCGGTGATCTTTTTGATAACCAAACGCATACCGTTACATAATTAAGATGGATTCAAATTACGGAGGAGAATAATAGGGGAACCAATCTATAATCGAAGATTATGTGGTGGCATTCCAGGGATATGTAATGAATTTAAAAATTCAATCGGAAAATTTACACTTTCATTTTCATCAACAACAGTATCGATTGATTTAAAAGACATCAGATCGCCTGGTAACAACTGTTGTATCTGGAAGTTAATTTCGTCAACATCAACGTTTTTGGCTGCCAAAATCGCCCGTTGACTAAGCCATTCATGATTCAAATAACTATTCTGTATATCCGGGAAAATACTCTTGTGCCATTTTCTCATTGATATATTAATTAACTTTTATAAAACTATGTGATATTACTTACATGTATAAATTGAAATTATTGTTCCTGTGCTCCTACTGTGGCTATGTCTCGTTCTCCTGCTGCTCTTGTTCTTATGATATTCTCTTGAAGACGTTCGTTTTTTATAATTATGTGATAATACTTACATACATATATTCAAATTAAATTATAAAGTTTTGATCAATGAAGCACAAATAAGTAAAAAACAGGTTTAATTTCACTGTATTTTCTTCATTATAATATGAATGCAATAAATTGCGACTATAATTATTTGAGATTTAAACTATCCTATCTCTCAAGTTGGATCGAACTGCACATGGTGTGCGAATTTTATTATAATCGGTTAAGTGGTTTAGGAGTCCATTGAGGACAAACATCGTGACACGAGATTTATATATATTAAGATAACAAGTTAGCAGTATTAAACATTTCTTAATTCAAGCACTCGATTTAGTTTTCTCTTCTGACACTGTTAGTACGGTAGAGAAAGAATCTACTTCTGATCTAATGAACTTAGACAAGAACCATCCTCCTAAAAATATAATTGGCTAACTATTAGAGTACTCGTATACTGCTCATTCACCTCACATCTCCATTGAGCTAATTTTAAACTCCTTACAATTTTGGTTTTACTGGTCAAGTTTTTACGAGTAAAACCTTCGGAATTGGGCATACAAAAAAACTTGCCAAGTAAGCCCATCAAATTTTAGTCATTAATCATTAAATAATAAAATTTCTCTATTACATTGTAGCTGTTTTAATATTATTCCACTTTAAATTTTCACCTTCATGAAGTAAGAACTTGGAGTTCTTTTAGATCTCAGTACTTTTCACGGCCGACTTGTTACAAAAAGGTTTTTGTATAGAAGCACTTGGCTCTTTTTTTAACATTTATGTTTTTGGTCTCCTCCTCCTTTTTGCAAAGATTTTAATATTTTGCCATGTCAAAATCTCGAAAGAAACGGAAAGATAGAAGGGTGGACTCTACCTACTAAAATCAACTTAGCTTATAGCTTCCTATTTCTTTTGGTATATTTTCTTTTTGTTATTGGTTGTTTTGATTTGCGCTTCAATTATTTCTTCTTGTCCTGGCCAGATACCTAACACTAACATACCTACATTAATTACAGCAATCGGACGTGCTCCGTATAAATTAAATGTTTTCTCAGAAAATGGGCGTATACCACGCCCCTGAATGGAAAATCTCAATTTTTACGTTTGTTCCTTTATATGCAATTTGAGCCCTACCCTTCTAACAAATTTCATTGTTCTACTGCAATCCGAAGTGTGCCATATATAATTTACATCAGCTCTGAGGAAGTGGGCAGATTCCATGCCCCTGAATGGAAAACCTCAAATTTTATATTTTGTTCTTTGTATGCAATTTAAGTCCTACCACATTACCAAATTTCATCGTTTTACAGCAGTCGGAAGTGCTCCATTCAACCAACACCAATTCGGAGAAAGTGGGCGGATACCACGCCCCCCGAATGGAAAACCTCAATTTTTTTCCTCTACTTGCATGACAAGACCTACCGTTGTGCAAAATTACAAGATTCTATGATGTTTTTTGATGATCTGTCAGTGAGTCAGTCAGTTACGGTTTTTGTGATTTTTGAGGCCTTATATCTCAGGAGCCGCTTATGCTAGAAAATTGAAATTTGGTGACGCGCCTGTGCACGATCAAATATCGGAATTTATTGGTACTGAAGATAGGGAGGGGTCAAAATCCGCTTAAGGTTGTTCCTGTAAAAAGGGTGTAGTGCTAGAACTTGGCTGGGCACTACAGTGCCCTTTGATATAGTCAAACGTTGAAATATGGCACTTTGCATTATTTTCTGATTTGGCCTTATTTCACGGCATTAATGAAAGACATGAAACATTGCAACGGTTTAGTTTGTAATAAAATATCACAACATACAAAACTCAAACAAATGGTAGGTAGGTATAGGTAGACATGACGACCATCGGCAGTCTAGCCCTGAATCCCAATTAGCACTAAAGTGTGCCCAGAGTATGCACAGAACTAACCGAAATTCGTTGTAGAACCATTTCATCACGTTGAGAAAAGAGATCAAGTTTTTGATCTTCATTCCGGAAAATTCGTCAATGTCGTCGAAAAATGCCCTTAAATTTGGCAAGAGCAAGGCATTTGCAGAGGAAATGGAGGAGTATATCCTTTTCCCATTGTTCCCCAGAGCTCCTAGCTTCCAGCTTCGCTGCATTCTCTCCAATTGACCAGTGTCCGCTACAAATAGCTAGCTGCGATTCTGGCTATATCTCGCCTGGCTCTGCATATCAGATCAAGTGGTCGGGATTTAGTATAGGTTGGCCAAATCTTTCTAGATATAATGCAGTTAGTTAAACTGCTCCACCTACGGTTTGATTCGCTAAGAAAAATTGAGAAAATTTTGTCCTTCATAACTCCGAGGGGAATGTTGACTCTTTCGCAAGTTAGTTATGAAGGGCTGATCCTTGCCTGGCCAGCTCGTCCGCACGTTCATTCCCATCAATGCCACAATAACCCGGAACCCAGATAAGAGTGATATTGTGGTTAATACTGAGGCTAGAAAGTTTATGCGGAATTGTTGGACGAATTTTGAGTATGAGGAACTAGAATTAATGGCTTTAACAGCCACCTGACTGTCAGTAATAATAGCCGTATACCGGTTCTGATTCAGATCGGGTATGAGTACCATGCATGCTTCCCCTAAGCAAATACTTCGAAAATATGTAAAACAAAATTTCATTGAGTAAGCTATTTCTAAGACACTTTATTTTCTAGTCAACAAAAATATTAGTTATGTCTGTTCATTTCAAAAATGCCCCCGATACGCTCATAACTGTCAGCCATTTTATAAGTCGTTTTTTCGTTTTCCCGATTTTTTCCTGTCTCATGAACTTACGAGTAACATTATAAGTATGCACCAATTATTGTATTTTTAGAATTTCTGTTTTGTGTTTTATTCATTTTTAAATTCCATTGTTTTAGTATTAAAAACATTATAATCTTCTTTTTTTAGTTTTAACAATTTTTACACTTCTATGTTTTTGGTTAAATATAATACATTTATTTTAACTAGAGGCTTATTCCTTATAAAATAATTTTATTTGTATTTAACATAATATGATTATTGATTTTGTTTTTATAAAAAGAAATGAGTTGCTATATATTTTTTGCCATTAAGAATATTCTTCCAGCCTTAAATAGAATATTTTTAATGGTTTTTTTTTCTATTAGTTCTTAAAGCATGTTTTTATTGTGAGTTAAGTTGTTAGGAGTGTAAAATCATTTCGGAGGCCTTTGTTACGTTTAGTTTTATAGTTTTTAATTGGAATTTTAGTTTTGAAGGAGTATTTTAGTGCTGCTATTTTTGTTTTATTTAATAAATTTCAGTAGCGCCATCTTGCGAATTTCCAAGTAACTCTCGTGCACTTATTGCACCATCATGATTCATATCAACAAATCTGTGAAGAAGCAGTCGAATAAGGGCTGGATTTGCTGTCAGTTCATGAGCCATCCATTCAATTGGAATACTATGCAAATAACAAAACAAAACTTTATAATATTTATGTATATAAAAAAGTCACAGTAAAACTTTACCTTTCATCTTCAAGGTCTTCCAAACCATTGTTAGACATCTTGTCTCGATTCATAGATGAATCTCTCTTGCCATATCCTCGAGCAACCATTATTTCGGGATTTTTAAATGGTGCCCGAATTTGACGTCCATTACGTACTGACATTGGGAAAGTCAGTGTAAACGGGCCGGCATCCACGACACTGAGAACCAATAGTATTGACATCGCAACTAAAAGTACTCTACTGAATGTTGACATGCTGAAACTGGATAGTAGACAAAAAAACAATACATATGTATATGATTTAAATTTTCTCTAAGATCATGAATTGGATATATTATTCGTAAGCTGTTTAGAAGTCCCTACTGATTTATATTTTTGGAAATATTTGAAGACTCAAATGTACACCGAAAAACCAGTGCCATTATAGTCTCTTAACTTTTAACGAAGGATTTCGTTAAAAATATTAAAACCAACACAAAAACGTTACACTTACATACATAAGTTTCCAGTTTATTGAGTTTTTAATAGATAACAAAAGATCTAAGTGTTTTTTTAAATGAATAGCAAAAACCCAGTTTAAAAAGTATCTTCTCTCATAACTTCAAAGTCTAACTTAGAATCCTTTATCTTTTTTTTATTTTACAATACAATTCTATTCTTCTGATCCTATTTGACTCTTTAATTTTATTCAAATTAAATTAGTAATACATTAGAATCAGAGTTCGAAAGGAAACCACCTTTATCCCACACAATTTCCCATCTGAAATTATCCGGAATAATATTCACTATTCTCAAACATTTTGGTTAAACAGATACATATAATGAGATACTTAACAGGATACTCATTATGTCTGACCGAAGTCGAGACTTCCATGGACCTAGCAACATCATTAACAACTAGGGTGAAAACTTAATCCAGTCTAATCAAGGAAGGATGTGCTCATCCAATATATTATATAAGTGGGATATTGCCACTATAAAGCCTAAATTGTGTGTTCTGAATGCGCAATATCCTTCCTCATCCTTCAGAAATGTGTGCATACACTGCGTATCCTCCGAGTAAGTTGAAATATTGTTTCCTTTTAATTAATTAAGCCTGTTTATACAAGGCTTAATCTTCTGATGGTTTTTTATGAGTGTCTGGAAATAACCTCAGTTGATGATTGAAGAAATGGCAAACTCTAAGCTGTCAAAACTAATAAAAGTTTAACTTTACTTTTCATAAATCTTCAGGGTCAGTCGATTTGCGGTGACACAAGACTTGACGAGTTTCAAAGTTAAACATAAAATGCCTTTGGCAGTTTTAAATTATGTATATTTTTAATTTTTATTTCTACAGTTCGTTGACATCTTATTATTTAAAGTCCTTGAGTGGAAATATTTAAATTCTTATTTTAAAGTGAAAAATCCATGAATGAAAACGTCTACCAATATTTTGCAAGTTATGAATATGAAGGATTGATTAATCTTATAATTATTAATTCTTTATTTTCCTAAATAACATTATGATTAACTAAACATATACTTTAGGGCTGATGGAAATTTCAACAAAAACGTTGATATTGGAAATGTGAGTGGAAGGAATCGGAGATTACTAACCATCTCAATAAGGACGTCCTATGATATTTGTATTTGTGCTTATACATTATTTTATTTATCGATTGATTTTTAACGAAAGAAAAAGAAAGAGAGCTTTTCCATCTAGTGGTTTCATTTAAATTATAGCTTATTTTGATACTGTTTCCCACTCGAAATCTTAACAGAAAGTCAGTATCATACTTCCGGGAAACGAAATGAGTCGGCTTACGCTTGAACAACGTTGAGAAATATTGAAAACTTATTTCCAAAGTAAGTGCTGTGTAGCCCAAACAGTGCGTATTTCTGGCCGAAATGCAGCACCTGCTGTACCCAAGTTTGTGCAAAATGTTCGTCAGACTGGTATGCTAGTGGACAACACTCATGGTCCCCGTCGTCGTATGTTGCGCACAAACGAGAATGTGGCTACTGTAGCCAAGAGTGTGATACTCAGTTCACGAACATCAAATCTCCATCGATCTCAACAGCCCAATATTTCACGCACTAGCCTGAGCAGAATTCTGCACAAAAATCTCAGATTATTTACTAACAAAGTCCAATTGACTCAGCAATTAAAGCACACGACCATCCACTTCCTTATCGCTTCGCAATTTGGGCTTTAGAGCAGCTTGAATTGGACAACGGTTTTGGGCGAAAAATCATTTTTTCTGACAAGGCGCAAACAGAATTTCCGGTTATTGTCCAGAAGCCAATACATCCACAGAGAGTGACGGTTTGGTCCGGATTGTAGAGTATGGTGGTATCATTGGACCATTTTTCTTCGAAAATGAGGCTGGGAACAACGTTTCGGTCAACGATGAGCGTTAGAGATCCATGTTAACCGACTTTTTTTTATTGAAATTGATGAAGACATGGATTTGGACGACCTCTAGTTCATATTCATTCCCAAATCGTGTTATCAGCCGTTTTGGCGATGTCAATCGGGTATATCCGAGCAGCGATTTGACCCCTTTGGACCTTGTTTGTTGGGAACCGTGAAGGACCAATGGTATGCCAACAGTCCAAAACCGATTCAAGCACTTAAGGCCAATATCATTCAAGCAATCCGTGAGCTACAGCCCGAGACCATCAACAAGGTCTTAGAAAATTAAAGTGACAGAATGGGCTGCTGCGAAGCCAGCCGAGGCAGCCACTTGAACGTCACCGTTGTGTACCATAATTAATGGGAATGTTTGCTCTTACTAATAAAGCCATAACACATAAAAAAAAATAATTTTGTTAATATTGTATTTTCAAAAAGAAGCTTGTGTTTGGCCGACCCTATATATTTGAATATTCCAACGAAAATGGACATCAAACATATTCAATGAACCCCTTCAGACTAAAGCTAATCAGGGGTTGTCAAATTGGTTGTCAATCTGCAATTGGAATAGATCTACTACATTTTTCGAAAAAAAATAGATCTACTGCCGCCACATCAAATCGTCTGGATTTTTTTTTAAACCTATTCCCAGACTGCTCTAATAAGTTCATTCATAAATTAATCATTTTCTTTAAACGCAGTCCATTTGTTGTGAAATGACATAAGAAATTAGTTGGATGGTTTCATTCATAAAAAATCTTTGTTATTTTCATTTTGTTTTTCTTCTTCTCTATTGCTTCTAAAAGTACTATATTTTGTAGAGAAATGTCAGCAACAGCTATTGGCACCATTGAAACTTTAAATTTGCAACTGTGAATTGGCGAGTTCATAAAACATATTTTAATGATTAATCCAAATTTGTTTAAATTTTAGTTTGTATATATACTTTCCAAAAATATTCTTAATATTGTCCAAGTCGATAATTTTTGTTTTTGTTTTTTAAATTTTTAAATAGAAAATTTACTGTGGAAAATCCAACTGCATTCTATTCGAAGTGGAAAGCAAACATTCGATGCAAATGAATCATACGAGTACTTTTCAACTAGTTTCTTCCAATAAGCTGATCCGATTCAAGTGCATGAGGTTGTGTGTTTTGAACTTCATAATTTGTTTGCTTTTGAAGTTTTGATTTTGAAGGTGAATTTACAACCCACCAATTAAAGCTACCTGGGTCCTATACATAACCAAATAGCACTTAAAATGTTAACAAGTTAATCAAGTTTCTCAATATACAAAAAATTTATCAACTTGTTAAAAAACAATTTGTTCAAGAAGTTAGGTTGTTTCGTGCTAATGGGTTTGGTTCTATATACATGAACTCTGAAGTATTTCAAATTACTTCCAAGTTTACTGTTTGCCCTACAAATACTAAAATGTGATTAAAACTTTTAGCCAATGTTCACTAAACTGAGCGAAATTTAAATACAAAGGCATTAGTTTCGATAACGCAGTTTACTAAGGTTATATCTTCGATAAAATCATTTGCGGTGTACTAATTCTGTAGGTAAAAAGTCTAATTGACAGAAATATTGACAACGTCAAATGCGTTTGCAAGAAAACTGAATGAAGTTGATCAAACAGGTTTTGGCGAAAGATATATCTGCGTCAAAAAAATTCGATCAACTTGACGTTGATTTGACGTTTTCAAAAATGGCCTTTGACTTTTGTCAATTTGATAATCTTTCTTCTTAAAGTTGTTTGTTTTTTAGGTTATTAAATTCACAACACTCGTCTACTGATATTTTAATTTCGTTTGAGCTAGAATTTAAAGTTTTATTCATTTTTTCTAACTCAAATTTTTTGCGATTTCCTAACTCTAAGCAATTTAATAATCTACTAAAATCGGTTGCTAATACTTGGTAGTACCTATACGATTCCAAACCATTTTCTTATTTTAATACGAGTATCTAAATTATATAAACCAGTATATAAAACATAGGAATAGCATATTTGTATTCATTTTTCTTTTGCAAGGCCATCGTAGCTCTAATACATATCCAAAGAAAATTAAATCAATTTATTTGCTATTGTTGATAATTATTTGAGAAATCATAGCACGTAATATGAACATGAGTAAATTAATTTGCTTATCTTCGGTTAATTAGCCACACGGAATGTGTGTTTGATTGGTTTGTGATTAACAGATATTTACTTTTGGTTTATATTACATATATTAAGTTCTCTTCGAAAATACTCGATATAATAAAACAATAATAAAATAAGCTCATTAACAGCAAGTTACAAAAATACATCTAGTTGTTATAGAGATCCTACCTTTCGTGTGTCATAATGGCAGTCTAAAGCTAGGTACAGACGATTTTCGGTTAAACTTAGCTACCCATAGGAAATGTTTGAATTCATCATGAAACTTGTTGACGACAGATTTTATGGAATATAATTGGTAAATTCGATTCACCTTTTGTGAAATAAAAATCAGTTTTCAGTCAAGTTTTCAGTTAAAAAATTATTCGAGTTTTGGGGTGAAGCTTAAGATATCTCCAGAGAAATGTTCACTCAGTTAATTGAAATCTCAAGTTAACTCGGGTTAAATCCACCAAACTTGCTGAGTTAATTTTAAAGTATATGAATGAACATCATAGATTCGTTTTTGGTAACAAACACGCATTTCTAACTCACTGTTAAACTGTTTATATGATGTTCATTGACATTACTCAGAAGATGAAAAATCTATGATTTGATTTAATGTTAAAAAAGATCATGAAATACTGTTTGTAGATTCCTTACTTTCACACAATCTTATTCAAATAAATACTGTTAATAATTTTATGCAAAGATTTCTTGCTTAAGTTTTTACTTACAACTTTACTTACAATCTATGAAGTTAGTTAGGCTATTTTTCTGATTGTGGAAAATAGTGTTTACAACAATGCTATTTATGTTACGTTAAGAGTTTATAAAAAGTCTATGTGCAAAACAATTAGTACATTTAAGAATTAATTTAATTTCGTTAGCTAAACCGCTTCAAAAAATTTCTAAAACTTCGCTATCAAACGGAATTTTACTAGATGATTGAAAATTATCTTTTATAACTCCAATTTTCAAAGCTGGCGATTTCTAAGCTTTCTGCTATAAAAAAACTCTTAGAGTTTCATTGTGAAGCAGATCATTTATTTTAATATTCAGGAAATTATATGGTAGGCCAAGAACTACAAAGTAATCTTTGTTCACCAAATATGTTTCTGGTGCCCTTGAATTCAGTTTTCAAGTGGATGTTGTTTTTACAGACTTTCATAAGACATTTAATAACCTTTGCATTATGCAACTGTTAAAAAAAACTTAAATATATTGGATTTCACCCAACACTTCTTCAGTATGATATCTAGTTATTTGCTTAAACGAAGACAAATAGTTAAGTTTTTTAATAGTATCTACTTCAAAATACATATTTCATCTGATGTCCCTCAGGGCAGCCATCTTGGACCCTTATTATTTTAAGTTTATGTAAGTGAATTACCTCCCCTGCTGCAATATACAACTAGTTTGTTATTTGCAGACGATTTTAATTTTTTTTTCCAAATTTTAAAGTACGGATGATTGTCTTAATATTCAAATTGATTAACTGAAATAGAAGATTTTTTTTTTTTTATTTTCTACCCGCGCTCAAGGGATTATGATTACCCTTTAAATGTTTGAACACAGCGCGGGATTGAAGTTAATGAAGAGAAAGAAGGATAGGAAAGATGTGTGGCACGATGTTCTGAGACTGAAGGTGGTTGTGTCAGATTTTTTATCTCCAGGGATGTCGGCTGAACTAAAGCGGAGAAATGCCGTGTCTTCTTTCTATGTCACTTATAATTCACATTATTTTATTCGTATTCATCCTTGTTGGGCATACTAGTTTAACTCAATTACATGTTGTTAGTGTTATGCCTGAACAACATGTAATGAGTAAACCAGCAAAAAATTGATGACAATTTTTAGAAGGTTTTCAATGGAATTAAAACGACATAGACGACGGCAGGGATCGAACCTGTGATCATGAGGTTGACAGGCGAGCACACAACCATCGCGCCACGGCCACCCCCGTGGCAAAATAATTAATTTTTAAACAAAGAAGAGATTCATTGCATTTTCGCTAAGAGAACTTGATGCTCAACTCTATTAAATGCCTTTGATTTAATTATCGAGTGCAATAATCTTACTTTCTCCAACACGATATAAAAATCTGTTCCACTGTTCGGTGAGATAAACCATCGGATCACCAGTGGGCCTCTTGCTACGAAGGTCATACTGCCGGTCATTAAGAAGCTTTCGTTCCTCAATTTACTTTTAACTTTTTTTTTTTATTTTTCTTATGACCCAAATTGAACTATACGGACCCAGACGACATGTAATACCTTTCAAAAATCTTGTTGTTCAATTCTATTTCAATATCTAAAAGTCCTCATTGAAAATCCCTTTATTAACACACATCTTTAGTGTCTACCCCAGTTGCAGATTTATATAACAAAATCAAGTCGTAGAACGAACCAGTGTAAGTACTTGTTGCATGAGCTGATCCTTTGGGCGAGTAAGTAAAAGTTTTTGTTAATTTTCGTTCTTTTCCTGACTTCAGTACCTAGATTCCTTCATATCAAACAAACCAACTGTTTGATGTTTAAAGGATATGAAGTTGTGTTTTTATTTCATTGTAAATAGTACCCAAGGGTCAAGTGTCTAATTCTTATAAGCTGAGATTTTTCTTAATTTTTTTTTTTGTCTTGTAATTTATTTGTTTTCTCTTCTCCGGATGTATCTCCTTAAGGATGTTTAACCAAGCGACAAAATGCATTAAGCTGGGATAAATGATTTATTATCGGGGTGAATAGGACCGTTGTTATAGAGATACGAGGAGGTTAATCTTTAACCGACCGACACCAGTCCTACAGTACCTTTTTGTGTTCCCACCCAGATTTTTCTTCGTGGTCATTTTTGAAAAGTAATGAGTGTTCGTTCTACTGGCTGGATGGGCTGTGCGGCAATCGGGTAAATAATAAACAGAACTCATTAAGTTTTTCAATGTAACAGGGCGGCACGCGCTCTTAGAATTTTCTTTAGAAATATTGTCGTATTTAATTATTCAATTAAAGTAACAAAGGAATAATAGTTGAAGTGTCAGAGAAAAGGGTATGGTGGGAGAGAAGATGTTAAGAATGAGTATAGATTATTATTTCGAAAAAGTGCAGTATAAAATGAATCTCTGTATTATATACCTATAGTTTTAAGAACTGTAAATTACAATCGATATAGGTCAAAGTGTGTTAAGAACTGCAGGATTTTTTTCTCTTCAAAGTGGCAGCTAAGGATGTGGATTTTTATTGTATTTTTTCAAGTGGATTCTAAATACAAATATAAATAGAAATCAATACATTTTTTTATCAAAATTCCAATATGTATATATATACATAACTTGAAGTAGAGCAATTCATTGCTGATGTGCAACAGGCTGCAGACTCCAACTATATCAATCCAAAAAAAAAATAAAATAAAATAAAATAAAATAAAATAAATAAAAGAGCTTAGATTGGAAAAAACAAGAGCTCGAAGAAAATGGCAAACTACTACCGTCTTAACAATGAACCAAAAAAAAGAATAAGTTAATTCAAAAATGATTCACTTGATAGATTCTTAAAAAGTTTGAAGACGGATGTTTCTACCGAATACTCCTTAATGAAAGAAGTCAAGCGCCTAAAAGACCGAAAACAAAATATCAAAATGAAAATTGGATCAGAAATCCGAAACAGAAGGCTGACATCTTTGCTGAACATCTTGCGAATGTTTTTAAGCCATTATCAGCAAAAACATGTGCAGATGACTTACGGTTTGTTGATAGAAGCGACGAATATGAAATTTCTATTTTCATGATAAGAGAAGTATCAACATAAGTTCTCTAGCAAAAAATCACGAGGGTACAATTTAATAACTAGTCAGATTTTGGAAGAATTGCCTTCAATAGTCTTGAAAAAACTACAATTTATAATAAAAACATGCCTTAGGCTAAAATATGTGCCACGTCATTGAAATATTGCAGAAGTCACTGTTATAGCTGTGGTAAGCCACCAACAGAAGTAACATCTTACTAAAGCAAAACTTTCAAGAAACTGCTCCTGAAAAGGTTGAACAAAATAAAAGAAGTAAGAAGACTAATCTCAAAACATCAGTTTGGATTTAGAAATAAACATTGCACGATATACCAAGTATATCGAATTACGGATGTTGTTGAAAAAGTACTTGAAGAAAAACAAGTACGTTCGGCTCTATTTTTAGATGTAGCTCAAGCCTTTGATGATGTTTGGCATTTCGAACTTGAGTACAAACTGCCAGGCAGTACTACGAAATACTGAAATCTTACTTTACGAACCAACACCTTAGAGTACGGTACGACCAAAATTACTCGGAGGTAACAAAAATTGAAGCCGGTGTACCACAAGGAAGTGTCTTAGGACCAACCCTGTATTTGTTATATGCTAATTATATTCCAGTGGATATTATCGCTATCATCGCCACCCTTGCTGACGATACTACGATATTGATGCCTGATAAATCCGTTACGAAGGCTACATACAAACCTTAAAAATGCAGTTGATAAAATTATAGATTGGACGCAATGATGGCTTATCAAATAAAACAAAATCGACACATATAAATTTTACAAACGAAAAAACAAAATACTGTTCCATTTTTGATCAATAGTAAAGCAGCACCTTAAGCCAAAAGAAGAACTGAACTTACAGAAAAATGTACTGTATAGTAGGACAGAACTCTTGCCTATATGGTCCCTTGGTACATAAGAAATAGCGATCTACATCGTGATCTACCAATAAAAATTGTCGCAGAGGTTGAAAAACACGCTGTTTCACACAATCAACGAATGCGAAGTCATACCAACTCCGAGATGGAAACCGTCTTAATTGTAAGAGACAATGTTCTGTGACTTAGAAGAACCAAGTCTCATGAGCTGATTTGACAAATGTCACCAAAACAAAATGGCCACCACAGGCCGCCAAAGTCTACCCCAGCTTAACGAAAAATCTGCCATTTCGGAAAGAGTTTCAATCAATACTCTCAACAGTATATAACAGTATATTCTTTATAAGCTATGGACGATGGGACATATGAGTAAGACTAGGAATCGTAAACCAGAAATACATTTTCACGAGCAAATATAATTTCTCGATACAAAGGTTAACCTGATGAAGACAGCACTTCTTAATGAATTCCCTAGGAGACAAGGAAGCAGCGTGGCCACTCATTCTCTGAACTGTTACTCGGCCTACTGACTTTTTAAGTGGGACGCGGTCATAAAAATACTTGATTGACAGCGACATCTTTATATCTTTTGAATCAATACAAACTATTTTTCCGACTTCCAAGCCTGAGAACATTCGTACATACATTGAGAGTTTCAATCACAAAATAATCAATATTATTAATAGATAGTTGATTTGAAGACCGCCAATGCCCAAGTCGTAAATGCCTCTTCGGAGATAATTTGTATACCTTATGACTGGTGTATTAAGTTGCAATATCCGTGCTCGCAAGCCCCAGTTTCTATTAGAAATATTTTTTAATCAAACCTATAGAATATGAAATCTTGAAATATTTACTTAAGCCAAGAAAAACCTGTGAAACCAGCTTCGTTAAATATAAAAAAAAAACATTAAAAAAACAGTTTTAAAAAGATTAAGAAAATTAAGCAAGTGATCATTTTTAAGGCGGCTTTATAATTTATATTTATTGGTCCATTACTGTTCACACGTCATTAGATTCCCATGCCCAAGAAGACAATTTTTGAACTTTTTTTTTAATTTGTACTCCTTTCCACCCCATTAGTTCTAAATAAGTTTTACCCCAAATCTAAACTGTATCCATTTAACATGGCTAATCCCGATGGACAATTAAAATGTGTAGTTAAATGTATGTTGGTCTCCATTCAAATAAATTGTCTTATCTCCATGCAAACAATAGCCCAGCGCACACTTGCACTTCTGTGCAGGTATACTCTACACAGTTCATATTTTGCAAAACAAATTGAATACCTTCTTTACCGTTTCAAGTATGCATTTATTTACATGGCAAAACACAGGGCAACTATGGGAATGGTCTTTGGGGTTTGAGGTGTAAGACTCAAAGGATAGAATAAAGAAGATTGCAACACTTTTGTCGTTTAAAAGCTATAACACAGGCTTCGAATTAGAATATTTATCTACCTGTATTCTAGAAATAAATTGATAGTTTAAGGGACAAATAGAATCATAAGGTTGTGCATTCTGTCGGCGTTGTTGGCTTTCTCAGAAAAGGAAATAACTTCTTGCTCTTGGATCATGAACAACGAACAACCGAATTGAATGGAAAATTGATTGCACTGGTAATTGCATTGTTCCATTTTCTTGCTTACATCTCGAAGACGTGTTAATTTATGCAAATATTATTAAATGTTGATACATTTTTTAAGATATTTATAACTTTTTAGATGTAAGCCGTATTTGACTAGAAGTTATGGAATGGATATGAATTTTGCGTAGATGAGAAAATTCATATAGCCAAACACAATTTACATCTAAAATTAGAGGAACGTAATCAATAAAACTTTATTAATTAATCCTATGCCTTTTTGTTAGACCAAATTTTTGTGTGACTAATAAGTATTCGTATGTAATTCTAACAGAATCTGGGACATTTATCATACAGAAAAAAAGGAAGACAATTTCCCTAGGATTGAGGCGGAGTTTTTGTGAATATTATGGAGATTTCAGTTTAATTTCAAGAAGTGGTTATAAACTTATGCCTCAAACATAGTGACTTTCCAGTCATTTATTTATTTATTTATTTATTTACCATCTTTCAAGTTAACAAACTTTATAAAGATTACAAAAGAGCTTAAATTAAGTATTGACAATATTACACATTTAATAAATAAATAATATAGTAATAATTACAATAAATTTAATATATTTTTCTTAATTTCATTTCTATTAACATTAAAATCAATGGCAAAATCAACTTCATTAAAATTTAAACAGGCATTGGTAATTGGATTGTACTTAGCGTAACTTGTACTATGGAATGGAACATGAAAAAAATCACCATTTCTTGGTCGTAAACAGCGGGTAGGAACGTATATACTGAACATAGATAAAACCGGGCAATTTATGTTAGAATTAATTACATCGTAAGCAAAAAGAATCGAATTTAACTTTCTTCTTGACACGAGAGGTTTAAGGTCAATAAGAATGCTTCTGCTTTCATAACATGGAAGGTTTAAATTTCAATAAATCTTTCGTATCGCAAACCTAGTGAATTTTTTTTGAACTTTTTCAATCCGTCCTATATTTGACTGTGTGTAAGGATTCCATATAACGCTACAGTATTCCAACAACGGTATAACAATACTGATGTAAAGGGTTTTAAGTGTATACGGATCTTCAAAACCTTTAGAGTTTCGAATAACAAATCCTAACATAGCATTGGCTCTTGAAATTATATGGTCTATATGGAGAGAAAAATTAATTTTAGAGTCAAATACCACTCCAAGATCTTTCTGATTTTTACATCTCTGTAGAGAATCATTACCAAGCTTGTATTCGAAATGCAAGGGATTTCGAATTCTTGTAAATGTTACAACACTACATTTGTTTACATTGAAATTAAGTCCGTTTAAATTGCTCCATTGATGAATTTGATCTCAATCCGCTTGAACTTTACCTGCATCAGATAAAGATTCGATGCAGCTAAAAATTTTAAAATCATCAGCATACAAAGACATTTTGAAAATGAAAGTAGATTTGGCAAATCATTTATAAAAATAATGAATAGTAATGGGCCAAGATGGCTGCCTTGAGGAACACCTGAATGATTTAATATTTCATTTAGACTAAGCATTATTGACATTTACAAGTTCTAAACTTCTTAAAGCAGAAATTTAGTTTTTATTTTTCCTATGAACCTGGGAGACTATGAAAATAACCGGGCCTATGTTATCGACCTCTTTTGACTCCCTGAACTAAATTTTGGTACTCAAAGAGTTCACGGTTGTATTTTCTCCTCCGTTCATCTTTCTCGTAAAAGTGACCAAATATTCGTCGAGCCATGTATAAATCGAAGTACATCACTGGTTTTCGAAGGTAATTCTTCTTCAGATCTCCACTAAGGTAGCGTTTATTTAGATAAAGCTTACTCCAAGGTAGGTGAATTGAAGTTGCTGCTTTCAATAGTGTTTGTTATAGTTTATGTTGTTTTCGTATGACCTGTACTTTTTCTTATCCTTATTTACTTGAACTCAAAAATTGAATTGATCGTCGCTCGTCTGCATACATGTGGGAAGAGTTATTCAAAATACAATAAGATACAATGTAAACAGGAGAGGGCCCAGTATAGAACCTTGAGGTGCACCAGTAACGATGAGGAGGAAATCAGTTAGGTTATCACCTATTAGGACAGCTTGTTTTCGATTTGTTAAATAGGAATAAATAACTTTGTTCCAGCTGTTTCATAAAATTCGTGCAGGAATGGTTTATGTGGTGTCAAATAAAAAATCAAGTAATATTAGTAAAGTCAATTTATCCCTATCAAGCGCCTGTCTAATATCATCAGTTACATTAATATAGCTGTGATGCAGCTGTATTCTTCCCAAAAAAAACCTGATTGTTTCGGTGTAAGCATGTTATTTGCAGCAAGAAAAGCACTTATTTGTTTTTTTTATAACCCTTTCGAATGCTTTTCATAAAAATGGCAAGATGGAAATTGGGTCTGAATTCGTTCCCTTTCGCATTTTTAGGTATAGGCAACACTTTTGCAATCTTCCTTGTTGTTCTTAAACTTTTGTATATCTAAGCCTAGATCTTGTATAATGGATTCACAAATCAAGAAGCTTACGAAAAGAGCTTGTTAAAATAGTCATAGCTTTATTATTGGTGAGAAAAATTTAGTCAGCCTTATTTTTCAATCGCTGCCGAAATATGTACAAGTTTTGAAAAGTTTTGGTACTTCACGCTATTGAAAATTAAATTAATATGAGTTTTCCAAGTTTAAATTTCTGTTGAGCATAGTGCGCATAAATTTACACATTCATTTGACAATATTTCCTAAGGTAAGTGGACTCGAGCAAACAAGTTAGGTGATATACAATTTTATGTTTTGTTGGAAATAAATGTCGAAGGGTTCAAAAGTAAGCCCTTAATTCTATTTTTAACTAGTAATCTTATGAAGTCCTATAAAATTTTGGAAACTGTGTCGCTCCATCTCAGTAGATTATTTTCCAACTAAAATGGGAATATTGACGCTAGTTGTTTATTCAATCAGAAAGTATAAAACTTTATTGTTATAAGATTTCATACAAGATGGATGTTATAAAAATCTTAAAAAACAATTGCAATGTTCAAAGGCCGTCTTATCTAAAATGAGATAGGAATCGTTGTTTAATCAATAATTGTTTACTTAAGATTCAATAAAAAGCTCTTGAATTAATTTTCTGATATTCTTATACCTCAATACCTCCCATAGTGTCATGTATATCTTGATTAAAACATAATATAAAATTCCACTTTTTAACTTTACCTACTTGTAACTTGACTTTTGAAAATATAAATGTTTCCAAGTAAATTAATTATTTCATACTATTAGTGTGTCATTTCAAAGACAGGATATTTCTTAATATTATTTTTAAAAAATAACGTACAAAAACATGGTCTTAATTAAATTTGAACAATTCACCGTTTGCCTTATTGTCATATCAACGTTCAAAATAATCAATAAAAAACTGAAATGCAATTTATCATTTTTTTTTGAGTAGATAAACGACGAGAATAAAAATTCAATTTATATTTAATCAATTGCGACTGAATGAATCAGAAAAATAGATAGATAGATAGAAAAAAAACGAAAAACATAACTTCTTGGAACTTAAAAGCCATGAAATTAACTGAAAGTATCAGTCTTGATAAAAACTTCATTTTTTTTCTTCTAGAATATTTTAGAATGGAACTCATGTGCAGACTTATTTCCGATGATAAAAAGGCCGGAAACATCCATGATGCGTTTGCTTAAATCGAGGGAAAACTAAGTACATAATTCTAGAAAACGTCAGTAGGAGAGACATTACGTGTCACAATTTTTCAACTTAGAAATTCTATTTTGAAATAAAAACAAATTTAATAAAATTCTAGCTACAACTTTTTGCGCACTTTGGAGTTAAATTTTTTTTTAAATCGTTCTCCCAAAAAACTACAAGCCCTTAAATGATTTAATAACTGAATCAGTTTTATATCGTTCTTAACCCTTAACACCTCTTTTTATACAATCCAGCCCTGATTAAACAAGAACGGAGAATACGCTTGAATCTATTTACAACTTCATTATCCATTTTATTACATCTTTCAGGTAAGATAAAGATAATGCGAAGAGAGCTTTTCATTGTCAATTTCTGAAAATATTTGGTTCGTAAAAATGAACACAAAAAAATGAACATTTAACATTAAATTTAAATGTTTGCTTCCGCAATAAACCAACATCTGAAAAACTTAAAATTGCAACTTGAATGATTTTCCAGATGTTCCTTATTGAGTTGACATTTGAATAAAGATACTTTTTCATATTTTCGAGGGAGCAAAATTGGTATAACCAATGAAGTTAATCATTCACGGTTGAATTAAATCTTAAGGGTATTTTGCGTTTACCCATTAAACTCAGAGAATAATAAATAATCTTATATTTCCTTGCATAAATATATTATTTGAGTAAATATCTATGAATCTTAAAAAGGAATATGTTGGCTTTTGTAAACAGGGACACAGAAAATGGGTGAGAGTTGTAAGTCACTAGTCTTATGCGCTCTACGAGATCTTGACTTCTAATTTATTTATCATAGGTAGTATCTTCATAAATTGTACTTAAAAAAAAATATATAAATTATTTCAATAATCTTTAAGACTTTTGTCTACGAAATGCCTACGTGAGATTTATTTTACCTAACGCAAAGCAAGGTGCAAGAAAACAACACTAATATTTTACAATCATCATTTTTGGTTAAAAATTAATATTTCCCTTTTTTTAGGCAACCCATCAGCAACAGTCAAAGATTACCTTTAGGTCTTGTGAAATTTCATTATATTGACAACAAACAGGAACTAACCCATGACAAATAACAATAACGCAAATGTCTTCCATTCTTTCGCGAAAAAATTGATGTCCCAAGATAAGTGGTCAGCCCATAAAATCTTATCATCCCCTTAATTCTACGTGTAGACAACAATAAGTTAAAGGTGTTTTATTTCAAATTCAACCAACAGATGCGGAATCCTGTAAGTTTTAAGGGCAAATAAAAAACAATCGATTAAACACTCCCTTCTATTTTCTACTTCTTACACGATACGCATTTAAGTATCTTTCATGACACAAGGACGTACTGCTTTTTTTAACGCGTTGAAACTTTTGATTAAAAACAATTTGCTTACTTTTTAAACATTTCCTACGTAGTATCGTCCTAACGCATTTTTTTTATAAATTGCTTCTGAACACACCTAAAACAATAATTTCAGTTCTTGTAAAAAAACTAAGTTAACAGACCTTTTATAAATGTCAAGTAGAATATATATAAAGTTAGCACGATATTAAAAAAATAAAAAGCTATTTGATAATTTTAAATTTAATAAAATGCTAGAGAAAGTATGATGCTAAACTGAATTGAAATTTTTAGAACCAAAAATCATACTTAAAAAATTTTAAATTCGCACTTATTCGAACAAAATTTTGAAAATTTTGCGCCATTGTTTTTACTGAGATTGAGGTTTATAGAAAATTGTATTTGTCTTTAAGTTTATTTAAAATTTTTTGACTGCCGAATTCTTTTTCGGTTGATCTTTGTATATGATCTATTTGGCACAGTTTGACTTAATGTTTGGCTTGACTACAGATTATCCCTATTTATTTTTTTTATTTAGAAATCTTTCTGTAATTAATTTTTACTTGTGACTTATAGGTACTAGAAGGCAAGTTATAAAAAATAAATAAATTTGATGGTGCAACAGCTCGGAGTGAACCAGGACCTAGTGACTTACAACTCTCAACCATTCCTGTGTGCGTGTTACCAGGAACGGAGGGGACCTACAATTTTCTGCCGATTCCGAACGGCTAATGAGTAGCACTTTCCATGACAAGAGATGCTCTTAGAGGATTTGTCAATTCCTCGCAAGAGGCAGTACACTAGGGTGTGTCACTTTTGTATGGCCGCAAAAAAGTACTCTTATTTTTAAATGTAATAGTGCTCAAAAGTTGTATTAGGGTCTGAGGTTTAAGAACATGTAAAAAAAAATAAGATATCGTTCGTCTTTGGCTCGCTCAAATCGGTTGAAGTTGAAAAAAAAATGTAATTTACAGTAAATTTTTTTTTTACGTATACTAAAAAAAAACTTAACAAAATACAGAAAGATTTTTTGTCTTTACTAAAAGATATACCACGATATTGTAGGTGGTTCCGTTGATTTTTAAGAATTTTTTTTTTGTAAAAAAAAAAACGAGTTTACATAAAAAAATGATTTTTCTTCCTTTTTTATTATTTCATAGCTACTTTATCAAGTGTTCAATTTAAACAAATATGTATAAGCTTAAAAGTGTTTCCTTGCAATTATCTTTGACTTGAAAGCCTAAAAATATTTTATATAACTTTTTTGTATCCACACGATGCAATTTAAAACAACACATATTTCAAAAAAGCCTGCTTTAATCAAGTTTGTGCCCAAAGTTCGTGAGACTGGTATGCTAATGGACAAGACTCATGTTCCCCGTCGTCGCACAGACAAGAATGCGTGTGACGAATGTGAAGGCTAATATTTGACATATTCATCATGTTGTGCTTTTCAAACAATTTGAGAATGTGAACGCCCCTAATATCATGAAAATTTTGATATTTTGTGTCTTTTGAAGATTATTGCTAAGGATCTGGCTAATGTGGCGGACTTTTTGATTTATAGAAATATGATTTGAAACATAAAATGAAATATAAAATTCAAGTGACTATGTTTTTCAATGAGTTTGACCTCCCACACCCTTTTTACACAAAATCTTGTGTACTGCCTTAAACGCTACTGCTGTCACCTTCATCATCTGTTAGCATCCGTTTTAAAAAACCAAAAGACCATATTGTTTAAAACAGAAACACAAAAATTAAAGGTAGCTGTATTGACAAAATACACTCTCTAATGTTTCTTAGAGAGAAGTAAATTAAATCGAGAAGTGACCTATTTGACAAATTAAGAGATACGAGTAAGATCCGTCTGTTAAATTAAATTCAAGTACGTATCTAGGCTTAGATATTTAATATCTTTTCAATTAAATGTAAGTTCATTAATATAAATACATAGTTATTTTTGACAAATTTGACAAATCATCGCTCACAATATTTTAATGTTGTTAAGGTGACTAGCTGTTTTTTTTTTTGTGTCTTCACTTTTGTATTTACTTTATTTTTTTAAATCTTTATTAAGTCCCATTTAAGCAAATAAATGAATAGATACTTAAACTCATCCTAATTGAATAACTCAATTGCTTGATTCTCATTTAAAGTTGAACATAAATATAATTTAAAGATGAATACCAGTAGGGGTGTGTTCACGGTGAGGCCAACGAAAATAAATAAAACGTATATTTCTCGGTACCTGAAAAAGTTTTTATCTGTATGTTTTCTAAAAAAAAATATCAGGGAAATAGACTGAAAGTCAGTTGGAAGATAGTTGAGTTTATGTGTGGTTTTAGAAATGAGAGTCTAATTTATATATGTACATAATATATATTTTGCTTTTTTTTTTTATTTCAACAACTCTCTGAATAAAGTTTAAAATTTTCAAAACGGGAAGCCATAGAAATGACATTTTTGTAGAAGTAAAATAAATATCAACTGATAGTAGGAGATAACTGAAATTGAAACAAGCCCATGATATCTATGAAATTGTTATGTTTGATTTTTAAAGTTGGATAACTTTTTCAAATTTCTAGAGCTTCAGTAGTGAGCTTCAATAGTGATATTATTAGAAATCATGATATTATTAGAAAAATGCATTTTGTTACATTATGAATAACCTTGGGTTATTTTAATTTGATTTAAAAATCTATAAGGCATCTATAATGCTGGGAATAGTAACCATTATAAATTTAAATACTACATAAAAATAAAGATGCCTTAAAACTATAAAACGAACAAAAAGAAATTCATTTAACCAAATAGTGCAGTGAAATATGCTCCGTAAGCTAAGTTACTCGTAGACATTTAGGTTTCGCATAGTGGGAAATAAACACCTTATTTAAAATGATCATAATTGATTAATTGGTTCTAAGTAATAAAGGAATCTAAACTCGAACAAATCGTTAATTTAAATTTATTCCCGAAATTTGCAGTAACAGATCATCAATCGTGCGTCGTCTTGAATATCATTTTTATTAGAAAAATATTTCAAAATAAATTGTGTACTTTTCAGTCTTCTCATCTGAGCAGTTCAACTTGCAAAAAAAAAACCAAAACGAAATCAATAATAAATTCCATAAGTAAAATAAATGAACCAACTGCAGGCAAAATAAATTTGACTTCAAATGAATCTAAATGAATGCAAAGAATGCAAAAGAATGCGAAGAGTACATGAAATTTCAAAAGATTGCATTCAATCGATTGTGTCATAATGACTGCGAAAAAGTGATTGAAATATTTTTAGTTTAAAAAGAAAATTGGGATACAAATATGAAGTAGCAGTTTCAAAGTCAATGAATGTCATCTTTCAATTAAAATCAATGTGTGATGTTTAAAGATTCAAATCTTTTACAACCTTGCACGGAGTAGATTTTCGGAAGCTAGAAAAAAAATGTCAGTCCCGCAAAGGAGTATAGATACTAGTATAATTCACGAATCAAGATGTAGAGCATGTTTTTAAGGAACGCATATACAAATTTTAAATAAAGTACAACAAAAATACAAGGAAATAATATAAATAGGGATGGTATAAGCTTTTATTTACTGCCTTTGTGTATTAATGTGATCGCGGGTATATCGACAACTGTGGCTGCTCAACTGATGGGAAATCTGAAATTCATATTTTCAACTAGATGAGGATAGGTATATTGGCAATTTATATACATATGCAGGACATATGGAATTAATATTGAAATGACAAAATATACTGAGCACAAATAATTTTCCAACTGTCAAATTAGCTATCACGAGAAAAAGTGTTGCCAATTAAAAAAAAAAAAAACAAAAAATCAACGTTAGTACTTTAACGGATTAAATAAATAAAAAGTGTTGCCAATTAAAAAAAAAAAACAAAAAATCAGTCAATGTCTAAAGTTATCAAATAATGTTTGTATAGACAACTTGCGTTAAAGAGTTAAAGATAGATGTCATATAAAGTGTTATAATTTTCTAAAATAGTTCTTTTCTAGTTTTCTTTATTTTTAACTCTTTCAGCGATTTTTCAAGAACATCATTAAAATTATCTTACATATTATATGTTGTATTGTTTTTATTTTTTTTTTATAAAACTAAAATTTTTTTTTTTCTAAAAATAAGTCGAATTTGACTCAACATGCATCCAAATTAAATACAATGAATTTTTTGAAGAAACGAAATTTGTTATTTTGTTCTGTTGTTTTAATAAAAGTTGTGATCTTTGCGGTATAATTTTTTTTAAAGCAATAATTGATATTTAAGTTATCTATTAACAATTTTTTCTGTTTTCTAAACGTTATATGAAGCTTTTACATTCAGCATTACTACGTATGTTAGATATTTAAAAATATGCTAAAAGTATCCGTTAACAAAATGGAACGTAATGCACGTTACATTATAGAAATATGAAGTCTCAAATAAATACATTTTAAAAAGTAGTATTAAAGTTCAGCTTGGTCAGTTACATTTTATAATTTACACACAGATTTTAACTTCAACAGATTTAATACACTGCATGCATTTATGTAAATTGTAGAAGATTTGATAAAGATTTGATAGGAGATGCTGGTGCACATTGATATTGAAAACTAGTGTATAAAATTCGAATAGTGCCTCCCGAGAAAAAACTCCTTACTCCATACTATACAATACTTCAGAAGTAACGATCATTGCTATATTTAAAGAATATTATAACCGCAATAACTTAAAATCTCTATATATATGTTTTATTCAAAGTTTTAGGCACCTGTGAATATCTTATTTCTATAATTTGTATACCTGAATTAGTGCCAGCATTTTAAGATCTAGATCTTTATTTAGAAGATCCTTTTAGAATTCATTAGTGATAGAATGGAGTCTTTTTTTTCAATTTTAACCGATTTTTCTATAGAGTCCCTGCTGTTGAAAAACTTCTTTTAAGCAAATTTTTTATTAAGAAATTAATAAGGTATATCTAGCACTTCTTCTTTTGAACTTAATTTTTGCCAATTATATTTGTTGTAAGGACGAGGATGGGCAAAATCCTAGTAGAATATTATTTTTGAATATTTTAAATTTTTTTCAAAGATATTTTATTTTAAGATTTTAACTTTAAAGTTCCGATTATAATATCCAAAGTAATAATTTTTCGAATCTAACCATATCGGTTTTAATTCGTGGTTTAAATATAATGCTAGAATTTCCCCCTGTGTTATATATAGTGGTTGACTATCGAAAAAGGAGGTGACTTATATTGAATTTTCTTGACTTTTTGATTTATTTTAATTTAAACTAATTTAAAATATTTGTTAATTTATTCTCTTGTGCATTAAAGACAAAAAACAAAACAAAGCATTGTGGACACTCAAGTCTTGAAAATTCTTCCCCATATTAGTTAGTTAGAATATAAAATTGATTACCAATCTCATCATCTTGTTCATCATATGTATCTCAAAATTTAAATATTCTTAGCCCAACCTTTAAAAAGATAAAAATCAAATCCAACAAAAGTTCATATTATGATCATTGTATAATTTTCAAAGTTTAACGCATTTCTTTTTTGAAAAAGGTCGAAAACTTGTACTTTTCATCAGGGTCACTACACAAACAACATAGTATGTAAAAGACCGTAGCTATCCTATCTTTTTTTATGAAAAAAATCCTTGACAAATGATTTATAACTGACTCAATATATTTAAGTATCAAATAAGAATCCTACTTTAAATTCTGATTGAGACTTTTGAATCTCCAAAGGCTTCAAATTTAAATATTTGATTGCAAATGTTAATTAAAAATGGGGTGTTTCGAGATTTTATTATGTATTTCTAAATTATATAGCATATTATTTTGCATATACATATCTTTCTTAACGTATTTTATTCTTCTAATAGTTTCTTTATTTTCAAAACTTATTTTATTCAGGGATAGAAAGATACGAAAACAAACAAAGCTCCAACCAATTATATTGTCCAAATAAATATCCCCTCATTAGTTTACTCCTTAGTTTTTAACCCTCACATCATACCAACTCGTATTTGCGATATAATTTATTTGTAATGTTCTAGCGTCAGAAGAGCTTGTTAATACATTCGTTTGAATTATTTTTATTATTATCAGGTTTTACAAAAATAATTAAAATTATAATGAAATCCAAAACATACATCACCTAACATTTTTTATGTTCTAATATCATGAAAAAGTATTTCTCAAATATTAATAATATTACCGAAGCTACTTTAAGATTAAATCTTCTTGATACCAACTGAATACAGTTGAATTTCTATAACTCGAAATTTGATAATTCGAAGTTTAAACATCTCGAATCAAATTATGTGGCAGCAGCCTTCAAAGCTGAAAATTCATACATTTTTAGTTTGATACCTTGAACTTATATAACTCGAATTTACTTATTACTCGAACGAAAAACTGACAAGTTCACATTGATTAAGTCGAATTTTGTTTCGGATAACTGAAGTTTGACTGTATAATGTTCAAAATACACTACTTTTTTTTTATTGTACCACGAGAAAGTAATTAATGTTTATGAAGTCTGGTTTTGGTTGATATAAGGTTTGGATTCTCTGGATGTAAGATTTTGCCTTCGGGATTTAGAGTTAAATCGTATGTATGTATTAGTTCCATAAAACGTCTTTATCTAATGGAAGAGAATTATTGTTGCGCCCATTTATGTACATATCCGAATGATTTGCTATTTTAGAGCACAAAATAATATTACCATTGGAAATTTATAGAGCATCAAGCTAAATTTACATTCCAAAACCTGAGGAAATCAAAATTTTGATTATTCATCTATTTTATCAGACGGAAATGTTTATATGTAACAGCAGGCATCATACATTTAATTCAAATTAACAAACAAACAATCTTGTCGCAGATTTGAATGTGGTTAAAGATTTGCTTCTTTCATCTGTCGAATTTGTTTTTGCTTTTGGTAAGAAACTATGTATATAACTTAAATATTCCGATCGACGTACATATATTTAACCTGCCCAAATAGTACTTCATGTCATCTTGAAACAAATATTTTTTTGAGAATGTGATGATGAATAACGACAACCTTTCGCCTCCAAGAGCAATTTTTGTTCAGGGAAGAAAAAAAGCGGTCTAGACCCGGTAAGTGTTAGGAGGGTGCTAACGATTAGTCGTAGATTTTCACCATGACTAGCACGCAAGTGTGATACAGCCACGCTGTCTTGGTGAGGTAACATTTTGTTTTCTGCAAGTATGCCCGCTTTACCACAATTCTTCAATTTGTCAAGTTATGTTGTAAAGTATGTTCATGGAATAGCTTTCACTCTAAGAGATATAACAGTAGCAGCATCAACGTTCAAATTAAGATGCTCAAAATTCACTCTAAATCTAAATTCTACATAAATAAATTACGTATAAAGCATTAAACTCTGTTATAGAAAAACCACGTGAAAAACTTATTTTAAGAGATCTTTCCAAGATAGTGCCAAAGGCTTGGAAGTTAAGTCGTAATATGTCACCTCATAAATGATCTTAGAATGGAAAATATTGGGTCAAAAATACATCTAACACAGAATGGGGAATATATTCCTCAGTGTCGAAAAACCATAATTAAAAGTCAACAAATTAAACATTTATTAAAAAAATAAAATGCACACTGTTTAAGATACTTAAGATCTTAAAAATGAATAACCAACAGTGAAAAATGTTCAGAAGCAGAGAACCAGTTTTTTAAACTGCTAAATTAATGTTTTGGAGGTAATATGACGCATATGCGAGAATGACAATCCCTAAAATAAATAAATAAACTAAAATAGCTTTTATATATAAAATTTTTAAGTAAAAAATTTCATACTCCAATTTTAAGATTTAAAATTTTGCAAACAAAAATTAAATTTCAAAAAATTATTAATTTTCAAAAAAAAATTTTTTTTATTCAATTTTTTTTTAAGTACATATTTACATACATACATGTAATTCATTTTGTTTTATTTTGTCTCCGAGTTGTGTGATTAGATAAAAATAAAAATAAAAATATACAAATAAAATACAAACAATTTTTTGCACTATTGTTTATTTAAATTTAAGTTCCAAAAATTTTCACAACTATTTTTTTATATATTATTTAAAAACGCGTCGCCAAACCAATTAAATAATATATAAAAAAATAGTTATGAAAATCATTAAATGTAAGTGAAACAGAAAAATTTGTATCAAATTTCTAAGCGCCATTTTCGAGATAAATAAGGTTTTCAAAAAAAATTTCTTAGTATTATTTTATTTATTTATAAATAAATCTAAAATGTTTTCAAAATATATTTTAGTCAGTGTTAATTATCAAGTTTCAAAATGATCGAGCATGTGGTTTTTGGAAATACATATTGAGTTTTCAAAAAAAAAAAAAAAAAACCTAGTACAAATTAAAACTTTTTATGGGCCTTAGAAGAAAAAAGATTACAGTTTTTGAGATAAAAAATTATTATTCTGTAGGAGGTAAAATTAATTCCAATTTAAAAAAATTTTTAACCATTACCTAGGGCTTATTAAATCAAAGTTTTTTTTTTTTATATAAAAATCAACTAAACGGTTTTTTCAGAAAAATTTTTTTTTTCTACAATTTAGAAAAAAGGGTTGTTTGGCAGATATCGTTATTCTTGTTCTTAAAGTAGAAAGGGTGAATTTAAAGATGATATCTACTAAGTTTAAAGGAAATTAGAGCAGTTTAGGCTTCAGTCGAACAGACAGACAGAATGGCGAAACCCAAATTGTTTAGTCTTTCCTATTTTGAAAAACAGAATTATGAATTTTTAAATACAGAAAAATAAAAAAAATACAAAATAATAGAATACAGAATTTTTGTCATACAGAACTTTGGAATGCAGAATAACGACCAGTATACTTATATTTCATATTAAAATTATCATGCTAACTGTGTAACGGTTTTTGTAATGACCTGATATTTTATCTGAAAAAGGAAGCAGGCAAAGTTACTTCCGAAGAAAATATGATTAATTCTGGTATTTTAGTAGAATAACGTTGTTTTTTTTTCAATGTTACCCAGTCTTGATGCATTTGGTAGCAAACAAAGATAAGACCAAGTGTACCCAATCATCAATAAAACCTGTTGGTTAAATCTTGGGCCAATTAAATTTTTTTGGTATAAGCTAAAAATTAAAGTTATAAGCTCTATAATTACTAATGTTGCAGAAAATCTATTGTATTCTATTAAAACATTTTTAAAAAAATAAAAAGTTAAACTAAATTTGTGTATGTTAAGGTGTTCCATTGAAAAAAAGAAGAAATTTCGTTTAATTAAAATTACATATTCAATTTGTAAAGCAGGCTGTTTAAAGAACTCATTCACAAAACAATGACTAGAAAAATGTTACATTTCTTGTTTCCTCTCAATAATAAACCTATTCCTTTTTCAACACCCATCATCCAATTTTTAAAGTAAAAAAGTGTCAGTGAAAGTGTCCTTTTGAGAAAAGAACCCATCTAGATGAATTGCGATATATACCTTTCATGAAACTCACAGTACTCGTATAATATCAAAACGGCCTTTATTAGAAACCTCTCGTCACCGTAACTATATACGCAACCCATCGTGCACCTCCAGAAAACATGACTAAAAAAATAATTTTGTATCCTTATACTATTTGCACTATGCTCAACATAAATATGGATTCAAATGGAAGCTGAAGACAGTTTCAACAAGCTTCAAAATTTTGCATCTTATTCCATATTTGAATATAATGTAAACATACTCTATCGCACTGATATGATCATCTTTCGATTTGTAAAAGTTCCCCAAAGGCGAAAAGAAGTTCTAAATAACAATTTAAAATAAAATATCACTGTACCGAATAGGCAACCCAACAAAACACGCATAGATGGAAAAAGTCTCTCAATTGACGCCTTAATACTCGTATCGCTTGTACGTTCATACCTAACCAAAAACAATTACTTAATAAATAACTTTTTTGTGGGTGGTTCATTCTCCTTTGTGGTATTCTTGATTCAGAAAATAGCATAGTCATCTAGGGAACAACTTGTTCAGAAAGCATCATCAGTAAGTAGATATATGCTTGTATTTTTTGAAAATGAAAGTGAGCCATAGAATGTTGAGCGCGGGAAAAAAGGTACTTGAAAATACTCACACTTTTGAAAATTATCTTTAAGGGGTTCATTGGGTTGGCAATCTGATAACAAAGATTGTATTCATTCGGAAAAAAGAAATCTTCCACAGCGTTGTACGTAACTAGCTACTTTTCTTTTAGAGGAATGATAATAATTTTCACCCATCAAATATATAGTCAATTATCACGTAAGGCATATAATTTGTATTAAATTAACTCGTATAATTCAACTATTTTAACAACAGCTGCTTAGATTTTCATGTAACAATTAAAACTCAGTCATTTAACGACAAGAAAATTCAGTAAGAGTTTTCGTAAGAAGCACTTAATATCACGGTTTTAATTTGTCCCAAATACTTAAGGTTGTGACATATAATTTCAGTTTGCTTTCATCAAAATCCGTTAAGTAATCATTTCAAGAAACCTTTTTTGCTTATTTTTAAAATGCGATTTGTTGTTTTGCTCAAATTTATTTTATTTATTTTATATTTAACACTATACGTAACTGAATATTTAAGTTTTAGTTGAAAAATATGGACTTATGTACATATTTCTTTTAAATAAATAAATAAATTTGGTGGTGCAACAACTCGAAGTGAACCAGAACCTAGTGACTTACAACTCTCAACCAATCCAGAGGGGACCTACAATTTTCTGCCGATTCCAAACGACTATAGCAGCACTTTCCATGACAAGAGATACTCTTGGAGGATTTGTCAATTTCTCGCAACAGGCAGTACACCCCTGAAAAAAAACTTTCTTGTAATGATTGAGAATCGAACTCGAAACCTTCCGCATAGCAGTCCAACGCACTAACCATTATGCCAAGTGGTATTTCTATATGTATATATGTATTTCTTTTGTTTATCATTATTTTATTTTTTAAATAAAAAACATCTTTTTTAATCTGATTGTGTTTCGATTGGTTCTTCAGAAAAAGAAATAAAAGTATGAACAGAATGAGTTTAACTAAATTTTCATTTAACCCCTCTTTATTATTTCAATGAAAAATCTCAAACAAATTTCCACCGAAAAACCCTACCTGTCTAGAACTGCCCGATTGATTTTTATGAAATTTTGATATACTTATAATTATAAAATGTTGGTTTTTCACAGAATACTTATGAGTGTTTCCTTTTTGACGAATGCAGTTCGGTGAAAGGGTATACAGAAGAACGCTTTTAGTCTATGTCGACGAAGATAGTTTACGTTCGGCTTAACTTTGAAAACTGATATAAAAAAGTAGATCATCATTATCTTGACATTTCCAAAAAGAATTTTGGAAAATTATCAGTTTAAAATCGTTTTTGTAAGCTTGCAGTCCAAAATTGCGTTTGTCTTAATGAATGGCTTCAATACGTTTAATGTGGACAAGGTGACCAGACCTGGGAGGCATAGTCAACTACGGGTCTTACGTAAGTAACATTTAAAGACTTTGTGACGTATGGATTTGAGAATTCATTTCAACAGCCATCGTTAAACGAAATCCATAGTTGAATTAAGTCTGTTAATAATAGAATCATAATGACCTCGGAAACTAAGCTGATTGTCACAAATAGAATTGACAACAGAAACGCTTAAGAATAGTGTGAAATTTCTGTGAATAGGTAATAGCTTGACATTAACACTTACTAAGGTTAAGTTCATGGAAATAATTTCGACACCGAGTGAAGAAATTATTAAATCTGTTTGAGAATACACATGTCATCAGCAAGTAAGAGTCAGATCCCACTAAAATCAGCTCAACGTCGTTATTACTACACAAGAAGAGTAAAGGGTCAAAGTGTCCTCCTTGAGGCACTCCAGCTTTTTTGCACATATGATTGTGGCTCCTAAGAAGATTGAACACAAGGTATATACAACGATGGACATCCATATGATTTCAATTTAAAAATAATTACATTGCGAGAAATTTTATCAAATGCTTTGATAAAATCGGTCGTACATACATAATTGCATCAATTTCAGAACCTAGTTCCATGGTACAAAAAGTTTAAGATACAAATTCAGTAAGATTTGACGTTGTTTATCTGTTTATCTGTTTATCAGTCTTTGAGAAAGCTTTGAAATAGTTAACTGAAAGGGAAGAGTGATTGGTAGAGCAAAAGTTTTGAAACGCACTTCTTAAGAACAATAGGAGAAATTTAGTCAGGACTCATCATTTTTAAGAAGTCAAATTTCGTCAATCGCTGACATGCCTTAACGTTACTATAAGAAATTGCTTGGTCAAGGAAATCGGTAAGGTAGTTAGAAATAGCTTAAGGATCAGATGATGAGATATAAGAGTATTTGAATTTTGAAGGTTGAAAGATAAACATAAACTTTTTTAAGAATTTACAAATTAAGAAAGTGTCTTGGATATGATATAATCCTAGATTGATTAAAAAAAAATATATATATATTTTGTCCATAAGGATTTAACAAATAATTGGGGGTCCCCTCCATTCATAGAAAATGTTTTAAATTTTAAGAAACTAGGGCCTTTCTTATGTTTTAAGTACTTTTAAATAGTTTCACAAACCTGTTTGTTAATTGGAACATAAAGCCACTCCCAGCACTCTTTTTACTTGTTAAATACTAACTATAGGGCAAGTTTTGCATAAGGAAAAAAATTGGGAGATTTTGATGAACGTTGACATTATGATGATAGCGAAGACGAGAAAAGTGGGTCCGATAATTCCGTCTGTCTGTCTGTATGTCTGTACCTCGATCTACAGCCTAAACTACTAAACTCGCGAAATAAAGCCACTCCCAGCACTCTTTTTACTTGTGAAATAGTAACTATAGGGCAAGTTTTGCATTAGGAAAAAATTTGGGAGATTTTGATGAACGTTGACATTATGATGGGTCCGATAATTCCGTCTGTCTGTCTGTATGTCTGTACCTCGATCTACAGCCTAAACTACTAAACTCGCGAAAAACATACCAATTCCCAAAAGTCCAAATGGTAACGAATTCAGGCCTATATTAATCCAAACTATTTTTTCAAAGGTGTTTGAGGGGATAATGCAGAAGAAGATCAACGTTCATCTTCCAACTCGGTACTTAAGGGTATTCTGTGATTCCCTAGGGGAGAAATTGAATTTTTTTAACTCTAAAACTAATGGTACCCTCCACACACCCGTTATAAAAAATTTTATTTATCTCGAAACCGGCTCTAATAATTTTGATAATATAACGGACTACATTGTGGTCAAACAAAATTTTAGGAAAAAATGTTATTAACGGTACCTGTCATAGAAACGTTTTTTTAATTTTCGACTTGCTCATTAACGGCTCTGACGATCTTAACCAAAATTTTTTAACCTCCCTTAAATTCAAAATAATATTGTATATACAAATATTCAAAAAAATATTTTTTGGGTTTTTTGAAAAAAAAAGAAAAAATCCAGTTTTTTTTTTGAAAAATCAATATCTTCAAAACGAGTTAACAATTATTTTTTTAAATTATTTCCTAAAATCTATATTACGAAATACTTGAAATTGGTATCCCAATTTTTTTTCTTGAAAAATTTTAAAGTAACGATTTTTAAACATTTTAAAATTTTTAAATTCCAAAGTGCTTTTACATAAGAACAAGTACGTGCGGTTCAGTCGTGGATTTTATTTTATAAAGAAAATGCTTTTAAACTTTAATCAAAAATATCTCAAAAGTGCTTCAATCTGATGAACATTCATTAGGTTTTTTTTACAAGGCCTTTCGCCTTTCTTAGCGCAGCTAGGTTTGCTTACATCTGGTATGGTTTCTACAAAATCTGTCATGGACCTAAAGCTTGAGAAATAATAATACGAATTACAAAATGTCGTTGAAAGTCACACAGAGGGTTCTTATTATTGTTTTTCTTTTAAGTGTGTTATCTATGTATTTCGAGAACAATTTTATTAATTTTACCCAAAATATTTTAACAATTTTTCATAACCTTATTTAACCTATTAATTTAGACTTCATTTTATTTTATTTTCTCATTTTCTCGAAAACAATATAAAACGATGCTGACGAAAATAAAAGCAATTGCAATCATTTCAAATGTTTGAACAAAATCTTATATTCATTGGATTACAAATATTTCAAGCAATTAAACCGGGCTTTTAAGTACTTATTTATCCATAACCTGACCATGTATGTATGAACGTTTTTAATTTTTAAATGCTATCATAGCAAATTTAAAAAATATATTTTCAGTTAATGCAGAGTTAGTTGACCAAATTTGGTGTATTATGTAGCTCAAGATTAAAATACACAGAAGCTTAATCGTAGTTCAGATAATATCGCACTAAGATAAATATGGCATTAAAATAGATAAAGCCATTCAGGCTACATACTTTTTTTTCAATCTCGAACGAATGGATTAAAAAAAAATATTTAATTGGGACCAGTGGCGGCTGTACCTTAAGTGCGCTAGTGCGCTGAACCACCAATTCAAAAGATTTAAAAATTACAAAATATTACTGCATCTTTATTTTTAGATTCCCATATTAATATTTTTTTTTTAAACATACAAGAACACAAACAAGTAAAATTTCCAATTATGACGAAACAATGTAAGCGCTTTGCTTTACTATTAAGACTTACTTTCCCTGCAAGTAAAAATTCTCGTGCGCTTCGGCGAGCGCACGAGGACTGCTAATATAACTTGTATGAGTTACAAGCAAGTATTCCTGACGCGTGAGACAAAAGATATTTCAATGAAATGTATCGAGAAATTAGCCTGCTCTCGTGC
Source organism: Philhelius festivus (assembly GCA_963931855.1). Lineage (NCBI taxonomy): Eukaryota > Metazoa > Arthropoda > Insecta > Diptera > Syrphidae > Philhelius > Philhelius festivus. The sequence continues at coordinate 98,170,553 of OZ007557.1, forward strand.
AGCGCACGAGAACCGAAGATTAACTAGAGCAACCGATGTTTGACTAGAATGCGCTGCGCCTGCGAATATGTAATGTTGTTTCGCTCTATCCGTGACTGGTTAAATAGTGTTCGTTTGTAGGAGTTAGGTTAGTAATTGTTTTTTATTTTGGTTTTTGTTCGATTCTGTACTGTGTACAGTGTGTGATGTGGGATAAAATTAACAGTGATTAGGTATTTTAAAGACAGTAATAAATCTTTTTAAAATAAAGTTACTTGAATCCACGATTTGACGCATTTAAGTGAAAAAATAAAAAACATGATTTCTTGCTAAATGTAATAAGTGTGTCAGTTTTATACATGGTTGAAATTCTTCGAGCAATTATACAAAATAATAAAAAATCGACATATACATGTAAATTGTTGTTTTTTTGCGATTTCTAATCTTAATACCTACTTAGTGAGCAAGTAAAGTGCACCACCTGTTCAACAACCCACCAGCCGCCACTGATTGGGACTAACAAATTCAAATGTTAAACGCAACAACGCCTAATTCCCTACGCCCCAGATGATTTTCTAAGCTTAACTCAAGCAAGTTTCTTTTTCCATAAAATCATATTTGAAAATCACAAATTATGGCTTGAAAAGACGTGAAAATATATAGGTTTAGTAATATTTTAAGAACACAAAGTATACTTATTTTAAAAAATTAAGATTTTTAAATAAATTGAGAATATTTCAAGTTGGCTCACCACCGGAGGTGAACGCTGCTGTCCTGTATCCAAAGTACTTTCAATAAAAAGAAAAAGATTTTTTTTTTCTTTTTGGTAACCAACGAGCCCTTGGGCTAAGGCTTTATGAGTCTGCAGCCTAAGAGCTTCGGATAAGAAAGTTTTGCCTAACTCTTTTAAAAAAGTTTTTTTTGTTCCATGAATTCGGATTTATTATCTTTTCCCTTCTATCACTTGCACACTCAAAAAAAGACCAACACTAAAATTTTGCATTAATTCACTAGTCTTTCTTTCGCAGCACATGTGAAGAAGACCTTAAACTTACAAATCACCCTAAATTGAAATAATCAAATCCGATCTTTTTCAGACACATAACAGTTAAAGGGATAAAATCAACCCAATATTAACGCCATTTTCTATGTAAAATATTTTTGTTTCAAACTAGTGAATATTGTTTAGAGACCAAAGTTGTTCCAGTAGGAGACCTAACATTTGGAAAATCTCACAGCTAAAAATAAACTTTTTCAATTTTGACGAAAAGCCAGAATAAACAACAACAATTCTAAGTAATGGAAAATTGCGTGCCAAAATTTATTTTAGTCTATTCCATTGGGAACAATAATTTAACTTTCTTGCTTGAGATTGAGCCTGAGGGAATCCATTCTCGAAGCATAGGTAAACAAACAAAAAAATCATAAAACAAAAGCCATATATGTAAGCCATCCAAGGGAAGGATTCATAATATAAAATACAGAAGCTTCATTCCATAAAAGGATGTTCATTGAAGTGGTAAATTCTCCAAACACCATTACACACATTATATCCTCTTCTGGAAAAGCAGGAGATTAAAAATGCAAATTAAAACTCGAACTTTGTCTCATTGTCTTAAGGCAGAGTGCCTTAACATAGAAAGGATTGCAACAGGTACATAGGCAATTTATTGTACTTCCTCTGCCAGGACGACCGCACCTGGTTATAAATCAAGAATTAATGCTCCAACGTTTCTACATTTTACGGAAGCCAATTAGTCGAGAATCGAGATTATCTTGACTTCAAACTAAACGTACATTTTTTTTCGTTCTTCATTTCAAAATTCCAATATAAAAATGTCTTTTTGTTCTTTTCTTTCCACTCACCTGGTTATGATTTGCAAACAACACAATAGAATTGTTCAAGGAATATTTTATTACAAAAACGCTCGAGTTAGCAGATGGCAAAGTAACACTTATAGCACTGTTGTGATGTCCTTCGGGGTCTTTTTTGTTAAGAGTAAATTCACAAAACAGTTTCAAATTACACTTTCAAATAATGATAGCTCTGGAACTTCACGTTTCGATGTCCTTTGATTTTGAAATTCTTTTTTATTTGTTTGTTCTTACTTTTAAAGTTGTTCGCTGTATCAAAGTCTCTGATTGAATGTTGCAGGACCATGAACGACAGGTTCTTTTATATTTGAATTCAGTTGATTGAGGGCAAGGAGATGATGTCCTTTGATTATGATAGAACAATTATAGCGTTTGAATGAACACCCACTCAGTGGAATCGTATTGGTTGAAGATGGATACCATGCATGCTTTTTGCAGATATACTCGTACATTACAATAAAGAGGTTTTTTTTCTTGTTTCCTTTTTCATATGATTCGTGTTTGTTGTAGGGATATTTCCCCTAGCAAGAAAAAAGCTTTTGTAAGGGAAGTTTTAGCGAAGGGTTTTGTTTTGTGAATAGATAATGCTGCTTTAGTATAGAATTCGTTCTACAACACAGATGTTCATGTTATGTACAATTTTAAAAGACACTCGCAGTTAAGATGGTTTTTAAATGATATAAATGGTAGATAGGATAGGCAGCAACTTTAAACAGAAAAAGAAGATGGGAACAATTAAGCAGGATCTTAATGTTAAACAGTGATTTTGATATCTTGCCAGTTTTATTAAATGAATAATCATACACTATTCAACAATAAATTAATTTAAATTGTGATTTTTGAAAGATTTTTTTTGTGTTTTGTCATAACAACTTCTTAATTATCTTACATAAGGTTAAACTTCTGCTCGTAGAAATAACGACCTTCTCTGCAAATTTTGAACGCATTTCTCATTAAATTATTTTGCCTGGCACATCTCTTACATGAAAAAATAATAAAACAAAAATAGAGACCAACAGCCTGTAAAAAGCCTAAATCTAATGACTTATACCTGTCAGTGATTCAATCATGTTAGCAGCAAAATCGGGGGATTTACAATTTTCTGACAAACTCAAACGTCTAATATAAAAAACACGAGAAACTCTTGGAGAATTTATCACTTCTCTCGAAAAATGCAGTAAATCCCTTAAAAAACATTTTTTATGCGGCTGGGAATTGCACCGAGAGCAACTTTTTTTAGAGTCGATTGCACTAACAATAATACCAAGGGTACTACATTTTTTTTTTTTTTTTCTACACACGCTCAAGGGATTATGATTACCCTTTAAATGTTTGAACACAGCGCGGGCGTGAAGTTAAGGAAGAGGAAGGAGAGGAAAGATGTGTGGCACGATGTTCTGAGACTGAAGGTTGTTGTCTCAGATATTTTATCTCCAGGGATGGCGGCTGAACTGAAGCGGAGAATTCACATTATTTTTTATTCGTGTTCATCCTTGTTGGGCATACTAGTTTAACTCAATTACATGTTGTTAGTGTTATGCCTGAACAACATGTAATGAGTAAACTAGCAAACCCATTGATGACAATTTTAGAAGGTTTTTTTAATGGAATTAAAACGACATAGACGACGGCAGGGATCGAACCTGTGATCATGAGGTTCACAGGCGAGCACACATCCATCGCGCCACGACCATCTTAAAGATTTCGCGTCACGCAAAACCATCTATCTAGTGATAAACTACAATAATTGTACAATAAATATAACGATATAAACCTGAAAACAAATAATACATCTCTAACATACAAATGAAAATGGAAGTGCTACCTCAAACACTGTGTATTGTAAACTCCTTCAAGACATAAAATAAAACATACATTTTAATCATAAGTCTTGGATAATGTTTAAACATCCCAGATCAAAAGTGTAGGCAATTTTAATTAAGGATAATTTGTAAAATTATAAATAGTACACTCGGGCGTATACGTACTTTTAATTTCATAAACAAAAATTGCCGCCGAAACAGGTCGAAGGGCGTTTGACATACAACTCTAATTCATTATAATTGTGTACTTTTTGTCAAAAAGAACAGAGGGGTCTATAATTTTCTGTCGAATCCCAACGGCTAAGATGAGAAGAACTTTTCATGACAACAGATAATATTTGAGGATTTGCCAGAACTGTTAGAATTAATGTGAACACAGATAATTTTCTGATAAATATCTGGTATCGATGAATTTTTTTTTTCGTCGATCAATAAGAATTTTTTTTAAAAAGATTTAATAAGAAATATTTCCGACACGGAATCCACAAGATTTTTGCAATTACCTTTGACTGCCGAGTCTCAAAACCACACTTCAATTAAGGCTTCGACCGTTTTTGTTTTTGTTGTATAATCCATTTTATCTTGTAGATAGCCCAAGAATTTTCAATTGGATTCAGATCAGGTGAGTTTCCTGGCCAATCTAAAATTTCTCATATAAATATTTAATGATTGTCCGGGAGACATGACATGGATCTGAATCTTTTTGAAAAATGGGTTTTCCAGACCTGAATGTTTTTACTCTTGATCTAATCGGGAGTCTAGCGTAGCTTTATATTTTTTCCTATTTTCATCATGCTTCAACTGAAACAAGCGCACAAGGACCAAAGTAAGAAAAGTAGCCCCAGAACATCTTTTTGACAGGATGTTTCATTCTTTGCACAGTTTGAGCTGAAATAAGGGTTTCATTTAGAATCTTACGGACGAACTTTGAGTACCGACCCTGCACTAAGAAATGTATCTTGTTTGAGAATAAAACTTGGCTCAAGTATTCTACTGATCAATTAGTATATTTCTTTGCACAATCCAATTGTTTTTCCATTATAGGAGTATGGTCAATAATGCTTCTTCTGTGGTCTGATGGCTTTTCTTCCCCCTTCCAATAGTCGTTTACGCACCGGAGACTCCGAAATTTTTGCACCATATTTGCTTAGGTCTTGCTAAAGTTTTTAGCTTTTTTTTTCTGGGATTCAGCTTGCTTTCTCTCAGAAGAAAAGTTTCGGCCCGTGTAAGCGTCTTCCGTTTTCTTCCTATCTAGTGGAATTATTTGGTATTAAGTGCCTCCCAGAACCATCCCGATTTCTGAATGAAGTTAAGGAGGCTTTTTAGTGTCAAAAATGTGACGTAGCATCTTTTCTAGTTCTGGCTGGGCTGTGGCATTTACAAAGGAAGTCAGATGACCGCTCTTTCACCTATGCATAAGTTACATGTACCAATGTCCATTCTGCTCATGTGGCTTCCCATTGATTTGTGATCCATAAGGATTCTAACCAAAAGAGATAATTGAGGTCTGCTAAGCTTCAGTAGATACCCTATTTTTTTTTCTTTAAAATATCTGGCCAAAAATTTTTAGAAACCCGACAGGTTTCAATTGATCACCATCTGTCATTTGCTGTCTTGAGGGTACAATTTGGCAGGGTTGAAGTGATCAACCATTTTTATCCAGTTTATCATCAATTTCCATAAATGTCACGGTGTCCTGGGACTCATCGAATTGTGCCTGAATTTGTTTCGCCGAGCAATCGTAATTCACTACGGCAGCGAGCAACCAATTTTAACTTCGTGACAATTGATGAAATAGCTCTAATTGCTGCCTGGCTATCTTTGAAGATATCAACTTTCGAAGTAGGATTCGAAGACTTTCCGGGGTGGAGCATTTGGGTACATTCGCTCTACATGACCCAGCGATCTCAGTCGATGGACTTAAATTCATTTGACTAGATCGGTTTCGCTGTACCAGCTCATATAATGCTCGAGAGAGGACTTTGCTACTCAATTGCCTTCTTAGTCCAAAGAAGCTGCGATTAGCAAGAGTTATTCTCCTTTAGATTTCAGAGCTCGTGTTATTTTCTGAATTAATAGGGGTGTCTAGGTAGACAAGGACCCAAACTACGTCAAAAGCTGTCTATAGGGACGTTATGTCCAAGGCGTGCTGATGTGTGTTCCTTTGTTGATAGCAGCATATACAAGGTCTTGTCCACATTCACAGTTACATCCATCTTCTTCGCTTCCATCTCAATTCTCACAAGCGCGCCATTTTAGATACCGATGCACATTGGTCTTGAATGTTTGAATATTATAATGCGGGGGAAATATAGAGTTGAGTAAAGCATTTCCACATTCGTATAGTGCGGCTTAAGAAAGAATCTCTGAATTTAAAAGTACGTCCGAAGTTGGGTTCAAGAGTAAACTGATGGGTATTCCCCGAAGAGCGTGTAAAAGCGCGGTTAAATTGTTTAAGGAGAGGAATGCAACTGGATATTTCACTAGAACACTGTTTATAAAATTAACGGTAAAATAATGAAAGACAAAAAAGATTCAAATATGTCTGTTATACTTCTATCACCTATCATTCTAGTTAACTCTGCAAATAAGAAAACTTGTCTGCCAATATGTATACATATGTATATTTTTAGATACTTTAAAATACCTTGTTCTTGCCTTCAGGTGGCGATATTATTATATTTGTTTGTTGAAACATGCTAACATTTTGATGCATATGATCTTTATAAATATGAAATGCAAAAGCTGATTCAGAGCGCCACCTGTCTCCAAATATTTTTTGAATAAATGCATTTCACTCACTTGCATATCAAACTTCAAAAACAGTTTTTTTTCCTTCAATGCATATCTCATACATACAGAAATGTACGAGTATGTTCAACACAAATTCAGATTACTTTTGTGTTTTCTAAATGAATATATTTCAATTGTTTTCAGCGGAGTGATTGAATGATGACCTGTCCTTTTAAAAAATAAATCTCTGAGTACTTAGTTAATGAAAACAGTGTTTTTTTTTATATTATATTTGCGAGAACAGAAAAAAATCGCTTCGCTGCATAATGCCTTCTATTTTCAGAACGTTTTGATGCATACATTCTTTCAAATTTATTTGAAACTACTCGTATTAACTGGGGAAAATTGTGCACTGCACCTCTTCTACGTAGCATTTAATTCTCCGTCTAGATTGTATTCAACATTTTTCTCAATAAAAAAAGGATGAATAATCTTGTGATTAATGTTCTTTTCAACAGGTTTTTATCAATCCGCGCCATTCTTCTTTTAAAACCGCATATAATCGTACTTTAAATCCTGTTTTATTTACATTATGTTTTCTATTTTAGCTAATGACAAGGCTTTCAAGAATAAGCGAAAGTTAGATATATGCCTACCAAAGTAAGTTCTACTCGTAGGACAAAGGATGATATTTATTCTTGGAAGTTGGTCATTTTGTATAACTTATGAATTAGAATTTGCTATTCTTAAATGCCTAGACAAGTATCTTTTTTATGAATGGAAGCTGCTTACAATATTTCAAAAAAACTTTTACTGGATAAACTCGACTGACAGAAATGTGTCAAGAATCAAGTATGTATTAGTATTTCTTTTTTTAAAAATACAAGTCTCTTTAGGCAAAAAAAAAGAACAACCGTCATAATAAATTATCCACAAATGTTTTTGGTATAATTTAATGGACATTTAAGTACCTACTCATCAGTACCTAAGTAGAAAATGAGGAATGAGTTTATAAAATGTTTGCAGAGTTTTGATTGGAGAAGCCAACGATTTGACCTTGAATTTATGTTGCCCTAGTGGGAGTTAAAAATTAATATTAAATGGCGATGAATTTCAGAGAAGCATGCAACAAGTTGTAAAAAGAGCTTTTCTGTCCACAGGGGAAATTTCCCTTTTATGAAAAATGTTGATAGAATTTTGTTTGAGTAGTTCTTTAGGTGCTTCAACAATCGAAAGGAAGAAGTTTGTAAATACAAAAAAACTTGTATTTGGTATTTGATGGTTGCTCCTAAGGATTCCCTTTGAAGAGGTTCAAAAAAAGAAAATAACTTTTGACGGTTTAAATTCACTTTAAGAGATTGATGAGCGATGGTTTTTTGAGAATAGCATCAGGTGGTGTAAGCTGTAATTCATCCAATAATGATATTAAAATATAGTTATCGATGTTTGACACTTATGAAAAGTTAAGGTAATATTCAAAAGGTACATATATCCTAAAGCAATTCAAATTTAAGATGAGGTTCACGACGATTTTCGTCTTTATTAAAAATTGGTAGGTTAGTTACCTGTGCAGTAAAACATTATGTATAAAATTACTTAAATAGAATTGCTCTAAAAACTGTAAAATGATTTTGTGAAATATTCCAATCCAACTTACGAAGAACAAATTTAGTGCAATGTTTTTGGACACTTTCAATGCGAACATAATTCCTCTAGCAATGAGTATTCTGATCTAGATCATATTAATAAATTATATAAAACCTTTAAGGTGTACACTCAAAAAATTTATTAGTAAAATGGCTACGAATGATATTCGTAAAGAAAATATTCGTGCGTCGTTACGAATATTCGTAAGATGTACGAAGTATTTGTACAGTCGTATATCTACTAATGCATTCGTAAAATTTTACTAATAACTGTCGTACTATCCACGGATCTATTCGTTTAATACACTAATTTCATTCGTAAACAAGAAGTAAACAATTTGTTTGAGTACATTGTACGAATTATTGTGTACATATAACTAATAACATTCGTTAATTTCTCGTACGAATGACTTCGTACTTTAATCTTTTGCATTCGTAGTATTTACTAATAAATTCGTACTATTTGCTAAGTAAAACTAATATTAGTAGACAGAATTCATTCGTAGGTAGACCGTACTCATTATGCGTAGAATGTACTAATAACTTCGTATTTTCATGAAGTGCATTAGTATTATTTACTAATCATGAGTAAAAAAAATAATATGTGTTCAGTTCTAAAAATTAAATGTATTCCATTAGTCAACACGTTGAAACGTGATATTATTTATAAAGTGCTGCAGTGGTGGATCAGACATCTGCTTTTTTCGAAAAGACAAGGTAAGTACCTAGACATACATTTGCTTTAAATCTTATTTTATATTTAAAATACAGCATCCAGAAGTAGCAGAGCATACATATGTGGGATTTTTTTCCTGAAAGAAATTCAATGTAAGTATGTACAATTTTTTTCTGAAGTTTTCAATTTTAAATGTTAAATCTATTTTCAGTGGCCCTAAGTACATAAAATGAGGAGTTTTTAAATATTAATTTGATTGTTAATTATATTTATAATGAATTAATTATTTTTTAACTTTATTCATATATATATATGACAATAAAATGAATTAAAAAACTATTTTTAACTTACAACATAAATACCTTTTGTTATTATTTCTAACAATACTCGTAGGTATTTAAAAAAATTTCAGAGAACATAAATGGTAGTAAGTTCTACAATAATATTCGTACAATATACGAATGGAGCTGTATAATTTACGAATGAAATACAAGGCCATTAGTAAATATTACAATAATATTCGTACATTGTACCAATGGTATTCGTACAATATACGTTTGTATTTCTACGAATACTAATAAAATATTCGTAAAATGTACTAATAAACGTCCATTATACGAATACGATTCGTGGCTGAAAACCACGAAAAAAATTCGTAGAATGCACGCATGAATTAGTAGTATTTACACACGAAATTTTTTGAGTGTATGGATCTTGTATTTATCTGGAATTGCAACATATACATACACCCGAATAGAGAATTAGAATATCAAATTTCATGGGAATTTTCTCAACCACATCTAAGATTTTAGTAAATGTCTGATTAATTGATTTTTGCAAATTTTTTATATTATCGTCTCCGGAATTTACTGAAAATAAAATGCACGACTGGGTCGCACGAACTTGCTCCTACTGTTCATAAGCATACAATTAATTTTTTAAATGACTAAACCAACTTCTTTAGTGGATAATTGGAGTTAAAAATATGATGCCATTTGGTTCAAGCAAATATAGGTTTATGCAAGAACAAAAATTATAAGTTATTGTAGTGGTTTCTTAAAAAAATAATAAAATTTTTAAAACATTTTTAAGAAAAAATGTTGGTGGGCGATTGCTCTATAGACGATTTTTGACACCAATTTTTGAATTACAATATTTTTTTAATTTTTTTGATAAATATTCAAAGTAGAAATACTATATTTAATAATAAAAACAAAAACTGAGACATAACTTATAGAGAACATTTTTGTTTGCGCTTGGCAACATTTACAAAGAGTCGGTACGAACTGCAATTATTATAACTGGTAACATAAGCTCAAAATAGCTATTTCCGACAGTTTTAAGTTATGTTTTACTCAATAGACGTATGAAGCAAGATGCCATTTAATCGTTAAAAACATGTACAAATTTGTTATTATATTTTTAGCATTATTGATTGCAAATAGCCATTGTAAGTTTGTTGCACCCGCGACATAAAAGATATAAAAATTTACTTTTTTGGCAGAAATAAAGTGCTAGCGTTTTGAAACTTTCAAAAAGTAAGAAGAATACAAAACTAAAATTAAATCAGTCGTTATTAGGAATATATTGTACGTTGAACGACAGAAAACGGGTGCAACATATTGACTACTAACATTATAACGTGATTTATTATATTTCAGTAATAAAATATGCTTTGAATAATAATTTCTACTGTTCAAGTTATTTTTTTAATTGTAATATAACAAAATTTGTTCTTTTTTATATAAAAATATATGGTTAAATGGAAATGAAAGGAGGAAAAGAAATTGCTTTACAGAAAATTGACAAAAACTTAACAAAAACGCTGAGCTTCATGCAGAAAAAGGACTCTTGATTTAATGTGGAGAGATGTATTGAAAGAGAAAATTAAGGCAGATACAAATTTTAAAATTCTGACCAGAATCAGACAAAACGAAAAAATGCAGGCAACAAAAAAAGGCAGGCACTCATTACATCAGTCCCTGTAGACTGAAAAAGTCGCACAAGTGAAACGTAATCGCCCAAGGAGTCCCACTAACGTAATTGAAGAGGTCAAAAATGTATCTAAGAAAAAAAAACTGATTCCACCAAAGCAATGCCTAAAACACTTAAGGATGACAGGTGATTTCTATAAAAGGGATAATATTTAGCAGACAAGCGCCGGGTATAAAAGATGTGAAATCGATTAAGTCGGAAGTTAAAAATCGAGAAGAGCACAATGACCATGAGCATTCATGAAGTTAAGTTTTCGATGTTTTTATTGAGTCAGAAGACGAAGCATTAAATTCTAAATCTCCAACAGGGTCTTTTGAACCCCCTTACCAGCAGATCTATGCTCTAAAATACCGTTCTGTTATTACAGCAGCAGTATTGCCAATAGTTATTTCCGCAGCTTTGTACGTTCTTGTACAGGTAGGTTGCAATATCACAATATCATTATTTGGGGTTATCCTTAATCGATATCGATAAATATGGAGTACTTCTAACATACCTACATATATGTATTTTCGAAAAAATATTGAAGTATTTGAAAAAACAAAATAATAATTAATAAAGAAGGATACTGACCTGTTACATATGTGCCTTATTTTATATTTTGTCCAGTTTTTTAAATCAGTTTACTAATTTCAGTTAGACGCGTTGCACCCGCGATTGATTTAAAAGTTAATATTTCGTTGCTTACTTTTGTTTTCTATCTTTATTTTTATTTATTTAGTTAATTGAATCAAGGTCTTTCAATATGTGTAAGAATAGCATGATAAATGTTTCACATTTAACAGAATTTGTGTTTCTTGTACTATGAACTAGAAAAGTCGGGCCAATTCTGTTGCACCCGCGATCGCACTTTAAAACCATTCTTCTGCCAAATTATTTTATTTATTTTAGAATTCTAAATGGATTAAAAATCAATAGGTGAAAATGTATCCCTTCAAGTAATAATGTCATTAAATATTTTGTTTATTTTATTATTAAATGTACTTCAAATGAGTCTAAATGTTGCACCCGCTATAATAGAATCACCCTATGCCAATTGAAAGTTGTTATTAATGTTCGAATAAAATATAAATTTACAAACAAAAAATTCAGCTGTTTTCGAGACATTGAATTGTTCAAAAAAAAATGGATTTTTTTTTCAAAATTCAAAAAAAAATATTTTTCTTAAAGTTTTGAATAGCAATGTTTCCCTCTAAAAATTTTATTAAAATCGGTTATGCCGATAATAAGAAATTCAAAATTTAAAAAAATCGTTCTATGGTAGGTACAGTCAGTAATATTTTGTTTTCAAAATTTTTTTTTATTAAATTATAGATCTTAAAAATTAATTGAAAGAAAAAAATGTAATCAAAATTCTCGGAACCGTTTTCGAGAAAAATACGATTTTCGAAAACCATTTTTTAACATTTGTATGGAGGATACCGTTAATTTTAGGTAAAATAATTTTTTTTCTCATATCTTGTAGATTATTTTAAGACACTTTTACTTATCAAGTTTTAAAAAAATCGAGCATGGGTTTTTTGAAATGTTGAGTTTTCTAAACCAAATTTTGAAAATTTTTTTAAAATTCCAAAAAAAAATTTTTGAAAATTTTAATACACAATAATATTGGGAGCCTTAACATAAGAAAATGATCAAAATCGGTCGTACCGTTTTTGAGAAAATCAAAAACAAAAAAAAAAAATGGTTCCAAGGGAGTACCAAAAATAATAATTTTTTGGAAATTTTTTTCAACTACATATTATCTACGGTTAACTAAATGAAATTTTTTGATTTTTTTTAATCTGTGAGACAGTTTTTGAAAAAAAAAAATATTTATAAAATTTCGAAAAAAATTCGTATTTTATTTATTTTGGTCTTAAAACTCATTTCTACCAAGTTTAAAGAAAATCGGCCGAGCCGTTTAGCTATAGTCGAACAGACAGACAGACAAAATTGTGAGACTCACTTTTTTGGTCTTCGCATCATCGTTATGTCAGCTTTGATCAAAATCTCGAGTTTGATTTTTTTTCCGAATGCATAACTTGCCTTATAGTACCTATAAGTCGCAAGTTAAAAGTAAACTACAGTGGTTTAAATTTCATGCAACATTTAAAATTGACTAGTTGCCTTAGTTAAATTTGGGTTAACTTACTTTCCAACAAATAGAGTCCTAATTTTTGCAAAATCCATTATACAAATATGACTTCATCTGTCATTTTCTTCTATTTAAATGCAAGATTTAAGGCAGTTTTTATTTTTGTAGATAGGTAGGTACTTCTAAGTGGTATCTTTATGAATTTTTGAATATTACAACAACAACTTGAATGAACTACCACCAAGTGGGTTCTTATTTGGCTGGAGTTATAGCTATTTCACGGTTGCCAAGCCGATCATCAGACTCCTTTATTAGTGGTGCTTAGCCTTTATACTATCAAGTTTAATCGAAAAACTTTTTGCCTTGACTGAGATTTGAGTTTTTCGATTAAACTTGATAGTATAAAGGCTAAGCACCACTAATAAAGGAGTCTGATGATCGGCTTGGCAACCGTGAAATAGCTATAACTCCAGCCAAATAAGAACCCACTTGGTGGTAGTTCATTCAAGTTGTTGTTGTAATATTCAAAAATTCATAAATATATGAAGCTTCGCAGGTACACTGCATGTATGTAACCATACAAAAACCCCTTCGGTATCTTTATTCTGTAATAAAAATCATCTACACGAAATTTCAAGCCCTCAATTAACATCATAGAAACGATAATAAAAATCAGGACAACATCTTCGCCATTTAATTTATGCTCGATGAAAAAGGATAATATAGTAAATAAAATAAAATAAATAAATAAATAAATAAAATATATGAATGTAGATAAATAATATTCAGAATATAATGAACACTTTATGATTAGACTGTAAACCATATCGATGGTCCTTAAAAAATAATCCACACAAATTAAAAAAAAAAAAGAAAACAAAAACTTAAAGTAAAAAATAATAAATTGTACTCTCTAGTTTCTATCAAAGAATCTCACAAAAAATTCAAGTAGATATCAATGTCTTCTATTGTCTTGCGACATGGTCAGAGGAAACCAAATATTTTCCACAAACTTCTGAGAAAAAAAAACATTGGTCTCTGTTTGTTACGAATCAAATTTCTCTAAAACCTTTAAAATTCAAATCATTTATACATAAATACAAAATAAGTTTAAAGTTTTACTGGGATTTCGGCATCATTCAGTTTAAAGATTTCTACAATCATGTTGATTATTCGTACATACAAATGACCATGGAACGTACATAGATACTTAAAATTTAATTCAACATAAATTGTTTGGAAATGATTCACCACCAATTTGACGCCATAGCTCTTAAGGAAATTACTCGTACCTTAAGATGGGATACACTTATCACACCTATTAACACCTTGCTCGGCAGAGAAATTGTTCATGGATAAAGGACATTTTTTTCTCGAAGTCATTACAAGAGTTTGATAAATTTGTATGCAAATACCAACTGGTAAGGTTGCATTGCAACAAATGTCTTCATGCAAAACCTGTCCTTTGCCATAAAGAACATTTTATTGACCCCAGCAATTTTTATTGAATCGTACGCAGGATATGTTTTCGAAACCCAAAGACCTTTCTACTACATTCTATAGGTAGGTAAAAGTACATCGTATCTACACTAACATCAGGACGCCTACTCACAAATTAATTGTCTTCGTTTAATTGGAAAGTTGTAGGCAGATAAAAGAGTTGGTGTATCTGTGTGTGTACGGTGCGTGTAGGCAGATAAATTCTTTTGGCACCAAATTTATAGGCCATTGATTGGACGGCATGTTTTTTGGCGGAATGGGAAAGTAGATACTCGTAGAAAGCAAATAATTTGTTCTTACGTAGTTATTATGGTTTATTGAAATAATAATTTTTGCGTATTTGTTTATTTTAATTTTAGTTGACATAACTAATTGGGGAGTGATTTAATTTGGTAACAAAAATGTACATTATGTACATGCTATTAATATAATGGAATTAAATGTATATGAATTGCTATTGACTTGGAGATATTTGTTCATTCGTTTTCATTTAATTTATTTTTCTTCATTTTTTTCATAATCTCGTTATCCAAAAGTTCAAAATCAATCCCAAATTTCTATATTTTAAAAATATTTCCAATACTTATTCACCATTTCATATGTTCCTTGTTCTAACCGTGCAGAACTCTTAATATAACTAATTTAATTTTTACTTTTACTCACTCAACAGTCCGGATTCGTCAAAAAAATTTAGTCACCTCCATTATCTTCTAACGGTTCGAAAACATCAAACCTGCCAAAGCATGAACGAGTGTCGTCGCCTATATTACCGGTCAACTGACAAATTCGAAATTGTTTCGAATGCCAATTTTCCGGTAACTTTCTTGCAATAAACTTTTATGCTTTAAAATCGCACTACACCAATCATCCGCGACCGGCTTAAGTGTATGCAGACCAACTTCCAAGGTGGGGTTCGAGTTGTTCCGGCCCAAAATCGAGCGATGATTCGGTTTCAGTGAACTTAAAGCGTAACATGCGCACAGAAACAATTCAGAATTCTAAGTCACTACACTGAAGCCAAATTATCGGACGATTTAGTTCCGAAAGAATTCGGACGGCTAACTTGGACGTTCGTCTGCTAAAGTCGATCTCGGACGATGCTAGTTCTGAGAGTAGTGCGATTTTGAAGAATAGAAAAACTGAAAGAAAATCCACACAGTATTGGATTTGTTGGTTGATCGATAGTGCTTTTAATACGCTCATTACAATGCTTCATAATGAACGATATTTTTAGTCTTTCCGTCTGTGGAGAACACGAATATCGCCAGTGGCTTACCGACTCTCGTGTACGCTACGTACAATTCAGGGAATATCTGAGACAACAACCTTCAGTCTCAGAACATCGTGCCACACATCTTTCCTATCCTTCTTTCTCTTCCTTAACTTCACGCCCGTGCTGTGTTCAAAACATTTAAAGGGTAATCATAATCCCTTGAGCGCGTGTAGATTATAAAAAAAAAAGGAAAAATTTAAGGCAAACTCCACACAATTCCAGTAACTGGCTTTGCTATTTATCAATCATCATTGCGATTACAAGCTGAACCTAGGGTATCACAACGGATCTACATTGATCAACATGATCAACTGTCAGCCCATTAACTTAACCTAACCTAAGGCGAGGTTTTAACTTCGTTCTCCGTTAATATTTCAAATTTGAAAAGAACTATTGTAAAATTTTGTATATTTTGTACGAAGTGAAGAGATCGAAGTTGTTGGCCAGAAAGCAATTATACCAGTGGATCTGTTGGGTCGAAACATAAAAGCATTGCAATATTCACATAGTGTTCGAGTCTGGCTAAGAAAAGAATATCTGAATGCAATAGTACATCCCAAGTTGGGCTTAAGAGTAAACTGATGAGCATGGACAAGGACATTCCTTGAAGCCCAAGTATTACGGTTGAATTTTTGTAAGGGAGGAGTGCCATTGTCTATTTCATTAGAACACTGGTATATTAAAATAACGATAAAATAATAAAAGACATGAAACATTGCGGTGATGCTCGAGAGATGTAAATGTTTCTATTTGCTTTCATTTCAAAAGGTTGGAGGTTTTCGGCAACGTCGAATACGTGTAAAAGGTGTTTTAGTGATTTAAAATTTTTAAGGAAACGAAAAAAAACGTGTCATTTAGTTATTTTTTTGTATATTTTATTGGAAGAAACAGATTTGGAGAGGGATTTTTACAATACAAAACTTGACATCATTGCAAAATCGAAATTTTAATCAGATAATAAGTTTTTGTCGCTTAGTACATTTTCGTGGTTAAAGCATTGGCGCTTGTTACAATATTAAATGGCGCTTACGATGACAACAACAAAAAACACAAAATAAATGGGAAAAAGTAGTAGCCTACTTGATAGAAAAATATTTAAAAGCAAAAACAACCATATCTGGAGTATTATAAGCGACAAAAATGGATCAAGTTCTATTTGGATGAGTGTGCTAAGCAAAAATTTCGGTTAAACTATGCGACATCTAACAAATTTTTTTTGCGAACGTTTGGTTGCTTAAGACAATAATATTTTTAAAAATGTCGCTTAGCATAATTTTACTGGCGGATAATACAAATTTCAGGGAGCAACATTATTCCAGTGAGAAAACTTGGCGGTTTCTAGTTTCTTTTGCTAGCTATAATTAATGAGCAGGCAGAAGTGTTTTGCACTTCAACTAATATTTTGTCACATATCCTTGCGCTGGTCACTCCATGACAATTACCGAATGTTCCCCAAACCAATTTTCAGCTTCCTTGCTGGAAAACCCATAATAACATCATTTTTTGTTCCTCTACATACTCTGCATTACTTTTTGTATTATATCTACATACATAGACATCATGCTGATTTATGATGGTTTTAATCCAATGTATAGGCCCAATTCCATAGTAGGAAAAACAACCCCATACTATTATGCTTAAACATCCGTGCTTAACCGTTTTGATCTTGAATTTTGGGTTATTCTGCATTCGGAAGTCTCCTAACGTAAGAACGAGAACCTTTGCCGCCAAACATTACAATTTTGCTCTCGTCTCGTGGTTTTTTTTTAAATAATAAAACTATTATTGGTGGTGCTATTTTTTTTACCGGCACTTATGTACATACATAAATAATTGAAAACTGTTCCACAAAGCAAGTGCCGTTAACGGATAGAGAGTGGATTCGGTCCCGATTCTACGAAAATAGATATAATTTATTTGATTTGAATTATTAAATTCTATGAGGTTTTTGTTCCCCAATTCTCGAGATCAAAATTTAGTGAAAATTAGTTTCACATCCAAAAAACCCGGAGGTACTGTCGTGACCAAATATATTGCTTTTTTAACGCAAAATACAAAGAGAAAAATAGTAGTCATGAGATTCATGAGAATCAACTAGAACGAACCTAAATCAACAAAATATTACAATAATTGAAGTCAATTTTACCTTTTTTTATTCTGAGGATCGCGAACGAGAATCACCAAATAAGAATCAAGCATATGGGATTTTGTCATATGGTACGTGTGTATGTAGGTTTAAGGCTATTTACATCGACTTAGAGCCTAAATAGAATTGACAGATTTGCTTGAAGTGTATGATTTCAAATTCTAAAGCTCCACACTCTCGAAAAAAAAGGAAAAAAACCCTGCCAGACTTCAGAATTCGATATCACGACGTTAATGCCTAAAAACTATGTACTTTTAATATGGTTATTATGTACATCCACTCCCATCTATAAATCAGGAGCAAAGAATTTGGTAGTTAACTATCGAGCAATCTCTAAACATATTTGTGTGGAGCAGCATGGATTTATGTCAGGAAGATCTACCGCGACAAATCTCATGCTTTTTTGCAAACATATCACCGATTCTTTTGAATCTGGTTACCAAGTAGACACCATCTACACAGATTTTGTCAAAGCTAGCTTTTGACTCAATTTGTCATAAGATTCTTATAGCTAAGCTTAAACTTTTTGTTATTCATGGTTCGCTTCTGAAATGGATATCTAGCTACCTGACTGATAGAACGCAATGTGTGAAATTAGGAAAGTTCGTCTCTAGCGTTATAAAAGTTTCATATGGAGTTCCTCAAGGAAGCCACTTGGGTCCACTTCTTTTTAACATTTTCGTTAATGATATCCCATTTCTTCTTCAAAATATATTTATGCATTAAGAACAGAATTGATCAACAAAAGCTTCAAAATGATTTAAATATGTTATCTGTTTGGTGTTAAAAAAATATTTTTCCTTTGAACATACGAAAATGTAATCACCCTTATTCCGATATGCGTTTTTCTAAAACGTGTAACGAACTGCAACTCAACAAGTTTTTTTTTGTGTTACAACGAGTCCTCATTTTAGCCACTACTCTCCTACATTTCAAATTTAATGTGAATGTATGAGACCGTGTATCGCCACCGTTCCCGATCGGCGATATTTATCCCGTATAAACTGATTGGTAGTTGTAGATGGCTAAAAGAATACGGTTGCAAAATCAATAGAAGTTTTTCCTTGGAAGTCTAAAGACTTACCTTATAGTCATTTTACATTATTTTATTTAAATTTACTTTCATCTTTAAAAGTATGTAAAAATTATTTGAATAACACAAGTGAAAGATTTTAAATATAATATTCTTAATTTACAAAGAAAATAAAAGTGAACCTGAACGCGAAATTTAAAGAATCTCTAACGCCTCTAGTGAAAATATTACAATAATAGGAAAAAACAAAAGAAAGGTACATAATATCTTATGAATGTGCAAACCAACTAAAATTAAATGCATATCGTCGGTTTGTTGCTGTGGTCGTTAAGTGCAATTTGAATTAATTAACCTAAAGTTGTGGAATTCGATCATATTTATTAATTTACGAATGATTAGAATGATTTAAATTCTATTTCAAATAAATTCAATAAGTGTGAGACTGAAAATGATCAAATTCTATCATTCACATTGTAACTTGGTGACCATTCGCAATAAGCCGATAGTGATTCAGTGCAAAATTAGTAATTCATTTTTTTTTATTTTGTTTGTGTAGCTAAACTACGAGTACTTAATAAACGCTTTTAAAGCTCCAAATTAAGTTTTAAACCACAGAAAGTAAAATCACTGGTGGTCCAGTGGGCTAGGCGTTTCACCCGTAGGCCTGGGGTTCAGGGTTCGAATCCAAGCAGCAGTCGACCTATATACTTTTTTTTATTAATTATTAATTCTTTTAATTGATTTTTTTTTGTTTTAACGTCATTTTTGTATTTTTTTTTAACGTAAATTACATATTTTAAAAACGCATATCGTGGGCGCGAAGTAAATTTTTTTTGAAACTAGCCACAGGTAGCATAAAATTAGTATACATATATATGCATATACATTATATGCAATGCTACTTGTGTGCACCTAAATTTTGTTCACTTTTTAAGGGTTAACAAATATTGAAAGCGTTTTATATATTTTTATAGCTTTGTAAAGTGTTTAAATTAGCAGGAAAATATCATCTCATCAGCCTGGATGCTGTGGCCACATCATTTGCAGCTCGATGCTTTAACCACCGAAAATAAGGGTGAGTCATTTATCTGCAAACCTTTATATTGAATTGCATTTAAATATATAAAGTCTTTCAAGGGGTGGGGAATATTGTCAAAAATCGGTAGTTCTGAGTGAAGTGCACTCAAACGATAATTCGTGCATATATTCGTACATGCATATTTATCTATATGTACGTATTGCGCTTACCTGTGGGAAATAGAAACAATTTACTTTCGTACTTACGTATGTGTTTAAGTACATATTTTAACATCATTTAAACCAAAAAAAATTTGAGAATTCGAAAGACATAGTCTTTTGTAAATAATAATTTAACTTGTTTAAATAATTCCTTTTTTTATTAACTTACTTAACTTATAATTTGTTTGGTTAAAATTCGATTAATTTTGTATAACAGAATGAAACAAAATTCTAATAATTATAATGTTTGAAAAGAAAATTTGATACAAAATGGGTTTTTAATTTAAAGGATTAAGGATGAGGATTGATGGAAATGGTAAGAGTGGGATGAGGAAGTGAAAGATGGCGAGGAAAGGGGTAGCTTAGGCGAGATAGGTTACCATGGCAGGGTGGGTAAAGAAAATATTCTCGTGACGTCATAACACCGCGACGTAGAGCCTGGCATGATTTTTGTCTGCGCGGTTTTGACAGGGGTCAAGAACTTACTCCCTCCGACGAGCGTGAGGCCGGTCAAGCATGCCAGCATAGACCCCGACGGCATCCAAGAAACACGCAACAAACGCCAACTGTCGTTTTAGGAGTCGTGTCGTTTTTTTTTTGGTATTCCGTAACTAAAACGCCAGCGTTTCTCTCGCTCTTACATTCCACAATACATTCCAACCATCTGACATATCAAATTGTTTGCAAATTGAATAATTTGGTTTTGAAAATTATATTTGTGTGAATTTGTTTCAAACATAAAGAAAAATACGAAAAACGTACAGTGTAGAAAGTTATTTTTCTTTGAGCTGCAGTGACGGCGAAGAAGAAGAAGAAAAGAAAGATTTGATACTGCAGAAGTTATACATATATTCCATCTAAAGCAAATCCTTTTGATTTGGCTGGCACAAAGTATGTTATTAAATAAAAAATATATATGCAGTAGGTAATTCTACCACTGGTTTTGATTTTTTATTTTATCGCATTTGTTAACAGATTCAAACTTGCTGATATCCTTAGTTTTTTTTGCAAAAGCGAGCTACCAAAAGGGGTTGGGAACGACTTCAATTTGGGACTAGCCCAGCCAAGCCTAAGCAACATTCTTAAGGAAATACCTGCTCGCGTTTTATCTTTGCCAGGTTGTAATTTCTACGAATTCTTTTATTTTCCATTTTAATCGGATAGATACATACATAGATAGATCGCTTGATACAAATATTTGTATATATATATATATGCATATGATGGAGAAGAAAGAAATACTTGAATTTTGGGTATGTGATTGTGACTGATAACAGTTCAAATAAAAATACATTTTTGCAGGAGATGATGGGTACCCACTCGAGCCTTTTCTTGTAACTCCTTATAGATTTGTTATTTTCACGTTAAACAAAGAATTTTAAATTATAAAAACTAAAATAAATTAAAAAAACTTATATTTTGTATCCTGTCGTCAACAAATTTCTAGACGACAGATTTCTGCGTTTTTACAGACGTTTTTTGTATGAAAACGACTTACGGAATACCAAAAACAATATAGAGAACACGTTCCACAAGAGAGAATCGACAAATTGACGTTTATTTGGCGTCGAACGCTTTACGTAATACCAAATTCACACTGGCGTTTTTATTTTGGCGTTCAACGACTTACGGAATAAGGCTGAATGTTTTTACAGCACACCGTACTTTAGTTCCAATGATTCACAAATAACTATAAACTTTTGAATCAGACTCTTGATCGCAAATCTGAGATTCGTGATCTTGGAGTTATTTTTGATCCAGTTATCGTTTTCGTTGCATGTAGACTACATTATTGCCAGGGCAAATTCAATGCTTGCTTTCGTTAAGCGAAACTGCAACGAATTCTGTAACCCTTATGCATTAAAATCTGTTTACATGTCTTTAGTTCGTCCAATTCTAGTGTCCCTCGTCTTCCACTTGGATAACACGTATTAAAAGAGTTCAAAAGGTCTTTACAAGATTTGTAGTCAAACAGCAAAGATGGAGAATTGATTCTCCTTCATATTCATTTAGGTGTGCCTTGATCGGACTAGATACTTTAGAAAAAAGACGGGTTGTTCAGCGTATTGTTTGTGCATGATGTATTTTTATATCGTATTAAGTGTTTACAGATTCTTCGCTATTTTGAAATATATGTTCCAGAAAGATAATTGCGTCTACATTTTTTTAATAATCCAAGGCATAGATTGGGATTCCCAATTGTCATTGAATACAAGTACAGTACAGACTCGATTTACGCAACTAATAGAAATTAAGGCAGTTGCAATAACCGAGGTTGTTGCACTTACTGGGTTATATTTTTTAATACAAAATTATAGATTAGAAATAACAAAAACGTTATAAAACAACATTATTGAAATCAAACAAATCGTTTTTGTTGGTTTGATGTTTTGATTTTAATGAACAGATGCATAAACACAAGAAGTTGCACTAATCGATGTAAAATTTTTCAAAAATAGCACTTATAGTGTCAAGATGTGCTCCGATTTTAGTGTTGCGAAAATCGAGGAGTTGCGCGAATCGAGGGTTGCGTTAACCGAGTTCGTACTGTACCTGTGGCAATAACAGTTTTTTTTGTAACAAATAAACCAATTTAATATTTTTCAATTAAATTTATTTCTTCAGCAAAAATAAAATACAATTAGAAGTAATTTCATTAAAATACATTGTTTTTTTTTTTTTTTTGTCATTAAGCCAATATGTGTTTTTTAAAATAACGCTCGGCTCAATGAATGTTATAATATTGATTAATTTTATAATAATAATAATAATTACATACGTTGGTTTTTCTTTTTTCATTCTATTTCCTGCATTTCTATTTTAAATTTAGTTTTTTTATATTAATGCAACTATAACTATGAACTATAATAATTCACCATAAAACTAAAAGGTGTGTGTTAGTATAAACCTTTAACAATAAAGAATGATATTGCAAAACAAAATTAATGAATGATAAAAATGTTTTAAGCAAAAGAGGAAGAGAAATTGATAACGTAAAACAAAAACAGAAGAACAGAAATGTAACAAGCAACAATAGATTTTTTTTTTTTGATAAAGTAATTTTTTTTTTCATAAGTAAATCAAAACAAATATTCGACAGCACCTGCTAGCAGATAAAATAAAATCGGCATTTTCACAATTTGCCATTTATATACCTAGAAATTGAGGCCCTTAACGTTAAGTGTTATTGTAGCATATTTTTAATAATAATAATTTCCACTTAGATGGTTAATACTTTGATATATTTGTATACCTAGACTTTTTTTTTAAATTCAATTAAGCTCAATTTACATTGCAAATTTGTGTTTATTCTTTTTTTTTGTTCTACAATCAAAGAGCGAGAGAGAATGAGGGTATCATTTTTACTTGGGAGTGTTTTTGTGTGTTGGTTAGAATTTGTGTGTTTGAGTTGGTAGAAAATAGAATGGTTAAACATATTTATAGTTATTTTTGTTTTAAGTTTGTTTTTTTTTTCAAGTTACGAACTAAACTTAAAGTAGAAACCCCCCTTTTCTTTTCTGATCCTCTAAATATTCCTGTGTAGAGAGCTGAATTGCTTGCTGGAGCATTTCACTTTCAGAAAGCTGTGCAAAACCTGTTTGGGTAGACAAAACATAAAATTATATAAATAAAGAAGGAGAATTAAATGAAATAGTACCGTCGGACATACCATCAGCAATATAGGACGACTCCAATAAGGATTGGTAGAATGTCGACACTGGTTGCTGATTTGACGATGTTGGCGGAGGTGGAGATGTTGAAAAGAAGGCAGCATCGTTGTGTAGAACTTGTTTTGATGTGCCAGGCGATGAGGAGCAGGAAGTTGAGGAGGATGATGTGGTTGGTGATGAAGAAGGCTTCTCTTCGGGTTTTTGTTGAGTGTTGGTGTCGTCGGTGAAGAAAAGTGAGCATGTTATTGGAGTTGTTGGTCGTGAGCGCTTTGTTGTTTCAGAATCACAGAAAGTCGCAGCTTTTTTTTGCTTAGGTGTTGTTAGCTTTTCACTTTCATCACTGCTGTTTTAAATATTCAAAAAAAAAAATAAAATAAATGAATTTTTTTAACATTTTAAATCTTAAAACAAGAAGAGAAAACTCACTCTTTCTCTTCCACTAATTCAGCTCCAGCTCCACTGCCAGCAATCTCCCGCCGCCGTCTTTTGCTTAGTCTAGAATTTGCTCCACGATTTTTGGATTTCTTTCCACGATTAGCACTTTTGTCACCAGAAGGATGATCAATTGAACTGGTACTGCTCATATCTGTGTCGTCACTGTCAAAACACAATTCCGAATCCTTTCGCAAGCTCTGTGCGAAAGCAGTCAAAGACTTCGGCGATAAATTGCCAACATTCAAAGCAGACAATGCAGCTGGGGTCATTGTCGTTGAGGTTTCAGTAGACACGGGAGATGCCGGTGGGACTGGCGGCACCGACCCCACCGAGGAGGTAGACGATGTCGAAGAATTGAGATTATCATTGGTTACGGTGCAAGTTGAGCTCCTCAATTGGTGCTGATGGTATTTCGAAGGCGATGCAATTGCGGCCGCTTCTGCCGAAGTTACTGTAGCTGTAGTAGTAGCAGCAATTGCCGTGGTAGCAGCATTTCCACTGCCGCTTGCGTAGTTACAACTATTGGTTGTTTCTGGCTCTCCACTGGATTTTTGTTGCATATTATCTCGACACCATTGTAGATAGGATTCACGAGCAATTTGTTCTTCAATCGCCTCATTTGTGGCCTCCCAATCTGTTGTCTTTAATTTATCTTCAAACATTGTCTGGAAAAAAGGAATTAAATCCATTTATTCAATCAGCTGGGTTACCATCTTCTAACAATACTTACCTGTTCAATCTCGAGTTGTTCACTTAAAACCATTGCATCTTTTGTTTGCAACTCAGGTTTATATCCTGCTAAGCCTAGTCCCACCCCAACAGTCGCATTGAAAGGGTCGATAATTGCATTGTAATGAGATCCACGCATGTATGCGAGTCTCAAGGGAGGATATCCATTGTTCTGCTGCTCAGAATTGAAGATATTGATCGGCACTGAAAATATACATTTTAATTTTCTAGTTAAATAAATTAGTATAAACTAAGAAACTCACTTGACTTATAGCAATACAGTTCAATCGGCCGATTATAGAGCTCAGACATTAATTGAATTTCAATATGATTGCCATGAGAATCCTTTTTGCGTTTGCGCTTAATGTAACTGTTGATGTCCTCAGTCACAAATTGCGAATAGTACTCGCGGTTTTTGTACTAAAAACAAACAAACAAAGCTATTCAAGGAAACTATCTTGATAGCAGCATACAGCTAGTGTTTGAACTCACAAGATAGTCCATGGTCTGTTGACGAATCTGATCGTGCATTTCCTCATCACCATAAATTTGTAATGATATAGCTCTGAACAAACAAGCCCCATCTTCTTCGATATTCTGCAGGATGAAACCTTGCTCGGACATTAGTTTGTCGAATTGCTCATCACGCAGTTTCCATTCATCGGGAGTTATAATATCTTCTTTGTTCCGAAGATGCTCATCTCCACTGTTATAGCCGGAGTAGGCTTCTTCGACAGCTTTAATTAGACTGGCAGTTGATATATCAACAGCAGTTTCTGCTTGACATAGCGATGTTGATAGAGGTGATTGCTGTTGCTCGCCCGTAGGTTTGTTACCCAAAGCTGGAACACATGCTTGGCGATGGGGACTGATGCATTTTTGAACAGTTGATGAGATCTTCTCACGTTTGTGGTGTTCACGTTTTGATCGCCCACTGCTTGGAAATGGAAGAAACTCCTCATGAACTCAATATTTCACTATCATTTACTAGAACGCTTACCTTTTGTGGGGACTTCGTCGATTACGAGATATCTCTTCGTAGACATCGCCACGACGTTGTGGACTCTGAAATTATGAAAAGTTACATTTTTAAGTGGGAGATAGGTTTGTACATGTTTTTCTTCTTTTTGTTTCGAAAGAGTATTCTCTCTTTGTAACTTTGAAATTTCAACCTAAAATAGCAGTTGGAAGTGATTGAACTATATATCTCTGAGAACCGCAAGCTTCTGTGTAGAGGATATTTCAATTTCTTGTATGCATAAATGATTTTAAGAAATGGCTAAGATATTTTCAGATTATGATAAAAATTAGTGAACATAAATAGTGAAACAACGTACCCAAGACTAAATTAGTTGAAATTAAACAAACAATAAATTAAATTGAGTAACTATGTAACTATGGCAATGAATCAAGTGAGTAATTAAATTAATGTGTACATAGATAATATGAAAATAGACTGTCTCGAAAGGTGTCATCAGCTCAAGAAATATCTCGAACATCCAAAGATTCTGAATGTGCGGCAATACTGCTTTTGCAGAAACGGTTCCACTGGTAATCTGATGGCATATCTCACCGAAACGTGGAACAGATATAGAAAGTGAGATTATTGCGCATGAGTTTTCTAAGACATTTGATGGAGCTTGGCGCTCAGGCTTATTCTTTGGTTTAGAAATTACCTTCTGGAATGTTCAAAACATGTTGCATTTGACGGGCTGTACTTTGCTTAGTTTATCGCGATTTGTCGCTTTATCTAAAGCCGTTCACCACACAGTTACCCTGTAAGTGGGTATAGGTCTAATGACCGCAGTGAGTGATCGTCTATCTTCTTCGGAAGTGGAACTGCAACAGTATCGTATAGGCCTAAGTTATAGTTTTCATTGAAATGCATCATTGAAAAAAATCAGTTGAATGCTGACTTTATTTTTTTGACAGTTATAGCAATAATTGAAAAATTTGTTTCAGTAAAATATCCTGTCAGTGACTAACAGCAATCGACTTTACACCCCGACTCCACAGGAGATAAATTCTCTCAGGATGCTCGTCATGATATGAAATCTCCAATGCAGACGCGATATTTCCTCTTATGATGTGATGTCAGCGATCTATGTCAGCGGTTTTGTCTTGATATAGAGATCTGATATGAAATTTGACAGATTGTTTTTTTTGTACTTTTTGTCGTGAAATGACATTTTATTCTCATTATTTCGTGTCTTCTCATTTGGTTGGTTCTTGTCAAGTATTCCGTCGGCAAATATTTTTTTTTTATTTTGTAAGTAAATACATTAACGTGTCATGTTATTCACTTGTTCGTGCGTTAAGTTATGTTTGGTGTTATTTATTTATACTTTAGGTAGATGCGCATTCTTTTCTTTGCAAATATATATAATTTTTGTTAGTTTTACGTTTTGCTAATTTCTGTTGTCCGCACAAAACACATCCCGTGCAGTAGGGATAAAAATGAAAAATCATGACATAATTTGCCCAGCGAAGCAATAAGAAAATGTAGAGATAGAGATATCAGACATTGAGTTGGAGAGACAGATATCTTGTGGAGTCAGGGTGTTAGGTATTTGAGGTTGGAGTTGATCATTGAAAGCAAAACTGACGTTTGAGAATAGAAACTGAATCGAAACATTCAGTGGAACGAGTAACATGAATCTCAAAGAGCAACACAAACATGCGCGTGCAAAAATTGCAAAAAAGATTTAAGGGTAACATTGGCAATAGCTTCAGTTTAATTATTGTTAATCGTTTTTGTATGCTTGTCAACAGAACAAAACAAATTTTAGTTGATGTTTTCAATGGGTAATACTTTTTTAGTGAAAGTGTTGAAAATACACTCTCAGATAGTTTTAAACACTTGTTTATAAATCACTCAGTACAGAAAAGAGATATTTAGATCAAAGTAATATTGTACATTATAGTTTTTTGTGAAAATTAATTTTATTATTAAATACTTGTCGTTCATTAAAACCAGTCGACTTATTATTTTATTAAGAACTTTTCAATAGAAAGTGACAAATTAGATTAGATAAAGTTTATTTAGCAAATTTTTTTTAGCAAATTTAACTATTTTTACAATTTCATTGCATAATTATCCAAATCCTCCAAAGTACTTCTATTAATAAGAAAGTTCTTTTCATCTGAGTCGGACTGGGCAGAAAATTGTAATTCTCCTCCATCCTGACCACAACACGTAAACATGAATGGTTGAGAGTTTTAAGTCACTAGGTCCTGGTTTTCCACAAGTTATTGCGCCTCAAATTAATTTGTTTTCTAATCTTCGACTTAAGTTGATACATACATACATACATATATCCTTGTTTTCGTGAAAAATAAATAAATTATTGTTAAATCATTTCAACGATGTGAAACTAAATGAATTTTAAAGGATGCCAAATCACCATGACAAGTTACACGATTGAACAGCACGTGCAAATGAGTGTTCGATAGTGTAAACGTATCGCGCGTTACGCCCCTTTTACGGTAGACGGTAGATGGTCCTTCACAGTGGACTCCTCAACGTTTGGTGGCCAAATTTGAGACAGCCAACATTCGTACGTCAAAGGAACGCCAAGTGTAAAGTGTACAGCAAAACCCAATGCAGTCGATCCCTGTACAAGATCTAATTGACCCATCAGTTCAAAGTCCATGACCATAGAGCTGTTCGTTCGCTGATTGAGGTTCGGAGCGTTTGGAAGAAGACGCCAATTTTGGTCGAAAAATCATCTTTAGCGAATTGGCGTATTTTTGGATCAATTTCTGCGTAAATTAGCAAATTACCATGTATAGGAAGACACCAACCCACACCAAGTTCACCAGGTGACAATGCATCCTCATCAGTTCAGATTTTTGTCTAAACGTTTAGATAAGGGAATCATAGTGTTTAGAATTTTGGTATTATTCCTTTACTTTTCGTTAAAATCGATACGGATCTCGTTTGCGAGTATTTCAAAATTGAGCAAGTAGTTTTGCTTATCAAGCTTTAACACTGTTACTTGTAATAAAAAAAAAATATTTTCGCATTTTTCCTAGATGCCTTACACTTTCAAATATTGTTATAACCTGTAACTATAAGAGCAGGTACACACGTACGAGCCTGTAAGTTCTTGTGTTCGCAATGTCAGTTAAACTTCCCTTAAATTATGGAGTTGAACATAACGATATTTAATATGTATTCAGTTCAGTTCAGATTCCTGTGAACTTAAAGTTTTTTAAAGACTATGAGCAAGAATCAGTTTTTAAATATAACAATAATTAACAATACACCCGATGGCTACACGAAAAGAGTTTTTCATCAATTAGGTATCTTCCTACTGAAATTGAAAACTATTATACAGAATAACTTCCAAACCCGAACACCTGGAACCGAAAGAATTTTCTATCCCCATTATAGTTTTCCACTATTTAGACTGAGCAAAAGTTAACCTCACTCCACGTCACATCAAACCCTTCTCTGCGGAGCACTCTTTCCAATGCAATTGAGATCCAATTGAAAATTAAGCGAACTCATATGTATATACGCCATTTCTTAAACGCGAAATGGCCACCATTTCATATCCAACTGAACTGACATGAATTCCATTGGGAAGAAGAACTGTCTTTCGTGTATGGTATTCCTTTTGCGTTTCGCGCACACCCATCGCGCCTCATTCCTAGTTACAGCTCCATAACACCAACAAGATGATTCAATGAAATACAAAAACAAAAATAAACAAACTCCCTAAGGCAAGGCAACTGCCTTCCACCCCCAAGGGGAGATTTCAATGGATTGCCCCCCCCCCCCTTCCTCCACGCGATAATTGCGAGCTATTGACAACAGAAATAGCACATGCTATTCGCTATTCGACACTGGTAGAGCTATCTATTGCTGCAATTCAGATTCGTGAATACAAAACTCTCAACATTCACACTCACCTGAGCTGCATGGCTGTCGATTACGACATTGCGATGTGTGGAGCGGACGACATTTTGATTTGGGGCCTCTCCTCCAACGACAACCTGAACATGACCATGGGAGTCTTTCTTTCCGCCATCGCCAGACTTCTGGCTCCCAACTGGTTTGATTGTCATGCTATTTGTTCCTTCTCGTTTTAGTGACTGTCACAGGGAACTGCTGGTGCTGAGCGCTGGTTGTCTTGGTCACACTGTCACCGTCGTTGTTGTGTCGTCTTCACTCTTTTTTTATTAATACGCGTTTCTTTTTCTTTGTGCTTTTATTATTGCCTGCTTTTTGTTCTACACACACTCGTTCCTTTTTCGTTTTATCTATTTTTTCTTGCACCCTGTGTTTTAATGAAATTTTCCACAACTTGAAAACTTATTAGTTATCTTCCATTTGATTATTTGACGAAAACTTCATAGGAAAATGATTGTTTTTTAGTAAAATCGATAGTGATTATGTTTTTGATAAGATTATTAACAATTTTCTTGAGTTTTTTCCAAATCGGACTACGAACGTGTGTGATGACGAACGGATTTCACTTGGAAGAAAAATTCACGACCATATTTTATTTTCTAATGTACACAGAGTTGTTGTTTTTCTAGTGTTTTATTTTTTGCACTTCATTTTGCTCGGTGAATTTGATGAATTTTCCTTCATGTGTCATTTTCAGTATGGCAATGGCGGTCATTTTCTTAAAAATGTATTTACTGGCCATTTTGGTTCATTTAAGTTTATTATTTAGCTAAGGCTCGGTATGCACTGAAATACAAAATATTTAGGAACAATTTTCAAGTTAGTTAAGTTTTCAGTTAATACATACATACATCTTTAAATTGAGCGAAAATATATTTCCAATAGTCAGATATAACTTATTCTTAGATAGGGAATCAAAAATTGAAACAAAATTATTTTGCAAATAGTCTCAGAAGTGTATGACAGATTCTTTTAAAATAAACAAACTCAAGGAAGAAAAGATCGATCTTTTTATAACAGTGCTGTCGCTGTCGATAAGTAGACATATAGTTTTAATTTCATTTGTCGATCTATATGTTTTGAAAAATAAAATATAATACAAAGAAAAGGGAGACGGGTAGGTATATAACGCAGCGATAATTATAATTTAATTTGGTAATCCACATTGCTTTCTAGTGGTAATAAAATACGAATATTTTCTCAAAATATATTTTATAAATTCAAACGCAGTATAATGTTTTATGGCAAAATGTATTTAAGCGTTATTTCAAAATGTTGAATGGTCGGGTTGATGATTTCTAAATTAAAAACGTGTAGTGAACATATGTGTAGAAGTTTCTAGTTTCTAATTGACAAATTAATGACTTCATTAGAGGTGTTCACATGGAAGAACATCTTGTACAACATGATTCGATAACTATCAATGTTCTATCATTTGAACGTAAAACCAACCAATATTGCATGGTTTTCAAAATATTTTGAAAACCTGGGTGGTCGTCCAACCAACCAACCTGTGTGAACAGATGTTGACAACTTTGTTATTTTTGTTCATTCGGTAAATTGTCTCGGCCATAAAACATTCAAAGGAAAAATGGCATCTATACCAAATAATGAGTTTTGGAAAGAGTTTTTTTGAACTTTATAATTAGAAATTCACCTGAATTGTGGAAAATAAAAAGAGAAATTTATAAAAATAAGAATTTAAAATTAAAATCTAATCAAAAACTCCAAACAAAATATAAAGATGTGGAAGAAAATGCAACTTTCATTCTTTGTTTCTCTTCAAAAATATTGTTCACAATTATTGCTGTCAAAATTTGTATCGCCATACTGCTTTTGTTCACTTCTTAGATATAAAAATAATGATGTTCGACAACATTAGTACCCCATGTGAACGCAAAGTAGTGTGTACAGTTATTTTCCCAAAGAACCATATTATTCTTCCATGTGAACCCCCCTATTGATCGGATCCAAGAGTTGTTTGAAATATTATTTCGATTTCCTTTTCTCATAAGAAATCAATTTCTGTGTGAAGATTTTGATCCCTCGCCAGATTTTGCGTTCCTACACACCAAGAAAATCGATTTTTCTTTGAAGAGGGATTTACATCTATATGAGGCGCGCACACTAAATGAAAATATTTGATCCTGGATCGAAATCCCTAATTTGTGTGAAGGAAATCAACATTAGACAACTTCTTTTGAAATACATTTGTAAATACGGATAGAGCTAAATAATTTGCAAAATCACTAGCTGGACAACTTTCCAATGGAGTTCTAATACTAAATACTTTTTCACCAAAAGATAATCCGAGATTTTAAAGCGAGAGATTTATATGGTGTTTCCATCGCACTAAAAGATTAAATAAGATTTACTTTGACAGCACCTATCAAAATTCAAATGCTGTTTCAAATTTTCTTATAAAGTGGAAGCGAGAAAAAGAAAGTTTCATTTGTGCCAAACGATGAAAAATCACCGAGTTAATTTAGTACGATATGGATATTAGGTCAGTTCGAACTATAGAACAATTGGTCCAACGAACGATTAAATGAATTGGAATTGACAACATTTGTATTATATAAGCTCAAAGATATAACTTATTATTCAATTTCTTTGCGTACTTATAAAATGGCTTTTGTCACCGTTAGCTTTACCTTTTCGAATTTCATTCATCTTCACTTGTACTGGGTGCAATTGCAATTCAAATTGTTAAGGTCCTGCTCCCATTGTCAACGTATAAGACATAATGGATAGCGTACATTCGGTTCTGATTACTTCACTACAAAGCTAAAATTTAAAGTCCATTTGTAGACTCAAAGAATGTGTATACATAGGTGTAAGAGAGGCATAGTGAATTTGCTTAAAGGGTATTTCTTAAACCCGTTATTTTCGTCACTTCCAATACCAATACTTATCTTTTATTTTAATATTTTAGATCAGTTATCCAGGAGCTTGAAATATACTTACACAAGCGAAAACTTGTTAAATTCAGAAAGCTGCAAATAGTATAAATGTATTTTTAAGAATTTATTTATTTTAATAAAATTCATTCAAAATGTAATTTAAAAAATATTTATTTTGTCGACTTCTCTTCTTGCTATGAAATTTATTTCCTTACAATTACACACGACTTTTCACATTTTTTGTATTTTCATTTATTTTAAACCATTTCTACGTGTAACTTGGTTAGTTTTGTTATGGTTTTTCCTTTTGTTTTTCTTTAAGTTTTAATTTAAAATCTTTGTCTATATGTAGTAGTTTATTAGTTTTGTTTTATTTTTAGCGTTGTAAAAATACATTATTACTATAGTAAACATTCATTTTTTGTCATATAAATTTACATAGTTTGAATACATCAATAATTGCTTATTTATTAATAATGCTTATTATTTATGTGGAACTTATACAATTTGTCTGTAGTTTTAGTTAAATATAAAAATATATATTATGTGTATACGATTTTGAATTATTTGTTTCTTGTTTTATATGTTTGAACATAAACATTTTTTCTTAATGTCTTTTCGTGCAATTTTAAATTCATATTTATTCGGAAAAATTTATAAAAATAAAAAATTGTTCTACATAATCAATTAATAATAATATAATATATAAAATAATAGAAAGTGTAAACAATTGCTTTTCATTTAAATGTTTTTTTTTTTTTTTCTATTTTTTATACATAGGTATTATTTTATCACATATTAAATAAAACAATTTGTCTTCCTAGTTTTCATCAACAGCTTAGCAAGTTAAAATTAAGAAAGTGTACCTAGGAAATTTTTGAAATAAGTCTGATATTAGGAAACAATGAAAAGTTTACTGCGAGTTTCCATTTTTATTAAAATGCGTTCAGGTTTCCTCGTTAAATTAAATTAGATCACTTTAATACATCCATAATGCAGGGAAAAAAATGGAACTATTGCTTTTTTTAATTATAATCGTTTCGAACTGTTCAATCCCTTTTTTATGTCGTTTTCCATTGGCTTCACTTATTCTGAAACTCAAACAGCCATTTTTTTTTAGTATCGTGCTTCTGCTTACTTCATATGACTTTTGGGATTTACAAAAGTCAAAAAGGTCTGTTTACTTTGATTTTTTGCAAGAACTGTGTTCAGAAGCACTTTATTAAAAAATGGCTTTAGCACGATACTAGATACAAAGCGGCAACATTTTAAACAGCCTATTATTAGGGCATTAGTATGATACTACTTAACAATTTTCTAACTTTTAAGTAGTTTACTAACTCATTCTTAATTTAAAACATTTTCTAACTAGTATCGTTCACTTACACCAATGACAGTTCATGAAAAAAAGTAAGCAAACATTCCTTTTTTGATGTTTGTAAATGTCAAATAATCATGTGAAAGCACGATACTAAAAAACTAAAATAGGCATTCGATAATTTTAACTTTAATGAAAGGTTAGAGCAAGTATGATACTAAATTTGATTAAAATTTGCAAAATCGTCGTTCTAATTGAACTAAAATTTTTCGCCAATGTAGATATGCCAAGTCGCCTATGTTATGTTTTAAATTTTGGTACTTGTATGCATGCAATCATTTTTTGGCTTATACCAGTCATATGGATATGAAATATAAAATAGTCTAATTTTAATTCAGAAAGCCATTTTCTATACGGACAACCCCATATTATAAGTTAGAACGCAAAACATTTCTTAGCTTCAAGAATTCAGAACAAATTTTCAACTATTAACGTATTCAATACATTTCATGAAATTAATGTTGGCAAAGATTTGAACTATTGGAAGAATTCACATCGAAACAGGGATTTTCTTTTATAAAATTAGGCTACACTTTCCACTTCTTTTTTACCTACTAAACTAAGCAACAAAATTCCTGGAGGCATTTAGGATTCTACTTACATCGATTATAGAGGCAAGGGTGGCATCAGGTTGAAGACCGCTTTGCCTCTCGCACCCTCAGTTCATCATTTGATTTTGTTGTGGTTGTTGTTGATGTTGCTGTGCTACATTTTGTTGTGTTTGACTAAGATGTTGCTGTTGCATTTGTTGCTGCTGCTGTTGCGCTTGTTGTTGTTGCTGATGCATTTGATGTTGCTGTTGCTGCACTTGCTGCTGATTGCTTTGTTGCTGAGTTTGTTGTTGCTGTTGCTGCTGTTGTTGTTGTTGCTGTTGTTGTTGTTGTTGTTGCTGCTGCTGTTGCTGTTGTTGCTGTTGGTGTTGTTGCATTGCTGCTTGCGCTTGTTGTTGTATTGTAATATTTGGTTGCAACATGCTCGTTCCACCATTTTGATTTTGCATACTCAATTCAGCCTTCACTCGCCGTGCTATGTGAGATCTAGTGTGTTTCCGCAGATGATCCTTCCGATAGAATCCCTTACCGCATTCGATGCATATGTGACGTTTTTCTCCTGAGTGAATTACAAAATGCAGACTTAGTTGTTCCTTTCTTTTGAAAGCTTTCAGGCAAACGGTACAAATGAAAGGTCTTTCAGGATTATGCGACTGTTTATGACGCGTAAGGTGATCTTTCCGTTTCAGAGCGGCATTGCAAATATCGCAGATATATCGTCTTTCCAGATTATGTCCCACGAGATGTAATTCCAAGAGATCCTGTTCCGGGTAGGCTACTTGACATTCGGGACACATATAGAGCGTGCTGCCATCGAGGGCGGTTGTTAGACGGATTTCACCTGGACGCAATTTGGGTTTTCGTTCCTTCGGGTGTTTCTTACGTTTTTTCTTCTTTGTCGTCGTACCCGTTGTAGTTGCCGTTGAGGTTGATGCATTGACTGAGGTGACTTGCTGAGGATGCTGTTGCGTTGTCAGTTGTCCTTGTTGGTGTGGCACAAGCTGGTTTGAAGCTTGGTGCTGAGGTATGGTTATTGTGCTTAGTCCAATTGGTGGTGCTGTTTGTACCTGATGCCAAGAAGATTATATTAAACTAAATAATTTAATTTATATGTTTTGTGGAAACTTACTACATTTTGATTCTCTTTCTTAATTGTTTCGGCTGAGTATTTTAGAAAATGATGTAGCGACAGTGGGAGGGTACTTGCTGGTAGATGTGATAAATAATCCGCCACTGTCGTTCCGGGAGTTAAACTCTGCCACGTAGTATTCTGCAGCACTAAAATTCAAGGCACATTAAAGGTTTTGATTTAATATGATACTCGTATTTATTGATGATGGCTATGCCTTACCTCCTCTCTTTGTGTCTACACTTTGCTGTTGCAATATTGCATTGCAAAGATCCTGCGTTAGTTCTTGTGGTGCTTGCTGTATATGCCCACCTGCAACTCCAGAAACAGTCGTCGCAGTTATTGCATTTTGAGCATAGGAGATGGTTGGCACTGCTAGACGCTTATCGCCATCCGACTGCTGGCTGTAAGGATTTGTTGTAGTATACTGCTGCTGAGTCAATCCTGTTGTCACTAGGTGACCGTTGTTGTACTTGTCGGCATTTGTGGCATCTTCTGCGCGGAACTTGGCCGTAGGAATTGTACTTGTTGTCGTTTGGAGGGGTTGATTGAAATGGGTCATATTGACAGCTGCTGTTGAATTGTGATAACGATTGCTGGATGTATCCTGATTCGTGGTTACAGTTGTGACCAATGGAGCTGACGTTGATGTGAATTGTGGTATTCCAGGTATGGTTCCGGGAAATGGACCCCCAAATGGTGTAAAGTTCATAGTGAAGAACAATAATTAAAAAATGTCCGTAGGAAAATCTAAAAAAAAATCAATTAAAAGAAGTAAAAGTTTTAGATATTTTTAATAGTTAATTTTAATTATTTTTGAAAAGTTTATTTTTATGCAAATTATTCTTGTTATTCTCATTACACGAGAGAATATTTTTTACATAATAAAAAATTTAGGTAGGTATACCATTTTTAGACAAATTTAAAGCATTTTACCACGGGTCAGACTCACATCAAAGGGCACGGTAGTACCCAGCCAAGTTCTGGCACTACACCCTTTTTACAGGAACAAACTCAGGCGATTTTTGACCCCTCCCTATCTTCAGTACCAATGAAGTCAAAAACTTGAAATTCCGAATATTTGCTACCTTAATCAAGCACAGGCGCTTCACCAAATTTCAGTTTTCTATTATAAGCGGTTCCTGAGATATAAGGCCTCAAAAATCACAAAAAGCGTAACTGACTGACTCACTGACTTACAGATCATCAAAATTATGGAGCACGTCCCGACATCGTAGAATCTTGTAATTTTGCACAACTGTAGGTCTTGTCATGCAAGTAGAGGAAAAAATCGAAAATTTGAGGTTTTCCATTCAGGGGGCGTGGTATCCGCCCACTTTCTCCGAATTGGTGTTGGTTGAATGGAGCACTTCCGACTGCTGTAAAACGATGAAATTCGGTACGACGGTAGGGCTCAAAATACATATAAAGGACCAAAAATAAAAATTGAGGTTTTCCATTCAGGGGGCGTGGTATACGCCCACTTTCTCCGAATTGGTGTTGGTTGAATGGAGCACTTCCGACTGCTGTAAAACGATTAAATTTGGTAAAATGGTAGGACTTACATTGTATACAAAGAAAAAAATATAAAATTTGAAGTTTTCCATTCAGGGGCGTGGTATCCGCCCACTTCCTCAGAACTGATGTAAATTATACATGGCGCACTTCCGATTGCAGTAGAACAATGAAATTTGGTAGAACGGTAGGGCTCAAATTGCATATAAAGGACCAAGAATAAAAATCGAGGTTTTCCATTCAGGGGGCGTGGTATCCGCTCACTTTCTCCAAATTGGTGTTGGTTGAATGGAGCACTTCCAAGTGCTGTAAAACGATGAAATTTGGTAAAGTGGTAGGAATCAAATTGCATACAAAGAAAAAATGTAAAATTTGAAGTTTTCCATTCAGGGGCGTGGTATCCAGCCGTGAAAAGTACTGAGATCTAAAAGTACGCCAAGTTCTTACTTCATGAAGGTTTAATACCGAATATTTAAAGTAGAATAATATTGAAACAGCTACAATGTAATAGAGAAATTTTATTACTTAATGATTACTGACTAAAATTTGATGGGCTTACTTGGCAAGTTTTTTTTTATGCCCAAATTCAAAAGGTTTTAAAAACTTGACAAGTGAACCCATCAAATTTTGGTCAGTAATCATTAAATAATAAAATTTCTCTATTACATTGTAGCTGTTTCAATATTATTCTACTTTAAATATTCGGTATTAAACCTTCATGAAGTAAGAACTTGGCGTACTTTTAGATCTCAGTACTTTTCACGGCTGACTTGTTACACAAAGGTTTTTGTATAGAAGAACTTGGCTCTTTTTTTAACATTTATGTTTTTGGTGTGATTCAATTTACAAAATAGGTTGCAAATTTATTTTTTTTTTTTTCGACTTTTACTATTTTTACTTTTGACCGAATAATCCGAGATCTTTGTTCAGAAATGTTGCGCTAGTGCGTGAAATTTTGACCTATTGAGATTGATAGCGAGTTGATGTTCATGAATTAAGTCTCACACTCTCGGCTATTTGCACCGTACGGTAAAGGGATATGGGAACCATGAGTGTTGTACACTAGCATGCCAGCCTCACGAACTTTTTGCACAAACTTGCATACAGTATGCGAGGTGGGTGCTTCATTTCGGCCAAAACTTCTTTTCAAAAAAAGCACTGTTTGGACTACACAGCACTTTAGAAAAATGTTTTTAGTATTTCCCAACGTTAAGCTAAAGGCGAATAACGCAGAGGTATAATACCGATCTTCTGTAAAGTTTTCGGTCGGAAAACAGCTATCAGTGTCAAAATAGCCTATGATTTTTAAAGAAACCACTAGATAGCCCATCCTGTATTGTATGATACTGAATTAAATACTTCTGAGACGTTATAAAAGGAAAATAGATTTCTAGATATCTACAAAACCTATGTTTTGAATATGTAGGTATGTCTTACTACAAGGTGGCGAAAAATTAATCACCCTATCGGAAGATGTTTTAATTTTTGCAAATGGCGTCGTACGTCAATCATATTTTACATTTGTGAACTAGATAGCTACAGAATACAAACGGACAAGCAATGGAATGCTACACTCCGCAAGAGTGTCGAATAATTATGTCGATAAGATTATGTAGCGCATGGCCGCCACAGGACTAGTCGTTCGGTCGAAAATATTCGAGAATAGCTAAGAACGAAAAAACTTCAACCAGACCGCGGGCCACGCAATTGGACATCACCAGAGGGACCCTATAGCTAGTTTTAGTGAAAGACTTACACATGCTCTCTCGTACAAAGCGCACATCAACGCCTGCTGACCGTTCATCACGTGTGAATTACAGTCAAGCAATCCTCAATCTCAACAATAAAGAAGACGATTCTGTGTCGAAATTCAGCATCATCGGCGGGGCTCATTTCCACCTAATCCGTTACTTCAATTAGCAAATCCTTCGTTTCTGCGACACTGAAAATGCGCGTGTGATGCACGAACAACTATTACATCCACTCAAAGCCATTCTGTGGCGCGGCGTTCACAAAGAAGGAGTGATTGGGGCGTATTTCTTTGAGGACGCCACCGGCAATACGGTCACTGTTACTGGCGAATGCTACAGGGCCATGATAAACGACTTTTTACAAAATTGGATAAGCGGGGCTTGGTGAACATGTGGTTTCAACAAGACGGTGCAATAGCACTCACAGCACGAGCCACAATGGATTTTTTGAAGGGTGCTTTTTCTGGTTTCGCGTAATCTCCCGTTTTGGCATGCAAGATCACCCTATTTAACCATATAAGGCTTCTTTCTTTACGGATACTTGAAGTTGCAGGCTTATGCCAACAAGCCTCAGATAATCGCATGCCTTAAGGACAGGAATGCGATCAGTTATCACCGGAAATCTTGCGGAAAGTCATGGAAAATGTGATACAACGGGCACAAATGTGTATCAACACTTAAAAGAAAAAATTGTAAAGGTCCATCACTCAAAATCAATGACATCATCTCCACATTTTTAATAATTCGATTATCTCGCATTTAAAAATAAAATTAACACCTGGTCCTCGGTGGCGTATACGTACTTGTTTTCCCAAAAATATTCAAGAACGAAAGCAGTGCATTATTATGTTGCATCTATCTAAATAGCTGAATAAGGTATATAGTTGGATACAGAAAAATCAAAAGGAATACCTTTAAATTCCAAAAAACATAAGAACATAAGTTTGTTTAAAACAAAAACTCAGTTAAACAGTTAAACTCTTTTTAGATTTTAAGATAATATGGGCACCTATTGACATATTTTTATACACATTCATATTTCATATGTATGATTATAAATATTTATTAATTTATCAAGCATAATTCCTTTGCTTTTTGAAGAAATTCATATATTTTTCCGACAAAAATACATAAATCAAAATATTTACCATCTTGCAAGTCTAGAGTAGGAATGTTTAAGCAACAGGCATTTTATTTTTAAACACAATCTTCACCACAACACAAAGTTGTATCTTCTGTCAAAGTTTGAGTGTCAACAACAACAAAAAAAAAGAAGTTTCTAAGATATACAACCAGCCTGGAATATCTTTTTATTCAACTTGTCTTGTATACAATCAAAACATTTGCCATAAATAAGGACATGCGCTTTAGAAAAATTCATTGTTTTCAAATGTAAACTCCAAGAAAATGTATGCATATGAAGACAAAACCGATATAAACGTCAAAGTAATATCCTCGAAAAGCGACTATATTTTATTTTCTTTTTTTTTATTTTGTAATTGGAAATTCACGCGTATGATAAATTTAAATCATATTTTTCTGCATCCCAATTTTATGTGCATAAAATTCAATTTATTTAACACACCTTTCCTTTGGTCCTGTGAGCATAATCCATAGTATCCATGTTTGAATAATGAAATACAATTTTTATTTGCTTAATTTTATCGGTATTGTGACGAACGTACGGAACAATAAGTGAATGTAAAACCAACAAATTATTAAAAAGAGCCTTTCTCTTAAAAAGTAGAATGGTGGATGTTTAATTTTGTTTTAAAGTAGTGAGTCCTTTATGGATGCAACTTGAATGCAGTAAAAACAAAAAAAAAACACAATTTCTTTCTTTGCTTGTAACACTCACGAAAAACTCGCCGCTACCGTTAATGCAGTACCTTCGTACCCCACGTTACACAGAATTGAACTGCCAAACCAACCCGTCCCCGGAAAGGACCGAGTTAACTCCTGAGCCGGGTAAAAGTATCGCATAAAAGAGGATTGGTCCCTCCTCGCTACGAGCCGAAGAAAGGGTGGCAAAAAAGACAAACCGCCCGACGCACCGAGGTTTGAGGGCCTCAGAAGAGGAGGCGTTGGTATCGTATAATTGTGCGAGAGTTTGGGTCCTTCAAAAGTGGGTGGATGAAAACAACTGTGAAAAAAATTTTACGTACGGATTGGGTATTTTTTTTCAGTCTGTTTTTGCAAGGATAAGAATAAAAATTGCTAAAGAACGAGAAAAAACTACATGTGAAGAGTGAAAATTGCACAGTTTGGGGGACTATTTGTCTGTCAGAAAGTAGGCTGCAGAGCTATCAGTGGCAAGGGGGTGGGGCTGACAGACAGTATGGAAGAGGAGTGTATATCTTTATGGGTGTATGTATGAGTGTGTGTGTGATTGTGTGTTTTGGAACAAGATGGCTGTGCCATGGCGAGCGCACACCTGCATCCCCAAACTATGTTTGATCCTTTCACTTGACGATATCCTTTTGGCGGTGGCGGCTCAGCGGTGCGGCAATGGTACAACGGATGGATATGATGATGCACCATAACGACTGTGTGTTGCTTCCCGAAAAACGGGCAAATCGATTTCACTTTCACACGGGGATCCTAGGCAGACTTGTAGTATACACCACGATAGGTACTCTTTGTAGGGTGTTTTGTGTTCAGGGGATCGGGGGTGAAGAGGAAGGTGACCAACGGAACGACGCCTTCCGGGTACTGCGTTGGGGATTAAGCAAATCTGATTTCGTGGTCCTGGTTCCTGGCTCTCATGTAGGCACGCAGAAAACAGATGAATATGGATAAGCGAAAGTATCGCGTCCTATCAACATACATCTCTACGCCAGAGTGTATGCAGCTGTGAACACAGAGGACGCACTGCAGGATATTGATTTGTACACACTTCTCTGCAAGAGAGTTGTATGTCTCGTTTTCGCTCGCCCCCATATATTCGTACTTACCACCAAAAATGTTCAAAGGAATTTCTCGTCGTTGTTTATTCCTCGTGATTCTACTTCCACGTAGTCGTTTATCCTTATTCAACTCCCATTTACAGCTGATGTCCTTTGTACTAATAAAATGTTGGGTCGTCGGCCCAACCACCCACTCTCAATACGAGAAAAAAAAAATCAGAGAAAAAAAACTTTCGCCGTCGTGCGACACTTTCCCGAAAACCCGAAGACAGGATAATACGTACAGCACACAAACCTCGAAAAAAAAATTATCCAGGACAACCCAACAACGACTGTAGGTATCTATACTTGTGTTTTTTTTTTTGGTTAATTTTTCAACTATTTTTCTTCTTTTATTTTCGTACCACTCGCGGCGGGCGTGTAAATATGGGCAAAAAGCAGCGGAAGACGTCAGTGTGAGGTGGAATAAAGGACGAAGGATGAAAAAAGATCTCCCCGAATGTTGTTGGCCGTGGTCGAAAAATAAAGGATTCCAAAGAACCGGCAAGAGTAGGTGTAGGAGTTTCTCGTTTTTTCCCAATATTTTCGTTTATTTTTTTCTTGTTGTATTATTTTCGTCCTTTCGTTCTGAATTTGGAGAGTGCTGCGGTGGCGTTTTTATATTTCTCGGAAAAAAGGATACCGTGATTTTTTTGCCTCCCCTTTTTCTTTTAAGCAGCAAAGGAAAAAATGTATGTAGTATTTTTATAGAGCGAGATGTGTGTTGTACAAAAAGAAGGTGGCTGGCTTTGGCTGTACACTCGAAACACAGCAACGAGATATCCTTTTTGGTTGTTGAAAAGGAAGAAAATTTATTGTTTGTTTGCTATACGGAGCCACACTCCACACTCCAGTCAATCCCGAATTGGACTGTTTTCTGTGGGGGGCTGTTGTTAGGGATGT
The DNA here is from genome assembly GCA_963931855.1 of Philhelius festivus. Classification (NCBI taxonomy): domain Eukaryota; kingdom Metazoa; phylum Arthropoda; class Insecta; order Diptera; family Syrphidae; genus Philhelius; species Philhelius festivus. Next base: position 98,213,376 of record OZ007557.1, read on the forward strand.
CGATTGTGCGGCGGCTGTGTGTATGTCTGTGTGTTGGGGTTCGATTCATGTGTTTTTTTTGCTTTTTTGTGTATTTGATGATGGGGAGTCCTTTTTTGCTTTTTTTTATTCCCTATCCCTACCCTAGATATACACACCATACAATCAATTTTTTGTTATGTGTTCTGTGGAACGATTAGAGAGTAGGTCTAGCGGGGATGTGTTGTTGTTTCTGGATAGAGTTTTTTGCAAGTATCATTTGGAGCTATTTGGTCCTTTATAGTGCTGTTTCAGTTCGTTGTGGTAGTTGTGTTTTTATTTATTTTTGTTATTGCAAAACAATTGAGAGCGAGACAAAAATATTAAATCACTGGATATGTGGGCACGAGGATGCCTGCCAGAGGGGGGACTATTCATAGGAGATACATTTTTATAGGTATGGAATTTTTGTACGAAACAGGAGGATATTTGGTTTATTTTTGTGTGTTGTACTTTGATGGGATTTTAGTGTTTTTTAGACATTCCGGCTTGCATATTGGGAGTCGCAGTCGAGTCAAAGTCAGAGAGTTTGTTTTGTTTTTTGTGTTTGTGTCTGTGTTTTGGGGCGAGAAGCTGTGTGCCTTGGGTTGAAAGAGGCGCATGCACCGGCGATGGTGGTATGGATCCCTATTGGCATTTGCCACATTTGTATGTATGTGGGGGTTTTATGCATTTTGATACATTTTTATCATATATACCTACAAACATACATATACATATATATAGAGAGAGATAGTTAATTTTTGTTTCATTTTCTAGTGTGTTGCAATATATTGCATTGATGCAGTCCTCGGCCCTTGTCTCGTAATTTTGTTTGGGGGGAAATGCACTTGCTTCTTTTGAATTCAAACGACTTTCGATAGCATATTTAGGATGTTGTCTTTTTGGAACTGGATGTAAGAATGATGATGATGATGAGTGTTGCCGTGCGGATGTTTGATGTTTCGGCAGCGTAATTGAAACAGGGAGAGAAGTGGGTAGATTTAGGGAGAAGGCAATTCGGCGAAGAAGAAAAAGAAATGTCTTTAAAAATGTACCTACTTTTCTTTTAAATAATATTTGCTGAACTTATTTTGTGCATTTCAAATACATACAGAGCTTTAAATAATAGTGATACCTACCTACATTTGCAAATCAAAACCTGCCACATATTACCTACGAGAAAAGGGATGGATAAGTCTAAAAATGAGGAAGAATATTTCATTACTGTCAAAAATATGAACGAAGCAGGTTGAGTTTGTTACTAATTAACATACATATTTATTATGTAAGTAGTTTGATTTGGGATGTGTTGTGGGCTCAACCAAACGGTGCGGAAGTAACCATGCCTCACATAATCGATAAATTCAGAAGTTCAATAATTTCGAGAAAGCCTCCAAGAAACATCGTTGTATCATTTTTGATCTTAATCGTAAGGTTTATTTCAATTCAGGGACAGTTAATATTATAAAATATTGATTTGAACCCACAATCAAAAAATTAAAAGAATATTTTGAATAAATTGGAGTTATAGTAAACTGCTGCGTAAGAGTAGCAGTTGCGAATTATAGGTACCCCATTTCAATGTCCAGAAATTTAAGACGAATGTACATCGGTTTCTCCTACTCAACCCTCCAACTGTTTCCTAAATGCTCGCACTGTGTTCAACCAACATTTAAAGGGTAGTCATAATCCCTTGAGTGCGCGTTAATTATAAAAAAAAAAACCTATTGTAGTTGGAATGATATTTATTTAAGAAATGGGGTTGTACTATTTGGGCTACGGATACGGATATTACTAAGAAACCACAAGTATTTACGCAATTTGAGTATTTTATACAAAATAAAGCAAAACTGATACCTACCCATGATTTGAATTTTATTAGCAGATGGAAGTGTAGGTACATGCCTCTTCAGTGTTATTATACCTAATAAAAAACGAAGCCAATTTCTTCGAAAATTATTTTCAATGGGAAACAAGTCACCATAAAACAACAAGGTGAGTAATATTCATAAGGCCTGTTTAAAAATATCAGTTTATTTTTATTTATGGCACAATATGTCATCTTAAGTCCTAACACACCCTTCCCTAATCAAACCGAAGAATGTATTAATTTCACAAAAATATAATTTTCATGGGATCATCAAATTTAGAAATGAAAAAAACTTTAATTTATAAACTTAACACTTATTCAATTTGTTAACCGCATTCAAAATTTGAAAAATCATTCTTAATGTTATTCATTGTTCTTTTAAAAATAAAAAAATACATAGTATTTAGTAGTAAAATATAGTTTTTTTTTTTCAAAACTCAACTCAAATACAAAATCAAACATTCCTTAATGAATTATTGAAATGGCGCCCAATAAAAGTAAAGTAAAAAGTAAAAATAAAACTGGGAATTCAATAGTTTTGGCTTTGTAATGTCTGTTTAAATCTTATTTCAATAGGTAGGTATAATGTATAAAATAAATTAACATTTTTTATTCTAAGTAAAGGTGAATGCTTTCTTTTACACCTCAACAACATCAAATAAATTTTCTTGTAAGAATCCTAACACAGCATCACTTTCTAATAAAATAAATAGTATTAGAAGTCAAAATTTAAAATAGGATGTTTGAAAATGTGTATACCTACCCCAACCTATTCCAACAAAATTTTATTCAATCGAACAGCACCACCATATGATATCCTCCAGCTTTTCACTTGATTTTCTCTTTCCACCAATGCTTACTACAAACTACTCGTAAACTCAACCACAGTCATATCACCCCCTTTGCTCTCCCATCTTTCTAGAAGCAACTGCTCCCCAAAGAAATATCCTTGAAATCGTTCAACAACTAACACAACAGCATAGAGATAATATAGTTTGAGGAGCAAAAGCGTCCACTTTATTATGCACGGAATGAGTGAGAGGACTATAGATGGTGCAAGCTAGGCGCACACAAAATGGTTAGGGTTCTGTCTGCCTGCGCGTTGTGCAAGGATGCACTAAAGTGGTGACTCACCCTTGGGGTATGTTCGGAGTATTAGAGTCTATGTACTTTAGAATAGATGTGTATACATATATATAAATAGGAATGTTCGTATATAGATATATTTTGGATCAGGACGAGTCAGAGAATGGTGCGTGCATTGGTTTGGGGAGCACAGGGTAGAAAATCAGTAATTGAGTAGCTAGACGTAGATATGTGTATTTTCTTACTGCTATCTATATGTAAATCTCGTCATTTATAGAGCTCTTTTGGGGTTTATTTTAATGGTATCACGGTGAAAAACGTTGGTTTCTAGTTCGGACTATAGTTAAAACGTAATACTTGCTCTCGTCGATGTTGTTTCACTTATGAGAGAAAAGATTTTCACTTTTCCTTGAAATTCACTTGTCAGCTTTAACTACCTAGGTATACAATTTAAAAAAAAAGCTGAATGCTAACAGCAGTTTTGCAGCTATGATTTTGTACATGATTCATTTTAAAAATCAGCTTGAGTACTTTCACATACCTACTTATCATTGTAGACTTCTCTAAAAAAAGGAGCAAGTACTTTTTTGTTTTCCATTTAACATTCTAATTTAAATCAAATTGACAGCTGTCATACCTAGGTATTCACATTAAGAATTTCTGCATCAATTCAATTTAATTGAAGTGGATAAGTTGCTCAGAATTGCTCAGTTTTCTTAATTTAATGCTGAGCAATTAATAAATATTGGTAATTCTTTCACTTGCTTGTACATGTGTGCATAATTGGTAAGGCTCCATTAAAAGCAAAGCTGCAATTTTAATTTCCAGTAATTCACATATGTACATATATTCAAACATGTCATATTTGCATCTACTGATTTGACAGTTACACTCTGCTTATTTCAACATTGATAAACGACAGATGTCATTTCACATTTAACTTGACAGCTTGAATGCCTGCGAATGATATTTACTTAAAGACGTCGAATTCATTGTTTTTTTTTTTAAATTTCAAGAGGAGGAATGTATGTATGTATATGCTTAAGCAGTATCCATTAACATTTCCTGACAAACCATTTTTGAGAAATTCTCGAAAATGATTGTTATCGGTCTGTTTAAAGTCTGCCTTAACTTAGCATTTATTTACTTACGACAGTTTGTTTAGATCACCAAGAGAGCGCCTTATACCTACATCATTTCGTTCCAAACTTCGAAACCAGAAACCAATATTTCGTTAATTTTGTTCGTAAGGCCATCATAAGAGTACTCGTCCAAAAACTTTTGAAGAAGTCATAACTCATATAAGCAAAGTTCATCAAAACCTTAAATCATCCAAAATTCCAACCATCCGAAATTTGAATTTCCTTAATTCGACTTCGCAATATGAACCCAAACTGAAAACAAAATAGCGGAAAATAGAAACCCATGTCGACGACGACGATGATAATAACGACGACATTCAACTGTAAAACAAAATATGTACACCCTTCATCCATTTATCCATCCCTTTTCATTCACCAATTGAGCTTGAAGCCGTCGCCGTCATCGCCTCGCCACCACCACCACCGCCGAACTCATCGACAATCTGTCCCGGCCGGCGGCGGCAACGGTGTAGTAGGTATCTCGTCGATGCACTTGTTCCGTATCTTCACCTCAACTCCATTCCCCAAACCACCTTTTATATCCCCTTTCAATATACGAGAGACCATCATTTGACGAGCCCTACATATGGCCTACCTGATGTCTACCTGGCACTTTCTGGGTTTCTGGAGCACAGTCGCTAAGTGCAGTCACACTGCTGTGCCATACCATGCCATTGGCATCACAGACGAGGACGCACTTTTGTTTTGGGGTAGAGTTCTCTGCTCCAGCTCCCTCGCATTTTGTATATGTAGCATCCGCATCGCACACAACCTGCCTCTTCTCATCGCCCACTGCTACTCTGCTCGCCATCGGCAGGGATGAGAATTCTTTCCATACTTCGGGGTTATTTCCTGTTATAATGGGTTTTCTACTGCTCCCAGTTGGTGCTGTTCTGGAGCATGAGGGTGGTCCTCGCGTTGAGGAAAGGATAAAGGCAGACAGGCTCTGAAAATAAAAATACGTTTGGAGATTTTTTTCATTATTTCTTTCTCATTCTTCCACTTATGTGTACTCCGGCAGTATTTTCCCTGCTCCCTGGTCGTTGGAAGGGCTATAACCAGGACAGGAGGTCCTTAGCTGTATTATTGTGTTGGATTGTTGTGGTTTGGTGTTGGTGGAGGCATGAAAAAAAAATTATATAAAAGAACAACGACGACGACGACGGCGATGACGATGACGACGACCTCGACGATGAGAACGATGTCAATGACATTGACATTAAACTAGGTCGAGGACAAGGACACACACGGCGAAGCAAATGCCGTACTGAATACCGGTTCTCTGACTGCAATCACACCCTCGAAAAAGGATGAACACTTGAAAAACAGGCAACTAAAGTGGGTGTTCGAAGTGTGCTACTGATTCTGACTGAGTGTGCGAGAGCAATTGGAACTTGGTTTGGTGGCTTTGTGCCGCTCCTGCTGCCACACAGAATTTCGGCAATGGGCCATTTAAGGGGTGTGTTGGATTTTGGTGGGAGCAATACGGATGCGGCAGTGGGGTTGGTTTCTTTTTTTATTTCTCGGAAAATCGTTGGTCGACCTTGTCGTCTCTGGCAAAATAGAGTGTTGATGGCTGCATTGGGTGAATTTTGTGGACGGTGGTTTCGGTCTGGAAGTGGATACAAGAATTAACACCAGGCAATGTGTATCGTTCATGCATAAATATATTCTCGTAGGTAGGTACTCCCTGAAGTGAGCAATGCGTACGATGTAGGTAGCAGAGGATATTTGAATTCAACGAGTGTATAATTGACGTAAGTGAATTAAATGGCATTCGGTGTATAGTATGTTTAACAGTGAGGGTAATATTTTTGATTATGGTAATAAGTAGGTTATATTATGTACATAACTTTAAGTGGTTATGATTTATTTAATCTGATATGTATTCATTCAACAATTGATATTGTAATATTTTTCCAAGGTTCGTTAAATAAAACTTATTACTCCTTTTAGAATTTCTTCTTTATTTACACTTTTCAAATCAAAACAATGAATCTCAATTTGTAATCAACTCCAATACTTTTATTCAAACTTAAATCACACTTATTTAATTCCACAATCCAATAGTTCAGCTTTGCACACTTTCATAATCGAAAATAAACTGAGTCGTGCTCACCACGAACACTCCCTTATATACTCAAGTTAGTTGTTCTCGAAGGTTCTCATCTTGGAATGTTCTAGATGGTTGGAATTAGGGGAAATACATTTGACATTGGAAAAGAGCTTTTTGTTTCTTCCATAAATTAGATATCTAAATTTCCAACAGATGGCGCTGTAGTAGTTTAAAGCTCTATTCACAACATTGCCCCCTTCTTAAGATTGTTCGTCCCGAACAATTCTATCTCCAGCTTCGCCACTGTATCGGTGCAATCGATCGCTATGCACAACTTTTAACTTTCCTCTTAACCCTCTTTGAATTCGGTAAACGACATCATTGATTTTCGTGACGACAGTATAAGGACCTTCCCAGTTTTGTTGAAGCTTCGGTGACAATCCCTTTTGACGATGTGGATTATACAGCCATACACGATCTCCTACTTGGAATCCTGACGTGTTTGCTCTTGTGTCGTACCTTGTCTTCATTCGATCGCTGTAAGCGCTCATTCTAGTCCTGGTCCTTTCGTGGATATCGATTAGCCTCTCTTTTAGGTCACTCACGTAATCCCCTGTTTCCTGAGACTCTTGTGGTGGGTGTCCAAACCTTATCTCACTAGGCAGCCGTATGCTTTTTCCGAACAGGATTTCAGATGGTGTTTGTCCTGTTGAGCTATGTACTGCACTTCGATAGGCCATCAAAAATAGTGGTATGTGCCTATCCCAGTTTCTTTGGTAGTCGCCTACGACCTTAGTGAGGTGCTCTTTTAAAGTCCTGTTGAATCTCTCGACCATTCCATCAGATTGCGGGTGAAGTGGTGTGGTTCTCGTTTTCTTAATGCCAAGGAACGCGCACATCTCTTGGAATATGTTCGACTCAAAGTTCCTTCCTTGGTCAGAATGGAGCTCCATAGGCACACCGAACCTACTTACCCAGTTAGACACAATCTGGTCGGCCACGGTCTTGGCTTCTTGGTTCGGGATAGCGTATGCCTCAGGCCATTTGCTGAAGTAATCCATTACTACCAGAATGTATTTGTTTCCATCATTCGTTTCCGGAAATGGGCCAGCTACATCAACAGCAATCCTTTCAAACGGTGAGCCAACATTATATTGCATCATTTTTCCTTGCAGTTTTCTACCAGGGCCTTTGGTTGCAGCACAAGCTTCACAATTTCGGCACCACTTTTCAACGTCGTCTCTTGCATGCAACCAGTAGAATCGTTGTCTTACTTTTTCTAACGTCTTATTGACTCCCAAATGGCCTCCTGAAGGTCCATCATGCATCTCTCGAAGAACCTCTTTGATTTTCGATTGAGGTAACACAAGCTGCATTACATAGGATTTACCATCAGCGGACTCCCATTTTCGCCGAAGAAGACCTTCTTGCACATGAAGTGAGTCCCATTGTGCCCAATAGGCCTTTAAAATTGGACTCCTATCGGAAATGTCATTCCATGCGGGTTTTTCTTCATGTTCCTTCCATGCGAGAAGAGGTTCAATGTCGGGGTCTTCTTGTTGAGCAGATCGTATTTCTTCATTGCTCCATCCACAAATGGGGTCAGCTCTTATTCGCAGAATGTTGATGGATTCCTTTTCTTCTTGTCGCCTGCAATGCTTGCAATCTATTTTACAAGGTCTTCGGGACAGTGCGTCGGCATTTGAGTGCAGCTTTCCCCTTCGGTGTTGAATTTCGTAATCGTAAGTCTGCAGTCTTTCTATCCACCTTGCGACTTGTCCTTCTGGGTTCTTGAAGTTCAACAACCAGTTAAGAGCACCATGATCGGTTCGTAGAAGAAACTTCTGTCCATAGATGTATTTATGGAAGTGTTTCGTTGCCAAAATGAGTGCCAAGAGTTCTCTTCTGGTCACACAGTAGTTTCTTTCCGTCTTCGACAGTACTTTGCTGAAATAGGCGACAACCTTTTCTTCGCCATTGTGCACTTGTGACAGAACAGCGCCGACTCCCACGTTGCTTGCATCAGCATCGATGATAAAAGGCTTGCCTGGAGTCGGATAGATCAGCACCGGAGCATTGCATAGACGGTATTTCAGTTCTTGGAAGGCTTTTTCACACTCACCTGACCATCTAAACTGCTTGTTCTTTTCCGTAAGCTGATGCAAACTCTTCGCAATTCCGGAAAAGTTCTTAACAAAACGTCTGTAATAAGTAGCAAGACCAAGAAAACTTCGTAGTTGATGTTTGTCCTGTGGTGTTGGCCAATTTTTGACGGTGTCAACTTTTTCAGGATCAGTCTTGACTCCTTGGGACGAGATGATATGTCCCAAATACTTTACTTCAGTCTGGAACAGTGCACATTTTTCTGGGTTCAGTTTAAGGTTAGCCTCTCGAAGTCTCTGGAACACACCCTTTAGGTTCTTACAGTGTTGGTCGTATGTTTTTCCATAAACGATAACATCATCCAAGTAGACAAGGCAAGTTTTCCACGTCAGGCCTTGAAGGACGCACTCCATCAAACGCTCAAAGGTTGCCGGAGCGTTGCAAAGACCAAACGGCATCACGTTGAACTGCCACAGCCCATTACCTGTGGAGAACGCTGTCTTTTCTCGATCTTCAGGGTGAATTTCAACTTGCCAATATCCACTTTTCAAGTCCAGTGTTGAAAACCAGTGTGCTCCTTCCATCGCATCTAAGGTGTCACTAATTCTTGGCAAGGGATAGCTGTCTTTCTTGGTTACGTCATTCAACCTTCGGTAGTCAACACAAAACCGTGTACTTCCGTCCTTCTTTTTGACTAGGACCACTGGTGACGCCCAAGGACTTTTGGAGTTCTCAATCAAACCATCCTTCTTCATGGTGGTAATCATTTCCTCAGCTTCACCTTGTTTGGCCAGTGGCAGACGTCTTGCGGGCTGACGAATGGGCCTTGCATCTCCTGTATTTATTCGATGCTGCACCATTTGTGTCCTTCCATATTTTCCGTTTGGTGAAGCGAAAATGTCAGCATACTCGTTCAGAAGGCTTTCTGCGGTTTTAACCTGATGTTGGTCTAGGTAAGATGAATTGAGTATCTTTGCCTTGATGCTATTGAGCTCCTCAGGGTTTAATGTCGTTCTCGAAACGCTTACGAAACATTTATTGTAGGCTTTTTTGGCACATTAAGGAAAATTTGTCTAGATTTAGCACATTTTGCTGTAATGTACCTACAAACATCGCGTTTAAAGATTATCATATCGTCCGCATATAAATGTAGATAAACTACAACAGAAAACCTAAGTTATATTATTCATTGCTAAAATGAACAGAATTGGACCAAGATGGCTGCCTTATGGTACATCTGAAGATGCATCAAAATGAAGGAAAAGAGATGATCGAAAACCGACGTCATATTTTCAGTTTAGGGAAATCCCTAACATGCGGTCTCCACTAGCGATGAATCCAGAGCATGCTTTAAAGCATGCGTTCATTATCGCAAGTAGAGACCGCTATCGCAGCTATATTTTCATCGCTTGCGATAGAAAGTATGCTCTCATCGCATACCATTCATCGCTTGCTTTATCGCAAGGAGAACTGTCATATTGTTCTGGCGTACCCAAATTTAATTTAACTGAGTTTGAGTTTTGCGCGCGGAGAAAGCTTTTGCTTGGGGTTTACGTTTTTCTAACAAAATTTAAAAAAAAAATCTGATTTGAAATTGTCCATAGAACTCATTTATATCCATTAAAATTATTCACTATACTAAAAAAGTATGCGATGAAATGCCCAGCCACAAAAATCTGACAGTTCTTCTGCTCTCTGCTTTCTGCTTTGGCTATTGCGATTGCGATGGATTTATCGCTAGTGGAGACGGCGTGTAATGATTTTGAGATTTTGTCAAAGGATTTCCTAAAATCGGTAAGAATGACATCGACTTCTTGAGCATAGATGAATTTGCATAGGAAAGGTGCATTGTAAAATAAATAGCTTTAATAGATCAGTCAGCTGTTGAATAAAAACATTTTTGGATTTTTTTGAGGACGATAGCTGGTATTCCGTCTGGTAAGGTCATCTTTGAGATTTATTATTTTGTCCTTTATGTTAGTTATCTGAGAAGATTTATTGAAATAGTATAAGTATTAGGCATCGGTTCAATGTCACAATAAGTAAACGATTGTTTGAAAAAGGTTGCAAAGAATTTATTTATTTCTGCAGAATCAGAAGAAGAATTCTTATTATAAGCTTGATGGTCGTAATGAGATTTGAAATTTAAGTATTTATATTACTCGAAGATAATGCTAGGTAGGGGAGAAGGGAGTACATTTGACACTTAGTTTTTAAAAGTCTGTATTTCCGAAAACTGTTAATGTATTTCAATGTTTTGTTTTGTATTTGATTTATTGATTTTATTCAAGATTATGCTAACATATAATTTTTTGTTTTAAAACATTTCCACATTTTATAGAAAAATATTTTCTAAAAAAAGTCATTTTGTCAAAAGTGCTCCGGGAGCGGGGCACATTTGACTTTAAAAGGGGTACATTTGACAATGGTTGATTAAACCCCACATCGTGTGCATTATATTTCTGAAAGTATCAACGGATCCAGCACGTCTGTTGTTTGAATAGTAAAAACGTAAATTTTTGTTTTTAAACAATTTATTAAACAATATAACGAAGAAAATAAATCAGTAAATTCACTTTCTAAAAAAAAAAAAACAAGAATAAAAAACATAAATTATTTCATTTATAAACATAAAAAATCAGTCCATATATGTAAATCTAAATTCAAATTTTTTGATATCGACATTTTTTAAATAATTTATTTAATATATAATTTCCCAAAATCAACGTCAAACAAATATTTTTTTGCAAAAGTCAAAGGTGCCCCGAAGGAACTTTTTAATTTATTATTTTTTTTTCAATAACTTATATTATATTTTCACAAAACCGGCTTTAATTTATTGAACTTTAAGCATAGTACTATCATAATAATGCGATAAAAAAATTTATTTTATTGGGTTCTCAAATCGCTTACTTACCGGTGATCAAAAATTAGATCAGAGACACAGAAAACACAAAAACGCGTGGTACTGCGCGAAGAGTTAAAGAAAGGCTGCCAAATTTCATAACGTTTCTTGAAATCAAATTAAGCTTCTTCCTTCATCCAAACTTTTCTTTTTTAAGGGCACGATCATACCGAAAAACGCAAAGTCAAATGTGTCCGGTGTCAAATGTACCTCAGCTTACCCTACTCAATTTTGGAAATGAATTGTGAATTGTGTGAATGTGAATTGTGCTTAATTATTCATTTGAAGGACTATTTTGGAACTGTATTGTATTTGTATAAAGAACGCTTCCTATAAGTATACCCTTAAGTGTTTTTTTTATATATCTACATATAATATTATAATTTTTTAACATTTATTAAATTTAGTTTTTAATATCATTTATTAAGTAACACGTATCTCATCACAAACTACGTTCAATCTTATTTATTTAAAACTATTTTTAACTTAGCAAATAAATGAATACACTTTGTAGCTGACATTTCAAGAATTACAAGAATATTTTTTTTTTATATTCTAAAAATACCTTGCATATGCAAATAAGACAGTCATCACGCCTCTCTCTATACCAACTTCACATAATACCTCTATTTCAATACTCTTTCAATTCCCAAGTGCAATATGCGAACATTCAAAACCGCAGACAATCCATCTTAAAACACTTAACCATCACCAACAAACATCAACATAAAGTAAACGTTTTTAAGAGAAACACCTGTCCGCTTCACCTACCTATCACGGTTAAGTCTCTTATTACGACAATCTTTTTTAACCTGTGGGAAGAAATGAAAGTAACACATCATAACAGTTCTTCGTGGTTGTACTTACTTACACACATTTTAGTCTCAGGTTTTGTTTACAAAAATCTTCAAGACTAAACCAGGTAAGGCAGTGAGCAAAAAAAAAAACAGGTAAACTAGAAAGAAAACAAAAAACCACTCCAACTCGACAAAGCAAAGAGTGTAAAACATAAAAGAGATACAACTTTAAGAAAGATACAAGAAATGGCAAAAATCAGGTTATACCTATGTTGTAGTTACTTTCAAGATACAAAAAAAAACAAATTTGGAGCTACAAAAATGTTGAAAGTTATATAGTCTATAGTTACCCTATTTTATAAAAAGAAATGTTTAAAATTTTGTTTTTAAAGAATTAAAATAAACAAAATTTTAAAAATGAAATTTTTTATTTTATTTACTTCGATTTAAACTTTTTTATCACAAAGCATATATTTTTTTCTTTTTACTTATTAAGCGACGCGTTTCGGATTTGTATCCATCATCGGGCTTTTTTCATTGACTTTGATCAAAGTCAAAAAATTTCCTTTTTAAAATTTTGCTTACATATCTTAATTCTTTAAAATCAAAGTTATATACTCAACATGGAGACTGAACCACAAAGAAAAAGTTTAAAATTTGACATTCGAGCTTCATTTCAGTTTGAAAGTAATAAATTATTTGAAGATCATTAAACTATTTTGCAAAAATATCAGCTTTAAGACAATATTAAAGCTTGAATACAGTTAAAGCTTGCAATTTAAGTTATATGTATATAAATAATATTGCTTAAATCACTCCTCCACTGGTCATAAATAATGTCTAGAAAATACCAATTTCGTCTCAAAAATTCCACGCATTGACATTGTTGTCATGGGTTTACGATCTAAGATATTGTTCATCCCCTGGCAGAAGAAGACATGTATAGAGCATACACATTGATGTCTAGACTTCTATAAATATAATCCGTGTACTCAGTAAATCGCAAGGGCTGCATCAATTCTATTCATAAACCGTTAAACGTTTTCAAAAATATATACACGCCTGGTTAGTAGAGACCAATTTTGTATCTAAACCTTCTTAGAATGGTTATCTGATCTCCTTTTCTAGGGAGCTTATTTTCTGTTGATGTATACATTTTCACATATATTACGTAAATTGAGTTGTTGAAGACTTTTGATCAAAAAAACGATAGTGTCTTACGTCCACGTACAAGACTCATACTTTGTTAGCCCAAAATAAAAAAAAAATACATTTAGTGGTGCAACAGCTCGAAGAGAACTAGGACCTAGTGACTTACAATTCTCAACCATTTCTGTACGCGTTCTACAATTTTCTGTCGATTCTAATCGGCTAATGAGCAGCACTTTTAATGACAAGAGATACTCTTAGAGGATTTGTCAATTCCTCGCAACAGGCGGTACACCCCTGAAAAACTTTTCTGTAGCGGCTTAAAATCGAACCCAAGACCTTCTGCATGACAGTCCAACTCAATTAGCATTATGCCAAGGAGTACAAATGATTAATATTATTTTTTTTATCAAGCTCCACTCTTTGAATTTAACATGATCGCTCGATCAAAACATATAAATAGTAACAATAAATAAAATAATCTCTTATAGATTAAATATTTCTCTCTGATAATGTAAAAAAAATATGCTTAACAAATAAACCACACCCTATTTGAAAATCAATGCAAAAACAGAAGCCTCATTCACAGATCGGACCTTTAACTGGACAACAACTAATAAAGATCTAGATTCCCACCAAATGAGTCTTTTATTTTTCTACCCTACTCAAAGAGGCTTATTTTAAAGAGAGTGATATAAATGTTTACCGTCCTAACTTTGATTTCTTATTATTCCCACAAGATACGCTTAACTATTGGTTCGATTTTTTTTCCAGGTACTTTTGAGTCATTTTCTTCGACTTCAAGTCGACTTCTTCAGTCTGAGTCTGATGTTACGTGGCGACGGTAACGGAATTTGAAAAATAAAAACAGAGGATAGATCGCTTTCATTCCAATAAATTAAGATAGAAAAAAAAATTAAACAAATTCTAAAGGAGAAAGTGCCTAAATCGCGGGTGCTGAGAATTAAGTGCTGAATCAAGTGATAATTTGTGAAAAGATGCCGATCTGCAAATTGCTATGCGTTTCTATGTTTAAGTGAGCAAAAATAAATATAAACCATCCATCATACAAACAATGGCCACTTTAACAAGTACACTCTTAAAACGGCGCACCACAACAACAACAAATTCATCGGTTAAAAAGTCTAACAAACTTAACCACGTAGAAAATTCCTCGTTAACGTCAAGCTCGATTGCTGTTGCTGCAGGAAATGAAAGACTCCATCAGCGCAGCCGTAAGGGAGGTGGGTCTGGTGGTTCGAGTGAAAAGCTTGAGAAATTTTCAATGGAACGATCGACGTCCGTATCAACAAATGCTTCATATCACGAATCGTGTTGTAGTGAAATTATGGCCAATTTTCAGAATACCACCGATACTGAAAAACTATCGCGAACAAGTGTTGCACGAGCGTTTGCTAGCAATAGTGATGATGCCTGTGCGTGTTGTTGCTGCACAGGGGGAGCAGATTACCCCATCATCCTCAACTCACAACGGAAATACGAGGAGCGTGCGAACTTTATGATCAGTCTGAAGTTTGACTTGGTAGCGTTGCTGTTATTTGTGGTGGCGTTTGGAACGCGTTTCTATAAGCTTTCAACGCCGAACAATGTGGTGTGAGTATGCGTGTTTTAATTTTTATAAGTTTATTTGCATAGTTTGGTATTTTTGTTTTTGATTTCCTAATATCTTTGAAAGAAATCAAAAGGGACTAATTTATTACCAAAAGAAGGTGCAGGTGGAGGTATCTGGTAAATTAGACTCAACGGCGGAGACTCATGCGAGTTGAATGTCTCCTCAAGAGATTTGGCCTACTTATGTATATCTTGGCTAAGAGACACAGACTGGTTGTGGTGTGTGGTGATGCCTAATTCACCCATAGCCAGTTTCCAGTGCGATGGGCTGTTAACACTAGGCGCTCAATTAAGTGTTGGGCTGGTTTGTTTGGTTTTCGTTCCCGTTCTGAATTTAATCACTTGATCAGCTGGTGGTGGCGGGAATTCGTGTGCCAATTTTTTTTTAATGGCACTTCTGACAACCACAGTGAGTTAAAGAATGCCATTGAGATTAATCGAGCGTGACTTGAGCTAACCACTCCCCAAATGAATTTTTGTTTTTTTGTTTTTATAAAAATTCTGAAAATGAGACATTTAAGTTAAGATTAATATCTTTTGTGAGCATTTTTTTTGCACTTGCTTGAGGATTAATTTTTTTCATGTTTGACTTTAGTTATTTTTTTTAATTTAATTATAGAAACGTTAAACTGTCTTTGCTGTAGACATGTGAAAATGCATTTAGTGTCGTTTAAAAGCGTCGATGTGGATTTTAATGACTTAATGAAAAAATTCCTATTTTATTAGGACCAGTTTAGGTTGCTTGTTTTTTTTAAACATCAGGGCAAAAAGTTTATTAATGGTTGCTAATGAGAGGCTAAATATTTAATAAATACACAGCGTGACGGTGTGGCGCTAAGTTTTTTGTAAATGTAGACAAGAGATCATTAGAGAGCATCAGGGAGAAAGGTGTCTTATTTCCACATAAATTGTTACAATTTATATTGGTTTTCGCAATATTACCATGCGTTCGTTTTGAAAGCAATCACCTTTGTATAGATTTTTTTTAATCACAAAATGTTACTCGGAAAAAACTTCTAATAAACACTGGCACACTATAGTAGTTGTTTCTTCCATTTTAAGAACAATATAGGCTTTCTTTTCCAAAAAAGATGCTGTTGCATTTTTTTTCAGATCAAATCAATTTTTTATATATATGTAGTTTTTAAAATAATTGGAATTTTTCGTAAACGTTTGAAATATTTTTTTTTAAACCGCTCGCTATTACGAATTTTAAAATTTGTCTTGATAAATTTATAATTAGGGTCTACGAACAGTAGTTGTCATTGAATATGTCTGTAGTGGTACCTAATGGAAAGAATGATTCAAATTCATTTAACTCTGAAATTGGTGTCCCACAGGATTGCGTTCTAAGTCCATTAATGTTTGCCTTGTTTATAAATGACCAGGGAGAGTGTCTTTTGGCAATATATTTGTAAAACTTTTGTTGTATGTCATCAGCATTTCTGCTGACAAACCAGTGACCATTCAATTCCAAATATATAAACTCAAAGTATTTTGTGATCTATGGGATCTTTAATAACTATTCAAAATCTAATATAATAGTATTCAGAAACCAAACTCTTTTGTAAGAAACTGTTTTGAAAGATGGCACCAGTATAGAAGTTGTCAATGATGCTATTTATGTGGAGTCCGGTTTACCGAAAATTGTTATACAAAATTTGAAGGCTAATGCAGACTTTTAATCCAAAGTTATAGAAGTCTTGATACAAAATTACACACAAAATGCTGCTTGTTTCTTTTCGCTGTAGTTATACCCCCTTTAAGAACAAGAACTTACTTGCTTTAGAACATGGTGTTCCTTTGAATCTTCTTTGAGGCATAATGGCAAAATATTTTCAATGATTGCATTATTGCATTGCAAAAGTAGTATGGAGTCTAATTCTACATAGGTCTATCTTAATATATATAATTCTTCTGTGAGTGTGTATGTCACTGAACTTCTCTTAAACGACTGGACCGATTTTGATGAAATTTTTTGTGTGTGTTCAAGGGGATCTGAGAATGGTTTAGATTCACAATTAAAAAAAAATATATTCGTAGTTAGCAACGCGAGCACGGGCGGCTAGTATGTATATAAAACTATAAATTTAAATCTAGGAGAAAACAATTATTTTTCTACCTGTGATATGAACCTTATATTCAAATAGTCATAGCAGAAATTTTACTCTTTCTTAATAAATTTTAAACATGTTCCAACCAGTATTATGCTAAGGCTATTTTTTTAATAAATTGCTTCCGAACAACACAACAAAGCAATGACAATTTCAATTCATGCAAAAAACTATATAATGTCGGTTTTATTTGGCAATCCGGAAGCCTTCTGGACTCTTCTGAAAATGTTCACTTGGGAAAAATGACAGTTCTGATTCTGAAAAGAAGAGAAATTTGCTTCTGGATTTGAAATCAGAATCGTAACCAGAAGCCACTCACGCATTCATATACTTAAACGTCAAACTCAACAGCTGTGATTTTGTGTATCCTTATTGTGCGAACTGTATCTTTCAACAAACATTTTTCTTGGTTGTCATTACTGTCGACATTTGATGTTTCACATATACATACAATCATAAAAAACTTCTGAATCAAAAAAAGTGTTCAGTTGGGATTCCGGATCGGAGAGAGATTCCGGATTGCCAAATAAAAACGACATAAGTAAACAGACCTGTTTTGATGTTTGTAAAAGTAAAAGAATCATATATGAAGTTAGCACGATACTAAAAAAATAAAATAGGTATTCGATGATTTTAACTTTAATAAAAGGGTGGAGAAAGTATGATGCTATATTCGATTAAAGTATTTCAAAATTTTAATCAATTTTGTCAATTTTGTTTTATTTTTTAAATAAAGTAAAAAAGTATTATTAGGCTCAATACAAGCTTCATCTTAATTAAATATAGCTTTTATTATTCAAATTTAGAATAGAAGTGAATTTTGAAGACTGATGAAGAAGATGGAGTTTTAGGTAGGGTGCAATGAGGTTAAAGTCAAAACAGTTAATGTTACGATTAATCCTCCGAAGCATGCGACTAATAGGTTCGGTAGAGCCATAAGAGTTACGTTGGGTGGACTGAAAATTTAAAGTTTTGTACAAAGTGCTTTCAATTTATTTGGGAATATGTGATAGTTTAGCAATTGGACGATAGTTTGTAACTTCACCCTTTTTGGACCTTTTTATGCATTTAGTTTATCCAATTCTTCTATAACTGAGGCAATTCTCCTAGATTAACTTTAAATTTTTCAGAGAGGAAAAGAAAGTGTGCAGGAGAATTTTTTGAGATATACATATGTATGTAGAGTAAAGAAGATATATGAAATATGAAAATTATCTCGGTTTAAGTGGAGTGATTGAATTTAATTCAATCGAAAACAGAAACGACCTCATTGATTACTAGTCTAACCAAAGATATTATTATTCTTGTTATCTGAATTTAATAAAATTCCCTAGAAAAATAAAATTCACAGTCTATTATTGCTGTAAATTTTATAAGACTCGGTAAACATTGACCAATGTTTGCATCTTAGAAGGGTACGACAGCATTTAACTGATTAGTCTACTGTCGTACCTGCCGCCCGCTTGGACTTTCGATTATATATGGAGAGTATACAATCTAATAATTGAGTTGATTTAATTTATAAATAGATCAATGGTTTGAGGAAGAAGTGGGTCGTGCGAGAAATTTGGTAAATACTTAAAAAAAAGGAAAATAAAGGAGTCGTCGGTAAAAGATTGTTTAAAAAAAGTTGCAAAAATTTCGCGATTGTGTATGGTATATGGTTTGTTTCAAGAGAGAGGGAGAGGTAACCATGTAATTTTCGTTTAAAGTTGTAAAACTGGATAAAGGATGTAGGGTCTTTTATAAGATTGATTTGGGTTTGGATTAAATAGCGTTGATAGACGGGTGTTGTAAAGTTCGTTTTAGTGAAGATAAATTCAAAGATATAATCAGAAAAGTCAGTTGCAGATCTAGAACCAAAGAAAATTGCCCAAAACTTCTTCCTCCTATTTTGCAATAATAGTAGTCTGTGAATATACCAAGCTAGGGAAGAAAACGAAAAAAATATACATGACGATAAATAGAATTAAAAATTTCTCCATAAAATATCTTCTACAGTTAGATTGTAAAAATGTGGTGATATATTCACTAATTTGATAAAATATTTTCTTTGTGAAAATCATGAAAATAAATGTCTTCAGAGAGATAAGTTTATCAAGGAGAATCAT
The DNA here is from genome assembly GCA_963931855.1 of Philhelius festivus. Classification (NCBI taxonomy): domain Eukaryota; kingdom Metazoa; phylum Arthropoda; class Insecta; order Diptera; family Syrphidae; genus Philhelius; species Philhelius festivus. Next base: position 98,232,341 of record OZ007557.1, read on the forward strand.
GATATGAATGAGAATAAAAGTTAAATAGTCATTCCTCAATTAATTTTGTCACCTTTTGTTGTTGTTTACGATTCAGCTTGCATATGGTAGGCAGTTCTCTTCTATTGATAACTGTTTTACTTGAATGCAGTCATATACCTGTTTCTATAATTGTTTTCAATGTTACTCGTAATTTGTCGATATGTAAATTATCTTCTTCTGGTTTCTGCGATTTAAACAGATATTAGGGTGGTCCTAACAAAAGTAATTTCAAAATGTTGATCAATTTAAAGCCTTCTTAGTACTCTTAAAAACTTAATTGTTAAGTGGCTCCCACGAAATAAATTTAAAATTCGAAAACGAATGCTCTTTAGATCAAATTTTGAATTTTAATAAGTTTGGGAATAACTGATGAAAAAAATTTTATTTTGGCAAAACTTAAAGTCAGTTTTATGTATTATGTATTTTCCAAATTTGGTTTACCGTTTTTTTTTTTTTTAATTCTAAACATGATCATTTTCTTTAACAATTTTGAGCTAAAAGTAATAAAACAATGGTCTTACAATTTGTCTAATACACAACTTTTACATTATAACGCAAATACAATTGGGTCAAACTGTAAATATTTTTAAATGGTAGACCAGTTTGTTTAAAATTTGTCGAACTACGTTTTTATACATATGTACATTCAAATTTTTATTTTAACTCATCTAGAAAGGGTATCTGTCGTGTCGTGGCTGTATGGCTTTAATGATAATCATCGACAAAAGTTCGGGTCTTAGAAGAGTACAAGACCATCTGATGAGCCCACTATCTTGTCTAGGCGAAAAGTATTTTGGGTTACTTCCATATAACTTAATGGCTCCATCGACTTTATAATAAGTTTTCAACCTAATGCTTCTAGGTAGTTCAAACATCGTTACATTTAAAAATTTTACAAATAATTTTTTTAAATAATAAATAAAAATTCATTGTTTAGTTCTTTTGATTTTTGTTCACCTTTCTTAGTTAACAATATCCATGACCATACATATTCAATGTCCAATAAGATACTTCAAGCCCCGTCGCCACAACTAACGGGTGATTTTTTAAAAGCTTGAGAATTTTTTTTAAAAAAAAAACGCATAAAATTTGCAAGATCTCATCGATTCTTTATTTGAAACGTTAGATTGGTCCATGACATTTACTTTTTGAAGATAATTTCATTTAAATGTTGACCGCGGCTGCGTCTTAGGTGGTCCATTCGGAAAGTCCAATTTTGGGTAACTTTTTCGAGCATTTCGGCCGGAATAGCCCAAATTTCTTCGGAAATGTTGTCTTCCAAAGCTGGAATAGTTGCTGGCTTATTTGTGTAGACTTTAGACTTGACGTAGCCCCACAAAAAATAGTCTAAAGGCGTCAAATCGCATGATCTTAGTGGCCAACTTACCGGTCCATTCCTTGAGATGAATTGTTCTCCGAAGTTTTCCCTCAAAATGGCCATAGAATCGCGAGCTGTGTGGCATGTAGCGCCATCTTGTTGAAACCACATGTCAACCAAGTTCAGTTCTTCCATTTTTGGCAACAAAAAGTTTGTTAGCATTGAACGATAGCGATCGCCATTCACCGTAACGTTGCGTCCAACAGCATCTTTGAAAAAATACGGTCCAATGATTCCACCAGCGTACAAACCACACCAAACAGTGCATTTTTCGGGATGCATGGGCAGTTCTTGAACGGCTTCTGGTTGCTCTTCACTCCAAATGCGGCAATTTTGCTTATTTACGTAGCCATTCAACCAGAAATGAGCCTCATCGCTGAACAAAATTTGTCGATAAAAAAGCGGATTTTCTGCCAACTTTTCTAGGGCCCATTCACTGAAAATTCGAGCGTTGCTCGTTAGTAAGTCTATTCATGATGAAATGTCAAAGCATACTGAGCATCTTTCTCTTTGACACCATGTCTGAAATCCCGCGTGATCTGTCAAATACTAATGCATGAAAATCCTAACCTCAAAAAAATCACCCGTTACTACGATCCCTATTGTGTGCTAGACTTTTCTATTTTAAATTGTTGTATTGAACTTCAACAGATTCAAACTCGTTTTTTTTTGTAACTAGGAAGCTACACAAAAGCAACGTCACAAAACTCGGCTTACAACGCTGAGTCACCTTTTTTTATTGAGCCCTCCCCGTAAAGAGCAATGTTTATAATTCAATAAGTTTATGATAATTAATATTCATTTAAATTTCAGTTAAGTTAAGGAACACGTGTAATTTGTTATTGGAAATGGTCATACTCAGGTAAAAGTCAATGATTTGGCTTGCACAGTTTATTGGTCAAATAGAAAGTATAAACAGCTGTGGATTTTATTTGAAGAGATTAGAGTAGGTATTACTAAAAAAATACTTCGCATTAAAATTCACACTAAAGTGATTGGCGATCGGGTTATATATGTACATACATAGATATATTCATATAAGTATTGGGTTTCTTATGCGTGTGAGTTTTGAAGTTTTCATTAAGAAAGGTTAATGGTCTATTTATAAATTCAAGCCGAAGATAAAATTGAAATAAAACTATGATATTATGCTAAATGCTGGCAATATAGATACATTCATTATTGTGCTCAAATTATTTAAATTATAGTTTTATTTTATAAAGTTATATGCGTAAAATGTTAGTGGATTTTTTTTAGAGTATTTTCAGTTGCACTTTATTCAATTAAAGCACTATACAAGTTTAAAAGTCTTTAAAATTAAAATAAAAAATAGCAAAACTGATTCGAAATCACGCAAAGGGGCACTTGGGCTATAATAGCGTCAACAGAAAAGTAGACTGTGCGTCTGAATGATAAATTTTATATGCATAAAAAGACTTCTAATGAAATCATTCTCTCAAAAAATATTATATAGCTCTCAACATATGCTTTCAAGTTTTAATTTAATTGAATACCTGTGTTACTTACTGAACTGGTTCCCAATGCATGAAGGATTACTTCCTAAGATATGGCGGCTTTCCATTCTTTACAATTTTACAATCCTCAGTTCGCTGCTTCCAGTCATAAGATAACATTCACATCTTTTTACAGCTCACAGCTTTTCCGCTTTAACAGTTATACTCGTGCTTCGGGAAATGCCCATCTTTTTAACCTTGAGTCCAACTTCGGACGAGCTGTTAAGTTCAAAAATATTATGTCTTAAGACACTCTGACTAAGCTTAGTCCGATTTAATATTTACCTCCCATTTCAAATTTCATGCATTCAAAACCATTGTGAATCTGACAATCGGTATCTCCTTTTAAATCCTCTAATCAACTTTCCTAAACTCTCGCACTGCGCTCAAACATTTTAAGGGTTAAGATTATGAATATCTCGTGGGCAAAATATATTAAAACATTTTTTCTCATCCATTTGTTCTCCTCGCACATAAGAACATTAATATTCTTCTAACAAATTGAAGAATGAGGTATATGAAGTATTTATAGCTGAAGATCTATTGTGCCTCCACCTCAAAAGCGAAGAGCTTGCTCATCTTAGTATAGTTCTTCCTCCTAATCTATTGCTATTAGGAATCTTAGTATTTGGGGCACCTTCAGAAAGGATAGGTCGCTCTCTTCCACCTCGAATAGTCCCAGAGGGTTTTTCCTTTGGTGCATGAATGGATATCTTCCTAGTGTGTTATCCGCTTGATTTCTCCTACATGTTGCAGAATCTACATGTGGCACTGCTAGTGCTTACCATACCAAGTAAACTAAGGTGTATTCTAAGTTTGCAGTGTCCAGGTGGGATACCTGTTATTATTCTTAGATTAAGAAGATTTTAACCTATATATTTAGCCAAATCAAAGTAGCAGCGGTTTCTTTAATTCTTCGTCCGATACCTAAGCTTTCATCCGTCAAATAAGATGAACTCTTTAATTCGTTTACTTCAAGACCAATAAGTTTCACATGATCTTCAGTCCAGTGGCGTAGCGAGGGTGGGGCAGATCAACTATATGAGCTCCACTAGACTATCAAATTTGACTATATTGTCGATTGAACAAGAATTGGCTGATTTTGACAAAGTTATTTCTGACTTCGCTGCTCGTAAGGCCCGTAGAATCCGTTTGTGAAATCCCTGATCCTATTTTACCTTCAATAAAAGATACCTCATTGCTTGTGAAATGATGTCTCGAAATTTAATTTTAATTAAGTATTGAATGGGGGCGGCAAAATAGGTCTCCCGCCCCGGGCGCCGAGATGGCACGCTATGCCACTGCCTCAGTCGCCATTAGAGACTTCATTATGGTGCGTTAAAAATGGTCGATAATTTCGTTATCGTCCACATATCCCAATAGTTAAACCAATTTGTTGAAAATAGTTCCCTATCGATGTTAACGCCTGCACCTCGCACCATCTGCTCCAAACTGACATTGACCAAATTAATTGATCTGGCATCTCCTTGGAAAACTCTTTCCATGTTTGGAATAGTTGAATTTAATATTTGTGTACCTATGTATCATTAATAAAAACATGTTGTTTTTTTTAAGTTTGTACAACAGCTCTTTTGTTTATTCTACCTTAATTCACATTCATCACATTTCAAACGAATTAACTTTTGCAAAAATTCTTACAGTTTCGATGAACTCCATTATGGAAAATACATATCTCTATACATAAGAAATATTTTCTTTTTCGACCAACATCCACCTCTGGGGAAACAGCTTATTGCAGCTGTCTCCAGTTTTGCTGGCTACGATGGAAATTATACATTTCCGCAGATTGGATCTGCCTACAACCACACCGTACCTGTTTTTTGGCTTAGATTCTTGCCGGCAATGTGTGGTAGTCTTCTCTCACCAGTTGCCTACAAGCTTCTCCTTGAAATTCCAGTCAACCGTTGGACCGCTCTGTTAGGTGGTCTTTTAATTATTTTCGGTAAGAAATAAATTTCTCAAGTTATTTTTTCAGTTATGCAAATTTATCAATAATATCGTACTTTCAGATAATGCTCTTCTGACGCAGTCTAGATTCATTTTAATGGAATCAATGTTATTGCTTTTTGCCTCAATGGGTCTACTGCATCTTCTTCGTTTTCAAAAAAGCAATTTTGCAAGTCTTCGATGGATCATCTCTGGATTAGCGTCAGCTTCTTTCTTCGCGTGTGCATTAAGTGTTAAATACGTGGGTTTTTATTCAGGATGTCTGGCTTTCTATTTGATGTGCCGTTATCTTTGGAATATGCTCTATGATTCATCAGTAACAGGCAAGTAACTAATTGTTCATTTAAGGAAGAAGGTTAATCGTGAAATTTCATAGATTTCCAGATAATCCTTCAGGCTGTTAGTCGAGTCCTTATATTCAGCATAGTTCCCATTTCGATCTACATTGGCGTTTTCTATCTCCATCTGCATACTCTAACCAAAGCAGGACCACATGACAATGTCATGACGAGTGCCTTTCAAGCGTCTCTCGAGGGTGGGCTGGCATCAATAACAAAAGGGCAACCTTTGAAGATTGTTCATGGCTCACAAATTACCCTTAGACATACTCACGGCAGGGCATGTTGGCTTCATTCTCACGCCCACGTCTATCCGGTAAAATATCCCGACAAACGGGGCTCATCCCATCAACAGCAAGTTACTTGCTATAGCTTCAAGGATGTCAACAACTGGTGGATTGTTAAACGGCCAGACAAAGAGGAATTGGTTGTCGGAGATGAAATGGACCCAATCAAAGATGGAGACATAATTCAGTTGGTCCATGGTATAACCAGCCGAGGACTTAATACCCATGATGTTGCTGCACCAATGACTCCATCGTGCCAGGAAGTCACATGTTATATTGATTATGAGATAAAAATGGAAGGGCAGCTGCTGTGGAGGGTGGAGATTTTGAACAAGGACACGGTGAGTTCGAAAAGAAAAAAATTCCTAAGTCAAACTCAAAAAAGGAACCTCTCTCAACAATTGATTTTGTTTTACAGGAAGGATCTGTTTGGCATGCTATAAAATCTCAAATCCGGCTTATTCATGTAGGTACTGGAGTCGCTTTGCGTTTCAGTGGTAAACAACTTCCCGAATGGGGATTCAATCAGCATGAAGTGGTTGGTGACAGAATTGTCAACAACAAAGATGCCATTTGGAATGTTGAGGAGCACCGATATACCAAAAGTAATCTACAAAGGAGCTTGTTCTGTACAAACAGATTTTAAAGTGTTGATTTTTTCCAGCTCAAGACCAACGTGAACGCGAACGACAACTCCTTAACGCCGAAATGATTCCAACAAAGAAAACCAAGCTCTCATTTTGGGATAAGTTCTTCGAGTTGCAATCGAAAATGCTTTGGAGTACAAAGAGTGACATTTCCTCCCACATGTATAGTTCGGAGCCATTAGAGTGGCCGCTTCTCGACAAAGGAATCGCCTATTGGGTGGACAAAAAATCCAATGGACAGATTCATCTGCTGGGGAACATTTTAATTTGGTACACAGCAACGGGTGCGATCTGCCTGTATTTTGGACTTATGACCTTCTATTTGATCCGAAGACAGCGCTTGGTTTTTGATATCCCGCAAACAGAATGGCAACGATTCCTCGCAATCGGTGATATTTTCGTAGGTGGATATCTTATTCACTATTTGCCTTATTTCTTTGTGGAGCGGACGCTATTCTTGCATAACTATATGCCATCGCTATTATTTAAGATGCTTCTTCTTTGTTATATGTTCGAACATGTTGATTTTTTGCTAAGACAGTTTACGAAGAACCCTTGGTTCGTACGAGCATATCGATTGGCTGTGATCGCGTGGGTTCTAGGAGTATTCCATGTGTATAGAAAACTTTTGCCCTTAACTTATGGAATTGAAAAATTAACTGCACATCAAGTTACACAACTACGATGGAAGGACACTTGGGATTTAATTGTTCATAGAGAATTATCAGGAAAATAATGGTTAAGTAGAAAATGGGTTTTGAAATTATTGAAATTTACTGGGCACAAGCTAAGAAAGTCTTGAGAGTAGTGAATGTAGGAAAAATATAATTTGTGCTTCGAATTCTTAAAATAAATAAAAATAACACTAAAATTAGTGTTAAATGATGCTAGAAGACTATTTAAGAAAATTGTCATATTCTGTGAGATTATGTTTGAGGTTGTCTTGTTTAAGAATAAATTATGTTACTAAATTGAGTTTTTTTTTTGTTTGATTATGAATTTTGCTTCAGTGAATGTAGTAAGAAAACTGATTACTAAGGGATTAGGTAATTTTTGGAATGCATTAAGGTGTTCAAAATATGCCGAAGTTTCAATTTCAAAACCTAAGTTTAACATGCAAAAGTGTGTCTGAAATAAAGGTAAAAAGAGTCCAAAATCGTAAATGGAATCAAACTGCCTGGAAGTTAAAATAAAGTGGTTTTCGAAAAAAAATGTAAATCAAATGGGGTTTTTCATTGGTAAATTCAGTTTTCAATGACCAATAGATTTTAAATTGATTTCTTCTTTGCCATTAGGTTTGTTCGTTGAGCCCTGAAGTCACCCTGGGGTCGCCCAAATTGGTTTTTGAAAAACCTGAAATCACCCTGGTGAGTAAATTCTTTGTTTTTTGAGGCCTGGGGTCGCCCTGAAGTAGATCTAGGTATTTTGCTGGGGTGAGTTCAGGTAACGATCAAACTGTCAAAAGTCATATGAGATTTCATATATGTATGTATTTCTTTTGTTGTCATTTAGCGATTTGCATGTTGCATGTTATTGCTTGTGTTTGCAATTGAATGTTTGTTGTACTCATCAGATGAAATATTCAGCAACAACGCAAAATTGTTTTCTTTCATTTTTAAAACTAATTTATAACAAATTTAAAGTTTTATCAGAGCACAGAATTATTTTGTCTTGCTTTTAGTTGTCAACAAAACAGTTGACAGCCCTTGTGTGTTTCTTAAAAACCGAAAACCCCAGTTTTTTTTTACAACTCTGAGGGTTGTCAAGAAAAAGTTGAACGAACGAAACTATTGTATTCATCTTATTTCTGTTTGTGTCATTATTTCAAATAAAATCTCAATCCTCTGTCTACTATCAGTAGAGAAATACGAGACTAATGAATTTGTCGAAACATTTTAAACTACTTCCAATTTTTACTAGGAATAATTTTCTTCCTAAATTAATGAAACCAAACATCAATAAAAAGAAGACACCAAAGACATATTCTATGAGCTCCTAGATTAAACATACGAACAGTGCCCTAGTTATGACATTAAAATTGTCTTAGGAGATTTTATTGCCAAGATGGAAGAGATACAGCCTGCACGACACCACCTCCGATAATGGACTCAGTCTGATCGACTTCGCTGTGAGTCGGGACGTTCTGGTAGTTAATGCGCAGTTTAAACATCTCCATATTAGGAAAACCATCAGAGATGGCGCTTCTGACGTGCTGGGTTTTACACTACCAACACAAGAAACCCCTGGTTTGACGATAAGTGCCAGCAGTCCGAGCCGAAGCCGGCATGGACAATCATGGAAACATCGTAGAAGAACCGCAGACCATGCTGAGAATATGGAAAGATCATTTATTCAAACTTTATAACGACGATGAAGAAGAGAATTTCGCTGCTATGGAGATAATATCAATCGACTTAGGCGACGCAGACCAGAAGAAGTGAAGATAGCTATATCGAATCTTGAGTCCAACACAAAGCCGGTTGGAGCTGACGGCCTCGCTGCCGAACTGTTTAAAGCAGCATTGTCTGCCCAATTCTCAAGAAAGGAGACTCTGAACTGCGCCAACTACAGAGGCATAAGTCTCCTGATTCTCGGATAGTCAAGTGGCTATTGAATCTCTGGACTTGATCGCTACTTACTCTCGAACAGCCCTCAATCTCTATGGAGATAACGTAGATGTTCAATATTAACCTCTGTTTGGTGCCATCTGCCAGGGCATAGGGACATTCCGGGGCACTGTAAGGCTGATAAACTCGCTAAAAGTATAACAACATTACCTATGTTCCCTGATAGGGATAATATATACCCATCGCTACATGTAAACTTATGCTGAAACAGGATTCAATACAGACGACGAACCTTAGATGGAATAATTTAACCACCTGTTGACAAAACGGATCTGGCCAATACTTAATCTGAGACGCTCTGAGTGTTTGATATCCTTAAGTAGAATTAGTAGCACATCAGCTCATCAATTTCTTGATTTCTTAATGGGGCAAAGTCACCCATGTTCTGCATTTCACTTATTGTGAATTCGAAAAACAAAAGTGAATTTTGATGTTCTGCATTCCGCATAAAATGACTTTTGTGATTTGTTCATTCCGAATGTGAAATGTTGGTGTTCTGAATTCCACCCGAAATGAAGTTTGTGAATTGAGTTTTCGGAGATGAAAATTCGTGTTCTACATTTTTTATTTATTTATTTTGATTGATTGATTTTGATTTGATTGATTGATAAATTGTTGTTTACAAGAAAATACAAAAAAGCTCCCGACAAGAAAAAGTTGTGTTCCAATTTATGAAATAAGAAGGAAGAAATTTTGTGTTAAGGGAATTGAAGTCGATTTTATTAAAGGATTTATTTCAAAAATGTAAACAAATGTCTCTTCGCTTAGTCTTAAGCTTTTTTTGAAACTACAAACAATTCAAATATGACCATGTTAATTCATTCCCCATTTTTTTACTTACGCTGCTTCTGAAAGATCTAAAATTATGGCTTTACTACGTAAAACTTTTCCACAAACTCTCTATCATTGATTTTCGTCCCTTCTACCACTTATTAATAATAATAGTGAATCTATTTTCGTTATGCACAAGAAACAATGTTTTAATAAATGTTGCAAATTGTCTTTCAGCTGATTTTGACATTTCACAAATAAATTCGGAGTGAATTGAATTCACTCGGAATGTAGAACATGCATTTTCATTTTAAGTGAAATTGAAATTCGTTTTCAATTCACTTTCACTCGGAATACAGAACATGGGTGAAATATGCCATATTTTTCAAGTTTAAAAAGAAGCAGACCGTGGTCAACTTTGCCGAGGGCTTTACTAAAGTCATTGTAGTTCATACCAACCTGGCTGCCTTTTGTCCAGTTCTTGAAAAAAATTCGAGGTACCTATAATCTGTAAGATTATTAGTTGTAGATCCAGCCCTAAAGAAACCATGTTGATGCTCACTTATGACTGACCTCAGTTCAACTCAACACTCTATTGCAACTCTTCGGTAATTATTAACAACTTGACCTATCTCCATTTTTGAAAATTTCGAGCAATGTTTTTTTTTCAGAAAAAGTGTAACACCATTGGGACCACTACCCTTATTAACATCAATGGACTTTAGTTTACGAACTAGGTCCAACATTGTCAATGTTAAAAAACTAATGCAAGTTAACTACACTATCAAAAGTTATCGAATCATTAGCTGTGTTTTATTTTCCCCAGATCTGATCCAGATTGGAACTTCATTCAAAATTACACCATTAGTACCCACTGCTACCCAAAGTCTCAAGGTTAAGAACAAGTCTTATTATTGGAGGTATATGAGTTGAACGAAACAAATTGTATTTTTTCTTTTTCACGATAGCGTTTCGACGATTATCTATCGACTCAGATGAAACCAATTAAAGCAACTCTATTGCGCAAATAATGATATCGTCTGACGATAATCGATTTACAATTACCTCTCAGGCAATCGTAAAACGCAATCGCAACATAGCGATTCCAAAAATCCAAAAAACGCAGTGAAATGCTTAAGTTTTCTTAGAAGATGCAAGGAATTTGTTTCCTCCTCTGATCTAGCTGCAATTTATAAGGAATATATCCGCCCAAAACTTGAGAATAACTCATTTCTGGCCTAGTGTTCTTTGAACCAAATAGTAACTAAGGGCACAAACAGAGTGGAGCGGAGACCAAATCTGCGAAATTCATCAGAGAAAAGAGCTCGAGCAGGGAGCAAGGATGAAGACTAGCCATAGTAAGGAGCAAGAAAACAAACAAGCAAGGTAGCACTCTGTGTGCTACCCTTTCACTACACGTGCTTGATTTCTTCGCTCTGCTCTTTGCTCTCTGCTCTTGCTCACTATCAGCTCCACTCTGTTTGTACGGTAAGCCTCTTTAGCCCTTCTATATTGCATAATTCAATAAACCAGATGAAGTATTTTTGAAAAGAAAAGATGGACAGTACCGTTTTACTCCCATTCATTTGATTAAATAATTGTATAAATCATTTTACAACAGAAATGTATAAATTTTGTTTGTTTTCCCCGAAATCCTTCTTATTCTTCCATTGGAACCGGCAAAACCTCCTCGGTTACTTCAAATTTGTGGATTTTCGTGTTCAGCACGGCAGTGGTTCCCAATTTGAAATCGTAGTTCAACTGAAAGACAAGAAAACAATCAAACTCAGATTTCTAAAGAATTCCCACTGGTCCGCTTACCTTCCTCTCGCCCTTCTGGTTCGACAGTTCATAGTTCCTCAAGTAATCACAAGAATCCTTGCGGATCACACATAAATCGACATTCGATCCGGATCCCAGATCGTTGAAGATACCAGCGCGGATTGCATCGCGCACCAACAGCTTGCCTTCTTCCTCCTCCATGTCTGGCTTCCAGCGCGACTCAAAGACGGACATGGCAGCCAAGCTGCCAGACCCCATTGTTGCGTAGGGAAGTCTGTCGGTTGAACCATGGGGATGGATGCAGAAGATATAAGCGCCTGTTTTGTCAACACCACCCAGAACCAGGGCGGCACTGATGTGGCCCTGGTAGCGGAACAACATCTGCTTGAGCAAAGTGTTGGCTGCAACAACTGGAACTTGTCGGCCTGTGTTCAAGCGATGCAGTTCTAACTGAGAGGCGATCGAGTCAGTGGTCATTTCGGTATCTGCGGCGGTACCAGCTCCGCAACAGCTAAAGAGAGATATATCAGTAGATTTTAAGGGGAAAGGTATGATTTCCTGGTACTTACTACATGTTCTTGGCCAAGTAGTGAATTTTGGAGCAATTCTTGTCCGAGACAATTGGGCCTTCGGTGGCTCGAGTATCAGCGCCCAGAATCACACCATCCTTGTAGATGATTCCAACGATGGTGGTACCGGTCTTCACAACCTTCGGCGGAACGAATCCATTTTGCAGGAGTTGGGCATTCCTATAGAGCCGGACGAAACGCCGAGAAAACAAAGAAACCGAAGGAAGAAGGAACGAAATTATAAATTTATAGGTTATGTGTGCAGAGAATGACCGAGCGAATTGGGAGCGGATTACTAACCTCTTGCAATTGTCGAAGTTGAATCCAGCTTTGGGAATGTCTCTTGCAATATCTACAGACATATTTAGGTTTAAATTTGTTTGATTTTTTTGCAGAAATTCAAGAAAAATTGAGAAATTAACGAAATGACGAACGAGAAGCTTTCTGATGCCGCAGTGACAAAACACAAATTTGTAAACTGTCAAAAAGACAGCAATGAGCAATGGCCGAACTAGTTTCAATTTCAGTTCAGTGGGACAAGTTTGTTTTCACCACAGAGTTTCTACAACTGTAATAAGAAAGGATCCGATAAGAATAGTATTTTGGACTTTTTTTTTAACAATCAAATTAAGAAATGATCCTACTGCGGATGTTGTATTTGTTATTCATATAAAATCCTACTGCACTACACATAACTTTTCCAAAACAAAAACGGCTAATGTCTTTCTGACAGCGAATGTAGTGTAAAAGAAAGCTGTTTAGTAAAACGATTGCTTAACTTTGTTATTAGTAAACACGAAAATTAAATCTTCTTTAAAGTTTAACCTAGTGTTAGCATAAACGGGTGCTTAGCAATTTATTGTTATTAAGGCCCTATGACTCTTCTGCAGTGAATTAGGATCTGAGGTTAAAATCTTATGCTAGTTAATTGTTTCATTTATTTATAAAAGGCTGATATCCAACATAGCAAACAGGACAAGCTTTAATATTTATGACAAATAGTTTTTGCGAAGTGTTAAATAGAAAACTCACCTCAAGCGAGCTGTCACAAAAGTAGAAAGTTTGCACATTTTTGTATATTTCCACATTCATATTGCCTCCTTACTTGATTCAAAAAGTTAAGATAGGATAAAATTTTCTAATAATTTATAAAGCAAAAATGTTAGGAACATCCGACCATCAGGCGTTTAAATACAAAAATACTTTTTATTTATTTTTGAAATTAACAGCCCGATTCTCCCCCTTGTGAGGAGTCACAAGTCACAAGCTCTTGTGACTATTCCTTGTGAGGATTGTTATGATTCGATAACATTTTGGTATTCTCCCCCTAATCCATAGAGGTAATATATTTCCTCTATGCCATAATCGTCACAAGAAAACTCACAACGAAACTCACCACAGCATGGTGAGATTTTTAAGTGTCATTAGGGCCGGTATTCACCGAGCGCTCATAACTTAAGAAGCTCATAAACCCATTCACCAAGCAATATTAGTGAAGATCTACGAGCGCTCTTACGAAAGTTTGTTCGCTTGTGCGTGTGCCACGCACGCATTTGACTCGAATCCATGTGAGCAATGCCAAGTAGAAGAGTATCCATTTGCTGTCAAGACCAACATTCCACAACATTTCACAGTTTGGGTATGCCGGAACAAGAGAGAGTGGCTCTCATTTTCGAACTTCGAAAAACACTTGCGAGTGGTTGGTGAGTACCCCACAGAAATTTCAAGTTAAGAGCTGTTTAGGAGCGCTCGGTGAATACGAGCCTAGGTGTGTTATTTTTACAACTTTAATAGGCGACGATAAATAAAACGCATCGGGGCATAAAAAAGGCTTGGCAGCACTGTGCTGTGGAATGACATTTTAAAACAAAACAAATCACATCTCTTTCTCTTTCTCATATCTTCTATCGAACATTTTTGACTTTCCATCATTCGTCGCTATTAACAAATAAAGCCTAGTACGCAGATCGGGAAAAATTTTGTCTCCCATACATTTTTTTTCCTGGGACAAATTTTGTCTCGGATATTTTTCCGAGCAGTACGCAGTTCGCGCGCAAAATTCATACTATTGTGAATTGCTCTACAAAATGTCTCCACTAAATTTTGCCAGGAAAAAGAATGATACAAGCATTATTTTGCGGGACAAATTTTGACAGCCAAAAGTGATTTTTGTCAAAACTGGTTTTATGTAAAAGGTGCTGATGCACTTTATGAAAGCACCGAGAGGAGATTCCAAAAAGGTATGAACGACTTTTGTAAGACAACCCGTTCCAGAGATACACTAAAAAACACATTAAATTAGATTTCATATCTCCAACTTCAAACTTTTTCGCTAGATTTGGAAACGTTTTGTAGAGATTAAAATTGTAGAGATAAAATTTGTCTTGTCTCGATCTGCGTACTAGGCTTAAACAAAAAAAATTGTACGTCATACATCATAAAATTCATTTTTTTAATTGATAAAACAACCAAACAAAATTAACAATTAAAACGTAAATGTCATTTAATGTTGTGGGAAAAAATATACATATGTATGTACCTATGTATATTGGAAAAAACGTTAATTCACACTTCTTTGACGAATGTGGCTTTGGGTTGTGGGTAAATTCCACCTTCATTGCGTCCCATTGTTGCACCGGAATGGAAAAAGTTGATACGCAGATACGTATACTCTCCTTCCACCGATTGTGAGATATTTTTGATCGGCACTATTGGAAACTGGATATTTGAAACTAGATATTTGAAACTAGATATTGGAAACTAAATATTTTGGGCGCAGCTGTCAACGTCAACTGAATAAAAAAAAACAATTTTCTTCTTGTTTTCTTTTATCTGACGTTTGTATACAATTAATCGCTTTGGTAGCACAGTTTTAAGCCTCGATAAAAATTATGCCCCGAAAATTATCGGGGCATCGCTGATGCTCATAGCCGCTTAATTTTTGTTGCATTTAACATGTGAATTGTTTGCCCCAGGCATCGTTTTTTTTATCTTCGCCTATTGAAAATGTAAAAAAAACACACCTCGTCGGCTGAGAATTACAGGGTTCTATGTCGACCGACCCCTATTTCGAGTTATTCAACTTTTAAGTTTTTGATGCTCAGATTTCGTATTAAATGGCTATTGATTTACATTCGAATGATAACAAACGATAGATTATTGATAATAACTAATAAAAATATAATTTATTTGTTTATGTGTTGAGGAATTTCCTTTTAATTGCAAATTAAATTTTTTGCACAAAGTTCTATAAGCCAATTCCATGTAGTTCAAATTTCGGTGAAGGTTCTATGTACCACATAGAACCTTGTAATTGTTATTTAATCATATGAAGATTTCTAACATTTAGTTTAGTCGTTGAAAAAAACTATGGTATTCATAGTATAAAAGCAGCAAAATAGAGTATCTGAAATGATTCTCCAACTAAATATAAAACAATAATCTGATTTTTACATTTTTATTATAGGAAAATATTATATAGTATTTTTAATGCATGTAGCACCTAGTACACTATATAATTAACTTCATATATTTAACAGTTCGTTTACGTAAATAAGAAAATAATGAGAATAAATAATAAATATAATAAAACTAATATTTTAATTATTGATTGAATGAATTAAAGGTACAATATTTAAATAAATAAGAAAATAAATAGTAATTTGATTAAACAAACTAAAATTTTAATTTTCATAGTATATTTTATATATATCTTACAGTTCAAGTAAATATGTGAATACATTTAAGAAAATTATAGAATATTATAAATTAATTAAACAAACAAGAATTTTAATTAATCATATTGGATATTTGTTCTTGTTTTCATTATATTTTCGAAATTTCTTTATCAATAAATTGCAGGCATGTATTTAAGCATTGCTTTAAATGGTTTGATTTTTCTTGTTGCAAGGTCATTTTTTAATTGTACCTCTTTTAAATTTGGCCATTGAAAAGACCACATATTCTTATTTCTTAAGGTTTTTGAACACTAAGTCTACACTTTTAAGAGATTTTTCAAGATGGGAAGTCTTAAAAAACACCTCGGTAAGGTTCTGTGTAAGTTGAAGTTGGACAACTTTCGAAAATGGTATTAATTTAATATTTAAAATCTTACAACACTCGTAAACATTTTTAAAATCTAACGGTTGCATTTGCAAAACTGTAAGATTTTGTTTTTTGAATGACAAGGGTGAATGAAAATCGCGATTCGTAAGACGCGTTGAATGCAGCTATGGGTATTACCTATTTCCTAAATTGTAGAATGTCCTGGAGTAGATAATTTAAAATGTATATGTTGCATGTCTGGCTGATGCTTATGAAAATCAATTAATATGAAGTTTACCAACAAGTGCCGGTTTTGACATAACACGGTTTAGAATCTTCAGCAAAGCACTAGCAATATCATTTCCTGTTCTTCCCATTGTGCTTTCATCACACAAGCAGCAATAGACGTTATTATTAAGCGAAAAATGTCCTGTAAAGTTATGCACATTTAACTTTGAGTGGTAAAAAAATGAGCTTACATCAGCTTTTGGACAGGTAAGTACATTTTGCATGTCAAAGCACAAAACTGGAACTATATTTTCTCTGTCAACTTGTCTTTGCTTGTATGCCTCTTCCTTTTCCTGAAAATGCGCATTATATTTCAAAACCAGCTCATCAGATACAGTGGTGTTTTCAACTGCTATTTTATGCTCCTCGCATAGATTTAATGCTTCAAAAACTCAATGCTGTCTCCTGTCGCTAAAGCGGAATCCACCCCCATGCCGCTATCCATAAGTGACCCTTGCATTGAGGAAACCGAACAGATCTCAGTTCTCGGTATGTGCATCACAGACGACCTTGTGTGGAATGACCACATATTCGACGTTGCCAAAAACGCTGCTAAGTGTTTAGGTTTCCTTCGATGATGCAAGAAATTTGGTACCCTTTCTGATCTGGCTGTAATCTATAAAGCCTATCTTCGTCCTAAACTCGAGTATAATTCCCATATTTGGGCAGGTGCTCCAATAACCCACTTGAGTCTTTTGGATAGAATCCAAAAAAGAGCTTTACAATAATTGATAGGTGATAGGACTAAAACAGAAACAATTGAATCTCTCGAGCACCGTCGCAATGTTTCTTGTCTTTCATTATATTACCGTTATTTTTACAAACATTGTTCTAGTGAAATAGCCAGTTGCATTCCTCCCCTTAAACAATTTAACCGTAACACTCGCGCTTCGGGGAATGCTCATCAGTTTACCCTTGAGCCCAACTTCGAACGTACTGTTAAATTCAGAGATTCATTCTTTAGCCGCACTACACGAATGTGGAATGCCTTACCCGACTCTATATTTCCTTCCCATTGTGATATTCAGACATTCAAAACCAATGTGCATCGGTATCTCCTTTTAAATCCCCTCCCACTTTCCTAAACGCTCGCACTGTGATCAATCATTTAAAATATAAAAAAAATCACATCTATCTTTCTTTGGATTATGAAAAGCCAAGTTAAATTGAGTGTTGAAAACTTGTCGATATGCATTAAATTTAACAGTTTCGTCAGATCCAGTGTTCTCTTAATACATATGAAACATTTCTGAAATTGTTAGACTTGGTTTGAGATACTGCTTGTTGCTCGTTTTTCACAAGCTTTTTGTAAACAATATCAAAAACACGAAGAAACATAGAACTTTGTTGCGTTTTCGGCAATCCGATAAGAATTATAAGGTTCTATGTACAAAATTAAGGAATACAAGGTTCTATGTCAATAAGAAGATGTGTAATTTTTTTATTGGTCAAAGAGAGAATTATAAAGTTCTATACGCCAATTTTGCTACATAGAACGTTGTAATTCTTAAATTAACTTCATTTTGGTTTTTAGAACCTTTGTTTTTTGCGTTTTATGCTTTATAGGGTGAATTAAGGTGCATGTTTATGAATTCATTCGAAAGCGCTTGAAAATACGAATCCAACGACATCCATAACTCATTTTTCGTAAAAATGGCTGTTAGAACCTTGTAATTCTGAGCCGACGACCTATTGCCTCCTTACTTGATTCAAAAAGTTAAGATAGGTTAAAATTTAATTTAATTTCCAATTTTTCTTAATAGTTTATCAAGCAATAAATGTTTGCGCTGTTAAGCCTAGTACACAGATCGGAAAAAATTTTGTCTCCCATACTTTTTTTGTTCTGGGACAAATTTTGTCTTGGATATTTTTCCGAGCAGTACGCAGTTCGCGCGCGAAATTCATTCTTTTGTGCATTGCTGTACAAAATGTCTTTACTAAATTTTGCCAGGAAAAAGAATGATACAAGCATTATTTTGCGGGACAAATTTTGACAGCCACCGTATTTCCGAAAGTGATTTTTGTCAATACTGGTTTTATGTAAAAGGTGCTGATGCTTGTCTTGAGAGCATCAAGAGGAGATTCCAAAAAGGTATGAACGACTTTTGTAAGACAACCAGACAACCAGAAATACACTAAAAAACACATTAAATTAGATTTCATCTCTTCAACTTCAAACTTTTGCGTGAGATTTGGAAAAGTTCTGTAGAGATTAAAATTGTAGAGATAAAATTTGTCTTGTCTCGATCTGCGTACTAGGCTTTATTTTTGAAAACAACTCACTTTATGTTTTACGGTAGTACTTTTATAATTTATTCACCACCGCCACACCATATCTTAAAGAGAGTTTGGCATCACTAAATTACGCCATCATGCCCAATGCCCGTCTTAATCTGTCAAAGTAACAAACCGACCGAACCAAAAATCAAAAAAATTTCGGTTTTTCGCAGGAAAATATTAAATAACAACGAAGAACTAAATTAATTTCACACAGATCCAATTTAAAATGACTCTAGCAACCAAACTCTTCAGCCATCAGTGGAAATCACTGCAAGTTCTTTCAAAATACACATCTTTTCGTAAGTTTTTCTCAACCCAAAAATGTTTCTTGATTCGTGAGTCTCATAACCTGCCATTCTATGTCCAGGATCTATGTCCACAACAGAATCGATAGCCAAACGAAATAAACTATTCGACGAAGAGACACAACGCCAGCAAGACAGCATTGGTCGTATTGAAAAAATCGAAGTTCGTTACTTAGGACTGCCGGAAGATGTGACCCTCATGATGAACCGCGGAATTTCTACGCCTTTTAACTGTGCCCAGCATCTGACTCAGGGTCATTGCCAAAGATCAGCTTTAGCTCTGGTTGATGGCAATGTTCCATGGGACATGTACAGACCGTTGCAGGAATCGTGCACGCTGCAATTACTGAATTTCACGGTCGCTGATCCGCATTTGGTCAATAAGTAAGAGAAAACTAGATGTTCTTCCTAACGGAAATCAAGTGAATATTTCGTTTGCAGGGCGTTCTGGAGAAGTTGTTCATTCATGTTAGGTGCCGCTTTACAAGAAAGCTTTAAAGACGAAGCCGGCCTCCAACTTCACAGTTTTCCCGGGCCAAATAGTGAGTTTTCTCGTTTTTTCCATAACCTCTTTCAGCAACCTCTTTTTGCAGTCAAATCTGGTAGCTTCGTCCACGACATCTATCTCTCCGCTCAAGGATGGTCACCTTCTACCCACGAACTGCGAGCCATTTCCGCTGAAATGGTCAAACTCTCGGCCAAGGACCTCAAAATCGAACGACTCGAGGTGAACAGCGAAGTGGCCATCGAGATGTTTAATGATAACCGTTACAAAAGAGAACAACTTCCAAGCATTCTGTCTCAAAATCAAGGACGAGTCACTTTGTATCGAGTCGGCACACATATTGACATCTCCCGTGGCCCAATGATTGCCTCAACCAGGTTTCTGGGTAAATGCACAATCGCCGCTGTCCACGAAGTGGCCAAAGAAGGAAAGGACGGAAGCATTTATCGAGTACAAGGTGTTGCACTCCCCACCGGCATCGTGATTAATCATTTTGCCTACGGAATTCTGGAAAAGAGAGCGAAGAAGAACGTGAGTTGGTTTAAGATGTTGATTGAAAGAGAGTCGGTTAATTGGGTGAATTTCATTTCAGAATCCTGCTCGATTACCAACTGAACCATTTGAGGAGCCAGCAGCTGAACAACTGATTGCATAGATTAGAGTTTGTGGTTATGTTTTGTAAATTTTAAGAAATAAAAAAGAAATAAATGAAGAAAACGTTGGTAAGTCAATTTTCGATTTCAGTTAATAGAACCCCTCAATTTGGGATTTTTATCCAATTTTGTACCAACAACCTGTAGAGCTCAGGAGTTTTTTTATTTGGATATTAGTGGCCATAACGGCTCGAAAATAGCCTAAACCTAGTGACATACAACTCTTAACCATTCCTGTGTGAGTATTATCAGCAATAGAACGGATCTACAATTTTGTGGCGATTCCAAACGTCTTATGAGCACTTCCTCTAGTCAAGGAGATGTCAATGAACATGGGTTTTGCACGTTTGCAAATTGATATGGCAAGGGAAAAACGTGCCGTGCCGGGGAAATTATTCCATATTCGTGTTGTCCCAGAAATAAATAAATAAATCTGTATTTGACGGTACGTCCAAAGTTAGGCTCAACGGTTAGCAAAACGGGTATCACGGGTGAACTGATTGAGGGAAGGAATGCAACTGGCTATTTCGAGTGAACATTGCTTGTGAAGCGATGAAACAAGAATGATATAAAAACTTCCATGGTCTCCAAGAGATGGGAATGATTACAAGGATAGTTGTATTTGCTATCAGTTTTAACGCTCTGTTCTGGATTCTATCCAATAAATGTGGGAAGTTTGGTCTTCACCTGTTCAAAGATGTGAGCTGTACTCGATTTTTGGACGTATAAACGCCTTATAAATTGAAGTCAGATCAGAGAGCGTTTTCGGCGGTCTCGAGAATGTGGTCATTCCAAAAAAGATCGTTTTTGACAAATGCCGAGTATTGAGAGCTTTTCGGCTTCTTCGATGCAAGTGCCATTGAAGGCAATGTCATAGGGGCTGCATTTTGCTTTAACGACAATAGAAAGCATTGATTTTTCAAAGCATTAAACTCCACACAATTTTGTATACCCCTATTTAACAATGTTGTAAAGATCGGAGTTTAATGAGCTCATCATACGATACCGTTGCAATTTCACTTCCGAAGGAGATGGACGTGAATTTGAAAACGAGTATGAAAAGCTGAGGGTTGAGTCGTCGACAAAACAATGAAGTGGATTCGAAGTTTCAGACAAGAGATCATTTATAAAAATAAGGAAGAGCCCTGGGGAACACCAACATTTATTTTGTGAAGATCTGACTTAAACCGTCCAATACACCATGAATTGAACGATCTTGAAGGTAATTTCTAATCCATGGAATAAGGGTTTCGTTGATACCAAAGGCACGCTTTTTTGACAAGACAGCCCGGTGCCAAACTCTATCAAATGTCTTAGAAATATAAAGCGCAATAAACTTACTTTCTCCAAAACAATGTAAAGATCTGTTTGACTTTTCGGTGAGATACATATGTCATCAGATCACTAATTGAACGATTGCTGCCAAAGCCGTATTGCCAGTCATTCGGAAGCTTTCGATTTTCCAGAAATTTCTTGAGCTGCTGATTGATCAGCGATTACATGACCTTGGAAAGAAAGAATGTAAGTGGTCGGTAGGGAGAAAGGGTCACCTTTTTAAGGAACAGACTGGACACATACTGTTTTTCATCTTTAGTGGAATACTCCAGAACAGTAGGAACGATGGAAAAGCTTACGCAATTGTTTGCGATGAAAAACACCTTTTGAGAAGAATAGGGGGTATAAGAAACAGCGGACTTGCTTATATCAAGATCTCGAAGGGATCTTGCCTTTGGGGCTTCTCCGTTATATCCTGTTATACATGAAAATATTTACAGATTTTAAACAGTGATTGATTGTTGCTATAAATGTAAGGAGGTGTATTGAGAAGGTACAAGTTTTTTTTATTATAGATTGTAAAGCTTATCGAAAATGCCAAAAAAGTGAGATCAGGTAACGGAAAATTTTGGAAAAAAAATCTTTACATGACCCGTCAGGAGAAGACTAGTAGAAGGTAGGCTTGAAGCTACATTTAGACTCAGTGATGTGCTCTGTTTAAATGATCATTGCTTTGCAGTGCTGTGCAACTCGTAGGGACATTTTAAAAGATCTTTGTTATTAGTGAATGGAGCATTAGGAAATTATTGTTGAGAATTTTAAGTCATTATGCCTTCCTCCTGTCGCAAGGCAGCGCAATGTCAGTCGCGTTGATATGGATTTTCAGACATTCGGAAATCGTTATTTGTATGCGATTAACGTTTACTTTTCATCAACCAACCCTTCGTCCAACATTTGACCACATAAAAGTGATGGAAAACATGCTGATGCCATCTTTTAGATAATGCACCCTGTCACAAGTCTGCTCTTTTCATGAAACATCAGAGACCCGATATTGTTAAAAGAAATGCTTAAAATGTCTTAAAACAGGAATGGAACAAAATAAGTTCAGTCGATTGCCGCAAAACTGGTAAGCTCCATGCCTTTAAGGATAGCAGCAGTCATAAAATCCAACGGTAGCAACACTTAATATTAAATTTTCTTAAACAAAAATTCATTTCTAACGGTGCTGCATACATTGTTTTTGCATCTTACTTCCTTTTTAAATGATGGCAACTTTTTAGAGATGCCTTATATATTTGGCCAAGGCTATATGTCTATCACACTTCTATCTCACTTGTGGACTGTATTTATCAACAAGCAAGCCATATACAATGATAGTGTAAAAACGCCTTACTATTTCAATTTCTTGATTATTTAATCTGTACTTTTCGATGTAATAGTTTGAGCATTTACCGCTCTTAAGAAAGATCATGATACTCGATTTGTCGAGATTTACAAGAAGCCTCTCTTTGTTTCCCTACTCAGCTATTAAATATAGATGTTATCAGTTGCAAGCTCTTAGGTATTTCACCAGTTATTCTGCATGTACAAAAAAAAAAACTAAATTTGAGTAAAATATTTTTTTTAAAACTTTTTTTTTATTAAAAAAAAATGATTTATACATTTTTAAACCTACATACTTTATATCTAAGCTTCTCCACAGCGCTAATCTTATGCAATTTCTACATAAGTGGGTGTAGTCATAACGCCGCAGTTGTTATCCTTGGCCGACATTAATACATAACCGTCATTACCCCAATAGGTAGACCAAGAATTCTTAATCAACCAATAATCTTCACCGTTAATTTTTCCATATCCAACAGCCAGAACTGCATGATCTAGACCGTTAATGTCGTTTTTGCATTCGGGCTCGTAAAAAACACCATGAGAATAAAAGCTGAAGCTTTTGTGTGCTGCATCAATAGCCACGGAGAGTGGTCCATTGTTGACCAAAGCAATTTTAAAGGCATTCGGATCGTTTGAGGTGACATTGACGAAGCCTGAGATTTTGGCAACTTTTGGAACATTATCAGCATGGCAGAAACCATCTTGACCCAAGTAGTTTCCGTAGTCCTCTTCAGTAGGGATACCACCGTTCTTCATCATCCACTGGTAGGCACGGAAATCTTCACCACCGTCGCATCCATTGTTGCCATATTCCCAGGAACAATCGATGAGTGCTTGTTGCGAAAGTCTTACTAAGTTGCCCCCGTTTTTGATGAAGAAGGCTCCTTCAATTGCACCTACTGTTCCAAAAGACCAGCAAGAACCGCATACCGATTGATCTATATGGATTGAATTTTTTGTTTTTGGTAAAGTGAGACTATCTAAATTTTCGAAACTCACCCTTAACAGGAGTAACTGCGCCAAGTAGTCTCCAATCAAACTGCTCCGGTAAATTGTCCTTCAATTTCTGGGTGCTATAGGGAAACGGTTTGCCAGTATTGTAAATTCCGGATGACCTGAATCCACGTCGAGCCTTCAATTCATTTTCAGTCTTATCGGCTAAATGATTGATTGCCAAGGAATAGCCGAGCTTAGCACGATTCTTGGAATGGATATAGCGAAGATTCTGGCGGAAGATGTTCTTGCGGAATTCATGTTCGGTTTCATTCATGTACTGTACTCCATGCTTGCCCTTGAATCTTCTGAACTCCATTTCAAGATGGCGATCCTTTGTTGGATGAATGAATTCTTGCATGGGATTGAAGGTTGCATAGTGTCCGTCTCCAGGACCAGGGAAACTTACACATGGCATGTCTGAAAATAGAATGAATATTAAATAAAATGGATTTTTGTTTAATATTCTCTTTATTTACCTGGACTTATTTCGAAAACCTCATTAGGAACAGCATCAATTGAGTAGCTGTCATAGTCCAGATAGTAATGATCATAATGTGAGCCCAAGAGTGTATTATAGCCCTTCATCTCATATCGGACTGGAATCGGCTGACGAGCCGCTGGGAATTTTGGCGATTTCTTGTACCTTACCCACAGGGTGTAGATGTTTTTCTTCATGCCAATCACTTCCTCCAAACGGAATTTATCACACTCCATACCAAGCAGTGTTTCTGTTCCGATAAGAGTAAAACTCTTTGCATTGGGAAGAATTGATTGAACATCGATGACATTTTCAGCTGTGCCATTCACTAGCAAGCAGGTTTCCTTATTGAGATCTGATGCTGTTGTAACTGGAGCGATTTTAAGTGATGCCCCGTATTTGGCTTCGTTCGCAAGTTGGTAGGTCTTCACCATGCCACCGTAATAATCGATACGGGAACGTTTACTCAGATTGTCATACCATGCGAAAAACGGTTCGTTAATTTCAGCATAAGGAATATTCAAAGTTCCACTGACGGTGTATGTGGGATCCCATCTTGGAGGTTTAGTTGCGAAAACTTAAAGGGAATAGACAAAAAAATGTTTCGGTGAATACAATTTTTTTGAAAGAGATTTTGATCAAAAATAGGATTATGATGATTGGGAAAATGGAAAAAGTGTGTCCAGGTTTTCTGTATGTCTGTTAAGTTTTTGTATTCACCGATATCGGCTTCACAGATTTCTATATAATTATTTTAAGACAGAACTTTCTATTAAGAATTTTCAACCAATAAATATTTTTCGTATTTAATTTCGATAGCGAATTCGTTGATTAAATATTTTAATTTGGCATATAACACATGTTGCACTCTTATAAAGTGTGATTTTTAGAGGCAGAGAACCGAGACAAGAGTGCGGAATTGTCAACAGCTATAGGAAAACCCTAGAAAAAGTCCAAAGGCTCTCGTGTGTTTGTATTACGGGAGCAATAAGAGCCTTTCCTACCGTAAGTATGGATTATCGAGATTATCGGAAGTGCGGCAATGGAAGCTATCATGATATTCTTCAAAGATGGAACTGGGACAGGCAAAATTATCGGTCTAGGCGAAGAGTTAAGCCAGAACAAATATTGGGTAGGAAATGAAATAATCTACACCCTCGAAACAAATGCCATCAAGTGATCACTGATGGATCGAGAACAAGCGAAGGGACTGGTGCAGGAATCTTTGGGCCTAGATCCAAACTTTCCATAACGATGGCTCAGTCAACCAGCATTTAGAAGCGGAGGAACATGCCAAAGGGAAATGCGTGGAACGAAATTTCGAAAGAAACTAAAATAACAAAAACATTGCCATCATGTCGGATAGCCAAGCTGCACTCAAGGCACCGAGCTCATTATATTATCAGCTCTAAATTAGTGTGGGAGTGCATAAACAAGCTAAACAAACTAGCAAACAGAACACGGCGATACTTTATTGGGAACCTGGGCACGTAGGTGCACATAGAAACGAAGATACAGATCCCTTAGCAAAAATAGTCGCATCAACTCCTTTTACAGGACATGATCCCTATTGCGGAATAGAAGAAAACATTAGCAAAAACAAAATTAAACAAGAAGAAGAGGGAATTATGTAGATCCAAGAACTGGAAAGAACTTCCAAAGCTAAGGCAGGCGAAACTACTACAGAGCAATAACAACCAAGAATGTTTGATAAACTGTATAAGCTTAAGTACTGACTAGACACTGCAAACATAGAAGACACCAAGATTTACAGACCACATACTAGGAAAATGTTGAGCACTCATGCACCAAAGTAAAAACCATCTGGGACAATAGCAGATAGAAGACAGCGATCTATCCTCACTGAAGGTGCCCCAAACACTTAGATTCCACTGAGCATTATATTTGGAGGAAGGACTGCAACATGAGCAAGCCACAGAAAACAGTGTTGCCAATTAAAACTTAGTCACTCCTAAAAAAATAACCTTTACATAGACTTTTTTTTAAATTTTTCTTAAGAACAAAAAACAGTTTATTACAATTTTATTAAAATTAAAATAATTAAAAAAAGAAACGCTATTTACGAATAAGTTTGCCGTCTATGGATTATTTTTAATCGAATTTGTCGAAAACGTCTCTAATGATCTTGATAAAAAATTGATCATGTTTATGTTCGCATCTTCGATTTTTTTTTGAAAATTTGATATTTGGACATTTTTTTTTTGAAAACTTGCTTGAAATTCTCGAAATGGGCACTTCCATAGACAGCCACCGCCGATATTATGCGATTTAACACTTGTTTTGAATTTTTCCTTTGGACCATATTAAAGAAAAAGTATACGTCAATGCAATGAGATGAAAAATTTCATCAAAATAATGTCTATTTGTCAATTTTTTTGTATTTTAGTTTCCTGTCAAATCGTCAGAAAACAAAACCACACAAAACGAAAAAAAAAAATCAAATTCAAATCTGAAGCTACTGAAAGCCACTGCGTTCTACTGAGTTCTCGAGCTGAATTCTAACATTTACTTTCACCAATAGCAGATCGTTAATTTTTCATTGCCTTATAAAACATTGTATCTAATACAACTTCTGGGGTTTTCCATTGGAAGATTCAGATTTCAATAAAAAGTTTATTTTTTTTTCGCGACGAATTAAAAATAAATCTTAATACTTAATTAATTCACTTTTAGTAGAGATATATGAGCTTGATGAATTAACCGAAAACTGCTCCCATTTACTAAATTTCCCTTGTGTTTTGAATATAATTTTCATAGTTGAAATAAATTAAATATGCCTAAAACCACATCTGCTAAAAATGTTTTTTTTTTTGACGAAAAATTTAGATTTGCAAAATTGATTTAAAATCAAAAAATAAATCAATTTTTTGTACAATTTTTTGGGGGGTGGCCGTGGCGCGATGGATGTGTGCTCGCCTGTGAACCTCATGATCACAGGTTCGATCCCTGCCGTCGTCTATGTCGTTTTAATTCCATTAAAAAACCTTCTAAAATGTTCATCAATGGGTTGCTGGTTTACTCATTACATGTTGTTCAGGCATAACACTAACAACATGTAATTGAGTTAAACTAGTATGCCCAACAAGGATGAACACGAATAAAATAATGTGAATTATAAGCGGCATAGAAATAAGACACGGCATTCTCCGCTTTAGTTCAGCCGCCATCCCTGGAGATAAAATATCTGAGACAACAACCTTCAGTCTCAGAACATCGTGCCACACATCTTTCCTATCCTTCTTTCTCTTCCTTAACTTCACGCCCGCGCTGTGTTCAAACATTTAAAGGGTAATCATAATCCCTTGAGCGCGTGTAGATTATAAAAAAAAAAAAAAAAAAAAAAAAATAAAAGAAAATAAATTGATTTATTTTACCATTGGAAAGCTACATAAGAACACTTCTCTTCGTAAATATTAATCACCCAACAAAAAGGTAGCACTTCTTTAAAGCGTGTTAAAACTCACAAATGAAAAATCGCCCAAAAATACAAAAAATGTTTAATCACCCAAAAACATATTTCTTAATTGAACTTGAGATTTTGATCAAAGTTGTCATTACGATGAGGTCGAAGACGGAAAAAGTGGGTCTCGCGATTTTGTTTGTCCATCTGTTCAGCTACAGCCTAAACGAATCGACCGATTTTCTTTAAACTCGGTAGATATCATTTTTAAATTTTGCCCCACACGTTTTTTTTTATTTTTTTAAGACCCAAAATAACGGCTCCTGTCATACGATTTTTTTTTTGATTTTTAAAAAAATTACAAATTTTTGTTTTCAAAACCCCATGCTCGATTTTTTTTTAATTTGACAAATAAAAGTTTCTTTATACAAGATGTGAGTCAAAAAATCTTAGTTTACCTAAAACTAACGGTACATAAATGCTTTTCTTTTGATATATTTTTACGATCTATAATTCAATCAAAAAATTTTAATTAAAATATTACTGACTGTACCTGCCATAGAAGCATTTTTTCATATTTATAATTTCTCATTATCGACATACCTAATGGATTTTAATGAAATTTTTTATAGAGAAGCTTCTAAAAATTTTGAAGAACATTGCATTTCAAAACTTAAAAAAATATTTGTTTTGAATTTTTAAAAAAAGGGTCAATATTGTTTTTGGAAATTTTGTATTTATTGGTACAATGATAAAGACTTAAAATTTACGTACATACCAAAAAAAAAAAAAGTTTATATACAAAATTTTTAAGAAAATAATTTTGTATATAAACTTTTTTTTTAAGAAACCGCTATAATGACTCATAATTTTTGTTCTTGAATGGATTCAAATCTACTTAAGAATTCACATAGGTTCTGTTTTTACCTCTCACTACTAAAATAGTTTAAAAAATGAATTTTATTCTTATGAACAGTTATCTCTAATAAAATTATTTTTTCTTAAATTAGTTAGACTATTACATAAGAGCAAGTTCGTGCGACCGAGTAATATTTTATTTTCTATTGATTTTATTTGTTAAATAAATAATTAAATTGTTACCGGTTTGTTTTATTTTTAAATTTTACATAATTTTAGGCATTTTTTCTTCAAATGAAAATAGCTCGGATAGTCATTTTACAAAATTTAAGATAAACTGTCGTGAATTCTCAAAAGGAACCACTTTCAACGTTTTTTTTTATTCTGATACGTCAAATACAAATGGCAAATTGAAGTTCTCAGCGCTCCGATCTTTTTAAGAAACACAATTAAGCACTGAATTGTCAGTGTACAATTTTTTTTAACAAACTGTCCAAATTGTCAACTTAGTTTTTGAAATTGGTATTTTAAAGATTTTTTCGTTTTAAATTAATCTTTTTTACCGAGCTCAATCGAGCTCTAATCTAAAAAAAGAACGTCAAATTGAGCTCTCAGAGCGTTCCGAATTTTTAACTCATAACATTTTTGATAGCTCAGTCTGCGCATGTGAGCACGCTTGCAGTTTAAAGCCTGTCTTCAAATCCTATATCGATTGTCTCTTATTTTCAAAAGAAGAAAACTGTAATATAGTGCCAAACGAAAGTCAGAAGCATTAGCTTTAAACCAAAACTTCAAAAATATAAAAAGTAAAAAAAATGTAAGCATCTACGAGTATTCAATTCTTATTTTCTTGAAACACACATTTTCCTGGGAAGCTGGGCATCAAGAAAGGTCAATAATTCAATGATTCATGGCAATTTTACATTGTGCCTGTACAGAGAATAATTAAATGAAAATAATTCGAATAAAAGAACCATCAAAATATCATATCCGGATATGATTGAACCGTTATCCTTTAAGTGAATATTTTGAGTAGATAAGGTGGACGTATTTGATAACAGTATTATCAGCACATGAGTACTGTTCTCCATTTGTGTACATACAGTAAAAGTAGCTATACACAGATTCGTAAATAAATTTTTCCCTTTTCCCCAAGCATTATCTATCGGAAAAAAATATATTTGCATTTAAATAAAATCAGATCACGACGCGACGGAGTAACAATATTGACCGCAAATTAAATATTATTTACAAAAACAAAAATCATTTATGTATAAAAAGATAATTCGGTTTATTCTTATCAATTTGTGTCTGGACATTTAGGTGGACCGACCTATACGTTGAATTATATTAATTAACGACAAATATTTGCACTAGGCCTGTATTTTAATTGACCATTCACTTCCTAATTTGGCAAATAAATTAAATCATTGATACGGTGGATTAAATTATCGTAAAGACTTCGGAAAAATAAATAAAATATTCATCTGATAAATGCATTAAAATTATCATTGTTCTCTGAATATTTACCTGAAGCTACCAGCGCTAAAGTAAAAACGAGCACACCAACCGACCTCATTGCAAAGAGGTTTTGAAAAAAAAACTATTCAATAAATCTATTAAACAATTTATTTTCAAAGAATAATTCACTAAAAACTTTAAATCACTTTTTGTAAAATTGATTTTATTTTAAGTTCAGCTATGGAGATGGAGAAGTCTGAATCAACTGAGAGCTATACAGCAACTGAATTATTTGAGAATTATATGTGGTTTTATTTTATAACAATTGAGGTTCACTATCGCAAATGATTTTTCAGAGAATTGCGGAGATATCAGAGCAAAAATTAATTGATTACAAGTCCCGGTCGTGGACCGAAATTTGTTGTGTTTGAATAGAGGAGACTAGGGCAGATTGTAAAATGGGACACTTTATTTAATATTGCACGAATGACTTGCTACCAAATATGCTACATTGATTGATTTATTATAAAATGTTAAATGGATATAGTTTTGATTTAATTTACATTTTTATATTATTGCAAAATTAACAAAATCCATTTTATGGGAATAAAAAAAATGGGTTTCAATTGGTGCTTTGAATTTTCACTGTGAACGCACCCTTAAACCAAAAGCCAAACTATCAATGTCAAGACATTCAGTAAGAACATTTTCATTCATCAACAAACAGAATATGCGATACTGGTCAAGTGAAAACCCTGTTTTCCTTCAAGAAATACCACTTGATCCACATAAAATAATTGTTTGATGTGGTTTTCGTGTCGGCTGGTGGTGTCATACGTCATTGGACCGTTTTTTTTTTCGTTGATGAAAATGATAGTCACGTTACAGTGAATGGCGATTTCCACAGGATATATTGGAACGGTTTTTATCTGGTCAACTGCATGAACTTGACATTAATGATAATGTGGTTTCAACAAGACGATGCCACAAGATACACAGCGGGTGTAACAATCGACTTATTGAAAACTCAATTCTATGAACGTGTTATATGTATCGTCGATTGGTCTACAACGTGAGATCTAACACCTCTTGAATTTTTTGTATGGGGTTAGGAGAAGTTATTGGTCTATGCTAATAAGCCGGCTTCGTTAGAGATTCTATGAGGCATTATTAAACGAGTGATAGCGGACTATTTCCATAAAAATGTTTGGCCGAATCATTGAAAATTGGGTTCAACGTATCGATCGCTGCAGACGTGCCTTGATGGACATATTATAAACGACGCACGCTAAACTCCAAACATAAATGTTTTAATAGTTCGTCAGGCAAATGAGAACATTTTCTAGATAAGTGGAATGGTTTGCATTCTATTTAAAAAAATGTTTTAAAGTTCTTATTTGAATCAGAAACAATGCCATCAATATAAGATGAATTGAATTTATCAACAACTCTGTATTGCCAAGGTCCTCACTATTCAACTAATGAGTACAAGTGATACCACAGGGATGAATCATCGCCAATTTTTGTGGACTAAAGGCTAAACAAGCTATTTTGAATCAATATTTCAACAAGCCCAATTAAATAGAACTATCTTCTATTTAGCTGATTTATCAGTATACATAGTATATAGATTATTTTTTATGAAAAAATCCTTCATATTTTATATTTAAAATTTATATTCGTCCGAATTTGGCGTATTACTCCCACATCTGGGCTCATGCTCCTTCAACTCTTTTGAATAGTAGCCATAGAACAGAGGTTTTTAAATGATTGGAGATATAAAAATCATTGAAACATTTGCGTCTCTTGAATAGTGCGTGTTTATTATAAAAAAGTGCAAAGAATACAAAAGAATACAATGCATGAATTCTCAAAAGATTGCAATCAATTGATTGCTGTATAATGAATGGGGAAAAAAGTGACTGCAATCTTTTTAATATCAAATTGATGGTGATTGCAAATCTGAAGTCAAAATGATGCCAATGAATGAAATCTTTTGATTGAATTCAATTAACG
This sequence comes from Philhelius festivus, assembly GCA_963931855.1. Taxonomy (NCBI): domain Eukaryota; kingdom Metazoa; phylum Arthropoda; class Insecta; order Diptera; family Syrphidae; genus Philhelius; species Philhelius festivus. The sequence goes on from OZ007557.1 coordinate 98,264,212, forward strand.
ATTTTAAAAATTGCATTCAGAAAAGATTGCATTTTCTTACAATCCTGCATCGTGGTTATCATCTCCACCAAGGATAATTTAAATAATATGAATAAGAATACACTTTTTATCAAATTAGTTGATTTGAGGCTAGGTTTCTTAAGAGAAGTATTATAATAAGAAGTAGAGTAGCAGGTGTTTATTAAAAAAGGATATCCCAAATAAGGAGCCGTTGTGAAAACCAGCTTTTATGAACATATACAGTAGGGTGTGTCACTTTTGTATGGCCGCAAAAAATTACTCTTATTTTTAAATGTAATAGTGCTCAAAAGTTGTATTAGGGTCTGAGGTTTAAGAACATGTAAAAAAAAAAGATATCGTTCGTCTTTGGCTCGCTCAAATCTGTTGAAGTTGAAAACAAATATTTAATTTACAGTAATTTTTTTTTTACGTTTATACTAAAAAAAAATTAAACAAAATACAGAAAGAATTTTTGTCTTTACAAAAAGATATACCATGATATTGTAGGTGGCTCCGTCTAAGAATTTTTTTTTGTAAAAAAAAAAACGATTTTATATAAAAAAATGACTTTTCTTCCTTCTTTTATTATTTCATAGCTTCTTTATCAAGTGTTCAATTTAAACAAATACAAGCTTAAAAGTGTTTCCTTGCAATTATCTTTGACTTGAAAGCCTAAAAATATTTTATATATTTTTTTTGTATCCACACGGTGCAATTTAAAACAACACATATTTCAAAAATCTCGAAAAATCGAAATTTTTTGGATTTCATCCTATTTTTGAGCGAGCCAAAGATATTAATTAAAATGAAAATTGTAAACGCAGGATTTAATTTCGATAAGCAATGCAACTTTTAAAAGCTATTACATTTGAAAATACCATAGTTGAGCACTTTGACACACCCTAATATACAGCTAGAGATTGAAAATGCTTGGAATGAATTTTGCGAGGAATTGATAAACCCTTCAAGAGTAGCTCGCTTATCATTAAGAAGTGCTTCTTACCACAGCCCTCTGGACTCTGCAGAAAATTATAAGTCCCCTCCATTCCTTATTACACGCACATAACAATGATTGAGAGTAGTAAGACACTAGGTTAAGGCCTTCTGAGAGACGTTGGCCTCCACCTAAATGTGCCAGAAAAAGCTTATTAATGTCCTGACCTCCATGCTTACCCTTCAATCTTCTAAATTCAATTTCAAGATGGTGATTATTTATTGGATAAACGAATTCATAGTCTTCGTCTCTAGGACTAGGAAATATGACCCGTCTGAAGAATGAATTAAAAATACATAAGAAGCGATTTGTAAATATATGTATAATATATAATGTCTTTTTTATTAACCTAAATTTATTTCGAAAACATCTTTAAGCTGCGCGTGAATTACTCGTAGATAAGTAACTATCGTAGTAATTAAATGATCATTCTATGAGTCCAAAAGTGTATTATAAACCTTCTTCTCATATCAAACTGGAATCTACTGACGAGCTCCAGGGAATGTTTGCGATTTATTGTACACTACTCATAACGGGAATATTCAAAGTTCCACTGGAGAACATTGTGGCATCCCATTTTGGAGGTTTAATTGCGAAAACTTGAAGGAAAATAGCAGACAAATAGTCTCGATGTATTAACATTTTGTTTTAATACTCGAAAGTTTGAGAAATACCTGCGAACATAAAAAAAAATATTATTTTACTAAAGTAAAAAAAATGTAAAATTTTATACGTGTGTAAAACGTTGTTTTTGTCTCAGACCTATAATTAATTGAAAAAATGAATTAAGTTACTTGAAAACTTTTTGAAATCTTGACAGAAAGTCAATAGCATACGCGGAAAGAAATTAGTTGCTTTACGCTTGGACAACGAAAGTTGGGAAATATTGAAAACTTATTACCAAGTGATTGCTGTTTATCCCACGCTTTAAGCCGATTTATTTCTATAATAGTTGATCAACTAAAAGTTAGAAACTTCAAAAAACTTTAAAGTACAATTTAAGTAAAATCATTTTTTCAAACTTAAATGTCTGTGGTAAGTTGCCGCTAAATTAGACAACTCCATGTCTAAAAGTTTGTTTAAATAATTTAAGTTTATTCCAATCAAAGAAAACTAACGTCTTGAAATTTTAGAGCAGATATATCAGAATTTATGTCTGAAGTCTGAATTTAAGAATAAAAAAACATCAACTGTTAAAAAAAAATTTTATTTACTTAAATAGGTATGTAAAATTTTATATTTACAGACTAGACAATAACTAATATTCTTTTTACAAAAAAATGTATAATTTGAGTATTTATTTCTTGATTTAATATTTTTTTTTTTTTACAAATTACAAATTTTCTAAAATAATATCAAAACTTTGGTAGCGAAAAGAAATATGATTCCCTAAATATTATCCTGCTTTCTTTGTCACAAGAAATGTATCTACAAATTGTTTTTTCTTTATATATTTACAATTTTATTTTACACTAATATCACAATAATATTTCAAATAATTTGTGGATTTTGCAAAATACACACCAAAACTATTTTCGCAACTATCAAACAAAGGAAAATGAAACTAGAACAAAAATGTATTGGCACCTTGAATTCACATGATTTACTCTAGAAAATGAACAAAATAAAATATAAAAATAAATTAAATAAACTTAAAGATAAATTCTATAGGCTAAAATGTTTTTTGTCTAAAACTTAATATAATCCACATAATAACAACATATTTTGATAAAACATTCCATACAGTGGCAGCACTCTCCACAGTTGGTTGAACCATATTGGCAACCGTTAATGCACTAAGTGCTAAATTCGTTGTGACTCGATGACTCTGAGATTGAATTAGAGTTGCAATTTTTTGAGCCTCCCTTGAACAGGCTTCAATTTGTATATCAGTAGGATGGGTGGTTCTCGGAACGATGCCTACGAATATGTCAACTTCCATTGTGAGAAATCCTGTGAGCTGACATTCGGATATTTGGATTAATTCATCCAAGGCTTTGAGAATACTTCGCAAGGTCAAAAGTTCCATGTTCTTTCCCTTAAGGGCATACAAAGCCCGATCGACTTGCTTTCGGGAGTAAATCACTCGAAAAGCTCCGGAACATATAGGACAGCAAGCTCCAGGTGGAATTATATTCCGACAATGGGGAGATGGTGGTTGTGGGCACTTAAACAATTTGCAACGGCGTCCCATATCAGAGGCTAAGATTCCTACTTCTTTACATGGTCCCTTATAGTCCACCAAAATGTAGTCCGCCCAAGCTTCACATTCGTTCCGGTAGGTGGCCCCGTTGATGCCGCATACTGGACCTTTCCAGGCACAACTTCGGAAGCATGGTCCAAAGTGAGCCAGTTGACTTTTCGCACTCAATAAATGACAAGCCGATGGGTATGTTACGCCCCTTGTGTCACAAACCGGTCTGCCGGAATTAAGACAATCTGATGTCAAATTTACTGTAAAAAGACAAAAATAGGTTAATTCAATTTTTTTAAAAAATTAAAGTATAAATATTACCACAACGATATTGTAAGCACGGTCTATGCATAACTGATAAACAGATTTTGCGGTCTTCCACACACTTAGATCCCATTGAACATGTGTAAGCGCCCTCCTTGCACGGATCAAATGAGGTACAAGCTCCAAACTCTATATCACTATCTTGCAGTCCCAAACACTTCGCCACACACGCCGAGTGATATGTGTTACCGTTCTTTCCACAAACTGGAACGTAATGGGTGGGACAGTTGCATGGTAAGCTGGTAAATGACTGATCAGAAATTCCAGGGATGCGGCACTGTTTTTTCGTGCAAGTAATCTCTCCTGCAAAGCAACTACAAATGTTGCACTCCAAATACACTGAAACTCCGTGCTCTATACCCCGTCCTCCTAAGCTGCAGGAGTCATAAGAGAAGCTTGGCAGTGGCTGGCAGTGTTCAATTCGTCCATTAGATCCACAACGACAGACCTTAAAACTGCCTCTTTGATTCGGAGAAACTGGAATCCGCACGTAGGCTCCGAATGGAACGATATAAGCGGAGGCTTCGCCTAAGGCACATCCCGGAATGCACTGATACTTAGTGCTCTCATTTCTATTTGGAAGACAAGCTTCCGTGGAGTTGCACGGATGCCCCTTGCAAGGTTCGGTTAGACCATGGTGTCCCCCTGTTTCAAGTGGAGCATCACTGGGTTCGAGATAAGGTTTGAGAGAAACACATGGGCCTTCTTCACCTTCAGGGTGCAATTGAGAGCATATGGCATCCACGTTGATTCCCGTACTGACCCTCGACCAGTCCATGCATTCGCTTAGAATCTCATAACAGTCTTCCCGGCAAATGTGATTGTAGTGCTTGACGCGGGTACAAGGTTTAATTTGTAGAATGCAGGCGATTGCCCGCCATTTTTCGGGAGAACATTTTGAAATATTTCTGATTGGAAGGATGTTCCCAGGAAGGCTAACGTCTCCTCTTCGGGTCCACATAGCAACATCAGAACGAGCAGCCATATCAGCGTGGGAGTGGCAACTCCGAAAAAGCTCTGTTGGACGATTATTGAAGTTAGTGCAAAAGGACAGTCCATCGCAACCGAGCTCACAAGGTTCATCCACTTCATCAATGCATTGTCGGAGTTCGAGTTCGTTGGGTTGCATAAGGCAATCCACGTCGAATGACCCTCTGGTAGTTGTCCAATCGTTCGAAAAAGTCTGCACACAAAGTCGTCGACATTTGGGAGCTATCGCCTTGTGGCAACAGTGCAACTTCGCCGAATCAATTCCGATCTGATTGATCTGCGAGACTTCGCTTGAAGTTGATGTTGGAATGTAGACTTTCTTGCCTGCTGATAAGAAGCACTGCCAAAGTGGATCATGTGGCAGGGGTGGGCCACAGCCACCAGCCTCCAACTCGTCAATGATGACATCAGTGCTTTCACCATTCTTCAAGGCTTGACGGCATGTAGTGCGACATTTCTCCTCCGTCGAAAATTCACAACATGGTAGATCTGAAACAAAAGGTGGCAGTTAGGATAGATCAAAAGACAAGTCGACGAATTTGTTAACTTACATATCTGTGAATCTGTGATCGGTGTCATGTCAGTAAAGTTCTTTACACATTTCAGCACATCTAAATTTTTTTCACCACACGTTTGATTCAAAAGTCTCCGATTGGCTTTCTTTTCTGGTGAATGTGGTTCGAATATCTCCCGGCAGGCCTATGAAATAAAAAAAAAGAAAATTGTCATTGTTAGCTTCAACTCGCAGCCTCAAACAAATTTATTATACCTGAAGGCATTCTGAAGTCCTAGAGTTGCCACAACATCGATCTCCTGCTTCTTGACGTTCGAAACACGAAAACATATGCTGTTCGTCGCTTTGGCGGCATGCATAAATCAATTCTTCAGTAGATGATGATGTTGCACAAGCGTTCCGGCATCTTGGTGACATACCCAGAGAGCAGCACCGTCGTCCCGACCACTGTGATCCACGTTGAACGGCTAATGGTGCAAATTAAAATAAAAAAGCAAAATAAATGCGTGTGTTAAATACTTAAGCTCTGAGTCTATGAGGGTAGATTGATCTCTATAACGATCGATAGTGTCACATTGAAGCGTGAGGAGATTACTATAGCATGCGCCAATATGTGTTACGTATGTATTACACAAGAGTCAGATTAATCGGGCGGAATTTAATTGATTGTCCATATGGTCAATTTGTTGGCATTTAACGTGCATATACCGGGTATATCTGATGCTTTTGATGTATACTCAAAGCCGCTTACTAGCACAGTACATACGATGGAAGAGGATGCGAGGGCTATCAAGTTGGATATCGTCCAACCTAATGTGAAACAGGCATCGATTAAGGGAATAGTTTTACATATCAAAGGTTCATTGCGTATCGGATTGTTGCGCTTTTGATCTTTGCAGAAATCTTTTTTTGATAAAGAAGTAAAATGATTTGTTTAAATAAATTTGTTCTTATAGTATAAGATCAAAGAATGCAGTGGACAGACACATTTACTATAATAGACTAATAGTAGGAATGTGTTGTCAGTAATTCATATGACTCAGAACTCTGAAGGCCTTGGGATACTTTCATTACTCATTCTGATTAGTTATAGGGACCTTGTTTTTGAGATAAAAAGTTGTGATTAAATTTGTGTTCTGCCTGATTTCTAGACATTTTACTGAAATTCATAACCTACTATTTCTGTTTCCTCAAAAGCAGGTACTGACGACTTTAATATGAAAATTTAAATCAATCTACCCCAAGTGTATTAATTTAAGACTTATCTCCTATTACTCACCTTGAAGTGTCCTGTTCAAGCAATTCCAGAATTCTACCTGCCAAAACAAAAGATGAAAAAATGTCATCACGAATATTATTCAAAAAAAAAAAATGTAGTTTCATCCAACCAAATCAACACCCACCTGAATTGGCAAACAGAACTTTTTTAGTTCCCCAACACGATAACCACGTCCATTCAAATCGGAAGCAGCAAGTTGAACCAAGGACAACTGAAAGATAAAAAAACAAAAAACACGTCAAACTTCATAGATACATATGTACATACAACATAATAGTATACACAGTGCGCGGTAAATGATTAATGTTACACCCATGCAAATCCACCAAAGCTAACCATATTGCGGAGTAAACAATTAATTCTTCACCCTAAGCCCCCCATTTCAAGAAGAGTCTTTGTCCCTTAATCGATTGTCATCCAGAAGAGGAAGAATGAAAAAAAAAAGTATAAGGTATGTTCTTAGGCGCAACAAGTTCATAAATCATTTTTCAAGTTAGATTATCTCGAATGCACACTCTTAAACCCTCGAGCATTGGGTACAACAAGTAATCTCCCACCAGATAAATGGATGATGATGAAATGCCTTAAAGATATCGCTTATCCCTCGCGAGATGGAGCCACGGTAGCCTTTTCCTTGCTCGTTATCTATGTATGTGCATCTTGTCACACAGTGGGACAAAATAGTCTAAAATAACATTAAATAACATATTGTAATATTTTTAACAGGTTCGTTAGTATTTCTTCTTTATTTTTACTTTCCAAATCACAACAATAAATCTCAATTTATAATCAACTCAAATACTTTTATTCAAATTTAAATCACACTTGTTTAATAACACAATCCAATAAGCAATACTTTTGCACACTTTCATAATCCAAAATCAACTGTGTCGTGCTCACCGCGAGCACTCCCTTATATACTCAAGTTAGTTGTTCTCGAAGGTTCTTGACTTGGAATGTTCTAGATGGTTGGAATAAGGGGAAATACATTTGACATTGGAAAAGAGCTTTTTGTTTCTTCCATAAAGTAGATATGCAATTTTTCAACAGATGGCGCTGTAGGAGTATAAAGCTCTGTTCGCAACAATATGTATGATACTTCTGTGCTATACCTGGAATGATAATCGCAATATTTATCCACTTCCACTAGTTTTACAAACTAATAAATGTGTAAGACAATACCATAATGCGACTTACATATTATAGGCCTGTTTTTTGAAAGAGTGAACAGCCAGGTAAGCAAAACTTAAAATGCAAAAAGAACAACAAAATTAAAAGTGAATACAATTTTCGTCAGCAATCAGAGTGAACAGGAAGTGAATTTAAATTGTTGAAATGTTGAGAGTTTAGATGGCGCTTTATTAGATTGTGGATAGCCAAAAGAGTGAATATAAAAGTGAGCATAAGCCTTTTATTCACTTTTAATCGCTGTTCTGGTTATTAGTTTCGCCAAAACTTTATGAAATTCCAATATGCCCTTCAATTAAAATATATATTAAATCAAGATTTGAAAATTTTTTAACACAAATATCCGGACACACAAAGTGGGAATTTAAAGCCTGTATCAATTTTCAAAAAAAAAAAACAATAAATTTCCCTGTTTTTGAAACACACACCCACAAAAACGCCTACTTTCCTTAATACTACCGTACAATTTTAATATTTTATATAAGCTCTTAAAGCCAAGTTAGTATATAGCCTATCCCACTGTGTTTAGTTGGTCGTATATCTGCTCGAAGAGGTCAGGGATAACAAATTAACAACAAGGAGCTCTATGCATATTTAGCTAAATTCATCATCAAAAACAACAACCAGACAGAACAGGGAAGAGAAGAAATGAACAACATTCAAGGAATTTCCTTCGTGTCTTGATGAATATTCAGCAAAGTGAAGATTAACAAAAAACCAACTGGCCACACACGAAACTAGATTGTCCACATCCACATGTTAAAATGGAAAGAGAAATATAGAAAATCCTTGTAAAATTCACGGCTGATCTATCCAACCTGACTTGCGTCATTTAAATCCTAAAGGCGACAAGTCTAGCAAATGGCAAAAAAATTACATATGCAATTTTATTCCGGCGAAATCTGTCGTGCGACAGCCACGGAAGGAGTCGCTATAAAATAAGGCTGACGGTGACGGAACATTTTACGAGCGTGATCTTGTTTGAACAGCTACAGCGTCGGCGTTATAAATATATAGGTATTAGGCTTGTCGCCCGACGACGACGTTTCTGCCAGTTCCTATTCTGTCTCCATAATAGTCTTTCTCTCTCTCCACACTTGATTAGTTATGCAAACCTGAGCGCGAAGGATTTTAATAAATTACTTTGGAGCAACGTCGAAAAATGCAATCAGACATGGTCTAAGCATAGAATGAAGTATTATGTGTGTGTTTTTAGCTGGAGGCACCACAACACAACAAGGCAACAGAAGATTTGCGAGGTTTAGAGGATCAAGCTAATTCCTTTTGGACTACTACAACTACACTCCACTAACGAAACTACTACTTGATTGAAAGTGAAGTCAAATTGAATGTGATTTGATTCTACTTGATGTTTCGTCCCACGCGATTTGCCTTCAGGGACAGATTTAATCATTTGGTTTTTGGTTAACTAAGTTTTGAAGGTAAAGAGTTGGACGGAAGTTAACGTTTTGGGATATCCTTTGAAAAATACTCAAATTTATACGGGGGGTGTGCGGGGTTAGTGTGCGAGTGTTAATAAGTTAACGTTGGCCTTAAACACAAAAAGAGAAATTGGAATCTACGGATTATGGGTGCTTTCATATTAATCGGCCATCAACTATGAATAAAATGTTCAATTTCCAAGAGCAGAAATATTGGCCGTGTTTTTTTTTTTTTGCAAAAGTGAATAACTAGGTCAGCAAATTTTAACACAGAAAGAACAAAACTAAAAGTGAATACAATTTAAGTCAGCAATCAGAGTGAACATGGAGAGAATTTAAATTGTTGAAATATTCAGAGTTTAGATGGCGCTTTGTACAATTGTAGAAAAATGTGAAATAAAAAGCACTGATTTTGGCACCGAATGTCATTGAATTTATCATGATCATCAATTTTGGAGCTAGCAAAAAGATTGAATATAGAATTGAGTGGGTATATTGATTTATAATTTTTTTTATAATTCACACGCGCTCAAGGACATATTGAGACCCTTATAATGTTGAACATAACACGGCTGATGGAAAAATTAGTGGGGGGCGGTGGGAAGAAAAGAGGTGTCAATATGCATGGGTCTTGAATATTTGAGAATTAAAATGAGAAGGGAAAACCGTGCGGGGTAAACTATTCCATAATCGTCCCCCCGACGGGTTTTACCTTGTCTTGGGGGGAAGGGGGGGATTACGTCTATTCACTCGCTGCTCGATCAGCTAAAAGATTTAGACAACTAAGAAAACCCAAGGGAGCAGTAGGGTCGAAACGGGTGTGTGTTGGTGAAATCTCCGGCCACTTACGTGGTTGGAGATTTTTAAGGTATTCTCCAAGTTTTGAAGGGTCTACTAAGGATGTCTAGGGTGAAATCGGTAAGGTCTCCGGCTACTTGCGTGGCTGGAGATCTTTAAGGTTTGAAAGGTGAAATTGGTGAAGTCTCCGGCTACTAGCGTGGCTGGGGATTTCTAAGGATTTATCGGGTTGTCACGGGTTGAATTGGTAAGGTCTCCTTACCAACTTTTAAGGTTCTACTAGATTATAACGAGGAGTTAACTGGTGAGGTCTCCGGCTGCTCACGTGGCTGGAGACTTTTAAGGTTATTAAGGTTTTTTAAGGGTTCTTGTTTGTAGTAGCAAATAATAGGAGGATCGTCGTCCTCGTTCTTTAGAACAAAGACTAGGAGCGTCTTTCCTAGTTTGCCGTAAGGTAAATAAAATATACGAGCGTCTTTCCTTGTTTGCCGTAAGGTAAATAAAAGATAGGAACGTCTTTTCTTGTTTGCCGTAAGGTAAACTAAAGACTAGGAGCGTCTTTCCTAGTTTGCCGTAAGGTGAGCAAAAGACTAGGATGCACATTGAGTTGTTGGTTACTACCCCGGCCGACTTCTTGGTGTATAGGAGACTCCATGAAATGACAAAGTTGCGAAGCTCCACCGGAAGCTATATTCTGGTACCATGGGAGATAGTGCCCATTTGAGTTGAGGGTTGAGTTTTGCCCTCGGCACAAAACCCTATCTATGAGCTAGGCCCCCTAGTGGGAGCATCATGGTGGCTTGGTTTATTCCGAATGCGGAGACACATTGTTTTCAAGATTCTTTTCTTGAATTAAAGAGGTGTTAGATAGACCTCGCCTCCAAACCAAGAAGTGTGCATATGCTGCAACATATTACAACTTTGCGACCGAGATAGCTTGCTATGTCGGGGTTAATGGTAAGGACCCAATCTGAGTCCAAATGGTGGTAGGCCTCCCGTGGTAGGCGGAATGCAATTGGATACTTCGAGTGAGCATTGCTGGTGAGAAAAGCGATAAAAAAAGGAAAGACATGAAACTTTCCGACGGTGTTCAAAAGATTGGAATGATTACATGATAGTTCATTTTCCAGTTTTAACGCTCTGTTCTGGATTCTATCCAATAAATGGAGAGAAATTTGCACTTGCCCAAAGATTTGGTACTCGAGGTATGAACGTTTAAACACCTTATACATTTTAGCCAGATCAGAGGAGGTGGAAAATTTCTTACACCGATAGAGAAATCCCAAGCATTTAGCAGTGTTTTCGGCGGTTTCAAGAATGGGGTCAATAAAGGTTTAATTGATATCAACCGCATGCATTTTCGATAAGAGAGCCTCGAGCCAAACTCTATCAAATGCCTTAGAAATATCAAGCGCAATAATTTTATTTTGTCCAAAACAATGTAAAGATCTGTTATCAGCGGAACGATTGCTGCGACAGATATATTGCCAGTCATTGAGAAGCTTTCGACCTTGGAGATATTTCTTGAGCTGATAATTGATCACTGATTCCATGGCCTTGGAAAGAATGGAAGTAAGAGAAATTGATTGGTAGGAGGAATGAGAAGAAGGGTTGGCTTTTTTAGGAACAAGCTGGACAAATGCTATTTTTCATCTTCTAGGGATGATTCCATAATAGTAGGAGCAATGGAAAAGCTTACGCAATGGTTTTGCAAGCGATGAAGAACACCTCTTCAAAAGAAAGAGGGGTATGCAATCAAGATGAGCAGATTTGCTTATATCAAAATCTCGAAGGGGTCTTGCATCTGTTCAAAGTTTCACTTTAATATGCCTATATCAATATAATTTGAACCACAAAGAAGTCCAAAAGTAATTTTTGTTGGATGAATGGTCGTTAACAAATTTTCCATAATCTAAACTTACAGCATCTTTCAGTGTAATTTTTCAATTAAAAAATATTAAACTTTGGAAAAACAAGGCTTTGTGTCTTGCAATTCTTAATCATTTAAGTGTGTATCTTGTCGACAGGGATAGAAAAACCTTAACAAAAAAGTGGAATATATGTATATTAACAGTTTAAGTATTTTGTCATACTTTTTCCAGGTTTGGGTTTTAAAACTTAATCTTTCCACTATTAAAGTCATTTCTATTTAAGTTGTAAAGTTAAAGAAAAAATACGAGTATATTAATTCAATGCTGTAAAGGAAAATAATTTCAAAAAAATCTCCTTAAATAATCATTTTTAATCAATACTGGAAAAAAAAATAAATAACTTCTCATTTTAGTGAAAACACTTCGTGTTAGAAATGATAATCTCGTTTATTATATTTTTTTTTTTTCACGAAAAAACTACACTTAGTCACATCTGTAATATTTACTTGTCCCACATGCACTTACAATGTTAAACTAGAACTTTTTCACTGTTTTGTTTCTGTTTAGTATTTTTCGCTCTTTATGTTATTTGAAATTAAGAAAAAGTCGGTTCTCACTTTAAACACAACTGTGATAGTCGACTCTTATTTTAAAAATGATATAATGCCGGTTTTAAGGGCCTGTTTTTCGGTCTGAATTTACTCTGAGTTAATTTATTCCCCGCTAAATTATCGTGCAAATTTATTTAACCAGAATTAACCTCAGAATCAGTTTTCCAGTGCAGGATTAACTTTAACTTCAGTTGTCAAAAGAATCTTTTTAAATCTTTTTCACTACGATAATCTAGATGGCGCCCTATCCATAATATCGCACTTCGAATTCAGTAGATTTTGACACACATCTGTCAGGAAATACCAGTTAATCCAAACTTAACTCACCAAATTTGTTGAATTAACTCAAGTTTGCACTGGAAACTTTGTGTAAGTTTACTAATTTGTTGCAAGGACATCGAGCTTCTAGGCAATATTCAAGTTTGCATAAAATCACACATCTTTAACCAAAGTATCTTATTGTTTCTGTCAGTTTCTTAATAATTTCTGACTTGGGTTTTCTCTTAATCCGGTCTCATTTATTTCTTAAGTCGTCTTTTCAATCGACACTAAGACCTCCCGTTCAACTTATGCAAATGAAACATTGTGCAATTTGAACTGTACCATGCACTCTCGATTTATCTTCGCTGACAGTGACATTTAAGTATCTGCTCATTCCTGCCTGTACAACTCATGTCCTCCTTACAGGTTTCTTACTTTCCTTCTTTATTTTTTTTTTGTAATCTTTTTAATGTTTGACTTTAATTTAAATTTAATTTATCCTCTTTTACTTTGCTTACGATACGATGACGGTGATGATATCGTCTCTTGTGCATTCCGCATACTTAAAGCAGCATAAAGTGTCTTGCAATAAAGTTCATGGAACTTGTTTCCATCGCTTTATCTTTCTTGATTTTCATTCAGGCTTGCGGATGGATGGACGACCGGGTCGGCAGTAGAGTTCTTGTTGTTGTGTTTTTTTTTATTTTATTTTGACAGTGAAAAAGGAGCTATTTTCGTTTTCCCACCAAGATCGTGTGCGATCGCGATTGTCGTCACGGCTGACAAATAAAAAAGCGATACAAGCGGGCGAATGATTTTTGTTCTTAAAAAAAAAATAAACTTTTATAACGATCAACGCTCGCACCCATGGCGTTTAGTGTGATTCTCTTAATTACGCATCGTGTTGTGGTTTGATGAGCCTCAGCACTGATTGCAATCAAGCCCAAAAGTGGATGTGTCATTTGGGGAAGTATTGCGTCTTGTTCAAGTTTTATATCGGGAAAGGTCATACAATCGAAAATGTGTTAATTGGACTAATTAAATTAACGAGCTATCATTTGCAGTAGGAAAATAGACTCCATTGATCTAACCAAACATTTTTGGCTCGAGGTTGACATATTATCCCACACAATTCAACTTTAATGGCTTCTATTTTAAGGAACAATGATATTTATGTGCGGGAACACTTAAATTTTTATTGATACTGGAATAGATTTTATATTTTTTTTTTAGTATCTAATGTAGTTTATGAGATCACATATTTTTAAGATATTTTTTTTTTATTGGTGAGTAAAAAATTTTAACAAGAGTCATAATATTTTTGAGACAGGTGAACTTTGAGTGATTTATAGTAAAACAAAAATGGATTGGGGGATTCAGTGATTGTTTCTAGGCTTTGATGAGTAACGTCATTAAAATCAATATGTCTTACGTCTTAAGCTTCTAATGTTGATTGCTGAGTTCTGGGTATATTTTTTGACATATATGTAGATACACGTGAGAGTTGTTACACATCTTCACTTCTACTCTAAGAAAAAAATAAAAGCTCGACGTTTCTTTTTATTTATAATCGATGCACACTTAAGGGGTTATGACTACTCTTAAAATGTTTCACACAGTGCGAGCCTTTAGGAGCTCTGTCTTAAATATCGAAATGGGAAGGAAAAATAGAGTTGGTTCGATGAAATTAATTAGATAATAACTCTTATATAATTTGGTTTGAATACCAATAATGTTACAACCAGCATACCATTCATCTTACCTTTTTTTTAAGTCCACTTCGCTTCTTTATCATTTCATTTTCTTGTTTGTTCTAATTTTTATATTCTTTCATATCACGAATAGCATCCTAATGGGTAACCTATTACGAATTCCGAAACTTACTACCACAGAAATCCATCGGAGTGAAAAATCTCACAGAAATTGATTTGCTGATAGCTTTTTTCGGGATTCGTTGAAGTCTCCGAATGCGAATTGGTTATATGGCTGATTATATCAAGGCTATGCATAGTAACCGATACTAGGTTTGGCGCACCCATTTTCAGTAAAATATCTGTCGCATACTTTTCATGTTTCTTGTTTGAATCAGTGCTATTAAAGCCATGGAAAAAACACAAAGAAAAATGAAATTCTAATCTCGGAAAATAAGTAATCTTCAATTTTATCTATGTGTCGTGTGATAACAGAACATTTAGGATTCAACACCCGGGCGACATATTTTAGTTCCCATCATTTCTCTCATCAGCTTAGCGTATCCTTAAGCGTATGCACAACGTCAGTTATGGAAAAATCTACATAAAATTAGTATCGGTGAGTCAAGGATTGAATCATTGGACTATTGGACCAGGATATTTATGGTAACACCCTTAGAAAAACAGTTGTTTCTGTTCCACTGACAGAAATTTTATCGGCAGCGCCAAACCTTCCTACTATTTATCATTTAGACGTCCCTGGTTGTGGATTTTTCGCAGTTCATAGTGACGATTTTGTCTAAAGTTTGCTATCTATAAAATCAAAGGCAACCGGGCTAGATAATATTCACCCTTTCTTTTTGTATATGATTCCCCCAATTGTGTTGCTTTACATTACTTTCGCTTTTATTAGCATATTAATATCTGGAGTATATCCAGATATATGGAAGGTGGCAAAAGTCATACCACTTCCCAAAAATGCAAAAGGAGATTATTTTAGACCTATATCCGTATTGCCCATATTGTGTAAAGTCTTTGAAAGGATACTTTCAAGACAAATAAATGTTAATCTCACGATTTTCGTAAGAAACACAGTTGCATCACAGCACTTTGAAAAGGTGACTGATGATTGAAGGCAAGCACTGTATAAAGATGAGGTAGAGTTTTGCTCGATTTTTCAAAGGCTTTTGATAAGGTCATTCACGTAATTTTAATAACAAACTTATGCAAAGCTTCAATTTTTCATCTTGAGCAACCAAATAAATTTTTTTTTACTTGACAAATGGAAGGCAAATTGGAGACAGTCTGTAAAATTTTCTGCTGTATGTCACTGATGTTCCTCAGGGTTCTATTCTCGACCCTTTTTTATTTTCCGATTATTTTAATGAACTTTCTTCTTTGATTGCTAACTGTTTCTCCTATTTGTATGCAGACGATGTTCAGCTGTACTTTAGTTGCCCTCTTGGTCTAATTGAGCATGGGGCTTTTAGTTGCAATGAAGACTTAGAGAAAGTGGTAAATTGGTCTGAGTCAAAGCCACTATAGACCTTTGCTCCAATCGAATACGTTGGAAAAAAATCTCGGTGTGATTTTCAACCGCTTTTTAACTTGGAATAACCTAATTGATGGACTTATCGGCAAAGATTAATAGCGTATTCGTATTCGTACTTTATTGGTAACTCAGGCTTTAACACCAGTTAAAACATGTGTACTTCTTACAAGACTGTAGTTATACATATAAGCAAGCGAAAACTCAATGTCGCATTTAATTGTACTGTTTACTATGTATACGGTTTACATAGATACGACAGGATATCTGGTTGCGCATGCGCCTGCAAAGCGGTAAGGCAGCAGAGCGACAAGCTTAAGCGGCAGCTGGACTTTTAATGAGCGGCTGAGCGGTTATTTGCGAAAATGCCGTTGTCAAGTGCTGTTCGCGGTAGTGTCTTGCGTGAAAGTCGCCTTAAAATTTGGAAAATTATTTTCCGTTAAAAAAAAGACTTGGTGTTCATCCAATTAACCGAAAAAGAGGAAGTTATGGCGAGTTTCATCGTTTATATAATAACCTTCGAAAATATGAACAAATCTCACAAAATATTTATGGGATTTTGGGCATTAAACTGAAAATTTGTTTAATTTAAAAAATATAAAGTAAAACTCACATGAACAATTACACATTTTTCCCACTTCACTTCACAGGTTGTCGGTAACGCTAACGCTGCTAAGTGTTTAGGTTTTCTGCGACGATGCAAAAAGTTTCTTAACCCCATCTGATCTGGTTGTTATTAATAAAGCCTTATTCTTCCGAAGTTCGAGTACAATTTCCATATCTGGGCAGGTGCTCCAAAAACCCACTTGAGTCTCTTGGACAGAATTCAAAAGAGAGCTATGAAAATGATAGGCGACCGTTGTCTAACTGAAACATTTGTATCTCTCGAGCACCGCCGCAATGTTCATGTCTATCATTATTTTACTGCTATTTTTATAAGCAGTGCTCGAGTGAAATAGCCAGTAGCATTTCACCCCTCATAAAATTCAACCGTAATGCACGTACTTATAGGAATGCTCATCAGTTTACCCTTGATACCAAATTTTGGACGTACTGTCAAGTACAGAGATTATTTTTTTAGCCGCACTACACGAATGTAAAATGCTCAATATTTCCCACTCATTGCAAAATGCAGACATTCAAATCCAATGTGCATCGGTATCTCCTTTGTAATCCTATCCTACTTTCCTAACTGCTGGCACTGTGTTTAACATTATAAAAGGGTATTCATAACCCCATGAGTGCGCGTATAATATAAAAAAAATCTTTAAGCCTGGCTTTGACTGGCTGCAATTAAAATTTCCGCGTTGATTTTTGCCATGTTTATGCCTTGCCGCTCAGCATTACACTAAAATAATAGAACAGATTTGAAAGATCTGCCGCTCAATAATGACGCTTGCCGCTCAACGACTGCGTGGCCATGGCCACCACCATATAACTTCATGTGTTTTAATTTTTTTTGCCGCTCAGCATTTTGCCGCTTTGCCGCTCATTGTGTAGCCAGGCCCTAAGGCGTTCGTTATTCAAACTCAAATTATTGAAACCTCATTTCATAATCGGCCAATTTTTTTGAATCAATCTAAGTTCTTTTAAAATTTTCTTTTTTGAGCATTTGAATAAAGTTAAACGTTTTAATCTGAGCGGATTATGATTGAGCACTGAACTGTCATAAGACTAGAAATCTTTTAAAACCCATAGAAAATGATATGAAGTTGGCCTCGCTCAGCCGCTTATACCATATACACAGCCATTTTATTCTCGGCTCCCAGAGCGTGCTCTGACAGTCCGACTCTGATGGAAAAAAAAAGAAACACAAGTTGCGCACTCTGATGTGTCTGAGGTTAAAAAAAAAAACACAAATCTTTTCACGACAACTCAGTGCAAACTACACACTTTCGTCATGCATGAAATTAAAATTGAACGCCCATCTATATAGCAGCTATTAAATCTTATCACTCTATTAATCACTCGCCTTGATTGAAAATCAATAAAATTGCTCTGTTTTTGCTACTTTTCGTTGATTGAATATCTCTCATCATTTATCTTTCCCATCTGCGAGATGCACCAACATTCAACATCCACACGATTGTCATCACTTTGGTGTATCGCCGCGCGGGCAGACCGAAGCGTCGCTCGCCGGACTTCACTTTACTTAATGAACTGCCCCATGCAGTAGAAAAGTATTAAACTTCATGTGTTCGTAAACATGGACTGTTTGTCGCAGACAACACACAAATGTCCTCCCAATTTCAAATCGTGCGAAATTTTTAATTGCAACCCATGTGCAACATGTGTTCGACTTCTCACGCAGAAAGCAGACACAGGGAGTTTCCATAGAGCAAAGGCAACGCAGGAAAGACCCGCCTGACTCTTCCTCTAAATAATTTATTGGGATTGCAACTCCCTCTCCTGCTTTTTATCTTCTCTGTGCAATGCGGACGGGTGACGTTTTTAAAAAAATGCCGCCACCGTTGCCGACCAACGAATGACAAACTACATGCAAATGGCTTAATAGCGATTGATGTTGTTCAATTTAATGGACTCGCAAAGCCGGGACTTGTTCGTTCATTCATTTGTGGTACAATGACAGTTGGCGTAGTCTAGAAACTAACGGTCGTGTTATTTAGCGAGTTCATTGAGTAGATATTTGTCAAAATGACTTCAAACAGGACAGCGAGTGGTGAGTTGGTTGGTACTTGCAGATGTAATTTGCTGATGGTGACGATCATGATGGCGATAAAATTGAAATCCAAAGCGTATTTGCCAGCTGTAACTCTAGCTACAGCTTTTCGGCTGGCTATCCTGGACCAGTAATTATGAAGTACTCAGCAGACTACGCTGGCGCTGGTAGAGGGGTGAATGTATATGTATATCAAATGACTTGAAATAATTACTTTTGGATTGGAATCCGATTAAGTCGGACATGTTTATTGAAATTGGTTAGTCAAGAGAGTGTGAAGTGGTATTACAAAATATATATATATGCATAAGCACGTAAAGTAGTTGTGATTTGTTTCAAATGGCTGCGGCTGCTGTATATTGGAAATATAATATTACATTTGAAGTGCCTTGAGGGGCTTTTGATAGTGACCCGGGGAAGGCTATTTCAATAGCAGGTGTTCGTTGGATTCGGTGGCTTTTGCAGGTGAACTTTATTTATTTGTTCTTATTTTAGCAATCGTTCTTAGCCAGACAACTGCTGTTGCTTTTAGGATTGAATTAATTAGCTCGTAAAACAGGTAAATATCTCAATCAATCAGTGTCACAAAATAAGTTCATTCAGCAAAAACACCCTCCGCCGGATGACAGAGTTAATTTTACATTAACATATAAGCAGTGTTGGGCGCCATTTAACTTTAATTGAACTAGGTCAAATTATGATTATATGTAAATAGGCAATTAGCACTCGGTCAACATTTCAAATGAAATACTATTACAGTTCATAATTATAGTGGAATTCAATTCTCAGAGCAATTACTGAGCACCAAAAAATGATAGTTCTTTCAAACAAACCATAGTCATAACTCTCTCACTTGACACTCTCAACAAGTTTTATCTCAACTCAATCCAAATCAATACCTGCCCCACAATTTGTAACTTGAATCCTCTGTCCAGTCGATAACCCTCAACAGGGCACCGTACATGGGTCTCCCATAGCATCCCTCATCATTTCAATTTTATCTCTCAAACATGCATTGAAATACGTGTAAATTGAAAGGAATAACTTGTATCCCATAAAGTTGTGTGTACAACATACAAGGCTGCTGCTGCTGTTCCTTGTTTCGTTAGATAACAATCTATACCATCCTATCATTTTTCCTTCTTCCCGTTTGTTTAAACCCAAAGCACATCATCATCTATATTATTGCGGTTGTGGTTGGATAGAAGGTGTCCAATCTCGTAGGTCGTTGTTCCACTCACGTTCCAATGGATGACAATAAATTTTCGACAAAATCTTTATTTTCATTTTTGTCTTTTGAATTGAGGGAAAACAAAATATATAGTTGGAAATTTAATACTTCGTAGTAAAACACATCAAGGAAGGTATTTTGTTTTTTGTCACATGCTGGGCATACAAAAAAGAACTCAAGATGAGGCACCTTTGTGGAAGATAGCAGGTGCGGATCTTAAAAGGGGAGGGGGTCGGTCAAGTTTGCTCGAGAATTTTAAATTAATACAAATGAATTCCCATCACATCGTCTAAAATTCAGAAGCCCAAAAAAGGGAACATGGTTTAATGCAAACTTCGGGCTTTTGTTGGCCTGTCATAGAAATAATTTTATCTGTCAAGGATGTCATTTTACTTATTTTTTTTCAATCGAATCTTTTAACCTGTTGCGCTCCTTTATTTGAATTTAGTTCTATCTACCCTTCTGGAAGCGTACTTCACAATCAGCTAATGAGGACAATGTGTCTTACAAATCTATGCCCCCCCTCAAGGTAACCGTGCCTGAGAAAACATTCAAGGTGCGTATTTCCACTTCGTGTGGAAGGACAAAAAACTATTTCATGTCTTTTGATTGCAATTGTCTGCAAGATACCGAACAAGCTCCTCGAAAAGGCGTTGTTTTTCTCTAAAACACAATGTAACACGCTACGAATGATGTGCGTGTTGGTTAATCCCGAACACTGCGTGGATGCGCGAAACAAATTAAAAGACGCATCAAGGATAATTTGCATTTTGTTCTCTTCCCCAGACTCACTCCTCATTTACCCAGCCGAAGACAGTTTTCTGGTTTTTTAATACCAAACCATTTGCTGAAGATTCACGGATTCAAGAGGAGATCATATTTTCCATCTAGAAGAAGGTTTCTTAAGGGCCGGGCCGGCCCATACAACAAACACACCTCCTGTGGTGAATGTCAATGTCAATGGTAAACAGCAGTCAGTTAATCACGTTAATTGCTTTGCACAGTTGATTGTGGTAACTCGATGTGGTTGGCATAGAATTGAGGATTCCAAGGCATGTTCGGTTTTGGAGAATTAATTGTCTGTAGCACACAAACTCTACTTGTGAATATGATTAGGAGCTAAAGCGTGGGCACTTAACAACTTAAAAAGTAATAAAATTCTCTTAACTGGTATCAAGAAAGATGTGGAGATTTCTTTTTTAAAAATACTTTTTTTTTAGTGAGACAAGTAGACCAGGTGTAGATAGACCTATGAACATTATACTGTATTTTGATGAACATAAAAATTTGCAAAACAATTTTTTGGACATACATGTGATTCAGACATTAAAGATGAGAAAGTGTTAAATTGAAATTGTATCTTGGAAGAGTATCTAACAAATAAATTTCATTTATAAATTCTTAACGAAGTGAAATGGTAATGAGCAGTGATTAAATCATTAGGAGGAAATCATTAAATATGTGTGACATGAATTTTAAACACGAGTAAGAAATTGACTTTAATAAATCACAACAAAGTGCTTATCGGATGTTTATCGCTATAAAATAACCGCTTTAATTAAAATACAATTTATTTTTTTGTTATCGATTGTAAATGAAATAATAATTGTAATATTTTTGTATTTGAAACAAATAAAATTAATGGGTTGGTTTAATAAAGGGGATTTCAATTGGGAATTCGTACTGTGAACGCACCCTTAAACCAATAAACAAACTGTAACCAAGCGTTACAATTATTAAATGCTTTGATCCCATCACCAAGTAATTTAATCACATTACCGAGCACAATGCTACGACACCAACGACCCCCAATCATATTACCGAGCAAAACGCTACGACGCCTACATGCCGCCTTATAATACTTATAATCATATTACACGTATTCAGAGTGTATCTGGAGTCATGTGATCAACACCCATTTTCATACGCATAGAATTTTGCAGTTCGTTTCTTGTAATTCACACTGACTCCTAGCCGTAGATTTGATAAGTGGTCGTTGGGAAAATGGCAAAATTGTCTTTTATTCTCGTCCAGTGTGGATACCAATCTAGAGTATAGAGAGTTTAAGATCGGGCCGCAAACAAAAACCTTGTATAAGGCGTTTCGGTGACAGATAGGCATTGCCGCATTGGTGAAGCTAATCCAAATTTTTTTATAAAATAGTAGGGTTTTTATTAGCTAGAGTAGGACAAGTTTAAGGATTATTAGGAGCATTAGCTAGAGGGGGGGAATATTTATTATTATTATTATTAAGAGTATTATAAGTTACTAAACCAACCCGTTTCTTTCCTTTGATCTCCTCTTCAAGGCAGGTTCTCTGTTTAGAGTTCCACCCGTTTATTTCCCTAGGTTGCGTGCTAGGGACAAGAGTTTTCTATAAGAATTCTCGACCGTTTATTTCCTTTGGGTTCCTCTTCAAGGAAGCTCACTGGACAGGTTCTCCTTTTAGAGTTCCACCCGTTTATTTCCCTAGGTTGCGTGCTAGGGACACATTATATGAAATACCGTGTTAAGTTCTTTAAGCTTATGAATACTGTATTATATGAAGTACCGTGTTATTTATTTTAAGAAAAGAAATATTGTTAATAAAAGTATATGAAATACCATGTTAGAAATACGAAGCCACGAAATAAAGTAATTGAAAGTTTTGGAGTATTAAAAACATTATTTCATTCGGAGCTTTAGACCCTCCAAACCCAAGTTTGTTGCTTCTTTGGAAAGAACCCTGGACACCGACGAGTTTTACCTCAGCCACGAAGAAAAAGCATCACAAAACTGCCAATGTCAAAAAATTCAGTAAAAACAACACATTAATCATGGTGAAGTTCACAAACGAAAAACTTTAACAAATAAATAAATTAAAGTTAACAAATTTGAGTCCGAATATTTCTGCTGTTCAAGCGTCCGTAGCAAATGAACAAAAGTGGCCCATTCGTTCTCAAGAATTTGACATCAAGACTAAACTTTGGCGAATTTTGTGAAAGGATCCTAGTCTGCACCCTTATAAAATGAAGTTAACTCAAGAACTGAAGCCACTTTATCGTATATAAAGTGTTTGAAGAAG
The DNA here is from genome assembly GCA_963931855.1 of Philhelius festivus. Classification (NCBI taxonomy): domain Eukaryota; kingdom Metazoa; phylum Arthropoda; class Insecta; order Diptera; family Syrphidae; genus Philhelius; species Philhelius festivus. The sequence goes on from OZ007557.1 coordinate 98,286,893, forward strand.
ATGACCGATGTCATCGCAGAATTATGTTAAGTGATAAAGCGCACTTTTAGTTAAACGACTTCGTCAATAAACAGAATATGTGTTATTGGCTAGGTGAATACCTTTTCATGTACTTAAGGAAACACTACTTTATCCACAAAAATTAACTGTATGGTGTGGTTTTTATGCCGGGGCGGCTGTGTTATTTGCCAATTTTTTATTTTTGATAAGAATTACCTTAACGTTACAGTCAATAGAGATTGCTACAGGAATATGTTGAAATGTTATTTTCTTGCCAATTCCATTACAAGAAATTATTAATATTTAGTTTCAAGAAGACGGTGCCTCGAATATATAATAATAATAAGGCGGATTCAAAGCCCAATTTGATGAACCTGTTATATCGAGAAATATAAGCCCGTTTCATATGTATCTTCATTTCAGTATTTTTGTTCGGAGAAAAGGCTTTTGAAATGGATTCTAAAGGTGCTTGTTATGAAGCTCATATAAAGTTAAGAAAAAAATAATTTTCGCTAATAAACAGGATTTACGAATTAAGAATGCTAAGAGTCAGAAAATGACTCAGGAAATCAAAGTAAACAGTGCTAATTTCGCTTCCAAATGTTCTTTCAAAATATTCATAATCATATAGGTTTCTTGTTTCGGAAAATAGAGATATATTGACCTTAGGAGTCATGGAAATCTTTTTAAAGTGAAGCATTGAAAGAAAAACCTTGGAATACGTTTACAACCATCAATTTTCTTTATTAGATATGTACGTACACCTTTACAAAGTTAAAAGTTCTTCAATTTTTTATATTTATTCAGTTAAATCTTGAACTTGATTTGCTACCTAATGCAATGTGACACTTTTCATCTATCACTGTCAAATTTGAGCTCCCCATTTCATCATTGTTGTGAACACTTCCCGACAACCTACTATCAATTTGTAATCCCCAATCCGGTAGTCGTCACAATACGGAATACATAAAAGAAAACGACGTAGACAACAATCTATATCTATACCTACACCCAAACAATTACTTCAAAGTGTCAAACTTATCGTTAAATCGACATCCGCACCAACAGAACCACACGATATAGAACAATCAACAATCGCAACCGAATACCCAACCAATTCAAACTTCATCAATAGAGGATTAGGTCTCAATCAAATCGTTTAGGGAAACACAACAAAAAAAAAAGAACATAAAAGAATCGTTTCTAAACGTGGGAAGTAAATTCCAAACCTACTCTCTGTCTCTCTTTCTTCTAGTGATGATGATGATTTAATCCGCCTTTTCAATTGTGTGAACGCGCCTACTTCTGCTTAGATGAAAAATGCATTCATCTCAATACGGAATCGATGAATTGAATAGGAATCACCTCATCGCATGCAGCACAAGAAAATAAAAAAATAAGAAGAACTTAATCCTTGTTGACAAAACACTTGCAAAAAGGTGCAAGAAATCCTCAGGCACGAAGAGTAATTATTTTGTGGCTGCGATTATCTACTCGGATCAATGGTCGTAAATCTGTCACATGCAGCGCGCCCTGTCAGAGGTGGCTGGCAACTGTGGTAACCTGAAGGCGGAAGATAAACCCTGGTGGTGTAGGTGTGCTTGTCAGAACAGAACATGCACTTTATTAGGAATTGTGAAAAGGTGGCCATCACAATTTTTATGTGCAGCATCGCCTGGCTACCTTTGTGCAGTGGTATCAGATTTAGCACTGTCGGATGCAACCAATGAATTGCTCCTTTTCATTTTCTTCTTCCAATATTCATTGTGAAGGATCCAATTTCCGATTGAGTCTTTGATTTCATTTTCTAGAAAACGTTTGTTGTGTTCGTTCTTTTTGTTGTTGTCTGTAGCATGCAATCGGATACTCTGCCATCATGTTTTCGTTCACGGTGAAATTAAATTTGTCAAAATACTTAATGGTCGTGTAAAGTGGTGAGAGACATAGTCAAACACAAACCGCAATGTATGATACTTCTCTCTAATCGAAGTGATCCTAATCTCTTGACACCAATATAATTCTATTCATGTTGACATATTTAAGAGAAACATTTTCATAAACATCAAAGAGTGTCAATGACATTTAAAAATATTTCAGATGTCATTTAAGTGACAGCTGACAGACATGCATAAAATCCTATTTTAAATATTATTCTTTTTCTTACAAATTGATCGAGTGAGAAAAAGTATGCAAAACGTCATTTAATTCTACGTCCCACATACACTTCCAACACACAATCCACACACTTCTTTATCGAAGGCAACAATTCAAAAAATTCCTGCCAGACATCGTCCATTAAATCTATTAATGGACTTTGAAGTTTTTCTTTCATTTCAATGTGAGGCGGTAATAAGACAGCATCTATGATAGGATATCGGGCTTGATGGTGGACTGGACGTGCGATAAAGATAAGAAAATCAATTAAATGCGTGGTACTAAGTTAAGATGTTGCAGAGTGCCATCGTATAAAGGCGAGGAATGAGTTTAGTGTATATGGATTGAGGCGCTTAGAATCTAGAAAAAAAGTTTTGACAATGACATTCAGTGTGCAGTTTTGTTTTATACTCATTTCGAACTGACTAATAGAGTTGTTAGATTGCTAAGTAGCTGATTTAATTTACTAGACATGGATCTTTGTTGTAAATTCCACAATACTAGGAAGGTTGCATATGAATCATAAGAGTCGATGACTTCTTGGACTAGACGATGCATGCGTAAATGTTAAGATATTCCGAAGGACGTCAACACTGGTTACCAGTTTCTATATGTCAAATTAATTTAACTAGGTTTGATTTTATGTAATACAAGTACAAGCTGATTGGATGTGTTGTAGAAAAAATGATGAAATTAGCCATAACTTTGTGGTAATTTAAAAACAGTTTGAAGCTTAGGTGCGAAGTTAAGTGTAGTGTTAATTTAAACTTCATGTTTATAATTTATATTTATTTTACACAGAAAAAGTTTGGATAGAAAAATTAAGCAGTTATTTTTTGAGTTTAATTGAAAATGACACTTTACTATAGATTTGGTTATGGTTAAGCAATTTAACCATATTTTGAATGTCATAAAACTAGAATAACTGACATTTAGCTATTTAAATTTAATCAAAAATAGCGTCCGTTCTGAGGTCTAGTTAAATCTCACAATTATTAAACGTTATGACATTGGAAAGAAGGGACTTAAGTGTAATTGGTCGATATGAGAAAGGGAGGGTTGCCTTTTTTATGAACAGGCTGGACAAATGATGTTTTCCATCTTCTAGGGAAGATTCCAGAACAGTAAGAGCGATGGAAAAGCAGTGGTTTTGCCAGCGATGAAAAACACCTCTTCAGAAGAATCGGCGACTAGCGTATTTGCTTATATCAAAATCTCGAAGCACTCTTGCAACTATACGAGTGCGGAAATATACCTGTTCCATTGAATGATTAACGTTCTCAAGTATATGAATGGCAATGTTGCTATTAAGCAACCTAGAGGTAGCAGCAAAATCAGATGCTAGTATATTTGCCTTATCTAAAGAGCTAGTTATCGTTGAAGATGAGCGTTGGAACCGAAGATGAATTTGAATTTTTTTGCTTTCTTGACAAATAACCAGACATTTCTGCTGCCTTTGGAACATTGCAGGATTTGTTGCCTTACTTTCTGATCATGTAAGAATTTGGTTCTTTTTATAACAGCATTGCAATAGTTTCTGACTTGTTTATGCTTTTTCCAATTTTCCTGAATTAGAAGGTGCGGAAACTTACTACTTCTTTGCAGTTTGTATCGAACCAAGACATTTCTTTAGGTTTTATATTCTTAATTCTTTTATGAATAAAAAAACGCACCCCAAGAAAAGTCACTTCTGTGATCATATCAGCACTAGCATCAACAGTGTCCGAAGTGCCGAATGTTATGGCATACTTATCAGGGTAAGAAGTAAGAAACAAATCGATAGTCGTTTTGCCCAGCAACATCTGGTATTCGAGTGGGCTCACCTACAAGCTGAGTGCATCTCAGTAAAGATCTCAACACATCTTCCTTCGCATGTTGTCTGTCCTGAATAGAGAAGCCAACTTGAAATTTATACATTAAAAATGCCCGCAATAATGACTTCAGTGTGAGGGTACAAGGAAACAATTCGGGAAATGAAATCTGACTCATTAAGAGTTGAATTGTTGTCAAGATTTGTTCTCCTAGACAATATTGGATGATGTGCTTCTAGACAGTGAATCCGAGCAACTTGAAGTTAAAATTCGTATTAGAAGAATTTCCGTATTGAGGAAGGCTCTGGCAAGTAACATCATATCTAACATAAAATAATAGGAATGGCACTAAGTTATAAAAGGGTAGGCGAAATTGCGAAAGATCAGTATTCGCACTAATCTGTGTTTCACTTAGTGACAAAACAGCTTGTCTTACAGGATGGACGTACACTGAAAAAATTCCATTCAAAAGCTAAGCATTGCTTGAGTTTAATTAAAATGACCTCTAATGTTAGGCATTATTAATGTTTCATTGATTTATTTTTAAATTGTAAAATGCTTTTCTAGAAGTTTTCAAAAACTTTAAGTAGCTACGAGTATAGTTAATTGTTTTTATTACATTAAACATATTTTTTACCAATTCATTTATTTCATTGTTAAGTGTTTTTTGAAGTTTAAAAAACCGTTGAGTGTCTTGAAACTAACAAATATTATTTATTTCTCTATGTATTTCTTTGTTTTCTAGAAGTTTTCAAAAAACTTGAATCCCTTGGAACTGAAAAGTACTGTATAAGCAATTAATCTGAAATTGAATTAGTTTGAAACTGGCGCCCGAGTTTTGGTTATATTGTACTTTTCAAAAAATGAAAAATGTTAAAACTAAGAACTTGAACTGTACTTGTAAATAATTTTTAGAGTTTGTGTCGAAAATTAAAGAAATGGCGCTATTATAAATAACCTTAGTCATTTCGTCCAACCCAACCTTTTGATATTAAAAATGTTAAAACAATTTCAAACCTTTAACGACTCCCTGTCATACTTATGTCGATTTTCTCGGAACTAATCATTATTCTAGCAAACAATTCGCCGATTGTATAAAACTACTTCGACCATGCATACTAAATTCAATCCAATCTTCTAACAAACAAAGACAAATATTTTATAAGTCACACTCTCTTGGTGTATCGACGATAAAAATAATTTTAATTTATAATGGCTCCTTCAATAAATCATCAAAACGAAGAGGAAGACTCAAAGACTTCAGTCAAAATAACAATGATAATAATAATGAAAAGAAAACAAACAAGCCCATCCACTGAAGGAACATTAGAATGCAGGCCTGGGCGCTATCGGTTATGACTAGATTCGAGCAATGAACAGTGGCACCTACCACGCCCTATGAATATTAATTAGTTAAGAGAGGAATATTGTGGTGGATACCAGAATTTTATTATATGCCCCTTGCTGATGGGGAGATTGGTTTAAATGATATGACACAATGGGTATATCTCCTTTTGATAGTTGATTGTCATGTGTTGGTGGAGGAAAGGAAGCAATTCAAAACGATCAATGATCTCAAATATTGATTTCACGGATCGATACAAACACTCTCTCATGAAGGAAAAGAAGAGGATTATACCTACGTATTTTGAGAATCAAATGAAATTCTTAGAAATTTGATTGAAGAGGAGAATGATTGTGTTCTGGGAGTGTGAGGATGTGTGTTAAGATTATCCCATACACGTTTCAGGTGTAGATACGTTCATATTCTTTATTTTTGTGAAGGTTCTTCAAATTTTATTTTAAGATTTTCTCAAGAGTTTTTTGATACTTTATATTTTGTATTCATTTTATACTTCCCTGACACACACATACATATGTGAATGAATTTCAGATATACTCAAATATAAAATCCGAAACAAATTTAATGTTTTTCAATTTGGCATTTTACCTATGCCAAGAAATTAAAAATTAGAAGTGAGATGATTTGTGGAACGTATTCAATTTTCATTAAACAGAAAAATCGAAAAATTGCTGTGAAACCTGTTTAGTTTCAGATTGTCAGCAGAAAAGTTTTCAGGATCAACTAAATGCTTGTAGGTGTGTTTGATTGGCATAGTTGTCGCCGTATTTTTTTTTTTTTTTTTTTGAAAAGCGGTCTTTGAGTAAATACAATTTAGGTCAGCAATCAGAGTGAACATAAAGTGAATATAATTAGTTGAAATGTTGAGAACTTAAATTGCGCTCAACATATTTGTAGAAAAATGTGAAATGTGACCTATAAGACACTGATATTGTACAACACTGTTTAAATGACCACCTATCTTGAAATGCATTCTTTCACTACGTCGAAATTTGGTAATATCCACTTGAGGCTAAAAATGTTCCTGTTAAAGGCACAAGACTACAAGCTTATGAAAGTTTGGTTTTGCAGATGAAGTTTGAATATCAAACTTCATCTTCGCCTCAAAGTTCATGTTTCTTAAATCAGTAACAAAAAACAAAAAAAAAACCTCTAACATAATGTTACCCAATCTTAACTATCCTCTCTGCAGGGCATAAACGCAGGGTTACACAAATATATCGCCGTTGTCGTCCAATCTAAAATGTAAATGCAACATTATTTTGTGGTCTGCCAAACTTGTTCTCTATCAATAAACTTAAACCCAATCGGCAATCGAAAAGACCTACTTTGGAATTGAACCCACAGCCGCCGCCGATAAAATGAAATAGGTACATTGTATAGATATACTTTTATGAGCTCATATGCATAGAATACGTTATCTTTGGCAATTAGTCCACTGCACACTGCCGCCGCCATCTATATATGTATCTTACTGCAACCAATTGACTTGGTTTTGTGGTTAGCCTAAGCTTCGTGGCTAACTTTCAACAGAAAAATCGACTTCATTTTGGGAAATTTACAATTTTTATTGCATATTTTGGCTTTCATTGGTGCGGTTATTTTTATCTCTGCGCTCAAGTTAACGACTTTATGAGATATTAAAAGTCACAGCGACAAACTAAGATTGACATGCAAAACGAACTGGAAGGCCGAACAGAAATTCCTCCAGCTTTTCATTGCACTTGGCCGGGCATCAATCTTTTAAGACTATTATTGCCGGACCGGGTGAGAAAAAAGGGGCAACAAACAGCAAAAAGATTAAAGTCTACAGAGTGTTTTGAGTTGTCTAGAAAACCAATGTTGCGCAGCTGGCCTATGCCCAAGGAATTGGCCAGGCCAACTCGTTTCAAGATTATATTTTATGATAAGACTAAGACATAATTGCAATATCAAGCGAATAGTTATGGTGACGGTCGAAGCTTGTATTTTTTTTTTGTTTTCTCTATTTTTCCATCCGACTGCTGGGATTATCTTATGGACTGATAAAGTTGTTAAGTATCTTAATTTAATAGGAAAATGCGATGGCGGGAGGGAAGTTATATTTTGCAAGAGGCAAAGACTTCGCAATGCAAGAATCACACCGTTCGGAGTAGAAAGTTTAGGAGAAAATTATGTCTATGACTCCTTGATGGGTTTCGCTTTTGACGTTTTATGATGAGTATATTGTAATTGTTGGGAAATATTTTAGGTTATGACGATAAGATTGAGTTGGGAGAAGGTGCGGATTTTTTTATTTTATTTTATATTTAATTGGTAAAAAATATTTTTCTATATCTATGGTAAGCTATATACGTAATTTGTATCCATTCCTATATCAATTATTGTTTGGAAGTAATGGAGAATATAAAGTTATGTATGACCTTCGTTGCAAAGCCTTAAATTTATTGTTACTTAAAAAAATAGACAGTTTAAAACATATTCAGCATAAAATTAATTCGTTCCAAATTCTTTTTCACTCAATTTTCTAAAACAACACCATCTATCCGACTGCAGATAAAAAAAAAAAATATTGCAACCGATGTACTACAAGGAAGTGTTCTAGGACCAGTTCTTTTGTTTGTTAATTATGGCCACCTTTACAGATGAAATTGAGATATTGGTGTCTGTTAAATGCGTTGGAAGGCAAAATAAATGTTTGCAATATGTATTTGATAAGAAAAGAGATTAGGCGCAATTATAGCGTGTTAACCTCAATGAGACAAAATCAGCGGATATAAGAACTTTTCAAATACAAAAAATCTTAATAACGTTCCAATTTTTACCAACTGTCAACATGTGTATATGTCACTTCCTTTCAAAAAGTAGTATCCCTGAAAAGTATTTCGTTTATTTTTTTTTATTTTAAGATGGCAGCTCCTGACAGTCCAAAGTTCTTTTCCTTATTATTTTATCAATTTTTATTGATATATATGAGCTGAGAAAAATCATTAGATAATTTCTGATTGATTTGTCAGAAATTGGTAGATTAACAATAAATGGAAACAATTGGCGATAATTTGTGAATTTCTGGGAGTCAAGCCTTTAGACTAGTACCTGTAAGTTTTAAATTTCACAGATTCTAATTTCAAATAAGACTTATTGATAAATGTAAAACATCTCTACTCTATTTCAACCTTTTCTTTTTAAGTTATTTGACCAGGAAATGAAAAGAAATTGTGTAAATTTTTTTGGAACCCATTCATTTTCCATTTCAAAAGATCTCATAAAATAAAAAGTGAACTCATTTTCTAGTGATAATAATTTAATTTTCTGATTAACAACAGAATACAAGTTTAAAAGCTGATGCAGAGCACAAAAGTTTGACATATAACAACCGTTTAGCTTTGGTTTAATATACAAGCTGTGGAAAGTTAAGTTCAAATTGCACTACGTTGATTTTTATTGAACATTAATTTTCACTCAAACACCTATGTAAAAGTCTTTAAAACGAATATTTTCACCAAGAACGACTTTTGCGATTGAATTTTTTGTAATACAGGGGCATTATTTCGTAATTCGTTTCTTAACTTAAATCGTTTGAATTCGAAAATTCGGAACTATGAAAGTTTTTTAAGAATATTCGAACAAACAAAAATCGAAGAGATCGAGTGGTGCCAAGCTTTCAATAGAATTTTTTTTTATTTTCGGGGAACTACCTTATTCGAAATTAAGTGTCAGAATCATTCTCTAATTCATTCGATATCAAATGTGTTTTCGATTACAATTTGAAATACTGGACAATTACATGACAAATCATCAGGATGGAAGAAAGTAAGAATATTCAAGTTAACCATTAGCTCATTATTTATTTCATTTATTTCAAAATCTGTTACTCCATTAGAGGCGAAGGCGGCTGCATTGCTTGACTTTGTACAAGCTGCCGAGTTAATGTCGGGAAGTACTAGCTATGAGGTGGCTAATAACAGCACGAAAATAATACATGTGCAAATAGGTGAAGTTCCTGATTCCGGAGATGATGCAGACATGTTAAGTATAAAGGATTCTGTGGTTGCCGATATTGATATTGAGAATCAATTTGAACATATCTCAGCGAAAAACTGCAACGAAAAAACTAAATTGCAACGCTGTCCATTTTTGTAATTATTCTTTTTACTATATTTGTGTTTCCGTACATTTGAAGTTTTTTTTTTGTTTTGTTTAAGAATGAGTCTTGTCAAACAGTTCGAGGCTCATTCGGAAGTCGAAAATTACAAAAAAAAAGTTAACATTAGCGGCATCTGAATCTATTTTCATATATATGTAGCTAGTTCCATTTCAAAGTAGATTCAGAAATAACTTTCGTTCGAATAGAATCGAGTACTGTAGTATGCCCCCAGATATATAGAGTCATAATTCTTTCTTTGACAAATTTTATTTTTTTTTGGTTTTGTCTAGTATGTATTAATTTATTTTGTTCATACAAATTTCTCTGAAAATAAATACGATCCACAATAATTTCACTTCGATTTCACCTAAAAAGTTATACTTCCGGTATTTCTACTAAACCAACAAATATTTTGAAATAAAAAGTTATTAAGGATTATTCACATGAGAGCAACCAAAGCGACTGACGAATAAAAGAACAAGTGCGAAAGCATTTATAAGCTTGAATTCTTCACGAAAACTAGATAAAATGGTAGAGAACTAATTTAAATTAATGTTAAAATACTAAAATTTGCCTTTGAATTGTTTAAATATGAAAAATTTGAGGAAATAAATTGGTCGTCACGAATTGCAATCTGATTGTTACAAACTTTTCAACCCTATTCGCGCTCCACTTACCATCCACATTGCAACGGATGAATTATTCATGCCGGACTAAAGCACTATTCATATCAGTGTGACTCACAACTGACGAATGAACGAACATTCATCCATTTTGAACTGCTTTTAAACGATGCATTATGACCTTGCGATTTTACAGTCCCTTCGTGAGAAATTGCTGAGAATGATAAAATTGCTGATTTATTGTGGTTTCTTCTTTGAGGTTTTCCTTATTTGTCATTTGCTCCGTGAACTTAGCTAAAGTAGATAGAGTAAAGAGTGGGAAAGATGTCACATTTTCGTTTGAATAAAGTTAAATTTCATTAAAAATCGCTGTGTGTAAAAGCACCCATGCAATCGCAACGAAACCAAGAGACACAAATTTTAAAAAATCGCTTTCGTGCAAGTCATAGTTTTTGTTAATTCGTCCCGACTGACGTGAAAAACAAAAATAAGAATGATTTTGGGGGTAAGTCGCGTGCGAAGAATTCATTCGTTGCAGTAAAGATTGTATGTAGAACATGAATAAATTTTTGACAGTTAGTGGCGATCGGACGATTTTGACGGCCAATTTTTTTTTTTTATTTCTCGTATTTAAGCAATTAAAAGACAAATTTTAGTACCTTAGTATTGATTCCAATTAGTTGTCTATCAATTAGTCTAGTTTTTGTGTGAAGAATTTAAACTTATAAACATTTTAAATTCAATTTTTTTTTTTTATTCGTCGGCTGTTTGTCGCTCTCATGTGAATAGTTCTTGTCCTCAAAATTCTTCTTTTTTTTCTTTGTTGTCATTCGCGACGAATACAAGTCTTATGTGTCAAAATTGACGAATATTCGTTCATTTGTCATTCGTTGGTCGCTTTCATGTGAATAGAGTGATCTGCCAACTCACTTCCGTTGAAATTAAAAATATACACGCTCCACAATATTCTCCATAGCTCAACTTCTATCATTTGAACGTAAGATAGTAAATGGAATCTACTCGAAAAAAATTTTGATTTTTTTTTTTTGTAAATTTATATCCAAGTACGGCGTTCTGTTAAAATTTTCTTTTGCTGTGAATTATTCTATTGATATATTTCCCACTCAGTCCACTGTTACTTCAAACACATTTTTTCACTCACATTTGAAACTACCGCTCCAAAGTAATTCAATTAAATCTTACAAATTCTAATCCATGTACTTCATTTTAATTTTTTTTGTGTGTTAAGTTAGAATATTGTATATCTTAAGTAAAAATCAAATAAATTGCTCTATTAAACACGAACATAATTATAAGTATTTCCTCAATCTAATAATTCATTTCATAACGCCTTTTATATTTTACTGTCCCGCCTTTTTAACATATTTTTCGCGCACACACATTACATTTGTATACATGATACAAGTATGATCCATGAAAGCAATTTATTTTTCCTGATGGAAAATTGATTTTTCCTAAACTCTTTTGTAGCCTTGCATCACTAAAACCCACACCTCTAGACGACGCACGGCGACGATCGATGATAGTATATGGTACTACTTGCTGCAAAATTCACCTTCATTAGATTCGTCCCGACACAGACTAGTTCGTTCCTTTTAAACTTGAAATGCTCTTCAATCTTGGTCATATTTCATAAAGAAATATATTTTTTTTTAATGAAAAACTAGTTAAGACCTACAACCGAAGAAGATGATGATTACACTTAAACGGATGCATAAATGCGTGGTCTTGTAATTATCAGTTCGCTTGGAGGGCCTTCTTTTTTAACTTAGTTGCCATATTTTAACTAAGATCGTTTTCTTGCCTTATCCATTTGTGTATGTAGGTAGGTCCGTATATAAAGACGCTCATCATTAACTATGCAAATAAATTCTAGAACACAGATAATTAACCATCAATTTAACTTATTGTCCTGTTTTTATGATACACAGAAAGGGAACTAAACTAATCGCCTGAATGCTTGTCAACTCATAATGAATTATTCAGAGTGGCTCCACCTGTTGGTAGAGTATTAACATTGCCCCAGACGAACATGCGCTTGCATTGATTAATCACTGCAGAGCAGGAGATTATGGAAATTAATCGCATGCGGATGGGCAATAAATATTGACAAATCTGAAAGGACATTCCTACATATACAGTTGAGTAACTGGAGTTGTTTTTTATTGCAATTTTGGTGACAGAACTGCCGTCGTAGTATTTTTGTAAAGTGATGTCTTCACTGGTTTTTACTAAAAGTGAAAGGCCTAATACTTCCAAGTCCCAACTAGTGAAATGAAAAATGAACGCGTTCATTTTCACTCGAACATTTATGTTATACGGATACGAGTAGTACTGAACTTTCGTATAACGAAACATTAATGCCTTCCACATTCTCTTATGATTAATCAATCAATCAATTTATGTGCATGACTATACAAACTTTTGACTGTTGTGAATTCATTCAAGCCAGAAAACTGACAATTGGTGGCAAATATTTGACAATTCATTAAACTTTGACAGTTAAAAAAGAAACTGGTATTATGTCGATTTCCTTTACACACTAGGGATTTCGACTACGGATCGAAAAGTTTTCGTTTGGTGTGTATGCAAGACTTGCTTCATGTACTATACGTGTAAATCCCTCTTCAAATTGAGATTTGTAGATGTTGATCCCTGGTGTGAAGGAATGCAAAATCTGGCGAGGGATCAAAATCTTCACACAGAAATTGACTTCTTATGTGTTAAGGAAATCTAAATTAAGCAAGTACAGATTTCTGAGATTTTAGAAACATAAGCAATATCAGAAGTCTACCAAATTCCTCAAAGTAACTGTCAAACATTTTTTGAATTCTCTTGCTCAATTTCTTTTGACACAAGGCGTTTTTCTTTTTTAGTTCAGTATAGAGCTCCGAACAGAGTCCGAGCATGTCGAGCATGTTCCGAACATCCTCTGAACCAAGCGTGCTCTGAGCGCTCTGAGTATTTTTTGAAACACACCTCTCTGTTCTTGATCATCATCATCCTCCTCTATCTTTCTTCTTCTGTCTCGATGATAATATTCCAACTATTGAGTCTGAAAACTCTTTTACATTCAACTTTCGCAAAGCCGATTTTCATCAGCTTATTATTCAACTCAACAGCATTGATTTTCACCACTTTATTAACCCCTCTACTCCTATCGACATAGCTCTTTCTTTCTTCTATACCTCAATATTCGATTGTCTCGTCCAATGCGTTCCTTTAACACTACAAAAGAACTGTGTTTCATCTCCCCCCTGGTACACAAGAGAGCTGCGTAGTATCCGGAATGTCAGAAATAGGTTATGGAAAATTTATCTCAAATTTCAGACGCCTCTAAACTATTTTTACTATCAACAAGCTTCTTCTTCCTTTTCGACTTTATGCCTATCCCTTTACCAATCGTATCTTAATCAAATGCAGACTTCGCTCATCACTGAACCTAAGCGCTTTTACCAATTCATTAACGTCAAGAGAAAATCCGACGGCCTTCCTTCAACGCTCAACTTTCTTGGTACATCTTCATCTGATCCCAAAATCATAGTTAATCTCTTTGCTACCTTTTTCAGCCAATCCTATAGCAATACTTCAAATGAACCTGATCTGGAATATCACAGTTTTCTATCCAATTTACCGCAAACGTCTCTTGTCTCAATTACAATTACATCCCCCTCCGTGTATGATAAGCTGAACTCATTGAAAGATGATTTTTCTCCTGGCCCTGATGGAATCCCTGCAATTTTTCTTAAAAAATGTGCTAATGTACTTTGCGAACCCCTTACCAAACTTTTCCAATTATCACTTTCACAAGCTGTGTTCCCCTCTCTTTGGAAAGAGTCTTTTATCTTTCCCGTTTTCAAAAAGGGTTGTAAGAATGATATCTCTAATTACCGACCGATCGCTAAACTTTCTTCGTTACCCAAGCTCTTTGAAAGTATGGTTTACGATTCTCTTTACTTCTATTGTAAATCTATTGTTTCCCCATTTCAACACGGATTCTTAAAGGGTAGGTCCACCACAACTAACCTTATCCAATTTGTCTCCAAAACACTAATATCTTTAGAAAAAAGTCTCGAAGTTGATGTTATAACTACTGATTTTAGTAAAGCCTTTGACAAGATCAGTCACCAAATTATCTATATAAAACTGAAAGCTCTTGGTTTTCCAACATGGTTTATTGAGTGGACTAAATCATACCTAGTGAACCGAACATATAGAGTTGTTTTTAGAAACGCGGTGTCTGATCCAATCTTTGCATCCTCAGGGGTTCCTCAAGGCAGCCATCTCGGCCCAATCCTATTTGTTCTTGCCATCAATGACGTGAGTAACATCATTTCCTTCTCTGATATCTCCATCTATGCTGACGACATTAAAATAATCAAAACAATCGCATCTTCTCGAGACTCTTCGCTTCTCCAACATGACCTAAATACTTTTTTTACTTGGTGCAATAAAAACTTTCTTGAACTTAATATAAAAAAATGTCAGTTTATGACTTTCTCCCGTAAACGTTTACCTTCAATTTCTCGATCCTATCATTTCCATAATGTACCTGTCCCTATTGTTTCCTCAATTACAGACCTTGGGGTAATATGTGATAAAGAGCTAAATTTTCGCTCTCATATTGATCATATACTTGCGAAAGCTAATTCTTCTCTTGGCCTTATCAAGCGTTGGTCTAAGGAATTTAACGATCCATTTGTTACTAGATCTTTATATGTCACATTTGTCAGACCCATCCTTGAATATGCTAGTCAGATTTGGTCACCATACCTCATCACTCACTCACATAGAATTGAAGCAGTACAACGAAGATTTCTTCGTTTTGCTTTGCGCAATTTGAATTGGTCCGATCCCTTTATCTTACCCCCGTATGAAGACCGTCTACAATTGATCAACCTACATACCCTTGCTCAACGTCGTCATATCGCCGATATAGTATTCGTCCACCAACTTGTCACTGGTATCATTGACTCTCCGGCCTTGCTTGAATTAATAATTATCAATACAAATCCACGTCATTTACGTTCTGTCCCCTTTTTCCACCTCCCTACACACCGCACCAACTACGGACACTTCAACCCAATCTCCAGATTGTTACGTTCAGCCAACTCTGTTCAAGATATTTTTGATTTTTCCCTCAATTCTGCATCCCTTAGAAGAATTCTATCCCAAACCCCTCACTAAACCTTCTTCCCATTTTAGTTATAAGCTATTATTAAGCCTAAATTTTACTATAATAATTAATAATACACTAATTCTATTGTTTCGTATCAAGCCAAAAAACAAATTAATAATGAATTGTACTCCCTTTATTATGTTAAAGTATAGATTTAAGTTTATTATGTCTAGTTTTAAGTTCTGCTTGTATTAAGCATATAATAAATTAACACTTAGCTGTCGACATTTTTTTTTTTAAATTTCCATCTGTCAAATGCCTGTGTTAAGCATTGTACTCTGTCTGCTCAGTTATTTTATTCTGAGCTTATAGAGCGCACTCTGAACACGCTCAGAACATGCTCAGAACGAAAAAAGAAACACATTTACGAAGCTCTGAACGCTCTGAACTAAAAAAGAAACACAATTTATTTTTTGACAACTCAGGCTCTGTTCTGAACTAAAAAAGAAAAACGCCTACAATTGATCATTTTATAAAAAAAGAGATGTTCAGTTGAATGAAAATTCAACGAATGAACGCACCCCAATGAACCCACCACCAAAAAACTCCATCTGCAACAGCATTACGTCTGTCAAAATGAATTTTGTACTTTTATATCTGTCATCAATAATTCTACCGCCAAAAATAATAAAGCGTGTTCTGATAAAAAAAGAGTGCTCTTGACTTCTTTGAAAGAAGTCTTGTTGTGGGTTCTTCTCCTGCTCCATCAAATTCACGGATGTCAGAGACTTGAACTTGATAATCAGGTATATTTGGAAACCGAAAACTTTTCACAACTCGATGACAAAACGAATAAAAACAGTTTTGAAATGTTAAGAAAATTTGTAATTTACCATTACTATGTATGTACTTTAGAACAATTTCATAAATTCAAACATGGTTTGTCTTGAAAATTGACAGTTGTTTGACATCTTGCCAAATTATGAAGTCTTAGCTGTCAATATAATTTATAATTTTGACAGTTACTTTCAAAAACTTCTAAATTGTAAACACTGATTCCAAATTGTCAGTGAATGACAAAATCATACATATTGACATCATTATACTTACATTCTCACATGATGTCCGACATGATCCGAATACTTCCGAGCAGCATGTAAAGATATCTGTAAAAAAAATAAAAATAAAGATTTGGTAAATATAAAGGCGGATAGCTTCAAAGAAGAATAAAATAAAGATAACCAAGTGCCAGCCGCATGAACTCGTGATACGCTTCATCAATATCCAAGATGAGCTTTGACATGTACGCAAATGACGACGAACATTATAGTGTATAGAGGGTGCTGCATATTGTGGAATCTCTGATCGGCTTTGAAACTTTTACGAGTATACCTAAATTCGATCAGATTATATGGGTATTTTTACATTTTATTATTATATTATTTACATGTTACATGGGCATGACTGATGATGTGAAGCGTGAGTTGGCGGGAGATTTACAAGCAACTTTCTGAATGATCGTAAAACAAGACATAAATGTCCACCTAAATAACGATGGCTTTACAAATCAAAACACCCAGGGGCATGCCTACAACAAAATAGTTTATTCATAAAAATAAATTTAAAAAGATAAACGTTAGATATTTATACACATTTCACACTTTTTGTTCAAGTTAAGATATTATTAACGACCAACTTTGGGGAATTTGAAATTTGTCTCCAAAAAAAAAAATTAGCATAAAATGTTTATTTTTGTTTCTGTGTGTAGATGCGGGGTTATCCCAGATGATGGCGACTACTGGAGTTTGATATTAAGACTAATTTTGTTGGGTCCAATTTGTTTTGAATGATTTAAGCATTTATATGAGCTGGTGTTCAATGGATTGGAATTTGAAGCATCTGACCTGATGATGGCTTATAAAGAGCTCTTATTTTTTGATTGGACTGTTTGCGTTCTCCATATGCATAATTGTTATTAGTTAAAAAAAAAAAACAGAAATGGAATTTTAAGTTTGTTCTGCTCTTATTTGCATTAATTCGAATAAATGCTTAAGTGTTTTAGATTTCCTAAATGTTCCTAAATATTAAATAAATACAAATTTTATGTGGGGGTTCTTATTTAAGTGAGATAAAAACCAAGAAATTATTTTGGTTAAGCTGTAAAACTTGTGTGAATTCAGCTTAAATTATGATGTAGAATCGTTATTTTGGAAACTTAAAGGTTGCCCAGATATCAATAAAAGTTTTTCCAAATTGTTATCTTTCAGCAGCTGTCACTTAAAATGACATCCAGCTGTCAAAATATTCAGTTAGTTTTGCAATTTCATTAATTATCGTTTTAAGCGTAGGTAATTTCGAATCATGGAAAAGTTTGAGCGTTAGTGTACCCTTTTAGACCTTAAGCACACCAAAGATATAGAGATTGGTGCGAAATAAAAAGAACCTAGCCGACTCAGCGACCAGTCAACCAGTGGTTGGTTTGGACTTAACACACCGTGAGCTAATTGGGCGCTGGAATTATTGCCATGAGACGAGGCCATTTTTGCCTCAGCGACTTTGTCAACAAGTAAATTAAGCATTATTGGAAGAAACACAATCCATCAAGCATCAATGCATTTACAGAAATTAACTGTTTTATGCGATTTATGGCATGGCGGAATCATCGGGCCGCATTATTTTTTCAAGGAAGCGTTTGTATTGAGCGTGGGTATTGAGCGATATTAACAGACTTTTGTTGAAACGGTCGACGTTGTGAAGGAGACTTTTTTGGCGATTGGCTAACGTGATCTTGCAACTTGACATAACTCGATTTATTGTCTCTAGGACTGTTTCAAGCGCTTAGTCAACTCTAACAAGTTAACCAAATTCTAGACGCTATTGCCGGAATAACACCGCACATATTGTACCAATCAAAATTTGGACCGGTGATTTGAAGCACTAGTAGCACTGAGAAGCGTGAAGGCTATTTAGTTCAGAGCAGAGCCTGAGTTGTCAAAAAATAAATTATGTATCTTTTTTAGTTCAAAGTGTTCCGAGCTTCTAATACATGTTTCTTTTTTCGTTTTGAGCATATTCTGAACGTGTTCAGAGTGCAAATAAAATTACTGAGCAGACAGAGTTAATCGTTCAACATTTTGACAGGTGGAAATTAAAACAAAAAATGGTGACAGCTAAATGTTCAGATGTGTTTCAAAAACAACTCAGAGCACCCGTGGTTCAGAGGATGTTCATCTGAACATGCTAGGACTCTGTTCAGAACTCTATTTTGAACAAAAAACGAAAATAGCCTATTGTATATGATGTGCTTTTCCATAATAGCATCAATATAGCTTCAAAATAATATCAAACACCGTTATTGTTTTATTTAAATTCTTTTCATGTCGTTCTTACATATCTGGTCACCCTTTATTTAAACTTGAAGAAGATACAGTGTTGACAGGAGATTAATTAATTGATTGGATTTTACTTTTGTAACTTTCAGTCAATACTCTTTAAAACTAAGTTTGCTCAAAAGAGTCTTAAAGTATATATGTAAATCAAAACGCGATTAAAGTAAATTTTTCAGCTATTTTTCTTGTCATAATCTCTCACCTCAAAGTTACAAAGTCTAGGTTCTATGTTTTAACGTTATATCGTGGTATTTTCTTGAGTTGAAATTTTCAGTGAATGAATTGAATTCACCCATCGTTGATTTGCTCAAAAATTCTAATAAATCAATCATGACGTCACTATAAGAAGTATCACACCCTGTTATAAACTTGAATGTGACATCGAAGAAAATAAATAAACTAGGTATCTTACAAGTGTGACAAATTACAGCCTCTGTTTTCTTCAAAAAGTAAAATTCCACCAAATGCATATCCATCTTTCCAATCAAAGCAGAACTTGTAAACGCAAATTCTCAACAACAAAGAGGAATAATAATTGAAAGTAAATCCCATATCTACAAGTACTGGCATCAAAGGAAGCTCTAAATTATGCGAAAAATTGTATCTGACTCCGAAATCCTCTCTGTGTCTGTGTAGTATCCTATTCTGGTCTTTGAGTTTGCATCTTCTTGTGCATATGTATATCTTTTAATTCTGCACAAGGTGCGTGAAATTACATTCTGATTAGCATACGGCACCAGAGCACTACATCAAGTGCACGCGACTTCTTCACGCCTTCCTACCCGCCACACAATCTATTTGTGTAACCTTCCATCCCTGATGAACCTATAAATAAACACGAATCGCATAAAATATCAAAGACAAACGATCACACACTCGTCTCTTAAACCAAAGAGATACTTAGGATGAAATTAATCATAGCACTCCCGAAGGAGGGTGAATTTTTGAATGCAGAGGTATGTGGAGCCAGCCAAACTGTTGGATCCATCCGCTGTCAACCACAAAATTCGAAAAACCACACCAAACACGCGCATACAGTCATAAAAATAGCAAGAACAAAAAGATGATGGTCTGATATGACTGCCCTGCGGTAATCCTCTTGAATTTCTTCCCCCTTTATAAGAACTTCACATGATTTAACGGTTTATCAACCGCAACAAGGGGCGACAACAAGTTCAATTCGAAGATGAGGTGAAGTGCAAGTGTCTTCCTTCATTTTTGTTTTGTGTTTATTTTATTTTGTGACGCTAGGGTGATATTGTGTGGTTCATTCTCAATTCTGCCCGTATAAATATGAATACCATATTGTACTTCTGCTGGTATTCCAATTCCAATCATCTTTGGTTGATTTATTTCCTCTCTCTCTCTTTTTGGCTATGATGAAAATGATGATGGGCTGTCTGTGCTGGCTGTACGTACATCATATGTGATGATGACGATTGTGACGTTTTTCCTTTGAAATCGAGATGATTGCATTCCGCCAACTGTTTGTAATTATCTTCAGATATAGCTAGTGTTGTCTGAAGAAAGTCTGTGTCTGTTGTGTATCTAGGCTCCCTCTTGTTTTTAGACTGTCGTGCTGTTATTTTGAATAGATGGATATTCGGTGTGGATAGGAAGTTAGATTTGTTCATTCCAGCTTTGGAGTGAAGTGTACGTTAAGAGGATGAATGTTCTTTATATATAAATAAATAAGTGGCTTTGAAGTGGTAATTATGATAGGGGCTATTTAGATCTAACGTTGATTGAAATGATCGTTTTATTATAATTTCGAATTTAAGATGATCTTTTTTTTTTTACAAAATGAATGATATAGAACAAGATAATTTTGAAATTTTAAATGATTAAAAAATTCCGTTGCAGGTTAGAAAACAGTTTAAGTCTACTTCGTAGTTAAAAACAACTTACATATTCATAAAAAACCATCGACGGTAAACTTTTAAACTTGAACTTTCAAAGTTTCTATTTGAAAACTCCTTTTATAGTTCGAGTGAAAATGAATTTTGAATGCAAATTCGTCACTGTGAGGTTTTTAACCCTTAAGTTCCACAACTTATATCTTAATAGAAAGTTAAGATATTGTCAATCTTTTGTTAGCACTGTGTGAACCTTTTCTTCTTTTATCTGATACTAAACTAAATATATGGCCATGAAAAGTTTGTGGATTCCATTCCGTTTTTCTTTTCACGAAAGGTGAGTAGGTATAAAGCCTTAAATCAAAACCTCTTGTGTAGAACGAATTTCTTCAAAACTAACTCGAATTTTACCCTAAACTTAAAATGATATGATAATGGAAATACCTCATTAACTGAATGTGGAACGTATTCATTTTTCATTTCAGAAGCAGTGTGCTTTGTTTGAACTATTCAAAATATTCTGCCTGAAGTAGTTTGTTTGACGTAATTAATTTTCCACATTTATACATTTCTTTCCTAAAAAACAAATACATTCCACAACCTTTTTATGTGCTTGTTTTTAGTTATCATTTTCAAGAAAAAACGGAACTACTGTAGAAACGTTTCCCATTCGAAAAATAATCGAATTTCTTTTTAAACTCTTATACTTATCTCTCATGAAATGAAATATGAATGCGTTCCACAATTATTAACAGGCCATATTTTCAATTTTCCGAATGGGTGATTAGCTATCTGAGATTCAATTCATGTTGTTTCAATATAAAAGACGGGTGGAATGAAGTTGTAATTTTCACGCCAACAAAAAATGGAAAATGAATGCAATCCACAATCTTCTAGTTCCGAATTTTTAAATGTTTACTATGAGGTGAGAAGATGAAAAGCTTAAAAAGGGTGAACTAAATTTAAATTTGACAGTCAATAAGCTTTGGTTCAAAATAGAATCTCTGGAACGTTAAATTAAAAATTTCACTTTGACGATTTTTGCTATTTTTTTCATTTTCAATCGAACTGTGTATACTAAGCACAATTTTTTTTATTATACCTCCAACTTTTTATAGACTTCCATTTCCTGTAAAACTTGCGATTGTAAATTTAACAACAGACTACATGAATTAGGAAAATTCCTAAGCTTTAAATTATTTTACTTGACTAAAAATTGATTTTTCATTTGAAATTTTATTTCATTTCACATAGCCCAATAGTGAAAGACGCGTCAAATTCAAATAGGTGACTATGGATTGATGTAATCTCTTGACACCTTCACACATTTAACCGTACTCTACAAATACTGTCGCAATCAAAAAACAAATGATAGCTACACAAATAATTAATACATATATATTAATGTTCTCCCATTCAAAGTTCCTTCCATCTGTTTAAAAAAAAATGTTCATTGACTTGTTCAATAAAGCAGGAAAAATGACATAAAACCGATGATGAAAGAGTGAAACACCTGAATCGATGCATCATAGACATCCTCTTTCAAGGCTTTAACAGCTCCAGTAATTAATTATATTATTTTTTTTTCTTGTTGAAATAAAATATTTTTTTTATACCTCGACAAACAACAGTACCTACATATCTGTATCTGAACAAAAAGATACATTTTTAGATCTTAAGCCATTTATCACCGTGTAGGTGTATAATATTTTTAGACTCCGCCAATGATCCAAAGATTGGGAAATTGTTTTATTTATTTCATTTTTTATTAAAACAAAAAAAAAACGAAAGGAAAATAAATCGAAGAAATAAAAAAATTAGAGTGAAAAGTGGACAATAACAAGTTTGATTTATGAAAATCATTTCGAAAATATACAAATAAAAATTGAAAATATCACTCTGGGGAATTTGAGTTTTGTTTTAATTTGTTCTTCACTTAAATTTTTATAATTGATCTCAGATGAGAATGATTTATAACAACAGGCGGATATTAATAAACACTTCTTGCAAAAAAAGCCATTATTCACATACATTCCGCAAGCAACTTGAAGCACAACAAAACGCATAAAGTCCACGGTTCTCATGCTAAAGTCTTTTTAAAGTGCCAGTTGATGTTACTCCGCCCTCTTGACTTTACAAAATCTCCGCATGCACTGGAAAAAAACTAATTGGAAAGCAAAGTAGCTTATTATTTGTTATTCATTTGTCAACTCAAATTCACGCACTTGGGATAAGCTTATATATAAGTCCATCCAGGAGAAGGTATAAAAGGTAGGTTATGGGCGGGTGAAGAGCCCCCGAGGTGTAATGTTTATTTTTTGACCTATGAATGGGTCCGTAGAAACCAAGAATGTGAAATTCCATTTTTCATTCTCAAAGAAGTTCGAAGCATGTGTCAGCACAAGTTATCTGATATAGAAATGTCTTCAAAAGCCTTCAGAAAACTCCAATTCATATTAAACGCATGCCTTTGGCTTAGGCATCGTTTTAAAATTGCAGAAGTCATTGCTGTACCTAATCAAGATAAGCCACCAACAGAAGTTACATCTTTCAGATCAATATCGCTTATATCAATCTTTGCAAAAGCTTTAAAAAAAGTCTGGTCCTAGAAAGGCTATATTATTAGACGTTGCTCAAGCTTTTGACTAGGTTTGTCAGTTGGAACTTGAGTACAAAATACATAGACACCCTCCCAGGCAGTTCTACGAAATATAGAAATTCTACGTAACAGTCCTTAACTTACGGTGCGACCAAAATAACTCGGAACTTCATAAAAATTGAATTCGGTGTACCACTAGGAAGTGTCTTAGGACCTGTCATGTATTTATTATATACTAAGAATATTCCAGTTGTTATTAACGCCATCATGGTCATGCTGTTGATACAGGCATATTGGTGCTTGAAAACTCGTCACGAAGGCTACAGAAAAAAAAATGAAAAGTACAGAATATAAATTCAAATACAAAGTAAAAATGGAAAAAGCACATCGAAAAGAAAATAGAAGAACTGTACTTGAAGTAGTGGTTATTAGGAAAGAACTATGACCTTTCTATCTATAGCAAAATAATGCTTTTTAAGAAAGTGCTGAAAACCGTTTAGACGTATGGTATCCAACTATTAGGCGTGAAAATAAAACAAAGTCTTTTGAAAAGAATTGAAGCTCCTTGATACATAAGATCTACACCGTGACCTTCGAATAGAAATGGCTTAGGAAGTCGTTCAAAAACACGCTTTATCAAACAATCAGCTACTGCAAAAGTCTTACCAATTCCAAACACGAAAATGCGTGCATTGATATTGAAGAGTTTCTTCTCCGTTGAATTACCAATTATTTTTCGAACCATTCAATAAAAGTTGTATTGGACGGTTTAAAGTGTGATATTCATAAAATAAATGCTGGTATACCACAAGGCTCTGTTTTGTCTCCGACACTCTTCTTTATCTTCATAAATGATCTTTTGTCTGAAACTTCTAATTCATTGTTTCGCGGACGACAGTAATCTTTGAATTGCATATTCGTTTTCAGACTTACAAACTGCATCTCATTAGATTCCCATCTTGACAGTGTTATACAATTGGATACGAACAACCGGGTGGAATTTAATGCTTCGAAAACACAAAGATTTCTTCTGCCGGCCAAGTTTAATATAACATCCATGTCATCATCTATGAACAGCACTTGTATATGAAAGAAACTTAAAAGATTTCCATAATCGGTATGAGTGTTAATGGTCATCTCTTATCGAATTATCATATATTCGACATAGCCAAAAATGCCAAGAAATACTTAAGTTTTCTTACGAGTAAAAGATGCAAGAAATGTTGTTTCTAATATGGATTCTATCTATATGGCATATTTCTGCCCAAAACTTGAGTATAACTCTCATATCTGGGCTAGTGTTCCCATTACTCATCTGAACCTGTTGGATAGAATTCATAATGGAGCTCTCAAACTTATAGGAGACATGTCCATTTTTTCTCTTGAACACCTTGTCGTCGTAAGTTCTTCTATCTTCTATGTTTTATTGCTTTTTCTATCAAAAATGTTCCCCTCAAACAATTCTGCCGTAAAACTTGTTCAGCTGAGAATGCTCATCAGTTTATCCTTGACCTTAACTTCGGATGTACTGTCAAATTTTAGAGGTTCTTTCTTTTGCCGCACTATTAGAATGAGGAATACTTTATCACTATCAATTTTTCTCCATTGTGATAAAATAGCTTTCAAGACCAATGTACATCGACATCTCCTATTAAATCCTTCCTACTTTACCTAAACGTTATAAGGGTAGTTATAGTCCCAATTAATGCGAATTAGGTATATATAAAAATTTCGATTTTAAATTAAGAACGAAAAATCATCTGTCGATCTTTCATAGATTGGACTTGATGCCTTTGGTTTTCGTGCAGTTTTCGCACACTTCTTAGAACCAAGTATCTGTTCCACCGAAAAAAATAACTACGTAAGGATTGAGTTAAGTCTTCCTATTGTGAATGGCGAAAATTACCAGATAAGAGCTAGTATTTCTAATCTTCGACCCATTTCCTTTGACACCCTCCCCCTAACTCAACTTATGGATCCGAACCTGACGTATTTGCATTCACACAAACCATGAATAAGTTTATACAATAAAATTATTATTAACGTTTCCTTTGGATGATAACTGAATTAAAATTAGCGCGCTCGCATCAAGTTGCGCTCCTTTGAGAAATAGCGCGCGGCATTGCAATCAAATCATGTGTACGACGACGACGGACTTGATATTATAATAATATTCGACTACGTATCAAAATGCAAGATGGTGTTCATGTATTATGATAGAGGTTGAGGGCCCCTAGAAAGCTGGATCAGAATCATTCACTTTTCGGTCAAACATCAGATAAAGAGAAAAAGATGATCATAATCGGTGATTAGAGTGACAGGGCTTAATGGTAAGTGGCAAGTCGGCTTATTTGTCAATGTGCATTCGGTTTCGGAGTCTTTTATTTTTTCTCTTCGACTTTGGTTAATAAAGTATGTTTTTTTTTCGTCATTGCTGCTGTTTTTGTGTTGTTGTTTGTCTTGTCAATTGTTGACTTGGCAGCGGCATCAGTATGTTATTCAGTGAACGCTGCTTTTCCGCTCATCAAATTTGAATTATTCAAATCGTGACCGATGCCGGTGAATATGTATATTCGCGCATTTGCAATTAAGGGAGTGTGTGAGGGTAATGATGGAATATTAACTGGATTATAAGTGGTGGATAAGTTGCTTTTGTGCATAGTACACCTAGCCTATACGTGATAAAGCTATGGATTTTTGATATAATATATTGAATTTAATTGATGGGGGTGGAGCTTGTTGTGCTGGAAGCAGACATTATTGTAAAAAATAAATTCAATTGGCTTAAGTAGGAAATATTTATAGTTAATCTTGAAGTTTTGATTGCAAGTTTTAAGCTGATTTTGTAGCAGTTTTTATGCAAAATAGTATCGGCATTAATATGACATAATTTATGTACATACATATTAGAATCTTTGAGGTAACTAGATATTGGCGTCAATGAAATTACTTATCTAATAGGTAGAATAGACGAAATGACGGAAAATGTATGCCGAATTACAAAAATTCTTTTTTTTTTAATTAACAAGGTACAAGTTTTTCGATATTAAGTCAAAAATTCACACGATTTCAACAACCTTATATTCGATATTAAATTAATATGTCAGATTGTTATTTTAACATTTTTTCTGGTAAATTTTAATATTATTACTTAACACTTTGACTGAATATTTCATATATTTTGTTTCAAACTTGTGCTTTATATATTCATTTAATCATTAATACTTAATTAGTTTATTTTTTTGGTGTGTAAAATGCATTTTATATGTTTGCCTGATCTTAGTGGTGTTGAATTTCAAATGCAGATTGCTATCTGAGTTCTTTCACAAAAATAGGATAAAGTCAATAGTACCATTCTTGATATCAGATCATCGATAGATAAAGTGCACCACTGCATCGCACGTACTTGCTCTTAAGTATAAATATTTTTCGATTTAAGATTTTATATACGAGTATACAAATAAATCCTTGATGTAATGAGAGACAATTCTTCAAATGCGTTAAATACAATTTTACTCAAACAACTTTTAAAATAGTTTGAGCTAAAATTCAAAAATAAAATATGTAAAGAAAAGAACAAGAAATGTAGTGTTGCCACCAACACTGATTTGATGAATAGACCGTTCCTCTCCTCGGACCCACTTCTATCAAACGCTCGTGTTCTTAAGGAAATCGAAAAATCAAGTTTACCCAAAGAAGATTTGTTGCATTAATAACTTTTATAAAAATATCTAAAAAAATAAATATAACGACCTTATGTATACTCGTATATTGTGTTATTTGTCTTTAAAAATTTAATTTTTAATTTTGACCGCTCTTCTCATATAAACGAAACCACTGTGCGGTTGTATGCAAATACAGTTAATTTTAGAGGCAAACAAAATTTCAATTTCCCCATTAGTTATTCGCCAAAGTACTAATTTTGAATACAAGACAGACAGTCGGAATTGCGGGACCCACTTTTCTTTGTCATCGTAGTCAAGCTTTATCGAAATCTCGAGTTCGATTTTTTCCAATCGAAACAATACCCGGAAATTTTATAGAAAATGCAAGCACATGAGTGCTGGTTTGAAAACCTGAACGCAGGCTCTTTAAAACAGTAAACGTAATCTAGTGACCGAACCACAGGGAATATAGTAGACAATTTAAAGCAGCATTTTCAGCAAATTGCCAGAAGACAACCAATGAAGAACATTCCACCACCCAGTGGGCTTAGTTGTAAAGAAAGCTAATAACAAGAAGGTCCAAAGGTCCAGGATCCAATGGTTTGCTTACAGAGCTATTTGAATATGGAGGAGATTTGTTTGTAGGGAGAAAGTATCAAACCATCAACAAAGTATGTCAGTTTCATAAATTGAGAAATTGGAAAATATGGGGAGCAAGTGATGGGGCGCAATTGCAACTAGGTAATAACTCTTTTGAACTTTTTAAATCGTACACAGGATTTCGGCAAGGAGATGCACTATCATGTGACTTTTTCAATATAGTTCTGGGGCAGATGGTGTGCAGGGGTGGCGTTAACACGGAGGACAGTATATTTAAGAAATCTTTCCGACTATATTGATATCATTGACCGTTTCCAACGATTTGTAAAAGAGTCTTGTTTCTGATATGAAACACGGATTTATGGTCCTAAACACCTCACCTATTACAAAGGATATATCACTATCATTACTATATTTATATTTTAACACGGATATAAGAACGTCTGAAAAGATAAGAATAGTCTTTCTTATACATATGAGAGTTTTTCTTATAAAAAGTTTTCTATTTGGCGTTTCTTATCTTTAAATTTTAATCAGATTTGTTTTCCATAAATCTGGCGCACAAATATGACCGGAATAGATCAATAGCATTGATTATCTTGGCCAATACATAAGAAGTCTAACGTCACCCGATGTCGGTGTCCAATTCACATCGCCTCCGTCTGAGATCACCATGTTCTCGGAAATCCTTCGTGCAAAATGTCTATGAGAGCACCGGCTGTGGGACAACTAGCACTGTCCTGTTGAATCCACATGTCGTCGGCGTCCATATCATCCAATTCGGGCAAAAATAAATAAATAATCATAGATCAATAGCGCTCGCCGTTGACGGTGTGGTTGCCTGGTTCACTTTGTTCTCAAAGAAATATCGCCCCAAATTCCACAATTTTGAATGTTGACGAACACTTTCATCCATGTAACTGCCTAACTTCGAGAGTCTAGTAAGTAAGAAGTTTGCACGGGGGTAGTCCTAATTCACGACGCTAAGTTGTGCTCGGCGAAAGACCGATTTCTTGTGCGCCGCTTGGAATTGACTACCTAGGATTCTCCTGCACATTCTCACGAATAGCGGCGATATTTTTTCTAGATCTTACCATTCGTTGATGTTCTGGTTTTTGCGGATTATTCGCTAAATCAATCGATCAGAATTTATCCACCACATTGCGAACAGTCCTCGGAAGGAGGATTATGGCCGCCGTAAAATGCTGGAACAGAAAATCCACTTTCATAAAACAATTAAATCATTTGCATATGTTATTGAGCGCTATAACTCTCAATTTTTTTTTTAAGCAAGATAAACTAAATAAATGACAGCCAATTTGACAGATCTTGCTTCAACAATATGGAAGCAATTCACAGTCATAGTTTTGAAATCCGTATTGTAGAATACATCCATGTTGATGCCCACCAAAATCTGGTTATTTGGTAATAACAGCAATTACAGTATCGGATGACAGTTCGGTTTGATTTATGTGATTTAAACAGAGGTGTCAAATCCGGGCCATGCAAAATATGATTCTAGAAATACGGATAAAAGAATGAAAATTTTTTATATTGAAATAAAATGAGCAACGAAAAGACATCAAATTTAAGTGTCAGAATATTCAGAGAGTATTTTGGCGCTTTTGAGACTATTGCCGACATTTTATTGGGAAGTTTGATGCCCTAATGAATGGGGGAAATATATTTATGGTTTAAAACTGGCTTTGAAAAAAGGTCAATAAACAAAAACTGAACTAGTTTTCTTTTGTTCTTGAAATTGATATTTGTACATACAAAAGTTGCTTAAGGACGTGTTTTTATATATGCAGTTTCGTAGTTACATATGCAGTACGAGTATATGTATGTTCAATTTCAAACTTAAATCTAACCAAAACAGACGATGTCTTGGAATGATTTTCTCATAAGCGATTTTTCTTTTATTAGTGTTTCCTTAATGCGCAAAATACTGCACTGTGTTGAGTTTCAAAAATACAGATGTGCCTTTTATTTTTACAATCAACTCAGATCTATTTTCAATTTAAACTTAAACAAAAAAAATGTTATCATTCACTTTCCCTTGTTGTATTGTTATATGTACTTCAACAAAATGACATAAGCCATGTAAATTTCTTTAAATTTCTGGAGTACAATCCCAATAAATTTCAACAAAACACAATCATTATTTTAAAAACATGCGATAACCTTCTCGTACCCCCCATTAGTAATACAAATCACTATCTACATACAAGTAAAGTATACGAATAGTACGAGTAAGTACTTCGTGGAATTATGCAGTTTCCTTTGCTGATAAGCGAGATTAAATTCATTCAAAAAGGTCATTCCCTATCTTAATGAAAATAAAAATTCATAGATCAATCAAACACCGAACGAGACTTACCATGCTGTCCATTATTTGTTGATGCAATAATATCTGGTGGTGATGAATTATCACTGTGATAATCATCTTCGTCTTCTTCGGACGAATACACTCCAATTGAGCAGAAGGCTAATATTAAAATCCATTGCAAGGATGACTTCATGATTCACAGAAAATAATCTACACATTCGCGATGAACAATCCACAAACTGTTAAGCGTTCCTTTCTCGAGTATGTGGAACGTAAATTTAAATTGATTCTGTTTTATTCAAAATTTTAACCAACATCTTTTTTTTTGTTGTTTAAGTTGTATCTGTGTTATACAGTCACATTGATTAATTAATTTTTATTACAGTTAATTGTTATGGCACTTAAATCAGCGTTGAAAACGAATGAGTATATTTTGTGCCTCAAAAATAACGAAGCGAACAGCGACGCGACACTCACTTCAAAACCACGACAATTGTAATTAATTTCTTTTTTTATTTAGATATATGAGGGTTTTGTATGTGAAGTGGTGTTGCATGAAATTAAAATGGATTCGAAATTGACATGCCGCTAATTAAGGGACAAATTCATAAGACAGTGTGTCATCACGAAAAAAGAACGTCCACAATTTGTTGTGTTTCCTTTTCTTTCACTAACAGGCCTCGATTTATCAATCAAACTATCAAGATTCAATTAAAATATCTACACTCTCCATCAATAGCCATACAAATCTCACAGCACAGAACACAAATTAAATCTTCTTCTATATCAATAAATACGGGCTACCACTGAGTTTCTGTCTCATCCTCGGGCCAAATCAGATGGCATGGATCTTTGGAATTTAACAATCAAAGAAACCAAGTGGATTCAATTCATCTCCAAATAAACAGAAGCAATCCAGGCAAAGACGCAAAAGTTATTGCCGATTTTTAACATACGTTCCACAATGCAATCCACATTGAATATTCACCTTGCACTTCCGGTTATGCACTTTTAAACTCAAGGGAAATCACTTCCTGGTTATTTCTTTACCTACCCTGTCTACAAAAGGATACGGAATCCTTTGCTAACGGTTTATTTGAACGATTTTAATTGGGGCACGTTTACCGGCATTTTTTTTTAAATTCTCTGTTTGAATTCGTTTAAATCGTATCTTTCGTATTCTATATTCCGTCGGAAAGTGTGAAAAAACTTCAAGCAGCCAAGCACACAAGCCCAAACGACCACGAGCGCTATCAATTGAAAACTGGGAGGGAGTAGTCTGTCGCATTGGAGAGAGACCTCATCGTTGTCGTTGTCGTCGTCAGTCTTTGGGATTAATTTTCTGTTTTTTTTTTTAGTTTTTGAATTTTTTGTTTTGGTCGCTTTTTTCTTCTCATTTGTGGATGTCACATTCACATGTGTGCTCGGTGTTGATTATGTCTTTTTTATTATTTTTTTTTTAAGTTTTCCACTTTGGTAAAAGATTTGCCTCTTTGGACTTGTTTTGTTTGTTTCTTTTGAGCGTTGGTGGAGTATTTTCTCGCCTTTGATGTTATAGTATTTTTTTTTCTCTGTGACGTCATGACGGGAATCCTTTTTTGAGGAGGTATCTTTTCGTCCTTTGACAACACTCACTTGCTGAATGGATGTTTAATTGTAGGGAAAATGTCAGTGTGACATATCGTATACAAAGTTATTATTTTTTTTTGAATAAAAGTGGGCTTGTGCATAATTATAGGGAAAATGAGTTATGGATGTACGAAAAAGAAATTTCCATGAAGTGGGTAAATGAGGAGAAATAACAAGCTACAAAGAACCTTTGAGCATAACAGTATACACTTGGTATTGTTTTTTCTTTTTTTTTATGAAAAAAGGATTTATTGTTTTATGTTACTTTTTGTGTCATTAGTGTGTGATATTTTGCCAACATGAGAACCATTGTAGTCTTCTGACAATCGATTTCAGTTTTTTATTATTCGTTATTTCATATCTCATATATTATATTAATAAAAGCTAAAGTACACATTTCGAGTGAAAATAAAGTAGTCTGAGTAGATGGTCTATGTGAAATTTCTGGATAATTCATTCCACAGTTTCCGCTTGACAATGAAGCATTCTGAGGAAATTGCCGGAGTGAAGTTTCCGAATGTTACATTCCACAGTTTCCGCTTGACATTAAAGTCGATTGGAAATTTCTAAATTTTACATTCTACAGTTTCCGCTTGACAATAAAGTCGATTTGGAATTTCACAGTTTCCGCTTTACAATAAAGTAGTCTGAGAATATTGGCGATGTGAAATTTCCGAACATTATATTCCACAGTTTCCTCTTGACAATAAAGCATTCTGAATATATTATCAATGTAGAATTAAGGAATATTATATTCCACAGTTTCAGCTTGATAATAAAGTCGATTGGAAATTTCTAAATTTTACATTCCACAGTTTCCGCTTGCCAATAAAGTAGTGTGAGAATATTGTCGAAGTGAAATTAAATTGAAAATTCATGTATTTGATTTTTCATCACAAGTCGATAAATGTTTTAAAATTTTTCGGAACTCTTAAAATCCTTAATAGAAGGATTGCATTCTAAGGCTAAGTAGAATCTTCAAGTGGAAAAAAAATTATTTAAAATTCTATGTTTCCTTGTGAAAAACATCATTGGAGCGTTTTAAAGTTTTTCATTTCAAAGAAGATAATTATCAGACATATTTACACATCATATTCAATATTTTTCGTATCATTTTCATAAAAATGTTTCAAGCATCCAAACCAATTGGCTCTCAGTTAAAAGGCTTTAAAGTATCCATTTCTATGTTGACGGTCCAAGTATTTTCCAGTCTAACTATGGGTTTTTATAGAACTTACCTCAGGTATTGTTTAAGCCTATCGTCCTCGGTTATTTAGCTAATTTTTTTGCAGCTTTTAACAGAGCTTACTACTCGTATAGTGTTTCTTCCAGACTTACCCGCACTCAACAACCCACGCCTTCCACATCAACATCAACTCATTTGCAATAAAAACAAATTATTTCCAGTCTTCACACATCATCGCGTCCTAACCGAACAACAGGACAGAGCCATGCAAATGCTGAATTAAGGATGGGTTATAGGAAGATTGTATGTATATGTTCTTCAGGTCAAGTGTTTCCCTGGGGTTAAATTTCCCATCATAAATAATAAATCGACTAAAACAACAATGTTCGATGGAGCGCAGCAATTTAACTGCATCATGTCAAAAGGATGAGGCCTGAAACGAGCTGATAAGCTTCTCATGTCATATTAAGGCCAAAGGACATGAAAGGGTTTTACACACAGGCGGATGTATGTATATGTATGTATATTTATGTATAAAGCCATAGAAAAGGAGACGCATATTGTATAAATACATGACAAACACTATTGAAAAAAAAGAAGACACAATCTTGTCGGGCATTTTCTTTGATCTACATAATCAAACATATGACTATGACGCGAGACAGTTATTTGACCAGTATTAGAGGATTGATTTAAGCATTAAAGACTGAATAACCTCGGAGACCCAGTGCACTAAATAAATTTAAATAAATCTTATTATTTTTATTTTTTATCTTTTTGTTTTATATTTCACAAGTTCAAAATAAAAGCTGCACAAAAGATTGATTGTGGCATGGCTTGTGTGGTATGGCGCCTAATCATGCACAAACCAGAGGTTTTCCAAATCCTTGTCTTCAATTTCAGTAAGAAAAAAGTCGGTTAACATAGCTCTGTAATGCCCACTTTCACCGAAACGTTGTTCCCAGCCTTATTTTCGGAGAAAAATGGTACAATAATAACACCACTCCACAAGCCGCACCAAACAGTCACACTCTGTGGATGCATTGGCTTCTGGACAATAACGTGCGGTTTTTCGAGCCCATATTCGGCAATTTGCGCCATGTCAGAAAAGATGATTTTTCGCCCAAAATTGTTTGCCAATTCAAGTTGCTGTAAGGCCCAAACTGCGAAGCTATGATGAAGCGGATCGTCACGCGCCTTTAATTGCTGATTAATTGGCACTTTAAGCGAATATTCGTAGATCTTTGTGCGGAATTTTCCTCAGGTTAGTGCGTGAAATTTTGAGCTATTGAGATCGATGGCGAGTTGATGTTCGTGAATAGAGTCTCACTCTCGGCTACAACAGCCCAATTCTCGTCTGTGCACATCGTAAGACGACGGGGACCATGAGTGTTGTCCACTAGCATACCAGTCTCACGAACTTTTTGCACAAACTTGCGTACAGTAGGCTTGGTAGGTGCTTCATTTTGGCCAAAACCTCTTTTCAAAAAACGCACTGTTTGGGCTACATAGCGCTTACTTTGGAAATAAGTTTCAATATTTCCCAACGTTGTTCCAGCGTTAAGCGATTTATTTCGTTCCGCGGAGGTATGATACTGACTTTCTGTCAAGATTTCAAAGAGGAAACAGCTGGCAGTGTCAAAATAATCTATGATTTAAAAAGAAACCACTAGACGGCCCACCCTTTTCACTTTTTTTTTTTTATAATCTACCCGCGCTCAAGGGATTAGGTTACCCTTTAAATGTTTCAACACAGCGCGGGCGTGAAGTTAAGAAGAGAAAGAAGGATAGGAAAGATGTGTGGCACGATGTTCTGAGACTGAAGGTTGTTGTCTCAGATATTTTATCTCCAGGGATGGCGGAGAATGCCGTGTCTAATTTCTATTTCGCTTATAATTCACATTATTTTATTCGTGTTCATCCTTGTTGGGCATACTAGTTTAACTCAATTACATGTTGTTAGTGTTATGCCTAAACAACATGTAATGAGTAAGCCAGCAACCCATTGATGACAATTTTAAAAGGTTTTTAATGGAATTAAAACGATATAGACGACGGCAGGGATCGAACCTGTGATCATGAGGTTCACAGGCGAGCACACATCCA
The DNA here is from genome assembly GCA_963931855.1 of Philhelius festivus. Taxonomy (NCBI): domain Eukaryota; kingdom Metazoa; phylum Arthropoda; class Insecta; order Diptera; family Syrphidae; genus Philhelius; species Philhelius festivus. Next base: position 98,321,469 of record OZ007557.1, read on the forward strand.
TCGAGCCACGGCCTCCCCCTATCCTATTCGTATCTTCAAATTTGAATAAAAAAAATTGCGAGTGGGATATCATTGAAATGTATTATTAATTATTATAAGCGCATAAATCAGGCTCAATTTGACAATAATATTGATTACCAGGGCAGTGGTGATTTGTGGTTTAATGGCAAAAGCCTGTGACTTAAGAAAACCCAACAAGAAAAATTTTAACGGGGTCGTATTGTAATATATTGGTGACCAATTAACATCTTCTCCACGTGAGATATACATGTTCGGAAATCGTTCGTGCAAACTATCCATTGTGGTACAGGCTGTGTGGCACGAAGCGCCTGTTGAAACCACATGTCGTCTGTGTTGATATCATTCAATTCGGGCGAAAAGAAATTGATTACCATCGACCGATAGCTCTCGCCGTTGATGCCTGGTCAACGTCGTGTCGATCTGTAAGAAGTATAGACCGATGATGCCGGCTGCCCAGAATCCACACCAAACAGTGACTTTCTATGGATGAATTGTAATTTAGTGGATCTCATGTGGATTTTAATCGTTCGAGAGAATGATTTTTTGTCTGAAGCCCGCGAAATGTTGCTGGAACTATTTAATCATTTCCACATGTTGTTGAAAGCTTTAACTCCCCAAAGTGATTTGGCAATACAGAGTAAATTAATCACTGCCGATTTGACAGATGTAGCTCGAACAATACAACCGTAATCCGGTGTCAAAGTCCGGAAATAATTGCTTTAAGAAAACCATTTGTAACAACATAAAATGAAAAATCTCATCAAAATATTGGAGAGTTTTGCGAAAATGAAATTGTCACCTAAATAAAATCTTTTAAAACATAAAAGCAATTGTTTTATGATTTAATTTTATTATATATTTCTTTCAAATTATTACTTCTGTGTTTACAATGTTAAAGTATATGTATTTGTATAATGTAGTAACACTATCTCTGATTAGTTATACACCTTTTACAATTTTGTTAATAATTTTATTTCTTTTTCATTTTAAAATATATCTATTTTTTATATATATTTGAGGTTTTAATATTTTATTACATACATTAATTTGTTATATCTTTTTCAGTGAAGACTTTAAGATGTCTTTACTTGTATTTTTTATTTAAATTAAAATCATAAAAACAAATATTTTCGAATCATATTTTTAAACTATACATATAATTTGTTAATTAAATTCATAATTTTCTATAAGTAAAATTAAATTTCCTATTGGTTTAATTCTATTTTGGTTTTGTGCATTTATGTTTGTAGTTTTTTTTGCAATTCTGTGTTGTTTTGATTTAATTGTCGCATAAAGTTAACAATATTTGTTTCTTTTTTTTATACCATAATATTGTTTAAGGTACATTTTGTATTACATTTTTTTTTTAATAAGAATTATTGTTTTAACTAATTAAGAGTTTCAAATAAATGAATTTGCGAGAATTAAGATTAAATACATTTTTATTTTGTGACTGCTGTGATTTATTTGGTTGTTGTTATTTTGTTATTAGATTATAAATGTTTAACAGGAAAATGTGAGTGAATTTGTATTTAAAATTTTTCTGTACTAATAAAAGCGACATGGACAGTTAGAAATAGTTAATTTTATTATATGTATATCATTTCACATAGAATACTATTTTTCTTAAATTTAGATAAATATTTTATAGACATTTATAAATTTAAATTTGCTTTAAATATGTATAATATAGTTATTAATTAGATAAAATAGTTTAAGTACATGGATAGACACATTTTTAATTGCTAAAAATATTTAGCACAGTACTTGTTTAAGCGTTTTCTTGTATTAACTTTATAGTTTGTTTTCTTTTTGGATTTCATTATTATCAAATTTAAAGATGTTAATATTTGTTTTTCTGTTTTTTTTCTTAAGGAACAAGATTTTTCAATTCCTTGTATGATGTTCGATTTTTTGTTTCATTTATTTTTTTGTTAGATTTATATTTAAAAAGTGAAATTATGAATATAAAGAAATTAAATTTGAATTCACCTGAAACCTTCTCAAATAAAATGTATTTATGTAAATATTTAGTTTGATTTAGTTTTTCTTTGAGCAACAATTTTGTTTTCTTTTGATTTTTTGTTAAGACATATTTACATTGTTTTTGGGGACAAAACAAATTTCCGAGACACATTTTGCAATATTATGTAAAATAGAATAAAATTTTAATTTTTACAACAAAAGTAATAGAATTAAGGAAATTTATAGATTTCATCTTATAATTATAAGTAATAAATAGTTTTATAAAATACCTAGCTTTAAAAATAGTTTTTTTTAATATTTTATGTTTTAGTTTGTAAATTGAACTAAATATAAAAATAAATAGTTCATCATAGGCATTTAAAAAATTCGTATAAATCTGTTGTTTTTTTTTTAATGTAGTTATCTTTTTTTTATTTTATGAATATAAATGTATCTATAGTTCAAATGATAATCACTTTATGAAATTATAATTTATAAATAATAAACAATAATTATTTCTAGAACAATTCCTAATTTATGTAGATTTTTTTCTGTCTCTCTGGATAGATATACTAGATTCATAAGATTTTAGTGTTTTTTTTTCTATTTAAATTTTAAAATATTCAAAACAATTTATAAAATAAAGTTTATAGTATTTATTTATTGTTTGTTGGTTTCAACTATGTTTGCTTATAAATTTCGAATCTAAACAAATTTTGTATTTGACTTTGTTTCATGTTGAGAGTGTTTTATTTTATTTGGTGGGTCGTTTTTCGTTTGGATGTTGAAAGGATTTTCTTACTTCTGAATGCTGGACATTGAATTGAAAGAGATATGCTTTAAAAAGTTTCTTGAAAAAATATTGTTTAAGAAATTTATTAAATTTTAAAAGAGTCAGGACTTGAAGGAAACGTAATAAATTTTAATAATTAAAATAGAAGACCATATAAAATATAATCTCTTAAGTAACATTTTCATAAATAAATGCCTTATTTTCTTAAAAAAAATTATTTTCCAAAACGTTACTTATTTAACCAAACATTTACTGATTCAGAAAACAAATCATTAATCAACGAATCCTTTTAAAATTAATTTATGAAATAAGTTCATTGGCTCAACAAACACAAATTGTTAATTAGAGAATAGGCTTTATATTAACTATTGAAATAATTTTATTGATTTGTTATTTCATAAAAAGTTTCATCTACTAACTAATGACTATTAAGTGAGGAAACGAAGTCTATCATCCGCTGAATTTTAATTAAATTTCTTGTCGTAAAAAGTCCCTAGGGATTTGGTTCGGGTGAAGATTTTGAAGTGAATTAAGACGATACTTTTAGAGTTTATTGAAAAAATGTTTTTAATCTCTGGGATTAAAATAAAATTAAACACCCTTCGAAATAAAGAACGGATGGTCACCTTTAGTTTGTGGGAAGTACTTACCATAATAATTATGGTAAATTATTTTGAATTTCTCACTAAGGGTGTGTATCAATTGATACATATTTAATTTTGATGAATATTTAATTTTATTTAATGTTTGGACATAATTTCATATTACTCCAATTGACGCATTTGAACGATGTGGTATTCCATACTTAATGGCATACATAGGATTTTTAATTAAAAAAAGAATTTTGTTTATGCTTCACACATATAGCTTGTTTTATTCTATTTCAACGTCTACCCGGCGGCGTTATTGAAAAATGAGTTTAATTTCCGAAAGTGAATTTCAAATATCCTACCACACTTCTGGGACACATTTCGAATTAAGTAATGTTATTTTGTCGTTCACTTACACATTTTTACAAAACAAATGCCTTATGAAAAACTTCAGAACATTCATTTAAAAATTCCAATCAGATTTTGATCAAATTCCAAATTTCCCGCATTTCCTATTAGATCGAAAATAAAGGATTTTTTACTTGAACTAGCCATAAAAAAAAATACTTTTGATAAAATGGTTTAAGTCCAAGATTAATATAGGTGGTTTTGATCTAGGATGAATTTGGAGACTTTGTATGTGTATGTGGTACAGTACGACATAAATATTTATTCGTTACTTTTTTTTAAATTGATGATTTTTCGTTTTATTTGCGAATGCCATAGTTAAATTTATATATTTTTTAACGGAACACTAGAAAATATTAATAGAGAGAAGTCGAAGAAAATGAATGTCAAATTTAATTCTTTCAGTGGATAATTGGACCTGAGAAGTGAGAATTTTAGATATTCAGTGATACAGAGTGGTGGAAGTGCACTTCCTTGTCTGAAAAGATGATTTTATTGGAAATATTAGCATCATATTCAAGTTTTCAACGATCTCATTTTCGAGGCTGGACACGAAACCAGAAAAGTCTCGCTCTCCTCCTGACTTCCCGATACCAATACGATGAATAATGAAAAAAACTATTAACGTTTACATTTGGGTATTATTAGATTATAAAATGAATTCATTTAATGTAAATGTTGAGCGGCTTTTAGATTAAAATATTTTAGTAGAAGTGGACTTAGGTAGATTTTATTCACCGACGACAATACACACCTAAAGTAATTAACAGCCGAATCCGCTTAATGGGAATACCTGGAACACTAACCTTAGTAAAAATTTTTGTCTACTAAACTGAGTTCAAAAACACGAAATAAACTTAAAAGGCTGATGAAATGCCATTTTCACAAGCATGGCAAATGCTATAGCAAAAGTAGAGATTAGAAAAACTGTCAGATTTTCTTAGCAAGGCATTTCATGGCATACTTTTAAAGTATAGTTAAGAATGTCAATGGATCAAATTTCCTTTAGACCTCAGTCAAAAACCTTTTTTCCACACGCAAACAAATGAAATTAAGAAACGTCAAAATAAAATGACGGTTCTTCTTGTGATAAAGCAAGCGATGAATGGTATGCTATGAGAGCATATTTCTTATCAGATGCTATGAGAATATAGCTGCAATGGCGGGCCGATTTACTTCTTGCGAAATTTAAAGCATGCTTTTGATCCTTCGCTAGTGAAGACCGTATGTGATCCAGCGAGTTTATTCATTCGGGGAAATGACAATAAATAAGATACTGAAATGAAAACATAAAATGTGAAATTTAAGAGGTATGTTCGATTTAAAATTGTTGTTAATGATTTACCTAGCTTAATAATATATTCATGTATGCGGAATTGAAGAAGTAAAACGTTTTTATTTGTGTCAAACAATTTTGTTAGAGTGAGCGGAGGCTTTATTTAAGCGATTTCAGTTACCAATGTATGCGATATAGTTTTTTTCTGCTTTCAACGGCAAAATCTAGTTCAAGAAGAAATGTTAAGATTTACTGTAAATACGAGTACACCTCTTCAAATGAAAAGTGGATAATTCAAAGTTCTTTGCCATATTCGAACGACAAACTATTGATAAAATTCTAGTATTCTTCTATAATCTAGAGCTGCGTCAATCGGAATGATTCGGTCTTTGTGACCAGTTCACCAAAAAGATTAATTGATTGCAATCACAATAGACTAAATCAATCAATCCTAATGTCAAGCTCTTGTCACTGAAACCGATGAACATAAATTGAACGAAATGAACGAAAAAAGTCATGTTTCGTTCATTCAACTTGGAATAGAAATAAAACGAAATTTATATTCTTCATTTATATACAATGGAAGATGGCGTGAACGAATTCGAAAAGAAGTAGATAAAGCCAAACTTTCGTTAATTTTCACGATGTTTCGGTCTCGGTGAGAGCAACATGATTGGAAAAAAAATTATTTTAGTTGAAGGAACGATTGAAAACATTTCATATCGATCGTGGTCTCGTTCGGAACGTAGCGGCTGGATAAAAAATGATTTTGATTGAATGAACGACTGATTGAAGGGATCGAATCCTTGAACAAATCAATCATTAATTGATTTGATCTTTCAAATGAACCATTGGCACAACTCTACTATAATCACTTTAATATTAAAAATAAAACCAATTCAAAAAATTCCCATTTCCTTGACAATTAACTACAGCAAACGTCAAACTTGTGACATTTAAAGAAAAACATAAATGGCAAAAGAACTTAGACACACTTTTAAGAATTATAGGTCATAATTCCATAAAACTCAAAAGCATTCTTATAAAAATACCTCGCGAGCCTTTTTGTTATTAAATAACAAAACAAAAAACTCTCTTCACCTTACGTATGTCATTAATGTCACTTAACAAAAATAATATTACCAAAACATTTTAAAATGTCAACCACGAAAGTTAAAAAAAAAACTAATTAGACATCATAAACTCAATACTTCGGGGTACTTCTGATGCTTTAACCATTTTAACCCACTTAACATTCAATTGAATACAATGTCCTTTTATTATTCTTAAATGGATTTGTCAACTTTTTCAAAAAAAATCCTAGGTAGGTATGCATGTATGTACATACTTACGTAAGTACCAAGAACAAAATATGAAAAGGGATAAAAAGGGGTGTGTTACATGATTGATGCTCTCATAAGAAACATGATGAATACATAAATTAAGGGTGCTGTTGAATAGAAAAAATCTTATAGGAGATGAATTATTCTAAGAAAAACAAAGGATTTAAAGAAAATTGTCGTGTTGACATCCTTTATAAAAATAAACAAAAAAAAAACATTCAGCCACTTAAAGTCATGAATTCAAGAAAAGAAAATAAAGCAATACGTCGTCGTTCAGTGAGATTTGAGAGATGTATTGAAATGTCAACTGTCATCTGCTAAGGGAAAACAATTTTTGCAAAAGAAAGAATTAACTGAAAGTAGATTTTTGAATACATTTTTGGAAATATGAAATTACAATCATATGTAGAATATTTGAAAAAAAAATATGAGTTTCTCTCAATTGTCTTTTTTTATAAAGCAATTTTCTTAATAAGTTGTTTCTGAACACACATAAAACAATGACAGTTCGTGCAAAGGTCTAGATAAACTGATCTTTTTTGACGTTTGTAAATGTCAAAGAGTCATATGAAGATAGCACGATACTAACAAAATAAAATAGGTATTCGATGATTTTTATCGATTACTTTCTCTTTATTGAAAATGTCAAGAAAGTATGATGCTGTGTTCGATTAAAATTTGCAAAATCGTTGCTTAAACCCATTTTCATAATAAAACATCTTTAACATCGTACTAATTCAACTAAAATTTTGCGCAAATGAAATTCCTTTAAAAAAAAATAACCTCCAGCATTCAAAAAAATAAAAATCTGTTAAGATTACAAAAGGTCAGAAGTGGAATTAAATTTCATAATTTGTTTCAATCTTATTGCCTGTTTCGTCTTCTTCTTTCTTCTATTTTCACTATTTATCTTTTTAAAAATATAAAATATATATATTTATTCTTTTGGTTGTTTCATTCTAGAGTTTACTGCATTTTGTAAGATACCATCCTTATCTTAGATAATGCCACATTGCGGTGGGTTTACGGGCATTGTGTATCATGTCATGCCAATGTTGACGCCCGGGGCCATTTTCTAGTGGACCAATACCACAGCTACCTATTGCATTCGCCTCACCACCAGTGGTTACAACATATATCTGTAAAATATACAAGCAAAGGATGTTGATTACGTCGTTATGCAAAACCGGCAAAATAACATAAAAGGATGACATAACTTTTAAACCAAAACAAAACTCACCTCAAGTGCAGCAGTTTGCATTCCAGATGAGGGCAAATTAAATGTGAATGCCTCATTCCAGATGGGATTGGATGGATCATCAGACTTGCCATTGCTGGTTTTCTTCTTTTTAACGCGTTTCCCATTTTGAATCAGATATAACTGTAAGTTTGTGGGATTAAAATTATTTCTGTTGTTATTTTTTTTTTTTGTGTAAATATATTTTGCAATTTACCTTAACATAGGGCTCCTGCATACTGTCGAGATTCTTCGCTTTCATTATGACAACGGTTAGGCGTTCGGCTTGGGGTAAATAGTTTAGAGAAAGAAGCAGTTCTGGTCGATCCTCTGGGGGTTTCTTGATTCTCAGAAGGTCACCCCAAATCTAAAAAAAGAAAATGAATTTAATCGAAAGAGATATTTGATGAAATGAAGATGGAGATTTTATAAAGCTAGTTGAATGGTCACATTTATACAGAATCTTCTGTAATTGAATTTCAATGCAGTGAAATTCAATAACAGAAAATTCTATACAAAACATTATGTATACGAGTAGCAAAAGTTCTATTTAAGATGCGAAACCAAAATTTTTGGTGTAAAGAATTTGCTTTCAAAAATCAGGCATACGAGAAGATTATAATACTAAGTTGCACAAAAGTAATGTCATAATGTGAATGTGCTTCATTTTTGCAAATGGCGTCAAATGTCATTCCGGTTGACGAATGTGTTGAAGATAAATAGAGAATAAGTTGTCAACTAGCAATGATTTTTTGGAATGTCTTTGTGTTGTTTTAACGCAGCGTGAATTTCATCGTCGGTTTCCAACTCATCGTGCAACATGTTCGCGTAAAATTAAGGGTTTGGCTGATTGCATCGTGTAAACGCGTTCAAATTTCAAATCGATCACGAACTACTGTCAGTTTACCGTCAAAGCAGGTTCACTAACTCCCATGTACTGTTGAACTTGTTGCAAGTAGATCACAATGAGCGATTAAGCCTATTATCACTTAAGTGGTTATGTTAACAAACAATTTTTGCCTCTCCGGGGCACAGAAAATCCAGACCAAACATAAAAAGAGCCATTGCATTCACTTAAATTGACTGGTTGGTATGGCACTTTCAGTGAAAAAGTTATTGACCCTTACTTTTATGAGAACGATGGTGGAACCATCGTAACCGTAACTGCTAAGCGTTAGGTAGATGATAAACGAGTTTATTTTCCACAAGCTACTAAATTGGGTCTCGAGCATTGTGGGCTTGGCTTACGTGATCCCCCAATTGATCTCCCGTTTTAGACATTTGAACTGGCTGTCCAGATTACCAGATCTGACGATGCTAGACTTCATCTTTTGGGCATGGTAATCTCGCGATTACCACATAGTAAACCACAAACCTTCCTAGGCCTTAAAAGCTAATATTGAAGAAGAAATCGGCAATTTAGAGCCAGATGATTTGCGAGCAACAATTCAAAATGTCGTAAAATGAGCACAATTGTGTATGAAATAGTGGTCATTTGAAGAATATAATTTTTTCGTAGCCAATTCACATTATGACATTATTTTTGCGTCAGCCTGTATAACTTGATTTCAACGAAGAAGTCGGAAATGGTTTGATGGGTAATGGGTCTCAACATCCGAAGATGCGGTTAGCTCATTATCGATTAAAAATTAGCTACGTGAATCATCTTTGACATATTACATAAGATTACAGGAACCTTCCTGAATTCAAAGGTACCAAAAATCTACGACACCAACTTGAGATATTACTCAGCTAAAATTAAGACCTGTTATCCTTTTCTTCGAGGCCGTATCATAGCTAGCCAGCATTCATAATATGTTTGTTCATTTCATTGCCCAAAATTTGTCTAAATTCTGAGGAAGTTCATAAAAAATTGAAGAAATTTTCGTTTTTGTAACTAAACGAATGGACCTAATATTATTAGAGCAAAGTGGTTGCCTTCTTTATAGTGGCCCGTAAGGTGTTCATTGCTGATGTTTTTTTTTTTTATTTTGTAAACGATTCTAGTGGCTCAACCGTCGATTTAAAACTGTCAAGTCTATTGACAGTTTTAAGATATCTTAACTCAAGAATTTAAAATTGCTTAGCAAAATTCATAACTTTCACGTTCAAAAAGCTGAGACTCAAGACTTTTGGATTCACTTGCCAATTATCTTCATTAACATTGAATTTTTGTTTACGAAAATGTAAATGGTAAAGCTTTTTCGCTCACGCATTTTTTGTTATCGAGTAATAAGAACATAATACCAGCAACTTACCTCAATAGACTTCGACAGATCTAGCTCGTCAATCAAAACCCTCACTTCACCGATGATGTCATTGTGCGAATACCGATCGTAGTCCAAAACCTGCAAGATCAACTCTTTTCCCTGCAGCTGATCCCTCGAAACAGGAAATTTAAAATGCTGATCGAAATATGGATTCGACTCGCCACGATGAATATGGGTTTGTCGTTTGCGTTCATCGACGCCGGGAATTAGCATCAGCCTTACATAAGGATCACGGAACCCTCCCTCTTCGATTGGACAGAGATTATGAGCTATAACAAAAAATACGTTGTTAATGGTTGTAAAGCGATTCAATAATTCTTACCTTCAATTAAATGTACAGTCAAATCGAACAAATGATAGTCATACTTCACCCTCAAGTGCAATCGTCCCAAAGCTGGACTCGATTCTGGTGCAGTCAAGTACATCGGTCCATCTTGCCGTGTATATAAATCTGGTTGGAGAGCGCCCAACGGTGAAGCCGGACCACATCCTGGTTCAACTCCTCCTGGCTGAGATCGAGGTGGTATCAAAAGTGGCGATAGACAACGACCTACCTTTGGACTTTGTAGACAAATGCTACCCGCACTGCCAGCAATTGATGCCAAACTGCTCTGCGATGGTGAAGATGTTCGTATGTCACATAGGTCATGTGGGGCAGCTGGTGAACAGCAACGGGCGTCTAAGCTGATTGTGCGCATTGGACTTGGCGAGCGGGAAATCTAAGAATAAGCTTTTTAGTTTACACAAAAACATGTGAAGGTCCTAGTGCTCTTACGTGCGGGAGTCCATGATCGGATGGCAATGAGCTACGTCCATCTGGTCCAAACGTTCGGATTTGTGGCGATGAGCCACGATGTCCCTGAAGATATTCAAGGTTTCCTGCTATTTACTAGACCTTAGGGTGCCAAATTTGTTATAACTTACCGATTGTCTTGATGGAGCGCTATCTATACTACTTTGACTCGACACAGAGGGAGTGCGCTGCAGTCGTGGTGGAAATGATTTACTTTGATGCTGCAAGTGCATATGCAATGGACTTGGACTCATTTCTAATGGACCTCGAAGCATCTCAGTGTTAACTGTATGGGCTGGAACCGATGCTAATGGCTGGATTGCTTGTGCTTCTCTTGTAAGGTTGCATTCCTGAAATCAATAATAAAAAAAAAAACCTCGTTAGGTGAAAGTAGCATTGTATTTTACAATTTTGTGTCGAACCGGACCTCTCCTGAAGAATCATTCGACAGATCATAGCTTCCCCCACTAACGCTCCCACCAATACCGCTGGTTGTCGATGACACTGACGATGGTGTCATAGGTGGCGGGGTCGATGGATTGTCTTCCGAACTATGTTCGACTGGTATTCGTCGCACAGCTCCAACTCGTTCCTTGGCCATACGTGACCAGGACTCTATTCGTTTGTGGGCTAGCCAGCACGCTGCTGGGCCTAGGCCACTCATTTTGTCTCTTAGCGATTCGCTAATGGTGAAGGAGTTTATTAAATCAATTGTATAAGAGTCTAGGAACTAGCTTTAAGCTAGTTTTAAGTTGAGGGTTAATATTTTGTTGTAATGGGCAAAATTACTTGGATTGATAGCTCATTATTTATTATTTTTTAGTGTTTCTTAACATTTATGTCGTCAAATTTAGGTGTATATTATCGATCTTTATTAAGCACTGTCAAAGAAATGAAAAGAAGCTATCTTTAGAAGGTGATTTCAAGAGAAAAGTAAAGCATTCACAATATGGTGTTTAATTTATCCCGCTCGAGCCCCCATTTTTTTTAAACTAAACAAAATTCAAAGTAATCAGATGAGAATAGTTTGATAGAAGGAGAAGTAAGGAGATCAAGATCATAACAAATTGTTGAAATGGCGGACAATACTTGAAAGTTCTATTACAGACATTTTTTGAGGTTATGTGTCATCGTAAAATAATTAT